>OY720420.1:0-2700217 GCA_963082815.1 Melanotus villosus | reverse complement strand
TGATGTAATGAAATTTCTCCTCGCTCTCTTCGTCTAATGAAGTTGGAGCAAAAAGATTTATAGCTTCTTCAGACTGCGATACTTAATTATGTGCTAACACAAGTAGCCCATTATAAAAATGCACTATCTCGCTGAACTAACAAAAAAAGGGAAAGCCCTTAATGTAATTAAATCTTAAGGACCTCTTTGCCGCTCTCTGATTTTGGTTTCGGTTAGTTTATGTTAAAACCTTTCGAAAAGGTTAAATTTACTACGCGAAATGTCTCGCGTTCAATTAAAGTAAGTGTTAGTAAATTTAAATGCTGAACATAAATCTGCTTCGCGAATAATTGCATTTCCCACAAGTCTGAGTTTCCCGCGCTCTTTTTTTAAATTTGCAACAATAAATGATCCTAGCAATAAAACATGCTCCTCTGCTCGTTTGTTTATTTATTATGCAGGATCCAGGCCTGCGGGTGCCAAGTATCTCGAAATAAAATATGCACAAGCTTGTCTTACAGAGTTGAGTAAAGTCAAAGTAACATGTCTGACTTTCTGACTAAAATTTTTGTGGGTGAATTTTTAACCTTAGTTTTTCTGATGGCAGCACGTGTGACAGCTATTTCTATATTTCATGGCGGCCTGCGCCTGGCCGTGTGATTGTTTTGCCATCACAACTTCCAAGCGCTGTTGTAGCTAGCCGAGTTTTTGCCATTTGTCTTCCAGAATTTGATAAATGTAATAATGCGAATAACTTGAGTTGGACATGTGTTTGAAAAAGTAATATTAGATCAAGTAAAGATGTTTAAAAGATTCGCTGTTTGATCAAGCAACCGAAGAAATTAACTTACAAAACACCAAATCCTTAAAACAGTTTTAAAAAATCATTCTTAAAAGTTAACAATTGTTTGCAGTCTCCTTTATAATTTTTGTTGTAGTTGTAAGTATGAACAGAGTTGTTTAAAATACTTAAAAATGAGAAACAACATTCTTAAAAACATGCACAACCCTTAAATTAATTTATCAGAAAACTATTAAACAACTAAGGCTCTCATTGTAGTAAACTTGTTAAAGGTTCAAAGTTTGAAGCAGCTAAAACTTTAAAAATTTCTTGTTTGAAGCAGAAGAAGAAGTTTTCTTTCCAATTTTAACTAAACATTGACTGATTTGTGTTGAGTTAAAAACTCAACTAAACCACATAAATACGTATCCCAACAAAGTAGTTAGTATAATTTCCTTGATTTATTTATTTAATTTATTTATTCCTTTATTCTTACTTGCTGTAGAAACTGGTGGTGATAACTTATAAATAATTATGCATCGTTTAGCCAAATAAACTGTAACGTTGAACTAATTGTGCAATAAATCTTTCTTATAGATTATTTCCTGCACTGAAGCCAAAAGGTGATATTATAATATATTTGTAAAATTAATTTTATATTTTGTAAAATTCCTATTAAAAGCTCCACTTCTTAATCAAAGAAAATTACGGTGGAATTTATAAAAAGGATTTTCTTTGGCCAAAGCAATTCTTCCTCTAAATTGGAAATTCCTAAGCTTTACTTTTGTTAACATTTCCTAGTAAACAGAATTCCAGTAAAATGTTTAACTGGTATGTTTAAAATATTTGGTGCTGGCAGTTGTTCATAAAGGTCACAACCTAACCAGTGCTAAAAGTATTTTTTCCTAAAGTACCCGATATAAAAATTAAGCATGCCTACTGCCTATTCTAAAATTAAATAGAACAAGCATGAGCTACTTTTTATTATTTTTAGTGAAAAAAAACTTTAAAAAGACATTCACTACTTGTAAGATATATTTTATCCAACATATACAGGGTGTTCATTTTAAAAGTGAACGCCTACCAGCTTCTGAATAGGCAACACACATTGCATTGCAGGGGTAACTCTGTACTATAAAAAAACGTTAACAACATAGTAGTCTCAAACCATTTTATGTCAGTGTCAAAATCGCAAATCGCTAAAAAGTCAAGATGTTCAACGATTCAGAACGAACAGACATGTTACTTCTTTTAGGCGAATGTCATAAGAATTACGATGCTGCGGCGATACTGTACCACCAACGATACCCAAATAGGCGAAGACCCTGTAGTAATACACGTCGAAAGTTGGAGAACAATTTAAGAGGTTTTGGAAAATTTAGGAAGGATCACGCAAGAACCCGCGCTGTTACGAATGAAGAAAATGAAATTGCAGTGATTACGGTTACGTTGTTTAAGATTCATTATTATTATCTAATTTGTACTTGACTTTTATATTATGTAATTAAAAAAGTTCAAAGGATACTGTGTTAGATAATACTTTTGAAATTCATCAAACAGAGAAGTGATCTTTGGAATGCAATGTGTGTTGCCTATTCAGAACCTGGTAGGCGTTCACTTTTAAAATGAACACCCTGTATTTGTGTATTCACTAAATACATTTGCCAGTTTTTCTTTTGTATTTGAAAATGAATACTTTGGTTGGTTGCAATAATAAAAATCATTTTACTATATGGATATCACAGTGTTAATAATTGAATTTAGGAATTTAACTTGACTGATTGTTACATGTACAAATCTTAAACTAGGAGTATTTTATACAAATAATCACCTGAGTTTTAAAGCCTACCCCTCCCCTCATTTTTACAAGAAGTGCCATATTTTTATCTTTCAAGCATTTCAAGTTTCACAAATTTAATGAATGAAAATTTGAAGTACTACCTGAAAACACTTTGGCTTGTGCCTCGCTTCCAGCTTTGTTTTTTTTGCTTGTGACGCAAATGTTATAACTTCAATAAAGTAATTTAATAACGCTGAAGTATTTTCTCGTACCTGATTTCAGTAAACACTTCAGAACTTTCTGTATTTATTTTTACATGCCTTACAACCTTTTTACAAGATACTTTTCGTCAAATACCGAAAATTGTACTTTTTTTACAATGTTTCCAAGGTTTCAGAAAGATTGCTAATTTCCTAGTTTTGCAAATTTGCAAGTTTATAAATCTGTCGTGAAACATTCTCGGCCGAAGAAGTCACACTTACGACAATAGGAACTTAATATATCACCGAGTCAGATGATACACGTAAGGCTTGTTAAGTTTATAGGTCACCTCCTGTATTTTATCAATCAATCGAAGGTCATAATTTTAAAGGTGTTTGATTGAAGTGAATTATTAAAGTCAGGATTTAATTTGGGCTTAACTTGAATTGCCAAGAATTTTGTTGCTGTTTTTTGCCTTTGGAATTTTCACACAATAAACCAGAGGCAAGCGAGTTTGGCAGATTCTTGCCTTAGGCCATGCTTATAAATTATAAATTAATATAATAAAATAATTAGTTAAACAAGTGGTCTCCAACCATCTAGTCTTAGATTTTTTCAAACAATTCAGTATTAATTGATCTTTTTATAAAGCTTTCTAAATAATGATCCAACCTCGTCCTTCTACGTAAAGGTCCTCCAATTAAGTATTTATTTAAATTTAGCAATTTCAAAACATAAAATATTCTCGTACAAAGTTCGCTATACCACATAAGAGATAAGATTCAGCAAAGGCACATTTTGGCACGAAACATATTAGACCAAGTGAAAATTGTTTAAACTCCTTAGGACCACTAACTCGTGCAAAAGGATTAGCGTCCCATATTTTAGAGGTACAGCAAACACGTCCTACCACTTTCTCAGCTGTCAACGTTGAGAATTGTTGAAGGAAACATTTGCAGTTTGGATTATGTTACTGTGTTACAGTTTCACTGTTGCCTTGGATGTTATTAAGTTAAGTACGTAAATACATTTCTGCAGACCAGGGTTCTCAAGTAGTCCAGCAAATAACATTTATTACCACCCGGATAGGTCATACATTTTATCATCATAATATCTTACCAACAGACCCTGCTAGGTTTAATTAATTTCATATTTTCTTCATTTTCTGTCTGGTGTTTTATTTATTGATTTATTGTTATTATTATTATTAATCTAAACGGACCAGGATGGTATTTGTTTGCAATTTTTGAAGTTAAAATCTTGCTTTGGGGAAGTTTTACTGTCCTGAAATAATCAACCTCTCAGTTTGTAAATAAATCATTTCACCTAAAGGGTAATCTAATAAAATAAGCTAAAAACAGGACTAAATAAAAACAAACCATTAATCGAAAAATCACTTTAAAGGAAAAAAAATCGAAGTGTGATTTCATCAGTAAAAAACGTGAAAGGAATGCATCTCCGAGTTATAATCAAATAATAAAGCAAATTAAAGCGAAGCCCGAAGAAGTAGAGGGCCTGAAGCGAGCAAACCATCTAATTAGACATAATCAATCATAATCAATAAGAACCGGAGGTGGTGGTTAAAAATAAGAGAAGCGGACAACAAATCTTGTTATATCACCGTGGCTGGTGGTCTGGGAACGAATTAATCCCCTTTAATTACATTAATTATATTTATGATAAATGATTGCCTTAATAATTATTTCGGCACGTTTAAATTGTTGTTCTCTTGATACTTGATATAAATCAGCTTGTCAGGTGAATTTGTTTGGTGTTTATTTACTTATCTGTAAAAGGATTGTTCTAAAACTGTCGTATTTTTAATTAATATCCTTGTTTCAATTCGTGTTCTTCAAGTTCTTGTAAAATTAAAACTGAGATTTCTCGATACATTCTACAGAAAAGAAATTTAATTACAGTTTCTGTATAACTAACAAACTTTATACGTTGATGAAATCTCGCATTACACACTTGCTTTGAAATTAAAGCAATTAAACATTTGATAATTTGCATCAAACTCAACGTTTCATCTCTGCTCGAATTTCAGCTGCAGAGCTTACAGAAATGCAATTAGTAACAATAAAGAAGTTTAGTGCGCCTCGGATACTCGTAACAAAACCTTCCTGTTAACATTTAATAAAGCTCGAGCCACATTGAAATCTGGCACCATAGCTAATCAGAAGAATTTTATATTAACAATAATAATATTAATAACAAAAATAAGTGGGAAATTTCGTAAATTAGTAGAAAGTTCATCAAACGGAAGCTATGTGGGGCATGTTTTAAAGTTGGGACTTTCAGATTAATTTATAAACTGACTAATTTTCTCCTACTGACATCTGTGATGTCAAAGTTTTAATTTGATTTATGAAGTACTAGAATTTATTTGGGATTTTAGTAATTTGCTTTAAATTTTGAAAACGCTGCTTTCGTTTTCCATGTATTTTTTTGACATTTGAATTTCACTTTGATGATGAAATTTAAAGTAATTAAAAATTAATTTTTTGCTGATATCTTTCGAAGGCTCAATAATTATAAAAAGTTGAAATAAGGTATAAATGCGTTTTAAAACACTTATCTGAGCCCATTACTCGAGCGCAGGAAACTTTGGGTGTTAGAAAGGAGAAATGGTTAAACAGTAATGAATAAGTTTTACAACTCGGTACGAGAGGTCTGTTTTATTTCAGAAAACACAACTCGGAACCCCTAAACGGAATGCCCATAAACAGTTTCAGACAAATTTCTTTTAGTCCCGATTTTAAAGATTAGGGAGATTATTTTCGACCAGATTTGAAACTTTAATCCGGGTTGTCTAGCGAGTTCAAGAGGAAAACTCGAGGAATTTGTACTAACGATAAATTCTCGGTAAAATCTTCAAAATATTCGCGAAAGTATCTCCGGAGAAACGTTACCTGCTATTATAAATTATTTAACGCGGTTATTTCAAATTAAGACGTTGTGCGTCTCTCAAGGCGCGAGCAAGAAATAGGAGGAAAAGCACTGGCTTTCGAGTCCCAGTAGAACGGGTTAATCCGAGCGAACAAAAGCGCACTGAAAGATGTAATAATGATGGAACGAGTACGGGCTGTTACCTTCTTTACCTTCTCGCACTGATAAAATTCCATCTTTTCTCAGTAATTCAAAGAGACAATTCCGCACTTGTCTGCCAGATGTATGAATTTCATTATAATGATGCTTACCAGAGCGTAAATACATCCAATAAGGGTCTCTCGTACTAAAATAATCATTTATTTCGCCTACCTTTGTTTCAGCCGACGCACTGCACGCTTGTTTTCCTAATTTTTCCATTATTATGGGCAACAGTATGTAACACAAAAATTCAATTAACGCTCTTTCCCATTCTAAATAAATAAAAGGGGATTTATTCCGCGGATATTATTAAAACACTACACCATGAATAATTCAATATAAAATAATATTCAAATTAGATCACCTACGAAATTCGAACCCACAAATATTGTCTTTTGTTGTGGGTTTTCACCTTTATAATACAGGATGCTCCATTTGACAGAAGCCTTTTCAAAAATAAGAAATTAGATTAGAACTACGCGTCATCTTTAATTAAACAACGTAAACGTATTTTTTCCTTCAAAACAAACAACAAAAAATGCAAAGGTATGGGCGCTAACATTCCGCGAAGGAGAATGCTGAGGAACATCTAGAACGGAAATTTATAGATTTATTTATAAAGAAAATAGTAAGAATGGACCAAGATAGATTGGTGAAGAGAGTGATGGAGGTAGAAAAAGAAGAAGGGGCAGGCCGAGAAAAGGATGGCTAGAACAAATAGAGGAGATTGGGGGGTAAAAAGAAAAAACATTACAACAATTGAAACAGATGGCAAGAAACCGGAAGGATTGGAAAAAGTGGGTGAATGCTGAATGAACTAATACCTCCGACGCCTAAAGGAGCAGATGGAGTATTTATACAATTCTGCCACAGTCGTTTTTTTCTTTAGAATGACCCTCGTACTTTAAGGCAAAGGTATCGGCACCATTGCCTCACGAGGTAACATGATCGGCAACATGGTAGGTTAATTCATCCCAAGTCTACCTTCCCTACTCCACCAATATGTTTGGGTTCCCAAATACTTTCACCAGCTGGGCGAATGCTCTAAGTTAAGCTAACAGCTTAATATCTGCTTTCTAATTAAGAATTACTGTGCCCTGTTTTGCCTTGCCTACTAAAGACATATATAAAATACATGATCCATTTGCCATCACTAACCTGGAAACCGTCCTATGTCCTATCATTAGGTCTATCTGTTTTCTTGTTGTGCTAAGATATTTAAATACTAGTCAATCTATGTAATTTTTGTGTTATCCATGACTGCTTTCGGAAGGGTTCACGTTTTTGCGCCATAGCAGGCAATATTTCTAACTAACTTATGGTGTCTCTTTCTTCATGTCCTTATAGATATTTTCATTGCATGTTAAGCCATATATTACGTTAGCTTTGGTTTTTGTTTAACTATCGATCGTCATCACGTTGTAATGCCGAACTTGTACAAACGTAGACGACTAAATCAAAACCATATTTTTAAAAACTTAGTTATACCGCCATAATATACTAGGAAAAAATACTCTGGAGTAGGTTTCCGTTGCCTTTAGTAGAGTTTATGACCGTTTGTTAAATTTATAGCATATCTATTTTGTTACCAGAGCCATTACCATTAGGAAAAATAGGTCACGTCTTACAGGCTATAGCAAATGACTGGCTAAAAGTTAACTAGGTTTCTCTAGATTTTCTCTGAAGTACGTTCCAAGTCTAACCATGATAATAAATGATAAAGATCTGTTAACTTAAATATACTATTTTAAATTGAAGGAGCTCTTTTAGCATCAGTCAAATATAAAACTAGCCTTTGAGATCTTTTGACAGGTCATACAAACGAATGATCTACAGGCCAGAAAAAGGTACAAATGCAATGTTTGTTACTGTTCTTTATCATTGAATCAAGAACTCTGCAGATACAATCATAGTTAACTGATTTTCGAATTAACGAACGGTATAGATCACAAACGAAAAAATGATGTTATATTAAAGAGAAGAGCACATACTTAACCCAGAACTCGTGAAATCATGAAATCCGTAGAAAGGGTGGTGGCAGACAGAACTGAAAGAGGAACGCTTCAATACTACCACAGGCCCCTAGAATTAAAACAGCAAATATCCGCTATAAGATCTAAAGATCCTAGAATTAGAAAGAAATGGCTAAGAATAGAAGAGGCATGTTGAATGGTTATCGCCAACTCAAGAGCACTTTATCCTGATAAGGCAAAACTGACAATCTGCAGATATTGTGAGGTAAAGAAGCAAATTGTGTGCGAAAGTAAATCTTTTCAAAAATCAAAGACGCTTGACATTTGGTTCCTCGAATTAGTAAGTGCAATGCACCTAAGTAGTAGGGGAATATTAAATTTCTTTGATGATATAAGACTGTTTAGCTAGTAGGAAGAATAACAATGGGATTTGCGACCAAGTCCATTCAAGTACCAGTCATAGACAGACGAGATTTTTGTAAAAACCCTTACCGGTGGTAGGTTTTGAAGCTAATATATTATACCAAGGGTTCAGATTTCTTATCACCTTTATCGCTATCTCGGGTAGGCTCCAAAACAATGTGTCGTTTTTGGAAGTTACTTACTTACTTAGTTCTCTTCATTGGAACATAGGGAATTGATCACTTATCTGCATCTCACTCGGTTTTGGGCATCTGCTTGTCGCCATGTTTTGTTCACCTGGTTCATTCCTTTGAACACGCTCCTATTCCATATTTCTTTCGGCTTGTCGCGCTTTCTTTACCCAGCTGTGTTCCATTCTAGGCTCTTAATGTGAGCGATTCCACAATTCTTCGTTAGATATTCGTATTTGGCATAAACATTTATTTAGAAACACTTCTTCGTACGTTCTATTTTGGTTAGTATTTTGCTTGCTGTATACATATAGAGGGGTTTTAGCACTTAGAAGTATCTCCTTTCTTTGGCAACTTTACAACAAGTTCTATCTTCCAATCTTCTGGTATTTCCTCGTCTTGACATATTTGATTTAGTAACTTATGTAGTAGATCTGTGTTTGTTTCTACGGCTACCTAGATCAGCTCTGGTATAACATTATTAACCCCAAATAGATTCCCCTTTTTCATATGTTTTTTTTTATAGCAGCTGTTAAAGTGCTGCTTGATCTATTAATTTGAGTAGATAACGAATCACTTTAACAGCAAGGGTAGATAAAGTAATTTATTTGTTGTTTGCAACCCTAGAAACGCCCATACTAATGACATTTTAAAACGTGACTCGATTTGTAATTTTTTAAACGTCAATATCAAATAAAATGTATGTATGTAATCGTAAAATTTATTTTAGAATTTTTTTCCTTTTAAATAAATGCTATAGAAAAAAATAGAGTATTATACACGACGATAAAATTTAATTATCTTCTCGAGAGTAATTAGCGTCTCGACGCTAAAATACGCCCTCGAAGATAAAATACAATTTTATCGTCTTGTATAATAAATAACTATTAATGGCCCGTTTTATTTCTTTTGTTTAGACTGGGTCTTGCTTTCGTCTATTTTTATGTCTGGTGCTTTGTTATTTTTGTTGTGCACACTCATTTGTTCTTGTTTGCTCCTTATACGCTGTCTTTCTTTGTCTCGTCTTTGATTTATGTGTGTGTGTGTGTATGTGTCAGCAACTGGTGTGAAAGATCCATTAAAAGTTCACCATAAATTCTGAGCTTATAGAAGTACTTGAAAGTGTCAAATACATATTTTCACATCAATGGTGTCTACCTTTACGCCTATGCAGTCTGGTCCAATGCCCATGTATTCCGTTTTTCGGAATCTTTAGGCTCCAGCTCTCACACATTTTCTTATGTTTTCTGTACTTGATCTTCTTCATCCTCCGTAAGCACGGCTTTTTCAGGAGCGCATGGCAATGAATGTTTACTAACCATCCCAAAGTATTTTTCTGTGTGCATATTCAAGAGCAACGACATTTTTATAAAGAAGGTAATTCTATTTTTATTGGCTGTTTTGCAGAACTTTGCAAGGTGTCCAAAACTTAATGATCATCTTTCAAAGGCAGGTAGAACACCTCAGAGTAAGTATAAAAGGACATATAAGCATTTGTGAAAACAAAGCACAATCGGACGTATGCTTACAGGAATTCTTGTGCATATTTTGAGGTTCTTTGCCCGCCCTTTAATGAACTGCATTTAAGTTTGGGGCACCTTGTATATCTCCTTCAATATATTAATGCATTCTTCTTTAATCTGCATTTCCATAGTTATCGCCTTAGTACATTACCATTCGCTTTATTTAGATGTACATAAAATATAAAATAATTAAATACCCTTCCTTTAATGGTCTAATATAATACTGTGTAAACGTGATTGGTCAACTCCTGAATTCTTCTTCTATTTTTTTTTTCAAGGCACCGAAAACAAATATATGATGCTATATACGAGCACTCGTTTGTAGTTAGAGCATAACTTTTTATTTCCCATTTTATGAGTAGAACTTTACACAGTTAACTCTAATGGTTATATTCTAGTCTAGCAAATATCGTAGTAGTTAGCTTTCCAGGGAGCCATGCAATTCTAGTTTACAGATTAGTTTTATTTTTTTGTCAAAGCAATGCAATATGCTTTACTTTTCCTTGAGAAAATTTTCTTTTAAGCTTCTGTTAAAGTGTGTTATTTTCTGAAATTGTTCCATATCATGAATATTTTATTTTGAAAAAAGGACGGCAATAATAGTCCACGGATTATTTCGGAAATGGGTTTGCGTTTCCTTAAGTGCGATTTAGTAATTCGTATTTGAAAGTATTTCAAATAAAAGTTAATAAAAAAAATAATATTTGATTGGTATTTGAAGAAAGAAATACCCAAACCTAAATCTGCAATGCTTTGTTAACCAATCGCTCCTTCCTTCATAAAATACAATGAAATTGTTTGTATGAATTCTTAGTCTCATATAGGTAGTTAAAAAACTGAGGAAAGCCTAAAAGCCATTCAAACTAATGCTACACATGCCATTGATTCAGCCCTTTATTGAATTGCCAAAGACGATTTTCTGTGCGCATCCGGAAGTTAACAGAGTGATATCGTTGGTCTGAAATTGGTCCAGTCAAATGGTCGAAATAAACAGGCAAACTTTGCATTTTGGGTAGGCAGCTATTTTTTTTTTATCGTTGTGTAGAGGGGTCAGCGATGAGTCTAAATCAGGGTTTTCGGGGTGGTAACCCCCTCCATTCGGCCGCCATTTTGAAAAGAAGGGTTAGGTGGTTTTTGGGCTATATCTCTGTAGTAGGGAATCTCACAAAAAATTAGTATACATCTTTTTTGTAAAAAATCGTATTATGCACGATTTTTATTCATAATTTTTTTACATAGCAGTAATAATAAAAAAGTTACAAGCTAGAAAAGATTAAAACTTACGGTCTTATAACTGTTTTATTATTAATACTACGTAAAAAAGTTATTAATAGAAATTGTAGATAATACGATTCTCTACAAAAAACCTTTTGTAAGACTCACGACTACAGAGCTATAGCCGAAAAATTAATTAACCCTTCTTTTCAAGATGGCGGCCGAATGGAGGAGGTTACCACCCCGAAAATCCGGATTTAGACTCATCACTGACCCCCACATACATCGCAAAAAGAAAATCGCTGCCTACCCAAAATGCAAATTGAATTACCATTTGACTGGACTAGTCCAATCAAATGGTTGAAATAAAAAGGTAAACTTTGCATTTTGGGTAGGCAGCGATTTTTGACGATGTGTATGGGGGTCAGTGGTAAGTCTAAATGAGGATTTTCGGGGTAGTACCCCCCTCTCCATCTGGTCGCCATCTTGAAAAGAAGGGTTAATTAGATTTTCGGCTATATCTCTGTATCCGCGAGCCTTACAAAAATTTTGCTTAGAACGTTTTTGTATGAAATCACATTCTCTATAAGTTTTATTAATAACTTTTTTACGTAGCATTAATTATAAAAAAGTTGTAACCTCTAAATTTTTTGTCTTTTCCGGCTTATAACTTTTTTATTATTAATGCTATGTAAAAATGCTTTATACAAACTTTTTGTAAGATTCTCGACTACAGAGGTATATCCAAAAAACGAATTAACCCTTCTTTTCAAGATGGCGGCCAAATGGAGGGGGTTACCACCCCGAAAACTCTGATTTAGATTCACCACTGACCTCTCTACACACCGATAAAAAAAAATCGCTGCCTACCCAAAATGCAAAGCTAAATTACCATTTGACTGGACTAAATGTAGTTGCAAAAACTGTCAAGTAATTATTGCTTTTACAGAAGGAAACTTTTAATGTAACACTTCTGCAAAAGCCCATGAGGAAAGGAAGGCCTAAAAACATATTAAAAATAATACCTACTTCATATGAGGTATTTGTTCACCTGAAAGTATTGGCAAATATTAACTGCTTGATATCTTCACTACGTAACATTCCTGTAAGGATCTAAGTTAAATAATGATTTTGCAGCAGAGAAACCTGAAATGCAAGTCTTCAACGTATTATTCGAGAACCTGAATAACAGCAACACATTGATATGCCTTGTAATGTAGTTACAAAAACTATTGTTGGTGTTTTAATTTAATCCATGCTGAGCTTAATATATTGGTACTCAAGAAGAACAAGGAATTTTTCAAGAAAAGACAATTTGGGAGTAACGTTATTTAAAAAACCATTTTCGGCCTTTCCAAAACTGATGAATAATTTGTGTGCTTTCTTCTTTTAAGAAATTTATATTCAGAATCCATATTAATGTTTACAAAGGAAATATTTTAAAACATTTTGAATTTTTTTTTTCAGCGACACTGATCAAACTGCATACTTAAATTTAACCAGTCAGTGTTAATCTACACAATCTCACAATAAAGTGCATATTTACCCTTTCTTTTTCCTAATTACCAAAGCTGTCGAGAGCGTAAAAAAAATACAAAAATCTTCCCTCAAATTCATTTTGTAGCTAGTAAAAGTTTGTTAATCAAATAATTACATGAACAAGTTTTGTTTGTTTTAATACAAAACTGTGTAATTTTTAAACCAACGTAGCAAAAACTAGCGCAGGGCTAGGACTAAATATCAGAATAAAATTACGTGAGAAGAGTTAAAAAGCTATTTTACTGTTTTCATTAATAACATTAAAGTTTATTTACAATAGAGGGCATTATGAAACACCACAACCACAGAGCGTTTGTTGACAAAACCACAAAGCCAACAAGTAAACTGTAAACTTTTCAACAAACACAAAAGCAACTGGTGGGATGATAACGAAATTGAGAATATTCCTAAACCGGTGTTTAATTTTTAGTGCCCCGAGTACGACGGTTAATTACTGGATGTTTTTTATAGGTTTGAAAGGGTAGTTCTTTTATGAAAGCAAGGTCTTTATTTATATATTCCTAGTTTTCAAATACAAACCAACGTTTTGTTTTCCTTTAGGAGTTTATCTAAAATGTTTATGTTAATGAGCTTAACGTTAATTAAATGAAAATTATCCTTTATATAGAGTTTAAGTAAATAAAATTAATTCCGGAACGTAAATTAATTAATTCTATATTTGGTTTGAATTCTAGATGCTAAAATTATGTTCCGAATGTTACGTTAGTCATAATTTTGAGGTTATGGGAATTGTTGGGTTGACTCTACTTATATTCGAAATTATAAATATAAAACTCTTTAAATTAAATCTCAGCAGGCTGTTAAAATTGTGTTAAGTTGAAGTAAATGTTCGATAAATCTCTAAGTGAAAAATTAATTTAAATAGTTGGAAATGTCCCTAAATTAAATTTTCTTTTAACTGAATTTAAACATTCGACTTCAGAAGAAAAAATTATCTCGGCATCCGGAATTATTTATGTACTTTAGTACTAAAATTGTGTTGGTTTCAAAGCGAATTGAATTTACAAGATGAAAAGGATTTTCTCTAAGGGAAAATGACCCAAAAACACGATAGGAATATTTGTTGCTAATGGAGATAAGTCTAAAGTTAATAAGAAGATATGACGTAAGCGCATTTGCATCTTAATATTTTAAGGAGACAGACACCGTCATGTAAACTAATTAAAGTTAAATACCAACAAGAAGAAGTTAACGTCGTAAGATAAGCATGATAAACAAAATGTCTAGGGTAAAATGTTTTGGTTTCGCTTTAAACTTTCGCTCTTCCTTTTTTGTTTTAACAGTGTCTGAGCCAGAAAGTAGCCGTATAATTAGATTGTTGTCAACATCGCGGCAGGATTAGAACGGTGACACGGCTAATGCCCTGAGACGCCGTCAGAGAGCGCCAACTATGACGTCGCATCAACACCAGGAATAAGAAAATTAAGCATCGCCGCAGTTTTCTCATATAAATGGAAACTAGAGTTTTTGTTCTGCCAACTTGAAACTGTTATTTATTCTAACTTTTGTATTAGCATTTTCTTTCTATAGCAAGATAACGGGGGAAATGCATTTAAATTCATTTTACGTATGGTATAAGAAATACCTTATTAGTTTGTTCTTTTTGTATACATTTTCTTGAGTAATAAGAAAGTGAAATGCAAACGAATGAAACTGAAAATGCAGCAACCATATATATTAACTGAAGACAGAAAACCACCGTTTTGTATTCTACGATATTATACTAAACTATGCTAATTTATCAGACAATGAAAATTAGATTCTTCAAAATTAGTTTAAATTAAAATAAAAAATTCTAACAGTTTTTATTAAGTAATGATGAGTAAAACAAAATGTCTTTCCCACTTGTTATATTGTAAAATACAGTAGCAAACCAGGTTTCATCTCATAGAGACATTATCAATGCCAAACAAAAAATAACAGGTAAAACGTAACGGGTTCAGACATTTAACCAACTAAGGTACTGATTCCCTATAAGAAACTAAGAAACCAATATTAAAAATGCCTGATCCCGCCACGAGGTAAATGGTCCAAACATCTGGAGCCTTCAAACGAGCAAACTCTCAATGGAAAAATTTTGAATAGTAAAAAGATATCATAATCAAAGTAGGAAAGAAAAAAGTTAACACATTATGCAAATAACGAAGATAATAAAATTAAGTGATTAAACACTACATATTAGTTAATTAAAACTTAAGCATCAGGTGAGCACGCTGACAGTAAAGGGAAGCTTTTATTGCATTTACCAAAAATTTAGCAACCATTTACCAAGCAATTCCAAGATCCTTCAAACAATTAAAAGAGGCAGAATCTTTTATTGCTGATATATTGCTAAGTCTGTATTGCCGTATTTTATTATTGATAGCAATGGATACCTACCTCCCTTAAAGCAAAACTGAACAGTAGAAAATTCAATATCAATTGTGCTACGCTCAAGGAAATTAAGAAGATTTGGAAACGCTTCAAGAGTCGAAGAATACTAAAGGTGGAAGAAATTTCCTTTAAAAAATTTGAGATGTTGTTTCATTAATTTGTGTGTCAATTCGAAATGCAAAACGGATTTTTTAACTTTTCTAAAATTTTTGGGTATACCAAGTATAAAGGTAAAGTAATCTGGTATTGGCGTTTTACATCTCCTCTTCTTCTTAGTATTATCTTCTTTACTGCCGATTATTTGCAATTTTGGATGTATTCTTTTTCTAGAGCTTTCCTCTGTCTTCCATCATCCATTTCAAACTTGCGGTGGATTTTAGATCGTTCATCCATCTCATTGGTGGTCTTCCTCTATACATCTATAGTGAAGTCATAAGGTCTCCATTCTAATATCTTTTTGTGCCACTTTCCGCAAGTAGCTCTTGCTATGTTATGTCCTACAAATTGCCATTTATGTTTCGTAGCTTTTTTCCCAGAATTTTTGTTTTCTCTTATACATGTTTGTTTTCCAATGTCTCAGTGATACGCCCATCATTATACGCTACATAGCTCTCTGTATTTTTGTAAACTGTGTGCATTTTCCTGGTCATTGTTCGCACTTTCCGCGCCACAGCACACTACAGGTAATATACACACATGTTGAAGAGTTTTGGTTTTAGATACAATGGTATGATTTTTGTTCTTCATTATAGTGCTGAGTTTTCCAAAAGCGATCCACGATTGTTTTATTCGTCTTTTTAAGTATTTTTATCGATTGGTTTTTTCTTCCTACTGTAATCCACTGTCCTAAGTATACATAGGTCTTTATTTTTTTAATGCTCTTGTTGTAACACCATCTTCCTTAAACATGACTTTCGTCTTTGTTACGTTTCCTTAGTCCCACGTCTTTTGAATTCATGTGTAATTCGTTCATCATTCCTTGCAGTTTCTATAAGTGTACATTTTGTGTTGTATTAACAAATTTAATTAAAACTATTTGAAGTTAATTAGTTTATTTCTTAATTCTACAATTAACTAATAACAGCTCCGGATAATGCAATACCAATAACAATGTAGTGGCACATAAAAGTTTACATGCAAACAAATATCAAAGGTAACTAGTTCTTTTTAAGACACCCGGTATAATATAATCTGCATATCTCAGATGGTTAAGGAATTCGCCGTTTGTATTGATTATCTTTCCTGTGCATTCTATATTTTTAAATACATATATCCTCCATTTCCAACGTAAATGTGATCTTCCAATCGATACCACAATTTTATCAAAAAGACCTTTCATACATTTCTTTGTATTTAGAACTTCTTGGGTTTCTATAATACCATGAGATCGAAAAAAAGATGATTCTGAGCAGGCCTTGACTAGTACAACACGATTGGCAAGACTGATTTCAAAATGTGGCAGTAAGTTAGAGGTTAATAAATGTCAAATAAATTAAAACACAAAACAGTATTTATTTAGGGAACAAACTGAAAACTAAGATGAATACATGTTAGAGTAGGTGTTCAAAATGTGATCCTTCACTAGTATTACAACGATAAACTTAAATAATTCTGGAAACAAGATTGCAAAACTGACTTACATTTGAAATGTCACTGTCACATTATAATTCGTAGACATTCTAGAACCAGTGTAACCAATCGTGTTGTACTAGTCAAGGCCTGCTCAGAATCATCTTTTTTTCGATCTCATGGTACAAGCAACTATTTTTTAAAACTATAATTAAACGTACATGATGCAATTAACTAACTTGTCGCTTTTCTGGAATACAAAAGCTGATTGATCTAGGTGGTTTGTAATTAACTTCCAGAAATTAGAACAAAATAAACCAGAACAGGTATAAATGTGGGACAATATAATTCTGTTCTCCGCAACCCGTAGTACATGTACGCTATTCCATTATCGACCCAAGTGCATTCCCTTCAAACTTCAAAAATACTTGTCACGAATTAAACTGGAAGTTGCATTCCGTCGACAATTCATGACTGACGACAAGCCACACCACTCAAATCAATTGGCGACTTTTAAAGTGGATGTCGCCATTCCATTAGTGAGATTACGAATTGTTGGGATTACAGGATTTCGAATAGTCATGGTCAGTTCTGTGTGACAGCAAGAGCGAAGGGAAACGATTTTCAGTCGAGGGAGCGCTTACTTTATTAGCCATTTAACTTTGGTACGCGTCAGTTCCGTCTATTGATATTTCACCGCAGATGTGTCTTTTTCGGTTTTAATTACATCGAGACAACCACAATAAACCTCTGCTTTAACCGCTTGCAGTACCCGAGTTTGGAGTGACGTGAATTCGCAAATATGCCGTGTAAATAGTTGTGTGTTTCTACGTTAAAATATTTGTCTGTATTGGCTTTGATGAGAGCTGCCGCTGCACAATATCCTTAGATCTCTAAACGTACGAGCTTTTGTGGATTTGAGTGAGGATGTACGCGATACTGTTTGGCAAAGATTACACAAGAGATACAAATTGCAGATACTCTTAAGGTTTAATTCCACTGATAGGGGGGAATCTTCCTGATAAACGTAAAAAGGGATAGTACGGAAGTAAATGGCTACCGGGCACTTTGATCGTAATTGGTACAAATTGAACTTAGTCGAGGTAAATGTAGAAATTGTAATGCTTCGCTGATACAATACCGTTGAGACTTGCTTCTGCAACTGTTGATAACTAATTGCATTTGGAGGATTTATTTGCATTATCTTCCAATTGGCACGACTCGTTATCTATCCCCTTGGTGTAATGACAATATATCAATTTCGGAACTATTTATGTATATCAAGCATGTTCCTTAAACAAGACGTACATATTAATTTAAGTTTACATCAAAGAAATTTCTTAAACCAAAGCTTTTTCTTTAAGGCACATTCAGATTAAAGCAAACATACCCCTGCTTACACTAAAGTTCTTTATATATAGACTCTTACTGAAAAAGTAACATTGATTCAGATTTTCATTAGGTTAACTGACATTTTCCATCAGCATTCACTGATCTTCTTCCGAACTTATCAAAGAAATGCTCTTACATGTTCTTCTTTGTTCGTTTTTTCTATTTATGTGTTTAATTTGAATTGCAATTTCTATAAGCTATTTTGTTAACATCGACTCTAATAACTCGCAGATTCACTATTGTCCTGATGAGGGCTTGCGCAGTGGAAAGACCTCCTTAACCTTATTTTATTCGTGGTGTTTATTGCTTCTCTCTTAGATTTGTCTTAGCCTGCCTAATTCACGACGAAATGTCTGGTTGGATACATACCAAGGGGCACCAGCTATCATACAAATTTTTTGATTGAGATCGTTGGATGATTGAAATGCTAGCTTTGCTTGCACAATTCTTTAAGCCCAAATGTGTTTGATTACGACTTCGCATAATAAAATTTTATTTTCTAATGACAAACGTGAGCTTCTTCCAGGTAGCTAATAGAATTCTTTAAATTTTAAGTTAGTCTGTTTCCACTACTTGTTCCTTCCAAGTGAGTTTACTATTAAGAAGGATTCCTAAGTATTTTACATTAATTTATTGATTCTGGTATTTTTGTGTTGTTTATAAAGACTGGTATGCATTGTGTTCTTGATGTAAACGTTACGTGTACTAACTTCGTTGCGTTAATTTTGGTTCTTCATCTTGCTAGCCAAGCTTGGAATACATCGAGATGATCGTTTATACGAACCTAAACTCTCATCACCCTAGACCTATCGAATGGCATACATTCCACAGCTTCATGTTTAAGTCGTTCTTCTTGGTTTTCTCCGTCTTTCTCCTTTTACCATCTCTTTCCCCCACTTTCTCTGGGTATATAACCCACAGACTGGTTGGAAGATGCCACAACCAGCTTGTTAAGTTGACTGTATTCTGTAACGTCAGAAAACCTTAAATGTACTTGAAGAACCTCCCGTTTATTTCTTTGTTTGGTTGGGAGATTTAAGCTCGTAAGAACTGAACATTTCAATGTGCGTCGACTACTATGGTAATGCAGCAACACCTGACTAGAATATTGCAGAACCTAAAGGAACTTCCACCCCTGAATGGGATCTTCATCATGTCAGACGTTACATTGGTAAAAAGTCTAACCGTGGTCTAACCTTTTCCGTGTAACACGTCTCACCTCACCTCGGTCGGGGTAGCACCCGAGACCTTTAGTTTACAACCCAACCTTGCTCCTCTACACCGAAACCATCAAAGCGTCACATAATAATCAGAAGAGTTGGTGGTGGGGTTAATTGAAATATATCAAAAGCTTTTGTGCTTCGCCAGAATGAATTGGAAGTAGAAAATAATTCCAAAACCATACCATGAGCATAATAAATAAATCATATAATATCAAAGCTCATACCAAGGAAACCATAACAAAAAGGATAACGTAATTTTTTTAAGCCAAGAAATTGGGTTTCCTTCCTCTTTTACTAACTTCAATCATCTTTATGAACCAAGACACTTTTCACAGTAGTTTCGTTATTCAATACGAGTAACGCAGAAAAAGAACCAAAAACCCAGTATCCTTGTGTTAGGCTACGTGTGGCGGTAAACTATTTAAGGATTGTATTTCTTTAGATCTTAATTTAAGATTATGGGATCAATGGGGCTCTTCTTCACCTAAATTATGATAGAAATGGTGAAGACCAATACCTTGTGAACTGAGAATAAATCCAGTCACTAATAATGTAAAAATACTATATTTGGATAAACCAAAGGAAAGCTCCAAACCAGGGAAGAGCTTGTAGGAGTTCCCTCTCTTTGACCAAGCACTTTTTGTTATGTTGTATTTGGGTACCTGTATGCGACATCTTAATTATCAGCCTTCATCATCAAGAGAAACATCTAGGAATAGTATCAAACCTTCACATAAGTCTCAAGCCCTGCAATAGATATTCGTAGCTAATAGGTTTCACTAAGGACCTCACTTGTAGATTCTACAATGAAGAATATCACACATTGCTTCTACTAGGATATCTTCTTCGATTAAAAGGAAACATCTAAGAATAGTAACAAACCTTCGCATAAAGCTCAATAGACATCTGCAGTCAAGAGGTTTAGCTCATGATCTCAGTTGCAGATTTTGCAGTGCGACAGAGTAAGGCTCTCTTTATCTTCTTTTGCAATGTTCCTGATCTCTTCTAAGAAAGCTTCTTCAATTAAAAGAACATATCTAAGCATAGAAACGGACCCGTCATTAGACATTTGCAGCTAATAGGTTTCTCCGAGGTTGCAATTTTGCAATGTCCTATGCTGCTTCTACTAAGACATCATTTAATTTAGGGCAAGATTCTTTGAGCATAAAGGTAGTCCGAGCACATCCTTGGCTACTTTCTTAGCCGTTAGGCTAAGATCTGATATCTCTGAAAGCACCTCTAAGGTCAACGGATGCACAAGCGACCTGAGTGCTACGGCTTGTACCGACGAATAAAGAAGAACAAGGTTTGTCTTCCAAGTTATGCAGCCAAGAGGCTAAAACATTTAAATGTTACTCCTGGAAGTTTTACGAAACCTAAAAAAGGGAATTTTAAAATAGGACATGGAGATCAGGGAATTCGCATAATTCATGGTCAGCGAAGTATAGAACTTGTTTGACCCATTGGAATTTGTTCCTCGTTAATTTATGCTTTTGAAAAGACATGACCATACATTTGAATAATTTTTTTGATGATTTCTTGATCACTCATTAATCATCTATATCTTTCTAAACATGCTTAAAACAGACAAAACTGGCAATAGCCTGCTTCTTCTTCTTCCTGTTTCGTCTCCTATCGGAGGTTGGAAATCATCATTGCAATTTTTACTTTGTTGCGAGCATGCTATTTTGACAAAAACCAACAAAGATCAAAGTAGGTGCACATATTAGTTAAATAAAAACCACTTTCCCCACTGATGTTTAACGACAAATAAATTAGGAAAAATCTTGGTTTTTAGCATTGAACTTTTTTTTTAATATGCTGAGAATCCTGTTATCGTAGTATTCCTTCTTCGGCCTTTACTGATTTTCTCAAAGATAACAAAAATTAATTCATGTTTAAGATGAGTTCCTATCAAATTAATGAAAGTAAAAGCAGAAATTCTGAAGGTTAAATAATAGGCAAACTTAATTCAGACTATTTGAAAATTGAAGGAAGATGTTACTCGAATAGGAATACTTCTTCGCCTATGCCCGGCGACTCCACCATATTGATTCTTTAAAGTTTTATTATTATAATTGAACCTAAATCCTACCTATAACCTAATTTATCCTTCCCAAACTTTACACCCACTCGCCAACCCGCCTGGAAAGCATAGCGTTTAAATGCCAATACTTCCCAATTAAAAACCACGTCGATATCGAATGTTTCTTATGGGTAGGGCTAGGATTTTGATGATTTTGCATCTTTTTTTCTGAAAGTCTGAGACATTGCTCAGTTATATATAAACGTGTTTCAGGATACATTGAATCACATGAGAGCAACTTGTTGGTGCATTTTTTTTGCATTTTTTACCATTTTTGAGGAATGGGACATTTTTTGCTAATTTTTATGGTATTTCCAGCATTTTTTGGGGTTTTTGTGTGTTTTTCTTTGAATTTTTTGCATATTTGAGGAATAGCGTTACTTTTTTTGATATTTTGCGATATTTTACTTGGCGAGCTTATAAACTTTTGTTAAAGTTTTATTTTTCATGCAGTCTAGAACAAAATGCAATATTTTTCTTTTCTCGGTAGTTCCGGTTGTTCCGGTATTTTTACCTGTTTAGAAATGAAGCCTAAAACCTCTATTGTTAGCTAAATGCAAAAAGTTAATGTTTTCTGGGAACGTGCTTAAGTCATCCACAAAAGAATGCCCATTAAGGGATTAAATTTCTTTGGAATGCAGTCAGTGAGTCAGTAACTTACATAGCTGTTTTCTAAGACTGGCCTGCAGTGGGTGGGAATGAACCAACAATAATTTTGCAGTCTTATTCAGTTTCTTCACGTTCTTATCAACAGATTTATATGTCATCTTTTTAAATTTTTGTGTCATTTTTGCGAGATTTTTAAGTCATAATTGCATCTTTTATTTTGCATTTTCGCTGATTTTTAACGTCATTAAAATCCTAGCCCTACTTATGGGAGAGGCCTACGTCCAGGAATGGACTGATATGGGCTGCGAAGAAGAATAATAATAATTGATCCAAATCTGGTAATGCTCTTAGCAAAGTAAAACGTAAACGTCATAAACCGTAAACCGAGTTTTAAACTATATTTAAGTTAATAACTTGAGTGTATAGGAATTATATCAGAAATTAGACATTAGGAATTGTATTATATTAGCATTAAATACATAATAAATGCTTGGCCCTTTTAACAATATTTCTAATCAATGAATGTGCCTTCCAGCGGAAAATCTATTTTAGTTTAAATTTGATCATAAATTGTAGAGCTCGGCATACCTCGTTTAAATTTTGGCTTAAGTCCATGTTTCAGGTAGAAAATGACGTCATGTAATTTTAGTGTCATTTCATGCTATAACACTGCAGTATTAATGGCTCGAATAAACTCAAGGATTACGGATTAACTGTCGGGGAAATGACAGGAATGTCAGACCTCAAACTTTTGTTAGGGAAAGTCGCAGCTGGAAAACTGACCGGAGACTTTCTTATTTCTCTTGGAATAAAAGCACTTTTTCTATTAGGAGTATAAATCCACATATTGGAGAAGTCGAATGGCTAGCTTTGTTATTTTAGAGATTAGACTCCTTAAGGATTGTTAAAGGATCCACTCCTTGAATGAATTTTTCAAAATTCAAATTCACTGGAATATCTTTATTAAATCTTGTAAAAGCCTTTATTGATTATTAAAGAATAAGATTTATTAAAGAAAGGATGTAAGGTTTAAAGAGAAAAGAACATTTGAAGCTTATTAAGCTTGAAAAGTTAAAGAAATTATGTAAATTTTAAAAGAAAAGTTCTCGAGAGTTATAGATCAAAAGTCGGCTAAGATAAATTATGGGAAAATATAAATTGCTCCTCTCTCGCATTTTTCCTGCAAATACATTTTAACGATACAGCTTTCGTATTCTCGCTCGCAGTTTAATCCTACCGTTTCCGATTGTCACCGCCTACTTAACGCTGCATTCATTTTTATCCTAATCCGACATAATCCGGGAGCTTTAGACGTGTCTTATCTGACATTGGCTTAATCGTAGAATTGTATCGATTTTATACTAGAGAAGTTGTCCAGGGCACATGTTAACGTTGCATTTTAGCAGTTCCTTATTAAAATGTCATCTATTGTCAGTAAATACTAGAAAAAGAGGAAACTTGTCGTTAGTTTCAGGAATTTTCAGCTGGCTGTGCATTTCATGTCGAGAAAGAAACCTGATTTAAAGCTGTCTGAAACTTTTTCCGCCATTGTTATTAAATAAGTGTGAAACGATGTGGACATAATCCGAACAGTCTGTTGGAAACTTAAGAAGTTCAATAAGACCTCCGTGAAAGGTTTCCCTTCTAAAATAAATTTATTTTCAGAATTTTCATTACATACTCTACCTTTGTACGGACCTCCTTTAGTTACAACACAGTTGGCTTTAAACATGTATACCGAGAGAAAATTTTCTAGTAGGTCCTCTGAAGTTCCTTTAACATTATTAGGAAATAAAGGAGCTTGCCAAATTTTTAATTCCCTCGGTCGCCGAAGGCAATGCTGCTCCGGAAATACTAGCATCTGCTATTCGGTTGGCTGCCCTGATACAATCACCGCAGCAACTTGTACCAACTTTCAGTTCACTACTCCAAGTAAATGCTTCTTTCATTAAGTTCTAAATTTGATTGGACGTTGTACTGCAACAGCAAAAGAAGTACACGTTTCGAAAACGTTTTACGTTAAATTCTATCGTTCGTTTGTTTTTTGAAAGACTTTGATCTTTTCTTGAACAAAACTGAATTATCTCTACGAGCTACCCATTTGAAATTAACTCTTAGCTATTAGGCTATTACGTTGTACGATTTCTGCACTTATTATGATTGTAAGTTAATAAAAGAATTTTTGGAAAAATAAAGTAAATTCTGGATTAAACCCATAAATAATTTTTGAAGCCGGTCCAATTTAGTTGGCATAAATTTAATGTTCTAATTTGTTCGTCTGGGTTTTTGAATATTTTATCCATTTGGCCGATAGTTAGTTAACTTTTAATAAACAATTAATTCAGTAGTTTTGACTTTTAATTAATAATTAATTTAACATTCTCATTTTTTCTCTCTGTTAAATATTAATAACAATAATCGGTTTCTTTACTATACATTAACAAACAAGAAGAACTTTATGAATTTAAATTTAAACATAAAGAAAATAATTTTTTCCATTTTAGAAAACCGTGAAGGTACCTGCCTTGAAACGTATTATTAATTTTATAGGGAAATTTTGAAGATAAAAAGAAAAAATGAGGAACACTAAAAGCGCAAAGTTTAGTACATTTAAATACAAACGTATAGCTAGGATTTTGTAAAATGCTGTAAATTTGAGTTTTTTCTGTTATTTTCTCAAACATTACCGTATTTTGCCTGTATAATATGAATAAACCCAAGGATTTAAAAAATTGCTAACATACTTGAAGATCGTTTCCTTTTCTTCTCCTCCCTTTTCCAATTTAACTTTATTGATATAAAAGCTACATTGCTTATAGTGCAACTGTAAATTCTTACGTTTGCTGAACAAGTTGATATTGTACCGTAGTTGTTTATTTGGCCCGTCATGTGATAATTTTTTATTTGAGCATAACATGCATTAACAGACTTGGTATAAGATTTAAAAATAGTTTTAAGTAACGAATATAACGAACAAGTAAACAATCTTAAATAATTATTACAATTATACTTCAAACTACTATAAGTGAATAATAATAATAATAAATTAGTTAGTTACAGTAATTAGCAGATCTGGCTAATCATAAGAGTATTTATCGTCGACCAGCATCATAATGCTATTCATTATTATAGAGAAAATCGTGCATAATATTATACTTTATGGCACTGTGCCATAAAGTTGTTATAACAACGGAATAAAGAAACGTTACTTAACAACCACGTCAGTCGTCATAATAACAAATACTATTTTGTGACAAATACGTCATAATTTTATATAACCTGAATAATTATTATTTTAGCAAAAAAAACTAAATTAAATTTCTTATACATAAATAATTGTAATGCTAGTCGACGATAATAGTATATTATAGACCAAGATAGAGAAGACATTTTTCTCAGCCGAGCAGTATTATTTCCCGACATGCGAAGCATGGAGGGAAATAAGTTGTGAGGCTGAGAAAAGTCTTCTCTACCGTGGTTTATATACTATTTTTTTCACTACTAGCACCTTTATTCCTTTTAATTAATCATTTTTACATAAATAAAAAATAAAATGACAGATGCGTATATTTATTTCTAAATATACACAACAATCAAATAGCCTTGCTCGAAAACAAGGGGAGAGGTTAATTTCAATTGACATTTGGGTAAAACATATTTAAAATAGGCACCTGAATGCATAGCTATTGTTTTTATTATTAACCAGTAGTCAATAATAAAAAATTATTGACCACTAGGCGAGAAATTCATCTTCTGGGCTCGAAAATAAGGTCAATAATGACATCTTCTAATACTAGTAGTGAAAAAAATAGTATATGAAATTCGTTTATAATGCAGTATTATGGCATTCATGAAATTATCGCATTCACTATCATGCGCTAATTTCATTCATGCCATAATACTGTACATTATAAACTAATTTCATAATGTACTATTCTATATTTTTAGTAGAGTAAAATAAAGAATATGAGTACGAGGGCCTTCTGCTTCGATTGTTATATTCACTACAATTAACCCTTTCGGGCTGTATTTTTCCTGCTACTTTAAGAAATCTTAAAAGTGCCTGTCTAGGAATGTATTTTTAATCTTATAATTCAGACGGAACTTTAACGATTTCATATTCTTTTTAACTAAATATAAATTAGATACTGGTGGTTAAGGCAAAAAAATTAAAATCAAAATTTTTCTTTTAGAGGTGAAATTTTAATTTAAGAATGAAGCTAAAATTTTCTGCTTTTAATTTCTAATCATTAGGTACCTTTCGTTTTCTAAGCTTTTAAGCTCTATGAGGAAACTTGAAAGGGTTTTGAAGATCAAAAGAAGAAATGGAAAATACTAAAAGCATAAACTATGGAACTTTAGACCATCTACAAACTTTCGAGTTCTAATAGGAAAAACCACAGAACATAACCTACCCATCTATTAGCTTTCGTTGACTGCGAAAAAACGTTGGATAGTGTAGAACATTGGAAAATAATAGAAGCCCTTCAAAACGTAAGAATGGATTTTAGATGCTCTACATTGATCCAAGTCATATACCAGAATGCTACAGTTATTTCTAAATTACTAAAAGATCCGAAACAAATACAACTCGAAAAAGGAATAAGACAAGGAGACAATATATCTCTGTTTACAGCAACACTAGAAAACGTTTTTAAGAGGATGAAATGGGAAGAAAAGGGAATGAACATAAATGGAGAAACATTTAATAACTGAAGGTTTGCCAGTGACATGTGCTAATCATAGCCGAATTTAAAGAACTACAAAACATCCTACAAGAATTAAATATCGAATCGAAAATTTAGGATAAATACAAATAAAACAAAATACATGTCCAGCACAATTGAAGAAAATCAAGGCCGAATAATAATAGACACAAAGTAGTAGAATAGCTAGAAAATCACATCTATTTAGAACAAAGAATATCCAAGGGAAGGTTAAGTCAGACAGCGGAAGTAAAAATAGGAATATAACAAAGATGGTGTGCTTTCGGAAAACCCAAGTCCACAATCAATGTATTATACCAGTAATGACATATGGCACAGGGACGTGACCGTTAACAAAAGTAGTAGTACAATTAGAATAGCCCAGAGAAGGATGGAGCGGGTAATGTTGAGTATATCCTAAGACCACAAAAGAAAAAACACATGGATAAGGCAGCAAACAGGCGTACCTAAGCTACTAATACAGAAGTGGAACTGGACAGCACACGTCGATAGAAAGTGTGAAGAAAAGTGGAACAGAGAAATCATACTATGAAGACCATGGAAAGGCAAAAGAAAAAAGGATGAATTGACAACGTCAAAAGAACTACCCAAAAATAGATGCAGCTGGCACAGGATCGAGCGCGGTGGAAAGCGATGAGGAAGGCCTCTGTTCAAGGATGGACAACAAAGGTTGATTAAAGAAGAAGAAGGAGAAAGGCATGAGACTTCTTTAATAAATTGAAAACAAACCTATTTATCTAATGCTGAAATTTTCAAGGATTTAAGGAGTTTCATATCCTTTGGCTTTCCTCATTTTAGTTGCTCAAACATTAGTATATTTAAGTAATGCCAGTATTCAAAAATATAAAACCGTCTTTCTCTTTCTTCTTTTATGATTTCCATTTATTGGTGTACAGGCTACTTTGTCTGGCTCTATAGGTTTAAATGCTTACAGCTGCTGAAAACGTTAATATTTCAACGTAGTGGATTATTATTACTATTATTATTATTAGTCGCGATCGTGGCTTAGTTCAGCGTGCGTCTGACCATTGACATGGGCCGGGTTCGATTCCCAGGGTCACACATACATCCAAAACACCCGGACGCTTCCCTCGGAAGGCAATGGCAAACCACCGAGGTATTTCTGCCTAGTAAATCTTCTCTGGAGTAGAAGTGCAAGCACTTCCGTGGTTCGGAGCCCACGTTAAACTGTAGGTCCCCTGTCTCTAGGTCACTTCACACGCACACCACAGGCATATGGAGAGAAGACGACGACGCCCTGTAAAGGGTCTGTGTCCTAAGAAGAAGAAGTGGATTATTTGGACAGCGACGCCTTGTTAAAACTTATCTAACATAACATATTATTTTAACAGATTTAAAAATTACTTTAAGTAACAAGCAGAAAACAAAAGCAAACAATCTTAGGTAATTAGTAGTGTTCCTTAAACAATTATAAATCTTTTAGGAATACGATAACATCAAGAATAACTATCTCATTTCGCTATATAATTTCTTTTCTTTAAAATTAATAAGGCGATACCAAAGCACCCTAAAGCACAGAGTTTAGTTATAATCAGAAATGTGCTCAAAAGTGTTTAAGTATACGCGCTGATTTGCTAATACTAATAATAATAATACAAGATGTTAAAATTAGATTGAACTGTATTAGAGTTAAACCTACATCCGCTTAATATCGTGTGAAGCAGCTCGGATTATTGAATTAATTTTATGTCTATACAAGTTTCTGTAGGCGTGTTTTCAAATAACTAGATGAGGAACATCAGAGGTGGCTCTGATTTGCCAGTGTTAATTAAATCAAGAGTGCCGCGTCTACCTCTAGAATGTAGCACCCTTAAGCGGCTCCCGTAGGCTGCAACGGGTTATTTAATTAACTAAACCGACTTAATTTTTTCTTCTCTTGCTTTTTCTCCGGGTTATTTCTTTTTATTAATTTAGCGTAATGCGATTAAATAATAAAAGGAAAGGATGTTCCGCGACAAGGCGGTTACTTGCTCTACTTTGATTTCCGAGCTTTTCGTATGCTCGAGGCGATATAACAACCTAAGTTAGGGGGTTGTTTACCGAAAGGAGTTGTCGAGCTAGTTTCGAAAACACTTTTTAAAATACGTAAAAAGCGTCGGGCTTCCGAAAACAGCATTCTCTCGCGATGTAGCTTGTATAAAAATTAGATGAGGCGCGTCTGTAGAATCTGGTAAACATTCTGAAAGATGCAAATTCGCAGTTATAAACGAGCAGTCATTTTTCCACCCTAACGTATTATGAGCGAGTATTAGTTGGAAAATTGCAGCGCCGATGGATTCGGCTTGGTTTAATTAAATTCTGCCACTTCCTACTTGGAAAAACTTTGAAAGGTGGCAACACTGGGGAACTCGTTAAGAAAATTTCATAATGGGGATCGAAAAGATGTGCGCGGTGGATCGAGACGACCATTTTTAAGACCACTTTGAACACTTTTTCGTCTGGATCTCTTCTCATTATGCGCTATGCAAATACGCAGACGTTTGAAGGAACACGACAAACGGAAAATCGACGTTTTTTCGCTTATCTCAAACAAATTAGTTTATTATTCTTTAAAAAGGAGAACACAGATTTCTTGGGGCTTTTTCTTATTGCCGTCTTATTCACAATTACTTTCGAATGTGCCACTTAAATAACTACAAACAAATATAAATTCTAAACCCGAAATCTACAAGTGCCGAAGTGCCTAACGACAACGCAGGCGAATTTTCTTATATAATACATATATTTTCACATAAGAGCTCTAGTAATTTAAATGCTTATTTAGAGGATTCCTGTCCCAATATTGTATTTCATATGTAATTCAAAACGAGTGTTGTTTCAGATGCCCCAAAACCCAACACAATTTTGTACGAATTAACAAATAAACAATCGACTACTAATTTCGCTACCAGCTTTCGTGTGACTTCTAGTATTATTTACACACATGTACCACTAGTGTCCAACAGAAAGCATATTACTTGACGGTGCTCTCTCCGAACCAAAAAAAACATAACAAATCATCCTTTTAGGTGTACATAATCCACATGGTTACACCGAGTCTGTTGCACCTACAAATATTCTATTTTGTTTGTATAATATGTAAATTATAGGTCCATTTTCCGTCTCTACCTCTATAATTCGCTTTGCTTGTCGATGGTCTAGTGACTCATTCTGCTTCAGCTGCCGTGCTCCGCGTTTAACGAAACGACTAAACTGCCATGAGGGGCTCGTAAACTGAAATGGCTATTGTAAATCTTTTATAAATTTCTACAGTGTTTAATTTAATTCTTCAAAAAGCATACATTTTTACTTTCCTGATATTTTTTCCCCCTGTGGATGATTTAAAATGCATGAACTAATTTCCTCCATACTTCTCATGTAAGTACAAGTTAGTATATCTTGGCTTCTTCTCTCGTGATCCCTTTTTCTTTAATAATTGATCGATGTTTTTATCGATCGTCCTCTCTTCTCCATTCCTGTATTCTTGATTCTCATACTTTATTATCAGGTCTGTTTCGGCCCATTCGCTGCAAGTGTCCGTACCACCTTAGCTGTCTTCTTTCAGTTCTTTCTATTATTGGTTCTGTTCCTAATTCTTTCCTCACTGTGTTATTTCTGTTTCTATCCAGTCTTGATATTCGCTTACAAGTGCTTCATTTCCAAGCTCAGTATTTTACACTTGATTTTATTTGAGAGTGTTCAGCTTTCACATCCAAATGTCAGTATTGGAACAAATACAGATTTGTACACGCTTATTTGATACTTCCTTTTTCTTGATGAACGTATTTTTCAACATGTGATACATTTTGGACGCATTTTCCAGTCTTGCTGTAATTTCTGCTTCTTGACTACCATTTTGATTTATTTACACCAATAGATATTTAAATATTTCCACCTGTTGCAATCTTTTTCCATTTATTTCGACGTAAATGCTCGTCTGTTGCTCTCCTACTGCCATGATCTTTGTATTAGTTCCGAATGGGGTTTGGCCCCGAGACCGTCTGCGCCGTAGTTGAATACCTTAACCACTCGGCTACTCCAGCGATAATTATTTGGTGTAAATGTTTTTAATATAAGCTCACATTATAATAAAATCGAACTGTTTTGAAAATTTACCTCTCCGCAAATGCATTGTTGTTATATTCGTAGCTATATTCACGCTTTAATAGTTTACGTAAAAAATCTCGAGCAGGAGCTAATGATATGGATTGCGAAGTGAAAGAAAGCATCATCATCGTCATCAGCTATGTAGCCCATCGTCGGACATTACCCCCCCCCCCCCCTATCCAATTGGTTCATATTAAGCGTTTCATGCCCTCCGTCCCCCTGGTTTGGGGACGACCTCTGCTTATTCTTTCGTGTCCATCTTTTCTTCCTGCGATATTACCCACCTAGATTCATCCCAGTTTACGTATTCTGACTGCAACATCTGTTACATTGGACCGTCTGCGGATTTCTTTACTGGTCAATCTGTCTTGCAGTGATACATCCAACAATCTTCGCTCCATTGCCCTTTGAACAATTATAATTCCCTTATTAAGAGCCCAAGTCTGTGATCCGTAAGTCAGCACCGGTAGTATACATTGGTCGAATGTCCGTGCCTTCAGGGAGTCTGGTATGTTGGACAAAAGGATGTTTTTAAGTCTACCGAAAGCTGACCACGCCAAGGATATTCTTCTGGTAATGTCTGCTTTGACGTTTTCCTTAAGAAGCCAAGTTAATGTAGATAGTTGTATTTGATATTTCGGTGTTATAGATCAATAATGACTATCGTTTGCCATAAACATTGTCTCAGTGATATTTCTTTCGATTTGTTATTTACTACTGTTAACATCTGTTGCAGTTCTTCTTTACTGGACGTTATAAGCACGATATCATCAGCAAATCGCAGATCGTTAAGATAGTAAGCACAGTAATTGTCAATCCCCTAGGCAATAACGCAGATTAATTGCATTTTTAGTTCCTAGGATTCAAATGAAAAATAAATTGGATTTGTTATGGTATAGCTTTAAGCTCCAGTTCAAGCATGTCAAATATTATCAATAATTTAACTTTGGTATTAACACAATAATGACGTAAGTAAAAATAACATTAAACAGGTATAACATTATAAGTCAAAGCCTGCTAAAAACGTTTTTTATTTACGGCCATTCATATAATCGCAAAAGACCAAAAAGTTTTAATCAAACATACAAGAGCTTTCTGATATTAAAAATGTATCGACTTCTACAATTTCTTAAATTAACTTTGATTTGCACCATATTGATGTAAAAGACATATACTTCAAGTCAAAGGAACTGTTCTCGAATAATATAATTATAACTTCAGCAAATCTGACTAAAGCTTCTACAAAAAAAAACTTAAACAGTAGGTAGCTCATTAAGCAAATAATTAATTTTTTCACAAATTCCAAAAGAAATAAACGAAACGCCTAAGCAAATTAAAACATATATTTCACAGTTAATAACGTCATCAGATATTTTCCTTATTATTGCCCTCCTCAAAACAAATAGCAGTTCAAAAGGGAAACATCGAATTAAAAAAGTACTTTGAAGTATTCTCTAGCCTGACGGTTTGAAAATTAATTCAATTTCCAATTTAATTTTTAAGGGCAGAGTTCAAAAGATTAATTTTTTACGTTCGGAAGAACCATCCGAGGAAAATCTCAAACACGTTCCTTTTTAAAAAGGTCACTTTGAATACCGATACGCTTTCGGAAATATTCATTTATTCAATGATAAACGACACTTAATTTTCGAATGTTTTTTATCAAAGGGATGCTTTGCTTTTCCTATAAATCAAACTGATTTGAAAATGAGGCGGCGGGCGAAACGTGTTTAAATCTTAGAATTTATAAATATCGGTGGTTCTTTATTGGAATGTTATTAAATTATGGAAAAATGGGGGGAAACAAACTTGTTAAAGAGAAATCGTTGAGTAAGTTGAGTAAGAAGTTCAGATTGCCTTTAGGTTAATTCAAATACGGCCAATCTTTTTGAAGAGTATGAAAAAGGTGCGATTTATGAAATTTCCGTATTTTACAACCTTTAAATTGTTTATTTATTGAATGAATTGTTAGATTATCAAAATCAAAACGACGAGTAATTTTAGTTGGTTTTTCTTTCTAACATAACTACTGAGATTAAAACGTTTAAAATTTTAATTAATGAACGTAAAAATAAACAACCTACTTTTGCGAATTTTCAGGACGTAAAGTTTATTTTTACTTTACCACTTCCAAGTTTCGTAAATTACAGTTGTTGAAACGCGGATCTAAAGTAATAAAAAGAGGCTTTCTAAAGATTTACATGTCCGTCAAAATTTCTAAGCCCATGAAGAAAAGAAATTGCAACGTAGCAACAGAAAATTTATTGTTTAATATAAAAGAAAATTAAGGGATTCCTATTTCATAATGTTCCTTAGGTTCACTTATAAACCCTAGTTTTTAAATTAAGTTAAGCTCAAATTGCGTTGTATTTAAAACTAAACGAAGTCTGGAGGAAATGAGAGCTTCAAAAATCCCCCATCACGCCTGGTTCTTTACGTAAGTAAATTGTGCCAGAAAATTCCCTAATGAATATTTGTACACGGCACAAAACGAGCTGAAGAATATTGGTTGCGATACATTCATTATTTACGCGCCCTATTATCTCCCAGAATACCAGAACGGAATTGATGGAAAATTTTAATTGCAACGGATATAGAAGGGCTCGGTTGCAGTACTGCTTTGTTTCATTTGCAATATTTTCATTTTATGTTTACGTTTTAATCGTCCAGTTATAAAATTTCAAACTTTAATTGTGTGCTCACATAATTCGTTTTGTTGTGTTGTGGCGTTTGCGAATTTCAGTTAAATTAAACCGGCGAATTCAATTTAGAAACAACAGTAAACGATTTATCTGTCGAATGTTTAATGATCTATTAACTTTAATTTCAGTAAAATGGATTTAAAAGTTTAAAAGTTATATTTAGACTTTTAGTAAACAAATACTGATAGGTTTTTAAACGATTTTGTAAAAAATGCTGCTGCTGCTCTTGATATGATCTGCTTTTCAAAAATTAAAAATAAAATAATAAATGGTATACATAAAAATATTGTTTTCAGTAAAAAAGAAGATAACCATAGAAGCAACTGCTCCATCAAATAAAGTAACAAAGTAACAGTAAGAGGTTTCCTATTGTTATTTTGGATATGCTTGCTAAAGAATTTTAAAAAATCTTCAAACAGCCGAATGTTTCAACTACTTAGAATTAAAAAAAAAATCAAAAATTAGAAAATGCTGCCTCTCCAAAAAATAGTAATAAATAAAAAATGTTTTCTGTTAAATATTTTTACAAAGGAAAAGAACACCTTTGGGAAGAATTAAGGAAATTTAAATTTAAGCTTTTCACATTTTTAAATGGAAAATTTTTAATACTCATATGAAGCTTCTCAAAGCTCTAACATTGTTGAAGCTGCTTAGGTGCTTCTTATTCTTTCTCATCCTGTTGCTCTATCTTCTTCCTTCCTGTTCACCACCATCTTTTTCCTCCTCTATCTTTTGCCTTCTTCTTCTTCTTCTGCTTCTGTCTTCTTCCTCTGCCTTTTATCTTTCTTTTTCTTCTCTTCTCACATCTTTTTCTTTAGCGAAAGCTTAGACCAATGGTCCATTACTAACCCTTTAAATTATGGGTGCTTAGGTGCTAAATACAAAACTCTCGTCTAATATCAAGCAATTCTTTGTTAGAATGAAATTGCAGAAGTTGCAACTGATTATCACTGAAGGTTGCGTTGGATTTTGAGCTCACTCATTGCCCTTCAACTGTGTGGTCTTTTATGCACCCAGGTGGCTATCAAGATACTCTACCCTCCATGACAAGCCGAAATACTTTTTGTTAAACATTCATGCGTGAAAACTGCTCAACGAACAGTTTTATAAAAGATTTTCTATCACCTGTGGTAAAATGCAAAAATAACATCAAAGATTGTATGTGAAGTTGCTTGCCTACCTCTAGATTTGCTTGTGGGGATTAGGAAAATCTATACACATATCTGTTAATTTTTATAAGAAAATGCTTTGAAAAAACTAAATCGGGCATGTCAGTGAGAAACCAACGAAGCTTTGCGGATTTGAATTTAGATTATCTATTTTCTGAAAAGGATCAGGCCGTCATATCTTTTCGTGATTGAGGCCATGACTATCTAGAACAGAATATGGCTATATTTAATACGTTTTTGAAGTTACCAAAAAGACGACTATACACCTGGGTATCCCCATAAGATTGCAAAGAAAAGATTGTTAGGAACCAAATAGATTTCATCAAGGTTAATCAGCGACATCGAAGTTGTATCAAAAGAGCGAAAGCATACCCTATCGCAGACGTGGATTCTGACCACATTATTTTGGTGGCAAAAATAAAAATGAAATTTAAATTAGTAAAAAGGAGAAACATGAAAATGAATTTGGAAAAACGAAGATATTTTAGACAAGCCCAGGACAACAGATCAACACAGAATTAAATGAAAGTGAAATGGAAGCTGAGTAATCATGTAAGGATATAAACTATAGTATCTCGCAAATAGAACAGGTAAACAAGACTGGATAACAACCTAAATTCTAGATCTATTAGAAGAGGGAAGAAATTTAAGAATAGTGATCGAAGCAAGTATATATAAATAAGACAGAAGATAAAAATGGACAAAGAACACTGGATGTAAGAGAAAAGTAGAGAAGTAGAAGAACTTCAAAAAAGGCATGGTGAATTTAACCTGCACAAGAGACTAAGGGAAATAACAGGAAACACGAAAAAGAGATCCCATGAATGATACAAAACGAACAAGAAAATATAGTTTTAGACGAAAAGGAAAACAAAAAATGTGGGTGAAGTACATTGAGAAATTATTCGAGGATAACAGAGCTGTTATAAAGGATATCGATACTAAAATCTGAAGTTGGGAATGCAATAAAGCAAGCCAAGAATTAAAAGCAGCAGACCTGATAAAGTCCCTATCGAACTGATTCAACTGCTTGATGAGGAATACATGAACAAACACATCAAGAAGGAAGAATATCATCCTTATACCCAAGAAAAACTTGTGGAAATCCTCTGGTGGCACATATCTTGAGAAAGTTTCTTCTCACCTCAGCCTGTATCACAACGGTACTTTAACATGGTTTTGAGTCATATACTCCAAATGTATTTGTTTTAAAGAACAAGGCTTGTCAAATCAACTGCTTTCATTCGTAGATTCTTTCTATCTGAATGTATGGAGAAAATCATCTATCGTCATACTTATTACCGATATTAATATGACATACTTTTTAAATAAGCAGCTCGTTGGCGCAGTAGTAAGACAGCTGGGCTACTAGCTAGGAGTCTTGGGTTCGAACACACAGTGGTAAGGATTTTTATAAAGAATTCCCCACTGTTCGAGACGGATTGAGCGAGTGAAACCATTACACTTAACATATGGTCACAAACTCTACATAAAACGCAACGGGAAACCACTGCAGAGAATACATTCCGCTAGTATAAGGAGGATATAACAAAGTTCGTTTAAAAATGTGGCTTTCATGCCCCTCGCCAACGTCCTGAAAGGGATATGGAACTAAGAAGGAGACTTTTTAAAGAGAAGAAGAGCATATTCTTATTTACACTGAGTAGAATTTTGGAATACCTACAATACTTTTTGAGTGCAATTTCCGGTTGCTTCGGCAATTTTGTTGCCATTTTCGTTATTTCCAGAACTTTTCTAAAATGATTAGAGTTTTCATTGACTGAATATGACTTGAACAGACTTAATCTACAGTTTAAGGCCACTTGAGCTGCTACTAAGCCGTAGTTTAAGACAGATTAAGCTAAACTTCCCACTGACAACACTATTAAATCACAAGAGGTAGAAGTTTTAAGAAAAGGATTACGGAACATAAAAGAAGCTTTCTACTTAATAAATCAGATTCAAATTATACTAATCATTTCTTAGAGGAAAAACATGTATTTGACGATAATTTCAAGCTCCTTTATAATGAAAACAAGGGCTTGAAATTGTCATTACTTGAGTGCTTAGAATGTAAAATGTAAAAATTCAAATACTCTGTTAAATGAACAAGTAGATTTAAACAACTCGCCCTTACTTAATTTATTTCGATCTTCTGTGTAAATTTCTAAACCCTGCCGATGCTTTGAAGAAACCGTTAACCTAATCCTACTTTTGTCGAACATATTTGAACTCCGTAACATTTAAGTAAATTTCTGTGTAAAATTAAATTTTATTATGTTTGATTTTTAGTTTGCCTGTTTTAATTCTTATTTGAGCTTAGTCTTGTAGGTACTCACAGTCACCATCTGAAGATGCCAAAGTTTGGAGAAACAATTGTCATGGTACAGTAATAAAATTTGTGAAAATCAACTTTGTATTTGTTTAATTATCATAAGAGGTTCTTAGATCTCGAAGAACAAATTGTAAAACTGTGTAGTAAAAGGAAGTTATGCAACCAAATTTACGCAGATTCGCAAATTCATAATGTAATATATCAGTGTTGAATCGCTTAATAGTAGGTAGTCTTTCACCAAAAATGTTATTGTATGTTTTACTCCATAACCAACTTATCAGCAATTTATAGAATACTGTACAAGGCAAACGTACGTATTTCCATAACTAAAAGGCTACAACTCTATTTCGATTTCAATTAAACTCTCACTAAATTTACTACCTCGCTTGGAATACAGTTTATTTAAAGTGTATTTATGGTAACAATCATCACGTAAAATGGTACGATTGTTGTTCTGCGCCCTTAATCACCCAACAATATAGTAAAATCTAAATAATTTAATTAAGCAAATAAGTTCGTTAGTTAAATGAATAACTGGGAAACATCATGATCGGTGGTTTAAAAATTTGTCAAACACGTTGTTTATTTTGCAGGATATTCGAAACTGGTCGCCCAGTGGATTTTCAGTCCTCGATCATTGATTGTGATCGTTTAATCAGGTGAGTGACTGCGCTCGTACTGTAATTCGTTTGCCGATGATTACATTAAATGTACCCCGTGATTTGTGTTTGTTGTGTGGCGACTGGGTCATTACTAAACGCATTATGTATTTCGTAATTTAATTAGAAATATTGAATTCGGGTACCGCGTCTGCCTGCAATTACAGTCAGCCTACTGTAAAAGTAATCAGGCTGAACGATACATTTTGTAACAACACCACAAAGAATAATTTGGGGGGAGTGAGAGATACGATTTATCAGATTTAAAAAAGTACAGTCTTGTAACTCCAACGAAACTGCTTCCCTAACATTGCCTTCTATACTGCAATGAATACCTTATAATAATCAACAAACTGAACAGAATACACTATTCTAATATCAGTTACTCTCTGCATGTTTTTATTTAGGTAAAATCCCAGTTGCGATGGCTAGGTGCCCCATTCTCGCACGATCATGAAAATTAACCATTGTTATTTCTGGTCAACACTAGAATGGGCGGCCCTATTGCTTAGTTAAAGCGACACCTCTCTCCCACGAGGTCCGGTCACTATGTGAGAGTAGACCAAAACCCCTCACAAAAAAGTGCGAAAAATTTGAAAAAGGTTACAAAGGACGAGAAAAAACGGGAGGTCTTTGCTCTGTGTAGGGATGTGTGGGCTAATAATAATAAGAATATAGCAGAAACTGTATAATTTTTCTAAGATAGTTCGAATCCATAATAATAAATTAAATATAATTATCTAGTAATACAACACACACCCATGAACTTTCCTTCACGGAATTTTCGAAAACTCTTAGATTCTTAGATTTCTTCAATATGGTAACAACGTTAAGTTATTTTCTTCGTTCGTTAAGTTACCGCTATACCTAAGTTGATAGAGCATTGACGTATAAAGCAGAAGGTCAGTAGTTCAAATCCCTGCGGAGGTGATATTTTTTTATGCATAGAATCCTCATAATTCTTTGAAATGTATTAACAGTATTTCACCAAATCTAAATTTAAAATTAATCCTTACAAAGTTTTTATTTTACTTATAATATATTTCATTATAAAAGCAACCTAAAACTATGCCGCCAAATGTCCAAGTTTTTTAAAGCCAAAGAAGGTTATCAGCAGAAAGAAGAAGACATAACGATTATTTCAAAGAAGCAAAAGGAAATCTTAAAGTTGCCTTTTCTTAGTTCCCCAGGGAGCGCATAGCCCCATGTAGAAGGCCTCGGTCTCTCACGTAGACACCTCGGGTTCAATTCCCGAGACTGGCAATATCCCCGTCGGAATTTTATCTGAGCTTCGAAGGGCAGATTCAGCCGGCGGTCTCTGTTACATATCTCGCTGCGCTCGTTTCTGTAACGTCCTGCATTGGTTTCGGAATCGCTAAGTTACCGTACTTGTTATGAAAATAACTATTTCAATTTTGCATGTTGCAGCACTGATGTGACATAAAACGATCTTTTGTTATAAATACAATTTCTTGTAAAGTTGTGTAATCTCTACTATGCAAAATGCTTTCTGCGGTTTCTAGATTTCCATTTAAAATTCACTAAAATTTTAATAACTACATATTCAGAAGGGTAAACATTCAGACTGAAAAATGAATGCATTTCGTGATATCTACCTTTAAAAACAAGAGCAAACAAAAAAATTGCAGACGTGAGTGCATGGATTATTAGTAAGGGAAATTACAAGATAATTTATTACTTTTGAACTTTAATAAAGAAGCTATCGTTTAAGCAATCTTTTCAGGGAACTTCTATCCGTAGAGCGTGCATTTTAAAGTACTCGAAGGCACAAAAAGCTTCCGCACATGAGTGGGTTTCTCTATATTTCAAAACATCTTACTTATAATAAAACTTTCACGACCCTTCAAAAACCATTGCGAACTGAACCAAGGTAATAACTCACCACCAGCATGGTTGATTTCCGTTTGAAATTTCGAGTCGCGTCTTACACGTGGATTTATGACTGCATATTATTATTATTATGATTATTGCGAGTGGAATAGGTCGGTGTTATGATTGGGCCAAGTTTCATATCCGGGACTTATCACCAACCAGTAACGGTGAACTAACAAAATGCTTTTATTGATTCCCCGAGTTTCGCGGATATATGAGTTATTTCGATACGGCATAAACTTAATTATAGGAAAAGCTCTTATAATCGTCACGCACCGGATATTAAGCAATACGGGGAATAGAATATTGTCCCGCCGAAAAGCCCAGATGACCCATACATAACAGCCGTGGAGACCGGAAACCGAACTGCGAAGCTTTAGAGAGGATATGGGATTAAATTTTTCAGTGGGAATAAAATATTTGCTTTGTACGGAAGCGTGTCTCTCTTTTCTCCTTGGGTGTAAAAAATGCGCTGAATCCGAGGAACTGTTGGCATCACTTTTATTGATAAAGAAGTGCGTATTTCGAACAAATATGTGTTTTTATCTGAAGATAGAGGGGTCGAGGCTGCTACTCTGTATATATCAACGGGGATCACATAAATCGCTTGGACATCTGGTCTGCTTGGGCTTCCGGAGGGGCAATATATTAATCAAGAACCCGGCACATCTAGATGCCGCGACACTCGACCCGCCGGGCATTTCATATTATTATTATGGCAGGACAGAAAATTTATTAAATTTTTATTCCGTTGATGCACATTTTATTAAAAAGAACCTCTTAACAACGACGGCTTATATCAAACTTGTTGCTTTTTTATTTATTACCAGGTTCACAAACCTTTTTTTTTTTGAATTTTCGAAAATCAGTGATCAAGCAGAAATTTTTTCACATCATATAAAACAGCTCCTTTTTTAATTTTCGGAACTCAAACTTATTGATAAAGTAGAAACGTCATTAGGTATGTTTTATAAAGAAGGCAAATACAAACTGAAACTAAAAGCACAAACAGAAAAATTGACTTTAAGGAAAGGACAGAAATAAGGAAGTTTTGTATAATTTTTTATGTAGAAAACCTAGAATAAACCTTTTTGGAAGTCTACTAGAAACTTTAAAAAAAGTTTGAAGTTGTATACTTACTTAAGAACTAAGTATTAAACCACCACGCGGAAAAGCACATTTTAAAAGACAAATTGTCCATGGTTGTTTGTTAAAAACTTGAAAATAAAATAACTGAATGTTTCGGCCCTCATAAATGTGTTTTTGTGATGACTGAGAGTCTCAACCATCAACTTCAGACTTAAATATAACTCTAACAACTTCGGTTGTTAAAAAAAAATAGTTTCATAAAAATATCTTCAGTCTCAAGAAAAAACAGTTTAAAACAGGTTTCCCAGCACTATGTTAAAGAGTTAGGAAAAACATAACAAGTGGCTTTAGCTTTTGAAGGATTTTTCGAAATCTTGGAAACTTTTGAATGTGACAACCGGATCTTAGAAAAGCAAAATTACTTTGTTATTTCATTAAAAAGAAATCGAGGGCAAAAGACAATTTAATGCAGTAGTTGTTAAAAATGTTATGTTAAGAATCCTAAAATTTCTCAACGCCCTACAGTAAATAACTATTTGCATAGCAAGGGAGCCAAGTGAAATTTACTTGGCCGAGCATGGAAATTGCAATCCGAATATAACGAGAGCCTGCAACTATGCGGTGCAGAGCAAATCACTTAACTTCTGTGACAAGTACAATATATTTTCGATTGCAGACATAAACTATCAAAAAAAGATAAATCATTTTTGGCTATAATTTGATATTAATTGTCTCTAAATTAACGTATCATAAGTATAAATCATAGTTAGCCATGTTTGACTTTCGAAATAGTTCTTACATCCCTAAGGAAGTAAATCCACGTTTGCTTTGTAACTGCAATTCTACGCAATAAACAAATGGTTAAATTAACCAAATATCGTTAAGTGTTATATAGGGTGTTACCAGAAAAATTATAAATTAGTTTTTTAATGCCGAAAAGCCTGTATTAAATTTTAAAAGATAATGAATCATTATCAAATTTCTTAGGAAAATTCAAAATTAGAAAATTGTCTGTATTAAATTCAAAAATATTAGGCTGAATCATATACAAATTAAAACAAAGCTGTGAAATTTTCCAATTTTAATGAAAAGATTCAAATTCTGACGTTCAAAACCATTTTTTGTTTTGTTTTTAAAAATTATTGTACAATACTTAATAGTTTTAGAATATTTCCATAAGAAAAAGAGAATGCACAAAGGAAATCGTTGGCATTACGCTTAAATTTGATCTTCCGGCTATAATTCTTCCTTATTTCTTAATTTCTTTATTGTTCTCCGTGAACTCCAACTCCCAAAATGATGCTGCGAACTGAAATATTTCCTTTTTCATCTGGGACGTGTTTAGAACAAAAATCCGTCCAAATTGATGAGGTTTTCGTAGGAGATTTTTAGCAATTTTCTTATGCGACTAACTTCGCCCTAAATTCGTTAGAGTTTTCGAACTGCACCGGGTTATTTCGAATTGGAAAAGCGTTTCTTTTGAAAAAGACAAAAAATTTTGCCTCGCTAAAAAACGGATTTAAAGCAACTTAATTAACCTTTAAATTGCTTTATGTCGTCACAAACATTCAGAATTAGATTTCGGAGGAAAAAAGGCAAATAAGAATAAATTGGTATTTGCTTTTGCGAACAGTTACTTGATAAAGTAAATACATCCAAACGATTGGCGCGCATTGTTATTTTATTTATTTTCGTTTTGCCGGTATGGAGTTAACGAATTATGAAAGCCAATATATGAACAAAAACTGAATATTTTACATTATGTGCTATTTGAATGATGCATTCTTTTATCCCCATGTTTAATCTGAATAACCTAGTTTTAACCATGGACATTTTGGTATTCGTTGAAAAATTTAGTTGATTTGAGTTGTCCATTTAATTTGAGTTATTAAATAAAGAAGACGTTGCCTTATCCACAAATCAACTAGCAATTTTGTTAGCTTCTTTAATATTTGTTCCTTTCCTTATTGTCAAGGTTTGAAGCAAAGTTTTGACTTGCAAATTGAACTCAAGTCTCTTAGAATTCTAACCAACTCTAACCTAAAATTGTAAGACATAAATTAAAAGAGAATTTAGCAACTGATAACACTCAGAACTATATCAAACCACAAAGAAGCAATTTTTTATGTCCAAACCGTCCGTAAAATTCTATGTTTGAAGTTTAAAATGGCAATTTTTATTTCTGAGTTACAGTCAAACATCTGCTTTTCTTCATCAGCCGAAATAAAAATGCCTTTGAAGCTTTTAAAATACAAAGTTTGAATTTTCTAAATCAAAATCTGATAAAAAACAAAATAAATTTTAAGACCAATTTTCTCTTCAATTATTTTTTCACCACCTGAACAAACATTATTCGTGGCAATTTCTCTTTTCTATTCCCACAAATCATAATTTCGTTTTCCCTACGTGAGGTGCCTGAACCCCTTAATTCGTTTATGTCTTAATATTGCGCCCCCTTTATAAGAACTAAAATGAGAATAATTGAGTAGAAAACGCATAAGAAATAGGACGAATGCAAATGGGGTTTATAAAAGCATTTCTTTACATGACAGCTCTCAAATTGAAGAATTGATAACGTCTGCTTAATCGAATGGCAAGAAATAGGTACACATTCCCTCCTAGTTTTCCTCCTGTTTTGTTTAATTTTCCACCTGGTGAGTACAGATTCCTTTTTGTCGGTGGAAGCTTTTAAGGATGTCACTGATATAGACCCTCAGTTTTCCAACAGCTTGCATTCGTTTTTGCTTAACTGTTCTTTTGTTATTTTTTCTACCTTGGTCTATAATATACTATTAATCATTTGGCTAAATTATACATTTGGCTTATTATAATGATAATTCAGTATTAAACTGTCGAAAAGCTGGACTTTGATATAACGAAAGTTTCCGTATAAGAATGTATTTCAGATATTGACAGATTTTCCCCCAACGTGACATTTCAAAATTCTTGATATCCATATAAAGGACGTCAAAATACATAGTCGTGTAAACAAGTGCAGTCTAAATTGATTCTTTCAAGTAATGCTTGACTGATTTTTAGACGGTCCCGGGTGAATTCTGAATTATGTTATAGCTGTCTCGAATTGCATCACCGTGACGCATCTACCATTACTGACGTCATCACGAGGGTTAACAAAAGAAGGTCGGAGTAATTGAATTGCTGAAACGCGTGCGGGAGTAACTGACGGAAGAATCCGCATAGGATACATTAGGAACTGGGACTTTTTAGATTTTTTTTGGGAGCTTTTAGAATTTGTTTATTGGGCACGTTGGGAAAAGCTGTTTGATTTTGCTGGATTTTAAACTCATTCAATTGGAAGTTTAGTGCAGAAATACGTAAGTAAAGTTGCGGGTTTTATATGAGATGGCATAAAATGAATATGCAGAACCTCAAGGGACAGGTGTCAGTTTCAGATGTCAGGCACTGACAGTAAAATACAACAAATTGCAGAAGACATCTAAAAGTATGAAATTTATTTCGAGTTTTAGGGTGCATCAAGTTTCATTCCTCCCATAACCCATAACCCAATTTGCTCGGTAATTTTAAAGGGAACTATGTTTCTGACAACTACAAAACAATAAGTAACAAGTTATATGAAGTTGTAACTATGTATTGAAATGGTCTTGCTCTTTTTAAAAGATTTTATTTAAATTTAATTTATTTATTATTAAGCCCACATTCAATATTTACAATTATCCCTTGCTTTGCTCTTTAATTTTACTTAATTGTTTGCATTGCTCTTATCTCAGGTCGTTAATTAGGTTCCTTGTTTGTTATCTTTCTAAGTATATTTTTACCCAAATAAAAATAAAATTACTCAAATACTTATAATGCAGATTTTTTTTTTATTATCGTTTTTTCCTATCAACCCTGCCTTAAACCTATCTTATAATTACGGTATTTACACTCACTATTTACACCGGTTCCTGGGTTTTGTTTGAAATTTCTATTTTACTCCCAAAATCCAAATTGCCTCTGTTTCAAATTTAATGCTCAATTTCCTCTGCTCCAATTTCGACTTTCAATTGCTTCTGCTTGAAATTCAAATTTTCAATTGCTTCTGCTTCTATTTCGCTTTCTTTCGATTCAATAAATGATTCTTATGATTATTAACTCTATTTAAAGTTAAATAATCGATTGATATTTATTATTTTGGAACGTGCAATTGAGCAAACCTATTTGGTTATTGCTCCTTTTAATGCAAAAATATCAATTATTTATTAAATTGTTTTCTTCTGTATCCAAGATATTTTTATCTAAATTGTTTTTCACTATAACAACTATTTACAAGGTTTCTAATAGTAACTTATTTTACATTTCTATAACTACCAATTTAGCTAATTATTACTAACAAACATTATAACAATAACTTATTTACATTTTCACATAACTTAAATCTAATCTAGCTATCTTAAAATTATATTACAATTTTTAATAATTTAAAATCTGCATTACTTATATTTGGCAAATAACATTTTTCTTTTATAAATTAAACAAACAACTTAACCTTAATTATATACATCCAATTAAGTATCATCTCAAAAGCCCCTCGATTTTTTTTATTATATTTATTTTCAACCCTGTTCATTTCAAAATTTTTACTAATTTGCATTTTATTTTATAATAATATTCATTTTCACTTTATTGTTCAATATACGGATATATCATTGATACATGAAAAATCCCTCTGATTTTATCAGAATTTATTTCTTTTACTTCGTAAGAATTATCAAAAATTATTTTATTTATTTTAAATGGATTTCAATTAAAATTTTTCTTTTTACGCTTGTAATTAATTTTTAACAAATAACAATGTAACACATTTAACAAATTAACAAATTTAACACTAATAAACATTTTTAAAACTTAATTTTTCTTTCTGTATTTAAAATTCTTATTTATCAAAATCCAATAATTACAATTTTTAATTTGTACTAAATTCAGTTTCAATTTTAAAATAATCCCTATTAATTTGAACTCAATTTTATTATCATCGCGTATTGATTTTGGCATTTTAAACGGTTTAGAATTCATATTTTCTTTAGCAGTTTTGATAAATTGTTTGTTGCTAATTTTTAGTCCTTCGTTGGTATCATCTAAATTTTCTTTTGCTTGTTTTAATTGGTTATATTCTTTCGTTGCCATTTCATCTTCTTCTGGTTTCACATAATCCTTTTCAAATTCCCTATTTTGGCCGTTCAATTTTTCCTTTTCGCCCCTTGACAACCCCCAATCGTTTTCGATCCCTGCATTCGTCTCTTTCAGTTCTTCTCTGTGATCCTGCACGTTTTCCACGTTTTGCAATTTAATACTTTCGCCCTCTGTGTCTTCATTTCTTACCTGTTTTATAGTTTTATTCAATTCGGTCGTTTCGTCGATTACCTTTTCTGTTTGATTATTTAATTCTTCATAATCAGGATTGTTAACATTATAAACATCTTCCTGATCTTGAATTTCCTTCTGTGCCTCTGCACATTCTTCTGTAATTTCTTCGGTCATCTTCTTCTCAATTCCTACCACTTCTTTTCTGATTTCTTCCCTAATTTCTTGTTTATTTTTCTTCAATTCTTCCTTCAGTTCTTCAAATTGTTTACTATTTTGTTGGATTTCTTCTTTTAACTCTTCATGTCGCTTCTTGGACTCTTCTTTCAATTCGTCAAATTGTTTATTTAATTTTTCATCTCGCTTCTTAGAATCTTCATTTTGTATCTTGGAATCTTGATCTCTCTTCTTGGACTCTTCATCTAATTTCTTATCCAATCCACTTAATTGTTGCTTGGTATCTTCTTTAGATTCATCTAATTTTTGCATTAAGATTTTAAACATTTCCGCAAAATCTCCACTTCTCTGAACCTGCAGTGGCTGAGCTTCTATTTCATGATCACCTACCTCCAGTTCAATTACATCTCGCTCCTCCCCTAATTCATCTTGTTCCTCTTCAGTTTCTTCTTCATCCCTTCTTGAACTACTTCGTAACATCCTCCTATCTGCCATCTTTTATTTTTATCAAATTAGATACAAAATTTTAAAAAAATTAATGTTATTTTTTTATTATTATAATTATTTTTCAGTTCTGGATTTCTCAGGTATTCAATTTTTAATTAATGTATTTTTCCTTTTAATCGTATTTAATTGAAAATAAATATTATCAAAAAATCGTTAAATTTGACAAATGACATTGACATTAGTTTTGACTTTTCTCCAAATGACAGTTATAAATTATTTTTCTCGTTTTACCTTGCCCCACAAACCTTTTAATATTATTTTTGTATACTTCGCCCCTTTTACTTTATAAATCTTATAAATCACCCCACTTTGCTATCGACATTTATTGTTCGTCTCACGTTACTGCACCAAATTATTAATAAGTATCTCTACTGTTACGCCCCACGTTGGGTTCGACAAATTATTGAAATGTTATCTCAGATCGTTAATTTTAGGTTCCATGTTTGTTATCTTTCTAAGTATATTTTTACCCAAATAAAAATAAAATTACTCAAATACTTATAATGCAGATTTTTTTTTTTTATTATCATCGTTTTTTCCTATCAACCCTGCCTTAAACCTATCTTATAATTACGGTATTTACACTCACTATTTACACCGGTTCCTGGGTTTTGTTTGAAATTTCTATTTTACTCCCAAAATCCAAATTGCCTCTGTTTCAAATTTAATGCTCAATTTCCTCTGCTCCAATTTCGACTTTCAATTGCTTCTGCTTGAAATTCAAATTTTCAATAGGGAAGCGCCACGGATTGTAGATGGCGCTGCGAAATTCTTTTAGTCGGGATAAAAGCAACGTGATGCTTGTAACGTGCGTGAACACACAACAACAATTCTAAAGTTTTGCATTGAATAATAATGGAAATAAGTTTGTGTGATGTTATTTCACACCTTGGCGATACTGTAAGGCCCCTGAGAGAAGGAGAAGCCGTATTAAAGGCAGAAATCTTGATTAAAGTGGGTAAAATGCAGGAACAGATAGTCGGGTAGTAATAACTGAATACCAATAACAGCAGAAATAATACATATTGAAATAGAAAAAATAGTTTTATTGTTTATTTTACAATGTAGTATATTGTGTAATAAAAATTATACATAAATATTACATATTATTTAATCAAATAAAAATGTGTAAAATGAATGTATTTTTACTTCATATGACAATAAAATTAAATTCTTAATATTATTATATTAATTATAATTACTATTTCATTTATATAAGGCAAAATGTGAAAGTACGTTTGTGTTTTAAAAACGCAAATTTTGTTAATTGTTGAATTGTTCTTTCAACATGTACTCGGGCTCGAGCAATTTCAGCAGTTTTTTCAGCTTCTTATTTTGAAAACTGTTTCTTCTTCTTGGTGAAAAATGGAGGTCGTATTAATTGAATAAAATTTTCTTCACATTCCGTTTGAATAAGGAAACCTTTATCTACCATAATTGCATCTCCAGGAAGAAATTTTTCAATTAGCCTTTCTTTATTAAAGATTGACTTGTCAGATGCTCGACCACCATAAGCAGGACTTACATAATATGTAATCAACCCAGAGGGTGAAACCCCAATTAAAAGTTTACAAGTCTGTTGTCCTTTATAGTGGGAATAACTTCGTAAGCGACATTTTAAGCATTTACTTCTTTCTATTGCAATTTCTGTGCAATCTAACACTATCCTTGTTTGTTTTAAGTTTTTAAAACATTTTGGCATATTTTGCAATATTTCGTCTTTATCAGGAAACCGAATAAAAGATTTTAATAAATAACTTAATGATCCGCAAGTACTTAAAAAATATCTACGTGCAGATGTTTCGGATATATTAAATAATACAGCCAAAAATCTAAAAGGTGAACCAAATTTCAATTTCATTAGCATTTTTTTTTTTAATATCATTTATTGTACTGGTTTTATCTATTTCATAGACACCAGAAACTAATGTATCAAACAAATCCATGTTAGCTACACCAGTGCAAAATTTAATCCGATAATTATTAGAAATTTATGTATTGCTTACGGTCGGACATCGTGCATAACCTACTTTTTATCCCGATAACGACAACTCCAAAAACATCCGCCAGATGGCGAATAGGTTGTTGGCGCGTCCCTATTGCTTCTGCTTCTATTTCGCTTTCTTTCGATTCAATAAATGATTCTTATGATTATTAACTCTATTTAAAGTTAAATAATCGATTGATATTTATTATTTTGGAACGTGCAATTGAGCAAACCTATTTGGTTATTGCTCCTTTTAATGCAAAAATATCAATTATTTATTAAATTGTTTTCTTCTGTATCCAAGATATTTTTATCTAAATTGTTTTTCACTATAACAACTATTTACAAGGTTTCTAATAGTAACTTATTTTACATTTCTATAACTACCAATTTAGCTAATTATTACTAACAAACATTATAACAATAACTTATTTACATTTTCACATAACTTAAATCTAATCTAGCTATCTTAAAATTATATTACAATTTTTAATAATTTAAAATCTGCATTACTTATATTTGGCAAATAACATTTTTCTTTTATAAATTAAACAAACAACTTAACCTTAATTATATACATCCAATTAAGTATCATCTCAGTATATACTTCACATTTATTAATTAGGGAATAGATTCTTTAAAATCTAATTCAGTTAGACAGTTTGAAGTTTATTCTTGATAACAGTTTAAAATTTCAAGTCGAACTTCTTTAAATTTTCTTAAATTGACAATTGGGATACACCGAAATACAGAATGCCTAATACGAGTATACTCACTAATTGCTCGAGCTTCTCAATTTTAAGTTGCCATTAACCCTTCCAGGAACGACTTAATTTAAAAAAGCAACAAAAAAGGCGAATAAAGAAACATTGACATACCCAGATTAGCACTGCAAGGCGTGATTACCTGTGGTAACCTTGATTGTAATTAGCTAGAGCCTACTCTGCTAGTCTTAGTATTGAGATTTTCGTTTTGATGATGATATAGAGATGTTTTTTTCTTTTCTCTATCACAATCCTATGTTACATGTGGTTGCCAAGCACAACGCCTGGCAATGATTAGATTTAGTAGCACCATGCGTACCATACAAACAACAGCTATTGGAATCCTTCTAAATTTTGCTCATTTGCTCTTGGTGATAGACTAAAAAGGCGGCACATAAGATCCATTGTTAGGGGCAATAATTTCCTTGAAGAACATGCTAAGGCCCTGACCACATTTCTACCTATTAGAAAAAACATTATATAGCGCTTACTTCTCAGTTCCCGGAGCTATGGTAAATCAATGCCCCGCCCTATCTAGGAAGTACTTGGAATAAATCCTTAAGTCCTTGGGAGCTAAGTACATTACTTATTCGGTGCACTAATGGGTTTGAACTCTTCAGTAGAAGCTGAAATAGATGAAAGTCAGCCATATACGTTTTCTCTAAAAGCCCTTTGATCCCTGGACTGTTATCAGGCCTTAAATCAACTTAATCCTACAAAGTGCTGCGGACACCTAGCACCAACAGTTTCCAAGCAATTAGGATAATTTTGCTTTTGATAAAAGATGCCTTCTGAAATCTCATTATGATCACGTAACGGGACTGCTATTTTATACTAATAAATTAGTATTAATAAATAAAAAGGAAAGCCGTGGTCGCAGCGGCGTTGTATCAGCAGGTTTATAATAAATTTGTGCTAACTCACTAGCACAATACAGACAACACCTTTTCAAAAGTACAATCAAGCGTCATCATTCGATATCCGTCTGCACTACCCCTACCAGTACTTATTTGACAACAACAAAATCCATAAATTGTTGGTATTACAACAAATAACCTAGATGGTGTCGTGCCCGTTACACCCAGCTCTTCTCAGCCTTTCCTCGGTTAATTTTGCTATTAAGAATTGGATTCATTTCCATTTCATGCAGGAATTGATAAATGTAGAGGAACGAAGCCAGCCTAACCCCCTGTTTCTTCTGCCAACGTTTCTACCTGTATGGTATTTATAAGCAGGAAAAATGTTATAAGCATCGTTGGCCTACTTGCGGGCCATGCTCATCTGAAGAAGCACCTACGCACTATTAGTTTAGCTGACGATCGCATGTGTAGGAGATACATCATGTTCAAGGGGTTATCCATACATGCTTGCTTTATATCACCGTGCTGGATTTACGAGACAGAAATAGAAATATTTAAGTAACGTTTTTTTGCAACAGTTAACCTCAGGACTGTGTTGGTCTCTGCATTAAGTACAAATCACTTTTGAGCTTTCATTATATTGACATTACGGCAATAGGCCATTCTCCCCGGCTGTTGCAATACATTTTTTACTTAATTTTGGTACTTTTTACTCAAATATAAACAGTTCCTCTGTTATTATTTAATTTAATAATTGAAGGAGCCCATAGCCACGTGTAAAAGGCATCGGCTTCTCATGTAGGCATCTCGGGTTCGATTCCCAAGACCGGCGTTATCCCCACCGGAATTTAAGAGGTCGTACGCTTCTTCATACTTCGGAGGGCACGTTAAGGCGGCGGTCCCGATACTAACGGTTTTGATAATCGTTAACCTTGCAACACTTAACCTCATTCGACGGGTAAGCCTAGCCTCCTATCCAGGTTCACAAAACTCATGGTTATAAGTTAATAACATGCCATTGGCCTAGGCTTCGGCCATAAGAGGAAGAAAAAGAATTTAATAATGTCAATGCAATCTTGGGATGGAAACCTTTCTTGATGAACCGATATGGCGCCAGAAAACACGAAAGCTCTCCAAAATTTGTTTATTTATAGATTCTTGAAGATCAGAATCCCGTAGTCTTTCAAATTGCTTAGCGAAATTCTTTCGTATCATCTTGAATCTACCCAATAAAGCTATCTCCAGTTAAATGGAACTAACAACTATGATGTTTTCCCACAATATTTCCCCTAAGATCCATAATTGGTTATTCTCCTAAGTACCTACGTCATAAATTTTTCCCATTCACACTCGTTAGACCCAGCCTATATTCATTCTTTCTTGGACTTCAAAGGAAGATATTTACATATACTGATTATTTTCTTCAAACAAAACTTCTTTAATAAATTAATGTTTACTACAATGGATCAGAAACGTTTTTCTTTAAACAAAAAATTATGGTTTATGCCAATGTCTAAAGACGATTGCACAATGGTTTGTAGCGGTAACCGAACTCGAGTCAGCAGAATTGACTTTCTCGAAGTTCAAGGAGAACCATTTTAGGTTTCCTAAAGACATACTCAAAACACTACATCAACGTTTTCTTGTTATGTCGATTTGAGACTGAACTGAACACATCGAATCTGTACAAATACATTTTTAAAACTCATTAGCTCTACCATTTCCTCAGCAATTGAATTATGCTTGTGAAGTCAGTTGTAATTATAGACAACCCACATAATACTGCGATTAAATAAGCCTGCCACCTACAAATTTAAAAAACAGAATTTGCCTTGTTGTTGTCCCTGTTAATCATCTGCTTTTAAGACTATAACGTGCTGACTTGTATCTGGCCCTGAATTTTCAACACAATGATTGACAAAGCCTGCAGTATATCTTCTTCATCATCGTCATCCAACATATGACGTCCACTGCTGGACATATGCCTCCTCAAGTGTTTTCCATTTTCCTTACTTTGCGCAGTTACAATCGAATTTGATGTTACTCGTTTCAGGTTCTCTGCTCATCAGTTTGGTGGCCTCCCTACGCTTCGTCTGTCGGCCCTGGGTCTCCATTCCAGCACCTTTCCTGTGCATCTTCCATCAGTCGTTCTGGACACATACTCTGTCCATCTCCACCTTCACTTCAGTCTACCATTTTTTTCTATTATATGTCTTAGATCTTCATTTCGTCACTCCCAGCATTGATCTCTCCATTTTCCTCTGCGCACTTTGTAATTTTGTTTTGAATGCTTTCGTCAGTATCACCGTATGAAAATTTTTCATTTTGAACTAATGGGCCTAATCCAGTCTAGTAAGATTCTTCTTGTTTGGTTGTTTCTGCCGAGGCACATATACGTATTTATCCACCGTTTCTACCTCTTCTACGCTGATTGTTATATTTTGGCTAGGAACTATATTTGTCATCAGTTTTGTTTTATTGTAATTTATTTTTAAGACTACTCTTCTGGCTACTGTATAGAGTTCGTTTGACATGTCCTTTATCTGTCTTAGATCGTCAGACAATAACGATGTCATCGGCGAATCGGAGATTGTTGAGATGTTGACCATCAATTTTAACGCCTATGTTGTCTCATTGCAGAGATTTAAAAGCATACTCAAATACACTATTGAAAAATTTTAGTAACATAGTGTCACCCTGTCTTACTCTGCGTTAAGTTTACTTCTTGGACGTTTGCATGTTCTGGAATTGAGTCCAATTCAACCGTATTGAAAGCTTTTTCGAAGTCCACAAACATTAATGCTAAAGATCTGTTATACTCCACTGTATTTTGTATAAAAACTTTCAGGCTTTGTAGGTGGTCATTTGTCCCAAAATTTAGGCGGAAGCCAGCCTGCTCTTTCATTAAATATTTACTGTTAAAATCTCTTTGATGATATTATTAAACTGGAATAGCTTTTACTGTAATTATTTGGTGCAAGTTTCTCAAAAACAGACAAAAGCGGTGCCACTAAAAATCCTTTAATTTGACTGGGAAGTAAGGCCCTTCAAGAACTTTTCTAGTTTATATCTAAAAATGTTGAAGATTAAAACTTATTTTTTTGTTTTAGGTACGTGATGAAACTCTACTGAAGTTGGTGAGTTTTTCAAGCTATATAACCCAAAAGATTTCCTGCTGGTTTAAACAAGCGGTTTCGAAACTTACATTAAAAATATTACTGTTGCCATCACCAAAATTCAAATTTTACAACACAACACATTTCCAGATCAAGTCAGCAGAGCTATTTTTGTGTGTTGTGCTTCTATACTTCAATACGAAACCAATTTATAATTTGGACCAACCTCACATTAATTTCAACTTGTATTAATGTTTTTATTTCTATTTTTTTTTTTTGTAAAAGTTTAAAAAGTGATATTTAAAGTCACAGTCCAATTTTTATGTTTGTTTTACAAATGATTCCACGTTCTACAAGTTGTCTGAATTTAGTATTGCAGGACGGTATTAAAAAGCAGCGTCCTATAAAGATAACTAGACTTAGACAGACCGCAGACTTTATTTGTCTATCGGGCAGGATTACTTTAAAGATTAACGTAGATACGGTTTGTACTTGACAATGATTCAATGAAATACATGCCTCACATTAGTTACGTGAACTAAGCGTGCCCATTAAGAAAGGATAATAAGTCGTAATGTCCGCGGATTTATCACGGCTACACATCTAACTAGAATGGTATTTTCTAGTCCGTGATTGTTTTATACGGCTGGTCATTTCAGAATTTATTGGAAATTTCTATAATTTAAGTCTAAAAATACTTGTTTAGGTACTTAAATCCAAAAGGGGGATTTTAAATGTTAGTTTTCTCCGGTTGAAATGCTTTAATGAAAAACGCATTGAAAATTATTCGTCGATTTTAGACTGAAATATTTACACAATCGTTTATTGACAATGTCTTAGATTGTTGCCCTATTAAAATAGTTCAGAAAGTCCTACGAACTTGTAATTACTTTTAAACAGTCTTAGGTTGCGTTTCGTTTTTCAATTGCCTTCGAAGACCAAACTCGCGCTGCTGCTTCGCTGATTTTACCAACCTGCAGTTAGAAATTACAAGATAAAGAATGGCAACCCAACTATGATTTGGCTAAATTTATATCCCACTAGCTTAATCTGAGAAATCCTTTAAACATTCGGATCTTAGAATAGTTAATGATATCCTCACAATTCTAAGGTGAACAAACAGAATCCCCTATTTGAAAATTCAAATTATAACACATAAATTTTACCCGGCGAATTTAAAAGATTTTCCGTGTCTAAAACCACAAATCCATATTTTACACAATTTGACTACGAAATTGGAATTTTATGTCATTTAAATTAAAGTTTCTGTGTGCGAGTAGCTGCCATCTTTCGGACTATTTGGGAAATTAGCTTGAATTTAAGGGCGAAATATGCATTTCCGATTACTTCGGCTTGAACTTTTCTAGGGCAACTTAGTTGAATTATTAAATTTTGTCATAAATCTCTTGACCTCAGAACTTTCAGGATGTCTAACTTTGCTGAACTATTATGCATTTAACTAGACGAATTCTATTTTGGGTATGAATTATCATAGTTCATAAAGTAATTATGGGGGGTTATTAATCGTTTGCTTTCATTTTTTATTTTCTTCTTCCTTGTTTTCTAAAAATGTGAGTTTGATTGTTTTAGATCTATGGGAACTTCTTGTATTTTTCCTTCTACAAAAGGCCTAAGAAAAGCAGTTAAAGGTATCTTGGAAACCTCAGCTTAATCCTTGAAATAAAAATAACATTAGCTAATGTTGAAAGCTTTCTCCGTAAAGTTGAAAGTGACAGATCACGAAATTCCAAGGAAGATATATATTTTGCGACTCGCATTTTCAGAAAATTATTAAACATCATTTTAGCATCGACGTTATCTCAACATTAATGGAAAGAAGTACAATTGCTGGGGAAAAATCGTCGTAGTTCCTTGTTGAGGCTGCTACATTTCCGTATATTGATTTATCTGAATTCCAACCACCATCTAATGGACCTAAGAGCATTTTATTGTGCTTTGTTGGATATTTCCAATAGTTCAAGACAGTATTTTACTCGGCTTCTGTTTTAAAGGACTCCCTTTAAATGAATCTTTATTTTAGTAAATGTAACTTCTAGACGGTATTATGCGAAAAAAAAAACTTTTATTGGAGGGCAGTAAAATTTTATAGCCTATTCCAGTTTAATTTTATATTCCCTTTTCATGAGTTCATATTTCAAACCGAATGAGTAATTTTGTTCTTGAGGAAAATTTACGAGTGTTTTCCGTTGAGGTATTTACTTATTAGATTTATTTCGATGCAAAAATGCTGGGAATTTTCAATGCTGCAATTACTGCACTATATAGAAGCAATAACTACAACAATAAAAGTTTTATGAAGCCCCTGTGGTACATTTTATCAGAAAATTCTACGCGAACTGCGGGAGCTTTCCTCCTCAATTTCACAATAAAGTACTCACAATAGAGAAAATCCCACGGTTCGTATCTATGAGACTTCGGGCTTTATTATAAATTCACATGCATTATAATAGCATAGAATCTCTAAATCACTATTGTAACTGTATTAAAACGCTGCATTTTATTGCAAACTAAACATTCTTTGCCTTTCCTAAAGCGCTTTCGAAAAAGAGAATTTTTGATTTAAATATTCTTTGTGTTAGTTTTCAACTAAAAGCATGTTCAGAAGTAATTCAAAGTATTCTTTATAACAGAAAAAGAGAGAGAAGGTGAAAAATGAATTTTAAAAACCAGCTAACCTCAGAGTACTTCGTATTTTCGATATTGTAAGAGTCAATAATAATATACAAGCTGTCCCGAACTAACTGACCACCCGCAAACTTAAAAAGAGTCCAAAAACCCTTTTCACACGAAATTACTAAAACATCGAGAGATTAGTTTTTAACTAAAATTGTATGCATCTTTGCACCCCTTGTGAAATATAAAATGGGCATAAAAATCGGTTGTCTGTCATAAAGCAACAACCCAATTTGGATATAGGTTTATTATAGAGCCATAACACAAAGCGTTTCAGTACAGGGATGAAATCATTACTCTTCGAGAGAATAACCTAACAGCATATAATACCACCAGGTGCGGTTAACGCAAATATCTTAAAGAAAAGGCTGTTTGCTTTCTTATCCCCCAGGTCTTATTGTTTAGTTTCTCAGGTAAACCTCGGCGTAGTATTGAATCGCTTAGGGGAAGCTAATGCGACCTGACATTATTTGATATCTTGCATCTGCCGTTTTGTTAAGTTCAATATTTGGACTACGCAGTTCAAATACTTTTAAAGTTTAATTACCGTAAAATATTGTAATATTGGTAGCGTGGGTCTCCCCTTTTGGCCCGTAATGAATAAACACTCGTTCCAAGGAGGAAATATTACTTGAATTTTAATGCGGTGCGATTTCAATAGGGGCGGATAAGTTTAGAGGGCTTTGCGATATGTGGAATTAACGTGGTTTTACTTGTGCACGCTTAACAGATGACAATTTTAAGTAAACAACTTTCGGGGGATGTTTGATATATCTTTGTGTATATTTGTTATTAAAATTAGGTGTTTGATTATAGGGCTAGAAAGTAAATTGGAACGAACCTAGCATGAGATTAAATTGGTACGGAATTTCTAACCTCGTTAATATTATATGTTTTGGAGAATTTTTTGCAATAATCAGAACAAAAAGAGGGCTCAAATTATTGTTTTAGGCAGTTTATTGAAAGAATTCTCTTCTAATTTTTCCCTGTTTCAATTTCTTTGTTTCGCTTTAAACTCACTAATATAAAGTATGATCAAAATTTCTGATCATCAAGTATGACCGTGGAAGTGCAAACCAAACGCCTTGGCTTACATATTATATTTACTTCAAACTACCAAATTTTATTCGAATATTATATTGAAATTAACGAATTCACACATATTTAGGTTGAAGTAATAGTTATTTGCGCTCCAAGTTATGGTAAGTGAACTTTTTTATCCGAGGTGGTAATTTGTGGACCGAAGCGCAGCTGAGGTCCATAAAGCCACCGAGGATAAAAAAGAAACTTACCTACGCGTTGCGCATTACGTTTTTCTCACTACCACAAAATAAAATTCATTAATAATTTAACAAAAATTGTGACGTTTATATTTATGACAGTTTAACGGCGCTGTTGCTATGGTACAAACAACCACATAAACGAAATTTCTGTTTTCAGTAACGAAAAGAATGAAATCAAACATTTTGTAAATACACCTTCATTTAACATTCAACGTTGTTCCAATTGTAAAATTAGTTTTAATATTAATAAATAAGCACGTATTCTCCATTATAACTATTTATTATTTTTATATCCGTTATGGTGTAGCGTTATGGGGTACCATGCGCGGAAAATGACCTGGCGCGGTAAATCGTCTTTTTTGCCCTTAGATACAGTCTGTTTTTGTTCAACCAAATGTTTTACTTTCCATTATTGTCGACTTTTTGACAATGAAATGTCAATTTACCAAGGTGGTAGTGAGAAATAGTTATTTGCGCTCCAAGTTATGGTAAGTGAACTTTTTTATCCGAGGTGGTAATTTGTGGACCGAAGCGCAGCTGAGGTCCATAAAGCCACCGAGGATAAAAAAGAAACTTACCTACGCGTTGCGCATTACGTTTTTCTCACTACCACAAAATAAAATTCATTAATAATTTAACAAAAATTGTGACGTTTATATTTATGACAGTTTAACGGCGCTGTTGCTATGGTACAAACAACCACATAAACGAAATTTCTGTTTTCAGTAACGAAAAGAATGAAATCAAACATTTTGTAAATACACCTTCATTTAACATTCAACGTTGTTCCAATTGTAAAATTAGTTTTAATATTAATAAATAAGCACGTATTCTCCATTATAACTATTTATTTTTTTTATATCCGTTATGGTGTAGCGTTATGGGGTACCATGCGCGGAAAATGACCTGGCGCGGTAAATCGTCTTTTTTGCCCTTAGATACAGTCTGTTTTTGTTCAACTAAATGTTTTAGTTTCCATTATTGTCGACTTTTTGACAATGAAATGTCAATTTACCAAGGTGGTAGTGAGAAAATATATGTAAGCCAATTTTAAAGGCGTTGGTTTGCACTTCCACGGCCATACTTGATGAACAGAAATTTTGATCATACTTTAGTTTTGAATCCGATAAACCCAAACTACCATCTATAAGTTTTAAAATTAATATTTCGCTTCCAGTTACTGGATTCTAAGTTAATGTTTAAAAACTAGAAATGTTATTTACTTACTTACTCAGTGGCACTTTTCCAATTTTTTTTTTCTATTTATCTCTATTCTCTATCTCGAGCGAAGTGTTTCTATTTCTTAACTTGTAGTAAAGATCTTGAGTTTTCTGCAACGGAGTCGCTCCACCTTTTCCGTGACCTTTCCTTATTCCGTTTGCCTTCTAGGATTTGCTCTTCTAGTCCGTTTGGTGCATTTATTTTTATTCTCTGCACACCTTAATTTCCCTAGTTTTATGTATGCAACTCTGTCTACCTTTCCATATCCCTGGTAAAATTCCACATTTTCCTCCACGTCTCTCCTTCTTTAACTAATCCCAAAATCAGTTTTAACATTCTCCTTTCCAAGACCTCAATCTCTTCCCATTCTTCGCCTACATCATGTCGATATCTTTGTCTTGAAGCCCAGAGAAAGGAGGAGGGTTGGGCATGGGGGTTGATAACCCTATTTCGCAAAAAAACCTATGACGGAACTACGGAGAATGTTTATTCAACTTAAATTAAATTGGTTTTGCTAGCCAGGTGGTATAGAAGAGTAGCCTTGTACACCAGCAAAATCTGTAGTGGGAAAAATATTTGAAAGTCCCCATTCCGACGAGATCCATAACAGCAAAAAGCATCCATCTCACGCAATAAATAATCGAATAGTATAATTACTCTTGCTAAAATCTTAAACTGGAGCTTTAGTGTTAGCAAAAACCTAAGCCTGAAATCTTGAAATCTTAGAGTTATTTACTTACTTTGTTTTTCCCTAGTGGAATATCCGGCAGAATTTCATGTGCTTAGCCGCACCTTCTGCAATACTCCACGTCAGACCATCCGTTGTAAGGATCGCCACTGTCTCATGTTCTAATCATCTAGCTCTCTGCTTTTGTAGTCAGTTTCATTTTTAATACTTTTTTTAGTAGGTAATCTATCTGGCATCACACATCTGCACTTAGTATCGGAACCATCATAGTTGGTTGTTTTTATTATTCCTGACTGTAATCCCAGTCTATTTTTTATTTCTTTGCTTTTTATCCCGTCATTACGAGTCACTTCTTCTATTCTTTTGATAATTTTTTCTGCGGTGTTAAATTCCATGGTTCCAGATGGTATTCGGTGTTACAAGGTTTCCTTTTCCCGACTGACAATTTCCATCGTGTACTATTAATTCTATAATACCATTTCAGTTTCCAGTTATAATCGACCATAACCTTTAAGTATCTTTTTAATTATTTCCATTTGATGCATTCTTAGATCTCCATTTTAATGTTTATTGTTTTTGTTTTATTTTGAACCTACTAAGGTTTCCGTTTTTGCTATATATTTTGAAATTATTTGCTAAAAGCACTTAAAATTTGTTATTTTTCCATCTACCTTTTATTCTGTTACGCAGAAGACTGCTTTTTCCAATAGTTTAGGAATACGGAAAAATTTCTGTCTCTGTTAAATCTTCGTTAGCTTACAGTTTTGGCACAATGCCTTAATTCTTCGTACTTCACAATTCAACTCGTATTTTCAAGGCTTGTGATATGATACCAGACTCAGTTTCGCCGTCACCTACAACGGCATTAATTACTATTTCTTACTTTGAAACTGGCTTTTAAACCTTATCTTCTTATTGCGTTCTTTCCTCAAGTTTTTTGGCATTTTCCCTGTAATCGGCTGCCATCCTCCAACCAAATTCTTTCCAGTTCTGCTATTAACTATAATCGCCCTTTTAACATTTTTTTTGCTTTATACAATGTGTCTACGGATAGGTGATACAAGAGGAAAAACTTTTTTATTATTGATTTCTCAGAAAATTTTATTCTTGATAATAATTTTTGCTGTGTTTAATAGTCTTATTTCTCATGTTACTTTTCCTGCAGGTAATCATTTAAGACTTAAATTCACAATTTTCCTCAGTTGTGGACTTCGAAACAATTTCTGAAATTTTTTATTATTGATTTCTCAGAAAATTTTATTCTTGATAATAATTTTTTCTGTGTTTAATAGTCTTATTTCTCATGTTACTTTTCCTGCAGGTAATCATTTAAGACTTAAATTCACAATTTTCCTCAGTTTTGGACTTTGAAAAAATTTCAGGAATTTTTTCAAATTGTGAATTTAAGTCTTAAATGATTACCTGCAGGAAAAGTAACATGAGAAATAAGACTATTAAACACAGCAAAAAGTATTATCAAGAATAAAATTTTCTGAGAAATCAATAATAAAAAATTTCTGAAATTCAAAACTGAGGAAAATTGTGAATTTAAGTCTTAAATGATTACCTGCAGGAAAAGTAACATGAGAAATAAGACTATTAAATACAGCAAAAATTATTATCAAGAATAAAATTTTCTGAGAAATCAATAATAAAAAAGTTTTTCCTCTTGTATCACCTATCCGTAGACACATTGTATATTCAATAGATATTTCTAGATTCTTACTTTCTGTTCACCTTTTAATCACATCTTCTACGATTTATTCTAATCACCATAATGTTTTCTTCGACATATTGTATACTTTCATTTCACACCCGGTCCTTATTATGTTGGTGTGATATCTACATCAATCTGGTTGTAGGACTTTCTTAATATTTCAGCAGTATTTACGTTTCTACTTTTATAACCGTCCTTACTTTTCTTTTCTGTTAAACACGCTACATTGTACTTTCCTCTTAAATTTGTGATATGGCACGACCTATTTTAAGTCTTCTATTATCCTGGATTCTCGATGTTTAAGGGAGAGTGAATAGATTTGAGGATAACCGCGATCGTTATGCTGCTAGTACTAATCATACATGGCTGGAAGTCCTCCAGCATGGATCCTCCTGCCAGTGCCAAAGCAAGACAATGCAAAAACACATATGTTCTGTTGTTTTTCTCATCCATGTAGTATCCTTGAAAATTTGGACTGTTTACCAGACCCACCCTGTGCATATATTTGTTTAGGATGCAGTATGCAGACAGTTGGAGGTTGGAGGTTGGCTGCATTGAGTATGGGCGTCGCAATGACAGCCTAGACTTGCTTATTCACCCATCTTCTTTGTTAGATTTTGTTTACCGTAATATATATTTTAAAACGTTTAATTTATGATTTGTTTACTATTTTGGAGTTGCACTTTCCGTATGATTTTGCAGATTCTTGTAGTAGGATACTCACTAATTTTTCATTTTCGTCGTTTATCGACAACGTCTCTGGCAATTCGATCTGAATTTTATAGTATTTTTCTTTGGTTCTCTTCTTTATGGTCTCCTAGTTTATCACAGTCTATAACTTCTTTTCCACCTTCTTCTTGTATCTTTTTTATTTCTGTTAATTTTTGTCCTTACTAGGCGATAATCACTTCCTATATTGCATCTATTGAGGGCTTCTAAATCTTTGATTACGTTTGGGTGTTTTGCGAGTACAAAGTCGATTTGTTTTTTTTTTGTTTTCCAGTCGGGGCTTATCCTTGTCCACTTTCTATTGTCTTTCCTTTTGAAAAACGTATTCAGGTTGCAAAACAGAAAGTTTGTCGTCATGGAACCGTTCGGGTTTCTTTCTCCTAGCTTTTGCTTGCCTACATGTTTCTAACCTTTTTTCTGCTTTCCTATTTTGCAATTGAAGTTACCCACTACCAGCTTTGCTTTGGTTGCTATGAATCTTGCATTATAAATTGTTGTATTTATGTTCGAGGGTGCTGTATTTTCTTTTAGATGTTAGTTAGTCATACTTTTGTCGTTCCAGAATCTGTGCGACTGACTGACGATGAGTCAGTATGAGATTATGAATGAAGAATCTTACCCATCTGCGGTCGATTGCACTTTGTTTTAGATTCTGGTTTGCTTTGAAGGGAGATTGACATTAAATTGTTACGCTTGTCAGGCGAATTCTCGAGTGGATATTTAGCCACTCGCTTTGAATCAGACGCTGCACATAATTCCCAGAATTTTCTTGGAGCGTGGTTCTTCTTGTTCTTCTTCTTTCAGCTGTGCGAAGTAGTAGCACTCAGGCCCTAGGCCCAATGTGCACCCGCTGCAAATTAATGGATGCCTTCATACAGACCAGCACCTAGCCCTAAGGCCAAAACCTTGTCCATAATCGCGTTCTAGAAGACCGGCACCAAATAGGCGATGCCTCAAAAGAAGTATTCTGGCCATCGCAAATTAAGAGGGGTTTCATCTGCTTTTTTGCAGAATCTGTAACTTGGATCCTCAGAGAGGTCCATCAGATGTCTTTTAAAGAGGCCATGTCCTGTAAGGAGGCCTGTGACTATCCTGAGGTACTTCCTACTGAACCTAAGAAGCTGTTCGTACCTAGCTTTTGAAGATCTGTGGATGATGAGTAGCTTCGCTTGTCTCAACCCAAGGCACGAAGCCCAATGTGAGATTAACTGTGAGTGACTCCAGTCTCTCATTACGTGGTTGATAATGCTTTTAGAGCAATTATCTTTAGATATACTTTATTGATGCTGAATAAACATATATGTTTTGTCCAATTCTGTGGTATAATTCCATTACCATATATTTTGCTGTATGTTCTGGGTTTGAAGGTAAATCACTGAAAATAGCCTTCAAATCCTATATTCGTGGTTGTTTTATTATAAAATTTTTGGATATTTAATGAAATAAAGTTCTAACAAAATAAAATGTTATTCTCCTAAGTAAACATATGACGTAAGTAATACCAGTTGTTTGGAATCTGAAGCTTTTGCCAATTTGAACTCGCAATCAAAGTCTTAGCACTACCTCTATAAATATGGCTGTATAAATTCCGTTCAGATTGGCTATTTGAGCTAGCCTTTTCTTAAATTCATTGCTACCTAGATTTATGAGGGTCCTTTTACTGAATTGTACATTTAAAGGTCTACTTCTTTATAATCCACATAAGCTGCATCAATTACTGCCAATATTATCAAATGATGTAAAGTTCCGATCTTTTTGTGTTGTTTTCTTTATTGATGAAAGTAAGTTCATATTTCTAACATATTTTTAGACTTCTCGGGCTGGAAAATATTTTATTAGTTTTCTCTCGAAGCGTGTAGGTGTCTTGAAAAAGACGGAACAAGCCTTTTATTGTCAAAACCCTAATAAAATGGCTAGCATTGATCATTGATCTGTCTTTTCTGTTGGAAACTGAACAAAGGGACGTAATGGAAATTGAGATACCCGATGTTCTACTTAATTTGTCCAGTAAATTTATTACTAAAAGCAGAATCAAACGTTCCGGTATGCGTTCAATGTTGGAGAAAAGTAATTTATTACTAAAATCGCACCTGCAAAAGCATTTTGACACCAAAGGATTTCCTTCGTGTTTTTCTAGTTTAAATGTACGTAATTCGAAGTAACAAAAACGTACTCAGTTTCTAAGCTCTGTCGAAGAAAAGACCGATTTCTATTAAACGAATAAAAGGCCTTTCTCAAACGCCTTTCGTAGTTTTATTCAATGAAAGTCGCAGCACGTTTCAACACAAGTCCACTTTTATTTATTTTCTTTTTTTAGGGTCACGTCTGTACTCCATAAACAGATATTCATTTTACTGTCGATGTATTTCTTAAATTGTCAAAGGAAACAATTGGTTCCACTAAATTTTTGTTGATCATTTATTCGAAAATAAACCTTTTTTTTATTTTTTGATGCTATTTTAGTAGCATCATTTTGATTAGAAATCGAAGTCTTATAGTATTGAATAATTTTCTCTCTATTATTTTGCCATCCTTATCTTCTTCTGTTTTGCATTCCCTTTGTCTCTTCCTGCGCCTTTCAATTATTTTGTTTCTTCATGTCTTTTTCTTTTTGATCCATTTATTGCTTTCAATTAAACATTTGATATAGGGCTTCAAATATCTAAATTAAAATTGAAATTTAATTTTTTCTAAATTAAGGCTTCTAAGAGCTATTGAATACATTTAAAAAGAGCCTCCTCTACTGAAAATAATCGAAACGTAACGTAGAGAAAAGGGATGACAAGTCGTTAAAACCAAATTCAGCCGAGGCCATTTTCGATATAAAATGGAGAAAACAAATCTCATTGAAAAAAAGTTCGACAATTCGACATAATTTGTACTATCCCAGGTTGGGTTTCCGTCCAACCATTTAAGAAAATTTATTTTCTTATGGGACCTAAAACAATCCACCAGGTCTACTCCTTACAATTTCTGAACTTTTTTCCGACTACGAAAGAACAATCCCTTAACCTCCTTTTTTTGCAAAGAATTAAAAGATTCGCAATCGATAATCATCCCTGACTTGGAACAAAATTCCTCTTACGGATATCATCGGATAAAATTTCATAAAAATGTCCGCGGAGAAACTAAGGACAAACAAATCGCCATACAATATAAATAGGTTCACTTTATACGCTGTTTACTCAAGCTTCTGTGTTTGCTGACACGCAGAACACAATGACACGGGAAGTGGACCATCATCCTGGAGTAAAGTCCTTCAATATGCACCGCTACCACTCACCCGATAAATATTTTACAGGTAAACTGCTGTATCGTGCATTAACCTGCATTCAATGCACGGTTCGTTTTCCTTTGTATACGTATTTCTAGTTAAAATGTGCTCGGTTACGTACATGATACGAGTGAATACTTTGTAATGTAATTTTTTAATTATACTCCGTTTTAAACGCGTTAATAATAATGAGATAAATTTTAAATGGTGGCGTTTAGTTGTTTGTAACAAATAAATTTAATTTCCATTTGTTAAAATTACGCGAATTTTTGAATTTAAATATTTCACTGCTGAGCTTTTAGTTTGAAATATAATCAGTTGCTCAGTATCCACAAAAATTAGTTTGCTAACACAAACTAAAGTCCATTAATAATTAAAGAGGTTGGCCCTTCTTTCTTGTTTTTCCATTTGGAAGAAATTATGATCACATCGTCTGCATGTCTGAGGTGGTTGAGATACTTCCCATTAATGTTGATTCCTTGATTCTCCCAATTAACTGATTCGAATAAAAATAATTTGAGCGAGATCGTATCTCCTTGTATCACTCCGCTTTTGATAGGTATATGACTTGCTTGTAATTCGTCATCTAAGTGTACTGTCATAATTGCGTCTTGGTATGTATCAAGTTCCTTAATTTTGAATCTACCGTACTATTGTTCAGTGCTTTTTCGGCAGCCCATAATTCTATGCTGTCGCAGGCCTCTTCAGGGTCGACGTACAACGGAAGGTTATATTAGTTGGTTATCTTTATTAGTATCTTCAGAATGTGTAGATCATCGCACGTTCCATATCTCTTTCCGAAGCATGCCTGTTCCACAAGCTGATAATTGTCAATTTTGTTCGTTAATCTATTTGTGATGATTCTGGTGAATACTTTGTATACTTATGACAGAAGAGATATGGGTATGTAATTAGTTAAACTTGCTGGATCTCCTTTTTTGTATAAGTACTTATTAATATTGTTCTGGCGTTGTATCATTGCTCAAGCATTTTACCTTCTGTTAGACACTGATTGAACAACTTTTAGGAAGCCTATAACTTTGCTTTCTCCTTCTTTCTTACTAAATCCAAATCATATTTGTATGTACAAACAAACGTCCACGTAACGTCCTTGTAACTTTTTTCAGTTCATCAACATTCGTTGAATTCGAAGACTTCCACGGTCAGTGTCAATGTTAACAGAACATCTTAAGGGTTGAAACCGTGTCATTGTTGAGACAGAAGAACTCAACGTTTCAGCCACTTTTTTAATCTCACCGTAGACCGAAATTACCTACTTGTCAGCTTTGACGTTACATATCTGTTCACTAAGGTCCCCATCCCCGACTCAGTAGCTATCATCGAACAATTACTAGTTCAAGACAGACGGCAAACCTGCAAGTTTAGCCGTTCTCGTTGAAAAGTGCCTGTCCCCAACATATTTTCTGTTTAACAACCGATTCTACAAGCAAGTAACAGACGCTGCTATGGATTCTCCCCTTTCTCCGATGGTTGCAAACATCTTTATGGAATCTTTTGAGGCAATAGCCCTGGATTCCTTTGATTTAAAACCCAAGGTCTGGTTCCGTTACGTAGATGACACTTTTATTATCCGGCCACGGGCTTCCTTCCTAGATAATCAGCACACTGATATCAAGTTCACCATGGAAATAGAATCGAACAGTTCTCTCCCTTTCCTCGACGTCCTGGTAACTCGTAAACCAAGTGGTCATCTTGCACACTCGGTTTATCGCAAACCCATACACACGGATAGGTATTTTCACCTCAATTCATATCAGCACCCGGCACAAAACGTCTCCATAATCAATTCCCTCGTTCATCGTGCGATCAGAGTGTCTCAGACCGACAGTCTTCAAGTCGAATTAGCTCATATCCAAGACGATCTCATCAAAAATGGGTATAACAAAAGGGATCTTAGGAAGGTCATCGACAAAAAATTACACCCCTCATACCCTGCAAGTCCACAAAATATCTGTACACCCCAGGCTACTGCGTTCTTGTCCTACTTTCGCCAAGTTACTGATTGTAGAGGTAGAATTCTCAAAAAACATAACACCAAAACCGTATTCAACGCCCCACCAAAAGTGTCTTTCAGTAAAAGATAAGCCTCAACTCTTGTCATCAAGAGGCGTCTATAGTAGCCCCTGTTCTTGTGGTTTAGTGTACATTGGAGAAACTGATCGCTCAGTACACAAACGTTACTTGAAATCTGGTCTTCTCTTACACTCAGCTGTTGCTGAACCTCTCACGACACTGGACATAAGATCTTGTTCGAAAAATCTTCCATCATCTCCAATGCCCCTTATTTTTTCAACAGAGAGATCCGTGAGGCCATTAAAATCATCAAGACCCCTAACAACTTCAATCGTGACACTGGTTATCATCTATCAGACATATGGAGTTCTGTAATCCCTACTGGCTCCGCCTCCTCCACTTCTAACCAATCGTCGTCTTCGGCCGATACGCTTCTATTTTTCTTCAGTAGCGTTTCGCCACTGGCCTGGTTGGCAAGTTGAGCTACCATCCGTTCTTTCTCTTGCTAAAAGAGTTTCCCTTCTGGCGTAGTTGACACGTTGAGTTTTACAGTGCTCTTTTAGTGCTCCGCTTTTCCTCCTGCAGAAGTCCCTTAAAAAAGTGGGCGAAACGTTGAGTTCTTCTGTCTCAACAATGACACGGTTTCAACCCGAAAGACGTTCTGTTAACATTTGTGTTTGTTATTTTAAATTTTTCCATTTCAGTTACATAAGCGATTTATGGATCCTCCTTGAATTAATGGATTTTTTTATGCAACTTTAACCAACATTTGCAAAAACCAGTTGAACGTAATAGTCTTCGGAAGTTTAAAAAACATGACTAGTGCTGTTCTACTCGTATTTTCTATTTTCTTTGGTGTCCTTTTACGTCATGCTAATTTAGAATATAATTAGTTTTCCCCTATATTTCAGCAAGATGTCTGCTTTTATTCTGGCTACGCTAAAATTGAGGCAAGTTTTTTGTAATTTAAATTCTCAATGAATTCAAAAATATTAATCAGTAGTTAAAATAAAAACAAAACTTTTAACTTGAAAATTATCTTTCTAAAGTCACTTGCGTTTGAACCCGCTTCGAATTTTTCTTGTGGCGTTTCGTTGAAGAATGTTAATATTTTCGCATAGTTCGAAGAGAACGTTTTCAGTGAAATTACCCTTGAAGTCGATTGGGATGGACGAAAAGGTTTAAGTAACAGTATTCTTTCTTATATTATTATTATACTACAGTATTTTTCACCTAGGATTTGGGTTGTGACGTCAACGCACTGTTTATAAATTCACAATCCAACTAAGTATACTTCATCTCTTTCTAAACTAGGTTTTCACTACCTACTGCGCACGAACGCGTGTCTGCCCATACAGTTTTTGGGCGGAGCAAGTTGACGTCACAACCCAAATGCTAGATGAAAAATACGAAAAATACTGTAGATCAAATTTTTAAGAGACGGAATCGAGTATACTTCAGTTCTTATTCTTTTTGTTTTGACAGATTAACAAATACATACGTATTCTACGGTAGTGCAATTGCAAGGTGCAGGTAAAAATGTAGCCGACGAAAAACCTCATTCAATTTTTTCAACTATCCCTCTCTTCTCTGGTTTTGTCTTCGATCTACCATATGAACAAAAATTATTTAGATAAGGGATGGCCATGGTGAACAAAATCACTGTCTTTGATAGGTTCAGCTTGTTGTTGGTTCTACATGTCAATTAAATGTCAGTTCCGATTTGAATTTTTATTCATCATGGTATTCTCGCAGTTACATAAGCGATTCATCATTGAATCTTATTTTCGTAATGGAACTCTTGAAAATGGGGAATGGATATACAGTACTCGAGCTTGCCTGGTTGAATTTCGACAACAGTTTCCTGATCTTGTAGTTTAATAACTAAGGTTTATTTGACAAGCTGATTAGCTTGCATAACCTATATAATTTCAACTACTGAAGATGAATCAAACATGCAAGGTACGTTCAGAATTCCAAAGCCATCCTTTATCTAAATAATTTTTGTTCATATGGTATTTCCATGGGATATCCCTTTCTCTCTCAAAAATCTATCATTTGCAACTATACCTTCTTCCTTGTTGTACTTTAGTAATTCATGGTTCTTTTGTCTTTCAATCGGTACGGGACCTACGGTTTTACATCATATCCGATGAAGGGCGGATCGAACCCCAAAATCTCTTGTCCTTTTTTGTTTAATTGGTGTTGTATATTTTCATCATTTATGTTATCTGTTCTTTCATTGTTATTTAGGATGTTTTTATGTCCACTTAGCTTAGTAATCTACAAAAATCAAAAACTCCAAAAATGTTTGACGTGAAGTATTTCAGTTTATAATATGATTTTGGGAATGGTAACTCACTCTACAAAGAAAAAGGTAAAAAAAAAATAGTTCAGATTTCAAAGCTTAATCTCCACGATTTCCAGAATTATTTTAATTATAAACCAAATTTGTTATTACAAGATTTGATTACCCCCTAATTTTCAAACCTAAAAAGGAACCCACGCTAATATTAAGTGGTAAATTTAATTTTTTCTGGTATGACATTTAAAAGTTGAATACCTTTGTAAACAGAAGGAGAATCTATTTCTTCCACAAAATGGGATTATCTTTATCAGATGTCAGTATGGGTAGATGCTAATGAATTGGGCCGAAAGTGCACCTCATTATCGTTACCTGCCATCGCAGGGCTGAAACAGCACGATTGACGTCATGAGCCGAAACTGCACGTAACCGTAGTCTGTCTGTATTTTTTAATAGTTTTAATAATCCGAATCCTTCGTTTAAAATAAAGCAGGTTCTGTCTATGTTTATTAATCTGCTGTATAGTGTTAATCTGGCATGTTTTGTCTGTACAAATTACATGTCTGCATATTTTGACACTGTCAGAAACTATTGATTAAGTAGTTTTAACTTAGAAGCGATGCAATTTGGCTGGAAATTGTTTTCGAGAAACGCCAAAAAACCTAAAATTACTGAATTTACTTTTTCAATAAATACATTCTTTTTCTTGAAATATTTTTCTTAAATAATCAAACTGCATATTTCGGTCATTAATATCTAATATATTCATCGTCAGTCAAGTCAAAGCTAAACACATTTTAAAATTAAACAATTTTTTTTAATTTCAAGGGGGGCCTGCAATGTCCACTGTAATTTTGTAATCTGTGGGCACAATTTTATTAAACAATCATAATTATCAGTGCGGGATTTAAATCCTTAAAAAATTATTTTTTTATTTTAATACAAATAATCTAAACTTCTAATAAAGTAGGTGTTCCTTGGTATTACGAAATCTGTAGGTTTTCTCCTCCAAAATTAGACTAAAACTTCGACTTTCCTGCCAAACTTTTTTCATTAAAAAAGAAGATACTCAAGAAACGCTGAAAAAATCAGTAAAAATGAGTGTATTATTAATTTTTTTTTAATTATTGTAATTCTGAAAGATGAACGAAGAAAATATAAAAGTTTATCAAAGTCATTCTTGTTTAAAATTAAACTAAAGAGAAGCTTAATTAGGAAAATTAGTCGCTTTAATAATTAGCAGGAATTTTAAGAACGACCTTTTAGCTTTTTAACTTTGATTAGTAATAAGTCTCCGATAAAAATAACGTGACTGCTGTAACGAGTTCCAATATTCTTCGGACAAAAAGGAGAAATAATAAAAATATGTGCTTCGCTAACAAAGCGACATTTTCTAATAGAAAGCAAACAACGTATTTCAGAAGTTATTGTATCAAAGAGTATCAAATGAGTTTGAACCTAAGGAAGCCATTTTTTTATTACGATAAAGTAAAACAATTTGCATATTTATTAATAATATAATAATTACATATTATAATATAGGGTAAGGGGAGGCGGTACGTTGGTGAGTATTGGCATGGCGCATCGTTCTGGACAGTTAAGCATCGAAGCCCATGGTCAGAACTCGGACGGGTGACCCGATCCAGGCTCAGCTCACTACGGCTCGGTGTGTCCTCCTCGACAAGCTATGGACCTTAATGGCTTGTTAAAAGCTGAATAATAATATAGGGTATATTGAGCAACAGGAGCGGACTTGTAAAAGGTTTGCAGTTTTTTGAGAAAATGAAAAATGAGAAAAATGTAAATTTATTTAAACCATCATCCACAATAATACTTAAATTGTGTAAAGCCTTTTAAAGGTTTCTACAATTTTATCGGCAAAAGCATAACAGCATAGTGATAACCAGTCCTGAGATAAGTAAGTTTATTAACGCATATATTCAAAATTCCAAAAGAATAGGTACTAAAACTTCCTAAAGGAGTTTTCAATGAATTTCTGTTAAACCTGAACAATTTTTCCTTATAAATTTTTTCTTGAAATAATTTGCTTTTTCAGAATAGCTTTCAGCATAAAACTCAACGGTTTTAGTTAATTTACAGGTTAGTCAAAACTTAACCGTTTTAACTTTTAAATATTTGCCAACTAAAAACTTTTCTTAACTTAAAAATACAAAACGAACTCATTCTTCACGTAATGAGTTCGTTAAATCGTACTTTAGTTTTGTGATAAGAGAAACTTAAAGGAAGTCCTTATCCACATGTGACCAATTCAGAACTTCAATACAGTTCTGTGCGAAAATCCCTTAAGGGTGAAAGAAAACACCTCCTACAAGTTCAGAATGAAACGGGTGCGAGTTATATCGAGCATTCAGCGAAAAAATAGCACGTATATTTCCTAGTTTATTAAGTATATTGGAGGAATACGATAAAAGCTGTCGTGCATGGAAACTCTGACTGAAATGGGAAATATTTGCGAAAGGAAACCTTGCCACAAAGGTAATATTAAATATTCAGAATGATATTGTGTTTTATAAATTTGAATAAGGAACTTTTAAAAAATAACCTTCAGGTTTGCATATATTCCGATTTGTTCTATTCTTGAATTTACTAGTACACGGTGTGCTTGTGCCCTAATTTTACTGATTCATTGTCCGACTTAATTAAGGGCGGATGTGAGGATTTTTAGGTTTAGTAAGCAAACAACAGCGGGGATTTTCTAACGGGAAATTGTGGTGCTTTTTTTATTTTGACAAATCCTCCGTACAAAAGCTGGAAGTATAAAAGGAAGTCTGACATAAACTGACAGTTTTCCTTTAGGAGAACTTAGAGCATCAATCTCTCACTGAAAGATGATAGGTACTCTTATATGTATGAGGTGTAAAATGGAAATAAGGGAAGCTAAAAAATTGTTAAATATGGAAGTGAGTGAATTTAGGCTCCGGTTGAATTCCTTTATGGAATAAATGTGAATTATTTACATAAATATTTACGGCCCTAAATAAAGTTGGCTTTGGATATTTTTTAGAAAACATACGCGTCGCGTCGTTTAAAGGGAAGCTGATCGCTTTTCTTTTAAATGAGAATACCTTAAATAACATAATTATCCACAGTAACAAAGGAAAACTGTAGCATCACCAAAAATATGTCAAATCATCTTATAAAATTGCTCATGTTTGTTTACAAAGAACATCAAACTTTAACTTTTATCAGCTTGAATAATTTGTCACACAAGAATTTCCGAACTTTATGAATTTATGAAGACAACCTAAGACCGAAGTTCTATTATTCCGAATATACTCGTAGAAAAATTGCAACGGAAAGTGCCTTTTCTCTATTATTTTCATGCTGGTTGAATTGGGGGTAATGGCGTGACACTAATAGACTATCAGAACTTGTTACATCTACCAATGCTTAGCATGTCGTTATTTTACAATGGGGATTTATATTGGCTGAGTTGTTGAACTTTGCAAATTATTTTAAACGAACCCTTCCTCAATAACCTTTTTTTTAACTTTGCAAACCAAACTGTAAATTTAAAACCCAAATTCGAAAAAAATCAAACTAAGCAAGTCTATTCCCTTAAAAGAACCGAAACAAAGTTTGAAGAAGTAAAGAAGGCGTTCGTGTAACAAGAACAAGTGACCTCTAATGATGCAACTTGCGGAGTTTTAATTCAGGAAATCAAGCAAGCTGCGCCTGGGAGAGAGAATTACTGCTTCTGTGTGGTTCTCTATTTAACCAGAAATTTATTGCCGAAAATTAAATGTGTGTTGTTGAATTCGGTTAGGATTCAATGGCTTGTTGGAGAATTTACGAGCTTGTGGTGACTATAAATGAAAAAATAAATTTTAGCTTCCGAAATTAAAAACGGTTAATACAACTCTTAAATTTCGCTCTTTAGGTCTTCGCTACTTAAATAAATTGAAAACTGTAAATTCGTTGAGGTTTCTACTTTGTACCAAACTTGTTTAATGTGACCGAATAAAAAATAAATCTTCTTAGGGAGGGTTTTCAGGAGAAAATTTACGGAATTGCCTAAATTTAGATTAATTCAGAATATTCGCAAAATCCAAGAATCATCCTAGCTTTAAATGAGTGGACTTGAAAGTTCTTATTTATCCCTGTTTCAAAGGTTTTAACATTTGCAATTGATTGAATTCTGACATTTTAAACAATCCCAAAAAATTGTCTTTAGCCTGAGGATTCAAAGTTTCATTAACATTTCCTTTATTTTCGGCAAGGATAATCCTGTTTGTTTCCGAAATAGTTTTCATTTTTCTTTCTTATTAGCTGTGTAAAGTTTTTACTTGGGAATCACATAAAACGGCAACAAAGTTTGTAGGGCGTGACCTGCCTTGAGCAAAATACGGTCAACCCCCTGTAGTTGGTTATAAATTCCACAATAAATTTTGATATAGCAAGATACTGACACTAATTCCGCTTTAGTGTCAAGACATCCCGCATTTCGTAGAATCAATAAGTCAAGATATTTATTACTACTTCTTTCCGGCGAGTTCTCCACGTCTTTCATACCCGCATATGACGTTCTTATATTTTTTCAGTGAAATTCTGCTGGTATCTCATTATCACTTTAAGAATTTTATAAAAGATCCCGACTGATAATTTCCCGATGTTTTTGTTTTTTAATTGATAGAATTTAACTGCTCAACGTCGAAAACTTTTGAGGAAGAGTAAATAATAACTCTTGATAATTACCTAATTAAATGTTTAATGAAGTTTGGAGCACTCATATTTTATACCGAATTTAAAATTTCAACTTTTAATAAAGACTTCGTTAGACTTCAAACAGTTTTTTTTCTTTAATATTTCACAGATGAAAAACTAATATTAATTAACAAAGTTCGAGTCCGACCCTTTTTATAACTCCCGTTACTTTATGTAAATAAGGTTTACATTTCCTCGTACCTCAAAAATTGCTTCCTCTCACTCTTTCTCTCTCTGATTTGCGCATTTACGATTTTCATATTAAACCGAAAACCCTTGGGTCGCATATGAAATTTCTTTAAGGCACCGAATTTATTTCCAGCTATAAATAGAAATTTCCAAATGGGTGTAGGTAAGATTAACGCGACGGGGCGTTTGTGAATAAATTATCAAGTAGACTAGGAGTGCGAAAACGCTAATGCAGAAATTTCCGTTTCTACTTGCTAGAAGCTTTTGATCTCGTTGAACTGTCTATAATATTTCCCCCTTACCTGGACTTAATAAATGAACTTTTTTAAAGCAGTCTAAAAGCATATTTGCATTCCTGCAACGGAACATAATCTCATACAAAATTAAAATACTAATCAACGCTTCTTTTATTCTGTATTTTGAATTTTTTATCAAGCTGGAAGTTAATTAATAGCTCTCAGTACATACTGCATTATTAATTCTTTTGTACTGTAATAGTTAGCTTTGTTTTAATTGAAATATCAGGATAAGGCTTAATAAATATAAGATCCCGCCGCGCCGAAGGGGAATTGTAGGATATAAGAAGAAGCTAACGAAAACGTTCGATTTCATTAAACAAAATCAACAGAAAAGTTTACAATCGAAACTGTGAACATTAATTTTTCTTAATTAGAGACTATTTTTTTAACCTTAAAATTTTTCGATCTTCAAATGCTTATTACTTTCATACTTTCAGTAGTGAAGATTTAACACACTTAAAAACAAGAAATATATTTCCGTTGCTGTTTGTGGTCAAAACAGACTTGAATTAACTATTTCTTAATTTATTCTGAAACGATTGATTTCCTTGGTGTTTCGTGTATTAATGTTCTTTTATTGTTTTATTTGTATTTATTCAATTAATATTACATATTTCCTTTCTTCTGACGATTTTTTAAATTCTTCTAATCGCGCTGCGATTTTAACTTTTAATTTAACCAACTTGCATCTTGTTTCTTATCATGTATTGAGGATTAACTTGGAAAGATAAAAGAATATTAAAACTTGGGCAGAAATAAAAAGAAAAAAGTTAAAATATTCATAATTTCGTTGTAAGAAAATCAAAACAAGAAAAGGCTTTAATTAATTTAACACTAAGACAATCTTGCAGTCATCCCTCTATCGACAATATATTTAAGCTCATTTAGCTCCAAGAAGGAATCTGTAAATATTTATAAAATATCTCGCAAATCAAGATTTACTGCAAAACTAATAAAAGCCTGTTTTTGAGATTGTATTTTAAATCAAATGGAAACATTCGGAAGCCCTAAAAGTGACGTAAGTCAAAATACGTATGGTTTTTCTAAACATCTTTTATGTCGCAAATCTTTTACGATTTTTGTCCATATGTAAAGTTTACCAAGTTTCTTTCATTTCAATGTACGTAATTTTGTGATCATAGGGCAGAATTTCTATTGTGAATTTGATATCAAACAAAATAATTATACAGGGCGAATGAAAAATTTGGAGTATTAATGATACCTTGGAAATAAATATTAACTTGGAGGAAAAGCTCCATATTATTTTTCACAATCCGGAATCGCTTCTGACTCTTTTTTAAAATTTAATATTGATTAGTAAAGCCACAGTGTTAGTGTTTTTATCTTTTAAAGGTGTAAAGACACAGTTAAGACTGCCTAAATTGCTTTTCACACCCAGTATGCCTCACAAGCAAAGCTTATGTCCTTATACTTAATATGGTAAGCAGTATGCATTCGACCACTGCTTATTTTTTTTACTTGGGCCAATTGTGTCAAGATGGCTGCTTATTTTCAGTGAGTTGATAGGCCACCCACCTGGCTTCCAACTCAGCTTTGAACCCGAGATCGTCTGCATTATAGCCGAACACCTTAACCACTCTTATATTATGTTACTACATTTCCTTAGTCCAAAATTTCAAAAATAACCGGCGCTCTAACAATAAGCATAGATAACTACATAAAAAAGAGGCTTTCTGTTGAGTTTTAATACTGTATGTGCTGACCTGTCAAGCCGACTTACTGTATTTTATTCATCTAGGCCCTGTTGTAACAAGTTGTAACTAACTTGTAAGTAAGTGTTGCACAATGTAGTTTTCAATTTTTACTATCTACAACTTGTAAATTTAAAATACAGCTCGAACACCATTTATGGAAACTCTGGCCCCATCTTGTTGAAACCACACATCTCTCCTGTTGATTCTTCACCTTCGAAGTTCTGGTTCGAAAAGTTTTCAAACATGTGTACGTAATGAGCTGAATTAATGGTTAATGTGGCTCTTCGAAGAAAAATAGGCCGAAAATCCGGCACTTGCCAATGACACATGGACACACCACACCGTTACTTTTGGACTTTGTAGTGGTCTCTGCTGCAATCCACGGAGATTTTCTAAGGCTCAATATCTGCAATTTTGTTTATTGGCTAACCCATTTAAATGGAAATGACTGAAATGAGCTTCATCGCTCATCATGACGGTCAAATTTTTATTTTCTTCAAACATGTCAAGCATCATTTGAGCAAATGTGAGGCGTTGTTGATTATCCCCTTCATCGTATGGGTTGTAGGTAGTCTCCTCCTACTAGCCGAGTACTACCAATTCCAAAAACATCCGTTTCCCGTGGACCACCCTGTATTAGTGTATTTTAATGAAAATTGAAAAAAGTACATATTAAACATTAGTAACAATTTTAACTAAGTTTTCCATTGTCCAAAAATTTATCAAATCAAGCTTCAATTGTAATTTGTCGAAATAGTCGTAAAATAATGTAGTAAATTGAGCCTTTATGTCCTTTTAGAAGTTATCCTAGAGTGTCATATCAGCGTAATATTATGGATCATTTATTTTGTTTCGTTAAATGAATGAAGAGGTTCAATTAGCTTGTCATAAAAGAAAATTATTTCGACATCGTATCAACTTTAATTTTTACAGGAGCTGAATATGTGATAGAGAGGTTTAAAATGCACCCCGAAGAAGTAAAAGAACCTTATCGAAATAATAAGATTAGCTCTTCAACACTAAAAATTTAGATGGAGCTCGGCCATTTGAACTTACCATGTCAATATTATAAATCAATGAATGTTTGACAAAGGAGAACAATTACACAAATTATTTAAATGTAAAATCTTCTGATATAACAAATTAATATTATTATTACCAGAACCGTTAGAGCTACGTGGGGAGAGAGGGAAATATTTGAAACCACATAACCACTGACTTTATTTTTTCGAAAAATTACACCATTTTATCAGCGATATTCGTAGTGTCTGTTGTTAATTATTGTGCTTTATTTTTGCCATTATTCATATGATTATTTAAACCAATAGCTCATTTCATAGTTACATATAGATTATAACAGTTAATTAAAGACAATATGCTAAGAATTAATATGAATAAGGTCAAGAGGTTGAATCATATTTTTGCGGCGCCAGAACAAAATCTGTTTATTTTGATGGATACATAAACTCCAAATGGTTCTTGCACTTATAATTTGTAGTCCCGCATTTAACAGTTTAATGCTATCCCAGATGCAAATATAAATTGTGAAGCATTTGTGACCCGCAAGTATTATACTCATAATGTAATGCAATGCAGTGGTTTATTGATGCTAACACCAAGTGGTATGCATAACTCGTAATAATGTTTCAAAATGCATAAACTCAAAACAAGAGTGATACATACTATCTAGTGCTATAATTAATTATTAACCGAAGCATTGCATTTGTAGAGGCTAACCTCCTGGATGCCCAAGTAAGTATTTAACTAACGAAAATTAGGAAATTATTATTATTTGTAACATTCTTAAAATCTGTTTAAAGCAGAACTTAATTTGTAATTAATACAATATTATTAAAACCTCTTTGAAATATTAATTATTTTGGTAATGACTAGAGAAAAGATTTTATGCGAACTGCATATAATGTAATTTTTTCATATCTTGCGAAACAGTCAATAATGTGGAGGAATCATGGAGTTTAGTGTTAATTAGCACCAATTAATTATTGAATATTTTGCATATTTAGGCAAAGTCTGCATATTTAGACGTTTTGTGCATATTTATGCATAAATTTCATATTTTGAATTTTTTTTTGATTGGTTTCCAATTTTACGTAATATTGGTTTTACATAACTTGTATTGTATTTTGTATGGGTAAGGTCACAGATAGCTTACTCTAAAAGTAATTGATTTTTTCAGAAGGCCGGGTACACATACACATGGCATCACATCACATCACATCAGGTTCTGTACTAAGCCTTTGTTTATTATAGATCATTGTATATTAAATCATTTGAAAACACAAACCAATTAAGGATTTATTACTGCAATACATCCTATATCCTTATACTTAGGTATATGTAATTCCAAAATTTGCAAATGATCCATGGACATCGGTAGATTTTAAACGATCGTTTTCGATATACAAATACATTTTTACCGATAAAGGACTTTCTTCTTGAAACTTTTGAAAAACATTTAAGTGTAAGTTGATTTCATAATATTAGATCCTAACGTAGTTTAAAATTTGGCATAATTTTATTTCTATTGATAACGATAATTATTATTATTTAATTAGATATTATGCATTCACTGTAATTTTGTAGATACAATAAAACGCATTAAAAATGTCTTGCTATTATTTTATTTGTGAATTTTCAATGCGTAGGTAGGTATATCTGTTTTTAACTTTTTAATATTGATCATAAACCGTTTTTAGAGTCGATTTTGAACATATGCTATTGCATATGCATGTGCATATTCTCAATATTTACATTTAAAAAATAGTGTGCATATATATGCGCATATTTCAGTAATAATCTATTGCATATATTCCTTTCTCTATTAGTAATGGCATTTGTTAGTCTTTGTCATTTTAAAGTATTTCCAACTTTGCAAGATGTGTTGCCTACGTGGTGATAAGAAATTTGATAACATGGTTGAAATTTCTATTTACTCCCACTGTAAATTTGACAAGCTACTCTGGAAAGAAATTCTTAATAAATAGGCATGCAATACAAAAATAAAAAAGATGATTAGGTTAAAAATTTGGCTTGGAAATAGCAATATCCGTTTTAGTTCTAAAACAATCAAATGTCACAGAAAAAAAATTATTAGTCAAATTGGATTTTTAAAAATCATTTCTTCTTTCGAAGACCAGTAAAGCAAACTTCTACTAAAACTATTGTTTCTTACCATCAAGATATTTATTTTCTCCATCTACCTTCTTCTCAAATTAAAATTCGAAGCATCTGCCTTCTGAAAAAAAAATAGACAAATATAAAAGTATGTCTAAATCCTCTTTACATAAAATTCAAAATAAGGAGACGACAATATTAGATAAAATTAGTAGCTTTAATAATAATCAATAGAAGAAATGTCCTTGACCTTTTAAGTAGCTGTTAAAATTAACATTTCTTGATTTTTAGTTGAACTAATGTAGCAAGTAATTGAATACTTTTAACAAAATTAACACACTTCAGCATGGAAAAAAACTCACTGATATAGAAATCTGTTTTACTTTCTTAACAAAGGATTATTTCGAAACAAGAAGAGAAACATTTATATTTCGTAAATTATCAATACTGAAGACTTCTTCTCCCAAAAAGCTGTGTGAACTAAACCTCAATATGATGAGATTCACAATTTCTAACGTTCTAAAGGAAATGATTTTAAAGGTTTCCTAATAATCATCAATAATTGCAACATGCCCTTTTGACAAGTAAAAGAAATTCACAAAGGATTTACTATGGTTTGATAAACCTGATAAAACCATTTTTGCCGAAGTGGTTGATACGCCCTTCTTGCAAGAAACCCTGGGTATTAATAACATGGAAAAAATTATTCATATTGTCCTCCAAGATAAGATTTTCCATAAAACTGGTCAGCAATTTCAGGGGCGTTTAAAATTTAATGCAAAAACTGTTCTCCATTTAAGGAGGCCAAAAAGGTATTCTGTCTTTCTCAAAAACCGATATAAAAAATTCTGAAATACGGGTTTGCCTAAAAGTATTTTTAATTATTCAACAAAATATACTTATTTTGAAGGTCTTACAAGACGTGAACCACAAAAATATTTTAAAGAATTAAATTTTCTAATGTTGCTTAAGACCATTTACGCCGAACTATAAAGATTTAAACATGGCTTAAACCGTATACTACCATAACAACATAATTATTAAATTTGTCAAGGAATTTTGGCAAAAACAGCGGAAAAGCTTCTAAAAGGCACAAAAGAGTAATTTATCAGTTGTAAAGGGTGTTCAATTAAAAATTAATTTCCAGTAGGCTTCGGCTTCTAGTGTCATATCACATATCACCTTAAGTTTTATTTGTAATATAGACGTCATTTGTTACCCTCAAAGTCAAATTGTTATTTGAACGCTCGTTACATAATTCAAACAAGCTAAATAGCATGAAAAGCAAGAGAAAAAAGACCAAACTGTTAATTATATTTGAACTGGAGCTTAAGGGAGACATACCGTCATAAACCAATGTCTACTGCAATATTTTTTTTATTTTAACGCTCGTTACATAAACCAAATGAGGGTAAAAGGGCAAGATTATTCAAAGAAAAATTAAATATTTGAAAAAGGCATAAGCCAAAAAAGTGTTTTGTTGCCATTATTGTTAGATAACTCATGTAAAGTTATTCAAAATCCTCAGTGACCTATTAAATTTATAATCAGATTTTAGACTTAATTTTAGAAAACATCAGGAACTTGCTTGTCACCCAAACACATTACCTAAATTATTTATCTAAAGATACATTACATTTATCTGTGTTCGATAGACCAGACGTGAAAAGATTAACACGTGTTTTCTGCAGGTGTTCGGTTCCTTACAGCGAGTGCCTTTTAACGAGTTATAACTCATTGTTCGCGAGTACATCGCGTCAGAAAGTCGCGTATTTTCCTACGTTTACACCATTTTTGGTTGTACTTGCTTGTTAATTTGTTTAAATGTGTTCCTCATTGATTAAATAAACTAAACACGAAGTCGCCGTTTAAATAACAGTGAAATATATGCATCGAAGAAAGGGACTTCACAGAATTTTGACCAATTATTTAGGTAGGTTGTAGTTTTATGAAGATTGTATTTAGTTTTTCTGAATTTCATATATTTTTTTAAATTTCCATTTCGAATAAAAATTGATACAAGCATCACAACATGGAAATTTTTCTTAATAAATAAACGCTTCGAGTTTTAGCTTTGAGGACCTTTTTTAAAGATGTTTTTAATTATATTTATTTATCAATAAATAAATAAATAATGAGTTCTTATTTAGTATTCACTAATTTGCATTTTAAAAAATTTACACAGTTTCAGATTATTATAATTAATAATGTTTTCTTAAAATTATGTGTAAGTATTTTACTGTCTAAATTTTGTAGAAGGGAGTAGTACATTTCCAAAACTTTATCAAAGGAATTTTGAGAACTATATTTTGAAAATGTCAATAATCTAAAATCATGGCAATTTCTGGTATTGTAGTAATGTTGTAAGTCATCCAGAGCATTAAAATAAGTGCGTTGCATAACACTTAACTATCGTAGAATATCTAACTTATTCTAGTATATTCAAAACATTGTAATCCTGATAACTCAGTTTTCTTGCTTTTGTAGTCCTCGGAATTTTGTTTCCTGGCAGAGATAAAATGCTGCTATGATAGCCGCAATGTAAAGCCATAACTGTTTTATAAATTAGTATTTTTGGATAAATGCCAAGTTTGCTAGATATTCTAACTAACAATCTAACTTTGCTTCCTATTTTTTTAATACCGTGATCTACGTGGATCTTAAAATTTAAATATTAGTCTATAACTAGCCTAAATATTTAATGTGTTTTACTTGTTCTAATTCCAGGTTGTCGATTTAAGTTTTATTGAGTATTCTCGTGAGATGTGATTATAAGTTTGCCTTTGCATACCTTTAATTTTAATTTATTTAGTTATCGAGTCAGTAAATCTAAATTAATTTTTTTAAACTCGTCTTCATCCGTTACAGATATTAATGTATCATCGGCAAATGCATTTATTGAAATATATTGATGTTAGATTCAGGATCATTAATATACAATACAAATAATAATGGACCAAAACCCTATGCTTGGGGAACACCTCCGTTTTTTTAATATGTATGCTGATTGGTTCAGCATCCTCACAGAAAATCCGTTGATACCGGAAAGTTTTAAAACCACCTTTATTTTTGCTGTCAATTCCGTATTATTCAATTTTCTTTAACAATCGCTGTCTTGGTATAGATAGACGTTTATAATCCAAAAATATCCCAACTACAGTTTTATTCTTAATTTATAAATACATTATTAATCAATAACAACAAGACGCAATAATGGTTTTGGATAATATCCATATCTTAGATATATCTCGTTTAATTAGCCCTAAAACTATTTGCGCCACTCGATTGAACCTTAACTTATGGCTCACCCGTTAATTATTTAAAATACTCGTTCACATTAACAACTCAAAATTAATTTATTTAATTTTGTATAGCTAAGGCGCGACAATATTTTCGTTGTAATGTAATACTGGTAAATCCAAAAAATTCACACAACAACGATAATTAATGCACTTACAAACTGATACGTCTTATTTTTTGACACTTAAGCAAAATACGTTTGAAGGACAAACACCATAACTGAAACTAAATAAAGCATTAAAATCTTCATTTGTTGCCGTTTTTTATAATTAAATGTAAAAGTAACGGCACTTGCACCCCGTGAGGAATTATGGCCGGCAGCATACAAATTATTTTCAGTGACTAGGTAGGCCACCCACCGAGCAGCCGATTCGGGTTTGAGCCCGAAACCGCCCGTAAATGTAGTCGAAAGACTTAACCACTCGGCTACTCCGGCGACGATAATTAAATGTGCCGTTTATATACTAAGAAAACAAAATTAATAGGACAAATTAACAATAATAATTCCATGAAAAAATAAAACAACTGGAATGTGCTTTGGCACCTTCAAAACTACCTTATATTTTGACAAAATATTTGACACTACACAAAAGGCTGAATTACTCTGTTAATTTGCATTATTTTTCTTAGGTTAACTTATTGCCAATTTCACATTTCGAAATTTGTAGAAGATGCCCTAAAACGTTGGGTTTACCTGCAACACAATTATTTTAATAATTTTGTCAAATGAATTTAAGTTTACCAAAATATTTTCTACGTGTGTTTTGCATAGTTAGGACTTTAACATTCTTATGATAATCCCAAAATTTTCACAGGTGCAGCTTATCAGAACTTGTTAAAAGCTCTTGAAATTTAACAAAGATTAGTAATATTAGAAATAAACAATTCAAAGAAAGACTATAATAAATCTCACCGATAAATTTAGTTCGCCCAAAACTTAACTAACAACATCAATTATTTCGCCCAAGAATTCTTTCCCTTTTTTGTTAAGCAATAAATAACATGTGAGCGAATTTGGTATAACCCTGCTGCTTCTTTTTTTCCGGATTCAAAAAGAAATCGTTTCCAAATCGCGATAAAGATTTGCAAACGTTGCGTGAAACGAAATACTTGAAGTCCATTTGATTCACGTGATTTGACAGGATAGAAATGGTTATTCGAGAACAGGCCCGGCTTTTGTATCGAAATCATATTCTAAATTTTATTTAAAATTGAAGTTACGACTTAATTTAAAAACAAAAATGCATTATTTTTTATTAATTTTCAAAGACCTTTCTAGCTGGTGCTTTCGAATAAAATATTAATAAAAATAGGCGGTAGGAAAGAGTGGTTCCCAAAAAATCAATGGAATCACTTCAGACTTAATGAGATTAACGACTTTAAACCTTTAACTTCCGCAAAAATAAGCCAAAAATGAAACTAAATCTAAATTTTTCTAGTGCAGTAAATGAATAACTATGCAAAAAATTCGACAAGCTAATCAAATTAATTAATTAATGCATATTGGTAACTGGGACACGGTTTTGATATTGCAGAAATTAAAAAAAAATAAATGCAGCATCCTCATTTGCAGGGTTTATTTTGCAGAATGTTGTATTTACCTGCATTAATTTTTGCTTTAATCACCTTGCTTTTTTCGTCACTCGTTTGGTGAAATTTTCCTTTAATGAACTAATGTTACCCTAATTAAATAACTACAGGAATGCTAATTAGGATTATTAACCGCGATACAAACCTGGATTTTACAAAGAAGGAAATTGCTAATATTCAATAAAAACAAGTTTTAATACAATTGAGAACAATTTAATTAGTCTTATAAAACTTCCGATATTAATATGGATCAAACCGTTGTAGTAAAGCTGTATTAAATCCCGCTCTAAAACTCCATTTATAGTTTTATGAATTTCCACATTATACTTTAAATTTTCACGGAGTGGTTCGTTTTTATCCGGGGCATTATAGGAGACGCGCCTATAGAAGTTTTAACCCCAGAAATCGATTCTGTAACAATAAAAAAACCTATTATTTGAGAGGCGGAATAAAAATGGAAGACATAGAAACATTTTCAAGTCAAGATAAAGGTCGAGGTGAGGAGTTTTCAGTCCATTTCCTGCTTTTGCAGGAGTGTTTCATTTCCTGCAGTTTGATTCCTGAGAGAGAAAAATAATTCCCGGTCAGGCCAGACAAACCCACCACGATTCATCATCATACCTAAGGAGATTACTTTTAAAATTTAAATTATTATCGATTTATTTGTCGTTATCGTGGCGTTCTTCAGTATCTGCCGCAAGTTAATGTTCGGAAACACAATCCTCGTCTTTGTTTATAGCTACGACGTTATGTGACTTGACTAATTGTTGTTGTAATTAAAAGGCGCCATTGTTTGTTAATCAACGGCAGTAAATTTTAATCGAATCGTGGAATTATTTTACGCTCTTCCCGTAATAATTGTCTGATTCTGTCGTAAAATTTTATAATCCGAGAGGGTAGGCACTTAGAAAAACATTTTCGCAGTTTTATTCCTCTCGTACAAAAATAATATTTGCAGAATTTTGCTGGGTTTACTGGATTTAAATTAAGCTGAATGATTTAAATAAATATTTTCTGTAATTACATTTACACAAACTTAAAAATCTAAACATCCTGATCGTTTATTCATATTCACAATTTAAGTTTAGAATTTAAAGAAAACTGTATCCAATCAATAGAAGATTCTCTATATTCAAACAGGCATCCGTTTTTTATTTGCAAAAGAAATTTCGCCCAAGATACCTATAATTTGTGATTTTGAAAAATCCAGGGTTTTTTTATATTTAAGAACGATTGCGTATTCTTATGTTATCCACCTAGTCATGAAGAAAAACACACGTATCACATTAACAGCCCTTCATTTTTCTCCCTTCAACACTTATACACTTATTCCATCCTTTTTCCAATTGTCCCATAACCCCGAGGAAAACATTCCTTCCGCAACTCTGCAAAATATTGTCCAACAGCTTCTTTCAGTGATCTTTATGACACTGCGATGGTCCACCTTAATTTCACTCATTTTATCAAGAACTAAACCTTCCCAAATCTCTATAAACCGTAATTAAATAAAATTTGAATGCCTACATTATACCTGAAAATTGCCCAAAGTGGCCGAATGGTTAACGCATTTGATTACAACGCGGACGGTTTCGGGGTCAACCCCAAGACGGATGCTCCGCGGGTGGCCTACCCAATCACTGAAAATAATTGAAACCAAAGAGCAGTGGTGAAGTAGGGAAAGTAGACGGTTGTTGATGGGGTGGTGCTTACCACTTCATCCACTTGACCTTCCATGTTGCCGGCTATACCGCCAACATCTTTACCTTTACATTGTACCAATTTTTTATTGATAGCAACAAACAAATCTTTATGTTTTCCTCCTTATTAACAAAAGGTGAAAATGTTTAATTAAGAATAATATATGTATAGTAGTGGATTTTTTGCTAATTTGTTTATATAATTATAGAAGTAAAAAACTTAACCACTCATTGGCAGGCGGATCCACCATACCTTACTTTCTTCATCTTTTTAATAATAGGCGACAAATTGTAATAGAAATCTGGAAATCAGGATCAGTGAATTTTCTCTTAAATTTTGTGCCTAAAAATATGTAAGAAAAATCCTCTTAAGTTCTCTTGACAGGAGTATGAATGTTAAAAAATTATATTTAATTATTCTTAAAAACTCTGTTATATTAATAACAGGTTAAAAATAAGGAAAACGCAAGGAATTTTTTTCTCTTAAATTTTTTTAACGAAAATATAAATGTTAAAGATTTTCTTCCATTTGCATTTATGGGAAATAAATTATCCTAAATTATTATTAAGTTTTAGTTACTCGTATAGTAACCAATAACATGTGAAAATGTTTATTTAAAATAAGTAAAAAGCAAGAAATTTTCTGCAAAGATCTCTTAACAGGAGTACCAATGTTAAAAACCCTAGCAACACATCACCTTATGCTTCTAATGTTTACATTTACGACAAATTATATTGAATTATTCTTAAATTTTACTTTATATTAATAACAGACAAAATCTTCTAGCTAAAGAAAGGACAAAACAAGGATTTTTTTGTAAAGATCTCTTATAAGGCGTATAAATGTTAAAAGCCTTAGCAACACATCACCCCGCGCTTCCAACTTTTGCATTTATAGAAAATTATCGTGAATTATTGTCGCGAAGTCGGTTTGGCGATAATGTTAGAAGTAAATAGAAATTAGTTACTTTAATATTTAGGTATAGTCTTTGACCAACGTGTCGCCACTTGATATTTTGCTTGGCTTTTACGAGTGGTTTTTATTCAAAGTCAAATTTAGTCCTGATTCAAAGTAAATTGATACAAATTATTCTAAGTTCCAATTACATTTAAAACGGCTAAGTCCATAAAAAGAATTTAAATATTTCGCACAAAGATTTTACAAAGTTAAGTTAAAATAAAACAGTCTTACATATGTATTACTGGAATCATCGTCTTGGAGGGTGTCAATTCTTCGTAGATACTGCAGCTTTGATGGATTTGACATAACCATGCCTTTAGTGTATTTCGGCTCAATATTTATACAGAAAATTGACTCGATCTTTTCAATATTCTCAGTATCTTATCTATGCGCGTGTGAGGTATCGAATTTCGCAGTGCATTACACTTCATGCTGTTCTTGCATTTTTAAAAGATGTAACTTCGATACGTCGCCACGTGTAGCTAGCTAGGATAATGACCTTATAAAATGACGTCATCCTGCTTGCTTAAGCGCTTAGATTTTATAATTTTGATAATTTTACATTCGCCTTTGTTACATTATTGTTAAATTTCTCTTTATAAGAAGCGAAAATATGTATATGAAATAAGGAATTTTCTGTAAAAATGCCTTAACAGGTGTATAAATGTTAAAAACCTTAGCTACAAATCACCTGGAAACCCTTGCATTTATGGAAAATTATGCTGAATTATTTTTAAATTTTCCTTTTTTCGTATTCATAACAGACGAAAATCTTTATCTAAGATCAGGAAAAACAAGGAATTTTCTGCTAACTTCTCTTAACAAGAGTATAAATGTTAAAGAATCTTGGCAAATTATCACCCTGTGCTTCTTCCATTTGCTTGTGCGAGAAATTATAGAGAGTTGTTGTAAACATTTCCATTTTACTAATAACTGGTGAAAAATTTTATTTAACATCAGGACTTTTCTCTAAGTTCTCCGAACGGCAATATAAACATTAAAAACCTTGTTAACTCATCACCCTCGCTTCCACAGTTTGCATTTACAGACAATTATTTAACATCTTCTTTTATATTAATAACAGGTGAACATTTTGATTTAAAATAGCGAAGATACAAGGAATTTTTTGTTTAAAGTTCTCTTAACAGGAGCATAAACATTAAAAACCTTGTTAGCACTTCTTTCATTTGCATATACGAGAAATTATTTTCAAATCTGCCTCTATATTAACACACGAAATTTTTGATTTAAAATAAAGAAAAACAAGAATTTCCGTGTTAAGTTCTCTTAAAGAGATTATAATTGCTAAAAAAAACTTCGTTTTTATTAATAATAGGAAAATTGTTTTAATTAAAATTTTAAATTAGAAAAATCCTGAATTCTTTTATTAGATTTCTTAATGGCATTACAAAAGTTTTTCCGAATTTGACAGCTTGTTTTTATGTACCTACCTCCATTGGCAGGGAGTTTTTCGAATTATTTTTAAATTTTCTACCTTAAGAAAAACAGACGAACTTTTTTAATTAAAACCAGAAAAACAGATACATTTTTTGTTATATTTTTTTAGTAGAGGTAGACGAACTTAGCAATACATCAATACACCTTCACTATTTACAAAGAGTTATCCGGGTTGTTTTTAAATTTTCATTCGTAGTAAAAACAAGCGAAAATTTATGTTTAAAATCAAGTAAAGGGCGAATTTTCTGTTACATTTATAAAGGTTAACGAAGTTAACAGTTTTCTTGGCGACAATATTAACGTTAACGAACTTAGCAACTCAATTCCAAGCACCTCCACTATTTAGGTTATAAACAATTTCCTCCTTATTAAAAAAAGGTGAAATTTTTAATTAAACCAGGAAAATGAGTCATTTTTCTGTTAAGTTTTCTGAACGCAAAATTAGCGAACTTATAGTCATTCACTTCCGGGCCCCTCCACCATTTACGAATAATTATCCTGAAGTATTAAATACATCTTATTAAAAATACACGCAATCTTTATTTAAAAAGAGAGAAATGAGCGGAAATTCTTAACGAACGTGTCAAAAGTTAAAGGACTTAGCAACTCATTACCAGACAAAGAATCATTCCGAAATACTAAAGTAATTCCTTCTTATTGAAAACAGTCAAAATAAAAACACGAAATAATGAATTTTCTGTTAAACTTTCTTAACTGGCGCCTCCGCCATAACAAGTGAATTGTAAGGGATTTATTAATTACAATTGCATTTTATCAAATTTTTTACTATAAGTAGAAGGTTCGAACGGTTCACAAAATTAAACGCTGTTGAACAGGTGAAAATAATTAATTTCGTAGACTTAAAGATGGAATAAGAAAGTATAACACCACCAAGATTAATTAATTTAGAGCGGTCGTAAAACGTATCTTGACAACCTTGAGAAAATTTGTTGGTAATTCCTTTGGTTTTAGTTTTATTACGTATGTCATTAATTCCATACCACCCACAGTGGTTGCTACTCATTTGGGTTTGATGTAACTATTAAATTAGTATAACCCCGTAGAGCACAAGCGATTCGGCTTTCTGCGACGTATATCCTCCTCAAAGCCTACATGGGTTATTCTAAGGATACGAACCCGACCTGATCTCGTGGGTAATCTTCTACATTATGGTGAAACACAACATTTCCTAAATTGATTCCACCGTAAAGTCCCGGTTTCACCAACCTAACTGTAAATTAGTAATTTTCTTTTTTTTTAATTTACGATCCTAAGCTTGTTCTGCGACATGTCGGAGAACTAAATTTTGACGATCAATAATCGCTAACAAAATATTCGGCGACTGCTAATGCACAATTACTAGTAAATAGACGGCAGTGTCTCCCTTAATTGAAAACAAACAGGCCTGCGGCGGCTGCCCAAATCTACATATGTAAATTAGAGGACGACTACATTATCCTGTCAGTGTTTGCCAGCATGCCTGGATGCGATAATGCATGCATGTTGCGATTGATTAATGATCTCTGGAATTGCTACTCTAGTCTGAATTACTCTCTACTGAAGTACTTCGGCGAAGTTCAATTTCTCGATAATGATTCTCATCTTTACTCGAAAATAATTACGTTGCAATTAGCATTTCCTATTTAGGACATGCTGGAAGTGCATTTGAAATGTCCAATTTTCAGCATATTAATCCCTTCGAACAGGTCTAATTAATTACAGAGTAAAATATAGATGCATTTTCAGCTTTAATTTTTCATGGTTTATTAAACGGACTTCATTTACGGCAGATTCTTGATTTCATATTTTATATAAGGCATTCACTACCTTTTTAGACAAAACTACAGTTTCGTTGGTGGGAACAAGACTTCTCCTGGTAAAAATCTGTCGGTGAAAGTCGCCTAAAATTAATTTTGAGGTTATGGTTGAACAATAGTTGCAGTTTGTTCGGTGTCTCATTACTTCTTTTTAACACGTGTCAACATTTTTGTTTTAAATTCAAGGCTGCCTTAAAAATTACTCAAATAATGCATCACTTAGTTCAATAGCAAGTACCTATATTGGAAACGTATAATTTGCCTAACATTTAAAAATGTATTATTACTCCAAAAAAACAGAGCCTGGGGTCTGGTTTAATAGGGAATGCAAAAACCGTATAATACCACAAAAATAATTAATACAAACAAATACGTATTTCGGCAACTAAGTTGTAAAACTTTCTTAACAAAGTTGGTTGAAATCGGTCTCTGAACATATTCTTTTTATCAAATCGCAAAACTCCCGAAGAAAAGCTCTTCAAATCGCCAGAAAAATTTACAGTGTTTTTACAGGACTTTTGACGTTTGCTACCTTTTTGAGTTTTAAATTTTTGTTTTTATTAGTTTACTAAGCACAAGATATTTGTCTTGTAAGTAAAACAGGCAGACGTTTCAAAGGTATGGCAACATTAATTTTTTAAAATCTTAGTTAATATCACTCAAAAATTTGTATTGGTAATTTAATATTTGGCTCTGAATAATTGAGGTTCAATTACTGAAAATTTCAGAAAAACAGGTGTATAGAAGTTAATGTAAAAATAAATAAAGGCAGCCAATTAACTTGCAGTGAATTCGTGTTCACCAATCTAGAATCTATCAAACTATACGTTATTAGGTATTCTTTGAAATGTTAAGCACAAATAATCACTTAATTGCTCTTGTATATTCTAATAAATAGATAAGTAAAGGTCGTTTTTACCCGTAGTTCCCGCCTGAAATTTCTAGAAGAGTTAAAAGTCAGACGAATAATAATAACAAACAGTACGTATCAATTCCTAAAGACAATATAAGAGGTAATTGAAGATATTAATAATCTGATTATTTGCTTTATTAATATGTTAATTACAAGGCATAATTGCTACGAATTAATGTGTTTTGTAATTATATGCAAGCTGATATTAACTGTACTGTTTATTAATTAAGTATTGCAATTAAACCTAGCCAGAATGCATTATTAATGTTTGTTTTCCATTTAACACATGATTTCTCTTAATTGTTTAAAAAATAGTATTTGATTAATTATGTATTAAGCATTAAATGCAGACTATACTATTTGTATATGCATATATGCAAGTCTGAAATTTAAACCTAGAAAAAAACAACAATAAAGCAAGCGATTTTCAAGACTTGGGGTTTTCTAATTTCTTTCAAGATTTAAAAATATAATTCCACTTTTTAGACTGTGATATTTCACACATTTATATATTTATATAACATTTATTCGCACACATATTCAATTTAACACATAAAACATACTACGATAACACTTTTCGATTTACAAGTTATATGAAATATAAGAATTATTAATCAAATTTTCAATATAAATCAGCTTAAAAGTAATTGTTATAAACTTTCATTGTTAAATAAAGCACTGTAAAATTATCTCTTACATGATATAGATAAACATATGAATCCGAGGTTTGTCGATCGAAAAACGTAGATTGGATATGTCTGTAATTTCATTATTCCAGTTTTCTGAGTTATTGAATTGGATATGTTGATTCCTTGTTAGTGGTTAATTTCAATTCCAGTATAGAAAATCAGAAAAATCATAAATTATGTGATAAATTTAAATTAAATGTAAATAAGCTTTTCGAATTCCTATCAATTAATTTTTTTTTGTAATTCAAATTTTAAACTCAAGAGAACTCACGTATTTAATACAATATTTAATTTATGTTGTGTTTAATCGATTCGATATTTTATCTGTATTGTCTGCCGTTATTTTGCAGGAGTTTCCTGTTCTTTAATTGTTATTGTATCAATTATAATTCATATAACTAAACACCTTATAGTTACATACCCAGTTACCATCCTCAGTGTAAAACTTTCTTGTCAAGGTCAGTCTCTGAAGATATTCTCTTCGCCAAATTAACAAAGTAAAGTTGGCTAAGACAGAACCCCTGAAGAAGCAAGTTACAGTGGTCTTACAGGGGCTGTCACGTTCTTTACCATTTTTGAGTTTTTTGCTTAGAAAAGATTAAGACTATTCTAGTTTTTTCAACTAAATCTGCCTTTTTTAAGATATTAGGCGGAGCAAAAGTAAAGTTCTTTTAGGAGCTACATTAAAATCGAGGATGGATTATTGTTCTCCAGCCCAAAAAACTTTCTTCGCAATATTTGGAAAACGTTTGAAATGAAATAATAAAATTAAAATTTTGACTTTGGAATCCTGTATCTCTAATAGTAACTTTTGAATTCAGGTAAAAAAATCCTGGGTAAATCGCATCGCAATATTTTGTCCCCATAAATCTACTGTTGCGCAGTGTCCCATTGATTAAGGATCGCCCTGTGTACAACAATATAAAAATGAATTCTGAATCTTCAGAACAGTAGACTGTAACTGTCTAATATAAATGTTGATGATATTACATATTCAAAGAATTTTATCTTAACAAAATATTAGAAATATAGATATAAATCACCTGTTTCTTCCAATAAGGACACCAGTGATGTATTAAACGTAAACACGAAGTACGTAATATCTGTAATTATAAATCAACATCAACCTGAATATCGATTTTGTAATATCACTTACCTCAAATATATCAATTAGTAAGTCTAATTAAAAATTCATTATGTGGAATGTTACGCTCTTTAAAGGTTTCGAATCAGTTTTTTATGTGGACTTATGAGAAATTTGCTGAGGTATTTGCTATTCGAAGTTATTACATTTCCAGCTGATAATTTGACGTTGAATTAGCTAAAATTTCTTTGAAAAGTTTATTCAATATTTCTTCCTACTTAAGACTAATTCCAACAAAAACGTTTAGCAAGATTTTACATATAACCTAGAATTAAACATTTAACAAAATCTGTTCAAATTTCAACCTAATTTATTGCCAACACAACAATTTGAAATCAAGGCCTACTTTAGGTCTACAAAAATCGAGAATGCCTTTTACGATATATTCAGACATGGATGATGCCTTATTCAAAAAGAATTTGGAAAAGGTTCCCTAAGTGTAAATAAGTAAATAATTTTGTAGGAAAAAACATTTCTATATAAAAATTTGCCTCGTCAGTAAACATTACAAACATATATTACATAATAATTACTAACCAAATAACAAACTGTTGAACTTCCAAATAATTTTATTGCCCTGTTATAAAGTCATGGACCACTATGGTCTAAAAAGTCAGCGAGTGAATTATATGTTTTAAATCTTTCAAGGAAAATTTCGAGTTTTGTAAATTGCTTGCTTTGTCGCTCTTTTTAATGTTTTTGGATTTGAATTTTGGATTTATATATAAACATAGCACAGCCTGCCCTTACTGCTTAATAAATAGTTAAACTAGCTTCCAATAATATTTTTATAAACAATTAATGAGAAATATGACTGTGCTAAATGGAAAACAAACCTTGATAAAGCATTGCGGCTAGAATTAATTGTAATACTGAATAGTTAATTAATAATCACTACAGCTAATATCAGCTTGAAAATAATAAATTACAGAACACATTAATTAATTGCAATTATGCCTTGCAATTTGCACATTAAGAAAGCAAATAATCGGATTATTTATATCTTCTATGTCTTATATTGCATTTATGAATTTATACATACAGTTTGTTCTTATTATTCGTCTGATTTTTAACTCTTCTGCAAATTTCAGGCTGGAACTTTGAAAAAATACGAGTAAAATCACCTTTTACTTATTTATTTTTTAAATTATACTAACAATCAGGTGATTATTTGTGCTTAGCACTTCAAAGAATACATAATAACGTATAGTTTTATAGATCCTAGATTGGTGAACACTGCAAATTAATTGGCTGCCTTTCTTCTATTTTTATCTTAACTACTTTATACCTATTTTTCTGAAATTTTTAGAAATTTACCCTCAATTGTTCCGAACCAAGTTAAAGTTAACTTTTAAAAAGATATTTTAAAATTACTATACAAAGGATAATCCAAGAAAACTATTAAATAAGTGTAATATTCAACATTTATTTTAATCTCAGTTTATACAAGAAACAAAGAACATCTTTGTTTTATAAATGCTTATTATAAATAATTAATTTTACGTTATAAAGCTTTCGACTATTGAATTTAATTATCAACGTGGTTTATACCTTTTTCAAATTCTCAACGTTTCAGTTGGCTAATCTTAATCTAACAGAACGTTTTACACTTTCATAAACAAATATCTTTAATTTAATTATTTAAAAATTCGAAAAGCCTTTAATGGTAATTATGTAGCATTCAAGTAGACTTCTCTTGACTGATTTTAAAATTACCAAAGCGTTTTAATTGTGTGACATTTTGTAGTTCATATTGGTAGTTCAAAGATCGAAATTTATTTCACCTTTATTTTTGGCAAATTTTTTACAGTGCTATAACGTTCTTCCATAGTATTGATATTGTAAACAAAATAGTTTATGTTAAATTACTCATAATAATTTTTCGTTGAGATTAGCTAAGCTTTAAAGAATTTCAGGTCGCCATACCTGTATAAAAGTTTTGCTAAAATGGAGCGTTTGAATTTAAAAAACACATATTTTATGCTTCGCAAACTAATAAGAACAAAAAACACTATCAAAAGCTCTATGAAGCAAGTCAATAAATAATTTATTTTTGTTTCAATTTAGAATTCTTTTAAATTTCGAATTTTAATAGAAAATCTTATTATTACTGATAGTTAAGTGAAAATGCAAGTTTTCGTATTTTAAGTTACAAGTATGGAAATTATACAAAACTCTTATTTTCAGAGTTTTCGAGATGAGTTTTAAAGCTTTAATTTTCAAAATTTTATATTACACACTTTGTCGCAAATAAATATCTTAGGTTCAATTTAAGGAAATGGAAATCTAAAGTTTCGATAACAGTTTTACTGCGTCGACCGTCGACTATCTTATTGTAATCCAGTTGCTTGGTTCCGTCTCTATATTAAGAAATAAGACCAGAACTAGTATTCAAACTAGTATTCCCAAGTAAATATTCAGCTCAGCTGATGACCAAAAAGCTTTCATTTACTTCAATTTAGAATTTTAAAAAACGAGAGAGGTCAAATACTATTAAACTTTTTGAAGAAAAACAACATGTATGCGATGAATTCATTCTTCCTGAAAAGGCCAAACAAGAAGTGGACATGGAGAAGTCCGGATTCCAAAACTAGAAATGAGATAGACTACATAATAACAGACCGTAAAAATATAGTACATAACGTAGATGTCTTAAATAATTTTGAGACAGGAAGTGATCATCGTCTAGTTAGAGCAAAAGTGAGCATCAACCAAAAATCTGAAAGACTCAAGATTATAAATAAAGGAAGTACTAAACCAGAGATAATAACGCAACAACTAAGAGAAAGAGGAGACCAGTATAGAGAAAACCTAAGAAAAGAATTTCAAGAACTGAGAGAGCTACCAGAACAATTAAACAATGCAAATGACGCAATAGGAAAAGCTATGAAGCAGTCTGTGAAGGAAATCACTAAAAATGTAAAAACAAAACCTAGAGAGAAGAAACTAACTCATGGAACCCTGAAACTGATGGAAGAAAGAAGAGAACTAAAAAAGGAGGGAAAAGATACGACAAATGAATACAGAGAATTACAAAGACAAATAAGAAAAAAAGCAAGAGATGATATAAGAAAATACAACATGCAGTTAATTCAAAAAACTATAGAAGAAAATAGTAACAGGAAAGTTTTGAAATCTAACATATCAATAGGGAAGAAACAAATTTTTAAGTTAAAAAATGCAGATGGAGTACTGTGTACAAATAAAAACGACATCCTAAAAATCACCGAAGAGTTTTATAGGGACTTATACAAATCACAAAATAGAAAACCAGAACGCAGAGAGCGGGTAGAACGGCGAGTAATTAATGTTGGCTCGGAAGAAATCCCGGAAATAATAGTACCAGAGATTGAAATGGCAATCAAACAAACAAAGAATAACCGATCACCGGGAGAAGATGAAATAATCAATGAAATGATAAAAGAAGGCGGAGACGCGTTGTGGAAACAACTAGCAGTTTTATTTAATAAATGTCTAGAAGAAGGTGATATACCTAAAGACTGGTACAACGCATTAATCATACTCATACATAAGAAAGGCGATATCACAACCTTAAATAATTATAGACCTATAAGTTTGCTGAGTCACTTATACAAATTATTCATGAAAATTATATCAAACAGATTGACACGAAAGCTCGATGCCTACCAACCTAGAGAGCAAGCTGGGTTCAGAGCAGGATTTAGTACAAATGACCACCTACAAAGTTTGAAAACGTTAATAGAAAAATGCCATGAGTACAAAATACCATTGATCTTAACCTTTGTAGACTATGAAAAGGCTTTCGACAGCGTGGAAACATGGGCAATATTAGATGCACTGCGAGACAGTCGTATAGACTTTCGATACTCCAGGCTCATTGAAAACATATACAAAAATGCAACACTAGCTGTAAAGTTACATGAAAATACCAATAAAGTAAATGTGGAAAGAGGAGTGCGACAAGGAGACGTAATATCCCCCAAGTTGTTTACACTGGCCTTGGAAAACGTTTTTAAAGAGTTAAATTGGGACAAAAAAGGCATTAATATCGATGGAGAGTGGCTGAATAACCTGAGATTTGCTGATGATATTGTCTTAGTATCAACTGAGGTTGAGGAAATGATATCGATGATAGAAGAATTGAAAGAAAAATCAGCCAAAATAGGACTAAAACTTAATGAGTCAAAGACTAAAATCATGACTAATATCGATATACCACCTGAACAACAAAATGCATTACCAGTGGAAACAGTAGAACATTATATATACTTAGGTCATAGAATTAAATTAAACAGGGATAACCAAACCACTGAAATAACCAGAAGAATTGGTCTCGCGTGGGCAGCCTTTGGTAAACTTTCTCAAACATTACGAAGTACCCTACCAATAGCTTTAAAATCTAAAGTGTTCAATCAATGTATCCTGCCAGTCATGACATATGGCGCAGAAACGCTAACACTAACTAAAGCATCTGCCCATAAGGTCAAGGTAACACAAAGATCGATGGAAAGAGCGATGTTAAATATAAGATTAAGAGATAGGATACGAAATGAAACAATTAGAAATCAGACCAAAGTGGAAGATGTCATAAAGAAAATGGCGACGCTCAAGTGGAACTGGGCAGGACACGTCGCAAGAATGTCAGATGAAAGATGGACCCGAAAACTATTAGAATGGAGGCCGAGAACAAAACGACCACCAGGACGTCCACCAACACGCTGGAAGGATGACATAAAAAGAAGTGCCGGATATGATTGGATGATTAAAGCGCAGGACAGAGATGAATGGAAGAAATTAGGGGAGGCCTATATCCTGCAGTGGATGACAATGGGCTAGAATGATGATGAGAATTTTAAATTAAGAATATGCAAGTTTCAAATGTGGAAAATATTCAATTTCCAAGAGCCTTTTAATTTAGTTTTCAGCTTACCAAGAACCTGAAAACATTAACATTTAACTTTATTTACTATTCATGTGGTATAATCTGTGCGTTCCTGATTATAGGAAAGTTAGAATAACTGAAAATGTTAAAAGTTGATGAAAAGCTACAGAATTACTTTATTTGCTAATTTCTAGCTTACTAATAAACATTTTCAATTATTTCGGTATATATACTGAGTTTCAAAAGCCTTTCTATTTTTCAACAGGTTTGTTGCATTAAGTTAACTGAATTAATTAAAGTTCTTACGATTTTGATAAACTGTTTTGTAATAATTTATTTAGAGAAAGTTTCAATCATTTATTTGGCTTTCAGTATTTTTGTACAATTGGGAAAATACGCCCAAGGGCTTCATTCGAGAAAAGCATAACAGTTTCAGATTTTCAGCAACCTGAAATCTAACAAAAGTACCTTTAAAAAGAAGTTGATATCTCGATTCAGATGTAATGTAATCAGTATTTATGGTAAAAGGTTAAAAATCCAAATATTGGAAGAATCTTTAATAGGTCCATCAGAACTTATACAAAATTTGGCCATTGTACTTGAAATACCTGGAAATGAAAATATAACAGTTAAAATTAATGCAGCTTCTTTGTCCAACACTGTAAAACCTTGAAACCATAGAATAAATTGGGCTTTGTTAGTAGAGTTGTGCTAATAAGGGTACATGTTGAATTAATCTTTCGTTCTAAGGTGCCTTCAAGCTGGATTTGAAGTGAAATCCATATTTACACTCCAGAATTACGGTGTGGAGCTGTTTTAGGATTTTCACCAAAAGTACGCAGTGTTTAATGTTAAAGAAGGTCGTTGACCTGCTCCTTTATTTGTCCAAGCGCAATTCCAACATTTTGTTGAAATTTTTTAGTTATTTGTTATATTAATTGTTTCAAACTTTGCATTTTTTTGGTGCATTTTTTCTTATGTTAAAAATTAATTTTTGCAATAAGTTCTTTTCATGGTAACAACGTTTTCCCTGTAAAAAAAGTGAGCAATTTAGAAAGAAATTATCATGAAATCTCCAGAAATGTGTGACTTTACAAAGTATTTTTAGAATTTTTTCCACAGACAACTTCGTGTCGAAAGAATAGTAAAAGGGAATAAAGCTCTTATACGAAAAAAGAAATTGTAATGTAGACGAAAATGAATAAATAACCGAAATAGAAAACGGAACCACCCACTCTCTACATCCTCAGTATCGTCGAAATAGCAGAAGCTTGTTTTTTCAGGAAGCCCGCAGGCACCGTTTGGTCTCGCAATTCGTTGTCGAAGCTCGCGTATTTAGTTTTAAATTCTCTATATACCCTATCGGGTGTGCGTGTACCGTAGTAAGTTTGTCATTTGAAATTCATATTACAAGGGTTACATAAAGTTTACGCGAACTTTACCTTTGTAGAATTACCCGTAAATTTCTGGAGAGCAACGTTACAAAGAGTTTAAGCGTTTATAATTCTGTAATATATAAGGGGTATTTCGAATTAAATTACTTACGTAAGTAGGATAACGGAATTTAATATTACTATATTTCGACGTTATAAGGTTGTTATCTGGAAGTATGGCTTATATAATAATAGGATGTCATTAGGGATGGTATACTAGGGTAATATGTACGCAGAACGCAACCTGCGTCACTGTCAAGTTGTAATTTGTAACCCCCTGCATAGTTTACCGTTCAAAAGCGTGCACGTAAACAGAATGTTATGTAAGCAATACATAATATTAACGACCGAGAGAGAGTGAGAAATAATTTATTAAACCCGTAAAGAAGATACAACGACACAAAAATAATGAACTAATTTCTGTAGGTAAATATGCCAGATATTCTTGCATTATCAAGATACGCTTGGAAAAGCTTTCGTTACCATCGAAGTAGTGTTTACACAAGCGCTTTTCTCATTTTCTGTTATAAGGCTCCATATACACAGCAAACAGTATTGCGTGAAAAAACAAAAGAGACGTATATATTGAGCTTCTTGCGTCCTTTCAGATGATGTAAAGTGTTTTATAGTTCGCCTGGGGTAAAACATTTCTTACTAATAATTATTTCTTGCTGAGAAAATAAATTCAATAAAATATTAAATTTGTTGTTACAAAACATGAGTTTATTACTTATTCGCGTTACATTTAACCAATAGTAGCCCATGGCGATTTGTACATTAAATGTCCGAAAACCACATCTTGGTGCCCATAAAGGAGAGTTCATTTCAATTCAGAATACTTGAACTTCTCTCTTTTACGTAGCTTTCTTGAAGGTCCTTAATGTTTTTTTATTTGTATTCTGCAACAAAACAACTTCATACTTTTCCTACTTTGGCCACCGCTTGAATTCTACAAAATCCCAAACAGTGGTTTATTTGTCCGCCTTCGATGCGAAGGGAAGATTTTATGACAAAAACTCGGGCTCTTTTTGTTTAGGGCCTCGCTCTCTGTTAATTCCGGAGGCACTGCAGCCTAAAAGGCTTATTATGCATACTCTAATTAATAAATCACACATATTCGGTGGTCTTTGTTCCCTGTATCAAGTATAGGTTCCTCACAAGTCCTTCGGTTGTATAGTAGGCTGCCCGAATATGCGTTGGCTTTTTCTTCCCAATGCATCACACACACACACACAAAATGTGTGTTGCTGTTTCTGCTTCCTTATTACAGAGTCTATACAAGTAAGGATTCCATTGCATTTTCCGATCTTCGACAGGTGTTGCTTAACAGTGGCATGTGCTGTTAGTAGACTTGTGACGATCCTGAGTTGTGCCCTACTCATAAGAAATAGTTTCGCAGTCTTGCAAGTATCGTTTATAAGCGCCTTGCTGTAGTTTTGTCCTGGTCTGTCAGTTTAGTATATTTCCTGTTAAGTACCAATCCAAGTTCTGGGCCAAGGTAAGCCTCAGTCGATCCCTGCCTTGCTAATTCATTGGCTTTCTCTTTACCGTCTATATCACCATGAGCTGGTATGCAGAATTGTCTCATGACTCATGACATTTTGTTTTGCTAAGTCATTGAGTTCCTCTAACTGTTCCCATACCAGTTTTCAAGAAGTCTTGCTACTCGAGAGAGCCTGGCTGTTCGACATTATGTAGATTCGCTTATGTTTATAAGACCTCCGTTTATTTTCCGGGGCACACTGTAATATTTTTATTGACATACGGAAGCGTGCTTACCCAGTGAGGAGCTGAGCCTCTATTTTCATCTTTTGCCATAAAATCCTAATCCGGCAACAGGCTCAGTCTTGAAACCGTCCGTGTACCAGGTTAGACTTCCAGGAAGAACATGCTCTTTGAAACCTTTTCACTCATCACGATGCTGAATTACCACCTCGAAGAATGGGCCTACAAGATATTCGGCAGCCATAGAGCCCATCCTCATTTGAAGTAAAAGGCCCTGTATATTACCAGCTATGCTTGTGTATTCTGTACCTAAACGAAAGTTGTACAGTGAATTTTGCATTCTATGGATTCCTAATCTTGCCTCCCTCTATATTACCATATGAAGAGGGGAGATGTATAGCAGCCAGCAGTGGGCGATGTTCTTATTGCCACTGTTATGTCAAGACTATTGAATCATGCTCAGTCTTAGTTTGGTGAATTCTTGCTTGAGCTTGGGCCACCACACCAAAATCGCATACATATTAGCTGATCTGACCACTCTGGTGTATAGCCAATACACCATTTCTGGTTTCAAACCCCAAGATTTATCGCACGTTCGTCTAACTGTCGCTAACATAATTTCTCAATTTCTGATAATTTTGCCAATGTGTTGGTTCCAGGTTAGTTTGGAGTCCCGTATGACACCCAGATACTTTACACAACAAAAAAATAAACAAATATCTAATAGTATTTGAATTATCTAACGACAGACCTGTTTACGCAAACGCCAAAATTTATATGTATGACCTATCCTAGTTGTTTTTAAGTTAAAAATTGTGAAATCCGCCCAGTGCTTTACGAGCTCAAAGGATTCTTCACAGATACTGGAAAATTATAATAAATTATAGTACCCACAGTCGATTGTGCAGGTTTTGGACTTTAGAACGTACGGTAGTTTATAAAGGGCTACCGATCTAAATAATACTAAGGCCCTGTTTATTTTGCTTCTTAGTTTTCTTTCTGTTTAGTGTTAAGCAAAAAGAAAACACAGCATCAAAACCATCTTCAAGCCCCCCTCTAAAAGATATGTATGTCACAGGAACTCCCTTCAGTAAAAGATAAGCCTCAATCCCTGTCAACAAGAGGCGTCTACAGCACTCCTTGTTCTTGTGGTTTAGTGTACATGGAAAAACAGATATCTCTGTACACACACGTATCTGTGCTTGAAATCAGGTCTACTCTCACATTCAACTGTTGCTGAGCATCATCACGACACTGGCTATCAGATCTTCTTTGAAAAATCATCGATCGTTGCCACTTCTCCCCATTTTTTCCACAGGAAAATCCGCGAGGCTATTGAAATGTTAAAACCCATAACAACTTAAATCGTGGCACTTGTTATCATCTGTCGAACATATGGAAGTACTCCATTCATGACTAATCGTCATCTTCTCGGTCGACCGGCTACAACCGGTATAAAGTACCTAACGACTTTCTTCTTTTTCCTTCAGAATAGTTTTGAAAGTGGCTTGATTAACAAGTTGAATTAGCGTGCCCCTCTTCCTCTTGCTAATAGAATTAAAGAAGCGGGCGAAACGTTGAGTTCTTCTTTTTCAACGATGAGACGGCCACAATTCGGAAGACCGTGGAGGTCTTGAGATTTATTTTAATCCCAATGTGTTTACATTGTGCCTAACCTCAAGCACTTCGACATTTTGTTATTTATATCTAAATTTATGAGTTTTAATTTATCCATTTTAACATATGATCTAGGACATACCTTCATGAAGATTTCAATGCCAACTTGAATTGTTTTTCTCTATAAACATACTTTAAATTAGGATCCTTATGTGCCAGGAGCAGTAAACTAATGAACATTAATTTGGATTTTAACCATTTATTATAATTAAAAACAACTGAAAATCAATTTAACACACGAATATAGGAACCTCTAAGTTATTAACAGTAATACTGACTAAAAGAATCCACACTTTGTGAGCTGGAAGAACTAGCAACAGTGTCTCTTATACATTTGAGCAAATCATCATTGTAAATTTACATCACTGAAAACACATTAATAATAAGTATAATTAATAAAATATGATACTCTATCAGCCGTATATTATTTACAGTTAAAACCTTCTACCCCTAATTTAGTACCATAGATGTTGAATAGCTAAGACCCAAAAACAGATTCCTTTGGGGCATTCCATTTAAATGAAGCCGCTCAATTTAGATGTACAACGCTTGCCTGCAGTTAAATTCGATTTCTAATAAACTCCCCATTCACTGCAAATCTTTGTACAAACATCTTTTATCTGCAAGACAAACTATTTAAGAGTTTTTACAAAATAATAGAACTGAATTCCTTTTTTTTAAGTCACAAAAATATTCCGGTAGGATTTTAGCGAAGTATGAACAGAATTAAAGGCTAAACCCGAACAAGTTTGTTTAATACTTTATTCTGAGTCTTGTACAGTATTTCCAAAATTAATCTTTTATTAATGAAAACTAGCATCCGATAAAAAAGCCCAGATTTATTTTTGCTTCATCGTACGTGCTATTCTTTTTTTCTTGATTAAGATGTTTTTATTAATCTTCAGTTGATTGGAAAACGCTGTTGTTTGAAGGGCAGATTAACCATAAAGCTTGTGATTCTTCAGTAAATGTTACTATTTTGATTAAGGAATCGAAGGTAATCCTAAAAGCGAAGGATTTCTTTAAGTGTTTTATTTTTTAAGTTTATTAATTCAGCACGAGCGAATGGCAATAAATAAGTTTTTTTTGTGGTTCTATGACCTATGTTTGCAAGTTGAATAATTTTATGATCCAATATTTTGATATCGATATCTTTAAAATATGTACTGAATATAATTCATATCTTCATAAAAATGTAATGTAAAGTATTTTTCACCTAGGATTTGGGTTGTGACGTCAACGCGCTGTTGATAAATTCACAATCCAACTATTCTTCATCTCTTTCTAAACTAGGTTTTCATTACCTACTGCGCACGAACGCGTGTCTACCCATTAAGTTATTGGGCGGGGCAAGTTGACGTCACAACCCAAATGCTAGATGAAATAGACTGTAATGGCACATGACCATTATGGTTCTGAAGTATTTCAATACAGTATTTCTAACTTTTGTCGTAATAGAAAAATCTAATTTCTATATTTGTAGTACCAACCACAATTTGAACTTCGCTCCAGTTCTTCTTGAATATTTCAGGTAAATTCGTTTCGAATTATATAACTTGGTTTAAACGCCTTTGAAATCCAAAGCTCATAAGCGTTTATACCTGGATTACTGAACAAATAGAGGCATCACTTGCTGCAAACTCTGGCCCACACTGTTCGTATACTAGGGAATTCTGAAAGTTTCATTTGTACAATGCAATAACATTTTTAACGTCTAATATATTGCAGATAACAATTTATTGTGTAATTGAGATGTTCTCCTTTCCTTTCACGTACGGGCAGTGTAAGTAAGCATGAACAGCACGTGATCCTCCATTGGTTCGGTAATCCAGGTACAAAACATTTAAGAAAAGTTCCCTAAGTTATTTTCAATCTTGTAAATTCAAGCACTGGAATTCCACAAGAATGTCTTTTTCCTCGGCCTTTTTTCTAAACATATTTGTTTAATGTTATAAAATTGCGCGGAAAATTTTAGTTTCTTTATAAACTGATTTAGAAAAAGGTTGTTTTAAAATTTTTGACATAAATTTTCCATCCAGGATAGCTTTCCAAATCAAGTACATAAAATACAACTTGAACTATGACCAGAAATAAATACCCATCTATCTGAATGTGTTTTCACAAGCTTGCAAAAGATTGGATTTATCCACGTATTCACATATTTTCCCATTGGTTAGACTGGGTTGAACGAGAAATGTGATTTTATTCTTTCGCCACATAAATTGTTCCTTTATAACGTCAACGCTATGTTTGGTTATTTATTTGCAAGTATTAAGCATGGATTTTTATTTATTAATGGTTTTCTTACGTATTAGTTACCAGCAGGTTTATTAAAAATAAAACCTATACGAATTACGAAAAGGAATCATAGATCAAACGGGGATCAAATTCAGAGACCTTCAGCAATAGAAAATTCATCAATATGTCGACATCGGTGCCATATATGGCACATAAATAACCTAAACTTCAATTTCAAAACTGGAAATGCTAATAAATCTTTGTCAAATCTAAAAGTTAATCAACTGGTTTTTCGCACTGCAAAACCGTATTCCGAATATGATTTGCATCGTTTGTTTAGATCTCAATAGGTGTTTCGCATAAAAATATAAAATGCAAATAAACTTGTCGAAACAAACATTCAAATTCTATAGTTATATTAACTACGAAACTTAAAATACGCAAAATCCCTTTTTACAAGACCTTACGTATACGTATACATTTCTTGAACATTCCTGGATCTAAACTGCAATTTTTCCAATAATTTTCAAGTCAGGAGCAGCAATTAAAAATGCAATTACAAAACAGCCTACAACGAACGGAATCAAAAAGTGAGTATTTTTATTAATCCAAAACTAGAGATTAACAATTTAAATCGCACTAACCCCTTAATTTAAGCAGATAGAAAGAAAATGCCATCTTTGTAATTTCCTGCGCAATAAAAGTTTACATCAGGTTTAAGCCGGAAATAAATTTCAGGCCAGATATTAATCATTTTTATGCTTGCACCGAACCGAACTTGATACTTCATTCCGTGCACTTTGCTTGCTTAAACCTTCACCTTCAACTTGTTTAAATAAATGCAAACGATTAACCGAACCTTTTTTTATTCTTAAAATACGGTTAGGAAATTACGTAGAACGCCTTCGAAAAAAACTGTTTTAATATAAAAAGATTCAGCGTACGTTACGAACCTCAGAAAGTGGCGTTACATTTAGTTAAAGAGCCGAACTCTGGCACGTTTTAAACAATTTTAATATTAAAATCAAGGAGCGGAAGTGTGCTCTGAAAATCAATGTCGGAGGAAAAAAGGGGTGCAGTATTAATGCACCCTTTCTGTTTTAATAATTTTGGTTTCCAGCGCTCTTTTCATTACATGAAGATCTATGTTTTATTTATTATCATTTAGAATATTAAAAATAATTCGAATAGCTTATAAAATCACAATTATATTGGAATTTCCTTTTAAAAATAGATTGAACTTCCTCTTAATTTCTACAACTTACTAGTCATTCATTTCTAGTAGTCTTAGATGAGTGTTTTATGCGTTTGGGCCATGTCATTGTTAAAGATTGGAGAACTCAACTTGTGATTCTTCTGATATTACAATTTACATCGATTAATTCCTGAATTTCATGAGATTTGTTGTTTTCATCTATCGTAATCCACAATCCTAGAATGTAAGCAAAAATTTCTTAATTTTACGATGTTTAAAAGGGAGCTTCAAATATCAACTCTGCAACTAATATTTAGAGTATATTATCCTGTTCCTTGTGAATCGTTTTTCAAAAAATTTATAAGCACCATGGATCTACCCCTTTGTGTACGGTCATCACCTGGTTAGTCGCAGCTGCTTATACTAGGGAAATGTGTTCTCTGCAGTGGTTTCCCGTTGCCTTCTGCAGAGTTTGTGAACGTGTATTAAGTATAATGTGCCTTTACAGGCGACCACTCCGCAGACATAATTATTAATTGTAACCAAACGATTAAATGGCTTCACTTGCTCAAGTACCGACCTCGAACAGCGGGGAATTCTTTGTAAAAATCCTTACCACTGCGGGAAATACGAACCCAAGACTCCGAAGCTAGGATCCCAGCATCCTTACCACTGCGCCAACGAGCTTCTACGTCTTATAGATAAATAAATCCGCTTTTATGTGAAACCCATAAATATGCATTCCTAAATTGGTAAATTGCCTAAAAGGTTTTGAAATTATGAAAAAGGTGATTAATGATTCTTTAAAGAAAAGGGGTTTATTTATAACTTAGCAAACAACTAAAAATAAATTTAAAACCCATCAATAAGATTGTATTTTGAATTCAACGAATTAAATCTTAGAATGTCATACGTTAATTAAGTTTTTCGTATTCATCATTATGCATTTACAAACATAATAAAGATTCGTATATCCAAAACCTTAGTGTTAATTTAGTAACACTATTTGCTAGCTAATTATGAGAATTAAAATAAAGTACAATACCATACATATGTTTAGATTAAAGCTGCATTGAGCTCTAACCATAAACCAAAATTCGAATGTGTGCAGATGAGATTCAAAACTTTAAGCCTTCATTATCTTCCTTTTATTTTTTCCGGGTTAGTTCCAGGTTTCTGGCATTGCGGCCTCAAAGACCAATTGTGCTTTTGTTTCGCAGTAGTTTAGCTTCAAATCTAGCTTACCAAATCTCGGCCCAAATTCCTGGATTAAAACTTTTAAGTAAAAAAAAAAAAGAATTTTTTATTCCCAAATCTTCTATTTTTTAAATGTCATTTAGGGAATATTTCTTATATTTTGCAACTGGAAATTTACCCGAACGTCAGAAGCCCCGTAAAAACAACACACAAAAAGTAATGAAGTGGTTAAGTGGTTAAGGCATTCGACTACAGCGCGGGTCTCGAGTTCAAACGAAGTCGAATGCTCGGCGGGTGGTCTACCCAATCACTGAATGTAATAATTATGAACACAGTGATGGAGTAGGGAAGGTCTCTTCCCCAAATTTCAAAAGTAAAGTCGGTCAAGACATAACTCTTGGAAATATGATAAGCCCTTCACGAAAACATTAGAGAAAGATAACTTTACACTGAGGATGGCAACTTAGTTGCCGAAATACGTCATATTTGTTTTTATTAATTAATGTTTCTGGTTTTTGCAGGACTTCGGAAGTCCGAATTAATCAGGCCACAAGTTGCATTCCTTGAAATTGTCTGAACATTTAATTTTGAAATATAAGACCAGAGCATCTAATCTAAAGCAGTGTATTTGGTTTTAAAACCGTGTATTTAAATTTGAAGTTCAAAATCCTGTATACGAAATAAACAAGCAACTTTATGTGTCAAAATCAAAATATTTAGTATGGTTCAAGAACCCAATCCTTCTTCTTCCCGTGGCTTATCCGTTCCGGATGTTGGCTATCATCATTGCAGTTTGAACTTTGTCTACTGCTTTTCTGAATAGTTCTATCGACGTTATGCTAAACCACACTGTCTCAAGTTTCTCAGCCAGGCTATTCTTCTTCGGTCTGGGCCCTTCTTCCCATTACTTTACCTCCGAGAATGAGTTGCAATATCCTGTATCTGTCACTATGTCCCATGACACAACCGAAGTATTCCAACTTCCTAGCTTTAACTGTGCGTAATATTTCTAGATCTTTCCCCATTCTTCTCAAAAGCTCAGGGTTATAAATTCTGTCTATCCACGGTACTCTTAGAATACTTCTATACGTCCACATTTCAAACGCTTCCAGTTTCCGTTCACTAGCCAGAGTTAACGTCCATGATTCCGTGTCGTACAAGAGTGTGGAGAAGATATAGCACCATAAAGCTCAATTAAGAGTGCTTTTTACTTTCGACAAAATAAAATTATTTCATAACACTTTAGAAAATGTAGTATGGGTAAGACGTCCAGTTTGAGGTCTAAGTTCGAAGGTTTGAGGTTATTTTTTTCTTTTTAGGTTTAAAATTCGTATTCTGAATATTTTTAAAATCTTAACGGTTCAATCTTAGATATTTAGAATAGCCAGAAGCATACGCTGGAATGTCTTCAATATACCAAGACAGGTTCAGGGTGAGATTCGTGCTTCATGTGTATGAATATGAAGAAAATTAAACCTGTTGATTTAATGATGGCTTGGTAAAAATATAGTTGATTCTAACTATATATAAATATATCTCTTGTTGCCTAGGAAAAAGTTGAATAATGTCCCACCCTTTTTCGAAAGTGAAATCGTGAAATGAAAACAGTAAATTGGTTGGAAACCCTCTGAATCTGATAAAATACTAATTGGGTAGTGCTAATGCCCTCGGTAAGTAGATAAACAAACAAAGCAAGATATATTTTTCACTAGTGATATTAAAAATGTTGTATTCATTACGTTTCACATTATCAATTAGAATTTAAAAAAATTGTCGTTTTAATTTTAATGTGTTGATTTCAGATATTTTTTCCCATTGCATTTTGGTGTAGGAAGTGGTGCTTCAAACTTTAATTAATCTAAATTAATCAAGAACTCAAGGAGAGCTGATTTCTGTAAAAATTTCTGAAGTGTTTGACTTTTAAATAACATCCAGTTGAAAATTTCTGATTCGCTTTTGCTACTATTATACTTAAAAGGATTTTGAACTCGGAAAAGGCAAGATCCTGCGTTTTGTTTGCCAGAGATAGGTAAATGTGTTTAATCTCCCATCTCAAAAGGATGTTACGTAAATTAGTTAATAAATAAATACGTAAGTAAACAGTTTTAAAACGCTCTTTTAAATAATAAAGTTTCGAGTTCATTTTGAAAGCTTGTATATTCGATCGACACCACATAAATAAAGAGCGAGTTTTATAAAAGCGTAAAGGAAACCCGTATTCTGAAGAACTCGAAGCAAAAATTCACTTCAGCCTCTGATATATTCTTAATATATTTTATTTCCCGGCGAATTTTTGTTATTGCGCTTTTGATTACCTATATGAGTTTACGCAGCCTTCCTTTTGACTTCTACTTTTGTTGAGAGTGGAGTATATTGGGTCGGCCTACTTCAAAGTTCCCCGTTATTGTTATTTACTCAACCTCACGCACCGGAAGCTCCCGGATTCTGACGTATCGACCGAAGTCGTTAGTCCGGGCCTACCGTGTTAATACACACAATTTGTTATACGTGCGCTTCCAGGGAGGCACGTGTATTTAAACCCATTTGCGGGATTAAGGAGGCTGCGTAAATGCGTTACTTGCTACGAGAAAGTGGAAAAAATGAAATTTGCGGTTCCGAGTACGATATTCCTTTCCTTCTTCTTCGCCTTCTTCTATTCCTTACTTACTGTACGCTCTTGCTTGTATCATCTTATAAAGTGAAAAGCTTTACAACACTTGAGAATTAAAGCGCTTGTGCTTTGCTTTTTTTGTTGCTCCGCTGTGTTATTGCTGTTATTTTTCTTTTTGAGCTTGTTTTCTAAATGCCGTGTGATCGTTTTATTGACCTTTCGGGTCGTTGTTTTAGAAGTTTTACTGCTTGAAATGTTTAAGGGGTTTTCAAGGTATTGAGAGTATTAAATTTCTGAAAACCAAATTTATTTGTAAGTTCTAGGTTTAATAAAATCCCAGCTGATGTTATTTTTAGTACTCAAAATTATTCGAACAAAAAAGTATTTAAGATTTGGGTTATGTGATTTTGAATGACTATAATTAGTCAACTCTTGTTTGGTATCTGCATCGAAACATTTTTGAAAACATGAGATTATAACTCGTTCCTTTAAACTCCCCCAAATATTTAAAAATTTGAGTAGGTAGTTTTCAGAATCATAAAAGTATTTCGATTGTACATTTTTAGATACTTCTGTTGGCAGCAAATTTACTTTCGGACATTCTAAATATTTGGTTTCAAAATTATATCAATCAAAATTTGAATATTTTTTTAAGATGCCCAACGGAATGTTATATAGCCTAACTGATACCTATATATTCCAAAGAAATTCAATTGAAAACTAGCCTTAATTTATTGCTATTTAATTGTTGAAGCAATTTATTCATAAATCAAGCATTTTAACTGAACAAATATTTTCTGAATGTTTCTTGATGTTGTAAATTTATTTCGAACGAAGTGTTTTCCTTCGAAGATCTAACGTTTTTTCTTTATTAGTAACTAGTTATTAAATTAAAAAACTAAAATAATAAAGAAATTCTGCCAAATTTATTGGAATAAATTATTATTGATATTCATTTCAATTTTTTATTTTCACATTTCAGATTTTAAATTTAAATGTTTGGGGAGATAGTCTTAAATTTTTTTGTAATTTTAGGCACTATTTTTTGTTGTTAGAAACTCCTCAAATCTGAAATATACTGCTTAATAATCTAAATAAGACCCGCCTAATTTGTCACTTATAAAAAAATATTTTCCTTAATAGTAAAATAACAAAATTATGTCTTTTTAAACGTAAGCTCATATTTGTCTGTTTTAGTTACTTCTTAGCTTTTTCTGATCATATTTCCATATTTGAGATATTTTCCTTTAAAGAGAGTACTTGAAACAATATTTTTTGGTTAAAAGCACAAATTAGTTCTTGAACATGCTAAAGCATTTCCGGTCTATTATTTTGACACAATTTTGGGTAGTGCGTGACGTAAATCTGAAGCCCATTAGAGCTAAAATTTATAGTACGGAAGGCTCTATTCAAACTTCTACAATGCGGTCAAGGATGTACGGCCTATTTGTTAAAGAAGTTCTTTCAATAAATTAAAATTTCAGAAGTTCGCACCTCAAAGTTGTTACGTTTCCGGCGTTCTTTGTAAAGCACTCTCCCTTTAATGATAAATTACTGCATACCTTCCTGAGGTTGCGCATAAAACGAATTCCATCCACCTCCAACCTAAAAAGTTTGTTACCTTCAAAAAAGAAGCCCTTAATGCTTTTTTATAAAAGCTTTGTATATTTATAATCCGGATGGGAAGATAAAAGGGATTTTTAAGAAAAGCCTGTTTATTTGAACCTTGCTGAAATAATTTAGCATTTGGATGTATAAATATATTTATTTAATTTTGTGTGTCGATAAAGGAAGAAACTTAATTAATTGGTTCGTTTAATCAGGAAATTGAACTTCTTACTGTAAAACTCTGAATATTTGTTCTGTTAAAATGTTGTTTTATAATTCTCTGTAATTTTAAGAGCGGCATGCTTCGATATGCTCGTTGTTTATTTTTTATCGGTTTAGATTTTCAATTAATATCTTAATTAACAGTTTCTCATTGTATTTCTGTATTTAAATTTCACCATTGTTATTACCCAGTTTTTATTTATTGCGAAGAATATTTTTAGTTTCTCTTTTAATTCCAGCTAAATTTGATTTTTATATCGAAACGATTTCGTATCCTCTTCTCCTTCATTATGATATGATAGTAATTAGGAAATTCTTTAAAACAGAAATAATGTTAATTAATGGACACAGTAAACTAATTTAGATTTTTTGTTACAGATTCTATGTACTTGGAGAAACTAAGGAAGGCTGATTAGTTAAACGGTGAGTAATGATATTGGTTTTTATTTTTAAATGATATTTTATTGTGTACATTAACAAATGACAAACAAATAAGAAACGCGGTATAACCCTTGTATTTAATTGGGGAGAAAAAGCTTTTTACACAAATTTAAATAAGTTCAGTATTATCAGACCTCTACTACATCAGGACTTAGTTTTAGTCGTAGTTGAAGCACCGCTACTACAAAACTTATGCTCATACATCTACCACTTTTAGGTTATTCTAAACCCTATCATACCAATAAATCCAACTTTACTTTTGGCATAATCTTCTGACTATATATTATCATATTATTTCAGCAGTGGTTGTCAGTATGTCACATATTCGAATAACGTCTCATCTTACAAAAGCATAGATAAAGAGTACTCACAGGGATCAATGTTAGGACCGTTATTATTTTCAATCTGTGAAGTTACTGTATTGTTTTGTGAAAATCATTGTTACGTTGATGATACTCGACTCTGTTCCCCTTCCCTCTCCACGAAATAAAAAAGAGGTTGCTGCAGTTAACCATGGTTTAGGCCTGACATAAACATTGCCTTAAAATTAGTCCAAAAAGCTCTCCAGCTTCTCCTACGTGGGAAGAAAACTGATGGAAATAAAATTGAAAATGTGTTAAATTTATTGATAGGACAGTAACTTTGTGAATGCAACTATTTTGATAATAAATTCCTTAAACTTAACTTTACCAGGAGGTTTCAAAGGCGGCCCTTAGAAAATCGCTTTTTAAGCGAGTAAATTACACGTTTCCAAAGTGTGTGAAGTGTAAAAGTTAATTAATAGAATGACTTTTCAAAAATTCATCTTAAAGAAATATTTTTGTTTAATCTCCTTAGATTGGTTTTCAGAGGTTAGTATGCCCAATGATTTCAGTGTATAATGGAGACCAAACACATGAATAATTGCCAGATTATTGACTAGTCGTGGATAAAGAATTTTTTGGCGTTGAAACTGATTATTGTTAGATATTTAAGCTGTTTGTGTCATCCAAAAGGGGAAAAAAGTTGCAGAATTTTAGGAAACTATTTCTGATTGAATGGTTAACAAATTCAATTTAAGAAAGCCAACTACTCAATAAGGTGGTTAACACATAAAATATTCAGTGTAAATTTCGACATATTTGATGTTTAAATATTTTCTGAATGTCGCTTGTAGTGACTGTCTAATTTTTATTATGTTTTAAAATCCTATCCCAATTTTCAAAAATAGTTTAAATTTTTTTAGATTTATTATTTTAGAAGTGCTCTTATATTAAGTCGAAAGGTACGGAATTTGGATAAATTTTTTAATGATTTGTGTAGTGTTGAAACTGATTTTTGATTAACGATTCTTGTTTAAAGCTTTAATTTACGAAGCCTTATAGAGTCATCAAGATCCACATACACAATCTGTATAATCATCGTCATTCTGAAGCCTAAATTTTTATCAAAAACCTTAAAAACAGCCTTGGCACCGTAATAGTATATTATAGACCAAGGTAGAGAAGACATTTTTCTCAGCCGAGCAGTATTATTTCCCGACATGCGAAGCATGGAGGGAAATAAGTTGTGAGGCTGAGAAAAGTCTTCTCTACCGTGGTTTATATACTATTTTTTTCACTACTAGCACCTTTATTCCTTTTAATTAATCATTTTTACATAAATAAAAAATAAAATGACAGATGCGTATATTTATTTCTAAAAATCAAATAGCCTTGCTCGAAAACAAGGGGAGAGGTTAATTTCAATTGACATTTGGGTAAAACATATTTAAAATAGGCACCTGAATGCATAGCAATTGTTTTTATTATTAACCAGTAGTCAATAATAAAAAATTATTGACCACTAGGAGAGAAATTCATCTTCTGGGCTCGAAAATAAGGTCAATAATGACATCTTCTAATACTAGTAGTGAAAAAAAGTTATTAAAGAAAAGCACAAACATTAAAGAAAACGATTTGTTTCAGTCCTTGTTCTTAAAAATTTCGTACTTATTCGAGTGCTAAAACAGACTTTTATAGCCGCTTGAAAAAATTGTCTAACTAGTGTCATAAAGCAATTAAAAAACTCCACAACAACCCGCCAACTTCAACTACTTCAAATTTACAACAAGCGAAGCGGTTAGGAAATTTTATTTTTAGAACCTACAACCAAATCCTAATAATCACTGACGATTGTTAGCCATTAGCCAACAAATATCGACAACAATAAACGGTGTTTTATGCGCGAATTTTAGTGGTGTGTAAACACGTCTAAATAGTACGAACGGTTATAAACAAGAACATAACTTGTTCAGACTCCAAAATTTACCCCTTTTGTTGTAACATACATGAATGAAGTTTGATATTAGTCGGTGATGCAGATAACCTTCAGCACGCATTTTCAGCTGCCTAGACGATCCGTTAGACGTGAAATATCTTTTGTAAAATAATACGGCTTGTCAACAAGGATGCTAGGTATCCAAATTTACTACATCATGTGGTTTACTGGAACACGTGTTTCCGAACACGGCATTTTCTGTAGACAAGATTTATAATATCGTGTCGCCAGTTCGGGGCGCCACCGGAACTCTAATAAACCCTAATAAAACTATGCGTCCCCAACGTTATCCTGTTACTTTTACCACATGTTTTGTTATAATTATTGTCATTTTCTTTTTGGACGGGGCTTGATCAAAGATGACGTTGTTCTTGTTATGACATCCTGTAAATCATGCTTTATAATATATACAAGTTGATCAAAACTTTATTAAACCACTAGGTGTTAAGATAACAGAACAACATTTTTTTTATTCAAAGCGCACAGACGTGAATATATTTGCTTTACGAGCTGATTTGTTGAAAATATTTTTGGTATAGGGATATTTGCAAAAGTTTTACAACCATCATCAATAATTGCAACTGTTTGTTGATCTAACAATTACCTTAGTTATTTTTTTACATCGCCGAATGCATATTGCTGAAATGTTACTTCAGACCTACATCCTTATTCTGAATGCACCTTAGAAAATGTTGTACTCTATCCAGTACAAAATCCGCAAATCACAAGAAGCACTATAATCTACAACTGATTAAGAGGAAAAGTCATTTTAGTTTAGTACAACTATGTAATTATTTATTATTTAATTTCTATGTTTATTTTATGACATGGTTTTGATTGACCATCCAAATTAGGATTAGTTATACTTCCATCTGAATTAAATCGCTATTGAAAACCCTACAACCACGGGAACCCCTTCCTTGGTGCCAAATACGAAAAACAAAATGCATTCTATCATTACAAGCTCCGTACTTTCAACTCCTTCAGCAACTACTAAATCAAGAAGCAGTATAGATGCCTCCTTCTACCCTAGCACGTCCTTTCTTGATGCCAAGGTCAAAAAATGCTAAAAGACCTTCTGTTTTCCAAATCCATTATTAACTACCAACACAATAGGTGTAGAATCTTCAAGGGTCCTTTTTCATAAAGCCAAGTACAGCGAGGAAAAGTAAAATGGTTGCAGGATCTCATGAGCTCAGAGCTTAGAAACCAATTTCGGTACAGTTCTTCCACTACCGACAGCGTTGAAAACAGGTTATAATATTGACGAGCTGTATCAGGATTTGCCCGTGAGCTAACGTCCCATCATAAACTTTGTACTTCGAACTCTATAACCAACCACCAATATAGGAGACAATAAAGAAACCCTCATAACCTCCGCGCCCCCTTTGTTGATACCGAGTATAAAACGTAGAAAATTTCTCGCAGACAATTCTTCTTCCACAAACTTGCAAGGTGGGCTCTCTTCCGTCATGCTAAGCAACAAGAGCAATAAACTTCTCCATCATTAGAATCCTCCTATTCTCAGCTCTATCGCCAACTATCAATTCAATAAACGGTCTTCTTCAGTCACGGTGGCCCTTTTCCTAAAACAAGGTACGAAGATCAGTATTCCTACTCTTAGAATTATCAACTACCAATATCAAAGACAGTATGGGAACTTGCTTTGTTCCTGTGGAATTCCCCCCTTGGTGTTAAGAGCACAAACCAGGAAAGCTAGAGCCCAAGCACTAGTATTTTCTACCAGTTCATTACAGACTTGCTTTTTCTATAGTGATTTGTCGTAATTTATCAGAGTTTAATCGCAAGTTTCTTACCATTGGTGTGTAAAATATTCTCCTGCAAAGCCAATACAATAAACACCAATCACTAATACCTCATATTGGCCGATTATTGCATAATAGTATAACCCAATAGCTCCACAGGTGTTGTATAGTATTAAATAGATAATACAATAACATTATTAATCAAGTGTGGTCCGTAATTCGGCCAGCAGTGTAACCGTCTCCGCTCGAGATATACTTTACAAAATCCATGTGGAATGGAGAGAGGCATTCATTTGCTGCAAAAAATTTACACATGATTAGTGGTTCACTATGACACAATGACATAACTAGTTCAGCTGTTCGTCATATTGTGGATATACGGCATAGGGAAACAGGGGAAACGTATCTGGTGAAGTCTTTGAATATAAAAACCCAGGATGAAGTACTAAAATCTAGCAACTGTATGAAATATTTGTGACGGAAGCTGCCATTTTGGAAACCGATGTTTGACTCATTGTCGGATGTTGTTGTGGTAGTTTTCCGCGTGCGGCTGACCATTTCAGTTAGTTTTTGAAGGTTTTGTAGATACTTACGAGAGTTGATAATTATTCTGGTGTATATAGTGCGCAAATAGATTAATATCGTAAATAATAAGCCGTGTAAATAGTGCGACAGTGTAACAGATTAGGTGAGTTTAGTTAGTGCCACTGGCAACCGGAAACGTCAATCCGCCATATGCAAAACCCATCGCGGTCTTCAATTTGTCTTGCATATTTTATTCTCCTTCCTCGGTTTTTATATTCAAAGGGTAAAGTAGATAGTGACAGATCATGAGTGTCAGCGCAAAAAAACAAAAGCATAGTGGCTGTGAAAGCAGTCATTTACATCAACATGTCAAATTTTCTTATAGTACTAATCAACACATCCTTATACCAGATTTACCTCTTCACCTCTACCGTTTACAAGCTTCCCATGAAATTACCCTGAATGGCCTGCCTCAAAACAGCAGTTCTTAGGCCTGTATTCGGAGGAATGCATAGTGAATTTGGTGACTATTCGTCATTTCCAAATTGCAGAAATAGCCTTTCCATCGGGAGATTTGAACCAAGGACTAACGTAACGCTAGCCTGACGCTCTACCACTGCACTACCCTGGCGCCTTTTTATGCATTGGTAGCTTAGGAGCCCCGCCCCGTAATAAAATACAATTTTATGAAGAACTTTTAGGAAAAGCGAATACGGAAGAGTCAGAATTCTGACTCTTTTTTAAATTTTACTTTTATTATGAAATGGTGGAAGAGTATTTTCAACAAGATATAAATCTATCCTTCTTCTTCTTCTTGTACATTTTCCCACTAGAAGCTGACAACTATTATGGTAATTTGTACTGCTTTAGATACTGCTCCACAAATTAGATAAGTTGTTGATTTCTTAAGCCATACACGAAGGATCTTGATCATGATGTTCATCTGCAAATCTGCATCTTGGTTCTTTCTTGTACCCATTCATAATATGGTCAAAGTATACATTTTCCTTTTCACGGTATAGGTATAACTTCCTGTTAATTCTGCGTAGCACTTTACTGTAACTCTATTCATCCAGAAATTTAAATATTCCCACTGCATAAGCTTCTGAGGCAATGCGGTTTAACCGCTTTCGTCCAATTTTTAATACTTATACTGGAGTTATAAATGGCTTTCGGCAGAGAATAGTACACAAGATTGAAGCAATAAACAATGCTATGTGGCTGATAGACAATACTCTTCGTGCTATGAAAAGAAGATCTAAGTTGTGGGAAGATGATCGTATTAATCACAAAATTCATCTTTTTAGTCCATATATGTAGTTGGCTATAATAGTATATTATACACGATGCTATAATGAATGCTATTATTACCGAGGATAATGTCTGCAACACGAGCGAGCGGAGTGAGAGAGTTTTGCAATAATTATCCGAGGTAATAGTAGCCATTATAGCGAGTCGTATGCTATTCTTTATCCACGACTACAAATACTAAGAATTTTTAATTACAATTTAAATAACAACGCTACTAAAACCATGTGGTAGGACTATATGTTAAACAAAGTGGTAGGATTATAATCATAACCTATTTACTTCATTATACACCATAAACAATGATGGTTACCATGACACCGTGAATAATGATTATCCACTCCTGGTAGTGAAAATGGATAGCATTATCCTTGACCAAACACATGAATAATTGACAGATTATTGAGTAGTCGTGGACAAAAGGTAATGTTCTACTCATACATTCTATTAAGGGTAAAAACGTCTACTTACTGTTTCAAATTCAAACAGAGACACATATACGTAAGTTTTCGTGACAAATTTTGATATGACACTTGTGTTGAACCACACATTATAGTGTTATTGTTTGTGTTCTAATTAATTATTAATTTCTAATTGAAATGGTAACTTCATAAAATCGATTTGTAGTAAAATTTGGCCCAAAAACAAAGCAAATGAGACTTAATTCGTCGGATCAAAGTCAAATATGAAAATTCTATATAAAACCTTACGAACGGGGAAAACATTTGGATTCAACGCTGGCTTTTATTTAAATACCGCAGAAATTAAAGCTTTATTTCCGGTAAGGGAAAGGTCGAAATTAATTTAGTTGATGTTAAACAGATTCATTAGCCTGGACAGAGATTTAACGAGCTAATTCGACCTCCGTTATTTGCAATCAATCTTAATATATATCTAAGTTATCTCTCCGCTAATCGTTTTACTAACGCATCAGGTTTAATGATATTCGATTAATGCTCCCTCTGCTTTAAAATAACATTTTGGAATACCGGCTTTATAAAACAGTCGTTGTTTGCTTTTTATTTTGTAGGTTTCGTTTCAATTTATATTTTAAATGGTACATGAACGTACTACAAATTATAGTTGGAAAATAAATCTATTGTTTTCGTAATCAATTGAATAAACTAAAACGAGGATTTGCGTTTTTCTATTCAAATCGATGTCACATGTCAAAAGAACGATTAATTGAATTTGGATATTTATTTCAAATAAATATGCAATCTGCGCTTTTCAGACTCGTTTAAATTGAATTCGAATGTAACACGGTTATGGTTTCATTGTTAACCTATGAAAATGTTTTGTGTATAAATACCTAAATGGATAAAATTTATTCATCGTGTATTTTTCCAATTTGTCTATGCAAATGTTCGATTTTTTATTCTTGTCATTTCGTGCAACCGGCAAGAAAAAAATTGCGTTTTGACGTTTCATATTTCGACTGAGAAATTTCTAATAAACCATTTATTTAGTTCCCCAATTTGGGAAAAAAATACATACCATGCGATTAATAGTTTGAAGTTTGGACATAAATCAGTTATTGATTCTTTCCAACTAAAACTTGACCTAAATTAATTCGAGTAGGCTGGAAATGTGTACCATTTTTCAAAGGAACTTCAACCATTGTTATTGCCGAAGGATATCATTCTAAATAGACTAACCTAAATTAGAAGAAACTTATATTTTGTAAAGCCACTGTTCTCTAAAGGATTGCAAACACTTTAGCTGAACTTAAGTTTCAAACTATTGATAGGATATAAAATAAAGTTTAGGTTACGTTAGAAGCGGTGTTTAACAGACTTAAGTCTTATTTTATTTAAAACATAGAGGGCAGGTTTAAATTTATCATTATGCTTCAAACTACATGTCGAAAATAAATAAATAAATCACACAACAGAAACCATTTACAAAGATCATGAAAAGCTAAAATTTTCTTTTGGAACCACTACCAATTCCACATTTTTCAATATGATCACAGTCTATTGTGTCAGTACTTACCTTAGGTTTAACACTGACTGGCTTGAGGACTTGAGTCAATTTTGACATTGTGTCTGACGTTACGGTTGTGGTAAGAGTTTAGAACAGCATTTACTTGTCGGTTAACTGACCGTTATTTTCATGTGAGTTAGCTTTGAGATTTGAGATATTCTTGTTTAAAAAAAAAATTGATTAGCCGTCATATTTCTTCAGATTGTTCATTGCTCAGTCTTTTGATACTTATCTTGGTTGGAATCACTGACCTAAGTTACATGAATCACATGAACACAAACTTAGCCACAACAAAATAATTTTGAATAGCCGGCTACACCAAAAAATATCTCTGGCTGCCTATAGAAGAAGCATGCTGGAAAATTAAATATTATTTAAACAGCGTCACGGTATATGATTTAGAAAAAGAATCTCAAACTAAGCAATCCATCCATATCGAAACTAAATAGTCTAATTCACGCAAAAGGCACGCATTTCTCCAAAAGTAATAGAAAACCTGGAGACTACAAAATTTATGTGTTCTTCTTTCTTCTTGTTCTTCCTCCTATGGTCGAAACCTAGGTCGATAGCCTGTTAGTAACTGGTAAGAACGGGTTCTGTGAGCACTCTTAGCACATATGCTGGGCAGGAGACGTAACCTTACGCATCAAATAAGAAATAAGGAGGAAAAGATCAGCCCACACCTATATGACCATTGAAAGTAAAACTAAAGTCTACAAAACATACGGAGCGGAAACACAACCTACCACAACACCAATGAATATTTTCAGAGTTTTTGCGGACAAAATGGATAGAGACAGGTTATGAAATACGGATATTGAGCATCAGTTATGAGTTATGTGGTATAGTGAGTTTGTAAAGGCATAATAGAAAAAGAGCTAAATTATATTTGATGACAACACGCTTACCACAGGTGCCTTATAGTCAAATCCGCTTAGCAGAAGAAGCCCAAAAAGGCTTCCTAAACAATAATAGAGGTACAGCTAGCCTACCTCGTGGAAGGAGCAGACTATTTTTGCATTTTTAAAGCAGTCTGATTTCTACTCAGCTCATCTAGCTTGACTTATTAAACCTATTAAAAATCTGCCCATTTGAATTTCTTTTGCTACCATCGATCAGCATCAAATTTCTCATAATTTTTGTGTAGTTTCCTTGTGCTGAATACTAAAAGTGGCCATTGATGTTTCGAAGTATTGCTTATACAATTGCCACATTTCGGTCATTGAAGCACTTTCACACCGATCCATATTGACAGTATTAGATGATTAGATAGAAGGGATACAAATTACATTACGCCAATAAAATTGCACCCCAGAATATTTTTTTTAAATACTAACTTAATTGCTTAATTTAAAGAAACATCAGGCATAGACTAGCCTTCATTTGGAGATTGGATTATTTACTGAAGATGAAAGTAAGAGCAGTAAATGCTATGTACTTAACACCAAAAGGGTCGTTTAATACAGAGGGTTGGAACTTAAAACCTGAACACTATATCGCAGTAACCAGCGGATTGACAACTGACTCTTTTAATTGATTTGATTATAGCCTGCACGTATCTATAGTATTTTTCGACTTTTCTGAGAATATCTTCTCTGCTTATTATTTTATATCTACCACCATCCTTCTACAGCATCGTCTCCTTCGTTTCGATACTAATTTGTTTCTTGAAAATCTTAGATCCTCTGTTATTTTCGTTGGTTTCTGTAATAACTTTGGTGTTTTTCCATACCTCACTTCGAAGCAATTTAGTTAGTTCCTCCCATTCTACGGTGTTGTAATATTCTTTTTGCTTTCTAGACAACTGAAATGCTTCCATTCTATGTCTGAATCGTGGCAAATAATGCTAAAATCCATGTTTTGTAACAAATAAATATTCTTTCTAAAAATTTAAATGCTTCAGCTAAATTACTTTTCCCACACAAAGTGTGGTTTGCTTGGGTATTTTTGTAAGCCATTTTAAAAACTATCTTAATTGTGTTTTAGGGTAATTCGGTATGTATCAAGTGTCCCTAGCTATTATTTCTATACTATAGAACACTTATTTTCGTGAGTTATAGGCTTCTTAGTACGATATCCCAGAACTGGAATTCAAACCTCTACTAAACATCCCGAACAAAAATCTTATAGCTGTTCTTCTAAAGTGACTTGGCAAAGGACTTGTCATGACTAAATGTACTTCTACAAGTTATGGAATATTACAAATCCACTTTCATAGCAGGAGAAAGACTGTTCCACTCTTCCTGTAAAATTTTCCAAAGACATTCCACGGCGGTGGTGCGATGCTGGAACATACGCTGTTTCAGCCAACCCAAAGACTGGCATCAGGATACTTGACAGAAATCTCACTATTGCTTATAAGCTCTTGACCGCCACTTTCTTGTACTTCTGCAGCGTTGTTACGTTTTTGAAATCCCACTTCGATCACTAGTTTTTCTTGTTACGTAAAATGGAGCTCATGCCAGTTAATGGCAGTTAATAAAAGTATATGAATTGTAGGAAATAATAATGCACAACAGGTACCTAATAATAAATTTAATATACTAAGATATGAATTCGATGCGATTTGGAATGAAACTAGATAGGGCTGAATAGAGAATGAGCAAAGACTGAGCGGAGAGTGACTGATCTAGCTATTATGATTTAACTAACCCTTAACCTAAGTTCAAAGGTACAAAGTTAGCAAAATGGGTGAAGACTAATACATATCGTATAATAATTAATTAAATCTAGTTGTAAATGTTATGCAAGCGTATTCCTGATGGGCCAATCTTGCAGTATGGACCTTAGCTGCATCATGATGAATGAACACGTTTTCCTCCTCCCCAGGATAAAATTCTGGAATTCTTTTTTCCACCAAAGGCTTCAACAGTTCTTCCACATAGTGCTTTGCATTAACTTTTACTTTTGATGGCACTGGGATAAGTTTTTTGACCTTCTTTTTCCCCAAATCTTGGTAGATGACCTTCCGGATGGTCTTTAGGTCGACTCCGACTACTTTGGCCTCTTGGCGGTGACTCGGTGGGTTTTCCTGGCTGCACATTCTAGAGATCTTCTTTTTGACTTCGCGAGTTACCTTGTAGATTTACGTTTTAAAGGCGAAGGAGGAATGTTTTGGGCCTGAAATTTACGCCGTACACCTTCACACTGGATCACATTCTGTATTGCACCCAAATTGTATTGCATCGCCCTTCTACAACAAACTTGCTCCAAAAGAATTTTCATATCAGTCTCTGTTTCCGGTGATAACAACTTTGGCACTTTTTGATTGATAAGTTAGAAAATTGTTAGACACCAAGTCGAAAGGTTTATACTTTCATTATGCACGTTAGCCGTCAATCCGCTGGATGCTGATATATCGTTAAGGTGTTCAGCTGTTCAGTGGTGTTAAAATTGTACGATGAAGTCATGTACCCACACGAGTACCATAATGCCTTTGTACCACGTGTGACGTCCGAAATTTTATCAGCATCAGCTCAAAATTTGTTTAAAATAGTGTTGAAATGGTATTTGACATCAATGCCAATTTTTTTCCAAATATCAGTAATTTTGATTTAAAATCAAATGTACAAGACAGATCTAATTTGTTCAATATTTCGGCAACCAGTCAGTGTTGTTGCAAAATGTTAACAAACCCAACTTAGTTTTTGTTAGATGCAAATTTTGCAAATATCTATAATATTCTTGCAAAGCATTAAAAATCAAATATGAGAGTATAAAAACTTAAATCAGCAGTCTAAATTAAAAACAGCTTTCAAAAATCATCTAACTCATATTTAAAATAGATAAAAGGAATGGAAATTTAATTCTGAGTCAAAAGAGTATTTAACAAATGCCCAGTCATTAAAGGCACAAGTTTTCCTAAAAACATTTAGACTTATTATCAAGAAAGTTTTCATAACACAATCCGACATGTATAGCAATGAAAATTTTATTGACCATTTAATATTTAACACCCGATGAAATTTACGCTATAAAATTAAAGGCGGTTAAGTTTAAGAGGTTAAAGACCAGGTGATGTCCTCACAAAATTCCACAAGCTGGAATTATCTCGGCATTTTTGGGTGTTAATATTAGAACGAGAGGATCATTTCATATTCCTTTCGTGTTTAGTTCGTTAGCAATAAAGCAGGAGATCTTGAACAGCTTGAGCATCGCTTGTAATTTAATACCTGTTAAGGAAATCTGAAGGCCTCTTGAGCGAATCTCGAGGAGACATCCCTACGACCTGTATTCGACATGCCGACGACATCTCCAGCTTGTTAATTACGGCGCCCTCAAATTAGACACTTTGAAATATGATGTCCTTCGAACCAATTACTCGAATACCAAAATGTTAATTGACTGTTATAGGAGACTGCTATTGACTTTAGGGAGTTTTTTAAGATGCAAAATATTGAATTTCAATCCGAATTCATAAATTATCCGGCGACGGTTTTACGCGTTACTTTTTCGGAAAAGCAAATTAGTTTAAAACACCTTTTTATCTTTAACTAACAAAGGTTAGAGCATAATTCCTAAGAAGATTTACTGAAAGTTCTAAAAAAATTCTACAGCGCGTTCAACAAAATTTTGCTTTGGTAGGCCATGCTTTCATTGTGAATGTTCCTCCATTGTTGAATGCGACTGTCACAAGTTATGTTGGAGTACTCGCGGTTGCTGATTTATTTTGCACCTATTACATTCAAGTTTAGCGATCAAAGCAACTCTGCGGTTTATTGTTCACTTTTAACTGTTTTAATAACTTAATTTCGATTTGAAACGTAGCATAAAATAGACCGTCCACGAAAACTCGATTACAATATAACCTGAAACTGACGTTACGTATATGACAGCTGCATTTTACGCGCGTACGGTTTACCTACAATAACGTTGATTTTCATTTGTGGATGACATGGTAAAACAAAAGTGTAAAAGCAACTCTGTAAATTGCCTTCAGCAAACAGAAAAATTAAAGCTTTTAAAAAAAAGTTTTTCAGTCAAAAATTACAGACAGAAAAAGCACACTGAATAAATTTATTAATCCCTGAAATTTAAATACTTATTCCTGAATATTCTTAAGCTCTTAAAAACAAAAACTTTGTAACGATTAAAAATGCTTCGTGCAAGAAGAAATGCCAGAACTTCCCGAAGTTTTACGAAAACTTTTCAAATTTTTATTGTTATGTATTTCCAGGTAGCAATAAAAGAGTTTCTTGTACAAAATACAAAGTGCTTACGATATTCTGGTTTCTTACTTACGTGAAATTTGAAATTGCGTTTACCTTTCCAATTGTTAAAGTAATCCGCGTTCGTATTGGAAAATTATACACGAAGTGCTTATTTTAAATAATTGGTTTAAAATTACTGTAATTTTTGAATGCGAAGGTCTCTCATTAGCATTAAAATTATTTACTTAGCGCTTTCGACACAACTATCAATTTATTTGTACGCACAAAAAGCACTTAACGCGGTTCAATAATTAAATGTTGCGTGCATTAACAAATTATTGGTTGTTTCTGAGGTCACTAATTAGGTAGTTTAAGAATTCGTTTTCCTTATTACGAAAGACTTCACACGTTTTACATAAATTTTAACGTTTGTATATATAATGTGCTCAACATCATTTTAGAACACAGTAGGTCATGTTCAGGAAAGATGCTCATTGATAACAATAAAATTCTTTTTGATATAAAGCTACCATGTCAATCAAGCTCTCATTGAATTAACTTTAAATATATGGTTAACAGAACTAACGTTGCCAGTTTGACAAATTTTATCAGACAACTTAGTTTATTATATTATGAGAACCTTATTTAACGTTTAAAATATGAAAGCCAACATTAACAAAGTAACATTTGGTGAGAAGGCACCTAACCTGTATTGAAAAATGGTTGTTGCAAACTGTTCAATTTTTATTACGAACATACTTGTAATAGACCAAAGTCATGGCTAATTGTTGTCCAAATAAGAAGCGAACGGTGTGTATTTTTTATTTAAACGTTTATTGGGCGTTTATAGTGCCTCACTGAGCAGTTTAATTCTAACACAACACAACAATCTCTAGTTAAATGAAGATTTAACTAAGATTTTACTCAAAAGTGTTCCACAGTATGTATACAGTGTGAGTAAAAAGTAAGGAACCACTTTCCGCCCTCCTGTTTATCGGAAAGATCTGCATTAATAATTAATGTTTTTTTTAAGGATTCACTCATTTGGGGATATATTTTGCAAAGTTAATTCAAAATCATTAAAGTGCATTATTTGGTGTTTTTAATCTTTTGGTGTCTCTCCAAATCGAGTAATCAGTGTTACTGTCGTTTGGTAACTCCATTAGGTAAGCATAAATCAACTCATCTTTGATATAATTTTTCTTTTTAGGTACTAACTAATTGTATGCAGTCTGCCTTTACCCTGAGCTTCTGGTCTGTTGCTATTTACATATTTTTCATTCTTTCTTAGTGATGTCTCCGATTTCTTTCAGGTGGTTATTTTCCTCCATTCTTCGGTTGATTGTCTTCCTATACTGCCTGTGAAATATTTGTTTAATTGCAGGTTGATTTTCAATGCCATTTTCTTCTTTTTCCTTCAAGTATGTAACTTTCCTTGATTGTGGGAATTGCAAATCCTTTGACTATCAAATTTTTGAAGTTTTATGTAATATTTGTCATGTTTTATTTGATGATTTATAAAACAAACTTCATAAAGGTCTTTAATTTGAAGATTATGAAGCTTGGTTTTTCAAAATTGCTTCCTTGTAAAGGCCTTATTCTTTGGCCATTTCTAAATGAAAGAACGAAGAAGTGCTTCGTCTTTTTTCCCCTGAAAATTTACTTTAGCTTTCTTACGCAGCTTGTTGGTATTCAAACGATTCATCTATTATAAAACTGGTAAAGGTACATTTTCAAAAGTTAGGTAACAACTAACAAAATATAATTATTAGTAAAATTTAGAATATTTTTTGATTTAAATTTTAAGGAAATTTAGTTAAAATAATTATAATAAAAATAATTGCACTGAATTTGAAAACAAAGTTCAGAATGGCAGTTTTCTTTTCAGCTAGGTAAATAACTTATCTATATAAAAATTAAAAATAATTCCAGGAATGTTCCAAAAATTATTGTTGAGGTTGTTTTTATTTTTTATATAATTTAATTTATATTTTAATCTGCTTCAAAGCCCTCTTTTCAAGAATTCTGTGTGAAACTTTATTAACTTTTTCCAGATATTTTGACTTTTAAAATTTTCTTTAATTAAACGAGTTCGTTGTGCATCCCCAAAAATCAATTTATAAGTTTCCTAGCAGGTTGTAATTCAAAAATTTGTAAAAAGATCACGACTTACTAGCTATTTTTCGTAGCAAGTAATGATTTTTTGCGTGACTTCTGAGTAAATCCTCAGCTTATTACGATATATAGTAGTTATCCATTTCTTGTTAAAAGTCGGGACAATGAATTTTATTGGCAAATTAATCCTAATCAATAAAATTGTGTATTCGTATCTGTCCATTCGTTATCTTCCATAACTGTTTTGTGCTCTGCTGAACTCATAAAGGAAACTAGAAAAATCTACTAATATTTCGACCCCTAACACACGAACAGACGCCAAAACTGATGTGTCAGTAATTTACAAATCCTTGTCACTCTACTGTCCAATAATCATTAAGACAAATTAAATTCACAAGAAACTGGATAATGATTATCTTAAGTTTCATTTTTCTTCAGACTACTACGTTTTGCATCGTTATTATACGCAATTGCTTAAAGTCGAATACAATAAAATGAACTCCGAGGTTCGACTTTTCGTCCTTTAACCCAAGTTTTATTATCATCTTGCCCTGGGGAGATTTAAACGTAGGCCAGGGTTTCACGAGAGTAGTGGGTTAAAGTTTCCAGTAAGCAGCGTCTTATAGGATAAGCACTCGATTTTACAAATCTGATAAGGAAAATTAATAAACAAGAATGGGCGAAGAATTCTTGCTTCGTCATTTTTTAACTATCCTTGCTTAAGTTATTGGTAATTCCAAGCAAATTTATCTGGACTCTTTTAATTTTTCCAAATTGTGCTTCTTTCCAATTTTTCGTAAATAGACAAGTTTTTTTTTTAGTTTTGATGTATGTAGTCTAAAGGTATATATTATATAATAAAGAAATTTGGTCTTTTTTATTGTGGTTTGGTGAATCTTTAAATATAATTAAACGTTTTTAGGAATTCACAGATCGATAGTCAATCATTTTTTCTGTTTTTGAAATATGAAACAATTTCCGAAGTTGAATATAATAGAGGGCTTTTTCATACGGTGGTTTTTATGTTCAAAAGAAGGAAAAATTTTGTGAAGCTGGGTAAATAGAAACTGACCCAAGTAAAAACTTAAATTGACCTATCCCCAAGTTTATGTACAATAAAATGTTTAGTACCGGCGTGTTATGTCAACCGGATGTTTACGACTTTCGCCTTTTTACTGGACAAAGCGAATAATTTTATTTCCGTGCTATACATTTTACTGTAAATTTTCTAAAATTTATGCTTTAATGTACCCATAACGGTTCGGGTAGAAGATGTTGGGAAATAAAACGGCATTAATTCGAATGTCCGTACTAGGGTGTAGTAATATGAATAAAAATAAGAACTCCTGCTACCTAATACGTATCCTAAGTAAAAGATTTTACGTAACGGCAAAGTAAAAAGAGAAGTCTATTAAGTTAAAATGATGTTTAATTTACCAGCTTCAAATCACCATCGCAAATACGCCTAATACAGCCGGTACATAAAAGAGGACGAAGTTGCAATTAATTAAGTCGTGCATTTCGAATAAACTCTAATGAAGAAAACAGCAAATAAAATTTCGCTACGGCCGAGAATATTCTTAAGGGGTTTTTATGCGTTCCTTTGGAGAGTTGTTTTTGTTGAAGATTGAATGAGGCAGCCGCCTTAAACGAAATTAGCTTAGGGTGAGTTAATGACCTGCCAAAGAGGGGTCGAACTAGCCCTGGTTTAGCTTAAGATGGTTTTCTTAAATTTGCAAAAAAATGCACGCTAATAACCTTAACTCTTAAATTAAAAAGGCTCGGCGCGTCGAGCTTGGAAACTTAAATTACGTAAACGCGAACAACACAACCTCCGTCTCACCCCTGCCGAAAAGTAGGTGAAAATTTCGAACACGAACTTCGCAAAAATTCATTTCCTGTTTTATCCCTTGGAGATGACAGCATGAATAATGTGTCTGTGATATTTAGTATAATTAATAATCGTGTTTTCTACCTCAATAGAAAAAGTTCAATTTCAGAAACTTCTCTCGCATTACTCTGTTTTGCTTCGACTACTATAAATTTAAATCCTTCCTTAAGACCACCGCCTTTTAATATTAATGTCGAAAATAAATACTTGATAACTACATTAAGGTTTACACATTCGAAAAACACGTTCACTACTTCCAAATATCAATTTGTTCAATTTACATTTGTAGAAAAGTTTTCATTTTTTAATGTTTTTATATTTTTCCTAAATAATAATTTATAGATTAAAACTTGACAACATGACAAAATGGGCAAAATGTCCTTCTGATTCGTTTATCAGTGCCACGTTAAAAAGTTTCTAGGGCGAACTATGTGCTTCAAAGAAACCTCCAACATAGTTCTCATATTTTAAAAGTCGTGAAAACTAAATTGGTAAAACTTACATTGAACGTGTTGCTGAATTTTTGTAAACTGAAAGACATAAGTAGTAATTCATCCAATGTAGCATAGATACACAGAAAATATAAATTAAAAGATGCCACATGCCACGTACTCTTTAGCCTTTTATTTAGAAATAATTTATAAAAGAAACGAAACAATCTCATTTACAAAAATTGTAAACCAAAAAAGGAGTTGCATAATATTATATAATTTCTAGGGCCCTTTTTTGTTTTTAAATACTTTTAAAGTAAAAAATCATCTTTCGAATACGAGGTAAAATCTTCAAGTTTAGTGCTATTGCAATGTTTGGCACAATGAAGATCTTTTCCAAGGGTGAAAGTCCCTTGGGTTTGTCAAAATTCTAGTCTGGTAGTGCCACTTCAACAGCGGTGAGATACTTGGCACTGACAAGCAGGCCCGACGAGAGGGGGGGGCAGGGGGGGCAAAATCCCCGGGGCCCGAGCCCAGGGGGGGCCCGGCAGCTTTTTAGAGAGTACTCACCGCTAGTCGTATAATAATAGAACGAAGAATTAAAATTTCAGTTTTTTTTATGTAGGCTTATATAAGAGTTTTTATTATTCTTTGACTCTACCTCTAGCAAAATTTTTTGTGTTTCACACTTTCATAAACCTTAAAAAGATGTTAAAGGTTGTAGGTTGTAGGTCAGTAGGTGTGTTCTAGTATTAAGAATGATGAATTTTTCTCAGCTGCTACACCAATAATTGGCCAAGATCAAAACTGTAGCAATTCACAAAGAAATTACGGTTCTTTACAAACATTTTTAGTACCTAATTAGTAAGTACACTCATTTTAGTAGAACATGATGAGTTTGTATGTAAAAAAAATAGATTACAATATGTGGGGGGGGGGGGGGGCTTGCCAGTGTTTTGCCCCGGGGCCCACCATGGCTCTCGGCGGCCCTGCTGACAAGCCTGTATCTGACTAAGCCTACCTTCCGTACTCCACCACTGTGTTTAGGTTCTCAATTATTTTCTGACTAAGTAGGCCACCCCCGAGTATCCGACTCTGGTTTGAGCACGGACCGTCCGCCCTGTAGTCGAATGCATCAACCACTCAGCGACTCCGGCGATTTATCGATAGTAAATATTGAAAAGTACAAAATCGGTTCCTGAATTTGTTTAAACATAAATTTAACTAAATACATACATCAAAATTGTTATGGAGTATTCATCAATTTCTAGAAAATTGTAAATAATTCTCCATCATTAATTTAATATCCTTTTTGCTAGATCATTTCAACCCCCCTGCAAATAAATCCAACCACTCTCTCGAAAAGCTCACTAAAGTTAGGCCCGTCTCGTACAAAGCATAAAACTAACACCGACCGACCCTTCTGCCTTATGCCATAAAAATTCAGCAATCGAGCATTATTGGCCAGGCTATTACTTAACTATTTAGCAACCAAGGTAAATTAAATACCAATCGATTTAGTGAGAAAAAATGGACAAAGGTTCGCTCACACTGATTTTAATTATTTAAGTATACGCATTCCTTCTTAAAAAATTCAGAAGTTTAATTGAAAGCGTTTTAAAATTTAATGAGAACAAAACTGAAGGAATTTATTTCTTAAAGAAGTATTTAAAATTAATTGAATACTTTAAGACAAGCCTGTTATTTTCCTTGTTTGTATTAGTAATTAATTAAATATTTAATGGTGCATTTAGTATTTCCTTTCTGGGGCTTATTTTTATAATTGGCTCTTGCAGATTACAACAGAGTTTCGTTTCTAATTAATTTTTCTAAAGCTCTGTAATTCAGTTGCACAAAAAAAATGTCCAAGTTCCATAATACTATCAATTTCTAACAAATCACCTTCAGGCAACCGAAATGATCAGATTATCAAGTAAATTTTACGAACATAATCACAAACTGTCACACTTTGAAATTTGTTGGAACGCACAATAATTTATTACCTTCACAGATAAACAATTAGATCAGTGGTATGATTTCTGCAATTATTCTAAAAGTGCTGGCGGCTTCTGTAGACCTTCACAATGATATTAAATTACAACAATACTTTTACGTGATTCACTAAAAGATATTAAATTTAGTTTAAAACTAGAGTAATTGCTCTTCCTCGAAGTCCCCGATTAGCGAATAAAATTTAATGTAGACTAAAGATCTGTTCAAATGATTTCATAAAAGAAGTTTGAAATCCATAAAATTATTATTATTACTTCGAGAAATCTGGGGTTTTTCTTTTTCTTTAATTTCCAAGCGATTTGCTCCTTGCATAAGTTCTGCAGATTTGAACGGAAATTAAATGGCATCCTCGTTTTTCTTTTCGCACTAATATAGAAAACTTTTCGCTTTATATAATTAGGATTAGAAGGTTTTGTTCAAGAAATTACTTGGTGGTAAAAGAAAGAGTTTGAAATTTGAATGCTTTAAACAGATGTAGAGTAGTATTTCTAAAAAATTTCTCGAGTGTGTTGACATAGAACTTATCCAAAAAAAGAAGATAAATTTACAGAAACAGAATCGTTTAAAAAAGCTTCCATAAAATTCCCAAAGGTAAATGTCCCGGAATAGAGGTTTATCTTGAAAAGGCACCGGAAAATAACAATTCCGAGGAACTATTATTTAGAAGTGAAATAAATTTACCAGAAAATCTTTTTATTTACTTATTACCGCAACTATTAGTTTTTGTACGTATTGACGTATAAAATTCTATTTTTATGTTCTTCCATTAACTTTACTGTTTTCTGTTGTTTTTCCACAAGAAGAGGCAATTTCAGAAAAACCTCTTCTCTTTATGCAATATATGTATTTGTTAGTTATTTCAAAGATTGTTTTTTAATTTTAATACTAAGTTTCATACAGCAAATTTCCTTAAAGATAAACTAAACAACCCTTGGATCTTTCAGCATTAACTGCACAGGGGCGGCTCAAGATAAATTTTCACCTGCGAGAACTGCTACGGATTTCATTTTGACGTCCTCCTCCAACCCATTGATAACATTGAAAAGTCTTAAAGCAATTTTTGACATACATTTTGTGTCCCCCATAAGCCGGTGCCCTGGGCGGCCGCCCGAATTGTCCGGCCCTTATGTCACCCCTGTAACTGCATATATTAAATATTTTTAACGTATTTCTCTACGCTTGCAAATGTTTTGCCATAACTGCATGTACATATAATAAACGTTTTAGTAGTTGTGGAAGCTTCAAAATATTTTATATACGCCATTCCAAATTATTTATACTTTTAATAATATCCACAAAAACCAAGAAAATATTCCAAAAATGTTTAAACTATCTGAAACATAATGGCCTCCATAACTGTTTATTAGTAATTAAAGTGAATGATTATCAAAGATAAGAACATAATTTTTTGATATTTGCCATAGAAATTTAAATACCAATTCGATTTGGTTCCTTTGACGAAGCTATATTAAGTAATGTGTGTGTAGCACCCACCAATCACGAAGCAACGCCAAGAGAGGCGTCATTCAAGGTTCCCACCGCGTACAAAAGGCAGGCGCGTTTGGGCATCTTCTTCTACCCTCCTTTTCGCTTTACGGAAAAGAGAAGAAACGACTCAGAGTTTAGTTATCGGCGTGTGAATTTTTGTTCTGGGCCTTGGTAGAAATATCCCGAAAAGGCCTCTCGTTCTCGTTTAGTTTTAGGAAACTATTTTACGACATATTTGTCGGATTACCCTAGAGAGTGTCTTATCGTACCGGGAAAATATAAGTTCTGTGTGAAAGTTTCGTTGAAGTTTAGTGTTTGTTGGTGTACCGTTTCACATGCTTTCGTTTCGGTTTAAAGAACCTATTAGTTCAAGGGCATCCCGTTTGTCTTCACACCTGCTTCCGGGAAAGGACACCATTCCCGTTCTTTGCCGACCGCTGCTACTCTCTCCCTGGTATTTGAAGCCTTTCATCGCTTTTTCTGGGCTACCCTCAACAGGGCCCTTTCCCAAGTAACGATATTTCAGGCTGCCCTCCCCCTTTGTACTTGCCGGTTCACTTGTAGACAGGCACCGATCAACTTGTCTGTAATTTAAGTACATCAAGCCCCCCCCCTCTTTAATCCGTTCGGGCGAAGTGTTTAAATCTTCAATCAGTGCGTATTACATTTGCATTAGTGATAATAATTAGAAATAGTACGAACTGTCGCAATGCTTACCTATTTTATGTTGCATGTTTGAAATCATTTGTAATCAGATTTCAAGTTTTATTATTGCCATACATTTTATTGCGATTAAGAAGGGAGCCTGGCTGTTAACTATCTTTGCCCTAGCTTGAGTAAATGTGGCATCCTTTAATCCCCTTTTCACATTTTGAATAATCTTTACAGTCATTAAACTCCATTGTTAATTCATTATTTCCTTTTATTTGTGTTTTGTGTTGATCTTAATAATTATGTATAGCCTTGTGAGCCTGACTACCAGTAGCAGTATTTCTTTCAGTAAGTAAGGGTAAGTAGCATCCAGCAGTAAGGTGCAGCCACCCCAACCTTCTTCGAGCCCAGAGGAACCATCTGCAACACGTTCCTCGTGACCCCATGGCGCCCATTTTTCTGCCGATTTCGACACCCCATCTAAAGGGTTAAGCGTTTCAAACCCCCCTTTTCTCCACTACTTGCTAACCGTGAGCCACCGACTTTGACGTCGCCCTATAGATTGTCTTAGTGCGGAATTAGCACGTGACAACTTTGTCGACCAAATAAAAACGTCTGCTAATATGGAATTGCGATATTGCAAATCACTCATAATTCTAAAAGACTGAACGTAATGTAGTACTGACATATTTTGACGGTAAATCTCCATAGATTCTTAATAATCCGAAAAACTGAAAAACATTGGGTCGTTAACGGTTACCTTATACGCTATTTTTCCAAAGCGTACTTATTTTCATTTCCTCAATAATTTTAACTCTAATAATTCTTCTATTCTGTTTAATTCTCAGCCTATTTTTATTTAACTACAATACCTACATATAAATTAAATTCAATAACTAATTGTTGTTGTTGTAAAAGCATTTATAAATTCTTTGTTTCCTAGAAGTGTTGAGATATTTCTGTAAAATTACAAGGTAAAAAGATAATCTCACAAGTTTACTAAAGCAAATCAATTGTTGCAAATGTTGTAAATTTAGAAAACTTGGTTGGACTTACACCTCGTGGATATTCCCGGAGTTGCTCGAAATTTTCTAAATATCTTGTATGACTCGGATACATTCACAATCTCTCTTTATTCAAACGTAACAAAAATAAATTAAAATTAAAAGAGAAATCAAATCAGTATCGTTGTTTTCTAAATAAGCCAGGTTTTATATTTGTCGGATTTTCTTGGAGTTGTCTAGTTGCAGTAAACGCATAAATGCGTCAAATAAGCAGAGTTGTTGAATAATCCCCACATTTAGGTGAATTTTTGTTGGAAAACAGCATATTTTCTAGTAATTAAAAAAAATTCCAAAACTACTCAGAATTTTTAGGAAATATCCGGGTGACTGTCGGATTTAGAGATAACTTACATAAAGTTAGCCTTTAGTAAATGATACTCAATTTGTTATTGTAGTTTCTATATTTATGGATTAGTTTAACAATGTATATGTATAAATAATATTAGGACTCAAGCAGTTTCATCTATGATCCCATTAAACACTTAATATTAAACTATAAAAATTAATAAATGTTTACATTGTGTCTAAGACGTTTACAGTATGTATTGCTAATTGCGGAAAGGTAAGTAATACGTAAGCAATTTTTTTGAAAGAAACGGAAAAAAGGACAGTTCTGCTGCATTACTTCCCTTTATGCGCAAATCGTTATAAACCCATTGGTAAATCACAGTATTAGGACAGCAACAGAACTTTCCTTTCTGCACCAAACGACCCCGAAAATACACGATTACGTTTACGTAGAGAACTCGAAATTGCTAAAATTGTCGGTACTTACCTTTCTGCAATTAGCGATTCAGTTGCTTCAGAGACGTAGACTGAATGCTCAGATTTCCTCAAAGTTGTTCGGATTTTTCTGGACTATTCAACTCATATGTCATCTGTCAAAAATCGACCAATCAAAATGCAAGATTTGACGTTTTTGAGCCAATCAAAACGAATTGTATCGACAATTTTTTCTAGTGGAAATTGTCTAGTGATACGAAGCGACAATTTTTTGAAAATAGTTTATTGCTAGTTATATCTCACAGAGAACAATTTTCATGTAAACAAACTTGAATGTGGACTAATTTATGGAAAATGATTCGATGCAAATGATTTTTTTTTTCGTTGAATAGTCCCTCAAATACCATTCGTGGTCAAAGAATTGTAGATCATTTTTGCTGTAAAATCACTCATGTTCCTTGTGCAAAAAAAATGGAATGTGCGAAATACCCCACTGCTGTTTTAAAAGTGTTATTGAAGAGGTAGGTACCTATTTGTTATACAGTGCAAATGGTCCTAAGGCTAGAAAAACTTTGATAACTATAATAGAGCTTCAAATGATTGATGATGTGTTTGATGACGAATGAATAGAATAATCGACAATGAGAACTTTAGCTTGTCGTTTAGGAAATTAAAAACCTTTTCTCCGCAGTTAGAATTTCATAATTAAAAGTTGAAATGCATTACATTTGAAATATTCCTCAGAATGATCAATCATTAAACACACCAAACTTAAATAGCTTCCTCTAATTGAGAAATTACGGGATATCAATTCAAAACCCTCTTTTATTAAGTTTCCTGCTTATACATCAGTGCTTTAGATTGGTATTTCTTCGTATTAGAGTTAATTTAAGGTCTCCGTGCCATGCCTCGATAAAAATTGATTCCAATTTTAGAATCGAACCAAAATAGAAGCGTAAAAGTTGAAAACGTTTCTATGATTTATCTAAATCCATGACTTTCCAATTCGTGTTACATTCACGGTATCTCTACCAAAAAGCAACAAAAAAAGTCTGTGAGGAAAACGTATCGAAACAGTCTTAGCTTGACATTTGATTTCATCTAGAATCCCATCTGCTGGTGATAGACATGTCACCTATCCGTTTCAACTAGACTGGATTCTGATTGGACCAGACTCAACCGTCAGTAAAATTGCAAACAGGGATGGCAGGACCACGCGAATATTCGACGACAGCCACAGGAATTCGCCCGACTGCTCGCTGTGAACGATTGGATTGCAACGAGGAAAGCGAATTCCAAATTGCATTCCAAAAATACGTTTGATGGCATTAGTTCAATAGCAAATGTAGTTTCCGGGGAAATGGGTTATTTTAATTTTCTAGGATTCTGGACGTTTATTTACAGTTTCGAGTTACATCACGGGGATGCGATTAAATCAATATACAAGCTGCCCTCGGGCAAACGCTCGGTTATTTAAATCTTTCTACCTTTTTATTGCTAAGAAATCATTTGTGGTTTTTGTCGTAGGTATGCGTGACGCCCATATAACGGGCAGGTGTAGGGCAGGTGCATCTCTCCGCGAGTTTCTGATTAAGCCACTTATTTTTTACCTCGAGGGGATTGAATTACCGTCCGAGAGAGATCTCTATCTCATATTTATTGCCGCACTTACGAAATAGACCTACCTGTGCAACGCTCATGATTTAGGATTTAGTTTATAATGGATGATACCGAAGTTGCGAGCTCGGTTACGTTTCAGTCGTGATTAGGAACCTTATGCTTTATGTTGTGAAAACAGGCGATCTTTTTAACTATTTATGGGGAAGGTAAAATTCGACAGCCTCTTCTTGTTATAAATACAATATCATGTTTTTATAAAAAGCTCGCGCTTTGATTCTGTGGGAGCTAAATTGATGGAATTCACTTTAAGATAAATGGAAGAGGAAAAGGAGGTTCCCTTGTCTTATTTTGCATATTTTAGGAACGAAGTTTAGGTCTAAAGTAAGATCCGAAGTAAAGGAATTTAACACTGCTGTTAAGGTTTTATGATTTCCCCACACTAACAGTTATATTTATCTTCTCCTGATCATTAATTTAACCTAATTTTTGAAAATTGGAACCTCTTTGACGAAGATAAAGATTTGGAATTTTTACAAAACGTTTTAACTACGTTTCACGTTAACGCTGATGAATTTCATTACTTTGGGCGGCATTTTAACATAGAATGTTATTTTAAAATACGTTTTGGCAAAGAAACCCTAATCTTCCACCAAAGGTTTCGTTTACAAGACTTTTACTACAATATTTGCAAAAACACTTCCTACAAATAGGTTTTACTTTGATTCTCAGGATGCTAAATCGACTATATTTTAGAAGACCAAAGTTCCCTTCTAAAAAAGATTTTTCTATTTCTTCTTATACATATAATGATGTTCTCAATCGAACGGTACTTCTTTATAAACCTCCCAGAAATTCGAGTTAACTTAAAGGATGAACAGACGGTTAAAGAAAAGGGAAGTTAGTTCCGAAGGGGGATTATTTTGGTGAGGATTTTATTATAACAGAACTAGACATTTATTAGCGTAAAAACACACAGACAATTATGTAGAAACCATAAAGATATCAAAATTTAATTATCCTCGGGAGTCAACCAGGCAACCTCAGCAAATAGTAGGGCTATAAATGTAGGGAACATAACTCACGGCAATTTACACGAAACCAAGAATGCAGAATGAGATGCTGATCCTATTATGCGATTCTACAATATCTCTTAATAGCCCCTGTAACGCAGCCACTATCAGTAATTAAGGTCATCTTTCACACGCCCGGAGTAAAATTGCGCTCTAACCCATTTGCCGATTAACAGGTCGTTTAATACGACGTAGATTACGAATTATGTTGTTGTACTTTACGGTACTGTATATAAGAACCTAACCGTTTGTCCAGTTCGGGGGTATTTCACTGTATATTTGCAGTTTATCGTTTTAAATGCCTCCCAGTAATTTATACTTTGGACTAATCTATCGCTATGCCGAATACATTTATTACTGCTGAATGTATGTCTTGTGTAATAGGATAAACAAACTTTAAACTGCTTGCTATATATTCATTGAGAAGAGTTTGGGATTGACGCAATCGAAATGGAATTTATGCAAATTTTGTTGGTTCTTGCTTCGGTAAAACGTACAAAAGGTTTGATCATCAAACAATAATCTGAAGTTTATAAGGCAAATGTGGAAGCTTTAAGAAGGAGCCAACAAGCTGTAATATTAATTGGTAAGAATAGTAAACGCACGTTTCGCGGTAAGAATGTTAGAACCAAAACCATTCCAGTTTCTTTAAAAAATATTGTTGTATAACCATTTAAAACTATAAGGTTGGTGTTAGCAACAGCTTAACTTAAGCTGGCAATGGGGCTTATGCCAACTCATGCTATACTTAGATCATGGTTTAAACATGAAGTACTATGGGTGGGTTGCATAGCTCTGAGATCATGCTACCTAGACATTCATAATTCTTTCTAGCGGTTTTTTCTTTGATTACCTATATTGTTGCTCTTTTTCCCTGTAGAATTGTGGACAAAAAAATGGAAACGCCAACATTAAGTGTACGTTTTTTACTGATATTAAACATTATAATAATATCTTTCATATTATAAAACTGATTTAAAAAAAAGTCAGGGGGTCCCATTATAAAGGTCAAAAACAGCTATGTGACGACTATGATTTGAAGGTACGAAAAAGGCGCATTTACAAAATATAAACATCACTGTTTCCCTTTATTTGGCCGCAGTTGTACCATTGATGGTCGTAGTTTTATATTTATTTCCAACTCATTTTTTGATACTTCATCCATTTACACTAGGTTTTCTTAATGTACAGAGTAGTTATAAACCCCTGTAATTAATAGTTTACGTAACCAACAGCGTGGAAGAACGATATCTTAAAGCGGGAGATTGGAAAGATAGACAATTATGAAGGCTGAAGGCGACTAACCCATTACAGAAGAAAGTCGAAGAAAAAGAAAAATGATATTTTGTTCCCGTTATTTGAGAGTTCCTTCCGTTGCCTGTTTAACGATCTTCCTTGTCAATTCTTAGCTTTCCCTTCTCTTCGTAGAAGCTTAATTTCAAGATCCGTTTTGTTTATCCCGAACATTTTTGGTCTTCATATCCCTTTCCAATTTCATAAATAATTATTTCATGCGTTAATTGCTCTTCTTTGTTCTCTTTGGTTATGCATGTTTCCTCCTTTCCCTTATCTCTAAATCTGTTTGTGTAATGATCTAATCATACTTTCGGTATTTCTTATTTTTCTATTTTTCGTGTTGTTTTTCATGCGTTTTTTCTTATTTCCTTTGGTACTTTTACTGTTCTCAAGAATTCCCTGTTTGTTTCATGCATTTTGCTTTTGCTTAATTTTGCTTCAGATTAATCCCAACTCTTGTTTTAATTTTCGTAGCCCTAACTTGTCTTCTGTTGAATTCTATGTTGCCATACCAATTCCATTTTTTCTCTCCTATAATTAGTTCTTGGTTCCACCACCTGGTCATATCTAAGTTATTATTACACTTATTAATTCCATTTATCTTAACTGCCTATTTGTAAATGTAAAAAAGAAGAGCTCTTAATTACAATTTTTTATATATTTTTTATATTTGTTTGGTGAAACATTGACCCCCTTTTTATAAATACAAAGTTGCACATTACGTCAACATGCTTCTGAGTTTCTTGCAACCGCTTGATTTTTTAATTTGATTTTCTGAGAGAATGAGTTGTGATTAAAGCATCAATTACATAAATATATTCATAAATCCTACATTAAGGAAAATTCATCTTTCAAAATTGCTTTTGGAGTTAAGTTTTAATGATTTCGTCTTTATTTACTATTAATCTAAAGAGCAGGAAAATATTTAAAAAGAAAGCTGTAGGGACGTCTGTGTATTTTTGCAAGGCATTTTGGACAAGGACTGTGGTTTTTCAATGCACTGTACTAACTGATTTTTGATAGTAATAAATTAATAATAAATCTAAAAGAACGGACATAAGATACGATTGTGAATTTTTAGATTATTTGTTCCAAGCACTAGAACCAATTTACCGATTTTCTATATCAATAGCAAAGTATTTTAGATACACATTATTATTCGTAAGTATTTAGTATTTGATACCTAAATTTATTGAGGACGTTCATCCTTATTACACAAATCAGGTATTACATTAATAGGCTTTAATTCAGAGTTAATACTTATATATCAGAGTGTGTGGGATCATTTTAATTCTAACCATTTTAACAATTTTTTTCTTTTTTTGCAGGTAAGTCAGCAGAAAAAATCCATTTGCCACAACTGTAAGTACAAATCAACCCCTTTTAACTGTGCGACGCTCATTTTTGTAGCTTTTGCTGAATGTAACTCTCAGGTTTCTGTTTCCTACGGACACATTATGAAAGATTACAAAAAAGTAACAGTTAAATTTATCAAATACTATACCTGAGCATTATATTTATTAAGTTTCACTTAAACAGGATCTGAATAATTTAAGCACAGTGCGGTGGTACAAAAACGAGCACAAACCTCCATAAATGGTCAACAACTGCGCTCCCCTATTAAAATAACGCAGATGACTACCTATAATCTATTTGCGGCGTTCTATTATAACACTGCTATCTAACTAGCTTAAATTTATTCACTGAGTAACGTACTTAGTCTAATCTTAAAGAGGAACAGTACTGACTAATCTTGTGTATTTATTTAGAGTGACATATGGAACTGTTAAACCATTAATTGGTATAAATTATCTTTTGACATGTTGCGGGAAGGACAATTGGATTTAATAATTAAGGTGCTGACAGATTATTATTTATTAAGTCCGGGTTTCCGGGCAATCAGTGAAATAACGAAATAATAAAATATTTATATTTTTATGGCTGGCATTGTTTTTGTAAATTAAATATTTAAGGTTGGCGACGTTTGAATGGCCATTTTAAACATTGATCTAAAAAAATATTAAAACGCAAACTTTTTGTTTATTTTTTAGTTCGTGTTTTCAAGAAGGAAGTTCAGAAATACAAATAACAAAATTAACTGCATGACTGTTCTAAGAAAACAGCGCTCCACATTTGCAATCCAGATCGTCAACCTGATCTAAAAGTGATGGTTTTAAACGGAAATACTTCTGAATTCCATACTTGTTAGGTGTTAATTAATATTATACGATTATACCGTAGTTAAACCAAGTGCTTCGTTATATCTGCAGAACTTGTTTGTTTGCTTACATTATAATTTCCTGTTAGGTGTTAAAATTCTTTTTTTGAATTTTAATGGTTATGGTGTGTTAACGGGTTGTGCAATTATAAATGCAATTTGTAATGCAGAACATAAACACATGTTTTAGTTTCTTGTTGGTATTAAGATTCATCTAAGTCTAGATTATCAGATTTACACTTGAATTAAAACCTGGATAACCTGGATGTTTGTATTTGTGGCTTGGGTTTAAATTACATGTTTATAAAATTCTCAGTGCCGGAATTTTGTTTTCATTTTTGAGTTAGAAAATATCTTCATGCAAAATTGAATATAAGGATATCTAACGAAAATTCCATATACGACATTCCCATAATGCAATTTGATTCACTAACTCAATGAAGAGTACTCCACCAGCGCTTGAATGCAACTTGCCAATTCGCAAATTGATACATGAATTCAGTAACTGTAATATCTGGAACGCATTTGTTATGCAGAATGCACAACAAGTAACATTATTAATACGCTCAACAGTAATAATTAAGTTTGGGTTAATTATGTCGTCACACAAGCGAGTAATTACTAATTTTGGTTAATTTTCATCACCATTGTTTTAATTATCATTCATTAAAAATGTCTCAGCAAATCATAAAGCTTGTTTTGTGGTGGATTATCGTATTATACAGGTTTAGCAGCGTTATAATTTATAACAATAGGATTAAGCAGCGGAAGTACAGAAACTGAAAAAACATGGGTTTCTAAGACTTCTTTGATCGATTTTTATTTCGTTAGAATTTGGCTAAATTCTGTCGATTTCAGGGGGTCCACGTAACTAGTTTCGTTTCATATTTTTCAGATTTTAGTAGCAAACTTGTCAAAGTAATTCCGGAAGTACTCAATTACAAAAATAGAAGACCGATTTGCTTTATTTTTAACATAAAACAATGCCTTTCCAATTTTAAATTTGAGTTCAAATTCCTCTTTCAGGTTTTTTGAATCGTTTTTCGTTGTCAAAGTAAATTAATGTTTAAAATAACTTCATTCCAAGGTTACTTATAGGTTTATTTGTTTTACTTACTTTTACTTTCTATTTAATTTACCTGACATGATTTACATATTTATTCACTCTAATAAGCTTAAAAACCCGGCCACGACTGAGATTCCAGCCTGTGTCCTTTTGGTTGCGAAATCTAATCCGTTAGACCGTCAGGATGTTAGGCAACATTTGTGTTTAAGAATAATTTTGTTTACAAGTTTGAAAGAAATTTCAAAGCTATTTTGAAAGGTTGTTGCTCCAGTAACCCAAAGATTGTGATGAACGATATAAAAAAACCAAGTTAACGAGCCTGTCATTAGTTATCGATACCCTTAGCGTAAAAAATCACTCGAACGACAGAAGGTTTCGAATATTTCGAACACGAACAAGCTAATGTATGGTCGCATTTATTTGATAAATAACATCCCGTATGCTTCGTCTTGGCGCATCTAAGAAGTTGTTTATTTTGTCGAAGAATCTGCGGAAAGTCGGTCCAAGGTTACTGAATTCTTTAGACGTTAGTGGCACACACGAGGTATCTTATCGTCCCTTTTTACGTAATGTCCTTTCCAACCCACCGTAGGACCACTGGCGCCGCTATTCAAGCTCTGACCAAATCCAAAGACCCGGTCATTGATACTTTATCGACTTTTCAGAGGAAACGTCCCGTTCGAATACACAAGTAGGTGTGTCGATTTAGTTAGGCATTCTGGAGGAACGGTTTTTTTTCCTCTTGTGTGTTGCAAGCGAGCCGACTGAATACTTTTTCGTGGTTTTTCTTTATTATTTAGAAACTGGATTTTTCGATATATAAAACGCTTCTTCAGACATAAAAACGACTTCGGCACTTAATAAGGCTTAATAGAAGTAGAAATGATTTACCACAACTAATTGTAGAACAAGTATTTAATAGAAAAGCCTTTTTACTATTTACACAATGTAATATTTCAAGAATATAAGGAAAGTATATGCCCTAAAATCGAGAATGCCGTTACAAAAGTCATTCACATGCCACTATTGAGGTTTTACCATAAAGTAATTATGGACTTCTGTAAAGCAAAGCTTTTAGAGCAGTGTCCTGTATATTTTTTAAACCTTAAACACATACGTCGATTGTACATATACAGGGTACATACACAAAACAGCAAGGTAAACGAAGGCTTTTTATTAATGCTTCTATTAAAAAGTAAGGTATAGTGTGAACTGTGTGAAGGGATACGTAGTTATTACATAGGTATTGCAAGAGTTACAAATATTAGCTCTATGATCATTGCATGCAGGCCTCTTACATTTCTTTCGCACAACTAATTCTTGAATTATGGTATTTGCTTCGTGGGCATCTTCCAGATTTTTTAGCTTTTTTGTGGAGCTTCTGTTGCATCAGGTACGATCTTGTCATCCCAGATTTCTTCCATATATGGCGAACTAATTGAAGACTAAGTTCGTTCAAATATTTTTCCTAACAATTTTTGGTTTCGAATTTGCTAAATATATGTAGAATAACAAACGAATTAATTCCTGTTTGGTCCAACGCACCGTAGAAATATCTCAATGGCAATTTTTGGGTTCTAAATGCAACGGTATAATTGTGGGCTAACTGATCAAATGTATTCACTCCTGCTTTTGTATAATTATTGTAAAATTATATTATCCCTGGCTTTTTGGTTTTCTTGGTTTTACAAATAAAGCAGCTAAAGAGCATTATTTTGCTTGACCGTCAAGTTTGGGCACCGCTGTTTTCCCTTTAAAAATGAATAGGCATTAAAGAATTTCATAAATCATCTCTGCTTTCGACCAATTAGAATTTCAGAAAAACACAAAAAAATAAAACTACAAAAGCTATTCAAAATGCCCTCATTGAACATCATGGTAGGTTTTTGTTCGTCGTAAAAATGAGCTTCGAACTTATACAAAGGTTTTCTTGACGACCATGGCAGCCACCTTTCTTAAACTTTATCTGCATTGACTACTTCAGTCACATAAACATGGTTTGTAATTGCTCAATTGTGTGCGAATCTGGCAAACGTGAATCCCATTCAACCTGACCACCTCTTCTTATCCATCTTCCCCTATGAGTTCTATCTAAACCAGCGAATCTTCCAGAAGTCCTGTCAAAGCATTTTCCACAAAATTCCGAAATTCTCACCAGACCTAGTAGGTAAAAGGCAAAGCCCAATTATTAAATGATCGCCACAAACACCTGTTTAGATATTAATTGAATTTGGAAACGGATATTTCTTGTTGTAAGGGGATTTTCGTCTGCCCAGATGTGTTCATTACGGCTATTTAGCACAACATATCTGGAAAATATTATTTTATTCGTAAATATAATGTTGGAGATAAATTCGGGATCATTTCTAGTCTTCTCCAAAAACCCTTTACAAAGCTCCGTTGTTTTACCATAATCATCAAGCTTCAAACACTGTGTATGTTTTGCGTGATGAGGATACAATAAAGTGTCAGGTAATATGCGCCAAACTGCGTGTAGAGATACGTCAAAATTCCTAGCAATTCTTCTTGTACTAGCTAAAGGTTTTCTTCGACTTACTCATGGTTATCATCTGCAGCGGTAATTAGTTGATCGTTGATCTGTTCTTGGTCCTCCACAGTCTGAGGTTGAAGAATGAATTTACTTTGTGACAAATGATGAGACAAAATTATTTGCTCCGTTAACAAATCTGCAGCATCCAAACTACTCAAAACAAGGGATCTTCATTTCTTTTTCTTGTGTGTGTGTGTGTGTCTGTTTTTTGTTGAGATTTAAAGTTGTGTTCCAAGAGTTTGGCGCACAATTACCCCCTCTCGTAGCCGATGGGGCTCTTTATGTCTAAGGTGTGAATTTCCACCCGAGGTATATTATTCTTTATACAATTTTTCATCATACTGAAATTGTTTCTAACATATAGGTATGCAGAACAAGCATTGGAACAATAGAGCAGCAAATATGGAGAAATTGGAATATGTGGAAGAGACAAAACACTACACTAAATTCCTGGAAACATTTTACAGCTTAGTGGTCGATTATGAAGTTTAAATACAACTATCCTAAATCATCTCTACTAGGCCGGATTAGAAAAATTTTACAGCTGCCTTAAAATAGAAGAATTCCTTTATAAAATGTCAAAATATTTTGGGCAACAGTTTAAAGACGTCCCTGGTAGGGTTTTTATGACAGGACTAGTCACCTCTAACTCGTCATAATATTTTATTGTCCGTTGTAATTAATAACTTAAGAAGTCAGGTAGAAATGATGGGCTCGAACGACAGGCTATACAAGAATGTAAGCTGGGTACTGCTATGTGTGGTACAAGAAGGTCAATTAGGAATGAATCAATGAATGAATGAACGAACTAACGAACGAACGAACGAACGAACGAAAGAAAGAAATAATGAACAAGCCAACCCACTAACGAAGGTATGAATAAATAAATGAATGAATGAATGAATGGATGGAATTGACAAAAATGTGATTCGATTGATTTATCTGTAAAATCATGTTTCTAGATTTTTTAAGCACTTTTGGTTATTTTCCAAAATTGCAGTTTTTTCCCCATGGGTCGATTAAATCAAACCCTTCGAAATTTTAAAATTTCCCTATATTGCAGATATTCAAGTAAATGGAACACCATTATGAAGAAGTAAATCTATTGTTTTTTTAAGATTCAGAAAAAAGTTCTAGATTTGAAAAATCTTCAATCCCACAAAATTGGGTTTATCTTTTTGAAATATATTCAGTAAGAACAGGACGTTAATAATAATTGCAATGTTAGAAAAGTAAACAGCAAATATTTAAGAGTTTTAGGCTAAAACATAATCAAAGTGTATCTACAAAGCCATCAAGCCTTGTCTACGTGCTTAAAATTATTATAAGGGCGTATAAGTTGATGAATCCTGGATTACATCTTAATAATAATTTAATACGAACCTAACGACCAGTTCTATTGTTCGAATTAGTGTTGGTATTCAGTAAATCTTAGACAAAACAAATATCCAAGGGAGACGTCTGTTTATTTCCCATTGTCCATCAATTTTACGATGATATCCAGCCATTGTTGAATTTAATATTCAAGCGTTTCCTACTTCCAAAGTATTTATGTCATGGTTCCCGGAAGCAGTGACAATAAGTTAACGAGGACCTTTCTAGTATTCTACTCCGATTCTCAGGCTTAACTACTTCCAAACAGAGGCTGTAACATTAAGCAAGCAACCAAACATTTAGCGAATTAGCCATTTCGACCCGTAATTACTCCTGCTTTAAAGTACTCATCCTGACCTATTTAAAGATGGTCCTGCGCTTACAACAATAATTGCAGACTCGGTGCCCTAGAGATTTGCATAGTGTTGTGTTCGTAAACATGACAAATTCAATTTCGTCTCTTAAACTTTGCCTGCATAACTAACTTATACTAAGTTTTTAATTGAATAAACTTCGTGTAGTCTAAAGTCACTGGAAAACTAAGTTTAAACTTAACGCTTTTCACTAAACACACATACACACTCACTTCATTTATTTAGAACTTCTATAATACAGTTAGATATTATAAATCTTGAATGCTCGAATGCTATAGGCAGAATAATGGTAGAATAACAAGAATTGACAGCTTCGTGTATTTATAACGAGGAATTACATACACCCCTATACGGTGTGGTGTATTGCACGATTCTCTTACATTTTTCAGATTTATGAATCTGCTCTTTAACATCTTTGTCGTTTCAATTACATAATACAGCCTGCATAACAATTGCTCCCATTAATAATTACTGATTTGCTGTGCCTTATTCATACGGTGAAATCTAGGCTTGCAGGTTCCAATCATCCCAGTATCACCGAAAGTATGAAGCTAATTTTGACGGTGGTCGGTTTTCACTAAAATAAACAAAATTGAATGTCTTTGCTCGCAATGCATAAAAGTGTAAACTGAAGCTTAAGCCCGAGAAGTACACCGCAGTGAAACTGGGCTGCACAAGCGCATGAAATTCCCGTGGGATTCCATGAAGCTGCTATGGAAGTCGTTGTATAACGAAAATGATCCACCCATCCATCCATGGCGCTGTAGTCCCATATGGATCTGGGCCCCCTTCAACTTTTGCCTCCATTCATCTCTTTGCTGCGTTCTGACTCTCCAGTTCTGGACTTTTAGTATTTTTCGCACATCTTCTTCTATGTTATCCGCCCATCTTTGTCTTTGCCGTCCTCTATTCTATTCTATTTGCCCTTGCTATATTTTTTTGTATGCTACTGGTATCCATTATACAAAAATGGGCTTCTACAACTGACGCTGTCTTCCTTCTCTCAAGCATTTCCTCAATGTATCATTGTCATCCCATTCTCCTTCTTCCAATCCTCTTTTCTCTAATGCTCAATCCACTTTATCCCTAAATGATCTACAGGGTCTTTCTCTTTTCCTTCTTCCTATTGGGTTTCAGTATCCATTATTCTGCACTATATCTGCCTCCTTATGCAGTTGCTTGAATTCGTAGTTATATCATATTTTCCAGTAGCCATCTTCTTCTATTGGTCCGAAGATTCTTCTTAGAAGTCGTCTTTCAAAACGTAGTAGTGTTTGTTCGACTTCTTTGATCATTGTCCATGGCCTCATTAACACCTTACAGATCTTTAATTTGTTTTTCTTGTTATATCTGATGCTCTAAAGATCAGTAGTAATATGAAATACGTCTTATTTCTAGCTGCGATACATGCATGCATTTCTTGTTGGATTTTATTCTCACTGTTTACTTGTGCACCCAGATATTTAAACTGTTGAACTGCTTCAAAGTTTTTATCTTCCACCGTGAAGTTTTGACCTGGTCTTCTTGACGGCTTTACTGTTAATAGTTTTGTTTTCAGTTCATTGATTTGTAGTCCAATTTCCTGTTTACATACATCTTTAATTTCTCTTTCTGATCTTGCTACCAGCAGGTTGAGGTCATCCACATAACCTATTATTTGATGTGATTTGTTTATCGTTGTGCCGTTAATATTATTTGTGGGTTCTCTAATCACTCTCTCCAATGCAATGTTGGAGATTATTGGGTCTAATTCATCTCCTTGTGTCGCCCCTTTGGTATACTGAAAGATTAGCCAAATGGAATTTCATTAAAATTATCGTTGTTCTTGTGAAATTCCCATATACAAAATTTTGTTGGTAGTTTATACTTCGCCTAAGTCGCCTCTTACTGCCCTTAAGCAACCTAAGCACAAATCGCAAGATACTACCTTAAGCCCATTTTAAGTCGGCCTCTGCCCAATCTTGTATCGAAGCACCTGCTTTAGTCTTTAAAATATTAATGCATCAACAGTGGAAAATTTTAAAATCACAGAATTAATCTTTGAACATGTCCAAAACTCTTTAAAACAAAATTTTTAAAACCAAGGTTTAAAATAGCATTCAGGAAACACATTTGGAACATATCACAATCATGTGATACTTGTTCACTTAACATTGTAAAGAGAAATGCTGGAAGAATCGATTTTCCGGAATGGAATTTTATTTTTTAGTAGAGGCAAAATCTTTGTTGACGGATTGATCCAAAAATAAATTTTTATCTAAGCAACATTTTTAAGGACATTTCAAAATTCTCTTAAGTAAGCCTATCATGAATTTTGGATATTGTTGGTCGAAGAAATCATTTTCGATTTTGAAATAATATATTTTTAAACCACGTTTCAGCATTGCTTTAGGTAGTTTTGACGTAAAACAATATCGAAGTTTGATAATTCAGAAACAATATTTCGATAACTTCAACATATGTACTATAATAAATGTGAAAATAAAAGTACAATCTAAATGTTTGACACATTTTAACTTGCAATTCATTTTCTTCTAAATTAGCAGAATACACCATCAAAATTATTTTTCCCTTATCAATTTAGTAAGTTGCACCTTAAAGAAGATCAGTTGATTTTACTATTTTTTATTGATTTTATTATGACAGTCTGGGAAGAAGTGCGAAGTTACCTTGCTAGGGGAGTCAAAATGTCAAAATTATTTAAAGTTGTAATAGCAGTTTAGCGAAAAAGATTAAGGAGGAAAAAGTTTTGGTCAATCTTGAGCTTCACTGCGCAGCCCTTTCGTTGTACTTGGTTCCGCTAGTAAATGCTATTTACGTCTCATCCCTTGTTGCATAGAGTTACTAAAAATCAAAGCTACCGCAAGTAAAACCACTGTCTTTTAACCCAATAGAAATCCCTTGATAAGGTTTGCATTAAGGACTTAAATTCACATCTCCATTTCTAGTAGAGTGGACTAAAGTCTACTTAAAACGCGTGATTAGGACAATAAGGTTGTGGTATTAAAACTTACGCAACAAACTTTAGTATAATACGGTATCCCCCAATTATGGATTACCCTGTGGTTGTAAACGTATCCAACCATAGAGGAATGCCCCTGACCAGAGTAGTTGTGAATTTCGTGACTCATGTCTGAGATTAGCGAACTCACAAATTATACAAACACATGCACTTAGTACTCGAAGTTGGACGAACAAAACCGCAATAAGTTTAGTTTGGTCATTTACAATTCCTGGGTTCTGTCTGCTTCTATGCATGCATTAATTATTGCCTTCAGTACTAACATTTATCTTGTCCTAAATACATTTAGTTACGAAATGTTCTTTGATTTTCCTCTGATGAATTAGTTATAACCAAACACAAGGGTTCGTACGCTTTGAACACCGCAACTTTACATTCAAATAGTTTCGGGAAAATTCTGACCAAAGCTGCGGAGCAATAAAATGAAAAACAAAAGAATATTTCAGGCCAAAAGAAGAAGTGTAAAGTCTTGTTTGTCACTTTACGGTGCTTAAGACCTAAAAGACTATAAAGGAAATAAATCCAAGGGCGTAAGAAATTTTTGTTAACAGAGGGGTGAACCGAATTTGCAAAATGTTAAGTTATTGAAGCATAAAGCTTAATGTTTCTTGAAAAAAATCACATTACCGTAAACAAAAAGGGGGTGAAATTGAACCTGTATTTTAAAACCTTTGCGTTTGACATTTTCTAAACCCTGCACTTAACATTAATTTATTCTTGTTATTTTTTAAAATGGTAGACATGTATGCACACTGCACACATCAACTGTCAGGCAGTAAGGTACTCAAAATCAAATCAAAACCTTTTTGCGTTTGCTCACAACCTCAAAGCAATTAATTAATCATAAATGGATAATTATGTAAATCCGTGTATGAAGTTAGACACATCAAATATTATGTAGATCTCCCAGCCAGATACGATGAGAGAGCATCCAACCGTGGTCAGACACGTGTAAATGAAATTAAGTGTCAGTTACACCTATTCAACTGCAAGCCTTGTTGGTGTACACTCGCATTGGTATTAAGTAATATCTGATATCTCAGACGTATTATTATGCTTTGCTATTAAACTTCACCATGATGTTTTGATGAAAGTTATTATTGGTTGTATCTTGTTAGAAAATCAAAGTAATAATCGTAGGTTGGCTTGTTTGCTTATATTACTTGACTTAACTTATTTGGCTTTGCTGTGTTACCAAGTTATATTCATGTAAATCTGGATTCTTAATCACTATACAACAGAAATAAACACATCAATTATTATATTTAATGATAATTAAGAACAGCATTTTACAAATATAAATGTTAAGGTACAAAGGATTAAGCAAGATAACAAAGATAAAAATCTGTAAGCTTAGTGAAGCCTATACCAAGATCTATCAGTAACATCTTGATTAATAATTAAAATTAATTAATTTTGTCCATGGCCAGATAATCAAGTAACATGATAGATCATAGTTTTTTTAATTGTACTATGTAAATCCATTTTGTTTTGTGTTGGTGTAATTAATTTGTTTTTAGTTAAGCTGTTCAAAAAGACTATAAATTTGATTACTCATTTTATAAAACCTAGGTAGAGCTCATTTATTCGCCGATGTATCATGGGATCAATAAAAGTTCACATCTAGTAGGCCATGCTTTCTAAAACGTATGCCATTGCGAACGCTCCTGCATTACTGAATGCAACCAGGGGCGTGCTGGATCCTTCAGACCAGGGCGGGTTAAAACAAGTGGGCCAAAATAAATAAAGTCTTTTAAATATTTTACTGTACATTTTTGTTTTACGTTTTTTAAGATCACATACAGGGACATTGCAGGTACTCAGTATCGGTTGTTTAACGTTTTATGGTCCACTTGTACGTGGCCATCGGTCACGGTCACTGTACTTGGCCAGGTATTTTACTTGGTTTAATGATTTTCTTGTACTACTTAGATCTTTTTGGATCGTTCTTCTTCACGTGACTACTAGGCAACCTTTTTTTCTCTAACCTTGCGGATTTGTTTGCTGCCTTCGCAAGATCTAGCATATCCACTTCCATTTTCTTAATTTCGCTTCAAGTGAGACCTTTTTTACCCGGTTTTTGCCAGCAGTTCGTCATTTGTTAGGTACTCTGACCAGTGTATACCTAATATTCTTCTAATGCACTTATTAACAACAGCTGTGCAGTTTTCCTTCGGTCTCTTTCGTAGATTTACATGTTTCGCATGCATATAATAGGATTGGTTTCACATTCGTATTGAAAATTATCAATTTTGTTGGTCTATCGATGACCAAAGATTCCCATCCTTCCCGTAGCATGTCGAAAGCTTAATTTGCCTTTGTGATTCTGCTTTCTATGCCTACCGTTGACTCTCCTTTGCATGAATTTGACTGCCAAGATAACAAGATCTTCTTCTATGTGCTGATTATTTATGAGTAATTACATAGTCATGTACGTTCGCGACTTAACCAGTTTATTTTGTCTTTCATGTCTCTGCGAGTAGCAGACATATGAGACATTGTATATCACCTGCATAATCGAGATCTTCAAGGCTTCCCATAAGTCCCCAGGTAATGCCCCTTTTACTGTCATTTGCTTGTGCAGAACTCGACAGGTGGCCTCTTTGATTTATTGAATATACTGAAATGAGCCTCACATTGCCATGCCAATTATTGAAATGCACCCCTGTTTAATAATACTTAGGTTGGATACGACAATATTCAACAATATAATTTGATTTGCTCTTTAATTTAATTGCTTACAGAGATATTATCTCAAGGTCGTTAGGTAGGTTCGTTGTTTGTTCAAATTTAATTAACCAAAATAAACTTTACTCAAATTTTTGTAATGCAGATTTTAAAAATTTTTACTCTGGTATTCACTGCTAGGAGATGGCGATTAGCAGCATCTGCTTCACGTCGATTCTCACATCGAAAAGTGATCTACACCACTCTCCTGATGTGGTAAAGTGATCTATTTGATTCTGTGTAACACCAGCTGTAGAGACCCATGTTAACTTTATATATGTCCTAATCAGAAAATACTGTTCCCCCATTCCCTTGGCAGAATTCTGTGAAAAACCTTCCGTTTTCGTTTGGTTCACCAAATCCATGTAGCTTCTCCATTTTAACATCTTCTCTTCTGATATTACTAATAGTTGCGGCAAGGTACATCATAGAACACCTCCTTTTCTGTCCTAAGAACTAATGCTATTGGTGCATAGCACTGAATTGGTGTTATCTTTCGTATTTTGGTTTTCAATAGGAGCATAATGATGCGATCTGATCCTGGATTCCATTTAATAAGGCTTTGTCTAGCATCTAGCTAATTTAGAAAAAAGAATACCAACACCACTTTCTCTTCCTCTCGCCTTGAGGTTTACTTGAATATAAAAGCGTTTTTCCTAACTTGGCTCTCAATTCACCTTTGCCAGGCCATCTTACTTCGCTAAGACCCAATATTTAGATGTTGTAGTTCTCCATTTCATTGATCGCCGGTGCCAACTTTGCAGGTTCAAGCAATGTCTGTATTTAATCGATATTTATATTAAAATTCTTTTTATTTATAAAATGGTTTGATATAATCCTTATTTCGTAAGGAAACTATCAGATGAAACAGTTAATTATCTACATGCGAAATATTTGATGAATCAATATAGCAATTAATTTCACTTTCCTTAGAATCAAGCGTCGCCTGCCTTGATTAAAAATGGGGGAGAATTCACAATGGCATATGTTTTCAAATAACATTTTTTTGATCGCAGGGTATATGCATAATTTATGCCTATTTTATGCTTACTAAACTAAAACAAAACTGTGTGTTCGCCTTAAGTTTTCACAGGGATTTTATCTTAGTTATGCCTTTCTACATTTTTTAAAACGCTAAAGTTATGTAGGCAGTTAAGACTTCGGCAATATTTTGAAGTAAGCTGAAGAATATTCTCTCTTAATATGTTGATTTATGTGATTTTGGCAACCCTTAAATTATGCTTTGTAAAATTTTCTAGCTAGCAGCAGACTAACATATTTTTCAATTTCAGTCCATCTATCGCATCTCGTCTCGCCTTGTTTTATCTCATCTCCTTCATCACGTCTCATCTTATTATTTTCTAAGAAATTTCATAACGTTTTCCTTGAAGAAATTTTACAAGTTTCAGAAACTTTTATGAAGAAGAGTAAAGCCGACGGTCAGTGGTTCAAATCCCTGCCGAGGTGACATTTTTTTTATGTATTTTCATAATTAATTAAAATATATTTTACAAATTTAAAATTTTGTTCGCAAACTAAATAATCTTTCAAACTCCAAATGGTTCTGAATTATTAAATAATATAAATCAAAAACTTGAAACGAACTTTGAACTTTGATGCTTGCTAATTAATTTTAAATCCATACGCTTATCAAAAATGAATATCAAGAGTTAATGGAAAGTTATCGTTAATTACGTCATTGTGACGCAAATAACTCTAAATACCTGGTTACTTCAGACAGTTGAGAAGACGATTTTAATATTTGAACATCAAACGTCATCAGTAATGACGTCTGTTAGCATGAAATATTAAAACTTTGTTAGAACACTGATTTAAGGAATATTTGTCCTTAAAAGTTTCTTTACTGGGAAATAGTTTTTTTCCTGACCTTTCTAACAACTACATTAATTTTTAACATTCTTTTTCGATCTCCTTAGATTCTTAGAAGTCTGTTTGGTTCTTCGTTTCTGAAGAGCAATGCAAAGCTTGATTATTTTCTCAAGGGTTATTGTGGCGAGTTTGACATTTTATATTTCTTAGTTGTGTTTTTCGTCTCCACTTGCTAAAATAGAATTAAATTATAATATCTGAGGATTTTTTTAACCAACATCAAATGTTTTTTACTGACAAACTGTAAATTAGTAGTCTCTCTCTATCTGGAAAGGATGATGATTACCATGCTGGACTTGAGATGATATCCTCTTTGTTTTTCATTTATAGGTACTTGGATTAATGAACCAATGGAGTGATCGCGTGTTGCTTACGGTATTCCCAGAAGGTCTCATTTTCAAACTAAAATGTGCTGTCACTTAACATTTTTTCGAATGCAGAGTTACTATAAACATTTTATTGTTTCTTTCGCCTATGGGCAAGTGTAATCGCACGTGATCACTCCATTGGTGCAGTGATCCATAGTCTCATTTCATCTTATCTTTGTTTGTTTTTATAATGATAATTACTTTAAATATCATGCTTTTTTACTATGGGATTGAAGTAGAACTTTACATAAAAAAATTATAAAGCGCTTAGAACACACTTCATTTTGTTGAAACTTGTTATAAATAAATATTTTAAATCGGGCCACTTTAAAAGCGTACATTTACAAAATTACAGACGAATCGTAGTTTTGTGACTGACAACTGACCCTAATAAAAGTCTTATGTTTGACAAAGGTCTTTAATATTAAATTACTTTCCTGTTCACTTGACTCCCCGTCGTCTTCCATGCTGTTAACTTTAAAGTAAAATTGAACTTCACACAGCGAGGGCGTAGAGGTGTCATTAGGGAATAAATAGTTCTAAAATGGCTGAACTAATTATTTATATAAGGTTAACTCGCTTAAAGTTTCGGAAAGTTTTCTCACCCCCTTTAAGATTATCTAAATGTCGAGAAAATTTGTCGACGTACGTCGTCCCCGCCCGAAAGTAATGAAACTGAAGGTGGTTACGCAGAAGGTCCCGTTAGAGGTCTTTTTCAAATGCATTCCGTTTATAAACACATGTTTTAGTTTTCATTACCCGGTGGTACACTCGACAGTAATTACGTCCGGGTTTGCTAGAACATCGTTGAGTTTCCCTTAGCCGAATCCACTACACAGTTAACTAACAAGTTTGGAAGAACAGCACGTGGCGAACTTATAACACAATTCTCATGGTATTTAACAGATTTTAACCGAAGTATTCCAGTTGCTCGTTTCGCACAAGTTCCAGAACTTCTGAAACAATGATCTTGATTGCTGTTGAATCCCACCGAGAAATATAAAATGGTAACTCTTACTGAATTAAAAATATCGACTAACTTCGGAACTGGAGAACGTTAAAATTTAATCTTGTTTCCTTATTATTATATTTTGCGGCGATTTTCGAGAAGTTTTCCTCCGCGGATGTAACTTTCCTTTAAACTCGAGCGAAATTAATCAGACGAACGTTATTCATAGTTTTTCCATTTTAAGCTGCTAGTTGAAATTAAATTTGTAGTTGGATATGAATAATGAAGTTTCTAAAAGGTATACATTAATAAAGCGCAACAGACGGAAGATATATTCTCATTTACAACGTTATATTTAAATAAGACGCCTCCGTATGCAGCGCATAATCGAGTAATATACACCTTTCCTGAACTTAATGCATTTCTCGGTGGGGTGCACTCATATATTACGAAACTATATAATTTAAAGTTTGACAACTGTGAATTCTTGATTCTCACTCGCATCAACTTTCCCGAAGTTTTAACTTAGTTTATCAAGAAACGGATATGTAAACTAGTATACGTATTCAAACTTTATATATTCGAGAATATTATGTCGTAAATTATGACTAACATTCTGCACTTTGTTTATTGTACTCTTCATAAATGTAGTTGTAATACCGTAATGTATTTTATACGCTACATTAATTAGAAGCTTCTACATTTTATTAGTTTTGAATGTAAATGATACCGTTAGAAATGGAAACATTACCGGTTTAATGGCTTATTTTATTTTGCTCGCCATTGTATCTCTTAAGTAGGGTTTTTATGAACCTTCGCCGTTATTTATACATAGTGTGGGTATTCCTCTCGCTTTTATTTGGCACTGAAAATTTTATAAGGTTTGCTCATTCAAAAATTACTGAAATTAACTTCTTAATACGAAAACTGATATTCTTAATTTTTAAATTTCAAGAAAATGCAATTAATAACATAAGTAGTTCCAGAGTTATTTATTTATTTTTCAAAACAAATATCCAAACACTACAAAGTAAACTCAAACTCAGAAACTGGTAATTTTCAGATTTCTTTCATGTTATACCTCTAAATAAATATCATTTTATTTCTAAAACTTCAATATGTAAGACAACCTGATGTATCATGTTATTTTTAAAAATAGTAAAACGCGTAAAAGCTGAAAATATCCATCTGCGGGTATAACAGCTAAAGTTGATTGCTGTGATAGCAATTTGATGTTTCAGCGGAAACTCGTGTACGTTGCAGTCACGACAAGCAAATGCTACGGTTGGCATATTTGAATACCATGTTTTTGCGTTTCATTCTTCTGTTTGCTGTGAGCGTATTTATTTAAAACACCTGTATAGGATTTTCTTATTGTTGTTGAACAATTTTCATTCGGCAGTTTTTTTTTTGTTTTACTTTTCGAACATTCCATAAACAACCTGTAAAATTCAAAAAAAGCCATAAAATGTAGAAACTTTAACCGCTTAAAAATAACCAGTTAACTTATTACACAAGTAAGGGAAGCATAGGATTCATGTAAAGATTCAAAACTCAAATCGAAAAATACATTTCGTGGTTGAGGACCATAAATATTTATGTATATTATTTTAGGAAATTCTTTCTATATGTGGGTTTGTACCACTCCATATCTCAGGCATTAAACTTTAAAAGTTCCAAAATTAAATTTAACATTTCAAATATATGCAACAGTTGTAACCAATGGTTAAATAAGCTTAAGCAAACTACCAACACACCTATTATAGTTTAATTTGTGTTACTTTTCAAGATTTTATAAAAAGAATATTTTTTATTTCAAAAATATTAAAAATTGTACAGGAATTGAATATTTATTGCTATAACAGTATTTAGGCAAGGAGCTTCTCAAAGGTCAGTCAGGGAATTAACAACAAGCTGTAGGTAAATGTGAACTTTTGAAAACTTGTAGAAAAGGCGTTCTTATATTTTAAATACTTTAATCACCTGTTTATCTGAGTGATTGAAGATGCAAATAGTTTTAAGATAGAACAATATTCAAAAATCTTGTCGTGCTATCGTAAACATTAACAATTTGATATAATGTAGAAGTTCATGTTCTAATTCTAATTTAAATCTATTTAATGTATTTCAGCTTAAACCGATCCTACATAAAGACTGACCCTTAATTTCCTAAAAATCTGTATCTATGTTCAATCGTACTTACTAGGATTTGTGCTTTTGCAATTAGTTAGTGTGTTGAATAAGTAGATTAATTGAGTGAGATGTTGTCACAATTGAATCATTTAAAATAAAATTAAAATTAATCGCTGTATCAGAGAACTTCTTCATAATGTCATATTCTTCTAAGAACACTTGTTTCAGGATTATCAACATCTCCGAAATTATAAGAAATACACCAGGAATCTTTGGATGTGTTAGAGAATCAATTTTCAACAACTTCTATAGGCCAACATAAAGTTTTTTCTTTTCATGGCCTTCCATTTTTCTGAATCTGATAACAAGTCTTGTCTGCTGAGGAATGGGTTTTTAGACCAACAATTACCGAAACTTTTTTCATCCTTATGGCCCAATTTAATCTCTGATTTTGACCAACTATTTTGGTACCACACATACATACATACATAAACGTTCCTCTTGTACTGACTAATGCCAGGTGTTGAGGCATGGATTTCTACTAAGTTTCCTATATTATCTTTTTCCAAAGTTTTCAGTGCCTGATCATTTCTTCTGCCCTATTCCAATCCAATGTCATCTGCTTTAGATGTCATCCTACTTCATTATTCCGTTTTCATATATCCTTTCCTCTTTTCGTTGTTCTTCCAATTTTCCATACTTTTTCGCTATTCTTAATGTTGTTCTTACCATGTGTCCAAACCAGCTCATAGGGTTAACGTCTATTCCCTGTTCTATCGGCTTCACTCCTAGTCTTCTTCTTATTTCTTCATTCCTCATTTTATCCAGTAGTTTTAAGCCTGCTATTCTTATCTTCAGTTTGCTTGCCCGCAGCTCAAAAAATGTCTCTAAGCCATAGGTAAGCCTTTTATTCTTCCATTTCCCGTTATGATTGTACCTAAGTATTTAAACTGCCTTAGTTGTTGCATTTCTTCTCGATAGCGCAATTGTTTTTGTTTTGTCCATATTTATTCCCAGTCCATGCTCCTGATATTCTTTTTTCCACATCTTCCACATCAGTAATTTATATTGTAGATCTTTTTTGTTTATTACCCATCAGCACTACACCATCGGCATATACTAGATAGTTTATTAACTATTATTCTTTCCATATGGCATGTGGTTACTTTTATCGTGCTTTTGCATTTTTTTTTACTATTCCTTTCATTACTACTGTAAACATATAGACACTCAATGTTCCCATTTGCCTCACACCTGAAGAAGTACTAAATTTTTGTTAGTTGTTCTTCTTTCACTTAGTCGGAATATTCCAGGTGTCATTCCTATTACTGAATCGATTGCCTTTAATATATCTATACTGTTTCGTTAGCGTTCGTTAATCTTTCGATTACTTGTTCAATGATATGTCAAGCATCTACTGTCCCTTTTCCCGTTCTAAAGCAGTTTTGCTCATCCTCCAATTCACACAACATTTCCTGCATCCCTTTTTAAACAATAGCAGTATTATTGCTATTTCCCATTCCTGTGGTATTTCGCTTGGCCTCGCTGTTATATTCAATAATTCTAAAAGAAACTTTTGTTTGGTATTTCCCATTGACTTCACCATTTTATCGGTAATCCCGTCACGTCCTGATTCCATGATTACTTCTTCATTCGTTAATAGTTATCCATTTTTGACTTACTATAATCGATTTTGTTGTCCTTTTTCTTCCTTATATTTCTTACAACTCTGAAGTTTTGATTACTGTTAAAGTTCTCTTCCATTTTCAGGCCGAAACCTCCCAGGCCTTTCCCTTGGCTTTGAGCACATTACCTTTGGCATTTTTCCTGCTAACTTTGCGCACCTCATAACTTTCTAGTGTCTGTCCCTTTAAATATTTTTTCCAGGTTTCCTTTTCTACTTTTATGGCTTGCTTGGCCTCTTCTGTCCGCCAGGCTGTTTGTTTACAATTTCTGTTTTCTACGGTTACTTCGCATGTTTCACCGCACTAAACTTCCTATCATATTGATTTGATATATTCCTCACGAGGCTTGTATATTCAATTTGTTCATTCTTTCTATATACCTATACTTTTAGTATTTCTTCTAAACAGTTTCTATATTTCTCTTGTATATTCGTAAGTCTCATAGTTTATATGTTTTGATTTTACCGTATCGCTATCAGTAACCTCTTGTGTTACTACTAATTTCCACTCCAGGAGATAGTCGTCAGTGCCACATTTTACTCTAGTATCTCTTATTCTTTCCATATTCTTCTCCAAACCAATACATAATCTATAATAGATTTTTCATCTTTACTTTTTGGTAATCTCGTATATTTATGAATATCTCTATGTTTAAATTTAGTATTTGTGATTATCAATTCGGTTTTCATACAGATTTCTAGCAATTTGCTACCACCTCTGGAACATCTTCCTCTCCAAATTCACTTATGAAGGGAGTGAATCGTTTTACATCTTTACCGAACCTTACATTTAAATCACCTATTATTATTTTGTTCTATACTTTGTCAACCTCTTCTTGTAGTTTGTTGCAAAATTCCCCTTGTTCTATTTTATCGTCTTCATTCGGTTCATAAGCTACTATATAGTCTAGATTTTCTTTGTTATTTGTTCTCAATCTTATTTTTAATAACTATTCTTGCATTTATAAATTCCCAACCTATTACTTGCCTTTTCACTCTTTATGGATTAACCATGCTACCCCCTCCTTAGCTCTATCTGCTACTTCTGCTCCACTATAAATTTTTAATTATGAAGTATGGAAGATCTAGCGAAGATTCTACAAGCGTGCCTTGTTAAAATTAATAAATGGCGAAGAATCTTCGCTAGATTTTTCATAATTGCTTAGTAAAAATTTATAATTAATTATTTCGTCAAAGCCATCGATTTTAAGCGTTTTTCTTATCTTCATGCTACTTATACAAGGTAGTCCCGAAACAATTGGTCAAAATCAGAGATTTAATTGGGCCACAAGGAAGTTTCGGCAAACGTTGGTCACGCCATGTGTGCTTCATTTGAAAAACCAAGAAGAGACAAGCAAAAGCAAGCAATATCGAGCAATTTTGTTAATAAAACGAAGGTGTGCATTAAAAATATGTTTTGATGATAGCTTACTTCTAAGAAACTTTTGTTTGAAAATTGTTTTGCAATTCTTTACGGTTTAAAAATTATCAAGGTGTTCCGGTAATTTGGAATAACGTTTTAGAGTTTGGAATAATTTATCGAGTGGGAAATTACTCTAAACTATGAATTTTAAATCTAAAGAATTCAGACGCAAACCAATTAATCCAAATTCTTAACTATTAGTTCGATCTTAAAATCTTATATTCAAGTTCCAGTCTTTAGACTCTTATATTTTAAGTAGATTTAAACAGAAATTCAGCTGGCATAAACCACGACATAAGTTGACGGGCTTTACGCTGAAGAATAATTTAAGTCACCTTTAACTAGGTTTTTCTCAGATGTACTCGTGAGAGCCAGTTTCGCTTTATTCAGGCAATTTTAACTTTGAGTTATTTTCATGGATAACCTTTATTAATAATTTGCCTCCATACTAAATAGCAGAAAGTTAAATTTAACTTGTGGTCGAGAAACCAGCCTCTACTATGTGAAATTTAAACTTTCAATTCCCGGCTGAAGGTTTAATTCTGTTGCCTTTGCTTCGATAGAATTGGCTCTCTCATGTTAGAGTTGTATTTCGAATTGTCATGTGATATTCAAATTGCGTACAGTTTATAACTTCAGCAATGCGTTTGTATCTTGCAAAATAAATTTCAGCTTTGAGGTTCGAAATTTTGTTCCATACAAATTTAAAGCTTGAATCTGAGCTCATAATTCTTACTGAAAGTGAAATCAGGATCGAAGTTTCAATTCTTGTTTAATAAAAAAAAATTCAAATTCTAGCTAGAAATTCGAATTCTAGATTTGAATGAAAGCCTTCAGTGTTGTTTAAAGGCCGTTCAGGACCAATATTGTAGTACAGTTTAAGCAGAAGCTTGGCTTAAATCGGTTTAAATTACAAAGACTTAAGCTTTCTCCTTAACCCTTTGCTGAATTTCAAATAATATTTTACTAAAACCCTAATTTCTGGTATAAAATGCGTGTTTTTCCCGCGGCTGATTTTTTTCATTCGAATACCTGCAACTTCTAAATCCTTATTTGTAGAACCTCAATTTTGATGGTAGACAAATATGAAAGAAAGAGTCAATATGTGTTCATTATTAAGGTAGAACGTGGAAAACGAGAATAATATGTTTTTGGGGTTTATCAACTGAGTATTCACATTAAGTGAGTAATTGTGCGAAGAAAGTTAGGGTTAGTTCGCTCATCCTTCAAGATCATCGTTGATAAACTTCCGAGAATAGTATTTGGAGGCATTCGAAACCGCGAATTTGGAGTTTACTAAAGTGTCAACCCCAAACTTACACCACTAGTAAATGGGTCACAACAGGACAACGCGTAGTGTAAAGGAAACCAGTAAAACAGCGCAACATCTGTCAAACCGTGGCTGGACCAGGGTCGTTTCCAAGTCTAATGGGCAACTGCGGCGTCTCCACTTATCTCCTTGTTTATGCATGAGCTCACACCCGCTACGCCGTATGTAAGCAGCGCAATTAGGGCGCTGCTGTTACTCCCGCTTCCCAAGTTTCACCACGTTGCGCCTTATTACCCCTTTTCAAACACTGGACCCACGTCATTCTGCTTTAGGCGTCGGCTTTGAAAGCCCCAAATATTTTTTACTCGGATAGGTAAAGAAAGGGTTGGGGACCGGCATGTACACTAACACTATATTACGTGGAAGGATGCTTTTTGTTACGTTTTTGTTCTCATTAAATCAACTTCATTCATAAAGTTTATCAAAAATATTCGCACAAACAAAAAAGACACTGCGAAACTTTCGGACATATTCGACCACTTATGAAGATCCGTCCTAATTTAACAATGACACAGTAAACCAAAATAGATAATCAATTCTGTACCACCTTGAGTTTTATTGGAGTTTCTTCGTGAACTTAAATGATTAATTGACTCAGAGGGGTAGTCCTATCGAAACCCTTTCAGGCATTAGTCATTAAATTCAATATTTCAAAAACAGCGAGAAACCTCAAAATTCTAATATGTTCCCAGGAGAATCATTGATATCTAAGTGATAAGTTAAAGGATGCCCCCAGCTCCGCGAAGAATTGTAAGAAAGGCCATTTAATCCTTGCAGTTTCCAAACCATCAAAGAAACCCCACAAAAGCTACGTTGTCGATATTCTCTTTTTCAGAAAAACGTTAAATCAAACTGCTTTCTTCTTCTCCCTTCTTTGTTCTATAATAATAATACAACTTGTCCGCTTCACAACAGCAGTTTAGTTATCCTTCCTAAAAACATTACGTGGGCGCCCATGAGTCTAAACCGTGTGTGTATTTTCTAAGCGTAGCTGTAACGCGTATCAGCTGAAGTGGTGAGCTCTTGAAATTTAATAAAATCCAGCGTACAGGATTACCTAACGAAAAACACACACAAAGTTGGAATTTTAGTCTATTTGTGTGTTGTTCTCAACATATTTGTGAGTCCAATATTCAGAGTTTGACGTTATCGGCTCCTTTTCAGGATTCAGTCTCTTCCCTTTTACCACTTGCTATATCCGATTTCCTAACTGGAAACTCAAATACGTCATAGGGATTGATCGTAAATAGATTTTGCCATCAATCACCTAAAACGGCAGTAGATAAGAACTGTAATCAAAAAGTCATACGAAAAAAAATGATCTCATTATAAACATTCGCAGGTGAAAAATCGTTCTCATTTATTTCATCGTACAAATATGAGGACTATTCGTGTGGAATATCTATTAAGGGTTAATTTATTTCTACGTTTTTTTTGATTCATTATCCTTTGGTGTATTACAATAAATAACTGAAAAAGAGACTACAATTTAGATAAAGCTTAAATCCGGCCACTGAATTAGGTAAAGTACATAAATGTCCTTGTTGTACTGCAAAAAATCATTATTTTCGATTGTTATCGTCGGTATAATTCAGTAAATAAAGTGTCATTTCTCACAATTACCTGATTCACTTAAATGACTTAAACCAAATTTTAGTTTCAATATTTTTTGTGTTTTATTGAAAAACTGTGCTTAAAGTACAGTCATTATAGTTAAGTCTGTTAAAGGATGAACAACTGAATTTTTATAATTATTTTCGATGAGGAAATGTATATTTAGAAAACTTGGGGTATATAAATGGTTTTTTTATAATTAAGGAACCATCCATAACAACAACAGTGATGCTTTTTGATGGCAATCTCAAGGCCATAGATTTTAAATTTGTATAATTTATTATTGTGTGTGTGTGTACTTATTTAGAAATGATAATGTTGTTGATTATGCAGGATTCATCGACTTCCACGTTAGTTACTTGAAACCGGGTAGAAATTTAGAAAGCAATAAAGAGACATACAAAGGGAAGGTGTAGCCAGAAGTAGACGGTTCAAGTTCAACATACGAAAATATGCGAGGGTTTGATTCCATCCTCGTTAATAACAAATTTAATTTTGATACCTTTGTCATTAATTTTGATGTAGATATTGCATTGTAACTAGATAAAAAAGTGATATCTTTTAACAAATTTGTTTATTTCACGAAAACAAGCATTAAGTTTTAGAAAAATAAATAACGTGATTATTAGAGGCCTCCTGTTTTAGGTTCAAAGTTCAATGTAATTCCATGGCCATCCAAATCATCCTCGAAGTTCAAACCTTTGAGATTTATATCAAATAGCTGGATGGCGTCTATCTATTGATATTCTTTTGAAGACGTGCTCCTTCATATGCATCATATTCATTATAAGTGTATTTAAAGAAGCGAATGTGGATTTTCTTTTTCAGTTTACCTACCTGCAACTAACTTATTTTGTTTTCTTCAGAATCAGACTTCCTGTTCATGGTTTCTTTTTTTAAATTTTCCACGGGCAGAAAATCTTCTTTGCCCATTTCCTTTACAATTCGCGAATGTTTTCGTCTACACTCCTTTATGGGTACTCTTCTTGTATATTCTTAAAAGTGATCTTCTTTCTGATTTCGGGGTTCATTTTAGTTTAATAGGGTGTTCTCGGTTATTATTATTATTTAATTTTATTATTGTTTTTTCTCAGCTTTTGCTGGTGATTCCCTGGACAGACGGGTGTTCACCGAGTCTGACCAGTGACTCTATTGTTTTAGAATTGTTCTTACTATGTTACAGGTTTTAAGTATGATTCCTTTCTGAATGCGTTAGTGTATGAACTCGTCTAGCTGAAGTTGTTTAAGATGTTTTGTGAATGTATTATTATTATTGTGTTTTGATTTTCTCGTCGTATGACGGTTTCAATAGAACGGACTGAGTCAAGCTCTACTATTTTCTTAAAATTATTCTTCTGTGGAATTATCGACATTTGTATTTCTTATCACGTTCTGATTCATTTCTTTGGTCTATTTGATACGTTTGCCTTGTGTTCCTGCGTTATTATTATTATTACTATTATTTACATGAGCTGTGGTTCATTGCCCACTGCGCTTGAGCTTGTCGGCTTATTGTACCCCCTAGGATTTACATCCTACAGATTGGCTCCATTAATGAAGTCTAGAACATATCTGTAGGATGCATTTGCTACTTCTTCGGGTACCATTAAATCCACCTAAAACAAAGCTGACTTAAGACTCCCAACATCGGGCGTTATGTGCTCTGCAATTTCTTCTTCCTCCCCACAGTTTGTGCGTCATAATTAGTCTCTAATATAATTTTGGCAATTTACCTTACATCCGCATCTGCAATTTTCTAGAAAACTTTTTGAATCTACAAATTTTCCTATGGTCGTGTAATGGGGATGGTTTCCATTCTGCAACTCGTTTTCATTGTAAAAGTTTACCCTTCGAACTTCGATTTCCTGTCCCTCTTTGGGCTTCATCTTAATTCACTGTTACTTTCTTCTGCGAGTGTATCAGGACCTCAAGATTCACTTGTATCACTGTCAAACTCCGCGTCATTACCATTGCTAAAAGTACACTCTATTGAACTGAGATGAAGGACTCGCAAGCAATGCATATTACTTTTAGCCATATTTTCTTGGAACAAAAAATAAAAATCTTCTTCTCGAAGTGGCATGCCCTTTACAGAGCGTTGCCGGTCTTCTCCCGATATATCTGTAAAATAGCCTATAGACATGGGGGACAGCTTTACGTGACTCCGAACCACAGAAGTATTTGAACTTCTACTCTAGCGTAAACTTACTTACCTACTTACTTAGTCCGTCCTCATGTACCTTGCGGTGTCGAGATTCTGGTAACAAACTTTATCCATTCTTTTCTTCTTACAGTCATACGTACTGCTTCCTCCCAGGTTGTTTTCTCTTCTTGTAAATATTATTGAATCATATTACTCTAGGTCTTGCGTGGTCTATCTCTATTTCCTTTTCTACCGATTCTCGCTTCCCATGCTCTTCTTGGGTATCTTTCTTTAGTCATGCGGCATAGCTGGCCAAACCAGCGCAGTTGTTGGCACCACTTGTAGGGCATTTCTTTTTATCTTCATCTCTTATTCTGTCTGCCAGCGTAACTCGTTGTATTCTCCTAAAGCTTAGTTTCTACTGCTTGTATTCTTTTTATCTGTTTGTCTGACAGTGCCCATGTCTCACAACTATAAGTTAATGCAGGTACCTTTACTTTTGTGTCCTTTGAGTTGATGAAACTATTTTTAAAAACATAATACAGTTTGGTGGTTGACTTAATTCTGTTCTTTAGTTCTCCATCTATTTTCCCATCTTCTGTAAAATTGCTGCCCCCAGATATTTGAATTCAGTTGTATTATGGGTTCATTATCCAGGGTCAGATTTATATTCATATGTTTACCATGCTTTTGGTTTTATCGACGTTTATAACCATATTTTGTTTCTGCAGTTCGCTATTTAAAATGTTTAGATTATGTTGTAGCGTCCCTTTCGTTTTTGCCAACAGCACTATGTCCTCTGCGAACGCCATTTGTGTTATATAGTATGAATTCATATTGCAGTAACCTCAGCAGAATGGTTTCAACTGTTTATTATTCTCTTTTATAATGTCGTCTAGAAATATGATGAACAGTAGTGAGCTTACTGTGCCCTGTACCGCCTTGTATAACACCGCTACTTGTCAAAAACTCTCGTGATATTTCGTTGCTGGTTCTTACGTAGTTTCTGGTTGTTTTATGTAGTGCATATATATTTTCTGTAAGACTATTGTTAATACTTACTTTGTAGAGAAAACTTGCTAGGCATAAATACGTCGGTGGTTTGCCCGGGCCAATCTTAATCACAGTGGTGAAACACACGCTCAACCAACTGAGCCACGATTGCGACTAAATCTACAAAAGATTAGCTCCTAAGGTGTATAAAAAACAGTAGATGTTTAGCTATTACACAACTGACCATAACCCGAAACAAGGAAATTTTCTTTCAGAATTACATATTAGGTTGCTCTTTACTGTTTTTATTTTAATTTAGGTTACTGGCGCCGATTGCTGGGATCATTGGCCTACTAAATTTAATTATTATTAACTTAAATTACCTTAACCTAACCAAGATTCGAAGCCAACCAAGCTCCATGCCGGAGTCTGGCCGTGGTTGGGTCCGAATCCAGGACCACTCAATCGTGAAGCAGGCATTCGCCCGGCCCGCCTCACTTTTCGCAACAATACTAAGGAAAATTAATAGTATTTTTCTGCCTCTTTCCATTTCAAACACCTTTTTAAAAGCAATTCATTTTGCTCATTAATCTGTTATGCAATTGTATAATGACAAAGTTCAGTTATTCTTTACAATAACGAAAACTTCAGCTTCATAATAAAACAAGTGATTTTAATGATATACGTTCATAAAAAAATAAAAAAAGGAGAGCAGTGTACAGACACGTTATTAGGCGTACACGTACACGTAATGCACAAACACATTAAAAAATATAACGTAATAACCCATAAATACAGTAAAAATTCAGTCATAAATTAACTATTTAACAACAAGCATTCTTATCATTTTTAATCAGCACGAACCCGCATTGAAATACCCTAATTTAAAATGTAACAGTATGCATATCTAATACTATATCCTACATGTAATTTAAATGTAATGTAATACGATCTCAATCAGCATCAAGTGTGCTGTGCATAATCTACCACGCTCTAAGTTAGCATGGCATTTGGACATTATGCAAATACGCCGTCAGCTCTCGGCAGATGGCGTCAAACAGGCACAAAAAATCGTATGTTCGCTATTAAACACATATCTGTCACGATCCCAATAATGAAGGGGCCTCTCTGACGCTTTTAAAAATAAAAATGCCGTATAATTTCCGTATTTTGACTGGAACTTTCAATAGAATTCGGAGGTTTAATATGTGGTTGTGGCTTCTTTAAACGGCGAGACTGTTATTATGTATACCTTCCGGATGAATATTTAATACCTTCGGTGTTGTGGTTTTTTTGAATTAATTACTAAATTAAATGGGGAGGTTTAAGTATTTAAGTGTCTGGACGTCAGTTTTGTTGTAAAAGTAACAAACGTTCGTGTGACATATGTAGGTCATCGGTAGGGTACAATTTGGGGTTTCCTTTGAAATCTGATTATCGGTATCAAAAATTTTTCATACAGGAAAAAGGTGTCCTATACTTTTGTGTGAAATGAAAGGCGTGACAGTAATTAATACCTGCAATACTCCGTAAAGAAAATACGTCCTGAATGATGTATGGCCTTACATCGCACGATAAGAAAGAGGTGTCCTTACGAAATTTTTGAATTTTTGAATACAAAAGTGACTAAGAAATACGATTAATTTGGTGCAGGTTTAGCTTGAATATTACAATAAATTTTGGTATATTTCAGCGAATTATGAAAATTCTATATCTAAAAAAATGTTACCTCCGCATGGATTTGAACCATTAACCTTCGGCTTTGTTCTTTTGTTAGTTCTTTTTAAATATCAGGAAAAATACTGTAAACTTAGGTTCAAAATTAAAAATTAGCCTTAATTATTTCAGCAATATTTAAATATACCTAGGAAAGATCTCCGCGTCAATATTGATTTTAGCATCCTCAAATTTCCGCCGAGAATAGTAACTGAATTTCCGAAGTTGGTACTAATTTTTTTTCATGAGATTTCCCACATTTACAATTTTCATACAAGAAGGGAAAAGTGTATAGATTTTATGATAGTTCAGTGGTATGACCAGGGACGTACTGTCGTGGTACTTTTAGAGGGTATCTTCTTCTTCTTTTTCCGCCAATTGTGGTCCAACTCTGGACGTAGGCCTCTCCCAGTTGATGCCGACGATCCCTAAGTTAAGGCTCAAAGGGTATTATACTTAAAATTATTATTTCCTTAAATTGGAAATTCATGTAACAAGTTATGCAAATTAAATGAAGATATTCTGAACAACCTAAAAGACATTCCGACTCGATGTGATAGAACTAACCCGCTCTAGCAAAGACTTTTGCTCAACAATGAAAAACTACGTTCGAATAATTACTGGCTCTTTTTTTTATCCTACTTACAAAAATTGGCTCTGCTATAATCAAGTTAACTGAAATGATCTTAGAATTAACCAGAAATTATGATATTTTCAATAGTAATCTACCCTGGATGCTTCGATAATACTTGTTTTTGGATTTTTATAAAGATCAAAGTGCTTCTTCTTGGACTTGTTCCTCTCCATCTTCTTCTCTTTCTCCTACTTCGTCTTCTTGTACTTTGCGCTTTTTATTCGTCTATTTAGAGTTATTCTTTCTCAGGTTATTGAGTTGATATCGCCACTCCATATTTCTTTCTCAGTTTTAAGCCAATACCTCAACGACCTCTTGGGAATATATTTCTTCAGTTCTGCCCACCGCCATCTTGTCTATATTTGTTATACTCTTCATTTTTTATCTCGGTGGTATCCAAAAAATGTCTAATTTTTTCTGTATCTACGTGAAACTTTAAAACAAAATTTCTCTCAAAATTTTTTATTTATTTTAATACCTGGGTTTTGTATTTTTTAAATTTTAATATAAATTGACCCACCACTAAGAATACATTAAAAATACCACTAATAAATTAATATTAATTAATAAATAATTTGTAATACCTAAATTAAGGTAGTTTTAGACCTATACCCTAAAAAACTGTTACAAAAGTAAATGCTTCAAAATTCATTAAATACAATTGTTGAAAAAAATTATTAATATGGATATTTGCACCTCTATTTTAAGTTACAGCCTGAAAACAATGGTCCATACTTAAAATAAGTATTCCTTTGTGATTCTGCACTAGTCTGGCCCAAGTTTTCAGAAGCCGATAGTGGCACTTTCTTTAGGTTGTTGGGTTGATGTGCGATGTGCTGGATTGTTTAAGCGCCTAGCAAGCATATCCCATACATGTTTTATTGGATTGAGGTCCCCACTACGTGCTGACCATGCCATGGTATTGATTCCAACCTCTGCAAGGTAATTCTGAACTATTCGAATGGTGTGATGTAGGAAATGACACAACATGCTGTTCAAGAATGTTCGTTATGTTACGCCCTGCATTAAGATTACCAGTATTCAATACCACCAAGTCCGTACGAGAGCTACACTACAAAGATTAGTTGAACGCTTTGAAACCACTGTAAGTGTACTACAGCGCAAGAAAACTAAGAAAAAATATGATGAAGAAGATGCTGCACTATTGTAGCTTTAGAATCGGTGATAAACCATCCTAGAACTTCACTTAGCAGACGACAAGAGGAACTGGGTTTAAGCAGATCATTTCTTGGTCTGGTTTATAAAGAAAATAAAATTAAAGCATTCAAACCAAGGTTTACGCATACATTAGAAGCCGATGATGATGCAAAACGGCTAGATTTTTGTCTCTGGATGGGAGCAAAAATTGGTCAAGACAAATCTTTTCACAAAAAAGTGATATTTTCAGATGAGTGCGCATTTTCCACCAACGGAACTGTGTCTTCCCAAAGCTGTCGCTATAGGAGTGATGCTAACCCTAACTTTAGAATTAACACCAACAGGCAGTACTCAACAAAAGTGAATGTCTGGTATGCTGTTACATACGATAGAGTCATTGGCCCATACTTTTTTGATAATAATGTGAATCAGTTTATTTACCTGGAAATGCTACATAATTTTTTCTTACGTCAAATGCGGGAGCTACCTTTGAGATTAGAAGAGTTTTACTTCCAACAAGATGGTTGCCCTGCACATTCCACTAATACTGTAAGAGATTGGCTAAATACCCATTTTAATAGTCGTTGGATAGGAAGATTGAGTACAACCCGTGGCCACCTCGTTCGCCTGATTTAACAGTTCTGAACTTATTTGTGTGGGGATACTTAAAGCAAAAAGTGTACAGTACACCTCTTCCAAACGATCGGGAAATTTTAAAAGCACGAATTAGGCAAGAAATTAATAACACCACCCTCGAAATGCCGCCTACGCTAATTTTGCCAAACAGCGTATAGATATCTAAAAAATTTTGGTCATTTATACCTCTTGTATCACCTATCCGTGGACACATTGTATATTGCGAAAAATATGTAGCTATACTTAAGAAACTTTAAACATATCGATCGATGCTTGCTTTTGCAAGTAATTTGAGTCTTATTGGTACGGCTTGAACGAAAAATATTACAATTCTTTTTACTCTCGATATTTCGCAATGACTGAAAAAAAAATCATATAGAAAAAAAATGAGGCATGGATGTCTGTTTACTATCTCCACAATCTACACATTACATAGTTTTAGACGACATATTCAGTAAACTATCTTGGGCTGGATAGCTTAAAATGATTGCAACTGAAAAGCACAAGGATAACTGCAAGCTTTTGATAGGCAATTCATTTTAAATTTCTCTAAAACTAGGAATCCTAGATTTAAAAAACTAAAGAGAGATTTTATTTTGCTTATTTGTAACACTTTATTATTTTCTTAATATTGGCCCAAAACCCAAAAAGGTTTGTAACTTAAGTAAAAAATATAACTGAAACATTCTTTCTGTTTTCACCAAACTTTAAGGACAAAACTTAGCTTCCTAAATTTTTCCTGAACAATATGGTTGTAATCTTTTTCTTTTTTGTTACAGAAACTTTGGATACGGTGATGTAGTCTACTCGAAATCATTCCTCTCTCTAAGGTAAGTTTTTGTTATTTTACATTTTTAATTTTATATAATCTGCTTCCAAAATTAACAAAACAGTCATCAATGCCATATACTTATCAAACGTACAAACAAAACGAAAACAATTATCGAATGGGTAATATAAAGAAAAGGAAAATTAAAGATAGAAAGCGCGTCAGTACTAACAACCCTAGACAGACTTTCCCTTATTTACTAAATATTAGATGAAAGCCTTTTATACGCGCTTTTTTAATTATCCCATATCACAATACAGAGGAAAAGCCTGAGGGTGAATGTCTGCCCGTTTGAAGTGGAGTTAGGGATCTCTCCCAAACGCCGTATGTTGCAAAGTTTTGAATCCTCTGCAATTTGCTTACCCTCAGCATAACCCATTAGGAGTTCTCATTATTTTTTAAATTCGTATTTTATATGCTCCCGTGACGCAGTTAATATTTCAAAGCGATTTTAACTTCACCAAGTGTTTATAAAAAAAAGGAAATTATTATCGCAATTTTACGCAATGGCGGTTTTAAAAACCCCAGTCTGTTTTTGTTGACACAAAGAGAAAATTTGTAGTAATTTAACTTTTGCGACCAATCCGAACTTGTGTCTGTAAAATTGCAATAATCAAGTCTGAAAATAGCCAATTTCAGTTTGCAAAAGGCTCGAGGCTGAATGTCAGATTGCATATGTCCCGAGATGAGTCGCTTGCAATTTTAACATAATAACACGGCATTTTATAAAAATTATTTAAGAATCTGAAGTTTACGTGATTCACAATTTGGCTTTCTTGGACAGAATGCAAATCAGTGTTTGTGGTGGGAAAATTGAACCGCAGTCGTTCTCAGTGCTTTCAGGTTAATTAACATACACCCTACAACTATAAAAACGGCTAAAAAGGATTTATACTTTCAAATTATTCGATTTTATGCCCTTCATTTGTATATTTTGGCGCTTATTTATTTATCTATTTGGTAGACAGAAAAAGACACCTAAAAGAAAAATGCGTATTAGAACAAAATCATGAATTTCTGTATGAACATTAAAAAACCTTTAAATAGCTTTCAAAATATCACGGATTTTCATAAAACACTGCGAAGTTATCATGTATCTCATCGTGTACCTCTATAAACCTTCTATAAACTTGACAGTTTCGTCATGAACAATATTGATTTTACAAAATAGAAAGTTACGTTGTGGTACACAATTAATACATAATTGAGACTGCATTTGAATAGGTCAAATCTTAATTCAGATTTAATGAAACGTAAGTAAAAAAAAGTAACGGCACTTACCCTCCGCGAGGGAGTATGGCCAGCAACATAGTGGGTTAAGGCCATGAGTCGCTTTCATACCCGGTTGTCTCGCACGCTTATGCGTACGGGGTGATGTGGTAAGCGCCCCGCCTTTGACAACCGCCTACCTTCCCTACTCCACAACTGTGTTTTGGTTCCAAATTATTTTCAGTGACTGAGTAGGCCACCCTCCGAGTTTCCGGCTCGGGTTTGACCACGAGACCGTCCGCGCTGTAGTCGATTACCTTAATCACTGGGCCATTCCGGCGATATGAAACGTAAATTTTAACAAAAAATATTCAAATTTAGCATAATAAAAACTTATCACTGAAAAATTAGCAGATTGTTCTAAAGTATTTATCTTCTTAAGGTGTTTCCCAGTAGCAATGCTAATGTGAAGATTTTTCTAGGTTTTTGTAAGGAATATTTCATCACTTAAATTGGGGTTTTGGTGAATGCTACAAATCTTTAGAAAAGGTCAATCAAAGAAGACCTTTCTTCTTCTTGCCGTTAACCCCTTTCGGGTTCTCTTTTTCATAGTCCCAAGTGTACTGTTGTTCCAGTCCCCTTCTTGAAGGTTTCTGACCAGCATTATACTCCTTATATGTTTTTCATTTTGAGGTTCATCTTCCTCTCCTACTTTTTCCTCTGGGCTCTTGACTATATTTGTCTACTGCAGGTCATAAATCTCCATCTTCCTCGTTCTTATACACTCCGTTGCCAATTTCTGCATCTACTTTTAAATCGTCTGCTCATCGTGTCGGTGGTCTTCCTTTATTTTGTTTGGTGTCTCGGAGTGCCCACTTCATTACTTTTACGGTCCACCTTTCATTTTCATTCTGGCAACGTGTCTCGCCCAGTTCCATTTTAAACCTAATATTCTTTGAATTATATCGCAAAGCTTGGTTAGGCATTGTATCCATTCGTTTGTCTTTCGGTCTGACAGTCGTATTCCTGGCGTGGACCTTTCCATGGCTCTTTGAGTTAAGTTAAGCTTCTTTGTAACTTTCTTCGTCAAAGTTAGCGTTCCGAAATCTTAAGTTATAACGAGTAACATGCATTTCTTCTACACTTTTCTTTTTGTACATATAGATAAATCACTCTTGAATATATGCTTCAGGTTTCCAAAGGCTGCCCATCCTAGAGTTTATACGTCGATATATTTCGCACGTCTGGTTGTCTCTTAAGATTTTTATTTCATGCCCCAGGTGCTTATAAGTAGCTATCCACTTCTTCCAAATGTCGTCGTTTATTTATATGTTTCTGCTGAATACCTAGTTGGTCATTATATTTGTCTTGCAAAAGTTTAGTTTCAGTTCCATCTTCTGGGATTCTTCTTTTGGTTCTTTAATCATAAGTGTACCTTCTCCGAGGTTGTCTGAGATCAAAACTATATCAATGGTGAACCTCAAATGGTATAGTCTTTGTCAATTTATATCTAACCCACTCCCTTCCCAAGACAATTTTTTAAATAAGTATTCCAAGAGCTGCATTAAACAATTTTGGGGAAATAGTATCCCTCTGACGTACTTCTCGTTCTAATGTACATGTGTTGGTATTGTCATGTAATCACTGTAGCTGTGGCGTTGCCTTGACTCTTGAGTATCTATAATCTACGCGACATCTATCCGTATCTTCATAGAATCGAACGAAATCTATAAATATTAGTACCAACGGTTGATTATATTCGCTGCATTTTCTACACTTGTAATTTTATTGTTTGTTATGCGGTATAACATAATTATTTTCATTCTTCGTGTTGTCGTCTGGACTTACCCAAGGCCACCTTCTTAAAAGTTCCTTTGGGAAGAAAGTGTTCATTGTGTCACCAATAAGCACCATAAAGTTTCTGAGTGTTTCTTCTACGAGCCCTAACAACTATATATTGGGACAAAATAAAATACATATATAAATCAGGTATTTGACAGTTTATTTGTTTTTCTAATAATTTTTTAAATTTAATACTAAGTAACTAGTTAATTAACAACAATTGGGGCCAATCAGCAACACAAAAAATAAAATGCTTATTCTATCATTTCTAATTAACAAGAAAAATGTTCATATTGTGTGGCAACTAAATATTGGGACATAGAACGAATTTTTATGTCTAAAATGGAGTAACATCGCCCTTAGAGTTTATGGCCGCTCGAATTCGGTTGGGCATTGACTCAACTAAGGATCTGCAGGTTTTAGGAGTAAATCCATTCCAAATTTGCTCTATTTTAGCTCTAAGTTCCGGTAATGTCCGTTGTTGGTTGTTCCTCAATGTTTGTTTCATTTTATGCTACACTGTTTCAATGACATTGAGGTTAGGACTGTTGGAAGGCCAAGAAAGAACATTGGAGTTGTGGTCGCCAACCACTTTTTTGTAATTTTGGCCGTATGACAGGCCGCCCATCCTGCTGAAAAATGTCATTTTCGCCAGCATTTTACTTCGCGATACTTGGTAGCAGACTGTTTTGCAGTATTTGTCGATATTTCGCAGCATTCACGGTGCCATCAATAAATTCAAAACATCCTAATCCTGAAGCTGTCACGCAGCCCCAAATCATTACTCCTTTAGGAAATTTTACCGTATGTTTTAGGCAATACTTGTGGAAAGTCTCATGTTTAGTGGGAATCACGCGTTTGCGGTGATCACTAACACGTACGTCGAATTTTGATTCGTCGCTAAAAATTACTCTGGACCAATCTTCTACCGACCAAGATAGTTCCAGAGTAATTTTTAGCGACGAATCAAAATTCGACGTAGGTGTTGGTGATCACCGCAAACGCGTGATTCCCACTAAACATGAGACTTTCCACAAGTATTGCCTAAAACATACGGTAAAATTTCCTAAAGGAGTGATGATTTGGGACTGCATGACAGCTTCAGGATTAGGATGTTTTGAATTTATTGATGGCACCGTGAATGCTGCGAAATATCAAGAAATACTGCAAAACAGTCTGCTACCAAGTATCGCGAAGTTAAATGCTGGCGAAAATAACATTTTTCAGCAGGATGTGGCGGCCTGTCATACGGCCAAAATCACAAAAAAGTGGTCTGGCGACCACAACGCCAATGTTCTTTCTTGGCCTTCCAACAGTCCTAACCTCAATGTCATTGAAACAGTGTGGCATAAAATGAAACAAACATTGAGGAACATCCAACAACGGACATTACCGGAACTTAGAGCTAAAATAGAGCAAATTTGGAATGGATTTACTTCTGAAACCTGCAGATCCTTAGTTGAGTCAATGCCCAACCGAATTCGAGCGGCCATAAACTCTAAGGGCGATGTTACTCCATTTTAGACATAAAAATTCGTTCTATGTCCCAATATTTAGTTGCCACACAATATGAACATTTTTCTTGTTAATTAGAAATGAGAGAATAAGTATTTTATTTTTTGTGTTGCTGATTGGCCCCAATTGTTGTTAATTAACTAGTTACTTAGTATTAAATTTAAAAAATTATTAGAAAAACAAATAAACTGTCAAATACCTGATTTATATATGTATTTTATTTTGTCCCAATATATAGTTGTTAGGGCTCGTATAGCTGTTACAAAATTCTCATAAAATTACTCATAGTAGTAGCAGTAATAATAGTAGTAGTACGTTCTGCTATCTCGTTTTCACCATCTTTTCTATTTGAACTTTTCCCAAATTTTGTAAACGGCTGTTAATCGACGACTCTACACTCATTTCCTCGTATACTTCTCCAAGTTAATCCTTTTTGAGAAAAAATTACCGTCTACTGTTATTGTTATGTTGTAGATATTTTAAAATGCCGCAATGGTCAATGCCGTTATCTATAAAAATGCCATTTTATTCTCCTTGTGTTCCTATTCAAAATAGTCAGTCCTCGTATTTGTCTTCAGCCCCCTTTTAAAACACTCTTGTAAGTACATTTTAGGGGCAGTTTATCAACTCCTGGTAATTTTAACAGCCATATGCTTATTTTCCTTGCTAGCCCTTGTTGTCCATACTAAATATCAAAGAGTTAAATTTATAAAGACTGAGTTTTTCACCTCCTGATAAATTTAACCTCTAAATATTTACGTTGGAAATTACGGTAATAAAGGCAAGTAATATGTGTGCAAAGGCACCAAGTTATGATGTTATGACCCGGACTTCATACAACGAGGTACAGATTATTGTTGATTATGTAGTTCCCAAACATGCAGTGCGTCACGGCGAAGCATTGTCATTATTTTTGGAACGCAATGCGTGGGAAAGTATCCAGCCAATAAAGAAAGAGTAAAACAAATTTTTAAGAAGTCCACTTTACTGTTAATTTACCCCTGCTATCAGGTATGAAGCAAAAATAAGGAAAAATCATATTTTCTTCGCATTTAAGCCAAGCATTTCTAAATATTGTAGCTTTTTAAAAGCTCTTGTTAATAAATAGTATATTTCTAAAATTTAGCATAAAAAAAAACAAGGTAACAATGTATTTGATGTCAAAAACCCTTTACAAAGAAAACTATGATCGGATTTCCTTGATATATCCTTAGATTTTCTCTTATCCGTATACTCATGTCATAAACGACCTTAATTATCAAAGCACCGTTAACCAATATAATCCGTAAAAGACTTCCCGATAGGAACTCTTACTAATTTAGCTCGATGTTGTTTACGGTTTTAGATTTCAGTTTCTAAGTTCAATCCAGAAATTTTCTGACCTAGTAACAAATTAACATAATTACCTCCTTAAGGTTGTATATTAAAAGGTCGAAGGTTCGAAGTAAACGTAAACTTATGCCAGAAAATACAGAACAGGAAATTTTAACAAATGCGTCGGAAATTCTTGCCAGAGTTGCTTATCTGCTACATCGTCATTAGCAGCATGTGGTCGTAGACGCCGCCGACACATACGCAACGCGGTCTCTTAGCAGATGTATAAAACATTGTCACTTCCTACCCTTTCGTTGAGGGTGTCACCCCTGAATATTCCGCACATACATATTTCATGCCCCTGTCCCCATTAACTGTAAATTATGGCAAGGCCGCAATTATTCAATTACAACACCTACCTTATTATAAAGCAGCGACTTCGGGGACGCAGTGTGTAAATTTATTCAGGTGACGCTGAGGAAGCAATAACGATTTCGATTTTTATTAGCTTTGATTAATATCTACCACGGACAGTCGACGAGTTGTTACGTTTCGCAACTAAAGAACTACGATTTATTAGTTTTTCAAAAGCTTCCACGATATTGATGATCCTACTCTAGGAAGTTTTCGTATTTTTTACGGAGAAAGTAAATAGGCTTTCTTTATTACACGCCAATAACATAACATAACATCGATAACTTTTATAAATTTACTTCGGAACGTTTGTTTTTTTTTGTTTAGCCGGGAACGATTTTTATGTACAACCCGATATTAAGTTGTTTTATGAACGTTCATATTTACAGTGCGTGCTTCGGAATTGACGTTTTGTCGTAAGCGACCATTAAATTAAACAGTGAGTTATTGGATAACGACATATACCAAAAAGGGGTTATAGATATTTTATTGAAATAAACTGATAAACAGTAGCATAGAACACGTTGAAACCAACAACCCCTGCAACCAATGATTAGCTGTTCTTTACAAATATAGGTTTCCATGAATACAAGAAACATAAGCATAGATTAAGTTTGTGCTTTTTCGGAAAATATTATGAATTAAAACATAGCTTGCAGATTACAGATTGATTATTTTAGTTTTAAACTTATACTTTTTAATACTAGTTAAACTTTTTTTATTTTAATTTTGTGCATAATACTGAGCTCAGAAATCTTTATTTTTACCAAGGAATAATTAAGACTACAGCTGTTATTGCAATTCTTTATGTAGAAATTGAAAAATAATAAAATGTAGATATGCCTTGTATGATTTGGACATTGCTCTTGCTGGCTGGCACAGCCCCAGAGCTGGATGCCGTAACTCCAAACAGGTTTCAATATCTGCTTGTATAGAAATATCTTGTTGGAAATGGATAACTTGGAATTTCTCCTAAGTACCAACAGATTTTTCTATATTTGAATCCAAGTTCTTCCGTTTTCTTTAAACGTGAGCTCTCCAGCATTGGTAGGTACTTCCCTTCTGAAGGATTTCGCCTCTGGTTTGGTTTACAAGTTGGAGTTACCTTGCCATTCTTCCTCTGGCGTGGTTTACACGTTGAGTTGCCGTGCTCTTTTAGTGTCCCCTTTTCCTGCTGATGAAGCCTCTTAAGAAAGCGGGCGAAACGTTGAGTTCTACTTTCTCAACAATGACACAGTCCCAACCCAGAAGACGTTCTTTTAACACTGACACTGACCGTGAAAGTCTTCGAATTCATCTTTCAGATATGTTTGATTTTAGAAGTTGGCAATATTGTTACGGAAAGAGCATATTCAGCTTATGTATCGAGTCTTCGTGACACTTCCAAGAAGATGCAAACCTTTTTTCCTTCTACTGACTCTTCAATAATATCAGTAATTCTATGAACCTATTCTATGTTGGTACGACTTTTTCTAAAGCCAAACTGATGAGAAGGGATTAAATTCTTTTCTTCGATAATTTGTTTTAGTCGTTTAAGAAGTTTTTCGAAAAGTTTCAATAATACATGAAGCAGGGAGAACAAACTTCGTGGGGATGCTTGTCTGCTTTAGGAATTAACATGACTTCAGCTGATTTCGACATCTTAGGAACATACCTCAATCTAAAGGAAGCATTAACAAGATTGGTTAGTTTGACAATGGCTCTTCCCGAGAGTTGTTTAAGTTGTTAAGATCAAAACAAGGGACTTTTCTATGGTTGATGTCATTTTCAATATCAGCTGATACTTCTGCTGTGGGGGTCCAGGTTAGATTCCTCCATTCGGCTAAAATGTATTTTCTTAAGTGCTCTGCAAATCTGCATGCTTTTTGTAAATTATTACGAACCTAGCTACCATCTGCATTCCTAATTGGAGAATTCAGCAGAATATCTCTTTTTAATCATTTCGCTTTCCAGGTAGCATAATCAGTCCTCTTGTGATTAGTTAGTTCACTCAGGTAACCACCAATGGATTCATTCTTAGTTCGTTGAATTTCACGCTTTCATTGTTTATAATTGTTTATCCGAGTAAAGATTCAACCTCTCAAAAACCCTAAATTGATCCCACAATGTAAAATAAATAGGTATATCAAGTCTACAGGCATACAAAGAGAGATAGTGTTAAAGAACTAAGATGTGTTAAATGTACAATGTACACCTTACCATAGGCTGCCAAAAATACAAAAGCGCACCGCCTAAATGCGTAAATTGTTGAAAAACTCATTCTGAAGGCTATCGCGGTTGCATAGTGGGAAATCAAATACAAAAGATTTAAAACAAGCAAATGAAGAAATCAAATTCGCATCAACAGCCTCGAAGAGCTAATCAGCTAAATCCCAATGTAAAACCAGCTGTTCAACGTCGTGTACTTAAAGCTAAATCCTGCAACTAGGTATTAGCTGGAAAAACTGAAGATAATGTCAATAAAATGTCAACTCAAGCAATATCACTCTTCAACAACTTTTGGAGAAACTGAATAGAATGGATGAGCTTATTTCTAAATCGCAATAGCATGCTGAAGGACAAAAATGGAATGGAATGCCAATTTAACATCAGCAAGAGCATAGAACAAATTGTTGTGTCTCATTGCTGAGACTCGTTTTACTAACCAGTCATACGTTAAATTCAAAGTATTTCATACTAAACGTCCTGAAAATGCTATCAAAGGAAGAAATGCAATTATAATTATTAAAGATTATGAAATCGCCTTAGTAAGAGACGGCAATACTTAGTATACTCCCCACCGAAGCATACTATCACGAAAAATCAATTTATAGATTTCATAGACAGCCAGGGATATTGATTCATCATGGAACGTGATTTTAATGCGAAGATTAATAGCTACAAAATATAGAGAGGAAGCAACCAGACAACTTAGATGTGAAACACTATCTACTGGGAAGCCAAGGTATTGACCAACCAGTCTAAATAAGGTAACGGATCTTACTGACTTTTTCATCATTATAAATAACTACTTGCATATTGACGAAGCATGGGATATGGACTCGAATCATACTCCTATTCTTCTCACTTTGAGTGTCGTTCAATAAGAAAATCCACCTAGACTTAGCAATAAAACAACAGATTGGCAAAGCTTCAACATTAATCTTGAAGGTTCTATTAATCTCTCGGTCGCGCTGAGAACTGAAGATCAGCTAGATAAGGAGGTTGAACTCCTGGTTGAGAATATTTAAGAAGAAGATTGGGATAACACACGTATACCTACCCATAGGACAAAAGATTATAAAAGAGAAAAAAAAATGAGATTACCGAACTAATTTTAGAAAAAAAAAGCTAAAAAAATGCCAGCAGACCAAAGCTCCTTCAGACAAAACATCTTTAAACAACTTCAATCGAGTATTAATTTTACATTACATGCTAAATCAGAAACAAGGTTTGGGAAAGCAGGAAATAGAAAATAGTTCGAAAACAATATTACTAAAGCGACAAAGCAAAAAACTTAGAGAAAAACAGAATAAAATGGGCAAAACAAGAATGAGAAGAAGATGTTGCAGCAGAAAATAAAAATTAGATAAATGAATTTTAAACCTATTTTATGCCATGTAAAATAATGAAAAGAAAAATAAAAAGGGCGATAATGAGAAAAGTCTAATAATTCGAAGTATAAAAGAAAAATAAAGGATGAAAAATTGGCAGTTTATAAACAATTTTGGATTCAAAATTAAATAAAAAGAGGTGCAAAAATTAGACTAGTTATACATATACATATACATACGAAGCTCTATAAAAGCCGAATACAACGAAAATTGCAGGGAAAAAAAATGAAGCGTTAATATAGAAAGAGGACAGGAATAACAAATAAACAGAAAAGAAAAGCAATTTAAGCGAATGATAGATAATAAAATAAAAATAACAGAAAGAAGGAAGAGGGAACAAAATGAATTGAAAAATAAGGAGAAAGGTAAACTGAATTTAAAAGCAAAAAGGATTTGAGAACTTTAAAAAAATAATAGATAAAGTAAAATAAAATTAAGAAAATAAAAAAAGAGACTTAAAAAATCGCAAGTACAGAATAGACGAAGAAGGAAAATAAGAAGAAAAGGACAAATGTATTATGTCCAACCTTAGGGTGGGTTTTTTATCTCCTGATAAATTTAACTTTCCGATATTTACTACGAATAATATTAACAAAGGTCACAAAGAAATATATCCAAGAGATGGAAAAACTGGCGCTAATACTTTGAAATTTTCAAATTGTAAGGAAAATCCCTACAGTTTTCATATACAGAGGAAATCTCTCGCTTAATATTCAAAATCGACTGCGAAAAAATTATAATTAAAATAAAAACAAATTCTCTACTTCTAAAATTACTTTAATTTTTGTGTTTAAAGAATAATTAATTGTTTATAAATGAAAACCTCTTCTTTAGTTTCATATGTTATACTGACGTCAACAGTACATTACTTTCTGTTTTGGTATTTGGAAAACAACGTGGGTGTAATGATTTGTATGAGCTCTCCGAGTTTACGATGGAGAAATATCAAACAGTTATCTACGTAGACGAGAATAAGGCCGTAACTAAGGGGGTTAAAACTTTACATCAAATGTTTCTTATTCATCAGAGGTTTAGTTTAGTTTAGTTGTTTTAACAGAATATTATACCATTATACGGGTATTAGGAAGTTTTTGAAAAATATTCGCCAGAATAATATTCTACATTAATAATTTTCTATGGTGCAGATTACCTTTACTCAATGGAAATAATATTTATTTTACGTCGCGTTACGTTGACGTTGACGTGTCAAGTAAAACAAAAACATCGTTTTGCGAAAACTCCATATATGTTATTTATTCTTTGAAATATTTATATACAGTGACCGGCAAAAAGTTCGCAACATATGGGAAAAATTTTGGTACCATAGGTAGGAGTATGTTGTTGTCATTGAACAGTTGGATGACGTTCCTAGCAAAGTGCACTTGCTAGATCACGGCAAAATATATAATCAGCATATCTATGATGTAAAGAAATAAAACATTTTAGTTTGGGTAAACGTTTTTGAATGTTAAAAGCTATCATGTGCCTCTGATTATGAGATCGCCACCCAAACAAGTTGGTATCTTTGATTCAAATTAGGATTTTTCAGAAAATTTTATGTTGTTTGGAATATTCTCAACATTTCTGGTGTAATAACCAGGATTTCCAACGTTTTCTTCGTATTTAAGTAAGTACTTAAGACGCTGCTTCTTCAAAATCCTGAAAATACACAGTTCGGAAACTTTGACATTGCCGTTGAGATACCCCAACTGTATTTTCAGAGAGGTTCATCAATTTGTTCCTATTTTTACTACTTAACTTTAAAGGACGTCCACATTTGGAAGCATATTCAACCGGATGGTAGTTTAATCATCGTTTTATTATCACGGAGATAGTATAGAATGATTGCATTTATTGACGTGTAAAAGGCATTTGACAATGTAAACTAGACGACACTGTTTAAAATACTGACAGAGATTGATGTTAGCTATAAAGACAGATAAACAATTTATAACTTATACATAAACCAAACGGTAGTCATCGAATGCCAAGACGAACGAAGGGAAGGGCTAAGATAAAGAATGGGATAAGACAAGGATGCTCCTTCTCACCTTTACTGTGTAATTGTTTAATATTCACATACAGAAAGCAATAGATGAGCTAAGAGAAATCGGTATTAGCTAGCTCTATTCAATGAAAGTAAAGAAGATTTAGAACAAACATTGAATGAAATGGAATAACTCCTGAGAAATGAATGCAACACGAAAGTCAATCAATAGAGAGAGAGAGAGAGAGAAAAAAAACTGTAGCAGCAAAGGAATCCAAGGAGTTACCGAATTCCCATACCTACGAAGTGCCTTATGGAAAGGAAATAAGCAGCGGAATACAACAAAGCAAAAAGAACGTCCTTTAATAATAAAAAAAGGGATATTGTCGCCGAGGAAGATCTCTAATAAACTCAAGACCTACGTGTGGAGTGTGGCATTCTACGGTTGTGAAACATGGATATTGGGAAAACAAGAATGGAATAGATTGGAGCCGTTGAAACTTGGTGTTACAGACGAATGCTAGAGATCTACTGAATAGAATGGATCACAAATACAGAAGTCTTCAGAAGAGGCAAGAGAGAAGAGAAAAGAAAAATGTGCAAAGAATTAAAGAAAAAACGCTACAATTTAATATGACATAAACTGAGAAGTAGTAGCATATTAAAGACAATAGTTTAAGGGAATTTTAAGGGAATAGTTTAGGGAAGTTTAAGGGAATAGTCTCTAATTGAGTCTCACTACGATGCCTTATTAAATACTCAGACGTGAGACCCTTGCCAGCTGGGTTAATTGTTATAAAGATGTGTGCCTTCTTGAAGATTAGTCATGTAAGTAAATGTTAAGGATAAGGATAATGTTTTTGTACGATGTATTGAGTCTTTCATTTGGTTATGTATTTTGGATCATGTTTGTTTTAACAGTTAAATTGTGTTTGTATCTAAAGTAATAACAATATATTTCATATTAGTTAACCGTGTACTTTAATAAAACCTCTTGCACAAGCAAAGCTTTAACACTCGTAACGAAGTTGCTATAAGTCTCTACCATCATAATCTATAAAAGCAAAAACCGCTTCGTTACAATATAAGGGAAGAATCCAAGAGGGCGACCGCTGTTAGAGTATGTGAAACAGATATCGATAGATATGAAGACAAATAGCTACTACGAGTTGAAAGGAAAGGCCCAAAACAGGGAGAAATGGTGAGCTAGAGGGATTGACAACTAAGGAGTAGGAAGAGTACTTGTACTGAATTTTTTTTTTTTAAATAGCGCACAACTTCTTTTTTCAAGCGTCCAAGGGTTGCATAAACAAATTTTATAAATAATTTGCTCGAACACCTTCATTATTAAACCACTTCTTCTACTAATATCTGTCAAACACTACGAAATATAATTAGTGCTTTGTGTAACTCTTCAAGTCAAAGTTAGTTTCTTTCCTTTTGCATTTTGAAATCCAGCAGGCCCTGAAGTTTTTGTTACTGCATGTCTTTCTCGTCACTATCAGTAAACGGTTATAACTACAAAAAAATCAATAATCCAATTCATTGGAAAAGCTAGCATACACGGTACTTTTAATGTATTTTCCCAAATAAGGTTAATACATAAAAATTTAATTCCTAAATCTACAGAATGTAAAATATTTGAAAAATTGCAGATTTTCCGAAGCTGATGCGTTTATCGGGTCTATATTAGCTCAAACCCTTTAAAGACGTGTCAGTAAGCGTTGAATAGCTATGATTTATAACCATGTAGTTTTAGGTCAGGAGTACGTTGTCACTGAAAAATGATGACGTGAAAAACTGGCAGTTTTATTAGAACAGAAGTGTTTGTTCACGGTGTACTTATAAATGACATGATATTAAATTCCTTATCTTTGAACCGAAAGTTATCCATCCTAAAGCAATGAGTGTCATGTATGTACCGTTAAGAGTCTTTCATTTCATACAATATCCTTATGGAATTCAAGGGGGATTTATTAGACATCCTAGACGTATCTTCAAACGTACTATTGTATGATTTTTCCACAAGAACAATATAATGGATGGTAATATCGTTTATCCGTCAAGTGTCAGTTATTTTTAAACTTCATAGGTCAGCTTGCTCGAGATTTCTTCGACGCGGTAAGAAAAATCGAGTCGAACATTTTTGCAGCAAGCACCGCAATAAAGCTATTTTAAACAAGAAAATAATATAAGAATTGTTACAGAAGAACTGTCATAAATTTCGTTCAAGTATGCCATGAAGGTGATAGGAATCCAGGGGAACGAACCGGGATATTTTTGTTCTAAAATATTCGAATGCAGCGAACACTACACATATCACAATCTCCGCGATCAAGAACACATGTCGACCTACTCTTTTTAACTTGTAGATATAAATAACATATATTGAGGAAATGCTCCAGTTCTAATATATGTAGTATGATGTATGAGTCCTTGTTCCGCCTACGCCAGTGACGTGGCAACCTTAGATTGGCCCATCCATCTTCCTGAGTTTTTCTCAGTTTCATTACAGGTTTTACATCTCGCGGCAGCGGCCTTAGATAACACGCTCCTTGATGGATTCGAACCCCTGCTCCGCATTTAAGAGTTTTAAATTTAACTTTTAATAGCCTCCTTTAATGTATGTGTGTGGTAATTTTAATCGTGGTCCGCCTTCTTAGCTGGTTTCTATCCTTTTTTTATTGACTTTCCATTCGGAAAATTATTACACACCCTGCTCGCGTATCTTTAACATGCAAGATTTAAAATGCATCTTAGAAGTTAATTAAATTTTGTTATTACAATTTCTTATAGTGAAAGGATAATCTCCGAGGGATATTTCGAAAAATTAAGACGTAGATTTACAGACGCTGCTTGGCCGTTAACGAGTTAGATTTTCACTTTTTTCAACATTAAGAAACTAAAACAGATTCAAAATAGAAAAATAACAACCCACTTCAACAAATGTAAATTTTATACAAAGTATTCGCATGAAGAAGGAAAACTTTCATGTCAGTGGCACCAGTCAACTACGATGGTTATTTGTTCAAACCTTATCTATTCCTTGACGATTTACAAAGGAACAGGATTGACACCACCCAAAACCTCCAATTCAACCTCAATTTTGACTTGGCATAAATTGATTAGATTGCTTGTAGAAGAGAAGGGGTGTAATTGGACATTGCAGTAATTATACGTTGTAAAACAACTGCGAGTTTCCAGTCGCCTTTTATTAACTTATTTAAAATTGTAAGAGGAATAAAATAACCTGAAATACGAACCAACCAAAACCGCCTGAAAGCTAAAAGTTTGATTTTTAAGCTCTTCGAAGTTTCTGAAGTTTTTTTGTGGCCTGAAATATTACAGACTTTGTACTCCCGAAGCATAAAAAATATACCCCTTGAGAAGGTTATCATTTAATCATCACTACCTAAGCTAATGACAAAATATGATTATCTTTGTAAGGAAAATACAAAAATCCTTTCATAAACTACGAAGAGCTAAAAAAATCCAACTTATAGCTTTCAGACGGTTTTGGTTGGTTTATAGATAAGGTTTGGTGGTTACAATGAAAAGCAAGTAAAGCCATACTGAAAGAGAAAATATTGGCAAGAATATATCAAGAAAGGATTGTATATAAGATGAGCTAAAGTTTGAATTTTATTTGTAAAATCTAGAGTACTTTGTGATTCATTCGTATTCTATGACGTTTAAATGGGCCGGAACCGGAAGAATGTGGTCGAGTCAGCACGAAAGAACACGAAGGGGGGTTGTCTTTGTCGAACAAGTTTACTGATATATTCCGTTTTTCCGCAAAAATGTTCGGAAAGTTTAATTTTGACAAAATATTTAATGGCATCTATAAATTTATCCCTTCCGAACAATTTGAGAGCTGACCTTTTTTATTTTTTTAAAAGGCTATTCGACTAACTTTAAAACTGCACCTAAGTAGAAGTTTTAGCGATAAAATCTTCAAGTTAAATTGATAAATTTAAAGGAATAATCGGACCCTTTATGAAATAATTAAATTTTAATTACTTAATTAACGGACCCTTTAAAATGCTCTCTATTAAGATGGTGGAAGTCTATATTTCGATAAAATATAAAGGTGTTAACCGAAGTTGTTTCATTAATTTTATCTTAACTTTAAAACCCACACTCGGACGCAGTATTATATTCAAAACGAGAAGATTGTTTTAAGAGCGATAAATATCTTTAAACTATGCCTAAATGTATACATAACTGTATATACATTTTTTGATGCTGAGTCAGATTAATTAAACTTGATTTTTTGTTAGAAATATGACGAGGTGGATTTTACTCTTTAAAATATTAGGTTTAAGATGAAACAACAAATAGAGCAGAAAAGTCGAAGTTAATTAATATTTCGGTTCGGTTATAAAAAGTCAGTCTCAAATAGTTTTTAAAAATATTAATGTTGGTTATACGGTTGGTTAAACATAATTTTAACGTTCAAAATTAATCGTATTACTTTCGATTCTCATTCATAAAGAACCAACGGGATTATTTGGTTGTTTCGATAGATTAAATGAGCCGTAATTGCGGATTTACTGTAGGAATCCAAATAACATTTCACGCTGTGTTACGGACGTAATGTAGTATGAAAAAACCGATAATCAGATCTATACAGCTAACATTTTCTAATTATTTAACATGTTCATCAGAAAATATCTAAACTTATAAAGGAAAACTTCGGTTACCTGAGCCACATTAAATTGTTGTTTTCAGCTTAAAACAAATAAATTTACTTAAATTGGAGTATAAAATTTATTTCAGTGGATGGAGATTTATGTCCTCATTGCAGAACATAAAGGAAACATAGAGGCGCAATAAAGAACTATCGAAATACATTTGTGGCGGGGCATCAGCAGAATGGCCAAAAATGTAAACATAAAAAGCCAAAAGGTGAAACCAAGACTAAAGTGGCTAAAGGCAAATATTAGTATAATTATATTATATTACTATATTAGTAAAAGAACGAACTGGTACAAATGGTATGAACTACATAAAAAAACACGGTAAATAAAATAGAATTAAACGTTTTCATATCTCCGGACAAATTACAAGTGAGAGTGGATTCTGCACACCAATGCAAATAACAATGGAGGACGCAATTATCCAACGGGTAAAGCTGTTCAACTATTTTGAGAATTAATATATGAAGTAACAGCTATCAATTAATAAAGCAACAAGAACAGCAGCAGCAGAATATGTGCACTTAGGCCTTAGAGTGAGCCGATTGTACTACCACCAAGAAATCATGCACACGTCTTGGTGGTTTTATTCAAGGCACTCAGTTCTATCTGTAAAACTTAGGATGTTAGCCAAGGGTGCGCTAGGGATTCCTGCCATATTAGGCTAGAAATACCCCAACACGGCACCTCTAAACGAGGCGAGTGCATGGCAGTCGCATAGAATATGCTCTGCCATCTCTTCCTCCCAATTACAACCTCTACAGGTCGGGCTGTTAGTTAGCCGTAATCGATACCTATGTTGCTTCAGTTTGCATCCTGAAACTATTCCTACAAGAAGTCATATTCCCTTTCTTGGTAACTGCATCCAGAATTTAGACAATGTCGGTGAGGGGGGCTGACATAGCCAACCTCGCTTGATGCCATTTATCCAAGTTAACCCACCTCTCATAGTGGCGACTGTGAGGTGCTTGTTCTATGGAGGAGAGTCGGGCATGGTAAATGCCACAATCAACTGAATTGTGCCACTCCTGTTGGTGCCACTCCTGCCGTCGTTTCTACTGGTCTAACTCTTAGTTTTTCTCTAAAGAATTAATTTCTTATTTCATCAATCTCTTCTTGTATATCTTTGAATTCTTTTCAAGAATTTCATTTTACTTTTCCACCTTTTAATTGGTATTTTAGTTTTAGTTGGTATCCAAGATTGACTTGCTAAACTGGTGTTGGTTTTGCTATTTCTTCTTTCAATCTTTTACACTTCCTTGATGGTTGCATTCCTTTATTATTCACATTATCCCATTACTTATTTGTTTGATGATACCGAGGCTTGCTAGTGTCACGAATCTCAATATGCATCAACTACTGTGGCCATTTAGCACTGCCTGACTAGAATTTAACCAAGCCTTTCATCTTAGGAGAGATCTTTATCGTGTCAAACATCGGACTGGCACGAAACCTACGGTTGCACCCTTTATCCGAAAGAGGACAACTCACCTCACCTCGACCAGTATTGTACCCGAGACTTTTGGTTTGCAACACAATCTTGCGCTTCGCTACACTGAAGAGACTGATAAAAAGCAATTCATACATTTTACCCAGATTTTAGCAAAAACATGTAAAGAATAATTAATTTTACAATTTTCTAAAAATAATAATAATAACAAAGGGAATTAAAGGCTGTTCTAATTTCTGCGCCTCTTTAGTACGTGCCACACCCCACCCCTTACGTCACAGAGTCGGCGGGGATGTTTGTTACGCCACTTTTTCAGTAACCAATAAATTGCCTGTATGAAGCCCTTTAGATTCTAATAAATAATTCCACCTTATCCACTTTATGTCACTATCCCGCTTGTCATTGAAGTTAGGTCAACAACAGTGGGGAAATCCCCTTGTGCTTTGTTTACATAGGATAACGTTTCTAAAATAACGTAGGCAGTAAAGGAATACTTTCATTACAAATGCTTCTCATCTCTCACATGACTGTCTTGTCAAAGAATTTTGTATGAGAAGTTTTTACAAAATATATTCACATCTAAAAATAGGTTGCACAAAGCTTCAGTTAAGTTAACGAATGATCAAAGTTGACAAAAGAACATGAATTTTTGTTTACTAATATGTTATTTATCATATGAATTTCAATTTTAATTAGATTTTGTTCAATTTAATGAATGATTAATTTAACGAAGCTGTTAAATCATGTTTTACCGAAACCTTTACATTGCTCGATTTGTGTAATACAAGTTTACTTTACCAAAGCGTAGCTTAGCAACCATCTTTTGCCATGGGACATTATTCTGTAAAGCGTTTTAAAACAATTCCCCAATTTTGAACATCTCAATAAATAAATAAAAAGTTCAAAAATATTAATACATTCAAAAGTTTAATCCTCCTTCGTATCATAAATTCAAACAGATAGTAGATGAAAGCTATTTCTACAATTTGCTGTTCATTCAAAATGCACCTGATAAAATCAAATGTTGCTGCAAGTGATCTTCATATTTCAAAACTACTTTCTTTGAAACGTATATCATACTTTCCTGTGTGCGTTCCTTTATAAATAATAAAAAGGTAGCCATGAAACTTTCCCGAATGGTCGATTTAACTTCTGGTAAAAGTCCTGAAAGGTCTTTGTTCTCGAAAAAAAGCAGTTGTCGACATCAGAGTTTTCATTCGTGTACGACAGCTTTGTGATAGTTGTTCGCCGCTTTGAGAATGTTTTCCGTAAACGTTTCACGGTGTAATTCTCCACCGTGTTCCCTACACTAACGTTACTGAAACCTTCACGTTCTAAAGCTTCAGCCTCCTGACATCACTTCAACCCATGTAATTGTCGTATCGTTTACAAACGCCCTAAAGTACTTCATTTACGTGAAATTGGCAATTGCAAAGGTGGTTAGTGCGTATCTTAGCTAATTTCTTTAACACGTTGCGCGATTTTCCCAAATTTAACGGAGATTTCAACGTGAGGGTGGTTTTATAGATATGGCGATCGTACCGGAACCCGCTCCTTTTTGTTTTGCGAGGTACAAAAATAAAGACGTGTGCAACTGCAAGTAATACGTTGAATAAATAATCCATTTTTCAACTGTCGCCGAGAGCTACCAATTTTGTCTTGAAATATAACAAAGTAGCATGCTCGTAGTTTTATGGATTATTTATTTATTTTAAAGCTCTGGGCTAGGATCCATAATTGATACCTTATTTTCAATAAGTGGAATGTAAGTAGACACAGTAAGTCATATATTATTAATATTTAAAAGTGTTTGGTATTCTAGGCACAGTCACTCCCATGAGACAGGGGTGGAGCGGCCCCAAGGCCCTTGTGAAATATTGATCATACCCTCCCTGTCCTATACGTGCTTGCTACGCCCATGTACAGCTTTGACATGATCATCAAACACAGTACAAGTTCATAAATTCCGCGGCATATTCCCAAAAGAATAAGATCGCATTATTTACCACTTTTTTCTATTTATCAGGCAAAAAGGGGTCCGCGAACGTTTGGTTAATTCCGCATCGCTTAGCGGCTCGCCCGGAATTCTCATTACATATTTAACGAAATCCGGGAATGCAAAATTAAGACATTAATAAGGAGTAATAGCAGTTTTGTAGCTGAATCAGTATTCAAGTAACGTTCCGTTGCCAAGATCTAAGCTCTGGCTAAGATCGCACCCCCAGGGAGCCAAATAATGCACCGCTCTAGACACAGGGGTGCATTTTTTATTGACGACGAAGAAGCAAGAATAAATATTTTCTTAGTGGAGTGCATTTTTCACTTTAGTGGTTTGGCTGCTTTCGGAATTAAACCGTTTCTAAACTTAGGGGTTGTATTTTATTAGTTTCACTCCGTTTGAGTGTTGGAGAAAATGGTCTTTCTTCCTTTATTAAATGTTTTCGCTTTTTTGAGCATTTACGAGGAATTATTGAAACGTACTCAAATTTTCTTGGCGCTTCTGTTGAAAATAACAAGTAAACGACTGCATCGCGCAGTTCTAAAACCTTGTTGTTGCCGCAGTCAGTATCCACATAACACTCTAGATTTTGTAATAAAATAGAAGGAAGTTGTAATTAAGCTCTCACATCCACTAGATTAAAATAATAATGTGTCATAATTCTGTCTAACTTAATTATACGTAACACCAGAACGCACTGACCATCGCTTGTAACAATGAGCCTAGCCTGTTCGCTCTTTCTTTAAGCAACGTTGTAGATGGATATAAAGGGTAATAATTATTCATCTCGTTATACAGGTACATAATTTTAACGTAAAAGTTCTCATATTAATAAATTATAGGTACTAGCAAGGAATCTTAAATTAACTTTAACGATGCCTTCGTTTGTTAAATGATATGATTTCTTCTGTTTATTTATTTATATCAAAACTGCAGACTAAAAATAATTAGAATTATTTATTTGATCTACATATGGAAGTTAATTATTGCACAGAAGTTAATTCATTTTCAATGTATCTAAGAATTACAAATAAACACCATGTCATTTACCACTTTCAATCTTTAAATTGTCAGAAAATATTCTTTCACTGATTACGTTCCTTGAAGTTAAAGTTTCCTGAATTATTGTAAAATTCTACTGTTTTCTAAAAATCTCACCAGGAATCGATTTCTTTACATTTATGATAATAATTTTTATTTTACTGTACTTAAATCCTAAGGTAAGCCCTTCATAGTAATCAATAATAATTATACACACTATAATGTAAAGGAGTAACAAGGCTGCCTTGTAAACTAAAGTTCTGTGGTTCGATTTCAGCTGAAATCAGATTAGATTTTTAATACGTAAAAATCTAAATCACTATAGCAGTTGATGCGCATTGAGGAACTTGGCAGCCGCAAACCTAGACTTCACCTATGTAATAAACAAACAAAACGTTTTAAAACTGACTTGATTTGGTTCAACCTCATAGAAATTACAACTTATTCACTTATTTATTGCAGTTTTGATAACCTAATTCAAAATAATGGGTTATATTTAAGGTTGTCGTAATCATTGTAAAGCCTGAGGGAGAACGTAGACTTTGAATCAGTCTGTTTGGTAAAGCAGGTTATCCTCAACTTTAGTAGCAAATCAGTCTGTCCCATTTGCAACCTTTTTTATTCCTACTACAGTTTGAACTGATTTTCCAACAAACATTTCACATTGTTAACAGTTAAGAAACAAGCTTTTGTTGCGAAGCCAATAAATAGAATCAAAAGGCATCTTCTGATATAAGGTCCTAAAGAAAACATTAGTAAATGTGAATGATTAAAAAATATACTGAAAATAATGTTACATCTACATTTATAGCAAGATGAAGCTTTAAAAAACACGCCACGGACTTTCCCAGCCTTATTCTTACGCCTCAACGAAAGTAACACATGCGCAGTTTACATTAACCAAAAACAAAGGATTCGTTTTTTTTAAAATTAAGTTTACTGTTTCAGTTCAGTACAGTTTCTAAACCAATCAAGCTCCTTGACGAAATCTGACTATAGTTGGATGCGAATCCGAGACCTCTGTATCTTGAAACAGGCATTCGCCGACCACCGAGAAGCCCAAATATTAGTTTTAAATAACTGTCATCGATTTAACCATACGATGAACGTAAATATCCCTTAGTTTGGCAAAAATTTATAAATATGCTCAATTTATTGAAAGAAAAGCCATATTAATACAAGAAATTAAGAAAAAAACAGAAAAAATATATTAAAAAACGGTTGATAGTAAAGAAAGATATGAAATGGAATGGAACATAGCGAGGTATCAAGTAAGTAGATAAAGAATAAAATCAGAAAACGATTGATAGACGAAGTAATTAAATTAATTTTAAATGTTATTGTAAAATGAAAACACAAAACAATTTAATAGATGATGGAAGATAAACTGAAGAATCAGGGAGAGAAACACCTGGGTAAAAGCAGAAGAAGAAGAAGAACGAAGAAAAATAATGTATTTCAAAAGAAAGAACGAACAACCGAGTAAAGAAAAAGAGAAAAGGGGGTACAGAACAGATAAAAATAACAAAAGAATATGATAATAAAAGAAAGGTATGAATTTAAAAAAGTATGAAAATGGAAGAATAAGCTGCCAAGATAGAAATACAGAAAGACAAAGAAAAACAGAAAGAAATAAATAAATGGAGGAAATAAAAAAAATAGTGATTAGTAATTTGTTTCAGTTGTGTTTTAAAGTAAGAAGAAATGTGTAGCAATAGCAATCGAGACAACAAATAAAAAAAATCAAAAACTAGGAAAATACATAACAAAAAGACACTAAAACTCAAGGTAAAAATTTGATAAATATCCTATTTATTTTTGAAATAGAAAGAGGTTGCAGGAGAAAAATAATTATAAAAAAGTTTACCAACGGAACACAAGCTAAAACTGATGGGAGGACCAGAGTAAATACAACCGAAAAAAGAACGTAAGAAGGAAAAAACAAAGAGAAGAACTAGCTTACAAAAGCGGACATAAAATTTTAACCAGCTAATGACTATTACAATAATTTTACATGCTATGCTAAATCAGAAAGTGAAGCAAATGCAAAAACGGAAAAGAAAAAGCTTCAATAAACAAGAGAAGATAAACTATATAAAAACTAAAAGAACAGAGAAGAATAATGAATTAAAGATCAGGAAAATAAAGCAGTTTAAAAAATCATACCTACAACAAGCAAATTTGACAACTACGAAAAAATTCAAACGAAGAAGACAATTGTAATTATAAACAACTAGGAACAGGAGAAGAAAAAGAGGAAATAGAAGAAGTAGAAGAAAAAATGAATTAAGGAATGAGTAAAAGAAAGCGGTTTAAAAGCAACAAAAAGATATGGAAATTTACAACTAAGAAGAAACTCAAATGAAGAAGACAATCATAATCACAAAAAAATGAGAGGAGGAGAAGAAGGAGAGGAAAGAGAATAAGTAGAAGAAAAAGAATGAATTACGGAAAGAAAAAAAAGAAAGCGGTTAAAAAATCGGACAACAAAAATAACCAAAAATGTGGAAATTTCAACGAAGAGGACACTGAAGTAAAAGAAAAAAACCAATTAAGGAACAAGAAAAAGAAAGCAGTTTAAAAAAGCAAACAACTAGAAAATAACCAAAAAAGGGGATATTGACAATTAAGATGACATTCAAACGAAGAAGACACTCATAAATACAAAAAAAAACTTAGAGGGGGAGGAATACGGAGAAGAAACAAAAGAATTAAAAGAAAAGAATGAATTAAGGAACAAAAAAGAAAGCAGTTTAGAAAAGCAAACGACACAAAAATAATCGAAAAAGGGGAAATTGGCAACTATGAAGAAATTCTAACGAAGAAGACAAAAAACTTGAAGGAGGAGGAAGAGTGAAGAAAAAAAGAAGGAACAACTGCCGAAGAAATAAAAGAAGAAGATGATGAGGGAAAGGAATCTCAGTCTGCCTAAATTATATTAAATTAGGCCTCAAGGTTTCTTAACAGCCACGCCTACGTCCCTGGTGGTAATTACATGGATTAGAGGAACATTTGTAGATATCCCATTTAAATTATCAAAAATCGTAGCTGAACAGGCAATACATGTACAAACGGCAACCTATACGACCAAGCAAGATTATCGTATTTTATTATCAGCAATTTCCTCAGTTTGGGTTACACAATTTGGTTTACAATTTAATAAGCAAATTAAATTATTGCTAATATATTATGTCTTTTGTGTGTTGGTGATTACAAAATTGTAATATAAGTTCCCACTAATGTTTGCAAAATTAAAAAGTCAACGCCGCCAAGTAAACAGGTTAGAATTTATGAATTTTTCTTAACAAAAAGTGCTCGTGTAATTTATTATATAAAGTAATAATTTATAGAAGTTCAGATAGGGAGAAGAAATGTGCAAAATATGAATTTTGAATGTTATTATTACAACCGGTATTGCAACTACGCCGTCTTATAACATTTTCAATTTTTTTTCTCGAATAACTGAATATTGCATGGCACATATTTCATAAAAATTGAAGTACGCTTGGTAAACACGTGTTGTTTATCTTGTAAGAACATGCTTACGTACGTTGAATTTATTGAATTTTTGCGAATGCCACAACAGCAACATCATTTGAAAAGTAGTATAACGTAAGGGTAAGAGAAAGAGATTCCTTATTTACATTCCCATTGGGGGTACAAAAATATGTTGTAATAAAATTGTAGTAGAAGTGAGTTTAGTTTGTTTTTATTTTTGAAAGTGTGGGTAAACATTTCGTCCTTATGGAGAGTTCGAGTTACATTTGTAAATGAGTATTTTTTAAAATAACGGTTATTTCGGAACCTGTCTAAAGGTCTGGAGTAAGTATTCTGTTTCGTAACTGAAATACATATGTTCGAATGTCGGTCGTTGTCGTTCTTCTTCTCGCCTTCTCAACCTCGAGGAATTATTGCGTTTCCTTTCAGGTTCCAATCCTTTTGATGAGGGGAATCAATCCTCTAGACTTCTATCTTTGTTTAGAGTTTCTTTTCCTAGGATTATTTTCAATAGTTTCCTATCATTCCCCTGTATTTTCAGACCATAATCTCCCTCTAGGTCTTATTTTTTCATGTCTTCTAAGTGGTTCCCATTTCATTGCCCTATTTAGCATCTCGTTTGATTCGTTTATGAATCTTACTGTCTTCGTCCTTTATATCTACAACTATTTCTGTATTCTTCATTCTTCTTATTTCTCCACCTTGCTCTATGATTTTCCCAAATATTGATTGTAGGATTTTTCTTTCTAAAATTCTCAAATCCTGCTCTTCCTTCTTTACATACAATAGTAGTCCTCTCACTCTCTTTTCGTCAGCGTGTGTTGGTCTAGTGTTGGACGTACGCCTTGCCCAACTGTTTCCATTTTCCTGTGTCCATCTCTCTCTGCCTCTCTTCGCCATAATTTACCTGCCGATTTTCTTAGGTCGTCTTCCCATCTTTTCCTAGACCTTCCGGTATTTCTCTTGTCTGTCCATGGTCGCCACACCGTTATCTATTTTGTCCATTTGTCCATCTCTTATCCTTTGTTCTGCTCCTCGCCCATTCATTTATCGTCCCTCAAGCTAACACTCAGAATGGCCCTTTTCATCGCTCGTTGTGATGTTTGTAACATGTGGTTGGAATGTTTTGTTAGTAATCAAGTTTACGATCCATATGTTATATTTGGGAGGACACGCTGGTTATAGACTTTTGTTTTTAGATGCTGAGGTAGTTCAGATGTGAGTTTTCCGAGAGCTACCCAGCCAAGTCGTACTCTTCGTTTGATTTCCCACTCTTGACTAAATATCTTTGTCTTCATTCTGTTTATAATGATACCTATTTTGCTGGCGACTTGCATAAGTACCAAGTCATCGGCGAATCGTAAGTTGGTTAACCTCTTTCCGTTGATATTAACACCTTTATCTGTCCAGTTCAGCATCTTGAATGCATTCTCTAATAACGCATTAGTAAACAATTTTGGGGATATTGTGTCGCCTTGTCGTATGCCTCTTTGTGCTTTCACTTGTTCGGTGTTGTCAAAACAGTTTTAGTGGCATTTTCGTAGGGATCTAATGATTTGGATGTAATGGTAATCTATTTGGTATCTCTTAAGGCTATCTATAATTGACCAAAATTCAATGCTGGCAATAGCCGTTTAGAAGTCGATGAAGGCAAGGAATATTTTTTTATTGTATTCTATAGATTTTTGTAGCAGTTGTCTTAGATAGTGTATGTATATGGTCTTCTTCTTCTTCTTCTTCTTCTTCTTCTAGAGCTATACCATCCATAGTCGGATGTAAGCCTCCACCAGTTGTTTCCATTCTTGTCTGTTACTGGCTCTTTGCATCCACTCATGACCGACGTGTCTTTTGATATCGTCCGTCCACTTTATTTGGGGACGTCCTATGTATCTCTTGTGTTTGCGCGGTTTCCGTTCTATTATGCGTTTGGTCCATCGACTATCTTCAAGTCTGGCAATATGGCGAGCCCAATTCCATCTTAATGTGCATACTCGGTATATCACATCTGTTACCTTTGATCTTCGTCTTATTTCTGTGTTAGACATGCAACCTCTTGTTTAAGATATTTAAAAAGATCTTATAAGCTGTGTTCTTGCTGTAATTCTTGGGAACCTGCTTAGCCCCCTACTTATAATATATTGGTATAATAACTCTTTTACTCCATTCATTTAGCATTGCCTTTGTTTTCAGATTTCTTTAATGGATTTAAAAATCGTTTGAAGTCATCGCCCCATATTTCAACAATAATTTTACCGCAGTATTGTCCGACCCTGGTCCATTGCTGCTTTTAGTTCTTTTTATTGCATTCCTTACTTTTCTAGAAGATTTGGTGGTTCTATTTTTTCAATTTCTTCGTCCGCATTACTTACACCCTTTCTTCTTATTATGTGCCTTCTATTAGCAGTGCTTTGTAATATTCTTTCCAAACCTTTTTCACTTCTTTATTTTCGTAAATACTCACTCCTTCTTTGTCCTTAAATCCTTTTGTCTTTAGTACGCTGTTACCCTTTATTAATTTTATCTTCTTGTAGAATTCTTTTCCTTTGTTTCTCGAATTGTCATTTTTTATAATTTGTATATGTTATTGACGCTGTTTCTCACTTTCTTCCTTGTCTATAATATCATGGGGATTTAACTATCTCATCCTTGCTAAATTTTTTCTAGTTGTTTCTTTCTCACACTTATTGTCGTACTGTTGTTCATTCTTCTTGTCCACTATATTATATCCCATACTTTGTTCGAAATCTGTCTAAAGGATTGGAGTAATCATTCCGTCTAGTAACCGAAATACATACGTTCGAATGTCGATAGTTGTAAAACTTCTAAATGTACAAGCAATGTGAATTAAAAAAGAGAAAACAATTTCTTCTACTTCTTTTAGAGCATTTTTATTTGAAGAATTGTTATTTAAAAAAATCTAAAATGACTGATTTTTTGTTTGTTTGCTTCTAAATATTTACGCTGCTTTCTTTTTCACATCTATGTACTGAAATTTAATATTTAGTTTCCTGTTATTGGCTTGAAACCATATATCTCAATATCTGTTAACAAACGAAATTTAAACCTCCAAATACAAAAGGCAACCACCGAGTTCTAATAGTAAAACAAAAACGTACAATCCTATTTATTCTTTATCCCTTGTATGAGGGTAAACCAAGGGTACAAACCTTCGCAAGCCAACTGTTCGTAAAGTTATTTGCAGGGGTGAATTTCAAAATAATGGCTTAATAGAAACGCTCTTATTGAAGATTATCAAAACAATACACCATTTAATTTTCTATTTTCTTTCTGATGAACCAACAATACAGAATAACTTTTTTATTAACCATTTCATCATTCATTCATGTTATTTGCTAAACAGGGGACTTCATTATTTCTGCTCTTTGTTATCTTTTTCGGCTATGATGCTACGTTGAACCAGTTTAAAAACCACGTCATGAGAGTATTAAAAAATGTTTGATGAAATCGGGTGTTAGAAATTGAATTGATGGATTACAGAAACCGATAGTTTATACTAATAGACCTCAGAGTGAGGGATTTTTTCTTAAATTATTGCATAATTACCAAAATTAACTCATTGGCAAAAGTTTCATTTCTTATTAAGCCAGTTTTAAACCAGCTAGCTTAATATGTTGTTCTGTTGATTGGTCCATGATATAACAAAGAAAAATATCAACGTAACTGGTTTATACAATTTTCTTTTGGGTTAGTATTAAAATAAATCCGTCGAATAATCAGAGAATAATTTTCCATATCCTTGCATAAATTTCATAACTTACGCTTAACGCTTATCTACAAAGCCTTTTATTATTAAAATAAATAGAAAGAGATTTTTGCTGAAAAGTTCAGCTTCCGCTGTTAAAAGAGTAAATCACCTTCATAATAATTCTTCAGAAGGTACGAGTATTTAACTACTTCTCAATAGAATTTTCTTAAATTCCTTCGCGTCTGGCACCGAGTCATAGAGCAATGGCACAATTCCTTTAAAATCGTAGAGCACAAAAGGCAGCACGCGAGTCAATGGCTTTGATATAAAATACGAACCGCTGAGTGCTTAAGAAAGAAAGCGCTTTTAATGCATTTAGTTCAACGGATGTAGGTTACAACGAGGAATCCATTTCTCCCAATATGGTATAGTAAGTAGCCGGAAGTAAACTTCTCAGTCGCTCCCTTCCGTTGAGATCAAAGCTTACCCCATACCTTTTGAATAAAACAGAAAAGTTATTCCCGGTAGTTATTTTTGATTGTGCCACGAGTTTCGGAAGGGGTCATGGATTAAACACGTGATTTTTAAAAGGAACTGCGGTACATAATCAGAAGCGCTTTCGGTAAGTTTGTACTGCACTTAGCTCTCGTTTTGGAAATAATCGGTCCTCTCCAAATGCAGAAAACGCCGCACTCTCGGGGCCAGATACATACCTTAAAGTTAGTGTAAAATGAAATCTATTGTTAAGTTGGAAAAGCTGGAAGGATGTAAAACTTTCTTCCTCGAAGGGTAAATATTGCCGTTGTATCTCGTCTGAGATATAAATGTGTTTCACTGTAATAGTAATACGTCTCAACCTTTGTGGCAAACGTAACTTTGCTCCAAAAGAAATGCTTATGATCATCGTTCTTATATTGTACTTTATTTTTATATTTTTGAAGTACAACGGCGGGGTAAAAGCTGCACCCGGCCACCAAATTGGCGTTTAGATTCGCAGATGGTGTGTGCAATTGCAACCCGTGGTTCTTCAAAAAAAAAGGAGATAATAGTTTAAAACTGCATAAAGAGGGAGAGTCTAATTTATAGGAGTGCAAATAGGGGCGAAAATAACAAAATGACCCTCTATAAATGAGTAAGTGTGTGGTTCAGACCCTTTCCCCCTTTAAAAATGTGACAAACTTTGATCCTTTTGCCTTTAATAGAAGTCTAATTCCCCAACATGTGTATAGAAAAGCACTTGTGTTAATTTGAAATCGTGAAACGACAAAACAAACAAGAAATATTTCAGTTTTTGCCAAATAATAAAGTGTATTCATTTACAAAAAAACATAGAAAATTAACACACGTCGGTTTATTACGCCATCAGGTTTAATCCGAATGTAAGCTCAAACAAGATCAAAGTGTCAATTTATCAATTTTAGCATGTACCTATGCTCTAAGAGACATTTTCATAAAAATTTCACAGCCAGCTTGAGTATTTTGTTTAATGAACGTACTTTATTATATCCTCAAGGTATTAGTACTCAATATTCCGAAATCGGAACATTTTGGAATTTGAAAAAGCTTGGAGCTTTGAAATCGGACCCAGTAAAACACTTTTGTCCGTGTTTTTTGTATTCGACCTCCTCCAAGGAATTTTATTTTAGCATTTTCAGAGGGCTTTCTACTTTTTCCTTTTTCCAGGTGCTTTTTTTTAGTAATTCTAGCTCGAGGGATGAGAATTCTTGCAGGATTTTATTTGTAAACGAGTTTGCTTTACAATAATCCAACGCTTTCCTTTTTATCTACGTTTGTTCTTCAGATTTTGTTTGAGATATATTTTTGCATATATGTATTTTTATCAATTTTATTGTTGATTTGTAATGTTATTTACAGATGTAGGTACTGAATTTTCGAAGATTATATTTTTTCTTGATGTACATTTAAATATGAAAAATTGTCGAAAATATTATTAATTCTTTCGAAAAATTATTCCGTCAATATTTTTTAATTTGTTTGTTTTCCTCGTACTTCTCTAAAATTCTAAGGTCGGCGTTCTTTAAGGTGAGTTTGTAAAAGCTTTCCAGTTTTTATATGACGTACTTATAATTAAAACTTTTATTTAAATAAACCCCTTAATTGAGAATGCCAACCTAATGTTAATTAGGTATTAGGTATATTAGCTTGGACTGCTTGGAGAGGTTCTTCCACTAACAAAAATTATTTTAAGAACAATTTGAAGAAAATACCATGAAGTTTCTGTAACTTTAAATCCCTGTCTCTTATGCCCCCAATCCCTTTAACTTAGCTCTTTCTATGCCTTTTCTTTTTTTTTAATTAGGGCACCATTGCTATAGTCAAATGGCCTTCCTAACTGTCACTCTGTGAGGCTCTAAATCTCGACGACTCGTGGAAATTTCCACGCCACTGTCGGGATTTGAACCTGTGTGAACCAATTATATTGCAATTATTGATTTTAAATGAGAAACAAGCTAGTGAATCCCTGCTTAGATTTAGTACCTCAACAAAATACAGAGTAATTAGTAAGTATTATATAAGATTTCTGTCGTAAGTCAGGCACTGCCCATCGATGGTTCTTGTCTTCAGGCCTTTTGAATCTGCCATTGGTTGGTCGGTTGGTGGAACAGTTCCCTCACAAGTTGCTTGCTATGGTCGGCGTTGCGATCTTTATATTTGATTTGATAACATATGATCTGATTACATCAGTTGCAAAAAGTATATTGAAATCATTATGGAGAGTTAACTTTGAGATGGAGCATTCATAATCATCTGAAGAGTCTTTGACTGAAATGTTTGGAGAATCTTTATGTTTGAGGGTTTTCTGCAACTTCACAGCTCTATCCGATATGTCCAAACCGGTTTAAGTGTGGTTTTATACAGGATTAATTTGTTTTCAAAGGATTACTACAGTATAACTACCACCTTCTGTTAAGCAACTAGTTCGTGTTCTTGAGCTCTAATTCGAGTTTATTATTTAGGCTAAGTTGTGGGCAGATAGTTCTTTTTGTAGTGAATGTCATTTGAACCGATTTATTTGTTACAGTTGATTTTCTAGTTTGAACCCACTTGAGAGAAAGTTCAGGTGATCCTGTAGATTAGAATCTGCGTACATAATAGCAATGTCGTCAGTAAATATCGCCATTAGTAGATATGTCATTTGACAGCGGTATATCTGCTGTAAACATTAAATATAGAAATGATTTAATGAACTGGTAGTTCGACAAAACAGCAAATTTGGATTTGGAAAAATCAGTCTTTTATTTCGGACTTCAAGATCAGATAGCTGCTTCTTTAACTTGTATAATAAGCCGTCATGCCATACCTTATTGAAGGCTTGTTGTACGTCGTGGCACATAGCTCCTTTTTTTCCAAATTTTCCTTGGTTTTATTTACCAGTCTGTGGCATTGTTTGGTGATGGGGTAATTTTGCCTGAACCCAAATTGGTGCTCTGTGATTAAGTCATCTGTAGGCGTGTTTTCCAGTATTCTGCTAAGTATAAGTCTTTCATGCACTTTAGGTAAAATAGGCAAGAGACTGATTAGCCTATAGGAGCCAATTTCTGTTATAGATTTGCCGGGTTTTGCAACCATGACAATATATTCAAATTTCCACAGTAAGGGGTAGAAACATAAACGTAGCATACTGTTAAAAATGGAAGTTAACAACACGACAGCTTTTCGTAGAAGATTCTTTAGTACCTTACCAACAATTAAATCGTATGCAAGTGCTTCGTGTGAGTTTATAAATTGTATTTCTTTACTGATTTACATAGGGGCTGTTATTGGAAGAGATAACTGACATGGTGCGTTAAGGTAGTCTAGTACTTATCATCTGAATGTGTGGTAAATATACCGACAAGATGTTACAAATATATTTGCTTTTTCGATGTCTGATCGTGCCCAGTTCTCATCGGGTTTTCTAATTGGGGGTACAGGAACAACAGGTCTTTTGAATTTTGCGTGGTTTTCCACAAGGAATGCTTCTTCAGTGGATAGGTTGATGATATACGTTTGAAATGATTCCTTTCTAGGTTGTGAGTTAGCCTATTTAGGTATGTTTTGTCTAACGGATTTCTGGAGCTTCGCCAACGGCCCCGAACTCTGCGTTTTTCATTGACAAGTTTTTTAATATGTAGAGGAATATTATATTTATCCGGAACTGTCTTGTTCCTCGTTGAAGTGGCTATCCACGCAGCGTCATAAGGATGAAAAAGATTTCAGTAAAGATTGGTTCAAAAACACGTACCTCAGAAGTTAGGACTTAATTACTAATCAGTTTCGAACAATCAATATTTTTAAAGTGTCTATGATTTGCACTTTTTATTTAATTAATGTATTCCTTCCGTTTCTCTGATTCGCGTAATAATAATCAAATCAATATGTTTTTGGACTTTGAACTTCCTTATGACGAGCCCAATGCAATCCCTGATTTTGACTATTTGAGGGCCACACTGCTTTGTATATAGGCCAAACATGACGTAGTTTTGACATTAGACCTAAAGAACATGGAGGAAGGCAAAAATGTAACTGAATAGCTGGGAATTGTGTAGAAATGTGCGATGTGGTTAATATTTTATGTTAAAATTCTTCATGGAAAAAATAAAGGTATAAGGACTTATAAACATATTTGTAAAGAAATAAATTTAACCAATGATGTAAAAGATTTTCAGTTTAACCCTCTTCCGAAAGTATTTTTTATTATATTATTTTATTTTTTATTCATATTGTGCATATATTTTTTCGTTTGTTTAATTATGTAGTTTGTTTTATGTACTTCTATTGAATTTATTTATTGTAGTTAGGGATTTGTTGAATTTTCCATTTTATTTATTTCTATAATATATTTACATGCTTGAATTTTAGATTGACTATTTGCTGTGTTGGTTTTGTTGATTATTTTATTTGTATTTGTTAATGTCATGTTAAAGCCCTAATGCAAATAAGTGGCCGGCGGAAATTTAAGCTTCAAACTTTCATGGGATGTGCCATCAGAGAAATTATTATTGTCATTATTATTATTGTTATTTCCTTACGCATCGGCTTCTGAGCTCATTAAACATCTAACTAACCTAACAGGATTCAAAAGTTTGTATTAATGCAGCCATGACTGAGATTCAAACTTGTGTTTTCTTCTTTGCAAAGCGCGTATGCAACTATTAGGCCGCCAAAGGACCTGATTGGAGATATTTTTTTGTATTTTCTGGGTGTTAATTAACGAAAGAAACGGTGTCAAACAACAAGTTTGAAAACTGACAGGGCTAAAAATAAATCCTTTAATCCCCTAACGCTGTTGAAATCAACGTCAAACCAACAAATATTTTAAAAGTAGGCGTTCCTTTCGTACAGCGCTTTCTTGACATTCGTATTAGTTATCTATTTTCCATTGATTCGTCCTCACTTGACTCTCTTCCAAATTAGATTTATGGTGGCTTTCGGTAGTAATACCTGTGTGTCAACCCTTTACAAGAAATTGCTTCGTTAAACCTCGGCCATGCATTAACTCGTTTAAAAGGCCAGATTTATAGCCGGTTTTTGCAGAATAAACGTTCAAAAAACAAGAAGCAATCTAATATCTAATCCCGCCCTGCCTCTCTGGAGCGGCACGTTTACTTTCCTCTTTTGTATGTAACAGTTGCTCGGCGCCTGATTCAATTGCAGAACAAGTAGATGTATTTATTTAATTGTCATATTAACTACGGAGCGAGCGAAGCCAGTTCACGTTCAAACCATTGCATCAAAAACATTTAAGCCTGGACTTGCTACGTTTTGTTCTATTGGAGGGTTCATTTTATTGGTCATTTTAACTGTCTATTGTTTTACCCTCCTGTTAATGCTGCAATATTTTATATTGTGAAGTGTATGAAACGCACCATCTGTGCAATTAAATATCTTTTTACAAGAGTTACTTACATTCTCGTTTTAGCCATACCGAAAAAACTCCGATTTTTTATAACCTAATTTTTTTGTTTTATTTTAACAACTCTGAGGCGAAATTTTTTGTTTAAAGTAATTCTGAAAATTTGTTATACAATTTGGCAAAGTTATGAACAGGATAATTTATCTCGGACTTCCATAAAATAAATGATTTAAAAAAATTAATTGGGCCTTCCGATTTTTTCAACCCCAAACAAGATAGAAAGATATGGAAAACCTAAAATATAACAAACTGTAGGAATTAAACACACTACTAATTATTTACTCAGTTGCCGCTATCATTCTCTCGCATATCAACCTATCGAGAACCATTTTCTCCTCAAAGGGTTCTCAAATCTATTCTATTTAACGTCATGTTAGTTAGCCTTTATTCCTCGCTTTTTTATGTTAAATATTCTTCTGTATTCAGCTCCATAGGTACTTCACTTTTTTTCTCAATTTTTTTACCATGGCTATTAGATCTCTGTTCTGGGCTGTTTTAGCCAAAGTGTGCATTGGTTACCCAGTTGCTTTCGTAATCTGATCTATCCATTCTTCTACTTTGCCTTGGATGATCAGTTTATTAGGGCCTCTGCGCATAACATGAGTTATATTATGCTAGAAAGTCTTTGGCTAATTTGAAGCTCTTTCAAAATTAGAACTATTTCTATTAGTATGATGTTCGATCCACAATACATTTCTGTGGAACAATCTTTTTTCTTTCGCTTTGTTTTACCGTCCAGGATTCACATCTACAAGTTAATACTCGTATTACAGACTAATCTTATTTTTAAGATATATATTATGTTGGTCTTTCCAAGGTCTTGTTAGTTTAAATAACCTAATCATTCTTGGCAACCTGATTTTGTTGTACGCCACCTATACACATATATTTTGTCTTTTTCTAGTCCCAAATTTTTGTACTCTTCGATGAGTTTTTGTGCCATATATTCCAGGTCCTGTAAGCTTACCGTCGGCAAAATATATGTACATAATGGTACCATTAACTGCTATTTCCATATTTTTTTATTTCCTTTCCATGTTCAAGGCTAATAATTTAAATAATGCGAATGAAACACAACGTCCTTATTTAGGACCCTTGAATAAGTTCATTTCCTACAATAATTTTAGCTCTAAGGTTCTCATACCGGTTTTTTTCCCCTCTAATGAGACAGATATTAATATTTCTAGTTTCTAGATCTTCCCATAGCTTCATTAACGGTACGCTGTCATAAGGTTTCTACAGATCTACCTTCAGTAGGCGTAATTCATAGTCAAAAGCTTTTTTTTTCTATTAATTGCGTAACACAAAAAAATCCAGCTTGTTCCTCGGTCTCCATATCTTTGTACTCATTTTCGACATTGATTTAAAAAAAAATTCATATATCCTGCTCATGGCGCTGATTACCGAGATTCAACGGTAGTTATTCCAGCTTTCTCTGTTCTTTCTGTATACGGTAGAAAAGTGAGAAATCGTCCACTCTTTCGACACTTTTTCTCTATTTATATGTTTTATACACAGATTATATTCGGTGGTGTACGCGGCTGTTATCGGGCCACTGTTATTTTTCAAACTTCATTTGAGCTGTAGTGGTATTGGAGGCTATACTCTATGATATTCTGTTCTGTGGGATCATGATAAGCACAATTTGAGCTTTTCCCTTACTATGAATTTTAGCAACTGATCATGGCCAAATTGGCTAATTTACCTTCTGTAAAAATAGGGTGGGTTTCATGTTTCATGTTAAAGAAATGCTTATTATACGAGTAGGCAAAGCTGGGTAAGCCTATGTGTTCTTCCTTTTGTAACAGAAGGAATGCAATCAGGGACAATCAACTCTCGGGATTTTTCCGATGAACCCTTGTGAATTTCCCAAAAACAGCTAGAATTTCAGAGAATTACGATGAAAATTGTTATACCCATAAATTAATAGATAATTTACATTAAAATTTTTGGCACACAGAGTTTTATTTGCAATCGCTTCAAGCTACATTTTTACAAAATTTTGATATGCACTTGATAGTAATATGTTACAATAATCTTATATAAAAATTGAAATACTAACAAAATAGTTTGGTCAGTTTAAAAAACTCCTCATCAAGTTTGACGTACCCAGCACGCCTCAGCCTGTAGGTATTGGTATGGTTATTGGTTATTCCTATAGTTAAACATTATAGCAATTATAAAAACTAACTTTAAATTTTACAAGACAGAACTTCTATATATTACAAATTATGTTATAACGATAAACGTAGATTTTTCTGATCACCTGCAGATGCAATCGTAACTTACCGCATTTTATAGTTGGGTTATTTTATAAACACCTGCCGATTCTTAGCCTTTAAATCGAGATAAAATCTTAGGCGAGTCCCAGAGCTCCTAGTATAAGCTTCTTGGATAAGTAATTGATATTAGGTACTCCCGTCTGTTGTAATCAGCAGCCTATTCAAGACGTACATTCGTAATATTTTTCCATGAGGCCATAAAAGATACGATAAACGCGTTAGAAATATCAAGCTTTGATGTGAAATTACACCTTAAAACATCCGCAAAGGATATGTGTTTGAAAATGGACTCCGAAAGAGCATTAAAGTGCAATTTTAGGATTACGTGGTGAACCAGTTGCATTATCTTATATATCTAAACCTTACTGTTATACAATTGTTAAGGTTAACGTTGCAGACGTGTCGATATAAAACTCTTTTTATTATTAGATATAACGCTTGATCATTCCCACATACAATGGTCTAACTATAAAACTGTTTACTTCACCCTAACAGACCTATAGTAAATGATCAAAGGGGTCCCGCTGTCGTCTTTTTGGACACCGCTAAATAGCGATAATTAAAACAATATTTTTATTATGCCGAACGGACTTTATAACAGCACAATAGGTTATGATGCTGGCTGTAGGGCAAGTTTAATTCCCACCAAGATGTCATCGTTAGTCGATGCGGGGTAGTCCATGACTTGCAATAGTTGCAGCTGCTTCGTGTCATGTAATTCCGCGTCAGTGCTTATAGTTAGCCTTTTTGGACTTCTGTAGCGTGAAAGGCACATAAGTCAACGTAACCCTTCATTAAATTCAATACCAGCAATAATAATAATTATGATAAAAGAAATTTTTGAATACGGCCCACATGTTCTTTTAATTTCATTATGGTTAATTCACTAACGAGGGTGGTCACGATTATAAATTCAATTTTAATCGAGCCCAAATTTTGTGTGTGTTTATTTAATACACATCACACCTTTTCATTGTTGTCTTGGTAATTTCTCGGGGCATTAGTCGGCTTGGGTATACTTATGTGATCTTATTACAGCAACCGACCAAGTGGCAATTATTCAAATCGCCTTAAACACTTCAAGCCCGCCGGTTTCCGCTGCCCACGTTAAGCTTCATTGAGCTGTCTTGTGCTTGCAGACATCAGTGCAATTATCATGAATAATTCTCGTTTTGTACCAAAATAATGAATCAGCCGACAGTGAGCTATCTCTTAACTGAAAGTTTCTTCGGTACGCTTTTGCGTGTTTGTAAATCCGCGGTTGAATTTTTCAAAAGCGAAATGTTCACACGTACGTGTACACGCATTGTTGTTTTTTTAACATCCATAAAAATGATTTGTTACAGGTTTTGTATGGAATATCAACATAATGTTGCTAAATCGTTAAATTTTTGCGTGGCGTCGTAACTCGTAATTCTTTATTTTTGTAAACCCACATTAATTTTCATTCTTTGAAGTTTTTGTGGGCCTTTCTTCGGGCACGTTTGTTGGTAATATTTTTTTTAAATCTTTTAATTCAAACTTGCAAAATGTTCAAAAAACCCTATGTTTTGATTTAAGATTATTTTGGCCTAACGTTTCCAACAAATTTCAAAGTTTCTCATTACTAAATGTTCTAAAACTAATAGAAATTCTTCGTTTTCTGAAGGATTTGTAACTGGATTTTCAATTGGCACTCTTGAAATTATTGCGAAATTCATTTCCATAGTCACAAATTTTTAATTTTATTTTTAAACCAGAGTGAAAACTTTAGTAAGAAGACCAAAAAGCATAACCTTCATAGCCTGGTTGAAAATAGTGTAGGACGGTGGCGGATGGGGAACCGGTTGGTTGCGTTTTCCATTTTACTTAATTATTTTTAAAATGACGTATTTATATTTACCAAAGCACATTCGATCAACTTACCAAGGAATAAGGTTAATTCCACCAAGGTTAGATTAATGCGTAGTCTCGACCTGGTCTCGTAAACACCCAAAGCTTGATACACACATTAATGCTCATATCACCCAGGCAATCATATAACACAGATAGCAGCGATACATGAAAGCAAAACATGCACACATTACTACATTTAGCAGTATAGGTTCGATTACTGTTACTTACAGGGTGGAGGGAGTCCCCCTGTGAAGTCCCACGTTGCATCTAGTAGAAAAACCCTTTGGGATGTTGGGAAGTAAGGATGCTGACGATGGGTGCACCTTCAGCTACCTATGAACCTGAAACCGGAACCTACGCGCGCACGCCAACCATGGCTGAACATAGTCAACAAATGGGAGTTCATGTCGATGTTCCGTCCATCCTAGACGACCAGTACTTCTAGGAAGTCCAACAGAACAAAGAATATGCGGAGGCGTGCCTACCTGACCACCCTGAGGGGCATAGCCCAGGGATCACTGCCATAGGCAGGTCGAGGGTCTTTATAACTATGCCCCAAGCATGTAACTAGTTATCCTCAGGTCCCAGAGCTCTGACAAACAACAACGAGCCTCATGCTCTGATAAACAATATGCCCCAACAAGTCTTGGGGCTACACAAGAACAACAACAATATCAATAATATCAACAACAACAACAACAACAGCAACAACAATGCTCAGTGCCTGTCCACATCAATAACGAAAACAGCTGTTTATACCGACCTTTTCTCATCGGACATTCAATCACATGTATTCAAAATCTCAACTACTGGTCATTACAATTACATAATTACCGACCAACTTCTCATGTTTTCGTTACTAATTATACAGAATGCATCTTACCAATGCAACACTATTTAACATTCTACACCAACACACTTGGTCTTTATTAACACATCTTCAGCTAACACATGTGTAAGCTAAAGCGTCCCGCGACCGACTATCCCTCAAATTTTGACCTAAGTCGAAGCCCTTAAATCGTAACTACTTCCCTTATTTTAAACGCTCTCGTTCGGGTTTTGTAAACAAGCGGTCGTTGTTTTAAGAAATCTAATGCTTACGTCACCGTCGCCAAAAACTACGTAGTTTACTTTATGGAGCTGAACTGCGACCAGTAACAAGAGCTGTTAGAGATAAAATTTGAACGGTAGAGCTAGATTATATGAGAAGATGCCTGAGAGTCACAAGTAGAGATAGACTGAAGACGGAAGAGATTTGGAAAATAATGGAAATAATCACCAATATTTTGGAAAATCGAGCTCTCCAATGGTATGCACTTGTCAAACGTATGTAAGGAAACAGATGGCCCAAGAAAATAACGTAGTGAAGTACGAGAGGCAAAAGAAAAAGGAGTCGGCTCCTCGCCCTAAACTGGGAAACTCACATAAGTAATATAATGACGGACGGATGCTTTAAGGAAGGAGACTAGGAGAATATGAAATTATTCAAACATAAAATGGCAAACTCAAGAAGGTAATAACCGAAGAAGAAGAGGAAACCAGGGTTGGATGTGTCCTAAGAAGCCTTCTAATAAGCTATTTGCAAAATATTCACCATGGAAACGATTGTGTAAACAAAAGTAAGTGGAAGATAAATTTCTTCTTCTTCTCTTCTTCTTTTGCCTTTACGGCGTCAGATCCTCGGTCTTTCTTTTCTTTCTTCATTTGTTAATTCGTTTCTTTCATACTCTCTGGTTTCATGCTAAGTTTATTTCTTTTATTATTTTTCTCTCTTGTTTTTGCTACATCTTTAACTTTCGTAATAGCTCTTCTGTGAACATTTTCTTTTCTATCTTTTAACGATATGTCGAGCATTTGTCGTTCCATGGCACGTTATGTTAACCTTAGTTTGTTCATCGAATGCTTTGTGGGGGTCCAAGTCTGCGGACCGTATGTAAAGAAGGGTCCTAGATTTACTCCTAAGTAATACACTAATAGTCTATGTTTATCTGTTAGATTTGCATTTCCCTTACTTACTTTTTTAATTTCTCTCAGTCCCATGGTATCGATTACAAATTTATCATCTTTTCTGTTACTTCTATTCCTTTCTCTGTGATTGACGTTATATTCGAACTTCCAGTTTTATTCTTTCTTGTTTATGTCCAGGTCCATTGGCTTTCCCAGTTTTTGTCATTTTCATCAGTTTTTTCTCTCCGATAGACGAGTTCTTTGATATTCCACTTCCTTCAACCCTTCCTCATCATTATCCAATTTCCATTGTGTTCCCTCGATTATTAATTTTTGGAAATCGATTTTCATTGTTTTCTCTTTATCTTTTCCTTCCTGTGTTCTTTGCCTGAGTTTCTCTTAGGTTTCTACTTCGTGTTTTGTTATATCATAATTGGTAAATATTCTTTGTTCTTTAAGTCTTGATATTTGTGTTTGTTTTGTATAATTTTCAGTTTTATAGATTAAGATCTTCACCATGTGTGATTGATTATTGCAATTCAGTAAAAAACTTATTTTATTAAACCGTCACAGTTATAAAATTTTAGCTAATGTTTCGGCGATTATGTTCAGCCTTTTTCCAAACTTAATTCTGTATACGTGACTGTTGACGCCTCATGCTAGCAATAAAGGCCGGTTTAATAAAATAAGTTTTTTGCCGAACCGCTACAATAGTTTTCAGTTTATGCTGGAAATCAAACATATTTTCTATGTGAAATTTGCTGTTCTCTTTTAATATATTTAAGCTGGAAAGACCTGCCCTACGATAAATTTTACTTATACTAGGCATTCGTTAGAATTTACTAGAAAATATTCCAAACCTCTATTTTGAATTTTACATAATTTATTTTGAAATCTTAAAGCTTCAAAATTCTAGACTATAATTTAATTTAATTCTTAAAACTTATATGCTTACACTACTATTAGGTTTGAAACTGCGACGGGGTTCCTTCAGTATAAATTCGGTTAAATTTAACCAGTGAGGACTAACAATTGGGAAAATGCTCAGTTTACTTTTTATACGTTTTCTGTAATATTTTTTATAATTAATTGTTACGCAAAAACTTTATGATTCATATCTTTAATGACTATTAGAAATGTAAATCTATAAATCACCACTTAATATGACTTAGTAAGCAGAAATGTAGACTTTTATTATACCTAAACGTTTAATTATTTCCTCCAGACTATCTATAAATCACAATCACTTTTATTGCATAAAACATAAAGCTCTTCAAACGTATTAGGAAAAAAGTAGAAACAGCGAAACCAATTCACCAGATTTGTATTGCATAACATAATAAGTAACATCGAATGAGAGAATGAGTTGATTTCATTGCTTTGGTATTTTAATTAATAAAAATACCAAGGACTGAATAGTTGTTTCTATTTTATATAATTAAATAAATTAGATATCCCAAAAAAATCGATATAAATCTTTACTTTCTCTAAAGGTGACGTTTATTTGTTTTTGGTGTATTTATCGAATCAACTTTAGGTAACAGCTTATCTTTCTGTCTTTTGAATCTTCGAAAATTGGAGTTTGGGTTAAGTTTTCTTTACGTTTTATCAAAAAAATACGTTTTTACGTATTAATAAGGAAAAAGTTGCCTGAATAGATTTAAATTTAATGTATTTTTAATGTAAATAGTAGGAAGGATCAGAATTAAGAATCTGTGATATGAAAAAGCGCATGGCTGAAGTGTAGTGTTCGTAAATAAACTAGAATTTGTCATTGTAAATGAATTATCCTTAATATCACATACGTCGACAGTTCAATCTTGGTCTTGAATGAAGACGAGAAGCATCCCTGCTGAAACCAAATCTGTTTACTTCGCGCTTAAGTCAGTCAAAACAACGTTCACGGAAAAGCCTTGTAATTCCATTAGTAGGAGCCCAGGCCTTTGCATTTGCAGAAGGATAATTTACTTAGATTCCCGTCAGCATCTTATGAAAGAAGCCCTACATAAGAACAAACAAGTTAAGCCACCTACCGATTTGCAAACGTTGTGAAACTCGAGACATTTGACAGAGATAAGTTGGTTGTAAACCTTAGACAGCATGAAATACTGACATAATCGTTAACATAAACACAACTTAGTTGCAGGTTTGCTGAATTTGCATATATACTTATACTGTAAATCTTCTTGTTTAGTTTATTTGTCGCTTTCCCTTACAAACACCCCTTTTCCTTTTCAAATAAACACTAACGCACTGAGATCTGAAATTGCTCACGACGTTTTCGCTATCGAGATATTTTAAACAATTTTTAGTTCAGTTTCAATAACTACTGGCTTTCAGTAGAAATTATTTTATTCTCGAGCAATTCAAAATCTGCTAAATGCTAAATTAGAACGTTTCAGGCTGTACAATAGTACAAGCTACAAAAAAAAAAATTAATACTAATTCAAAAAAGTAGGTTGACTTAAATTTCTTTCAGGAAAATTATATTTCTGACGTAAAACTTTCCCACGAGTTAACTAAAACCAAGTTAGTCCTAAATCAGTTAGAAACATTACAAAATTAGGTTAAATCCGTGCCTACCAAGTCCAGTATTTGCCTAAAAATTAGAACTACAAGGCTTTGTTTAATTTGGGAACAACGAAGCGCTGATTAGCATGTTCGTTATAAATATTTCAGTGTAAACACGTTGGTTATGAGATTCACACACACAGACCACCGCCAACTCGATTACTGCACCTAATGAAATGTCGTATGCTAAACACACTTGTTTTGCTCTCGTTTTTATTAAGTTAGTGGATCTGGACGGCGGTCCCATTAGCATGCAACGTTTTATTTCAGAAACGAAGATTGGAATACGTCTCGTTATTGCCCTAACGTTTTATTTTTACATAAGTTGGTAGTTTTATCGTGTATACAGGACAAACAAGACACGTCTTCTTGATGATAATTACTGAAATTGTTCTGTTGGATTCCTTATTTGAAATTAAGAAAGTAATTAAAATTGTCTTGTAAATTATCAACATTCAAATGAAACCTTTGTGGTTTAGTGGCATTAATCGAGGATTTTTGTGGCATCCCCAGTAGCACAAAATGTTTGTACAATATTTTAAAACAATATTGTGGTAACATTAAATGTAACATTTTTGAATATTCCCTAAATATTTTTTTCAAATATTTATCAAATATTATTTTAAAATATTTACTCAATGTCTGAAATAAATATTATATGAATATTTTTTACAAATATTCAAGCAACATTTGTGGATTTTGTTTTATAGATATTATATTATGATATTAGCAAAATATTTGAAATTAATATTATATGAATATTATCCATAAATGTTTAAGCAGCATTCGTGAAATTTATTCTACAAATATTATATTAGGATATTTGGGTAATATTTCGAGTTCATGTTGTATAAATATTATCTTGTATTATTATTAGGTATGTTCACAACACACATCTAATATTGCTTGGTAAGGTTACTGTAATATTTTCGACAAATATTTAGAATACATTGGTATTTCATCAACATTATTTAATAAATTCTGAATATTTATCGTTTATATTAGCAACCAGTGATTGTTAATAAATAAAAAAATATTAGAATTCTACTTTATTCCTGTGATATAATACATATAATGTAATTCGATACAGTATAATACAATATAATACAATATACATACATACATAAAATAAATAATAAACACAATATAAATAACATTTTAGTTTTCCTTAGGAAGCCGACCTTTAATATTTGCTTGAAATTCACTTACAGCCCTTTTTATGTCTGTTTGTCTGTTTCTATCGCCTCCTTATATCGGTCATTGTGTGCCCGCTGTAAATAATATTTACTGTTAATCATTTTATTTTATCAGATATACAGTACTTACCAACAACGGCCTTGTACATTTTTAGTTCACAAAAAGGGAGTTTTCCCTTCTTCCCATGCCGGAATAATTCTCGGCCACAGCATTTGCAATTAATTTCACCTTTTGCAAAAATACACTTTTGTAAGTGTTGTATTCCCCAGTTAAAAAGAATATTTGAACCTGCAAGCAAAGGAAATTAATTAATTAAAAAAAAACTAAATAATTAAAAATTAAGTTAATTACTTAAATTGAACAGCACACAAGCACAAAAATCCTGGAGACACGGAAAAGCAAAATTTACTTTACGACAGTTGTCTTCAACTAAAACTCGAAAATGCAAATACCGATATTTTTGTTAGTAGGTATATCCCGTTTTAATCTTTCTAGAATGTCTGTAAAAATTTCTAAGCCTAAGCTTTTAAAAGTAACTAAACAGTTCCCAGAAAGAGAACAGAGAACAACATAGAAATAAGGAAAGGATTCGTATCATTGTAGCTTATTTTCTTTTGTTTGTATTTCAAGGTTTTCTAAAAAGAACTACACTCTACGAATAGGTATTTTACAATAATTGAGTCATACAACTAAATACAAAAATAAAAGTTATATTTAATATACATATACAAATAAAATACAAAAAGAAGTTAAGTATTTAGGAATTGCACTTCCGGGAGGAACTAAACACAATTTTCCAAGTAAGTAATGCTACAAAAACCATCATTCACTGGTTAAATAATTTACCGAGAAACCGGAAATTTCCGTAACCTTCCTAGGAATGCCCAAACTACAAAACTATAAGAATATGGACGTCATAGGTAATATTCTATACATTTAAACCGATATCATTAAAATAAACAAATACAATTACCTAATAAAGCTACATCACCTAGAAGGCAGGTAAATAGAATAGGACGCACGTTTCAAGATAGTTGTTTTTTAATTGCATATGTTTTTAAAGACTTTCGAAAACAATATATTATGTTTGAATTTATTGCTACAACATCATCTTCAAATATCCACAGAATATCACAACAATCTTTGAAAAGAAATATTTCACAGAAAACAGAATAAAATGTTTAAGCGTGCTTTATTTCTAATATTGTTCAAATATTACGTAATAATGTTTAACAAATATTATTGGAAACTGGATGTTGAATATTACTCTGCAATTCTCAAAATAATATTTTCCCTACATTGTTTTATAATATTGCTGTTACATACGGTTCTTATATTGGCTGAATATTCCTTGAATACTTAATTTCAAATATTATTTTAAAATATTCTTAGGATATTCCTGCAATATTTAAAAAGAAGATTGGTCATGAATATTGAGAAAATATTTTCCTAATATTATGGTTCAAGATTCAAGATTCAAAATATTCAAATATTGTCTCAATATTTTTAATACATCAGTACAATATTGTGTGCTACTGGGGATCATTTAATACTTTCTTTGATTAAATTTGGGAATCACAAATCATTGTAAAAACTGCAGCAAAATATATATCGGGCAAACCAAACGTTAGTTCTTTAAAATATTGTTGTCGTTTTCAGGATTTCGCCAAGTTTTTAGCATCAAAATTTTATTGTGGTTTTACAAGGTTTGTTGCTGCAAACTCGAAATGAAGTTCATACATGATTTGAAGCTGGATTTTTCCTACAACTTTAAAATATCGTTGAGGTTTTCAGGGATTCTTCAAGTTTTCGTCATCAAACTATGGACTAAAAATTACTATTTTAGTTTCCCAACTTGCAATCATTAAAAACGAACTTAAACTCATATTCAAACAGATTTGAGATTGAGGTTTTCCTATGGATTAGATTCTTTAAAGTATTGTTGCAGTTTTCAGGGATTCTTCGGGTTTGCAGCATCAAACCACGAATTCAAAATTTGGTTGTGGTTCTAGAAGGCCTTTTCAGCTTATCAGCACCAAACCATGAACTCGTATTATATTCAAACATTATTTAATAAAATGATTTTCCAACAAATCCGGTTCCTTCAAATATTGTTGGGGTTTTTCAGGACCTTAGGTATTCATCATCAAACCAAGGGCTCAAAATTAGGTTGTGGTTTTTAGGGTTTTAGATAAATAGATAGAAATGATTGCTGGTTGAAATTTTCTAATGGGCTGGGTCCTTTAAAATAGTGTTGTAGTTTTCAGGATTTTTTCAGATTTTTAGCATCAAAATATAGACTCAAAATTAGCTTGTAATTTTTAAACCTTTTTCAGCTTTTTAATATCAAATCACGATCTTAAAATTAGGTTTTGAACATGCTTTGAGGCAAAATGGAGTGTGTTCCCTAAAATATTGTTTATTTTTTTAGGGTCCTTTCAAGCTTTTAGCATCGACCTATGGACTAAAAATTAGCTTGTGATTTTTTCAGTCTCAAACCACAAACTCGAAATGAAGTTTAAACATGATTAATAGTTGGAATTCTCCTGCAAGTTCGGTTCTTTTAAATATTGTTGCGGCTTTCAGGGATGATGATTCAGGTTTGCAGGATTAAACCATTAATTCAAAACTAAGTTGTGATTTTCAGGATTTCGTCAGCTTTTCACCATCAAATCAAGAACTTAAAATTACTTTAAAAATTGATTAGTTGCTGAATTTTTTTACATATTTGGTTCTTTAAAATATTTTATGTTGCGGTTTTGTACCGTTTCTTCAAGTTTTCAGCATCAAACCTGAGGTTTAAACTAGGTTCAAACATACTAGAGGCTATTTATTGTATATTTAGTTCTTTACAATATTATTATAGTTTTTTAAACTCAAAATGAATTTCAAACGTGGATTGCAACTAAAATTTCTTTATAAATTCGGTTCTTTAAAATATTGTTGCGGTCTTTCAGGACTTTTTCATGTTTTCAACATTAAACCATGGACTTGAAATGAGTATCAAATATTATTTGAGGCTGTTCAGTTCTTTAAAGTACAATGTGATTTTTTAAAAACTCAATTGCAGCAGGCTGTATTCTGACTTAATACAGACAGTTCTAAGGTTATTAAGACAGAATACGGCCTGCTGCAATTGAGTTTTTAAAAAATCGCATTGTATTTTTCTACGAGACACAGGGTTGTTTCGGCTTTTCAGCAGCAAACCGCAGACTCTTTAACTTTAAATAGATAGTTTTATGAAAGTTGCAGTAAAGTGTATATAGGACAAACTTCCCGCTATTTTAACGCTACTTTATTATTCAGTAAAACATGTTTGCACTCCTTAAAATTTGCAAATATTCAGCTTGTTTATCATTATCATTACAAAAGTAGCATTTAATCCCCCGAAACAATTACTCCCCCGAAAAAATCGTGACAAGAATTAAATACAGTTAATTACGCTCAGAAAACCCTAAAGTTTAATTCTGGGTCCACAATATTATGGTATCTGATATTCGTCCCCCAAGCCAATTTAAACGAAAATCAGAGAAGTTATCAGATTTTTGGGGTTTGAAATCGAAGGGAGCTCGCCTGAATTCCAGATCAGCACATATGTAAATGCGGATTTACAACCAAGTCAATCTGGTTCTGGTTTTTAGGGGAACGATTGCGATCTTTTGAATTTATGGGTTTAAGTCTGGTTTTACTTGCTTTGCCTTTAATTACATTAGTCAGACTTGTTTTAAAAAAATGTTTGAGTAGGGGACATTAAGAAGTAACGATATTTGTAAGGGAATGTCTGGCCAGGACGTAGGTTCTGTTGGTGTTTTGTACGTTTAGATTATGCCAAAAACTTTCTGTTAAATTAATTTTAGCTTTGTTGCAGGTGAGTTGGAGTCCTATTTGTGTACTTACAGTCTACGGCATAAACGTAAGTTGTTTTCTCAACATTAATAATTTAAAGGTAGCTTAAAGAAGTATTCGATATTTATGCTTTCCCGTTTAAAAATTTCTAAGTACGGTCATGATCGTTTCTATTGTCCATATAGGGTTTCAGGACAATAAATTGGGATGGATCGCAAATTCAGATAGTCAATTTCACTTGGTATGTCGGTTAAGCTACTTACTGTGATTTGCTGTGGCTGACAGCTACCGTTAAAGTCAAGCTGACCATTACCAGAGTTGTAATGATTTAATGAATTACCTTAGCTAGAGTTGTGCATCATTCGGTTTAATCTAGACGCCTTAATTAATTGTTTTAATGCGGTTACGTTTTTGAAAGTTAAATACGAGCTAACTTAATTAAGGAATTAGAAATTTCAAATAGAAATTGCCTTTGTTACTCCCATTTTTGGTTACGTGTCGGTTTTAAATTTGCATTAACCTTAATCAAAAAATCTTAAACAAATATTTACATAAAAGGGCACGCCCGTTTAACGATTTTGAAATTAGTTCTTATCTCTGTTCATCCTTTAAACGTTTTACCTCGCCCCGAATGTGGAACAGCAGCATAAATTTTCCCCAAATTTCATTTGGTTCCGGTTGTGCCAGTTCGATATTCAGCAACATTTTTCACATACCCGGTAATGAATTTATTATAGCTTTAGACATAATTCACGAACACCTGAAATCTGATAACCCACTTTGAAACACTTCGTGCTATGAATAATTTATTTACTTTGTGGCAGTGTGTAATACTGCTTTATTATTTATTAGCTAATGGACGAAAGCGTTTCAGAAATTCTTTAAAGAAACATTGTTAGGAATTTTATTAGATGATATCGAATTTTTTTCAAACTGCATTTCCTCTTTCGTCAACCATCAAGCCCAAACGTTGCCCCAGACAAACCTCAAGCTTGTGATGTTTACAAACAGTAAAATCGTAATATTTGCTGTTTTTTCAATGATTTTGTATGCTTAAATAATTCATGTACCAATTCACAAACTGGAGGCCTCCAAAGGCATTCTCAAAAACAGTAAATTTTAGTATACGAATAATTTAAAAATATATTTAAGAATTTAAAAAAATATCGAAAATGTATTAAGTTAGCAAACATGTATTTCTCTAATAAAGCAATAATAAATATAACTAAACTTTGAAAAGAGGATAACTATAACAAAAATCTTAAAAACCACGCAAAGGAACTCTTATCCTTTTTCTAGTTTGTCTTCATTATTTTTTATTAGAATGCCTTTTTTTGTTTTTGTAATATGGAAATCCTCCTTACGAACCTTTCCTCATTTTGTTTATATTCTGATCAGTGGCGGCTTGTGACTTTAGGAATGGGTGAAACAGATTATTGGGTCCCCACTCACCTTTTGGGGGTCGAGCTACAGGAACAGCCCCCCGGTTGTGCGTGAGTTTCACTTCAGAGTTTACTTACGAAATTATAAGTTTCTTGAATATAAAGTATTTTCTTCTGTGTTTCAAACTTGCGAACTTATCGATGATGTCATTATAAAACACATACCGGATCGTTTGACGGGAATATTGTATAAAAATTCGCTTGATTTGCCCGTTAAAATGAACAACAAACCAAAAGGCAGGTTACGACTGACGCAGGGCTAGAATTTGTTTCACTTCTCCGTTCAAATTTAATTGCAAGCGTGCTGTTGCAATGACAACGGCACGTATAAGTACAAACATACGAAAATTGACGCAGTATTCCTATATAAGCGAATCTGCTTCAGTTGAACGCTTGTGGTCTGCACTTCTGCGGTATGTACTGCGGAGCGGCATAACCTGCCGGGGCTATGGAAAATATCGTGTTCTGCGGTGCGGTGCGACATATAGCTACTAATAATGTAATAATTAGGAATGGAAGGAACTATTTAATTCTTTTCTGGTTACCTATATTAACTGAATTAAAGAGAATGAACAAAATTAGCATTATTACAGATTTTGAATAAAAAAAAAAACATTTAACCGAAAAACATAGGTGAAGCAGCGCTTCACCTGCGTCGTCAGACTGGCCGCCGCTGAATCTGGTATAGATTTCTAATTTCCTTATTCTCTTTCAGTTCTTCTATCTTTTTTATTTTTTGTAATTTCTCTCCTTTTTTCTACATATTTTCTGACATTTCCTTCTCTGTTTTTGATATTGTTTTATATTCTCTGCTGTTTCCTCCTTTATCATGTTTACCTACTCTTAGTCTTGCCCTTACACTAAGCTCTTTTTCGCATTCCATATCAAACCATTCACTTCTTTCCTTCTTGGTACTTTCGGTTAATACCAAACTTGCATCTTGTATGGCATTCCTTATTTCTTCCCACATTGGATTTATATTTTCGCTTCTATTGTGGCATCTGAAAACCTTCAAAGTAATCTCACACTAATTGAACATTGGCCAAGAAAATGGAGGTTTCGGGTCAATGAGACAAAATCTGTTCATGTTACTTTTACAATGAATCGAGGCACTTGTCCAGCAGTAACATTAAATAACACTCAAATTCCCCAAACTCAAATGTCAAATATCTGGAAATCCACTTGGATAGAAGATTAACGTGGCATAAGCATATATTTACCAAGAGAAAACAACTCGGCATCAAAGCTCGCCAAATGCACTGGCTGATTGGAAGAGAATCCCAACTTAAACTGGAGAATAAACTGTTGCTTTATAAAGCTATATTAAAACCTATATGAACCCAAGTAGAACAACTATATTGCTCCAATGTGGGCGCAATGTTGTTCTCTATTGGCCCTATATTGTTTTACTATATCGGCCCAATCAGCGAATGTTAACATTTTGCAATATTGTTTCAATATCGGCCGGTCAATATGGAACCGATATTAGATTTTCAATATTGTCCCAATGTTGTTAAATCCACATAGAGGCTACATGTGTTTTACTATATTGTCCCAATGTTGTTAAATTGTTATAGAAGCTATATACGTTTTACTATATTGTTGCAATGTCGGTAAATCAATGTAGAGGCTATATACATTTAACTATATTGTTCCAATGTTGTTAAATTGTTATAGAAGCTATATACGTTTTACTATATTGTCCCAATGTTGTTAAATGAGTATAGGGACTATATACGTTTTACTATATTGTTACAATATTGGTAGACTGATGTAGAATCAATATGCGTTTTCCAATATTCTTTCAATCTTGGTAAATCAATAAGACACATACATATATGTTTTACTATATTGTTTCAATATTGGTACATCTAACAAAAACTCCTAATATCTAGACCTCTAAAGTTAAATTATTTGTTTGTGTATATTATATATTTTTAAAGCATCATTTACAAATATAATGAGTATGTCCACGCGATCAGTATGTAAAGTCTCATTTAATTTTTAAAAAATAAATTTATGATATTGAGTGTTTTTGCTCTAGCACTAAAACTGTGACATTATTCATTTAATTTTTTGGTTTAATCACATTTCTTTCCATTTAAGCGCATCTGTATGTCTTATAATAACCAAGTTCCCCGTGTTGAAAAGGGTCCCGCAGACACACTGTATATTTTCGAAATTGTACTATATTAAAACATTTTTTTTTGTAAATTAAGGGGTCGTTAATAGCATTCAGGTCGTTATTAGCATTCACATTAGAACGCCTCTTCCTGCAACCATCCCGATCTCCCGCAGTTCCTAGAAGCGCTCCAATGCTAACCAAGATTTCTTGGTCTGTTGCTGTACCATAGTGAATACGGCTTCTGAAATAATTTATATAAACAGTTATTACGAAATCTTAGAACAGTTATTAATAAATAAACTTACTTCGTACTACTTCGTGCAGTTTTAAAGTCGAGAAGTTTTGCTTCCCTTTCCGTCCTTGAGCTGAATACTCCAGACTGAGCTCTCTGTTTAAAGCTCTTGTCATCATATTTGAAAGAGCCTTCTTCAAACTATTACCGCCTATCAGCGAAAAATACTTCACCTGAAATCGTTTACAATGAGCAATAAAGCAAGTAATGAATTACAAAAAAATACATAAAAAATTGTTTGGTGCCTTGGCTTACCCAGTTACAGCGTTAATATAGATTCGAAGTTATATAGCGTAGGATCTTAAATAATAAATAACTATGATCACAAAAAAAATAACACGTGGTGGTTAAGTAACCAGAAGGGTGCGCAATACGGAACTTAACAGCGTGACTGTATCTAAGTCGGTCTTCAAGAAAGTGGAAAAAGGAACATCATTGTTATTTCATTCCGCCCGGAGAGTAGGGGATTCAAGTCACCAAAAATACGAAAAACAATAAGAACAAAATTAACTACATTAATATAGTTTAAACGGAAATATTAGGCAAAAAATTATGATTTATTTAGCAATTACCACGGTATATAGGAATAAATCACTAAATAAGTACCTACTTATGTAATAAAATTATAGTTGAAATTAAAAGAATTTGAGATAATCAATAAACATTAGTAACATAATTGAAAAACATTAACGTCTAGCAACTATTAAACGCTTTGGATTAACGACCGATTTAACAGACAATTTAAAACAATAAAAAACTTTGATACAAGTTTTATTCGTGGCGTTTCGATCTTGGTTTTAGATCCTTATCAAACTATAACAATAATTAAAAATTAGTCAAGAAGTAAAAAACTAAAAAGAGTTATAATAGTAAAAAACTTAAAAATTAAATAATTACCTGTGAGTTAGAAACAACCAAAAAGATTATTGATAAATTTGCTAGTAAACAAACACATTATGTTTAGAAAAACCAAAAGACTCGGGTACCAAAAACTTTATTGCAACCACATGTTGAAATTTAGGATAGTTGGTTCAAACTGAAGTAGAACTTGAAAAGAACAAGATATTAACTAACTAAGGACGGAAAGGGCCCAACCCACATTTTAATTTATCTCTTGGAACGAAACATATTCACTAAAAAAGGTTACAAGGACAGAAAATTTTATAATTATTATTCTTTTTGGTTATCAGTATGGTTGTTAAGTGTTAATTTATTAGATTTAATATGAAGCATCTCAGAAATTAGTCTTTTAGAAGGATTAGTTTCAGAATCTAAAATTTGTATATTATCCCGCATATCATGAGACTGTACCATGCGGTGTAAAGAAATAACATTAGTAAAATTACTAGAAATATTTTTCTGATGTTCCTTTATTCTAGTACGTAAATTCCTCTTAGATTGGCCAATGTAACTCATAGAACAATTATTACAGTTAATTTTGTAGACAACATTACTAAGTAATTGAGCCCTTTCTGTCCTTAGTTAGTTAATATCTTGTTCTTTTCAAGTTGTACTTCAGTTTGAACCCACCCTCCTAAATTTCAACATGTGGTTGCAATAAAGTTTCTGGTACTCGGGTCTTTTGGTTTTTCTAAACATAATGTGTTTGTTTACTAGCAAATTTATCGATAATCTTTTTGGTTGTTTCTAACTCACAGGTCTAAAGCCAAGATCAAAACGTCACGAATAAAACTTGTATCAAAGTTTTTTATTGTTTTAATTTGTCTGTTAAATCGGTCGTTAATCCAAAGGGTTTGATTAGTAACAAAATTTCACTTACCTCTAAACAGGACGAAGAGTGTACAACTGTACAATAGGATATGCGAATAAATCACAAACACAAACTAATTATTTATCACTTTGAATTGCAGAGTTACATTTAAAACTACAAATTACTTAGAAAAAGATGCTATAATTATATAAACAAAAATAATAATTCTTTTATTTTCAGGTACCTATTCAAATTCTATTTGTTACACTTCAAGTAAATGTTTTATTTACAAGAGTCTAGACCAAGTGGGGTAATCGGAGACAGTTTTTGAATGTTACCTCTATAAAAATTAAAATTCACAATAATAGGAAACGTTAGTATGACGTTAACATTATATTAGTTAGTAATTTTCTTTTATAACGTCATTTTTTTAATAATGAAGTACAATTTTATCAAAGCATGTTAGAAATATGTAAATTGCAGTTCACATTAAAATAACCTCTCTCATAAATTAAATTTATTCGTTTTAGGGGTAACAGCAATTAGCTAAATATTAGCTATTTGTGTGTGCAAAATTGGTTAGATGTAAACACTAACTGAGAGGTAATTTAGCTTACTGCTTATATCTACTTCTATATACGTTTTTATCTTTCTTTATTAAACACATTTTTTCGAAATCAAAGTCAGATTTACAACAGCTGTGATTAAATAATTGGTTACCTACGCTAACATCTATAAAAAGAAATCGCTATTTATGCAGTTTAGGTTCGATATTGAAATGCTTATATCGATATTACATCCACAAACCTATATTGGATCAAAATTGCAAAGCCAATATTGTTAAATCTTATATGTATTCAATATAAATTACACGGTATTGAGGCAATATAGATTTACCAATCAAGTAACATTATCGTAAAGTCGATATTACAAAATCGATATGTATACAGTATTGGTTCGATATTGAAATGCCTATATCGATATTACGCCGACAAACCTATATTGGACTAAGACTGCAAAGCCAATACTGTTAATTCCTATATTTGTTCAATATAAATTAAACGATATTGGGACAATATAGATTTGCCGATCAAGTAACAATATCGTAAAGTCTATATTGCAAATTCGATACTTATGCACCATTTGTTGGATATTGAAATACCTATATCGATATTACATCGATAAACCTAGGCTGAACCAACAATGTTAGGCCAATATTGTTAAATCTTATATTTACCCAATATAAATTGCACGGTGTTGAGGCAATATAGATTTGCCAATCAAGTAACAATATCGTAGAGTCAATAAAGTAAAAGCGATGTTTATGCATTATTGACTCAATATTGGAATGCCTATATCGATACTATGCCGATAAAACTAAATTGCGCCAATATAGTCAATACAATATTGTAATAAAGATATTGGACCTATATTGGTTTTTTATAGATTTTGCGACATGTGATTTATATAGTAAAAACAATATTGTTCCAATATGTTTTCTACATCGTAAATGTTGGCCCAATATTCGAATATTGAGCCAATATTCTGCCAATTCAATTCCGAGATAGTGTTCTACTTGGGAACCTACGGTCTGCAACTATGGGGTACTGCTAGTACCTCCAACATAGAGATACTTCAACATTTTCAAATCAAAACACTCAGAACTATACCTGATGCACCCTACTATGTGCCAAACTTTGTGATTCACAGTGATTTAAAAATTTAAACAGTGCGGGGGCAAATCAAACATAAGTTTATAAAGTATAGTGATCATGACCAACTGCATCTATATACTCCGTATATACGGCCAGTCCACTCCGTTTAGCCAAGATGCTATTTAGAACGGACGATGGCGCCATTTGAGGTGAACTATACTTAACTAAACCATTATCATTACATTTTTAGTTTTTATTTATCTAGATTGTAAGTAGCTTATCACAACATTTACTTAATGTTTATAAAAACAGATTGAAAATTTAGTTGAAAAAAAAAATATGGTTATTCATTGTTCTCCCTTGCTTTCTATCAGTACATGGTCAATCTGATTATCTGTTTTTTTAACTGGGAAAATCCACGTGATTTTACAAAGTTTTTGTGGTTAAAATATGTGCTCATTATTTTAAAGTATCTTCCACTTACCAAATCTATTAACATTCTTCCATTTGAGTTTGTATTCGTATTTACTATTATGTATACCAGTATGCCAGTATGTCTCGTCTCTACCAATCTTCGCGTTGAAGTCGCCTACAACCATTTTTAAATCATACCTAGGCGTATGAGAACGTTATATAAGTAACTTTTTATTTGTAAAGATAGAGAGAGAAAGAATTAAATAGGCGAAGTAGTTCAGGTTTTATGGGGAATTCAACGGTCTGAAGAAATCTGATATACAAGGTGTTGTGAAAAGTTATTGGTTAAAAAAATAACTTTTTGTACTATCTCACGCATGTAGTTTATTTATTTTTAGAATTAGAAAAACATGCTTCAAATACCCTTGGAACAATGTACGTAGAATAAGACTGCATAGGTTTTTGATAACTGTTATCATTTCCGAGTAATTGGCTAAAGTTGTATTACTTTAAATAATAAAAATATGTAGTATAAGATATCAATAACTTTTTAACAACATTTCGTATATCAAATGGTTTTTAAACAATATACACAACTTGTCTATTCACTTTAATTTCATTTTTTCCTTAATTTCATTTTTTCCACTTAAATACAGCGGTGGGCCCTCTTTGCATGTGTCCGTGTGCATATCACTGCCAATATTTTTAATGCAGCATTGCATATTAAAGTAATCAATGTTGCAGCATATCTGTGCTCTCACTTTTGTCCCAGCTTTACGTCTAAATTAAGTAACGAAAGTAATGGATAAAAGTGTCGAAAAATATTAAAATCATTTAGTAACAGACAAGACAATTATTGATTAGAACAGATGCACGAATTTAACCTTTTCTATAAATACGAAGTAAAACGAAAAGTAAACACTAATTAAAACGTCGATGATAAATTTAAATGTCAAGTTTTTAAGCGATCCATTGTTTACTATCATCGCTATAATCTTTCCCAGTCGGCATTTTGCAAATAAATAAAGTTTGGACAAGTTTGCAATTTATCATTTCATGGTATTCGCGCTGCAAAACGCTCTTGTACTAAGACGAAACTTATAATTGGTATTCACAATGAATGCCGGAACCCCTTACAGTTTAAATGCGAAGAGAAAATGGGTTTGCAGCGGCAAAACATTTGCATTATATATTATTATCTTGCAGTAAAATGAAAATGCAACCGCCAACAAATTGCTGGGGAATTTTAATTCCTGTCAAATTTTTCAATGCCCAGTTTCAGTTAAGTGCCGTCGTTTTTATCTCCGAAAGGCGATTTCTTTATTCGGTTGTCAGGAGTTGAATAGAAACCAATCGTTGGGGGTTGCTAACGTTATGGCCAATGCAATACCTTATTGTAAAATTCGGATGATGGATGAAGCAGTCATGTAAAAGCAATTTCAGTCCAATAGGTGTTTTACCTGGCACAAAACGTAGTTACTTCCTCTTTTATTATTCTACGAAACACACCGGTTGCTCATTGTGGTTCTATACAGGACAATTATTCTCTTTTCTGTACCCTGCACCTGCCTCGAGATATTTTTGTTCAGATGTAAACATGCGATTAGGATTTTCAATAGAACGAGCAGAAAAAGGCTTAAGTTTGAATATGCTCAAAATTGTAAGGACTGTGAGAAGACGAACTCCCTGAATTCCGAGTTCTTCAACTCTGATTTATTGACATCACATCAGTAGGAAACTTGGACAATTCGACGATAAAGGAGACAAAAGTTTTCCGAAGAAAAATAGAATGACCCTGCCCACCTACTTATTAGTTATTTGATGACGATAATAAAGATTTTTGGCCATGAGATGCTTTTAGCGTCCATCGGGAGTTTCGATTATTTTATATTGGAGTTCTGATTCTCTTATGAACTCCTATACAAATATTTCCTCAATAATCAATTTGCGTTTTCATTCTTATTTATTTTTGTTATTTGATTGTAGAAGGAAATAACGAACAAACACAAGGAATAATTTTGTATTTTATACACTCTCCACTCCTTATTTGGACAATTGTTAGCTATAAGTAATTTGAGTGTTATATGGTTAATAAAAGTCCAGATGTAGGCAGTATTTTGTTGTCAATTGTTCTATAACTATTTACTATTACTAATTTATAATAACTGATGCAAAAACCTAAGCAAACAATATTTCAATTAATTTAGTTGGTTTTATCTAACCTAACTTTTTCCAATTTAAAGTTATATTCGTTTATTTTTCTGTTTTTTTTTATTTATCCTTAACGGGTAGGAAAAATAATTTTAAAAAATTGGCAATTGTTAACCTAAATTGAATTATTTAATTTAATTTAACTTAGTGGAAGTTACTTGCAATTAATTTCATTTAATGTAATTTTTGTTTTAATCTTTGCAAAGTTACATAAATTATTGTAATTAAAGTTAATTAATTAGAGTTAATTTCACCGAGTTTAGCTTAACAGTAAAGTTAACTTCAGACGTTTTAAGCTAGCCTAATTTTATTATATTCGCTTATTCTCATTTATAACCTTTTAATGTTTTACTAGGTGCATTTTCAGTTGCACTGAAAAATAATGAAAATCGATTGGTTTTGGTATTCTTGTATGTATTTTCTCTAAATTCTAAATTTCAAGAAGCTCTTAACCTAGCTAACTTTTCTGAGTTAACATAACCTAGGTATGTTTTCTGTTATTTTATTATATTTTCAGCTGTTGAAAACCATTAAATCGACTAGAAGTATAAACTTCTAGGACTTGATTATCCTGATTCGTAAAGCCGATGATTCCGATTCAGAAAGTACCAGTAAAAATCTGAATTAAATTTTATTTTGTTAAATGCTTACTTTGGGGTTGAATTCGAAAAATTTGAAATAAACCCTAAAACATTCAAATTTCAGAAAAAAAAAAGAAAGAATTTATATATTTTAAACAAAACTATTTGTGCTAAGATATAAGAGATTTCTTTCATGTTCATGTGATTTAAAAACATTTATTTTCTTTAAATTCAAGTACCTAATAATTTCTAATAAAAATTTATTTTATTTTTAATTTTTATCTTTTTTTTAAATTTCTAAACTTGTATTTTTTATTGTTTTTAAAATACTTAAAATATTAATTTGTGTGTTTTTTAAATATGCAACATGAATTAATGTTTTGCCTTTAAAATGTAACTGCTAAATAAGTCTACCCTATCCTTTTAACTTTTTTCTTATTTCTTGAAAGGTTTACTTTGTTGCTTCATTCGTTATTTACTAAAAAAAACTGTTTTGTACTTAGTAACAATTGGCGGAATTGGTTTTGTTTTCGCCTTTGCAGGGTTTATGTAGCCAAGCGATGCTAAACACAAGAAAGCTTTATTCCTCAAGGTAAAAACATCGAAGCTTGTTCTATATACTACCATGGTAGGTACCAAATTAAGTTAGGTTAATCATGAGAAAATTCAAACTTCTTCCAACATTTGTTGAATTTTAGGTTATGCTGGCATGATTTTTTGTCAATTTTTGAACTTTGAGACAAATTAAGATTTTGATAAGTTTTATAAATCATTAAACTTTCCAAATTAACAAAACCTCATTAAAATTGTTAGGCCTAAGTTGGTTAAATAACCTCAGTAAATAAAGAATACATGATTTGTATTTTCGGTATTTTCTTTTTAATTGATCAAAGGGTAATTTTAAGGCTTTTGAAGTAATATCCTTTGCAGTTTTCAATAGAACAAACAATATCTAAATCTTTCCGAAATAAAAACAGATTAATTTTAAAGGACAGTTTTGGATTTTTGGCTTATTTATTTACTCTGTTTACTTTTCATTTATTCCTTTAACAGATTTTATCACGGATCCCGAACGTCATGTCTTTCCGAAGAGATTTTAAATTTTTAAATTTTAAATTCTAATTTGCCTCTCTAAAACTTTTTTTCTGCACCTAAGCTTTCGAATTGCTTATGTCAGCTTTACAGCAGATTTTAAATCTTATAAGACCTGTTTTACCATAGTCTAACGAGATTTTGAAGATTTCTGGCTGTTCAAATATGTATTTTAGTATTTATTATTCAACAAAATTATTTAAAAGCTGTGTTTTATTTTAGTTAGTTAGTTTGTTTATTTATTGTTCATTTTACTTTAGTTTTTATTCCTTTTGTTTGTTTGCTTCTCATTTACTTGTTTATTAGTTTTCCTTCTGTTTTAATGCGGTTTTGGGTTTTTGGGTATGAAATTTCAGTTTACCCTCTAAAAACTATTTGTTTTTCACATTTCAGTTTCAAATTGCTTTGAGCTAAATAATATAACAATATGTTTTTAATGATTTGTTCATCTTGGAAAACATTTTAATATTTATAGAAAAATTAATATTACCTAACCACTGACCTTATCGAAGCTGAACATTTAACATGTTTTTTTTATGTATAATTTGTACTGTGGATAGAACTTAATTTATTCAAATAATTTGACATTCTACGAACATGTGCTCGCCATGGATGTAATGTAAGGCCTTATTAAGCCGAATTTTATGTACAGAAAATCCAAAGAGTCGTCTTTCATTCGAAAAAATGTAGGTATTTAATCATCTTTAGTTTAAATTTGAAATATGAAGTTTGATTTAAATTCTAACGTATGGGTAGAGAGGTTTAGGGTTTTCAAAGTTGTTTTTATATAATTATATTTAGGAATTACCCAGTCGTGGTGGAAATTAATCACGACCTAAATACACAAAGTCAAAAACAATAATAAATGACACCCAAACGCACCCTCAACTAAAAAAATTGAATTAAAAACGGCACCTCATATTCATATAAAACATGTAACGACACCCTTATTAACCTAACCTATTATGCATGACAAGCCAGAAGTTTATGGTAAAATTTAAATGGATATAACCAGCCAGGAAGCCTAACAAATAGTATTTGTTTTTTTAAAAGATTAATTTAAATTATAATTTTGAACGTAATGGCCCGCAGAGTTGTACCCTGCACCGTAGGGAAGCAGGTAAGCAGGTGCTGGCTTCGAATTCACCCTGTTTCGATTCGAGCCCCACACGCGTTATTGCCGAACAAAGACTTAAGATCGTAGGGAAGTATATGAATGCTATATTTTTCTCATTTGCACCATGAAATAGAAAAAGGGGCCTTAAGGCTGGTTTTTAGATTTACCAAAGCGTGACCATTTTATGGTGCGGTTAAATGTAAAATTTGACGTGACATATATTTCATTTTTTTTTCAAAGTTACCTTCCGAAACTGCACTGAAACTTAACTGAAATATACAAAATTCATTTTGTTTTCATGGCGATTTCAATGGTTTCGTGGGTAGTTCCTCACTAGCTGTTGGGCATGAAAAAATAAAAATGTTAGAAGCAACAAAGCCTAGAAAATAATTATAAGAAAATCAGAAGTCGAAAAAGTTAGGCCTTGAACTGCTTCATAAAATGAAGTTTAAAAGTAGAACATAACCTCAAAAACTAATCTTGAATGTGCCTTTCTGAAAGCAAAAAATTCCCAAAAGTTTTTTCATAATCCACTAAAAGAAAAATTCGGAAATTATTTTTAAGGGCGTAATTTAAAAAGTTTTTAGAAATGAAATCCCTTGATAGGAATTTAAGAACTTAAAAAAGTGAACGCAAACTAGGCAGAAAACGCTAAAAGTTGAACAAAAAGAATTCGATTAAATAAAAGTTCTGTTTCAAGGTTCAAGAGATACTAGAAGTTTTTGTATTAGTTCTTAAAGTCGGTTCAGATTTCATGGAACATACATAAAATATCGTTTACGTTTCATTGTCTTTCGCCTACTGTTGGCCAAGTTTTCTGGGTAAAAACTTTTAGTTATTTTAAGTTTTTAATTGTTGTTCTCTTAACTTCTGCAATTTTGCTTGGCTTCTTGTGCCGAAATTTACAATTACAAGTATTTTAATTGAATCCAAAAAATATTGAAAGGTCTCCGGACATGTCACTTACTGTTTCCAATTCACTAGTAATCTTTTTTTAATTCATTTAAATTTGGAACAGGAACGCAAAATACTGAATTTTTGAAAAGACCATATTTATAAATTGTGATCATTCGACACGAATGAAAATTTATGTTTTTGTGTAGCATCCCACAGAGGAGTTTACTTGCTGCGATAAATCAGAAATCAAAAATGGAAGTGGATGACATGTTTTCTTTTATTTCAGTTGCTACCGCAATAACTTCATTTCCATTATACGTTTTTTAATAATACAATGTTCATGAAATTTTGCAGGACATACTTGTGATTAATTCAACCTCTGAAAATTCTTTTTAAAAAATAGTGAGCATCATTATTTAACGACAGAATATATCCAAGCGTTAATAAATGTCATTTAATTTTGGATTGTTTCAGGTTTTATGCTGTAAGATTGTAAAATTAAGAACATTTATAGTACCTACATCAGATTAGACGACTGAAAAGTCATTATACATTAAAGTAAGAAATGTCAGAAATAACTTGGTAATTCAGAAGAAAAATCAGTTGAGACACATTCGACATTCGTTTAGTAAATCATGGCCAATTCCAAACTACACCCTGTATTTGCATTGAAAAATAATTTCTTACAATTAAAAGATAAATCTCTGACTGTTGATCGCAACCATATTCGTTTAGTAAACAATACAGCAAACTATACTGCTAAAGAAATATATCAAATTCACAAAATAAAACCAAAACAGATTGTCTATTTTTTAGTGCCCAAGGAATAGTCCAAGCTTCGACTTTTATATAAACTCAGCAATAAATAATCACGTCCCAAATTTAATAATATAATATGGGAAATAAGTATAATAAGCTAAAGAATATTTAATCAAAATATTGCAGGAGTAATAATTTCCACACTAACCTTCCTAATTAGTTTCATTGAGGGTAACTTTTCAGATTCAATCCAACTTACAAAAATTATCTGTTTGTTAAAAACAGGAGAAAACACTTATATTTCAAGCTATAGACGAGTCGTCCTGACACGGCTAATTTCAAAAGTTATGAAATATTGTTTTCTATTTCAATTACAAATTGTTATCAAAATGAAAAAGTCTGCAATATGCAATCGACCAATTTTTACTACAATATTTTTTTATGATCAGTTTGTTAAAAACGTTTGGAATGACGAACGCCTTGTTAGAACTTTTTTTTATTTCAGCAAGGCTTTGATTATATTATTTATCTAAATGTTTTTTAATACACAAATAGAAACGTACCGAAGAATCGGAGGAATGCCAAATAAATGCCCAGTTTTCGCTCTTTTTTTGATTTCCTTAAATTGTAATGCGAATTTCTACTTCTTCTTCTTCTTCCTTGTTCCTGCTTATCCGTTTTCTTTTTTCCTCCTCCTCTTCATTCTCTTATCCGCCGCCTCCTTCTTCTTCATCATTATTTTCTTCGCCCAATTCTCCAGCTTCGTCATCATCTTCTTCTTTCTTTTCCTCTCTTAAAAAGGAATTTAGTAAACTATTGTCAGCATCTTTTTTTGTAATAAACACAATTGGCTGGTTTGGTTCAAAGTTGTGTCTCTTTTTACTTTTAATAACCGCAAAATTATAATTTTCGTGATTAATTGACGTAGATACTCGTAAGTAAACAGAGCTATTTAACGGTTAATACGGTTAAAATTATATAACTTAGAGATTCTTTCTTTCCTTCTCTTTTACCCACTTATATCTTTACAGTGTCGAGTGGAACTTAAATTAATTAATTAAGATTAAAATTTAAAAAAATAAATAAATAAATAAAGGATTAATTTATCGAGGAAGATTTTTTTATAAATATTCATTAAAGCTGACTTTGCTTATTGTTAGTGCCAAGCAAACTTAATTGATTTTAAATGAAAAGTAATTCTCATTGCCCTTCGTCCTTGAAATTGTTATTTATTGAACAATGAACTTACACCCTTTTACCATTTTCGTTTTTATGTTACGAATTAATTTAAGATGTTGATTTTTCGATTTCCTACTAATTTCTTCTTCTCCTTCCTTCGTCCTGACTGCTCAGTTTCTTTTTCTCGTCAAATTTTCTCTCTTGCACTTCGCCCTCTTTTTTCGACTTTCTTCGTCTTCGTCCTTCTGCGATTCCTCGCCTTCTTCAGTACCTATATTCGTCCTTTGCCTGCTCTTTTCTTCTTATGAAGGAAATTGGTAAACTGTAATAAACTTCACAGAATTTTTTTTTGTAATAAAAATAATTGTATTTTCAGTCAAACTAAAATTAAGCTGTTGGTTTTCCAGTTCCTTGACTTTATTGTGCGAGTTTCTTCTTCCTTTTTATTTCCCCATTTTATTGTCTTGTTCGACCTTCTTTTCCCCCTCCTTTTCTTCGTCGGATTCTCCGCCTTCTTAATTATCTTCTACCTTCCCTGTTGTCTTCATCTTAGGCTTCTTCTCCTAAAAGACAAATCTTCGGCGTTTTCTTTTTTTAATATTGTTATGGTTGTGTTCTTTTAAAAGATTTTATTTAAGTTTAATTTATTTATTTTTTAGCCCACATCCAATATTTAAAATTAACCCTTGCTTTGCTCTTTAATTTACTTAATTGTTTGCATTGCTCTTATCTCAGGTCGTTAAGTAGGTTCCTTGTTTGTTATTTTTCTAAGTTTATTTTTTAACCAAATAAAAAAATTTCTCAAATAATTATAATGCAGATTTTTATTATTGTTTTTCCCTATCAACCCTGCCTTAAAATTAACTTAACATTATCCTTTAAACTCACTATGTATTCTTGGCTCCCTTTTCTTTTCCAAAAATTTCAATCTTCCCCAAATTCCAAAATTCCAATTTTCCCCAATTACCAAAATTCCAATCTTCCCCTGTTCTTCTTGTCCCCGCTCTAAATTGTCCCCCTTTTTGACTTTCTCCCTCTCGAACTCCTTCTGTTGATCCTCTCCTACTAGAACTGCTTTCTCACTTAACTGCTTGAAACTCAATCTTTATTTTTCGTTTCTTCAAAATTCACCCTCCTTTTACTGGACACTGGTTTCTTTTGATTTAACTTTTTATAATTGATTATTTCTCGAATATTTACTCTTTTTATGGGAGCAAACCAAATTTGATGTTGCTTCGTCGATTACCAATTTTCAACTAACTATTCACTTTGTTTTTTCTGTTTCCTGGATATTTTTATCCCCATTTGTTTTCCACTTTTAAAATTATTTACAACGTTTCTAATAGTAACTTATTTTACATTTCTATAACTACAAATTTAGCTAATTATTATTAACAAAAATCATAACAATAACTTATTTACATTTCCACATAACTTAAATCTAATCTAGCTATCTTAAAATTATATTACAATTTTTTTAATAATTTAAAATCTGCATTACTTATATTTGGCAAAATAATATTTTTCTTTTATAAATTAAACAAACAACTTAACCTTAATTATATACATCCAATTAAATATCATCTCAATATATACAATTCTTGAATTAATTTAAAGCGAAGCTGTTGTTCGTTTATGATTCGTGATGGGATTAATCAAACTATTTTTGTTAAGAAGAAAAGCCCTAAAAGAGTTCTTCGGTTTGTTCTTGTGGCTGGGTCAAATGTTGAGAATAGGTTTGCTATCATTTTCAGTTAATATTTTTGGTCTTACTTAGATATTTTTTTAACTGTTTTATTGTTTCCAGTTTCCTGACGTTATTATATAAGCTTTTTCTTCCTTCTTCCATATCCACTTTGTTCGTCCTCACTTTCCTTCTGCTGTTCTTCTTCTTCGTCCTCGTCTCGTATTCTTTCGCTTTCATCTAATTCTTTATCTTCGTTATCATCTTCTGCCTTTCGCTCTTCTCGTCTTCTTTTTAAGCTAAACTATTGTTAGGTTATTTACCTAATTTAAGATGAAGTAAACTTTATTATGTGAATTTCGTCTCCAGTTTCCTTTTTCTTTCTCCTTGTTCACTGCCTTTTCTAGTGCCTCATTTTATTTCTCTTGCCCTTTGTCCTTCCCCTCCTCCTGGGTTTTCTTCATCTGATTCCATCTTCGTCCTTTTGCTCCTCTCTTTTTCTTCTTAGGCATTTTCTCTTAGAAGAAAAATTAGTAAATTATCTTCAACAGCTTTTCGTCTGAAATAAACACTATTGCTTCGCACGTTAAATTAATGTCAAGAGATAAAAAATTGAAGATTCAAAATATTGTATGCAACATTGCAACAACATAATAATAACCTAATGATCGATTCTAAAATTTATTAACTGCTTTCTTTAATTACACAATGTGCTTCAACGAATATTTTCCGGAATATTTGCGGTATTTTTATCATGTTTCTTTGGTTATATCCTATGAACTACCAATCCGTTGCTGTTACATCGTAAAACATTTTTGTACAACTATCATCTAAATTAAAATTGAATAATGTCTCAGCACCTCCACCAAAGTTGTAAAATATTTTGTTAATCTATTTACTTTCTAATTTCGGATATTTTAAAATGGTATTTTTTATGGCGTTCGGCAATCGATCGCATTATTGTCATTTCCAAGAGTTAATATATTATCACCTTGATGTCCGATATTTAAATCTTCCATAACAGAAACCAGTATATGCCGCTGAATTACTTACATCCGAGTTGCTCAAGGAACGGTAGTAGGTCCTATGCTTTTCTGCTCCAAATAAATTATGTGCCTCTTAATGTAACAGAGATTGTAGAATTGTTTTATATTCTAACTACCCGTAATATCCAATACAGAGTAAAAGATTAAATACCTAAATCCAATTTAGTTCGATTCAACAACTATCGGCGTAAGAAAAAGTAATGCACATCAATATTAATTCAAAGAAAAAATGAAAAATAGTAAAGTTTTTTTGGCTATATGTTCCGAATCTTAAGACATTATTAAATACAATCAATTACTATTTACCAGGCATGTGTATAAGCAAGCCTGCAGAAAATATGTCGGATAAACTACTTAGAAATATTTTTAATAATGGTTGAAGTTTTAGGTTCAATATAAATGAGGAAGAATTTAAAAAGTGTTTGTGTTTACTTGTTTATAAATTAGTCCTCGAGATTTAGTACCAAAAAAAAAAACACTTATAATTAGTTATATAACATAGGAGGAAATAGTTAATAAATCAAGAATTTAAATATTTCCAAATATGCGTATGTGCTAAGCTTTGACATAATAAATTTATTTTCTAATATTCTTCCAAAAAATTGCAAGGATCTGATAAAGCTGATCTGTTATTTATGTACGTTATAAAAAGTAAAATTAAATACATGTTGCAGAGAACTGAAGGAAGGATTGTACATTTTAAATGGTAAAACCAACGTTTATATTTAACAAAAAGGATATAAAATTACCAGGAAATCCTAAAACTAAACAAATAATGAACCTTGAACAATAAAAGACTACTAACGGTAGAAGTAAAACGAGAATTATCTTTGCTTGACACCTTTTACAGTTAAACGAGCCGGTACACCTGTTGTCAATCCATCCATACAATAAATATTCAACCAAAATTCAGGGAAAAAGGATTTAGCAAAGTACTGCAACTGAAGAAGCCGCAAACATCTGTCCTAAGCAAATACGGTGAGATTAAAGAAAATCGCCTTTTCTTTACTTGAGACTTAATGTAAGCCAAATTGGTGTGGGCTCAATATTTAAATATTGATTGAAAGTACTGTAGAAAAGGGTTTTTAAATACCTGTCAGGAAAATTAAAGTTACTTTGGCCTTTTGGAACTTACCGACTAAAGTTCATTTTGCTTTTTGCTTTTCTGAATTTTAAACAGCCGTCTCCCTTTATTCTGAAAAATTTCTGATTTTACTTTGAAACCGCCTAATGAAAATTCTAGCCGACTAAAAAGCCCAAATTTTCTGGGAATTCCATTAAATCCACTAAATATTCTATGAATTGAATACCTTTGTGCAATGCGGTGCAGTATACGTGGTAGTGCAACAAAACTAAGTGCTTACTACCGTATAGTTTCAAACTTAAGGAATACCAACACATGTAACTAGATTTTGCTACAAACTACTTAACTTACTAAGAATTACATTTCCTATACCTGCTTTATACAACGGCTAAGCCCTTATATAATTATCTACAACTATGTTCTAGCAAGATATGTTCTGCTTAAATTTTCAAAGTGAACCTCCGGTGCATAGAACGTGATTTCCTTTAAATTCTGGTTGCATTACGGATTACGATTTGTGTTTCAGTTTACTCAAGCTTCTTAATTAATCGGATGCTTTTCCTGAACATTTTAATTTGCTACAGAATTTTTATTTTTTTTTGTTTAAATTTTGAGTTTCGTTGCCTACAATTTCTGATTTGTCGTCAACAATTCTGTATTGTTTTCAAAATATAATTTTCTTAATAAAATCATAGCGTTTCATTTATTTTTATATAATCATTAAGTATCCAGCTTAACTATAACAGTAGCATGAGAAGCCCATCATAGGGCAAAGATCTTTCCCATTGATCTAAGCAGTTTACGTTGCATAATTAATTAATCAGTCTAACCTAAAAACAAAATAAAATTTATATTTAATTATAAAGGAACATTTGTGATTCTTAATCCAGTTTTGGAAGATCACAATATGACTGAAATTTTCTTCGGAATTCTTCAAATTCGCTAGAGGCATTATGTAAAGGACTTCAGCTTCAATTATTTAATTCCAATGTTTTTAACCTAATTTATTGCTTTGTAAATATGATCCTTCCAATATGACTCCGCAAAAAATCAATCTCTCATGGTTCTACGCCCTTTTCTTTTCTTATATTTAATTAATTAAAAACGAGAGCTTTGCTTTTAAAATTTCAGTCATTCCACCGCACCCCTTTACTTACAAAATTTTAGCTTTATTAAAATTCGAAATTTCCTTGGCATATGTATAAGTTTTGCCAACGTGAAATTGATACAAACGACCTTTAGCTTGAGTGTACTTAATTAACAAAGCTTTTAGCTTCAATTGTGAAATTTATAATATTTCTGAATTTAGTATTTTACAAATAAAATAGTGTGGAATAAAAATTGCTAATTAATTATAAATTACCTTCTGTTTTGTACATTTTTGTTTTGGGAAAAAATCTTAAAATAATATAATTATAATTTTGTTAGCTTTTATGGAATTCTAAAATTATAAACTTATTGTCAAATTAACAAAGAGCTTGAACATTTAAGCTACTTACACTAAAAAACCTGCCTTAAATTTTCAATTCTCTTAGGTCTTAGTGTCTCCTTTGCATCAATTATTAATATCATTGTCCTAAATTTGTTTATTTTCCCTATTTGGCCTGAACTTTACTTTAGCTTATTGTCTTAATTCGACTATCTCGATGAAAGAGTATAATAACAGTAAATTACTCCTGTAATTACAATCCTTTTACCTTTTTAAATTTTTAATTTTTTTGAACTTGGAACAACCCTGAAATAAAACAAAATACGATAAGTAATCAGCTAGGTTGAAATTAAAATTGAAGGAAAATTTAAAGAGAAAACTGAAATTCAAAGGGATACTATTATTTAAAACTAAAAATTTGCTTAATTATACCACTGTGTTTCTATAACATTTATGGATCCCAATTATGCTTAGATTTTAAGAAGATTCAAATTGCCCTTAAGGTTGTTAGGTATTTTAAAATCAAATTAACTAATTTTTTTAAATTGTTGTAATAAAGAAAGTGATAATTTCTTGCTTTTGTTTATACTTTTACAGTTGCATTATTTTGGGAGAAATATAAATTATATTGTCTGAATTCTAGTTTATGAAGGACAATTCATCTAAAAGTTAAATACCTGTTATTAGCCTTTCAGACAGTTAATTTAGGCGAATAACATTATAAGCTATGTGAGTCAAAAGTTTTACAGTGCTGAGGGAGCCGGACACACCAAGCCATCGAAGTTCTGTTCTGGTCAGGCAGGCCCATGCTTAACTTTGTATATTTCAGTATTACGTGCACTTTCACCCTGTATACTACCGGTCACTAATATCTTTAAAATTTAAAAATCTGTGCAAAAGCTAGACTCGTTTAAAAGTACAAAACGAGATGTTAAAGAGCTTTTGTGCCATGTTTGTTGTTCACAGCCAAATATTTGTATTTTCAGGTAATTTCTGCATTGGACCATATACAATATTGCTCAGAGAACTGTCAAGTTGTAAAAGGGTTATATTATACACCACAGCAATTATTTGTTGGAGAGTTTTGAGGAATATATTTCGTTTAAAACATTAGTTATTAGTGTCTTTGCTTCAATTAATTTTATTAATTTCGATTTATTTACAGGAAATTTTAATATTATTTCTAAACATTTTATAAAAAAAATCGTATTCATACAACTGCCAAATTTACAAATTAAATCCTAAAAACTGCTCTTAAAGCAAAAGTAAAGAACAAGTTATAAATAAACTGGAATATTACAAAAATGTAATTTAACAAATTAAAAGTATACCTACATTATAAGTCACATTAAAAATTGAATATCAAAACTTTGAATTCAAAAGTTTCTTAGTTTTCTTCGCATTCTAGTAATTATAGTTTTTGTTACCTAAAATTAAAACTAAATTGAAAAATGGTGTATACAAATACTGAATTTAAACTTTTCTGTGTATTTTCATTATTTTCTAGTTTTTCGCTTTTCTTCGTTTTAAATTATGAACCACACCTGATTCTAAAATTAAAATTCAGATATTAAACCTTCAAATAGTTTAGGATAAGATTGTTAAATAACATTGTAACCAAACTAAAAATGGAGCGTAAAAACCTTTATTTAAAAAACTTTTTAATTTTCTTCACATTCTGATTGTCGTTTATATTTCCTTTACTTTAACTTATTAAATTTTTAGTTAGCTTTAGGTTGACTTAGTTAATTAATAAACTAAGCTCAAAATATAATGTAAAGAATTTTAAATTTAATTTTTCTTTGAATATTCTTAGCACTATGGTTATGCTTTCTGTGTTATGAATTTTACAAACTACATATATAAAAAAGAAAAACTGAAACTAAAATTCGTATACCGACATTTAGGTATCTTAAGATAACTTAACTAAAAATGGTAACATCGCAACTAAGCTAAACATTTATTAGGGCGATATTCATAGACAGTGTTTAAAGTTAGATTTTACTCCTTGCTATAGCTACATAAATTAATTATATTGGTTTAATATCTACTTAACCCCCACTAACTAAATACTGTCTATGAATATGGCGTTTAAAGTTGCTGTAGTTTCCTCAACAACTTAATTATCTTTTCGGTTTTGTGGATTTTAATTTGTACATCAAAAGACTCCTGAATTAAATTTCAATATTTCCATATTGGCTTACTTGGATTGACTTAACTGCCACTAAGCTAAGAACGAAATATTTATATTTTAATTTATAAAACAGAATTTTGGTTAATTTAGATTAATTGCAACTAAACTAAATTTTCGTAAGTACCACTTATACGATTTGATCAGTTTTACTACTTCAGATTTCCAATTCTCATTTGTTTTCTATAAAGCTTGTTATATTTATGTAAATAGCATTTAACACGACAAAATTGCATTAAAAACATAGAATCTAAATATTTATAAGCTCTTTCGACTATATGTAATATTTTGATTACAGGCTGGTGTTTCTATTAAATTTTTCAAAATTTCTGAATTGCTTGAGAGTTTCTTTTATGATTGTTAGACTTGCCTGCCTTAAATTTCCCCTATTGTAAAATTGCCATTCTAACAAAAAATCTTCAAATTAAATTAAAAAAAGAACAAAAGGTAAAATAAAACAGCTTAAATAATACATAATAATAATTCTGAATTATCTTTAATAACTCAATGCTCCTGCCTGTTCTCTGACATTTAATTCATGACATACGAGGAATCCTACAAATAAAATTCCATTGTTGAACTTATCAAACCGTTTGGGTTAACTTAATTAAACAAAAAAATACAACCCAAAGGTTACACAATAAACAATTCCTCATCAAAGAACTATTCCACCGTTCCTTTTTACTTTTTACAAGGAGATGACCAGCAGTGTGCACCCGCTGCGTCGGCCTGGGGTTTCGACAAAAGGCGTTATTTCCATGTCTGCAGCTTGAGCCTCGTTAGCCTTTCAATCAATCATGAATTTTATAGGCGCAGGTATATATACATTCTTAATTCAAAAACGATGACGAATGCAACACGCTGTCATCTATCTTAGTTTTTGTTTAAATTTTTTGTACATTTCCAAATTCAGCACCCTTCTCGAAAAATTATGTTCTCGATGGTTAGTTCTGAGATTCCGACGTGGTGACAGATCGAAGTGTGCTGGGAAAAATTCTAGATATTTGTGTACATACTTCTAAACCGCAAATTGTGAATTGTTTTTAAATGATTTTAATATGGGCGAAGAATACATTAATAGTTACTTCAAGAAGTTCCTAATAAAACTGTAAACATCTCATAACGTTTGAAGTATAATCAGATATGATAACTGGCAATTTTAATATTCTAACTTGGGTTCTAAATGAATTATTATAATAACACTTATTTACTAATTTATGAACACTAAATCAATCTAATTTATTTACGACAAATATTTGCTGTTGAAGACGCCACATAGACTAGTGCTCCCTGCTCTTGCCGGGATGTATCTTTAGTCTCGAATACAGAAGAAACTTCCAGAGTGTTCTGGGTGTTCTACAATAATATTTGCATTAATTTTAGCTTTCTTGGGCGTCTTAGTCTGGTTAACATTCATTTAATTGGTTAAATTACGTATACGGCATTACAAAAACCCAAAAAATTACGAGGCCCTGGGCTGAGGGGCTTCTTGGATCGTCTTAATTTGGCCTCTTTATATTTTAAGCAAGCGTTTATCTAAGCCTTAAACTAAATAACTACGAAAATAAGGCTTTACAAATAGTTGAATAGGTATAAAAAAATAAATAACTCGAATTTTAAAGATTCACTTCATTGTCTAAAACCGTGAAACAAATAATAATAAATAAGGCCGAAGGGGTCTTCTCAATTTGATGCAGTGTAACCCATTAGTCAGCAAAATGTAAATGGATTTAAAACTTTATTTGAATTTCCTCCTCCTTAACATTATTAGCTTACAGTCTATGCAAAGACCTTTACTAAGTATATTAGATTTACGTTAGGCAAAAGCAATTAGCGATATTTATAGACACTAATAGCTTTAACCTTCGTCAGGAGCTGAATTTAAATTCCGTTTTCGCGTTGTTAATTTTCTCATCTTTTCAAACGAAAACTTTAAAATAAATTTCTAAAACTACCGCTGTCAACTGTAGAATCGTAGAATCCAAAAGCTAAATTTTAGCATCGCATTCGCTAGCAACGAGTAAATAATAGAAAAACAAACCTAGCTCATTTGCAGGAAGAAAAATGTAATAAAAACTCTACGCTGGAAAAACTCCATAAAACAAGACATTTCATAAATGGCTTTAATTTAGTAAAAACTACTCGGGCGCATTTTACTTAAAAACGAACCGTGTGTGTTGTTTTGGATTTTTTTGTAATGCAGTAGTAATGGAAGCGGTAATTTATTTAATTGCAACTAAATGGGTTGTGTATTTTCATTAAATGTATAAACCTTACATTTAATGCTAGTAACTGAGTTCGTTAATAATCTCGTTAGAATTACAACCCGAACTACGTTCGTACTTTTCAGTAAAGCTGTAAACATTTAAATAGAAGTTGGAATATAAATGAACGCTATTAAAATAATACACCTTTGGAAATTCGTATGAAAATTATATTAAAGGGTTTAATTCTTCCTGAAAATTTTAAAATTGTCTTTTTAAATTATAACAATTCTAACAAGTTTAATATAATTTAATCTAAACAGGGACTGTCAAAAGTTTAAAATGAAAAAATTTGTATTATTTGAATTATTTGTAATAATACGATATTCCTACAATGTATAACCGTACCCCATCACCTTCAGGAAATTTTAAAGGTAACGGCACTTACACTTACGAGAGGGTATATCCGGCAACGTGGAGGGTTAAGGCTTCCTAAGTAGATTTTATACCCGGTTATCACGTACGCTATGTGATGTGGCAAGCACCACGCCTTCGACAACCGCCTACTTTCTCCGCTCTGCCCCTGTATTTCAGTTCCCAATTATTCTCAGTGACTGAGTAGCCCACCCGCTGACCATTCGACTCGAGTTCGACACCGAGACGGTCCTCACTGTAGTCGAATGCCTAAAAACATTGACGAGGTGTGATATCAGATTTTGTTTTCCCTGCGATCTGCGATTTCCAAATTTTTATTTTTAGTTGATCACTGCATTCGATGATAGATAAAGCGACGTTCTACTTAGTATGCATCATGTTATGCCACGCGCGTTGATATGACGTGTAGTGTCCGACCGAAACTAAGTTTTGAAGCCGTAACCGAAACCGAAACCGAATTTCGGCTTTCATCCGAGTTTCGGCCGAAACAGAAACCGAAACTTATGAATTTTATATTAATTTAACACATTTTTTACACAGAAGTTGATAAACAATTACTTCTACTTGTTGTAAATGCAGGAAAATACATAGTTTAATTCCAATCATTTATTTTGTATTGCTTCAGTAGTCATGTGGCTTCTTTTTAATCGACTAAATTAAATTTCAACATGAAATTAACGATAAGAATACGTAATTATTCTTTTATACATATTATTCCTTTATAACTTAGACTTATACTAACTTATTATTTGAAACATAACCTTTCAGTATAGTTGCTAACGTATTATACTCGCTTAAAATAAAAAAAGGAAGAAAGAAAGAAAATAATAAAATCTCTCTACTGGCACTTATAATAAATTTAAAATTGTTTAAAACGAAAACAAAAATTTTAAACAAGAAGTGAATGACTACAAAAGCAAATGCATTAATGATTAATTTTATAGTTAGCCGGTCGAGTACTCCCAAGGACGACCCGAGACGTAACGACCGAACTTCGTTATATCTCGCTCGGGTCAGGCGCCTTTAAACAAAGATAGTTTCGGTTGGGCCGAAGATTCGGCTGCTTTTTGGCCGAAACCGAAACTCAAGCCGAAACTCGTATTTTAGGCCGAAACTGGCCGAAACCGAAACCGAAACCGAAACTTCGGTCGGTCTCTAATGACGTGTTATCTAGGGTCATTACACGAGCGAGATGCACGTGTGTGACCATAAAACTGAAACACAATGCCTTCCAGCTGCATATAAGCTGAGACAGCATTTTCTAAAATGCTAAAGTGAATTCACGTAGTATTAGCCCGGAAGGGGGGGAGCTGACTCTTATATAAGGGATTGCTCATGTAGGAGCTCTTCACGGTTAGTGTAGCCGTCAAACAATCATGTCCTTAAGAAGTCGAATCTTTCGTACTAGTGGTGTTTCCTACGATTTCTATGTAAGGCTATTTTTCTGCATTTAACTTATGTAATTCAATTCAGAGTAAGACTTCCTAATAGTTTGGATTTAACCCTTTGTTTCATTTATTAACTCTGACGTATGTACGTACTCCCCAAAATTGTCTAAGTGTTTACTTTTAAATTTAACTCTAAATAATATTTGTAAAATCTAATCGATGTTCGGACGATATACAGGGTTTGTCAAAAAGTCTGGATCATATGGGACTTTTTTTATTAAAGTATTTATTTAAAAAATCAATACGGCGTTGGTTTGTGCTTGTCTAAGGACTAAAACAGGTGCACACAGATTTCGTAAAATGACATTCTGTACCTGTCAAATTTGACACCTTTTGAAACAAATCTTCAGAAGTGGCCCTATTTATGATTTTTTCGAAAGATTTCATTTGGAAAAGTTGTTCATAATGGCATTTTACGTCGGTTTACAAATTTTCAGGTAGAAATTCGGACTTATTATTTTTTACTAATTTTTTTGAATTTTCCAATTAGTACTACAAAATTCTCATTTTTTTCATTGAAATCTCATGAAACGTGTGGAATCAACTTATTGCGATAAATAATTGCCCACCTGGACTCTCTTGAAAAAATACTGTTGAAAATTCGCGGCATCGTTGATCCAAAGTTGTTTTTATTCGAAATTGAATCATCATTTTCCATATTTTTACTAAAAACATTAAAAGTATAATAACAAGCGAGTTTCATCAGATTTCAATGAAAAAAATTCGGCGAGAATTATACTTATACTTGGAAAATTAAAAAGGATGAGTAAATAATAAATCCGAATTTTTAGCTGAAAATTTGCAAACCGACGTATAAGGCCATTCTGAACAACTTTTCCAAATGAAATCTTTCGCAAAAATGATAAATAGGGCCACTTCTGAAGATTCTTTTCAAAAAGTGTCAAATTTGACAGGTACAGAATGTCATTTTACGAAAAATGAAATTATTATTCGGATTTCTGGACTTTTCTGGATTTTCAAATTTTTTTGTTTTTACTGAAATTTTGGATTTGGCTTATCTGAACGATTCTGAACAACTTTTATTAACAAGATTTTTGATAAAAAAAATCCCTAATGCGACTTCTTCAATTTTGGTGTCTATTTTAAATCGTAGTAGACTAGCATTTTACCGTGAAGGGAAAGTAACATACCCTAAAAGTACTATTTAGTGAGGGGTATAATCAGAAAAAAGAAATTTTTTAAATCGATAATATATAAAAAAAATACTGGGGTGGTGCCGTCTAAAGTGAGACACACTGTATATAACCAATCTCATACCTTTTGATCTCGAGGATGGTACATTATTAATAATATTGTACCAAATAAATATCACATCGACAGGAAATGTTTTACTGTTTTACCTTTATCCAAATGATCTGAACCATGGATCGAACCATTGCAGGTGGTTTACAAGGCAACCACACTAACCACTATATCGCCCAATACTGTTATTATTACCCAAATTTCAAGTTCCTGTAATTCTGGCAAAAGTGAAGCATCCCTAGCGATCAAATTTCTAGGTAGGGTTTGATAAAAATATGTTTCTGTAAAACCATTTTTCTTTCTCGTTGAGAGAGTTGTCTTCTGTTCTTCATCTTGCTGAAACCGTGATTGATCACTGCTCACCGTTTTTGTTGAATATTTCTTCTGGATTCGTTAGGGCTGTTAGTTCTGTCCGTTTTTCTGCTAGGAGCTAACATTTTTATCATCTGCTTATGCTCCCCTACTGATCTATTTATACTCTGTTGTTCATCTTCTTTTAATCTTGATCTAATCATTTTGCTTCTTCTCTGTTTTGCATGTACTTTCTTTCCGTGAATAATCAAAGTATTGTATTTAATTCTGTTTTCTTTTTTACTTTTAGCCTCGTGTAGCTTTGGCAACAAATGTTTTCTTTGTCCATGTATTTTTGTTGGGTAGTTTTCTGAAATACCTACATATACTCGTATGTTCCAGCCCTTAAGCTGCCAGAACTTCAGCTTTTGTTCTACATATATGACACAAATCTTACAGTAATTGGTGCCTCTTCTTAGTTGTTCTAACTTGGTCTATGCCTTTTTGTTCAAAATCTATTTGTAATTTTGTCAGTTAAAGTACTACTTTACATGTTTAGGTGTCATTAATCCTTAAATTACTACATTATTTTATAATAATTTCTTTCTAAATTTTCAATTCTGTTTTCCTGCTCCTGAATGGCTTTCTTTATACGTTGATAATCTTTAATCCTTGGGTCTAATTTTATATTCAACTGATGGTTAATTTCGGATATTTTAATGGTAAGATTTTCTTGTAACTTATCTTTCTTTATTGCCTCCTTATTCATATTTTTAAAAATGAAAATTTCCCTTGTGTTTAATAAATCTCCGTTGACAAAAATCATTTTGTTCGATTATTGCAATTTTCACCCTTATTGTTTTTAATCTTTTTATTTTCTAGTCGAATGATCTCCGCACTTCCTAATATGTTAGTTGCTTTCCTACTTTTTTTTTTAATTTTCCGCTAGTACACTATGATTTAACGCTCTAATTTATATTTTGAAGTGTGTGAAATTTTAATGGCACCAAGACTTGGTTATACGTTACAGCATTTTTTTTCTTGAGGAAAAAATAACCAATCATATTACGAAATTATTTATTACGATCTGGAATAGTGTAAACATTAATAATTTTTTGTTAACTTTGTGAATTTTCATTCATTTACACAAAACTACGAGCTTGACTCTTTGGATATTTTCTTTGAAACTCCCAATTTAAAATTCTTGGTAAATACATATTAAATTTTCAGATTAAATAAATAAAAATTAAAAAATATATATTTTGTGAGTGAGGTGTTCAATTCTTCGTTCAAGAGACCTTCGGATTTGGCCATTCAGCAATAAAAAATACAATATTTCAAAAGTGTGGTTCAAAGTCGAGTTTAGGGCTTTTGTTGTCATATTTAAATCACTTTTACAACTAAATTTCTGACTTTAAGTGTGCGGAAGGTGTTAAAATATCCAAACTAAGATTTTTTACAGTGCCCATAAAGTAAGAGCAAAACAAGTTTTCCTGTAGCGCCAAAGAAAATTTGTACTTCACGGCCATTTATGAAATATCTACACACCAGGCGAAGTCATAAACCTTCCGCTGTCATTTACAAAATCTCACTTTTACAACGGCAAAATAATAAAATAATAAACCCTGGCAAACTACCAGTACATAAACCCACCATAAACTAATCCGGGCACCTGGAAAACGGTCAGGAAATCACACTTCCACACAGAATTCAAAACTCATGAAACCCTGCCAGTGATTTATATCCGATGTTCTCACAGAGGGATAATCACTCCTACGGCCTTTCGCAGTTATAAGTTTTTGGCTAGTGAACGTACCTGCGCCCAACACACCATAAATGAGATGACACCTTCCAGGTGTATCTTTTGAAATCTTAATTCGTGTGACCGTAAGCCCGCACCGTTCACAAAGAATGGAACTAAATTGTGTGCTTTTGTGCCTTCGGGGAAAAAGAGGATCTAATGTGTTTAGCAACTGAAAACGTCTTGTGCTAGCTTGATCACGCTACAAGGAAACGCTACAATTTGTAGAAAAAGTTTGTAAATTAATAATTAAGTCCCGAGGTGTTAATTTTCAAGACACGTTCCGTGTCTTTATAGGTTCGTGCTGAATGGCATTAAATGGCAAGTTTTTTCTTTTGGGTGTAAATATAAAGAGACAATTTTATGGCTTCTAGTTTTTTTACTGGTTTTAGAAAGCGGATTTTTTATAAGAATTTAGAAATTTAAACCTTAAAAATATAAAAATTCATGGCCTGTTCGAAATTAAAACATTTTATTTAATAGAAAGCAGATTTGAAGGAAGGCCATTGCGATTACTATTCTTTATTTGTTTAATCTCAGCTTATTAAAAGTTAGGTTATTACACTAAGTTTTGCTCTGCTGAATTGCAAATATTGTATAATAAAACTATGCATTTCATGAGATAAACTATTTTTTCAGTAGTCTTGTAAATCAGCTTCATCGTATTTAATTTAAAAGACAGTATTAACTACTTCATAACTGATAAGGAACCCCGTAGAGTGGTTCAAGATATGTTTTTCTTTCTTTTTTAATTAAATAAAAGTTTCAGCTCCTTGGTCATTAGCCTGGATTCATCTTTTTAGTTAGAGTTCTTGTCGAGTACACTAATTATATTTTGTTTATTAGTCTAATAAAAGAATGGATGCAATTTTAAGGTACATTAGACGAATTACAAATTAGATGAGTTAGCTGATGTGCACATCCTTTGAAATGGGAAACTATTTACATAATTTCTCTGGTATAAAACTTTTTTACAGTTTATGTATGTTTAAGTCTGTTTTTCTATTAATGGATAAAAAGAGACGAAGGCATGTTTTTCTTTTAGCATTTGTCGGTGTAATAGGAAATGGTTATACCTCGTAACTTTATTCTTACGATAGCAAAATAATAAATAAACAACTATTTTTTTGGAAAGTCGCACAAATTATCCTAATCCAAAGCCAGGCAAACCGTTGGAAAATGTAAGTTCTTATAAATCGGTAGCCTGCTTCCAATATTCTCTTTTAAAGGTCAAATTAGAGCCAATTCTGGAATAACGGCACATTATACCACTATTAATTTGGATTTAGACAGGAGCATGCAACTATTACTATCGAACAAATTCATGGTGTATTGGTATATGCAATAGAATTATACAAGATTTAGAGGACGGGAAATACCATTCAGCAGTATTCCTAGACGTAAGCTAGGCCTTTGATAAAGTCTGGCATACTAGAAACTAGACTGCTGTGCAAAACCAGAAAACTCCTTCCTCTCAACTCTCATCTATTTTCTCACTTTTAAATCCTACCTCTAAGATCGCCATTTCCTTATTGATGAACAAAGGACAGTGATCTAGGTCCCTTTTTGCATCTCCTCTAAACTACCTACTGCTTACTTCTCACGAAGACCATCATATCACATCACAATTTTAAATTAATCTTAATAATATCCAAGTCTGGTTTAAGAAGCGGCAAATCAACGCAAATGAATTGACATCTGTTCATGTTTTTAGCCCTCGGCTTACGCCTCGTGCTTAAAATCACATCTCAGGCCATAAAAACTTCCTTACGCCCTTGATACATAAATAACTATTAGGATGAATTTATTTAGTGATAATGGATTAATGTCAAACTAAATTCAAAGAATTTTCTAATTAAATCATCTTCGAACTTAGTATTAACAAAAAAAAAATGCCAAAAGTAATAATCACCGTCAACATCTTTCAGTTAAGTAACTTAAAAAAATAATAGAGTTTGATAAATCAAATTACATTTAACAGAATTTATTTGCATTTATTTTTTCAGATGACTTAAATCATAAAGTGAAAACTTCTCCGACGATATTAATTAAATAATTTGTAGTTACGTTCCCTGCGGGGTTTAAATTCTTAATATAGAAAAGAAACAGCTCATTTTTAATGCGAGATAATTTAGTCATTAAATTTAATATTTTTATCCTCTCGCTTCGTCGAGCAAAATAATTTCATAATTAAGATTTCTGCGCACGCGAATGATGTTAACAAAAAAGTTAAACCCGTTTCCTTGTACGTATAATCTTCTCGTACAATCGGAATATCGAATTCCAAACCCGGCAGTTGAACAGGGTTTTAAAAAAACAAACGGAAAAGCTTTAAACAAGAAACAACAGTGTTGCATCAGATAATTCTTTGATGCTACACTCACGCATTTACAATACATCAAGCGACTCCAGAAATTGTTTATTTATTTATCTTTAGTGGTCGCACGGGCGAAATAGATGTTTCGAGCCACCCTCCGCAAAGGATGGCACTTTACTATTTAAGGGGGACGAAAGTTTAGGCCATAACAATAGCCGGAGGGTTTGACAAAACCGCATATAATTTTTTTCTTACTTAACACGGATCAAGTTTCCCAATGAACTGTGGGTATTTGCGGTTATTTCGGATGCATTAGAGGAGAGGCCCTTAAAAAGAAGATCATTCTCTCTATTTGTGCCTGTTGTCATTTCGTATCTTTTGTATTGTATGGGAAATGAGTTATTTTAGTTTCGTACACAAAAGATTTTCAACGATTCTTTTCTATTCCTAGAGTTTCGAAAAGCAAATTGTTCGGTCCGTAATTTATGTGGCTCGTATCCGACTATTTCTGGTTTAATAAAATATTCAACATATAGGATGAGTTCTGTACCATAATAAATCTATAACGTAAAAGTTCGTGGGGAAGGGAACCGACTTGAAATTGAAACCCTGATAACCGAATACATTTTAGATTAGGGTTGTAAATAATCGTGCCACATATCATCTGACCACTGCTGTTATTTAAATATTCATTTGTGTTTAAAACGTACTTTTGTAAAACCACACCACAATTTATAGATATCCGGCTTAAACTCTGCATCGTCTGTTTTTATACCTTTTTAAAAACCTTTGTTAGTAATTGCGGAAAATAGTGTTTTATAGTTTTATTTTCTAATCATTTTCTAGTTATCTTAAAAACGTTAGTTAACTCTTAAATGATCTATGAAAATAAATAAATTACCTAGGTGTTTTATTTCTTATTTTTTGGAGTATCCTTTGTTTTGCTTTATATGTAATACAATATTTTGTAAAATAATTGGCAAATTTTGTAAAAAAATTTTTTGGAAATTGTTTGGGATTCGTTTCAAATTTGTAAATTAACATATCTCTTCCACACTATTGTTCCAAAATTTAAAAAGTTGTTCCAAAATTACACTTTCTGCTCCATTTAATTTCTAAATTCATTCTCCATGTTTTGATAAATTACAACTTTTGTACTTATTACAAAATTTAGTATTAGTAGTATGTATTAGTGTGGGATTTATAATAAAATTAACCCAGCATGTAAAATTTCCAGGCTAAAAAACTGAACTTGAATGCTGAAAAATAAATTTGGGGTTTAAATTTGTAAATTATGTCATTTGAAGTAGCTACCCTTTATGGATTAAGATTATTAAATTATTTAATTCATACTGAAAATATCTCAAGCTTGGTTCTTTCAAACCTAAAGTTTTCGTTTCGAATGTTCTAAAATCTGAAATTGTCGAGTGTTTGAAAACTTAAAGATTTCGTTTCGTATTTCATTTCCAATTTAGAAGTTAAGGTTCAAATTTCACCCATTTAGTCCCTAAATTTCCCTTTAAAATGTCCTAAAACCTGAAATTTTTAAGTTCATGGACGATAATACAACGATTTCCAAAGCTTAAAAACTTGGTTTCTTATTTAATTTCCAAATTTCCCTTTAACATTTTTTGCAATTTAAAAGTTCTCAAGCTTCGCCCACATAATCCTCCAATTTTTCATTGAAATATCCTGAAACCTGAAATTTTCTGGCTCATAGACGACGACGTGCAAATTTTGAATATTTAAAAACTTGATTTCTTATTTAATTTCCAAATTTGCTTTTAAATCCTTCTGGAATTTAAAAGTTAAAGCCCATTTAATCCTGAAATTTCTCTTTAAAATATCCTGAAATCTAATTCTTTCAAGCTCTAGGGCGACAACGTGCTGATTCAAAGCTTAAGGAACTTGTTTTTTTTTTATCTAATTTCCAGATTTGCCTTTCAATTTTTCTGAAAGTTTAAGCTTCACCCATCTAATCATCCAAAAATCCTGAATTTTTCTAGTTCATGGATTTAATTTTCATATTTTTTGCTTCAAAGTACACTTGCTTTTGCTCCATTTAATTTCTAAATTGATTTACCATATTTTGATAAATTACAATTTTTATATTATAAATGCAGTAGTATTAGTATGCGATTTATAATAATGGTTTCAGGGCTGAAAAGCTAAACATGAATATCCAAAAATAAATTTCTGATTTAAAGGTGTAATGTAAATTATTGCATTTCAAATAACGCTCTCTGAAAGTAATTTCAGTCCAAAAATGTTACAGACATTAAGCTAAAGCTTTTCAGGAAAACAAAATAGAAATCATGAGGGAAAAGTTAAGCTCACTTTCTAAAAAAATGCTTTGCTTCATAACTTTATATTCCGAAGTTTTCTTTCAAAATGCCTCCAAAAGCTTTCTAAATTTATATTTCAGATTTCGTTAAAGCACGGCCTTGTTTGTACTGAAAACTTTAAGGAGTTTTAAATAAAGTAACCCTAATGTCCATGATTTCAGGAGTGAAAGCTTAATAAGCTGCGGCAGAAGTTCAAACAAATCAATTTTAAAATTCAAAGTTCAAAATTCTGACTTAAAAACAGGTTTTTTGGAAATTTTTAATTAAATTTGGAAGTCTAATTTATAAAACATCTTTGTTCCAAGTGTTTCAATTTGAAATTAATTTGTAATCGAGCTTTTGAAAAATAATATAATTATTGCTAAACTGTTCGAAATCCTGATATTCAAAGTAGTACTTAATTCTGTCGAATATCTTGCTAAAAACGAAAATGTGAGACTGAATTTTTGTAGCAATTCCTCGATTTTTTAATTGGACTTGAATTGGAAGTCAATTTATTTCATGACCTTTTGTTGTTCCTTTTTATAACTTTGCTGTTATTTAATTTGATCTATTGTTAGATTTTATTTTTTCAATATTTATTGTTGCCATCCTATATTTTACTGCTTTTTTTTCCGCCTCGGTAATTTAGACATCAAATTTTTATATAGTCAGATATGTCCTCGGAGTTTTTTAACCCTAAAAGTTATATTTATTTTATAACTCAGCTCGACTTCGGTTTTCGCATCTACCTTTGGCATTATTTTGTAGTTGCTATTATTAATATTTGTTGTTGTTATCCGCTACGCAACGAAGCTTCAAACTTAAACAAAAGCAAATTTTGTTTTTGCTACACTCCCCGGCTACAGCGTTTCATTAAGGCCCAACAATAATACAAAAAATTATGCAAACAAGAGATGGAAATTATTCCCTGTATACACCATTAAATATTTTTTTTGGTGTTATGTTTCACCAAATTTTATTCTGTGCTTACAAAAAAGTTACAAAAAAATTTGGCATTGGCATTTTGTGTTTAGAGATTTACTTCTGATTTTTCTTCGTTTCGTTATTGCTTCTTTTATTTTTATTATAGTTATCGTAGCAGAAGTTCGATATTTTTTATTTTATAAATATTTTATGTTTGTTTTATTATTTTTCTTGTTAGGAATACTAGAATATTAAGTTTTTAAATAAATAAATTAATCAAATTTAAGAAATATTACTGCATTCAATCATTAAAAATAATAAAAGGGTCCAAAGTATTGCCTTTTAAAATTTGATAGAAACTGAAGAAATTAAACCTAAAAGATTTTAAATTTAAAGTTAAACGAAGCACAAGCTTTTGCCCAAACATTGTTTATAATAACCTTTAAAAAATGACGTAAAACGTACCTCCTGCGGCTTCGAGATTTTGAAGAGTATTTTTCAGAAAAATGACTGTTTAAACAATTTCAGATAAAAAATTATTCTTACGGCTTTACGTATGATATACAAAGTTACAAAGTGTCAGAGTTATCAAAAAATATATGCTTTAACAGGCTCAAAATCATAGTAAGCTTCAGATGCAGGAATACGATTTCCAAGCCACTGAGCTTTACAATTTTATCTGTGTCAAACTCAGTTTAATAATTTTGCCCAGCATATCATCATCATCATCATCATATTCATCATCAATGGACATGGGTCAACCTTGGATTACGCCAGGCGCACCCCATGCCAATAAGGTATGAAGGTTTTTTCTATGATAGGTGGGGGGCACTGTATAACGTTAACATGCCTGTGACTCTAGCCGCTCGACGCCGCTTCAGCAGTGCAAGGTAGTTAGTAAGTTACATATTCCATATTTCATGGGAGTTGGATATAAGACTGAGAAGGTTAAACATATTCTATGTGCTTATGATAACTTCTAAAGAACAGTAAATTTCGTAGGTCTACTAAATAAAACCTCGGCGCAGGCACATACATATCTGTATCTTTATTCTAATTTAATATTATTATCATTTGATTTGCTATTCTTCTTCCCTTTCTTGTATTACTTCACTATGCAGTCGTTCTTTTAAGTCATATATGCAATTTGTTTTTCCCCTATTTCATAATTTTGTTTCTTGCCCATTGTTCCCAAGTTCGTTGTGGTATTCACATTCTTGTTCCATCGCAGTTATCCATGTGCATCTTCCAACATTTTTTCTATCTATCGTTAAATCAGAAGACTTCCAATGTTAATCGACTGGTTATTGCTTTCCTCTTCAGTACTTCCTGTGCAGTTGTCTGTTCGTCTTCGTTCGATTTGACTTTGAAAAGAATTAGGATACTATTCTTCATTCTTCACACTGCTGTGTTTGAACAATTGTGGTCTTGGTAATATAGCAGGTGCAGCTGATTTACCTGTATAATCTTTACCCTTTCTATCGTTTTAGTTATATGTAAGTACTTCAATTTTCCTCCAGTGCATCCCAGCTGCAATGCAGCTCTGATTGTGTTATCATGGCTTCGCATTTGTTGATGTTTATTTCTAATCTCACATTGTTTATTATTTTTCATTACATTTATCTTCTAGTAATCGTTCTGCGCCGTTTTATTCTTCATCTAAAATAGGTTGTCTACATCTGCGCGCATTTTTGATAGTAGCTAGGCGTTTTCTCCTACTGTTGCTTTGATTATCCTATTTAATAGGTAATATGGTGTTCCGTTCTCCTTTAATGTTTCTACCGGGACTGTTTGTGAAACTATGTCGATTGCTTTAACGAAATTCAGGGTAGCTAACATCGTTCTCCTTCCTGGTTTCCATCAGTAGCTCACAATTCTTCTAATAACAAATCTTCCTCCTAAATCTTCTATGCATTGATTTCTATAGCTGAGCTGAAGCGCCCAAAGCTCTGATCTAAATGATCGCATTTCGTAACCTAATCCTTGTAATTTGTCTTCCAACTGCAGGTGCATTTTTTCTTTATTTTTCTTCATGTAATTTGCGATTTTTCTTCCTAGATCCAGGGTTTCTTTCCTAAGTTCTTCTTTGTTTATTTTGCCTTCTGTTAATTCATGTATTATTGCTGTAAATAAGCAGTTACCAGCTCCTGGGATTTTCTTTACTTGCATCTGTCGGGGTTGCTCGTATCAATTTATTGATTATGGTTCCCTGTTGTCTTTCTATTTTCTGTGTGGCTTATGTTTATGATTCTTGAGTGTTATACGTACACTTACTAATTATAACTCTAGATTATTAACCTATGCATTATACAAGTACAAGAATCGTATTCGCTTGTTGCTTTTATTCTAAAATGATTAGTGTCCTTTAACTATATACATATGTATGTTTTTAATATAAATTAATTAGGTGTCGTTTATTTCCCTCATTTATGTCAACTAATTCTGTAAATAAATGTATTTCCTTTGGGACTGAATCGACTTGTCAATTCGGTATACGTTATACGCTCTTATAAAATATAAAGTTCTGGGTTTTTTAGCCTTGAAGCCTTTGTCTTATGGATCCCTCGGTGGCTTCCCGCTAAAGGGCTAGTGACGCTTGTTACGCGAAAATGAACCCTAATGGTGACGCTACTTATGATATATCGATTGCATTTATCTATCTAATTTGTGTTATAATTAATACATATAGGTACCTCACTTGAATGAACGATCTTTATTACAAACATGTTTATATTTATTTTAAATCATTTCTTTCAACACTTAGTAAGTTTTCTATACTCATCATAGTTCAATCTACACTAATCCAAACAATTTATATATTACTTAAACTATGACTTAGCTGTGTGTTTTGATTCCACCTGTATTCTTGTAGTGAGTTACAGGTGCACCAGGTATCGCCATTAGAATTTCCTCTTCGTCGGTTGAAGCCTTTTCCTGTTTGTTTTCACTTTTCTTCGGTCTTTCTTCTTCTTACTTGCAGTAGCACCTTTATGTTAGTTCATTAATTCACTTATTTCACCAGTTTTATCACAATTAGCCCCAATCTATTATTACTTTTGTATCTGCGAACACAGGTATCCCCTGTAATTATAACTTTTAAAAACTACTTAGTGAAATAGTCGAAGCTCGCTTGCAAACGATGACCAGCGTTCCCCACGAAGTCCCTACAAACTTTTGCCCAGCATATAAAACTACAAATAAAATAATAGTAATTAACGTCACAAGTCCGGGAACTCATATTTTACAGTACGAGTGAGATGTTTAAAGACGAGGCGACGAAAGGAGCCGAGTCTTGAAACTCGAAACGAGTACTGTAAAAAGAGTTCACGGGCAAATGTCGTTATGTATTTTATTTCATACTGTAAACAATTTGATTTTTTAATTTTTACATGTGACACTTTTTCAAAACGTCAACATGTGACATTACTCTATCAAAGCCGGTAGGTGTGGTTTGGTTACACTTTTACGGGCTCTGATTGGGTGCATAAAATAACAGTGCGGAAAGTGTTGCTTGGCAACACTTTCCGGCTCTGATACCGTAATAGCTCACTTTCCGGACTCAAAATGGCGCCGGGAAACTGAATTTACCAGACAGTATGAAATAAATAAATAAAATAGAATAACAAAATAAGTCCAAAATTCAATTAGAATTCAAGCTGTGTTCGATAAAAAAAATGTGTATAATAAAATAAAAACGTACGAAAAATGAAACAATGAGCCAAGAAAAAATTACAATAAATCAAGGAAATTTCTTTATTTTCAAATTTTGTATTTTGTAGCGCACTTTGAAGTAACTTAAGATTAAGCCAGGTTTTTAAAATATTGAGAAAGTTTTGCGAAACTTTAACTTCAAGTATTTATTTTTGACAAAATATTTAAAAGAATCAAACAGTTTTATTCTGATTCAATGTAATATAAGATTATAGCTACAACGTTTTTTAAATACTGAGAAAATTTTTTAACCTCAAATATTTAAGGAAAGAATTAGAAAAAATTATATAACATTTCTCTCGCTACGAGATTTATTTTACATACAATTAGATAACTATTTATTCAAATACAAAAATTTTAGATAAAAATGTATCATTATTGCTCAGCACATTCAGCCTGCTGCCTGCACACGGCTTATTTCCAGAATCGTCAACAAGTAATTAATGTTTTAACTGATTTGGGACCAAATATGATTTAAAAAGCAAACTATGTTTAATATGATTGGATATCTGGTTTATAATCTTGAAACAAATATCTAAACAAATTTGGGTTAAAATTAAAATTAAAATAAATTTGTTTCTAAAACACATAAAAATATTATCAAATATTATTTTCAAATATTAGCAGAAAGCTCCGGAGATTAAATCTGAATGGTAAATTTAACAGATTTTAGAAACTCATGTCTAAACAAAGCTTTTATTAAGCACAAGTTTTGATTAGACATTTATTGATGAGAGTTTGAAAAAATATTAATTTTGATTAAGAGGTTTGTAAGCAATTAGTTGTATAAATATAACATTTTTGGAATAAACTGGCTAGCAGATAAAATGCTTTTTTAAATCGTTGAGATCAAAGTAAGCCCCAAATTGCACGAACGCTATTTTCAAATCACTCGTCTGAGAAACTAAGCTTTGCAGTTTGTACCTGCATCTTTATTGAAGTCTAGCTTCTAATATGACAGGTATCCTCGAGCGATTACCGAATACGGAAATACATTTCAGCAACTAAACTGGATATTTCTTTGTGAATTTCCAAAATGATATTTATGCCTTCGGTTGATCTCAAATGCAAGTGCAATGCACCGGAATATGTATACCTCACCATTTCTACGAGCATTAAATTTAAACTTGCAGTAAAAAAGGATGCCACCAAAACCATCCCCGACGCTTTTTTACAACAAATTTTGTTGTATCCAACACTTTGTGTATTCATACTCCAGGCAAGGAAAGCAACAAAATTCTAAAGCTGGAAGTTTTAACCCAGACACAAGGATTGCACTTACGCTTTGCCGTTTGTTTGCTAGGATATGATATTGTGGTGTCATCGTATCCTGAATCTTGAATAAGAAACTCTTCGTCTCTTTATTATTAAATCCTTTTACTGGCTGGCAGTGTTAATAAAGACTATGGTTTTCAACCACTCGTTGAAGTTTTTGACAAATATTCTTATTTTGTTTACAACACGTTCTTGTAATAAACAGATTTTAATTAAACTTCCTTGGAATTAATCTTGGTACAGAAACGATTTTGCTTTGGATTTTTAAATATTACGAATAGAGCACGGATTATTATGCACTTCCAACATACCTAACATTCACATAAAATTACAGTAAGCAATGATTGCAATTTATTATGTTGGCATTAAATTTGGTTGAAATCTAATGTTTAATTCTAGGTTATATAGAGAATACTGTTCCTTTTACAATTACTTTAAGCAGAAATGTAAAATCCAGTTTTATGAGTAATTTTAATTTAAATAAATCAACGTCAAATTCCCAACAGGAAATACAATTAATTTTATGAATTAAAACGCCTCTCTATGATGAAAGCAAAGTTGAAATTAAACCTTAACATAGCTTACTTTGATTCACCTTCAGGGATCGTAAAATATGTATTTTAAAAAAGGGCGTTGCTCAGAAAAATAAGATTTTTAAAACAGCAAAGAATGCATAACCAAAAACTACCTGATAGCAATCAAAAACTCAAACCCTCACGTCTTCGAATTCCAGCAAACCCCATTCGCACAAAAAAAACAAATATTAGTTATGATGGTTAGAGATATATCTGAAACCTAAATGGCCTAGCAAAAATATATTATGATGGTTTAACATTAGACCGATTGTGGTGATGTTCCTGATGACTTGATAGCGTCTAGAAAAGGGAAAAGAATATAGAGAATGGTTTATTCTTTTAGTGGCTATTGTGACGAAGTTGCCCGTATCTAATGGTTTTAACGATCCGAACCATTTGTTATATGTTAAAAAGACCAGATCTGAGCAGATTTAAAATTTCATAACACTAAATATTCATAATGTTCACCATCAATCTTATTGTTACCATATTCGATAACCTTATCGAATTATTTACATAAACAACGCTTACTATTAATTTAAAATGATGGATTTAGTTATGTAGGTGGTCTAATCTGGAATTTTTTGAATTTAAACTGTAATACAACATGCAAATTCCATGCAGGTGTAATTAATCACATTTTTTATGTCTGATAACACGTTCGAAGGGGTATAATTAACTATATCAACATTGGAAGGAATAACATTCGGGGAAAGGGTTGTTTTACGTTTAAAAAAGCAGTTAACCACCGCCGCAAACTCATGTTTAGAGGTAGTTAAGAATCAAATATACAATTACTGTTATTACATACTTCAGCAACTGTTGACATAAAAATTAATGTGCGCCCTACATTTTTAACGCGATTTCCGATTAAGAAAATAAGTGGGACGAGGGTGATTATTATTTTAACTTGTTACTAATAAGACAAACAGCCTGAAGTGCTTTTGTTTAATTTTATAATGTAGTGCAAACGTTTTTTTTTTGCTTTGCATACGAAGTACCTTTTGATACCTGTATTGATAGATGCGTTTGTAAATCCAAATAATGTATATCGGAAAACAGAAAATTGGCTTAAAATTTTTGCCGAAGAGATTAGCAACCTTTATCGCATGTTTAATTATTTATTTTGTCCCTTGTGTTTGTTTTAACCAACAGTAAATCGCAAATAATACTCTGAGCCATTTTTCTCTTCAAAAAGAAGTATTCCTTCAAAATACGTCAGACAATAATAATTTTCCGATTATTTTATACTAAATTTTTAGTAAAATTTATTAAGATTGCTCTTCAGCAAACTAACATCTGAACAAGATATGGGTGCTTAAGAGCCCTTTTTTGGAAAGGAGTTGGCTCCTCTAAGTTACATTATCTGTACAGTATGGTTCACCTAAAATTTGTTTTACTAAATAGTTTTCTATTTCCTAGGCTTTACAAGGTTTATATTTTGATTTATTTTGCAGTATTCGTTTTAAGGATATGCTTTGGTCTGTCTATGCTACGATCCTCCATGCTTGAAAGAGTAAATCTCGCTTACCTCCCTTGTTATGTAAATAACAATTAGCAACCTTATATTACTCGGTAATGTTAACGGTTTGTGTCCCTTTCAGAAACAGGTATTTTTAACAAATTTTCCCAGGAATCTTCAAAAGATATTTCTTGCATTTTTAATGGTTTACCTTGCTATGTGAATTCCGTCAAAACCAACAGGATAAGACTTGTTCATTTATTTGCATAACCCTCTTTAAAAATTTATAAGCAGGTGAGATTTCTTTTTGTTTAGTTTGGTATGTTTTGGGTAGTTTGGTGGTAAATGCAAATCATGTTTCCATGTGAACTGATAAATAGGTTAGAACTGTAGTTATAGGAAATTATTCTTTGTTTGGAGTTGTTATATTCCTTTATTTTGTTGTCCCCCTTCCCTAGAAAATGCACATAATTTAAGGGCGAATTTCGTTGTCTAAGGATAATTCAAAATCCTTTGATTTGAAAGGATTCTTTGTGTTTTGAAGATTTTTTAATGTAATTTTTATAAAACCAGCCCATTAATGTGAAAGTTTGAGATCTTGTTCACTGCCCTGTTTAAAGCCTGAAGCAGTTTTCGTGCTGTAGAGGTTTTTTTTAAATTAAAATGATAACAAATACTATCAAATTTCGTCATTTACAAATAACTAAAAACTAAATATATATTTTGCAGTATTTTCCATTTGCTATAATCTTTAAAAATAAGGAACACAGTCCGTCCAAAAATAAATAACAATTGAGAGCTTACGTATTTAGTAGTGAATTGGGGTATATGTTATGGGACAATCCACTCCAATACTGTGCCCCGCCAGCGTTAAAGAAATAAAAAAATAAGATCCGATGTTACTTCAAAAACATAAATTCTTATTAACTTAAGCTGCAGTAACACTTTACGTGGGTTGACCCATCCAAAAACTCCTGAATGCACAGGTGAAACCCACCTACGTATTTGATTGCATTGGATCCTTTGAAAAATAACTTGATTAACTCAAAAAAGGAGAGTCGTTTGTTATTTTCGTCTTTCCTTTTTGTGTAATACAAATTGAAGACAAATTGTAATACAAAATTATACCAGTTTTAAGCCTAAAACTCTTATTTATTTTGTTATTTTTGCCTGTACATTTCGAGTTTGAAGTAATAAATTTGTTAAAAACTGCGAACTGTAATATTTGTGACTAAATATACTTTTTAAGAAAAAGGAGAAACATGTAAAATTATGAAAATTTTCACCGAAAAGGTAAAATATTTTCTAAAGGTTTGTTGTGGCGGGTTTGATTTTATACTTCTTAAATGGGTTTTTTTCCATATATAAAATATAATTCGAACTATTTTCTTTATTGCTAATTAAAAATAATCAATTGGGTATTTATCTAATTGTATTTAAAACACAATTCTAGGATTTAGTACAACTGAAGAGAAAATCACAATGTTTTAGTGTTTTGGGAAAAGAAGTACGAAATGAAATCTTTTATATTTATTTTTCGAAAGGTTAATAAGATTTGAACCTTAATTTTTACCGTTTCAAAATAACAACAAAACTCTTGTTATATTTTGTGAATGGTTTTAAAGTGTAACAGGAACCTAACATGACTTTCATTTTCTTAAAATTTCGTTCGTCGTTTTGCAGTAAATTCGTAAAATTCAAACAGATGCTTATCTTTAAAATCACCAAAAATGGTTTTTCTTATAATTTCTCAAAATTTTAGTTGCGCAAAAACACCAAATCAAACTAGTCCCAGCCCCAAATTCTCTGGAAAACGGTTAAAATATCTAACAAGTTCTTCGCTTAATTTTTACATTTTAATTTTCCGTTTGATTCAAAATTTTCAATTTCAGAATCATAAAAAGACACCAAAAACTAGTCTTCCTGTGCTTTTCCAATCTTCGAAATATTATGATTTGAAATTGTGTGAGCAAAAAGCGAGCTGTCTGCCGTCTTTCGAATATGCTGTACTGATTTTTCATTCAGGGAATATGATCAGTTTGCCCCAAGGTGGCATAAAATTGTTAGTATTGATATGCCATTCGGGTTTTCTAACATCTTCCTGAACTGAATGGCTTCACCGCTTGCCAAAATTTAAATTCAACCTTTCGATTTTGATTTTCTCTTTTTTTTTGCTGCCAACCTCGTCCTTTTAATAGTTTTGTCATAAATCAAAAATCCAGATTTGTTTTTTCGTTTATGTTGATTTCCAATCTATTCTTTTTAATATTTTGTTTCGGTTATTGTTGATTTTAACGAATTTTCTTTGGTGTTTGCCGATAATTTACAGAGGTGAATAAAAATGTAAAAATAGTTAAATTAAATTAACGAGTCAGAAATAATTTTCCACTCAACTTGAAGTGCTTCAACCCGAAAACATTTAAAAATTGAGTAAAAATGCAAAATTTTTCTTACGTTAACTGAATTTCACTGTCTGGTGAACTTCTTTAATCGCGGTTTTCCGACTCCGACATTCGTTCCACTATTTTAAAAACACGTAAATTTTACACGAACCACCAACCCCGGTGTTTTGTGTGTGTGAGTGTGTCGGAAAAGATGAAAGAGCAATTCAGTAAGGCACCGTCACGATCGGCACCAATTATAATCCCCGTCGCTAATCCGATAGTTAAGTATGTAGTTATGTAAACCTACCTAGCTTTGTGTTAAGCGTACGAACGTACCTCTCTAATTTTACCTTTTTTTGTTCGTTTTTGTGTAATGATTATAGGATTAGTTAGGTTTTTGCTGGTAATCTTGTAGGGGTGTTTTTAAAATTTGCCGTTTTGAAGGTGAAACTGTTAGATTTATAGTGATTGGATGACTTTGTTGCAGGTCGTAAACGAAGCTGACGAACATACCAGAATGGTGACTATGGTGAGTTTTAGACATTTTTTTTTGATTTCATACCTATATCAATATTTACGGACCGCATCAAAATCAAAAATAACATTGGGTTGTAATTTTAAATATAGACTGAAGCCACAATTTAAGTAAAAATTTTTAGCTGTAAGCAAATCAAAATTTGCAAGAAAAGGCGAGCTTTGTACAGAATCTCAAAGCAAAACATATTTGAAATACCAATTTTGCACTGAGCGTGGAAATTCGGACTTATAGAAATTAAAAATTGAAGCTTGTAGGGGTTTAAAATAGTAAATCTTTCAAATTTTTTGTTTAAGTTTCGTTTTTTTAAATTATTTAATATATTAATTATTACAGTTTGATATTAATTATTTAATATTTTGAAAACAGGTTTTTCAAAATTTCCTCTTAAGTTGCAGTTGTTCAAAATGATTCATTTCAAGAATTCTGCAGTGTTTCTTAATTTGTATGAAATTTCTGTCAATTTTAGATTTTCTAAGAAATTATTCTAAGTTTTCTAAGTGTTAAGAATTTTCTGAATTTTTGGATCATCTACGAATTGTGAAAATCGCTTGTATTTGCTTCAAAAAAATGTGTTATTAAGATTGTGCCAAACTGCGCAGAAAATTCCTAAATTTTAAATATTTCTTAGCTTCACAACTAAAATTCCTATTTTAAAACCCAAAGGCAATAAACCTTGCAGATCTGACGTACAACGAGTTTAACGCCAGATTTACAGCTGAAAATCAATGTATCAGGTCGTAAACCAGTTGCAATTTTTTTTTTAATTGAAAATTAGAATTCTCTAACTTAGATAAGAATGTTGAGCACTTTTCAGATTTACACCTAAAATTCTTAGTTTAAAACCCAAGGGCATTAAAGCTTGCAGATCTAACATTCGTAAACATTCAGAAATTTACTCTACATCTTCTTCTTCTTAAAAATTTCACTCGTCTCATCAAATACCTGACGTACAAGTTTAACGTCAGATTTATAGCTGCAAATCAAAGTTTCAGGTCGTAACCCAGACGTTAACATTTTTTTCAAATCGAAAGTTAAATTTTTAGACTTAATTAACCATTTTGTGTGCATATTTTTTAGTTTTACAACTACAATTCCTAATTTAAAATACAAAGACATTAAAGCTTGCAGTCTTGACATTCGTAAACGACTTGTTAACAATTTCACAAAGGAAATCTCATCTCATCTCATCTCCTGAAATATTTGACGTACAGAAAGTTTAAGATTAGCTGGAAATCTAGGCTTTAGATTTGAAGCAAACATTAATATCCCTTCGAAGTCTGAAGTTAGAATTCCGGGAATAGCTAAAGATTGTTAGTACTTTTCAGCTTTATAGCTAAAATTCTTAATTGAAACCCCAGGAATTTGGAAATAATTCAAAAATTTAAAATCCAGGGGTATTGAAGTTTGCAGTCCGAAACATTCAAAAATTTCTTACTTATTAAAGATTTCACAAACAAAATCTCATCTCATCTCGTTACATATCTGATGTAACTTCAGCTGGAAATCAATATTTTAGATTTGAAGCAGAATTTTCACTTAGGAGTTATGACCTGAATTAAAACTGCTTCATTACTGAAAATATTTCACGCTCTAAACCTTTTTTTATTAATTTCTTTTTAAATTTCTAAAATGTCATATGAAATAGAAATCCAATTTTACGAGTTTTGATACAACCTTGATCTATTTTGGTCAAAAGACAAGCACCTGCAGTGAATTGACAAACCTTGAGCTACCTCTTCTAAAAGTAACCGAAACGTTTTATTTCGTATTTTATAACAATGCAGTTATAAATTTTAGGTCTTGAAATTTTGTAATGTCAGGGTTTAAAGCCGGTTACTTGTTCTGTTATGTGACACACCAATCTTGGCATTTCAAATACGTTTTGTTTGTTTCTTACATTTATTTTCCTAAACATTAAAGCATCTTCTATGTTTTTAAATTCGGAAATGAAACCGTTAAAACACATGTACCGCTGCTTTAAATTACATTGAAAGTACATAAAGAGGCATCGATTTTAATGTTTGTTTGAGTATCTTAAATTATTGTCTGTAAGAAAGTCGCTTTAAAAATGAGAGAGAACGATCAACAACCCTTTCGTTTGATGTGAGGACTTTCGAAGGAACAATAAACATTAATTCGTTGGAAAAAAGAGGAAATAGAGGCTTATATACAGGATGTCCTAAAAATAAGGTAAGTTTAAAAAGGCTCAGCAAAAATAAAACTTCCTGGCAAAGAGGATTGATTATTCTAAAATACAAACCAAATCAATTTTGTTGGTTCTGTCAAGACCCTGTAGATGAATTTAACATCAATCCAAAACCGTCATTTCGTTATTTTAGAAACCCTACATGAAGAAAAACAAAAACCAACTCCCTTCCCTTTCTTATTACCATTTTTATTGGGGCTTTCAATTTCGCCTGAAAGAAAATTCATTGGAAATCAATTCGTAGTAGTTTTAGTATTCGTTATTTTCCGTACAAATTATTCATGGATCAAAGGCAAAATTTACAAAATGTTGCCTTGGTAAACCAAAAATAGTGCTTTTGTTAGTTTTTATTTATTTGCAAAGCGGGTTTCCCTACACTTTTTGAATGAACAAGGCGCCCATTCTTAATAAAATGTTGATTTTAATTAAAAACAGTGGCGACACGTGTGTCTAATAAAATAAATCAAAATTTACTGTCCATGAATAATCCTAAGTTTATTACAAAATGTTTAACCATGAAAGTCTTATAAAATTCCAAGCGTGTCATATTCGACCATTAAATTCTTCTCAGCTCCATTACTATTTTAGACCGTAACCTACGATATATGTGATTTAGAATAACTGTAAGGCATTAATAATTAAACAATACGTGCTTAGGTTTACTAAAAATCTTCACTGTTAGTTAACTCACAGTAGTGAGTCTCCTGCAATAAAAAGTAAAGCAGACGAAACGATTTATGTGTTAAAGAATAAATCCCAAGCAAAGTTTTAATTTTATTAGTAAATATCGTATTCCTGATGATTAATTACAGTCAATATATCCAACTTAGTTGTAACATTAGCGTCGTATCCTAGATTCGGAGTAATTCCAGATTAAATTGCTCAAGTGGTTCAAGTGTAAACTGATTTTATTACAGGCAGTAGCAAGTTTAACTTTGGGCAATCAATTTGATTTAACATTAGCAGATTCGGTATTTCCACGATTTAATATTTAGTCGAACTTTAAATCAAAACTTAATTACGTACAAACCGAGGCGAGTTTTTCCTTAATACGAGCCGGCTAATTTAGTGAAATAAAAAATTACGGCAACAAAAAAGGGCTTTTGTTCCTCATTTAAAAGGCACAAAGCCCGTTTCGAAGTGAAAAATTACCGGTGTATAGTGAGCTTTACATTCGTTTCATTTGCGTAGGCAGAATAATAAAACCTCGACTGCAGATACAACCCCATAATGTAGAATTAGAGTAAAGGAATACAAATTGTTTACCTGAAGCTTTGTGACTGTCGTTGTTTGAACGGGGTGTACGTCTAACATATCTGGATAAGGGGTGAGCGTAAACTAACATAACCTACACGCGCTACTCCAAAAGCGCCCCATTGGAAATACATTACTGTGTAGGGACCTAATCTAACCCCATATCAGATACATTTTGCACCCTGGGGAATGTCGTATTGACTAGTCTGCGGCAAATACGGCCTAGACTGTCTCGTTTTCTGGTGTTACTACGTTGCCATGTTATCCTATAAATTGATTATTTAAAATTTAATACTGATAAAACGGTTATCGATTCTTAAACGGAACTTGCAATTTCCACAAATCGACGATAAAATTTAAATTTCTGTTTCCTTTCTAGCTTCGTTCTTTGCTTAAAACACAACGTAACGCTATTTCACAAAAATTTGATGCACTCGATAAGCATTGTGGTTTTACTAATTTTCTGACATTGAAAAAATAAATAATCTATAAATTAACGCAAATATAAGCAAGGTGTATTTAACGAACATTTTCTGACCGCTATAATCGTTAATCTTCGTATTTTTTTAAGATCATTTTTAGTAGGTTTGATTTCTAAATCCATTTGGGACGCTGAATAACCCTGTAAAGCCAAATATTTAATTCGGTGATCTCCAGTGGAACACTTCGTTTGAAAAATTTGACTGGAAGATATTGTCTTCGCTAAGTTGTCGGACGGAGTTACCTAAGCTTACACTGATACTATACAGTGTGGTTCTAAAACAGTTGATTAAAATTGGGGATTGGATTGAGCTCGATATAAGAATGAAAAAGGTCCTTGTAAACCTTTGTCTAGAAGCGCATCCCTCAGGAGTGACCACTGATTTATTTATTAATACCTGATTCAAAAAAAGAAAAGGCAATGTAAGTCGACATCCGTATTTTTATATTTACAGAAATTGCCGAATATGTCCACAACACTTTTTTTTATATTTTGCGTTTTGAGATAATTATTTGAAATTTAGTATAGCTACTAACTTTTAGAATCTCTACAATAAAATGTCAAAATCATCAGTTGCAGCATACACGTATACAGGGTGCTACCAAATCATGTGTATATTAACATTTTTTTCTTATTTTGCCGAGTACTATCACCCCCTGAAATATCTGCATGACATTAATTTACACCCTGTATACATAAACTTTTTATCTTGGTTTATATTAAAATTTTATTTGGTGCTATTGTGTTGATATGACATTTTTGGGTTTAAACCGTACTGAAATTTAAATTTAATTCGATGCAAATTAGTCTAGTCATTTGGTGCTCTTGTGCTCTACAAGGTTCCCACCCTACAAATTCTGAAGGACTAAATGGTGTTAATGAATGAATTAAGTATGAGATTCTTAGAAAACTTAATCTTTATAAGTTTATAACTTATAATCCAATAGTAACCTATCAGGAGTACATAAATGAAAATCGACTGCTAAGTTTTCCTTCAAACACCTAACTAGAATTCCTGTCCTAAGCTTGAAATTTTATATATTTTCTTCAATCCTCTTAAAGTTTCTTAAGCCTTCCTGACTACTCTGTAAGGTTCTATCTTTAATTGTATTAATTAAGTATAGAATTGGTTTTTGTAAATATCGGGTCCAAAACTTCAAATTCCAAAAGTTTCTGCTGCAAATTGTGTAATATCGGCCTGAAAAAATAATTTTGGGGTTGTAATTTTAAAATTAAAAATTTAATATATTTTAAAAATAAAATTGTTGTTCAAGATTTAAATTACAAAAATGAGGTAATAGTATATTAAAACACAAGTTACAGAAGGCAACATTTTCGCGGACGAGTCCGAAATTTGGACACGAGCCGCTTTGCGGCGAGTGTCCGAACGGACGAGTGCCCGAATTGCCTTCTGTAACGAGTTTTTTATACTATTTTCTCTGTTTCGGCTTTCATTTACGTTATTTATTTATAATTTTTTATAAAATTAGTTGACAATTTCCATTAGGGAATTTTTTGGTAGAATAGTTAGGTTGGTAACAGTGGTATGTTTGACGTTTATGGTTTTGCACATTAATATTATTGGAATGTGTATTTTGTACGCATTTTGTAAATTCGAATTTGTTATTAATATTGATAAAATTAACTAAATTGTAATGTTGGATGAACAATTGAAGGGCTCGGTGCAACAACCGATCAGATCCATTTGTTTGAATTTTACAGTAGGTATCAAAAACAAACTGTTTAAAATACGATAAGAAAAATTTAACAAAAATAGTTGGAATATGTAGATATTGCTATCTTAACCCTTGTCCTACTAGCCGGGGTGCACGTGCACCCCAGACTTGAATTTTCTTAGAATAAAGTGTTTTAGAATTTTTTTTGGGACCTGAGCCTTTTAGTAGCTTCATTTAATTGATTTTTAGGTTAAATACCGTTGAAAATATCCTTAAAGCAGTACTCATTAAAAAAATAGTTTACTTTTGGTAGAGCGGGGTGCCCCAATCCACTATGAGCGCAACAGCATTTGCAACAAAAGTACAAGATCGTTGTCATCTCTGCGACTGAAAATGTGACAGAAATACGAGGCAACAGTGTACTCTCTGCAAAAAGTTTATTTGTACTGAACATTTCACAAACAAATTGATTTGTCAAAATTGTATTGATGAATAAGCGTTAACTTGTTAATAAATTACTGTTTTTGATATTTTTGCTAAATAAAGTTTTCTTTCCATAGTATTGGTCTTACTAGATGTCAATAGGGATCAAGTGTTCTCACAATAAGGAAAACTGGCCATTTTAATTTGTTTTAGGCTTTAAAACAACTGGGGTGCAAGTGCACCCCACCTGGGGCCCAATTCTTGAAACCACTCGCTACCGAAACGTATACGCTAGGAAGCGAGTACTTGATAGCGCATTAGCTACTAGCCAATGCGCTATCAAGTACTCGCTTCCTAGCGTATACGTTTCGGTAGCGAGTGGTTTCAAGAATTGGGCCCCAGGTAGTTATCGTAAAAAAAATAGGTCGGTAAGAGAAGGGTTAAGATAGTTATAAGGGAAAATGATTTTATTGTCAAGAGTAATGTATAGAATTTTCTTTTCTCAAATGGAGCTGTCCAGTTTTTGCCGCAAGAATAAAACACAACGAAAGAAAATGAGTGTTATGAACGTTTATTAAGGAAAAAGCTATAAAAAATAGTTTCTCTATGTTTAACCCATTTCAACTTCAACATCGTCGGTTACAGGTTCTTCTGCTTTTGCTACAGTATCATAGTACCATTTATCATTTTTGGGTACATATTTGTCCGTCAGAAAAGACACATTTTGTAGTTTTTTTTATTGTAATAGTTAGTGGATACGTAGCATATAACTTATCAGTTGGTAAAGAAAATAATGTAGTCGACATTTTCTTAAAACTGAACTGTTTTCGCCTAAAAGTGGAGCCGACAGGTTTTTACCGCGCTGTATCTCTATAGGATTTTTTTAGGCTAATAAAAGTAGGTGATATATAACAATTAGAGTTCGGCAAATATTACCCATTTTTTAGTTCTTATAAATAACGTTTACACGACTGAAGAATTGCTGAAAAAAACCTGACGAAGTTGTACCGATTTTGGGACAACTTCTTCGCCTAACTTGTGTTCACCTAAAGACGAAGTTGCACGTTTGTAAAATCAACTTCGACATAGTATAAACAAAATATATAAATTTTGGCATCAGTTTTTATTTTTTTAAGTTATATTAAAGCACAAAATGGCTACAGTATAGGTTACGCTTGATGTTGGTCGCTGATCTTTGGGTCAAGTTGTTTCGTTCTATTAACCCACACAGGAAAATCGTAATTGCAACTCCCTGTTTAACGAGATAACCTTTGATAATCAGTCTTATTTCAAACTTTGTTAACGGATAAGACCAAGCCGAAAGTTGATTTATAGCAGCAGGCACCGAGAGGCCATTTCCAATATCTTGCAGTGCGTGTTCAACTAAGTGGAGGTCATAACGCTGGTAACTGCTACCTGCCAACACTTTTCTATTTCTTTTCGGCATTATTTTCACAAAGGTACTAATCCTACGAAGAACAAACACGCGAAATGCAACCACAACGGATAGTGTGCAGGTTATATTTACAGTGTCGTACATTCAACTTCCAAACTGACGATGTTGCCCCGTTTTACGGAAACTAAAATAAAAGATATTTTTTAGCTTCTAAATGTTTTTTTTAATCTAATGAAAACTAGGAATATAAACAATAAAAACGATTCAATCTAAGCCAAACTAAACCAACTTTATTAAATTAAAAAATATTTTGAAATTAAATGTAACTTACGATGAATTTTAGTGTCGGAACTACTGACGATTCACTATTATCCTGGTTTTGATTGACCTCAGGTTAGGGAACAATTTGGATTGGTCTGAATCTCTAGAATTATAGTTGCATTTAGCTAGAAGTTATACTAAAAAACTTATTTTTAGGTTATGCCAACAATCACCTTTGAAACGGTTTTTTTTTTAAATTTTATCAAATTATAAAACAATTTTTATACTATAACATAAAGTCCTACCTTTAGCAATATAGTTTTCACTCATTTTCCTAACCAAAATACGATTTAAAGCGTTTCCACGCCTTTTCAGTTAACTAGTCGATCTCGGTGGTTGACTTTAAAACATCGAAAATCACTTGGTTCGTTTTGCGGGTTTTGCCACCAAATAAATAGTAGTTTTAAATATCGAAATTCTAACCCCTTCATTTACGTTTTTGCTAAATCAAAATATCAAAAAGTATTCATAGCTTTATTGACAGGCTTTATTTATTTTGTTAGTTGCTTAGATGCAATGTAGCATACCAATTCCTGAAAACAAAATATCACCAAAAATCATGTATTAATGAAGCTCATTAAAGCATCAAAATGCGTGCTTTAATGAAGTCATTCTAATGCCGAAACAGAGAAAAGGATTTCTTTTGCATTTTGTTCTATGTTGAAGCTCTAAATAAAAATACAAGTAGGAAAATTTCACCTAAGAAAGATAACATTTACGTGCTTTTGTTCTGAGAACTCAGAAATGCTTAGTTTTTTTACAAACAAATTTAGAAAAAAATGAGTGAATAAAGGTCAGCTCGAAAACATCGAATACTAAGCGCTAATTAAAGAAACAACTTATTTTTTAAAATAAATTTTGATGTTTCAGTCAAAATTCTGTTTTAAATCTGAATTTTGATTTTGAGCTGTTAACTTGGTGTTAATCTCGCGTTATATCAAATATTTAGTGAGAGAAGATGCCTCTTCTGTAAAATTTTTAATAACTAGGAAATCTAGATTATTCAAATTATCAAGAATTGTTTGTTTAACGTGTTTATTCATTTATTTACCTGCTAAGAATCTTAGAAATCAAATTATTAAAAAATTACTAAATCGATTACTCGAAATTCCATGCCTGTTTATTTATATCTTTAAGTCTCTTGTACTTTTCAATCATTTCTTAATACAGAGCCTTAAATGATTGAAGTTTTAGTTCCAAACGAAATTAATTTGTAAATCAAAATTATGCATCGAAAATTATAGTTTTAAAATTTGTTTAAGGTTTAAAGGATTAAAGGAGTTCAGAATTAATAATCCCAACTTGAAGCTTGAATTTAAATATAAATTATTACTTAAAGCCTGTTTTTCTGATTTGAACCCTACAGGTTCCGATTTTGAAGTGCATTTCTGTGTACACAAGGCGTTTTCAATTTTTTTACTAAACGCTAGTCGTTTTGAACCAATCTGACTGAGTACTAGGAAGCTGGAACAAAAATCTTAAAATTCGGAAATTTCTGCATTAGACTGGAAATTTGAATTTAAGTCATTACAATTAATTGTGAATCGCAATTTTAAATCCAAAGTCAAAATTCGAAATTTACAGTACAAACATTTACCTGTGCCAGAATTTTAATCTATTGGATCCAAATTGTAGACAATAATCAGAGTTTCAATCTGAAAGATGAATTGCAAAAAATCGAAGATGTTCAGATTAAAAATTCCAAATACTAAGGTTTCGAATTTCTGGGTTATAATTTCTATTTAAATTGAAACCTTAAATCAGATTATTAATTTTGATTTGGTATTTTCGAAGATAAAAATAAAAAATTGGTGTTTTGAAAACATAATTTTGATTTCCAAATTTATTTTGTTTAAAATTAAGATTTATTTACTTTTTCAAATTCAAATTAAAATTCAGACGACGCTCAGGACCCTTGGATTGGAAATATTAATTTTGGAAATTAAGTCGTAACAATAATGAATCGCAATTTTAAATTCAAAAATTAATTCTCTTAATTTGGGACCACACTATAAATTAAAATTTGAGTAAAATAAGTGTAATATTATTTAAGTATGTTTTATGTAAAACAAGATTTTTCCTTTCTATTTTATTATTAAATAAATAGCTAACTTATTTATTTAGTAAATGTAGTTAAACCATTAAACTCTGAATTAGATAAGTAGATAAATGAAAAAAGTTTATGTTTAGCACAAAAACTGAAACTCCAAATTTCGGTATTTTAAAGGAAAACTGGAGATTTTTAATATCTTTCTGCCTCAGATCTAACATGAAATTTGGGTCGTCAAAATTTGTAACCTAAGATTAAATATCAGGAAGTTATATGTGAAAATCGATCGTCAAATAAGTCATGAGCTTGAAATTCCTAATGTTTTTAATATTTTTAAATCTCGTAAAATTTCAAAATTCTCATACATTTATTTTAACAAACTCTTTTCACCTACTCTGTAGTCTGTAAGCCTGTCTCTTGAATTTTTTAAATAAGTTCAGAAATGAGCCTTTAAAACTTAAAAACCTGAGTTTTTAAACACAATTAATTAATTTGTAAATCAGGATTTTTAAGAGTTGCAGTTTTTAATTTTAAAAATGTACTAATTTTGTTCAAAATTATCAATCTAATCTGAAACTTTTAAATTCTAACTTATTTTCTAAACGTACAATTTTACTTGTAATGTTTTGGTTTTAATTTTAATTGTGGCTCAAAATTCTAAATTTTCATTTTTTAAACTTAATATTGATGTTCATTATTGTGACTAAAAATTCCAAAATGAGTATTTTGGGAGAGCAATTCTCAAAACAGCAACATTCAGAGTTCAACGTCAACTTACTACATTTACTAAATAAATAATCCATTTATTTAAAAATAAAGTAAGACAGAAACCCCAGTTTTACACAAAACATATTTATTAATTTTATCTTATGCTGCCCACATTTTAATTTTAAGATTTGATCCCAAATTATTTTCTAAACTTGCGATTCATAAACGATTTTCCAATTTAAGCCTGAAATCCTCAAATGAGTATCGTCTGAATTTTAATTTTCTTAAGTTTGGAATCAAGGCATCGACATTTTAATTTCAAACAAACTTAATTTGCAAGTCAAAATTGTTATTTGAAAACCTCAATCTTTAATTTTAAATTTCGAAAATATGAATTCAAAATTGTTAATTTGATCAGAAAGTTTCAATATAAATTGAAATTGTGTTTTCAAATAAATCAGTCTGTTTATTTACTTAGTAAATTTATTAAGTTTATATTGAATTCTTAATTCATTAAATGCAAGCCAAAAGTAATATTTTACACTAAAGCTGAGGCACCAATTCCAGATTCCAGGAGATTTTATAAGTATTTCGGTACACTGAACTAATCAAAGATTTCTATGTTAGATACAAAGCGAAATTTGGGCAGTAAAAATCCAGAATTTTAAAATTGTTTCTTCAAGTTATAAAATTTTAATAATAAAATTTGAAGCTTGAAGATGAATTGCAAAAAAATGCGAGGTTTTCTCATGATTAAATTAATTTAAAACACCAAAAATTCGAAATTCTGGCACAATTTCAATTTAAATTGAAACTTTCAGATCAGATTAACGATTTTGTATCTATGTTTTCGAAACCTAAAAAAAAAAAAGAGATTTACAAATTAATTTTGTTTAAAATTAAAATTGGAACTTTAGAGGCCTCGATTCCGAATTTAAATAAATTAAAATACTGCTTCAGGATTTTTGCGTTTAATTCGAAATATTAATTTTAAGTAGTCACAATTATTTAAAAAACCCAAATTTCTGAATTTAGGGTTACATCCTAAAATCTGGATATAATAAATAAAATGATTTAAGTATGTTTTATGTAAATACCAGCGTTTCTTTCTTTATTTTTAAATCCAACGTGAATTTTCGGCCGTGAAAATTCAGAATTTCAAATTTTTCCCTCAAATTAATGTGAAAAATTTTAGTCAGAGGACGGAATGCATGCTCTGAGATGCACTGCTTAAAGTCGAAGGTTTTCAAATTTTCAGGTTAAAAATTCCCGAATTATAAATTTTAATATCAGATTAACATTCCTGAATTCATATTTTCGTCATTTAAAATTAAAAACTGAGGTTTTCAAATTATAAAATAATTTTGAGCTACAAAATAATTATGTTTTAAGGCCTAAAACCCGAATTAAAATAAATTAAAATTCAAACAGCACTCATTTGGGAGTTCTGCCTTTGATTGAAAATATTAATTTTGGAATTTATTCACAATTCTTAGTTTAAAAACCCAAATTTTTTCATTTGCGGCCATACCCTAAAATTCAAATCTGGACAATATAAATAAAATTACTTAAATACGTTTTATGCAAAACCAGGGTTTTACTTTATTGTTACATAAATTTAAAAAATAAACACTAAAAATAGGAAAGTTAGAAATAAAAAAGTAAAACGTAAGAAATACTAATTAAATAAAATTAAGTAAATATAAAATAAATACAAAATTTATTAATTATGCAGACGACCAAACCCGTTAATAAGTAAAACTAGAAGGACTTCAGCTTCTGATATTAAGTAAAATACAAAGAAATTGCCAGGAAAAAAACTTCAAAGTTTTAACTTGAATTAGAACTCCTACTAATTAGAAAAATATATCACTGCATTTTTATTAATCAAAAAATCACGTACGAAATTTGTTGAATTTACTCAAATATTTACAATAAACCAAAACAAAAAAAACAGCGAGCTAAAGTCCACTTGACAATTTAACAGATTATTTCTAAAGATAAGAGAAAAACAAATATAAATCAGGCATTTTTTAACCGAAAGCGAAAGCAAAATCGAACCCAAATTTAAATAGAAGAATTAGGGGCAGCACCCTTAATTGGAAATATTAATTTTGGAATTTTAAGTTTATTATTTTAATATGAAGTAAATTAATTAAGGAATATCAAAACGTTATGTTTAACACAACAGGTGAGGCACCAAATTTGAGAACTGTAGATGTTTAATATTTTTGTATGTTGAATTATCGTAAATTTCTATCTTCTATACCAGATGGATCCAACGTGAAACTTGGGTCATCAAAATTCAAAATTCGGACGGAGAATGTAAGTTCTGAAATGAATTCCAAAAAGTCGAAGGTTTTCAAAAAGATTACAAAAAAGCTACGAAAAGCTAAAGCGTCGAACTTCCCAGTCATAATTTCTATTTAAATAGAAATATTCAGATCAGATTAACAATTCTGAATCTGCATTTTCGACATTTAAAATTAAAGACCGAGGTTTTCAAGTTATAATTTGATCTACAAAATAATTGTTCAAAATTAAAATTATTAACTTTAAAGGCATTTAAATAAATTAAAATTCGTATATGTATTCCTATCTCAGATCCAACGTGAAATTTGGGTCGTCAAAATTCAAAATTTTAAAATGTTTCCGAAGACGGAGAGTGTAAGCTCTTAGATTAATTGCAAAAAGTCGAAGGTTTTCAAATGTTCAGGTTAGAAATTGGAAGAGCTAGAGATTTGAACTTCCCAGTCCCAATTCTGAATCTGTATTTTCCACATTTAAAATTAAAAACTGGGGTTTTCAAATTATGATTTTAATCTGCAAAATAATTTTGTTTAAATTTAAAATTGCTCAATTAAACACATTAAAATTAAGAATATCAATAGGTATTTAAGACAAGAGAGCTGAAGCACCAAATTCCAGGATTATGAAATAAATATTGGAGATTTTTGGTATTTTTGTATTTTAAACTAATTCGAGGATTTCTATCTCAGATCCAACGTGAAATTTGGGCCGTCCAAATTCAGAATTTCGAATGTTTCTCATAAATTAGTGTAGAAAATTTTAGTCCACGGACTTAATTGCACAAAGTCGAAGGTTTTCAAATTTTTAGATTAAAAAGTCGAAAGACTAAAAATTCGAACTTACTGATTTCAGATCAGAGTTCTAAATCCGTATTTACTTTTGATCGACAAAATAATTTTGTTTAAATTTAAAATTTCTAGCTTTAAAGGCCTCAATTCCGTATTTAAACAAATTAAAATTCCGACGAGACTAATTTTGGCCTTAGTCTTTTTTATACATTTTCCGAAAAATCGGATATAATAATAAAATTCACAAAATTTTTGGGCAATCTTCAATAATTAAAAGAATAACAACAGCGAAGATATTGTTTGTGTATTTATTAATCTGCTTGGTTGTCTTTTATATTTGAGATGTAAAATTTTTTGTTTAAACAGTTTTATGTTGAAGTTGCAACTGAGTCTAAAAAGAAAACCAAATTTTGCAGTTAATGAAAGTAGATATCAAACAATTCCATTAATTATTATTATTATATTATTATTACGCTGTTAAAAAAATTGAATTGGTAATAAAGCACGTTCTGCCTACTTTTGAAGTTCAGATTTAATTTAAATTTATGGCATCGATTTTTTGGACCCTACCAATTTTAAAATCCTGCTACAATTCGAACTTGGGTCATCTTATTGCGAAGCAGACTTTTAATCCACTAGCTAGGCTATCAAGAAACCCCAATAAAAAAGATTAAATCCGTCTTAATTCGTAGCAAGGAGAATTCCAACAAAAAAAAAAAATGCATTTTAAGATGTAAAACGATGGCAGTAAGAAGCCGTAACAACTATTCACATCATTGGTTATTGCTTGACCTACCAATAAACGATCTAACCCTATATTTCTTAGACCTATTTCTAATCCTCTCGTCCGAACTGTAAATTCCCTTTTCTGAACGGTGGTCGACGGCACAACTTGCACATTTATCCTTCATCCAGGAGGATATTCTCCTCTTTTATTAGTCGGGACCCTTGGTCGGAATTGTTCGGTAGCGTTTCACTCCAAACTGGGGCCCAGAGAGCGTTTGCTCAACTTCGTACGCGGACGGAACGTTAGTCCGTTCGGAGCGTTAGTTTAGTGCATTTGAATGTAGAGACGGCGCTCTTTATTTTATGTTACGAGATATAAAATCGGATTAAGATTTTTATATTATGATTTAGGACGGTTCGTTTGTTTTTAATTTAGTTAATAGTTTTTAAAAAAATATATACCAAGTGCTCTTAATTTTTTTTGTGGATTTTTTAAGTTTTTTGTCTGGATAAGTGCCCGAAATTATGGAGAAGTTTTTTGGGATTTGCGCTACGAACAGAAAACATGATGTGAGTTATTTTTGTACAATTTCATAACGTGTTTGTTTTTCCTGATGGCCTTTACGCGAACTTTTGCTTTGGTTTATTACAGTGAATAAGTGAAGGTTGTTTATTTTCGTGGCATTACGTTATCGTTGTTAGGAAATGTTTTTCTGAGGAAAAGTATTGTAAATAGTGTTAAGGATAAAATTTGAAAATGCGAACTTCCTAAGTTAATTAAAAAGCCCGGATTTCCTAAACTAAACAATTTTAAACCAAGCCTACTAAGATCGCAACCCGAATTTCCAAACTTCCTGGTTGATGTAAGTTTTCCACCTGCACAAAACGTCCAAGATCCAACCAAATACATCATCCAAAAACATTTTAAAATTTTAGAATCGGGCGTAAACACTCGCTTGGTTAAAACAAAAAAAAAAACTTGAATTTAGTTTTGGTCCAATTTTCGTACATGTGTGTTGAAAGCACCTTTTAAATAAAAACGTAAATTTTTGGTGTGGTTTTTCGGGGCTGCCTACTTGTTTTTGGGAAAATCGATACCTACGAAACACGAGGTCTAGTAAATAAAAACGCTTTTCCTGGGTTGTTTAAAGTCCTCCTAAAACCTTTATTGCACGTAAAGGTAAAAATAAACAAAAATAGAATTTTGCTGAAGGAATCCTTTTTATTTTAAGGCTTTGGTTAAATATTTGTTTTTGTTTTATTTCCTCGTGTAATTTTTCTACCCCGCTTTTATCTTCCATTTGCTTGCATTTTGATGATTTTAACACGGGAAAATCGAGGAAAATAATCTGTGTCCAAGCCGTTAATTTACAAATTGCTAAAAAGCAGAAACTTCCTAAATGATTGTTAATGAAAAAGGACAGAAACTTTGCATTCATGATTAGTGCTGTAACAACGAGAAGAAGATAAATGAGTAAAAGGAAATGAAACGTAGTGAATTTTTATGGTTATTAATTATCAGCGACGTATACATATTAATGAATGATCTAATGTGTTTAAATTCATAACCTGGGGCTCTTTAGATCCTAATTTGGATTCGATTTTGCTTTCCGTTTAAAAATGCCTGATTTATGTTTGTTTTTCTCCAATCAGCTGGCTGTTTTATTTAGTCTGTTAAATTGTTGAAAGTGGATTTAGATTTAAGCTCACAGTTTTTTTTTGTTTGGTTTATTGTAAGTATTTGAGTAAATTCAGCAAAATTCTTGCGTGATTATTTGATTTAAAAAATGCCTCGGTGATTTATTTTTCTAGTTATTAGGATTTCTAATTACAGTCAAATGACGCTTAATACCAAGTCCTTCTTTTAATTTTATTCGATGTTTGATGTTTCCACTTTTGATTGTCCGGATAAATCTTCAGCATTTCTTCCTTTAGTAATTCTTTATTTTAGGTATATATTTTGGTGGCTTTTTTCAATCTATAATCTTATTTTAATTGCTTAAATTTAAAAAATTGATTTATACAACAATAAAGTAATAAGAAAGAATACAATTGCATACCTACATAAAATATTGTCCAAATTTTACTTTTACGATGTGGCCCTAAATTAAAGAAATTTGAGTTTTTAAACTCGGAATTGTGATTAATAATCCTGACGATTTAAATTTCAAAATTACGTATGTTTTCCAATGAAAGGCAGAAATCGTCAAACGACTATCGCTTGAATTCGGGATTCGGGCCTTTAAAGCTAGAAGTTATAATATTAAACAAAATTATTTCGTAGATCAAAATTATAATTTGAAAACCCCAGTTTTTAATTTTAAATATCGAAAATGCAGATTCAGAATTGAGACTGGGAAGTTCAAACCTTTAGCTCTTCCAATTTCTAACCTGAACATTTGAAAACCGTCGACTTTTTCCTATTAATTTAAGAGCTTGTATTCTCCATCTTCGGACTAATTTGAAGGAAACATTTTAAAATTTTGAATTTTGACGACGCAAATTTCACCTTCGATCTGAATTTTAATTTATTTAAATGCCTTTAAAGCTCGAAATTTTAATTAGACAATTATTTTGTAGATCAAATTATAACTGGGAAGTTCGAGGCTTTAGCTTTTCGCACCTTTTTTGTAATCTGAAAATTTGAAAACATTCGACTTTTTGCAATTCATTGCAGAGCTTACATTTTTCGTCCGAATTTTGAATTTTGATGACCCAAGTTCCACGTTGGATCGATCCGAGATAGAAAATAGAAATCTACGAATTAGTTCAACATACAAAAATATTAAACATCTACAATTCTCGAATTTGGTGCCTCACCTGTTGTGTTAAGCATAACCTTTTGATGCTCTTTAATTAATTTACTTCAGTTTGAAATAATAAACTTAAAATTCCAAAACTCTGCCCTTAAACGGAATTATGATATATTTAAATTTGGGTTCCATTTTGCTTTCAGTTAAAAAAATGCCTGATTTATATTTATTTTTCTCTGATCAGCTGGCTGTTTTCTTTATAAATAATCTGTTAAACTGTCGAAAGTGGACTTAAGCTCGCAGTTTTTCGTTTTGATTTATTGCAAATATTTGAGCAAATTCAGCAAAATTCGTACGTGATTTTTTGATTAAGAAAAACTGCAGTAATAATTTTTTCTAATCATTAGGAGTTGTAATTCAAGTTAAAACTTGAAGTTCTTTTCCTGGAATTTTCTTCAAATTTTACTTAATATGAGAAGCTGTATGTAAGTCCTACTGATTCTACTTGTTTACGGTTTTGATCGTTTGGATCTATACTTAATTTTATTAGTACATATATTTTTCGTTTTAGTTTTTTATTTCCAATTTTCTTACCTATTTTTAGTGTTAATTTTATTTTAATTTTAATTACTTAAATTTTGATTTTTTTGATTTGTGTAGCAATAAAGTAAAACCCTGTTTTGCATAAAACGCATTTAAATAATTTAATTTATATTGTCCAGATTTTAATTTTAGGATTTGGCCCTAAATTAAGAAATTTGGGTTTTTAAACTAAGAATTGTGAATAAATTCCAAAATTAATATTTTCAATCGAAAGCAGAAATCTCCAAATGATTTATTTAAATTCGGGTTCCAAGTCCAAGCCTTTAAACATAATTATTTTGTATAGATCAAAATTATTTGATAATTTGAAAACCTCAGTTTTTAATTATTGTAAATGTTGAAAATTTAAATTCAGAATTATTAATCTGATCTGCAAATTTCAATTTAAATAGAAATTATGACTAGGAAATTCGAATCTTTTTGCAATTCATCGGAGAGCTTACATTGAGACTAGGATTTTCTACAGTAATTTGAAGGCAGAAATCCTCAAATGAGTGTCGCCTGAATTTTAAATTTGGGTTCGATTTTGCTTTCGGTTAAAAAATGTCTGATTTACTTTTGTTGTTCTCTAATCAGCTGTCTGTTTCGTTTATAAATAATCTGTTAAATTGCTCGTGCTCGTTAAATTGTCGAAAGTTGATTTAAGTTCCCAGTTTTTTTTTTTTTTTTTTTTGGTTGTAAATATTTAAGTAAATTCGGCAAAATTCTTGCGTGATATTTTGATTTAAAAAAAAAACTTCAGTGATATTTATCGATTTATTAGTAGTTCTAATTGAAGTTAGAACTTTGAAGATCTTTTTGTAACTTTTTCTTCAAATTTTACGTAATATGAGAAGCTCTAAGTCATGATTTTATTTTATGTTTGCGGTTCTGATCGTCCAGAAATTTAATAAATCTTCGGCATTTCTTCATTTAGTATTTTTTTATTTTTACTCATTCCATTTGTACTTATTTTTAATTTTATTTTATTCGTGTTTTGTTGCGTTTCAGTTCTTTTCTAATTTTCTTATTTTTAGCTGTTTTATTAAATTTTAATCGTATTTTAATTTATTTAAATTCGGGATTCGAGCCTTTAAAGCTAGAAATCTTAATTTTAAACAAAATTATTTTGTAGATCAAAATCGTAATTAGAAAACCCTCAGTTTTTAATTTTAAATGTCAAAAATACAAATTCAGAATTGTTAATTTGATCTAAAAAATTCAATTTAAATAGAAATTATGACTGGGAAGTTCGAATCTTTCTTCTTCTTCTGTGTCATGTCCTCATAAGGACGTTGACGAAGAGATCAAAGTCACATTTTTAAACGACTTGGCGTTGTGAATTTTGTTATGTCCCCTTATGCCAGGGAATTCGAATTTCTAATCAACTTTTTGCAATTCATTTCGGAGCTTTACATACATCACATCCTCGGACTAAAATTTTCTATACTAATTTGAAGTGAATTTTGACGACCTAAATTTCACGTTGAATCTGAAATAGAAATTCTCCAATTAATTCAACATACAAAATATTAAAAATATCCAATACTTCTTTTACAATTCTGGAATTTGAATAATTTGATGCTTCAGCTGTTGTGTTAAACATAACCTTTTGATGTTTATTTAAATTTGGGTTCGATTTTGCTTTCGGTTAAAATATGCCTGATTTATATTTGTTTTTCTCTGATCAGCTGGCTGTTTTCTTTATAAATAATCTGTTAAATTGCCGAATGTGGATTTAAGTTCTAAGATTTTTTTGTTTTGGTTTATTGTAACATTGGAGCAAATTCGGCAAAATTGTTACGTTAATTTTTTATTTAAAAAAACAGTGATATTTTTCCAATTATTAGGAGTTCTAATTCAAGTTGAGACGTTCAGGTTCTTTTCATGGTATTCTTGAAATTTTACCTACTTAATATCTGAAGCTCTATGAGGCCTTTGGCTTTTGGAAAGTTAATAAATCTTCAGAACTTCTTGATTTAGTTTGAAATTTTTAATTTTTATTTACTGTTTTGTTTGCGTATTTAGTTCTTCCGAATTTCCATATTTTTAGTTATTTTATTTATAATTCTTTTTAATTTAATTTTAGTTGTAACTACATATTTTCATTTCTATTTTGTGTGTTTTGGTTGTTCCTAATTTTCCTATTTTTAGTTATTTTTTAAACTTATTTATCTTTCGTTTTGTTGAATTTTATTCGCTTTTATTTAAATTTCGAATATATTTTTGATGACACGAATTGGAAAAAGATGTCTTCGTTTGTAAAATTACAACATTTGCAACTAACAAACGTTAAGTCAGAAATTCAGAACCAGCTTTTCACAGTCTTAAGTTTAGGCTTCTTTATTTTGTTTGCCCAATTACTAATTTTAGTTAGTTAATTAAATTCATTTAGTAATAAACCAGAAAAGCCCTTAAGAATTTCTTTTAAACATTTTTGCTTTGAATAACTTCGCAGCAAAATAAATTAATTTTTCCAATTATCAGATAAAAATTCATCTAATTTAAACCTTGAACGTTCAATAAATTAAAGTTCCTGTTTTATTATCAAAGTACTTTAATCTGTAAATAAATATTCACGTTTTAAACATACATCAAAGACATTTGATCTTTGACCTTTTTTTATTAGCCTACACTTTTTGCTTTAATTTCTAAAAGTATTAATGTTGTATGTGTATGAGGTTGATAACCTCGCATTAAATCTAACATTAAATTTTAGAAACTAACTGACATTTCAACGTTCTGAACAATACGATTTGTAATTTTTACATGTTTTCTGCACATTCTTTACGTTTTATTTTTTTAAATCACGGCGAGGTGTTTTTATTGCAAGCAAGTTTTTTCTGATATCCTATGGGACGCTGCGTATGTTATTTTGTTAAATATTGATGGCCATTAATATTTGATCTTGATAAATAAGGCTGGCAAAACATTACTGTAAAATAATAAATATTTGAATTCGGGGTTGGTTGATTTATGAAACGAGCCAGATTTATTCAAAAATCTAACCTTGATCTAATAAATAACATTCAATCGACAAATGTGAAATGTTAATAATTGCGAGCTGTCTAGTATGGAAATCAAATCGTTTAAAAAAGGCAAAATTGGAGCAATTCCGGAATTAAATTTAAATGCACAAATTTATGAATTAAGCTTTTGTTTGGTAAAATCAACGTTTTTAATAAATTCACTTTAAAACAGTTCTGTGTTATGAAATGTATGTTAAAAGAGTTGTAACCAAATAACTAAATTAGTCAAATTTTAGGAAGTTGAATATTTTAAAATTAAACCTTGGCCTAAAGTGATAATCCCTTGAAAACCGATTATTGTTCGACAAGTCTATAAGTAAACGGGCAGGTGTTAAACGAAGCGTAGAACTAAAATTGGTTTGAACCTTGATAATCTACACAAATACAATTAAATAATAAAACAGGACGCATTTATAATTTATCAAAAAGTTGGCCTTAGTAATCGTTATTTGAACGCTTAAATTTGACATTCAGACATTTTTATTGGTTTATTGAAAAGGGCCGGTTAATAATTCAAACTTTCATTAATTACTTTATTTTCTGCTTTTCGTTCCTTTTTTTATTTATCTTCGATTGAATGATTCATTCTTGATTAGAAATCTGACTGTTTACTGAGTTCGTTTGATTGAATAAAAGAAAACGTAAAAACGCCACAAATGCATACACACGCTTATCAGGTAGAAGTTATCATTATTAGTGTAAATTACGTAGAACGTTTTTAATGTTTTTGTGGGCACTGCGTGACAATTACAATCAAGGAAAGCAATTTTTATTCTTAGGAAGACATTTAGTAATAATCGTAAAAACGTACGCACTTCATTCAGAGAAGTTCGGTCGAAGTTTGTTTAATTTTTTACGTGTTAGTGTTATAATGTTGTCATTTGGGAAATTACTATTTTTAGGCGATATAATCTAGTTTAGGGTGTGATGACCCTTTATATATCGTTGGTAATAATGTGGACGAAAGCATTAATTTGTAATGTTAGTCACTGGGGTGAAATTAGGAAGAATTTTTGGGAAATGTTGACATTGGAATAAAAACATTTGGGATTGATGGTCAAAAACTAACAGAAATTATCAGTAACTGAATTTACAAAACAATTGTAGAAATTATTTGGCTAAACAGAAGGATCTCTGAAATCGGAAAGCTTTCAGGTGTGAAATACTAGAATTAAACTAACATTGTGTTGTTGACTTAGAAACAAGACATACTGCGATCAAAAATTGTTAGCAATTTCTAAAAGAAATCTGCAAAAATATCAAAAATATGAAAGTTTCAAGTATGAAATAATAACCCAAAGCTCGTCCCAGAAACGTAATTATTTGACAATTCTGTTTTAAAAATTAAGTGAAAAATAAATTACCTTCTAAACAAATTTCAGATCTTGTAAGCTGTTCTTTGAGTAGTTTTGAATCTTCACTGTTTTGTTTTGGTTTGTTTTTTAATTAATAAAGTTGAGAGGTTTTGAGAATTGGCTGTCTTAAATTTCTCGTTTTTCTTAGTTGACTTATCTGTATTAAAATTTCTTAGTTTCATGCTGTAAATGTCTCTGTAAGAAATGGAAGATTACTAATTTTTTCTTATTAGATTTGTAATTCTTTCTCTGGTGATTTGGATGAACCTTTTCGTCATTATGGAATGTTTAGAACTAGTTTGGACTTCAAATATTAGATTGGCTTCATTTGAGCATTTTATATTCCCCATCTGGAAAATTACACGTTGTTTTCCTCGGCAAAGTTTTAAAACTAGTTGAGGCTTACAGCGTTTACAGCATTCATTTCCTAATTTCGTTTGAAATTTTTCGGTGGACAATTTTAAGTTAAAAATTAAGGTCTTAACTTGTTTAATATTTGAGTTGAAAATTATCCAAAAAATTAGCCTCTGTTCCAAAAGTGTAACTTTATTTGATTCTTGTAATTTGTTTCAAAATTTCAGTCTGAATTTCGTTCTCTACTTCTGTAAGAATATTAATTATCCAACCTTTTATTATTAATTTTTACTATTTTTAGGTTATGCTCATCACTTTTCTTTATGTCAGTTGAATTTTCAGTAGTAAGTGTTTTTAATTTCAGCGATTTAAACATTTCAGTAGGAAGTTTTCAGTTTAGAACTGTTTCCATGGTGGTAAATATTGCAGTAAAGGGTTTTCCAATCGATATTGACGTTTGTTTTGTCGCTGTGAAATTTTGAAAACCACTTCGACTCTCATTGAGCCTTCTTAATTTTGGTGTTTTTAACTGCTTATACGAATATTTCACGTCAGAAAATGCAAGCCTTTCTTCGTCAATAACTGATGAATGTTCAAACTTGAACTTTTATTTTTGCTCTTGTGGTTTGAGCTTTTGTTTTCGTCTTTATTGGATTTTTATAGTAATCTGAATTTCCACTTTGCATCACCGCTTCAAATGTGTTTGTTGAAATATTCCTGTGTGCTTATTTGGTTTATTTGTACTTTGGACCTTTTTTCATGTTGTTAGAAATTTTGAAAAAAAAACCTTTTGGATTCCCCAATAGCCAATTGTCATATTTTCAGCGCTTTAAATGTTTCAATGGTGGGAATTTTCACTTCAAAAATTATGCCAAAAATACTCAAGCTTAAGTTAGATTTTAGTTCTTTTTTTGTAATATGGACTTTTTTCAAATTTTTAAAAATAGTTCTTATGTTTAATATCCAGCTTACTTAATTTCAGAAGCACTTTACATGTTTGCTGGACTTTAGTTTTCATCGCTCGTCAGAATTTTTAAAGCCGTTTTGAAGTCTCACTATTCAAACTTCTTAATTTCAGTGCTTTTTGAAAGGTTTTAATGGGAGTTTTTCAGGACAGAAAATAGAATTTTTCGTCAATAATAATCAGGCTGATACCCCCCAACCCAAAATAAGAATTAAAGTAGGAATTAAACTAATCTCAGAAAACAAATTAAAATAATTAATCTGAAAATCCACTTATTCGGCATTCTTAATTTCAGTGATTTAAATATTAATACTCTATGTCACAAAAAAACTGGCTAAAAAACATTCGTTGTTGAAACGTAAATTTTTATTTTGTTTGCTTGTCCTTTGGATTTATTTTTAATTTTCATGTTGATGGCATTTCTGAATATAATTTTGGATTCCCAGTATCCAATTATCTTATTTTTAGTGTTTCAAACGCTTCAGTAGGAATTTTCCAGTTCCAAACATAAATAAAAGGTTTTAATGTGCTTTTGTAATTCGTGCATTTATTCCGACTTTTAAAAAAATGTTTTTGATCTGTATTCACCCATTTAGAGTTTCTAAAATTAGGTTGGACTTCGATTTTCTGTATTTCAATGCTTAAAATGCAATTTCGAAAAAAACCAAATCATGAAGCTTTTACTTTAAAATGCAAATTTTTAGATTTATTGCTTCTGACTTTAGGGTTTTCCTTTTGCCTTTGTGGAGTATTTAAAATTAGCTTTCTTCTTATTCTTCTTCTTAAGGTCAGGACTGTTAGGTGTTTCTCCTGATTTCCTGTCCTTTTTTATTCGACTGATGAGGATATGAAGCTTTAAGCCCGGGCGGTCGTCCAGGTGGTGTGTTTCCTGTTGGTCGTTGATTTTTGCAGATTGCGAGTTTTGCCTTTTTATAATTCATCTTGTTTAATTTCTTAATAAGAACTCAAGACACTACTCAAAAATAGTAATTTTTAACATTTTTTCTTATAAAAGCCTATTTTCAAGAGGTAAAACCTAAAACTATTTTCAATCATTCTCAGCTTTAAATATGTTTCAGTAAATTAACTTGACAATTAGTTTATCCTGATTTATAAGGTTAATTTAACAATATATTTATTGTTAAAAATAAACATCAGATTGGCTAGATAGTTTCTGTTTTTAATTAAAAGTTACAGAGGTTTGTTTATGTATGTCGAACTGGAATGAGATGAAATGGTAACCTTTGGCGTTAATGTTTTCTAATGTCTTCTAATTTTTAAACTAAATTTTTATCTTTACTTGATAATCCTAGTTTTTCGTAAGAAATACCTGAAAACTAAATGCTAAAGGCAGTTAAAAGGAGGATCGACTTAAAGCTTCGAAGTTACAAATTATCAAATTAACTTAACCTTTTTTTCTGTATTTAACTTCCGCTTTAAACAAAAAGCTTAACGTCTTGAAATCATGTTGATTGAACGTGTGATCACATTTAAGTAAATTGTTTTGATATATTATAATTATTAATTTAAATTAAAACCAGTGTCCCAATGTGTTAAAAATTATATTTATTACAAATACTTCCATTATCATGGATGGCATTGATTGGTTACAAAACACATGTAAGATTAAAGAATTTTTTTGAGAGTTTTTTCTTTTAAATTACTATTTTGATTTGTGAAACCTGAATAGTTAAAGCTTTGCAATTAATTTCTGCTTAGTATGTAGGTTCAATGAAAAGGGTGTTTTTCTTTAATTTGATTTGTGAAGTTGATCTAGATCTTGGGTATTGAAAGCCTTAATTCAAGCTTGGCTTGTAATTCCTACTTTAGGTTTAACAATTGGCAATTTTTGGTTTAGTTCATTTGAATTAATTTTTAGGTGTAGTTTCTGAATTTTTGTACCCATGAAACGGTCACTAAATTGATTTTCTACCCTCGGAGTGTTTCTAAAGTGTGTAACACCCTCTATATTCAGTGTTGTGGTAAGGTGAATGACCGCGTGCTTCGTGTTTGCAACAAGGGACTGTTCGCGCATCCCGCACTTAAGAGGGGTGAGTTTGGTATTTGTTGGTAAAAGTGTAAGTGTAACCGGGGTTGTCAACAGGTGCGTGTCGCGGAGACTTCTTTTAAACTTTCCTTTTCATTATTTCTATGTTTCGTTATTTCTATGTGTGTATTGTATTAATAAAGCTCTCTTTGGGTTTACCGACGTGTATAATTTCACTGGCCCTAAATAAAACCCTTGTCTTTAACTAGTCGAAGGCTACATTGGCGCTCAACGTAAACGGCCATTTTGAATTTGTACGGAAGTAACACAAAGACTGTCTACTGTGTTCGCACAAATTTATACCCATAGTGAAATAGTGAAAAACATTGAAGTTAAAATAGCTGGTAGTGATAAGTCGCTCTAAAAGAAAAAGAGTAGTGAAAGTGAAAGTGCGCACTTCCTTTGTTCGAGAACGCGTTCTCCCGCCATTACGGTTGTGTTAAGCGTCGCTTCGTTGTATGACAACAAAGGGAAACGAACTGCGCAGAAGTCGTCGGTTAAGGGGTGAATCACCTGATTTGTGTAACGTAAACATAAACATAAACGGAACCAAGATGCCAGATAATCCCCCCGTAGTACAGATGTCAAGCGAACTGCTACAGCAACTTCTAAATGGAATGCAAACACAAATGCAACAAATGCAAGAAAATTTTCAGAGACAGGTAACCGCTGTAACAGCAGCCGCCTCAACAGCACCGGTAGCACCAAATCCTCCGAATAAAGGTAGTTTTGCTAAATGTACCAGTCGCTTTTCCGGAGAAAAGGGTGAAAGCGTACACGCTTTTATAGATTCTATCACAGTGTATAAAGAATGCCTATCGGTAAGCGACGACAATGCCATAAAAGGTTTACCCATGCTTCTCACCAGCCACGCAGCCAAATGGTGGCAAGGTATAAAGGGAACGGTAACTACATGGCAAGATACATTAGAAAAACTTCGCCATTCTTACGGAAGGAAGAAACCTGCATTCCAAATTTATCGCGAGCTTTTCGCCGAAGAGCAACAGGACGAAACAACGGACGTATTCGTGTCCAGCGCCCGTGCGCTGTTGTCGGATTTACCGGAACCTACCCTTCCAGAAAGTGTGCAAGTGGATATGGTTTACGGGTTATTACACCGCCGAATTAGAAAACGCGTCGCGCGGACAGACGTAAAAACTTTTAAAGACTTATTAGATAAAGCGCGAACTGTCGAAGTTTCGTTACAGGAGGTGCAGACGCCTGAAAATATAGTTCAGTTAACAAGAACGATACCGTAAGTGTAAAGGTAAAAGACAATGTTAACAGTAAACAAACGGTTAGGTGCGGATTTTGTAAGAAATTGAATCACACACAATCGGAATGTCGCAAGCTTTTAGCTAAGAAAGCAACGCAACAGAAACCGGGCGAGGACGCAGGAAGGACAGTTGGTACAACGGGTTCGAATCCTACAAGTGTATTTCGACTCAGTTGTTACGGGTGTGGCAATCCGGGAGTCACAAGAAGTAATTGCGGGAACTGTAATAAACAGGATTCCGAAACGTCGGCATCGAGTTTGAACTTTTGCTGCCTGGATTCGCCCGAGACACCGCGGTTCGTTATTCATCCTCGTCCGCGGCCCGTGCTTCTAATAAAAATTCTGGGCTTAAACGGTCAAGGGTTCGCTGATACAGCTGCAAAACAAAGTGTCGCTGGGTATTCCCTGTACCAAAGGTTAGTCGAACGCAAATACCCCTTTGGAAGGACCAAAATTAGCGTTTCATTCGCTGACGGGAATCCAAAATGGGAAAATGTGCTACTAGCGACACTGGATGTGCATTTGGAGCATCGCCGAGTTACCACGACCTTTCTAATATTTCCAGACGCAATTAACAGCTCGACTTTGTTAGGAGTTGATTTCCTCGAAGCGGCGGGAGTTGTACTGGACATGAAACGACGCGTATGGAATTTTTCTGGCATACCGGAGCCCAACTATAATTTTGTAGAAGAACGCCCGTCGAATGCAATTATAACACTAAATTCGTTAGATCTAAAGCCAAATGAAGGGCAAAATTTAGATCTCCAGCAACGTCAAAGAATGAATGCTCTACTTACAGATTTTCAAGATATCTTCGCTCCAGGGGGAGCCCCGACACCATTCGCGGAGCACCGCCTCGATACCGGCGACCTTCCGCCAATCGCGGTACCGCCGTATCGGATGCCGGCGTATAAAAAAGAAAATTTTATCCCACAGATTACGCCTTATTTGTTAAAGTTGGCGGAGTCGTTGAACGAAGCCAGAGAAACAAAGGAACAAAATCAAGACAGAAGAAAGGAACAAGCAGATAAAAGCAGAAGGCAAACGCAACCATTCAAAGTGGGCGATTTGGTTTTAGTAGCAACTCACTTATTAAGCAGTAGTAAAAAAAAATTAAGCGCAAAGCTAGGACCGCGTCGGGACGGCCCTTACGTCATTAGTAAGGTCATTAGCCCCACAACATACGAGATTGCATCCAAGGAAGTTCCCCAGGTATCCTTAGGTAAATATCACGTTTCGGCTCTTACAGCTTACCATGCTGGAGACGAGCCGATGTCACCCCAGCCTGTGGCACCAATTCGAAAGAGGGAACGACCACGGAAACAACAACGAGGGCTTCAATCTTCTGGACAATTAGCGGGTCGCTTAATAATCCAGAACGGGGGAGACTGTAACACCCTCTATATTCAGTGTTGTGGTAAGGTGAATGACCGCGTGCTTCGTGTTTGCAACAAGGGACTGTTCGCGCATCCCGCACTTAAGAGGGGTGAGTTTGGTATTTGTTGGTAAAAGTGTAAGTGTAACCGGGGTTGTCAACAGGTGCGTGTCGCGGAGACTTCTTTTAAACTTTCCTTTTCATTATTTCTATGTTTCGTTATTTCTATGTGTGTATTGTATTAATAAAGCTCTCTTTGGGTTTACCGACGTGTATAATTTCACTGGCCCTAAATAAAACCCTTGTCTTTAACTAGTCGAAGGCTACAAGTGTATATAAAGCCTTTAGTTTGGTTTTCTATGAATCACACCTGCAAAGCTAAAGTGCTTTATCATGATTCATTTAAAAATCCAAGGTGAGATACTTCCTTATCACAGCAATTCAGACTAAATTGATACATTGAGAATTTCCTGTTGATAACTTAATAAGGTTCAAGCAAATACCATCTGTAAGACAGTTGATTGTGCATTTGCTAAATAACTGATCGTGAAAATCACCATATGCGGCACAAGTGTGTTCTTAACAATAATTACTCTTAGTTCACACAATAATTATTCACTTTAGCTAGAAACTAACTTAAATCAGTGTTTTGCAAACTTGGGAAATTCCGCTGGTTTCTCACGAAACTCATCACAGAAAATTCGTAAAATTATACCAAACAAAAAAATTGGAGAAACTATCAAGGAAATTTACATACAAAACCTGAACTAAAATTACAGAGTGCAAGGCAATTTGTTAATGTTTGTTAGTAGAAATAAATTTGTTAAGACTACATAAAGATAAACAGAAGATCTCATTATGTAAATTTTGTGGGTAACCTTGAAGAAACAAACGGCCAATTTTCGGACGCCAAGTAATATTTTTAATAAGTAAAATGGCAATAAACATCCGCCGTATGTATCATCTCATTTTTTTCCTGTATGTACCAAGTTAATGGCGAGAATAATACGTTCTCATGATTACAAAGAGCAATTAGATGTGACATTAGTGCTATAAAAAATTCACCTTTGTATAAACCGGACTTGGAAAATCATTTTAACCTCTAAATTCCAACTTCCCAGCTTAATTTTTCTATGTCTGACGATGTTTCATGTTGCATCCACTATTTGAGCTTAAATTACGTAATTAATTACAAAATTATTTAGGCCAAGACACAATTGTTCAAATTAAAATTACAATTACAAAAGTCCGGTCATAACTTAGACCTACTTTTTGTTAAAAAAAAATAAATTAAACTTTTAGAACAATTCTTAAACACGTACGGCAATTTCAACAATTTATCACCGGTTGCTAACGTAAAAACATCCAACTTAACAAAAATATTAACTACGGTAGTTCTAAGACGTTTGAAAAAGAAAAAAGGACGGTGAATAATGAATTTAAAGTAGTTCATGCTTGCCAAATACTAGGAAAACTTTTAAAGTCTTGAACTCGTTAATTATACCGACTTGAATTTATGAGTAAATCATGCAAGAAATTCGTACTTTCATCTTTCGTTCTTTGGTTTTTCTTTTACTTGTACTTACATGTTTGTTGGAGTTTTTACAAGTGGTGCTAATTTTAGTTGAGAGGTGCGTGTGGTAGGTTTTTGGATTTCTGCGGAACTAAAAATAATAAAATTATTAAGCCAGAGCTGTCTTAAGTGAGAACATTTGTTTTCTATTTTTACGTGTATACTTCACACACTTGAGATTAAAATTTGGTTATTAAGTTGAAAAGGTCACATTTTTAGTTTGCCTTAACTTTTTCGAAAATTATGGAAAAAAAGATTCCTATACTAAAAGCAATGGGGGTTTCTTTGATTCCGTTGAAATGCTGCTCTTAAATAAGCAACGATCTTTTTTGTATGCTGCATTTTGCAGTCAATCTTGTCGAATATTTTCCATTTACTGTCAAATTGAAATTTGTTTTTTTTCTAAAGGATTGTTTGACGTTTATTTTTTTAAGGCTCAAATTAGAAAACACATTGATAACTGGTTTAAACATTCAGTCAGCAATAATCACTTGAAAGTTTATTATTTTATTAATAAACCTATCTCTACAACAAATTCCATTATTTTATGTTTGTTTTTTCCTTGCCGTATAATTTTTTTGAAGGGATGATAATTTGAAAATGCTTTCTTACCTTACATTTCAGAAACAATCTGTAAAATAAATATGTAACTTGCAATTTTAGGCTCCAAAGCAAAAATATACTTAAAAATTAAAACCAATGGTTTATTTCTTTCTCTTTTACCCTCGTATACCGTTATAGTGTCGAGGATGGTTAAAATATAAAAATTGGCTGATTTTATTGATTAATTAAATAAATGATTGTTATTAACTATTCTAGAAAAACTGTTTAAACAAATACTTTCTAAGAAAAATCCTCCTGTAAATCGGATCTTAATTTTGCTAGAAAGTCTGCCTGTATTTAACCCAAAAACCCTGGTATTTTGAGATTAATTTAAGATTTATCTAATTTAATTGAACATACATTTAATTCTAAAAGCCTAAGCCTACTTGCTTTAAAAGTCTTTGTATATAAGCACAACGAATAAGTTGAACGTAGTTTGTTTCCTCTATTTTTAACCAGTTTTATAATAAAAATAACTTGTTTTGTGTAAGTAAACTAAGTTAAAATTCAGTTTAATTTACTCCAAATCAGTGTTAATTAATTTGGCTTACCCCAATGCTTTTCTGATTTCACATAATTCCTTTAATATAACGTAAGACTAATTAAATAATAATTCACTTAATTCAGTTATCTTCACCTAACCTACCTTTTTCGAAGTTAATTATATTTCTTTACTTTCTATTTAGCTTGAGAAATTTTTAAGCTATTACAGGTAATCTTTAGTAAACCTGAAAAATAGTACCAAAACATTGGCATATTTTTAATATTTAGCTAACCTAAATTTACTTTAACTTAACTTAGTGGAAATGAGTTTTAATTCGTTTCTTTTAATGTAATTTTGGTTTACTTATTTTAATCTTTGTAATCAGATATCAGAGTTAGTTTCATTTCCGACTTCCTAACCTAGCCTTATTTTATTATATTCGCTTATTCTCATTTATAATCTTTTTTTAAATGAATTTTCAGCTGCATTGGAAAATAATGAAAATCGTCTGGTTTTGCTACTCTCTAGAATGTATTTTCTCTATTAAATACTAAATTTCAAGTAGCTCTTAACCTAAGTTAACTGATGTGATAAGGAAGTTGATTTTTAAATGAATCGTGCTAAAGAAACTTCAGCTTTCCAGGTGTAATTATCAGAAAACAAAACTAAGGTCTTACATATTTATATTTTAAGGGTAGCAAATCAACTTAGTAATTGTTTAATGGGTAAAAAAGTTCAGAAATTAAAGCTAAAAATTAAAAACCAATTAATTACGCCAAAAACTGCCAAGTAATAAACTTCCTTGTTAAATCTAAACGAATCTAAGTTAGGAATTAGAAGCTAAGCTAAAAGAAAAAATAGCGTTGTTTATTTCAAAAATCAAACTGGTAATACTAGAAACTGAAACACATTCCTCAATGAACCTGCATACCAAGCAAAACTTAAACTGTAAAGCTTTAAGTATTTAGGCTTCGCACATAAAAAGAGCCATTTGACGAGAAAAACCTTTTAACACATTGGGACACCCGTGTTTTAATTTAAACTAATTTTGATATATCAAACAATTTACTCGTACTTACATGTGTTTTAAGTTATCACACGTTCAATCAACAGAAAAAGTTAAGAAAGTTAATTTGTAGCTTCAAAGCTTAAAATCGATCTTTCATTTAATCTCCTGTAAAATTTAGTTTTCAAGTATTTCGTACGAAAAAACTAGATTAACATGGTTTACCAATTAAATCTTAGAACATAAACCTCAAAGGTTACCATTTTCAATTTCTTACTTTTATGTAAATTCCACCTTCAAAATTTATACGTCTTCTGCAAAGAATTAACTAGTCTTAATATCAGTTGCATTGAATTAAAGTAACGAATTGATGATTTTTATTGGTAAAATACTAGCAAAAATCTGTTGCCTTTTTGCCAAGCCTGGTTAAAATGCGAAAATACAACAAAATAGAATAATCTATTTTCGTACTTAATTAACCTAACTTAATTTCCTCCAAAAAGTTTTGTGTTGAGTTACTTTCAGTTGGCTTTTCCAAACTAACTTAACTTCATTTAAGTCCTCGTATTTTGTCTTATTTTCAGTTTTTTCTTTGTCAGAAATCCAACTTTTGATACTTTTATTTAAAAAATAATTTATCAAAAATCCAAGTTCAATATTTCTTACTAAAAGATGTTTAATTTAATTAATTCATTCTGATAATTTCAGTTTGTTCAGTCTAATCTAACTCTGTGCCAAGATGGCTTGCTTTCACCTTCTTTCTTTTTTACTTGAATTTTATTTTACGTTTGATTGTCTTCAAAAAAAAAACTTCAGAAAATCCATTAAAACAAATTTAAATTCAAACAAATTGTATCTGATGATTAAATTACTGTCAAAAATTTTGGCATTTTTGACAAGCCTGATTAAAGTTCCCCAGAATAATGCAACAAAAAATCCTTTTGTTTTGGTGTTTATTTGGTCTAAAATGATTTGCTCGCAAGAGTTACTTTTGTTCTATGCTAAATTCTCTAATCTAACTTAATTTTTCTAACCAAACTCCTGGCATTTTGTTTTTTATTTTCAGTTGTATTCTTAAGTTTCAGGGATAATATTTTTAGCTTTCTATTTAGTAAGTTTTATTGGAAAATTAATAAATCAACAAAAATCAAAATTTGAACATTGATGAAAGAAAAATGGCAAAATCTTGGATATATGTATTTGGCCAATGTTTAATTGATCTAAAATAATTTCCTCTTTATTCTAAATTAATTTCGGTTATATGTTAACTTAACTTAATTTTGCTAAGCTAAGGTAACTTAACATCAGTTTGATCTTCGCATTTTGTTTATTTGAAGCTGTTTTCAAGCATCAGGAATCATATTTTGAGATTTACATTTAGTAGTTTTATTCGATGTAACCTAACTTTTTCCTTTCAATGTTTCAATATAACCTCGTATCATTTTATTATTTCCAGTTTTTATTCTGTATTTCAAATTGTGTACCCTTTTTACATTATATCTTAAAGCAAAATAAAATTTTACTAATTGATTATCCTGGCGTAAATACCAACCAAAATCTCCGTTATTTTTCGCAAAGCCTGGTTAAAATTCAAAAGAACAATAAAACTAAAAATCCTCCGGAGAAAATCACGTAAAACTTCATAAAAAAATTCTGATAGTAAAAACAGAAAGAAAATTATGCTAAATGCACATAAAAATTCATGAAGAAGTACCATAAAACCAGAAAAATAACTATTTGACTTTAACCCCCTGATTTTATAATAATCTACCGTCATAAATTTTATGAAGAGACCGTAAATATTGATACAATTACAACATAAGTTTCGTGTTACCACAAACAATTTTAATAAAATAAGTTGGAGGGTTTAGGAAACTTCCAAAATTATCCATTCCGGTTATTGATGAACTCCGAGATAATACCAAAGTTTGTAGCACTCTATAGGCAACGACTCGTTATATCAAACAAATGCTGACCTAATTCTCAATTTCTGAACCCAGAAAAGGGAACGAGTTTAGTGGGTAGATTATGGGAACTTATTATCAGTACGTCTTTTGTAATGCGTTTTGTTTATTTTAAGGCGATGACTCACGAATGGCTTTTTTTAAAGAAAGATAAGGATTACAGTCGTATCTTATTTATTTAATTTGTTGAAGTAAAAATTAGTGACGAAGTGATAGTTGGAGACAAACAGGGAAGTAGTTGTAATGGATGTGGGTGGGCTTTTATTTTTAAAGTCTTCTCTTACGCATCATAAAACAGTTTTACCCCATTGGCGGTTGTAAATTATCTTCATATGTGCAGTGCTACTCGTAAAGCTTATTTTACATACTGTTTTAGACTTTAATTTATCGGTCAGGTTACATAATTCATGGAAGCTTCTTTTTTTGTTAATCCATTTCAGTCTGGCTAATTTTTCTATTTACACAATACACAGGTTCAACCTAATATTAATTTTAATTAAAATATGAAAAAATTCCAGAAAGGGTGTTTCAACCGAGAACCAAGTGACAAAACTATTTTTTAATTTATTTTTTTGTACGATCAAAATCATGCTACGCCACTGGTGCAACAGTACAAAATCATCTCAATTCGAATTTAAAAAGAAATCATAAGAAAGCTTAGTTAATTAACAAAAGTACTCCAAATAAATATAGTACAGTTAAGCGAACGTACGAAACTCTGCTCAATCATTGCTAAATTTAATTTTAAATTCAAATGGAAAGCTGTAATTGCTTTGCATGACAATTGTTGTGGAGACCTGTCAATTTCAGTTTGTATTAACGAACTCAATACAATGGGCACTTAACTATCAACCTGGCAGAAAATTCTATCCCACTATTCTGTGTAATTTGAAATCAATGTAATATCTACTTCTGCGTTGTGAATTTTAATGTTTCTAATACGTCTGAAACTACTCGTATATTTATAACAAGCGCTGCGAATTTGAGTCTTGTTTGCTTAATTAAAAATATAGAAAGGCGAAATTGGGCCATAATTTTCGAAAACGACAAAATTAACAATTTAGGAAAATTTATATTTTGAAGTTTCAGATTTCAGAGTTAAATGAAGATCCTACAAGGAAACCCATTTTCAGTCCGGAAAAGCCCTGAAAATAATTGTAAACGAACTACAGAACCATTGTTGTTCCTTTCTAGTAGTGGACTTTGTGTTAGAACCCACAACCATATGTTTTCAATTAATTTCAGAACGCGCCCAGCCAAGCCTTCTAAAAACCGTAAAAAAGTTTCAGGAATCTGCAAAATCTAGTTAAATAGGCTAATCGTCTTCCGAAATTTAATTCCAGGCGTTCTCTAAAAATAACCTAAATAACAATCTAAATATTTTGAAGTTTTACAAGATTGAATCATTGCATAACTCGAACCAAACAAGAAACATTAATTTTCGTGTTTTTGAGCTATTTTAAGGCATGTTTAATTTGCATCTCCGTTATTTTTCAGAAACTAAGTTTCTGCTAAAAATAACTAAACGGTTTGACAAATTACGACAAGGTTAGCTGTTTAAAAGAACATATTTTAGCGTGTTTTGCTTTTCATTTAGATGAAATTAATGGATATCATTGAGTGTTCAGGATTTTAATTTGCAACAAATGCAGAACACCCACCAAATTGTTATGAGTTTGACAAGAAGTACGTACTTTCAGAAGCTGAAATTTCGTTCTGAAAACAATTTCTCTAACTTTTTATAGTTGAACGTTATTATTATTATTAGTAAGACGCTTTCAGTGTTCTTGAAGTAATTTCCCTTGTCCTGGCCCTTTCCTTCAATTAAATTTTGGTTGTGTTAATTTCAAAGGGTTTTCGTGACTTTGAACGTTTCATTTTTAACTGAAATATTTACACTATTTACAGTGGCAAAAAAAAATAGAAGAATCCCCGAAATTCTTTTTTGGATTTGCATATCATGAAGTACTTTCAGAAGCTGAAATTTCGTATCTTCTTTAAATATTTATCAAAATAATCATTCAAATAATTCTTCAAGGGAAACTTTAAACTAAGATGTATAAGACTAGACTTGCTTCAAAATTTGTATGATTTTGCTTAGAAATACGTCCAGGAAAACTTCAGCTTTCAGGATTTCTGGCCTTTTTTCAGTTAAATTTTCCCTTTCCTTTAGAACGTATCTTGCTATGATTAATTAAAGAATTTCTAGAATTTCGAGTTTCGTATTTAACTGTAAAGTTTAGGAAAACCCGCCAAATTGTCATGAGTTTGACGAGAAGTATGTATTTCCAGAAGCTACAATATCACTGAAAACGCCCTTTAAATATTTATTAAAAAAATTCTTCAAATAGATTTTCAAGTGAAACTGTAAAATAGTTTTACTTAAGAATTTTTCCAGAACAATTTTTGTTCTGATTTATTTTCAATTAAATTTTTACTTTATTAATTCCAAAGGATTTTCAGGATTTTGAAAGTTTCATATTTAACTGAAATATTTGTATTTGCAGGAAAAATAGGAAAATTTTGGAAATTGTGTTCTGGGTTTATCATGACGTCCTTTCAAAAACTGAAATGTCGCCCTAAAAAGATTATTTTTTAAATTTTTACTGAAAAAATCATTCAAGTAAAACTTTAAAGTAAAATTATGAGTTGCTGCAAACTTTTTATGATTTTACTTAGAAGTTTATTCATAAGAACTTGTTTTTCAGCTTACAATGTTCTTGAAAGTAACGTAACTTGTTCTGGCCTTTTTTTCGGTATTTTTCTTATTTATTACTTGCAAGGTATTTTCAGGATTTTAAAAATTTCGTGTTTTACTGAAATATTTGTAGTTGCAAAAAAAATAGAAAAAATTCCCACAGTTGTTTTCTGGGTTTGTTCACAATTACGGAATACTTCCAGAAGTTGAAGTATCGCCCTGAAAACATTCTGTAAATTTTTATTGAAAAAAATCCTGCAAATAAATTCTCAAGTAAAATTTGCTGCGTGCAAATTTGCATGATTTTGCTTAGAAGTTTATTCAGCAAAACTTGTTTTTCCGCTGTCGGTGTTCTTGAAAGTAACGTAACTTGTTCTGGCCTTTTTTCAGTATTTTTAGTTTATTATTTTCCTACTTTCAAAGAATTTTAAGTTTGGTATTTAACTGAAATATTTGTACTTTCAAGAAAAATAGACAAATCCCCGAAATTGTCTTCTCAGTTTGTCATCATGCACTTTCAGAAGCTGAAATCGCCCTGAAAACACTTTTTATATTTCTCTTTAATAAAATTCTTCAAATACATTTTGAAGTAAAACTTGCTGCATGCAAATTTGCCTGATTTTGTTTGGGAATTCATTGTAAAAATAGTTTTTCAGCTTTCAGTACCCTTGAAAGTAACAACTTGTTCTTGCCTTTTTCCAGTATTTTGTGATTTTTCTATTACTTTCACAGCATTTTCAGGATTTGAAAAGTTTCGTATTTAACTAAAACATTTGTAGTTGCAAGAAAAACATGAAAACTCTTGAAATTATTTTCTGGGATTGTCTTTAAGTGCTTTCAGAAGCGCTGAACACATTTTTCTTTAAATTTTTGTTTAAAAAAAATCCTTCGTCCAGAAAATCTTTTTTTTCAGCATTCAGTGTCTTTGAAAGTAGCACAATTGTTTTCTGATCTTCTCTTTCAATAAAATTTTCTGTTTAATAATTTAAAGGATTTTCAGGATTTTAAAGTATCATAGTTAACTGAAATGTGTAGTTGCAGGAAAATAAGGGAAACCCCTGAAATTCTTTTCTAGGTTTTGTTAAGAATAATTACCTTTTAAAGGTGAAAATATTGCTCTTACTACTTTAACATTTTTGATAAAAATGGTATTTCAGACAAATCGTCGAGAGAAATTTACAAATAAAAGTATCACAATTTCTTGAGGTTTTTTGTTTCAGTAAAATTTTCAGTCTTTTTGTTTGTTTTTAGTCTAACCCTAACCCATTAAATCCGAAGTAAGAGCTTTGAATTGGTGAAAAGAATTGCATAAACCCGTAATAATTGTTTTGAGGAGCGGTTTCAAGGGGTTTCTTTCTTTATTTCAGGTGCCTTACTTAGAAGTATAACTTAGTTTTCAGGAGCTGAAATTTGGTCACGCAATGTAAGATTTCTAAAAGACTTGTTTAGCTTCCTTTTTAAATTATTGTCTAACTACAAGTAATTATGTTCGTTTATTTGACGAATGATCTAAGAAATGTTTCAGAAAAAATCAGGCTATCAGGTTTCAGTTCCTGAAATGTGGCTCAAGATATTAATAGCGTGCTACTTTCTATTTTTTTCGTTTTCTTAATTAAATGCTTTCTTTGTTTAATTGGGGTAAATTTAGTAGGTTTAAAGAAACTGAAGTTTTTCAGGTTGTTCCACTGAAATACTTACTTGTCGATTGATTATCTGTAACTTTTGCTTTAAAAATTTAGGCTTTTATTAAGCTTTCTGTTTATTTAATCGTTGTCCACTTATTTTTCCAAAATAACTCATTTTCAGAGCAAATTTACTTTGTACCCTGAAATGACATGACAATTCAGTTGTAATCTTCGGAACTTGAAAAACGTAAGTAAATACTAACTTTCCTGTAGTCGATGAAACCAGTTTAATTTAACGTTTTATTTGTTTAAAACCTACTCCCATATCACTGACAATCTCAAGTTTCAGAAACTAAATAAAATGTTGCAGAGAACCTAAAGGATTTAAGGACGCGGAAAGCAAACATGTTATAGAAGTTCTGACAGAAGTTTCAGTAACACATACGCAAAAGTAGCACACAGGGGGACACCATTTAACAACCCAATGGCACACATGCGAGTTCATCGTGCGATAAGGTTATCAACAGTATGCACTGCATGTGTTTGTAGTCGCCCTCTTGTTTGTTTTTTTCCGAACGCAAAAAAATGAAACTGGAAGTTATTCCCTTATTTGATTGTTTTTCCAACGTTTTCTTTGATCTTTGTGTATTTCACGTTGTTTTTAAAAGAGTTCGTTAGTTTGCCAATTACTTTTTGAAGTTGTGTTTTCGAATTTAAATCGACAGTTTGCAAATACCAGTTATTAACCAAACAGAAATCTCGATATTGGTTTTTAATGCCTTTAATAAAAAGAACGGGTTGTTATTTTGTTATAACTGCATATCGATTGGGGGTGAATTTAGGTAACAACCATCGAACCGAAGGGGGAAAATTGACGACTTGATTCATATGAATTTAATTGCAAACTAACGCTCGTCTTTAAGACTTTTATTAGCTTTAATAATTAATTCTTAATCGTTTTCGAATTACACAGAACCATTATTAAAATTGATTGTGCCGTTTATTATTTATCGTTTCAGCAAAGCGCAAGGCGTTTTTGTATCTTTTATTATTTATCGTTTGCTTACAAACAATACTAACGAGTAACGACCTTTGCTCAGTCTTTATTCATGCGAATACGGGATTAAAGGAAATTAAAGTTTACCCTTTTTTGGTTGATTTAAACGATTTTTAAGGATTGCTTCTGTTCAATTAAAATTTTCATTTGAATTTTTAACATCGTTTACATTGCGTGATTCGGTGCCGTGTTTAAATCGGAGAGCTTCTTTATTTTCTTGGAAATTCCTGAAAAGAGCGTGGAATTTAAAAAAAAGCACTCCGAAGAATGCTTCGGATTCTTAGCTTGCCGTGAAGTATTTAAAATGACAGGAATTTGTCCTTGCGGCCCTTTAAATTATCCGGAATATTTATAAGTGTGGGTTTTTAATCAATTTTTATTTTGAACTGTGATATTTGGATTTAAACAAATCAAGAAACTGAAATTATGAGAGATTCTCCTCCGCATTTTGAATCGTATTTAAACTTAATTATACATATAATTGTTTAGAAGCCTCAAGCTAATGATGTTTATAAGACGTAAAGTTCTTCTGAAAATTGAGCTTCCGTAAAGGTCAACCTTTCGAATATTCACAATTTTTATTTTTTTTCTTATTTTATTAAATATGAAAAAATGTTTCTTACAATTTTTCAAACATTTACCAAAGTTTTCAGTATTTCTAAACTGTAATTTCATTCAATTAAAAGCCCGGTTTACTCTCCTACCCTTCTTAATAGTTTCTTTCGAAAGTCTAACAATAATTTCAGATATTTTCAAGGGCTGAAGAACATACTGAAAATAGCTCATGGTTAATTAGTACTGGAATTAAATTCAGAATTTTTAACCCAACAAAAAACTTACGAAAATAATTATTTTCAAGAACCGTTCAAAGGATCTTGAATTGTAGAATTCCATCTTTTAATAAAATTATCTAGCTACAGCTTTCGCTTATATTAGTATCTTTCAGAAGCTGAAATTTGGTTGCAGAACATACGTTTAACTCATGGAAATATTGACCCTTCTTTACACTTTCCAAGAATTCTAAAGTCTAACACAAATCTAATATATTTTCAGAAACCTAAGAACCTCTGTCTGTTGAAAAGACATGCTCAAAATAGCTCGTGGTTCATACTGAAATAAAATTGAAAATTTAGTAACCCACAAGAAAATTTCAGCAACTTAATCTGCAAAACCAGTCTAGTAATAATTATTTACAGAGCAGCCCTGATTGTTATAGAATGCAACTTGTTACTCATCGTAAAATTTGACTTGTTTTACGTTTCAGAGCCTGAAATTCGTTTTCATGGGAAATACAAGCGTTTGAAGTGATTGACTTACTGACCTGTCCTTTAAAAATCTAAGATATTTTTAAAGTGCTGAAAATAGCACAGGTTTGACACTGAAATAAAACTGAGTTATGGGATTCATCCTTATTTCCCTATAAATTTGACTTGTATTATATTTCAGATGCTGAAATTTGGTTTCAGAACATAAATTATAGTGTAAGGTTTCACTGCCCTTCCTAAGAATCCCCATTTCAGATCTAACAAAAATCGCAATTTTTCAGAAACCAGTTTTTCGAGGTTTCGAGTGTTGAAAAGACTTGCTGAAACTAGCTCGTGGTTTATACTGAAATAAAATTGAGGATTTGGTAGCTCGAGCGAAGATTTCGGTAACTAAATTTTCTGAAAATTTTGGAAAATAAGTATTTTCAGTAACAGATTTGAACGACCTTACTTCTTGTTACCTTCAAATTTGACTTTCATTACTTTTCAGCATCTCAAAGTCGTTTTCATGGCAAATTCAAGGATCTAAAATGAGTGAATTCCGGTCCTGTCCTTTTTTACGGAAGTCCTTTTAAAATATGGGACATTTAAAAAAATTTTAGCTTTTCGAGTGCTGAAATTACGCACTGAAACTAACTCGGGAAACATACTGAAATAAAATACATAATTTAGTAACCCAGCAGAAAATTTCAGCAACTTAATTTGCAAAACTAGTCGAATAATAATTATTTACAGGGGCAGTTTGAATTGAACAACCTCTCATTGTTACAAAATACAAATTTGACTTGAATTACTTTTCAGAGCCTGAAATTACTTCTCGTAGCTAGTACAAGCATTTGAGATTTGAAATGATTTAATTATTACTGTCTTATCCTTCAAAAATCTAAATTTCTGGGTTGCTGAAAATAGCTCAGGGTTGATACTGTAATAAAATTGAGGATTTGGTAACTCGAGCGAAGATTTTAGTAAATTTTCGGAATTATTTTCAGGTTCAGGTTTGAACGACCTTCTTTGTTTTTACGAATCTTCAGACTTGACTTTCATTACTTTTCAGAAGCTGAAATTTGTTTTCAGAATATAAATTCAAATGGTGGAAGGACTGGCTGTTCTTCCTAAGAATTCCCTTCTCAAATCTAACAAAAATTACAATTTTTCAGAAAACGAAGCTTTTCGTGTGTCGAAAAGACGTGCTGAAAATAGCTCGTGGTGCATACAGAAATAAAATTGAGGATTTGGTAGCTGGAGCGAAGATTTCAGTAACTAAATTTTCAGTATCAGATTTGAACGACCTTACTTCTTGTTACCTTCAAATTTGACTTTCATTACTTTTCAGAATCTCAAATTTGTTTTCAGAACATAAGTTCAAATAATGGAAGGATTAGCATGTTACTGTTATTCCTAAGCATCCCCTTCTCAAATCTAACAAAAATCTGCGAATTTTTCGGAAATCTGAGCTTTTAGAGTATTCAAAAGACATGCTGAAAATAGCTCGTGGTCCATACTGAAATAAAATTGTGGATTTGTTGGTAACTCGAGTTAAGATTTCAGTCACTAAATGTTCTGAAAATTTTAACTATTTTCGGAAAATTGTTTTTCAGGATCAGATTTGAACGTCCTTCTGTGTTGCTACGAATCTTCAAATATGACTTTTATTACTTTTCACAGGCTGTAATTCGTTTTTTTAAATGAGCGAATTACTGCCCCGTCTTTTAAAATATTAAAAAATATTCGAGTACTGAAATAACTTTGGGAGCATACTAAAATAAAATTAATAATATTTTCAGGAGAATTATGAAGGACCTTGAGTTGTGGAAAATAACATTTTAATTAACTACAAATTTAACTTCTGTCACTTTTCGGAAACTGAAATTCGTTTTCATAACATAAATTGAATTGGAATGATTGCTGTCCTGTTGTTCCTAAAAGTTTCCTTCTAAACATCTAACAATCTGAAATATTTGCAGAGCATCGAAAATAGCGTATGGTTGGTTCACACTGAGATTTGGATACAGTAAGCGTAGAGAAGATTTTCGCAGCCTAAATTAAACAAGAATTAAATAATAATTTTTCAGGAACAGGACTTTCAATTGTTTTAGCATGTTCTTTAAATTTAAATTTTCTAGCAACTTTATATCGTTCTTCATACACTGAAATTTATTTTCCTAAAGTAAATCTCAGGTTTTTTTCTTCTAACTTTATTTTTTTTGTGTAAACTTCAAGATACGAAATATCAGCTGCATTTTCCCTCGTATTTGGGGTATATCTATCCATACTTTCATAGAACAAACAACAATTAAGGACCCCAATGTAGCTAGGTTAAGGGAAAAAATGGTCCCAAAATTCCAATCTCAACAAAAGCCTTTCCCATCAGAACACGAACATCATCAAATATTTATTAATCAACGATGACTATCGATAAAATCATGAGACCTAAAATCAACTCACGGTTTGTTGAGCCACATAACCCTACGATCATCTCGTGTAATAACACGGAATAATATTCAAATTATACGTATTCGGAATTCGAACAAGCCATATGATTATACAAACTGGCTAATTTTCTAAGTAGGAAATGTAGGTACGCCTTCTAAAACTGATTTCTAACCAAAATACTCCTAACCAAACGTTCTAATTTATTCAACATTTAGGCCTGAAATTTAACAGGTTCAAAACTAAAACTTACAGATTTATAGAGTAAAAAATGTAGAAAATCAACCTGTATATACTTAGAAACAGTTAGGAAATTTAATTTATTATCCAAGATAAAAAAGATATTTCTATATTGCTCAATTAATTTGTTGAGGTAGTGAGCTATTTACACCTACGTTTTGTTTTAACCTGCCTCTCTATCAAAATGGAATTCGTGTGGGAGCGTTATTAAAAGTAACTAGTTACCTATAAATATCAATTTATGGACGCAGACAGATAAATTACGAACGTGGTTTTCTATTTTTTTTTACAAAAACAGGGACATTTATTTTATTGTTGAGTAATTTAGCGCAAGTTTTCTAATTGATGTCGTAAATCAGTTTTGATTTCATTAACGTAGAAAGGGAATTTTAAGAAATTTTGTTCGTTTAGCTTTAGAAGGACACTTGAAGTTTTTTAACCAAGGGTAAAGCATGAAAAAATCTATAATTCACAACGAATTTAGGAAAATTTACAGAGTTGTTTAGTTTTTAGTTATAATTATTGAAATTAGTTTAGCTAGCTTTAATTTTATTTTCAGTATTTTTCAGGTTATTAAATAATTGTTTCTAACCGCAAATTAAAAAAAATTAATTGGCTGTTTAAATAAGGAAATTTATTTGAAGTTTACGAGTTTCGTTTATTTTTACGTGTATGCACTTTACAGCTGCTTGCCCGAGGTTGCACCACCATTTTAATAAAATCGCAATTTGCGCTTCTCATTCGATTCCCCGGACATTCTTGTGTTGTTTATATTTTCCACCGGCTTCAGATTAAAATAGAAGGCAAATTTTGTTCACTTGTGTCATGTAATAAATGCATATTTGAACATAAACGCGTATGATGAAATTTTCATAGAAATTCGCCTGCTTTGCAAACTTGAAAATGATGTTTTATAATATGCTGCACATTTTCTAAATTACTGTGCGGATTAAAAATTCAAAAGGCGATTTTAGTTATGTATTTTAACCTAATTATTTACTTAATGTTATTGTATTAAAGTAAAAAAACGCGAAGCTAAAAATTGATCAAAGTAGGCTTCGCAAGAAAATAGGGAAAAAACGAAGCCCACAAAAAATATTACAATTGAAAATAGATTTTTTATATAGGAACAATCACACAAAAGTCAAAGGAAACTCAGGAGGAGTAATTTCGGTAAGTTCCCCACGGTACACTAAAAAATTCTACGCACACGAGGTGGTTGTAAAATTTTATGAACTTACATGCTCCAACGTAACATAATCAATTTCTTGAAAAAATTTGAGGGTTTCATATTTATGTGTATTTTGAAACCAGGCTGAAATAAGTCTACCTTCTAAATTTTTCAAAACCCTTGGGTGTAGATTTTTTTTTCTCTTTCGAACGTGTCTGTTTCTCAATTTATATTTAGAAAGCTTAAACTGAAAAGAGCTTTCAAAAGTTTTTTGACATGAATATTGCAAATTTGAATCCAGTCGCTAGATATTAGTACTCCTTCCTGAGTTTTTATATTCAGAGAACTTGGTACTAGGGCAACAACCATTTTTGTGCGGTTGTAAATTTAGAATTATTGATTTTAACCCAACTTTTAAGAGTGATCGCACTAACCTCACTCCTCAATCCGTTGTTTAATGAAGCTTATCGGCGTCGAATACAACAATCATTGGCCTCCTAAACTTAATCCTACTTAACCTAAACAGGTTCAAACGCCAACTACGTTGAAGGTCATGGTTGGGTCCGAACCTGGGACCTCTGGATCATGAAGCAGACACTTCGTCCACTACATCATCGAGAGGCCCTAGAAAGAATCTAAACTACTTTATTAATTTGACATTTTTTACGTAATTCCTTCGTAATTTTTCATTTTAAGAAGTTCAAACTGAATTCTAAAAAGTTAATCGTACACTTGTAGGCAGTATTACGGTTCTTCGTTTACTAGAATTTGTATCTACTCTGATGTGATTCAATCGGTCCCAGAAGATTTTCCCTTTTTTATTTTATTTGCTGCCTCGTTTAGTTCCTCCTCCGCTTCGTTTACTTTCTGCTCGTCAGTTATCTGTAGTTTGGGCAGAACTTTTACATGTTTGCACAAGATTTTATACCCGTCCCCCCATATGTTATTGTCCGTATCGTCTATCAACTTTCTCCAGGCTTTGTTTTATGGTTGCTTTAATTTCCCTTTTCAAGATTTTTCTTTGTTCATTATATCGTTGAGCTTTTCATGTTCAAATATGTTTTTGGAGTTTGCTTTCAGCACTGCCCGCTTCTACATACATTCCCTTGTTAGGTCTGCTATTTCCGTCGACCACCAATATATCCCCCGCTTTCCTCTTACTGCATCCCCCTTTCGCTGGAATGTTTCTTATGTATTTCTTACTTATATTTCTTGAGAGATTTACTGCTGGAGCAATTCTTCTTTTATCCTTCACCCTATTGCAGCGGGTTGTATTTTTTTTTGCACACCGGGGTTCCAATCCATCTCCACTTCGAATGTAATGTTCTGGTGCAGGCTAAGATTTTCTTCGTCAGTTACCTTCCAATTTTTAATACTGTTAAGGATGCGTTCCGAGCATATTATGGTCAAGTCACTGTACGATTTCTAACCTCACTTGTTGAGTGAGGTTTCCTTATTTTCCAATTTCCGAATTTTTCTGTAAATTAATCTGGAAATTAACGTTCATCCTAAAGACAGTTCGCTATTAAGTATTATTTTATCATTTTAATTTTATTTATTGACTTTGTTCTTAGTTTGTGATATTCAAATTCTGACCTTAACCAAGCAATCAATGTTTATTATGTTTGTTGTGTGGATAACCATTTATAGAAATGAATTTCAATTTTCTCCATTAAAAATTCGCTTTTTAAACGAATACCATGACCGTGATCGTTCCAGCGTTAAAATATCTGACATAACACTAACGCAATTTGAACTTTTTTCAGCCTTAACCGAAAAGCTAAAATGAAAGCGGTATCATGTTCCGCTACAGCTGGTGAACTGGTAACGTTTTTATATCGATTTATTTAGCTTTTATTTGGAATTGTTTGCACTTAAGCAAATCCCTCTGCAACTGGGTTTTATTTACATTACGGATTTTATGTACCAAGAATAATATTTTAATTTTAAATTCAACCTTTAAAATATATTATTTCAGGAAAAAGGTAATTTCCTGCTCTGTTTAATTCGTTTGCCGTTTTATAAACATTTCGCTCGTTTTATTTCTGGATCGGAATTTATATTTTTTTACTGGTTGATTTATTCATTTATTTGTTTTAGAATTAAACGTTTAATTTTCGTGTTAAAATTCGTGGCTCGAACTAAGAGTATGTTGTAGATTAGAAATTATTTATGGGACGATTAGTTATTTAATCACAGTAATTTATTCGTTTTTTTTATCACAATTATACCTGTAGTTGATAAATAGTAAACCAGTACATAAATAATCAAATCTTGCTTAATTTGAATAACGATAGTTGAACATGAGTGTCGTAAGTTTTAAAAAGAAGAAATTTATGACGGTTTTTATAGTTTTTGATTACATAAAATTAGAATCTAATTGAAGCTCATAAATTTAAAAACTTCAGTAAATCATTTTTTTTAATTCTAACTCAGTTTATTGTGTTAGCCCAAGGTGGGCGAAGTTAGTTGCCTACAACTAAAAATGTACAAGTTACAAGTTCCAGCAAACACTTTCGCTGTGGTTAATTGGACTCATAAACTTCGAGAACTTGCACTAAACTAACATTCGAAATAAAGGCATTAATTGTTAATTATTGCAGCTGAATTCACTCGAGTAAATACGAAGCTCTCATGAGGTAAACTGTTTGAAAGTGAAATTAGTCTGCACTTTCACACTTTCTTTAATTATTTTTTTATAATCTTCTGCTTCTTTGTTATTTTTTTAACCTTTTCCTGTGATTATTTTCATAAAGATAATGACTTAAAATAAGTAAATCAGGCACGACCTTGACTATTGTGCTGCCCACAAATGCATTTCCTGGTATACAGAAAGTGAGAAAATTAATCTCGTTTTTTACGTAAAATGGAAGGAAAATTTATGCATGGTGTTTTATTAATGAATTCACGCCGTTCCCAATACATATGGTTTGTGGTTTTATAGAAGGGATTTTTACTTCTTTATTTAAATTAACAGATGTAGGTGTGGGCATAAAACTGTAGAAAGGAAAAGTGTTTCAAAATACCACATAGTTTTCAGAGTTTGTCATCGGGAATATAAAATGTTTTATTAAATATACCTGAATCTCATAAAACATTATTGTTTTAGTTTTTTTTAAGGTTGTATATGCTAAAACTATGAATTTTTGGCTTTTTGCTGCTACCAAGACGATTTTCAGTTAATGCAGGTAATTTATATTAAGTTGTAATAATCCACAATATGTTACGAATCCATAAAAGCTTGGTCAGATGATGTTAGTTCGTCCATATTTTAGCTTCAGCCCCTTCAAATCAGAGTCTTCTCCTTCGGGTAACTGAGGTCACCTCAGGTTCTTCTAAACTTCATCTAAATCTTCAAATTTGTAAATACATATTGTTAAAACTAGAAACTTTATTTTAAGAAATTTATGTCGTTGAAGGAGTTTTCATGTTCGTCACTCAACTGTTCATCTTCAGCTTCGTCTTCGTAGCAATACTTTCTCTTTTCGTTCTTCTTCTTCTTCTCTGGTAGAACCACAGCATCAATCTTTAGCTCTTCTACCATGTGTTTTGTCGCAATTTTAATTTAGTATGAACCTTAGAGTCTGCTGAACTCCAGTTTTTATTTGGTATTTTGTAGCATTTTTGTACAATCAACAAGGTGTATTAGTGATTTTGACACTGCGTTTGTATAATAGTAAGTATATGGTGTCAGAGTATTCTGATGCAGATAAATGTAGAGTTCCTAATAATTTGCCAAACTTTTAACTTTTACTTAGCTCAAATCCTAAGCAATTTTTTAGTAGTACCTACGTCTTAAAGTCTGTTCGAAAGGTGAATTTGTGCCCCAAGTATAGCTACATATTCCTCTAAACTTGTTACCTGTTACTTGTTAGCCTATCCATCCCTTGCCAGGGCAAAGGCCTCCCCGTTTATCTTCCATGTTTTCCTGTCTTTGGCTTCCATCTTCCAGTTGCCAGTTGTAAACTTTGCTGTTTCGTCCACCCAACGTCTGCTTGGACGGCCCTTTCTTCTTCCTCCTGAAGTCTTCCCACTTTCTAGTATTAGTTCTTCTAACATTCCCGGAACGGAGATTCCTCTATTACTTGTATTAATTGTCTTGTATTCTAAGAGGTGTTGCGTCGTCTTGTGTTAGTCATTATTTTTGTTTTTGATATAGTATTTATTTGGAGACCCACTGTTTGTGCTACCCTTTAAATGTCCTTTATCATCGTTTCTAAATTTATTTTATTGTTTGATAACACGACGATGTCATCGGAAAAACGGAGGTTGTTGAGATATTTCCCATTGATAACAGGGCCCTTTTCTTCCCATTCTAAAGTTTTAAACACGTCTTCGAGCAGGTTTGTAAACAATTTCGGCGAAATCGTGTCACATTGTCTGATGCCTCGTCTTGTCAAAGTCTGGATGGTCATAGTCGCATTTTCATATATGTTTTGGATTAGCTGTATATGTATACCTATAATCTATTCTGCACCTCTTCCTAGCGTTAGTAAGTACCCATTTCTCGACGGTATCAAAGGCGGAAGTGGGGAGAAGAATTAGACTTTTCACCAGCTTGCATGATGCAACTTCATTATCTACAAATGGAGATAATGACAAGCACATAGAATGTTTGTAAATTTTGCAAAAGAATTGTTTTGTACTCCCTTTATTTCTTGCACCCTTCAAGTTAGTTCTCTATTGTGACAGCCTTGTCCTCTGAGACATTTTAGTTCGGGACCTAACCCTTGCTAACGTTTCAATATCAACTCTGTCAAATCTTTTCCGGCTGCTTCCAGTGCTTCACATAATCCAATAAAATATTCTAGTGTTTTATTTGTTAGTCGAGTCGAAAGTAACAATTTTTACAACTAATACAGACATACTCTATGTGACTGTTATCTGGAGATAGCTGATACTTGAAGAACTAATACTTTGTTGGCCATTAATTCGTCCTGTGTAGTATTACTTATGTTCGTTAGTCTTCTTTATCAATGCTCTTAAGTCAAATTCCGAAAATTGAAGTAATATTTCCTGCCTTCCCTTTACTATAAAAACAATTGAATTTTCCATCGTTTTGCAAGTGCTTTAAGTTCTACGTTAAAATTTTACATTTGCTTGACTATTGGCGGTGCCTTAAGTTTACGTAACGGTAAAATGAAGATGTTTCTGAACTTCCATAATACTTCTTGTATACTGGAAATAAATGTTCGCCAAAAAGAATTTTATAAACAGCATAAAAATATTCATTGTAAATAAGGCAGTCGTTTTTAGGTAGATGCTTTTATAAGAAAATAAAAAACCTTGTTTACCTCAACTCGATTTAGAAACCGTTGGAGATTTAGCTTTATTGTAAATTCATTCTTATATCTGTTTGTTTATGACAAGAAGATACTTCGTACTTTTCATTCTTTAAAAATGGAGATAGTTTTTCTTTTGTGCCTTACAAATTCGGTTGGCTTCTGTTTCATTATGTTCTGTTTCTTCAATACTACTTCATTACATAAATTTGTAGTTTTCTCATTTTTGCTGTAAACCATGCAGAACTTAAAATTGTATTTCAATTGAAACTTAGGGACCTTCATTAATGGAAATCATTTGTCGTTTATTTTGTAAATATCAAGTCTCTTTTTTTATAATTTAGATGTTTTATACAAATCCAGTGGAAAAATGTATTGAAAAAAAGCAGTAGAAACTTCCATAAATTTTGCCTGTTTAATTCAACTACCATATGATCTACGATTAGAATTGCATTGTCTTTTTATTATTTCTTTTGAAGCTTTCAGTAAAAAATTAGGCTTGATAATTGAAAATTTGTTTTTCAAATATGAAAGCGTAAGGTAACGTAAACAGCAACAAAAATAGAAGTCGTAAAGTAATACCTAACGTAAAAACACAAAGATGAAGAGAGCTCTTTCCTGGGCAAAAAGCAATAAAACTATTAATCAATTAATCTATACTAGTCTGAGCTGAAAGCAAAAATGTATTTGATAGATATAACAGAAATAATCGAAACAATTTAATTAATTACTAGAACATAAGAGCACGAGGAAACACAGTGAGCCTGTTCGATACGTTCTGTTATTAAAACTACATTGCATTTTTGAAATGTGGAAATTACTAGTTTGAATTACGTAAATTTGGGGTACCTTCGTTTTGCAATTTAAGTTAAAGTTGAAAACGAATACAGCAACGAAAAATTAAATCGTATTTTAATACATAATCGTAATGTAATTATGTAACATAAACTTTACGTAATATGCACTGTAAATCTAACATAATACGCAACGTACGTTAGAAAATAAAACAAAGATTTCTTTACTAAAGAAATGCAACAATATCAATTAATTTATGCAACAGAGGAGCTTAAAAATTCAAATTTAAAGAAGAATGGCACAAGTAACGTAAACAAATTTAAATCCGGCAAAACGTAAAACTCGTCTGATTTGTGATTTCTAGTCGTTAAAACTGCATAGTCTTTTTAAAATTCAAGAAGATAATAACTAAATCGTCCGTTTTAAAATTTAATTCTAGAGGTATAAATATTACATCAGCAGAATCGAATTTACATTCCCATCTTTTTATTACGCTAATCCGAGTTAAGTCATCCTGTTTAATATTTCAACACTGCAGTAAAGTCGGTACGTTCGATAGGTTAGAGGCTAACGTTAGCATTACAGACATTTCGCGTGCCATTTCCCCAAGAACGGAAATTACTGTTATTATTCTTATAAATAAGCTCGGCGTTATTTAATATATATGTCGCAGTCGGATTCCAAAAACCGTCAGTTTGCAAACTGACTAGTCAGATTGCAAACTGACCGACGTTTTCTAAAACACTTTTAAAATACAGATCGTTTTACAATCGGACGGAAATTTTCAGTCAGTTTGTAAACCGCGAGCCACGCCTCCGCTGCATTGTAAGATCTTCTTCATCGTTCTCAACGTTTTACATTCTGCTTGAAACAAATTCAGTCCGTTTCTAAACTGAGTGTTTACCGCTTATTTGAACGGTCGGCTGTGTCTGCATTGGTGAGCAGTGGCATTTATGCAAATTTGTTTATTATATACTGTCTTATATTGATACGTGAATATGGAAAAACCGTCGAAGGGCCTACAAAACCTAACACACCTCAAACTGTAGACGAGGATATTTTTTATCGAGAACTCGAGAATTATTATTCCGGAAAGTAACTTCTTCTTCTTCTTTTCCTTCACCCTTGTGCCCTTAAAGCGTCGAGTCCTCTATCCACTTCCGGAAGCTGTGGCGGTTGGCTGCCATTCTCTTTATTTCTCTCAGGTGTTTTCCTCTCTGTTCTACCCTCCTTTCTAAGCTCTGTTCCCATGTTTCTCGTGGCCTTCCTCTGCTCCTTGTTCCCTCTGGCCTTGCTCCTAGTATTCTTCTGGGGTGTCTATTTTTTGACATCCTCACTATGTGCCCATACCACTGTAACAGTCTCTTCTCTCTCGGTAAATAACATAACCTATAATGGGTACCTATTTTACTTGTGATAGTGTTTTACTTGTGACTAGACAGTTTGCAACCTGACGGTTTTTGCAATCCCACTGCGACATATTTAAAGAGTTGACAATCCGTCGGAGGCGTGGCTCGCGGTTTACAAACTGACTGAAAATTTCAGTTCGATTGTAAAACGATCTGCATTTTAAAAGCGTTTTAGAAAACGTCGGTCAGTTTGCAATCTGACTAGTCAGTTTGCAAACTGACGGTTTTTGGAATCCGACTGCGACATATACACTTCACTCATGTGTACGTGTCAGAGAAATACCCTGCACGTTAACTGCATACGCGGTTCGTGACTGCAACGTGTAAAGTGTAAGGAACTTAGACCGTAACCTGCATGCTCGAGATGCAGCTTTCAACGCACAACATATGTGTTTAGAAACACGTCAGACTGCTTTGTTTGCAACCTTAGTGCATGTCGGAGCTGATGGTAATTCGGTTTACTTTTAGTCTGGCATACCTGACGAGTGACGCGACCTGCAAACAATTTTACTTCACTCCGACAGTTTCACTCCAACATTCCTTTTTTTTTATTTTTTATTAAAATTACGAATTGATTTAATGGGTTACTGCAACTTTCATCCAACTTTTGCCTCGCCGAACCTCGTAACTTCGAAATGCAGTTCAAAATGTGCTTTATCTAACATCATTGGTCATATCCGTGCCTTGGGGTGATCAAGTTAATTGCAGTTTATTCTGTAACTATGTACTGCAGTACGAAATTATCAAGATTTATTCCGAAAATTATGGATTTGCTCAATGGAAATTATAGTAGTGAATCATGCGTTTTTATCTCGTCTGGGTATCATTAATCTCTTGTATGTTTGTACAAAGCTTCGTTCGAAAGGGCTTGAAACCACTGTCAAGAGAGGAAAGACTAAATAAATCTGTTTATTAAATTTTTGATTATGAAATGTCCACAAACGTATCTCAGAAAATAACCGATGAACTTTACATTATCTCTAACTTAGAAAATGTAGAATGAATCTTAATAATTGTAGTAAAATTAGTGTAACTACTTAAAAAAAAACAAGTATGGCACTTCAGCTGTTCATTTCACTCTAACGTAACGTAACGTAAAAGTAAAATCGTAACATGAAACATAACGCAATTGTAAAATCAATGGAAAATTTACTATTTAGGCCACCTTGAGCAAAATTCAAAAGACACCACGAAGTATTAACTGGTTAATATATAAAGTTGGGTTAAAAAACAATGTATTGAAGCAATACCTAATACCTTAAATCATGTAATAAAACTAAATTGCGACTGTCTTTCGGCTGCTGTAAAAAAATATTAGCGCAGTTTTGTATTGGATACCTGTATGCAAAACTTAAAGGAAACGTAAGCAACGACAGAATGGAGAACCGCAACGTTCACCGTACCGCAATCGTAAAACAAAAGACAACTGCATTTTCCTTTTTAGGTAACGTCAAAACGCCATGCGGCATCCAATGATTTAAATAGTTTAAACGTAAGTTCTTGCAGTTTTCAATCATTTGAATCCGAGAGATGTTCTGGTAGGTATTAAACGGTAAACCAATTTTTGTCAAAGCGCAAGAATTAATCCCCACAGTTCTTCTGTTACACGAAACTCGAAAATTGTGTAGAATAGCATCACTCGATGCAGTATTTTTTTCTCAACAAAAAACTTAATTACACTTTTGGTCTAAACTAATTAGGGAAACAAATAATTACATATTAAAAAATTACCATTGAAATCCCTACGGTGCGTGAGGCAACGCACCACCCGGTATATTTGACTTGCTTTAGGAAAAGCCTAATTTTCTATACGGTTTTGAAATTGTGTTTCTTTTTACGTTATGGTTTGATATTCCGTCACCTCTTACGTTGTCTTATGTTTAAGTTAAGTAAAACAAAAACTGCATTTTTTGATTTTCGTCATCAAATTTTGACCAAAAGAAAGTGCAACGTAGAAAAGAACAATATTTTATAACGGAAAACATGAACGAATAATGAAGTTTTCACTACTGTTTCTATGCTCAGATGTTGATTAAAGTTAAACAAGTAAAATTCGACTTGTTAGCTTGGTTAGATGATGATTGTTGCTTTCCAACTATTCGTATTTGATAATAATTTTGTGATCCTAGATTTGTTTATGCCTTTTTCAGGAAAGAATCGATTTTCTGTATGGTATACTAATGCGTTAAGTTCTACGTTACGATTTTACTTTCTGTTAGTGCTTACGTCCACGTTACGAGAATATAAAAATTGTGCTTCTTTATATCAGAATTCGTTTTTGACGAAATAAGTATTTCAACTTCATTGAAGACTTAAACAAGCCATGATCTTTTCGCTACTTTTGCCATATTTTTTGCTTCTGAAAAGTTAATAGTTTATTAATTACTTTATAGGTATGTTGTATATTTTTCAACTTATATTTGTGAGAGGTGATTAATATTTCGTAAACTTTTTTTTTAACTTTGCTTAAAAGTACTTTCCATTATTTGTTAGTTTCACAATTGCGTTAAGTTCGACGTTAAAGTTTTACATTCCGTTATCTGCTTATGGTACTTTATGTTTACGTAAAAGTAAAACAAAGCTACGCCTATGAATTTTCATAATTTATCGGTAGAATAAACTTCGGCTAAAATGTGTTTGGCTAACAGAAACTTTCGTTTCACAAATGTATTTATGTACAATCAAATTAAGTCCACCATTTTTGGGTAAACACTTCTAAACGAAGAGGACATGTTGTTGTTTTTGTCAGCTCGATTTAAATTCTGTCAAAAAACTTATTTAAAATTCCTTATTTATTCGTACTATTTCTCTTATCTTTCTTGACTTCGAGTTTATTTTTAGCAGTCTTTTCGTTTACTACAATAGACACAGCATAAGATATTATATAGCAGGGGTGGGCAAATGCGGCTCTTCGTTGAATTAAATGCGGCTCCCATCGAAAATTTAATTCGTTTTTTTATTTTTATTATTTCAGAACTTTTTTCACGAATCTTGTTAAATTGACTAAGTAAGTGAAGCGTTCAATTCGTACGTAGTCGCGTCGAGTGTGTTTAGCTGCTAGATCTAGGTTATAATTTATAATAAATCCGCGCACTATGTAGCTATGGTGTGGCTCTTTATAATATATGAAAAACCGGAATACGGCTCTCATTGACGTCATGACGTCATGCGTGCCCACCCCTGTTATATAACAACAAAAAATAGCGTGAGGAAGAACAAGTGTATCACCTAATATAGAAGAAGAAGTTTTTTTATGTTTTGTAGCTTGTATCTGTTAAAAGATATAACTTTTATTGATATATCATTTCAAAATAGACTTAAATATTACTGTTTCATTACGCAAGTCTGTATAATTCACTGACCCTGTAAACCAGTGGTGCCCAACCTGTAGCTCGCGAGCCACGTGTGGCTCGCGCCGCCTTTTGATGTGGCTCATTTTATCAATTTATATGTGCTAAATGCAGTATCAGGTTTCACATTAAGAATATATTTTTCCTGTAATTAATTTGTATTTCTTAATAGGTAAATAGTAGTATAAGAGTACATAATTACAAATATTCTTTAACATATTACAGATTTTTATTGTTTGTGCATTATATATCTACGTTTAAAATTGAAATATTAAAACTGCAAAATATATTTGTGGCTCGCCTAAAATTTTTAAATTCTTAATTGGCTCGAGTCAAGTTAAAGGTTGGGCACCACTGCTGTAAACCATGCTTCCATTGAGTTTGAGTTGAAATTTTATGACTTTTTAATGAATAATTCAAACTTCATTAATTGAAATCGTTTTTAAAGTAGAAAATGGACTTTTAGGCCATGCCGGATAATTATTATTTATTATGCGAATATCAAGTTCTTCCTTCAATGTACATATATTTTAGCAGTTCAAATATAGCTTCTTACATTGTTTTTAAGTTTGATTCTGAAAGCTTGTTGCTTGTTGTCTTTGAACGTATTCATTTATTTATTTGTAGCCTTTTTTGGGAGTTCGTTTTTGTTACTTTTTGATTTTTTTTAACTGTCTGGCCTTTCAATACTTTCCATATTATGTAAAAACCGTTTATTAATAAAACCAAATTTTTAGAAAATATTTCCTTTGGACTTCCAGTCAAGTTTTTAAAATTTGTTCATCTTAAACACATCGACATGCTAGGTTTAAAGCATTAACTTGTTTGTTGCGTAAGTTTCTAAGGATATCAAATCGTTAGCATATTCGAAATAGGTTGAAATATCTCAAATGCTAGAACATCAAAAATAAGAATCCACCCTGTATATATTTTTATTTTGTTTCCATTTGTCATGTATGAGTAATCTCCAGATCATCCCGATATTTACCACCATGATTTCACTAACTTCTTCGTACATTCGTGTATTTATTGGCAACTCGATTTTTATTTTCCAAGTTACAAAACGTAGCCAGATCTCCCATACGGAATATTAATTCACGCCATTAAAATTCTTATTTATGAAATCGACTTGCGGGCCCACGTTTTCTCAGTAGGACTCGTTTATACTTTTCATTTATAGCAAAGGCGAAGATGCCGTTATTTTACATTATTGTAATCTTAAATTTGTGGTTTTGCTTGCATCATTTTTCGACGAAATACGGTTGTGTCGACATTTTATTAATGAAGAAACCAGGTATAAAATAGATAAATTTTGCGGTTGAATGCTTAAAATACACCTTTAATTATTTAAATTTCATAAATATATTTTTGAAATGGCAGGTGTTAGAGGTCAAGCTATGTGTTGTGTAATTTGTTATATGCTGGAGGTTAAGCTAAACTAAAAGTTGTTCTTGTAGAGTCAGATAAAGATTAAATATTAAAAGAAACGATTTTTTTTGGGATCAACTTAATTTTCTCTTTAGATTGCGATGTTAATTTCCGGAAAACTATTACTCTGCTTAAAAGAAATAAAAGAAAACTTCGGATTTAAGTATTTTATTTCCTGTATTTGAAAAGTTATTTAAAATGTTTTTCTTTGTTTCAGGTGAGTACTTCTCGAGTGATCCTTTCAATCCAACCAAATAATATACTCTGGTAAGATAGAAAGTTGAGTAAATTCTTATCCCCTGAAAGCCGTCTCGGTTACGTTTTCCGTTTTCATTTCCTGCCAAACTATCCGCAGAACGTAAAAAGAAACTTGTGTGCGAATTTCTGAAATTTATGTTCAAAACAAAGGAATATAAATAAATAGCATGCTTGTCTAGAGTGACTGTCTAGACACAAGCCACTATACGATACATCCAAGCTTTAGGGAATCCTTGGAACATTTTACTTTTTATTCGTTCAAAATTTAGTTGAGTGTGTGCCAAGTTTCAGTATTCAAAATTTGGTCAATTTAGATTGTGATTTATTGTTATGAGTTCGGTGAATTTATCTCAAATTGTGTTTTAAACCTTATTCTCGAGAAAATTACTTTGGTTTTTACTTTACATAAACCAAATTTGACGTTGTTTTTCTTGAGGGTTTTTAAAATAAAAACTTAATGGTTGTAATGAACTCGTTAATTAATTACAAAAGGAATGTACTGACTTAAAGGATGCGGCGGTTATTTAACTTCAAGGATAATCAATTGTTTCCGATTAACTCGACCGTTTATAAATTGATTAACGTAGTTAAAATTCCGCCGGTTGAAAAGAACGAAGGAAGCCTTTTTAACACCTTTGATTAGTCGTAGAATTTCGAGCGTAAAAACGCAATTTTTTCCAGTAAATTGTGGTCATTCCATTGTCGGATGGTTATCCGATTATTTTGTAGAAAAACAACGGCTTGCCACTTTATATACCTCGTTGTCTTTGTTGTGGTTCCGGTTCTGTAATATCGCTATTAGTAGACCGTAAATGTAATTCGATGCTAAGCAAGCAGATAAACTGCTGGTTTACTTCTTGTAAGATTCTGTTCGTGTATAAAGTTACGTTTTCTGGTTCATTGACCAATGCAATCGCCTGTACGGATTTTATATTATTTTTATACGTTCATTCGGAATGTGTATAGGCCGTATTCTGGTCATACATCAGTTAAATTAAATGTCGGAGAATTATCTGGGTACCTGAATACATGTCTGGGATGTTTCGGCTTATGTTACTTCTGTACGTGGTTTGTTTCGTAATGCATCTTTTTCAGGTGGATTCCTTTCAGTCTACTCATTCGCTTTGTACAGGGTCGGTGTTATTGAATTTTGTTTTCGTTTGGAAGGCTAATTTAATTAAAAAATTCGAATGCAAACACGGCCTTTCTGTTGTAGAAATTAAATTTGACGATGATTATTTCAGGGATTTATCTTCGTTTGTTTTTTTTTATAAACCTTTTGTTGGTTACCAAACATTATTTTGATTTTTTGTGCTTCAATTAATATACATTACTTTGTAAACGAATATACATTAATTTATAAAACCCCGTGAGTTTTTGTAGAAAGTAATATCATAAATATGTGAAGCTGTGTGATCACTGATCAGTGATCACCTAAAACCTAAATGATGTTACAAGTTTTGAGTAGAACTTTAGGGTATTAATTTCTGATTGATTCATTGATTGTTATGGGATTTTCAGAAATATGGTTTTAAACAAACCTTTTTATCTGAATTTTCTACTTTTCACAAGTAGATAATGGCTTTCTTTGATCTGTTTGCGTTGAACTGAAACAAACTGAAATCTGCCGTTTGCGGATATTTTGATTAAGTACCTTCAAAATGTTGAAAATTCAAAATAAGCTTGATTCTTAATCATTCTAATGTGCTTTAAACTTAAACAAATATTAAATTCACACTATTAAATTAAGTATATAATATTAAATTGAATTTTTGTTAAACAACATTTTAATACCAAATTAAAGGATAGTTGTTTTGAAAGTTAGGTTAGATCTTATTGAAATAAACAAAAATTGAATTTGCAATTAAAATCAATAAAAATAAAACTCAGGAATTAATAATGGCATTTCTTCTTTTGGAATCTAAAAGAAAATATAATGGTTTAAATAAAATCGAACTCTTTACCATAATTTATGTCCCCTCCCCCGCCCGTGCCTTATTATTGTTACACCGATTAAGAAATCGTAGCTTATATTTTAGTTTCTTTGCCGTCACCAGCGAACTAACTTATTGTTTAATTATTAAATTGCCCTGCTAAGAGTAGACAAAACAATACCTAATGCATTCGTTCAGAAATTTGTTTACAAACCCTAAATTCTCGATAATTAATTAGTCATGGACGTTGGACATCAAATTGTTTGAATCCGGGCTGTTAATTATTTTCAACGTAAAATATTTGTAATATTCAGTAGTAGTATATCTTTCAGACGGGAAATTTTAGAAAAAGGCTAGATTTCAGGCTATAGGTAAACGTTTCTGGTATTTTTTAAGCAAACTTAAAATGAAATAAGTTAGATTTACCTTAAAATAAGTAGTCATAGATGATAAATTTAAATAAAGTCTGGCGAAATATTCGGTTATGCCGAATATTCGTTAAAATGGCCGAATATTACGACTGCCGAATAGTTAACCGTTAACTAAATATTCGTTTCACCTCTATAAATTAATACATACATATTATGTTGTATTTTATTTAATAACCCGAACTCTTGATAACTCGAGCTTTTTTCTGGCTAGTCATGATTCGAGTTATCGAAGTTCGACTGTAGTTTCTTTCGCGTACCACCTGTAAGCCCATCGCGTACCACTGGTTGATTATCGCTGCTTTAGATCATTAACGAAACTGTAAACAATCTACCTTGGAGTTGCGAAATTCAGTAGTCTTAATTGCAAACGAATAATTAATCCATAATTAAAGTAATAATCGAGAATAACTTTAATCCTTTGGAAAATACAAGAAGCCCCTATTTTAATTAAAAAACAAAAACAGCACTGCACAATAAAAAAGGCAAACAAAATTAAACTCGACACGAAGTGAAAAAGCTACAGAAAACAATAAAAAAACCAACCCCGAAAATTACGTAAGAGCCTTTTTAAAACCCCTCAAGGCAATTTTTTTACAAAAGCAACCGAAATTAATTCAATGCTTTAATTATAAGAATCCATCATTAAAATTTAACCAAGAGGCACGAACCATACTTAATTTCAAATTAAGAAACCGTCCATTTCAAAACTGAACTAATTTTTGTTTTAACTTTGGAGCCCCGTACTTTACGTAAACACAACCCCCGAAATAGAATGCGATGTATCAATGATAAAAGTGATTGAATCGGTAGATTAAACCTCGGGGTCATGTTTGAATGACGCGTACTATTACAAAGAGCAAAAAGCAAATTGCGTGTATGTTATACATATAAGCGGCCACATTTGTGGAAATTTCTCTACCCCTATTTTAGTGTATGTATGGAAACAATTGTTTTGGGTTGAGAAAATACGCATACATAATTTGCCTTGTGTAATAGAATAATTATTTTGTGATTTTAACTGTTTATTTTTCTTGATGTTTATCCAAACGCACTGTTTTTGATAAATTATAAATAAGGCCTGAAAGTTTATACCGGGTGATTTTAGAATAAATAACAGTGTAAACTGTATTTACTGTAAATAACGCCAAAATAATTTACTCTCGAGGTTAAGCTTTGGCTCACATTTTCTGGCTTTTAAGGTAATATTTTAGTATAGCACTGGTCCGTGTGCCGCCAGGAATTTTCTTATAAATCTGTAACTCTGAGAAGAGGCGTTTTGTACCACCATGCATCATCAACAGAAAATTATCCAAATTACGGAATAATTTGATTGGAATTCCGTGCCCGAAGGTCGGGGGTTTTATTAAGTTTTCTTAATTTATTAGGGCCCATTTATTGTTCTTTGATTTACTACCTAACAACTATGATTTATGGCGTATTAAAGTAAAAAAAACGTAAAAGTAAAGATCACGTAAGTGACGTAAATTTCAAAATTCGTAGCGACTACTGGCTCTTAATGCTTTTAGAATATTAATCTGTACGTGTGTGTTGTACTTTTTATTCAAACCACTGTTTTGGAAATAATCCTTCATGAAGAATGCATACTAAGTTCGCCGACAAAAACGAAAGGTCCAACTCTCCCAACAACAGCATGAATTCTTTATGACAATACAATGAAAGAGGATCAGATGTGGCAAAACTTGGGAAAATTGCTCGGCATAATGTGAAAACTCCTGAATAAATTTTCACGGGTGTGTTCATTTTGAGTTTGTTTTAAAATACGTGAGTGTTATCAACAACGACAGTGAAAATATTATAGTTATTTATGTTCATAAATTTGGTTAAAAGCGCTGTTTTTTTCGGCTGTTTTTCGGCGAGCGAAGATTAGCCGTGTGTTTCGGAAACATGAAATTTGCATTTAAACTTGCCTCGTTGGTTATAATGGATAATTAACAGCTGATTTAGTAAAGTTTAAAATATTGCATTTTGTTAATTGAGAAAAGGGCAGGGCTGGATTTAAAATATACTAAAATTTTGAAGCTGTTATCAATAGAAATGGAACCTTCCAGGTTTTTAAAATTATGGAAAATGGAAACATTGAACGATGCACGGTTGAAAGCAAAGCATTTTTTATCAAAAATTTTGTCCTTGGTGATTAAAGGGTGAATTGAATTAATTGGAAAAATGGCCTCGAAAAATGCTGGTTTCTATCATTTTTGTTCTCCAGATAGTGAACTTAAGTTCTTCTAAATTTTGCTTGCAATTTGTCAAATGGTTATAAAGATGTTTTAAAATTTGTTTCTAAAATGTAAGATTTTGATTTTCATACTTATTAACCACTTTGAATATTAGCATACATTTATTTCTCAAAATACGAGCAGGTCAGGGTTAAGTTTCGAATAGAAGGTTGGATAGTTAAAATAATAAAATTTCAAAAATTTAGATTATAATTTTCAGTATAAATATTTGACTGAATTTCCAAAATATCCAATTTTACTTTAACTTTAAAAGTGGCCCAAAAATTAAAATTTCGAAAATTTGTGTTGAGAGCATCCAGTAAAGGTAAAATATGATGTGCAGAAATTTTTCTAGAGGCTTTTAAATACCTCGAAATGTTTATTAAAATACCCAATTTTTCTAGAATAATATAAAAGAATTATTGAAAGTATGTGGAAAGGCTACGTTTTCGAAAGAAGCTTAAATATTTTAGAATCGTATAACTAGTAATAACATTTGAAAATTCGGGACTAAAATTTTTATTGCAAATAATCAAACCTCTGATTTTCAAACCATTTTGTAGATGAAATTTCTAAGATTTGTTTGCAGGAAATGTTCATGAAAAAGTCAGAAATTGAGGGCTGGCGCCTTAATTAGAATATTTTTTTCGGAGACGCCTAAAATGCCCAATTTTTGCAAGCCTACAAATACTTACAATATTGTTCCCGAAAGCTTTGAAAATCTAGGTTTAGAAGACTTAGAAGTATATAAGTAGAAAATTTCAGATTGTAAGTTAAACATTTCGAATCTCTCATTTCCGAAATATTTGATTTGGTAACTGCTTGCACTGCTTGCAGCTTTATAAATAGCCCTAAATTTTTAGAAAATTTAGATTTATTAACATTGTCGTAAATTGAAATGAATTTTCCTCAGGCTTTACAAGACGTCTAACGTCTAGAATACCTGCATAATGTAAGATTGTTTTCCCAATTTTTAAAATATAATTTTATCAGAAAAACATCCAAAAGACGTAAAAACTTTTAAGGCCATATTTTGAAAGGAAACACTAGTTTAAGATCCTGAAGTAATTATAAAACTAGTTATTTTGTAAATGAAGTTTCCAGATATGGGTTGTGGGTTTAAGAATCGCCCAAATAACCTGCCGAATATTTGTCAGATTTCTAACTTTTGTTACAGTCTTTCAAAAAGAATTTTATAAAAAGAACATTATATCAAAAATTGAAGTTAAGTATGAAAAGAGACCTATATATTTTAGAAATACTAATAATAAAACATGAAAAGTTCAAATTGTAACTTTCAGTTGAAACATTCGTTTTTTTTTAACTCTAGCTTAACTTACTTGGCTTTATAACGGAAAGACCGAGTGGTTAAGGTATTCGACTACAGCGCAGACGTTTTCAGGGTCAAACCCGAGTCGAATACTCGGCAGACACTGAAAATAATTGAGAACCGAAACACAAGGGTGGTGTAGGGAAGGTAGGCGGTTGTCGGAGGCGTGGTGCTTGCCACACCACCCCGTACGTATAGCGTGCGAAACAACTGAGGTATGAAAAGCTACTTAGGAGGTCTTAACCCTCCATGTTGCCAGCCATACTCCCTCGCGAGGCGTTAGTGCTGATTAAAAATTAATAAAAATGAAGGCCACGTATTAAAAAGATATTTAATACTTAATTAAAAATCTTAAAAGTGATATTATTTTAAATTGCAAATCGTAATTTTTTAATTTCGATTCTTTGTTCTTCAAAATATTTTGGTTTGTTTATGGAATTTCCAGCTTTAGAAATGGCCACAAAATTAATGTGTTTGTTTCTTTTAGTTTCCTATGCATCTAAAGTAAGATTCCCAATTTTGAATATTCCTGAAAGAATTTTATGAAAAAACATACTTAAAGACGATAAAAGAACCGTAACCAGTTTATAATTACGGAAGTGACAATTTATTAAATCTAGAAAACGCAAATTTTAATTTTCAGATTCAATATTCCAATCTCATTTTTTTCAGTACTTTTACTTTTTTTAGAATTTTTAGCCAACAACTAAATATTCTGGAAGTAATATTCTAAATTTGGAGGCTCTTTTCTCCAAAAAATAATTTAACTCGTATTTTAAAAATATTCTAAAATGGTTCCGGAAGTTTTTACTAGATTTTAGTTCTACAAAGCTTTCTGTAATTTACAATATTAAATCTCAAAATTTTCCTTCATGAATTTTTAAACGGTTCCAAGACTTTCATAACTTACGGCGTTCTAAAATATTAAATCTAAAGCTTTTCTCAAAAATTTTAAAGAATTTCCAAAAGGTTTTATTTCTAGAATTTTTTGATAATTTTCAGTTTTTTAATATATAACGGACCTCAAATTTAAAGCATATAATCTCAGAACAATTTGGAAAATTGGGAAAAATTAAAATTAGATGTTGGGTGTCAGCTTCAGATACGTTAACATCTTTAAGCTTGTAATAAAATTTGGAGCTTACAATTTGCAGTCGTTTTTGATGTTCGATTTTGGTATTATTTTTCTAAAACCTTATCGCCGAAGTGGCCAAGTGGTTAAGGCATTCGACTTCAGCGCGGACGGTCTCGGGATCAAACCTGAGTCGCATGCTCGGCGAGTGGCCTACCCAGTTGCTGAAAATAATTGGTAGCCGAAACACAATAGTGGAGTAGGGAAGGTAGGCGCTTGTTGAAGGCATGGACACTGACAACCGAGGTATGCCTCTCCATGTTGCCGATAATGCTCCCTCGCGCCGCCGCGTAGGTGCTGATACCTTTACTGTTATGAAACCTTATTATCAGTGGTTATCAATGGCCAATTGTTTAACAGGTTAAAGACATAAATTGTTAATTCCTTTTAATATTTAGTTTGGAGATTGAATTTTCTTTCTTTTAGTAAAAACGTTCAAACACTGCACTTTGATCATTCAATATTTAGTGTTCAAATGCCAAAAATAGCTTTCCAAAAACTACTTCCTAAATTGAATTGCCCAAGGTCCAAAGTTAACAATAAGCTGCAAAACTGCGATTTGAATTATAAATTTCAATACGTGTGTGTCTATTTAAATATAAAAGTAATAACAATAAATGAATGGTAAAAAAGTAGGTTTTCAGATTAGCAGATTTAAAACTTCCACATCTTCTAATTCAGCCACTTTCTTAAAATGTCCCGATTTTATTGCTCGGCTAAAATAGAAAAATCTCATTCGAAACTTGCCATCTTATCTGAATACAATCACAACTTAAATTGTCAACAAAATAAAAACGTGGGTCGAATTTAGAAACCCAATTATTTCCGATCCAAAACGATATCCACCGTGCAAAGTTTAAATTTTCTATAATCCTAAAAGGAAAAACAGGTGGCTTTGATTTTTATGCCGAATACACCTACATTGTTTAGTCCAGAAATAAAACGTTGGCGTTTTCCAATTTCCAGAACAAAAACATAAACGTGTGGTCTGTAAATAAACCGCAAATATCAGAAAATTTTTTTTGGTATTTGAAATTTTTTCTTTTGGAACTCATTTTTATTTAAATCTTTAAGATCGATGTAAATGCAAATGTGCATAATTTTCAAATGTTTCGATGAAGATAAAAGTGAAAAGATAAACTTGTTGCATGCAATAACTGACAATGCCAAGGACAAAAATTACGAAACTACATAAAACAGCTCGCCAAAGTTATAATTAAAAGGAACTTAATTATCATGCAACCGCGGAACAAAATCTTAATAATTACTCTAGTCTGCACTTCAGAAGAAATTTTATGGCAGTGTCTGGTGAATTTGTGTAGGTATTATTAGAGTTATCTGCAAGTCGTTATGGCAAGACGAGTTTCAGGTTAGTAACGCAACAGGAAAAACTGTATCGTCCACTTTTTAAAACGATTTGAGGACGACTACTTTATTATTGAATTATTATCCAATTTGCCAGGTTTAAGCTTGATTTTTTCAAACAGAAGATTAAATTACTCTTGTTTCAAAATAATCGCAGATTCTTAATCAAGGATGTAATTGTAGTATTACGTTCGGAGCTAATTGTAGATCGTGACTGGTTGTACCATTGTTGTTATTGCATTTACGTCAATAGATTGCTATTTCCTCGTAGGTACATGCATACTTGGACTATTTTAATGGGGCTATATTTTTTCTTTATTGGGTCTTTTTTCGTTTTTAACTACTTGTTACTTGAGTATATAAGTAATTACAACACAAAGCCGGCAATTACGTATTTAAATTATGCGATTATGCGAATGAATAGTCTCAGTTTTCTTTTATTGATTTCCTGAACATTTTTTTCAACAAAACAAATTGAAAATTGGCAATGGAAATTTGAAAACTAGTAAATTAATTGAAGGAAGTAAATAATTTGAAATTGCATACCCAGTATAACATCTTCAAGCAACAATCATAATGCGAATTAAATCAATAAGACCAATTTTGACTTAAATACCAGTACAATAAGATAACTAAATATATACCACAGATGTATCAAACAATGTATACTTCGTGGATAGGTTTCTGTCCATGAGCGAGAATTATAATTTGAGTTAATTCAATCTGAGTAGTTTGTACAACAAACGTAGAAAAGTGATTGCTAATCATGACCAATCAAGCAACAGCTTAGCTAGCCAACTGATGGGTTAATATCAGCATACATCATGGCCAACCATTGCCAATCAAATATAGCAAACGAGAAGTATCTTTACCATTCGTAAGCATTATTTTTTCAATTAAGTTAATTCAAACTGCTTGGTTTTTCTGCAAATACCATTGTTATAAAAATAGTGCCCAACTGTCTGTCACAAATGCAACAAACGTTGTATATTGTTTGAAACAATGAGTCTTGGTTTACGTTTTGTACTTTCGGTATTTTACCCTATCCTGCGTGCATAAGTTGTTTATGATCTCCTCTTCGAACTAAACTGATCGTTTTTGTTTATTTATTTGCTTTTAAATTATTTATCAGCTCATTGTAGGGTTAAATAGAATTAATTTATAGCTTTTTGTATAGGTTAATTTACATAGTTATCGAAGTTCATGTGGTATTCGTATTTATTTGTGCTCATTTATAAATATAGCAGCGAATTTGTACTATTTTACATTATTTTCAAGTTAATTAAATTGTTTGTAATTTATTTAATACAATTAAATCCAATAAATGCTTGTTAATGATTTTTTCTTAAATTTAATTGCGAATTGCGGTTATGTATTATTTTCCACTGTCGATTCAGTAAGTCAAATTTTTCATTGGAGGAAACAGGTTGATTTTAGCATCTGTTTAGTGGTTGTCATGACACAGAGAACTCGTCAGCAGCTCAAATGTAACTTACCGCCCTTGCTATATTAAAAACTGTTTTGTATTTCAGAATTGTAATTAATTAACGGAGTATAATTTAAAATTGTGAATTAAGAAAAATTGTTAAATGTCAAAACGGTTGCTTTATATCAACTGTTTTGTAAGATATTTTTCTTGTTTATTTACCTTCATGTTTATTTTATAAGTCTCTAAAAACTTGCGTTTTATGTTGTAGAAATGCAACTTTCTCTTCACTTCCATTTTATCAGGTTTTGTACGTTCGTTTAAATTGATTATTACTTTGAACATATGTTCAAAATTACAAAGTATTGAAAAAGTACGCAAACATAGTCGAGGATTTTTAATGAAATAACAAGAAAATTCGCATTAAAGCTACAGCGAAAGCTCAAATATTTGGAATGAAGGTTTGGTGTTGTTTATACTTTTTTCCCTAACAATAGCGGAGTTTGCTTGTTTATTTATGGAGCGAGATTTCTTTCGAAAAATTACTAGACGTACAAAAGAAATTATAAAAAAAAAATTTAATTTAATTGTAAACGATGATACTTTGTGTTTAACAAAGTCTGAAGATTTGGATTCAATTTATTCATTAATCCCTTAAGGTTGAAGTTTTTCCATGGTTATTGTAATCATTTGCAATTCGTAATAGTAGCAATATCTCTTATCTTTTTCTTTAATGTCATTTTTCATCAAAAATTGTGGTTGAATTTACACTTTTCTTTTTTTTTGTTCGTGTTGTTTAGCCAGATTCAAAGAGAGCAGCTTTAGAACTCTGAACAACAGACCTTTAATGTTGTTGGGCTTCTTTAATGTGGTTTTCCAGTTTTTGCCAAAGATGAAGAGCGAAATTCTGGACATTGTTTTACTTTCCACTTTTACTTAGAATGGAACATTAAAACCTGAACGTTTCAACTTTGCCATTTCATTTGTTTACATTAAATCATTGCAGAACTTTTCGTGGTTGTTTGCTTTCTTTCCCTAACAAAACAGTCGCCATTCTTATGAGTTTTCCAAACTTTCAAGAATTCTAAGTTGTTTAGAACCCCAACCAATATTTTTTTAAAGATTTCTATGACATATTTAGGGCGAAGTATTAAAACCGAAATTTTTGAATTCTGAAATTTTGGTTTGCTATAATAATTTGGAGCCTTATTTTTTCTGTTTCCTATAAATTAAACATTTTCCTCAAAAAAAAAAAAAAAAACATAATTATTGTTATTTTGTCAGATAGCAAGAGCTTTAAATTCACCTGCAATTCTGTGTACTAAGTTTTTTGTGCATACTTTTCAGTCGACTATTTAGAATGAAACATTAAAAGTTGAATGTTTCAACTTTGGAATTAATTTTTACGCATTTTTTAATCATTTTTCGTAGCTGACAACTTTTCTTTTTTTGTCTTCTTTCCCTAATAAAACAGTACCTTTTTCTTATTAGTTTTCCAAACTTCCAAGTATTTTCAGTTGCTGTAGAACCCCCAATAACTTTTCTTTTTGGATTTCGCTAACATATTTACAGCGAAACCTTAATACTGAAACTTTCTAACTCTGACATTGGATATTCCTATAATTTTTATTGTTTATTAAAATCGTGGTGCTGTTTTTTGTAGTCTTTTTTGTGTTTTATTTTCCAAATTAAACACTGATTTTTTTATAAAAATTAAAACTTGCAATGAGATATTTATGATTTACTTTGGATTGTTAAAAAAAACATTGAATTTGGAATTTTTGACCTCTTCAGTAATTTATAACAATTTTTTATATCTCGAATAAAATTTATTAGTAAGCAACATTGCTTTAAACGGAGCTCCTTTTTCCAAATTAAATACTCGTCATTTATTGCAAAATTTGAATAACTACTTGACTTTACTTTCGAGTTCCACGAATATGATGATTATGATTGATAATCAAATATCTGAAATGACGATTTAAATTCATTCATATGGGGTAATAGATTATTCTGGAGAAAGGTAAAGGTGTCGGCATGGCCGGAAACATAGAGGGTTAATATCTTCCAAGTCGTTCTTCATACCTCGGTTGTTTCGCATGCTATACAACAATCGCCTACCTTCCATATTTCACCACTGTGTTTCGGTTCCAGATTATTTTCAGTGATTGGTTAGACCAGCCGCCGAGCATTCGACTGGGGTTTGACCCCGTGACCGTCCGCGTCGCCGTCGAATGCCTTTATCTAGAATAATTTATTAAAAAAATGACACCAGTTTTGCCTTAAAGGTTGTTGTTCTTCTTCCAAATCAGTAGTTATTCTCCTTTATTTAATTCTTTCTTTCTGTCTATCTTTTACCCTCTTATACCTTTACAGTATCGAAGGGGACGGACACACCGAGCCGCAGAGCGGTCACCCTTCTAAGTTCTGGCCAAGCAGGCTCTTGCTCTCTTGCTTAACTTTGTATATCTCAGTATTACGTGCACTCCCACTCTGCCGTACTGCCGGTTCTCCTTTATTTCAAAAGTAGAAATCATATTATTTTATCAATTTCCGTGGACGATTTTTTACAACTAATTTCTTTGAATTTTGGTTATTATGAATTAAATCCTGTTAGCAAATTTCTTACAATTTTCATACATATTTCTGACTTTTTTTTCTTTGAATTTTTACAGAGTTTGCAGTTTGAATTACCCTGCGTTCGAGAAATTAATAATAAACCTGAAAGGCAAAAACTTAAAATATGAAAACAAAATTGAGTTTAATGAATTTTTTTGTTTCAAGATTTTCCGTAAATATTTTAGTCCTGTTTCTTTTTTTTCATTCTTTATGCTGTTCTGGCCTACGGGAAAACAATTTTATATAGGACCCTTTTAACGGGTATGAAACCTGAGATCTTTGCCCTTTGTCCCTTGAATGATCCGTTAATTTTATCCATCACATCAGAGCATCTCACCTCACTTTTTACGAAAATTTTCAATTCCCGTCCAGAAACACAATATCGATTTGACTTCCCCAAAAATGAGACCCAAAACAACGATAAACTCAACAATAACTTACACTAATATCGTTGTTCATATTAAAAAAACAGGACATTTAAACGGAGAAGCAGCAGTAAAATTGTAAAAAAAATATATGTATATAACCAACAATATATCGGACACCACACTCGGCCAACCACAATTAAGTGGATGTTCCAATTTTGTTGCACCATACATAAACTCATTTTAACTGATTCACAACCGGAATACAGAGGTTTATGAATTTCATCCAGGCTGACACGTACATGCGGATGTAATTTAGTCCTGCTTTATTAAAACCGGGCACCTATTTTTAGATAATTTATTTACGGAAATTAGATAATAACCAAATTCCGAATTGTGTATACACACTTAGGTTATTAAATTTTATTTTACTATGAAACCAGGACTTTTATTGATATTTTCCTGTGCTAAAAATGAGAAAGAAAAGTGTCAGGAAAAGGACAGGGCCGTAGTAAGTAAAATTTATATAAAGAGTCGTTGAAAAAGGATTGTTGAGGGTTGTAACCTTTTGAATTAAATTGAATTAAAAGGAATGACAAATGTAATCAATCTTACTGAAGAGTCTTGTATAATAATTCTTCAGGCTTTTACCACGACTTTGGGAATCACTCGGTGTTGCTTTCTGAAGCAGAGTGGTTGTTTAAAATTTTTGGATGGCAACTTTCCACAAATAAAAGAGAGATTTTTGAAGTGAAAGTATTGATTTTTAAACCCAGCAAAAATGAACGCAATAAAATTGGAGTTTCATCAATGGGTTATAAAAATCGAATCATAAATTTTTTTCGTTCGGTGAATTTACACTTGCACATTTCCCAGCAAGTTCTATTTTAATAGTATTTAAAGTATTCAACCGTATCTGCTAAATCTGGTACGAAATTCTATAAGGATTAATGGTCTACGTCTCTTGTACGTTTTATTGAAGTTAATGTCTGTCCGAACGTCTATTTCTGCACATTCGTGCAGTAATTTGACTTTTAATAGCCAGCCTGAAATTAATCTTACCGGCGTCATATTTCCACCTAACATTAATCTAAAACTTAATAGACAACCAAAAAAGTCGTTTCGAATTAAAATCCTCATCGTGTTTAACTTGGCGTCAAATTCTTATATTCCTCCTGATTTATTCCAACCAAAAACCTTCGATACATGGTAGGTCTGCATCAATTAAATTAGAAAGTTGGCTGCCATTATTTAATAAATACAAAACCAACATTGATAAAATCAGTTATGTGGAGTAACCTCATTTAAAGTGCACTTACGTTCAAGGACGTATATTGAACTGTGCTTGCTTTGGCGTTTGAATTTAATACGTTGGCATGACTGGTATTTTTTTCATCTTGTATATGAGTTACTTCTTAACCGTATATAGCTACCGGATTTGAATTTAAAAAACGCTCCTTAAATATTTCATATTTTATATTGCAGTCATGCGTTCATGTAAACGACGAAGATCCTAATCCAGGTATTTATTTGCTTTTGAAAAAGTTTAAAAAAAACTAGGCGTAATCCTTCCTTCAATAATTTAAAACGGTATTGTCGCAACCGTAAGGAACCTAGAAACGTGACAAATTATTTAAAATTCATCAAGATATCACACGTGCCCGTATTTTTAATATTATGCACAATAAAGAATCCAACAAAAACGATAAAAATACGCTCGTAAAATGTAATAAAATTACGTGAAATTTTATATGGGTGATCAGATAAAACGGTCTGAACGTTAAATAGGTTCTAGTTTAGAATAAAATTTATAGAGCAGTAACTGTAATAAATGTTAATTTTATATATTAAAATGTGAAGTGTAAAATAATACGTGGGTTTTTTATGCGTAACACCTTTTCTCCTAGTTTCACATTTTTCACCTTTAAGAGTGACTTAATGAACTTCCAGGTTTTTCATATGTGATTTAAGGTTGTTTTATGGGTTTATGGCGGTCTTAATGGATTTTTATATTTTTCTGGTGTTGAAAGCCTTAACGTTTGTAGAATATTTATTTTGAAAAGGTGGAAATATTTGGAATTCTTGTAAAAAAGTAATTTTATGGAGTTTCACATTTAATTGTGATAAAGAGCCTTTTTGGGAAATTTAGAAGGGTGGGTTATTGCTTTTCCAAAGGTAAATTCTGGATTCATTTTACTCGACTCAACTGCTATATTTGACATTTTATACAGGGCGATTCAAAAGTATTGTCATTAATTCTGAGGGTAGGTAGAGCATATCATATAGAACAACTTTTCTGAATAAACCATGTGTCGCAAGTAAACGGTAAGCTCAGAAAAAAAATTAAAAAGATCAATACAAAAATTGGTTTGGGGACACTCGAATCTAAACTTATCAAACGTCTTACTGATAAGAGAGTCCAGGTATCTTACGTAGGTCAGTATATCAGTCACTCTTCGAACGTTTTAGCAACCGAATTAACTGACGTTATTTTAATTTACGGGGAAGCTCTTCAGAATGCTGCAGCAGCGCTTAAAGTGCTAAAGCGCTTTGTGTGTGTTTGTATTTGTGTGGAAGTTAATGGAGGAACATTTGAACATCTACTGCAAGTCCTGTTCCTCTTTATTAACAACTTTTATTTTCTAATATAACTTTTTAAACATGCCAATAATTGTTTACTGCCAATCTCAAACCTGAAAAAATGTGAGAGCAAAGTGAAACCTGTAAATTACATAATTGTGTAATGTTTTATTTATTTTTTCAGGGTCAGATTTCAATTTTTGCTGTAATGTACTTCTATTAAGGACTTTTGAATTGCCTTGTATACCTTTGCAGTGTATTTTTAAAGTACGCCGTAAAACATCAAATAATTAAATTAGTTGAAAACATTTACGTGTTCCCAGGTTTTCCAACTTTCTCGGTTTCGGGATTTTCTTAAAAAAAAAAACCTGAAAGATGCTCGAAACGCGGCTATGGAAGAAGTAAGCAGTTCAAAGTCTTAAAGTTAAAGGTTTAAAGTTTGAAAGTAATAATAAAATTAGATAATTCTCAAATGATCAAGACTCTTTCTCATCGAATGTTTGATTCTCAGATGTGATTTTTTTCAGGAAATTTTTATAATTTGCTGGCTGTTGTTAACAATAGGTTATTACCTAATTGAAAGAACTCTTCTAATAGCAAAACTTTATTAAGGAATTCTGAAGTACATAATTATAACATTTTTTAGGTTTCTGTTTTCAAAAAACAACAGTTTTAAAGAAACTTAAAATAATTTCAAAACGTTCCATTAAATTATAAATATTAAAAAAAATAAGAGGTTACGTAGAATCTCGGAATAACATTTAGAACTTACTTGTAACTCAGTTTAAACATTCGAATTTCTGATTCTCCTGGAAATTCAATTTTGCAAATGGAACGTAATTTCGTATTTTTGTTGTTGTTAACATTTTTTTAATGGTCCCTTTGATCCTTACCTTCCGAATTTAAAGGATTTAATTTCAAAAGTGTGTTTGGCGGAACAGTTTAGTTTGATTTGTTTTCCAAAAAAGGTTGGAAAAAATTAAAGTTGCCTCCTTGATTATAATTTTTTTAGGTAGATTTCATTTAGAAAACTGTACGAATTCACCTTCTTTAAACGTTTAAAACACAGTTTGGGATATTTTTTGCTACGTTACAATCTGACAATCAAACTTTTTGAATTTGTGGTTTGAAAAGCATTAAGTTATTGGAATTAAGTATGTATATTCAATTTATTTTTAAATGTTTAACGAAATTTAGAATATTTTCTGTTACCTTACAATCTGAAAATTCAACTCTGAATTTCTGATTTTGAAAACACCAAACCGCACTAAGTTAGTAAATTAATTTTTTACGAATTATGTAAAATGAATGAATTCTGGTTTTTACTCGTATATTATTAGTGGCACATTTTTAAATATATTAGGAAAACCCGTAAATTTTAAGACAAAACTGTTTCCAAAATTGATTTTCTTTAGTTGATCTTAGTGACTTCAAAAGTATAAAATTAGAAATTTCTGTTCTTTAGAATATGATTATAGATTATAAAAACGTTTATTTGTTACAAATGTTATTTGCCGCGACTGTGTCTACATTTTTGATTTTATATAATTCGGTATTTTAGCTTATGGTAACAAAAACCCCAACTAAAAATAAAAATGTTGCTCTGAATTCGTTGTTTAGTTGTCATAATCTAATATAAACAAAGCTAGAAATGGATAACTAATAAATTGTCATTCTAAACTGTAATTAAACAGTGGCTACGATATTTTAAAAGCTGTGGGTGGAGGTGTTTTTAAATTCCTATTTTGAATCTTGAAAGTGTATTGGAATCAGTTGAGAATACAAAATATTAATTCGAAATGACGTGACATAAATTTCAAAAAAAAAAAGTATTCGTAGGAAAATGTATGTAAAGGAAATTTCAGTATTCAGATTAACTTCAGTCTTGTCAAATTTCTCTTGATTAATTTATGTAAATAATTTTCTGCTTATAAGTTTCTCAATTTATTTCTATGTCTTTTAGTTTATAATAATTGAACACAACAAAATTTCTCAAATTTGTACTGAATTTGTTATCAAAGCAACTCCAAGCATTTGTTTTTCTTTCCAAATTTTCATAATTATTAAAATTTGGTCCTTTCCATTTTTTCTCAGTTTTATGGATTATCTTTTATACCTTTTGGTGTCGAAGATGGTGCGTTAACATGTCTCTGCGAGTTACGTGATTGGTGCACCGTTTATACCCACTGCATCGTGTGTAGAGTGTACTTTGTATGTATGTGTAAGGCCTTGTTATACTCTACCTCTTCAGCCTGTATTCGGAGGAGAGCACCATTAATTAGGTGCCCAACTACGAATAGTCACCAGGGGGATTCGAGCCAAGAACTAGCGCAACGCTAACCTGACGCTCTCTACCACTGCACCACCCTGGCTCTCAATTTTTCAGTTTTATAATTTGCTCAATGTTAGGTAATTTCATTTCTTTGTGAATAGTAGAAAAAGAATACCCAATGAAAAAATTATAACCAAGGTTTCTGCAAACTTCCATGTTTTATCTCGTAGTTAAAACTGGCCAAAATAATCTTCCTATGAAACCTAAACTACCTATAAATTATTTGTTTATTGTGTACAAAAATAAAATTAGTAATTTTCCAAACTTCACAAAAAGGTAAGCAAGGTGACCTTGCTACGACGAGAAAACGTTTATGGAAGATGGATATGCGTTGGTTAAATATGCCCCACGTGTTTGTAATTATTAGTACGTTATGAACTTTGATGATATTTGTTTAACTAGCAGCATTTCTAAACAGTGAAACTTTGGTATGTTTATTTAACGTCTTAAAAATACAAATAATACTCGGAACAAAACGCTGCCTTGTAGTTACCAAAGAAATCAACGTCGAGTGCTCCTAAAACGTTAGGAAAATATCAATACTTCGATACCTTGTATGCATTTTCCTTCAATTTTATTCGAGTTTTTATTGACAAAACAAGAACGTTGACCTATACAAGATAAAATACGATTGCAACGCGACTGGTGTTCCACCAAGTGAGAAGAGATAGCACTTAAAAGTAAACCAATAATAACAAATCACAATACGTCCCGGACTGCACAATGCCGAGTAAAACTAATCTAAGTTTGAAGGAAGTTCTTGAATCAAGTCTCGTCATCTGATACCGTCTGAATACAATCCATAATTCAAATCGAATAATGGAAGTGTTGACGTTTGCATTTGTTACAAACCTACCGAATACACATCAGAAACGAATTTTAGATTGCCTTAATCTTAAATTTATTATAGATCGTTGGCATTTTACAAAATTTACAGGACGGGATTTAGGTTTTCTTGTATAATTTACAGGGTTTTAATATTTTATTTTAGTTTCTGAATTAATTTTCATGCATTATATTTGGAACTATAAATTCTGGCAGATAGATCAGCTGTATTTTTGTTGCAGATCAATTAAAATTCTCAAGCCATAATTTATTTTTTCTACTCCCATACTTTAATTGATTTATTAAACATTTACTACCTGTACTTTAATGATATTCGTTAAGATTTTTCATCAAGGTTAGCTTCATATCCAATTGCAGAATTATAAAATTGCAAGCTAGAAACGCAGTTTCGAAGTTCCGGTTGCCTTAAAGCCTTTAATGTAAAATTTTTCATGTTGCCAAGCTAGGTGCAAATTTGACAAAACAGTGGAATTTTCAAAATTGAACTTCATTAATTAATTGTGAAGTTAGAGCCAGAAGTAAATGTTAGATTTAAGCTGGAGATTTCCAGCTCAATTTTAGATTCCTAACCTAGAAACGAATTTCGAATGCTTAGCCAGCAGTACAATTTATCGAATATTTGGGCGAAATTTTCAGAATTAAGCTTAACTTAACTTGCAATTTTAAGCAAGTTAGAAATAAATGTTGGATTTCAAACTGAAAATATTTTATTTTAAAAACTTGCCACAGAATTTTTAATGTTCAGTTTAGTTTTAAGATTTTAAATTCTTTCGAATGCCACCTTAGAAATGCCAAAACTATTCAAGTCGCCTTAATTAATTAATTTTTTAATTGCAAACTGTATTTAAAAAAAACTTGCTTCCGGCTTGTAGTTTACAGTTTTAATATCTTTAAATCCACCCCTGTAAAGTAAATTGAAACGAAATAAATAAAACGCTATGAGTTTTTCTTAAGTAGGATAAGCTTCTCCGATTGGCTTTTGACACGTTAGAACCGTAATGGTTTCGGTTTTTCCCTTTTTATTGTAAACCGAACCCTAAACCTCCGCTTTTACAGTCCCACCTTTTAACTCCTCGGATTTTTTTTATTAAAAGAAAACATTAACTTTATTGTTAATATAATCAAAACGCTCAGCTTTATGATATTTTTACGAGGCAGGTTGTTGCGCAAATGAGCAAAAGAAAAGCACTTGAATTGCGTCGTTGAGTAACACGCACCATAATTGTATACCTGAAGGTCACCAGATTGTCTACACAATTATTAAATATAAACGCTAAAGATAATTTTAAACAGCGACGTGTTAATAACAAAGCCAGTTTTGCAATCAAATAAATGTTTCACTAATTAAACGAAGTTTCAGGGATCGAAGTTTTTTTTTTATTATTTATTATTAATTGTTGGGAAATAAGATCTTCACGACCATTTCTGATATTTCCTTTAAAAGCGTGAATAATAATTGCTGCTAGATTGGTGGTACGGCATGTTATCAGCAGAATCAAAGTGGAAACATGTAATTTTTAGTTGCACGATGTTGAACTTCAATGAACTTCGTCGTTTCTACACATCTTGGGAGTGTTGCTTTTTCAGTGGGCAGTGTTTGGTCTTTCATAATAATGCGTTGTTAAATTTGTTATTGTTTTTTTTTATAATGAATCATAAGTTAAAAAATAACGTCATTTTTTTTGGGTCAAAATTGCTCTACAATTACGGGTGTATTAAACTAATTTTAAGGAAGTTAAAGGTTTGTTTAGGAAGACATTTTTCGATTAATTTTGCAGTATTGGTTGTTTATTTTGTAATAAGTAAAATTGTTATTAAAGTGATGTTTTGATTTTTAATTAAAAGAAACAATGAGCAGTACGACAGAGGGGGAGTGCATGTAACACTGACATATAAAGACTTAAGCAGCGGCCTGCTTGGCCCGAACAAGAATGGGTGACCACTCTGCGGAGCTGTGTGTCCGGCCTCCTCGACACTGTAAAGGTATAAAACGGCAAAAGAGAAAGAAAAAGAAAGGAAGAATTACCTAAATGAAATAAAATCAATTTAGGTGGAGCAGTGGAGCTTTCAGTAGATCTTTGAAAATTCCTGTTTTGGGCATTTTATTAGAAAAATAATTTTTTGAAAACTTATAGTAACATTTTTGAAGATCTTTCAAAAATTCACATTAAACCTTCTTCTTCTTCCATCTCCTTCTTCTTCGGCCGTTTTATATTTCCATAATTCCCTATTCTCCCAATCTCCTTCCTTCAAGCCTTTTTCTGTCTTATTATTTACATGAGTTTCCCAGTTTAGGGTTGGCCGACCTCTTTTCCTTTTGCCCCGCGGGTTCCACCCCGTTATTTTCTTGGTCCATCTGTTTTCTGACATACGTTTGACATGTCCAATGTCCATGTCATGGAGAGCTCGATTTTCCAAAATTTTAGTGATTAAGTTGGTTATTTCCATTCTTTTCCAAATCTCTTCTGTCCTCAGTCTATCTCTTTTTGTGACTCTCAGACATCTTCTCATATAATCTAGCTCTACCGTTCTAATTTTATCTCTAACAACTCTTGTTACTGGCCACATTTCAAATCCAGAAAGTACAATATTTTCAACCAGGCTATGAAAGATATGCTTTTTGGTCTTCTGACTAAGATGAATAAACCATGTAGGGTTTTGTCGCCATTTTTCCCATAGCTATTTTTGTGGATATGTCCTTTGCACATGTACCTGTCGAGCTTATAGTCTTATGGCTTTCGTAATTTTGTTTCCTAATTCCTAATTTTTATTTGGTTGTTCGCGTAGAGTCTTTTTACTAAGTTTATTCATTTTTCGTTTATGTTTAGTCTTCTCATCACTAACCATATTTTACACTTGGATATGTTTTCTCTGTTCTTCTCTATTATCTCTCTTACGCAGTGTATGTTATCTAAGCAAGATTTTTGTTTTCGGCTTTGTTCTTCGACGATACTGGATGACAATCTGGCTTATATATACTTCATTCCATTCTGGAGGAATTTGTTAAGCATCCTTGTTATCTATTTTCTCATTTTTTGTCCTCCATATTTGAAAAGTCGTTTTTTGCTTTTTGGAGGGCTGTATGCACGTCTTCTTCTGTTATCTCTGATATCGCCTGGTCTTTTCTTCTTTCTGCTGGTATTTATCTCTATATTCCATTAGTAGACCTGAGTTACGTTTTATCCACTCTTCTGGTGGAATTGTTTGTATTGTTCGTGTCCTTCCTTCCTTCTTTGTTTATTGTTTTCCATGCTACTGCTGATCTATTGTCTATACAAGATCTTCTCCAGTGTTTTTTAACCTGTCTTCCGAGGGATATATATTCTTCTCTTAGTTCTACCGTTTTGTTCGATAAGCACTTTATGGGCGTTTTCTTCTTCTCCCGAATTAAACCCTCCAGTTCTTCTGAGAATTGCTCAACGTGCTGGGTTTTCCTATTTTCCGTTCCTAGAGCTTATGTGGGTGCGAGATTCTTCAGATGTTCATACGTTTCTTCTGGTGATCCATCCTTATCTACGTCTAGTTTATTTTCTATCCTGTTTTTATATAAAACTGTAATACTATACTGTTTAAGTAGGTCATTTTTGAATACAACTTCTTTTACATCATCTCGACTTCTACTGGTTCTCCTGGGTCTTTTCGTTTCTTGGTAGGTGGTTACTAGTACATTCCGGTTATCGGTATATTCTTACGTGTTTTATGTGGTGTTTATGTGTAGATAGTTTGTAAAGTGGACTATATTTTGTAGTTTTAACGGAATGGTAATATTAAACACTAGTTTATGTTGTAGGTCTTCCCTACTTATTTGTATATATGTTGTGTGTAGACGTATTCTTGTTCTCGGCAAAAATCAATAAATCGTCTTCTCTTATCAGTTATGACATCTTCTCCGAACTTTCCCACAACATCTTCATCTCTTCTTCCGATACGGCTATTTATTAATTCTTTTTGGTTCGGTACCTATTCCACGACGTCAGTAAATCTATCAAATGATATATTTTTCGTTTCTCTGGATGCATTGTCATTCATAGCATATATCCCCAAAATTATTGGTTGGTTGTCCGTTGTCCATAGATTATATATTTATATCTACTCGGACTTTCATCTCTTTCTTCGATTGTAACGTGTTTCTTCCACTTTTCTGTGCTGTTGGTGTTTTGGTATTCCACTCCATGCATCTTTGTCCCCTCCAGAATCCGTGGAGCTGACTATTTGACTAGTACGAGATTCTGAGCTCTTTGCTCTACTCACCTGGGGTGGTAGTTCGTTTTAAAATTCTCTAACATGTTTGGAAACATCTTTGTTGGCTTGGGACCGGCAACTACATCCTCTGGGCTACTCAATTCACCCATCGAATGTCGCAGGCGGAGTTAGATTGAACCTTAAAAGTGTAAAACAAAAAAATTGTGAAAAATTGTGAAATATATTTATATCAAACAAGTCTTCATTGCACTTCTAAAAATATCCACTTATTAATAGAAATTAATAACAAACTATCATTATAATTAATTAATTATTTATTAATCATAATAATTTTTACGTCAGACGTCAATAAACGCATTAATAAACCATTTTTTAAGTCTACGAGTGTAAAGCAAAAGTTTCACGTTATTTCATAACAGATTTATGATCACACTTGCCAAAGAACTTCAATGCCATTCGTAATTCTAGCAACGGAATTCTAAACAGAAATTTGCAAGTTTACAACATAAACACAATTAGAATAGTCTGGAATTCAACCTTCCAGATATGAGAGGGTCATAAGGACAAACTAGAGGCGTACAAATAATAAATAATCATGTTTTTGTGTGGGAAAACTCATCTTTACTTTATTAAAATGGCAATTATAAATTCGCAAGATGTACGCTTTTTTATTCGCCTTTAATTGTTCTCGCTTTAGGATCAATTTTTTTTATAATTTGTTACTTAACACTGAATTACTCCAGTCGTCTTTCACTAATTGTTTAAATTTTCTTGGGTTTTCTAAATCTAGTTTTTACATTTTTGAGGCTTCGTTTAAGTTAGGTGGTTTTTAGATTACGTAATCATGTTGATATGTGACTGCAAATTAACCTTCCTTACGGATGTATTGGCGTTTAACGTGCTAAGCAGCGAAATTCGGGTTTAATTGTTGTAAATTCGCCAATCCTTGCATTAACTTAAATCTCACGAAATTAGATTTGCAAATAAAATTAATTATAGCAGATTACAAAATAAACAGAAGTTCTTTTAAGAATATGGAATCATTTATGAAATTGTAAACCACAAATTTCTTGTAGAAGAGTGCTGTTCCTCATCGTCTTTCAATATCCAAAATGCAATACCATTAAGGTACCTTTATAAAAACAGCATTTTTCATCTGAATATTAATAAGAGCGTTATAATAACGTTTCTAGAGCACGATAATTAGGAAAATTACTTAGCTACCGCCAAAGATAAAAATTTAATTTGTAAAAGTGGTTACCGTTTACAAGACTTCAAGTTTTCTTCAGGTCCGGTCCGCCCAACCGTTTCTGCCGCACCTTTTTACTTGGCGGCCAACTTTTCGATCAAATTCTGAACTTCATTTCATTAGCCACGAACCAATTACTTTTATCGCCTGTTATTAAGCTTCGACATTTTTCGATAACGTTCTGGTCGACGGAAGTCTACCAAAAACTTGTCGATTAAATTTGCTTTTCGCGGTTATTTTTCGGGGGGCAACTTGAACAAATCCAATAATTTATTTAATCCCCGTAGTACGTTAAAATCTATAAGGCTTTTTGACAATCTTTGTGAAGTTTGTTTGGTTACAATATTGACGTTTTAAATGTTAATTAAGACGCCGGAATTACGTATGGAAAATTTCGTTTTAAGTTCTTAATGTAATGTTTAATTTATAATGGAAATGTTGCGGCTTTTTTAAACAAACACAGGATATGTCATGTTAAATGATTCGATGTCGCTTGTAAAAGGGGTTTTATCTTACGATTCGTTTTAATTAAATACAGAGCTGTATTTACAAAACTGGTGCTGTATTTTTAATAAATAAAGTGGTTTAACCACTTGAATCTTTTCATGCACTTTATTATTTTTGCTTTTATTGCCCTTTTACTGTTCAGTTCCAAGAAATTGTTAATTTTTATAGGAGCTAAATGAGAAGACGATGGGTTACAAAAGGTGTCGAAATGAACCAAATTAAGGTGAAATTTTAAAATATCAATTTTAATTCAGCATGATTAGCCTGACACTTCAACAGTTTCAAGTGAAACATGTGTTAGCCAGTTAATTATGATTCGATAAATTAGTAAATTCTAGTAATTTGATATAAAATAGCCGAGAGAAATTATCAAGAATTCATTGAAGCATGAATCCATTAGTTTTAATGATAAAATTAATAAGCGAATTGCGTTAAAAACATCAACAAATTACATTAATTACAATATTCTTATCATGACAACCGCCAGCTCATACAAACATGTTAAATACCGAAATTAAAACTTATTCACAGTCTGTTTTTTATGTGCTGCACCTCACTGTCGCATGTCGTTTAATTGATTTCACGATACATACTTTCAGATAAAGTAATGTCCCTATTAAGCATATTGGGGCGAACATTTCATATTTTAACCCAAGCTGAATTTTTGTTTTCAGGGGCTTGTGTTCTGGGAAGTTTGGAGGGCAGTCACCTTTCGTTTATTAATTGTCTTTTCATTTGGGTTGATTTAGGTGTGGGTGGCTGGCTTTTCTGTCTGGAAGATAAACTTTCCTCTTTTTGTTTTGTTTGCTGTTGTGTTATTCTTGGCAAAAACATTTTTGTTGCATTTGATGGACTGTTCTTAAAAGCTTTGTAGATTAACTAACTGAGTATCTCAGAATATCGAAGGGCAGTTGGAAGTATTTTAGGACGGTTTCATGTCAAATGAGACGTAAATCATTGATGATTTTTGAGTGTGAGCTGAGATTTTCGAAATGTTTGCTTGCGATATTTAAGGGATGAAACCTAAAACATAAACATATTAACAAATTTGTTGAAACTGATTATTCACATTAAAAAATAAATATCTAAATGTGTCGTGGGAAGTACGTGTGTTTTGGTTTCTGTTGTGTTTTCCTTATGAGAATTCGTTATTTTTGATGAACGTAGAATATTCGAGTATCTGAGGATATCGAAAGTGTCCTCATTTGTACCATCGTTTTCCTTTCTTCTTTTCTATTTCCTTGATTCTATCTATCCATGTTTTTCTTGGGCTTCTCCTTCTCCTTATAACTCTCTTGACTAACCCACCTTCCTTCATTCTCGTTCAGTGAGCGTGGGCTATCACCTGTTTTACTCCTTTCTTCGTTTGGAAGACCTCCGACCTCTCTTCATTGATTTGAACTTTCCCTAATACCGTCTTGTATATGCTTCGTTCTTACCACTATCAATTTCTCTGGTGTTTTTATTCATTCTAAGCTTTCCCAAATAACTTCTCTTTTGACGTTGCCAAATTCCCGCTTTTTCCAATGCTCTTTTCATGATATTTCATACCATCAGCGCCGCAGCAACCCTATTTGGCGCCTGGTGCAAAGTAGTTTGATTGCGCCTTTTTACATTTTTTGTGAAATGTAATAATAAACCTCTCTAAAGGATATACCCGAAAGCGTTTTATTTCCGTAACATTGTTAGCATTTTATACTAGAAATATGCAGATGCATTGTTTGCACAAATAAGATGATCATACAGGTCTATTTAGGCGCCTATATTGATACGGCGCCTGGTGCGGGGGCACCTTCCGCACCGCCCTTGCTGCGGCGCTGCATACCATGGATATATTATCTCCAGTTTGTCTGTTGCTTCTGTACGCTGCGTGTTCATCTTCTAGTCCTTTTTCTATGGCTTCTCTTACTCGTTTTCTCGATAATTCTTGTATACTACCTTGAAGTTCGTAGATGATAAACAAATAGCTCTGTAGTTTTTACGTTCTGTTTGGTCTGTTTTGTTATAAATTGGAATCTTTTCCCGCTCCAATGGGATTCTATTCCATATTCAGGCTTAATTATATATTTTCCATATCCAGTCTTCCCTTCTTCCCCCATCCATTTTATCATTTCTGGGTCCTTCTTCTCCACTTGCTTTGCCATCTCCTCCTTTTTTATTTCCTCCAAATTTTCAGTGTCTTGTTCATTGTTCTACATGTATTTCGGCCCATGGTTTCTTTATCATTTATCTTACCGAACTTTACCTCATGGTACTCCCTCTAGGTGTCCAATATTTCTTTTAGGTTCATCCTTATCTGATTATTTTCATCCTTTATTCCTCTGACGGTTTTCTTTGTTTTTTCCCTCATTGCTTTAATCTACTCCAGAATCTCTTATTATCTAGCCTGTACCCTTGGTTTAGTTTTATTCCGAATTTCTCCCATGAACTCCCGTTTGCTTCTCTAACCGCCCTTTTTACTTGTTTCCTAATGATATTGTATTCCTCTTTTTTTTGCTTTTTGATTTTCCCTTTTATACCTTTATTCCACTAATTCGTTCATTCATACTTCTGTCTATTTGTTTTAATCTGCAAATTTCTTCTGGTTTCGTTAGCAGAATATCTTTCTGATTTTCCACTTTTCATCTTGTTCTACAAATTCTTTGTTTCTTCCTGGTATGTTTTGAAACCTAAATTCTCAAAAATTTTTGAATATGAGGCCTGAGATTTTCAGAAGTAATACCACAAGTGACTAGAATTTTACCGGAAATTTTTTTGCCGTCACCAACACGACTGCTTGTTGCGACGAAAATCGTAACGAGTGCGACAGGTGCAAAAAATCAAAATTGGAGACTTCAATGCTCGATAAGAACACCAAACTCTTTCTACCAATTTTCATTAATTAAACTACGAAGGTCTTTTTTGCAGGTTAATTAAAACGAACCGATAAAATGATAATTTCCAAACTTCCAAGTATTCAGAAGTCATAATTTCAAAAACTAAATAAGATTGAAAATATCCTAACAACCAAAAAAATGTTCAGATTCAAGAACTCCATTTCTTTAGTTTTCGTTTTATGATTTATGCTGAACTTTCTGATATATTCTAAAAAATACAAAAAGGGCATATGATAGAAGAATTTACAAACCAATAAGGCAAAAAGTTAAAAGATTGCTTAATATTAATTTGGCAATATTTTGTACAGTTAAAACTAAACCAACAGAATCGTCAAATGATGTCCGGTAATACAATGCCAGGCTTCAAGTTAAACGCTTCAAAATTTAGTATTTTCATGTGAAATTCCTGCAATTCTTATTCAGCCCAAGTCTTACCTATTCGTTTCTTGTAGATTTTTATTTTTTAATGGGTACTTCGATGTATCCTTACAATACATATATGTATAAAATGTTTTAATTGCCAGTTTGTTGAAAGTTGAATGTACTAATAATTTTTTGTTTGTTTCAGGTGAGTGTTCCCAAACGATTGATTCTATTAAATGATTTTGAAACCCTACTGCATTATAAGGTAAAATTACTCAATTCTGAAAGTTCTTAAACTCCCAATTTAGAGTTTAAAAGTTGGAAAAATCCATATTTCTTTCAAAATTCCGCCGCAAACTTTTTGTATTTTAGGTCATAAAAAAACTTGAGTATTTTTCGTATTTGGTTATTCCAACCGAGTTTGAAATTTGCATTGCAAGCATGTGATTGTCAGATACCTTTGTTCGTTTATAGCACGGCAAACCTTCGTGACGATTTCCTACTCATTTCCCGGACATTTACAATTTACCGTCTTTATAGGCGCCTTTGATGTTAACTAAAGTGAAAATAGGGAAGTCTTTTACGTCGTTTTCATGTCAACGTCGCATATTCATTAGGAACAATTTTGCCAATTAATCCTTAAATTAAATTGTTAGTCTTTTGTACAATTTTGAAAATATTTTCCCTTTCAACTTATTTACTTTTTTCACCTCCTTGACTAAAAAGATATTGAAGTTGCCTCTTGTGTTTTCCTAGAGAAGATTACATAAATGTTTTTGTAGCGTTTAAAATTTATATTCGTATGTGGAAAAGCAATTTACAAACGTAATGCCCAAGTGGTTCTAAAAGCTCAAGAGTATCTGGTTTTACAAGATGTACTTAGATGACTATGAAATACACTTTAGAGAGAAACAAGCCCCAATTAAAGTTTTACAAGTGGAAGTTTTCCTAGTTCAAAGTGTTTCAAACAACTTTGATGTTCGTTTTATATTTTTAATTAATAATAGTTTGTAACTCATCCACGCTTAGGTTGTGCTCAGCATTTATAATTATCCAAGCCGTCCAAATTTCGTTTAGTTTGCCCTTTATAATTTTGAAGTAATTATAAGATGCCTTTATTGTTGTTACGTACATAAAATAAGATAAAACAAAGGGAATTTTAGAAAAAAGCGAAGTTCCTATTTGGAAATTTCTGGCCTGGAAATTAAATATTTATGCGATTGGTTGCGACTCTAATGGAATAAAAATGATTTCCAGGAAACTTTAAAGCAATTACAACATTAAATTGTAATGCAGATTAGAGTTAGACATTATACTTCAAACGAGTAAGCACCTGTTTGCAATCTTAAAACCGTTTAAAAAATAACTGAAATCCAGGTGCAAGCTACACCTGGAAAAGGACTTGATTATAGCTATTTTACGTGCTTTGGGTTCTTGAAAATTAAGATAATTACAGGCACGGTTTATGATTTTAAAATTTTGGTTGATAATTATCCTTTTTTTTGTCCTAAATTGTCTTGGTTTCCTTGAAAATATCATTAAAAATGGGTGTTTTGATGGATATCTTTTAGAATTTACATGTTTTTAGAAAGGAAATGATACATGATTTTTAGACTTAATTGCGGAATTGTTGCACAACTAACTCAAGTTTTTGTTACATTTTTGATGAACAGATAAGGTGAAGTCCTTTTGTGCAAATAAGGATTTGTTTGTTGAATTAGACTGCTTTCCAGAAAATTAATTGGTGATTCTCAGGTTTAATTATCCAGACTTGACATCACCTTTTCTAATTATCTTAGTCATAAACGTTTGTGTCAAAGATCTTCAGGTTCTTTCTATGACTCCACAACAGGCTCATGCGTCGTCGTACAAATCTTCCCTAAAAACCCGAATCAATCACACATCCTCGCGTACCCCAATAGTAATTTTAAACCCATCTAATAACAAGCAATTTTTCTGTTTCTCAAACCTGAAATTATCATCGATAATACTATAAAGTCGACTCTTTTATGCTTTAAACTGTTTAGACAGATACGGGAATGGAGAGAAATGCCGCAAAACTTCTAACTAAAAGTTTATAAATGGCTCATACAAAGGGAGATAGTGTGTAATCTCGAGTCCGAGACTGGGAGAGTTGGGTAACCACGCGCAGGTGACGACCGCCGTGGGCAGATAACCGCACCAGCTCCCACAAGGCTGCTTTTAAAAGAAAACGCTGGATAAAGGAACAAACTTCTCTCGACGAAGGCGCAACACCGACTAAAGAATTTGTTTACTTTACAAAGAATTCTTGTTTTCGTATCTGGAAGTTTTTGTTGGACCCGGGAGAGGGATGAAAGTTGCAGTTTTTAATTACAAATTCGAGAGAAAAAATTTCGCCTTTTTTTTGCAAGGCAACGTTTGGAAGCGCACATTTCGCTTAGTATAATAATCTGAAAAACAATTGAATTTCGTATCAATTTTGATTGGCATTTCTAATTCGTTGATATTCAAAAATACGGGCACGGTTCTTCTGGGTGTTATTTTTGGCTAATTTTATCTATTTACGGCCCTTTAGAGTCCTGTTTAAGATTGGCAAAAATCGAAACATCCCCGTTTTACAAGAAATGCGAAATAAGAAATGCGAAATTTCATAACCTTTTCTTATTAATTGGAGCAGTATTTATAAAAATTTCCCAGATTAACATTAACCATGTCGTTTAGAATTATTTTTGCCTTATTTGCTTCTAAATTAGTTAAACCCCTTGTAATTGGTTACATTTTGAAGCATTTTTTGAAATAATCAGTGCATACGAAATAAAAAGACGGGAAAGAAGAGTAATTATTGATGTCTGAAAACGTGTTCTTATGCTCTTTTTTCATTTTTAAGGTATTTCCAATTTATGTATTTTATTTTTCGAAATTGAATTCTTGGAAGATTGTTGTAAATTCTAGGAATTGCTTTATTTTTTTTTTCAAACAATTGCGCAACTTGAGTACCTATTTAATTTCACTTTCTTGAGCAACGGTTTGGCGTTCTATGTAGCATTGAAGTCTCCAAAATCCATGTCCAGCATAAAAATAAAAACTTATAAAAATTCTATGTTAATATGCTTTGTGTTAAGCTTCGTCAAAAATAAAAAACAAAAATTGAGCTTTCTTTGCTCTGAATAGAATCTTTGAAATAAGCTAGTTTTGTCTAGAAAAATCTGCCCAGTAGAAAGTTTGATTGATTACGTATGAGAATCACTAAAAATTATTCCGAGTTAAAACTAACTAACAATTAAAACGCCGCCCCAAAAACTTGATTCTCTAGAAACGTTTATTCGATGGCTCGAGCTGTTTCTAGCAAGCCGGATCAACTCAGCCAGATGCTTCCAGTAGGTTTACCGGACTCACTCGTTGTATATTTGCTGTTTATTACAAAATTCTTAGAGATGTCCAAATGAATTGAAAGTGGGTCTAATTAATTATTTATAGAAGTAAATAAAAAGAAATGTTAGTTACCGACAAAACAACCTTAGTTGTTAATATTCATAAACCATAGTTAAAGTATAATAAAAGATACGAAACTCAGTAGTAAGATTTTTGTAGAAAACCTACGACTGTTTAATTTCGCGACTTTAAAGCTTTACCCCAAAGAAATATGTAGTTTAATCCATGGTTTTATGAAAGAACGACAAAATATTAGTGAAATTCTCTTGGCTTTCCTCTTTCCATCACATCTCTAAAAAGTAGTTTTACAGAAAGAAAACCCGTCTTAGTAAACAGATAATCTGTGAAAATTATTCAGAGTAAGAAAAAGAGTGCCTCTTATTTTATATACTCGTATTTTGATGTCAGAATATCCTTATGGTACCCAAATGATTATTTACAAAGATTGTAAAAATAAAAAACGAAGGTACCAAACGATATAATTTCGGATGATGAGGCTTTAAGACGTAATTTTTAAATTGCCAACGTAAAAATGAAACTATTATTTTCCAACCTCCGGTTATAAGAAAACAGTTTAATATCTGAATATTAAGTTTCATCAAAGATGAAAACAAACATTAAACTTCGGTAAACTTCCTTTGCTGCGAATAAAATCTTTTATAAAGGAAAGTACGTTTTGGTAAAAAATATAATTTATCTCATATGAACAGGGCCGAATTATCCATAATGCAACATAAGCTAGGATTTAGGGGTCCCAAAAATGTTAGAGAACGAGACCTGGCTGCAGTTAATATTTGTCACATATGTTAATGTTAAGAGGTTTAAAGTAATGCCTATTCATTTGAAGAAATATTTCTGATCCTTATATAATTTTAAATTTAAAATAACCAATAGAGGGCGCTTCGTGTTGGATAAGCTTGGAATTTATTTTAACGAAAATTCTCCCCTTCGCATTAAGCATTATATCGTAACGTTTCACGGACAAAAATTATCAAGGAATTGCCCTTTTTGCTTGTACCACTTTTGGAGAAGGTCGATCACACGAGATGCTTCTAGAAAGACGAGCCACAACAGCCAGGTGCTTCTCGTAGATTCTAATTCATTCACGCCGTATATTCTGATTATTAGAAAATTCTTAATACGAGATGTTCGTAGATGCTCGCGTTACTTATGAATTGCATCAGTAATTATTTATAGAAATAAACACTGTTGATATTGTTGATTGTCGGTGGGGTTTCCACTAAGTTGCCAGCTCTGCATATGCACTTCAACTTTATGGTCTTTTGTGCATCCCCTACCATCAACGAGTTTCAGAAAGTTTTCGTGTCTAAGAGCTATTCCACGAAAAATTTCCTCTCCTGTGGTAAAGCGCAGGACACTCAATATGCAAGGCTGTTTCCCCTTCTTCGCATAGTCTACAGACCTCTGTATACACCTATTTTTTGTAGATGTCTTTTCAGACGGCAGTGGCCTGTAATAAGTCCCACCAGCCAGTCGTCTGATCTGGGTACGTCAGTTGTTAATCTGTGAGAAGGCATTCCAATTATTTCGTTCTCCAGTCTTTGTCCCCATGTTGCAACCCAACGAGAGGCACGTTGTGTCCTGGTCTACTCCTCCTCGATCGCTGTCCAGATGCTTCGTTTGGGTATTTTCGTTGCCCTCTACACCTGTGTGTCTTGATACCCATATGTGCCGAACCGTGTTCTTCTCGGAGACAGGCATTCTCTCGTTAATTTAGAATTATGTGTTGTTGACTATACCCACGTTTTACATTCTCTTGTACACATTGCATTATAGCAAAGATCGTGGCGCTAGTTCCAAGAGGCACTTTATTTGCTCCTTTGGTCTTAATGCGGCGTATACCTGGCCCTGTACCCTGTGCTAACCCTTTCTTCAGATAGGGTGGGGTTCCTTGAGCCCGATCATTGCGATCATATCTGACAGTGAATGGTTTGTCAAAAGAGAACTCTGGTTCAGTGTTGTCAGTACCCATTCTAGTTATGGGTTCATCTTTGACCACCTCCTGTATTCGTTTGTGTCCACACCGTTCATTGTGAATGTGCCAATTGTCGGTAGATTTCATTCTATGTGCTCCGATCCAGGCATCCCCTTTCAGATAAATATTCAGAGAGGTCAATCCTAGAAGAGCTTCTCATGACTTCACATATTCACAAAAAGGCCAGTTTTTGAATCCTGATTAGTTTCGTGCTGGCTATTTTTTGTACTGTATTTGGTCACCAGAATAGGATGACACAGGCTATCATGGGTCTAACAACCGTGATGTAGTACCATTGAACCATCTTTGGTTTCAGTCCCCATGCTTTCCCAAACATGTGTCTGCCCTCTATGAAGGCCATTTTCGCTCTGTTTGCAATGTTACTCGGATGTGCGTTCCAGGTTAGTTTTGCATTCAGGATAATGCCCAGATATATAATCACCCGATCAGTCTGAATTCTTTCATCAAAGATTATAAGGTTATTGAATGGGCCTATCTCTCTCTTCCTGGTGAAGGGTATTATTGCTGTTTTCCCCTTTCACACCACCTTTGCGTTGTTTAACGCCCTTTGTATGAGGGTCGCAATGACATTCGGGTTTTTGTCCGTGATTAGGCTATGCAATCTGCGTATCCTTGGGCGTAGAACCCCTCATTATTGAGTCTATTCACAAGATGGTTCACTGCTAGGTTCCACAGCATCACAGAAACAAATACTGCAACAAGCTGCTTATACCGAAATAAAACTTTAAATATCATGAAATAGGCAGCTTGAAATAAGATTTTTGCTATTAAATTGTTAATCAGAAACAAGTGGATTATTTTCTGGGTCTTCAATTTTCTTACGCTTGAAAAACAGGCATCCAATGTACTTTACTATTAATTTATAAAACCTTTTAAATCATGGAATTGTGATTTAATTTTGAACTTTATTTTTAAAAAGCAGCAGTTAAAGACGATATAATCAAACTTCTGCAACATTACTTCCGTATTTAGATAAACTTAAAACAACTTGAATTCTTTTTTTCCAATGTACAGATTTTACTTAGATTTTAAATTAATAAAATAATATCAACAACTATATAACCTTGCTTTTACAGTCATCTGCAACTATCTAAAACATATATCCTTACACAAACTGAAAATCATCGGAATTTGGGGTTATTTCAACGGCAAATTTAAATTTCAAATTAAACTGTCAGTGAGCGTTCCATATAAAATAAGAAATTTGTCTAAAATGCATAAACTGCCCAATTTAAATTTTTGTAGATGTTAATGATTTGAGATTCATTCTATGCAACAAATTGACGGATTTGATTTTTTATGTTGTTTACTAACTTAGCTGTTTAATTTTCCAGTAGGTTATTTTTTGAAAATCCATCCATTTAGGGTTGTTATATCGGCAATTTTTAAATAAGTCTGTAGAAATTTCTCAACCCTGTAGAGTGAGAGTACATAAATCAGGGAAGAGTGCAAAATGAAATTGTTGTACGTAATTAAGCAATAAACTACTAGTAAAACTTATGTAATTGTCTTTTCTACGTTATGCACGACTGCTTTGTTGTTGTGCACATTGTATACGTTAATAAATCTACATGATTTATTTATACTGCAGGTAACATAAAGCAGCGCCGATAAAAATTTAAAAGAAAAAAGGCTGTTATCGCAAAACCGTGATGGAAAGTGTAATGGTTGCCTTTTATATGAGTCACATAATACGTGAGCGTGAGGCGATAATGAGTAATTTATATTGCATTATTTTGAATTACCAGAGAACTCCGCCTATTTTAATATGGCTTCATTTACCTTTTTCCTTAATTCAACATTAAAAAAATTTCTGGGAAGTTCTGTGATTAATGACAATTAGTGACAGTCGAAAATCATGTTAATTGGGCTTATTTTTTCAGATGCAGATTTTATCTTCAGTTCATATCCAGCCTACAATTTCGCTTCTAGGAAATTTCATCGTGTTTTTTAATGTTTGTTTTAATTATCAAAGCATTACTCAACGTTAAAACCTTGAAACGTTACTAAGCCCCGAGAAAATTTCCGCTCTTAATAAAAATCCCGATTAAAATCATAAATTAACAAACCGGTTGATACATCAACTTTATCGTTGTAAAAGAGTTAGGTATGAATGACCTTGATATGCCCACAAAGGTGGTTGTTATAGAATTGCATGAGGTAATTTATAATAAAAAAGAGAAAAGAACACGTCCGTTTGTATTTTGAAGAGCTTGTAATGAAAACCGTCTAACGTTCGTTATAATTATTGAGTTCTACCTGTGATGTCTAGAATTTCGAGTATTTAAATCGTAATCCGTGCGGAAAAAAATTACAACTTGGCTTATAAATCACTTTCGACGTTTAAAATTCTTCGAGTTTTTTGAGTGTGGTTTTTTGCCGTAGAAAATGAGGAATGAAGCATTTCATGGTGGTAAAAGTTGTAATAAAAATTTGAAGACTTCATTAAGTCATCATTTTTAATTTGGGAAACAAATTTGTTGAATTTATTGCTTGTATTTCATAAAGTAATCAAAGATTAAATTTTTTATGGTCTCACATTAATTATAGACGGTTTAAAAGCTACAAAAATCGTGAATTTATGGTCCAAATTAATTCAAAAAATGTGTCCCTCAATTATTTTGTGGACTTAAGAAATAAAATTGAAATTATTTCTTCCATTTTTGCTCTCTGTATGCTGTTTTGTATTTTTTTTCTTCTTTCTGTGTTATTTGTTTTGAAGGTTTTCTCCATCCTTTTTAAATTTCTTCCATATTTTTGGTATTCAGCATTTGCATTGGCTATTTATTACTGTAATTTGTAAGGTTACGTGGTATTTGTTTATAATTCCTGCTGAAGAAGATTCGCATTTGTGCTTACAAAACGATGATCTAACCAACTGAATTTATAGTTTCGTTCATTCATTCAAACGAACAATGAGTTCAAGGTAGCTAAAATCCATTCATACTTTGAAAAAGGTCAAAATTTAAAATTCTAAAACGATTAAAGCTGTAGCAATAATTAAATGTACGAGTGATTAATCCGAAGAAAAATCAATTAAAAGATCAGCAACCATGAACTTAATATGTTTTATTGATATAAATAACAAAATCGTGTTTAATTGTATTGATTTATTAACGTTATTAATGTGTTTTAGTGGCTTGTGATTAATTTTTTTAATGGTCGTTTGGTGGCAACAACACGATTTTTTCCAGACGAAATGGCTTCATTAAAATTGTTCTAAGTAAATTACCATTTACAATGCTCTTTTTGACCTTTAAAAGAGACGTGATTAACATTAAACAAGTTGCTTTAGGAGCTTTATTAGTGACCCTAATGAAAGAATAGTCTCAAGCCCTGGCTTGTATTAATTCATTACAAAGAAATGTCTAAAACAGAAGGATTTTGTCACACTTGAGAAGTTAATTATGTGAGAGTGAATGGGCGCCCAATTAACGTTGTTTGGATACAAAGGTTAAAAATCAAAACTTCCTTGATTTTCGTCGGACCTCACCTTTTAACTCAAGCTGTTAAAACACTTTATCAATATTGACATATTGAGTCGTGGCATCGCCTACAAAACTTTTTTCCACAGTGGTGACTCCAAACTAAGTTGGTCATTGTACTTTGGAGAATTGTGTATAAAGTTTAAATATTTACACATGTTGTCGAGTATGTGCCCTGGCGAGTTCCTTCGAAGACTTTTTTTACTTTACTGTAGAATCAATAGACGGAAGACCTTCAGCTTCTCTTATATACCAACCTTTTTTAAATTTAAAACTCATGTTACGTCATTAAATATATTTACTCGCTTATTTGTCAATCTGTGTAGGTGTTAAGGAACCTGTTTGAAAATTTCGACTTCCTATTTAATTAATAGAAGTCGTAGTTCGACTATTAGTGCAAGTTTTGGCAGTTACTGATTGTTCGTTCGTATCAGTTTAGATAATTGTGATTGATGATTGTTAAATGTGAGGTTATAAATAATAACATGGGGCGGTATGGTTCACATAATTAAATTAATTTAGTTTTATAAATGCATTTAGGTATCATTTATCAAGTGTAAGGCTTGCATATACCTTGTTGTTAACTGACCAAAATTAGAAATAATGATTGTATGTTGTAGAAATTAGACGTTAGAGAATTTCCCAGTTCCATCGAATTGTTCTCACAAAATTTACAAATTTGGGTCTTCCAAGATTAATAAATATGAAGATTATATTTTGACCAATTTGTATTACCTTTCGTATTGGGAAATCCTTGCTCTAATTGAAAAAATTCCTAAATCCAGGAATTTTGTTTTAAAAGCACTCTTAAAACGGCCAGAATTAAAAATCACCATACCAATTTGGACCAGATAATGAGGGACGTCACGTTTTACATGAATTTTATACGCTGAATATTATCAAGTCTAATAAATTAAATGTCAGTTTCAGCAGCCACGTAAATAATCTCGAATTAATTAATTCTGCGTTGAAATATTAATTACCATTAGTACCAACAAATCTCTTTATATAGGTAATCAACTGATGAGAATTCATAATTAAATCGCTTGGTTACGGTAAATTTTAGAAATTGCTTGTCAAATTCCCTCCGTGCAAAAAGGAAAGAATTTCCAGTTAAACCATTATTATTAGTCGTTTATTAAAAGGCAAAGGAAAGAAAAAAGGGGTATTCCGCAATAATAAAAAAATCAGGCTAGGACAAGGTTCCAGAAAATATTAGTAAAATTCCACGAATTCTCAACAAAATCCCCGTGAACTTTCCCTTTGACGTCCTATAAAGAAGTAGAAGGATTCCTGAAAGCCTATGTAACCTGGAAAAGGTTGTAAAATATCCAGGGAATTCTACAATTTTCGGCCGGTGTTACCTGAACGTATGCGTGAATGAAATTTAACGACCCTTTGTGGTTTTTAAGGAGAAAGTTCCGTTAATATATTTTTTATTTCAAAGCAAGTATTTCTTAAATTCGCTACAGATGGATATTTCAAGAATTTTTATTAAAGTAGACCAACTGGACAAGGCCAAACGTTCCTGGAAGTTAACTGGATAGTATAGTTTTATTAATATCGATGTCCAAACAAAGTCCTGAAATGTTTAGCTGAACGTCATAAAAAGGTAAACGGTATTTTACTATCTGAAATATAAATAAAGTAGAGTTTCCTAATTCAAATGGAAAATTTCAAAAGAGATGCTCGAAATGAAAAATGGAATACACGGTTATAAACCAATCTTTAGAAGAATAAACAAAGTTCTTACGAAATGCATTTCTGCCGGTTTATATAGTAGGAAATGCAATAAAATTTTTATTTGATTTTATCGAAGCGTAGTAACTCCCTATATTGCTTATTTTATTAACAGTACACAGAACATATCCTGTATGTGCTCTTATCGTGTAATATTCCTTCATCGATCAGAACTGCAGCAAGGAGTAGCAGCAGCAGCAACAACAACAGAAGCAGCTTTCAATCTCTCCCCTATTTAACCTCCACCCCATCATCCCTTATACCTTATACTTAAAAGGGCCGAGCTCTTATCGGGTTGCTCGCGGAATAATCCACCATAGCTAAAGTATGATTAATATGTATTTTATAGTTCCATTCTATTCGCGATTCTTATCTCGTATAGTTTGGCCGACTGCCCTAAGCTAAAACTACGATCGTTTTATCGGTTCCGTGAACGTTAAAAATTGCTGGTTCCATTTTAAGGGGGACGATCGAGATGTTAGAAGATAATTCTTTAATTTCTTAATTAAAGCCAAATGAAATTAGCATATCTGGTTTTCTTCAATTGGTTTAATGTCTGGGCGTTACTGATGTTTATTTGAGGGTCTGTTTTTTTAAAAAGGGGGGAATGAGAATTCCCCGTGAGAGTTTTCTATTATACGACTCAATTCCAAACTGTAATTTGTAGCAGGTTTTTCTAGCAATTAAAGTTGACGAGTTCAGTAAGGCGTTTTGTTTGTAATTCTGTTTTATTTTAAAGTGTACTCCGAAACCGTTTCGTTTCGAAATGCTAAATTAAAAGCTAATCGTAATGAGCACGGCGTTTCTTTTAAATCTTTTAATTTTGCGTATATTTTTTTAATAAGCTAAATGTTTTGTAAATGAACCGGATGAACAATTGGCCAAGTCCACCTGTCTTTAACTTTGAACATCATCAATAAATCTTTATAAAAACATTTTCTTTCAGCTGCTCGGTATATTCTTCAACGAAATTTGTAAGCGAAGGCTTAACAAAAGAGTTGGGAGAATCAACCTTTATAAATCCATAGCAAATTTTGTTTCATTATGTTATAATAATTAATAGAAAGGTTGTTTTAAAATCCTTCACTACTGAAAAATGGTGGAAATTCATCCACAAACGTTCACACAGTTTTACAATTATAAAATGTAACGTTTTATGGACAAAGACAAACATCATCATCATCAATTGACATGGAGCAGATCCCCGTGGATCAATCCTGGATTACGCCAGGCCCACCCCATGCCAATAAGGTGTGAAGGGATTTGTTATGATGGGTAGGGATTGGGAGCACTGTATAACGTTAACATGCCTGTGACGCTAGACATCGCTTCTACAGTGCAACGTAGTTAGTAGGTCACATATTCAATGGGAGTTGAATATATGACCGAGATGGTTAAACATGTTTTGTCATCTTATACTAATAGTATCTCTAGTATTACAGCTACTCCTAGGTCTATGATATGAAATGCCTTAGCACAGACCTGCCTGGCATGTTACACGTTACTTTATGCTAGTTTAGTCTATATTACAACATTTCGTAATGAAATTAACCCTGTTTGGGACTCTTTCCTTACGTGACATACAAATTCAATTACGGAAGATGAATGTCTGAGTAACAACAGATTGATCAGGAATAAATATATCTAAAACGCGAACAAAACGCTGCTGTACGTACATCTCAAGTCAAATCTACCAGCACTGATGTTCGCCAAACAAACAGACTTTGTACCAGACTAGGGTACAAGAGAAAAAGTGATAAACATACGACAAATAATAGATAAATGCCATAAATGTAAGGTACACGGATGCTTTATACATGGTTAGATGGAACAAATCGAGATCGTGGCTCAGTTGGTTCAGCATTCGTCTGCCACTGTTCCCAACGGTTCCCCTCGAAATGCACTGACAAACCACCGAGGTATTTCTGCCTAGTAAGTCTTCTCTGGAAAAGTGAAAACACTTCCTTGGTTCGAGACCTACGTAAAGCCCTAGATCTGTAGGCTACTTGGCAAGCCCTCTACAGACAAATGGAGAGAAGACGGCAACGCCCTGTAAAGAGCAAGCAACTTCAAGAGGAAGAAAATGGGACAAATTTTGACAAATACTGCACGAAATCGCAGTAATTGAAGACTTTTAGAACAATGCAAATGTGATCGTCAAAGACCAAACATCTAAGGAGTTAACAGTAGATAAGATGGTTAGGCAGGTTGGCGCTCTCGCTTCCATATTCTTCAAGGTCTATAGAGAAGTGATGATCAGGAAGACAACAGAAAACTAGAACGAATACATGTCCATAGCTAGAAAGAAAATTGCCAAGTTCGAAAATGTCAATAACACCACAATCCTAGCATCTTCAGAAGACGAAATTGCTGACTTCTTAATATAGTTTATTAAGGAAATCTACGCCGAAGTTGTCTAAAACTTGATTGTTCTAAATGTACTCTGATGACTGTCAAAGAGCAGTTCTTTTACCACCACATCTAAACCCGATTGGAGATGTCCAAGTTAAAACTGACATCATCTACCTTGGTGCTCAAATATTAAGCTTCCACCTCGTTTCAATGGGACTCTGTTCTGCAGATGTCTCACTTTATCCTGCTTCTTGGGATGATGACGTTCAGCGTTAGCTTTTAGGTAGCTTATTGTTTGCATTTTGACCGGCTTTTCTAAGCACTGTGGGTTCTAGCAACCTAGTATCTTCAAAATTATCATCATCCTCTACGTCCTCTTCATCTTTTACTGCTGGTTCCGTCTGAGAATAGCTCCTTTCGCGGTTTGAAACTTCTCTTCAGAGGAGACTGTCATGGGTAAAATCCAAAGGAGAAACGGAAAGGCAAAAGCACTCTTAGTCAAAATTGCAAAAATCTGGAAAATCACTACTCATCAGCATTATGAACGAGTCAAAATGAAATGGCATACTACTGCAAATGTTGTTGCCACCATGCACCTCTCAAGGAACCAATATCTCAATACTAAAGTAATTTATTATAAAAGACACCAACCATCTACTGACAACCTTTCGCCGAAGAATAAGCCTTGTGAGACCTATCATTCGATTAAATGGAATTAGAAAACTAACGATTCAATGGAAGATGGGCGAAAAAAGGAAGCAAGTCACCCAATAGATTTATCAACTAGGTATCGTACGTTACAAACTTATCAGTAGCCGAAATCGAAAGGCACCACGAGAACAACAGTTTTAAAGTTGTTTTGTCTTTCTTAGCCAAAAACTTTTTCGTTTTTAATCTACCATAAATCAAGTTTCAAGTAAAAGGGACCGTTTTTGAGTTGGAAACTAAACGTTTTTTTCCATCATTTTAATTCATTAAAAACTTCGTTGAAATATCCTCGCTCCTCTTCACTTCCCAAATAAGTAAAAATATGATTTTTAAAAAATTTCTGAGCAAAAAATACGATTTGTAAAAAATCACGCATCCCAAGATTCTAAAGGAACTCCAACGTTTCTCTGTTTAAAAATCTCACCATAGTAGAACAAATCTTTGAATAAATTTCGAACTTAAAGCTTTGTGCTTTGTTGTTTATTATTTATTATAATTTTTATTTGAGTAAAAGCCAAGAATAAGTATTTTCGGAGCGAAAACGTAGCTTTTAAAGTTAAGTTTTCTAGTTATTTTGCATCTTATGTTTATGCATAACGCTCGAATTAGAATACAAGTGCAATAGAACGGAAAGCTTAAACAGGCTCTTCTAGCATCCCTTTCCAATTGTATCTAAAATAGGCCAATTTGAATAAGAACAATGCATTCATTGTGGTTTGTCGTGACTGGAATACGTTACACGACATTTGTCGGTTAAAGTGACATAACTTAGGTTAGGTCGATGGTAATTGTACCCAAACATTTAGAAACGCGCAATATTAGCTCCGGTTCCCGAGGAGTTCGTTATTTCTTCCCATAAAAACCTTTTTAAGTTCGCAGTAGGAAAATGAAGGAAAAGACTCGGCCCCGAAAATAAGGAACCTTTTCCATAAGTAAGGTGAATCGAAAAACGGGAATTTACCGTACCCAACATACACCGTTTTATGTGTTTGCACAGCCAAATGTTTACTGTTACACCCTTTTATTACATGTTTACGAGCTAGACAGTTTTATTTTGGATTAAACTTCCATAAACTGGCCCGAACGACACCGGCAAATACAGGTTTATGTTTAGGTATGTTTATAATGCGTGTAATTTTGTTATGGAGACAGATAAAGCGGGCATTTTCTTTGCGGAATTTTTATTAAAGTGGACGCTGGCCGGTGTCATGAACGTTTTCCGTTGTTTCTTAAGGAATTTTTATACGTTTTCTGGTTGTATTCCACGTTACTGTAATTTTTTTTAACGGTTTGTAGTTTATTACTATTCTAAAAATGCTACCACTCAACACGGAACCCAGATAAATAACAAGAAGATCCTAAATGTCTTTTTGTTTTTTGCCTGAATTTGAACTAGCTCGGTTCTTATTTGATTTTCTGATTTTTCTTGTAAATCGTATCATTCCAATTACTCGGAAAATATGTTTTTTTGAAAGCGTTAAATCTTAATTTTTTTTAAGGCCAAACCAACCCAAATTGAAATGTTTGTCATTTATTAATTGTAATGATTAACCTTCTGAAAATTCTGAAAAAAAGTTAAATCAAACAAATTCACCTGTGTTTACAATAGTTTTTCTCAAAACGCTTTTAATCAAGTTCCCTTCAGATAGTAAGTTAACTCGTGTTTGGTTTCCTCAATTGTAATTATTCCAACAAAGACCGAATGGACCATGAAATGTGCGAAGTTGGGAAATAAGCTATGAAGTCAGCTCGGATGGGGTTGAGGAATTTCATTATGCACCAGTATATGATATCGTTAGACTTTACGTTATGTTTTGGAATTCGTGATTCACTTTATATAAAGTTTAAAGAAGTAATTAAAGGATTTTCTCGAAATCTTCTTGGGTTATTTTTAGGACCTTATTTGGAAATAAATCCATAACTCATAACTTGTTCTTCATTTTTTGAGTTTTATAATTTTTCTGTTCAAAACACTGGAGTTAAATTACTAAAATTATTTATAAATAAATAAATAAAGGACTAATTCTTCGAGGAAAAAAATTGTATAAATATTCATTACAGCTGACTTTGGTTATCGTTAGTGTCAAGCAAACCCCATAACTAACATCTTTTTACAATTTTTGTTTTTATCTGTTATTAATTTAAAATACATATTAGTTTTCCGATTTCCTGACATTGTTGTGCTAATTTTCTTCTTCTTCTTCCTTCATCCTCTTTTTCTTTTTTTTTTCCTTCAAATTCTTTCTTTTGCCCTTCGTCCTCTTGTTCGTCAACTTCGTCCTGAGATTCCTCATCTTCTTCCTTTCCCTGCTCTTTTTTCATCTGAAGAGAGAAATTGTTAAACCGCATTAATCTTCTCAGCAACTTTTTTGTAATAAACACAATTGCTTCTTCAATTAAATTAAAATGAAGTTGTTGGTTTTCCAGTTTCCTGACTTTGTTGAGTGAGCTTCTTCTTCTTTTTTATTTGCCTAATTTATTGTCTTCTTCGTCCTTTTTTTCCTCCTGTTTCGTCCGATTGCCCCCTTCTTAATTATCTTCTACCTTTCCTCGTTCTCTTTTTCTTAGACCTCTTCTCCTGAAAGACAAATCTTCAGCGTTTTCCTTTTTTATTAAACACAATTCCACTTTTAATTAATTTCATTAAGCTTTTGGTTTTACAATTTTCTGACGTAAATGAGTTTCTTACTACTTCCTCCGTATTCACATTCTTTTCGTCGTCCTAATTTTGTTTCTACTGCCCTTCGTTGTCTTCTTCATATTGTTTGACTTTCCCTTCCTCCTCATTTTCATCGTCTGATTTCTCATCTTCGTCATTATTCCCTTCCTTTTCCTGCTCTCTTCTTCTTGAGCTTTTTCTTTTATTATTCTTCTTCTTCTTGCTCTGTTCATGCTTTGGGGTTTATTCAAAGTTGTATTTTTGTCTGTAATAAACACAATTTGCATCGTATTCTTAAGTTAATGTCAGGAAGCAAAAAAGAATATTCAAAATATTAATCAATGTATGCAAGATAAAGCTATTGGCTTTCCAGTTCGCTGACTTTGTTGTCTGAGTTTTTCTTCCTCTTTATTTGCCCATTTATTGTCTTCGTTCTCTTCTTCCTCCTCCTCCCTCTTTTCTTTGTCGGATTCCTCACCTTCTTAGGTCTCTTCTTCGGCATTTTCTTTCTTTTTTTTAATAAATACAATTCGGCATCTTTACGTAATTTCAGATGAAGGTGTTGGTTTTCCAATTTCTTGGCGTTATTACCTATATATGAGTTTCTTTCTCCTTCTTCACTTTTTTTCTGTGTCCTCTTCTTCGTCGACCTTCTCTTCCTCCTCGTATTTTTTCGTGTGATTCCTCATTTTCGTTATTATCTTTTACCTTTCCTTGTGCTCTTTTTACCCAGGCTTCTTCTCTTAAAACAGAAATTAATAAATTATCTTCAGCATCTTTTTGTAATAAACCCAAGTGCATCTTTAATTAAATTGAAGCAAAGTTAATTTCCTGACTTTATTTCCAGTTTTTCTTCCTCCTTGTTCACTTTAATCCTTTGCTTCCGCTTGCTTTTTTTGCCTTATTGCCTTATTCATCATCTTCGTCGCTATCTTCTTCCTTTCCCCGCTCTTTCTTTTTAGGCTTCTTTTAAAATAGAAATGAGTAAATTTTCTTCAACATATTCTTTATAATACACAGCCGCGTCGTCAATTAATTTAAAATTAGATATTCTATGACTTTCTTCGTCCTCCTTGTTCACTTTCTTTCCTTCGTCCTCATTCTCTTTCTATTGCCCTTCGGTTTCTTCTTATTCTTCGACCTTCTATTCCTCCTCGTTTTTCTTCGTCTGATTCCTCATCTTTATCATTCTTCTCTACATTTTCCCGTCCTCTTCTTCGTGCTAAGCTTCTTTTCTTAAAAGAGGAATTAATTAACTATTTTCAGCAGCTGTATTGTTATCTATAATTAAGATAATTGCATCGTATGTTTAAGAATGTCGGGAGACAAAAAATTGAAGATTCAAAATACTAAACAATGTATGCAACATCGCAACAGCATAATAATGACCTAATCGATTAGTAATCGATCACTTAATTGTCATTCCCAAGCATTAATACATTAGCATATGTTTTTAACACGCAGCTTACATCATGTTGTTGGTTTAGCGTTGGAATCTTCCATGAGCAGCAATTAAATAAAAATTCTTGTGTTTCAAGTCCTATTTAATCAGTTAGAAAAACTTTAAGGGTTTCCCCTGATATTTCACTGAAAAGTGTTTACAAAGAAATCATAAGTTTAGATTTGTTTCTGAGATGTTGGTTGATTTTGTTTGTTTCATTGCAGAGATCCCTTAATTCTTCTTTTGTGCAATTTTTAAGCTCTAGCATTATTTTTTCAGTTATGAAACTTTAAATATATGACTGTGAAACTAGAAATTTAAAATATTCCGTTTCAGAAAAAAATAATCTCTAATTTAGATTTCTTGTGTGGCTCTATTTTTAGTCTTTGCAGGAGCTCCTAAAATACACCAAAATAAGAGGTTCTAACAAACATGAATATATCATATTATAGAAAAATATTCTTGACGTTATTTTTATGCTGGAAAGTTTTGATGACGGAATGGTGGATTTTGCAGTTTTTCATTCAGTATTTTAGTGCAGCATATTAGTTAAGGAATTTCTCAATCATTTAATTTTTCACCAATTGAAATTTAAAAGATTTGTGTCAGAATACTTTTTTCTCGAATCTTTAATTACATATTTATATTTAATTAAATAAAATTTCCAAGGACTGAGAAAATAGGTCAGAAAGGTGAAATTCACTTCATCACTGCAGCGTCAAAATTAAAAAAGAAATAAAGCAGGTCTCTCTCGTAGTTGAAAGCTCGCGAGCAGAATTACACTAATCATGCTTAATGAGATAAAGTTCTTATTGCCACTGATCATTTAAAAATTAAAATGATAAAAGTGAAGCTCGCCAAATTTAAAAAAGGACATCGATTTTCTCATTTACATACTTGTGATATTAACACTTGACGAAAGTATGTCGCGTGATCAATAGATTTTGAAGATTTTTAGATATATTTCGTAAGTAAAATTGTTGTTTGTTCTTAGGTTTAAATACAAAGCAGGAGGAAAACAGATAAATTATTATTAATTAATGCACCAGAATAATTAAACGCGCATTATTTAATCGAACAGTTCGATCTAATAATGTACGTTTAATGTATAAACACAATTTGCAGTTCCTTATCCATTATTAATCGAATAGAATGTGTGGTCTGTGTAAATCTAATTAAACATGTAACGCCTACTAGGAGCATGATGGCCTTAGACCAGCTTCTAACAGAAACATTAATGCCCCGCAATGATTGTTCTGACCGTATGTGGTAACTTGTGGTGAATGTTGATGGCCATTTTGCAAAATCACAAAGACTGCTTATTTTTATCTTGTTTTTGTCGGAGATTTCCTGTTTAAATTCTATTAACGATGCTTATATTCAGAACTTATTTTTCCTAAGTGTAGCTATTATAGTTTAGTCCTAATGGATTTTTTAACATTAAGGTAACAATGTTAAATTATTCACAGCGCCGATAAATGGTTCAAGGGAGCTTATTGTTTCAGTGTTTGTTAATTTAATATCGTTGTAGGGAAATACAAACATAGACTGATTAATATCAGTAATATGAAATATAAACGAGCTGAAAAACCAAATTACAGCGGCTTGAATTATTAGCATTTTATATTTGATGTGTTGCCATTAATAAAAGAGCTTAAAACACTAACGTTGGGATTTTTTAAAAGAAAATGTTGAAACTACTGGCGAAAATCCGTGAAGATTCTTAACGTATTTAAGGCATTTATTTATAACGGGTGTATATTCATGGAATTAATTTGGGTTCGGACACTTTGCCGAGTTAAAATTTTTATCATTTGAAATAATTTTCTTCCATTCACATCTTCGGTTGTATAAATTTTAAAGCTTATGTAATTACTACACTGTACAACCGCATCCCCCTCCTTTCTTAAAAATGGCATTAAAAGATTTGCTCAATGCTTTCTAATTTAGGCAGTCAGATTTTAAACTGAAGTTAGTTAAAATTAATTTCTCCCAAATTTTGGCATATTTGTAATGTTTCTGGGTTTTGTTCGAGATTCTTTTTAACAAGTAATTTCCTTTTCTTCTATCCCACGTTTCATTATTCACTGTTCAGTTAATGCCAAGGATTCCACAAGTTCTGTATTTAATCTTTATTGATGTTTGTAGAACGTCGTACGTTAATAATACTAATAGGGTTGGTTCTCACGCATTTTCCTTTTCCTTTATTAGGTAAAATTTATGTAACGAACCAGAAATAAATCCGTTACCATGTTGTAAAAGATTAGTCGTAACAAATGATAACAAAAAAGCTTTTTCGCAATTGATTACCTGAACTGAATTCAGTATACCCCATTAAGTCTATCGCGTTTACTTATCAGTTTCGTGTAAAAAAAAGAGTAAACGACTCATTTTAGTGTACAATCTCCCGTGCTAAGCTTGTAGATATGGCATGCAGGAAATTACTTGTCACATTAGTCCCTCGGTGCGCGTTCCACGGGCGCCCCTTAAAAAGTAAACCGTAAAGCGTTGTACACACGGCCGTTCCCGATAATCATACCTGCACGTGCGTGTTTAACCGACACGTGTATGTTGCACGCATGTCACCAATAAGGCCTTCCATATATTCCCCAGAATGTACTATTCGAACGATAATGGACCTTTGTACCGTTGAAATTGCACTTATCACGCATTAACTGCACCCCCTTTTTATTCATCCGTCCATAATTTTTCAGTTGTCACCGACGTAAAATGCAGTTTTTACGTTTGATTTAATAAGCAAATTGTTGAACTACGCCCTCGTGTTAAATGGCGTATGACGCTACTACAACAGCGGCACATTTGTGCTAAAAAAACTTCAGAAATTAGCCGCTCCGGCAATTTTCCTAGTTAAAATATTCCGTTTGAAACGAGTGCACTGGGTGCTGTTATTAACAAAGACAGAGGTTAATGTTGGTGCGCTAAAGTAGTCTTCTTATTAAAATTTATTATTATGCACTACAGTCTACCTGTTTAATTATAGTTTATGTTCATTGAGGGGGAGTTAACTTGGGTTATTAAATTTGTAGACCGACGTAGACGAGCAATTCTACCATGATAGCTTGAAGTTCTTTTAAAAGTATCCTGGATATTCCTTTTGTTTGTTTTTTGTGAGCTTGTAATTGCAGTTTTAGACAGCTTCAGCTGTGCTTCGTTGCTAAGAGGTTTGAAACTTGCATGCTCCTGTTTAGATCTCGATAAATATCTTGTAAGTTTTGACCGAAACCTAAAAATTTGAAGCTGCGATTGCGCCCTTAATTACAAAGATAGGTATTTACCCCATTCTGGCTCGGAGAACCCAAAAGTCTTATTTTTTTTATTCTTTAGATTCGTTTCATATATAACTAAATTCTACAAAAAAATCAGACAAACCTCTTTTTATTTGCTAGTATTTATCAATTGCAAATTCTGATTTTGTTATTATTGCTTTTTAAATCGGATTGCTAATTTATCGCAATGTTAAAAAAGAAATTGATTGATTGTGAATGCGTGAATGGGATCGTTTAAGCCTCTCTCCACTGCGACCTATCTAGGCCTTTTGTGGGACCCTTTTGATCTAATAGAACCCCTCGAGTCCTAGGCTACTTATGAACCCTAGGACCTTTTTGGGAGCTATTTTCCTCACTTCTTCAGGTGTTAAACTCACCTTTTCGAGGTGTTGAAACCTTTGGCGGATTATGACTTCGCAGTCGCAAAGAATATGTTCTGCTGTTTCAGTCGAATCATCACAGAACTGACATTGATTACTCTCGGCTTTGTCCATTTTACTGAGATGGTATCTTAGGGGGCAGTGCCCAGTTAGAAAGTTTGTTATAAGCCTTAACTCCTGTTTGAGTTTGGGCAATTCGCATGCTCTCTTTGGCGAAGGATATAAAAATGTCTTCGCTAGCCGTAAGCCTGTAGAGTTGTACCAATAATACGAGTAGGTCTTTTTGGATTTTTCCCAGTTACTGATCTCGGCCATTATATGGCTTTTTGCTACGCCACCTGACCCTGCTTTAGCAGGTTTATCAGCTACCTTGTTTCCGACAATGCCTTTATGGCTTGGCATCTACACCAAAGTTAACTTAGTGTTTTTTTCAAGCTGATTTACTGTTTACTTTAGACTCAAAGCTATAGGAAATTGGAACTTTAAGTGCTGCTTGGCTGTTTGATAGAATATAGAAAAAAGGAAATTAAAAATTACTACTTGGAGTCTTGTGGTATGCATTATAGATTATACGTTTCTATAGCTTGAAATTTTTTAACAAGCTGTGCATCTGTGTGGAAGACAATGAGATCCACCAAAAGTAACCCTCAGCGTATCAAATTCTAACTGTTGCAGTTATGATCAGGGTTTGAATGTATGTGTTCTTAGTTTTGAAGATAGACATTTACTCGTCTTTTATTTTCTTGTAAGTTCACTTTAAGGTATCGACTGCAACGATTATTGAAATTATTCGATAAAACTTGCGTAACAAATCATCAAGATACAAAACAAAGGGCAAACTCCTGTTACTTTCCTGTTCGTTTTGTATTTTGTCATATTATTATTAGTTAATTGGAAATTCTGGTTGTGACTAGAACCTTATATTGTTTATGAATTGTGTTTCAAAAATTAACATTTATTTTTCGAATTTTCAAAATGATGATAAAGCTTCGAAACATGAAACTTTATTATGCACAGTACTACTCTAAATTCATAGCCAAGCTTTATAAAGATGATACATATTTTTATTATACCATAGTGTGGCTAAGGATAAAATTATTTCCATGATTCCATGGCTTGATTATTTTTAACAAGCTGTGCACTTGTGTGGAAAACAGTGAGACATACCAAACGTAGCCCTCAAGGCAGTGGCGTACCTACGGGGGGGCTAGGGGGGGCAGTCTGCCCCCCCCGCCTTCGTTCTTTTGGCGGCTTCGGCGCCGTACATTTTTTTGATATTTTATTTTTTAATTCAACCAAAATAAAAAATATAATTATTCTTATTACATAATTCTATAGACGTGCTAAAATCAAAATGGCACAAGGAGCAAGATCTTTATATTCCTTATAAGAACCGAGCCCCCATGTTGTATTTATTTTATTTTTGGCCGCCCTGATAAATAATGTCTGCATTCATTTTAAATATTCTTAAATATTGGCGGCGTGGCCGCTTTAATTTTCTATACAAAGAAATAATTATCTAGAATCCTGCCGATGCCGTATCGTCTTTCCTGGCCATATTTATAAAAAAGTACATTATTTACGATTTACGTCGCGGCGGCAAAGAACCCCTTTTATGTGCAACTTTATTTTTAAAAGAGCCGCCGATCCGTCAAAATGCAAACGTAATGTACCTATAAAAATTAAAAAGAATAGAGCAGTGTTCTGTTTTTCATTTCGACAATTTGCAGTTTGATTTTGTAGAGTAAAGATTTGCTTATATTATGTTCCGTGCTTAAAACGTATTTCAAATTGTTTTAACTGAACTAGAACTGGTATATTTAAAAAAACAAAAAAGATCGTTGTTCAAGTGCAAAAAATAGACAAAAGAACGCTCTCCTAAAATTAGCCCAAACTAAAATTTTTGCCTGTCATTTTTTTCCTATAATATCTAAGGGTCCTAAGGCGCCTTCAAGACATATTGCCCCCTCCGCCTCCCAAAGCTAGGTACGCCACTGCCTCAAGGTACCAACTCATAGCTGTCCATTCTTGTTTCTTTACTTTAAAGATACTTAGCTTAAAGAACGATTATTTAAGTAAAATATAATTGTTTTCAAAGGCCTTTTCAGCACGTTGAGTTATTAAATTTGCAGACCAACGTAAACCAGCAATTCTACTGTGATAGCTTGATTCTTTTCAAACACCCTGTAAATTCCTCCTTTTAGATTTTCAAGCTTGAATTAGTAGATGCAGACAACCACATTTTTCCTTCTTCGTTACGAATTTTGAAACTTGCATGCCCCTGCTTAGATCTTAACAACAAGTCTCGACGGAAATCTAAAAATTTACAGCTACAATCAGGGTTCGAACTTAAGTAGCCTAAGTTACGAAGGCGGACATTTATCTCATTCTGTTTCGAAGGACGTAAAGGTCTATTTTTAATCTTCTAAGTTGGCTTTAAGGCGTGAAATTATTCAATTAAATTTGCTCCGAAAATCATAAAAATATAAGCCAAAAGGCAAACCCTTGTTACATCCTTTTCCTTTTGTATTGTCGATATTTGTCAATTAATTGGAAATCCTATTTGAACCTTATTTTATTTATAATTTATATTTTAAATATGAATGCTTATTTTTCAGATTTTTAAAAAGATGTTAAAGGTTTAAAGCGTGAAACTTATTATACACGTTACTACTTTAAAATTTCATACCCAAGCCTTACAACATGGTTTTTGATTATACTATTATGTAACCAGATAAAACAAAGTAGAGCAAACATTTCATGGTTTAAAATTTTTTGACAAGCCGTGTGTGCACTTGTGCAGAAAACGTAAACACCGCTCAGAAGAAAGATCCACCAAACGTAGCCCTCAACGTATCAATTTGTAGCTGTCAATTCTTGTTCCTCTACTTTAAAGATGCTTTAGGGAACGATTTTCTAGATAAAACATAATTGCTTCCAAAAACTTAAATTTGTAGACTAGCAATTCTACCATAATTGCTAGAAAATATCCTGCATTTCCTCTTTTTAGGATTTAAAGCTTGAATTAGTGGAATTAGACAGGTGCTTTCGTCCTTAATCGTTAAGAATTTTGAAACTTGCATACCTCTGCTTAGATCTTAACAAACCTTTAAATTGCGACCGAAACCCAAAAATTGCAGCTACGGTTAGGGTTCGAACTTATGTCTATCCTTAGTTATAAAATCAAGGTAGAAGGACCTAAAAGTCTATTTGTTTAATTTTGAGTTGGTCTTTAGGTGCTGGCTGCAACGATTATTGAAATCATTCTATTAAATTTCATAAAAAAATCATGAAAATATAAACCAAAGGGCAAAGCCGCCTTGTTACTTTCTCTTCCTTTTGTATTCATTTTTCGATTAATTGGAAATCATAGGTGTACCTTGAACCTTATTTTGTTTATTATTTATCTTTGGATTTTTAACGAGAAGTTAAAGGTTTAAATTTAAAGCATGAAACGTTATTATACGATACACGTAAGTACTTTAAAATTTCATAGCCAAACCCTATAAACATAATTTTAATATTATGCAAGAAAAGAAAAAGGCAGTTAAATGTAGAGCAAACAGTTCCATGGCACGAAATTTCTGAACAAGCTGTGTATTTGTGCAACAAACATGTTCATCAGAAAGATCCAACCAAACGTATCAACTCGCAGCTGTCCATTCTTGTTCCCTGCTTTAAAGATTCTCAGTTCAGAGAACGATTTTTTAAAATAAAATATAATATTGCTTTCAAAAGATTTCTTGATTTTTTCAACAAGTCGAATTATGAAATTTGTATACCAACATTTATTCTGCATTTCCTCTTTATAGCTTGAATTTGTAGATTCAGTCCTTCGCAATTAAGAAACTTGCGTGCCGAAATCTAAAAATTGCAGATACGATCGGGCTTCGAATTTATATATCCTTAGTTACAAAACAGGCATTTACCCCGATTCTGCCTCGAAGGACCTAAACATCTAGTTGACTTTAAGGCACTGATTGCAACGATTATTGAAATTATTCAGTTAAATGCGTTTATAAAAACTATTTTTGCCTGAATTGGGTTAGTCCAATCCTGTTCTTCTCCAATGAATAAACCATCCCACTTCAACATTAACCGGAAATTATTTGCCTTATATCCCGTTCTATGTTTTAGGGTTCGAAAATAAATTTTATCGTTTCATTCGGTCATTTTAGCAGTTGAACTGAAACGAAAACTGCTGTCCAATTAAAAAATATGAACACATCGGAAGGTTACGGTTGAAATTTTATTACCGTCAATTTTTTTAAAAACTTTATTGAACCTTTTTTTTGTTAAAAAATATATGACATCGATATTGCCCATGTTAATTTAGGGTGGTCGTTCGAAATAATTTAGTCAAAAAGAGCGTTTGAAAAGTCCCGTAATTAATGTTTTTGTATTAATTTCAGGATAACCATTAAATTAATTAAAAAGCATAATTAATTTTCTCGTAAAATTAAAGTTTAATTAAGATATTCGCTTTATGTATAACAAATGATAATATCAACGTCCATTACTTAATTACCTTCATGTTCCCTAATAAATCCATTATTCATACCTCGAACAGTTTTTTCCTAGAATTTTTTTAATATGCAAGCACAACTGACGTTGCAAATTACGTTAAATATACACAAGGGCATTTTCATGTCAATCGTGCATTAATTACATTTACATTTGTAAGTTTGCTTTTTTGTGTTTCATCAAGCTTTCTTTAATATATTTGCAATTTTTTAAATTATTCCTAATAATAACTCACATACAGCAATTTCAGTTTCATTATCAAAGGTGGCCATGGCTCTTACAATTTGCAATTTAAAACCTGGATTTGTTTATGCAAAACGTGCATTTAAGAAATTATATTCAAATTAATTAAACAAATTAGAATTTGTTCACGACTGTCGTAGTTAATATTTATTTATTATCGAACTACTGGGTGTGTGGTAGTTCAAATTCCGTCGTATTATAATCAGGTTGTAATGCAAGTCACCTTTAATTAAGTAATGTGGCCTTTTACTTTAAGTAACGTGTGCCATGATATATTCGATTCTTGGCTACCTACCCATTCGTTCCTAAGAATAGGAGAGATCGGATAATTAGATAAGGTTACAAGATTTCCGTTTTAAAACTGGAGAAGCTGAGCTTGTTACAGATGTAGATTTAGATCGTTATTCTTTTGTTGTTGATTTTTTTGGTGGATCCTTAATGGGACAAAACGTCAAAAAATAAGGTTTTAGGTTAGTTCTAATTAAAAATGTTGTGCAACAATTACGAGAAGATATTTGATGTATTTGCAAAACAAGGGTTTTCAGAACGTTGCGATATTCATTTGGTTTTATTTGTTCGTTTGGCCTTGCTCATAATTTTGCAACAATATTTGCCTTTTCAGTCTTGATGGATTTTATTTTTCATTCTGAGGTGTAGCGCTGTACTTCAACGTTAATTCCTGATGTTTATTTTAAACCATTCACTATAATACTAAGTTTACTGAGTATGCTTCATACTTCAGACCCATCTAAGCACTAAGTAGCTTAGTTAGCCAAATGCATTTATCTTGCGAAAATATTCCTTGTATTTATTCTAAGATCGCCATATGTTGAACTTGAATTTCTTGCTCCTAGCAATGCCCTTCCTTTTTTATCCGGTTTTCTCGAGATTTCTATTGCCTAAATTATGCCTAGGTTTTTTAAATGTTGTAGGATTCATAGAACTATCTTTAGAAACATCTTAGCATAGAAGTAAGTTGAAGTATGTTTTGTCAAAATAAAACGCAAAATTAACTTGACACTTCACTGTAAATAACAATTAACTTTTTTGAGAAACAAGAAAAACTAATAATGCCAATTTTAAGTTTGACTACCTTATTGGAGTTTACTTATACACGTTCCTTTTACTTGCGCCTTAAGAACAGTTTTACTGATTTAATTAGTAAATTTAGTAGTTGTAAAATATTTTCAATAAATATTTAGAGATAATATTAAAGCTTCCTGTAAGTAAATGAAAACTCATTAAATTTAAAAATCTCGAAATATTTAATTTAATTGAAGCAAAGACTGTAAACAAATTTTTTAAAATAAATTCGAGTTCTCTCAAACAATAATTGCTGTAAGCAACTTAGCAGTTTTCTGAGGAATATTTTATATGATGGAAAGCAGAAATTATCTGAAAATAAAAATATTTAACTGCCCTTCGTTTACAGGCAAAGGGAATACTTGACACAAAATCTCTTCAGCATCTCGTTCAATACTTTTAAACGATTTTACTTATACACGTTTAAAATTTAAATTTTCTCGTCTCTTTTCTATACATTATAAACAGTATAGAACTATATCATTTTACGTTTAAGATACAACGTTAAACATAAGGTGAGAATGCAGACCAATGTCATTTAACTAATTTAATCTAAATAGCCTCAGGTCAAAAACTAAGCATTCGTTCATTACAGAAACAACCCACTTTTAAAAATAAATTCTGATTGTTTCAGTCAAAATTCTGTTTTAAATCCGAATTTTTGATTTTGAGTTGTTAGATTGATGTTAATTTCGCATTGTATCAAATATTTCGTGAGGGAAGATACCCTCTCTGTGAAATGTTTAATAAATAGAAAATTTAGCTTGTACAAATTTTCAAATATTGTTTGTTTAAAGTGCTTATTAATTTGTTTACATGCCAAGAAACACTAATTAAAATATTAAAAAATTACAGCCTGAAACATAATTTCTTACCTTTTTTGCCTGTAGCCTGGGGTTAAAATACCAAAAATTCTATATTCAGCTGCAATTCTGCAGTCCTCGAAATTCCAAGTCAGTTTTCTTATGCTTTTAATTCTGTTGAGTTTTTCAATCGTTTATTAGTGCAAAGCTTTTAATGGCCGACGTTTTAGTTCTAATCGAAATTAATTTGTAAATCAATAATTTCAAAGTTACATATAGGTAGTTTTCAGAATTTTTTTAAGGTTACAATATTAACTGTGAGTTGCGAATTAATAATCCAGTCTAGAAGCTTGAATTTAAATAGAAATTATTACTTGAAGCCTAAAAGTTTCAGTCTAGATTTCTGATTTTGAATCGTTTAAATGTACACAAGGCACTTAGGAGCCCGTTCATCATCATCATCATCTTCATCAATCGACATGGAGCAGATCCTCGTGGATCAATCCTGGATTACGCCAGACCCACCCCATGCCAATAGGGTGTGGGGGATTTATTATGATAGGTGGGGATTGGGAGCACTGCATAACGTTAACATGCCTGTGACGCTAGCCGCTAGACACCGCTTCTACAGTGCAAGGTAGTTAGTAGATCATATATTCAATGGGAGTTGAATATATGACCGAGATGGTTAACCAAGTTTTTTTCATTTTATACTAACACTATTTCTAGTATTACCGCTAGTTTCCTACGTCTATGGTATGAAACGCCTTAGCGCAGACATGCCTGTAAATTCGGAAATTTCTGCAATACATTGGAAATAGTTTTTTAAATTGTGAACCGCAATTTTAGATTTAAAAAATCTATTCTTTTAATTTAAGGAGACATCTTAAAATTAAAACCTGGACAGTGTAAATGAGATTATTTTTTAGACTAAATATTCGCTCCTTTGGTGCGTAAAGCCGAAGGTCACTGATTCAAATCCCTGCGAAACTGATATTTTTCTATATAAAGAATTTTCAGAATTTGTTAAAAATACATTGGAGATTATTTTTTTGAAGTCAAAATTACAAATTTACGTGAACCTTAATTTTAATCTGTCTGATGCAAATTGTAAACAGTAATCAGAGTCTCGTACTGAAAGATGAATTGCAAAAAATCGAAGGTTTTAAACTTTCGGATTATAATTTCTATTTAAATTGAGAGTTTTAGATCAGATTATTAAACTATTTATTTATTTAGCAGATATCGTCAATTTGACATTGAACATTAAACTCTAAATCAAATTAACTAAAATGCCAAAAGATTATGTTTAACACATAAACTGAAACTCTAAATTCTAGTATATTAAACTAATTAAAGTAAAGCTGGAGATATTTAGTGCCTTTCTGCCTCAGATTTAACCGTGAAATTTCAAACCTAAGATTAAATACCAGAAAGTTATAAGTCAAAAACGATCGTCAAATATAAATTTACTTTTTCAAACTAGTCATGAACTTGAAATTCCGTTTAAATCTCAAAATTTTCAAATTCTCATTAATTGATCTAACAAAATCTTTTTTGCCTACTTTATAAGGCTGTTTCGTGAATTGTGATTTTTTCAAGTTCCGGAAGGAGAGTTTTTAAAGCGCAAAACTTTATTTTAAATACGATTAATTTGTAAATCAAGATTTTGAGAGTTACAGGTAAATAAATACACTAATTTTTAGATCAAAATTGTCAATCTAATCTGAAAGTTTATTTAGATTTAAATGATGACTTTAAACTTAATATTGCAGCAGCTCGTAATCTGAGCTGAGACTTTTTCAAATTTTGATCCCACAGCTTTGAATTCGAATTTATTCTAAATGTGTAAGTTTAAATACTCGTTGCTACTGTGTTTTGTCAAAATAAAACGCAGAATTAATTGTGACTGATTTTACTATTTGTTTGTTCTTTTTCCCAAACGACTTTTAGTCATCATTTTTTATTTTAATTTTATTTGGGGTAGATTTTCCCTAATCTAGAAATGTTTTTGTCGGTGTCAGTCAAAGATATTTTGGTGGAAAACTTAACCGAGTCTTGAGTGAAATTCGCTGGATTTACTAGAAAATAATTACGTAGCCCGGTTGGACTTTAACATTTAAATATTATCTTTTAATTTACGTTTATGGACTGGAATTTAACTGCAAAATATTTTTCTCAACTTTAAAAATCACTTGTTAAATCAACAAATTTTGACGTGTGTTTTCAGCTTCGTAATATTCCAATTAAACAGTTTTGACGTAAGTTGATCTCGGCTCTTATTTTAATAATATTTGATAAACTTAATGCTATTTGACCCATATTCCTGCTGCAGCAAAAAACATTTTTTACATTTAATAATCCGCATTACTTTTATCACCAGCAAACACTGACATTTTTCTTTTGTTCCAGGTGAGTAACTACGAATTTTTCATAATACCATCCTGACCTATACCGGCTGAAAACTTGGTGAAAGGTAGGTGAAGGATTAAAATCGATAACACCAAGGTTTATGCCTTATAAATAGGATCACGTAACGAGGATATGCATGCTGCAAAATAGTTGGGATTCACATGTGGGAGCGACATAATATAACGTGAAATGGTCACACGTACTTATTAGCACAGTATGTATATGTTGACAGATGTTTTAAAATCAACCCCTATTTTACCACCTGATCTGTGTAGAGGTAGAATTGGGGGTGGTTTTGTGTTGGGTTTTTGTTTAAAAATTATACCCTTGGATTATCGGTTATATTACTGTTATTTACTACATATTCAAATGGACTTAGGGAAAATTGGGGATTAGTTTTGAAGAATTAGTTTTAAGTTATTTAAAAAATAATGAATAAGTAAGAATTATATTCCGTTTATAATTCGTTCAACTTCTGGTTGGCCATATTTTTTTCCTTGATTCTCTACGTTTGTAAGATTTTTCAACAAGGTTATCTTTAGTAACTTGACGCCTTGTTTTAATCACGACGTAACTGTTGGGTATCAACAAAAAAAGGGAGCATATGGAGCTTAACATATGTTGCTGGAAAGCATGAGTCGAGCAGTTTTTGAAACATTTTCAATGATAACAGTACTTGTCATTTACATAACCTCAATTAATCAAGCTTCAGAAGGACGTTTTTTCTTCGCTTCGCTCATTCCCTCAGAACAATGGGTGCCAATAGAATTTAGCTAACAGTTTATTTTAGCAGCAAGTTTCTATCAATCGTATCAGAAATACGCTCACCTAAAACAGATGAAACTTCAACACTTCGTCCCAAACCCAAACAAGAAAAAACAGGCCAACCAAAAAGCTAAACAAGGTGAACGAAGTATATTTTTAGTTTCGAGTTTGAACGAAAGTTTCCATATCTGAACGTTGATCGGAAGGAAATTAAGGTTCTTCCTTATCATCTTATCCAGGATTTGTTGGCGAAACTTCGTTTAGAAGTGAGTTTTTACGAAAGGTCGTTCTACGTTCTGCTAAATAATAAGTCGATATCTGTACAAAGTTCTTTCCTATGTAATTCCCTTGGTTGCGATAAGGATTATTACACCGAGAACATCTTGTTATAGGTGTGATATTCTTTTCTTAAAAGTGTTATTTAGTACTTTTAGTAGGGAGGCCCCGGCTGTTAGTTGCATCGAACCGTGAGAAATTCCCCGGTAGTATTTACTAAATCCGTAGAAAAAGGCGATAAGATATCCATAAATACGAGCATTTATGCCAAATGTTGGGTATAAATCGACGTATTGTGCCATTTATGTTATTTATAGTTTTAGTACACACCCATCCGGCGTTTCAAACAAACCTACATTATCCGTCCATATAGAACCCGATATGCGAGGGATAAATTTGATCACGTAATAAATCAAACTCTCAGTTCTGCATATGGAGGTTTTGGCATCGGGAAAAACCATTAAAAATTGTTAGTCCACTTGAAAAATACGCATGTCTTGTTTAGTATAACGATATGTAATGAATATAGGGGACGAGGGTAGACTCACTCGTTTCTCTGCAGTTCATGGTCGAAGTAATTATTCTACCCAACGAATGGTGCGGGCCTTAAGGGGGTCGAAATGAAACACGTACTAAAGTTGTGGAGTACGCGGCGTAGAGGGTGAATAGGACCCCAACTCAGGGGTGTGTAGTTAGTGTTGGGTGCAGATGGTTATCGGCTTTCGTGCGTTACACGGTCTAGGAAATGACTCCATATTTTACTGCTAATCTCGGGAGCGGACTGTTAAGTATTGCCCGTGTGTAAACAGCTTTATACGTTATTGGACTTTTTCATTATCGACAGGAAACGAGTTGAATTAGCTCGTTTTTTAGTATCTTTAATGACCGTTCTTGTTTTACAAAATCACTGCTTGGACATTCACTGATTTTTTTTCTCCAAATTGCCTGAATTCCCTACGTTTTAATTTTCTGCTCGTAATTAAACCTGTTACGACGAATTAACGATGTTCTTTGGAAGAACCCATCTTGATGTACGAAAATCATTGCTGATCCCCTCTGCACGTGTATTAGAAATCCACCTAGTTTTGTAAAACCAACGCTAAGACTGCAATACTTTTTATTTTCTATCAGAAATGCCCGTTTTATTCCCCGGGTTTTTAATTTTTTTTATACGATTTCCGACGAAATTAAGCCCGCTTGGAAGAATTAATGAAGTTTATCAGGAAAATTATTAAAAACTTAATTGAAAACAGAGTGGTTCTGATTAGTTGTTGCCCACCAGTTACGAAGGAGTTATTTTTAGAAGCGTTTAAAACCAATTTAAAGCCCTCGGTATGAAAGGTACGATTAACAGATACAACTCAATTTGAACTTGAACGAATCCGATAAAGTTACTAAAACTTTTACGTGGCCTAGAAACTTTTATCTTCTTCCTTGTAGTCTTCGTTTTAAGAAATCGGCAATTTATAATACCTAAGTAAAAACGGACGAATATCGGTGTAAGTAGGAATGTTTGTGGGTTGTAGAAAAGGCACAAAAAGCCTGAGGAAACGTCGTGTTTGGTAATTATTTATTAATTTTCTAAAATTCCAGATTTTCAGCATGACGGATTTTCATGATAGATGACCCTCCGCAACAACAACCCCCAATTTACTTTAAATTACTTATTTCCGGACATGCGATGCACTTCTGACAGCACAAAATTTTCCCTCTTGTTAAGGAAATACAGCCCTCGGAAGAAGGCTCTTATTATTTCGTTTTCTTTTGATTATTTACCAAGAAAAAAATTGAAGGAATCACAACGAAAACTTCAAATGAACAAAACGGAACTTCTAAAATTAATTACAAAATTTAGGTCTTTCGCAATTTTCAGTACATAAAACAAAGTCTTAAATTTCATTTCAATGTAATTGAAAAATTACTGTTAGAAGGAGAGGAGTAGATCTCTACTTGAGTTCAGAATTATAAAACAAGTTTGAATTCGCACATGTTCGGGAATTTTTCCTCATATTTTTGATTCTAAATTGTTCATTATTTTTGAATATTTATTTATTTTCGTATGCACTGCGGTTTTATTTCTCAAGAACAGTTGGGTTCTCCCTCCTTAACTAGCTCAATGTCTTTTACCTACGAAGCAAAACCATGGGCCCTCCCTTCAAAAATTTTTAACTCGAACATTTCAAGCCTTGTCGCACTTTGGAACTCAAAAATCTTATAAACTATCGATCAGTCTGTCTAATTCCCACGATAATTTGAAAGTGAAAGCCTTATCGTCTGTATGTAGCGATTAGAATCCCCATTTATATTTAAATTTTGTAATTTCTATTCAATAATTAAAATTCTCATGCAGTGTAACACTTCTAAATGCAATTGAATTTCCGGCTACATCCTTATATACAACTGACATTTTATAAACTGGTTGAACAACCTTAATCGGCCGACCAAAAATCCTCTCTCTGTATCATCCGGCTAATTACCCCAATCTACAACAGCGGTCATTAAAATTTATCTGTAAATTTATCAACGCCGTATAATAACTCATGCTAAATTTGAATTTATGTTCTTGGCTCTTATAATACCGGACCAATTTTTTCCGAAATAATTGTACGAGGTGTAACTTAAATTTATTTCCATTCACGAAGTTACTACCTTCGTGATTATTGCTAGTTTGTTTAACATCAGCAATGAACTGTCAGAAGGCGTATAAAATATTGATGGCTGTCTTTACTACGTTTATAGAACACCCCAGTTTAGGGGTAAACATAATTTTTCCCAGTAATCTTATTTAGCTTTGACATGCTTAAATTATTGTAGCAGTTCCGTTTGTGAAAGCTTTAAATTTCTTTTATTTCGGCTTAAATTAAGAAAAGATTGAATCCTGTTTTAAGCAATGAAAACTTAATTATAATGCATTTAAGGAAGATAAGGGAAGTAATGAAAAGATAAGTAAACTTTAATTGGTTGAAACGAAGTTTGTATTTAATTTTCAGAATTCTTTTTAGATTAAATCTGCGAATTGCATAAAATTAAATTACATGCAGTGGCAGTTTTAAATATTTTCAGACGATTGGCTTTGCTTCAATTAGAGCTGCAAAAAGTTTATTGAATTGTTTGAATTGTGCGCTTTTATCATAATTAAATAAACTTTCTAAAAAGACTTGCAAATGCAGAAGTTGTCTTTTTGTGATTATTAGACGCAATCTAATTTACAAACCTAAAAATGTAAGCTTGCATGCTAATATTTAATATACAAGAAACGAGAATAATCATCCAACATGAATGCTTGATGCATGCAACAGTCGTGCACATCAAGTCTAATTTAGTGAAATATGTAAAACCGAAAAACGATTAATGAAACATTTACGTGTTCTTTAATCGGTTAGATCATTATTTTTCGGAAGTGCCTTTGCAACAAGTCGATGAACTTCCTTGCCCGAACAGCAGTTTGCTTACTAAGCAGTATTAGAATGCAGAATTGCATAAAAGGAAATGGTTACGGTTTAATAAATGATAGAAGCAGTTCCTTGAATGATAACATGCTGACTTAATTTTTCTTCTTATGTTCAAACGTAAACAAATTGCAATTTTTATGTAAAATAACGTACCAACTTCGGATTTCGTTCTATTGCATTGCAATCGACCGGATTTTTTAAAAATATTTTGGACACTCGCCACAGATCATTTTACCTCGACGTATTGCCAAATTTTCAACCGCAGTTTTCTCATTTCCTTTGTTGCATGCAAATGCTTACCTAAAATTTCTGTGAAGGTTAGAACATATTTAAATTTAATATATAAATTCCATGAACGTTTTGCTCAACTTATTGCAACTTAACAGCATATTGTATAATACTGCAAGAAATTATGTTGTACAAAAAGTTGGAAGGTCTTTTCGCTGATAAATACTGTGTCACGTTATTTACTTTAAATTGCGTCAGTTCTTCCCAAAAGTCGAGCATTTCATAAAGCCTTTGAAAGGAAAAATTGGAAGAGAATAATTTGGAAATAATCCAGCTTTTATTATGAAATTCTCCACCCATAATTTTAGCTCAATGTTTAACATAAAATTCCATTATTTCCAAGGTTTTAGGGCCACACATGAGTCTTTTACTTAGTGCGAATTGTTTAATTTTTTTCTTATAAAACTGGGCCCCAACAGAAGAAATCCAAGCGAATAAGTGAAAAGAAAATATTTTCATCTTTTTTAACTCTATACCAATAAGTTCAGCTCAGTGTGCAACACAAGTTTCCATTAATTCCAAAGCTTTAGGTCACTGCGAAGTTTTGTACTTACCGCAAATTATTTTGGAAAATTATGCTTCTTCTAAACGGAAGAAATCCAGCTGAAAAGGAAATCATTCCAGCTTTTTAGCTTTTAATCTCCTTACATTTTAGCCCAGTTCCCAACCAATCTTCCAATAAGTTTTAGATTATCGATGTTTTGTTACTCATTGTAAATTATTTAATTTCCATCTAAAAACTTTATATCTAAAGCAAAGAAATTCAGATGAAAAAGGCTAGTTTTTATTAATCTCCTCTCACCTATAACTCGACGTTCAATAAAAAATTCCTCTAATTCCAAAATTGACATTTGTTTATTACAACCGCTGAACAATAGGACTTATTAACTAGAGTGGGAAACGTAAACCAATGTCAAATAATATCCTACTTAAACTTTGATAGAATTTTTGGACAAAACGGTTGGATGTTTCGTCACAAAAATGATAAGCTTTCCCGAAAAACTCAATTTTTGTCCAAGTTACATAGTTAGAATTTTCAAAAAGTTTGGAATTTTAAGGCTATATGAAAATAGAAAAAGAAAAAGAGAACTCCGTGAAGCACAGTGTTAGCAAACGCAAACATTGATTCGAATTTAAATTTAAAAATATAATCAAGATCAAGGTTTACAAAATCTTCAGAATTTATTTTAAATTAAAGCATATTCAAAGTAAATATGTAAAAATTGTCCTAAAAATCTGCTATCAACTTTCAAATATTGTCCTAAAAGCTTTGATTTTCAGCATAGCCAATAGTCAGTGAAAACTGAAATTTGAAAAAATAATATTGATAGCTTAAATTGGAAAGAAAAAGCTAGCTTTAAAATTGAATTTGCGAAACTTACTCATCTGATTTTTAGAAAATTAGAAAGTTACTGAAACCACAATTTTACTGAAAAAATCTGAAAATCTTACAATTAAAAACCTGCTTTCAAAAGCTAGGATTTCAGATATTATTCTGAATGTTCAATCTTCATGAGTTTCTCATTTTAGAATTAAGAAACAATTAGTGAAAACTGAAACAGCAACAATATTTCGGAGAAATTTTAGCTTTTTGAAACAGTCCAAAAATGCAAATCATCAATATTTAAACTCATGATTAAATTAAAAATCACAAAAAAAATCTTGAAATGCTTGATTTTCAGACTGAAACGTTTTCCTGAAGTTTTTAAGAAAAGTAGCAAGGACAACTGAAAATCCAAATCTGTTTATTTATTAATGAGTGACGAAGATTATCATGCTGAAATGTTATTCATTCTTTTCACCATATGAAATCTGAAACCTGAAAAGCCCAAGAATACCTTGTGTTATCTAATTACATAGTTAGAATTATTACCAAAATTATTTAATTGCGAGGTTTTACTGCTCCTAAAAACTATTTATTTCAAGCCCATTTGAAGGTCTGAAACCTGAAAGCTACAGTTATAAAACTCAACGGTTTCTTCAGAATTTGTTTTCCAAAAAATAATATCTATTAAATAATTAAATTTGTGGCTTTCATGCTGAAAAGTTTTCACAAGTATTCTTTCTGTTTGCCATTTTGAAACTCCAAAACTTGAAACGTGCGTCTTTTCAGTTTGAAACCCTAATTTACGTTTCTTAGAAGGTAAACTGATTTATCTAAACGTTTATGTCTATCACATAAAATTATTTAATTCTGAGGTCTCTGTACTAAAAACTATTTATTTCATACCCTTTTGACCGTCTGAAACCTGAAACGTATCTATTTACAGCTGATTAAATTTGGGGTTCTCATGCTGAAATATTTTCATGAATGTTCAATTTCAAAGTTTGAAACCTAAAGTTGAGCTGAAAGCTCTGATTTTCGTTTCTTCTGTTCTAAAAAATATATTCTGAGATTGTGCATTTTAATTATTTTCTTAGCTATTGTCTATATTGCAAGAATACTCCCTACCAACAATATTACCTTGTTGCAAATCCGCTAACTAGTTTTGTTATGTATAAGGAATATTATTTTTAAGTTTTCATCGTAAAAATTCTTCGTTCTTCTTCTAATCCTGAAATTTTGAATCAAAATCCCAAGCAAAAGAAAACTCAGCAAGCACTTCGCTCCCTTCAAAGTATTGTACCTCTGTGGACACGCGGTATTTTAATTTTAACTGAATTCGACTTATAAATCTGAATCCGAAAATTCTTCAAAGTCATCTGCCATACTAGAACGCCTTTGATCGTGATTGTTTTAAATTGAAAATAATAAAAAATCCCAATCAATACAAAACCCAGCAGGTGGATGAAAAATCTTTCACTCCTTGCAAATTATTTTACCTCTGTAGAAGCTCAATATTTTAGTTTTAGTTGTTTGTTAGAATTTTTTATGAATTTGGATCCGAAAATTATTTTTAGTTTTCAGTTTCAAAATGTATCACATTAAGAAACTTCTCATCCAGTATTTTTGAATTGCAAATCCATAAGGTCCCAAATTGAAACATAAAACACGACAAGCATATAGAAAAACCCAACACATTTTCTAATAAATAATTCATGCCTCTAAAAACTAACATGGCGAGTGTTTTAATGGCCTCGTAATTACTTTCGGTTCTGAAATAATGCTTTGCTCTGTAATTTTAAATGTATTCTGATGTATTAAATTCTACAACTAAGCAAAAAAGGGCTTGCGAGAACGAACGTTTCCGAATTTTTTCCCGGTTTGACGTTTTAATTTATATTTATGAACTGCCAATGATTTATAGGAAAAATATTCTAATTTTTTCCAGATAACTAAGTTGCGAAAAACGCCTGAATTTTAAATTTAAAAGGGTTAAGGAAATTTTAATTTTTAAGTAAGTAAAAGGTTGAGGTTTCAAATCAACTCCCTTGTAAAGTTTTACAAAATTAAAGCCAGAGCTCTATGTTTATCTGATTTACAGTCAAAGGCCCGAAATTTTTTATGTCTGTTAAATTAGTCTGTTTTGATGTAATATTAATTAGTGTTGTTGAACCTTTTTAGTTAATTTTATGATCTAATTTAACATTTATTAGTCTAACTTTTAATGACCTTGCTTAATTTTTTATTAGTTCCAACTAACTGCTCGTCCAAGTTTAATCTTCCAAATAAGGAAATCTCAACATGCATGGAAAGTAAACTCTAAACGGCTTTCACACAAAATTTCATTTTAAAATAGCTGCTTTTATGTTAACATCATTTTACCTCCATTACAACAACTATATTGGCCTCTTTCAAACTACGTGCGTTAATAAATAATTTATCGAGTTAAACAAGTTTAACTTGGTAATATTTAATGTATTCTGGACAGGTGATTGCTTATTTTCAACCAGTAGGTGTTAGTTACAGGCTTCGTATTTTCAATGGTGTTATTTGGAATTTATTTTTCCTGTTCCTCCGTTCACGACTCGATTGAAATTGAAATTGTTGTACGCAGATCACAATTACAGTCATTATGAATGAATACTCGTTTGAAACAATTGTATTAATGAATGAGACCGTTTCACGTGGGAGTTTGTTCAACTTTTTAACTGGCCCAGACATTGCATTTTGGTATGATTTAGATCGATTTCATTTTGAAAACAAACTTTTGAAAATGTCAGACATTTCTTACAAGATCCCAAAAGTTTTTAATAGAAAAAAAAAGTTAGACGTAATGTGTATTTGTACAACTGAAAGAAAAGTGGTCCTTTGAGGCGGATTTTCAAAAAATTTATAAATGAAACCATCAATCTTAATAAACTGTAAGAAAAATTAATAAAAGAACTTGCTTCTGTCAATGAAGCACCACCAATCTTAATGAAATTTGGATATATTTATAGGAGTGTGCTTAATTAAAATTTATACAATAAAATCGTGTTATTAACAGAGGGAAACAATTAAATATGAAGATATAAACATGTGAATACGAAGTGGTCTTCCGAAATGGATTTTTGAAGTTTATCAAATCTTCCCTGTATTGATCGAAAATATGAGAATACTAAGAAATTAAGCATTCATGTGTATGCGAAGCTGTTCTACGTATGCTTAAAAAAAAAGTGCGAATGAAGTCTGTAAATGTAAGAATTGTTCAGCGGTCCTTCGAGATGGTTTAAAAAAAAATTCCGTTGTAAACTCAAATACTTAAATTGCTTTTCTATTTATGACAAACCCCAAGATTTTTTAGGGTGCCAAAATGTTGTAAAGTGAAACCACTGAACAAGGTCTACCTATCCGGAACAAATGGTCCTTCGAGGCGTATTTTTGAATTTCCCAAAAATTAAATTGTATTGTTCAGAAACCTTAAAGAATCGACTTACATTTGTTATAACTTAATTAAAAGAAAACATCTGTTAAAGTTTCAGAGTATTGAATTATTTATTTAGTCTTCTTCCGGTTTTTTGAATAAGTTCGACAAGTAATGAATATTTTAACACGTAACTTAGTTCCTCCGTATTTTATGCTTACGAGAAGTAGCAGCATATCCGAAACGCATCCGTTAGATACTCTAAATAGATTTTCTTCTGTACTGGTGCACTTCCTTCGATAAATATACACTAACTTATTTTAAGTAAGACTTGCAGTGTTTATTTATCTGTTAACTTCCCCTTTATGTAATTTAGGATTCCAAATAAAAACCGTCGTATGAAATGGGAAATACTACTTTTCTGTATAGAGAATTTTCATTATGCGTTAAAATATATTAAAAGTATATCCCCAAAGAAATTTAATTTCTAAAAGGTTAAATGCAGGGTTGGTTCGTCTGTTTTTTGCTAAAATTAATAATCTTATAAAAATTGACAGGCCTGGCATCCGAATGAAAATCAACATGTTTCGGTTATTAGCTGCATAACTTGGGTATAAATTCGGTTTATAAAATTGCGTATTGAATGTTCAGTACGGCATTGCAGTGCATTCCAATCCGTTTAGGGGAAAATCGAGGCCGGGAGGATAGGATTCCGGATTGAATCCGACGTACCGAAGTAAACCCATTGTAAATCGAATACTATTGTAAATTATTGTGGTAACTTAGATTTTTAATGAAGGTAGCCATCAATTTCAGTAATTTATCGTTATTGTTAGGTCTGCGGTTTATAGTTGGAATGCACGACGCATTTGATAAATTTCCGTACGCTCCGTGGTTTATGTTGCAATTTAAAAGATCGTACGCGGATTACTGTAATCGGCTTCTCCTTTCACCATGAATAACAAATTCTTTTTTAATTTCAAACCTAAAGTTTACATCATAATAATACCGACTAATATGAGTGAAATGTACAGGTTTTGCGTTTTCACTTCACCTCTTAAAAGGGACGGAAAGGAGAAGGATATTAATTAATTAATATAGAAGGTCTCTTCAATCTTTGTTGTTCTGTCGAATTCCAGCCAGATTTCCGAACTTCTGTTTTCAGTGTAGCATCACATTCCTTCGTCAGACAATTTGCTATTATACGCGTTTTAATTGACTTGCGCCCCCTGTTAACGCACCGCGAACATCAACCCTTCACCTTTTTAGAATCCTACGGCTTTTCCCTATATTACTACTATTTGCGAAATGATTTTCACTTTAATAAACAGGAGATGATGTCGTTTGTTTGCTTGCGGGCTTGTTATTAAATGATTACAAAAATTACTTCTGGATTAAGTACAAATATTGAGCTTCCATATTTAGTTAGCAGGAATGCTTTAAGTCTTACATTAAGAATTTGAAGGTTTTGGTTATTTGAAAAAGGAAAAACTGTCTGAAATATTCGTTATTTGTATTTGAGGAAGTTCCTCTTCCTTTGATAACTTGGTGAAGAGCGTATCTTTTGGCGTTTTATTTCAGTCAACCTTGTTATTGTGATTTGGCGTCTCTAGTCAAGGAGGTTTTTCCACCACCAATATACATATTTCGCTTTAATAACTGAAGGTTCGACAATGTTTCTTAAAATTCAAATAACGAAAATTGCAGGTACCTATTATCTGATATACATAATTTTAGAACTGAAACTTGATTTCGTGCAATATCTTGACTCTTGAATTTGGTATCCCCCCCCCCGTTTTATTCACTTCACTTAAATGCCCCTAATTTTAGACGCATTGCATAGATATGTTGTATCCCAAAAATATTGTAACGTAGTGGTTATCACTAACCCGAAGGACCTGACTTCTTAAGGAGTTGTTATTTCACTGACTATCTCTCGTCTCTCTTTAGCCTTCATTTGCCCATTTTTGAACATGGCCTCTCTCGTGTGTCTCAATACGGTCCGATCATTTGCCACTTTAAATTACTGTCCATTATAATTTGTAGGTAAGAGGAATTTGGCATAAGTACCACGTTTGGGTTTGCGCAAGGCCGGTTGGTGCTTGATATGAACAGGATGCGGGTAGGATTAAGGTATAGGACTTGGTTCCTTGTCGGTCGTGGGCAGGGTTGCTTCCCTGAAGTAGACCTATCCTCCACCAGGATCGTAAAGGAGTATCGATGACTATACTAACCATAGTGAGCGATTACTGACCAAATAATTTTATATAAGAAGTCAGCTTCCACGCACACGTATTTCAGAACAAAGCCATTCAATTTTCCTCACGGTGCTACATAGTTTGACCCTACCGTGAATATTTTGACGTGCCAAGCTACGAACCAGCTTTGCCGTGAATATTTAAGATGACATTTTCATATATGTAACCCGACACTCATAGTCGTATATTTGAATGGCTTTCTTCCGGGGCTTTCTAATCCAGTATTATAATCCTATACTTATAAGACGCTTGTTAACTCTTCTGGTGTTTTGTTAATATATTTCGCCACAATAACTCTGTGAGTAGTTGATCTCTCATAATATAGAAGGGTAATTTTAAGCTGAAGCCTAGTTGGAACAACCCGACTCCTACAACAACCCAAGGAGCACCATAACACGTTCACTCACAGCAGGAAAGAACAAAATTGGAATGAAACTGTGCATTGGACATTCTAGTATCGCATGCTACAGGATCTGTTAAATTGAATTTCCAGTGGTTCCCATGTGTTAAGGTGGTCCTTATGTTGCCGTAGGAGTCGGCTTGCCTTCAGCTTAAAATTACCCCACTATAGCATAGACATTGAAGGGAGTCTAATCTTCCTCTTCGCAGAACCTACATAGAGGGTCTCTCACAAACCCCAGTGTCTAAACGTTCATTCATGCAGCAAAGCCTTGTTAGAATCCTTGTTGCATGTGCAATTTTTACTTCTTTCTGATGTGATTAGTTTTCATGTTACTTTTTTGGATGGTTCCCCTAATGGTAGATTTTAACGCCTCATGTCCTGTATTCTGTTTAATACTTGTAGCATTAGAAGCTCTGAACCAGCCTGCAATTTGCTTCGTGATACTACAGTATACGGTTATATACATAGAGAATAATACAGTAAGTCATAATGTGGGGTGGTTCTGAATGCTTCCAGCTTTGGCTAGTTTCTCGGCTCTTTGGTCGTCGTCTATCCCACTCACTGCGACGTAAGCCAATTGTGTTCACTCACTTCTAAATTAGTCGTGACAGTTCATGACCGCCTTAGAGTTAAATTGACTCGCCTTGAAAGTGTTCAGCGGTATCTGAGCGTCAGTAATAATGTAGATTCATCTATTTCTAGAGCAGGTGTTTAATTTTTACGATTTCGACTTGTAATGTTGTTGCAAATTGGCTCAGATTTATGCTAAATATAAACGTTTCCCAGTGTGATTTTATAGACGTTCAGACTTAGCATGTTTTCAATTTGTAGCCGTCTATGTGCCAAACGTCTTTTCTATTATTGTACTGCTGTTGATGAAGATCTTCCACAGTTTTCGTGAAAGGAAGCAGCTTTTTGTTTTAGTTCTTGTACCAAAACAAAAAGCTGCTTCATTCTTCAATATGCAGTTTTTATTTTCATGCACTCAGGGTATCTTCGGCCAATATATCCCCAATCAAGCTTCTACTTTCACTTTGTCTTAAAGGAGAGGAAGATCGAGATCGATTTCTGACACGAATGAAGGTGATTGACATGGGTTTCATTATATCTATGTGTACGTGCCTTTATGGTTTGCTTGGTTTTGGTTGCTGTAATTTTAGCTTTGAGCCACCATACTAAAGAACTTGGTATATTTATGATCAATACATCGTATTTGGTTTTAGTCTACAGGTTTTGCCAAACATCTGTCTGTAAATCCAAATAATTTTGTAGCTTTGGTTGGAAATTGTTCCAGTTGAACCTGATGTTTGACGTACGCCTTCCCACCTCTTTCCATCTTTCTCTGCCCATCGTCTATTTCCGCCATAATTTCCCTGTTGATTTTTGTAGGTCGTCTTCTCATCTCATCCTAGGCCTTCTTTGTATTTCGCTTGCCTGTCCATGGTCCCATCCCAACATGGCCCTTTCCATCTCTCGATGTGCTGCTGTTTGTAATATATGGATAGAATATTTTATTAGTGACTTCTCTATCCGTATGTTATATTTGGGAGGACGCACTGGTTATAGACTTTTATTTTTAAAAGCTGAGGTAGTTCAGATGTAACAGTATGTTTTAGTTTTCCACTTCACTTTCTGACCCTCTATAACAAATGAAGATTTCTTGTAGATATAGTTCCTGGGACCAGGGTCTTCAGTAGATTCGCTGAAAGTTTCTCACTTTTACACCACCTCTCCATGGTTCTAAGACCCCATTGCTTTATGTTGAATATCGTTCCCTAATCTTTATCATTGACGAAAATTGTAACATCATCCACATACATCATAAATAGTTCCTGATTTTTTATCGTCTAACGGGATAACCACCAACAGCTTCTCTTTGGGGACATCTTCACATGCCACCCCTCTGTTTATTCTTCTGCTTTTTAGTAGTAGTTTGCAGTCCAGTTCTTTTTTTTGTGCCGTAGATTTAAACTAGTGTTGTCAAAAGCCTAAAAAACCCGAAGATCATGCTTGGTTTGCTGGTTAGTTTATGGACAGCCAGCTCTTTGATTTTCCTGACTGATTTGTATATTGATGTTAATGTAATTAAAATTTGACCAATGCATCGTCCCACCATCAATTCCCTCCTCTACTTTTAATTACCATAAATGAAAGAACTTTTGTCTTCTCCCAATTATTTAATATATTTTTAAAACATATAATTTAAATAATTGGGAGAACTTTGTTTAATTTACTCCTTAATAACCTCAAATTCGAGATGGATCTAATTAATTTATTCCTTGGTGCTAGTTTATAAAACGAAAGGTGTAAACCTGAAACTAAGATTTAGCTTGGGAACCAATCCAAGTTTGATATAAAAAGATAAAAACCACTTCTTCCTCCAATGGTTAAGTATATAATTTAGAGTTAAACTAGCTTTAACATTGTGTATCTATAAGTGTAAAAACAGTTTCAATCAACCGTGGCCATAGTTCTGGATCCTACCTTCACTTGTAGCTTTTTGTAGAAACATTTAACAACTCATTTCGGTGTCTGCTAATTATTCTTAGTTGGATTTCCAATTTTCCCGTGGGGTCCTTTTGGAATGTTATTAGAAGTTAATTTTAACCTAACTTTATAGATTTATCTACCCAAAAATGAACAGTTCTTAATATGTTTTCCTTTGCAAGATTAATTAAGTCGTAGTAGATAATAAGAACATAGTGTTAAATATTAAATAATAATCACCATTTCTAGTTCTTTGGTTTTAACTTTATTTTCATTGACTTCAGACTAACAACTCACATTTTTTAAGCTTCCCATCAGTGTTACAGGTAGAAAGTCCATAAGAATTTTTCCATAGCACATTTGTTGATGTTATTAAAAATAGTGAAGTAGTTTGAGTGGCGGAAAACACAATTTGAATCGAATATCTTTTCCTAGTTTGAAAGCATCCTAATTATGAGCATTAACGGAAGACAAGGATATTTCTTAAACACAGTGATTCTGAGCTAGCTGTCAACTTTTATAACAGATAATTTTACAGAATTACTGTTAAATAAGTATTCATTAAGTTATTGAGGGATTCTGCCCTGTGTTTAAACAGATTTTTTTGTTAATGCAGGCATACAAAAGTCTTACAAAATTTGTATACTTTCCAAACGCCCAAGGTGATATGCTAAATACTTCCCTTAATTTCCTCCTGTACTTTAAATAAATTTCCTTTCCTTCCTTACTTGTTTTACTTATTTGTTTTACATGTGACTTATCATAAAGGGAAAGTTCCAATCTGTATTTAAGAAAAGTTTTTAACAACATTTTGAATAATTAAAAATGTTTTTTAACGAATTCTTTCGACTGAATCCAGATAAGCTTTACAAATTCCCCACGTTAATTTGCATTTTATCGTTACAGAAAAATCTAAGTAACATTCTGTGGAAGAAAGTAATAAAAAGTTCCAAAATAAATTTTTTAAAGCGTGTAAAAATTTTATCAAAAGGTGTCCTTTAAGTCATTTATTTTACCACCGAGACTTGTCTTAACTACTGAAGTTTAAAAAAAATACCAACTTTTCCACCACATAAACTGCCTCATATTTTTCAAACTTGAATGTTATCTGATCTTTGCATTTAAAAAGCGTTGTTTAAAATATCGCGTGCCTGATAAGCTAACAAAACCGTCCCGGTGAAGTTTTCCTTTACCGTTTTGATTCCTTGGATCACGCACCATATTTTCACAGGTGCTAGAAATGTACCCTCCAATTTACGCATCTACCATATTGGACGTAAGTAAATTAATCCTCAAATTTAATAAGCTACATGTAAATGTCTCTCCTCGGATCATTAATTCACATCGCCACCGCCATATGTTATCGTAATTATCAAACTATCGGCCTTATTAATGTTTTATACCGATTTCACAAAGCGTTTTGTTGGGCAATTAACAATTTTATCAAAATCCGAGCATGACCAGGTATAATTTTAATTAGTATAACCTGAACGAACAATTTTGATTTGACCCGAACATCATTAATTGTGTTTTCGCGTTTTCGTTATCAAAAACAGCCGTCTAAACAAACTGTTGGTGGATTTTTTTGGTTGTTTAAATTATTATTAGATGACTCAGAATTGTTGGCTGTAACGTATGACATTAAATAATGATTTTTTTTAACTTCAAAGGCCAAGGCGAAGGTTCGTTTTTGTTTCGGCGCTAATTACAAACGGCCCTGTAATTTTGCCAAGTTTCGTTTGATCGCTTGTTCAGTGCAGGCTGTGTAATTAATGATAATTTGAGTTTGATTCTTTTTTGTGAAATTTTTGTGTTATTTTCAAAAGGGCATGTTTATTAGTGATGTTTACATGTTTTCGGCTGAAACTCGAGAGATACAAAACTGTCAGCTTTTTGCAACTGAATTTTTGTTCTGTATTTCAGGGCATTCAGAATGTTGATTGCTTATTCTGAGTTGCAATTTTTAATTTAATAATTTTCAGGTCTATTTGAATTTGTTCCGAAAATCAAAGTAGATTTTTGTTATTTATTTTTATTGCGTTATTCGCAACATTAATTTAATTAAAGCAGGGTAATTTGGTAATGTTCAGTAATCGCCGATGTTATTTTTTTTGCAAAAAATGTAATTATCACATTAAAAGTCGTGACCTTTGCCAATGTTTACACAAAGTCTGTAGTTTTGTCGATTTCCGATTTTAAGCAACTAATTGAAAACCTTTTAACTAAAAAGCATGTAATCCACCAGTGCTAATTTTCCTGCCTTGTGGGATTATAATAAAAATTTGCACTTCATTTTTGGAATTATCCACTCAGGTTATGGTTCGCTTTCCTTTTTCACTTTTGTTTTTATAAACAGCTAAAATTGACGCAACCTTTTTATCGAAACACCAAACATGTGACACTATATTTTTACTTTTGTAAAAAATGCAATTATAAGTTTTATTTCCGCAAAAATATTCTTTCCGAGGGTTAATTGTCAAGGTTTCTGTGAAATTGTGCTTTGATCACAAAACAATTCTTCGGAAATACCAGAATTGTAGACAAATTGATGAAATAACAGCCCCCCCCCCCGTTTCGCACGCCTGAAAATTAACAATAACCCAGAAACCAGACCCTCTGCTGGCAACTGATGCTACTAAGTAGTGTAGCACCAACTGCATTTTTCATTTTTAGTCCTTGTTAGATAACTTAAATGGAATCGCAGCCTTTGAACTGTTTTTAACATAATTTTATATTTGGTTTTGGTTTTTATTACTCAACCCTACATTGATGTGGCGGGGTATCACGTGCTTCTTCTTGTTGTGGCGTGCCCTTTACAGGGCGTTCCCGATCTTTTCTTCATATGCCTGTAGTGTGCGTGTCAAGTAGCCTACAGACATAGGGGACCTCCGAACCGCGCTTCTACTCCAGAGAAGACTTACTAGGCAGAAATACCTTGGTGGTTTCCCATTGGCTCCCGTACAGTTGCAGTAAGCTTCATTGTATACCCTCAACACATTAGTAGCTGCAGTTAGGACACGAATCTTTCTACCTAGCGCCAAAATAGTATAATTGCTATGTTACCAACCAAGAAAAATTACAAAAATCTTACTTTGGCTATGCTAGTTATAGCCCACCACACAAATCAGGTGAGTTGTTTGTGCAACTGGGATTTAACGTTGTTTGCGTACTGCTAGCGTTTCAACAACGAAAGTAAGACATATTGAGCCATGAAAAGAGAGAAGAGACTAAAAGAGCTATGGAAAGATGTTGAAAATGAAAATAAATTAGGCGAACCGATTTGTGATATTAGTGAAAGTAAGAATGTTTCAGACAATCTTAGTGAAAGCTCACATGACACGGATATAGATCAAAAGTTCGATGATATGATTGATGATTTAGGGGATTTTGAAGATATTAAAGCTATAGAAGATATGGGTGACACAGGCGGGGTAAAGATCAGCGTACAAAATGGCCAAAGAGGAGGAATTCTGCTGTTCGCACTAGAACAGAAAGCATTATTACGTTTTTGCCTGGTGTAAAGCAAGCGGCTAAAATGATAATTGATTGTTGAAGCTTATAGATAAAGAGATAATTCGGCGTAGAAGTTGTTAAGAAAAAAGGGGATTATGTTTGTGCGCATCAATGGTTCAATTTTTTACGCATTTTTTCCATCATTTTTTCAGATTCATTCTAAAAGAAATAAACGCTAAATACTGTAATGATTACAGAATGTAATCTGTAATATTTTTGTGCTATTTACCGTGTTTGGATAGGGATTTAGCTTTTTTAACAATGAACGGAAAACTTAAAATTAAGGCAACGGAAAATATAGGACATATAGGACTTTTTCTACAATATATAGGATATAAATCAGTTTAATTAATTAATAGGACAGAGTTGTGAAATATAAGGTTGTCCTATTAAATATAGGACGGTTGGCAACCGTACCCCCATACAACCTGAGCAATAAAACTGAAGATCTTGTGTTACGTATAATTTCCTCGGTATCTAGCAGCAAAAGGAATATAACTTTCGACAATTTATTGGTTCACTAGCTACCCCTTGATGTCGGACGAAGCTTTTGGAAGAATATCAACTAACGTCGGCGGGGACTGTTAAGAAAAATAAGTGCTTTTTTAAATTCAAGAAACCTGGAGCTTCGCTCTTCATTGTTTGCCTTTCAGAAGCACCTAAAAAAGGTATAAACGGTTTGCTTCTGTTGACATTTCATCATGACAACTCCAACCACGAAGCTACAGAAGAAGCTAGGAAACCGAAATCGTTACATTTTAGAATTCCACCAAAGGTAGAATTGTTGTCATTGACCAGATGTGTGTTATGGTTATGATGTTTCTCAGAACAGTTTTATTTGCACCGTTGAATGTTTGCGGCATTAATGCCCAAGTTATACCAAGTGATTCACGTAAGATGCGCCCCTTAAAAGCTTCAAATGCAGCCCACCATACGAGGATTAACATAGATCAAGGCTTTTTATGAAATTGTTAGCGCGCATGTTACGTGAATCACCCGGTATATATAACGAATACGCAAAACTACGGCTTGAAGCAGCGAAATTTCTTGAAGCAACTGGGATTTGCACTAGTGTCTGAACGTTCGGAACTTCGGCAGAAAAATCCAAGGCTACCTAGGGAACTCAGGGAAAACAATTGGCCAAAACAGGGTGAAAGCACGAATCACTGCCAAAACGGTATAAGATAAAAGGAGGATGTATGAAGAGTTTTACGTTTGTTAATTCTTCTAAACGATGTTTGTCTAGGTTTTAAACATGCCATACTAAAATGCGACATTTGTGCCGTCGCGGAAATCGATTAAACAACATTAATTAGTAATTTTGGGTATATTGTAATGTTCTCCAATCCTGTTGTAGAATTTAGTTTAGGATTGTTTACTAAGTTTGGTAGAAATTTTTTAAAAAGAGTTGTTTTTATAGTTTCAAAAATACATAATTTAAATGTTTTTCTATATTTTCAAATTAATAAGTCTAAAAAGTTAATTATAGAACTCTTACTACTAACATTAAAAAAAATTAAAAAACTGAAAAAGGTATACGTAATCCTATCAGATCAGAAACTCTAGGGGTACCACACACCATACCCCATTACATCACTCACATTTTCATTCGCCACACCAATGCAGGCATATATTAGCCACTTACGTCTGAAAATGCGCAATAACCCCGAAACCACTCTGCTGGTAGGTAGCTGACACAGTAGTTTAGTACCAACTGTTTTTTTTTTTTCGTTACTTTTGTTACCAAGTAACGATCCCCACAAGTTCAGCTCTCACAAAGGACATTTCTCAAACTTTAAAAAATTCGGAATTTAGAAAACTGCGCCAGCAACAAAATGGTTTCTCGTACAAATTAGTTGTCTTTTTTATGAAATTAAATTGTGCGATCCATCCAGTATGACCAACAAAAAAACACAAAACAGAATTAACCAGATTAAATATGCAATGAGTGAATAAATTCGTATGTGCATAATATCGCATTACACTCAGCAAAGCAGAAATTTTAGTAGTGCACCTGCTGCAGTCTCACGGCCATAAACAATAAAACAATTATGGCATAATAGTCACGCAGATTGTTACGTCTAGACTTCGAATTCAATATGGAGAGCGAGTTTTAAAACACGTTTTGCGTCGATTTATATTTAATAAACTACAGGACAATTTTTATACAGCAACCCTATATGCCTGGAAGGTTTGCGTGCCAATACCTCTTTCTCATAAACTGGTACTACAAGTTTGCGAAGTAACGTGATCAAGAAGTCAGTTAGTGACTAAAATACTAAAGTATTAAATCGATCAACTAAAGGAATTTATGGTATCACTTTTTATTTAGAAGATTGCTCGTTATGGAGAAAATTAAAACGACTTCGATTATTTAGTAGGCAAAAAGCTTCAGGTCAGTTCTGGAATTTTAAGTTTTCTGCAAAACCTAGTATTCTTATCTCTTATCTCATTCTATCGCATATCATATCTGAGATAGGGTTGGACAATTCTAGGTAAGTCAGGCTACCATATGCCAGAAGACATTAACCGTTTACAGAAATGCTGCCCATTTAATATAGGAAAAACTTCGAATTAAAAGTTTGGACGAGATTTAAATTCAAAATTATGTATGCAAGCCAAACATTAGGAATGGTGATCGAATGTGTAATAAGATTAATAGGTACTACTAACTCGAAGAATAAATTCCATATTTTCTTGATTATATTTTTAAACATGTATGTACTTAAAATTATGTAATGGTTTTGATTCCACAACACATGAAAATATGCTAACAAATTTGTCTCAAAATTATTTAAAATGAAACTCGGAAGTAACGATAATTCGGTTATAACGACCATATTTTATATCGTTATATCCGAGCTTCACTATATTTTCAAAGTCATGTTTGATTAAATACAGTATAAAAAGTAATTCTTATTTTAGGACTAATCGGATCGTGTTAGGCAAGTTCGATCTTCGTCTTGTCATGGTTATCTAACACCAATATTGTTGTTCTCAACGTTTCTCATAGCCGGCTTTATTTACAGAATTACGAGCTCAATAGGCTCCGTGGTTTGAGTCGCTGTCTTCTTCTATTCTATTACATCCACTGCTTCCTTGACCTTCTCTTTTTCCAACTATTGTACATGATTTCCTCAGCTCATGTGCTACCCTTTTCTGATATAATTATGACAGTTCTTTTTGTTTTTCCATATACAGATATCCCATCAGCCTTTAATTTGCATTTTTGCCAATATACCACTTACCTTTTTATCATCGGACGCTCAGTACCATTTTTTCCCAATACTTTTTGATTCGATTTTCTGTTGACTTTTACGTTTTCTAAACAAAAGCTATGGGTATTAGATTAGATTTTGTACCGGGTGGTTATTTACTTATTTCGTAGCGACCTAGAGTCCTGCATTATAGGTCATTATCGCCACTGTCGCGATCGTGACTCAGTTGGTTCAGCGTGCGTTTGACCACTGAGATTAAGACTTGCCCGGGTTCGATTCCCAGCGCCACACAAACACCAAAAGCACCCGACCGCTTCCCTCGGAAGGCAATGGCAAATCATCTAGGTATTTTTGCCTAGTAAGTCGTCTTTAGAGTAGAAGTGCGTGCACTTCAATGGTTCGAAGTTCGAAGTCTACGTAAAGCTGTAGGTTCTCAATGTCTGTAGACTACTTGACACGCACACTACAGACATGTGTAAAGAAGAGGGCACGCCACTTCAAGAAAGAAATCATGTTCTACCTTTATTTGAACCCTTCGTTTTTAGCCTTGGTTTTTCTTCATCCAATTGTATGGTATTCCTTCACACTGACGTAGCACTTCCTATCAGAAACTATACTGGCTTTGTTCTGTCACTCCGATTGTGTTCTGAGCTGATAATGTTCTGTAAATAGTCTTACCATTACTCTTACCGAGTTGTAGTTTTGGTAAGTTTAGAGGGTGGTCTTTTTAGAAACTTTCGCCTGTCTCTGTCTTGGGGTGTTTAGCCAACTCTGCTGAGATCTCTTTCATCCGCATCTGGATGATAGCCTTGGTAGTGGACCTAGTAGTGCGACAATGAATTTCTTGTCTATGTGAAATCCGGAACAACAAATTCTTCAAATATCAAATACGTTACTTTGGTGTAGCTTCGCCAAGTTTGGGTTATCTATTGTAATTAACACTATATTATCAATTAACCGTTATATTAATGTTAATTATTAATGGTTCTGATAAAATAATCGAACCTTAGATTTAACCTTAGCCATGTTTTTTTATACTGTATAAATTCTGTTGGCCTCGTACTGCTTTACAAAATGAATCATCGTATATTGAAATAACACCAAATCAATCCAAAATATAGAAAAAGCTTGTTAAATATTAATTACAAGCAGCAAACATTTCTTTCATGAAATGCCTATCGCAAGCAAATCATTTTGGGTTGTTTTTTTTCCACAGGTGCTAATCGTCTGTAACGCAAGATATTTCTTTGGGAATCATTCACATTTTCTTACGTCTAAACTTCTCTTTTGCTCTTCGTTTTCTTGCTTCGTATATCAGGCATTATAGCCCGGTACGACCTTCACTCTTGGCCTTTCCACCTTTTGCTTGGTCTGCCTAGTGAACTGCTGCCTTGTAATGTGCTCTGTATAACTATATTTTCTTGGGTATTCTATCATCTTCCATCCTTCGGAGGTGCAATATCCAATTGTTTCTGTATTCTTGTACTACTTCTATAATATTTTTTACTTTTAATTTGTCCTGTCTAACCGTGTGTAGCCTGCCACTCTACCCAAGAAATTCATTTCCGAAGTTCTGATGCTTTGGCCATTGTCATTTTGCTGTAAATAAATCTAGTCTCGTATGTTGTTCAAAATTAATTAGCTAGGGGAATGCTGACATTGTAATTGGGCATAGCCCGTTTTGTCAGTAAGTAAGTAAGTAAATAAATAAATAAGGAGTTTTAGTGGTTGGGCTTTTGCCGTCAAATGTTACTTATCATTGCAACTTGGTGCAGCTCTTGATTTTGTCAAATTCTTTAGGCTACCACGCGAAAGAGTTTTGAATTTTTTTTAAATCAATCCTTCGACCGATGTTGGTACAAGCTGGTATGCAATTTTTGACCACTGCTGAAGTTTCCAAAGAATATCAAACGACTTTAGCATTGTAGATTGTAAAAAAGAAAATGGGTTTGATATAATAAGCGTGGATTATATTAGCGAGAGTACAGAATATTTTGGAGAACATCTCTTTATTTGGGTAACATTTTAAGTAATATACAACTGATATATGTTAAACTGAAACAATGGAAACAGGACTTCTTTTACTTTTACTTTAGTTTTCTCCATCCCTGTATACCCCCTAGATGAGCGTCGGGTCATGTATCTACTTCCTGTATTATTTCGGTTTCTTGCCTTGTCTTCCCTTTTCTTTTTACTATGTCTTGCATTGTTTCCCCCCACTTTTTCCTCGGCCTTCCTCTTGGTCTTCGTCTAGGAAATAGGACTTCTTTGATCATAATTCAAGGGAAAATTGACTTAGGTAAAATATTTCAAAGGTTGTAGTCAGAAACAAATGTCCAAAATGTTATGTTTTTGCTGCTATCGGTCTTCTCAGTGTTTTATATATTTTTACCTTCAATGCGCCTGACAGCATAGTAAAAATCCGTTTAGAATTTAAATTATAAAACTAAATTTTTCATAAACTAGTCGGAACTTCAAAAGCCCTGTAAAATCACAAAAAGGTACGTGTTTGGCCAACTAAGTTGCCATCTTCAATGTTAAGCTTTCTTGGCAATCTTGATTGGAGTCAGTTTTTGAAGATTATTTTGGTGGTTTTACAGGGCTTTTGACGTTCGGGTGGACTCTGGTCTGCCACATGCTCTGTTCCTTGTACTGAATTCCTGAAATGCGTTTGTCTTGATCAATTTTATAAGGCCCAGAATTTAGTTTTTGTGAAGCATGTTGCAATACCACACAGAATTGAATAAGATTACGAAATAAACGTACTAAATAAACAGTGTGTAAATAGAGTAGTGAGGATTTACGTCTTCGGCCAATAGCAACACAAGAATGCAGCTATAATCTTTTAATCGTGATAAACAAACTGGCAAAGAAGTACCTGTTGCTTTTAAGAAATACATATTTACTTGAGTAAAAGTATCCTGTTTTAGATGTTTCTGGGTCCTTATAGTTGGTTGGTGGACACATTTTGCTGTAGCACGTAATGTATAGTTCAACTCAACCATACAGTAAAACCCTAAACTCTGAGGTTTTACAAAATCGCACCCAAAACTTGAAATTTTAGGGCCTTTATAAGAATTGTATTTAAGGTTCGATTATATATTTAATTCCCGAGTAGAATTTGTTTTTAGAGGATTCGGAGTTGGCAAGATCCTAAATTCAGATTATAAATGGAAATCATTGGTTTAAGAATGAAGTTTTGTTATTTAAATTTTCTAAACCTAATTTTGATGTAACGAGTGTCCAAAACCTCGTGGCCGGCTGTTGATGATTAATATTGTTGTAACTTGTTCAGCTAAATATTTTTTACATAAAATGTGGCTGCAAAAAGTGCCGTTATTTGTAAATAAATGATTATGATAAGGGTTGAATCTAAGGCTTTTGTGATGGTGTGAACTGTGAACTCAGCATCTTAAAACGGTTCCAAATTTCCCAAAATTAACCCAAAAAGCTCCTTTAAGCAGTAACTCTAGAAGCAACTAGGAAGAAATTAAATTCAAGTTGGGAAGCTAGTTTTAGTAATCGATATGTCAAGTGAATTGAAAATAGAAAACTGCACCACGTACGTACATAGGAACGTTAACAACGTTTAGTACACGAACTGCGATTGAAGACACAAGAGCAGAGGGCAACGAGCTGAAAGCTTCAACCGACACGTGCAAACGTGTAATTGTGGAATAGCGCCGGTTATGTGAAGTGAACCTGACGGTTAACAATCCGCAACGAGAATTACGTCATATAGTTGATTAACAAATTGATAAGCACATGATGACGAATTGTGGCTGCGCTAATTCCAAACAGAATAGACTCGTTTTGACATTTTGTTTTAGAATGGGGAAAACGAGGCTATTGTGACTAACCTAACGCTTCGTGATTAATGGAATTCTTTTACGTTTGCGTTTTATGTAAACATCGATAAGATAAATGTTGTTATGGTTTCGAATTATCTTTTTTGACCCAATTAAAAAAATACAAGGAGCTGTGAATATAAAGTAATTTCAGTCTTAATAATCATTTAGGAATAATTGGTTGAATTTCTTGCGTCAAAATAAATCGTTTAACTATCAAATTGTAATTTTAGAATATTTTGGGCACTCCATGGGGTAACAAATTTACATTAAACCCCATATAGGCTTTGAATATTAGTTATACTTCAAACCAAAACGTTTCTAACATTCGAAACACATATTTTAACTTTTGGGGTGGGCCTGGCGTAATCCAGGATTGATCCACGAGGATCTGCTCCATGTCAATTGATGATGATGATAATGATTTTATATCGAATCCTCAGAATTTCATCATTTTTTTTAAATTCACACAAAAGAGGGAATGTGGTTGCACGTCCTTAGAAAACACCCATCCTCTCTACTTTTAAAAAACTATAAAGCCCCATCAGCTTATTTTCAAATAAATCACCCCAAAATACGGAGGGGAAACTGCAAAATTAACTAACAATAAATCAGAGCCCCAACTGCACCTTAAATCAACACAAAATTCCATCAGAAACTTCCACAGACTTAAATATCTAAATAATGAAACTGCAACCCACGCTGGGCTGCAACCCCAACACTTTAAAAGTCTTTAAATGCGAATAAATAATATTTATAATAATCGTTCGAGTATACCAGGGCTTATATTGGGGCTTAAGTTAGACTGAAATTGTCAACAGTACACGTGCATAATCAAAACTAGTAACAGTAATTCAGAAGGGTAGTCTTACAAAGACAATTTAGGAAGTGGCACCCCTGCGGTCTGGAAGCATTTTAACGCAACCCCTACCGTGAAACGGATCTTGGAAGGAAAACCTGGAGGGTACTCGGGAATTACTGAAGCTAGCCTTTGCTTTTCCAGGATAATTCCAGTGGTCTTGTGGTGAAATCTCACTTGGATTTTGTGGGGGATGTTTTTTAAAACCGTCACCAAAGTAATTTTTTAGGGGTTTAAATAGGATTTTTACAAGTTGAGGCACCAACAGCGTTTAGAAATTAGAAAAATTAAAAGCAATATCAATGGTGCTTCAAGTTTTCCTTGTAATTTAAAATTTTCTAGTTTTCAGGGAAAATTTGGGGATGATTTGATATTTTTAGATATCTACAAATTCCACCCCAAACAGAAATGAGGGTCACTAACTTTTTAAGCGTCCAAAGAACGTAGTTTGAATTATAATTCCAAACTTGCATGATTACATTCGGTGTTTAAATTATTTAAACCAGAAGGGTGACTCTGCTTGTGTATATTCTGCTGAAGTTTTACAAGGGTTTAAAAAATTCACACACGCAGATGTGGGCGTCGGTAGTAATTTCTTCAATAATTGATCTTCACAACACTTCCACTAAAATTAGTTTGGCTGAATTTTGCATGTCTATTAAATGTTGGTCTAATTGATTTAATTTTTTTAATATAATTTTTTCCAACCCTAAGACAGAATGAGCCTTGTTTCTATGGTTAAATAAGATGATAAATTGCAGGATAATATTCAGTAAAATAGAACGAAAGTATTCATCATTTAAGGTAATACAACTTATTTGTATTCAGGTATTTTACATGTACGGCACGAAATACCCGAAGTTCAACTCGTTTAAATATAGCATTTAGTTGTCACATAAAATAAATTGCTTTCCTAAAATAAAACCGTCGAACTGTCATGTTAGAATTAAACACGAATATTGTTAAATACGAATACTCGGTTGCATTTCTGAAATGTACTGAAAATGCATCAAGAGTTCCGAAGTTCTTTCAACCACTCCGTTTCTTTAGGAGTAATCTCAGGAATTGAAAGGAGAAACTCAGACGAGGTACTCGAGATGTAATTTCGAATCTTTTGATGGGGTCTGAGTTTAATCAATAAATGTGCAGTGTTTTAAATATTCTTTAACTGGGATTTTTAATTATTTGGTGTAACCTTTGCGAGGTTGGAAATCAGGTTTGTGAATTAACAATCGAATTTCTTCGACTGGAAGAATGGACCTGGAAGTATAAGTAAGATTCTTAACCAACAAAAGCCTAATTTCAAATTCCAAAATCCGCGAATGCACCAGTAATGCATAGTAATCATTCTACACGTCTATGCCTTTTCCCGAGGAATTCAAACTAAGCCAGGTTGACGAGTGAAGTTCACCGCAAGGGCAAAAACCCGACTTAATTTAGATGCAGATGCACATGGTAATGTGCCTCCGCAAGTGCCAAGTCTTCCAACCTTACGGTTTACCCTATAATCCGCAACTCATCACCGAGACGATCGCTTTGCTCTCTGGAGTTTGGATGAATTCCGCCTCCGTGATAAATTCATTCGCAGCCACGTGCTTATAATATTACGTCACTTTTTCTCGCTTATGTGCATTCACAATCACTTTTGAATATTAACATTTAACGGGCGTAAAATACGACGTTGTTATATTGTTCTTGAATTTATTTTTCGTAACGAATTACTTATTGCGAAAAAGATTTTTGACTAATTAACTGGCTTTCGAACCTCCCCTTCTACCATTATTTTCATCCCGAAATGCAGGGCGTACTTTTTCATATCGAAGCACTTTTTGTCCCTTAGGTACTTAGATCTATATCCATCCCCTCTGTGTCGAAAGGGCTGTGTGTTTTATTAAAAGGGACCATCCACCTATGACCTTTACGATAATTAAGGGTTAATTGCCCTAATTCGCTTTTCTCATTTTCATATTTATCATATTAATTGGTCTCGGCGTAAAGTTGCAAATTTGATACTTGAACCAACGACAGCCAGTAATTTAAAAAGTTAACGATGAAACGTCCTCTGAATTTCATAAAAGACCCTTTTTAGAAACCGGACTAATTAAAGAACTTTTCAAAATCCCTGCAAAATTCTTTTGAGGTCAATTTAAAAGTACATATTTGTATTGGAATCAGGAAATTAATAATAACTTGGCTTTTGGTTTTGACTTACATATTTCACATAGTTTAAAATTTTAAAATTTTCGAACAAATCCTTTTAGGCTGGGCAACACAAACAAATTACAGCCCTCTTAGCTTCTAAAAAAAAACAAACCTCAAAACGGAGTTAAAAATTAGAATAAATTTGCTTAGACCAAATAATTTACTGAAAAAACAAAGGTGAAAACACGTATCTGTGCGTATTTGAGACGTATTGGATACTTACTTATTCAGGAAAAGGGTCGTTCGTGCTGAAATCCCACATAACCGATACCCAATTTGGAGAGTCCTCAATCAAATGTTACACTGATCAACGATTGAAGGCTCGTGCAACTCGAGTGGATTTTTTCCTAAGAGTGAAGATGAGCAATTCGAATACAGATCGATCACTGTTCGTAATTTAGCAAACGTCTCATTAACAACTAATGAGAAAATTCTAAGAGTTTGAACGACTTGTGGAACATTTTCGATTCTGCACAGCCCGGATTCTTTCGATTTGTTTTAAACATTGTTTTAGTTAGTAATACATTTTAGCTAATTCCAAGAGTTTTTTGTTTGAAATTTATTTTCTTTGGCACCTATAAAATGCAATTAATGTTTCGCCAGACAAGGTTACTTGTCTTGTCTGCTCTTGCATGACCCAATAATCTGGTCTTACGTACATGAGTCTTTACGTATTTTCAATTATCAAAACGTTGAGCTTTCCTTTTGTCTTGCTTTTCTTCAACATCCTCGTCCTCTTGTAAAAGGGTCATACTCTTGCAGAACTCTTGCAGTTAGGGGATTCGCCGTTAAGCGAAACGCAACTATATAATAAAATTTAAAGTGTTACAAAGACAAAACCTTTCCTAACAAGCCAGTTTCTTGTCCTGTCGTACTACGAAATATGTACGTATTCTCTTGCAGTTCATACAAGAGCAAGACTCTTCAGAAACAGCACAAATAATGTACGATAATGAATACCGATTCCTAAGTAGCTTAACAGAAATATTTTATGATCTTTGGATATTTTCAGTTATCAAAACGCCGAGCTTCCATTTCTTGAAAACTCTTGCTCTCTTGAAAAACTCTTGCACTCTTACAAAGCTCTTGCATACCTGCAATCCGTGGGGGGGGGGGTCCTGTTTGTTCGCAATACCACTATTATAAAATTTATATTATTTCAAGATAAGGAAACAAGACTGCAAGGGTGCAAGGAAATCCTTGTGGTTTTGAATTTTTCGTACAAGCTAGCAAGCTAGTCTTGTCTTGTCTTGATACGGAATATCCTTTGTATCTTATGCAAAAGCGTCTTGCAAAATACTTAGAAATAATATGCGATAATAACAAGAAAAGCCCAACAGAAATATTTTACGATTTTCAGATATGAAAATGCTGAACTTATATTACTTCTTGCCTCTTTTGAAAACTTTTTGGTTTCTTGAAAAATGATTGCACTCTTGCAGAGCTCTTGCATACCTGCATATCGGAGAGTCTCCGTTTATACGCAACACAACTACAATAAAATTTCAATTATAAGTATTATTCCAAGACAAGAGTGGAAAACTGCAATGAAATCTTCTTAGTTTTGCATTTTCCGTACAAATTAGTCTTGCCTGTCTTGCTATGGAATATCAAGAATCTTGCAAAATAACACAAATAATGTACGACAATAACAAGTACACTAATTCCGTAATAGCTCAGTAGAAATATTCTTTGAGCCTGTAACTGTACGAACCCCAGGTGTGTTACCCTTTACAGTTTTTCACTGTGATCATCTAGTTTTTCATTAAGATTTTCTTTACCCTTAACCCTTTACTTAGATAACTGATTATTTAGTCAGAGGACCCTTAATGTTGTTGTGATGCTTACAATTCGGGTATTCTTTGTTTATTCACACACAAACGGTAATACAATTTTTAGTTAGTATTATACGAAGGCAAGAGTGCAAGACTGTAAGAAATTATTCCCGTTCTTACACTTTTCTTGCAAGTCAGTTTCTTGTCTTGTCAAAATAAAAACAATAATAATAATAACAGACTTTTCTGAATCACTGATTACGAAACAGCGCAACAGAAGCCTTAATATTTTTGCTTATCGAAACCACTTTCTTGCAAAACTCTTGAATACATCTGGGGTTCCATGTTTACTCACAATGGAGCTTTAATAAAATTAGAAATATAGGACACGAAGGTAGGAGTGCAAGACTACAAAAATTGCTAGGAAATCCTTTCGCTTTTACACTTTCCTTATAAATAAATTGTCTTGTTTTGCTGCAACAGCAAGTCAAGAATAATATAAGACTAGCGAAATATTACAAATAATATACGATTTCACGTACCGATAACAGAACAGCATTTTTAAAATATGTATCCTTTTAAGTGTGAAGTAGGCGCCTTCCCAGAGCGATTAAAAAAATTACTAAGAAATCATAACCAAACTAGACATTCTCAGCTACGTAAAATAGCAGCACGTAGCTTCCACTAAGGCAATTATTTTATTAAAAGGAAATAAAGGAATAAATTATTCTATTGTGTACGTACGTGATCCTTTTAAAATCTTGTTTATTACGCATAAAAGAATTCCTTTAACATGTGTACCACCAGGTTCATAAATAATCAATTAAATGTTATTTAGTAGAAGAAAAAATGGTTTAAACCGTGTCGTAAATATAGTAAAACCTTGAATCATTGTCAGCACACAAAGTGTGTATTGCACTCGAAGAGAAGACAACCAGAGTGATGGATACGTGGCTGTTTATTATGCAGAGCCAGTATACCTCAAGCAGGATGCAAGCGGAATGCACATGCACTTCCCACACAATACAAAAACATTTATTCATTGGGTCGACTGCCCTTTGGCTCTTGGTATAGTCGGAACGTGTTAGTTAATAAAGCGGCATTGTAGAGGGATTAATTGCTGGCGGATATTATAATTCCGGAATAGATGCTAACTACTGTTGGGCAAGCCCGTTAAGCTCATAACCGCCATTAAAACGGGGATTTCTCAGTCTCGGATCGGAGTAAACATTTCGGAAGACAGAATAACAACCAGATAACTACAAGTATTTTGATTTATCGTCGACGATGAACTTGTTATCGACGTTGTCGTGATATCAAGCGATTTGTCCGGCTCTGGAGCGAGGTATTCCAACATGATCCGCGAGATAAATGTGGTGCCCTCGATTCTTCTTCCATCGCGTTTGTAGAAAATATTTCCTGGCTCGGTATTTCTAGCATAAGAAATGAGGCTTCGCGATCCATAATATTCGGAGGGAACATAAAATTCTACTCACATTTCAAGCTGATAACACAATAAGGAACGTGTTTTCGTCGTTACAATGATTTTTTATTGCAGCATGTAGTATAAAGACAGTTCCTTTCCCCAAAAACTCAGTCGGACTATAAAAAAATCTCGAGTTAAACGTGATCTCCATCTCGCATAACGTATTCATATATCCGGCCGCCTGAGGCGCCGCTAGATTTCCCTAGATGGCGTATTTTACTTTCAAAAACACAGAGCAACTTGCGGAGTGCCCTCTTCGTGGATGCCCAATTTACATCCGCCTATTGTCTTCGCTCAGTTTTGTTTATATAGGACTGACGTTATCATACAAACCAGTGGCCATTTTTATCGCCTAGAGGCGTTATTATAAACAATATAAAAATTCCGGGCGTTTTGTAAAATATTGTCCGCATTTATCAGCACTCCTGGCATTCCGGGACTCTGAGTATAAATGCGCGGCTTGTTATTGTTCTGTTTCGTATGTATTTATACAAGAGCTCTACCGGATCGGTTTTTAGTTGCCGGAATACTCCGGGAACTACTTGCTAAGAGATATATGAACTGTTTTTGTACACGAATCCTGAGAGCGCCCCCGTAAATTTATTTTCAGCGCGGTGCCCTTTTATTTTTTATTACCAGTATTTTTCGTGGCTTAGCGCGCACATAGAATACATTATGCTTCCTACTAAATTGTGTGTTACAAATACTGATTAGATGCGTCTTTTGCCTCGCATTTCTTCCACGATAAAGACCCCTAATCTCAAACAAGCATCTTTGCTAAATGGCGCGTCGGCAGTTTGACGTTGCCCAAACTAAAATACAGCCCGCTAGAGAAATTGTACGCTAGATCGAGCTGGTTCATTTTCTAACTAATTTTTTCTTCTCCTTTTTATACGCCCTAGAAATAGTCCAGATAAATTTCATTCTTGTACCTTGTTAAGGAACTTCCTAGTTAGATGTTTATTTTTAAACAAAAATTTTGAAAGAATCATGCTGTAATAGACAGATCACTGTATTTTTCCTTCACCTAAAGTATATTATTTATAGTTAGTTTTCGGCAGCTCATGGCAATAGACCCTTTGATCTTCGCCTTACTTCAGTTAAAAATTTACCCGTACAAACTTCTTCTTTCGTTGGCATCTTTCGTCCCCAGGGGGATATCGCCTGCTTGTGCTTCCTTGATGTATTTGTCACTGGAGGGCATCACTCCACCAGTCGTACAAACTTAAAGGCCAAGCTATAATTCTTCTTCTTCTTCGTCTTCTTCCCTTAACCTTATGCCCTTTTAGAGCGTCATACAAGGCCAAGCTATAATAGGAATTAGTTTTCATTACCATTCTTTAAATCACCATTGAGTAACATCACCTTTCTGTTTGTTAAGGGCCGTAATTCTATGGGGCAAACTTTTGGTATAATTTCAACACAAATTTCTGGTAATTTTTGTTTTATAGTCTTGATATGGTTCTTGCAAGATTTGTATGTAGATGTATTTTTTAAGGGGTATTACACAACCATTCCAAGGATAAAACGTTGCATGAGAACCATTTTAAAGATTTCCCAGTCAGTTGGTACTGTCTTGTTTAAAAACAAAATTTTTTGCATTAATTTCGTCAACAAAATGGAGTTTTCCGCCACTTTCTGCAGACTTCGAGAATCACACCATAACAGATGTTGTAGATTTAACTTTTTTTTAAACAGTTTGGACGTTTAATTACGCTGCTTCTACTATCTTCTTCTACCAGTAGGCCTACAGTTCACTTCGTTGAACCTTGGCTTCCCCAAGTCTTAGTTGTGCGTCCTTGTTAACGCCAACTTTCCACCTTCCTATGTCCTGCCTCTGTCTCTCCTACCTTCCATTTCCTCATTTCCTGTATGGTATTCGACAGCACCTCAGGTTGGTTTAAACTTCTGATGTTATATGTTCCGATTTACATATGCTTTTCTTTTGTCGAGTTCGTCATTGTTTAATCCATCCTGCCCGAGGCTTGATTTGAGGTTTCATAGATTTTGATTTTTTCGGAGGACCATTTCTTCCGCTCTCATTAGCTCATATTAGCCCATCCACTGGGGTTGGTTGCCCGATCTCTGGCAGGATTGCTCAAGTCTCAGGGTTCACCACGTGGAGATGAGGGTCGGAATTGAGCACGAGAAACCAAGCGAGGCTAGCTGGATGTAGTCTCATGTATTGCACATACTACCCTTTTCAATACCATCTACCCCCACAGAAACTTCTAACTGGAACTCGTCGCTTCAGTATACACTGTTCCATTCATTACTCAGAATTCCAGTTTTATGTTCTTTAACCCATTTTGACATGTTCTTCGTTTGCTTTGTTATCAACAACGGTTTCCCTTTGCGTCAGTTTTTTTCCTCTAACAGTTCAACAATGAAATCTCCTGAATTATAACTTTTGTATGACAAGTAAATCTTACGATTTTATATCATTCCCATAATACCAGTAACCTATAATTATTAGTTTGTCTATTTTCACGAATAAAACTGCTAAAATATATAACTAAAAACAAATACATATTTCGGCAAATTAGTTGTGGAACTCCGTTTTTGTTTTTGTTAATCAATTTTTCTGGTTTTACACAGAGCTTTTGACATCTTTTTTAACCAGACTACAGGCTGGATTTAATTCGCGAATAACTTGGTAATATCTGCAATTGCTGCTTTACTTGGTACTGGAGCTTCGAGGCTATGTAATCGTTTGCGTTGCATAAACGCACGATATTTCGTACAATAAATCGCGATAAATGTAATAAGTTTCGGGTTTCTGTATTAGATTTTCCACTTTGATGAATGAGCTAGGACAGATCGAAGAATCTATTTGCTCGTTTTTCCTTTACTCATTTTCAAGGGTAGGTATAACATAAAGTCTTTTGACAAACTATAATTATTCGACGATTCGGCCCTAATAATCCTTCACAACCTTAATAGTGAGAAGAGGAAATAACTTCATATCACGGGTGATCCTATAGCATTGTATGGTCTCCGTGAATATTTCGTACGATACGACTTTCTCCAATATACAATTTAAACGATTGGGTTTAATTTTGAAGGTTTGCTAATGCCAAGTCTGTATAGTTGCATGAGCTTCATCTGAGATTCGTCAGAAAAGTCTAAAGTTTCGTATTCAATCAGGTCCGAAGTTTGGCTTTTCCACCAATAAAACGTTGGCGACGAATCGCTGTAGGCAACTGGCAAATGAAAATCGTATTTAGTGTTAGTGATCAGATGCTTAAAAATCGCTCAGTGATGAGATGGGTGTAGAAAACCATCTGTTGGACTCATTCCGTTCGTATTTATTTTACTTCCTTTTCTAACAATAACAATCGTGTTTCCATTCGCGGTTAAAAAGGGATCTCGAATATCCCTATAGAACTCATCCTACTCCCTTTGGGGGTATAAAATTGCACCAATCTTTTCCCTTTCTATATGAAACCCTTTCATTTCTTTGAGTCATCCCGAACCTGGACAAGCAGCTCGTCCTAACTTGTTTTAACAAAGGTATAAGGGAAACATCCTTATGTCAGGATATATGATGACCATTCATTATTCATGGCTACGAGAAGGATTCGAGTTTGGAATATCTTAAGGCACCGAGCTATACGCCTTTTTTAATCTCTTGAAAGTTGTATGAGTTATTGCCCGTTCCAGAACGATGATTGGTGTGGTTGACGTTGGTCACGTTCGAGATACATAATATTTCACTCGTCGAGGGTTGAAGTATCCCCTGGAGGAGCGAAGGTTTGGTTGCACCGTCGTTTTTCGGAAAGTGTATGTAGAACAAGCGAATTTGACGTGGTCGATATGGTATTCGTTTCTAGTTATTTGTCGCCCTCCCCCAACACCGTCATTATAATCTAGCGGACTCGAAAATCATTATAATTCCAATTTCCCGCAATGTTAGCGGGTGCGTGCCTCCGCAGCAATCTGTGTAATGTCCCCCAGCGGGCCGGTAAGCAGCTTACACGGCCGCCACGATGATTGGCCCGAGACCCCACGCATCCGAACTATTATTTTTCTCTCTTATCCACAGGCGCTTAGTGCTATTTGAATGTGTCCCTCGCTGCAAAACTTTTAGCAGTGTTGAAAATTCGTTTTTATTTCTTTAGACGATAAAAATTACTTCCGGCCGAGATCCCGGTTATTAATTATAACGACTTTGTTGATAATTTCAGCCAGTTTTATAGAACAATTGTTTCGAACAAAGTTAAGCCAAATTTAACTTTGTTGTTCGAGCGAGACTGCGCAATTTGCATTTTACATTCATTTGTGACATATTACTCTTTGCGAGTTGGCGAAACGACCAGATGATATAAATTTTCAGGCGAGGAAGAATCTGTTCCTAGATATATTTTATACTCGCCCGATTGCACAAAGCGTTGCTTAATGTACGTCATAATCAAATTTGACAGAATGTTCAATTCCGTATTCGACCCTCGGTTTTATCCCCTAAACTTTTCTTTGCCATTTTGAACTGACAAAATACCTGACAGTTCTATAAAACTTTACTTCAGATTATTGGCTTTATCAATTTCCTTTTTATTTGTGTATCTGCTGGGCATTTCCTCAGATATTATTTCCTCTGCACAAATACCTTTGCTGATAACATTTCCTGTATTACTTAAAAAGGGGCGACTTATATAATTTGTGAGTGTTTAATTATCAGTTAGGGCCTTGATTAAATGTGGAAAAGGCTTAGTAAAACTCGTAATTTAAGTAAAATATATTAGAGAAACATCTCGCACGTGCCCAGTATGATTTATTAATATCCATTTCGTAACAAAATGTGCCATTTGATAAAAAGGAAAACCACGGCTCCTTTGAAGTATTTCAATATGTTTTATCTTTATGCAACCTCGACTTTTTATGGTTGTCAAAGTAATTTCTTATGTAGCAATTCGTACGCACTGTTTTACAATTAATTGTACATAACACCCATAATAACCTTGTCAGTATGCAAATCGGACTATCAATGACCCTATTTAACAGTTTCTCCATTCCGTTACTGACGTTACAATGTTCAGAAATCGAAGCGGCGACACGGTTAAAACCTGTAAAAATCTATTTTATAGAAGATAGTTACATGACCAATAAAGGTGGAACATGTTATTTTTTTTCTGTTGTTGTAAATGAGTTCCTTTTATTATTCAACAAGCACCGGTTCAATACGTAGTTCTTTATTCGTCCTTATATTTACATTTAATCACTTCTGTTTGGCTTTGATTATTGTATTTATTGTACATATTTTATATATCAGAATTGATGGTTGTGGGGCAAAATTTATGTTATTATAAACGAGGCTACTTCGTAGTAAAGTAGGTGGATTAAATCTGAAATTTAAATCCCTCATTTTGGAAAGGTCGTTGATTTACATAAGTTACTGGTTTGATTTTTCATGCGTGGATGGTTTTGATTATGTTTACGTCGATCAAAGAAGGTACAGGTCAGGAGTATAAAAAATTGTTGATGTAGCTTTTATATTTTTTGTAGAATTAATAACTGATTGTTGTTTCCTTTGTTGCAGTGGTTAAGGACACCGACAGCGATGTTGAAGCTGTTCTTCCTAGGATTACTAATATCATCAGCCCAAGCTGTTGGCTGTCCAACAGGCTGCGTGTGTAACGACGACACATACGTAGTGCAATGTGAAAAGAGTAAATTAGACGTTTTACCGATAACATTAAATCCAGCCGTGCAAAGGCTGATTTTACGGAACAATAAAATAAAAACCGTGGATGCGGCCCTGCATTTCTACAAAGATTTACAATACGTGGACCTCTCGAGTAATCACTTGGTGAACATTCCAACAAAAAGTTTCATTTACCAAGAGAAGCTACAAGAACTGCACTTAAATAAAAATAAACTGTCCGCGGTCACCAATAAAACGTTTCAAGGGTTAAAGTCCCTGACGGTATTGAATTTGAGAGAGAACTTTTTGGAGGAATTGCCGAGAGGTTTATTTTCGGTTCTTGCAAAATTAGAGGAGTTAAATCTCGGTCAGAACAGAATATCGAAGATTGATGCGTTGGCGTTCGACGGGCTCGTAGCGTTAAGGGTGTTATATCTCGATGATAATCAGCTAACCTCCGTTCCTACACCGTCGTTTCCAGTTATGGGTAGTCTTGCCGAACTTCACGTCGGCCTAAATTCTTTTACATTTCTCCCCGACGATGCCTTCGAAGGACTGAATAAGTTATCGGTGCTGGATTTAAGTGGAGCCGCCTTGTTAGACATCAGCGACGGTGCTTTTAGAGGTTTGAATACTTTAAGGAACCTTAATTTAGCAGACAACAAATTACGCAAGATCCCTACTAAACAGTTGTCTCATTTGTCACGGCTGGAAGAGCTAACGATTGGACAGAACGAATTCACAACGGTAGAATCCAATTCCTTCAAGGGATTAAGCAATTTGAGAAAACTGGATATCACCGGTGCTACTCATTTAATAAAGATAGATAAAGGTGCTTTTAACGATAACTTAAACATAGAAACGATTATATTAACGAGCAACCGGAGATTGGAAACTATCGAGGACGGGGCGTTAGTTGGCCTACCCAATTTAAAGCATCTGATATTGAAAGAAAACGCCTTTAAAACGTTTTCGGAGTCGTGGTTATCGTGGAACGAACTACGAGTTTTGGAACTAACGGATAATCCCGTCGAATGTGATTGCCAGATACTCTGGCTTAGTAATCTAATGGCCGTTAAAAATTTAACAACAGTGCAGTGTTCGTTTCCGATGCCTCTCAGAGAAAGGTCCTTAAGGACACTCGGGGCGGACGACCTCGGGTGTTCTTTTAGCGATCCCCGCCAGCAAGCGATCCTAGTGACGTTGTGCGTGAGTGCGGTGATTCTTTTAGGGGGATTGGGACTATTATTGTTCAGATACCGCCAACGTGTTCGCGAAGCCGTCAAAGATTACAAATGGAACAAACGGGCAATAAGCAGGAAGGAACATGAATATCAGAAGACCTTCTCCGACGACGATTACATCATGCGATCGGCTCAGCATAACATCAAGCCTATACCGGTGACGGAATTGTAGCTAGAGCTCAGCGCGCCGCCCTCTGGGGTATTTTGTGTCGATGGAGGCGAGGGTCGGCGTGTTAGGCCTCCAAGGGGGCCAGGGGGCACACTCCCCGTCACGGGATTCACTTACATCGCCGGAGACTCCTGTAGAGCCCATTCCCTTAAGGCTCTCAACAAAGATACCCGAAACGGTTTCTCCAGGTATCCCAGTCCCATAGATATTTACCAGCATTAGCCATGGACTCAAGTGTTCTTTAACTGAGCAATAAATGAATCCATTCCAGTATGTGATTTAACGAAAAATAGAGACTGTATAGTAGCGGCTAAATATATTTTTTATCTTTAAGCGTGCGATCACGTAAGTTATTTAAGAAACGGTTTTTTTCCTTTGTGTTTTGAACGTCAATTGGTTTGTGAAGAATTGGCATTAATTACGTGATCAAAAAGTGGCATCTCTATTCCGTTTAGAAATCAAGTATTTGTGATTTAATTAAAATAATATTCAGATTGTGATAGAAAAAAAAATGACTGCATAAGGATTTTAACGTAGATCCCTAGGAATACCGACTGATAGAGTGTTCATAAATTACAATAATCTGAGTTTGTGGTACTTAGTGATAGCCTTTAGCGCTTCTTGCCAGTTTGTGTGTGGCATGTTTAGAAATTCTAGTTGTACCATCAGATTTGTCGATTTTTGTCAGTTCCTAGCGGTCTTTCCCTTTTTTGTATGTGGTCATTTTAATAATTACTCTACTTACTTGTGCGGCAATGTGCATTGCTACCGGTGATAAAGAAGCCAAATATTCTTAACACATTTACTTTTGATATTACAAAACGAACCAGTTTCTTTTTGTAACAAAAACTCAAATGCCAGTGAATCGTCGATCAAAACCAACATTGTTCCACAAAATAGGTAGAGTAATGCACAGCTGAATTTCACCTTCCGAGCAGTTAAAAAAAAGATTTTGTATTTTCAATGGTTTTGAAAATATTTAAATCGAATGTACATAGCCTGTATGCAATATTTCTATATATATTTGTAAATATTCTAAAATTCTAGAGCGATATTTATTGTTTATTTTAATTTTTCGATCGTTTGTGTGTGCGATGAAGAAATTTATTAAGTTAACGGAAATATTGTCCATTCCTTCAAATAAAATGTTGGTTTTACTTATAGTTATGCTAGTGGTTGTGATTGTTTTATGTAAGGTTCATTTTAAAAAAATTTTTGGAGAAATTTATGTAAGTTTAGTTCTTAAAACCAGTGTCGTGTACTGTATTTGTCATTTAGAATTCCTTAATTTATTTTTATTACATAACAATACAGTGGTGTAGTGCATTTGAACACAATACAATTAAGCTAGTCATAGTAAGTTAAACGAATGTGTGAGTAACGTATTTTCTTTTGTGTATAATAAAACTAAGTGCATTTTATAATGTAAATAAATATAATAGTGTTTTGTACATATAACTTTATCGATACTAATTATTACGAATAAACGAATATTTCAAAATATAATAATTATGATTTTTTTTAATACATAGATTATACCGGGTGTCAATGAAACCTGGGGCACCCCTATCCTTTAAATTATATTTTAAGATATCAAAATAAAATTTGGTATATGTAATATACTCTTTAAATGGCATTTTTTGGCGTAAAACACACGTTTCTGTCATTTCCGATTTCGTCGGAATTACCCTCAATTTTGTTATTTTAAATGGAACACCCTGTATATTTATAAATTTTTGGAATTTCCATCATTCTACGTATTTTATATCAAGTTTGAAACATTTTGATGACAAAGTAAATACTTGCAGAAGAGTTTATTTATTAATCTAGGATGCCATGACCTGCGTAAAATGGAAGTCAGGGTGCTACGACACTCAAAACAAATTATTTTAGCACTTCAACTGTCGCAAGTCTGTCACATTTTTTGTGCATTTCATTTGTTTCAATTGTTTTGAAACCCACTGTCTAGATTTAAATGTCCAAAATACGGTTTTTTTGAACGGAGAGTGTTATTCCGAATTAAATTTTCAAATTAATCCCGTGTTATTGGTATCAATAAAATCCTTGAAAAACGCTCGTTTTTAATATCCTAGTGTCCCACCCTGGTGCCATTTGAAAAAATAGAGTTATTCTCGAAAAAGTTTTTTGTCAACTTTAGGTCATTCTAATACAGCAACTAAAATAGTTAAAGTTCTAAAACAATTTGTCTCGAGTGTTGGGGCACCTTGACTTTCATTTTGCGTAAGTCATGGCACTCTAGATTAATTTCTGCAAAAATTTAAATAAAAAATTTATGGGAGTGCCCCAGGTTTCGTTGACACCCGGATTATATTTTTGTGATTCTTGACACAAACATAACTACCAAGCATCATATTTTATATAGACACTTTTATCCAAAAAGCACAAAAATTAATTGTTGTTGTTTGATTGAAAAGAACATTTTATTTTGCAATCGATAAAAAGGAACACAAATAACTAATTTATTTTAAACAAAAAAAAATAAATAAAGATTCTGATATTCTCAATTGTTTTAATCTTTCTCAGCAGTTATTTATTTGTTGAAGTTAATTCATAGAATTCAAGACAATCTATATACCTACTTAGCAATTGCTAATTGTAAAACGTTTGTGGATTGGCTTTCAACAACTATATTTCCATCTCGTTCCTTTCTTCTATCTATTGAACATTCTTTATTGCCATTATACGACAGAATTGCAAACAAATATTGACCAAGATTGAGAAATTTTGAATATTGATCAAAATACTAGCACTTTGCATTGGAAATAAATACCACTTTTTCTAGCACTGTTGATTCTATTAATTACGAAATCCTTATTGTAATTTTAAAACCAGGACACATAAGCGTCCCGAAGAATGCTTTCGAGATACGGTGATTGTTTAGTGAAAACCAGGATAATCCCGGAAAACCGGGACGTCTGGTCACCTTATACCAAGGAACCAAGGGGTGTTGCAGTATACAGTTTGTGCTTCAGTGGTCAAGATTATTCTTAAAGCCATTTTACGAATTACAATAATCAAAACCCAAAACATTAAAAAGTTCAGTTACAGATTAAAGTTTAGTGGTAATTCAAAAACATGAGAAAAGTGGAAAAGCTAGAAGAGATAAGTATTACTGGTTAAAAGGTAAACTTAAAAGGAAAAGAAAACGTAGGTTGTACCAGAAAAAGTTGTAACGTATTTCAGTTATAGTTTTAATAAAAAAAAGTTCGATAAGGCAATAAAAACATTAGAAAATTATAGGAGTGTCAACTTGCAGAGCTGTTTGAACGGAGGAATTTAAATTCCCGGTAGGTGTACGAAGAGCCACAGTAAGGTAGAAACTAAATTGCACAACGCGCAAACGCAGAACATAACATAACCTCAAATTTATGTTTAACGTAATTTGTAAACGGTATTTACAAGAAAAGTTTTTAGCTTCATTCATTTTTTTAAGTAAATAGGTTGTTATGACCTTTACTCCTTTACAGCGATAGGGTTTACTTAAAAGTAGAATTACATGTGGACAGAGGGATTACCAGTTTGTTATTAATTGCTGCTTCGACTTTGTCGTCCGTTTATTTTGAGATAAATTCTGAATAGAATGGACGAAACTAGACTCCCTAAAATATATTATACCTACAAGCCAAGGGAAAGAAAAAAGAATGGGTAGACGATACAAAAGATGGAAAGATCAAACGTGGTTTTCGTAGTGTCGTAACGAATCACATCAAGATCAAAATGTGAAGGTGAAGAAGATGGAAAGTATTTGGTTAAGTAGAAAATTGTGAAATTTCGATCATAAAGTGCAGTCAAATTCACATTTTGGTTCTTGAAGGGGAGGGATTTAGATGTTAACGGCGTTGCCCAGTTGCTAACCTTGGAGACATTCAAGCAGAAAATATTACTTTTCATGATATTATGTTTAACTCAATTTTAGATTGTATGAAGAGGTGTGTGAAGCGTCGCCTTATTCGCAATAACTGCGAGTGCCTTGTGTGGCATTTACCCATGTACATTCCAAATTCACGACTGCTTTTACATCGACATACCTCTTTCTCGGCATTTCTGCGCATTTGTAAATGAAGCCCCTAATCTGCAGCTTTACCAAGGACACCTTGCTGCATTTACAGTCATTTGTTCGTTACGGTAATTATTTAGTTGTATTTGCTTTTTAATGCAGTTTAATGCGATTCCTTCTTTGTATTTTATAGAAGCGCTTCAAGGAAAAGTATGAAGATGTATACACCTAGGAATGCAGAAATAAATATTAAGATTATACAACAGTTATTGCTAAAGAGTAATTAACTTGTTTTGATTAATGTTTTGTTTGGATTATTTTATCAAAGACAAAGCAGAATTAAAACAGAATTGACGATAGTGAGAAAGTAATTTTTGTAAAGTTGGTACATTCCCTTGTTATTATTACTGGGTGTAATTACATAAGTTTACTTAAACAAATGTTAACAAACCGATTAAATTTTATATGTGATCTTTTGGTCGTATTGGCATCGTCCCAACGATAAAAATGAACCTACTTCGTTGCATTGTTTTAGAATGGGGTTTACATCTAAAGAACAAATTTGAAAATGTCAGTCAACACTTTCAACGTTCGTTGCTGATTACAGGTTTTAGTTTTATGTTTATTGATGTTTTATTGTAAATGTTAAATGTAAAAAGTTAGTCTGTAAGATTTACTCTAAGAACAGAGCGAGCAGACCATGTAACAAGGTCACATAAGATATGTTTTTTGATGAGAGTGACGAAGAACCATCCTCTCAAATTATGTTAGGAAAAGTAGCTTCATAAGCCAAAACTATTATACCAGAAATTCACAATTATATACCGGGTGCCCGTTTTTCGACCTCAAGCATGGGGATCTCGGTTATTATAACAGATGCGAGATCGGTTAAATTAGGGCAAAGTTGCGCATTTTTATGGGGATCAATTATCTGAAAGAAAATTTGATCTGTCATTTTTAGTTTTTGAATTATTGGAGAAAAATGGAAAATTGTGATTTTCGTTTTAATTTTTTTAAACGAAAACCAATAAAACTAGACATTTTTAACTAAGACATTGCGAAGGCACTTTTTTACAAGGAATCTGAATCTGGCATCGTGTTTTCCAAGGCATCCTAGATGTAAGAGTCGCAACACTTAATTTTTTTTTTCTTATGGGAGCCATATTTGATTTTTGCATTTTCGAATAGAGCTCTTTTTTCTGATTACAACTATGTATCACATGATATGGTCAAGCTTTACATTTTGATTAGAATTTAAGAAAAATGTTTTTGCGAAGAATGCTTTGGAAACAACTAGGGCATCCAATCCCGAAACAAAATTGAAATCCCGGGATTCGGGACTGTGAAAAGTAGAATCCCGGGATCCCGGGATTTTCAAATTATGAATATATCCCAAAATTTATACAGAAAATTTGAGTAATGATTTTTATTATTTTAATGCGGATATAAACGGATACAAAGATATTAAAATTTAACATAAAAAATATAAAAAGAATAACTTATCAATACTTTAAATCTTAAATAGCATTTTTTCTATGTTCACTGAAAAAAGCACGCATAAATGCAAGTCTATCTAAGGTTTTATCTGCAAGTGACGATCGGAATTTGGTACAGAAAACAGCAGCGGCCGAAAATGCACCTTCCGATTCAACACTGGTAGGAACAATCGTTAATAGAAATTCATAAGCTAATTGAAGGTTGTGCTCACGAATACCTTCTTTTTTAAAAAGTGACATCTCTTCTTTTTACAGCGAATTAAATTATTAAATTTCATCGGAATGCGTAGCTGTATTTTATGACGCGATTCTGCATTTCGCGCAGTTCAATGCGCAATGTAAATTAAATCCCCCAAATCCCGGGATTTTTAGCCTCCGAGTCCCGGGATTTCGGGATTCAAAAAGCATGCGTGATCCCGGGATTTGAGATTCCGGGATTGGACGCCCTAGAAACAACATCTACTTTTGTCTAACAAACAAATTTTTGACAATTCAATTAAGTTTACATGACTTAAGAAGGGTAACTTTGGCTTTGTATTTCAGTCCAAAATCAATAATTTTTCATACTCGAAAAGGAACTGTTTGTAACAGGAACACATGAGTTAAGAAGGGTAAGTTTGGCTTTGTATTTCAGTCCAACATTAATAATTTTTAATACTGGAAAATGAACTATTTGTAACAGGAACATATGAGTTAAGAAGGCTAAGTTTGGCTTTGTATTTCAGTCCACAAATAATAATTTGTCGGACTCCAAAAACGAACTTTTGGTAATAGGAACACATGAGTTAAGAAGGGTAACTTTGGCTTAGTATTTCAGTCCAAAATTAGTAATTTTTCATACTCGAAAAGGAACTGTTTGTAATAGGAACACATGAGTTAAGAACGGTAAGTTTGGCTTTGTATTTCAGTCCAAAATCAATAATTTTTCATACTCGAAAAGGAACTGTTTGTAACAGGAACACATGAGTTAAGAAGGGTAAGTTTGGCTTTGTATTTCAGTCCAAAATCAATAATGTTTCGCACTCGAAAAGTAAATTTCTGTAACAGGAACACATGAGCTAAGAAGGTTAAGTTTCGCTTTGTATTTCAGTCCAAAATTAATAATTTTTAATACTCGAAAGTGAACTATTTGTAACAGGAACATATGAGTTAAGAAGGCTAAGTTTGGCTTTGTATTTCAGTCCACAAATAATAATTTGTCGGACTCCAAAAACGAACTTTTGGTAATAGGAACACATGAGTTAAGAAGGGTAACTTTGGCTTAGTATTTCAGTCCAAAATTAATAATTTTTCATACTCGAAAAGGAACTGTTTGTAACAGGAACACATGAGTTAAGAAGGGTAAGTTTGGCTTTGTATTTCAGTCCAACATTAATAATTTTTAATACTGGAAAATGAACTATTTGTAACAGGAACATATGAGTTAAGAAGGCTAAGTTTGGCTTTGTATTTCAGTCCACAAATAATAATTTGTCGGACTCCAAAAACGAACTTTTGGTAATAGGAACACATGAGTTAAGAAGGGTAACTTTGGCTTAGTATTTCAGTCCAAAATTAGTAATTTTTCATACTCGAAAAGGAACTGTTTGTAATAGGAACACATGAGTTAAGAACGGTAAGTTTGGCTTTGTATTTCAGTCCAAAATCAATAATTTTTCATACTCGAAAAGGAACTGTTTGTAACAGGAACACATGAGTTAAGAAGGGTAAGTTTGGCTTTGTATTTCAGTCCAAAATCAATAATGTTTCGCACTCGAAAAGTAAATTTCTGTAACAGGAACACATGAGCTAAGAAGGTTAAGTTTCGCTTTGTATTTCAGTCCAAAATTAATAATTTTTAATACTCGAAAGTGAACTATTTGTAACAGGAACATATGAGTTAAGAAGGCTAAGTTTGGCTTTGTATTTCAGTCCACAAATAATAATTTGTCGGACTCCAAAAACGAACTTTTGGTAATAGGAACACATGAGTTAAGAAGGGTAACTTTGGCTTAGTATTTCAGTCCAAAATTAATAATTTTTCATACTCGAAAAGGAACTGTTTGTAACAGGAACACATGACTTAAGAAGGGTAACTTTGGCTTAGTATTTCAGTTCAAAATTAATAATTTTTCATACTCGAAAAGGAACTGTTTGTAACAGGAACACATGAGTTAAGAAGGGTAAGTTTGGCTTTGTATTTCAGTCTAAAATTAATAATGTTTCGCACTCGAAAACTAAATGTCTGTAACAGGAACACATGAGCTAAGAAGGTTAAGTTTCGCTTTGTATTTCAGTCCAAAATTAATAATTTTTAATACTCGAAAATGAACTATTTGTAACAGGAACATATGAGTTAAGAAGGCTAAGTTTGGCTTTGTATTTCAGTCCACAAATAATAATTTGTCGGACTCCAAAAACGAACTTTTGGTAATAGGAACACATGAGTTAAGAAGGGTAACTTTGGCTTAGTATTTCAGTCCAAAATTAATAATTTTTCATACTCGAAAAGGAACTGTTTGTAACAGGAACACATGACTTAAGAAGGGTAACTTTGGCTTAGTATTTCAGTTCAAAATTAATAATTTTTCATACTCGAAAAGGAACTGTTTGTAACAGGAACACATGAGTTAAGAAGGGTAAGTTTGGCTTTGTATTTCAGTCTAAAATTAATAATGTTTCGCACTCGAAAACTAAATGTCTGTAACAGGAACACATGAGCTAAGAAGGTTAAGTTTCGCTTTGTATTTCAGTCCAAAATTAATAATTTTTAATACTCGAAAATGAACTATTTGTAACAGGAACATATGAGTTAAGAAGGCTAAGTTTGGCTTTGTATTTCAGTCCACAAATAATAATTTGTCGGACTCGAAAACGAACTTTTGGTAATAGGAACACATGAGTTAAGAAGGGTAACTTTGGCTTTGTATTTCAGTCCAAAATTAATAATTTTTCATACTCGAAAAGGAACTGTTTGTAACAGGAACACATGACTTAAGAAGGGTAACTTTGGCTTAGTATTTCAGTTCAAAATTAATAATTTTTCATACTCGAAAAGGAACTGTTTGTAACAGGAACACATGAGTTAAAAAGGGTAACTTTGGCTTAGTATTTCAGTCCAAAATTAATAATTTTTCATACTCGAAAAGGAACTGTTTGTAACAGGAACACATGACTTAAGAAGGGTAACTTTGGCTTAGTATTTCAGTTCAAAATTAATAATTTTTCATACTCGAAAAGGAACTGTTTGTAACAGGAACACATGAGTTAAGAAGGGTAAGTTTGGCTTTGTATTTCAGTCTAAAATTAATAATGTTTCGCACTCGAAAAGTAAATGTCTGTAACAGGAACACATGAGCTAAGAAGGTTAAGTTTCGCTTTGTATTTCAGTCCAAAATTAATAATTTTTAATACTCGAAAATGAACTATTTGTAACAGGAACATATGAGTTAAGAAGGCTAAGTTTGGCTTTGTATTTCAGTCCACAAATAATAATTTGTCGGACTCGAAAACGAACTTTTGGTAATAGGAACACATGAGTTAAGAAGGGTAACTTTGGCTTTGTATTTCAGTCCAAAATTAATAATTTTTCATACTCGAAAAGGAACTGTTTGTAACAGGAACACATGACTTAAGAAGGGTAACTTTGGCTTAGTATTTCAGTTCAAAATTAATAATTTTTCATACTCGAAAAGGAACTGTTTGTAACAGGAACACATGAGTTAAAAAGGGTAAGTTTGGCTTTGTATTTCAGTCTAAAATTAATAATGTTTCACACTCGAAAACTAAATGTCTATAACAGGAACACATGAGCTAAGAAGGTTAAGTTTCGCTTTGTATTTCAGTCCAAAATTAATAATTTTTAATACTCGAAAGTGAACTATTTGTAACAGGAACATATGAGTTAAGAAGGCTAAGTTTGGCTTTGTATTTCAGTCCACAAATAATAATTTGTCGGACTCCAAAAACGAACTTTTGGTAATAGGAACACATGAGTTAAGAAGGGTAACTTTGGCTTAGTATTTCAGTCCAAAATTAATAATTTTTCATACTCGAAAAGGAACTGTTTGTAACAGGAACACATGACTTAAGAAGGGTAACTTTGGCTTAGTATTTCAGTTCAAAATTAATAATTTTTCATACTCGAAAAGGAACTGTTTGTAACAGGAACACATGAGTTAAGAAGGGTAAGTTTGGCTTTGTATTTCAGTCTAAAATTAATAATGTTTCGCACTCGAAAACTAAATGTCTGTAACAGGAACACATGAGCTAAGAAGGTTAAGTTTCGCTTTGTATTTCAGTCCAAAATTAATAATTTTTAATACTCGAAAATGAACTATTTGTAACAGGAACATATGAGTTAAGAAGGCTAAGTTTGGCTTTGTATTTCAGTCCACAAATAATAATTTGTCGGACTCCAAAAACGAACTTTTGGTAATAGGAACACATGAGTTAAGAAGGGTAACTTTGGCTTAGTATTTCAGTCCAAAATTAGTAATTTTTCATACTCGAAAAGGAACTGTTTGTAATAGGAACACATGAGTTAAGAACGGTAAGTTTGGCTTTGTATTTCAGTCCAAAATCAATAATTTTTCATACTCGAAAAGGAACTGTTTGTAACAGGAACACATGAGTTAAGAAGGGTAAGTTTGGCTTTGTATTTCAGTCTAAAATTAATAATGTTTCGCACTCGAAAAGTAAATGTCTGTAACAGGAACACATGAGCTAAGAAGGTTAAGTTTCGCTTTGTATTTCAGTCCAAAATTAATAATTTTTAATACTCGAAAATGAACTATTTGTAACAGGAACATATGAGTTAAGAAGGCTAAGTTTGGCTTTGTATTTCAGTCCACAAATAATAATTTGTCGGACTCGAAAACGAACTTTTGGTAATAGGAACACATGAGTTAAGAAGGGTAACTTTGGCTTTGTATTTCAGTCCAAAATTAATAATTTTTCATACTCGAAAAGGAACTGTTTGTAACAGGAACACATGACTTAAGAAGGGTAACTTTGGCTTAGTATTTCAGTTCAAAATTAATAATTTTTCATACTCGAAAAGGAACTGTTTGTAACAGGAACACATGAGTTAAAAAGGGTAAGTTTGGCTTTGTATTTCAGTCTAAAATTAATAATGTTTCACACTCGAAAACTAAATGTCTATAACAGGAACACATGAGCTAAGAAGGTTAAGTTTCGCTTTGTATTTCAGTCCAAAATTAATAATTTTTAATACTCGAAAGTGAACTATTTGTAACAGGAACATATGAGTTAAGAAGGCTAAGTTTGGCTTTGTATTTCAGTCCACAAATAATAATTTGTCGGACTCCAAAAACGAACTTTTGGTAATAGGAACACATGAGTTAAGAAGGGTAACTTTGGCTTAGTATTTCAGTCCAAAATTAATAATTTTTCATACTCGAAAAGGAACTGTTTGTAACAGGAACACATGACTTAAGAAGGGTAACTTTGGCTTAGTATTTCAGTTCAAAATTAATAATTTTTCATACTCGAAAAGGAACTGTTTGTAACAGGAACACATGAGTTAAGAAGGGTAAGTTTGGCTTTGTATTTCAGTCTAAAATTAATAATGTTTCGCACTCGAAAACTAAATGTCTGTAACAGGAACACATGAGCTAAGAAGGTTAAGTTTCGCTTTGTATTTCAGTCCAAAATTAATAATTTTTAATACTCGAAAATGAACTATTTGTAACAGGAACATATGAGTTAAGAAGGCTAAGTTTGGCTTTGTATTTCAGTCCACAAATAATAATTTGTCGGACTCCAAAAACGAACTTTTGGTAATAGGAACACATGAGTTAAGAAGGGTAACTTTGGCTTAGTATTTCAGTCCAAAATTAGTAATTTTTCATACTCGAAAAGGAACTGTTTGTAACAGGAACATATGACTTAAGAAGGGTAACTTTGGCTTAGTATTTCAGTCCAAAATCAATAATTTTTCATACTCGAAAAGGAACTGTTTGTAACAGGAACACATGAGTTAAGAAGGGTAAGTTTGGCTTTGTATTTCAGTCTAAAATTAATAATGTTTCGCACTCGAAAACTAAATGTCTGTAACAGGAACACATGAGCTAAGAAGGTTAAGTTTCGCTTTGTATTTCAGTCCAAAATTAATAATTTTTAATACTCGAAAATGAACTATTTGTAACAGGAACATATGATTTAAGAAGGCTAAGTTTGGCTTTGTATTTCAGTCCACAAATAATAATTTGTCGGACTCCAAAAACGAACTTTTGGTAATAGGAACACATGAGTTAAGAAGGGTAACTTTGGCTTAGTATTTCAGTCCAAAATTAATAATTTTTCATACTCGAAAAGGAACTGTTTGTAACAGGAACACATGACTTAAGAAGGGTAACTTTGGCTTAGTATTTCAGTTCAAAATTAATAATTTTTCATACTCGAAAAGGAACTGTTTGTAACAGGAACACATGAGTTAAAAAGGGTAAGTTTGGCTTTGTATTTCAGTCTAAAATTAATAATGTTTCGCACTCGAAAACTAAATGTCTGTAACAGGAACACATGAGCTAAGAAGGTTAAGTTTCGCTTTGTATTTCAGTCCAAAATTAATAATTTTTAATACTCGAAAATGAACTATTTGTAACAGGAACATATGAGTTAAGAAGGCTAAGTTTGGCTTTGTATTTCAGTCCACAAATAATAATTTGTCGGACTCGAAAACGAACTTTTGGTAATAGGAACACATGAGTTAAGAAGGGTAACTTTGGCTTTGTATTTCAGTCCAAAATTAATAATTTTTCATACTCGAAAAGGAACTGTTTGTAACAGGAACACATGACTTAAGAAGGGTAACTTTGGCTTAGTATTTCAGTTCAAAATTAATAATTTTTCATACTCGAAAAGGAACTGTTTGTAACAGGAACACATGAGTTAAAAAGGGTAAGTTTGGCTTTGTATTTCAGTCTAAAATTAATAATGTTTCGCACTCGAAAACTAAATGTCTGTAACAGGAACACATGAGCTAAGAAGGTTAAGTTTCGCTTTGTATTTCAGTCCACAAATAATAATTTGTCGGACTCCAAAAACGAACTTTTGGTAATAGGAACACATGAGTTAAGAAGGGTAACTATGGCTTAGTATTTCAGTCCAAAATTAATAATTTTTCATACTCGAAAAGGAACTGTTTGTAACAGGAACACATGACTTAAGAAGGGTAACTTTGGCTTAGTATTTCAGTTCAAAATTAATAATTTTTCATACTCGAAAAGGAACTGTTTGTAACAGGAACACATGAGTTAAGAAGGGTAAGTTTGGCTTTGTATTTCAGTCCAACATTAATAATTTTTAATACTGGAAAATGAACTATTTGTAACAGGAACATATGAGTTAAGAAGGCTAAGTTTGGCTTTGTATTTCAGTCCACAAATAATAATTTGTCGGACTCCAAAAACGAACTTTTGGTAATAGGAACACATGAGTTAAGAAGGGTAACTTTGGCTTAGTATTTCAGTCCAAAATTAGTAATTTTTCATACTCGAAAAGGAACTGTTTGTAATAGGAACACATGAGTTAAGAACGGTAAGTTTGGCTTTGTATTTCAGTCCAAAATCAATAATTTTTCATACTCGAAAAGGAACTGTTTGTAACAGGAACACATGAGTTAAGAAGGGTAAGTTTGGCTTTGTATTTCAGTCCAAAATCAATAATGTTTCGCACTCGAAAAGTAAATGTCTGTAACAGGAACACATGAGCTAAGAAGGTTAAGTTTCGCTTTGTATTTCAGTCCAAAATTAATAATTTTTAATACTCGAAATTGAACTATTTGTAACAGGAACATATGAGTTAAGAAGGCTAAGTTTGGCTTTGTATTTCAGTCCACAAATAATAATTTGTCGGACTCGAAAACGAACTTTTGGTAATAGGAACACATGAGTTAAGAAGGGTAACTTTGGCTTTGTATTTCAGTCCAAAATTAATAATTTTTCATACTCGAAAAGGAACTGTTTGTAACAGGAACACATGACTTAAGAAGGGTAACTTTGGCTTAGTATTTCAGTTCAAAATTAATAATTTTTCATACTCGAAAAGGAACTGTTTGTAACAGGAACACATGAGTTAAAAAGGGTAAGTTTGGCTTTGTATTTCAGTCTAAAATTAATAATGTTTCACACTCGAAAACTAAATGTCTATAACAGGAACACATGAGCTAAGAAGGTTAAGTTTCGCTTTGTATTTCAGTCCAAAATTAATAATTTTTAATACTCGAAAGTGAACTATTTGTAACAGGAACATATGAGTTAAGAAGGCTAAGTTTGGCTTTGTATTTCAGTCCACAAATAATAATTTGTCGGACTCCAAAAACGAAATTTTGGTAATAGGAACACATGAGTTAAGAAGGGTAACTTTGGCTTAGTATTTCAGTCCAAAATTAATAATTTTTCATACTCGAAAAGGAACTGTTTGTAACAGGAACACATGACTTAAGAAGGGTAACTTTGGCTTAGTATTTCAGTTCAAAATTAATAATTTTTCATACTCGAAAAGGAACTGTTTGTAACAGGAACACATGAGTTAAGAAGGGTAAGTTTGGCTTTGTATTTCAGTCTAAAATTAATAATGTTTCGCACTCGAAAACTAAATGTCTGTAACAGGAACACATGAGCTAAGAAGGTTAAGTTTCGCTTTGTATTTCAGTCCAAAATTAATAATTTTTAATACTCGAAAATGAACTATTTGTAACAGGAACATATGAGTTAAGAAGGCTAAGTTTGGCTTTGTATTTCAGTCCACAAATAATAATTTGTCGGACTCCAAAAACGAACTTTTGGTAATAGGAACACATGAGTTAAGAAGGGTAACTTTGGCTTAGTATTTCAGTCCAAAATTAGTAATTTTTCATACTCGAAAAGGAACTGTTTGTAATAGGAACACATGAGTTAAGAACGGTAAGTTTGGCTTTGTATTTCAGTCCAAAATCAATAATTTTTCATACTCGAAAAGGAACTGCTTGTAACAGGAACACATGAGATAAGAAGGGTAAGTTTGGCTTTGTATTTCAGTCTAAAATTAATAATGTTTCGCACTCGAAAAGTAAATGTCTGTAACAGGAACACATGAGCTAAGAAGGTTAAGTTTCGCTTTGTATTTCAGTCCAAAATTAATAATTTTTAATACTCGAAAATGAACTATTTGTAACAGGAACATATGAGTTAAGAAGGCTAAGTTTGGCTTTGTATTTCAGTCCACAAATAATAATTTGTCGGACTCGAAAACGAACTTTTGGTAATAGGAACACATGAGTTAAGAAGGGTAACTTTGGCTTTGTATTTCAGTCCAAAATTAATAATTTTTCATACTCGAAAAGGAACTGTTTGTAACAGGAACACATGACTTAAGAAGGGTAACTTTGGCTTAGTATTTCAGTTCAAAATTAATAATTTTTCATACTCGAAAAGGAACTGTTTGTAACAGGAACACATGAGTTAAAAAGGGTAAGTTTGGCTTTGTATTTCAGTCTAAAATTAATAATGTTTCACACTCGAAAACTAAATGTCTATAACAGGAACACATGAGCTAAGAAGGTTAAGTTTCGCTTTGTATTTCAGTCCAAAATTAATAATTTTTAATACTCGAAAGTGAACTATTTGTAACAGGAACATATGAGTTAAGAAGGCTAAGTTTGGCTTTGTATTTCAGTCCACAAATAATAATTTGTCGGACTCCAAAAACGAACTTTTGGTAATAGGAACACATGAGTTAAGAAGGGTAACTTTGGCTTAGTATTTCAGTCCAAAATTAATAATTTTTCATACTCGAAAAGGAACTGTTTGTAACAGGAACACATGACTTAAGAAGGGTAACTTTGGCTTAGTATTTCAGTTCAAAATTAATAATTTTTCATACTCGAAAAGGAACTGTTTGTAACAGGAACACATGACTTAAGAAGGGTAAGTTTGGCTTTGTATTTCAGTCTAAAATTAATAATGTTTCGCACTCGAAAACTAAATGTCTGTAACAGGAACACATGAGCTAAGAAGGTTAAGTTTCGCTTTGTATTTCAGTCCAAAATTAATAATTTTTAATACTCGAAAATGAACTATTTGTAACAGGAACATATGAGTTAAGAAGGCTAAGTTTGGCTTTGTATTTCAGTCCACAAATAATAATTTGTCGGACTCCAAAAACGAACTTTTGGTAATAGGAACACATGAGTTAAGAAGGGTAACTTTGGCTTAGTATTTCAGTCCAAAATTAGTAATTTTTCATACTCGAAAAGGAACTGTTTGTAATAGGAACACATGAGTTAAGAACGGTAAGTTTGGCTTTGTATTTCAGTCCAAAATCAATAATTTTTCATACTCGAAAAGGAACTGTTTGTAACAGGAACACATGAGTTAAGAAGGGTAAGTTTGGCTTTGTATTTCAGTCTAAAATTAATAATGTTTCGCACTCGAAAAGTAAATGTCTGTAACAGGAACACATGAGCTAAGAAGGTTAAGTTTCGCTTTGTATTTCAGTCCAAAATTAATAATTTTTAATACTCGAAAATGAACTATTTGTAACAGGAACATATGAGTTAAGAAGGCTAAGTTTGGCTTTGTATTTCAGTCCACAAATAATAATTTGTCGGACTCGAAAACGAACTTTTGGTAATAGGAACACATGAGTTAAGAAGGGTAACTTTGGCTTTGTATTTCAGTCCAAAATTAATAATTTTTCATACTCGAAAAGGAACTGTTTGTAACAGGAACACATGACTTAAGAAGGGTAACTTTGGCTTAGTATTTCAGTTCAAAATTAATAATTTTTCATACTCGAAAAGGAACTGTTTGTAACAGGAACACATGAGTTAAAAAGGGTAAGTTTGGCTTTGTATTTCAGTCTAAAATTAATAATGTTTCACACTCGAAAACTAAATGTCTATAACAGGAACACATGAGCTAAGAAGGTTAAGTTTCGCTTTGTATTTCAGTCCAAAATTAATAATTTTTAATACTCGAAAGTGAACTATTTGTAACAGGAACATATGAGTTAAGAAGGCTAAGTTTGGCTTTGTATTTCAGTCCACAAATAATAATTTGTCGGACTCCAAAAACGAACTTTTGGTAATAGGAACACATGAGTTAAGAAGGGTAACTTTGGCTTAGTATTTCAGTCCAAAATTAATAATTTTTCATACTCGAAAAGGAACTGTTTGTAACAGGAACACATGACTTAAGAAGGGTAACTTTGGCTTAGTATTTCAGTTCAAAATTAATAATTTTTCATACTCGAAAAGGAACTGTTTGTAACAGGAACACATGAGTTAAGAAGGGTAAGTTTGGCTTTGTATTTCAGTCTAAAATTAATAATGTTTCGCACTCGAAAACTAAATGTCTGTAACAGGAACACATGAGCTAAGAAGGTTAAGTTTCGCTTTGTATTTCAGTCCAAAATTAATAATTTTTAATACTCGAAAATGAACTATTTGTAACAGGAACATATGAGTTAAGAAGGCTAAGTTTGGCTTTGTATTTCAGTCCACAAATAATAATTTGTCGGACTCGAAAACGAACTTTTGGTAATAGGAACACATGAGTTAAGAAGGGTAACTTTGGCTTTGTATTTCAGTCCAAAATTAATAATTTTTCATACTCGAAAAGGAACTGTTTGTAACAGGAACACATGACTTAAGAAGGGTAACTTTGGCTTAGTATTTCAGTTCAAAATTAATAATTTTTCATACTCGAAAAGGAACTGTTTGTAACAGGAACACATGAGTTAAAAAGGGTAAGTTTGGCTTTGTATTTCAGTCTAAAATTAATAATGTTTCGCACTCGAAAACTAAATGTCTGTAACAGGAACACATGAGCTAAGAAGGTTAAGTTTCGCTTTGTATTTCAGTCCAAAATTAATAATTTTTAATACTCGAAAATGAACTATTTGTAACAGGAACATATGAGTTAAGAAGGCTAAGTTTGGCTTTGTATTTCAGTCCACAAATAATAATTTGTCGGACTCCAAAAACGAACTTTTGGTAATAGGAACACATGAGTTAAGAAGGGTAACTTTGGCTTAGTATTTCAGTCCAAAATTAATAATTTTTCATACTCGAAAAGGAACTGTTTGTAACAGGAACACATGACTTAAGAAGGGTAACTTTGGCTTAGTATTTCAGTTCAAAATTAATAATTTTTCATACTCGAAAAGGAACTGTTTGTAACAGGAACACATGAGTTAAGAAGGGTAAGTTTGGCTTTGTATTTCAGTCTAAAATTAATAATGTTTCGCACTCGAAAACTAAATGTCTGTAACAGGAACACATGAGCTAAGAAGGTTAAGTTTCGCTTTGTATTTCAGTCCAAAACTAATAATTTTTAATACTCGAAAATGAACTATTTGTAACAGGAACATATGAGTTAAGAAGGCTAAGTTTGGCTTTGTATTTCAGTACACAAATAATAATTTGTCGGACTCGAAAACGAACTTTTGGTAATAGGAACACATGAGTTAAGAAGGGTAACTTTGGCTTTGTATTTCAGTCCAAAATTAATAATTTTTCATACTCGAAAAGGAACTGTTTGTAACAGGAACACATGACTTAAGAAGGGTAACTTTGGCTTAGTATTTCAGTTCAAAATTAATAATGCTTCATACTCGAAAAGGAACTGTTTGTAACAGGAACACATGACTTAAGAAGGTTAAGTTTGGCTTTGTATTTCAGTCCAAAATTAATAATTTTTCATACTCGAAAAGGAACTGTTTGTAACAGGAACACATGAGTTAAGAAGGGTAACTTTGGCTTTGTATTTCAGTCCAAAATTAATAATTTTTCGTACTCGAAAGTGAACTATTTGTAACAGGAACATATGAGTTAAGAAGGCTAAGTTTGGCTTTGTATTTCAGTCCACAAATAATAATTTGTCGGACTCCAAAAACGAACTTTTGGTAATAGGAACACATGAGTTAAGAAGGGTAACTTTGGCTTAGTATTTCAGTCCAAAATTAATAATTTTTCATACTCGAAAAGCAACTGTTTGTAACTGGAACACATGAGTTAAGAAGGGTAAGTTTGGCTTTGTATTTCAGTCCAAAATTAATAATTTTTCATACTCGAAAAGGAACTGTTTGTAACAGGAACACATGAGTTAAGAAGGGTAACTTTGGCTTAGTATTTCAGTCCGAAATTAATAATTTTTCATACTCGAAAAGGAACTGTTTGTGACAGGAACACATGAGTTAAGAAGCCTAAGTTTGGCTTTGTATTATTGATAATTTGCCGTACTCGAAAATGAACTTTTGGTAATAGGAACACATGAGCTAAGAAGGTTAAGTTTCGCTTTGTATTTCAGTCCAAAATTAATAATTTTTAATACTCGAAAATGAACTATTTGTAACAGGAACATATGAGTTAAGAAGGCTAAGTTTGGCTTTGTATTTCAGTCCACAAATAATAATTTGTCGGACTCGAAAACGAACTTTTGGTAATAGGAACACATGAGTTAAGAAGGGTAACTTTGGCTTAGTATTTCAGTCCAAAATTAATAATTTTTCATACTCGAAAATGAACTATTTGTAACAGGAACATATGAGTTAAGAAGGCTAAGTTTGGCTTTGCATTTCAGTCCAAAATTAATAATTTTTAATACTCGAAAATGAACTATTTGTAACAGGAACATATGAGTTAAGAAGGGTAACTTTGGCTTTGTATTTCAGTCCACAAATAATAATTTGTCGGACTCGAAAACGAACTTTTGGTAATAGGAACACATGAGTTAAGAAGGGTAACTTTGGCTTAGTATTTTAGTCCAAAATTAATAATTTTTCATACTCGAAAAGGAACTGTTTGTAACAGGAACACATGAGTTAAGAAGGGTAAGTTTGGCCTTGTATTTCAGTCCAAAATTGATAATCTGTCGCACTTGAAAACGAAACTTTTGGTAACACGAACATATGAGTTAAGAAGGGTAGGTTGGGCTTTGTATTTCAGTATAAAATTAATAATGTTTCGCACTCGAAAACTAAATGTCTCTAACAGGAACACACGAGCTAAGAAGGTTAAGTTTGGCTTTGTATTTCAGTCCAAAAGTAATAATTTTTAATACTCGAAAGTGAACTATTTGTAACAGGAACATATGAGTTAAGAAGGCTAAGTTTGGCTTTGTATTTCAGTCCACAAATAATAATTTGTCGGACTCCAACAACGAACTTTTGGTAATAGGAACACATGAGTTAAGAAGGGTAACTTTGGCTTTGTATTTCAGTCCAAAATTAATAATTTTTCATACTCGAAAAGGAACTGTTTGTGACAGGAACACATGAGTTAAGAAGCCTAAGTTTGGCTTTGTATTATTGATAATTTGCCGTACTCGAAAATGAACTTTTGGTAATAGGAACACATGAGCTAAGAAGGTTAAGTTTCGCTTTGTATTTCAGTCCAAAATTAATAATTTTTAATACTCGAAAATGAACTATTTGTAACAGGAACATATAAGTTAAGAAGGCTAAGTTTGGCTTTGTATTTCAGTCCACAAATAATAATTTGTCGGACTCGAAAACGAACTTTTGGTAATAGGAACACATGAGTTAAGAAGGGTAACTTTGGCTTCGTATTTCGGTCCAAAATTAATAATTTTTCATACTCGAAAAGGAACTGTTTGTAACAGGAACATATGACCTAAGAAGGGTCAGTTTGGCTTTGTATTTTAGTCCAAAATTAATAATTTTTCATACTCGAAAAGGAACTGTTTGTAACAGGAACACATGACTTAAGAAGGGTAACTTTGGCTTAGTATTTCAGTTCAAAATTAATAATGTTTCATACTCGAAAAGGAACTGTTTGTAACAGGAACACATGACTTAAGAAGGGTAAGTTTGGCTTTGTATTTCAGTCCAAACTTAATAATTTTTCATACTCGAAAAGGAACTGTTTGTAACAGGAACATATGACCTAAGAAGGGTCAGTTTGGCTTTGTATTTCAGTCCAAAATTAATAATTTTTCATACTCGAAAAGGAACTGTTTGTAACAGGAACACATGACTTAAGAAGGGTAACTTTGGCTTAGTATTTCAGTTCAAAATTAATAATATTTCATACTCGAAAATGAACTGTTTGTAACAGGAACATATGAGTTAAGAAGGCTAAGTTTGGCTTTGTATTTCAGTCCAAAATTAATAATTTTTCATACTCGAAAAGGAACTGTTTGTAACAGGAACATATGACCTAAGAAGGGTCAGTTTGGCTTTGTATTTCAGTCCAAAATTAATAATTTTTCATACTCGAAAAGGAACTGTTTGTAACAGGAACACATGAGTTAAGAAGGGTAACTTTGGCTTAGTATTTCAGTCCAAAATTAATAATTTTTCATACTCGAAAAGGAACTGTTTGTAACAGGAACACATGAGTTAAGAAGGGTAAGTTTGGCTTTGTATTTCAGTCCAAAATTAATAATTTTTAATACTGGAAAATGAACTATTTGTAACAGGAACATATGAGTTAAGAAGGCTAAGTTTGGCTTTGTATTTCCGTCCACAAATAATAATTTGTCGGACTCGAAAACGAACTTTTGGTAATAGGAACACATGAGTTAAGAAGGGTAACTTTGGCTTAGTATTTCAGTCCAAAATTAATAATTTTTCATACTCGAAAAGGAACTGTTTGTAACAGGAACACATGACTTAAGAAGGGTTACTTTGGCTTAGTATTTCAGTTCAAAATTATAATAATGTTTCATACTCGAAAAGGAACTGTTTGTAACAGGAACACATGACTTAAGAAGGATAAGTTTGGCTTTGTATTTCAGTCCAAAATTAATAATTTTTCATACTCGAAAAGGAACTGTTTGTAACAGGAACACATGACTTAAGAAGGGTAACTTTGGCTTAGTATTTCAGTTCAAAATTAATAATTTTTCATACTCGAAAAGGAACTGTTTGTAACAGGAACACATGAGTTAAGAAGGGTAACTTTGGCTTTGTATTTCAGTCCAAAATTAATAATTTTTCATACTCGAAAAGGAACTGTTTGTAACAGGAACACATGACTTAAGAAGGGTAACTTTGGCTTAGTATTTCAGTTCAAAATTAATAATTTTTCATACTCGAAAATGAACTATTTGTAACAGGAACATATGAGTTAAGAAGGCTAAGTTTGGCTTTGTATTTCAGTCCAAAATTAATAATTTTTAATACTCGAAAATGAACTATTTGTAACAGGAACATATGAGTTAAGATGGCTAAGTTTGGCTTTGTATTTCAGTCCACAAATAATAATTTGTCGGACTCGAAAACGAATTTTGGTAATAGGAACACATGAGTTAAGAAGGGTAACTTTGGCTTAGTATTTCAGTCCAAAATTAATAATTTTTCATACTCGAAAAGGAACTGTTTGTAACAGCAACACGTGACTTAAGAAGGGTAACTTTGGCTTAGTATTTCAGTTCAAAATTAATAATGTTTCATACTCGAAAAGGAACTGTTTGTAACAGGAATACATGACTTAAGAAGGGTAAGTTTGGCTTTGTATTTCAGTCCACAAATAATAATTTGTCGGACTCGAAAACGAACTTTTGGTAATAGGAACACATGAGTTAAGAAGGGTAACTTTGGCTTAGTATTTCAGTTCAAAATTAATAATTTTTCATACTCGAAAAGGAACTGTTTGTAACAGGAACACATGAGTTAAAAAGGGTAAGTTTGGCTTTGTATTTCAGTCTAAAATTAATAATGTTTCACACTCGAAAACTAAATGTCTATAACAGGAACACATGAGCTAAGAAGGTTAAGTTTCGCTTTGTATTTCAGTCCAAAATTAATAATTTTTAATACTCGAAAATGAACTATTTGTAACAGGAACACATGAGTTAAGAAGGGTAAGTTTGGCTTTGTATTTCAGTCCACAAATAATAATTTGTCGGACTCGAAAACGAACTTTTGGTAATAGGAACACATGAGTTAAGAAGGGTAACTTTGGCTTAGTATTTCAGTCCAAAATTAATAATTTTTCATACTCGAAAAGGAACTGTTTGTAACAGGAACACATGAGTTAAGAAGGGTAAGTTTGGCCTTGTATTTCAGTCCAAAATTGATAATCTGTCGCACTTGAAAACGAAACTTTTGGTAACACGAACATATGAGTTAAGAAGGGTAGGTTGGGCTTTGTATTTCAGTATAAAATTAATAATGTTTCGCACTCGAAAACTAAATGTCTCTAACAGGAACACACGAGCTAAGAAGGTTAAGTTTGGCTTTGTATTTCAGTCCAAAAGTAATAATTTTTAATACTCGAAAGTGAACTATTTGTAACAGGAACATATGAGTTAAGAAGGCTAAGTTTGGCTTTGTATTTCAGTCCACAAATAATAATTTGTCGGACTCCAACAACGAACTTTTGGTAATAGGAACACATGAGTTAAGAAGGGTAACTTTGGCTTTGTATTTCAGTCCAAAATTAATAATTTTTCATACTCGAAAAGGAACTGTTTGTGACAGGAACACATGAGTTAAGAAGCCTAAGTTTGGCTTTGTATTATTGATAATTTGCCGTACTCGAAAATGAACTTTTGGTAATAGGAACACATGAGCTAAGAAGGTTAAGTTTCGCTTTGTATTTCAGTCCAAAATTAATAATTTTTAATACTCGAAAATGAACTATTTGTAACAGGAACATATAAGTTAAGAAGGCTAAGTTTGGCTTTGTATTTCAGTCCACAAATAATAATTTGTCGGACTCGAAAACGAACTTTTGGTAATAGGAACACATGAGTTAAGAAGGGTAACTTTGGCTTCGTATTTCGGTCCAAAATTAATAATTTTTCATACTCGAAAAGGAACTGTTTGTAACAGGAACATATGACCTAAGAAGGGTCAGTTTGGCTTTGTATTTTAGTCCAAAATTAATAATTTTTCATACTCGAAAAGGAACTGTTTGTAACAGGAACACATGACTTAAGAAGGGTAACTTTGGCTTAGTATTTCAGTTCAAAATTAATAATGTTTCATACTCGAAAAGGAACTGTTTGTAACAGGAACACATGACTTAAGAAGGGTAAGTTTGGCTTTGTATTTCAGTCCAAACTTAATAATTTTTCATACTCGAAAAGGAACTGTTTGTAACAGGAACATATGACCTAAGAAGGGTCAGTTTGGCTTTGTATTTCAGTCCAAAATTAATAATTTTTCATACTCGAAAAGGAACTGTTTGTAACAGGAACACATGACTTAAGAAGGGTAACTTTGGCTTAGTATTTCAGTTCAAAATTAATAATTTTTCATACTCGAAAATGAACTGTTTGTAACAGGAACATATGAGTTAAGAAGGCTAAGTTTGGCTTTGTATTTCAGTCCAAAATTAATAATTTTTCATACTCGAAAAGGAACTGTTTGTAACAGGAACATATGACCTAAGAAGGGTCAGTTTGGCTTTGTATTTCAGTCCAAAATTAATAATTTTTCATACTCGAAAAGGAACTGTTTGTAACAGGAACACATGAGTTAAGAAGGGTAACTTTGGCTTAGTATTTCAGTCCAAAATTAATAATTTTTCATACTCGAAAAGGAACTGTTTGTAACAGGAACACATGAGTTAAGAAGGGTAAGTTTGGCTTTGTATTTCAGTCCAAAATTAATAATTTTTAATACTGGAAAATGAACTATTTGTAACAGGAACATATGAGTTAAGAAGGCTAAGTTTGGCTTTGTATTTCCGTCCACAAATAATAATTTGTCGGACTCGAAAACGAACTTTTGGTAATAGGAACACATGAGTTAAGAAGGGTAACTTTGGCTTAGTATTTCAGTCCAAAATTAATAATTTTTCATACTCGAAAAGGAACTGTTTGTAACAGGAACACATGACTTAAGAAGGGTTACTTTGGCTTAGTATTTCAGTTCAAAATTATAATAATGTTTCATACTCGAAAAGGAACTGTTTGTAACAGGAACACATGACTTAAGAAGGATAAGTTTGGCTTTGTATTTCAGTCCAAAATTAATAATTTTTCATACTCGAAAAGGAACTGTTTGTAACAGGAACACATGACTTAAGAAGGGTAACTTTGGCTTAGTATTTCAGTTCAAAATTAATAATTTTTCATACTCGAAAAGGAACTGTTTGTAACAGGAACACATGAGTTAAGAAGGGTAACTTTGGCTTTGTATTTCAGTCCAAAATTAATAATTTTTCATACTCGAAAAGGAACTGTTTGTAACAGGAACACATGACTTAAGAAGGGTAACTTTGGCTTAGTATTTCAGTTCAAAATTAATAATTTTTCATACTCGAAAATGAACTATTTGTAACAGGAACATATGAGTTAAGAAGGCTAAGTTTGGCTTTGTATTTCAGTCCAAAATTAATAATTTTTAATACTCGAAAATGAACTATTTGTAACAGGAACATATGAGTTAAGATGGCTAAGTTTGGCTTTGTATTTCAGTCCACAAATAATAATTTGTCGGACTCGAAAACGAATTTTGGTAATAGGAACACATGAGTTAAGAAGGGTAACTTTGGCTTAGTATTTCAGTCCAAAATTAATAATTTTTCATACTCGAAAAGGAACTGTTTGTAACAGCAACACGTGACTTAAGAAGGGTAACTTTGGCTTAGTATTTCAGTTCAAAATTAATAATGTTTCATACTCGAAAAGGAACTGTTTGTAACAGGAATACATGACTTAAGAAGGGTAAGTTTGGCTTTGTATTTCAGTCCACAAATAATAATTTGTCGGACTCGAAAACGAACTTTTGGTAATAGGAACACATGAGTTAAGAAGGGTAACTTTGGCTTAGTATTTCAGTTCAAAATTAATAATTTTTCATACTCGAAAAGGAACTGTTTGTAACAGGAACACATGAGTTAAAAAGGGTAAGTTTGGCTTTGTATTTCAGTCTAAAATTAATAATGTTTCACACTCGAAAACTAAATGTCTATAACAGGAACACATGAGCTAAGAAGGTTAAGTTTCGCTTTGTATTTCAGTCCAAAATTAATAATTTTTAATACTCGAAAATGAACTATTTGTAACAGGAACACATGAGTTAAGAAGGGTAAGTTTGGCTTTGTATTTCAGTCTAAAATTAATAATGTTTCGCACTCGAAAACTAAATGTCTGTAACAGGAACACATGAGCTAAGAAGGTTAAGTTTCGCTTTGTATTTCAGTCCAAAATTAATAATTTTTCATACTCGAAAAGGAACTGTTTGTAACAGGAACACATGACTTAAGAAGGGTAACTTTGGCTTAGTATTTCAGTTCAAAATTAATAATTTTTCATACTCGAAAAGGAACTGATTGTAACAGGAACACATGAGTTAAGAAGGGTAAGTTTGGCTTTGTATTTCAGTCTAAAATTAATAATGTTTCGCACTCGAAAACTAAATGTCTGTAACAGGAACACATGAGCTAAGAAGGTTAAGTTTCGCTTTGTATTTCAGTCCAAAATTAATAATTTTTCATACTCGAAAAGGAACTGTTTGTAACAGGAACACATGAGTTAAGAAGACTAAGTTTGGCTTTGTATTATTGATAATTTGCCGTACTCGAAAATGAACTTTTGGTAATAGGAACACATGAGCTAAGAAGGGTAAGTTTGGCTGTGTATTTCAGTCCAAAATTGATAATTTGTCGCACTCGAAAACGAACTTATGGTAATAGGAACACATGAGTTAAGAAGGGTAACTTTGGCTTAGTATTTCAGTCCAAAATTAATAATTTTTCATACTCGAAAAGGAACTGTTTGTAACAGGAACACATGAGTTAAGAAGACTAAGTTTGGCTTTGTATTATTGATAATTTGCCGTACTCGAAAATGAACTTTTGGTAATAGGAACACATGAGCTAAGAAGGGTAAGTTTGGCTGTGTATTTCAGTCCAAAATTGATAATTTGTCGCACTCGAAAACGAACTTATGGTAATTGGAACACATGAGTTAAGAAGGGTAACTTTGGCTTAGTATTTCAGTCCAAAATTAATAATTTTTCATACTCGAAAAGGAACTGTTTGTAACAGGAACACATGAGTTAAGAAGACTAAGTTTGGCTTTGTATTATTGATAATTTGCCGTACTCGAAAATGAACTTTTGGTAATAGGAACACATGAGCTAAGAAGGGTAAGTTTGGCTGTGTATTTCAGTCCAAAATTGATAATTTGTCGCACTCGAAAACGAACTTATGGTAATAGGAACACATGAGTTAAGAAGGGTAACTTTGGCTTAGTATTTCAGTCCAAAATTAATAATTTTTCATACTCGAAAAGGAACTGTTTGTAACAGGAACACATGAGTTAAGAAGACTAAGTTTGGCTTTGTATTATTGATAATTTGCCGTACTCGAAAATGAACTTTTGGTAATAGGAACACATGAGCTAAGAAGGGTAAGTTTGGCTGTGTATTTCAGTCCAAAATTGATAATTTGTCGCACTCGAAAACGAACTTATGGTAATAGGAACACATGAGTTAAGAAGGGTAACTTTGGCTTAGTATTTCAGTGCAAAATTAATAATTTTTCATACTCGAAAAGGAACTGTTTGTAACAGGAACACATGAGTTAAGAAGACTAAGTTTGGCTTTGTATTATTGATAATTTGCCGTACTCGAAAATGAACTTTTGGTAATAGGAACACATGAGCTAAGAAGGGTAAGTTTGGCTGTGTATTTCAGTCCAAAATTGATAATTTGTCGCACTCGAAAACGAACTTATGGTAATAGGAACACATGAGTTAAGAAGGGTAACTTTGGCTTAGTATTTCAGTCCAAAATTAATAATTTTTCATACTCGAAAAGGAACTGTTTGTAACAGGAACACATGAGTTAAGAAGGGTAACTTTGGCTTTGTATTTCAGTCCAAAATTAATAATTTTTCATACTCGAAAAGGAACTGTTTGTAACAGGAACACATGACTTAAGAAGGGTAACTTTGGCTTAGTATTTCAGTTCAAAATTAATAATTTTTCATACTCGAAAATGAACTATTTGTAACAGGAACATATGAGTTAAGAAGGCTAAGTTTGGCTTTGTATTTCAGTCCAAAATTAATAATTTTTAATACTCGAAAATGAACTATTTGTAACAGGAACATATGAGTTAAGATGGCTAAGTTTGGCTTTGTATTTCAGTCCACAAATAATAATTTGTCGGACTCGAAAACGAATTTTGGTAATAGGAACACATGAGTTAAGAAGGGTAACTTTGGCTTAGTATTTCAGTCCAAAATTAATAATTTTTCATACTCGAAAAGGAACTGTTTGTAACAGCAACACGTGACTTAAGAAGGGTAACTTTGGCTTAGTATTTCAGTTCAAAATTAATAATGTTTCATACTCGAAAAGGAACTGTTTGTAACAGGAATACATGACTTAAGAAGGGTAAGTTTGGCTTTGTATTTCAGTCCACAAATAATAATTTGTCGGACTCGAAAACGAACTTTTGGTAATAGGAACACATGAGTTAAGAAGGGTAACTTTGGCTTAGTATTTCAGTTCAAAATTAATAATTTTTCATACTCGAAAAGGAACTGTTTGTAACAGGAACACATGAGTTAAAAAGGGTAAGTTTGGCTTTGTATTTCAGTCTAAAATTAATAATGTTTCACACTCGAAAACTAAATGTCTATAACAGGAACACATGAGCTAAGAAGGTTAAGTTTCGCTTTGTATTTCAGTCCAAAATTAATAATTTTTAATACTCGAAAATGAACTATTTGTAACAGGAACACATGAGTTAAGAAGGGTAAGTTTGGCTTTGTATTTCAGTCTAAAATTAATAATGTTTCGCACTCGAAAACTAAATGTCTGTAACAGGAACACATGAGCTAAGAAGGTTAAGTTTCGCTTTGTATTTCAGTCCAAAATTAATAATTTTTCATACTCGAAAAGGAACTGTTTGTAACAGGAACACATGACTTAAGAAGGGTAACTTTGGCTTAGTATTTCAGTTCAAAATTAATAATTTTTCATACTCGAAAAGGAACTGATTGTAACAGGAACACATGAGTTAAGAAGGGTAAGTTTGGCTTTGTATTTCAGTCTAAAATTAATAATGTTTCGCACTCGAAAACTAAATGTCTGTAACAGGAACACATGAGCTAAGAAGGTTAAGTTTCGCTTTGTATTTCAGTCCAAAATTAATAATTTTTCATACTCGAAAAGGAACTGTTTGTAACAGGAACACATGAGTTAAGAAGACTAAGTTTGGCTTTGTATTATTGATAATTTGCCGTACTCGAAAATGAACTTTTGGTAATAGGAACACATGAGCTAAGAAGGGTAAGTTTGGCTGTGTATTTCAGTCCAAAATTGATAATTTGTCGCACTCGAAAACGAACTTATGGTAATAGGAACACATGAGTTAAGAAGGGTAACTTTGGCTTAGTATTTCAGTCCAAAATTAATAATTTTTCATACTCGAAAAGGAACTGTTTGTAACAGGAACACATGAGTTAAGAAGACTAAGTTTGGCTTTGTATTATTGATAATTTGCCGTACTCGAAAATGAACTTTTGGTAATAGGAACACATGAGCTAAGAAGGGTAAGTTTGGCTGTGTATTTCAGTCCAAAATTGATAATTTGTCGCACTCGAAAACGAACTTATGGTAATAGGAACACATGAGTTAAGAAGGGTAACTTTGGCTTAGTATTTCAGTGCAAAATTAATAATTTTTCATACTCGAAAAGGAACTGTTTGTAACAGGAACACATGAGTTAAGAAGACTAAGTTTGGCTTTGTATTATTGATAATTTGCCGTACTCGAAAATGAACTTTTGGTAATAGGAACACATGAGCTAAGAAGGGTAAGTTTGGCTGTGTATTTCAGTCCAAAATTGATAATTTGTCGCACTCGAAAACGAACTTATGGTAATTGGAACACATGAGTTAAGAAGGGTAACTTTGGCTTAGTATTTCAGTCCAAAATTAATAATTTTTCATACTCGAAAAGGAACTGTTTGTAACAGGAACACATGAGTTAAGAAGACTAAGTTTGGCTTTGTATTATTGATAATTTGCCGTACTCGAAAATGAACTTTTGGTAATAGGAACACATGAGCTAAGAAGGGTAAGTTTGGCTGTGTATTTCAGTCCAAAATTGATAATTTGTCGCACTCGAAAACGAACTTATGGTAATAGGAACACATGAGTTAAGAAGGGTAACTTTGGCTTAGTATTTCAGTGCAAAATTAATAATTTTTCATACTCGAAAAGGAACTGTTTGTAACAGGAACACATGAGTTAAGAAGACTAAGTTTGGCTTTGTATTATTGATAATTTGCCGTACTCGAAAATGAACTTTTGGTAATAGGAACACATGAGCTAAGAAGGGTAAGTTTGGCTGTGTATTTCAGTCCAAAATTGATAATTTGTCGCACTCGAAAACGAACTTATGGTAATAGGAACACATGAGTTAAGAAGGGTAACTTTGGCTTAGTATTTCAGTCCAAAATTAATAATTTTTCATACTCGAAAAGGAACTGTTTGTAACAGGAACACATGAGTTAAGAAGGGTAACTTTGGCTTTGTATTTCAGTCCAAAATTAATAATTTTTCATACTCGAAAAGGAACTGTTTGTAACAGGAACACATGACTTAAGAAGGGTAACTTTGGCTTAGTATTTCAGTTCAAAATTAATAATTTTTCATACTCGAAAATGAACTATTTGTAACAGGAACATATGAGTTAAGAAGGCTAAGTTTGGCTTTGTATTTCAGTCCAAAATTAATAATTTTTAATACTCGAAAATGAACTATTTGTAACAGGAACATATGAGTTAAGATGGCTAAGTTTGGCTTTGTATTTCAGTCCAAAATTGATAATTTGTCGCACTCGAAAACGAACTTATGGTAATAGGAACACATGAGTTAAGAAGGGTAACTTTGGCTTAGTATTTCAGTCCAAAATTAATAATTTTTCATACTCGAAAAGGAACTGTTTGTAACAGGAACACATGAGTTAAGAAGGGTAACTTTGGCTTTGTATTTCAGTCCAAAATTAATAATTTTTCATACTCGAAAAGGAACTGTTTGTAACAGGAACACATGACTTAAGAAGGGTAACTTTGGCTTAGTATTTCAGTTCAAAATTAATAATTTTTCATACTCGAAAATGAACTATTTGTAACAGGAACATATGAGTTAAGAAGGCTAAGTTTGGCTTTGTATTTCAGTCCAAAATTAATAATTTTTAATACTCGAAAATGAACTATTTGTAACAGGAACATATGAGTTAAGATGGCTAAGTTTGGCTTTGTATTTCAGTCCACAAATAATAATTTGTCGGACTCGAAAACGAATTTTGGTAATAGGAACACATGAGTTAAGAAGGGTAACTTTGGCTTAGTATTTCAGTCCAAAATTAATAATTTTTCATACTCGAAAAGGAACTGTTTGTAACAGCAACACGTGACTTAAGAAGGGTAACTTTGGCTTAGTATTTCAGTTCAAAATTAATAATGTTTCATACTCGAAAAGGAACTGTTTGTAACAGGAATACATGACTTAAGAAGGGTAAGTTTGGCTTTGTATTTCAGTCCACAAATAATAATTTGTCGGACTCGAAAACGAACTTTTGGTAATAGGAACACATGAGTTAAGAAGGGTAACTTTGGCTTAGTATTTCAATTCAAAATTAATAATTTTTCATACTCGAAAAGGAACTGTTTGTAACAGGAACACATGAGTTAAAAAGGGTAAGTTTGGCTTTGTATTTCAGTCTAAAATTAATAATGTTTCACACTCGAAAACTAAATGTCTATAACAGGAACACATGAGCTAAGAAGGTTAAGTTTCGCTTTGTATTTCAGTCCAAAATTAATAATTTTTAATACTCGAAAATGAACTATTTGTAACAGGAACACATGAGTTAAGAAGGGTAAGTTTGGCTTTGTATTTCAGTCTAAAATTAATAATGTTTCGCACTCGAAAACTAAATGTCTGTAACAGGAACACATGAGCTAAGAAGGTTAAGTTTCGCTTTGTATTTCAGTCCAAAATTAATAATTTTTCATACTCGAAAAGGAACTGTTTGTAACAGGAACACATGAGTTAAGAAGACTAAGTTTGGCTTTGTATTATTGATAATTTGCCGTACTCGAAAATGAACTTTTGGTAATAGGAACACATGAGCTAAGAAGGGTAAGTTTGGCTGTGTATTTCAGTCCAAAATTGATAATTTGTCGCACTCGAAAACGAACTTATGGTAATAGGAACACATGAGTTAAGAAGGGTAACTTTGGCTTAGTATTTCAGTCCAAAATTAATAATTTTTCATACTCGAAAAGGAACTGTTTGTAACAGGAACACATGAGTTAAGAAGACTAAGTTTGGCTTTGTATTATTGATAATTTGCCGTACTCGAAAATGAACTTTTGGTAATAGGAACACATGAGCTAAGAAGGGTAAGTTTGGCTGTGTATTTCAGTCCAAAATTGATAATTTGTCGCACTCGAAAACGAACTTATGGTAATAGGAACACATGAGTTAAGAAGGGTAACTTTGGCTTAGTATTTCAGTGCAAAATTAATAATTTTTCATACTCGAAAAGGAACTGTTTGTAACAGGAACACATGAGTTAAGAAGACTAAGTTTGGCTTTGTATTATTGATAATTTGCCGTACTCGAAAATGAACTTTTGGTAATAGGAACACATGAGCTAAGAAGGGTAAGTTTGGCTGTGTATTTCAGTCCAAAATTGATAATTTGTCGCACTCGAAAACGAACTTATGGTAATTGGAACACATGAGTTAAGAAGGGTAACTTTGGCTTAGTATTTCAGTCCAAAATTAATAATTTTTCATACTCGAAAAGGAACTGTTTGTAACAGGAACACATAAGTTAAGAAGACTAAGTTTGGCTTTGTATTATTGATAATTTGCCGTACTCGAAAATGAACTTTTGGTAATAGGAACACATGAGCTAAGAAGGGTAAGTTTGGCTGTGTATTTCAGTCCAAAATTGATAATTTGTCGCACTCGAAAACGAACTTATGGTAATAGGAACACATGAGTTAAGAAGGGTAACTTTGGCTTAGTATTTCAGTCCAAAATTAATAATTTTTCATACTCGAAAAGGAACTGTTTGTAACAGGAACACATGAGTTAAGAAGACTAAGTTTGGCTTTGTATTATTGATAATTTGCCGTACTCGAAAATGAACTTTTGGTAATAGGAACACATGAGCTAAGAAGGGTAAGTTTGGCTGTGTATTTCAGTCCAAAATTGATAATTTGTCGCACTCGAAAACGAACTTATGGTAATAGGAACACATGAGTTAAGAAGGGTAACTTTGGCTTAGTATTTCAGTGCAAAATTAATAATTTTTCATACTCGAAAAGGAACTGTTTGTAACAGGAACACATGAGTTAAGAAGACTAAGTTTGGCTTTGTATTATTGATAATTTGCCGTACTCGAAAATGAACTTTTGGTAATAGGAACACATGAGCTAAGAAGGGTAAGTTTGGCTGTGTATTTCAGTCCAAAATTGATAATTTGTCGCACTCGAAAACGAACTTATGGTAATAGGAACACATGAGTTAAGAAGGGTAACTTTGGCTTAGTATTTCAGTGCAAAATTAATAATTTTTCATACTCGAAAAGGAACTAGGAACCAAACATTTTGGCAGCATCATGTGATATCTGATACCTATGAACTGACAGGATGTTGTTCATGTATCGCTAACGGAACGAGAAATTACAGCTTTTTCCATTAGTAGAAATGTCTTTACATTATAAACTGTTACATTCACTATTTATAAATGCAAAATAAATTTGATCATTTGTATAGAATTACAAAGGGATTAATAATTATTACTTTAATAATTTGGATCTTCTTAACAATAATACAACAACATACCGCTAGATGGTTCTGTCCAGCAAACATCGAGCGATGCATAATGTCAAATGTCAAGCTCCTTTTTATCGACAAAATCATAAACAGTGAATTGTAAAAATGGATGATGTTTTGACAGAAACCGTGCCTGCAGAGGATTTAAAAGTACGTATTTTGTTTAAATCAGCGTATAAGCCATCAAATTATAATCAGGAATAACCCGTAATGTTAATTTTCAAAAGGTTAACAAAACTTTTCCGCTTTCGACGTTGTTTGGTTAATTTTTTGCGTGACATGTATCAATTGTTATGACTCATTCATGAATTCGATCATGTACAACCTTTGCACCCCTCAGAAATATAATTGCACTTGGTAATAACACGAATTTTTATTTCAGAGGTTCGAGCAGGTATATCATGAACAGCTATATAAGAACGATGTTACCCCGAAAGCGCAGTTTGAGTATGCTTGGTGCCTTGTCCGAAGCAAATACCCCGCAGATATAAAAAAGGGCGTAGTTTTATTACAAGAGCTATATAAGTCTCACGAAGAAGGTCAAAGGGATTATTTATATTATTTAGCGATTGGAACCGCTAGGCTAAAGGAATATTCCAAAGCTTTAAGTTATGTGCGGGCGTTTTTATCCATCGAGCCGGGAAACCCCCAAGTCATATCATTAGAATCAACTATCAAAAAGAAAATGGATAAAGAAGGGCTTGTTGGTATGGCCATGGCTGGTGGAGTGGTACTCGCTGTTGGAGCATTGGTCGGGCTAGGAATGGCGGTTGCGAGTAAAAAATAGAACAGAATTCCCAAATATTTATACTTGTGATTGTTTATTATAACTTCCTTTTATTTACTTCTTTCTATAAAATATCTCCATATATGTCCTGTTATTTTATAACTATTGTTAGGTAATGTAAATTATGTAAAAAATAAGAATTAAAGACTGTAAAGTAACCAAAGTGTACTAGATGTGGAATGGTAGAAAATATATTCAAACCCTGTACATTTCAAGTCAATTTCAAAGGCCGTTTCATAATAATGCTTTTCTGTACTTGAATATATTTTTTTGCCAGATTGTGTTTTGTAGCTGTAGATTTGAAAAGGTGGTTTTAGAAGTGAGATAATTTTTGCAAATCAGTATATGGTGTTAATTATTTAAATATAAGAACTACAAATACCAGTGTTTTAAATTTTTAATTTTCTGATGTAAAGTATTCTTGCATAAATTTGATATTTAAAAAATAAAATGAACTAATATGCGGTGCTTTTCTACAATATTTTCTTAATGGTGTAAAACTAAATGCAGGTGCGTAGAATGCATGTTTGGTGCATAAACAGGAAATGACTTCCTATTCTTAGAAAGAAAAATATTTAAATTTGTTTGATATAATGCAGTAAGTTTATTAAACCAGTCTTATTTAGGAAACACAAGTTATTCTGAGCCGTTTGGGTTACCGTAACCTGACAGGTTGTTTTCGGTTTAATGTATTTATGGTAAGTTTTGCAAAAATTTTATTATTCTTAGAATTTCCAAATACTTAGTAACTTGGATCAATGAATATAATAATGCAAGGCAATATGCCAATTAAATTAAAAGCGTGGGTGATATTGTATAATATTGTGGCTATGTGTAATTGAGGTACCTACCTAGTAACGTAAAAAATTCATTCAAAGGTTTCTAATTTATATTCTTGAATTAATTTCGATGCACTTCTGAGTACCACCATAATTGCACAAGCAATCTTAATTGCATCGTCAGCCTCTTGTACCTTTGTACCACTGTGTGCACAGTGTAAACAACATCAAGGGATCGTTGCTTTTTAGCAAGAAACTTCATGTATCTAAGACAATAATTCTCTCTTTCAGGCACTCTAATCTCCAAACTGATCTTTATCTCTAAAATAATATGGAAGGAACATATTGTAATAAGTACCTAAACATAGTAGTCCAGTCAAATTAGACAATTATGTGGCAAAACTTCGGAAAAATTCAACGTGAGCTGAATTTTTGTGCACACCTTTATTTAGTGTTTTTAAACAACATATCAAAAGTACCCTTGATTTGACCTTGAGCTTCTTGAATTATTGGGCTTAAAGGTGCGAAAAATTGGTTTTTCGCTTATATCTTCTTTTCTATTGACTTTAGATATAGAATAGTTTACAGAGAAATTGAAGGCTATAAAATTCTGTACAAAGAAGTACTCTTGTGGTTTTTTCGTGGGACCAACCGTTTTCGCGTAATGTGATGTTAAACGTCTAAGTCAAGGTTAACGAAGTACCCCACTCCACACCACCTTTGAGCTTGAGTACGAGGCGCGTTTTTGTTTTACGTGGTATCCACTGTCTCAGTCGGTCCAAATATTCATAATACTTAATAAAAAAAAAGCCAAAATAGAGTTACATTAAGCTTCTTCATCCTCATCTTCTTCTCCTTCCATATCGCATTGTTTCAGGTAATCCTTAGAAAGAGTTTCTAATTGACTCTCATCTTTTTCTCTATCAAATCCTGTTTCCACGATATCTTCGATGGTATTAGCATTTAAACACGATTGTCCAGTCAAATAAGTATTTTTCTTTTCTATTGACTTTAGGTAAAGTCTACAGAAAAATTGAAGGCTATAAAATACTTAGGTATTTGACTGGACAATCGCGTTTAAATGCTTTTAGGGTTTAGTCGAAATTAAACACAGTAATTACTAATTAAATATTTATTGCAAAAGACACGTGGTTGGAGCACTTGAGTTGAAGTCTTTAATAGAGCGTAACCTCTCTTACCAAAGTCGACGAAGAAGAAGGAAGCGTCGAGCCTTTGCGCTCGCTTTTATCTGCTCGGTTGCATTAGAACTATACAAAACATTATTAGAAAATTTCAATCGGAAGGCTGCGTAATAAATTCCCATAAAACAAGAAGTAAAATTAATCACATATTAACTGAAGAAATAAAATTAAATATTCTCTGCTTCGTTGAACAAAATCCCATAGTATCACTACGAGAAATAGCTGTATATTTTGATGTTTCCAAAAGCTCAGTTTTTAAAACACTGAAAGAATTTAAATATATGTAAATCATACAAATTCTCCAACCAGCAGCAACAATTTGATGAAGACAGAGAAAAATAAAGAACAACCTTTTGTGAAACTTTGTTTAATTTGCTCAATGGACATGAATACATTTTAAATAAGATAGTTTTTAGTGATGAAGCAACTTTCACAGTAAATGGAAAAGTCAATTCGCAAAATTTCCAGTGTGTATTCTATTCCTCATTTATCCATTTTATCTTGATAATCCCATTCCTTAGATATTGGTCCTGCACTAACCAACGTTTACAAAACTTTACTCACACTCAATACACTGGGAAAGTTATTGTGTGGCTTGGAATAGTTGAAAATAGGCTTATCGGTCCATATTTTATTGACGGGAATCTCAATACAGCCAAATTTTTGGAGCTGTTAATGCAGTAGTTTATTAATTTGATACTCCTATTATTAATACATTAATTTAATAAAGTATGTTCCACGTCAGTACTTTTTTAGTTTGGATGATGCACAACCGGTTGAGTGCTAGCTATCACTCGATTGGTGCTGGTGCGCACTTGGTGCGCACTAAGTGCTTGAATGTGGAAAACGCTATTAGAGAGGCAGATGTTCTAAAAGAATTAGAAATAGGGCTAGTTTTAGAGTTTATCGAGAAAAAATAGCTTAGTTTGTGGAGATATTTATAACACATGGAAGAAACGAGACCAGTGAAGAGAGTATAAGAAGCCGGAATACAAAGGAAACGAGTTCCTGGAAGACCAAGCGAAACGGGAGATAAACTAATAAAAAAAAAACAGAGGATAAAATGTAGGCAGTGTAAGAAGCATTATTAAAAACAGGAAACAAGGGAAACAATGTGTGCGCACAACACAATGGTGCAGATAACCACAACCCCACACGAAAGGCAAAAGGGGTATCTATCATATATACAGCGTGTCCCCGGATAGGGTTTGGCAAAAATTTATTGTAAACCAAGCAGACCTAGACTACAAAAGATGGAAACGTTTTTCAAAAATGGGAGGTGGTTTGGTGGTTCAGGTGAGTGGGGGTAACTATTCTTGGTCTTTTGAGAAAGGCTACTTGGTTCTATAGATTCTGTTGGGATATGATAAGAGCGTGCAATATGTTTATCTTTTTCTCTGGTAAAGTTGCTTCGTTAGGTTACAGCAATCTCGCCTTAACTCTGGTGTCCACAAACACGATTGCTAGTGCATGTGCTTCACAATCAAAGAATCGCGCGCTATGTACGTATGTACGTGCCAACACAGTGACTGGGCCGGACTAAACTGACCCCAAGACAAGAGTGCCTCATACATGCCCCGTGCTCGACACGTATAAAATAGAGCCAGCCACGGCTGGTCCAAGAGACTTTACTAAGTCGCATTATAAAATATTGCTACAAAATACTACTGTAATTTTATTTATTAAACAATAAAACGTGTTGGAAATGTATCAAAAAATAATAATTACAACAAATATAGCTGGGGCCTGGTTCCTTAGGCCCCTATAAACGAGCCGCCCCTGGAAGAACCCATATCCAGATTATGTAAGAAGAAAGATGGTTTTCGTATGTAAAACCACAGTATAGATACAAAACAGTAGGTTCACTTCGTGTCGGCACCTGTGATGTTCGTGTCGCCGAATATCTACTGCGCACTACGCCAGGAGTGGATTCTATCAGTTAATTTAGAGGAAGCAATTTTGAATTTGACATAACTCGTTACATTGAAAATTCGTATGAAAACAGATTAACGCCTTCCACGCGATTTTACACCAGTAATAGACACGTAATTCACCACGCATATAGCTGGGAGTTGAACATGTGCACTGTAATATAGCGACACAATTCCGGGCAAGTGAACTTACTGTTTTGTATCTATACTGTGGTAAAACTCTTGCTTAATGAAGATATCCACTCCTGGGAGGAACTAATTTTCGAAAAGCTCTAACAAAGAGGACCTGGTAAAAATACTATTAAACCTGATAAAGACGGTAAACCTTCTTACTTGAATAAGCAACATGATGAGTAATAAAATAAGTCTTAAGGCGGCAGTGTTAGTGGCACTAAATGACCAAATCCCTTCTCATCAGGCGCTATACAAAAGAAATAGGCTATGAGCTATGACCAAAGAGCAGTATGCTCTTTGCTATGACCTACGTTCCTTCTGACTTTTGTGAAGTGTAAACTAAATTCAATACTGAAAATTCATGTGTTGCAATGGAGGCAGCACAATGGGCCCATAACAGGTCTAAGCGCATGTAACGTAAGTCACTCTCCACCCATAATCCAGATCCAGATCCAGATGTGTTTGTAGCATATATTAGAATAAATAGCAATAATCCGTTAACTTACTGTAATATAATATTTTAAGCTGAAGCAGCTTTATTAGCATCATTCCATTATACAAATAATAAACTAATCTCGATGCCTTTTTTCCTCACAGACCATATAAACTAATGATATGATCTATGGGCCAGCAAAAAGTAAAAACTTCGTTGGGCACCTATACCCCTTAGATCGTTGAATGATCGTTGTGCCCAATTATTATTAGTATATTATTCTTAATTTAGCATTTCTGAATTCTATGGTTGGCCAATATAATATTTATTTCATACAGAAAAGTTTCCTTTTTATCGTGGCATGTTTGTAAATAGAAACTTCAAACATTCTTTGTATGCATTGACCCAATATTACTGGGATATGGTTAAAATGATAAAATTTAAAAATTGTAGTCTATGAATAGCTACTTTAAATAATCTAAAATAAGGAATTCACGTTCTCAAGGCCAATTGACTTGAACTGACGAATCCTTTCTTTTACAAATATTGAATTGCATAATTGATAGCATGTAAATCTTTAATTCTAAAAAGACGAAATACAAAAACAGTAAACTAATGTCACTTTCATTTTAGAGGTAAAAATCCCAGAACTTATTCCGTAATTGTCCACCAATTATTTAATTAAAACACATCACAGGATAATTTTAGTTCGATGTTTAGTCATAAGGGAAGTATACAAACGGATTTTATGTACGCCAAGGGGACCATTAATATTCAAATGTAGAAAAACATACAAAAATCTGACGATTATTCTTAGAATTTGTCAGTGCCTGACTGAAGGCTATTTGCAAAATTAAGTGTTAGTACTCTGGGGAAAACTCCTCCTGACCCAGTTCAGTTGATGGTCGTTGGGTAACATTTGTCAATGCACGCACTGTCCCAGATACGATTTTTTAATCTTTTTTTTCCTGGTAAACATCGTTACTTAACCGAGTTTTAAGGGAATCATTTTAATATCCTTAAGTTCCCCAATACTGAAATCGAATCCAATTCGGATATGGCCAAATTTACGACCGTGCATTTACGCGAATGAAATTATAGGAATACATTTGCATAGTTGGCATAGTTCGTGCGTTTATTTTATAGGCCAAAAAGAAATATTAGCTGTTAATTGTGCATGTTTGTTAGTGCAGGAGGCGGTATGGCATCTTTACTTATTATATGTTACACGTACATTTTGCCAAAATATTTCGACTCGTGGCAAAATTGCAAATTTGCGAATACTTCCGTGTTTCATTTATGTTTGAATGAATACAACCCGTAGTAATTACTTCTTAACTGTTAGCTTGAGCGCACGTGTAACAGGATAATTGTACTATTTACGACTAACAAGACTTTATATTCCAAAAACGTTACTGCATACTCATTTGGAAATGTAGACAACCTTTCAAGAAAGCAGACACTTCCACTTCACCGCATACCGATATTGTGTAAACGTCTACCGAGAACTTGTTAGGACGAATTAATTTTCCCTGAATCTAATTAGTTTTAATAAACAGATCTTCAACCGAGAGATTAATTTTAGGACATTCATCAAGTGATGCTCGTGACGGGATCAAAATAACGGCTAATTTTATTTCCAACAGCTAGGTTATTGGATATTCACTCCGAAGTTTATTAAAAATTGAATTCAATAAACGACGAGAAGGAAGGATGCGTATTTGTAATTTGAAATAGGAATGCAATTCTGCAATTCAGCACTCAAATTTTTTTAACAATGAATTGGTTTAGTGTCTTTAGCCACCTGTTTATCGCAGTTTAGAGAACGAAAATGCGTGCCCTTTTTCATTTCACCAAACAAATTAAATTCAGAATATGGAGGATATGATATGGAAGCAGTTTTATTAGCAAAGTATCCCTAGTTTTTTCTCAAAAGAAAGATTACTGCAGTTGTGTATTTACAGCATCTTTACTTTTTATACCATATGAACAAAAATTATTTAGATAAGGGATGGCCATGGTGAATAGAATCACTGCCTTTGAAAGGTTCAGCTTGTTGTTGGTTCTACATGTCAATTAAATGTCAGTTTCGATTTGAATTTTTATTCATCATGGTATTCTCGCAATTATATAAGCGATTCGTCATTGAATCTTATTTTCGTAATGGAAATCTTGAAAATGGGGAATGGATGTACAGTACTCGAGCTTGCCTTGTTGAATTTCGACAACAGTTTCCTGATCTTGTATTCTTGGAGGCTGACTTTTTCAATGTGGTAATATCACACCCGAAATGCTCCGAAACGCATTTGAAAACATGAAAAGGCGTGTAAATTTATGTTTGCACGAGAATGGTGGCCATTTTCAACATCTAATGTAATAAATTGAAAATAAACCCCGTAGTTTAATAACTAAGTTTTATTTGACAAGCTGATTAGCTTACATAGCCTATATAATATACTACTAACCATGAATCAAACATGCAAGGTACGTTCAGAATTCCAAAGCCACCCTTTATCTAAATAATTTTTGTTCATATGGTAGTACTTAATAGTAGTACTGAAAGGTTTAAGTTTAACGTAAATTCCTTCGCATGTAGCCTCCTGCAGGTTCTAAAATTGATAAGCTTTAGTCCAACCTTCCTTAGTTGATAAGAAAATGCGATATTCTCATCTGCATCCTTATAGTTCCCCATCCTAAAACATCTGCGGAACTGTCGACGTTATACTAAAAATCTATTTAAAATTTCATATTAATTTCTTAATCTTTCAGCAACCTTTTGTAAGGGTTGCTTTAAGACACCACATAAAAAAAAACAGTTTATATAAATAACCAAAAATATGATAAATGTAAAAACAGAAAGACAGTTAGGCTACAAATTTTAGAAATTGGAATGGGTTTTTCGTACTTTCTATTAAGTGCTGGTACAACTCTTATAATTGCAAGGCTGTGATCTGCCGGTTTTGCATTATAATGTCTGTATGTTTTAAAATTTTAGTAATGAAATGATTTTCATAATGCCTTTTCAAAAATGACGTGTTGCAGTATACTTACGCCATTTGCAATTAAGAATAAGAATGAATGGAAAATCTTTCAGATAACAAGCATAATGTTTATACAGCAGAGTTTCAATTCAGGAATAGTCCTTTTCATTTTATGCTTTAAAACTTAATATAATAATTAATCAATATACATAAATAAGGGGCGTAAGGGGTGACGACTAACATCAGTAACATAAATAATATAATAGGTCACCCAACTGTCAACCTCACCTGCACGCGGTGCGCCCTGCTATATAACGAACGAGGCTCTGGCGACCGAGCAATGGCGGTATATCCATGAAATGAAACATGTTGGAGGAAATGCTAACATAGAGACCTATAGATTTTAAGAAACAAGACCGACGAAGAAGGAAACGGGAAACCACTTCGTCAGAATAAATACATACATATATGTATCTTCCCAAGTAATGCAGCACATTATTAATAATAACTATGATGTCTTCAAGAGTTAAATTTCAATCCGGAAGTAAAATACCTAGTCCCCCATTCGGATTTCCGGGCGGGGACAACTAATGAGGGCAGAAAAAATAAATACACAGAAAAGATAGCATGCTGGAATGTAAGAACACTGCTACAAGCAGGAAAACTGGAAAACTTAAAAAGAGAAATTGAAATAAACGAGATAAGCATAGCAGGACTAAGCGAAATAAGATGGCCTCTGCAAGGAGATTTCTGGTCGGGAGAATATAGGATAATACATACAAACGCTACGAAAGAGGGAAACAATGGAGTAGGCGTGATATTGAACAAACAGTTCGGAAAGAGAGTAACAGAGTATAGATTACACAATGAAAGAATTATGAGAGTACGAATAAATACAAAATCTAGTGACACAATAATGATACAAGTATACATGCCGACTACGAACCATGATGACGATGAAGTAGAGAAAGTATATGAAGATATAGAAGAACTGATGAAACACGTAAAAGGAGACGAAAACTTAATAATCATGGGAGACTGGAATGCGGTGATAGGAGAAGGGAAAGAAAGCAATATAGTGGGAAGCTATGGACTGGGAAAAAGGAATCCCCGGGGAAAACGCCTTGCAGAATTCTGCGGAAAACACAAGCTAGTAATAACTAATACAATATTCCAACACCACGTTCGAAGACGTTATACATGGAAAATGCCAGGAGATATAAAAAGATTTCAACTAGACTATATAATAGTCAAACATAGGTTCAAAATCCAAGTCAAAGATTCCAGAAGTTACTCAGGTCCTGATATTGACAGTGACCATAATATAGTGATAATGAAATATAGGCTCCAATTCAAAAACTTGAAAAAGACAGAATCAGCACCAATATGGGATTTAGACAAACTAAAAGAAGAAGACAAAAAATAGCTCTGCAAACAAAAATACAAAAAGAAATAAACAACAATATAACAATCGATGAACGATGTATAAAAATTGAACAAGGAATAATAAACGGCACAAAAAATATAGAAAACCCACGCCTACTCGTACTTGTAGGGCCTCGGCTGCACCTCGGCCTACAAACGTACTCGCACTTGCAAAGTGACAGTTTCTAGCCTTGTGATACAAATAACTATTTTTGTCTAGATTTACATACTTTCCGTTTAAAAGTATACCAAAGATAAAAGTCGAGCAGCATAATAGTAATAGGTTAAAAAAATTTCCTGAGCTTACTGCCACTTCTTTCATAATTTTTAAAAATTCTTTTAAGGCTGTGTAGATTTTTAGGTGAATTCTTCCGTTTAAATATTCTGCCTTGCACAATGCCCAAAAATCCTCAATTTCTCGTGCCTGGGGTATATTTCGGACGTTCGCATTAGTCGACAAAGTCGATATTTTTATTCTTCGTGAACGATTTGACAATTATCAGACCAAAGCAATGTATTATCTCTAAAGTATATGACCGTATCTTTACGATGCAGCATGCAGCATTTGTTATTTAAATTGGTTCTGTAAAATGTCGTAGGCGTAGGCATAGACATTTTTGTACATCGACTATGGTGGAATAGAAGATTAGCAAGGTTTCCTTCCAAACAAATGGCTCCGAATACGATGTTGACCGTGGTCAGGTGAAATTTTTAATACGGACGACATCTAAAGGTACCTACCCTTATTGTGCCAAACATCGTATTGGCAAGAGACTTTAGACGATTTTAACTCGTATTGAAAAAAGGGCAAAGTTTCTTCCGCTTTAAAACTTTTTCTCTAACTTAGACTGGGTTTGAACCCAAGATCCCTTTGGTTTACAGGGCAATTTTTCTATACACCATCAACAAGGTACTTTTTAATTAGAATAAGTATACAGAATTTAGATTGTGCCATAGATAATTCAATTTCCCGTCAGTTATTTACATATTATATCTCAGGACTCTATCAAATCGATTAAAATGTGAAAAAAAGTTGACAATCTGGTGCAAAGTGTAAAAGCACTCAAGAGAACATGTGCACTTGGTTGCATAGTGAAAAGTACGTATCATGCATGCGTGGCCCTCATGGCGTTTATTCGTTGTTGTTGATTCTTATTATTAAATATTATCTTTTAATCTGTTAATGTTTATAATGAATAAACCATTCGATAATGCGTCAACAAACTCTTGACTTTGAAATCAGGTACAAAGACATCTCTGATATTATATTGCTCTTCAAAGCCATATACTGATGTTTTCAGAAAACTACATAGGAATATTAAAATCAAAGCACGTTTTGTAATTCAATTCCAGTTTAAAGGAAAACTGTGGATGTCCCGTGACACATAGATATGAAATTTTAATTTTCGAAAAAATATTTATTTTACCTAAATGAGCCTAACATTTTCTTCACGCAAACGTGCTAAAATACTGAAAGAATCTTGATGTTTATTTAGTTAAGATGTTGCACAGTTTATATTATAAAAAATCTAAATCTGGGTTAATACATTTTCTGATTCATTGTTTAGTAATACATTATCATATTCTAGAGGAGTCAGTTTCAGGAATGCTGGTATTTATTTTTGTTATAATTCCTAAATGTACTGTAAAGCGTTGTTCAAGGTGTTAGAGAGTAATAAAAAAGGTTGAAGATTGCTCGAAATTCAAATGGAATTTATGGTTTTATTCAGCGGAAACAGTTAAAAACAATAACAATGTTTAACAATTAAATACATATTTCGTCCCAATGAGGTTAACAACTTATGGGGATACCTACTTCGTTATAAAATATTGTTGGAGGTTTTCGAAGTGTACTTTTTAATAGATTTCTCCAAACATTTACAAGAATTGCTTTAATGTGTAAATAATAAAATGACGAATAAAAATGGTTACACACATTAAAAAAGGGTTTGAAAAAAAGAGTTTTTTCCTGTACTATGTAAAGTTTATTTTTAATGAACTTAAATTAATTGAATTGTTAGTTTGGTTTTTCAAATGTGTAGAATCGATTTATGTTTAGTCATAAAGACCGGACAAGGCTTGAAAATTCAACTGATTTTTCGAATTCTGTCTCAATTTTTTAAAGCGAGAATAATGATTGCCTTTCAGTATTCCTAAAACAAAATTCTGTAATACTTCTGGGGCTTTACTGGTTTGTTTTTAATCTTTTATTCAAAAACGCCCCCTTCATTTTTCTTGCGGACCGAATAGCGTAAAAAATTGTCTTGAAATTTCATTGCTTAATTTGATGTAAGTACTAACTTCTAAGTAAACATATTTCTTACCTTTGAAAGTAGATGAGCTTTAGAGGAGGAAGATTCTGTTTAATCCTTCAAATTTCTTGAATGCATGTACAGGCCTCAGACATTGAATGCCTACTTTTCGGCTCCTCTCTACCTCAATAGCCACAGCGTTACTTTTATACCGTGAGTTCAAAAAGTCTTTACATAAGGGCCATGAGGCACAAAAATAATGTCAATTGCAAGATTTAGAATTTATTAACTGTCATCATTGTGTTACTGGCATACCTAATACTGTTAAGCAAATTTCAATAAAATTGTAAAAACAAAGGTTCTAAATCGTGCAGTAGACATTACTATTGTGTCCCATAGCATGGCCAACTCTTATGTAAAAACTTTCTGAACTCACAGTATTATATTGGAAGTCCTTTCTCACCATTGTCATTGCTAAAAATAAATATTGGTATATAACACCAACAATTGTGAATCGTTTTAGAAACAAAATTGTCATTAAATGAATGTTAAGTTTAGAAGAACTAAATATATGTGTATATAATATGAAACTTTGTAATACTGGTTGTTTGCCTTCGGACTACTGCAACTTCACCGTTTTTAATTCGCCTTTTGTTTTGTTGTACCAAAAGCTTGTATGTTAGCTAAGTTTTATTTTCCTCTGAAGTTTGGTGTAAGCTAACGGGCTAAAATTCCAGAATTGTAAATGCCCTGAGTGAAACTTGTTATTTTAAACTTAGACATTGAAGTTTGTTAAGAATTTTAAATTTTGGGATTAGAAAACCCAAATGGTTTAGTGTTCGGTATTGTTTTACTCATCATCATCATCATCATCAATTGACATGGTGAATAAAATAGTGCTTTGAGCTACTTGAAATTTGGAGTAGTTTACCCTCTTATACCTTTACAGTGTCGAGGGGGCCGGAGACACCGAGCCGCAGAGTGGTCACTATCCAAGTTCTGGCCAAGCAGGTTATTGCTTAACTTGGTATATTTTAGTATTACGTATTCCAATATTCCCTTCCGGATTGGCTCGGTTGCCAAACATTGAGCTTTTCCCGAGCTTTCATCGACTTCTAAGCCTCTGTCGCGCTTTAAGCTTATAGCGAGCTTCGAACCTTTACTGAGAAGCGCGAAGAAAGGGAAGGAGCGTGCACTTGATTAATTTTTTGAATTTAATTGAATATCGAGCAATTATCAACTTCAAGCCTTCATCGAGTTTCGAGACTTTACCGATTTTGAGTCTGCAACGAGCTTCACAAGCAATTTAGAAAAAAGTTTGGCTCGGCTCGGTTCAATAAATGTTAGGCTCGATAAAAGCTCGAGCCCAGCCGAGCCGAGCCGAGCTCGCTTCGAGCTTCGACGTCTCGTTCCGAGCTCTACTACATAGGCAAGGGTTTGAATTCTTGCAGAGGTAATATTTATCTATGTACGGATTGTTTTTCTAGTCCAAAAAATTTCTTAAAAATATACCTTGTCCACGGAACGAATCGGTAAAATCAATTTGGTATTTTGCACCAGCATGAACCTTACCAGTATCTACTTGGTTAGAGCTTAATTTAAAATTGCTTAAAATAAGTTGTTTCTATATAACTTCTTGATTATTCACTTACGACTTAGGTTGCTTATATTTTGCGTAAGGGGTTTGTAGGGTTATCTTAAAATTAATTAAGAAAGAAACAAGAAAAATGTTAAACGAATTTTATTTCTATCAATAGATATAGGATTTCGTACATAAATCCATAATAAACCGTACTTAAAGCACAGTATTACCACGAATATCTTGAAAAAACATACGTCGCTTATCACAGCCATATTAGCACACACATTCCTTATTACATAATGTATAAAAGTTTTATAAACCCACACCACAAGACTAGTAAAAATCTTTAGGTAGCATTCAAATATAGGATTATTTGTCAGTGAAAGACCAATCAACTAACAAACAATAAAATAAAAAATTAAATAAGTTATTGTTACAACTTTCTTTCAACATGTAAAGAATAATAAATGTATGTGGAAATAAACTCTTAAATTAAATAAACATTTAGTTATATCTAATAAAAAGGTATCAAAAAGTTACAACGTGATTATTTTACTTAATGCACCAATATACAGCGTGAGCCTGAAAGAGTTCTTCTTAATTTATGTTAACTTTTCGAATATTAATGTTTCAAATAATTCAACATACTTGTAGTGTCAACTAATAAATTACAGAAGTGAAGGAGGTCTCATGGTTGATTAGACTCAACTGAGCAACCAAAAGGATATAAGTTCGAATCCCGATCGTAGTTGAATTTTTTTATATTCAATAACAGGCAATAAGAAAAAAAAATTAAAGAACCAGAAATATTAAATTTAGGAAAATTTACATCAAGGTAAAATATTCTACTTTTCCAGACTCATGCTGTATTTGCGTGTTTTATATGCATGGCACAAATCTTTGGTCTCATTTTAATACATATTTACATCTACGTCGTTTACGTAACAACATAACAATTTTTTTAAAACTATTTTCGCAAAATTGCATATCTAACTAGGTTACCACATAACGAAAACAGAGGCTTTTCAACATAACTCGCGCTAGCAGCAAAAATTATGAGAATTTAATGTTGTTACGCACGCTTACAAAAACATTTAAGATGCTTCTGATATGCCATCATACTCTCGTTAACAGAAATACTCCCTAAACATTTTTCCCAACTGGTTCAAGGCCAAGTGTCAAGGAAACCATTTTATTAAAATATTAATTTTCCTTATCTGACGTCTGTTTGTCCCCCATAAAACTGGGAAACAAGAAAGTAGATAACCAAAGCGCTTTCTCTCATCGTTTTAAATCATTCAGATCGACGATTTAGTTGTACAAACAAGACTTCCTGTAAAGAAAGTCAACAAAGCAAAGAAGAGTTCCATGTTGCTCTTCATTTTCGATTAGTCACAGAGATGCCGTCGCTGTAAAATTATGCCTTCGTTTGAGAACCCTCGACTTGTAAAGGTCTGATTTTTGACATACGACGACGGTACCGCCTTGAGTCGTATTCGGCATCACTTTACCGTTGTTGTTGTTATTGCCTATTAGCGTCCCTATCATCTTAGAAACAGAGAACTTTCTTGTCTTCTGACTACTTTGAATGGATCTGCATTCGCTGAGGAGGAGATCGAAGGCTGTGTAAATGGAAGAGCTATTTTCTGCGACGGAAACTTCGTAAAATTGGCATCCGTGCTGTACGGCGACGGTTCTACCTTCGATTTCTTCAACCTGAAACAAGGAATAAGGAGATAAGTAAATTCGGGCTCGCTTACTTCCGGTTTGAAAGCTTTTAAGAAAAGTTGAAACTTGGAATGGAAATTAAAAGAAAACTCCTCCGATAATTAATCATCATAAATGGAAATTGCTTAAGACGCCGTTCGTCGCGACGCTAGAAACTGGAGATTAGCAGGTCTGAAGTATCCGGAAAGGTCAACGCACTTCCAGAAATACTTGCCGATATAACCAATAATACGACTAGCTCAACTTTTTCTCTTTTTTACTAAAATCCCGGAATCCTAGTAATTTTGTTTACTTAAACGAAACATTTGCACTAAACGCATCGTTCATTTTGCTTTTGTGAATAATCGAGAAATGGCAGCTGCTTACGAATTACATATTTTGAAACTAGTTTGAGTGGTTTATTAAAACTGGCGTTTTCTTGACACGTACTAGGTTCAACAAACTTTAACAAACACGGGAAAGAGAAAATCGTTAATTTCCCAAACTTGAAGAGTCATCCGTTGGAAATGAATGAACAAGGTTATATCTCTGATGTGCTTTAGGGCAATAAAAGTTTCGGACTAAGTCCCTTTGTGTTATTATAGCCTCACGTTTTGCTACTACTGGCTTCATCAACCCGGAAGTCGTTTCTGTATTAATAAAAAACGATATTACCCACTGAACCAGTGTTTCTAATCAGAAATTATAACTTTAGGGCTTACTTTCGAACGAAATCATAACAAAACTCGCTTTTAATCTGAAATAAGGAATTTTACGAGGCATTTTCTGTTGTACAGAAGATTAAAAATTTGACGTATTTATAAAATTCAGAACGTAATTAACTACATCTCGTGTAGTAAAAATACTAATATCAAAGCAAATTGTGCCTTGGGACGTAATTAAGCTTATTTTTAATGAAAATTTCTTGAGATTTTAATAAAAGAACGCAAGCTGCAATATTAATTAGAATTTAAAAAAAATGGAAATAAAAGATTTTTCTAGAATACAAAATAAAAATTTATTTAGGTGGTTTTTACGATCGAAGCTTTAAAAATTTGCTTCCTTCGTAAAATTCAATTGGTAATTAACTGACTATTCTTTAAAAATATTGTTAGTAGGCCAAAGTTTGATATAAAATTGTCTTCAAAGGGGAAGCTTTTTAATAATTTTCAAACCCATTTTAATATTTATTTTAAAAGGCTGCACGATTGAATTTTTTGGGAATATTTTTTGAAATTAAATTGCCAGTTTTAAAAATGTTCAAATTTGTTGGGTTCATTTAAAACTTTTTATAAGGGTTTTGTTCAGTTTAGATAATTAAGAACTTCCTATAATGTAAGTTGTAGGCAGTAGTCTCTTAATATAACACAATTTCGCACGTTCATTCTTATTCTACAAAATTAATTAGGATTTCAAAATGAAAATGTACTTAAAAATCCTTAAAAATAACGAAGGACAACTTCTGAAGTTTTAGATTTAGACGGTGAACCGAGATTTTTCCAAATTTTGTGAGCTTTCTATCGAGTTTGGAGCTTGATCGATTCATAAACATCATCAAAAGCTGATAGGAAAGAATGTTTCTTTAAAGTTGGGTTGCTTAAGGGTACACTAACATAGTGACTTAAGGTATACAACTGTGCTCCGAATAAATTGCTTTAACAACAAAAATTAAATTGCATTTATGAATTTATGACTGAAATAAAGACGTTTTTGAAACCAAATTGAAGTATTTCTCAGGCTTACATTTAACTATTTTTTAAGGCTGCTAGGCTAACTTCAAAAATGTTGACCAGTTTTGATTGATAATTTAATTTTTTTGATAAAATACAGTTTTAGAAAAGAAGGACTTTAAAGTTAAACAGAAGGCTCATTCTGGTTTTTCAAACCTTTTGATTTTAACTTGTTAGTTTGAACTTGCAGATCATCATTGTAAAAGTTATGATAGCTCATCTTAGGTTAGGTAAGATTTGTTGAAGTTAAAGTCCTACTTTGCTACACAATTGCTTTTTATGAAAATATATTCTTAGAGTTTTAGAAATGGACGGCTATGTAGTCGAACAGAAGACTAATTCAAATTTTTCAAAATTTTGGGTTTAATTTTGTAGATAGTTTTGAACTTGATAGGTCAGGCAAAGCATCAAAAGCTTGTGGAAAGACTTCTAAAAGTGTTAGCTGATGTTACGTTAGATTTGGTCTATTTAAGTTCTTGATAAGTCCTATTTTACATCGCAATTAGGTTTGCTTTTTTATGAAAATATATTCTTAGAGTTTCAGACATGAAGGGCTTTAAAGTAGAACAGAATTTAGGTTTTTAAAAATTTTGAGCCTTAATTTTTTAAATAGAACTTAGCAGATCAGGAAAAGCATCAAGAGAAAGTGGTATATTTCTAAAAGTTTGGAGATCCCTCAAACGGTGGCTGGATAGCTGTGTGTCCGCATCAGAAGAGGCATAATGCAAAGTTTGAGAACTGGCTACCAGCCTACTTAGGAAGAATAAGAAGAAGAATATATTATATCCTTAAACTTTTAGAAATGAAGGACTTTAAAGTCAAACAGAAGGCTAATTTAAGTTTTGATTTTAATTGTTTACATAGTTTTGAACTTGGTAGATCAGGCAAAGCACCAAAAGATTGTGGCAAGCTTTCGAAAAGTTTAGGTTAGGTTAGGTTTGATTTTTCAAGAAGACATATTCTTAGACTTTTAGAAATGCGGGGATTTAAATTTGAACGGAAGGCCAATTCAAGTTCTTCAAAACTTTAGATTTTAATTTATTAGGTAATTTTGAACTTGGCAGATCAAGCAAAGTAAAAAAAGATTGTGGCAACTTTCTTAAAAGGTAGGTTAGCTAGTTTTAAGTTGTTTTAGTTATTTTGTAATAAATTAGGCGTGTTTTTTGTAAGATAATAATCTTTAATGTTTTAAAAATGAAAGGCTGTAAAGTCGAACAGAAGGCCAATCTTTAAGTCAGAATAAGTCAGCTAAATTTAATTTACGTTGTGATAGTTTTGGTTAGGTTAAGTTCAGTTAGACTAGAATAGTTGAAGTTAGATTAGGTTTCGATTGCACCAAAGTTGTGTAAGAGAATCTAATTGATTTTCGGGATTTCATTTGGAAGAGGATAAAGTAAGACATATCACCATTGACTGAACAAAAGGATTTTTTTTAATTCGTGAATATTGAAAATTTTAAGCTTAGCACAAGTTCCTCCATTTTTAAAAATTGAAACTAGTTTAGGTAAATTTTAATCACCAGGTTGTCTTCATAATTTATTAATAAGATGGTTTAAGCTTCAATTGACTTTAAAAATCGTTTTACTTAAGTTAAATTACAGCAATAAAATCTGTTTTATGATCAATCAAAACCAGTTCTAACTGGGCAATTAACTTTAGAAATTCAGAAATGTGTTAAAATCCCAGAGTTGTAGCTTAAAGTAAATTTCCACCTATGAAAATTTAAGCTTAAAGAGCCAGGTGTTAAAACCAAAACACGTCAAATAAATCCCCAAGGATTATGATTTTCCGTATAAAGAACATCTGTTCCGCATCCTCAACGTCTGCACAATTGTAATAATTTGTTAAAACGCACTTAATAATTTCCTAACTTTATTACTTCGTAAGCAACTGGCTGCAAATTTGCTAAAATCGAGGCTACGGTTTTTATATAACAGCAAAACAAACTTGGCAAAGACCTTCCCGTCTCTTCAAACATGTGCTAAGCTTAAAGGAAGAAACATTCATGGAAATGTGTATTTGAAAGTTTCTTTGGTGAAGTTCCCCGAGTTGTTCTTATTTATTTATAAAGCGACATTGTGTCTCACTGGAACGATTTGGAAACATTGCGCCATGACGACGATCCCAATCTGCCAATTTAACGACCACTTTTCAACGAATATTGCGTTACAAAATAGAATATATGATGATTAATCTTAATCATAGCCATATTTCGCGATTTTAAACGTCGCTAAATGAAGATTTACGTATAAATTCTTCGATTGAGAAAGAAAAACAAGAGATTACCCTCGTTTTAAAGACGCCAAAGGAGCTTACTTATTACAAAGATAATAAACAAAATAAATCGTCCTACCTCTCTAAGATGTTCCAAATCCGCCTTGTTCCCAAGTAGAACGAGTGGTAACTGATTTTGACTACGTAACTGATGAACTCTTTGTAGAAGTTCACTAGCATGTGTGAGTGTCTTTTTTGATGTTATATCGTAAACCACCACGCAAGCATCGGCCCAATAAATTGGTTCTTCGGGAAATCTGGCAAGATCACAACTGCAAACGTCTACGATTTCCACTTCTAAGGCCGAATTGTTTATTGTTAACGTTTGACGGTATAGTAAATCTGAAACAAAGGAGAAAAGTCTTTTAAGTTGAATGGCTTTGCGGAATGAATTTGTTTAAAGTTGTAAAAACGAAATTTTCCTAAGATCACTTTCAGGATTGCGATACCGCACCACTTGGAACCATCTGGTGACCCAGATTATTTCGTTTCGAGCATCGTAATTATACTTTTGCAAAAATATTCTTGATGGATATATGTGCAATTATTAAAAATTGCGAAAGGTGAATTATTCGCGACTGTTTACATGTAAGCAGGTTTAATTGCATAGAAACACTCGTGGAAAATTTTTAGTAACGAAATAATTTAATTATTATTAAGTATGTTCTCCTGTAACGTTAAAGACTTTATTCTTTAATGGCATTGAAAAATTTAACTGAACAATTAAGAAAGTATCAAAGCTACTTCGGCAATTGCACTTCCATAACAGTAGTTGACACTTACATCCCTAGGGTTGTAAATAACCCGATTAAATTTAGTGGAAATTTGACTAATTTCGAAAAAGAACCATAAAAAATTTGAAACAAATAAAATTTCAACTGCAAAAATAAAGCCAGGAGCGACTGTTTTAGTATTTCGGCAATTTGAAGGAATTCGAACAAATTACTGAAGAATCTACAAAGAAATTATAGGTACATATATGGAAAGCAATCTTAGAAAATCCTATAATAATTTAGAGAGTTATAACCTCTTTGAATTAAACGCTCTTAGAATATTTTCGATTTCAAAATTGCAGAAATGCTTTTTGCATAAAGCACAAATGTCAAATTTTGCAGATTTGCATGTAAGAAAAGAAGAACAACATTTGTATACTGTTTTTGACTTTTTAATATTGAAACAAAAATGTTTTCTTTTTCTGAAAATATGTCATTATTTTCCAAGAATATTTGGAATATCTTTTTAGGAAATTTAGTTCTTAAGAAGAGACTGAAATACAGTTTTTAAAGCTGCATCTTTAGTTTAGAAAGGCTGTAAAAGTTTGCCAATTTTAACAAAGTTGATAAATTTGGAAAAATAGGTTTGATTTCGAATTATAAAAATTATTAAAGCAAATAAAATAAATGCAAAAAGGCTAGCCTTTTATTTACGAAAATATTTGGAAAAACGTGTTCTCTTATTCAATTTTCAAAAAGGTTATTTACGGGGCATTTTTTAAAAATGTTTGATTAATAAAAATCATTTACAAAACTTAAGAATGGCCACCTGTTGCTTTATGAAATTTTTAAATTGGCCCTGTAGGTACCCAACCTTCGAAAGTGTGCCCCACAACAGGTTTTTTGAATTTTTCATTCAATTCCTAGTATAACCATTGGAAATCTAAACATCTCAGCTAAAAGGCTTTCAACTAAAATCTATTGAACAAAGATTTCTAATATAAATTTCAGTTTGTAGATTCAGATGGAAAGGCATTGTAATTAAAAAAAAAGTCGAAACCACAAACGTTTCAGAAAACTGTTTTTCATAATTTGACATTAAAAAAAAGATGCAACTCAAAATTTTGATATTTGAACCTCTCTAAAGCAAGATTTTGTTAACTTTACTCGTAGTGGCGTTAGTTGCCAAGGTTATTTCAGAATTATTTCGAAAACCATGTGGATAAGTTCAAGTTTCCCAAAACCTAAAAAATGTCAGGTAAAATACCTATCTTTCAACACGCCACAACTGTTGACACAATTTTAACAGGAAGAATATTTACTTTGGCAAAATACTAAGGATATTAGAGAAACAAACTTACTAAACTGCATTTTTTTGATTTGAAAAACAATTTTTATTGGTTTGTTTACTTGGTTCCGTTAGTATTTCCGCTCATTTCTACGACTTATTTAACTAACAAGCGAAATCGCTACGAACTTGCATATAAAATCACTATTTTATAATTTCAGACAGGTTCATGAAGCTTACTTGCAATTGCAAAACGGGTTGACAAACTTGATTAATGAAATCTTTAGAATCAGTTTAGAAACGAGAACTTTGCCAAGTAGTTTAATTGTACGCGTTATAAAACTAACTGGGCGTTCAAAATTGAAACGTTTGCTTACGTTACTTTAATTAGAAACAGTATAAATAGTCCTCTGTTTGAATTCGCATATTTTTCCCTACTTGTGAGGCTTTTCCAGAATTATCACAACGATCTGTTGTACGCATATACTGTCTAACTGGGGTTTTCAAACGCGAACGTGAATGAATTCAGAACTCGCACAGCAGTTAGAATACTAAAATATATATTTAGATCAAGCACCAGACGAATCTCGCCATTTCTACTTAAACATTGGGTTGCATCATTTTTAGCAATGCAGCTAATGAAGAAAAATCTTCCTGCTTATAATTTTGTGCCAAAGGACGAGTCCAATCAATGAACCGAAAATGACTAAGCAAGTGTAGGTAGTTAGAAGTTAAAGACGGGAAGCCTTCGGATTTGGTGCAGGGAGGTCAACTATCTTTGATTAATTATAATCTTCCTGGATGTTTGTACGTGTAAAACCGGGCCGAAATATATTATTTAAATATTTTAATTAGGGAAGCGACTGAAAATAAACAGAACGCTGATTCACGCGAATCATATGCAAAAGAATGATTTACACGGAGTTTGAAACGTCCGTGTAGGTGTTTTCTAACAATACTGACAGTCTCAAGGAAGTTCTGACGAGTGTTGTTGGATTTTAGTGCATTCCTTTGGAACGTCTCTCGGAAATAGAACGCGCTTTAAGTCATTCAGGATTCTTTCCTCGTTTTGTCTATATTACAATACATGAAGAGCGGACGCTTTATCGTCTCATTTTCGACGTTGTGTAAACGACAGATTTTATGATTTGCAAAACATATCCCGACAGATGTAATAAACAGAGCGTCGACCTGATTGCATCCCATGCGTTTTGAGTTATGACACGAATCCGAAGATCAGGATCGGGGAATATTGAATGGGATTACTGCGATATGTGACACGTGTTGTCCTATGGGACTTTGAAAATATTTCGAGATAAGTTCACCAACCCCAAAATTGGAAAAGGGTTCGGAAATACTTTTGATGTATCGGGACGAAGAGGAACACTTAAATAAATGAATTCGGTTATTTATGACTGTTTCAAAAATTTGACATACTTACTAATTGTCTACTCAATGTTAATTAATTGTCACGTCTGGAATTGGAGGTTGGCAGATGTACGGCGCCCAGTAAAAAATAAAATTCTTATACCTTTACAAAGGTGCGAGAATGAAATTTTTGTCACTTAAAAATATCGGATTCATTCTTAAAGTTTTTATATTTGTTTTTCTACTGAAATCCTTGTACTCAGCGAAAACTCGATTTATCAAATATACAATTTTTTTACATTTGGAAACCTGTTTTGCCTTTTGTAAACCACGGACTGGAAGCTTGGAAGATTTTTGGAAGTAGTTATTTACATGGCAAGCGACGAAAGTGTATGTAAAATTTTGCCCATTGCAAACACAAATCGCCACCAAAGTTTTAAACAATTCTTGACGTTAATTGTCATTAAATTAATTTATCAAAAACTAAAGCAATCTGCTTAGGTTTCAAAGCAGTTCTTACAACCCTAGAGAGTTAGGTTAGATTAGTCTACCAAAGAACCCTTTTAAATTATTTAAGTTTTAGATTTTTTTTTCAATTCTGAAGTTTTGGAAATCTTGATTGAACAGATCTGAGATAAAAGCTTTTCGCTAAGATGTTTTCATGTTTAGAAATTTCAAATGGTTGTATAAGCAATGCAACGGAAAATTTAAAAAAATCTATCATGGAGCAGTCTTTTTGAAAGATTGATCTTAGTTGTTAATTTAATAATTTTTGTAATTCGATATCTAATATATTTTTTAACTTTGAAAAAGATTTTTGCAGCTCTTCCCAATTTTAAAATAAGATCGAAATTTCTTAAAAATTATACCAAACATTTATGGAAAATACTCTTTAGATCAGAAAAATTTAACAACAATTTAATAATTATATGTTTTTAGAACAAAAGCACTTTTATTTTGCTATTGAAATTGAAAGAAAAACTCAACAAATTTTTTCACCTCATAAATGCTGTTTTACTCATTAAATCTGCTAAATTTGGGATTTCTTATGGTTTAATACAAAAGTAATTTTCTACAATTTTGAATTTTAGCGTTTAGGTTTTTAATCTCTTCTCCTAAAAGGACTTTTTCAGATATCTTAAGTTTTTTGAAAAACTCTTCTTTGAATTATATAAAAACACTGAAATTTGGGCAAAAATGTTTAGACCAAAAACACGTCGTTAATTTGAATTTAATTTTAAGGGCAAAATTCAAAAAATTATATTTTTCAGGAAGACTTTCTTTGCTGAAACATTTAAATGCTTTTTAGTATCAAAATTTGTACTGTTTTCCTTGATTGATTATTTGGCCCTGAAAAATGAAGACATTTTTCCAAATTCTTTCTCTTCATTCAGTATTTACATTGCTTCCATTATTTAGGGTCTAAAAACCTAAGTTCTAAAGTTTGTCTACATAGTAGTGCCTTATACAAATACTGAAAATTATTTTGGAACTCTTTGTTGAGCAGATTTAAGCTGAAAATTTTTAGTTAGGGTGCTTTCGCGTTTAGAAGATTCGATGTGTCTACAAATATTGGAAAAGAAAATTCAAAAGATCTGCTTTTAAAGCAGTAATGCAAAAGGTGACCCTTTCAATGTATGTTTTGAATTTAATTTTTTGGGATTTGAAAAGGATTTTTTATTACCCCAAAAATTCGTAAAATGTCGTCCAGAAAGCACATTTTTGAGAACTGAATACTGAAGATATCTTTCCAAAACTCTTCGAACAATAAAAGCATTTTTTGGGGGATTTTATTTTGTTTCTATTATTTGGGTTCGGAAAATGTAGTTTCAGAACTTCACCAACAAAAAAATAAAACTTAAAAAATACTATTGTTAAATTCTAAATATTTTGCAAGGTTTTCTTTCCTTCCGCATTAGTAAATTTTGAGTCTTTAAAAAAGAAAAAGTTACAGTTTAAATGCCGTTCCCTTTTAACGTGCATCTTGGAAATGCCCTTTTTCCCTTGACTTTTATTTACATCTCTTTTTAAATAAGGCTTGAATGTTCTTTACAATTTGTATTTGTCAAAATTCTTTAAATTCAAATTCGAACAAAATTTGTATATTTTTTGCTGTTCTAAATTTTAGCATAAAACTTTGAAAATTGCATCTCGCTCTCTTCTTAACAGCTGGATTTTCTATAGGAAAACACCTCTCAGATCATAACAAACCATTTAAACGTTACAAATTTTCAGAGCAAAAACATTTTGTTTTGATGTTAAAAATTATAGAAAAGCCCGAAATTTTATTTTGTTTTCCATTTAAAAATCACAGATTTTCAGAAGAAGCACCCTTTGTTTTGATATTAAAAATTCAAAAAAGAAACTCAGAAATTATATTTTCTTTTCTTTTTAAGTGTTGTTTTAGCAACTAAATCTACAGAATTCGGCCTTCACCTGTTTTGTAATAAAAAAGGGAATTTTTGCAATTATTTTTTTATTTGATTATTATTTGTTACATAACCAATGTTGTTCTCACATTCCGCAAGTCCAATCATTTAAAGGTATGAAAATGCAAGGAATGAGACGTATTTAAACCCAAAAAGCTCCACGCAAGCATAAACAAAGGAATTTGATAGTACAAATGCCGGACACAGGAATTTCTTAATAACAACCTTTGAAGGTTGAAATATCGCATGTCCCCTCAGGCGTTTCCCTCTTTTGGTATATGGTATATCTTTCATTCAGATTTTTCTACATATTTCTGAAACGTTATTTTCGTTTGGGCAAAGCCTACTCGTTAACCTTTTCGTATTTAAATGTAAATATTTTTCGGAGGGAAATTGTTGAAAAAAATCCACAACAAAGCGTGCGGTGCGGTTTTATCGTATTTATTAAAAAAGATTATTCACAGCTGTTCATGTTAAAAAAGTCGCGGTATATCTGAAATTTAGACGTGCTAATAAACATTCCAGCACTGTAGGACAGATAGAATCACGCTATATATAGGACGACAGCTGGCGTCTGTGCCAACATACCTGAGTATGTCAGACATTTATACAGCACAAGTAGTTAAAACAATGGTTCGTCCCAAGTTATTTTTTTTACGAGTGCGAATATTCAATTTTTTGTATGTTATTCATTAGTGGGTGTCGGTGGGTGTTTTATTTTGGCCATAATACATGAGTTGTTTTAACAGACAGGCTGTTATTTTAGTATTAATAGAACGTGACTGACGTCTTTTTAATGGTTAATTTTAGTAGGATTTAGTTTAATGAATGATCGAACGCTTTCACCTTGTCCTTTAAGGAATTTCGAAAATTCCGAATTACAAAATGCACAAGCAAGCCTTGACCCTTGCGATTTCTATCTGAATCCGATCTGAATTTAGCGCCAACTGATCCCTGGATTTTCTTTAGATACATAAATTTATCTTAGTTGAATTTAAACGGTAAACTATTTTGATTCATGTGACAATGTTTCTATAAAGAGTGAATTAAGATCGTATGAAAACTTTAGGATTGTCTGGCATGCACGTTTTTATTGGTGATTTTCTAGCAAGTGCGTTCTTCTTATTTCCTGCTACGTAAACTGAAATGAGCTTTCATATCTTTCTGAATTACGTTATACGTAAACGTTTGAAAAAAAAGGTAATTTGTATCGATGAAATGAATTAAGTGCCAAGTCTGCACACGGATCTTTCGATTTTTTCTGGCCGTTCTAAAGATAAACAACGGACGTAAAACCTTACGTGTTATTCTTTGTATGTTTAGGAAGATGCCATTAATAAAAAATAGGGAGCTTTTTTTTACGTATATACTTAAGTCATTTGTACTACATAAACGAAAATTCGATAATATCACAGAAATTATAGTCAAAATTTAAGATTTTACTATTTTAAACACTACAAAAAATTGAAGATTTTCTTCAAGTTGATTTGAAAAATGTTGCAATATTTACTCATTCAGATCTCGTTCACATTTTAATTTTGCAGAAACTATAAAGATAATATATCGTTGCTTGAAGTTTAACCCCAAATTTTCTTCCATAGATTTTTTGAAAGAAAAAAGATTTTGGCATTTTACGAATACCTCAATCTATCCTAAACCTATTGTTAAGCTAACCTTACCTAAGGTCTTTTCCCTATTTTGCATAAGGATTGATGGGTAGTGCCAGGTTTTTACCCCTCGTGTTCCCCAAGTAAACAACTACAGACCCATCAGACACAACTTCAAGTTGGTGGGTTTTCCTCGGCTTATTTGAATTATTTGTTTGCTTAGAGTCTATTCCGAACTTTGGGGTTTCTTCTGACTCTGTACCGGGTTTACAGTTCCATGCTATTTCTTCCCTTTTTTGCCATTAGTTTTTTTAGTTTCCATAATTGTGTTTACCATATTCTCGATAATTTCCCACTTGCTGAATCTCTTCCTTTTTCCAGCTTTTCATTCTGCGTTTTTCTTGCTCTCACTAAATACGCTGGAGAACCGTGGGCTGCACAGTGCACCCTTGCCCAAATAGTATCTACTTGAGTCAGGTGGTATTCTACCCTTTCTTCAATGCTTTAGATCTTTTATGGCGCTTTTGATCAGATGTGCCTTCCCAGTATCGGAAAACTATCCAAAGCACTATTTTTCCTAGATTTATTGCCTTTTTTCTTAGTATTTATTAGTTCTTCTGGGTTAGTAAACAGTGAATGTTTCTTATGGTAGGGAATCTATGGGTGAATTTTTGCAGTTGTTAATATGGCCATCGTAGGTCTTGTTCTGTATGGACTAGAAATGCTCAGTGTTTTACTTTTTTGTAAATGGCTGGGCATGCCGTTAAAACCTTGTTTTTTCTTAAGCCTGTTGGGCTATGCCTATTGGGGCCGCTGCTCTTTCTGTTTTAGGGGGTATCGTTTTCACATGTACCTTTGTTTCGAAATTCCTCTTAAATATCACCCACAAAATATCTTATTTTACCGTTTGTGTCCGAAGAATTTGTTATTCTTCTTGCCCCCGTGGAATATTCCAATTTATGTCTTTTATGGTGTCTCCTTTTTCTGTTCTATGGGCTGGTGTGCTATGTCTACCAGCTCTTCTATCTTTATGGTACCTACCTATTATTAGCCCGGAATTGTTTGTACAGCAGAATATTTCGACCATTTCAGGTATTCTTGTTGTCGCTACTAAGTTATAAAGATTAATCTGTATCGACAATCTTTTTTACCTTTCGATGTAAAGGCTGGTGCGTTCACGTATGAAGTTTTACGTGATGATAGTGATCAATACTATTTAGAAAATCGTGGTCTAATTGCAAATTAAATGAAAAATTCATTCAAAGTCGACATTTCGGTACTATATTTTCTTATACCTTCATCAGGACGTAGGATTACAAAGTGCAATAAAAATATTTTTCGATTCTCCAATTACTTTTAACACTGCGACTGAGAATTTCCTTAAGAGTGAGTCTCATTTTGGCCAAATTAATTTAAATATGTTAATGTGGTTATAGCGCCCACTTTCGAATGCATGAATACTTTAAATTTGGAAATTTTCAAGCAACATTGATACATCCACAAGTTGATGCTATAACCCCCTTAAGAGGTTGTGGTGGTGGGGCCCAATAGGAAACCCTGTGGAACCCCCATCTGTGTTTATTTTCTCATTTTCATCGAACACCATAGATTTCTTTGTTTAAGTAGTTTGCAATAATTCTGTGGTGTTATGGTTGTAATTATATTTAGTTCAGCAAGGGCTTCAAGTTTTCATTTCAAGTGAGAGCAGTTAAATGCGTTATTCTATGACAAAAGTTATTGAATCACATGTTGCCTGTACAGAGCGATATGTTTAGTCTTGTGTATCATGTTCGATAAATTTTCAATGCATCTACCTTGGAATGAGCTTTCCTAAAGTTGAATTGGCCGTAATATATTTCGTTTTCTACAATTTTCTTTGGCTTTTGGCTATTTTTTATTCCACCTATTTACAATATGTTTAGTTTAGACTGTCTTTTATTTTATCATCTTGAGGTTTTCTTTCTGTTCCTATTTGCACTAGCTTAGCTACCGCTTAAGCGCTGTTATGTAAGTAATCATGCATCCATCACTACAAGAAATTCTTGGGGGTAAACTTTGATAGCGGGCTCAACAAGCTGTCGCGAAATTAGACCCAACCTGGATTCTTCCCAATTTTTCCTATCATTTCTAATGGATTTTTTTATCTCATTCATATTGTATGTTCATCGATCATTATCCTTGAGTACCATAGCTTGTAGGCAACTTGAATCAAAATTATGGCCGAAGCCTGGATCAATAGCCTGTTATTAATTCATAATTATGAGTTATGTGAACCCTCTTTACATGTATGCCGAGCAGGAGGCTAACCTTACCAGTCGAAAGAGCTGAAGAAGATCGACCTTCAGTGTTGCAAAGTGTTAACATGATAACCGGGGCCGCCGACTTAACGTTTCCTCCGAAGCACGGAGAAACTAACCTAATCTTTCCTTTCCCTTTTAATTGAAATAGTACGAATTTAAAATTTTATTATAACATAGCTATTTGTGAGGTTTTCACAGTTGCCTTTTCTTTGAATGACTGCGGAAATGTTAAGGCTAAAATTGTAGGCCGCCTTCTCCCTTCGAACAATTTTTGAAAGCATAAGCCAACTTATATGTTTTTGATCTGCTTATGATGTTTTGAAAATTCAGTCAACAAATAAATTTAGTTTCTCTTTTGGCTTTAAATGATCCTGAAATATGTTGTAGCTTTGTCCAAAATAATGTTAAAGTTGGGGTGGTGGATTTTCTTAGAAAACCTCAATTTTTTTGACAAAATTCTTTAACAAAACTATCCTACGAGTATAAATTTACCGGTTTTAATTAGAAAATGAGTTTAGCTAAAAAATTTCATTTCACTATTTTGATATTTCAAAATTTTTCTTGTTTCAAAACGTTCATTAATTGACTAAATTTAAAAGAGAAAAAATCCGTAGACTGAACTTTTCTAGGATCTTCCTTCCAAGCGTTTTTGGAATTCTGACTATATTTTTAAATGAAAGTTATTCTCAGGAATTCAACAGAATATTTATAAAATTAATATTGAATTGCTGCTTTGATTAATTGCCAGAAAAAGTAATTCAAAAGAACGTTTTACAACAAATTACAACGCCAAAGAATAATTTTGACCTTAAAAAATTAAAATCCAAGGTTATAAAAAATGAAACAAGTAGAAGGATTTGATCCTAAATCTGAATGAAATCGTACAAGCAAGCATCAATGACCTAAAACGGCAATCACACCACTTTAATAAACATTACGCAAATTAGAACAAAAAACCCAGACAATCTCACAGAAGAGCCAAGCCTTACAACCAACTCATTTCCTTTGCTAAAATAAAATAAGAGTATAACTCAGAGTCAAAATATGACGTTAACCTACGTCACAATGACGTCCAAAATTCAGAAACGCATCCAAGTATTCATAATTCTTTAAATTTTCTTGTTTACTATGATCTGCATCGGTATTTAACCGGGATATTAAATGGAATGCGAAGCACCTCTCTAATCCTTACGCTTACTGTATGTATACTTTGTAAGGTTGACGTACCAAGCAATAATTTTTCGTTTTATTACCCCGTCGTCTATTGGGAAAAAGCAATTTTAAAAACAAACAGTAGTCTAAACGTCTTCTTTTATGGTCAGATCGGCAGTAAATGGGAATCGTTTTGTAAATAGGGATGATCTAACCTCACTGTTTAAGGGCGAACTTAACCTCACTTTTTATTACTATTGTTGTTTACGAGATTATTTATAGATTGTTTGGATTTATTTTCGTCTGGAACGTTTCAGATGATGAATCTTTGGTTATTTTCGATAGATACTCGTATTTGAGGATCAGGGGTAAGCTTGGCATTGAAATGCGTTGGAAGAGCGTGACTTTTCGCTATAAAGGAACTTAAACAATTTGAATTTGTTTGTAGCTTAGATAAATAACGCTAGCTAAAAATAAATTTTGAAAAGAGTGCATCTTTTATAATCTGTTCTTTAAAGTAAATAAATCAGACTATGAAAAAGAAATGTTAATTGAAAGTCTTGGGGAAATTAAATAAACTTGTCCCAAGTTCGAATAAAATTTCATTTCTAAAAATCATAAAACTACAGTTTGAGTCTAAAATCGTGAGCTAAACAACTAAGGAAGAAAATTTAAAAAAATAATTAAAGAATTCAGATTGAGTTAGGTAGTTCAAAGTTACATATCTATTTTTTCAGAATTATGGCCAGGAATTTCCATATTAAAATGGAAAATTTTACGACAATTGCACGTCTAAGGTCCTCACCTAAAGTAAGTTCCTTCCTCATTAAAGTCCCTAATTTTTTAGAAGCCTGAATTCGTATCAAAATTTTGGGATGGAATTTTGATTTTAAAAACCTTAACAATTGAGGACTTTTCAGGAGATCCATGTCTAAGACTAAGAGCTAGATAGAATTAAAAGAAATCAAAAAAATTTCAGGTTAGGTTAGATCAGCCCCATGGTTTTCAGGATACTTTTTTCAGTTGTATCCACGGTTAAGGTAATTAACTAAACCGAGAAAGTGGCTTTTAAAACCAACAGATAATTAAGATTGGATTAGATTATATTTATTTCCAAACCCCTTTAGTTTCAGGAAACTTGAATGGAGATTTTTTTAAAAATCTTCTGAAAAGGACGCAGTTACAATTATTATACGGTTATTAGCAGAACCATAGATTGAAAATCTGAATTAAGTAGTAAATTTGCAGAAAACCAACAGTAAATTCAGATTAAAATGATTTCGCTTTAAAAATCAGAAAAAAAATCCAAAGTATGTATGTTTAAGGTCATTATCGCCATGTTTGAATACAATACTTTGCTTTTATGTAATAAAAGTGAAGTAAATGTTTCTCATCCCATTTTTTACGACTTGTGACTCAAGACACTTTTTATAACCATCTATAGTTTATATTATGTAAAAAATATTTACTTAAAAAAATCCGGCATCTGGTAATTCTTCGTTGACCAAGGCCGGCCTTCATTCGCAAAAAAAGAACGTTTAATGTTTCAGCAACTAAACAAACGAAGCATTAAAGTTATCTACAAAGCGTATAATTTAATTTAATCATTGTTTAGTTGATGACCCGATTTATGAATTAACCGGGTTGCATTAACCGTGTTATCGAGTTTTTTCCCTAAACTAAAATTGTATAAACAAACGCCTTGTGATGATTCGTAGGTTTAGAATTTTCGCTACGAGCAAGGTCGGTTAAAGATAAATCTTTAGCAAAATGAAAACAGGAAATGCCACGTAATTTCACAATTATTACTTAATTCTCCCTACACCCATTATTTATAAACGTTAGATGTCGCCGGGATGTGTCCTTTGGTAGGACACACAAGTAGGTAAAGCAATTAAGCATGTGCTTCGAAGTTTTTCCCTCTATTTCCGAGCTTTCATAAGACACCGTGTGAAAAACAACATTTAGCCAGTATTTCATAAATATCTTGGCGCATTATTTCATGCCGTCTTAATTGGCACGGAAGGCATAAAAAAGTCAGGCTCTTCGTCTTCGTCACGGACATTTTGCAGAAAATAATTCCCGGTTATAAAGGCGACCCGGTCATTTTCTAATTGTCCAATAACGGTCAGTTATGTCGAATATTCGTTTAGACGGGTAAACAAAACTTTTTTATAGAACTTTTATGATAAACAAGTCTTTTAAGGCATTCCATACGGGTGAAAACAAGAGGAACGCCAAGAAATTTTTCCTTCGATTTCTAAGAAGGCTGATTATACGAGAAAATAGTTATTGGAAATGATAAAGTTATACTTGTAAACAAAATTATTGAGGTTATTTTTAGGCAAATGAATTATCTAAAAGGTTTACTTAATAATAAAATAATTCACTAAGACACTCACTAAAAAAAAGCTGCTTAAATTTATGGCGTATTTTTCTAAACTAATTAATTTTCTGGGCTCGAATACAGTGTAAATGTAATTTTAAACATACTTTCGTTCAACAACGATATTTATCAAAGTGGAAGTGATTTTTATTTCCTGTCGTTTTTCACTTCGTGTTTAATTAGCAGAAACATATTTTTTAGGTGTTGAATTATCATATAATTTAGTTGAACTTGAAACATTTTAACAGCCGATGTTTTATGGACGAAACTATATTGCACATACTGAGAGGAAAGGATACCAGATGAGACTATAAAAATCCCTGTATAAGCATTTTTTTTTAAATCAATTTACCCACCACAATTCTCATCTTAGCTGTTTCAGATATACAAATCCGGATATAAAAATGTGACAACGACTGGAATTCGAACCTCCATCATTTCAGTGAGAAAGTAGGCGTCTCAGAACTAAGCCACCACACAAGCTTTCGGTTTATTTAATAACAATTTTAACTGTTGAAACAACGCAATGGCTTTAAATTAATTCATGAATTTAAATGCGAAAAATAAGCAGAAACTGACGAAAACAAATCGAACATGATGAGATGAGATTGTCAGAAAACTGAATCTAACTTAACTTTTCCTAATTAAACTATTTTCGAAATTTAATCCCTGTTCAGTTTCAAATAACTCTGAAAATTTCTAAATAATTTTAGAAAACTCTCGGAGTTTGAAACAACAGACCCAAGGATACAAAACGTGATGAGATTTGAACAAAAGTCATTTTTCGAAAATCGAGTGTGATCCAATTTAACTTTTAATAGTTTCAGAATTAGTTTGAAATATTCAGATGATGATTGAAGCTGAATTATACGCAAAGTTGCAACTTCTATCGGGGGTTGAATTTAAAGCCATTGTTTTTTCATCTACCATTTATCAGAAGAGCATTAAAACTAAGAAACCAACTGGAAGCCCTTAACTAAAGAAGAAAAAGATGCAAGTTAAATACGTGAGAAAAACTCTTAGTCTAAATCTCTAAATCTAGATAATGCGAGCTGAAGCAGAAGGTAGCTTCCTAAATATCAAATGAGATGAGTCGAGATGAGATTGGCTTAACGGATTTTTGTAAAAAGAAATTGAACCCAACGTAGCTTAAGTTCCAGTTTTCATTTTTAAGCGTGGAATTCCAAGTTTCAATTTTGTTCTATTAAATAAGCACTTCAAGTCGTTGTTTTATATCTCATATGCGAGATTAAACCAACCAAGTGGAAGCTCTCAACTAATGCAAAAAACGGCAAATTACAACTATGTAGGAATGAACACAAACTCAGCAATGTAAATATTGAAGGAGAGAATTTTTTTAGGTCACCAAACGAGATTGATTGAGATCTGGGCCCATAACCTGATGAGATCTAATTAGGTAAACTTGAATAAGAATATAACTAGATGTTTGGTTTTGAACATTTAATGATGAGATCGACAGATTTGATTAAAACAATCTAAAAGAAAGGTTTAATATGGAATTCCAAGTTTCAACGTTAATTTAACTTAAAATTACGTTCTCGTATTAAGGTAGAAGTAAATCGTTGCTTTATATAAATTGAAATCATAGAATTTCATCTCGCATGTGAGATCATGAAAACAGCTTTAACTAACCAGCTAAGTTAAAGTTTTCAACGAAAGAACAAAAAATGTGAGATTACAAATAGGCAGAAGAAACGTGTATGAATACCTACTACAAAATACTGCAGATATCTTTTTAGTTACTCTAAATGAAATAAGTCGAGATGAGATTGTTAAAAATAATTAAAAAATCAAATCTAACTCAATATAAATTTATTAGTCTTCTGTTGTATTCAGTTTGAAATAGTATGGTTCAGCTTTCAAGTTCAATTATAGTAAAATTTAATTTTTCCTATTAAAGCTAAATTGTAAGTAATTGTTTTTATCTCATACGCGATTTTAACCACTCAGCCAAGTGGGAAGCTTTTAACGAAAGCAGAACAAATGTAAAATTACAAATAAGTAAGCAAAATATTTATTTGAATAATGCAAGATGAAAGCAGACAGTTTTTAAAACAAAAACAGAGATGAGTCGGAATGAAATGATATTGGCAGATTCCATTAAAAAATAATTTTCAAGAGTTTTAAATTTTAGTTAATCTAATTTGAACTTTCAACTAAATGCATTTTTAAATGGCAAGCTGCAGTTTCGAGTTTTACTCAGACATAAGCTTTTTTTTATTGAAGCAGACTGTCATTTTAATTGAAAAGCGAACGAATTTTTTAAAATACACAAAAAGAAAGCCGATGAGAGACGAGGTGATTCGAGATGAGATTGAAAGCAGTTTTCAAGGTAGGTGTTAATCTAATTTAAGTTTTTAGATGCATTTGGAAATAACAGGTTGTAGTTATACTCAGATTGAAGCTGTTTCTATCGAAATATATCTGCATTTCATCATCTCAAATGCACGAAATTAAAGATAACTTTAACTCATCAGACAGTTTGAAGCCATTTTCGAAATAATAAGAACAGAAAATATTACAAATACAGGCGAAAAATTTCATTGGAAGGACTTAAGGTGAAAGACGAATAAATTGATTAAAGCACCAAGAAGGGACGAGTCGAGACGAGATGGATCGAGATGAGATCAATCCGTACAAAATGAGATTTGCAGGAGAATTTTTCTACTCGTACAATTTCTGAAAAAATCATTTCAAAGAGCATTTTTTCAAATGATTTTTAAAAGAGCAAATCTAATTTCACCTTTTATTTTTACTTAAGGCTTTCCTATGAATCTCAAACTTCAGGATACTTGAAGTTATTCTCATATAGAAATAAAAACTAAAATCTATTATTTTTTCTCCTCGTATTGCATTGGTCGAAATGAGATAAAATTGATGAGCTGAGAAGAGATGAGATGAGATGAAATGAAATCAGATCAGACGAGGTAAGACCAAATTAGGCTAGCCCAGACGAGATAAGACGACATTAGATGAGCTGATATGAGATGAGAGGTAGATCAGCTGAGACGAGATGAGATGAGGTGCGATCAGATAAGATGAGATGCCATCAAACTGGCAGTTTCTTTTACAATTTCCAGAAAATCAGAACTGGCTTAATATAATTCAGTGACTTCCTGAAGTTACGATTTCAAATATCTACCTTAATTTAATTTGTATTGAACATTGTGTAAAAGAAAGGATAGTAAAGGATTAGTAATAAGTAATAACCAATAAAAAATTAAATAATGTTAAAAACCCTCAAAGTATGCATCCATTTCTTCAACCAATTTTTAAATAATATTTTTGTAGTATTCATTAATAATAATGATAGATATATTTTTTAAATTTAGTAGTAGAAATAAAGGCTAGAAAACAATAAAAGTATGTTTATGCTAAGAGCTTTCAACCTGATTTCAAAAACAAAAGGTGAATAATACAATAAAATCCTTTTAGCACTTTTAATGCAAGTGGAAAGTTTTCTGCCTCCGTTAAAACGTCAATTTAGCCCAAAGCACCGAGAACATTACATTTTTCAACAATTTGGCACTGAAATAATTCGTAATTACATAAAATACCATCAATCACTTTAAGAAAAATTTTTGCAATGCACGTGCAAACCAGACAAGACGTCAATATATTAAAATATGCAACGAAATTTAAAAATTCTGCCAAGTATTAAAAAAATTTAAAGTGTTATAGGTGAATCATCAATGAAGTGTAAATATTTTAACGTTGAATAAATTGATCGTACTTTGACTGGAACTTTTGTCTATTTTAAGAGCTTTACCTTGAATTACAGGACCGTACTGGTTTTGTTTCTGATTTATTCAATTCTTGTTTAATCATTAAAAAAGTTATGTAAAAGGATTAAAAGGAAGACACAAGATTAAAACAGGAATCTCTTTGTTCTTGTAATAAATTAAAAATTATGTTTTTGCACTGAAAAATCGTTGTTTTGTGTACACAGAAGTATAATTTAACGTGAAGGTGAATTAGGAACCAGAAAGAATAAAAAATTCGATTTATAAGGCACCTGTTAATAATACGCCTCGTATTATTAACTTTTTGTTAAAGCGCCTCGCTTTAACAAAAAGTGAAATATTTAAAGGTTTTTTTTTTCTGTTAGGTTGATCATTAAAATAGAAAAGATTTTTGGCTGAGTGTCCGAGCATTTTTAAACAGCGACGGGTGCGCCTATAACACTGCTAATAATTCAATTAGACTAACTTACTCACCAATCGTCGAAAGGAGTTACTTAAAATAAGCATCGGAAAGTTGGCCGGACTTATATATTAAAAAAAAGCTTTTTAACATATTTCAAATAAATCACTTAAAACATAAGCCCGGTACTTCTTTCGAAAATACTTGAACTTGGGGCAAATCCGAATTTTTCTTTTAGTTTCGAAACAAAATACGTGACTTAAAATAAATAACCTTGGCAACTACTCTTCTTGTTAGATTTAAAATCGCATGGCGAACTTTTGCACTTACAAACTATATTGCTAAACACTTTGCACTGGGAAAACTTAAGACTTAATATAAATAGAACCGAGTGTTTTTATGCGCTGTCTCCTTGATATTATTAACTTTGAAATTTGGAACATACCTGTGTTGCTGCGATATTCACCGATGTAACGCCTCGTCAGATATCTCACAGTTAGTGCTGAAACAATACAAATATTCAGGATATTTTCACACGCCGGATGAAATTATGTAACGAGCATATTTCGTAATTTATTTTAAGCGCTCACACCTGTTAAGATATAAAATACGAGCGTTTTAAAAGCGCTTTTTTACGTTTTAAAGTAGTAAAATTTAATTCGCCAATTTAAAACAGATTTTTGTATAATTCACGAGCACTTTTCATAAAATTAAAAAAAAAACCGCACATAAATTCTGTGCTAAACCCGAATGTTCGCATTTTAATTTTAAAATACAATTATTATCATAAATATTTCGTCACAAATTGATTGTGTTATTGTAAATAGCTACTTAAGTTTCTCAAACTCTTGCCAACACATAAATATATGTAAAACTAAACATATTTACGTTCTTTGTTACTGACTAAGAAAATTCTGTTTCGGACCTGAAACCATGAGCGTCAGCTTTTACGTTTTTTAAGGTCTACAATCTTTTTCAAAATAAATAATTTTAGGTTCTTCAATCGACACTTTCAGGAATAGACGGATTTTCAGCCAAATTTCAAAACCTGAAGGTCAAAATTTCCTCTCGAAAACCACTTTGAAAACTGAGAAGACGAACAGGTTCAAAGTAAGAAACTAAATTTTTAAAAGGTTAAGCAGGACGTATGAACTTCGCAATGGTTGTTTTATATTTTTTTAACTTTATCAAGGTTTCGTGAAGGTTCATAAAGATTAGCTTTTACTTTTGGATCATTTTTTTGGCTGGGGTTTGGGGTTATTTTTTTAATGGATTTTTATGAAGGCTTCAAGTTAAAAATACTGAAGCTTTAATTTACATTTTCATGCAGATTTCATATTTAATTTTAATTTTAGAAACTAAATTTTCAAAGATTCGCTCTTTTAAGGTTGCATTTTTAACGAACTTTTTGAAAAATGCCATTAATTTTAATATCTAGAAATTTTACTAAAATTGAGAATCTATTAATATTTTTTCAAGCGTCCTACCTAGAACGATCCTTTACAAAACCTATAAAATGTATTTATTTTGCGACCTAACTTTACTTGTTTTTGATGGATCTAACCTAACTCACTGTTAATGGATCTAACCTCAATTTCCTCAATAAATTTAGCTCAAGTTTTACTGTCAAATCTCAACTTTTAACTCTGAGTTGTTGGAATGAAAATGCATAAACTTTTGTAATTTTTTTCAAATTATCATTAGTTTGGAAATACTTATTTCTGACGTCTTCATTACAAAAGCAGGCTTAAACCACAATTAATTGAGTTGATTCAAGAAAAAGCTTTTTGATACAGCTCGAGTATTTAAGTTTCAAAAATTTCAAGAAAATGGCTGAAAGCCTTAAGAATATATAAAAAATTGAAAAAACTTGTAAGAAAGTGCTGTGGCTCTTGAAAGAAAAGGCAAGGCTTTGGTTGTTTCAAGTTAATTGAAATTGAAGCCGATCCTTAACTCTGAGCTGTTCGAATGAAAAAGTATAAACTTTGGAATTTTTTCAAATTGTAATCAGTTTGGAAATACTCAAAAACTCCACCTTTTAATTCAGAAGTTTTATATAAAAGTTAACCACTCTTTATAACGAAATTAAAGCAAAAGCTTTTTGGGCCCAGTTCGAATATTTTTAAGCTTCACAAATAATATTAACAACGAACTATTTGAATTATTAAGTCAATTTCACATGTTCAAACATAAAAGCAAACCTAAGTGCAAAGTTTCGTCCACAAACAGCAATCAAAGTTTGCGGATTGACATTTCCCACAATTAATAATTCGAGAGCTTTGATGAGCAAATCACAAAAGGTCTTCAATGTCCAAATTGAACGCTTTTCATTCGTCGTCCAAATAATTTAAAATTCTGTTGCCTTCACCACTATTAATTTATTATACAAATTTGCAATAATTAAAATTTACAAAATAATTCAAAAATAACAAGCTTTTTATTTGTGATAAGTTTGTTGAACTTGTAATCAGAAAACCCACCATTAAAACAAAACAATTTATAGCAAAAAGGGTAAATCCTGGTTTCTCAAACATGTATCAAAGTTAATCCGATTAGTTAATATAAAACGGTCACGTTGTTTTCACAAAGGTCGGATTAGCATTAACGCGAGGTTATTTTTTTTGTAAAAAGAATGCCGTTGACCAAAGCTTTTCCAAGGTTGGCAATAAAAACCTGTGTAAATATTTACTCGAAGAGGGTGTGTCAGCTTTTAGAATTTGTTTATATACTTTGGCGACTCGCAGTTTCAACAGTTTGTAACATAAAACTTTCAGAAAAGTATTTTATTGGAACTCCCAAAACAATAGGAGAAATATTTATTTCCGCGCATTTGTTTGAATTTTTCAAGGTGTGTTTTGAGCTTTCGAAGGTGTTTCCTAACAATCTCGTATTACGTAAAAAGGATTTCGATTTGCTTAACTAAAAATATTTTATTTTACCTTTGACATATATTTTCAGGGTTAATATGTTGGTGGTTCTATATATAAATAAAAAATAGATTAGAAATCTCTTGGTCATAGAAATGTAAACATAAGGTTTAGCAATTTGCCGGACAAAAACGACGTGGAAAATTCTCAAATCGGTCCAACGACTTTAACTAAAGTACCTCAGACGCAGATCTTACCCTTGAACGCCAAATTGTTTTAGAAAAGATTTAATGCCGTAGGTGTTACCTAAGGGCAAAAGCCTTGAAAGGTGTCGTTATTTTTAGAAAACGCGGCACCATTACTGAGACAAATTCCTAACTTGAAATCTAGCACTTTCCAAGTGGACCTTTTTTCAGAAATAAGGACTTATAGACATCCGTGTTTACATTTTATTGCCTTTGTTTTGACACAGTTAACGCCGTACATTTCCGGAATAACTTTTTATAGATGTCCAGGAAGTAGTTTCAGAACACTTGCCGAAAGAATTCCCACTTAAAATTTTAATTCTCCGCACTGCGGACATACAAACTGCCAATTATTGGCGTCCCTGTTTTAAAACTATTTTACATTTCTAGGTTTCTTGTGCGACTTTCGATTTCTAGTTCCTTAATAACTGAAGATTTATTAATGCAAACTGCATTTCGTACTCGGAATTATTCGATTTTAATTTTAGATGGTTAATTTTGGAGAATTTTAGGATACATAGTTGCAGCGGCGCCGAATACGTGCCCCCATTCACTAAAATACTTTCGAAAATATAAATATTTTGAAAGCGTTATAACAAAATCACGTTTCTAATATAAATCTGCGAGTTTATATTGATTACAAATAGGACGAATTAAACTTCTTTTGAATCTATAAACCTCAAACTGTAACAGTAATTTCAGAACTTTATGAAGGCTGCTTTGGATATTAGATTTTTGGTTTTGAAAAACGAGTTCTTATTAATAGAAATTAATCGAAATTTATGAGAATTAATTTTTGGGAAAAATGGATTAATTTGGTAGTGCTATGTGTAGGTTAGATTTATTAAACATAGGTGGGTTTAGATCCTTCAGCAGCAAGTTACATCATTTAACAGCAAGTGAGGTTAGGCATTTCTAAAACAAGTGAGGTTAGACCTTTTCCCATCAAGTTAGGTTATATCTGTTCAAAACAAGTAAGGTTAGACCTTTTTACAACAAGTTAGGTTAGATCTGTTCAACCCGAATGAGGTTAGACCTTTCTCCATCAAGTTAGGTTAGAGCTGCTCAAAACAAGTGAGGTTAGATCGATCAAAAACAAATGAAGGTTAGATTTACAAAAAAAAAACACATGAGGTTAGACTTTTTAACCGTTAGTAAGGCCAAATTTGTAAAAATCAGTTAAGCAAATGAGGTTAGCTATAATACAATGAACTGAAGTTAGAGCTTTTAAATAAAAATCATATCAAAAACGAGATTAGAATACGAATTTCGTAATTCGTAAAATAATTACTTAGTAAGACCAAAAAGGCTACTGAATATTCTTACAGATTGAACACTGAAAATAAAGAGTCCTTAAATTTAAACTGAAATTTTAGACATTAAATGCTTGTTGGATTTATAACAAAGTAAAATTATTTTTAAAATACTTTAAACAATTTTCCTACTTACTCTAAAATTAATTCACAATTTTGTTCATTTGTTAGGTGACATCTAGGGTTGCGGATTCCAAGTAGGATATTTTAATTATTATTGCAATTTAGGACCGGTCTTTCTGTATCTTAATAAACTTATCATGCAATTATTTTCTATGGTAACCTTTGTTAATAGAATCGTTTCCATAGGAAATATTTGCCAAATAGTTTATTAAGAGGTTTATTAGAAGTTGAAAAGACTGGGCCATAATTGAACAAAAATAGCAAGATAGGGCTTTTGATGTTGGAACTACTTAAAGTTTGGTAAGTCTAATCGGGTCCAATCTTAAAAGGATAGGCCGAATATTGTACACCAAACTAGCTAATAAATTGCAGAATAAAAATATTAAAGTGAAGTTTTTTTATTTTAAACAAAGGTAGAAAAAATTTAGATTTGTTTTTAATAAAATTCCATAATTAAAACAAGCGTTGCAAGATTTTAAACTGCAAATATTTTTCTGTCTTAAACTGAAATATATTGTTACACGAAAAATCCTAAAATTCAATTACAAAACACAAATTAGTTTATTTTTTTGCAAAAGTGAAAGTTAAACATCGGAAATGATAAAACTATATTTAAATTTTTAAATGCTGTTAACTTTCAGGGAAAAGAAGGGAGAAATTACAAAAAGAAAAAAGAAAAACAAGGAAACGAATAACGAGAAAAGAGAAAAGCAGTTACGATATCAAAATCCTTAATCTCAGTGTTTTGCAATTCATTAATAAAGAAGAGTTTAGGGATTTTAAGTTTAAAACCGAAAATTTATTAATTATTTCCAGAAACTAAGACTGACTTTCAAAAGTGGTCAGATAAATCTAAAAGTTATTAAATAAATTTAATAACAGTTTAAAAACAAAACTAAGAAGGCGTTGCATTAAATCCCTGAAAGTCTCAAAAATACAAACAAAGGTTAAAATACTTATAAGTCCTTTGAAGTTCAAACTCCCGTTTTATAATACTAAATTCCATATTAAAATTTAGAACCAGATTATAGTAAACTTGAAAGCCTTTAATAAAATTATTTGGGTTTTAGGGACTATTCACCTGCACACGTGCCGTATAATTTTGAATGGAATTTTATACAATATTATGTAAAGCCTAAATATAAAAAATATCTAACAAACCATATTTTAACCGGTTATCCAGCTGACTTTATAAAAGTGGCAACAATCTTTTTTTTCAAAGCAAAGAGGCCAAGGACCTAGGAATTTGAGATAAGTATGGGACAAGGCGATTTAAAATAAAATTTATATTAGTTCAAGCTCCTCGGTTGACATAATTTTGATTTAACGCATGTTAGAAATTTGTTGCTACTAATTAGTGTTGATTTGTTTTCTTTCGTGATGTGGGTAATAATTAATGAATATTTCAGCGAGGATTTAGGAATTTCAAAAATTGGCGTTTATAAATGTAAAAATAAATAAGGAAGTGTTAAATGTAAATAAATCAAAAGTTTAACCCCGTTTTATATGCAACGAAAAAATGCAAATAAGTGTTTAATCACGCACTAAAAATAATGTCAAGTGTGCTAAGTTAAGATTTCTTCTGTGTATAATGGAGACTGAAAATGGCAACGGAAGCTTTTGACATTTTACTAAGCCGTTCGTAGAAGACACTGACCACTTGGATGGCACGAGTAGCTCGAAACATTTAGAACAGAGCGATGATTCACCCGCGAGATCCTTGTATTTATCAACATGAGTACTAGGCCGTTACCCACTGTGGAATTTAGAAGCTTTTATATGGAATTCATTGCTGTTTGTTATTTTAACACATTTGCAATGCTTCTTTATATATGAGTTATCGCGTGTGGAAATTAAATTGTCGTCGATGATATTAGTGTTAGTCCACTATTTGTTTTTATCCTGTGAACTAGTTTAATTGTAGAACGGTTAGTCTAATAATAAGAGGATGACTTTAACTACCTACACGAGCTAAGTATTTAACTTGTACTGTTATATATCAAGTCGCTGAAACTACCGGTTCTTTTTATTTACTCCGGAATTTTGTACGAAAGGCGTTTAGGAATTTTGAAACATAACCAAGTAGGCGAATTCTTTTTTACTTACTGAAAAAAAAAAAATAGGTGCATTGATTCAGTGCGAATTAGTCAGGTATGAGAACGAATTATTTTGAAAAAGTGACCTGTTGATTATTCATTTGTTTTTTGCATTCTCAACTATAAAAAACAATGTTATGCAACAACGTTAGAAAAGTGGGCTTTAAAAGTTACAAAAATGGAAATGTAGGGCCTTGAGGGGTACTCTCCAAAATTTTCAGTCAAATTTTTACAGGTTGAAGTTTGTAGTTCGCATAGCAACATCTCAAAATAGAAAAACACGGTTAATTTAAGAAATTGCCATGTCTAGTCGAAGTCAAATTCCCAAATATAATGAGTCTAAAAATATCTAACTTTACAACCAAAAGCTACAAACTTAAGTTTGGAAACAACACTGAAATCAAATTAATTTCACACTGCTTCAGAAAAAAATAAGAAAATATTTCAAAAATCTCTAGATGTCTAGTGGGTCTGTTTTTCAAACTAAGAAGACATAGGTTCGTAACCTATCTTGTTGAAAATCTAGAGTTAAATCTCGTTGAGTTGAGTTTTTCAGTTCTTAAACTCCACGTATTTCAATCTTTTAAGTCAAGATTTTTTCCGTTGGTGAAATCCATGCTTTTCAGTGATTTTCACTCCTTAAAATTCCTGTCTTTAAGATCAAGATCTTTCGGCTCTTATATTCCATCCTTTTGCAGTCTATAATTTACATGTTTTTTTTATCTTTAAAATATATGCTTCAGTCTTCAATGGGAAGCAGCCCTTTACATCAATGTTTCCCAGTATTAAAATCAAAAATGTTTCCACCCTTATATTCAATGCTTTCCAGTGATTCAATTGCATTTTGTTATGTCTTTTGAATCAATGTCTTTAAAACCAAGCACTTTCAGCCTTTAAAATCCATGTTTTCGGTCTTGATAATCAAAGTCCTTCACTTCTTAAAATCTTTAATAGCTATGTAGCTATGTTTCAAGCCTTTTCGGTTCATAAACTCCATCTATTTCAATCTTTTTTCAGTTGGCGAAGTCCATGCTTTTTAGGATTAAAGATCTATGATCCTCAGTATTTATAATGAAGGTTTCACTCCTTAAATTGCACGTTTTCCAGCCGCTAAATTCCAGTGCTTTCCGACCTCATAGTTTTCCTGTCTATGCTTTTCAGTTTTTAGTAGAAAGGTTTTCAGCACTTTAAATTCATGTTTCGGAGTCTCTAAAATCAAAATTTTTCCGTCTTTAAAATCCACCTCTCCCAGACTAAACTGACGTTATTTTTGGTCTTTAATACTAAAGTCTTTAAAATCAAGGATTTTCAGTCCTTATAATCTATGTTCTTCTGGGCTTCTTAGGTTTCTCTGAAATCCATATTTTTCGGCCCTTAAAACCCATGTTTTGTTTTTCATTTTTTTTCTATGGAGCCTTCTAATCTTTGTATATTTTTTGGTCTTTAAAATCAAGGCCTTTCGGACCTTAAAATCCATGTTTATCGGCTCTTAAAATTAATTTTTTTCAATCTATAAAATATAAGCCTTTTCGTCCATAAAATGTATGTTTTCCAGACTTCCTTGAAATGCATATTTTTCGATGCTTAAAATCCATGTTTTTAGAGTTTTTAAAGCTATACTTTAAAAGCTATGTTTCAAATCCTTAAAACCAAGATTTCTTTGTTCTTAAGATCCATTTATTTTGATCTTTAAATCAAGGTCTTTCGGTCCTTAAATCCACGTTTATCGGCTCTTAAAATTCATTTTTCATAATCTTTAAAATCTAAGCCTTTCTGAAAACTTATGCTTCCTAGACTTCTTTGTAATGCATGTTTTTAGATCCTTAAAATCCATGATTTTACAGTTTTTTAAATAAAGGTTTTGCACCTTTAAAAGTTATGTTACAAATCTTCAAAACTAACGTTTCTTAGTTTTTAAAATCCATGTATTTTGGTCTTTTTTCTCTTTAACCTTCACGTTTTCCAGTCCTTAAAATTAATATTTTTCAATCTTAAAAATTCATGCTTTCCGGTTCTTCCAAATCCATGTTTTTTGATCCCTAAAGCTGGTGTTTTCCGGTCTTTAAAATGAAGAAATTTAAAATTCCTAAAACCCATGTATTACAATTTTTAAATTCAAGGTTTTTCAGTTGGTGAAAGCTACACCTTTCAGTTTTAAAGATCTATGATTCCAATCTTTATAATTAAGGCTTTTCATTCAAGTCAAGTCAAAGTCGTTCAAATTGATGCTCTTTAAACACTTTTGAAATCATAGTCATTGAGATCTTTAGTTCTTCAGTGCATTTTCATCTTTAAAGTAATGCTTTTCAATCATGTTTTAGTCTTTAATAAGATGGTTTTTCGTTTCTTACAATCTAAATTCTTCAGTTCTGCTTGTTTCAGATTATTAAAAATTTCAAAACTGAAAAATTAATAGATATTTAATTAAACAGTTATAAAGTCGAATGGCAGAAAGCAAGTTTTGATAATCGAATGTAAAGCTTCAACTTTCAGCAGAAACTGGACAAAACCGGAGTTCGAGTTTTCAGTGCGAAAATATCCATGAAATTTAGAATCTTCAGATAAGTATTTAAGATTTGTGTAAGATAGCATGGATCTAAAATTCAAAATCTTTAACTGAAAAATGCTGAAATTGGAAAATAGAAAGCCAAACTTTCAGTTCTCGGTTTTTAGTTTCTGAATAAGAGTTTTCAAGACCAAAATCACAGAAATTCAGAATTGAATACTGAAATTTAAGGCCAAAATTCCAGAATAACATATTTCCGACATTCAAGACCTTTCCTGAAATTTGAAAATCAATTACTAAAAATCAGTTCCGGATTTCACTGTCAGAAATTAAATAAATCAGTTTTATTTTCAAATATTCAATTTCCGAATTTGAGCTTGAATTTTCAGAAGGCTGAATATTGAAAATCGAACTTTAAAGTCGAAATTTTAGATTCAAACATTCTTAAAGTTCAAAATATTATAAGTAAAAAAAATTGCTGAAATTGAAAGCTCGAATTTTCAGTGTTAAATATTTTTAAAATTTCAAATCTTAACAACAAATAAAATTCATAGAAATTGTGAATCTAATTTTGATATTTACTTTATGTTAGTTTCAAGATTTTCGAATTGAAGGTTTTCCAGAAATTAAGTTTAAGATTAAGTCGAAATTTTCAGGACTAAAATATACGTAAAATTCAGTTGGAACGAATTAAATAAACAAATTTACAGATTCGTAAAAGAGAACATTATTTTGTTGCCGAGTAAATTTATAAAATTCTGAATGTTTTAGAGTAGGATTCCTGAGGGGGTAAATAAATCAAGATAAACAACTAAATGCCAGAAAAGAATGTTTAAAGTCAGAGGGTACTTTAAATGTCAATTTATTCGGTTCGTTACACAAACATTTAAACATATTACGTCAGAAACTCATTCTCTGCTTAAAAAACGTATTTTCCGTATAAAATCCAAAGCAACAAATTAAGCATTCAGGCTTGTTTGAGAAACCAAAAGTAGCTCATATGCGTAATCCTTAATAATCCAATATTTGTTTTCGGTTGATTATTATTTTTTCGTAAAACTGGTAATCCGAACTTGTCCTCGATAATAAATTAGAGCAAGCTTTTGTATACAAAATGCGCTTTTATAATGTCGTCCTTAGTTCGAACAAAAAACTCTGATATAAGCTTTTAACGCATAATCTGCCCTGAAATATAATATAATGGGCGGCTTACCTGATTTGCCGACGTTGGATTTTCCAATAACGGCGATGCGAACTTTTGGCATATTACTCTTCTCGTCGGTTTTCATTTTCTGAAAACACAACAGGGATGTTATTTGTACATCGGGGTTAGATCAACGTTTAAATATCATGTTTTATTCAAATGTTAAAGGTGAATCCTTTTTGTTTATCTTTGTTTTTGTATTTTAAAACGTCCTCGGGCTGTGATTTCAGTACCGATTTTAATTTTCCAACACCAAAAATACGAATCTTTGTTGTTACTAAATACACAGAAATATTCATAAATAAAATTAATTTAAATTAAGTGTTTACGGTACGTTAATTTCTTGGTTTACGAGACATGCAACCGCCTTTTTGATTACAAACCACGAATAATAAATTCTGACGGAGTGCCAAGAAAGTGAAATTTAAAAAATCCGACTATTCGATTCAAAAATGCACGGGCCAGGCACAGCTGGATTTAAAAAATGGCGCCAGTGCATAATTTATATCTGGAACTTTGAACTGCCAACAACGCGGTATTTAGTCTGAAGCTATTTGTTGAAAAACGCTTTTGACAAATTGCTATTTTATTCCACCACAGATTAATAATTCCAACGGGAGCAAAGGACGGCTTTGATTTAGTTTTTACGAAATCCTTGTGAATCATCCAAGATTTATACAGAAAACTAAACGTCCAGAAAAAAGCCAAACTAGCAAAAAGGAAGCAACTTTTCGAGAGAATGTTTTTCCTTTACTGCGATCAGGAAGTAATCCCAACACAGTAAGCTCATGTGCTTTAGACCAGAAAATAAAACGGAAACGCAAAATGGAGAGTGTAATATCCTCACTTTTATACTGAAGGACCTTTGTTTCCTTTTATTGTGCCTTTTGTTGAGCGTTTAAGGCTAGACTAATGAAAATATCAGCACATAATCCTGTTTATTAATATTTTATGGAAATTTCGAGCTCCGCCCCAAGTTTCCTCGATATTTTTAACCAAAATCATAAAATAAGGATATTAACACAGATTCTTGATCCTTGTTTGCGTTTTTTCTAATTTTGGAAGTTCAGATGGCTTATTTCAAAGAACAGATTGGTTTAAATGCGCTGCTATTTTCAGACTGCAATTTAATCAAATTTTTCTTCGAACTTCGTAGCTTCCAAATTTCAGTAAAAGCCAAGGATCGCCTGATCATACGATTATTAAAACACAGATAACCTTTATCTCCAGTTATTAAAAACTCACCAACATATCACGTGAAACTAACGATAATCGAAAGCAGCATGCCGTGCATTTGAACTAATCTACATACGATCAAAACAGATCATAATTATGCGGAAATATCCGGAAAAAGCCATAAAGGGGTTTACGTATGGCGGCTTTTATCGGGCGGTTATGTAAATCAAGTTAAGCAGTGGGAGTTTTCCACTTTAAGAAAGAAAAACTGCCAAGTTAGCTTTAGTTTTTCTTCAACTTTCGCCCACCCACATCTTTGTGGCTTTTGACTCGGACAGATGTTGGAGAGTATTATTTTCGATAGTATTATATTTAGAACGGGTATAAAGGTCGTTAAGGGTAGTTTAGTCACCCGTAGAGTTAATTCTTGTTGGGTTATTTTTAGTGATAAAAATTATGGAAAGTTTGTTGATTAATTAACTACATGTTGTTCGAATTGTTTGTTGAGATAAATGTTTTTTTATATCAAGGTCCCATTGTTATCGGCTGCAATTTTTTCAGGGCACGCATGGGGAATTACAGCAATGTTTGTGCTTGTTTGGAAATTCTATGAATTTGTTTGTGAGTAATTGACACACTTATTAGCGGATATGTTGACATGTCATCTTAATAACGGAACACTAAAGCTCGAATCATGATATTCAACTAAATTAAATACAAGAACAATATTTTACTCTAAGAAATGAATGAGAATTGATTAGAATTTTATACTTTAAAAATCACTGAGAGAATTACTTTTATCCATTTAAGGTTTATTACGGAGAATCCGGAATTTAAATTAGTAAAGAGTTTAAAAGTGCTAATGTTTTAAATATTTTACAGACCCTGACTGATGATGTAAATTAATTCAGCTAAACTTAAAAATGGCAAATTAAAATTCTAAAAAACTGGACTGGAATAAAATAATTAAACCTGAGGGATTTTATTGACAACAAAAATTGAAGAAAAACAAGCTTTAAATTTAACTTGCAAGCAACCTAAAATATTCTTTTTTCAGAAGTTTACAAAAGTCACGAGATAAATTAATTGAAATGAATTTAGTGTGGAACACTTGTGCCACTCAGGTACTTAATCACTAAACAAAAAAATGAAATAGAAAATTTGGAAAATTTTAAGTAAAACAATTAAAATTCCAGGTGATTTCGCCGTACAGAAAATGTATTTTTTAAAATTCTGCAGAATTTCTTAGACAATTAATTTTTCTTTTCGGGCTTTCAGGACAAAAATTATGATATTAAATTCTGAAATTTTTAATGAAAATTGGTAAAAAGTTTAAAAACATTTGAGGATTTCTGAATTTTGAGCTTCAGACTGACTTTAATTGCGTTAAACTTTAAAAATTATGAAAACTAAGGCTATTTTAAGCCTTCAAGAATATTCTGAAAGCTAGATTTTAGATATTCAGGGTGGTTTTTTAATTATTCCAAAGGGAGTGGAGCCCTTCAAAGTCCTTCAAAATCTTATCTTTGAAATTGATCGTTGATTGAGCAAGAGCCTGAAGTTTAAATATGAATTTTAATGTTAATGTCAAAAAATACTCAGGTTTGCGGTTTGACTATCAGCAAAAATTGAAATAAACTGGAGTTCTCAGTTCTCAGTGGAGTTTTCAGTGCCAAAATATCTATGAAATTTAGAATCTTCAGATAAGTAATTAAGATTTGTGTAAGATCGAATGGATCTAAAATTCAAAATCATTGAACTGAAAAATGCTGAAATTGGAAAATGGAATGCCAAAATTTTAGTTTTCGGTTTAGGTCGAAGGATAATTTACTTTACAAGTTTACAAAATACAAAGTCGTTATTAATTTTCAAAATTAAAATCAAATGCTGCACTTGTTTATATTGGCCAAAATATTAAAAAAAGAGATATTAAAAATTAAAAAAGTTTAGAAATATTTATATTTCCGATTTAAGTTACAGGTTAATTTTGATTTCAGTCGAGACAAGAGTTTGTACTTTAAAAATGTTGGAAAATGGTAAAAAATCAAAAATGCAGTAAACCAAAACTTTCGATACTGAATTACTTAACTATAGGGATAATTTTATTAACAAAAGTTTCGATCAGAAACATGATTTAGTTCTTTAAGCTTCTTAAATATATCTAGGATTTCTGAAAATTTCAGTTTTTTTGAAAATAAAAACTGAAGCTTTCAAAGATTGTAGAAAGCCGGAGTTTCACACTGTCGCTTTAAAAACTTTTCGGAAATAGTCTTAATAACAATTGTTCGTAGAAATATCCTGAAAATGCATGAAAATTGTTTGAGAATTCCAAATGTTTATTATTACCGTAAACGCCTTTTCAGTGAAAACCGAATCAACGTTCAGATTTTAAAGCTCCTTCCTGTGGCAAGTCTTTCAGTGATAGTTCCAAAACTCCCCCACCAAAATCCAATTAAAAAAAATAATAAAAATACATTTAGATGGCCAATAAAATAATCTATTTCGAAAACTCATTGACATTCTTGTGTACAAACAGGTTCCCAGCACATGTCTCAATTTACCGAGAATAAATAACTAATTTAAGAATTTACCTTGACTTTCAGGGAAGCACCATGAGAATCTAATTTATAGGACAGGATATATGGGTCAGTGTAGGAACAAATAGTGTTCTATTTTTAACGGTGCCGCTGGATTAGCTGGATTAGGGTGGATAATTCAATAAACGTGTCATATGTTTCGATACATGGGACAAAGCCAAGGATATTCAATCGGGAATTTAAGAAATTAGTCATTTCCACGCGCACAAATCTCAGCTGGGACCTTTTATAGTCCTGCTGAAGTAGGTTTTGCCAAATATTTTTTCGTGTAAAGGCAGAATTGTAAAAAAGTAAAAGGTAAGGCTTGCCAAAGCTTTAATTTTTTAATTGGCCTTTCGTGATTAATGAAATGCCTAGTTTACAGTTTTCAGGAATGAGTCCTCGTGAAAAATATACGAAATCACCAAGAAAACATGAACGAAGTATACAGTTTAGAAACTTAAAGTATAAAGCATACGAAGATTTGAGCAAAGATTTTAATTATGTTGAAACAAGGATTTTGAGCTCCAATTTCACTGTAGTTTCCGTGTAATAAACGCAGATAAAGGAAAAACATCTGAACAACTTTGTGTATATAAAGGCTGTTATTGCAACTGTGATAAACTTGACCCCAAAAGGTGCACAATATTATTGTTTGGTTAACCTAAAAGATATTTGTAGGTTAAATTAAAGTATTTTGTACACAACAATGCGTAGATGGAACGCAGGTATTCATGTATATCCAACGTGAAACCCTCATGATATCGATAATACCACAAGTGTTAAAAATTAACGCTGTTTTCTACTTATCTGGGAGATTTCCAGGTGCGAGTTTCATATTTTTTGAAGCGTACATTTTCACTTAAATATTTTTAGAAAGCAAACTCACCGGTTACTGATGAACATCGGTTGGAGCTATGGTTTGGTAGTATGTACTTAGTTGGCGCTCATCAAGTATGTGTAATGTGTAGTCAACCCATATCGCTCATCAGACGAGCCGAGGAGGAGATATTTATTAATAAAAGGGTTGGATGTTAATCAGCGCACGAAAAATTGGAAAATAAGTCTTTTCAAGTTCAACTCTTTTGATACAAATCTCAGATTTAATTATCCTTTTTAACATTCAAATTCGTGTTCAAGAATCATAAATAATTCTTAACTTAACTAAATCAACCAAACAATGAAAATCCAGTATTATAAAAGGGAAAATTTATAACATTATAAATATGAAAAATTGGTGCTTTAAAGAAAAAAAGAGCGTCAATAACCTTGCAGAATTGAAATTAAAACCATGACCTTGTGCTTTTTTTTATTAGGAGTGCGAGGGTCAACACACTCAATAAAAATTGAAATGATCGTTAGCGGTAGAAAATAAGCAGGATACGTTTTTTCTTCTCATCCTCACCCTATACCTACGGTTGAAAAGCGCCAATTTTAATTACTTACAATGTTCGTTTTTATTTACGTTTCGTATTTACTTTTATTAAGGGTTAAATACGAGTTTGATGTCCTGAAATTTTTATTAATGACTTTGACCTTAGCCGGACAAGCTTTTTATGTATTAATTAGCTTACATTTTCTACGTTATTGCTAAAAAACGGTCACAAGTTTTACGATGTAATTAACCCCTAAAAAATAGCCAAAAAGAAAGTTTTTAGGGCAGAAATTACCTGGGGTGTTATAACTTTAAAATAATTTCGCAAAAAGAAATAATTTGCACCACGAATTGATGTCACGCTGGTTTTTAATTAAATTTTTTCAAATTCAGATTTTTATATTAGAACCGCAGGTTTGTAACGTCTGATTTCTTAATTAATGTTAAAAAATAAGGTCGGTGAAATGTCAGGGGCCTTTTTACAGGTTCAAGGAAATTCGTTACACCCTAATAAACTTAATATTTGATTCTTTGTAGATAACCAATTTTCTTAAGATGATTAAAATTTTGTAATTAAGTTAAAATTTACCTTTCCTTGTATATAAAGGAGCTTTGTCTGTTTTGCATGTCAGATTTAAAATCGTAAAATTAGGTGGACCGTAAATAAGACAGGGAGATGGAAAAAATTGAGTTTATGTTTTTTAAAAGAAATTCTATTAATGTTAAAAGCTTTCTTTATTTATGCATTTTCTGATTTTGCTACCTACGCTGGAAACCTTGGCAATTTTAATTTTTAGACTTCCGCTAATTTCCACTTCTTCACAATTTTAAATATCCCAATTTTTGAAATTTAAGTAATTTAAAAAATATGGAGAGCTTTCATAAACACGTTTTATAATTAAAAGCAAAAAGATTTGCAGTAATAGGAAAGCTCTAAATGTTTAGTTCTGAACGGTTGTGTTTAGAAATTACTTCCCGGAAAATACATGCGGAAAATAAGTGAAAATATTTAAATTAAATAGGTAAATTCTATGGAAAGTTTATGCACAGCTGTAAATTTTCGAATTAAGTAGGTTTTACACGGGAAATGTCTAAAAGTATATTTGAAATAAACGACATTGTTAGAGCCTGAAAAAACAGTGCGAAGCTGGGAGATTTTCCCTGATAAACATTTAAAACGGAAGAAAACCTGAAATTTATGAATTGAAAAAAATATCCAGAACTATTTGCGAACCATTTGTTTTTAAATTTTCGTAAAGAATTTAAAGTAAAGAATTTTCAGTAGTCTTCGGGAAATTTATTAGCTAAGTCTGTAAGTTCGTACAAATCAGCATTTTCAGATTTTTTTCCTTAAAATTAAAATCTAGACGAATCAGTTGTTTTTTGAAATCGAGCTTTTACAGTTTCGTGTACTGAAGATATGGAATCCGATAAAAATTCTGAAAACCCTGAGACTGTACTCCTGAAAACTCTGCAGGTTGCAGCTTTGAATACTGAAAATTGCATTCCTTAAACCTGACATAAATGATAAGCGAGCTGATACTTTTTATTCTGAAATTCTAGAAAAAGCTTTACAAGTAAACAAGTAAGAATTTTCAGCGCTCTGTAAAGAAACAGAATTGTTCAGACTTCCTTCTCAAAAAGAAGAATAAGAACTTTCAATTTTTACTTGTTAAATATCTTTGCATTTCAGGGCCAAAATTATATCCAGAAAATTCCCTGAAAAATGCACTTTCAAAGATTTCAGATTTCCAACATAAACAATTCGGAATCCAACATCTTAAATATTTAGAAATTGTAGAACAACTTTCAGGCGAAAGGTGTTGCAAGATTGCAGAAACTGAAAACAGGCACGAATCTAACAACAGAAATTACAGATTTCCTGTAGTTCCTGAAACTGTAAAATCCGCCATTTTCACAAGTTTCCTGGATTGTACTTCTGTAGTTTGTAACTCGACGTATTAAAAATTCTATTTCAAGTTCTGAAAGATATAAGAATAACAGAAATTTAAACATTCAAAGTTCTTTTAATTTTTTAATACTTCTGAAATTTCGTAAATACTCTTAAGGAAAGAATTTTTGTAATTTTTCAGATGTTTTACGCTCTGAAATTGCGGAATAATTTCGCAAACAAAAATTTTTAGAATATTTTACAACGAATGAAAATGGATGGAAATCTGACAAAATAAATTTCAGAACCTTTTTATAATTTAATTAATAATTAAAACACCTGAAACAGAACGTTCCTAACTGTTATATCTGCAGTCTTCAATATCAGGTTTTTCGTTGTTTTGCAATCAAATTTAACTGCAAAAGGTCGATTCACATTTACATACATATAGAGTTTTCTGATTTTTCAGGAATTTTCAATACTCAAATTTTGAAATTTTATGTGGTATTTATGAGCTCTGAAATTTTAAATTCAGAACAATATTATGGGCAGCTTTAAGGATTTTTATTGAAGCTCTAAGTTCTTAGAAAACATTATTTTCCTATTGTTTAGAATTTTTATATTAGGAAAATTGTTTGCTGAATCTAAAACAGTTCAATTAATATTTCAGTTTTTGGAAAGTAATCTAAGGAACTGAAAATCAATTTACTAAGGACTTTTTTAAATAATAATCTGTAATATTTGATTTTATTAGTTTGTCAAATATTAAGATTCGTTTAGGCCCTTCACGTGGATATCCTAAAATTTTGAATTATGGAAAAAAGGAGTTTTCAGTTCACGAAATGAACTTAGCTTTCTTCTATAATTTTCAGGAAGGAAGTCTTAACTACTTTAGGAAAAAGATTTTTGCACTTTTTCCAATCAGACTTTTGAATACTTTTTTGTTAAAATTACAGGTTCTTTAGTTTCAGGAGGAAAATTTTTATGAGATCTGAAATGTCAAATTTAGAACAATATTATGAGTTGAAAAATCTGGACATCCCGAACTATATCTCGTTTAAAAACCCTAAATTTCAGAATTAGGCGAAGCTTTGAGAATTCTGAAATTAAGCTTTTATATTAAAAATCGAACTTGTTTAAAATTTTAGAAACTGAAAATCTGACTGATACCTTAGTCATTGATGGCGTAAACTACAGAAAAATTACAAAAGATGAAGAAAGATCTACATATGTATAATCAAAAGATTTTCTATAGTTTTTGAGACTTCAAATTTAGAACTTTCAGAAGCTTTCCGAAATTTTCAAACAAAACTTTAAATGTCAAGATAATTACTACAAACATGATGTTTTGGCTTATAACCAGGCAGGAAAAAATTCTGAAACCCAGAAGGCCCCGAAAATTAATTGCTTGATTTTTAAATAGTTTTCAGGAGTCATTTGCTGTTTTCACGTTACTCAGAGCTTTAAACTTCAGCTCGACTAAATGATTTTTAAAAGATACTTCTTAAGGGTCCTAAAAAAGATACCAATTTGAAGCCCATAAAGCCCTGAAAATTTATTATTTGATTTTTTATTAGTTTTCACGAGTTATCAGCTCGACTAAATTTTTATTAACTACTCATACATTTTAAAAGTTGTAAAAAGATAACAATTTGAAACCCAGAAAATCGGTAAAATTTATTGCTTTATTTTTAAATAGTTTTCAGGAATTATCTGGTGTTTTCACATTACTCAGAGCTTTAAACTTCAGCTCGACTAAATGATAGCATTTTTAAAAGCACATTTTAAAATTTATAAAATGAAGTATATTTATTATGTCAGTGCCTGAATAACCTGCAATATATTTACATATTTTCTAAATGTACACGGAATGACTCATCCCAGGTACTGAAGTGTTTGAATTTACTTTTTAATTTTGTATCTGCAAGGCTGAACACAAACAAAACCTTGTAAAACTCTCAGCTGTTACTTAACGTTATTAAAAATAAAAATAGGAATACTAAGGATTTCATTCTGAATTTTGTTTAAGTTCAGTCTTTATTTTACGTTATTAGGTTTTCAGAAAAATTTCAGATCCGCCATTCTTTAAATTGTGAGTTCGATGTATTGTATAATCTTCCACAAAGGCGACATTAAAAAAATTCTGCGAATAAAAACCTAAACAGAAGTGCTGAAAAATTACAGCGCATTTATGATAGGTAGCTAGATACACTCGGAGTTAAGAGCAATAAACTAAAGATTCGCAGTAATCCGTTCAAAACATGTTAGGTAAATAGATAATATTATTTTAATCTAGAAAGGAAAGAATTCCGTATCTTCCTGTCGAAGGATGCTTGTCAAAAATTTAATAAACAATCCCGTATTCAAGCATATATTATAAAGTGGACGTTTATATCAATAGCGAGACGACGAAGTGGCGGCGTCGCCTACTTGGACTCTCACGGCGCCCGTCCACGGTCCAACCTGGACTTAAGCAAAAATAGACGGGCTGGAATTTACGGAACATCGCTGATCTTTCAACAACAAGTACAACTATGCGTACGAAACTACATAAATACGGCGAAAAAAATCTTTGTTTCGGTGGAAAGTTTTTAAAAACGTGTAGTTGGGGACTTCAGACGTTTAAAGATCTTGTTTTTAGGTAAAAAAAATAATCGCTCGTTACAATTTATTTACAACTCTGCAGTAAAAATGTTCACTGTGCGTTTCGTGTAATTGCTTTTGAACTCTTGAATTTGTAAACCAACAGATGGTTTGCATATGATCAAGGTTAATGTGGCTGAAACATGCTGTATCTATTATTGTGGATGTTTTAAGGCGGAAAATTATTAACTCTGTGGGTAGTGTTTGTTTTATTGTTCTAATAAAACGTTTTGTATAAAAGTATGCGCATCCGGATGCAATGTTTTGAAATTTTTCGAATCATATTTCAGATTAAAACCTTGAAATATCAAAAACTCGTATGTTTTCTAAGAGAACCACGTTTGTTTTTTTAAAAAGTAAAAATTGTTTAACTTGTACACACTTAGGAAAGCTTAATCAAAGTTGGTTTCAAAAAATTATTCGGTTTTTTCTTTGTTCAGATGAAATTATTAAAAACTGCTAATAAATTCAAGTTTTTAGAATATCAAAAAAATAATTGCAATTTTCGAAAATAAAGTGATTGCTAAATATCAGAGACTGCATTGAAAGTTCGCCCTTTATTTCAACCTTGAAAATCAGTTCTTCAGTAACTAAAATCGACGAAAAAAGGTTTAATATTTTCACAATACATTTTAGGACATTCGTTCTTTCATTTATTTTAATTAATCTTCTTAAATTGGCAAAACTCTTGAAACACTTTTGCAGGAATTTTGGGAATTTAGGTATTGGACCAAGCTGTTTATGGTTTCAGTTTTACAGAATTTTACTTAAGCTCTTAGTCTAAGTTATAAGAAAACTTAATTTTTCTATTGTTTAGAATTTTTAATTACGAAACCTAAAAGGCTTTAAAAGTGCGATGAATGCGTCAGATTTTCAGGAAGTTTTTGAAAAGTAATCTAGAAAACTGAAAATCAAATAATAATGTTTCTTTATTTTGATTACTAAGTTTGTCACATATTAAGATAATTTCAAGGTTTTCACTGAGATATTAGAAAACCTTGAGAAGTTTGCAAAAACAATACTTTTTCAGTGCACATAATGAAAGATTAATCTTTTAGTTTTGAATAAACTTTGCATTCTACTTGGGTATGTTTGTTGAAAAGTCCTACAATTTTCAGAAAGGAAGTCTTTACAACCGTAGGAAAAGGATTTTCACACTTTCAGGGAAGAACACAATTTCCGGAAAATCTTCAGTTTCCAAGAAACAGAAGCTTAAATTAAAAAAGCCTTAATGTACGAAATCTAAAAAAGGTGCAGAATTATATCGAAAACCCTGAACATTTTCTCTTAAAGTCAAGGTATCCTCAGAAAAATTTCTTACAATTTCAGGAGAAAACGTTTATCTTTCAGCATAAGAAAGTTTAAAGTTTTAGCATGAAAACGTCTAAAAAATTCAGGTTATTAGAAATTCCGAATATTTGTCAGTTTCAGGAGGAAATTTTCAATTGTCAGGAAGAAAACCTCTAAACTCAAAAACCTTTACATCTGCGTAACTGTAATACTCGTAAATTGGAAATTCTTACTATTATTTAGTTAATATTACAGGCTTTTCAGGGAAAATTTTAAGAAAAGCGGAAGAAAAACTTTCAGTTTTCAGAAAAATAAAGTTTAAATTCAAAAAATCTCATACATGTAGGTGAATATTAAAACAGTTTTAAGAATTATGCTTAGGGCAAAATCTGAATGGTTTGCAGTGAAAACTGTTAAGTTTTCAAAGTAGTGTTTCTGCAGCAATTTCCACATTTTTAAAGAAAATGTTAATTTTAAGTTACTAAGTAACTATTAAATATATTAAGTCGTAAATACAAGATAATAAACAAATATCAGAGTAACTGTATATTTCAGTATTCGTAACTTTCTTGAGTGTTAAGTTCCTGAAAAGGCATTCTTCCTTTGTAACAGTTATTCACCTATTTTGCAATACTGAAATTCTTTCATTTCAGCAGAACGTTTGAACAATTAAAAATTGCTGAAATTATTTCATGTAAATTGTTGATATGATATTCTGATTGCTGTTTCAATAACACAATTATTTCATAAACATTTCAAAAATTTGCTGTCCTAAAAACCTCTGAGTTGCTGAATTTCAGCAAAGACGTTTTGATGCTCAGGCTTCGAAGCGACGCGCCCTTTGTACGTAGTACGTTGTACAAAGCTTTATTTTTTAGTATTATCTGTGGTTTTCCTTCATATCATCTTATTATTTAGTAAACATCAAGAGAAGTGATGGGGATTATAAATTATTTGTTGGAATTTTTAAATAATTTTCAGAATTTAATCATAACTGGCAAATTTTTTTATTTTTTGGGCTTTTATAAATTGAAGCTCTAATTAGATAAATTGAAGTAAGAAAATTTCTAGCTTTATTTGGATGTAAAATTCTACAATAAATTTCAGCCTTGAAGTTTTGATTAATTAATTTAATTATTGAAGTAACCTTTTAAATTTTTAATTAAGAACCTAAGAACATAGGATAGAAAACTGACAATACAAAGAATTTTATTTATTCTTCTGAAATTATTTTCAGGGGCATTATTAACATTTCTGTGCATTAAAGGATTCCGAAGTAATCAAAAGTTCTAATTAATAAACCTAAATCACCTACACTAAAAGCAAATTGAAAGAAATGACATACAGTGGGCTAACTGTAGGGGAATTAACTACCGAAATTAAATTTCACCCTCTGCATAAAGGTGTAAGGAAATCTGTTTGCATTCAATTCCTCTCTAAGTGACTCGCCCACACTTAAAGCCTTCCTGACCCACACGTAACAGATATTAAACATTTACCGAAGTTCTCGACGCGGTTCAGTAGTAATGTCTCGTAACATATATAACCTTTGCTCTTATCTGTTAACATCGGCGTTGGTGTGTAAAAACACCTCGGGTATTTTCATAAAATATAATATTAGATAACAACCTACTGCGATTCAATGGTACGATGACATTTTACTGTGGGAAACGCTGAGCTTAAACGCCGTACAAACGACATTTAATTATGGAACGAGCACATACTCGAAATATTCAGAATTCTGCCGAGACTTTTTCGTTTTTCCTACACGCATTTGGATGTTAATAAATCAAGATTTTGCAAGTTTCTGGTGAAAAAATGCGCTGTTTCAGAGCTATTTAGAATTCTTTTGGAAATAACAAATTTCAGTCATTTGTAACCGAGACACTTGTTGCACTGCTCGTTCGTTCGTTTGAAGCTGAATTAAACTGGGGGAAATTTCAACAACTGTAAAATTTTTCACGACGGATTTTCAGAGCATAAATCATTTTCGCGCCTAACAGCAACAGGTTATTGGAAAATTGGGGAAATGGCATTATTTTTGACGGAATACACTCACGAGAGTTATTGGCAGTTGTTCAAAGTTAATTATGATTGATGAATTGGAAAATTAAAACTGTGCTTAATCATCGATTTTTCATTAAGGCTGGGAGGGCCAGGCTTGATTTTCCGAATTATAAATTAAACGGAAGCTTCACGGAATTATGTAAAAACCTCCAAAATTTTTTGTCTCTATTTGGATTAATTAAAATTCTAAATTAAATTATTTATGGATATAAGAAAACATAGAACTTACCTGTATAACTTTAAAAGTCGATGCAGTAACAACTGAAGTAGCAAATGGAATTGTTAAAAGTTTTTCTTTCACTATTCTCTAACAGTAAAATTTCAATTATTAAAAACACAATATCACACGCTCGCACTTAAAAAGAAGCACCTGCTGACAGCTCCTATGAAAGCTTCTACCGATAAGTGTGTTCTACTGAATGAGCCGGCGTCGCGACGCGGCTGTATATATTAGCGTCGTCGCTATGGAAACGGGTAGCGTCCCCACGGCTGCTGGCACTCGGCATGTGCCAAGGATAGCGCAAGACGAAACACAAGCTTTTCCACATTTCCACCAACTAAACATACAAATAACAAGGCGAGATACAAGTTTTTGTGCTGATTGGGTTATTCATCTGATGCATGTGTTAAGGATTTTCGAAAAAAAGAAATTAGGCAATTAACGTCAGCAATACGACTGGAAGCAATTGCAGTATTTTTTCTGGGTAAAAACTGAGAAATGATTCAGATTTTTTAAATCTGTTTATGAAACATCACCTGAAACGAACGGAAATACCTAATTTGTATTTTTAAATTGAGAAAAAATTCAAGGTTAAAGAAACTTGAAGAATTCACTAAAAATACCAATAATTATAAAAATCCGTTTCCTCCTATAAATAATAAGCATATTCTTTGAAATTCCACGATTTAACAGTATTCGAATTTATAGCGGCATCCGCTTTAAATTAAATCGCGCAATTTTTAAAGCTTTTAGTTTTAAGTTTAAATGCGTTGAGGAAGTAAGCAGTTAAAAATAAGTTTCGACCTTGAATGCTTTCAAAAATATATGTCCAGAAATGGACGTGCTATTTTTTTCAGCAGACTGAGGACTAATTTCAAATTCTAACCGCATTATACAGACTTGAACGTGAATGTGTCAAAAGTTATTTATATAAAATACATGACTGCTTTTGATTAGTTCATACGAAAATACGCAATGAAGTAATAAAAGTTTTCAGAAAATGACGTTGGGACCTTTACGTTAATTTATAAGGACAGTGGGGCACTAAAAATTTTATGTTTATTTTAAACGATTTACTATAATTGGTACGGATGTATATCAGAACAGTGGAGGAATTTCTGATTAAACAATGAATCAGGGTAGTTATCTGAATGTATACGAAAGTATTAACGGTTCTAATACGCACAAGCAAACAATGAGATCATTATTCTTAGTCTGCGACATTTAATAATTTCTTGTATAATAATAGCAGTAAATTTAGAAAGAAAAATAAATTAGTAAATTCGAAATTTTTCGAAACGGCGATTTTTCGTGGAAACCGAAGTTTAAGGCCTGAAAATTAATTGCAGATAATCGAAAAATTACCTATTAGCAGTGGTATTATTCAAAAACTGTCATAGTTTCAATTAAAAGCTATTAAAACAAGCGAAACATCCGAGCGACTTCCTTGAAAAGGGGTTTCTCCTCTTAAATAATGCGTTACAAACGAATTTTCTAGGTATAAAACGTTGAGCTGCAATTAAATTGCTATTCTTCCGCAGATTATGTATTATCATTCAAAATGTACAAGCAAACCCTATTCAATTTTCGGCTGATCTGCAAAATGATAATGCTTTTATAAAGTAACATGCTGAACATTCGTAAACATTTATTACAATGCAAATTTGATGTAATATACCAAAAGTTTCTATTAAAGCTACTTTTTAAATTCCAAATCCAGCTAAGTTTTACTAATAATGTTATCCGTCCATCTTTCTATATATCTATCCGTAAAAATAAAACAGTAGAAAGTGAACTTGGATATCACCTAATGGGCAGATCAGAAAGGAAATAAACTAGTTCTTGTTTACAGAAAGATTCATTTTTGAAGATATTATAGCACTCAATCGGTTCAGCATAGGTAGTGATAATCGAATCATCGAAAAGAGCAATTTAAAAATCTAGCACAAATAGACCAAAATAAAATCAGAATGAAGGGTAATGAATTCAAAGAAGCATTAGAAGAAAGCTCTGTTAAACAAGAAGAAACAACAGTGGACATTGATAAAATTGAGCACAGAATAAAGAAGCACCTATTAGATGCAGGAATACGAATCTCAAGTGAAAGCAAATGAAAGGGCCAAAGACGAGAACTCTACAGTAAAGGGAAAAATAAATCAAATGATTGTGTAGAGGTGAATAATAAAAAATAAAATAAGACCTCAGAAAACATAATCAAGCAATAATTGAAGAAGTTATTGAGAAAGAAACAGTTAAAGTGTCTGGGGCCTACATTGGGAAAATTACAAAAACGGAAAAGACGAGAGTGACGAAAACAAAATAATAAAGATAGTCATAGAGTACTACGAAAGCTGTAGAATTCCAAACGAACACCAAACGCCACTATAGGAGAAATTCTGCAAAGACAGGGATTGGCATCTTGCCACTTGGGAGAGGCCTATGTCCAAACAAATGGCTGAAGAAGAAGAAGATCTATATATCTAATCCTAAAGCAATTGGACTGGCTTCTTTCTCCATGCTTTCCTTTCCGCCCTGCGTTCTCTATTTTATTTCTTTTTATTTGATGTCTCTCTTTTAGGCAAGTCCTCTAACTTCATCTACCCATGGTTTTCTTGGCCTTACCCTCTATTTTCTCCTCTTAATTCTCGCCTCGTATATTCTTCTTACCGTTTTGTTTCGTCCTAGTCTCAGTACGTAACCCACCCATCTGAGGTTTTTTTTCTTCTAGTTTTCAAACGAATCTCATGCCAGCACTTTGTATTTTATTTCTTTGTAATTGTGTTGTTGCCCATACTTCTGAATCGAACGTCGGCGTTGGTATTACCACTTACCTAGAAATGTATACTTTAATTTCTTTCAATACTTCTCTCTTTGCTCGGAATGTATTTTTAATCCCACTGAAGGGTCCTTCAACAGCCCCTGTTCTAGACTTTATTTCCTCATCTAATTCAGGCCAAACATACAGTGCTAAACGTCAGCAATCCGCTAAGGAAGTAGAGAGTAAAACATTACAACTAGAATATGGAATATTTTGTATACTAATGGATGAAGAGTTGGTCTGAAACAATTTATAGTATACCCAAATTCTTGGGAAATGTCCCAACCATATTCCACGCAAGAGATCTACGGCCATAGGAGCCTGTTAGAAAGGGCATTTACATTAAAAGCATGTCTTCCGGGTTGGGACCGTGTCATTGTTGAAAAACAAGAACTCAACGTTTCGCCCAATTTCTTAAGGGACTTCCTCAGGAGGAAAAAGGGTCAAGACATTTACATTTTATTAAACATTACATTTTAAGAGTCGAGACTTTTGGATTTAAAATAGCCTTCTACATTTCGACTTTAGACAATCCCGAAAGCAACTGGTGAAAACTAACACCAACACATGTTTAATGTGGATGATCCGGCACGAGGTGTCCAAGCAGAAGAAAATGCCGATCCTCTTGGATTGGAACCGTTTTGTGAAGTAGTCAAAGACCATAGTAGAAAAAGTACCAAATATGGAGAAAAATAGAAAGAATTCTACTGAAAAAATATTCCATATAAATATCGGATAAAGAAGTTTATCAATTATTTACGTAAGATAGCTAAATACCTTCTTCAATTCGTAAAGGCGAATTATGATGAAAAAGATGTAGCATTGAGCAGCAGACAAATTTTTTAAAAAGGTAATCCTACATCTGTTTTAAGAAGTTTTCCAAGAGTTATTATGGAAAATAACCTGAAACTTAAAAATGTTCAATGTCAGCAGTTAAAAACTTAAATAGCTCTATTTAAAAAGTCAGAAAAGAACACGAAAATAGGTCGTGGGTAGCCACAAGGGCAATAATTCTCACAAATAAATATCTTAAAGAGGAACATGGTGTTTCCTTCTTCTTAGTGTCGTATTGTCATTGAACATTAGCGATCGTTTTGACCTTTATTGTCATTTTTGCTGTTGCTTGAAATAGCCCCTGACGAGGTTTTCCTGAGTGTAGACTAAGGTAACAAAGATCTCAGTCTGAAAAACGGTAGGAAACTTGTCTAGTATGAGATACAATTTCATTCTGGGTTGGGCGCCATAAATGTTAGCACCGGCGCCTGCATCTGCTTGAGATTCATCTGTGGACCACAGTAGATCAAAAAATCTGACGCGGTCTCTGAGCAATAAATGAGCATTCCTTCGTTGCAGGGATAGCTACCTCGCAAGTTCTGGTGAAGGAGTAGCAGGGAGAAACTGTATCGCTGTGAACCCTAAGCAGAACGTGTCTGGCTGCTGATAGACAGTCTGTAGGCCAACTTCCGTATGAGTCCAATGTGAAAGGGCGCTAGGTTAAGAAGGGCTTCCAGAGCCGACCGGCTAGTCTCTGGCACTGGGCAAGAACCGTCCGTATATGTAGCCTTGCAGTTGTCAGCCACCACACCAGTGAACCATAGGTGATGACTGGTTTAATCACCGTCGTGTAGATTCACATCAACACTTGAGGGGACAGGCTCCATGTGATGTCGAAGGTTCGACGCCATACCCAAAAGGTGGCCGTATCCCTCTTTATCTGTCTGACTATGTGATGGTTCCAGACAAGATTTGTATCTAGGGTTAGACCCAGGTTCTTTATTGTGCATGAGAGTATAAAAGCTGGCCAAAATATTATTGTTTTCACGAAGGCTTCCAATCTTCGTTTTCTGGTAATGATTGCGAGTTCGGTCTTAGCAGGATTAACAGTTAGGACCTGAGCTAAATACTACCTTTACACTATAGATAGTGCACGTTACATCAATCTGCTAACTGTGCCAGGAAATTTTTCCGTCAGCGGTTTCCAGTTCAACAAGAAGCCCATCGAGACAAGACATCATAACATAGGTGACAGAACACCACCCTGAGGCAGCCTTGTCTCACGCTGATCTTCACTGTGAAACCACCAAGCGTTGCTAGTTTTTCTCGTTCAGTCAGCAGGGCTCTAATCCATCTGACGACGCCATGATTGAAAGTAGCTCGACTAATGGAGTCGAAGAATGTGTCACCGAAGGCGATGTCCAGGCTAAATATCAGCTTAATATATGTCTTAATAACTGCAGCTATCATTTGTCAGATTCTGTCAATCAATTAATTACTGCGGCTGTACACATGCTCTCAAATATGAATGAGTGATTGCTTACTTTCAGGTGTTTTCAAGGACTTCCTTTGATTCCTCTAAAAACATCATCTGACAGGATTGAGCCGGAATTATTTACAAACATGAATCCCTCTTGACCCCTTCCATTACCACTATAAGTTCTATGTAGGTATGTATTATCGTAAAGTTAAATTTAGATACACCCTGTATATAAACGTAAACTAATGTAATGATTCTGGCTCATCTAATTTTACTGAATCAACATTTTTTTTAAATTTTTAGTTCTGAAAGAATAACGCCCCTGCGAGTAAACAAATTCCTGTTACTTTCAAAATGACACAATCGTCAAAGTGAAATATAAGGCTCACCTACGTTATTTTCAAGTATTGTTAAAAAATGCACGTTTAATAAATAACATTCAAAAATTCTTAGCTGTACCTAAAGGTCAAAGTTTATAGCAGAAAAATATTTCATGTATGTTTGTGTGCGATTCTGAATTCTTTCATGAATACATCTTTTTACCATTAGGTTCATGAACTCAAGAACTGTGACATAAGTATTTCTGAAAAAATTTAAACTTAAGGGCATACGGAATAAGAAATGCCTAATTTGATATTCTCGCCTCAAAGCTATTTTTGTTTTTAAATCAAGTTTTCGTTCAAAGGTCTTCTGAGATACTTTTGATACCTACTACTTTTAAATTTTTCATGAAGAGCACGCATTAAATCCTATAATTTCAACAGAGACGTCATGATTTATTCAGCAAGGGAAATTGAAATGCGAAAGAAATCCTTTAATACGGTAACTTTAAAATAGGTAAATCAGATCCACGTGTAAATATGATAAATTGTCAAGCACGTGTGGCTTTTTTCTGTGGTATTGGAATAAAAATGCGTAGAATATGTTTACGGTAGTTCGGATAACGTGATGGTTTGCTGGAAAATCAATGATGACATATGGAAATTTCTCATAATTTAAAATAATGCTGTTTTTTGAAGTAATATGTGTGCCGCCGCCAATAAACAAAGAGTTATTAAAGTTAACAAACATCGTTATGAAAACACCAGAGATTAGAAAATTACATCGAAGTATACAGGGTATCCCTAAAATGCCTTAAAAGCTTCAGGTACACGTTTTCTTTTGTGAATTCTTAAGGCAAAACTGCAAGCTTAGTTTTCTAGTACGAGGGTGTTAAAGTTCATATCTTTAGTACTGATATTTTTTGAAGTTTAACCAAACGATTTTGGCAACAATGCAGGTTTTGAAAAATGTGTCAAGCTGTCAAGTAAATCGATTTTGAACTGACATTTGCGATTTGTGTAATAAATTTGCCTTTAGTTCGTGTTTTTGTGTTTGTGCGTTTTGCTTTGTTCGTATTTTGGCTTTCTTGGCCATCATTATGCATTTATGTATTTTTTCAAGTAAACAAGCTTCAACAGTGTTGCCAAGTTTCAGATTCTTTAACTGTCTCGTATGAAGAAACTAAGCGCGATAGGAAGTTCCTGCTTGCAATTTTGGGATCTTTATCAGTTGTAGCAAAAGCTAAATGAAACTTTTAAAGGGACACCCTGTATAATACTTCAAAACTAATAGTAAAATGTTATGTTGTTGTTAAATATCTGTAAAACTTCTTCACTGTTCTACCTCCCTTATAATTCTTAATAAAAAAAGCAAAATACATTTAAAACAAACAGTTCTGAATCCGAAGGTAGCGTATTAAGGACAAAGATAAAGTAAAACGTTATTTTAAAGATGTTATTTTCTTAATGAGCTTACAAAATCTGGAAGAAATTTAAATTTAGCCTTTACAAGAAAGAGTTATACTCATTACGTTCGTATCAACGAATTTTGGAGTACGAGGTTTGGCAATTTAATTCCCGGACTGACGTTACAGCTCTAAAGCTACATAATATTAATCCAAAATTAAAGCAGTATGTTTTAGTTCACACTTTTATTAAGAAGGCTTGGCTAATAGGAACATCGAATAGCTGTCAAGTTACTTCGCAAGACGCTAGTTCGTAAATCGTGTTTTGGCAGTTGTCATGGAGCAACGTATTAATATTAAGTTTTGTTGTAAATTAGGTAAAACTGCGACAGAATCTTACGAAATGTCTACAAGTGTGTACGGTGATAACACCTTAGGTCATACTACTGTGTTTTTACGGTTTAAACGTTTCAAAGATGGCTGTGAGGATGTTCAAGTTGATGTTAGAACCGGGCGCCCGTCAACTGCTCGAAAAGCAGATTCGATCGCAGAGGTCAGTGAAATTGTGGCAAAAATCTCCGACTAACTTTCCGAATGATGGCAGATGAGTTGAATATTAATAAGGAGACGATTTGATAAATTTTATATGAAGATTTGGGATAGAGGAAATCTGTGCAAAATTTGTTCCGTAGGATCTGACGGATGAGCAAAAGTAGATGAGATTTGCATCGTGTGCAGGCTTCGTTCAGACTTGTCGCTCCAATATCTCTCTAATATGGTCATACCAACGTTTAAAGGGACGACCTCGACTTCTCTTTTTCCTCCACGGTCTCCAATCTGTAGTTTATCAGGTCCACTTAGATTCATTCCATTTGAGCGATATGTCCCGCCAATCTCCATTTCGATTTCATAATAGCCTCTCCTACGGCTTCTATCTTTGTTTGTCATCTTATCTACTCTCACTATCTCATGTCTTTCTTACCTGAAGCTTAGGTACACAGTGAGATATTAATACCTATGCCTCTGTTGCTTAGGTTAGTACAGGGGTCATACATTCTTCAAGTTCTTGAGCTTTCATCTTTACAGTAAGTCATCAATTTTTATTTCTTTATATACCGTGAGTTCGAAAAGTCTTTACAATTATTGTGTTGCTGGCATAATACTGTTGTGAAAATTTCAATAAAATTGTAAAAACAAAGGTCCTAAATCTTGCAGTAGATATTACTTTTGTGTCTCATGGCCAACCCTTATGTAAAAACTTTTGGAACTCAGTTTGTCGAAAGCACTCCATGCCATTCTTATTATTTTTTTAGGTCTGTAGTTTGGAAGTCTTTATCCACCCTGAGTGTTTGCCCCAGATAGGCATATTCTTCTACCTGTTCTAGTGTTTGACTGTATAGAGTTATATTAATTTGTCGATTGTTCCGAATTCCACATATTATTTTTGTTTCTTCCATATTGATTGGAGTCCTACTTCCGCCGATTTTTGTTTTAACTCATTCAACATTATTTGTAGATCTGTAGGGTTGCCTCTAATTAAAATTACGTCGTCAGCATATTTGAGATTGTTAAGTTTCTATCCGTTTATGTTTGAATACGTCCTCCAGACTGAATAGTTTAGGAGATATTGTATCTCCTTGTCGTATGCCTCGGTCCAATTTTATAGTTTTTATATATCGTGTGTTTATTCTACTATTCTGTTAGTGATTTTATAATTGGCCATTTTCAAGAGTCTTCTCTATTATCTTTCGATTGAATTGAATGTGATCGATGGTACCATAAGATGAATTAGATTAAATATATTTTTTAGGAACAGAAGAAGGAAGAGGGGTAGAAGAGGAAGGAGTGGGAAAAGAAAGAGGGTTAAGATTTAAAGCAAGAGGCACAGGAAGTAAAACAGGAGGAGGAGAAAGAGGAGGAATAAGAAAAGGAACAGGAGCATATATAGAAACGAAAACAAAGGCAGAATTTGGATCTGAAGCAAATACAGAAACAGACGCAGAAGTACAAGTGTAAACAGAAACAGAAGCAAAAGAAATATAAGAACCACAAAAAACGAGCAAAAGACAGAAAAAGAGGGGTTGGAATAAGCAAAAGAGATAAAAAAGATGAAAGAGTAGAAGAAGTAGACGAATAAAATTCTGCATCTGCATAGTTTATTATTTTTAAAATTAATGATAATAGATAAGCCTACTTTTCAAAAATTCAAACCCCAATTCATTTAAACAAGAAAGCCTTTATAAAAACAGATTGTAAATAAAAATTGTGATTAGAAAATAATATTCTGATATAAAAAGCAACCGAAAGATACGAATAAAATAAAATAAGTTCAACTTAGTTTACCCAACTAGATTAGAAAATATCTAGTTATTGTAATTGTAAATTGTTCATAACAGTTTATTTTTAATGTGTAAGAATCCGTATAAAAAGGCTTAAACCTAACAAAAAAAAGACAATTAACGAAATAATTTTCATGGGGCCTTTACCTTTGAATTAAATTCTTGTGTTTGGGTGTCTGTAACACCTGTAAATTAAGACGATTTTGTAAATATTTAAACGTAAACCTTTCCCAGTTATTTCACTGAAACCTAGGTCAAAAACCTAGACAGAATTTTAGTATCTCGCCTTTTTTAATTGTAGGTTTATTGCCCTTATGCCTTTATTAAATTTGATAATATATCCATCATAACGAATCTAAAAATACCTGAACGTGACCTTCGATGTTCACATATTCGATGATTTCGTATCTGAAAAGACAGATCATAAAATTAGAATATTAGAACAAAAGTGGCAAAATATTTCGTTACCAAACATATATGTATTAGCAATAAATAAGAGGAAAACTAGGAAAAGTGCATTCTTACGAGCAACGCATAAACGCATTGTTAAAGTAGTTGGTAACAAATAAATTAGCAATTATAAATAATAAAGCAAAATTCCGAATACATTTTATATTAGTTATATTTCCAAAAATAATCTAATTAAAATCGTCTGAACTTTGCCATTCAGATAAAATTTTTCGTTCAATCTAATTTAATAAGATTTCCAATTTAAGTAATAAAATAGATAAAAAATATTTTCGTCAATACAAAAAATCTTCGAAGTATCAAGTATCAAAATAACTAAAAATAGAACTGTGTTACTAACTCCATTACGTATGTCTAGTCTACTTCGTCGAGCAATTAATATTCATTTTATCCTTTATACTGCGAGTTTGAAGTGCCATGCTAACATAACAGTTATTAAGTTAAATAAAAACCGTCTTGTATCGATCGCCCTTTTTTATCTTGGAGTTCTGTTTTATTTCTTTCGCTCAAACGTGAAAAATTAAGAAATAATTAAACGTCAAGGTTAAGATTCAGAATAAAATCTGTCTTGTTAAAACAGAGCTAAAGAAAGGACGAACTTATTTATTTAATACAGAAAAGGATCTAAAACCACTTTAGTCGGAATTAATTACAGAGAAGTTATCCGAGTGAGGATTAAGTATTTCATGAGATAATCATCTTAGATGGCCATGAAAGTTCAAGTGGTCTTTTCCTTGGAGTTTCTTTCGTTAATTTCTAGGTTTTTGTGAAAAGGAGCAAAATGTTTTGGGTTTTATGAGGACGCGGGTAAAAAATTCGTTCCAATTTTCTCGTGAAAAGTTTTCTTGTAAGGAATTTTCTGTAGGATTAAACTGTTTTTCTAAAACTATAAAAACATACCTGTTTACCAGCAGGAGAAACAACAGCAAGTAAAATTGGCAAGAAATACACTCTAAATAAAATAATCAGTGCGTTTACGTTTCGGAAACGGAAGTTGTGTGTTTACACAATACATACGATCGATGTGGTTTTTAGTTTGAAATTCGGGGTAAATAAAAATGGCAGTAAAAAATTGGCGTGGAAAATTTTATAAAAAAATATGTATTTCAGGTTTAGTCTTTTTTTTTAATTTCATGCGAAGAGCGTGCTTATGGCAAGCTTCAGAGAGTAGCATTTATTTAGAATGATTGTTTGGAAAACCTTGGGCTTTATTTTAAAATTAAAGTTTTATAAAGTGGCCACTGTGGTTAGTATTGTTTCACAATAATTTAACCAAGCACGTGCGGTTTAAAAATAAATTCGGTTTGAACCGCTTTAAAATTTAAGTTATGTAGTTCCATGAGCAAGCAATTTTTTTATTTGTTTGTTTGGGAGATCTAGTATTTGGCAATTTTGTAGTTTTTAAATTTTATTGCACTTTTCTGTTTACGTATGTGTATTAACATTTTAGTAGAGTTAAGGAAACACAAACTGTTTTCTGTTGTTTTATTTGCTTTTTCATTTTCTTCCACTACCGTTTCTCTTTTGCTCAAGTTTGTTTATTAGGGAAGCGAATCCTTAAAAATCTGGCAGCTGAAATATTTTCAGTTTATTTCATTGCTTATTTAATTTTATTGTCATATAACTAGAATTTATGAGAAATTCTCTTTCATTATAAATTGTATATTGTATTGTTAAAGAGGGACACCGCATTACAGTTTTAAAACACGAAGAGGAAACCTCACGAAAATAGAAGTAGTACAGAGAGTAATTGGATGCTAGCAAAATGTGAAAAAGAAGGGAATGAAGAAGAAACTCAATTTGGTGGAGGTGCAGGAAGTAATAAATTCAGCGAAATGGGGATCTCAGAACGAATAGTACAAACAAAGTCAGTACCAACTGGGTAAAGTTGTTGTATATTACTTAAGGAAACTTGAACAAAACGTAAGAATATAAGAAGCAGATAGCTTCATGTATAAAGTATTGCTTTTTAATGCAGGCATCATAGGTTCGATTCCTGAGGACGGTGAAATCACGCTCGAATTTATAAAAGGTCATGGCTTTGCAGGGTCCATTAAACGGATGTTTCTGGTTGTCATCTCAAGATCTTTGGTATCCGCTAACTCCGTAACAATCAATCTTCTTCCTATCCCCCATACGTATGAAGAATAATAAAAGAACTTACACTGCGAGGTAATAACAGGTCGTATGCCTAGGCTATAGTCGAAAAAAAAGAAGCAGAAGGAAAAGAAATAAAGAGTGACTGTAACTGAAAGAACTAGAAGTGTAGAGCCAACACGATATTGCATTGTTTAAACAAAAAGGACACCTTAAGGAAATAAAAGGATTTCTTTAAGGAATGAGAAATTCAATGCGGAAAGAAAGTGAAAAAGAGAGAAAGATCAAGGTAAGGCAGAAGAAAATGGATCACCTGAAGCTCACCGAAGCTATGGAGGGAATCGAAGTAATAATTAAGAATAGCAAGAAATTCACCCAATTATCTGGGCCCCAAGGTTTTCAATGCCCCAACCATGTCACATTAAAGGCTGTTGTCAATTATATAAATTTAAAGAGCTGCTAAAAGCCCATCTATTGGAAAAAGTATTCTACAGCATGAGGAAATACTTCAGTGAGACTACTATTATTTGAATGTTTTAACTGTAATAATTCGTACTTGTTATTGTTATTGCATTTTTTCTTTTTTGCCTTTTTCACTGTTAGCTACAAATTCTCAAATAACAAAACGGCACAAAAGGTTACAGAATGAATAATAAGGGAAGCCAGAGCATGCACTAAAAGGTAACAGGATAAAAGCTTTCGTTCACATTCGTTCTATTCGTCAGTTATATTTTTACCCTCCATTGAAAATCAGAATTCACACTGTGGATGCAATTAATGTCAGGCCCTTAGAGATGTCTGAAATTTAACAATGAGGTTAAAACTGTTTTTGTGTCCTGATTATTTTGTTTATTGATTTTCAATTTGGTTTATTTTCAACCGCTCTTTATTTAGGTTGGTTTTTCATTCATTCATATTTTCAATCCATTCATTCACAACTGTTTTGATAATTTGTCGATTGGTGGAAAGGTACATCCTTATTTTAAGAATTCAAGAACAGAATGGGCTGCATTTTGCCAGAATACTTTCTTCGTTTGCTTTTCCTAGAAAAGAAGTGGCGGAAAGGAATTGAAAAAGTATACAGACGGTTTCTGTGAGTATATCATTGTTATTGTTTAGAAAATTTCCTTCGTTACGTTCGATTTGTTCGTAAAATTGCTCACGGTTACTTAGATCAGAGGATAAAATCCTGCACCCTTCGCGCTCGAGATTTATCAAACTAAGCACCCAAACAATTACTGAACAAAACTTTGTGCAGTACTTAACGGATACAGTGTTAAGTATTAGAGATAAACCATGAGGTTGATTTTCATTCACTTATTGTAGCATTCGGCATAAAAAATACTGCCACGATAATTTTAGACGTCAAACTTAATAATCTTTGACATTTTTAAAGATAACTCTGTCACGTTCACCACATTCTTAAAATATTAGAACACCAACTGCTCAAATCTGTTACTACATCCATCTTACGCATTACTCACGCCTGCTTTATTTAATGAAACATTCTTATTTAAAAGTTGCATTCGAACTAAAAAATTTATTCAAAATCCAAAAAAACCGACATTGCAGAAGGTCTTACTAGTTTTATTAATTCGATTAATAATTCTTTGAGGTGATATTCTTTCTTTAATGCAAAATGAAACTTACATTAATAAAAAAAAATGCTGATACAAATTTTCTGGAAATAAATCAAACCTTGGCCTCAGATTTTAATAATAAACCTAGGTCAGCAATTTTATAAAATAACTGAATTCAACGACCTAGACCCAACTGTACTTTAATCCAAATCTAACCCCAATTTTCTATTTTGGAAACGCTCAACAAGGGTAAGTATTTTACAGAGAAATATTAATAAAAACTTTCCAACAGCAGATTCAATCAAGCTCTTAAGGGAGTTAAGCGACATAGCCTCTTTGTATTAAAGCCTCCCATTACTTGGAATGCATTCAGTGAGGATCACGTTCTCGTTAGATAACTAAGTGAAATGGAGTTAAACTAGTTTAATGGCGTTTAGGGAATTAACCCATCTTTCACCTTTCCTGGTATGAACTTCCGTTTTAAATTAGACTGTGTTTTGTGAATGAAATTGATGTCACTACCTCAGGGATTAAGTCTGCGTTTAACAATGGGGCTAAATTTATCTTCGTAATGTAATTATCCTGTATTGATTCGCAGTTTTTTTTACTGCGTTAGCCTTTCATTTTGATTTTTTAGATTTAGGGTTAGCGGATTGCTGAATATACAGGGTGGACAATTTTCGATCATTTTAAATGAGAAGAACCGATAATATCGGAGATAGATAAAAACTGATGTCGGAGTACAGGGCTTCTTTAGTGCTGATTCAAGTTTCGAAAATAAGATTCCGCTAACTTTTGTTATTTTTTAATTCTTATTCTTCTTCAGACTCTTTGCCCCCAAAATTGCATATACTCCTCCCCTTTTCTTTTCCATATTTATCGATCTTTTGCCATCCTAATCTATTGATTTCTTGCTATCGCCCTTATATCGTCTGCCCATCTCTTCATCGGTGGTCTCCTATTTCTTTTACCTTATTCTGGGTCTCCATTGGGTCCAGTATTAAACCAACCCCAAACTCTGTTTTCTGTCGTGCCCATTCATTCCGTTGTTTATCTGTTAATGTTACTCTTACCATTCGCTGTTACATTGCTCTTTGTGTCGTTTCCGTTTTTTTTTAAATACAAAATAAATAAAAACCCGAAGCTTGGTGAAAGCTGGATGCTCGGTAAAAAGACTTTTAGCTAAGTAGAGTCCTTAGACCCTCGATTGTCTGAAAAGGATGGAAGCTCAGCAATACAATCGGAAAAAGACTTATTTGCGTTTTGATTATTTAGAACTTAAATGCTCTATAAAGGGTCTGCATTTAAAGGCACCAAATATCCGATAAAGATCAAAACTTAGTAAAAGGGCACAGTTAATCAGACTTATGAAAGATTCAGAGCTCAATGGCTTGATAAAGGCTTAAACCCCAATTGAACTGAACCGAACCGAACCAAATTGGACTCGTCAAACTTCATTTTGACCCGAGCCTAGCCGATGCCAGCTTTGCTGACATTTTTTCTAACAAACTCAGTCACTGGAAATAATTGGGAATTGAGTTTGAGTACTGAAAACGATCGTTAAAAGTGTGACACTTACTACATCACCTCCTATGTTTTTCGTAAAAAACATGTTTCGTACAAAAGCGGCTCTTATCCTCCATATTACCGTTGATACTCGTACTCCCTTGCGGAACGAAGAATATAAAGCCTTGACAATTTATTTGGGATGCTTTAAAAATTCAAAATTTTCTACTGAGACATTTTAGAAGTACGTTTCGGTTTTCAATTTACTAATAACTGCAGTTTTAAAGAATTTTGATTTGATTCTTAATGGCAGCAAAGCATAATTTTCAAGAATTTTTCCGATTTTTTTTTGTCCAACTAACTGTACTTTAATTTCTACACCGACGTTTGCGTTCTCTAATTATAAGTCGTTGCTAAAATTCATGAAAATTGTAATATTTTAATATTGACATCTGTTTGTAACAAAATTAAAAATTATAGATTATTCTAAATATTTCAAGATGTTAACAAGAATAGTTTGTTAACCAAGAAAGTAAAATCTGATAAACATATTTTCCAAAAAAAAACATTAAAAGTTCATTACTTTTTTAAGGGTTTCATATAAAGACGTTAAAGATGTATTTTTAAAACAACTTTAAATCCCAATTACAAAAAGTAAAAATTTCAAAAAAATTAATAAGACATGAATTCGACTACTTATGTGATTCCAGTTTTCTATTTTTTTAATATTTGTAATTTGGTCATTTTTTTGCTTTGTTATTCATTGTATTTTACACATTACACGAATTTACAGAATTCGAAAAAACAAGAAAATACAGAAACTTATTTAGAAGGAAGAACGGAAATGTTAAAACAAAAGAACCAACTGCATGAGGAAGTATAAAAAAGTATTAAAGTATTAAATATTGTTGAGTCTTCTAACATTTCTGAATAATATTTGGATTTAAAACCTTATGAAGACAGTGCTTTTTATTTATTAACGCCCTAAATCGTTTATGACTAAATCCGAATTTATAATGTGAAAGGTGACAAATTTTTGAAATATTTGAAAATGTCATAGTTTCGAGAGAGGACAAATTCCAAGATATAAATTAAATCGGTCCAGTTATTTTTTAAAATTAAAAAAACTCGTAGACTTGTAAATGTGTTTATTTGTCTGAAGAAAATCACAAAAACAAGCATTTAAACTAAATTCCTCGGATTCATCAGTGTAGAATTTGTAAAACCATTTAAATTTTTGATCAATTTCCTCAAGTTAATAATAACAAAACTAGCGCCACTCAGACGAGCCCATAACAATACCGATGATGTGACAAACTATTTAAAAACTGCACCAACAAACATTCACTCATTTAGTGCCTTTATAATAACATTATCAAGGTAATTTATTCACCTGCGAGAAAAACAGATGCGAAGTTAAAAATCTAAGTTGACAGATTTATTTTCAGTTATGTAAAGGTCTTTTTTTAATTCACAAAATGCTTTGGATGCTTGGATATGTTATGAATTTGAAGCGCGGACGACGAATTCACCTTAAAAAGAAGGCAGAATGGAGTGCATCTAATTGTTTTAGAAATTTGAAAAATTCTAAATTTTAAAGATTTTTAGAAGGATTTTCAGGAAGAAGTTTCAGGTCTTGGTTATTATTTTTTTTTTAATAATTTGTTTTTATTTAATATGTTGAAAGTACAACGCCCTTAAGGTTTGACCAAAATCAGAAGGCGATAAAAAATAATTAATAGCAGGAAATATTTTTGCTTGATTGGGAATCGGGTTTTACTGAAATTTGTAGAAATTTATGAGCCGGTTCCATTGGCCTGATTATATTCTCTCATCTATAGAAACCAAAGGAAATATTCGATAATTGTTACAACCCATAAATTTATTAGGGAATATTACTTCCTGGTGCTGTAAAAATGGAAATCGTACCCAATAAATCTCAAATAAAGTTCAGACAACTTACTCGTTATTATTATTACGATTGTTGTGGTGAAATCTGAAGGTTTTTAACTTGAAGCAAGGCCCTCTCTAAATATAAAGCACAAATCTCCCTTATTACCCTTTAATAAAAAGATTACCCCGGAAGAAATACAAATTTTATAAGGAAGCGAGTTTAATATCCCTCGAAGAGTAAACAAACGGTAAATTGCGAATTATATCCGAGTCATTTCATGAGAAACCACTAAAACACCGTATATAGTTCTCCGGGACAATAAACTTGGGGTTGTAATCGACGCCGTAAAAATTTTTAGGAATCCGGAAGTAACATAAATCCGTAAAACTAAAAAACACTTCCCAACTTCTGAAAGTCTATCCGAAATATCTCAATCCGAGTTTCTTAACTGAAGCAAACAAAATTACGGCCGTGATCCAGTATATCCTTTAGAAAACATTAAATAGTGTGGAATTTCGGGGGTTTTGATGGTTCGAGAGATTTAGAGCTTAGTCGTTCCGATCCAGTAGTTTAGATAATTCGTTTCGTAATGGGGCGGTACGCCCCAGATTGTGAGATTAACTAGACAATTTTTTATACTCCAGAAAGCAGGAAGTGTTTGGTCTATCTGGATAAGCAACAGCATCCAGGATTTTTCAGAAAAAAATAGGGTCATCACCCCGGTGTTGCGTGTAAATTTATTCCACGTTTTAACGGCGGGTTATCTCCGGAATTCGTGTTTGGGTTCGGTAGTTTTCCTATTCACTAGTTTTTGTTTACCTAATAAAATTAGATAGTTGGACATATTGAAGGCGATTAACTGTGGGACTACTATAATTGATCTTATCGATCCTGCAGGACCGTGCTTAAAAATTTAAACCACAAAAGTTAAAAGATAATTTAAAAAAGTAAATAAATGGTGAAAAATCATCACTAGATTTGCTACTTGCTAATTACAAGTTTATACTTAATTAACTTGCAGTGACGTCGATAATTTTTATTACTTTTTTAATCAAATTTCTTGAAGATGTTGATTTAAGATAACAATTAGTGTCACTGACATCAATCATTTAGTATACATTTCAGGTTTATATGAAATTGTTTATGTTTGTAGTATTACTTAATTAATTTAACTGCAATCGTCTTCCCTTTAAACTTTTAAGGTAGTTTGTAGGTGTAGCAAATAATAGGAGCAGAAATACAAAAAGTAGAAAACGAATTTGAGAATCTAGGATTATATTTACATAAAGGTAAATGTACCATCATTTACTCTGTCCGAGAGAGTATGGCCGGCAACATGGAAGGTTAAGGCCTCATAAGTCGCTTTCATACCCGATTGTCTCGCAAGGTTATGTGGTGATGTGGTAAGGACCGCCTACCTTCTCTACTCGGCTGCTGTGTTTCGGTTCCCAATTATTGTTAGTGATTGGGTAGGCTACCAGCCGAGCATCCGACTCATGTTTTGACCCTGTTATCGCCCGCGCGATCTGGCGATATAATTAGGTGTACAGAACCTAATTCTGCAGGAAATTGTTCTGAAAAACTTAGGAAGCAACTAGTTTGCACTTGTCTAGTATATACAATAATCTGACCCGCCTTCTACCCGTGGGGTGTAAGGGTAGGTACACTACTTATAACAATCACTATTTTGTGCGAACTGCTTTGCTTCCAACCAAGTTTTTTCTTCTCGAGAATTTTTGTTATTATTCCTATTCTACTCCTACGTTTGTTTTGGTCTTCCTCTTCTTTTGTTTTGCTTTGCTTTGGATTCACACACCTTATTAACCTGTGCCGTGTTCCTCATTGTTTGTAGATGTCCCCACCACCTAAGTTGCACTTGTTCAATAAATTCTTCTGTAGATTCTATTTTTAATTCTGAGCTTATTCTCTCATTTCTAATTCTGCCTATCTTCGTGATCTCTACCAACATTCTAAGGTATTTCTTTTCTGTCACTCTGATTTTGTTCTTCCCTTGTTTAGATAAAGTCTTTGACTCACAACCGTATGTAAGGATCGGTCCATATATTTGCCGTATCTATTCTTTTGTTTAAATCAATCCCTTGTTTTCCAGACTATTCCATTGTAACTCCAAAATATGAAAATTGATCTATCAATTCTCCAGCTAGTATGATTTTATTTCTTTCTTTTTTTCCAGAAATTACCATGATGCAAACGGAAAGCAGAAGAAAAAGTGAAAATTATAAAGTGAATAGCGAGTTGAAAAACATGCTGAGGGAACCTGTAAGAGATATAAAATAATTGCGGATAGACCATAAAGCTGTTTGCAAAAATAATAGAGAAAAGGCTAAGAAGGGGTATAGGTCCAATCCTGTTAGAAGCTCAGAGTAGATTTCGGAAAGGCAGAAGCATACTATAATAGAGATTATAAGTAGAACACCGTCAAGAACGAAAATATCCTATTTAGCGTTCATGGAAATACTAAAGGCTTTTGACGAGTTCCGAGGATATTATGGGAATCTTTAGAAAAAATATAAATAAAAAACGAATTACAATGATTAAATGCCTGCACAAGGAAATCACAAATCGAGTAATAAGCAAAAATGCAAAATCAGAAGAATTTATTACAAAAGAAAGAGTAAGGCAAAGAGGTAGTTTAAGCCCATTATTATTTTTATGGCTGAACTAATTCGAGAGTCAAAGCAAAGAATGAAACCTTCATGTTTTGGATGTCGAAATTGCGAAGGATATACGTTTCTTAATGCGTCTTTGTAGATGAATAATAGCAGGAAGCAAGTAAATCTAGAAGAAAATCTGAATGTGTGGAATTCGGTGTTATTAAAGAGTGGAATTAAAATGAATAAATCTAAAAGAAAAGTACTAATTAGTTCGCACCCAATGGTACCTATTGAAAATCTTTGGGAAAACTACAAGACCGTTATCACTGAGACAGCTACAGAAACAATAGGTATAAAAGGGGTCTAATAAAAGAATGGATATCAAATGAAACATGAAGGTTATTAGAAGAAAGATAAAACATAAATCTGAGAAAACTAACTGAAATAAACGCTAAGAAGAAAAGAGAGGGATTACGCCAATTATACACAGAAATAGATAAAAAAGTTAAAAAGAGTGCTGAAAGAGATAAGAGAACTCAACAAAAAGAATGGATAGAGAAGGCTGAACGTGCATGCGGGACAAAACAACGTGAAAACGGTATACGAAATAGTAAAACAAACTTTCTAGGCAAAAACAAATCACGGATAAGAGATAAAGAGGGGCACCTACTAAAAATAGAACGAAATATCTTAAATAGATGGAAAGAATACTTCAGCGATATTTATAAAAAACAAGATATGCATGTAAGAGAAGATTATAGAAATGAAGATTACCAAGAACTAGGTATAAATACTGGACAAATCACCAAAGAAGAAATAATAAGCGCCATACATAAACCAAAATGTGATAAAGCAGTAGGTAAAAACAATATATCAGCAGATCTAATAATAGCAGGAGGAGAAATAGGCATTGAGCTGATTTACTGCCTATTGAGTAAAATATGGAACACAGAAGAAATACCCTAAAAATAAACGGAAAGTTTGATCGCAAAAATCCCAAAGAAAGGTGACAATAATACATAGAATAAAAGAAGCAGCAGATATTAATTTTAGAAATAATCAAGCGGGATTTAGGCCACGCCGTGGATGTGTAGATCAAATATGTACACTAGGAATAATTATTGTAGATGAGGTGTTAAAGCAGAAGAAAAAGATATATTTAGGATTTACAGCCTTCGAAAAAGCTTTCGACAAAACAAATCGCGAAAGATTATGGAAAATAGAAGAAAATGGAATCCCAATGTCACACGGCAATCTCCATTAACGAATTTTTGGCAGAAAAAGGTCATTCCTGTGGTTCCCCAGCCCCTAATCGCCGGATCTCAGACCCAGCGATGTTTTTTTATTCCCCCTGCTGAAGGGCACGATTTTGGTACTTTGGATAATATACAGACAAGCGTAACCAATGAGTTGAAAGACATTCCAGCAGAAGACTTCCAGGATTTCTTGTAAAAAGAATAACATTTATGGTTAAAAGAAAATCAGTGTAATTAGTTTCCTGCCAAACCTCGTAAGTTGGTATGTGAGCAGTCAACACAACAGGATTTGCTTCTTATGAAATGCTATTATATGACCAAAAACGATAGCTATGTTGAAAGAATTGTTTGAAGATTTTCTAATTCCAAAAAAATTATGGCTCTCTAGACCGCCAGATGTTTTCTTATGGGGATATATAAAAGTAGAAAATAACTATGCCTCTCAACATCAAAATTGAAGGAAAATCTATACCTTGGAATCCAACAGATTTAGGTGTAAAATACCGGACGATCCAGAAAAAAAGCAATTAGAGCAGGCTCTCATTAAGCTGTTAAGGTTGGTAACATTGCTTCTCATTTTTTAAAATTTCATATCAATGGTAATCTGATTTGTTACTTGAAAAATAAATTTTACATTTTATAACCTTAAATAGAAGCATTAGTGGACGTAATTACATTTATGGTTATTAAATAAAGTAAAATTATTTATTTATTTATTAAGACTGCCTACAAACAGGCAATTACTTACTGTTATTTAAAACACGGACAATAATATTGTTGCATGATTTTGACAGTTAACGTAACCTCTTCAATGGTCAATGTTTACGCTCACAGTAGGCGAATCACGATATACCAACTTTGGTAACTAGGTCACGGGCTGCTCTAATTCCTTTTTTTCTGGATCACCCGGTATCTTGGAGTTTATTTAGACAAGCGACTGGGTTGGAGTTTTCACGTAAATCATAAACTATCGTAGGGTAACAACAGACTGCAACAATTGTACCCACTAATAAATCGCAAGTCATCACTGAAACCTGAATGCACTATCTTGATGTACAAATCCCTGCTACGACCACTAGTTTTATACGCCTGTTCAGTTTGGTGTACTACATCAAAAACGAACATTAACAAACTACATGGATTTCAAAATAAACTGTTGCGAATTGCAGTGAACGTGCTGCGTTTTATTCTTAATAATCAACTACATTCTGAACTAGGCGTGTCATATGTGCAAGACTTCATACGTGAAAGTGCAAAAAAGTTTTTCTAAAACGCAAGTGCGTGTGACGGCTTTATCCACGACAACCTATGCCAACGGAACATACATGCTAGATTATAAGCATGGTCCACAGGCAACGATTTATCGTTCGATTTGCATGTGCAAGTAAATCATTGCAGATAAATAGTCTGTTAAATGAACAAGTAGATTTAAACCAATCGCCCTTACTCAATCTATTTCGGACTTCTGTGTAAATAAATTTATTTACCTTGTCGGCTTTCTGAAGAAACCGTTACCCCAATCCTACTTTTGTATAACTTCTCTGAACCCCGTAAAATTTAGGTATATTTCTGTGTAAAATTAAAATTTTTATGTTCTTATTTATTTTTAGTTTACCTGTGTATGTAAATTGTCATTTTTAGTCAGTCTTGTACTCACCATCTGAATACGCCAACGTTTGGCGAAATGTGTCATGGGGCAGCAATAAAATTTTGTGAAAATCAACTTTGTATTTCTTTAATTATCATACAATTATTTATTAGAATTAGTGAACCTTTTATATGTATAAATCAAGAAATTCAATGAGAAAATCATGGGAAATACTCGACATATTTTTTAACAACAAAAATTGAAATCAAATCGATTAATTTTATTTATTTAATTGCCGGGCTAGACGAGTCGGTAGGTAATTATACTGTTTATGAGGCAGCTAAAAACTGAACAAATCTCGATCGAGCGTCCACACGATACGACTTGCATGCGCAAATCTCCAAAATCTATGCTATTCTGCTCAGACTTTCAACTCCGACTTTCGACTTTGCAGTTCTAAAATTTGGTCAAATGTGCTGTCCACACGTAACGATTTATCTGCAACGATTTACTTGCACATGCAAATCGAACGATAAATCGTTGCGTGTGGACCATGCTTTAGCGAAGGCTACCTCAAGATCTTGTATCATTTGACGAGCATAGCGACTAAATTAAAAACTTCATTGAAAACAAGACGTTATAAATAGTTTTGTCAGGTTATTTACTGTTACTTTTGTCTATGTCAAATCTGTCATGCATAACAACTTCGTTGTTGATCTGACAACGACATGTAAAAAAAGGAGACGAAGATGAAGAAAATGAATTGAACGCGAACGTCGTAGCTGCAATTTCAAACCTAAATTTTCAAACATTACGCAACGTGTTTGGAAATATGATGAAAAGGACGGAGCCGGACGTTTAGCCGCGGCCATTTCGGCGCGGCGGTTTCACCGCGGCCGTTTAACCGCAGACCTACTTGGACGCAGGGACACTAAGACGCAGGGCAAAAGGCCGCAGAGACATTAAGACGCGAAACAGTAGGACGCAAAGACGTTAAGGCGCAGAGACACTAAGACGCGTGCAGTTGTGTTATTTTAACAACTGACCTTTCTTTAGGCTTTACGCTGTAAAATGTAAATGTAATTACCCATACAAAATAAAATACGTGGCTGTATATTTAAATGAAAGTCCTTATTGAGATCTTAACAAATATTAGCAATTATTAATCTTGTAATTATGAAAAAACTGTAAGAAACAAAAAAATGCTGTTACTAATTACAAACAAAATTTTTCAACAGTTTTCTGTACAATACAGAGTTTATTATTTTCTTTGTACTTGCTAAAATTAAACGAATTCTATTTGAATTTTAATAACTATAAGTTCCTAGTGGTCGGTTTTTAATTGTTCCGCTAAAAAAAAATTATCTGTATAGCTTAGGATACCCTGTACAATAAACGATTTAAAACTAGAAATAAAAAATTAAATAGTCAGAATAGTTGAAAGTGCATAATAATTGGGTTTACATAATACTAAATTAAATAAACGCTAAGTTATTTTTACCTAACAATTTTGCGAATTAAAAATATTAAGAGTAATTTTAGGCATATCTTCACACTCGTATATCGTTAAATAGTGATTTTTAAAGACCTGCAATTGTAATGAGAGACATATTTATCAACCATTTTCACTAAATGTCACAAATTTAACTATATTCGTAAGACGGAGATAAACATAGTAGGATGGTATTGAATGTAAGATAGAAACAAAACGACTTAAAAGGTCCTAAACCCTTAGTAGGTAGTCACTTCAAAAAGGGATAAACTGCCTACCGAAGATTATCTTCGGAATAAACGTTACAAAGACGACTATTTTCAAATTGCTTACCATATGAATATTTGTAATTTATTTTCCTAAAATTGTATTTTTCAGAGTACCTAATACAATATATTTTATTTCTATTTCCTAAATAACCGAAAATTTCCAATTCGCCCCTTTTTATATTTTACTCAATTACTTTCTGTGTAAAAACTAATTTAAAGTATAAATGTCTATGTTTCTTAAAGAATCCAATTTTTGAGACTAAACTCTTACAGGAATATATTGTTCTGCTGTTGTAACTTAGTTTTACATAAAAAACCCACTAACTACTATTGATTTTATATTTAATCAGTCTCTAAATAGTTGAGTTGTCATACACATACATACAAATGCATAAGACACTAATCACCATCTAATACAAAAGTCCAAATGTGTTAACGGATACATAAATATGTCAATCGACAAAAGAAAGCTTCATTTTTGAAAACAGATGTTAAACTTTGCGGCTTAATGTCCCTACGTCCTAATGTTTCTGCGCCCTAAATTCTCGCGGCCAAGTTTACTGCGTCATTTTGTCCCTATGGCGTAGTGTCCCTGCGTCCAAGCATGTTTGCGTTGAAACAGCCGCGGTTAAACCGCCGCGCCGAAGTGGCCGCGGTTAAATGTCCTAGACCGTGAAAAGGAAACGCATTTGTATTAGAAACACGGAGACAGTTCCAACATTTTTGATAATTTTTATTTTGAATCTTTAATTAAATTAAAATTATAATATGGGTTGCTTGAATTCTGAATCGCTCTGTATAAGGAAGAAGAGGTGTACTTTATATTTCTGTGGTACGTAATACTGCTAATACATAAAACAAAAATATCTAAATTTTAACGTTTCTCCTACAATTATGGTATGAACTACATGTCTTTCCGTACTTAATAATTCCAAAAGGTTGCAAATAGCTCAAGGTTTGCTTTAGAATGGATGAATAATGGATTTACTTGTTAAACATTCTATTTGTTGTTATGCTGTCTGCTCTATTTTTGCAATAAATCTACTAAATCAATTTTTCGAAGTGGATTAGGGAAGGTAGACGATTGTCAAAAGCGTGGTGTTTACCACATCACCCCGTATTCTCGGTGTACGAGACAATCCGGTATGAAGTAAGAGGCTTTAACCCAATGTTCTCTTTTGACGTTTTACAGTCTTAAACTTAATATTTGGAATTTATATTTTATACAGGTTAAGTAAGATGAAAGGTAGCAAACTAATCATAATGAACTGTCGATACCAGTAAGATCCAAGTAAAGAAAAATACACTTTAAGAATTACGTACTTATTTCATAACCCACAAAAGATTAAAATAAGCTTCGAACGGGTTGTAACGGGTTATAAGTTACAACTATGCAGCTTAGTTGTAGAAAGGGCTAAAATTAATAGGAAATTCTTTTAAAATTTTATTATATACTAATTACTTACCTTCAGATATAATCAGTGGCGGCTGATGACAATAGAAGCAGGTGGCGGCATGGGACAAAAACAATTTAATTTTTTTATTCTTCTAGACTTAATAACGAGAAACGTTTTTCCGATAAACTATCGATTTTGTTCATGTATCGTTTAAGGACGTAATAAAAGTTTAAACTTTAAAATAAATAAGGATTAAAATGTGAACCATTCAAAAAAAACAATTCAAAAAACGTCTTCTCCACAAATAATTTATTTATTTGTGGAGAAGACGTTTCTTGAATTGTTTTTTTTTTAATGGTTCACATTTTAATCCTTAACAATTTACTCCACCGGAAATATGGACTTCAATTTTAACAAAAAAAAAAACAATAATTAAACACACTAAAAACAATAAAACAGATCAACAACGAGGAAAAAATAATAAGGCAATGAAAGAATCGGGCGCTATTTACGTACAAACGCAATGACGAGCCAGACTAAATGGGCCCCCCAGATAGCTTTGCGCCCGGTAAGCAAACACGATTGGTAGTGCACGCACCTCATAATGTCCCGTGATCTACACATACAAAATACACGGCTGGCCTCAAAGACCGTACTAAGTCGCATTATACAATATTGCCACAAAATACTACAGTAATTTTTTTATTAAACAATAAAACGTGTTGGAAATAGATCAAAAATAATAATAATTATAAGAAATATATTTTTTAAAACTACAATTATTATTGGGTTAGTTATACAAATATAGGTGGGGCCCGGCCCCTAAGGCCCTTATAGACCAGCCGCCACTGGATAGAATAATATTAAAATGAAGTACATTCAACAGGCAAGCTTGTGGTTGTCTTCTCATTAAAAACCTTCAACTATGCACTTAAAAAGTTTCAGCGCCCATACATTTTCATAACAACTTCGGTACTATTTTTTCATTACCCCGTTTTATTAGATTTAACTCGAAGGTTTAAAGGGAAAGTTGATGTATAAAGACAAGGGCAACGAACTGAATTATTATTTCTGTGTAGTTAGTCAAGCTGTGTTAGGTCGCATCCCTTTTAGAATCAAATCTTCTTAATGCATTCAAATAAGATGGCAACTCACGCCCTAAGATGTCACGTTTACACTGAAAAATAGCGACTCAGATGGAGTAATTGAAACTGAAACCGCCAGAAAATCGACGATAAGGAAAATGGGAAGTGTCGCTTTTCTGTAATTTGTATATCGCTGATGCTGAGTTGATTTAAATGTGCACGTTACGAATGGGCGAAAATTAATTCCAGGTTTAAAATTACGTTAACGAAGGGTAGGTGTTGCAGTATTAGTAAATTTAAATTTATTCTTTAGAAAACGGTGCTAAATGTTCGAGTTCAATGACACTAAAAACAGTTTAGCATATTAAATTAAAAGTTTGTGTTTCCCTTTTACGCGCTTTGTTAAACTTTTCCGAAATTTCATTTAACATTTAACGTAATTTTAAAAGTTAATTAAAAGAAGCCCTAGTTCCCTTTGTAGGCGAAATTCCGGTAGAACTTACTCGAAAATCTATTTACCTTTGAGCCAAATATTTGAAAAGGTTACTTCCGTGTACTAACTTGCATAGTTTAAGTTCAGGAAATTGAAGGGTGCATTTCGTAGTTTCTAGAAACTTCCTCTAATTTAGGTTTACAGGTAAAATGTTTGTTTTTCATTATTTTGATTAAATAACAGTTTAAATGTAATTAACGCCGGGCATTTAATTTTAACTTTGTAAATTACTTCCTCAATATAAATTCCTATTCCTACAGGTCGTGAACTCCCTTCTCCTATTTTCATATTCCTAGCAATTATCCAGAGGGTGAGATTAACTTTTAATCTAAATGCACGGATGCTTTCAAATATTTTTTATTTCGTTTTAACATCTTCTATTAATGTTTTGATTCTTTAAGTCGATTTTGTGCACTTTAATAATTTATAATAATTTCAATTTTAAGCAAATTTACACAGTTCGTTACGAAAACCTTTTTAAAAATTGAGAATTTAGGTAACTACAGTAAAGCAGCAATTTCCTGTTTGTTTATATATTCCCCCTAAGTTATTATTTATGTTTACTTAAAGCAAATATGTTCAAAGGTTTTCCAGATTTCCGGAGTTAGAAGGGTCGTTGAACTAAGTTTTAATATCCCACTTTCTGTAACAAAACTACTTAAAAGTCGCTTAAGTTATATTTTTTCAGCCTTAACAACGGAGAAGAAGGGAAAAAGAGAATTATGAGAGTTTAATCATATTTTTAATGTGTTGTGGGAAGCAGAGAATTAAATTTGTGGTTTTAAATCAAAGACTGGTAATTTTATCTTACAACCAAAAGAAACAGAAAAATTCCATTTGTAAGATCCCGTTATGTTTCCTTGGAAGATGCTAGGTTTAATCAAAACTGATGGCTGGGAAAAGGTCACTAATTTGCAGAAAATGCATGATGTTGCGTTTTTTTCTTTAAATGTCAAACGTTGAAGCATTCACCTTAATTACACAAAGATAAAAAATTAACGGCTAAGTTCGGCTTAACACGTAGCTTATTTGTTGCGAGTTGCATTTTGGGCTTGTTTCGAAATGCATTTTACAAATTTACTTTTTCATGAAGTTGTAATGTATTAAAAAATTCTTTCAGTGGGTCTTGCTATGACAACAGCAGCGAAAGGACAAATTCCTAGAAATTAATTAATTTTGTTACGTAGGTGTGCTGTCTTGATATTTTATAGAAACATTTTTGCGGTTTCTGTCATTTAGGATAGTTTTTCAGGGACTCAAAGAAATAAAACGCGAACATTATCTGAGGGAAATAAATATGAACAGAATTTTCGCCCTACAATATTTTCTCCTTTAAGAGGGTCTTCTTAAAATTTCTTAGTATTTTATTTCTCCTGGAAAATGTAATTTAAGCAAATTTCTGACTTTTCATTACGTACTAAATGGGCAAACTTGAAAATTAATTTGAGAACTTTAAACTTATTAGAAGTAATAACAATTATCTAGCGTTATGTACTGGAAAGTTTAATAAGAAATTTGTGTTTAGAAGTTTCACAGGTTTTCAGTTTTCAATTCAAAGCTGAAGACGCAATATTGCAGCAGTTTAAAGTTAATTTGATGTTTTGTGCCTTATTAAGGAAAATTTTGGCGGCGCAAAGACCAGGATTCAAAATAATTACAATGAAGAATTAAATATTGACTAGATACAATTACAGACTTGACAAGACTTAAGACTTTTGGTCAAAAGATCAACATGGATTAATTAACACCGGAAAAACCCAAAGCATGATAACCCCAAAGAACTAAAGAGATGTAAACTTGACATAGACGAGAAATCTATTGAACAAGTCGGGTACGAGGGGCTTATTGAACTTAATGAGCAAACATTTTTTAAAAATCAAAATTAATTAATTGCAGGAAAAACAATTGCATTATATTAACTCTTTTTCACTTTTCAACTTAGTCTCTATTTTTCTGCACACATTTTTCTCGTCGTTCTGCATGCTTGAAAACTCCCTTGGGGTAGAACTCGAATCCAGCTTCCCGAAGTCATGCTTTTTGGACGCCCTTCATCGTGTCGTAGGGTTGGTCTCGCATGTGCCTTCACAAAAACGAAAAGGTGGTAGTCAAAGGGTACCATATCGTGACTTTAAGGACAGCGTGGAAGAACTTAGCAACCCATTTTCTCAATTTCCACCGTGGATAGACGAGTAGGGTGAGGCCATCCGCGATCGTGCTGCAATACGATTTTATTTCCAGGGAGTGAATCCCTACCGCTTTTTGTTCAGATATTTACACAAAAAAAGCAAAGGTCTTGACATATACCTCATACATATACGCATTTTGGTTCTCTTACGTTGACATTAAAACCCAATTCTAAAACCTAATTGAAAAATGTGAACCCTCTTTGTAGACTGTTTTCAATAAATTTCAATATCAACCAGTGGGGGCACATATAGACCTCAGATATGAAGTTTAGTTTGGATAAGTCAATAGTTAAACAAACAAGTTGGCCGAAAAATGCAAAGTGAAGTACCTTTATACGCCATTCTTTTCTAATGAATTTAATTAATAGCAACCTTCTGTGTTGGCTACAGAATGTAATTCTAGAATTTTGTTTATTTTAACATATATAATTGTCTGGGCCACTGGAAAGACATCACTCATTTTCTTAGACGGGCGTCAAAATCATTGCCAAACTCTATGAAGAAAGTGTTTTAAAGGTTGTTGTACAACTCTGGGCTGAAGAACACTTTGGTGAAGCTGAGTGGAAATTCCAACAGGACAGTGCACCATCACACACAGCAGACCACTGAAGCCTATTGTAAGAAGACGTTTCCGTCTGTAATAAGCAAAGAAAAATGGCCAGCAAATTCGCAGGATCTCAATCCCATAAACTATTTAGTATGGTCGATATTGGAGAACAAAGTTTCCTGGAGAAAATTTGGAACAATAGACGTATTGAAAAAGGCTTTATTAAAATAGTGGGGCGTATTTCGACATAAATGTGTTCGAATATTGTAGATGTGTTAACTAAACGTTCGAAAGCCTGTATTAAAGCTTTTGCAAACGTAACTTAAAGGTTATTTTGATGAAGCTATATTACTTTTTAATTTATGTAAAAAGAAATACGAGTAAATATTTGACAAAGCAAAAATTTTTGTGGCTGAACATTTTTGGCACCCTGTATTTAAACTGGCTAGAAACCCTTTGTGACTGACTAAGTAAAGTGGAATTTTAAGATGATTTGGTTGGGATCCTCAACTTTTCAGACTGGAATTTTTAACGTCCAACTTTATCTTCTGTTTTCTGACTAAGATATCAATAATTTTCGGCAAAACATTGTAAAGCAGCTATACCTTTTATAACCTGACTTCAACAGCATACTGTGCTTTTTTTAGTAGAGGAAGGGTTAGTCTGTTATCTAAAGAGTTAAGGGCTGTGATTTGGTTCGGGAGTTGTGATTTAAATCGGGATAAATAAATCTGTTATCTTGGTTTCTTCCCTATAAATATCAAACTTTAACTTATTATTGTTTGTTTTTGTATTTATTGGTTGGGTCTACGTCTGCAGGTGCCAAGTATCTCAACACACAGCGACTGCTATGCTCGGTAGCTATTATCATTTATACTTACTAAAGTATCCAGACGTGGTGATAGGCCTTTGTTGTCGGTTCTCTATTTCGCAATTTAACTTATTGCTAGAGTTCAATTCGTTTAAAAATTGATGAATGTTACCAGAAATATCGGTCATATGTCATCTCAAATGCTAGGAAAATACGATACTTTGGTTCTAAATTTACTTTCAAATGTTCTTCTGAATAAGTTAGCTACAAAAGTCATTTCTCATTCCCTTTGTGTTGTTTCTAAGATTTTTTTATCTATTTGAAGGCAAATAACTTCAATTCAATCCTGTTAGAATTTCATTTGATTATTCGGTTTTTGCAAAGGTGTCTTTTATATTTAACTAAAATAAAACTGAAATGCAACATTCTTTTGCTAAATGTAGTTGCTATAAGGCAACGTTTAAACTGTTTACAATAAAAATCAAAGGAGAGCAGCGGTTTTTAGAATTATCAAAAGATTATTACATTAAAATTGATTTAAATTTTTTTCTGGTAGCCAAGAAAAATTAATAAGGCAAAACATCTACGAAAGCAACTCGTATTCTCCAAACTTTTTTCAAAGGGTAGATATTTTTAAAAGATATTTTAAAGTTTAAGATAATTGTTTCGAGAAGCCAAGAGAAATTTAAGCAAACTAGAGATTGTTCATAATTTCAGAAACAATAAATGATTGATTTAAATTACAGTTTAATTGCTTATTTAAAGTTACTCTTCGATTTATAAGTTTAAAACAAAGGAAATCTTTCTGACCTTTCCATAATTCGAAGCCCACACTAAATTGTGCAAGTAGGTGAAAATTAATTGATAAATTTGATCAACTAAGTGAACTAAAAGCAACTTCTAAGCAAGTCCAATTTAAATTACAGCACTTTGGAAAGAAAATTTTGTAAAATTAATTTTGAAGTTAAAATTTGTTCAAACGTTGTTAAAGGGCAGGCAAACAAATAGCCAGTTCGTCGTTTTAATTTATTGTGCGACTATTTAATGTTGCATCCAGTAATTTCGTAGAACTACACATTTAAAATTTAAAACTTTACAGCTTCTGTTTTGTGCTCTGGGGGCAATCCCAGGCAACTTTCTGTTCTTTAACGGATTAAAACGAATGTTTAAGATTTTATTGTACAGATTTTAACATTATTAAACATTCTATTATTTCCTGTTAAGGCATTTCTTGATTCATATTATGCTAGTTAATTTTTACTGAAAAATACAAAAATTATTATTCGGGGTAAGAATAAGTTAAGAAGAGCAGGAAGGCATGCCCTTCAAGGAGTGCATGTTGCAAAAACAGGGCGGAACATTGATGGAAATCAACAAGGAAAATTAGAAAGGTGGGCAGAACATTCTAAAGAGCTTTTAAATGAAGAAATAGAAGATAACTACGCCGAAGTGCGGGAATACGTACCGAAGGTGGAAGAGCAAAATATAATAGATAAACCTTCAGAATAAGAGATAGAAGAAACACTAAAGTATATAAAAAATAACAAGAGTGAGCCGCAATTTTAAAATAACTACATAATAATAACGTTGATAATAACAATAACAAACAGATTAAACCTAAAGAAGCGAACTCAAAAGAACAAAGAAATGGGGAAAGGAAGCAACCAATATGACGAATTACTGCAGATGATGAAAAGTTTAATGGAAGACGTGAAGGATATCAAAGCAGGACAGAAAACAATAAGCGAATTAATGGAACTCGTAAAAGAACTAAAAAATGAAAATCAAGATTTAAAAGGGAGATTGAACGAATTGGAAAAACGAATGATGGAAATAGAAAATAAGGCAGATGAGAGGAATGAAAGTATACAGAAAAAATTTATACGGCAAGACCAAGAAAATAGGAAAAATAATGTCATTATAAAAGGATTACAAACAACGGATACTACAATGACCCAAGATGTAAAAACAATGATTGAGAGAGATCTACAGATCGAAACTGACATTAAGGAAGCAATAAAATTAGACAAAGGAGGAGTAAATAAAATTATACTTGTGAAACTGAATAATTATGAAGATAAACAAAAAATAATGAGATCCAAAAATAAATTGAGAGGAAGTAATTTGTATATCGAAGAGGATTTACCAAAGGAAGAAAGAAGAATCCAGTATGAACTGAGGAAGACAGCCAAAGATTTAAGAAGTTCAGGAAAGATAGTTAAAGTAGGATATCAGAAACTAAATATTGACGGAAAGATGCACTACTGGGATAAATCTCTGGACAAATTAGTAGAAACAAAAAACTAGATGAGGAAGTCCGGGATAGTAACCCAATCCCGGATAAAATTTGTAGGGTTCAGGAAACAGTTAAGGGACATGGCGCAGGAGCATGCAAATTGTATAGAATAGGAACATGGAATATAAGAAGTTTAAATGGGAAAGAATATGAAGTGATACAAGAAATGAAGAAATTGAAAGTAGAAATACTGGCTATCACAGAGACGAAAAAGAAAGGATCAGGAGAAATGATTATAGAGGATTATGGCATAATATATAGCGGAGTAGAAATGGATAGAAGAGCTGAAGCAGGGGTAGGTTGTGTGCTAAGCACAAATTATATGAAGAAATTAGTCGAATGGAAAGCAATTAATAAAAGAATAATGAGAGTAACAATTGGTCATAGTAATAATGAGAAAATGGAATTAATAATAGTATATGGACCAGGGCAAAACGATACTAAGGATGAAAAAGACCAATTTTGGAATGAGTTACAAATGGTGTATGATGAAGTTAAAAACCCTGTTATAATTACTGGAGATATCAATGCGAGAATAGGTAACGACGCTAAAGGAAAACAAGGAGTGATGGGTACACATGGTGAAAATGCAATAAACAGGAATGGCGAAAGACTAATAGACTTTTGTATACAAAATGAACTGGTGATACAAAACTCCTTCTTTCAACATAAGGACTGTCATAAATATACGAGAGAAGAACCAGGAAGAAGCGAGAAGTCAATAATCGACTACGTCATTACAGAGAAAGCAAATAGAAGAAGCATACAGGATGTAAGAGTATATAGAGGAGCAGAGTTATCAACAGATCATTACCTGCTAGTAGCAAAAATGAAAAATCACGAAGGAAAACATTGTGATGTGACAGTAGGAGAAATTAAACAAAAAGAAACAAAAACCATTAAGACATATAAATTACAAGAACAGCAGATAAGAGACAAGTACGCAGAATGCATAACTGAGGAGATTCAGTGTGCAGAAGAAGAGCTACAACATGCGACGCTAGAAGGAAAATGGCAAAAATTTAAAGAAATTATATGCAAGGCCGGCTCTAAAGCATGCGGGGTAGCAATAACCGGAGGATCTAAGAAAAGAACGAGTTGGTGGAATGAAGATATAAAAAATATTATCAGAAGAAAAAAGACTGCATGGAAAGAATATTTAAAAAAGAAAACGAATGAAACCTATGAAAACTATAAAACAGCTAGACAGATAGTAAAAGAGGAGGTTAAAATAGCAAAGGCAAAGGAATGGGAGGATTTTGGGACAAAGATGGAAAAAGACAGTAGATCTAACCATAAATTGTTTTATAGAGCCTTAAAGAATATGAAAAACAAAGAAAGACAAAACAAAATGAGGCAAATTACAGACAAAGAAGGAAAGATAATCAACGAAGATAGTAAAATAATGCACAGATGGAAGGAGTACTTTCAGGATATATTGGATGGTGTGGATATAGAAGAGAATGAAATAGAAACAGGAGCGCAAAATACAACTATAAATTTAGAAGAAAATGATAGCATAGAATTTGAAGAAGTAAAAAAAGCTGTCGGAAAGCTAAAGAATGGGAAAGCAGCCGGAATAGACGGGATGAAAGCAGAGCTACTTAAATGCATGAGCGAAGAAGGATTTGAGCTATTACATAAAATTGTTAATAAAGCATGGAACACATTAACAGTCCCAAAAGATTGGAGAATTTCAGTCATAGTGCCAATTTACAAAAAGGGAAATCCAAAGGAATGTACTAATTACCGAGGGGTATCGCTGCTCTGCACAGCTTGTAAAGTATACGAGATCATTTTAGAAGAAAGACTAAGAAAGTTTATAGAAGATAAACTCCATGGGGCGCAGAGCGGATTTAGACCTGGACATTGTACTCAAGACCATATATTTACAATCAGAAATACAATAGAGAAATTTCTACCATACAATAAAGAAATATATATGTGTTGTATCGACCTGGAGAAGGCATTTGACATGGTGACGAGGCAAAGCATATGGAACGCTTTGGAGAGCAATGGAGTAGCAAGAGGACTGATAGAAGCAATAAAATCACTGTATAAGAAAACAGATAACATAATTAAAACAAGCAACAGGGAGACTGATAAATTCCGAACTACTCAAGGGGTTAGACAAGGAGGCAACCTCAGCCCACTGCTGTTCATCATATTTATGGATGGAATAATAAAAAATGTTAGCAGTCGAAGTAAGAAAATGATTGTTGGATATAACAAATTGAAGGCTGTGGAAGTGGGTGACTGTGTGTTTGCGGATGATGTAGTAGTAATGGCAAATACAGAGAAAAATCTACAATTTAACGTGGACATATGGAACAGAGAACTGGAAGATAAAGGAATGAGGATCAACATCAACAAGACGAAATCAGTAGTGATAACAAACGACAAAGAGCAAAAAATAAGCTTACAAATCAAAAATCAGACAGTGGAGCAAGTAGAAAATATAAAATATTTAGGATCAGTTATAGACAATACTGGAAAACTGGATGAAGAAATCAACAACAGATTAGCGGCAACGTCGAAAATGTTCAATAGCATTAAAAGAGGATTCATCAATAAAAAGGAAATAAGTAATAAAACAAAAATGACAGTATACCAAACCATATATCTACCGACATTACTTTATGGTTGCGAATCGTGGGTAATGACCGAAAAGCTGTACAAGAAAATTCAGGTTGCAGAAATGAAATATTTAAGACGAGTAGCAAAAGTAACGATAATGGACAAAATAAAAAATGATAACATAAGAGCAACACTGAGCATAGAAAGCACCAGGGAGTATATCGAAAAGGCCCAATTACGGTGGTGGGGGCATATGAAAAGACTAAACGAAAAAAGACAGGTTAGACAGATATGGGAAGCGAAGATAACTGGGAAAAGAAGGAGAGGTAGACCTCGCAAGACATGGGATAAAGAAGTAGCAGAAGCAATGAAGAATAAAGGAATATTGTGGAAGCAGGCCGAGACATTAGCAAGAGATAGAAAGACTTGGAGAAAAATTGTGAAATAAACACAGTTAGGAAAATGAAACAATTAGTCATCATAATAATGAAATATTTAGTTTTAACAATGTATTATTTAGTTATATTTAAGTATGTAATATTTAGTTATAACACCCTCTACACTTAACAGTAGAAGAGGGATAGATTATATATATATATATATATACAGAATAGAATTTTCAAGTTAAGATATGGGAAGATAAAAAGATGCCAGAAAAGTGGAACTGTGCCCCACTCGGAAGAAAAATATATGCATTAACTATAGGGAATTGCATTGCTGGATATGATCTAAGTATAAAGTGCTAACATTAATTATAAGAAAAAGGCTAAGTCCGAGTACTTATGCCAACAAAGATGTAGGAGAGTATCGAGAGGGTTTTGTGAAAAGAAGGTTGACAGTAGATCAAATTGTTACAGTTAAACAAACACAAAAAAAGAGTGTGCGCCAGAGTTTACCACTACATATGCTATTCCTAGCCTATAGACATATGATGTATCATGCAATGCAGAAGTTGTCACGTGCCAAAGCTGCACTAAGACATTAAATGGGGGATGGTAATCCCTTATGCGCGCGACTAGCTAAAACAGTGGAGATGGGCGAGTTCGGGTAGCTAAAATTCTTTCAAAATAATAGGGGTGGTCTCAATCGGGTTAAAAATAGGGCGCCACCACGGGGTTGGCCGAAGATGGTACCGAAGAGCACGCCGTGGATAGCTCTTCGAGGCTCGAGAGGTTTAGGGGTGACTGCACCCTTGCTGGTGGAGGTACTTACCCTTATAAATGAAAAACGCAGGCTGCAGCTGCTGGTGGTTAGGCTCACACTTTGTACATAAATGCTTAACAGAACACAAATAAAGAGGCGATATGTAATGGCAAAAAGGTATTTAATGAAAAGTAAAATATTATGCAAACATTTGAAATAAAAGGGGGTTTATAATCAATATCTTAGATTAGGTGAAATAGGCGACCAAGGGAGACCACATTTACTTGTAATAAAATAGTATAATTAAACACTTAGCTAGGTTCCCTTGATTGCAATTAACGGATGGTGAAAACAAGAGTTAAACTAAAAACACAAATATAAATGGTTGTACACATGCAACATATAAAACAAGAAAATAGATAGGTATTGCGATAAATCGCACTGTTTCTGTAACTGTTCACAATAAAACAAAAGGGTGACACGCACAAGTTACTATGTTTTAAATCACTGAATAAATCAAATAAAGGGGAAAAATGCGTGATTATATGTATTACAAACGGCGATTACAGGTGCCTTTCCACGTGCAGAAGATCTGGATGGTAGTATTGAATTGAGGTTTACATTTGTACTCAGCCAACAGTAACGGGGCAGTCTAAAGTGTTTTACCTTGGAGGGCTTGGTTGGCAGGGCCCCCTTTAAAGCATGGAGGCTTTATATCCTAACGAGAACTGGTAGCGATCGACAAGAAGGAGGTGGAAGATGAGGACCTTCCTTTGATGTCTGGAGAACGGTTGCAAAACGACGAAGAATAATCCTTTAAAAATGGGTTTGCGGAATCCCTTGGGAGGTACAACTGCGTAGAACTAACTCAACCACTATCACTTAAAACTTCTAACGCAAGTCTATTTCTTTCCGGACTTTTTATTGGTTTCTTTTAATGGATCCGACAAAGTCGATTAAATATATCTTTCCATGAAAGATATCGAAAGTAGAAAACCAATCCGGTAATTGTAAGAACCCACGTTTGGTATCTTAACCAAAGCACAACCGTTTCTCAGCAAAGCCAACCAGGAACTGTTCGCTCTTTCTAAAATTCGTGAGGCGAAACCAAGGTAAAGAAGGATAGACTCAGCGCGTCCCTTTTCCGCGGGGGGATGTAAAAAGGCCTCGCGCGCGTTGCCAGCCAGATTGCAACATCGGTGGTTCCCCGAGGTAATGGAGATGAAATCGAACCAACAAAGGAAACATTGCCTTATTTGGGCATGCGTTTGGTGAATTCTTCGAAATCTTAGCACGGGATATGTTAAACCAACAAATTACATCATCGTATTTGGTCTTGCGCTTGAAAATTCTACGAAATAAACTGCGTAGCAATGAAAACATGTCGAACAAGCACTATTGTTGCAGATTTTTATAACTACAGGGCCGGCTCGAATCTACGAAAAACAGGACCGTAACATAACAATTCACGAACAAATCAAAAGACCGTGACACCTCCCTTACTTAAAGAGGATTTCCCTGAAATTCTCTTCAGCAAGATGGCAAGATGGAAAGACAAAACGAAGAAGGAAAGGGACAGAAAAGAGTTAAAAACCATAAGAAACCCGCACCAAATGTTTTTCCCTACTGTGGCCAAACATACACGTAGACCCAACCCTCGACCACAGCAGTTCGCAATATAGCTTGCGAACACGGCTAAAATGGCAAAGGCAGCAAACCTTCCCAGACCTCTAGAATTTCTACCGAGAAGCGGCACCTAGAGGGGTCCACGTCTCAAAAATCGTCAAAATCAATCATCGGCTCCCGGAGAGAAGATCCAAAAGGATGGTCCCGGGGCCGGAAAAATCAAAGTCGTCCGACACATTCCGAAATAGAATGGCGGAAAAGAACGAAAAAGAGGAAGTGGGGTGGCGGTACGCGACGTCGGGTCCATCATCTAGGTGGACCAATCCCTAGACGCGGCCCGAGCCACGCACCAGGAAACAAAGGTGGGGTGGGAAAGTTTATTCAAAAAAGAAAATCGGGGTTATCGTAAATCCCAATTGACCGACCAAAGACCATCAATGCAACCAGAATTGCCAAAATTCGGGAGGGGCTCCAAAACCGTTCCGAACCGGAAAATCCACTCGGCCATGGAAGGGGGGACACCGAATTAGTTCTTCCGAAGAGGGTTCGCTACACTTTACGGGATCCGTGTATTGAATTGTTCCCACAACAAAAGAGGCTAACCGGATGGCTTCCAAAAGCCAAACGCCAATTCCAGTAAAGAAACGAAAAAGAGAAGAAACCATTCCCGAAGAGGGGTATTGTTGACCCATAAAAAAAACAGATCATAAACAGAGATAAAACTACCAAAACAAACTTACTGACGGCGCAAGACCTGCAAGAGGGGGAGCCTGAACAGCTGGCATACAACCCGGAAGACGTATCGAAAAACGTCGAACCCGGAGATCGTAATCTCGAAGATGGAGATCCATATCAAAATGGAGAACCGTTTGAAAATTTAAGTAAAAAGATGAGTGGTCATCTAATAAATGACGCGCAATTACAGAAGAGTAGGGTATGGAGAGGGTGTTAGGAGTTTGAAATTTGAAGGCGACCAGATACCGCCCAAGGCCAAGCCTGAAAGGCTAGAATAGATTAAGGATGGGATTTAGGGTGGGACCCGATCTTTCCCGGAAGCAGAAGGTGGAAAAGAATCGGAGCTCGCGTGGGCAGGGTCGCTTCCCTGAAGTAGATATAATGTTCCCATTGGAACCACAGAGCGCCATCTACTCGCTACCCTAAATTTATAAATACCTAATCATTTATCACTGTTTATAATCATCATTGAGTGGGGTCGGATTTTAAGTCTTTGGCATGCCAAATGCCCTTTAAAAGGCCTGTCGAATCAGATAGCTCATAGGTCGCGTAAGAGACCTTCCGCTTGATAAGGAACGGTCCTACGAATTTAGGTGCCAACTTGGCCGTAAAATACTTTGCCGCATCAGATAAAACGTAATTTCGGCGCCATACGGTATCTCCTTCACTAAAAGTGGCGGGGCGTCGTCGTAAATCGTAGTAAACCTTATGTTTTTGGTACGCTGTCTCTAGGCGTTTCGTAATATCTTCATAAACTTTCGTAAAACTAGAGGGCCGATCCTTTAACGCATTTCGGTCTGCGATCTGGAGTTGGTCTAAAGTCTGGTCAGCTGTTTGGGGTGGTGTCCCGTCTTGATGGTTCCGTCCGTCAAGAATCATTTCTCGTCCGTAATTAGCGAAATAAGGGGTCATCCCCGTAACTTCATGTACTGCAGTTCGTACTGCTGAGACTACCTTAGGCAAATAACGACACCAGTTACGCTGGTTGTCGGCGACGTATGACGAGAGCATGGTCTTAATGACTTTATTTACCCTTTCAGTAGGGTTCGCTTGAGGATGATAGTTAGCGTTAAAGATGATGCGAGAGTTGTAATCGGAAACCATTTTTCTAAATTCATTAGACTTAAACTGTACACCGTTATCACAGAGCAAATATTGAGGGGCTCCGAACATTAGGAAAACGCTTTCCTCGATACGTTGGGTAACTGCGTGCGCGGTGGCACTTCGCAACGGAAAGGCCAAAACGAATTTTGTAAAGAAGTCGCAAACGACAAGTATATACGAATAACCTTGGGTGGAACGTGGTAATGGCCCGATAAGGTCGGTAGAAATCATCTGCCAAGGTCTTGTGACAATAGGGTGACGCGTCATGTGGCCAGCGGGTCTTTGCTGTTCTGGTTTATGTGCTGCGCAGACGGTGCATTTGTTAATGTAGTGGATCACATCCGACTTAAGCTTTGGCCAATAATATAGTGGCGCTATACGCCCAAAAGTTTTGTAAATACCTAAGTGACCAGCGGTAGGTTTATCATGATGTTGCTTTAAGATTTCTTGCCTTTCCGATCTCGGAACTACTTTCCTCCAGTTATCGGTTTCCTCACCCAAAGTTGGATACCTACACTTAAGTTGCTTGAAGAGTTTTCCATCCTGTACTCTCCAAGTAGGATAGTTCAGGGGTCTTCTCTGAACCCGAATGATCATAGCATCATACCATCGGTCATTGGTAATATTGGTTGTCACAGGTGGATCTGTTTCGTTGGTAGTAGGGGTCGTAATTTCGTCTATTACCGGGACGGAACGAGAAAGGGTGTCCGGTACTACGTGTTCTTTTCCTTTTCGATGAATGATGGTAAAGTCATACTGCTGTAGTCTAACAGCCCATCGAGCAAGTCTTCCTGATGGTTGTTGGAGATTGTTAAGCCAGACAAGAGAATGGTGATCGGTTATAACTTCAAAATGGCTGCCTTCTAGGTATGGTCGCAGTTTTTCTATGCTCCACAATACTGCTAAGCATTCTCGCTCAGTCACTGAGAAGTTTCTTTCACATCTGGTTAGGGATCGGCTGATGTAACAGATAACTCGTTCTTCCCCATCGATGTTTTGGGAGAGCACGCCACCTATGCCAAAACCTGAGGCGTCCGTTTGTACGGTGAATGGCTTATTAAAATCGGGACACGATAATACTGGTGCAGAGACTAGATGGTCTTTGATGGTTGAAAAAGCAATTTCGCAAGATTCGCTCCAAATAAACTTCTGACTTTTCCTTAATAAATTTGTTAATGGGGTTACGACTTCTGAAAAGTTGGGTATAAACTTTCGATACCAAGATGCCATCCCTAAAATTCTTCGGACTTCGGTCACTGTCTTAGGTGTCGGGATTTGTAAGATTGCCTGAACTTTAGCTGGATCTACCAAGATGCCCTTGGCATCTATTACATAACCAAGATATTTCATTTCGGACTTGCAAAAGTGACACTTGTCTTTCCCTAACGTAAGGCCTGCTTCTTTAAGTCGTCTTAAAACTTCTCCTAAAATCTCCAGATGTTTTTCAAAGGTGTCGGCACAAATAATCACATCATCTAAATATACGAAAACATAAGGTTCTAATTCGGGGCCTAAAACAGTATCAATAAGACGCTGCCAGGTGGCAGGAGCGTTATGCAAACCGAAAGGCATTCGAGTGAACTGAAATAATCCGCGGCCGGGAATCGTAAAGGCGGTGTATTGCTTGGATTCGGCTTCGACCGGGATCTGCCAATAAGCGGATTTAATATCAAGGCTTGTAATAAAGCGTGCGTTACGCAATCGATCAAGAATAGCAGACACGTAAGGTATTGGGTACGCGTCGCGTTTAGTAACTTTGTTAATTTTTCGAAAATCGACACAAAAACGGTGACTTCCGTCTTTCTTTTTGACTAATAATATCGGGCTGGAATATGCGCTGGTTGACTTTTCCACAACTCCAAGCTTCATCATCTCATCCAATTCTTTATTAATCTGTTGTTGGACGACCGGAGAGACTGGGTAATACCGTTGTTTAATTGGTTCAGGGTCGGTTACCGTAATCTTATGTTCAACCAGAGTGGTTGTGCCAAGAGTTTGCGTGCCGGATAAATATTCATCTGTAAGAGCGGTTAATTTCTTTCGTTGTTCGGAGGTAAGGTCTGACTGAGATCGTAAGGTCGATTGGTCGGCTGTCACTGCTACAATATTGGGTTGTGCAAACGTGAATTCTCCACGAAAGACATCGGGTACAATGCCTATGGTTTTCCAAAAGTCGATCCCAAGGATCAAAGTATGCGATACGTCAGGTACGACTAACACGTTGACTGCAGATATTTTGTTCCGCAATCGAATAGGTAACGTTAGAGTGCCGATACTTGAAACTGTCTTGCCGTTGGCGATCGTGCAAGTAGGGTTGCGTTTCTTATCAGGAATTAATCCTAAAGAAGATAAAATTTCCCAACCGTCCTTACCTAAGATGGTACGGTTGGCACCGGAATCTAATAAAGCTAAAATTTTGAAACCGAGAATTTCAACAGTTACGTAGGGACGATTATCATCTTCGGCTTGCTCTAGAACGTAGTCAAGAATCGCTTTGGTCTTACTATAAGTTGTGTTACGGTTTAAAATTAAGTTCTCGTAATGTTTGGTCGAATTTCTAAAAACACGTGAGGGCCACTGTTGACCATTCAGTGCCTCACCCTGCCGTTTCCCGGACTGGTAGGTGACTTGGAACACTTTGGGCACGTCTTGGTGGTAACGTTTGCTATACCGCACCGATAACAATAATACCTCTTCTTTGGTTGTTGACAATTCCTCGCAAGATGGCCAGGAATATTGCAATTCCAACACTTTTGTTCGCCGGCACGAGATTGTGAACGGCTATTATCAATACGTGTAGGTTCTACGGCAGCTACACGGATACTTCTTTCGGAGGTTTCTACATGTGCGTAAGCTAAGTCAGGTTCTAAATCAGTCTTCTTTCGTGACGGTGGTACGTAACTTTCAACGGCGGCACGACGTTCTTCAATCTTTCGTCCGTACTGTATTAATTCTTGAATAGATGTTACATCCACTAACCCTAATTGGGTTTGATAAAACGGTAGAATATTCTTGCCCAAGATCTTAAGTTGTCTTTCTTCTGGAAGGGGGTCACTAAGTCGTGTAAACATGTTACGCATAATTGCAACATACATTCCGATACTTTCTTCGCTTCCTTGCGTTCGTCGCTTAATTTCGTCTATCAATTTGTCATCGTAATCTGGTGGTAAAAATTCTTTTCGGAGCGCATCCTCTAATTCATTCCAGTTATTGACCACTGGTTTTGTTGCACGGAACCAAACTAAAGCTTTTCCCGCAAAAAGATCGCATGCTTCGACGAAAAGTTGGTGTTCATTGATGTTACGCGCTATTCGTAATTCTTTTACTCGTTCTAAAAAGGCATTTAAGGATTTACCCTTTTCACCGGAATACGTAAGATTCCATTTAGCCACCGGTACTGCTTTATAATTATTAGTAGTTGAAGACGTAATATTCGTTGGTGTTGATGTAGTCGCACTGTTTATGGTTGACCTTGCGCTTGAACTTGGATCAGAAGGGCCGGCGATTGAATTTGGGTCAGGCGGATTTGATGTTTGCGCATCAGCGACACTCGTAGAGGCGGACGTTGTTGTTCGTTGACAAGTTAACGTAAATTGTGACATTAAAATCGAAAGGTTTACCAAAAGTTTATGCTTTTCTTCCTTTTCGGGATCTTCGACCGGTACGCTTCTATCTATACGTCCTAACGCGTGCGTTAATTGCGTTTCAATTCGCAGGAATAAATTTGAATCTGGTTTACTATCATAACTTTTTAATAACTTCTCTATTTCTTCAATTAATGATTGTACAGCCTGAGAGTCTTCCGTAAACGTAAATGGATGTATAGGGCGTGTTGCTGGACTTGTTGCTTCTTTAGCCAAAAGTTCACGTAAATTAGCTTTTAACGTTACCACGGTACCAAGTGCGTCATTACCTCGTATTTTTAATTCGTATTGCAGTTGTTCTTTAGTCAAACGATCAACATGAAGTTTACAAACCATTTTTAAAACGAAATGCACTCAGTGCTACAAAAAAATAAATTACCAAATTAAATCGGGTGACAACCGACGTTAAAAATTTAAAATTATTATTCAAAAAAAAGGAATTGAAAATTTTCTACGCTACGAAACGACCGCAAAAAAAAAACCGAATCCAAAGCGACGTTAAAATAAAAAAAAACGTTAATCACGATTAAGAATTGATTTAAACCAACAATAAAAAAATAATTTTATCGCAAAATAAATGTTGACTAAAGTGCACAATAAAACAAAATTATACCGGACGCAAAGTCAAACCAACAAAAAAAGAATCGAGAAAATCATACGTTGCTACGGAGTATAGATGGATAAAGCAGGGATGCCGCTGAGTCTCGGTACCCGGAAACCTAAGCTATGGTTTCGGCCAAACTGAATTTGTGGTTGCCGGATAACTTGAAGTTTCGAAAATTGGCCAAAACTGGACGTACTTTAGCGCTGTAAAATATATTACTCAGAAGATCTTCAACGGGAGACAACCTAAATCGAAAAATAAATTTATGCTCGCATTCAACAATCAAAAAGTTGAAAAATGCTAAAAGTGCTAAAAGTGAGCCCGAAAAATGAAATAAAGTTGCGAAACTGAATGTCACTGAAAGAGGTCAAATAAAACGAATTCGTGGTCACATGGGGGTCGAATTAATCAGTTGGGAAAGAATTTAAAGCCCCAAAAGTTGAGGCGCCAAAATATATGTCAAGTGCCAAAGCTGCACTAAGACATTAAATGGGGGATGGTAATCCCTTATGCGCGCGACTAGCTAAAACAGTGGAGATGGGCGAGTTCGGGTAGCTAAAATTCTTTCAAAATAATAGGGGTGGTCTCAATCGGGTTAAAAATAGGGCGCCACCACGGGGTTGGCCGAAGATGGTACCGAAGAGCACGCCGTGGATAGCTCTTCGAGGCTCGAGAGGTTTAGGGGTGACTGCACCCTTGCTGGTGGAGGTACTTACCCTTATAAATGAAAAACGCAGGCTGCAGCTGCTGGTGGTTAGGCTCACACTTTGTACATAAATGCTTAACAGAACACAAATAAAGAGGCGATATGTAATGGCAAAAAGGTATTTAATGAAAAGTAAAATATTATGCAAACATTTGAAATAAAAGGGGGTTTATAATCAATATCTTAGATTAGGTGAAATAGGCGACCAAGGGAGACCACATTTACTTGTAATAAAATAGTATAATTAAACACTTAGCTAGGTTCCCTTGATTGCAATTAACGGATGGTGAAAACAAGAGTTAAACTAAAAACACAAATATAAATGGTTGTACACATGCAACATATAAAACAAGAAAATAGATAGGTATTGCGATAAATCGCACTGTTTCTGTAACTGTTCACAATAAAACAAAAGGGTGACACGCACAAGTTACTATGTTTTAAATCACTGAATAAATCAAATAAAGGGGAAAAATGCGTGATTATATGTATTACAAACGGCGATTACAGGTGCCTTTCCACGTGCAGAAGATCTGGATGGTAGTATTGAATTGAGGTTTACATTTGTACTCAGCCAACAGTAACGGGGCAGTCTAAAGTGTTTTACCTTGGAGGGCTTGGTTGGCAGGGCCCCCTTTAAAGCATGGAGGCTTTATATCCTAACGAGAACTGGTAGCGATCGACAAGAAGGAGGTGGAAGATGAGGACCTTCCTTTGATGTCTGGAGAACGGTTGCAAAACGACGAAGAATAATCCTTTAAAAATGGGTTTGCGGAATCCCTTGGGAGGTACAACTGCGTAGAACTAACTCAACCACTATCACTTAAAACTTCTAACGCAAGTCTATTTCTTTCCGGACTTTTTATTGGTTTCTTTTAATGGATCCGACAAAGTCGATTAAATATATCTTTCCATGAAAGATATCGAAAGTAGAAAACCAATCCGGTAATTGTAAGAACCCACGTTTGGTATCTTAACCAAAGCACAACCGTTTCTCAGCAAAGCCAACCAGGAACTGTTCGCTCTTTCTAAAATTCGTGAGGCGAAACCAAGGTAAAGAAGGATAGACTCAGCGCGTCCCTTTTCCGCGGGGGGATGTAAAAAGGCCTCGCGCGCGTTGCCAGCCAGATTGCAACATCGGTGGTTCCCCGAGGTAATGGAGATGAAATCGAACCAACAAAGGAAACATTGCCTTATTTGGGCATGCGTTTGGTGAATTCTTCGAAATCTTAGCACGGGATATGTTAAACCAACAAATTACATCATCGTATTTGGTCTTGCGCTTGAAAATTCTACGAAATAAACTGCGTAGCAATGAAAACATGTCGAACAAGCACTATTGTTGCAGATTTTTATAACTACAGGGCCGGCTCGAATCTACGAAAAACAGGACCGTAACATAACAATTCACGAACAAATCAAAAGACCGTGACAAAGTTATATATCGAAAAAGGATAATAAACCTGGTAAGGATGACTTTAAATGGAACGGTTGGAGAGGTAATAAGAGTAGATGGAGCAGTATCAAGAGTACCTAGCTTGAGAAGAGGGTTGAGATAAGGAGACCCTTTGTCGACAGTACTTTTCAATTTGGTGCTAGAAGAGATAAAAAGGGAAAGCGAAGTGCTAACCCGAAGTACAGTCTACAACAGAACAAACCAAGCAATTACTTATGCAGATCCAAAACAGATCTGAAAAAATCCTTTAGGAAAGTAAAGCCAAAATCAAAAGAAGGCGAGTTGTATAATGGAAAGAGGAACGAGGTAGAAGAAAAGGAAGTCAAGTTAAGAGCAGGAAATGGAAAGTAGACGAACTTAGGAGTAACAATAACAAGCGGCGAAGATATCTAAATAGATACAAGCCTAACAAATGGAATCAAGGCAGAAGGATCTTTAGTAGGGATGCTCAAATCGAAAACAGTATCCAGAAAAGCAAAATTCAGAGTATATAGAACAGTTATTCGAGCTTCAGTTTTCTGTGGCTGTGAGTTATGGATAATAAACAAAAACAATCCTGGGGAGAATTTTTGGGGAATTCAAGAAGAATCCGGGAAGTGGAGAATAAGAACCAGTCGAGAGATAGAAGATAGTTATCCAATAATAACGAATGTGATAAAGGCACAGAGGACGAGGTAACTAGGCTATATGTTTCGTATTCCAGAACATAGGAATGGGCGAAGAGCACTCAAAGGAAGAGAAGGAAAGGCAGACCAAGAAAGAGTAGTGAAAAACATAAAGAGCTTGGAAATTGAAGACTGGAAATCAGTAGTGTTGGGCAGAATAAATGGATAAACGTAATCAAGAGATAAGACGCTATGAGAATTTATGGCTTGTATTGCTGTGTTTTCTTATAAGAATAAAATCAGAAATAAGCTAGTAACATTTGAATGATTATGTGTTAGGGGCAATACTTCTCGATAATTAAAAGTCACTGTATCAGATGTTATACTCATAATTGTACAACTTATTTTCACATGATGTTTCTGAATAGGTATACATACGTACGTTAAAAACAAAAACATAGAAGCGTTGCATAATATCTTCTAAGCTGTATATCAAAATAAATCTTTGGTTATCTTCCATCGTCATCAGTTTGTCGATCGTGAAGCAGGCACTCAGCCATTATACCACCGAGATGCAAGAAGTTCTTCCACCATCTTTTTGGCCAAAATTAGTTCTCCATCCTTTGGTTACAGATGGTTATTTTTGAAGTTACCTACAAATTCATCATGAAACATAAATAAAAACAGGTGAACATCGACTAACCAATTTCGACCAAAGCATTGAGCCGAAAAACGTGCTGCTGACGCTAAAAATGACAAATAAAAAGCTCCACCACGAAAGTTGCCATTGAAAACAACAAACCACCACCCCATACAATAAAAACGCCGACCAAATGACTTACAGTTAAAACAATTTCTGGGTTGGTCTCCTTACCATCATCCCTTTTCCTAGCATCGCGCACTATTTTCTCATGAAAACCACTCTCGATGATTTGTATGGCAATTTTGTTGAAGGTATCCATGAAATAATGCCCTTTCCTCATTGAAACTGAAGCTTCGACGGATAAAATCCCAGGATTGTGTTCGATTACGTGGAGCATTCTTTTTTCCTTAGGGTGCATGCTTAATGCCCGTTCACCGAAAGGGCTGCTGCAGTTACGTCCGTAAGTTACCATAATCAAGTTGGAGGTTAAATTTACAACACTTTGAAGCACGAAACGACTTCGTAATTTAGCAAACGCCTTGCTTCCGTTTCCAAAACCGATAGATTCGAAAGCTTTGAACATCATTATTGGCAAATCCGTATCTGCCAGCTCCTCTATTGAATTAATCGGACGCTCACGTCCAGGATGTGTTAGCACGCTTATCAATCTAGCGTGAAATGCTGCGTTTATCAAAATGCAGTAAATAAGATAGAAAACCATTATCAACCTGATCGTATTGAATTTGGGCATTAAACTAGCGGGCGTTCCACACAAAATAGCCCAAATTACCATAATGGATTGGGTAAAGCTTCTCAATGAGCAGCGCCCAGATAATAGCTTTCCTATTAACCATAGAATCACAACCACTACAATTAAAACCACCAGGATTCCACCCCATAAAGCCCCTTTAAAAGCCGAGAAGATTATTTTAATTTTGGAAATGTAAGGTGGTTTAGGAACGACCCACTTCATGTCATCTCGGTACAGAAGTTTACTTACGTCGTATTTGGCAAAAATTTCGAGCGCTCTTGAAACTTCAGGAGCTAAGGATATGTCTTCACTGTGATTACGCAAGATTGCCTGTTTTTCTAAGGAAATTATATAGGACACGTTCATTTTCAAAATCTGGCCTATCAAGGTGACTATTTTCATTATAATAGTAAAGGAGCCGCCTTCCTTGGGGTCTTCGGTAATTTTTGAAGGATTTACTAAATTAAGAGGACAACCAGTAAAGAATTTGTTAAAACTTATGGAGGTATTTTCATTACACCCTTTGAAAATCTGAAGTGGGACTTTACTCACGCACGAGCTTCCTTGCATAACACGGTCACGTACATATAACAGTGGGTAAGTATTTTCATTATCCTTAATCACAATCACGTCTGTAATATCGAAATTCCACAAAACTTCAAACAAATGTTCTAAACCAGTAGTTGTGGACGTAACAATGAGATATTTTCCTCTGGGGCTTTCACTTTGATCCCAGATGGAACTATCTATAAGTTTCAATAGCGTCCTGTTCAAGCAGGTGGAATCCTCCGTGTATATTATGTAACTGTTGGAAAATTTCAAAGACAATTTTATAGGTCGATCAATTGCAACGAGTACACGTGGATTTATAACGAATTCTAGGGCGGAAATATCTTTACTTTTCTTGAAAATAAACTTCAGAGTGTCGCGAGGTGGATAAAGCTTCTTTATTAAGTGCAGGATGCAGGGATTTGCTTCTTTTGTTTCGTCGGAGAAAAATAAATCGCGTTCGGAACAATAACACGATTTTTGCAAGACTGCTATTATTAAACACAAGTTTATCGTATAATTCATCTTGATGGACGATGTAGTGTTATTAATTTAATTTATAGCTTCATTTTTAATCTTACAACCGAGAGTAAAATAAGAATAAAATATTAAATTTCTTTTTGATAACAATAAACTAAAAGGCTAATTTGTAACCAGCACGCACTTCTTTTTATAAACAAGTCGAGGTGATTTATATTTTTGTAAATCGGTTTTTAATAAGCGAAAGCTTTAATGTATTATTTACGCAATACGTCGATATTTATTATATGTAGGTAAGTGGTACTTGAATATACTACTCAAAAATGAATAGGGATAATTTTTACATAAACAACAATACATAAAATATCCCTATTCATTTTTGAGTAGTTGATATCAGTGGAAGTAAATGTTTCCAATAAGAACGTAGTTTTTTAAATTAGGAATGCAAGCGTTGATATAAAAAAATTTAATAAGCTGCACCTAAAGCTATGGAGAAGTAAGAGAAAACCAACAGGTTTATTTACTTTATATATTAAGGTTATAATGTCGTTATGAAGATATCGGCCAGGGAGCATGGCCGGCAACATGTAGGGTTAAGGCGTTGTAAATCGCCTTCAACAACCACCTACCTTCCCTACTCCACCACTGTGTTTCGGTTCAAAATTATTTTCAGTTACTGGGTAGGTCACCCGCGGGTTTGAATACGAGACCGTCTGCGCCATAGTCGAATGCCTTAACCATTCGCCCACTCCAACGATCTATAATATTTTTATAGTCATAATAAATAGCATGGTTTATTTTCTCAAAAAGAATTGGCTCTCTCTAATTTGCTAATAAAATAGTTATATTTTGTCCTTGATTAGGTTTTTAAATCTTTTAAAGTAGTCCAAAAAAAAAGAAGAAAACTATAACTGCTTTTTGGCAAAATCGAACAAGACTTTAAGAATTAATACGTATTCTGAGTACGATTTTACTAGTTCTTAATATGGTTAATAACATATTTACGATTTCCTTTTGGCTGAATTGATTTGCTTTAAGAACTACAACTACAGGAATATAGTAGAGGTACTTAAATTTATATTGCTATTTATGTATATAGCTGTCGTTTACGTTGCGATATGAAGATGCTTAAGAATATTTAAATTGGAATATATAAAGCTGATAAAGAAACTAAAAAAATATTAAAAGTTAGTATAACCATAAATATGAGTAAAACGGAAATACGAGTAATAACACCAGATGGTGAAATCAGAAAAGAACAGGAACAGATGATAATAAGATGGAGTAATAGTGAAGGAAGCGAGTGAGACAAATAATAAAATTAACGAAAAACACAAATCAAAGAATTATGTTTCTTTGGGAAAGTCTATCATGCTGCTTAGGACAAATCTTTTCATTATAGCAATGAAAATTCAGGTTTGAGAACAATGTAACTCCTGTATGGAACCAAACCAAGGGCTTTTGCCGAAAAATCACAATCACATATTAAAGATTACCTCAAAACTTAAGAAAGGAGATCCTTTTTCTAGTAGGTTTTTTATAGTTTTGTTTCCGTAATCAATTTTAGGATACTGTTTACTAAGATAGTTTTAAACATTTTGGGTTCTGTTTTAATGCCTCCAAAATAACCAGTGCATTGAAGTATCTGCAAAACGGATTTTTTAGTCGTGCTAATCTGTTATTTTCTTGTTATATGCATAATCTTTTTCCTTCAGAATTTTATGAGTTTCGCTGAAGACCAGCATGGCTTCTTACATTAAAAAAAGACCATAGGCTAGATAAGAGGAAGAAAGAATCATATCATAGAGATAATAGCAAACTCGAAATGGGGATATGCTGGTAATGTTGCCCGAATCCCCGAACCTTTAATGAAAGTTCGATCAGAAAAAGTAGTGGAAACCATGAAGAGCAAAATGGAGTGTTGGAGAACTCAGCACAAGGTATGATGCTATATGAAAAATAACTGAAAGAAATTGGATACAGTAATCTACAAATGGAAGATAGGGAAAACATGGAGAATGCATGCCCAAGGATGGGCGATAAATGATGTTTGAGGAAAAAAGGAAGAATTTATCTCGTATATGATCTAAGAAAGAAATCTAAAAGGATAACCATATTTTCTAAGAAAAGTAAAATGTTAATCGGAAATGAACAGATATTAAGAAGATTGAGATATTAGGGAGGTATGTAAGTAAAAGAAAATAAATAATAAATAGAACATAAAAAAAGAAGAAAAATAACAGTCTTCAGAACAAAGACAACCCTAATAACCCTAAATATGTAAATAGTAACCGCTGAAGTTAAAGTAAGACATAGCGAATGTCAAATACTTACCCTGTAAAACCACAAAGCTAATTAATATAAACAAATACGTATTTCGGCTCCTAAGTTGACATCACTAGTGTGTAAAATATGTTAACAAAGTTGGTTGGAGTCAGTCTCTGAAGATGTTCTTTTCGCTGAATTACAAATGTAAAGTTGGCTGAGGCAGACATCCTAAAGAAAACTCGTCGCCAAATCGCCAGAGAAAAAATAAAGTAAGAAATATAAGAAGATTAAAGCCGAACAATGGCAGAATGTAGAAGTGCAGCGAGAGCAAACAAGATTGATCGAAGAAAACTTTCCAAGGCGGGTATTGCCAATCTTCGCTTCCACTTTGCTTATGCGCGTCTTGCGGCTTAGGGTGATATTAGCTTCGTATGTGCTTCGCATTTTGACGTTTACCTTGCACATTTAATTTTTCGTCTTTTCTCGTGTAAAACACTTCATAACCTTCTACATCAATCTTTTTCAAGGCTAGCATTGATATTATCTGGTTTAGTACAGGTTAAGTACGCCTGTTTCCCAATATAAATAGGTTTAACGTTTCTGTTGGTTTTCTAGGTTAAGCCTAACTGTACTAATAGTTGCATTATGTCATTTTCGCTATAACAGGACAAATTTTTAAAATGGAAACCATAGTTGGCCATTTGAAAGCATATTTTGTTCTCTTTTCAACTATGTAGCATACGTCATATGTTAAATCGCATCATTTAAACTTATACAATTCAATGGTGAAAAGTAGATTAACATGTGATTTTGAAATATCAACATTAACTGAAAACGATAAACGAAAGATCCTAGTTACAGAAATGGATGTTTGTAGAAGATCTAACGAACATCATGGATTGAACAGGGTAGGAAATGAACGTATAAAAGAAATGATAAAAGCTGAAACCACCATCATAGAAGATATAGAACAAAAATAGCTGATTTGGCATGTTCATGTTAGAAGAATGCCCAGTGACAGGTTACCTAACCAAGCACTACAATTTTGCTGCAAGCAAAAAAAAGAGGAAAGTCCAGAAAAGATTGGAATCAGAGTATCAGAAAAGCAATGAGAGAAAGAAATTTAACAGAAGATTTTAGGATAAACAGAAGAGAGCGGCGGACGGGAATCGGAAGGCAACACGAGATGCTAAAAACCGAAAGTAGCATATACTTTTTATATATCTGAATAAACAATGATCTTATTAAAAGTTGCTCAGCAGTTACATGTCGACCTTGAACATTTTACATCCTTTTCGGTTACATTGCTATGACGACAACATATTTTGATTAAATAGTAACTCCCATTTTTGTAAATTTTTAAGTTCAACTTTCTGTCTATGCAACTGCTGAACAACTTTCATTAAAATAATTGTTGTTCCAGATAATATTAAAAACAAATTATTCCAGACTTTTTCGCACGCTGTATGCGCATACTGTGAATAGTATAAAGCTTGAGAGAAAAATTGAAAAATATATCTTCAGCTGATTAAAAATATGGGGGGAGGAATATTAGGTATTTGGTTGTTTAAAGACTGTTATAGTTGTCGCAGTTATTTGACATAATTCGTATTCAGTTTTAGTACCTTTTTTGTAACTTTTAAAAATTCGAACTGAATGAGAAAACGTGACAATGAATCGAAGCATTTGATTGATTTCATAAAAGATTCCGTGGATTTACAAGGTATATAGCGCTAAATACTGATCTGGTTTTTGTAATAAACTACAAAAAGTTAAATCTACAGTGAAGCCTGTAATCTAATGATGTTGGTAATCGTAATCAATAATCATGATGATGAAAGACAGAACAACGATTAGGAACTTTAAAAACCACAAAAAGGGGATTATAAACTAAACACATATTTAAGCATTTAAGCTACAATGCTTGGTAGAAGATTTTTTAGGAAATGAAGTAAGTCGTTCTCTTTACAAATTACAAAAGTAAAGCCAGCTGAGACAAAAGTCTCAAAAATTTCATGTTTACTGTGAATTTTCAAGGTAACATTTTCGCAAATTTACAAAAGTCCCTTTGTGGTCGAACTAAAAAAAAATTAAGGTAATTTTAGGAAGAATGCTTAAATTCCAAAACGAAAAGAAAGTTTGAATGTTGAACTTGATTTTCTGGAAAACTGTGGAAGATTAAAGTTATTCTAAACTAAAGAAACATGTAACCAGAACTGGCTCTCTGATATGCCCTAAAAAGAGGATCATGCAAGATGAAGAAACGACTCAGTTCTAATAATCATATTTGAAATTACTCGATTTGCTCTAATTACATAATGAAAAAGCAATAATACTCAGTGAATTATAATTTTTAGTTCTATAAATAAATAACGATATTAATCTTCGACGGTTATAAATCTAAAACATAATCAGGCAAGTTAAAAGTCAACAGAAGGGGGTCATTTAAAATAAGCCCAAGTATTTTAATTTGCAATTAGTTTTTCGCTGACCTGTTATGTTTTTCACTTGCTGTGGGTGACATTTGAATATTAAAGAAACGGGGTTTTTATTAAATGTATAAAGTTAAATAAATGTTTATTTTAGTTTGAAATTTTTGTAGTCTCATCTCATTTGTTAAATGTTTTTTTTTAACGCGTTTAATTCCAAACGTCAAGCTTGTTTTTCATTTAGGAATATTCTAGAAACGATTACCTTATAATCCCCACATTCTATAACTTTATACAGTAATCATTGCTTCTTTCCAACTTTAAAAATTAATAAAAAGTTTAAACCTTTAAATACCATACTTTCAAAACTTACATTTTAGTTTTAATTAATTTTTCCAAAAGAATGACGTTAACAATTTGATTTTATGCAAGCGTATTTCAGAAAGGATACAAGAGGTAAATTTCAATTTATTTATTTAAGCTTTAAACAAATTTTAAAAGTTTTAAACAAAAATATAAAGCAAACTCAACCGATTATACGAGTTATACCAATTTTTAATAGGCTGAATTTAAATTGAAACTTAATCCAAATTATTCTGTTGAAACCTAATATTTAAGCATTCAAAATAAATTTAGCAATTTAGAAATACCCATATGAAAGTAATGCTAATGGTTTTGTTTATACACCCATTTTAAAACTGAATTATAATATAACTCTGAACGTTCTAGAAGGCAGGAGGCACGTGTACGAACAAACTTGGTATTTAATATTAAGGGCGGTAATTTAATATGTTCTTCGACAAGTGCCAAATCTGATCGTTTCGGTATTAAATAAATAGTATTTAATGAGATTATGAGGCATTTTATTTTATTTTATTTAAAAAAATCGTAAATAATACATTAACAATAAAAAAACAGATCTACTATTTTGAAAATTAAAGTTGTGTCGATTATTTTTTAAAGAGTTTTATACGAAATGCTTGAAAATTGGCAACTGACTAACCGAAACCGCAACTGGAGGGGTTTTGCTCAGCATTTAAATGGTTTAATAATTGCCTAAAGCCATAGCCTAAAAAAGCCGAAAATTATGTGCAGGAAAACATGCAACATATATTTGATTCTTCTTCTTCTTGGAGTGGCATGCCCTTTACAGAGCGTTGCCGATATTTGATTAGGCTTTCTTAAATAACAGCAACGCTTTTCAATTAAAATAAATTCAATTATATTCATGAACAAAACCGAAATGGAAATGCCTTAAAACTTTCGTTCAACACGAAAACAAAAAATATATCCATTAATTCTTAAGCGTCACAATAAGTTTTTTGTTTGTTTAATTATCAGATGATAGAAACCGTAACAAAAACAACCTTCAAGTTCACTTAAGGTGTAGTAAACTAAATTTACGGAGTTCGAACGTTGAACTCGATAGTCTCCAAATAACTTGGTGAAGTGTCGATAAAATTGTTGTGTTTAAAAACTTCGTGAAAATTCTGGGAAACTTGTTCAATGTTTGGAACTATTTATTGTTTTCGAATCGTAGTAGTAAATCCTGGTTAAATAACTACTTCTATTCTATTTGTAAAGGAGAGGAGTAAACGTTGAGTAGGAATTGATTTACTTCAGAAATGAAGATTATTCATAAAAGAAATTCGAATTAAGTTTTGTTTGCTTGTTATCATACCTTTCGGTGTCAAGGCCGTTGTGTTAACATATTGTTTTATACGCGTTCTGTGCATTGCCTGGCCCGACTCTACGGGTTACCTACGTGATTGGTACACCGTTTGATCCTACATACTGCACCGTGTGTATAGTGTAAGTGTGTGTACGTGTTGGACCTTGTCACTCTGCCTCTTAGGTCTGCATTCGAATAAAGTAATAAAAAAAAATGGAAATACCTACATATATTAAATTGAACAAAAAATGTATAATGGATTCGTAACTATTTTAGATGACAGTAAACCAACTTAGGGAGATGGTTTCATTGGGTAAACAAGGCCTTTCCTGATTTTACTTTTTCTTACACAATTTACATTGTTAGAAATAGTATCGTTAGTATTTAATTCAGAGGTGCTTTATCGGTAGAAAGAAAGGTGTTAGTCAAGTTTGAGTAATTTATTTTAATACACTAACCTAACCTAACATTAAGCGTTTTACAAGTAATAAACTGTTCAATTTCCAAATAAAATTAGCAGAAGAATTTGAAATCATGATCTAGCGTAGTTTAACAATTTTTTCGTTTTACGGTAGCTGTGAAATCTAATGAGGATTATCTTAAGACCTTCATATGCTGTTTTGGCGATTTACAGAACCATTCCTTGTAAAAGTCTTATAAGAAAAAACAATAATACGTAATTAAAAAGTTGGGACCTTAGTTTTATTTTCACAACAAATTTATAAACGAATAATTTGTATCAGTATTTGGAGCAACCTAGGTTACCACCTAACCATTGAAGAAAGAGGTATGCTAAAGCATACAAGACAGAGAGCACAAGAAGAAAGAGAATTAAGGTTGGTTTTAACAAGATGACAGTATAAGTATGGTGTGGGAATGGAACAAATCTATGAGTAAACTAGAGAAGATAGAAAACTAGTACTACAAACAGTGTAATAAAGCGATGCTAGGAATTGCCACGCGCATTGATATGACGCATTATTCAGGGTCATTATACGGGACTGCAATGAAGACATCCAAGTATGCGAGATGCACGTGGATGACCGCCGTGAACCAGAAAATGACACTCGGGTCAGCTGTGGAGTACGAAATAGCATTCTTTAAAATGCACGGCAGAATCAGATTGCCCAGCTCGGCACGTTTGGAGCAGGGCGAATGCACCAGCACTGCAAAGTGCATGCCTTTGTGCCACGTGTGCGTGGGAGCTGACTTCTTATATAGGGAACTGCTTAGTAGAGTTCATTACGGTTGGTATGGTCATCGAAGAACCATGTCAGCTCCTTCGTATTCGCACGATTTTATGTAAGACTATTTTTTTGTATTCAGTTCATAGTAAGACTTGCTAATAGTTCTGATTCAACCTTTTGTTTCATTAGGTACATAGTTTAAGGTTGACTGAATTTTGCACAATGCACAATTTAGTAATAATAGCAAACATTTATTTTCAACATAAGGACATACATAAATACACGAGAGAAGTAAAAGATAGAAGGGCGAGAGGAGGGGCTGAAATCTGCTCAGACCATTTCTTGGTGATGTTAAAAATAGGGGTAAAAAGTGATAACTACCGAGAGTGTAGCAACGTACAACAAAAAAGTAGAGCTTGAAATGAATAAAATTAAAGAAAACGAAAACTAATACATACACAGAAACCACTTGGAGAATTATTAAAGGTACAATAATAGTAGTAGCAAAATAAACGTATGGTATTATAAAAATAATTCATACCAAGAAACAAACTAGTGGAACGATGAAATAGAAGCAGAAGTAAACTTGAAAAAACAGAAATGGATTATCTACTTAACTAATAGGACCAATGAAAACTATAACAAATATAAAGAATAAAGAGTAAGAGCTAAAGAAATGATAAAAGAAGCAAAACGGCAATTACGGAAAGGAAGACTTTGGAGGTAAAGATGAAATAAAACAGCCATGGAAACCAGAAATTATTTTAGAAGGTGCCAAAAAATCTAAAAAGGAAAACAATATAAAAAAATATATATACAATAACCAAAAGATAAAACGCTTGGTGCCTTAAAACAGTATGACACTTCCGGGCTAAGGCCCTCTCCAATTATTAATATTTATGTACACGGTGTGTCACGTGCTAATTCCGCATTACGACAAATTAAACTGCTCTCCAGAGAGAGCGGAATACATTGACCGGAATAAATGGAAATTTGATGGAGCCACGTCTGGTGACTATGGCTGGTGGGGTAGCACATCCCAGCCAAGTGCTTCTAAAGTTTCTTTGATATGTCTTGTAATATGACGCATTGCGTTGTCATGCTGAAAAATGACCTTGTCATACCTTTCGACATATTCTGGTCGTTTGTCCTTCAATGCTCGAATCAGTTGTGCCCGGTAATGGTCTGACTTGGTTGCAGGAGCTCATAATATACCACGCCTTTCTGGTTCCACCAGATACACAGCATGACCTTTGAACCATGAATATTCCATTTGGGCCTTGAGGGACCTGCTTGACCTGGCTTTTGGTCGTTTAGGATTATCATAAGGAATTCACATTTCATCTCCAGTAACAGTTCGATGGAGAAATGACTTTTTCTTTGTTTCACGTAATTATGGTTAACCGCTTCGCAATGTCTCTTTTCTTTAATTCATGTGGGATCCAATTCCCTAACTTTTAAATTATTCCCATTGCGTGTAATCGTTTTCAAACAGTCGTACGATTAACATTTATTAATGCTTCTGACAATGTTCGACTTGGATCCTCATCCAACAATGCCTCCAATTTTTATTTTCAAAATTTTCAGCTGCCCTGGACATTGTTTGTCTCCACATCAAAATCATTACCTTTGAATCGCCTAAAACCAATCTCTGCAAGTGGTTTCCGATAAAGCATGTTCACCATAAGCTTTTCTTTTAACAAAAATAATACAGTAACACTTCCCGCATATGCCGTTTTGTTGGTACACATTTTTCCATTTTCAGTACAATAAAAAAGATGATGTTTAACCTTTAATCAAATCTCATCTACTGATCATCAAAGCGTGATGTCTGACGTTTTAAATGTCAATGTTGCCAACTTACATTACATGCAAGTGGCACAAGTAATGCCAACTTTTGCAAAAACAGCGAGTTTTAATTCCCATACCCTATATTTAGTTTTTTCCATTAAAACACAAAATCAGGTGCAATCATGTTTCAGTCTCCTAAGGGTATTCCTACGTTCTTTGAGTAGCCTATTGGATAAACTTAAAAATCTAATTGAAGTGACACCAGCTTAGATTAGAGATTAGTTTTAATTATTTTAGTTAAATGTATTACCATAACCTCCAGTATTGTTTTAATGAAGCATCAAACTTCTAGTGGTCTTCAGGCAAGTATACAATAAGAATGTTATATTAACATGATAAAATTTGTTTCATTTATGAACCTCATCAGACGCAAATACTGTTACAAAGTAAAATTCTATTTAATTAGATTTAGGTTATAACGAACTGTAATATTCATAGTTTAATTACCGGCCATTAGCTTGATAAATATCCCATCATAAAAACAACAAAACAAAACGTTTGGTATATTGGCTATCATTTCTAAGATTGTGGGGTATGTCATTTTCTTCCTATGGTCTAAGTTACTAAGCATGTTCGGCCTCAAGTATATTCTGTAATATGATGATTGGTTCTGAGTACTGCACTTGTTAATATAATCCTTGTAACTTTATGTTAAAGGCAGTTCTAGACACTAATAATGTGCCAAATTACGCACTGTTAGAGAGCCATAGCTAGTTTGCTGTTAGCAAAGCGGTACCAAGAATTGTTTGACTAGTTAAGCATAAAAATCATATAAAATGGTATGCTATTCACTGCTAGTTACTTAGTTGATTCATATGATTCAATCAATTCGATCAACCAATTACCAGCATATATGTGAAGGAAACTATTGTTATACTCGCAATACTTAATAATATTAATCTTCAACAATTCAAAATTTTATCCGCAGTAATTGTTTCTGATTGTAATATTTCTTGATTGATTTCTAATATGTGTTAAATGTGTTAAGTATAATTATGCATACATCATTAAAGGCTAAGCTAGACTTGGTTGTGAGAGATTTTATGATAAAAAAACTCGGACTCAACTAATTAATAATAAATATAAAATAAAATAATAACATATTAACAAAATAATGTTAAATATCAAACACAATTAAACAAATAATTGAGTGTAATATACAGGATGTTAATTAATGTCATGTAGATATTTCAGGGGGTGATAGTACTCGGCAAAATAAGAAAAAAATGTTAATACACAAATGATCAAAAACGTGCCATTTTCGATATACAGGGTGACGAAATTCCAATTTTTTTTCGTATTTTGCGTTTTCTCACGTATGTTTTGAGATAAGTATTTGAAATTTAGTACAGCTACTATCTTTTAGAATCTCTACAATAATATGTCAAAATCATCATTTTTACATATTTGTATATCTTTACATCACGAATTCTTAATTCAGTCTAACGTTACTGAATCTCACATCATGTTACCGTTCTTTTTTTATTTAAGATGATTTTAGGCGATTTCGTGCTTTGCAATAGTTTACAACAAACAATAGTTTGGGTAAAAAAGGACTCGATAGGAACATTCTTTGATAGAAAATTAACATTTACTAATTGAAAAGAATTATTAGTTGTCATTAGTTACTCTGTCAGACGCTAAATGTATTAAAATCGGCATAGAAACGATCTGTATTTGTTTAAACGCCTATAACGTCTATAAAATCTGTACATTTAAAATGCACTTTTGCATGTAAATGCATACATAGCTTTTAGAATATTCGTCTAAGCGTTTAGTAAATACAGTAATATTGATCTCTTAGTATTTAGTAGTTTAGCGGACAGAACATCAAATCTTGGTTGTAACTACACTTCAATTAATCCGTAGTAAAGGAAATACGAATCCTGTTGGATAAGTTAAATTAAATTGAAGACCAATGATCGTTTCTGTTGATACCTTAAGAGGAATTAAAGATTACTTCCCTCTTGTTACCACCACACCATTACTAATACACATCCAACAATTTCCAAGCACGCTTTCATACATGATACGTATATTACGTGAAGAAATAAAACGTATTTCGCACGAAATTACATTCTTACGTCTCTCAATTTCGTACAATGGCATTACAACAACGTAGGCTGTATTTCGCAAATCGTAACCGTAACATTTTCATGTTATAAAAGCCCTTTTCATACCTAAGTATCAGCATTGTTACATAACATTAATAGTAAGTCACTGATAGTCTTTACACAATACAATTTCACTCTACTACACCCTACACCAACGTGCAACGTTTTGCTAGATACGATATTCTATAACAGCTATTTCTGATATAAAGTTAGCGAAACTTCCCCAAACAATCAAGTTATATGTACTGTTATGTTAGGTCAAATCGAATTTCAGGTGCTTGCCCTTGACTGTTGTTGATATCATTTGAAGTAATGACTAGGATGTTCGAAATCCACTTCCCTTCCAAATGAGAAAAAACAGGATACTTGATGCGGGTTAATGCACAGGAAAAGTACGAGAAAATTAAGAGATCACAATGTAAGAGTTTGACCTCCCCATTTTTTTTTTATTTTGCTGAACTCAACCCAAATTCTATAACAATACTTTGTTATTAATCATCAAACAAATTATCTTTTAAAGCAAAACAACAAAGTAGCAAATCATTCAAGTCATTAGTCTGTTATTCTAATCCTGGTTGTTTTTAAACATTTAAAACATTAATATCGCGTTATAATGACTGGCCTTTGTTGTTATAATTCATCTTTCCGTGTTATGTCACTCTGTAATGAAAATGCAAATATAACTTTACCGAGTCTCAATCTAAAATAAAAGAAGATCGCTACGCAGGACTTAATCTGACAATCTTAAAATAAAATTCAAAAATTTTTAGTCCATCGTACCTATTGTAACATCAATCCTGGGACACACTGTATAACTAAAGCATTTAAACGTTCTTGCGACATAGTGTTTCTTAAAAATATTTATACTCTTTTTAACGTAGAAAAACAGTATTGCTTTGAATTCGAAGACTTGTACGGTCAGTGTCAGTATTAACAAAACGTTTTCCGGTTTGGGACCGTGTCATTTTGACTTGGTTGACAAGTTGAGTTACCGTTACCCTTCTGCCTCTTGCTAAAAGAGTTTCGCCTCTTGTGTGGTTGACACGTTGAGTTACCGTGCTCTTTTAGTGCTCCTTTTTCCTCCTGAAGAAGCCCCTTAAAAAAGTGGGCGAAACGTTGAGTCTTTCTGTCTCAATATGACATGGTCCCAATCCGGAAGACGTTTTGTTAGCATGTCCACTTTGACTTTGATTTAAAGTTAATGTAGGCGTAGGCCATCCTAATGATTTAATTTCAAGTTTTTCTTCAAAACTCCGTCTTGAAAAGGGGATTTTTAAAAGTTCTTCTACGGAATTTATATTGTAAAGTATATGTACATAATTATGAAGTAATTCTGTAATTGAATAGCAACTTGTTTGATAAATAAACATTTATATTATTGTTATCACTACGTAAACAAATAATGCGTAACAAACAAACTGTTCCCTGTAACCAGCAGTGCATAACTAATTCAGCGTCAGTTTTCGGCTGCTCCCATTCAAAATAAAAGCTGTACGCTTTTAACTATAACCTACCCGATTTGGGCACGTTGTTCGGTAATGCTACAAATTTCTCCTCCCGAAAGCTTTAAATTCATCTATTACGATGTGCGCGGCCTTTTCGGGAGGGATTTAGTTAAGGTATAAGCTAAAAATACAATGTAATGCTGTTTTAATTAATACATAATCGGAATTTAATTTCGTTCATCTAAATAAAAAGTAATTTCGGAAATTACTTTTTATTTTTGATTACTGCTAATAACTTTTGTAATATTTAGGCCGGAGTTGCAGTCCGGCAACCCTTATATACTAGCCGCAACTGATTTCAATTGTTGATCAAATAAATTACTGGATGATCAGATCGAATTTATTAAAGAAATTTGTATAACTAATTGCTCGCGTTATGAAAGGTAATTAAAAAAGATCAGGTGATCTAGAAGATCCTCCCATTAGATTCAGTATTTGCATGTACCTTTTCAGAATTCATAAATCTAAATACTGTCATGCTGGTTTCAAGCCTGGATGGAAAAGAAGGTGGGTTAAGGGAGAAAGTTATCCATCATAAAATAGTTAATGGCAACAAATACATGCCTTGTGCCCTGAACGAATGAAAAGTATGGACGAATAAGATAATCGTATACTAGAATACTCGACCACGGAGGGCAGAAGTTATTAGAAGAACTTAAAGAAAAAAATATAGACACGTGTTTCATACAAGAAATCAGAAAGAAGGAAAAGGGTTAAAGACAGTATAAAGATTAGGTACATAGGTACTGATTTATAGCGGAGTGCCAAAAGGCCAGAAAGAACTAAAGCAGGCGTAGACGTTTTCATTAATTCAAAATATGAAGATTAAATAGAAAACACCGCATATAACAAAAAATTTTTATTATTAAAACTGTACGCATAACAACGAATACCACACCTTGTGATTATATATGTAGCTCTGAGTGTAACAAATAGATAGCAGAAAAGTAACACTTTTATGTAGAACTGCAGAAAACAATTGAAACAATACCTAACAACGACCTTGTGATTATAATGGGAGATTTCAACGCGCGTGTTGGAAACGACATCAACCCAGAGATCAAATAGAGATTCAAGGAGCACGTGGATAAACAATTAATTACGGTGAAGTAACGGTTAACTTCTGTTCCTATAATGAATTGGGAGTAAATAACACATTTTACATACACAAAAACTGTACTTGATGTTAGAGTACTGAACAAAGCCCAGGCTACCATTGCGACACCCTCACCCAGGACAGATGAACACTGCTTACAGTTGTCTCGAATACTGTTTGGATACTGCAGGAGGGTGCAACATGGATGACGAACCAGCAGAACGTGTGCTTTGTTCTCGTCCTTTTCTCGCAAGAGCATGAGGATCCATGCTGGTGAACTGCTGACCAAGCAAGTATTAGCAGCATTTTGTTCGCGATTATCCTCAGGTTGTCAACTAGCACAAACGACTGACGCAAAGTAGTTAGGCTTGCATATTGACAAAAGGTGATATTATATTCTTACGTCTCTTAAATTCGTACAGTGACATTACTACAGAATAGATTGTATTTCGCTATTCAAAACTGTAACATCCTCATGTTGTGAAAGCCCTTTTCACACCTAAGTGTCATTGTTGTTACACAAAATTATTAGTAAGTCCCTGATAGACTTACACAATACAATTTATTTTACTCTAGTACACCAACGTTCAACGTTTTGCTAGATACGATATTCTATAACAGCTATTTCGGATATGAAGTTAGCGAAACTTCCCCGAACAATCAAGTTATATGTACTGTTATGTTAGGTAAAATCGAATTTTATGTGCTTACCCTTGGCATCATTTCAAATAATTATCAGAAAGTCCGAAATCAACTTCCCTTTCAAATGAGAAAAAACAAGATACTTGATGCGGGTTAATGCGCAGGAAAAGTACCAAAAAATTAAGAGATATCACAATGTACGGTTTTGACTTCCTCATTTTTTTTTTTTTTTGCTAAACTCAACCCAAATTCTACAACAATACTCTGTTATTAATCATAAAACAAATTATCTTTTAGGAATATATTGTAGATTCAAAACAATAAAGTAGCAAATCATGCTATCTATCATCATCAGCAATGAAACACGAATTCTAATAACAATTAACCTTCGTTGTTAAAGTTCATCTTTCCGCCCCATGTCACTCTGCCTTGAAAGTTTTTCGTGCAAATATAATACTACCCAGTCGCAATATACGTAAAATAAAAGCAGATCGTTGAAAATATCAACAGTAAATTATTAAAAAAGGATTTAGAAGATTACAATGGTGTGGATATTGCTTCAGCTTGCGCTTCTGACCTATTTAGTAACAGCTGAACAGGTAAGTCGGAAATCATTTATTTATATATTTTTTCTAACACTAATATCTTATTCTGTTTCTATGGTGCATAAGAGCTCACTTGTTACGCTGCCTTTAAAATACGCTTTTCTATAAAATACGTCGTCAATGACAACGTATTTTATAGGCTTTTCGCTATAAAATACGTCGTTGCCTAGCAATCTTCGCATATAAATATATATAATTTATTAAAATTTCTAATAAGAAAATTTCTGATAAGATATTAGAGTTAGAAAAAATCTTGAAGACAACTCGTGCTTTATAATTTAAAAATCTCGGTCTATCAAATCCTCGGCTCACTTCGTTCGCTCGGATTTGAACTACGACCTTGATTTTTAAACCTATAAAACACTTGTTATCTTAATAGCTATTATCCTTTCTTCTAATATAAAGTATGAGAATAGTCAAGGTAATAAGTAGTAAGTATAAAAATATCTTATTCTATACATAAAATACTATTAAAATATTTTTCAATTTTGTTAATTTAAGATATCTTAACAAAACTAAGAAATATTTTTCCCTTATTCTTTTATTAAAATTAAAGTTTGGTTTAAGTAATATATTTTTTTAACTTCACAAATTCATTAAAATTATTCATAATTTCCATCAATTATTTAATCACAAACGTCAATTTTTAAATTCCCTTTTTTTGTGATTTTTCAGGTGGTAATTCTAAATATAGTAAAATTACACCCCTCGTGTTTTCTTAGCTGAAGTGTCTGGCATTTATATTAATTTATAGTTAAAATATCTAATAATAATAATAATAATAATAATAACTTTATTAAAAATTCAAAGAAATATGCATTCTAAATGTTTATGCGGTAACAATTTTTAATAAAGTATATATTACCCCAATTGCGGGAAAACATGTACCACTGAAACTGATAAACAGTTTGTGTGTGGTTTTTAAGGTTGTTTTGACCGCATGTAGACGTACCAAGAGGAAGCGAAATTATGCAATATTACATACTTTAAAAATCCAAATTGCAAGTTAATTTATTACAGTAAAATATCTGTCATTTCATACTCAGGTATTTGCAATAACCAGTTTTTCACAATTTTGTTAAATTTATATTTTGTTAATGTAACATTATTTTGTAAAGTATTGAAGTGATATTCTTTTAGAAAATTCGGTCCTGAACGGGAAGTGATTAGTTGTGTTAAACGTAGCTCCGAAATTTTATCAAAATTTTTGGGGGTTTTCGAGCAAAGATTTTGTGACAGTTAGTGTATATCTGTATAAGAAGTTAAAAACATTATAAGGAACTAAAATTACGTGATTTGTGAATATAGGACGCAAGAATTACAGCTAGAAGAACCAGAGGAAGGCCACATGCTCTATTGTTATGCCGAGATATTTAGTAGAATATACGGAATTAATGTTTTTACAAACAATTACAGTTGGCACTACTACAATTAGCTTCGTGAATTTATATTTTTGAATAAGGACATTACGTATTAGAATAAATACTAAATGTAATAAAAGCATCTAACCAAGTTTTGATTATTATAAAATCTTTTTCGGCCTTCTCAATAGCATCTTCTCAGGAAGCACCTTCAAGGAACATCTGCGTATGATATAGGTTCATCGTTGAAATGTAATTGAAGCAGATCATTTATATATACTAAGAATAATAATGGACCCAGCACTGTTACTTGAGGTACTCCGCATTTCACCACAGTATCCTTACTATTTATGCCGCCAACCTTTACCGCTTGTGTTCTATTTGAAAGGTAAGATGTAAACATGTTATGGACCATTCTTCTTATCCCTATGGTTTCAAGCTTTTTTAATAACAATTGTTGATTTACTGTATCGAACGCCTTTCTTAAATCTAGAAAGATTGCTAAGCATGGTTTTGAATTATCGAGAGCAGGATAGATTTTTTTGGTCAGTGCCATTATAGCACTTTTTGTACTTTTATTTTGTATTGAACCGTGTTGGTTTAAAGATAAAATTTTATTACTACTAAAAAATGATTATTTTTTCTAAAATTTTTGCTTTATTACTAGTGATTAAAATAGGCCGGTAATTATTTTCGTCTTCGCTAGAACCGCCCTTTAAAATAGGAGTAATAACAGATATTCTAAAACATGTAGGAAAGTAACATTGTGAAATACATTCACTGAATAACTGGCATAAGGGAGAGGCAATACTTTCAGAAATTTTCTTTAGTAATTCAGAGGTAATTGTATCATATCCGGATGCCTTTCTATCTTTTAACTGTTTTGTATAATCATTCACTTCAGCAGGCGTAGTGGGTAGTGGGACCAAAGAAAAATGAATTATTAATGAAGTTAATTTTATTTAACATATTATTTTGTACAGTTTTGTTAATATTAATCTCTTCAGCAAGCTTTTGTCCAATATCTGCAAAGAAATGATTAAAACCATCAGGTAAAGAAATGATTAAAACCATCAGGTAATATGTCGCAAGGAGGTTTTCTATTTTGTGTTTCAATATTAATTGAACGTTTGGCAGTTTCCCATAATAGCTTTGTGTTATTACTACAAGCTGAAATTTTTTGTTGATAATACTGTGTTTTCAGTCGTTTTATTAGAACAGAAATCATATTTTTGTATATTTCATAAATACGATATGTTTTATGTTTTCATTATTTAGACTTAAAGTACTTATAAAGCCGATCTCTAGCATTTATTACATTTATAACTCATTGTATCATCAATATATGTCTTTTTATAGCTTTATTATTAAATTTCTTTTCAGTAGTGAAATATTTTGCTTCAGTTTTAATAATGTTAACTAGTTTTTCAAATGGTTCGTCAATATTGTTATTTAATACCTCATCCCACTTTATAGTTTCGAATTTCTGATTAAGTTTAATGTAATTAATAATTTTTCGAACACCATTAACTATGTCATTACTAATATTATCATTATTTACTGATGCATTACTAAAATTTAGTTCACAGAATATAGGACAATGATCTGTAATTTTAGACATAAAAATTGCTGGAAGTATAGAATTCCTGTTTATGGTAGATTTTATAAATAAGTGATCTAAACAAGTTTTACTGAACCCTACTATTCTTGTAGGTTTAATTACATACGACACAAAGCCGTGCCGATTTAAAACATTTAAATAATAATTTTCATAATGCTTCGATCTCACATTCATAAGGTCAATATTTATATCGCCGGTGACGCCGCTTATAATCTCCGTGGTGTAACGACAAAAATTAGAAAGATACTGCTGAAGATGTTCTATAAAAATATCAGTATTACAAGGTGGGTCTTAGTATAAACAAGTAATAATTGCTAATTTTCCGCTCCTTTTGATCACCTCCACCCTTAGTAATTTAAAATCGTTGTAAGTAATTACATTAGCAAAATATTTTCGTTTGATCTTTTAACAAATACCGTAACACCATCATTCGGATTTATACGGAGTTATAGAAAGTTTCATAACCTGAAATACAAAAGCATTTATCATCTTCTACGTTCCATGTTTCTGACAAAACTATTACATCATAATTACAATTTATTAAATTCCCCAATATACAACAAAAGTTCGTCAACACTTTTTGCCACGCTATGTGTATTCATATGCTTTAATGTAAAATTAACTTTTTCATAAAAATTAAGTCATTACTAGCTTGACAGTGGCGTACGCACGGGGGGGCGGGATAAAAGGGATATATCCCCCCCCCCATGATCTCTGTCACATTGTTGGAAGTATGCAGTCCGATAGCCTTTCCACATGTGCATAGGCTGCTTTTTTTACAATTTGTTACGTAAAAACAATAAGTAAATGTTGTGACTTTTTGGATCTAACCTACATATACACTTGCCTAGAACAATCCAGTGATAGTTCCCCTTTTTATAAAATTATCTTACTAATTGTGTAATTTATAACCTAAAAAAATTTTGATCACTGCCTGTTAGTAGGTAGGTAGGTACCGCTACTCCTGGGAGGCCTTTTTCTACTTTGAAACGAATAAAAACCTATTTAAGAAATTCAACATCCCAAGGAAACCCCTTTTCAACCCTTTAAAATAATAAGTTTCACTTACAACATTGATACCGTTTCAAAATCGGCTATTCAAGTATTCAATGATGTAAATACATCGTGAACAGGCAGTATCTTTAGATGACGTTATAGGTTATAGATGATTTGTCAAAACAACCTTCACGTATTGACCTCATACTTTAAGCCTTTTGTAACTTGTAAGGGTCCTATGTTTTTAACGCAATAGAATGTTATAAACACCTGTTGTTTTTTCATTTCAGGCACCTAAAACGATTTTGATTTTTTTGTTATACTACTATAATAATTTATTAATAATTTTATTATAAATATATATCTGCTGATAAAAAAACTAATTTGTGTTAAACGAAAGAAAATTGTAAATAAATTTCGTATCCCCCCCATGAACGTTCTCTGCGTACGCCACTGTAGCTTGAATATTATCACCAGTAACATTGGTTGTATTAATCCATAAACCAAAGTTAAATTGTAATATAATACTTACATTATACGCACGCGTCCTAACAAAAACAGACGAATAATAATAATATTTATATCAATCATAGCTGTACATTAATTTATGAGATTGAAAAAATATAACTTCGAACATATCACATTCTATACCATTCATCCCCCGCGAGGTCAAAATTACCAGTTGCTAAAGAATTTAAAAATCAGTATTCAGTCTGTTCTACAAAAAGGGCCCAAGACTATGCGACTTTAATTGTATTTTTACTTCAAAAGACCACATACAGTGTTAGATGGGACGGTTTTAGCTACAATTTAACGAACAGAAAAAATTTTTAAATGTCGTCATTTGTTTGTTGTGTCGTCACCGACAATTTTTTTAAATTGGTCGGTATAATTTTTGTTGTGTATTCTTGTAGAGCATGTTATGTACTTTTCGCATAGCAAAACATTTAGTAGTGTTACAATGATAAAATTTTCCAAAAAATGCAAAAAACTAGTTTGAGCTAGTAGACCATGTATGTAATCAAAAATTGTATAGAAATACATAGTAGTAGTAGTAACCAAGCAACCTTACAAACACTTGTTAACTGTAAGTCAGTTGAATCTTAAGGACTATTACTAATGAGAACACTACTATTGGATATTATATCACAACGATAACAAAACAGAACTAAAGAAATTGCTTAAACTGTGAGCCATTGTTGTCTATGCATAAGTGGCATCGTCTTCTCACACTATTTACTACTCGAATTAATATATCTTCGCGAATATCTGCGATAGCCTGTCTGATTCGGTGTTTTAGCTCATCTGTGGTTTGAGGCACTGTTGTAAAAACGTTGTCTTAATTCACTCCACAGAAAAAAGTCGAGCGGGGTTAAATCGGGGGAACGAGGGGACCATTTAGTTGGGCCTATCCAGTTCTGCCCAAACATTTCGTTCAAACAATTTGTAGTAATATTGGCGTTATGGGCAGGAGCACCATCTTGCTGAAAAAAACATATTCTGCCTCACAATCAATGGCAGTTTGTCAAGATATGTGGTTAAATCATTAGCGGGAAGATGGCTATAACGCTCGGCTGTTAATGTGCCGCCGATAAAAAATGGGCCAACAATGTTCCCACCGAAGATGCCGCACCAAACATTAACACTAAATCTTCTCTGAAAATTTTGTTCCCTCACTTCTCTTGAGTTTTCGTTACTCCAGCGATAATGTTTGTTTCGAGTAAACATGCCATTGTTGGTAAAGGTGCATTCGTCGGACGGTCGGACCATAGAATTTTCAAGGGGAAATTAGGGTTTTCTTGGCATGAGTTTAAAAACCAGTTTGAGAAAGTTAATGTATGTATGCACGTAAGTGATAAGATGTAAGGCACCTTATAAGGACGTAATTTATGCTTTCTCAAAATGTAGTGAACCGTGCTAACATATGCGTCAGCGTTACGTGCAATTTCACGAACCGACGTTTCTGATCTGTCTTCGACGTCCAATTCTAAATTTTGGTTTTGAACACGACGATTTCCTTTCAATTTTATTAAAGATCCAGTTCTTCGTAAGCGTTGCTGCGTTGCTCCAATTTTCCGAACTTGCAACGGTTGGGAGCAATTCTGTCGGGAAAACGATCAGCATACAGCCTCTGCGCTTGAACACCATTTTTGCGGCACTCAAAATAAACTTGTAGCATATCTACTAGGAGTAGTTCATTAATATTTTCCATTTTGGGATGGTTAACATTAAACAAAATGAACTTGTTTGGGCAATTTGGAACGTCAAATAAGCGACGCAGTTGTTTTCAGCTTGCTTCATTATTATCACCAATTGTTTGTTCCAGAGAATTTTAGATTTAACAGCCTACTAGCTCAAACCAGTTTTTTGCATTTTTTGCAAAAGTTTCATAGTGTAAGTAACCCTACTAAAAGATTAGACCGGTGAAAAGTACTTAAAATTCTCTACAAGAATACATCAAAAAAATTATACCGAGCAATTTAAAAAAATTGGCGGTGACGTCCCAACAAACAAATGAAGGTGTTTAAAAAAGAACTTTTTTCGTCAAGTTGTAGCTAAAAGTGTCCCATTAAACAATACATTATATGGTTTGTTGAAGGTTAAATCACAATTGTCGCTATAGTCTTAGACCCTGTTTGTAGAACAGACTGTATACGATTATGGTTATAATATATTGTATGAATTATCCATTTTTTGATTCTTCAGCAGTTGGTAATTTTGACTATGAAATTACTGAACGTGGGCTAGTTCCATCGATAAATGTACTATGATAAAATAATTTATAAGAACCCCCCCCCCCCTGCGCAAGGGTTCTATGAGTAGTATATAAAGTGATGCTTAAATTCACATTTTTTACCTCAAAAATTTGTCAAAAATATCCACCGTTTGCTTATTATGATTGATGCAAGTATTAGACAGTTTAATTATAAATTAATATAAATACTACATACCTGAATTAATAAAACAGAAGGTGCAATAATTTTACTAAATTTAGAATTACCCCTTTGAAGATCACAGAAATAGAGTGGTGAAAATGAGAGTTAAAAGATGGCTCTGATTTACATATAACTTTATATGCTAACGGTTTAGCTTAAATAAATTACTTTCAGTGCAGCTCCACTTTTCTGCACTATAGACTAGAACATCTAAAGGAGGGAAATTAGAGAAAAGCTGTTCTTTGCTTTCAATAAAATACGAGAAAAATACCATCTTCTAAATTTTTAACATATTTTTAACCAAAAATAATCCAGAACTCTGATTTCTTAAACGAAATCAAAAGATACATAAATTAAGTGAATATAATAGTCAACGGCGAGTTAGATGTTAGAAATTGCTAACTAAATAAAACTTTTGTTTATTTTTAATTTTATGCAGGATGATGGCATATTTCTCCGCAAATATTTTCAAAATGACTACGATGTAAAGATGGAAATACTCGAGCTAGTATGGTGCAATCCAAAATATATAAGAAACGCGGACTTAAAACTAATTTTCTTCAACAGAACACAAAAGGCTGTCAATGGAAGTTTCAATTTTCTTGTGGATCTTACTACCGCTGTAAAGGTAATTCATTGTATTCTTTTAAAAACCGTTTTTTAAAAATACTCAAAGCGTGAATACTTCTAAGTTTTAAATTTAGGTTTCATTTCTTTGTCAGCTGGATAATATATTTAGTCATTTACGTTTTAGTTTGAAGTACAGTTTTACAAACTACACAGCAATGAATATCGCTTCTTTCCCATACATTTAAAAGTAAACTTCTGCACTATGATAGAAAGTGACGCTCTTGGTATAAGAAAAATACCAAGAAATGTTACCAATATGTGTCAGTGTCCACATAAAAAGGTAATTCTTATTAGCCATATCTCCAGATAATTAGAAGTACAGTATTTTTTTAGGGTTATTATTACATTCACAACTTGGTTCCGGATTTTTCAAATTTTCCGCCAAATATGATCCATGGTTCTTATAAAATTTCGCTGAATGTTTATTGGATATCCGAACATTTAGGGGAAATTAACATGTATTGTTCCATTGGGGATAAACCATGGAAATGGAATAAATAACATTTTATTTTTTCAATACTTAAAAGGCTTATCTGTAAGATGAAGCTAAATCAAATAGATTCTTTGGGAGTTTATTTTTTTTTGATTTATTACATCTTTTAATGTTTTATTATCCTATTTATTTATTTAATCAAACGGATATAACCATTTTGAAATGTATAATACAATACTAGCATATAAAAGAAAAAGGAGAAGAAACTGTAACGACAATTTACCTTTAATTAAATTTAATGGCTGTCAAATTATCGCTACAACCAATGCCGGGTGGCCTACTAGTCCAGCTAGGGCACAGAGTTCCAACAATATAATTCAAACACAATGATAACAATTGAAAGTAACTGTTAAAATCAACACAATTACAAAAATCCAAGAAACATTTGAAATCATCTAATAAAATATAAATTGCTTGAATATAAATACCAGGAGCACAAAGAATTTTGAGTAAGCAGAAACAAAATAAACCTAATACCGTAAGTAAAAAAGATCGGTGTTAAATTAACTAAAAATAAAATCAAATAAACTTTAACCACACCAAATTCGATCTTAATCACTTGCGGGAGATCAATCAAAATAAATGAGAAACAATAGATACAAAAATAATTATTACTAACTAATACACTTACTAATTTACAAATCCGATATGTAAGAATTATAATGAGTTTCTAAATTCTTAACTTCTCTGATAAAACGACTTGGAGAACAGATCGTCGATCGAAATGGTACCATGGAAAATTCCACAGGAAGGTTATCAGATGCTGACAATACAAAATGGTGTTGACCCGCCATTTTGATAATCTTCACAAATTGAATTATGGAAAAAAACGGCTAACCAAAAGTTAGTCAAATCGTATGAAAACAATGGACTTGAATAAAAAAGGCTGCAACCACAGTACAAAATTAGTTACTGCTAAGCAGAAAAAACAGGAAAAGAATAATTGCTCGCCACTTATGCCGTTGAAAAACGAATGAGGGCTTAACAACCAAAATCCCTTTATTAAAACTTCTTTAAAGGATTAGGAACTCATTCTTCAATTGACTCCAATATAATTATTTTCAAAATTATGAAATACCCCAAAGGATAGTCGCAAAATTAGCAACGTAAAATTCGCCTTCTGGACTCTTCGAAGTCAAATGAAACAGTCTCCAACTTCAATTTTTGTGCGCAGCAAGCGGTAAATTTTCCCAGCCCGTGAATCGCAAGGTATAGAAAATGATATCCTAATCAGAACGCACGCATTCGAAGAACTTTGGTTTTTAAAGAAATAAATTTTAAATAAACTCGTAATAAATCCAACCAGAAATAAAACCAACTACTAATCGTAGTAATTAACTATCCCCCCAATACATAAATGAATAACAAAGGAATATAAGTAAGGTGAAGAATTAAAGAAATAAGTAGCATTTGAATTACTGAAATTATCCAATTAATATTAACAAACATCATTAACTAATCTGTCGCACAAAAGATCTAATCAGCGCGCCGCTAGATTAGCTAATCTCCCACAAACACAACTAGTGTTTTTAACCAATCAAAATTGACAACACAACTAATCAAAAACTACAGTAATTCAACACTAAGAAAGAAAGTAGAAATCGAAGTGGAAAATCAGGATTGGGATATAGAAAAACATCTACAAAACAATCACAGAAGAAGGATCAAAGGATACTGGTTGAATCAAAGGATAATAGGTAAACCCAGGATCGGCTTAACTATGAAACTGTTTTCAAATGACAGAAAACATAAAGATAATACGCAAAATAAGCAAAATATCGCGATAATCAAGACTAACACAATAATAAGAGGGAAATTACCCTTTAACATAAAGAAAACATAGGGCTAAATAAACTATAACCAATGAGAATTATAAAAATTATGAGGAAGGAAAAATGAATTAAATAACAATTCACACAAAATTGTTACAAAACAAGGATTACATATTCACAGTGGCGGCTGGTGGCAAAAGAAACAGGTAGAGACAGGGAATTAAACACACTAAAAACAATAAAACAGATCAACGACGAGGAAAAGATAATAAGACAATGAGAGAATCGCGCGCTATTTATGTACAAACGCGGTGAATGGGCCAGACGAAACGGGTCCCAAGGTAAGCGTTGGGCCCGCTAAACAAACAATATTTTGTAGATTCAAAACAACAAAGTAACAAATTATGCTATCGTAATCATCATTAAAACACGAGTCATAGTAACCATTAACCTTCGTTGTTAAAATTCATCTTTCCGCTCTATGTCACTCTGCGATTAAAGTTGTACATTCATGTAAATATAACATTACCGAGTCTCAACCTACGTAAAATGAAAGAAGATCCTTAAAAAATACATATACACAGTAAATTATTAAAAAAGGATTTAGAAAATTACAATGGTGTGGATATTGTTTTAGCTAGCGCTTCTACCCTGTTTAGGTTTAGCAACAACTGAGCATGTAAGTTATGTACTGGAAAATCATTTATTTATTTATTTTATCCATTCTTCTGATATAAAGTATGATAATAGCCAAGATAATACGTAATAAGTATAAAGATATCTTATTCTATTGAAAAAATGTCTTCTGAGACAGAAGAACTCATGACTCCCTCTGTCTCAACAATAACACGGTATCAACCCGGAAGACGTTCTGTTAATACTGACACTGACCGTGAAAGTCTTCATTATATCTTATTCTATACATAAATTACCATTAAACTATTTTTCAATTGTGTTAATTTAAGTTATCGGTTAATGGCGAACAATTTGAACATCTTCTGTAATAAAGCAATGTTAAACATTGTTTGTATTTGTTTTTAATAGTCATGTGTTTAATTTTTGTGATAAAAGTACGTACGTTAAATACTGGTACGAGTAACATTCAACTTGATTTTTCTAGAAATTTCGCTTATGCAACCGTATGATATTTTTAGACGGTCATAAAGAGAAAAAAAAATGCTATAAAATTCCGACCTAAAAAAAATTGGTTACCATTTAAAAAAAGTATCGATGACGTCATAGCGCAGAGATATGACCTTGAAAAAAATATTTAAAATGATCAGTTTGTGGAAAATAATTTGCTATAAAACTTTTGTCTAAAACTTTTTTTTTAACTAATAATAAAGGCTCCAGCATCGAGGTTCCTTACTTTTTATTCACCCTGTATATAAAGTGACGCCAAAATTCATATTTTTTACCTCAAAAATTCATCAAAAGTATCCACCGTTTGTTTATTATGATTGGTGCAAGTATTAGACAGTTTAATTATTAATTAATGTAAGTACTAGATAGATACTTGAATTAATAAAACAGAAGGTGCAATAATTTTACTAAATTTAGAATTACCACTTTGAAAATCACAAAAATAGAGAATTAAAAATAATAACATTTTTAGCTAAGTAAGTGGTGAAAATAAGAATTAAAAAATTAGTTGGATATATGACTTTATACAGGGTGAGTCATGAGTAATGTGCGAAACTTCAGGGATGTGTTCTACACGTATAGTTAAGACAAATAAATTTATAAATTGTAGTCCGATTTTCATTTATTTTCGAATTATAGCGTTTTGAAAGTTTACGGGGGTCATCTGATATTTTTTATTAAAACAATCTTATAATTCAATCTTATCAGAAGTTCTTTGGTGTGGAATCCATTGACGATATTCTTCAGCTGCAGCTATAGCATTCCATTACAAAAACCATAAACAAACATCATATTGGCATATTCTAAATGTGTGTAAATGTGATTCATTTTTAACGCTTTCAATTAATTTGCAATAAAACAGATAAGATATAGTTTCTCATGAGACATAAGGCTACTTGAATGCCTTTTTGAATTTTGATTGTTGTAAAATAAATATATATCGAATTATAAGATTGTTTTAATAAAAAATATCAGATGCCCACTTAAACCTTCAAAACGCTATAGTTCGAAAACAAATGAAAATCGAATTACAACTTTCAGGTTTTTTAGTCGTATATTAATGTGTATAATACATTCCCGAAGTTTTGCACATTCCTCATGACTCACCCTGTATACTAATGGTACTTCCAGTGCAGCTCCACTTTTCTGTACTATAGACTAGAACATCTAAAGGAGGGAAGTTCATCAAATTTGGAAAAAGCTTTGCTTTTAGTTTCAATAAAATTAAAAAAATAAATACCGTCTTCTAAATTTTTAACATATTTTTAACCAAAAATAACCCAGAACTCTTATTTCTTAAACGAAATCAAAAGATACATAAATAAAATGAATATAATAGTCAACGACGAGTTAGATTTTAGAAATTGCTAACTAAATAAAACTTTTGTTTATTTCTAATTTTATGCAGGATGATGGCATATTTCTCCGCAAATATTTTCAAAATGACTACGATGTAAAGATGGAAATAATCGAGCTATTATGGTACAATTCAAAATATATAAGAAACGCGGAATTAAAACTAATTTTCTTCAACAGAACACAAAAGGCTATCAATGGAAGTTTTAATTTTCTTGTTGATCTTACTACCTCTGTAAAGGTAACCCATTGTATTTTTTTAATAACCGCCTTATAAAAATACTTAAAGCGTGAATACTTCTAAGTTTTAAATTTAGGTTTCATTTCTTTGTCAGCTGGATAATATATTTAGTCATTTACGTTTTAGTTTGAAGCACAGTTTTACAAACTACGAAGCAATGAATATCGCTTCTTTCCCATACATTTACAACTAAACTTCTGCACTATGATAGAAAATGGCGCTCTTGGCTTAAGAGAAATACCAAGAAATGTTACCAATATATGTCAGTGTCCACATAAAAAGGTAATTCTTATTAGCCATATCTCCAGATAATTAGAAGTACAGTATTTTTTTAGGGTTATTATTACATCCACAACTTGGTTCCGGATTTTTCAAAATTTCCGCCAAATATGATCCATGGTTCTTATAAAATTTCGCTGAATGTTTATTGGATATCCGAACATTTAGGGGAAATTAACATATATTTTTCCATTGGGGATAAACCATGGAAATGGAATAAATAACATTTTATTTTTTCAATACTTAAAAGGCTTACCCGTAAGATGAAGCTAAATCAAATAGATTCTTTGGGAGTTTATATATTTTTTTGATTTATTACATCTTTTTATGTTTTATTATTCTATTTATTTATTTAATGAAACGGATATAACCATTTAGAAATATATAATACAATACTAGCATATAAAAGAAAAAGGAGAAGAAACTGTAACGACAATTTACCTTTAATTAAATTTAATGGATGTAAAATTATCGTTACAACCAATGCCGGGTGGCCTACTAGTCCAGATAGGGCACAGAGTTCCAACAATATAATCAAAACACAATGGTAACAATTTAAAGTATCTATTAAAATCAACACAATTACAAAAATCCAAGAAACGTTTGAAATCATCTAATAAAATATAAATTGCTTGAATATAAATACCAGGAGCACAAAAAAAGTAACACAAGTTGAGTAAGCAGAAACAAAATAAACCTAATACCGCAAGTAAAAAAGATCGGTGTTAAATTAACTAAAAATAAAATCAAATAAACTTTAACCACACCAAATTCGATCTTAATCACTTGCGGGAAATCAATCGAAATAAATGAGAAACAATAGATACAAAAATAATTATTACTAACTAATACACTTACTAATTTACAAATCCGATATGTAAGAATTATAATGAGCTTCTAAATTCTTAACTTCTCTGATAAAACGACTTGGAGAACAGATTGTCGATCGAAATGGTACCATGGAAAATTCCACAGGAAAGTTATCAGATGCTTACAACACAAAATGGAGCTGACCCGCCAATTTGATAATCTTCACAAATTCAATTATGGAAAAAACGGCTAACCAAAAGTTAGTCAAATCGTATGAAAACAATGGACTAGGAATTGAGAAATTTAAAAATTATTTGAATTAATTATGAGCAGCGACGATTACATTAGCGATAACGGAAGTAGGAAGAAGGGTATATCAAAGATTTTTGGAAGAAGTACTAAAATTAGCAGAACACCAGAAAAAAATGGATGAATATTTATCGCAAGAGGAAAGCAATGAATATACCATAGACGAAGGAAAAAGGAAAAACTGGGGATATAGCAGAGAAACATGAAAAAGTTCTAAAGCAAGACGTTCGCCAGACAAAAGAGAGAAGGAAGAAGACAAGTTGCAAACAATTATAATGATGATCCAAGACTTAAAAAAAAGAGATCAGGGATGACCTAAAGGAGCAGAATTAAAAGAAAATAAAGAGGAAGTGAAAAAAGTTAAACTACAGAACAAAGTAGGTACTTCACGAAGAAAATGAGAAATCAAAGAAATAAATAGAAAAGATGGCTAGTGAAAAGAGGAAAAATAACATCGTGGTTGAAGGATCAAACAGAAACGATCTAGAGGCATTGATAGAGGGAATGCATAATTTTATAAAGGAAAATTTGGAAGTGAAAATAAAAATCAGAGATGCCAAATGAGAGAAGAATCATGATAGTTTGAGCTGGAAAGTACTATGGATAAATAAAAAGCTATGAAGAATAAGAATATGAAGAATAAGAATAAACTGAAGAACTATAAAAAACAACAGATATTTATAAACGATGATATGTCCAAGGAACAAAGGAAGATACAGAGTATAATAAGAAAAATGGCGAAAGAAGAGAGATTGAAAGGAAAAACAACTAAAGTAAGATACCAGAAGTTAGAAATAGACAGCCAAACAAGGATCTGGGTCGAAGAAAAGAATTAGTTAAACAACTATGCTGGAAGAAGGAAAAGAAGACGATAATCCAAAAAGTATAATGTTAAAACCCGACGAAAAAATGGAAACCGATCCCGCTATGACAAAGGACAGGAATAAGGAAAAATTAAATAACAAAAGATAAGCAGGAAAAGAAGTTATAAAGAATAGAATTGAAATAGAGAACAAAGAGAAATCTATACAAGTAAAGATAAAGAAAAAAGCTTTAAGGATCGCAACATGGAATACGAGAGGAATAAATGGAAAAGATGAAGAACTAATATACGCAATGGAGGACGCAAGTCTGGATATTATAACAATAATAGAATCAAAAAAGAAAGGAAAACGATGCATACAGTTAGGAAACGGACACATTATGATCTACAGTGTTGTACAGAATGAAGATAGGGCATCGTCAAGTGTGGCCTGTATGATAAGCTAAATGTTAAAGAGTGGAATAGGATAAAAAACGACGAACCATATCCCTTTTTAATAACATACGGACCAAATGAAGGTACCAGAAAACAAGAAGTACTTAGATGATTTCCGGAAGGTATTACAAGGAGGACTAGAGAAGATAGACAGAAGAGGAATATTAATAACAGTCGGTGATTTAAACGGACGAGTCACAAATTGCCCAGAAAGTTCAGAAAGATGTGTTGGAAAATTCGGAGAGAACATACAAAATACTAACGTACCAAAAAAGAGACGGCAAAAGTTGAGGTTGAGTAAGAAGAAGAAAAAAGCCAGACATCATTTAAAGTACTAATGATAATGACAGTAATTCCAGGTTGGTGCTAGGTTGGCATAAAAATCTAGGACAGATAATATAATACATTCAGCTTTGTGAGGGCACCAGGACACTAAGGTATAAAAGACAAAGAAATAGCAAAATAGCAAGCACTGCCAGCTCAAAACAAATGGTACGGCCATAGCTTGCATGTAACTTAGCTTATGCCATGGTCAAAGCACAAACCAGCATACGGCTAAAAGAAAAACACAGTTCTCTGTGAGCAAAACATATTAAACCATTTATAGGGCAGCCAATTTAACTGACGAGACAAGAAGTTGTCACAGTATTGCATATTCAGAAACACCACTATGTAGGTTCTTTGAGGACGAGGACGAAACTTCGATTCACTACCTATGCCACTGCGAAGGACTAACAACTCTCACGCAGGAAACTTCGAAGAAGAAGAAGAAGAAGAAGAAGAAGAAGAAGAGGTAGAACCCGAAATGATTCAAAGTATTAAAATAGATAACATCTTGGAATTCTGCAAAGAAACAAGAATGCTACCTGAAGGTATATAGCGGGAAGTTGAAAAGGCTATTTAGGCCATGTTGCAAGGATATAAGCACCAATCCAAACAAAAAACAAGAATTCATCGGTTGCAATAAAAGATTCCTTGGAAAAGTGCATAGGAAAAAAGGAAGAATGAAAATAAGTAAAACAAAAACTTGAAGAGTGGTATTCGATTAGATAGTTAAATAACATAAAGAAATCGACTAAAAAAATTGTTTTATTTTTATAAAAATATATGTTACATGGTTTACTATACATAAATATAGAATATCAGCCTTTATGAGGTTTTATCCTTCCATACTGCTCTATTTTGTTATATATCCACTTGCGATACAGCGCTATTCGTGTGTAAACACCTGCCAAGATGTTATCTGCACAACCCATTTTAGGACCCCATGATACAATACCTAAAGGTTTTTAGAAATTTACTACAAGTTTTTTCCATAAAAAGTTCACAATTGGATATATTATTTTACGTTGGTCTGTTGAATTTGATTCTGTCTATGAGTGTTTAAACAAAGTATCTTTAAAAAAATACAAAACATGGGGTTTACGGAGGTGTTTTAGGGATTAACACAAATCCCGCGAAAGCAATGGAAGAAGTGGTTCAAGAAAGGCTGTTAGGATAGCTGGGGCATGTGTACAGAATGGCGAAACAAATATTAGAAATAAGACCAGAAAGGAAACGCAGAGTGGGATTGCCAAGAAAGATATGAACAAGGAGCGTAAAAATAGCAGTGGAATAAAGTGGGATAAAATAGCTTGCAGTGAAGCAATAAATGCAAGAGAAAAAGATTGGAAAAAGTTGTTCCAGAGAACTGCAAATGAGGGAGGATGACAGCAAAAGGGCAAGGTGGTGGAAGAGGATAATCGACCGACACCAAGTCTTACACCTTACGTCAGAAAGGCTTAGGATTATGTAGGAAAATATAAAATGCCTAAATACCGGTAGAAAAACGAATAAAAGCTTAAACTCGAATTTAACTTAACTATGGTGTAATATTTGAAATTTATTACCGATTAACCACTTTTTATAAACCAAAGGACCCCCGGAATCTTGGGCACAAACGTCTTTTCCAGGTGCAGCCGCACATAACATTCCTTTTGTTATCGTCTTGTGCAACACTGATTCCCTAAAACACGCATATTAAAAACGACTTTATCTGCCAATGATTTTGTTACCCAAAAACTATTTTTAATACCAATTAACGACAAACCAATTTAGCTAAAGTTCATTTTTATATTTAGACGAATGATTATTTTATTACATATTAGATATGATTATTATATTACATATTATTTATGATTATTATATTAGTAAGTCCTTTGGGGGTAATAACATAATTATGCTAATACCCCCCAACCCAAGGAAAAAGATTTGACGGGAATTTTCAGGTTCGATTGCCAGTTAGAAAAGGTAAACACTTACTTGTATTCCCTTTTACAACGTCTAAAGCTTCTAAGTTGGACCTGAACAGATCTTAAGTGATTTGTGTAGTTATAAAAATCATCTCTTATAACTGATCCCCATCCAACAGCGGTTGCACAAGTACCAACTGTGTACTGAAAAGAAAGTAAAGCAATTATATTGTAGTTGTGCTTTTTTCATCTATGTTGTTGCTTCGAAAACGTTCGTCCCAGTTAACTACATTTTTGCAAATTTTAGTTGAAGAAAAAGGGCCACGGAAGTGGACACTTTTCTTGAAATCGTGATTTTCGATAAATTTCCGCTGGCTGGCAAGTAGTTTTCGAATGATCGAAACTCATTTCAAGGCAAAGAGAGGTTGGCAAAAGTTATAAAAGGAGTGTAACGTAAGTAACGCGTGTTCAATTCAAAAACGTAGGGTGTGATTGAGAGGTGGAGGAGGAGTAAAACGAGAACGCAACGGAGGAGGAAGAGAAGGAATGAGGATGCCACAGAGAGGATGAGTATCTAAAAGAGGAAAACAAAGAGTGAGCGGAGAGGAAGAGGGAGGTTTAGGAGGAAATCATCCTGACTAGTCACATGGTAAGGACGATGTATAAAAAAAATCAAATACGTACCTTGTACTGTTCAGGAATGCTAATTTGATTTTCGTATTTAGCAGTGAATGGGTTACGGACTTTCACAACCGCTACATCGTTATCGAGACTTATAGGTTTAGCAAAACGTTCGTGTATATAATATTTAACTATTGCGTGTTCTACGTAGTTTTTTCTCCATGTAGATGTATTAGAACGTACAACTAATACTCCTTTATTGCAGTAAGGTGTCTAAAATATAGATATCATGGATAGTACTTCTACTGTTACCTATTGCTAGAAGCAATTCCCTGGGGGTCTCGGTGGGCGAGTGGTCGCTCCGCTTACCCGCCGAGGCTACAGTGAAATCGGTCTGCTCGGGCTGTGTGGGTTCGACTCGCGGCCCGTGCAAGTCAGGTTTCACTTAGCATAAGTTAGTATATAAGTTGCATGAATGTAGTATGTAAGGTAGTATGTAAGGGACGCCCGTACCCCCTGAAGTAATGCGAAAGCGGTTCCGGGAGGTACGGTAGTATGCATGAATGAATAAAAAAAAGAAAAGAAGCAATTCCCTAATTTAAGAAAAAGTTGCTATTCAAAATAGTTTTTTTTTTTTTTAGAGTAAAATATTAAAATCTAAATTTTTTAAATTAACTAAAGAAAAATAGAAACTTGACAAAAAAAGTAATTACGCAAAAATAACTTACTAGTACATCCATTAAATGTGCTGATGTAACCAACCAATACTTGTGGATTATAATGCCAGCTCCATGAAGTTTTGTTATCTTAGGGGAATATTTTGAAACAAAAGAAACCACATAAGGAAAATATTTTATGTCTGTTAATTTCCCTCCAATTATTCGTATTTTTCTTTTATCAGTACCATAATTTTTTGTTCGCATATTGCCTGATATACTTTCATGACCTGTAAATATATAGTTATTTACATTACACGCTGCGAAAGTTTATTTTTCGGTATGAGATGTTTTTGAGGCTAATAAAAAACTCCGAGCACCTGAAGGGCTTTCTCAGCGTGTAATGTATTAAACTTATCATTCTGCCCTCGACATTTAACATGAAATTATAATAAAATAAAAAGATTTAGTGATTAATAAGGTGGCTTGTTTTCAATTTTCACTTTCAGTTGCGTTACCAAGATAGAAAGTTACACTTTCGTAGGGGGGAGAATGAAAAAATTATTTGAGTGTAGTATAATTGTAATATTTAAAAAGATTGATAACTACGAGTCACTATGATGAGTATGTTTGGCAGGTGGTACGTAATTGTGTCAATTATTGCTGGGAAAATATCATAGAAATGAACATAGTTAGAAGAGAAATGGGAAATATTCAAAAACAACCAAGTGGAACCGGCAACAGAAGCGTGCGGTACATGTAAGACAACTACTTTCAATAAACAGATATCCTGTCTGTGGACAGACGAGATAAAGCAGAAAGTTAAAACTAAGAAGAAAAATTCGGAAGAATATCTCAGTAATAATACAGAACTAAAATACCAGCTATATAAAGAACAAAGAAAAAAGTTAAGAAGTTGATAAAAGAAGCAAAGCAAAAACAATGGAAAGAGTTCGGAGGGAAGTTAGAGAGAGGCAGCAGAAGGAACCAAACACTGTTCTATTCAGTTCTTAAAATTCTTAGAAGCGATAAAAATACAAAAAGGACTATTAAAAACGCAGAAGGTGACATACTGTCAGAAAAAGACAAGATCATGGAGCGTTGTAAGGAATACTTTGAAGATCTTTTAAACACAGGAAGCCAAATAAAGCATGACCGAAGTACTGATGATAATGGTGACAAGAGAAGTAATACGGTAGCCGGCAAAATAAAAATGGAGGAACTTTTTTTTTACATTCACCCCACTTCTACTACTACGGTATTGATCTTATGGAAAAAATGCATAGAACCTTTTTACTAGAAAATTTTTTCTACTTCATTTTCGTATAGAACGGTCGTAACGTAAAATCTCGCGATTTTAGAGCTATTAGCGAAAAACTGAAAAAAGGAGCCTTTAAACAGCTCCCTCGCCCCCCGCTCATCGCCCACCGACGGGAATTTTCAGTATGTTCGTCAGGACACCTCAAGAAACAACTGTACCAACTTTCAAAACTGATTTTTTCGGCTATTTGCCATTTTTTTTTTTTTTTGTTAATGTGATTGGCTTCCAAAGACTCTAACAACTACAGGGGAATAACGCTGCTAAGTACCATAACCAAGATATACGAACATATATTAGAAACAATATTAAGACAAGCAATAGAACCAAAGCTAATAAAAGCACAGAGTGGTTTTAGAAAATGTAGAAGTATACAAGATCATGTATTCACAATAAAGAACATACTTAGTAAAAAAGTTTTTTAAATCACGAACTGTGCGTAAACTGTCGCCATTATAAAATGTTTTGACAATAAATACCCCTTCCTCATTCAAATATTCAACATTATTATTTATAGTAATTAGCGTAATTACATAGGTAGATACGTGAATTGATAACTGGCAACAAATTCAAGTAAAGTAGTTCAAAATTAAGCGCATTTCTTTTGTCTTTCGATTGATACACTATCAATCGTATCAACTTAAACAGGAATCAAGCAGGAATCTGCATATATACGATTTCCCATACTAGTTCTATATGTTTGCCCCTTAAGTCAAGCACTCGGTATAATTGATTATTTGACAATCGCGGTATCCAATTTTTGTGAAATCCCTTAATCGATTTTCGAATATTTGGTTGTCAGAATTAATCGATTATTATGATTAATTGATTATTATTGATACACTTATTTTCTTCGGTTACTTTGTTATTTAAAACATTTACTTATTAACTGTTATTATTTTTAGGAATTGGAATATAAAGTACTTATTTTGTTTTTCCTTACATTTCTAATCTATTTAAATAAAAATTGAAAATATTGAATTAAAATAAAGTTTTAAACATGGGCATTATAAATTTTATGTAGCTGATTTAATTAAAAGACAAGCAAAAACAAATAAGTTAAGAGCAAATGAAGAAACTCAAAATGGAAAGACAGTAAAAATTAAATATAAAAAGATCACAATAGACGGAATAATATGTATGTATGTATGGCTTGACACCCCAAGTCGGGGTTTCGCCGCTTCTTAGAAGCTTTCTAGATCTTTTGAGGTGGATCAGTCCCTGTCCGGTCTTCATTCAATTTGTTTGCTTATTTTTTCCCATAGTTTTCTGTCTCTAACTTTCTCATCTATATTTTCGATTCCTATGTTTCGTAGGTCTTGTTTTACTTCATCCAGCCATCTCAACTTTGGTCTTCCTTTTTTTCTCTTTCCAGCTGGTATCCAATTCATTATTATGTTTGTCATTTCTTGCTGTTCTGTTCTCATCACATGTCCAAGCCATTTGACCCTCTGTTGCTTTATTTTCTTTATGATATCTTCTTCTAACTCTTGTGCTATCTCATGGTTCATTCTTATTCTGTACTCATTTTCTGTGACCTTGATTGGTCCTAGTATTGTTCTGTAAATTCTTCTTTCCATAGTTCTTAATTTTTCTTCTTCTTTCTTGGTCATTGTCATAACTTCCGCCCCATACATTGCTACTGGTCTTATTAATGTGTTATAAATTCTGAATTTGTTTTTCTTAGAAATAATTTTATTTTTTAATAACTTCTTATTGGCGTAAAATGCTCTGTTAGTTGCTACTATTTTGTCTCTTATTTCAGCTTCTATGCCCCCATCTCTAGATATCATGACTCCCAGGTATTTGAACTTATCGACTTCTTGATATTCCTGATTGCATATTTTTATTTTTCCTGTTCCATCTTTCTTCCCCATTCTCATAATTTTTGTTTTGTCCTTATTTATTCTTAGTCCAATTTTCTGTCCCTCCGTTATTATTTCTTCTAACATATTAATTAGTATGTCTATTCTCTTTGACATTAATACCACGTCATCCGCGTATGCTAGTAACTGCCCTCCCCTTGTTCTTAGTGTGCCTTTATTTATTTTTCGAGTTATGTGCTCTAGGCTCATGTTAAAAAGTGTTGATGAGAGGGCATCTCCTTGCTTAACTCCTTTGTCTGTTTTGAATTCTGTGGTTTCTCCTTTCTGTGTTCTTATACTGTTTCGTGTTGTTTCCAGTGTCATCTTTATGAGTTTCCTTAATTTTGCCGGTATTCCCAATTCCTTTATTACTGCCATTAATTCTCTTCTATTAATGGAGTCGAATGCTTGTTCGAAGTCTATGAATAGTAATTCTAGCTTTATTTTGTACTCTTGCGTCTTTTCTATTATCTGTTTTAATATATATATTGCATCTGTTGTTGATTTTCCTTTAATAAAACCATGTTGGTATTGTCCTATTACATTTCTTGTCTTTTCGCTTAGTCTTTTCTGTATTAATGTTGAGAGGATTTTATACGTAGTGCTTAATAGAGTTATCCCTCTGTAATTCTTGCATTCCTGTTGACTTCCCTTCTTATGTATTGTGATTATTTGTCCCACCTCAAAGTCCGCTGGCATCCTTTCTTCCCTCCAAATTTTTTTTTATCAGTAGAAATATATACTCCATTATTGTGTCACCTCCGTATTTTATCAGTTCCATGTTTACTCCATCTTTAATAATATGGAAATGGGATAATAGAAAAGGAAAACTAGAAAAGCTAGAAAATCCAAAAAAACTGCACATAACGTTTTTTGATTTAAAACAAGCATTTAATGTAACAGATAGAAGACTAATATGGAAGATGTTGGAAGAACTGAGTCTGACAAATAAATTATTTCTAGTTGTAAAAAGTATAACAGAAAGGTGTTTGGCTTGGTGCAACTAAATGAAAGAAAGTCTGGAAGATTGGAACGGGGTATCAATCAGGGTGTTAGCATTGTATAAAGAGAATAGTAGTCTAGCGTCCTTAAGCCAGTATTTGGACGTAAACATGACTTTACTTTTCATTATTATAATGGATAAGATAAAAGATAATTTAGAAAACAAGAACTAGGACAAAAAATCTCAAAAAAATTGGTAGGCTATTGGAATATGGAACCTGGTGATAGTAGCTGACACACAACGAAAATGCAATTTTTACTAGACTTGGGACTAGATGGGTAGGAGATATCGAAAATATGAAAATGGAAATAAATATAAACAAATGCAAAGGCATGTTCGTGAACAAGAAATTAGAAGTAGGAATGGAGACATATGTTACAAAGGACACATATTCCAACATTAAAGGTCTACAAATATCTAGGAGTTACGTTGACAGGCGATGGCAAATGGGACCTAGAGAGAGCGAATAGAATAAAAAACAAGGTCAGAAAATATTATATTTGAACTAAAGTGATCTTTGGAAATTAAGACATAGACAGAAAAATCAAAGTTCGGATTTGCAATATAATAACAGTATCAACCTTACTATACGCTAGTGAAACATGGGTGACACAAACCAAGTATGAGAGGGCCATAACAACCGTATAGATGAAACATCTAAAAAAATTACCGGAAAAATAAAGTTAGACAGAATTAGGAACGAAATCATAAAACCAGGAGCCAATATGAATGATAAACAGAAGAAAACTAATTTGGTTTGGACATATTTTTTTTTAAGAATGGTCCAGAACAGATTAGTACGGTAGGTGATGTTTGTTAATAGAGAAGTAAAGGAAGACCCAGAAAATGTGTATAGAAGAAGTTAAAGAAATAGGAAAAATAAAAGGCAAAATAATGAATGAAATTCTGTGGATGGCAGAGGACCAGAAGAAATGGGTAGATGAAAAATAAGAATCGAACTCTGACGCTTGCCTAAAGGGCATAAGAAGATACGAGAGGAAGAAGAAGGAGATTTAATTAATAAAATTAAATTAATTCAATTAAATTAATCGATTATCGAATTTGAAAAATTTGACCAGCACTAGTATGTGTATTCTTTATAACATTTGTACAACTTGACAAACTTGCGCCTTCAAAACTTATAACTAATAATTTTAAACACGCCCAATTTACTTTTGGACAGCAAAGAGAAATACAAATTTAAATTATTAAATCAGCACAGATAAAGTTACTTACTTGAAAGTGCTTTTTGGAATATGCACAAAAGGAGAAACGACCATTTTGTTTTCATTTTCAAACGGTATTTAGAAATCTAGCTAATTGAACAGCACTTCAAATTATACCTTAATGAGCCTCAATAAGTTTAATAGTCATAGTAAAGCCAATGTTAAATTATAATTACCAAGTTATGGTTAGTTAAAAATCGAACGTTATAATTTCCTTAACAGACGTTTTTAAAATATAAGCACAAGTTGTCCGGTCCAGGTAAAACCGTAAGGACGTGGTTTATATCGCTCCGAAAAATAAACCCAAAATTTGGGAGTTTTCGAGTGTTTTAAAATATAAGTGAAATGCGACATTATTGTGCTAACATTAATAGATGATATAGTGCAAGGAATATCAGATGAGAGGTTAAATAAAACAAAATGAACAGTGAACAAACAAACTCGACAACGGTGAGTGAATTGTAAGCTTCGCGGAGAGCCGGAATACGGCAAACGTGTTTACCGATAATCGCAACGTTCCAATAGTGCTATTATTGTCCAGATGTCCAGTCAAATGGTAATTCAACTTTGCATTTTGGGTAGGCAACAATATTTTTTATCGATGTGTAGAGGGGTCAGCGGTGAGTCTAAATCAGAGTTTTCGGGGAGATAACGCCCCCCCATTCGGCCGCCATCTTTAAAAGAAGGTTTAGTTGGTTGGATTTTCTACAAAAAAACTTACAAACTTTTTGTAAAAAGACTCACGATTATAGAGATATAGCCGAAAAATTAAGTAACCCTTCTTTTCAAGATGGCGGTCGAATAGAGTGGAGGTACACCCCAAAAATTCTGATTTAGACTTACCACTGACTCCCTACACATCGTAAAAAAATCGCTGCTTACCCAAAGTGAAGAATGAGAAAATTAAGACAGAAATTAAAAAGAAGAAAACAACAACTTATTGGAGCGCTTATTTAGGAGCCAATAAAAGTGAAGAAAAATATACTGAGTATAAACAGCAAAGAGGAAAGGTAAAACATTTAGTCAGAGACGCGCACGCGAGCACATGGAAAGAATTTGCATGAAAAATAGAGTGAGATGCTACAGGAAATGCAAAGATGCTATACTGCACCCTGAAAGGACTGCAAAAGGGTAAGAAAACCCCACTGAAGAATATAAAGAACGAGATTTAGGAAATATGGGTTCGGAAATGTAACTTTATATGTTACTGGTTCAGCTTCCAAGAATAACTTCCATTGGAGCTCCACTTTTCAAAATATGTATACAGGAGCATTTAAAGGGCGGACGTACTTTAAATTTGACAAAAGCTTTGCTATCAATACAGAAATACCATTTCTTGCCTCTTTTTAACCAAAAATAACTTAGAACGCTTATTCCTTAAACAGAATAAAAAGAGAGATAAATTAAGTGAATAAAATGGTTAACGACGAGTTGCATTTCAGAGTTTGCTAACTAACTGATGGTGTTGTTAACTTTTAATTTTATTTAGGATGATAGCAGTGTATTTCCGAAAAAAGAAAAAGAACAAGAATTCATCCGTTGCAATGAAAGAATCCTCGAAAACGTACACAGGAAAAAGAAAGGATGATACATTAAGAGATAGAATACTTCATTTTAATGAAAATAAGTAAAACAAAAACTTGAAGAATAGTCTTCGATTAGATAGTTAAATAACATAACGAAATCGATTATAAAAAATCGTTTTATTTGTATAAAAATTTATCTTACATGGTTTACTACATGGAACATCGGCCTTCACGATGTTTTATTCTTCCAGCTTCGACAGGCTACTGCTTTATTTTGTTATATATCCACGTGCGATAAAACGCTACTCGTGTGTAAATTCTTGGTAAGATGCCATCTGCACAACGCTTGTCAGGACCCCATGATACAATACCTAAGGTTTTTAGAAATTTACTACAAGTTTTTTCCATAAAAAATTCAAAATGTCGATTTTCGACACATTTGCTTCGAACTTGATAGATTACTTTAGATTGATCTATTGTATCTGATTCTGTCTATAAGTGTTTACGAAGGTAAGGGATTAACATAAATCCCGCGAAAGCAATGGAAGAAGTGGTTCAAGGAAGGCTGTTAGGATGGGTGGGGCATGTGTACAGAATGGTGAAGCAAATATTAGATACAAGACCAGAACAGAAACGCAGAGTGGGATTTCAAAGAAAGATATTAATAGAAAGCGTAAAAATAGCAGTGGAAAAAAGAAGGATAGAATAGAATGCAGCGAAGCAATAAATGCAAGACAAAAAAAGGTTGAAAAAAGTGGTGCCAGAGAACTGCAAATGAGGGAGGATGACAGCAAATGTACAAGGTGGTGGAAGATGATAGCCAACCGACACCAAGTCTTATACCATATGGTAGTTACCTTAGGGTAGGAAAATGGAAAATGCCTAAATAACGGTATAAAAACGAATAAAAGCTTACACTCTAATTTAACTTAAAGGCTATTGTGTAATATTTGAAATTTATTACCGATTAACCACTTTTTATAAACCAAAGGACCCCCGGCATCTCTTATACAAGCGTCTTTTCCAGGTGCAACGGCGCATAGCATTCCTATTGTTATCGTCTTGTCCTTCTCTGATGATTCACTAAAACAAGCATATTAAAAAGAGCTTTATCTGCCATTGATGTTGTCATCCAAAAACTATTTTTAAATACCAATTAAAGACAAATCAATTTATCTAAAGTTCATTTTTATATTTAGACAAATGATTATTTAATTATAAAGGTATTATATGATTATTATATTAGTATGTATTTTTTTCTACTCATCTTATTACTCCCAACATAAAGAAAAAGGTTTGGCGAAAATTTTCAGGTTCGATTATCAATCAAAAAAGTTAAACACTTACTTGTATAACCTTTTACAACGTCTAAAGCTTCTAAGTTGGACCTGAACAGATCTTAAGTGATTTGTATAGTTATGAACTGATCCCCATCCAACAACAGGTGAAAAGGTACCAGTTTTATACTGAAATGAAAATAAATCAATTATTTTAGTTTTGCTTTTTTCTTGTATGTTTTTGCTTCGTAAACGTTCGTCCTATTTACATTTTTGTAAATTTTAGCTGACGAAAAAGGGACATAGAATAGGAAACTTCTTTAAATTATGATTTTCCATAAATTTTCACTGGCTGGCAAGTGATTATCGAATGGTCGAAACTTATTATAAGACAAAAAAAGTTGGCAAAAGTTATAAAAAATTGTAACGTAACTAACGCGCATTCAACTAAAAAATGTAGGGTGTGATTGAGCGGTGCAGGGGGAGTAAAACGAGAACGAAATGGAAGAAGAAGAAGAAGAGAAAGAATGAGGGAGCTACAGAGAGGAGGAGGAGAAGGAAAATGAAGAATAAGTGGAGGGCGAGAGGCGAGAGGAAGGTTTAGGAGGAAATTGCTAGTCAAATGGTAAGGACGATGTATAAGATAAAAGGAGGACCCAAATACATACCTTGTAATATTTAGCAATGGGAATTTGTTTTGCATATTTAGCGGTGAATGGGTTACGGACTCTCACAACCGCTACATCATTATCGTGTCTTATAGGTTTATTAAAACGTTCGTGCATATAATACTCAAGTATTTCGTGTTCTACGTAGTTTTCTCTCCATGTAGATGTATTAGAACGTACAAATAGTAGTTCATCAATGAAATGACGTTTCTAAAATATGGATACCATCGTTAGCACTTCTGCTGTTACCTATTGATACAAGCAATTCCCTAATTTAAGGAAAAGTTCCTATACAAAATAGTCTTTTTTTAGAATAAAATATTAAACTCTGAATTTTTTAACTAACTAAAGAGAAATAGAAACTTAACAAAAATAACAATTACGCAAAAATGACTTACTAATTTATCCAATACATGTGCTGCTGTAACCAACCAATATTTGTGGATTATAATGCCAGCTCCATGAAATTTTGTTACCTTAGGGGAATATTTCGAAACAAAAGAAACCACATAAGGATAATGTTTTATGTCTGTTAATTTCCCTCCAATTATTCGTATTTTTCTTTTATCAGTACCATAATTTTTTGATCGCATATTGCCTGATGTACTTTCATGACCTATAAATACTTATAAAATTATTTGAGTGTAGTATTGTAATATCTAAAAAGATTGAAAACTACGACTCAGTATGATGAGGGCTATGTTTGGCAGGTGGTATGTTATTGTGCCAATTATTGCTCCGAAAATATCAAAGAAATGAACATAGAAGACAAATGGGAAATATTCGACAAACAACGTAGTGGAACCGGCAACAGAAGTGTGTGGTATAAGGAACACAACTGCTTTCAACAAACAGACAGAATGGTGAATAGACGAGAAGAAGCAGCAAGTTAAAACTAAGAAGAAAAATCGCAGGAATATCTCAATAGTAATACAGAACTAAAATACCAGCTATATAAAGAACAAAGAAAAAAGTTCAGAAGTTGATAAAAGGAGCAAAACAACAACAATGGGAAGAGTTCCGAGCGAAGTTAGAGAGAGACAGCAGAGGGAACCAAAAACTGTTCTATACAGTTCTTAAAAACGCAGAAAGTGACATACTGTCAGAAGAAGACAAGATCATGGAGCGTTGTAAGGAATACTTTGAAGATCTTCTAAACACAGGAAGCGAAATAGAGCATGGCCGAAGTAATGGTAACCAGAGAAGTAATACGGTAGCTGATGAAATAAAAATGGAGGAACTGAAGGAAGCGATCCAAAGGCTGAAAAATGGCAAAGCAGCAGGTGTCGATAACATAATTATCGAAATGGTCAAAAATATGGACGAAGACGAAAGCAATTGTTACAGGAAATATTCACACAAATATGTAGAGAGAAAAAAACACCAAGAGATCGGGCAGTAGGCTTAATAGTGCCAATCTATAAAAAAATGCTACAACAATGTCTGTAACAACTACAGGGGAATAAAGCTGCCACAACCAGCATATACAAACATATATTAGAAAAGATATTAAGACAAGTAATAGAAGCAAAAAACAATAGATGGAATAATATGGAAATGGGATAATAGAAAAGGAAAACTAGAAAAGATAGAAAATCCAAAAAACTGCACATAACGTTCATTAATTTAAAATCAGCCTTTAACGTAATAGATAGAAGACTAATATAGAACATATTGAAAGAACTGAGTCTGACAAATAAATCATTTCTAGTAAAGTATATACAGGTGTTTGGCTTGGTGCAACTAAATGGAAGAAGGTCAAGAAGATTCGAACGGGGTATCAACCAAGGTGATAGCATGGTATTTAAAGAGAATAGTGTAGTCTAGCGTCCTTAAGCCAGTATTTGGACGCAAACATGAATTTACTTTTCATTATTATAATGGATAAGATAATTTAAAAAACAAGAACTTGGACAAAAAATCTACAAAAAAAGGTAGGCTATTGGACCTGATGTATATATGGCGGCATTAGTGATTTCGCTGGAATTACCCTCAATTTTGTTATTTTAAATGGAATATCCTGTATATTTATACATTTTTGGAATTTCCATTTCATTCTACGTATGATAGTATCAAGTTTGAAATATTTTTGTGACAAAGTAAATACTTGAGAAGAGTTTATTTATTAATCTAGGATGCCATGACCTGCGTAAAATGGAAGTCAAGGTGCTACGACACTCAAAACAAATTGTGTTATGTTCATAAGTGATGACATATTCTAAGAATGATCCAGAACAGTTTAGTACGGGAGGTCATGCCTGCTAATAGAGAAAAAAGAGAAAAACAGGAAGACGTAGAAAACTATGGCTAGAAAAAATTGAAGAAATAGAAAAAATAAAAGTTAAAATAATGAATGAAATGATATGGATGGCAGAGGACCAGAAGAAATGGGTAGATGAAAAATAAGAACCGAACACTGACGCCCGTTTAAAGGGCGTAAGGAGATAGGTGAAGAAGAAGAAGAAGATTTAATTAATAGAATGATAACGGTAATCGAATAATCGAATATTATAAATTAGTTGATTACTTAATAGTATAATCGAAAAACTTCGATTAACAGATTAGTCGCAATTAATCAATTAATCCCGATTAGTCGAATGTGGGTAATCGATTTTTGTGCAAATCAACTGCTAGTAGAACTGATTAATCGATTATCGATTTTGAAAAATTTAACCAGCACTTTAGTATCTGTATTCTTTATAACACTTGTACAACTTGACAAACTTGCGCCTTCAAAACTTATACTAATTTTAAACACGCCCAATTTACTTTTCGACAGGAAAGAGGAATACAAATTTAAATTATTAAATCAGCATAGATAAATTTACTTACTTAAAAGTACATTTTGGAATATGCACAAAAGGAGAAACGACCATTGTATTTCCATTTTCAAAAGGTATTTAAAAATCTAGCTTAGTAACATATAATAGAGCAGCACTTCAAATTATGCCTTAATAAGTCTCAATAAGTTTAATAGTTATAGTAAAGCCAATGTTTAATTACCAGGTTATGGTTAGCTAAAAATCGAACGTTATAGTGTTACATAAACGTTTCCATAACAGACGTTTTTTTTTTAAATTATAAGCGCAAATTGTTAGAGACTGTCGAAGACGTTACGGTGAGAGGATTCGGCTGCAAACTCAGCGATAGACAGTTGAACCTGATAGTCAAAAATTTTGGAAGACTAACAACTAAAGCAATAACCCCGATGAATTTAATCAAAAAAAGAACAAATGTTCAGACAACAGCTAATTTTACGTACCTTATTAATTATGTAGTAATATCTGGATGAATAAACCAAAGAAATTTCCTAAAGTCATATTATTCCTTCATTTTCCATTCCATCAAGTGTTTATATTAAGAAGAAGATTAAATTTCTGCTAAAATATAAAAAACTTGGTTAAAAGAACATATCTAAAGTACTTATTAAATATGCGTACAAATTTTAAAACATCTAAATATCGAGAAAATAAATAATAGATACTGGGTGATTCACGTAAGACGCGCCCCTTAAAAACTTCAAATGCAACCCAAGATACATGTTTCCAAACCTACTAGAAATATATGTACATTTAAAAACAAAATTTGGTCCACAGATCCCATGAGATCGTTAAAAAAAATGATTCTGAGCAGGTCTTGACTAGCACAACACGATTGACAAGACTGATTTCAAAATGCGGCAGTAGGTTAGAGGTTATCTAATTGATTCAAAATAGGAAATGTCAAATAAATTAAAACGCAAAACAGCATTTATTTAGGGAACAAACTGAAAACTAAGATGAATACATGTTAGAGTAGGTGTTCAAAATGTGATAAACTTAAATAATTCTGGAAACAAGATTGCAAAACTGAGTTACATCTGAAATGTCACTGTCACATTATAATTCATAGGCATTCTAGAACCAGCTTAACCAATCGTGCCAAGGCCTGCTCAGAATCATTTTTTTTACGATCTCATGGTACTTATTCATCAAAAGTGACAGTTACAAACTTCTATTCGTGAAAATAATTTTTCCCACGACCATATAAGAAAGTCGCTCCTTATGCACAAAAAAGCGGAGATGCACGAAGATGAGAATACAAATACAAAACAAAATAAAAATCACGGAGCTGGAACACCCTTCACGAAGAAGTTGCATACAGTACGAAAAATTTGAAGGACCCGGAATTGATCGAAATAAAGCATTACGCGACAAATATTTAAGTGTATTCACGGACGGGAGCAAAATCACGGGTAACACAGAAGTAGGCTTTCAAAGTTATATAGGAACCATTAAAAGTGTGAAGAAAACCTTTAAACTAGCAAACAGCTGCTCAGTGTTCCAAGCAGAATTAATAGCTATAAAAGAAGCCCAATAAACATGCGGTATACGTTAAACTCCAATGTACATATCTATTTAAAGATCCTAATATGCCTATAAGCTTGAAACGAAAGGCATATTACCAGTCTCAACTTACTGTCTGGAAATCGCTACATCAACAGAAAGAAGCGCTAAGAGACGATGTAATGAGCAATAGAGCGAAGGATGCTTGGCATCAGTCTGAAGGACAGAGTGCGAAAGGAGACCATTAGATAAAGAACTAAAGTCACGGATAACATAGAATGTGCTGCACACCTTAAATGGCAACGGGTTGGTCCTGTGGCCAGGCGCAGGGCAACAACAATTGGAAGAAAAAGTTAATTCAATGGTAAACTAGTGAAACGAGGAAGAACATAGGAAGGCCGGCAAAAAGATGGATAGATAACATAAAGAGAACAGCAGGCATCCATTCGCAACAAATGGCTCACGACAGAAACGCTTGGAAGAGATTAGAGGAAGCTTATATTCTTCAGTGGACAGAAAATGGATGAGGAAGAAGAAGAAGTTAGCAAAGTTTACATTGATAGACCATCAAAATTGAAGATTAAAAGAACAAATCGGTAAAAAGTTTGCTCCATCCACCTCTGAATGTACCCATAATGTTCAAGAAGAATTTGCTTTGCGGTTAAAGCACTGCCAATTGAGGATAATGGTTTCTTTCTAATTTAATTGTTTATCGTTCAAAAAATTTCTTACGAAACGCACTCCAATTTTTAAAGGTTTCATTAAGAGACCTTTATATAATCAAGTAATTAAAAATGTGGGTAGCCATTTGGACAGCATTCAATGACATGACATTCGCTCTAAACTGAGCTAAAACAAATCGATCACTTCCGAAAAAGCGTTTTTTAATAAATTGTTTCGAGTGTTCTAGCTTTTTTCGAAAACAAATTTTATTGAAGTTATGCATTACTTTACGGACACACATTACGAATAGTTAGTAAGACATTTACTTTTAGAGCCCAATTATTGAATCACATATTAAACTTATATTCACTAAAAGGCGATTTAAGAGCTTCTAATTAATTTTTATTGCAAAAATATTTCAGCCGTGTAGCAACGCTGTTTTTTAATATTTAAAAAAATAAATCAGAAAATGAAACTTGTTGCAAATGTTCGTTTAATATTTTTTTTTGTAAAAGGAGCAGTGGTGTTACAGTAACATCTTAAGGAAAATGAAAATGATATATATCCTCGTTATTTTGAGTTTCTTTAAGGTACATTCCACATGTAAGTAAAATGTTTCTTCCTTGCTCTTAAAAAGTTCCTGAATAAATTTAGAACGAAGGGATCAAGTTTAATACAATTTATTTTACTCCTACGTTTAAATAATTCGGAGTTTTTTTTTTAAATAAAACATAAAACCAGTGTTTCAGCTAAGTTAAAAAGATATTTTATTAAAAGATACTCTTCAAAAATTTCTGTCACACCTTTGTAAAATTAGTTGATACAGAGTATTCTCATTTTAGCTAACTTTATTTTAATTTCAAGCACATAACAATTATACTGCATCAAAGAACGCATCTCTCCAAAAATCTCAGAAATCTAAAATATATAAAGTGAAGTTAAGTAATCATACTCCTAACCATAAACGCTCCAAACGAATACATAAGCATCTCGGAGATCGCATAATTGGAGGGTCTCAGGCGGAGATTTGGAACTATCCTTTTATGGCATCTCTTGTAAAAAAGTATTCTTTTAGTTATATAGAGTTTCGTGGAGGGGCTACTATAATTAGTACACACTGGGTTGTTACTGCTGCCCATTGTATGGTTTATTTTGAGGTAAGTATTTTAAGGATTGTTGAAGAATTTGTTTATTTTTTAGATTTTTTTAAAAATATTGTTGGTGAAAATAACTAAGAATGATCTAAATCTGAAGTATAATGCGGGCTTGGAAGTTTTAGGTAATAGTTGCTCATGATTAATTGGGTGTTAAATTTATTTGAAGCCTGAATACCCTTTTGTTAAATAGTGAATATTAGGATATGTAAAAAACCACATTACAATTATTCTAATTAGAATAAGAAATTAATTTATTGCATATCTCTAAGACAACCATTTATAGCAGAAAAAACGTGTGGCCTTTGTTACGTGATTTACAGCAGTTAAAAATATCCTGAATATTGTATAATTGCCAGGAAAATGATGATAATATAATAAAATATTATTAAGTATTAACAAACAGCAATAGTTACCTACACACCAAGGGAGGTAAATTAGATTTAGAGATAGTCAGGAACTGCCACTAAAAATTAATTTATTTAAAACATAACGAATATGTTCAGTAAATCTATGACATAACTTACGTATATTTTAAAGTGAAAAACGTTTTAGCTTGAAGAAATTGAGGCTGGAATAGGATACGTACGCAGTAACACATCACAGTGGGAAAATAATTACGAAGAACATACCATAGATGAATTTCACATACATGAAAAATTTAACTTGGAAATAATAGATTATGATATTGCAGTTGTAAAGGTTCGGCAACCTTTTAAGGGTAAATACGAAAAACCTATTCAGATTTCTCGTAATCCTTACGTAAGTATATTTTTTAATAAACATACGCAATTTACTGTTTATAATTTTAAAATAAGTAATAATCCTCTCAAATCTTACCAAAATCTATATTGTGTTAGTTCAAAATCACTTTTGCTATTTAAAAATCAAAATAATGCTCTAAAGTTCTATTATTATTTACTTACTCTTACTTACTCTGCATAAATCGGCACTAACGACGATCGTGAGTTCTAGTTTAAATTTTAAAGTAACACACGAAAGAACTTCGTGGATAGTGAAGGATTTATTGATTTATCGATTTCAGTTTGAAGATGAAAGTCCTGCCATAACTCTAGGATGGGGATCAACATTACCAGATGACCACACAATGGTTGTTCATCATTTAAGGTCCGTCGAAGTGCGCATTAAGAATTTAAAAACTTGTAAGGACCAATATGAGTAAGCAATTAACGAATTTACTTTGTCACGTTAATTCCGACCATACAATTTAATGTCAACATACACTGCGGATAAATGAAAATGCAACACCTATAGTGAATAAATATATTGGAACAAAATTTGGTTATTTCATTTTACCCTTTAATTATGTTTTTACAGCCTCATGATAATAGGTCATACCTGTTGGAGAACCCTGTATTTAACAGCGCTGTTGATATATAATTGTTGCATTTATACCTATCTCCTTTTTTGTTGACCGTGTGTATTATTCCCAATGCCAATTCTGCTGGTATTTCTTCTCTTTCCCAAATTTTAATACGTTAATACATTTGGCATAAGAGTTTTTTTATACGACACCACTAGGTTCCTTTTGTACTCTCTTTTGTGCTGGTGCATCGTATTGATTACCACGAAATTGGTAATTATAGCAAATTAACATAGCATATACCCATTTTCTTTTGTACTTCGATGTAATGTATGTTTGCCCAGTGTTGCTTGAACATGTTGTTCTTGTCCCAATTGAGAATATAAATCTCCCATTGTATTTACTGTATCGTATTTGGGTGTTCCTTATAATACTAATTAGAATTATATTACAGAAAATTGGGCGAAACAGTAACAAATCGAATGATATGTGCCCTTGGACACAACAAAGATGCCTGCACAAATGATTCAGGTGGACCTTTGTTTCAGAACGATACATTAATTGGTAATAATCTATAATAAACGAAAAGCGCCTAATCAAAAATTAAAAATTACGTTTGCCGTTAATTACTTAATTTATTATTTCAGGAATAGTATCGTGGGGTCCACCCACATCATGTGCTGATCCAGTGTTACCTGGTGGTTATACCCGGGTACCGTATCTTTATGATTGGATTCTCTACAAAATACGACTCGATAAGAGAAATTTAAAAATGAAAATGTATACGCAAAGGATGAAGTGCAGGATAAGAAGCAGGAAACAAAATAGTTAATATTGAATACTTACAAATATTTATAAACGTAGGAAATTCGATTGATATCATTTGCCTGAAGTTTTAAAATTTTATTGCAACTTTCATTAGTTTATAATAAATCGCAACCGATACAAAATATACATTTCTTTAACAACGTTTTTGATTTTCTTTAAACATTAGATCCCTGTTTCCATTAATAACAATTTCTTCTTTTGTTCAGCCCTTTTGGCATAACCTGGACAGGATGTTAACCTTAGAAACTGAAAACGGGTGATCTGCCCATAATACGAAGCACAGTTAGAAAATAATGGGAAGGTGTTATAAGTTTACTTCGAAACAATTTATTGGTTGACATGGCAGGTCGAATTGAATGTCGTACAAAAATTACATTGTTGAACATTATCTTCCCAAGAGCCAAACCCTGAACAGTAGAAATTACTGTGAGCTTTTACAGAACATCTGAGTTTAGCTATCCGCAGTAAACGTCGAGTTCTCCTGTTCAAAGGCGCCTTTTTGCAGCAAAACAATGTGAGTCCCAACAAATCAGATGCCACCGTAATGATGATGCGAGATGTGAAGTTTGAGTTGCTGTCACACCTTCCAGATTCCCCAGACCTAGCAACATCTACCTGATTTTCATTTCTTTGGACCAGCGAAAGAGTTCTTGTGGGGCCACAAACAACACATATAAAGATGTCCTGTGTGTGGTACATAAGTGGCTCAAAGACCAACCAAAATAGTTTTTCTAGCATCCAACAGCTGACCTTCCGCTGATGCAAATATATGCCTCGAAGGAGGATTATGTTGAATTACAACCATGCATCTTCGTCATTTTCTCAATAAAGCGCAATATTGTGTTTTTCGGTTATTTTCTGGTTGTGTTATTATGGGGTTGATAATTTCTACAATTGTATGACACCTACAACCGTCGCGTCGGTTTAATAAGGCACGGAGGGAAGTTCGGCCTTCTAAGAATTCTAGCGCAGACTTTGCCGTTCTTAGGAATCGAGCCTTTTATACAAAGCTACGTAATTAGGAATTTGATGATAACTGCAAAATTACCTCTAACTTTGAACATTTCGGGAGAAATATTGGAATAAACGACACTAATAAAAATGAAAGACTAGAAATACTAAGGTGGTCAGGTCAGCTACTACATTTGCAATCATAATATGGAAACTCGAAGATAAGCAGAACATTACAAAATAATAGCTAAGGTAGATACGGAAAAAGGCTTGTGGGATTATCATGGACGCAATGGAAACAACACCCGCAATGTACTAAATCTTCACCTCCTTTATATAGTAGTGCAAGGAGTGGCCAGAATAAGCATAAGCGGATTGAAAAGTTCTTTATACAAAATAAGGACCAGTGCAGAGCATACCACGTTTACTGGTAATATTTTTACTTTATATTAAGGTAAACCACGTGGCTCCATGGTACCATTTGCATATCTTAAAGATAAAAAATCCAGGACCACAGTGACTGCATAGACTTTAATCGAGACTTTTTCCAGATTAGTTTGGTATTCTGGGATCGAATCGTATGCTGTATCGGGCCTTCATGGAATAAAAGCGTAGCAGAGGGGCAGCGCATTGCTAAGAATGCAAGCTACCACCTTTCAGACGGAAGATAATATAGCTTATAAAAGTAAGTCCATACTATGTTAAATGGTTATGCTTGGTGGCGTTCAAACTTGCTGTATGCGGCTTCCGTATGGAAGTAATATCAACTAATAAAAATTGGTATCTAAATTTATGAGATTATTATTTCTTTCGTATTTTATCAACATTTTCTGAATCAAGCTAAACACGACTTTGAGCCCAATGAGTCGCTCAGAATGCATTTAAATTGGACGGCTTGATATTAAAAGCTGTATTTTTCTACCATTCTTTTAAAAATTGAATCCCAGGTTTGACATAATAAAACAACATCTTGTGACAAACCAAAAGTAATTTAAAGAAGTATAGTCTGTTTATAAAATATGCCCAAATTAGTGGGTAAGTCCGCTCCAAAGAAAGTGATCGTTTGCCTATCGACTTGCACTTGCAATTCTTCTTATTTTATTGTTCCAACAATTTCGTAACCACTCTGATACCTATATGCGTTTAATTAATTTACTTAGTAGGTACATGGTAAGCAAAATAAAGGGCCAGATTTTTTTGCTATTTGTTTTTTTATTCTGATTTACCTTTTGTTGCGGTACAGATTCCTTTCCAATAACAAATTAATAACCATGGTCGTAAATTAACAATCGCCATTGTTTTTATACTTAAATTACCAATTTATTGTATAGAAAAAACGCTTTATTAGCCAAACTCATATCTTTAGTAGGTAGTAATAATATTGAAACATGAAATGCATTACCATTAATGCAGTTTTTACGATTAATTTTTAGATAATGATAATAAAATCAATAAAAGCTGTTCCAGTGGTTACTTGTGAAATAATAATTATGTTGTAACTCCTGCAAAATGGAAGTCATATTTTTTATGCTCCTTCTAAGTTGCCTAAAAACATGTTTTTCAAGTAAGTAAATGTTTGACATTTTTTGTTAGGATTATTACACTTGAATGAAAACTTAAGAATGGGTTGCCCAAAAGTCTTGTTAGGTTAATGAACGATCAGATTTGATAAAAGAACATGAATCTGAATTTTGTTCATTTTGACCAATAATTAATTTAACGAAGCCGTTAAATCATGTTTGTGCTAATCGCCTTAAGAGTGCAAATACGTAGTGACTTCGGTGATACGTCCCTTGAAAAGGGCTTAACGTATGCAATCCGTTGTTGGTACTTAAGGGAGGGTATATCTATATAGATTTTGGCATTTTATATTGGTAGTTGTTAATGCATACTTTAAATTATCATTTGACTTAAGGCAGAGAGTCACAATTTGCATGGTTTTTCTTGTCTTTTCCTTTTGCTTTCTTATACGGTAAACCATATAAGTAGACCGATGTCTATTTATTTTCCCGTTAGGCCTGTTCCGAAGTGAATGTCAAGGCATTCTCTCCATCTTTTGTGTGATCTATCTTGGGACCTTCTTTCGACTAGTTTATTGAGTTTTGCTATTTAACTAGATACTTGTTTCACATTTTCTTTTGTTTCTTGTCCATTCAGTTAAGTATTATTCAATTGTCGCAGTTCTCGCTTCTGATTTTCTGATTACCATTGCATTTGTTAGAATGGGTCTTACTGCTGTCTTGTATATTTTTGTTTTACCTTCGACTTGCAAGGTGTTTTGCATATTATACGTTTTAGCTATTCTGCGATTTATAAAGCTTTTATAGTTTTTTTTTACTTCCTGTTGTAAATTTTCCTTGCTAATTACCATTGTCCCTAGGTATTTAGAGGTGTTAACCTATACTCGATAATCCTTCCATCCACTTCTAACTTGCTTCTTAAAGATTCTTTGGAAGCTACCATACATTTTGTTTCTCCCGTGTTAATAATCACGTTTAGCTTCTTTACTTTCTGGTTGAAGATATAATGGAGCAACAGAGTTTACGATCAAGACGACTACGACGGTGTAACGAACTACCTATGTGGAAGTATGTGTTGCCCATTTTGTATCTCCAATTATTCTGTCCATGAGATTGAATATGAAGGCGTTGAGCGATTGGATTATCGACAAAGCACATGAATGCCGGATTGTTCAATTTTCTAGCTTTTTCTGATATCTTTTTTACAATAAATGTGAAGTCGATAGTAGACCTATTTTTCTTTAAACCCTGCTTTTCGTCTTGTATTTGAATGTTCTTGCTAATTTATCTAGTATCGTTTTCGTAAATGTCTTCCTCGGCAGTATTCTGGAAGCGTTTTTGGCCTTTTTGAAATATTTGGATTGTTACACGTTACACTGTTTTTTCAAATGTGGGTATTTGAGTTTTGCCAGTTCTTGATATATTTTAACATCTTATCTGTGATGTCGCCTGGTCCCGGGCTTTTTCGTCTTTTTAGATATTTCACAATATTTGTGGTTTCTTCAAGCGTTATTTCTATGTTTGGTTCTTCTACTTTTTCAAACAAAAGCTTGTCATATTCTTCTTCTTCTTTATACAGGGTGTAAATAAAATGTGGAGCAAAAAGTATTCTGCGTTTTCAAACAGCTTTTCTCTACCCATCTGTCAAAATTCATCACTCTAGAACTAGATATTGTTATATCAATGGTTTTAAGGGCTGGAAATTGTTTCAGTAAATTTTTAAAAATAATTTTTTCTTACGATGAAATAACCTTCTACAATCTGTCATCAGCGCAATTATTATCATACTCGCTACAGATCGAGATAGTTAACTTCACCGTAAGTCATAATATTATGTACCTGCTTGCCGAAAATCAAATTAAATACACATTTGCAAATTCAGTTCCTCTTAATTTTTGGTCATTTTTTGTTATTAACGTTTAAGTGAGAATTATTCAGATTTGTTTATTATTGTTGTTTATAATTTCATAGTTGTTATCATATGCAAGAAGGTGACAATTTTGAACACATATTGTGATAAAAAATGTGTTATTCTTAAATGTGTATAACTTGTGACGATTTTTGTAATAATTTAATAATAATAATTGTAATAAAGCTTTTATTTTCCATTGTTTAAAAAATATTAATTCTCATTAAAATGTTATCAACATTCTGTTAAAACTAAGAGCCACACCTGCCAAAAAATTACTTAAACTGAATTTTGTGCTTTTTGAAATTGAATGGATACATCAAAATTCAACTTTATCTGTTAATTAAACACCTAGTACTCGATGCATGTAGACGTATTCATGCAGATGCTCAAAAACGTATACGTTACCTACGCAACAGAATTTGTTTGAATTTTGAATGCTGTAGTAGCGTAACGCTGTTGCCAGATTTATTTTTTTTAGGTGCTTATTATTCGGAAACGGTGCAGAAAGTATCATTAAAAATAGATAATTCTTTATTTACGCACCCCAAAGTGTAACGGATTTACCTTTTTGCTCCACATTTTATTTAGACCCTGTATATATTTTCAAAATACGTTTCCAATCTTCAACTCTAATTTTGTGTAATACAGGAAAAGATCCAATCTGTAGAAACGTTTTAAAATTTTGATACGTTGTCAGGACGTAACGTAATAAAATCAACGTCTCTCAAAATTTCGCTAATATAAAATAGAGTTCATAAATTAATGTAATGACTAAAGTAAAATATATTTATAAAGGTTTACGATATACCGACATAAAAGATCCTCGTGTAATTGGAGGAAAGCCAACAAGCATTATGAAATATCCTTCTATGGCATGTCTAGCGAAACATTATGAAACTGGAGCTGACTTTCGTGGAGGAGCTTCTATTATTAGTAGTCATTGGGTTGTTACAGCCGCACACTGTATGATGTATTTTTCTGTAAGTATTTCAATTGCATTTACAGATTTATATACTTAAAGTAATTGTTTATGTAAAACGTGTCATAGTATCAAGAGATCCAACATGAAGTCATCCTCAGATGATACAAAACAGATAACACATACAATGTAGATACTTTAGCCTTTATTTACTGCGATCAATTTTTTACACAAGTCTGTAGATTGTATATTTCTTTATGGTGACTTTCACTAAAACTGGTGGCGAAAATTCCAATAACGAAATATAAAATGTTAAACTTGCCACAACAATCCTTTAGAAAATAAGTCTATCAAATTGTGAAAATGGTTTTTAATACACTTCAAACAGTTTATCGTTGAATCATATTCAATATATTCAATTCATCTTTATTTTTCTGAATTCAGACAGAGGTATCATAACTTATAAGCAGTTTTATGATAATGTGAAAAATGTTACTGAAACTTTTCGAGAAACTGGAAGTGTAATGAAAGAAGAGTATGATGAAGATCGCCTTCTCTCATTGAAGAAGCTCTCGGCAACGAATTGAAGAGACCACCAAAACACTCAACATATTGATGGTTGATTCCTACCTAGAAGCGAGCTTCTCTCGAAAGAAGCTTACTCCGTTTCAATGTATCATTTACTACATTGAGGTTGAAATTACTCCGAGTTGGCAAGGCATCGTAAAAAAATTCTATTAGAAAATTGTTGAAAAAAATTATACTTCTTCTCCATATACTCACATGTTCCCAGAATATTTCGACGGCGTGATAATTAGTAGGAATACTGAAATACTTTGGTCTCTACGCTTTTATGATGTGACCTATTTAGATTTTTTTGTATGGCCCTATTTAAAAACATTATATTTAATACCCCTGTTAATAGCTCAATAATTCAAACGATTTAAAAGCGAAAATAGAAGAAAAATCTCAAGAAAGTAATAATTCACCTCAACTGTTGCGAAATGGAATGATCAAATGTATTCGGTTCTGCTTGACGGAACGAGGCATACATTTTCAGCATTTACTCTAAACACCATAATAAAATTTTCAGTTATTACGCGGTTTGCCGATGTCGGCGTTGGTATGAACCGTCGCACTTCTGGGCATGGCTTGAAGGCTAACTGCGAAATCAAATTCGATATTTTGGATTTTCCAAGTTTCTACCAAAACTTCTTAGCTTCGAACATTTCCATTTGAAATACCTGTCAAAACAAAATTTCCTGAATTTAGATAACCTGACTAGTAGTTTCATGACCATCTAGCGACGACCATATCTCTCGATATATTGATACATACAAAATACTCCATCGTTAGGTTATTGATATAAATTCATTCAAATGCAAAGTAACACAATCAAAATAATTTTGCGACATAAAAATGGTTAATCAAATGTATTTTGAAATAATATACTAACACATATTTCAGGCACACGATATCCGGAGCAGAATTGCATATGTGCACAGCAACTCGTCCTACTGGGACAGCAATTATGAAAAACATCGCATTGTTAAATTTCATAGTCATGAAAAATTTATTAAAGGTGGCTACGATTATGATATTGCAGTTGTAAAAGTCTTACAGCCTTTCTCTGGTAAATACGAAAAACCTATAACAATATCTAAAGGGATTAGGGTAAATATTTTACTGATGTTTTAAATATTTTTTCTAACACTAATATCTTATACTGTTTCTATGGTGCATAAGAGCTCACTTGTTATGTTTCCTTTAAAATACGCTTTCTCTATAAAATACGTCGTCAATGACAACGTATTTTATAGACCTTTAAATACGTCGTTGTTCGCATTTTGGTTTGCAAACGTAAAGACGTGCTGTGTAGCTCCGTTATCGGCCAAACCATAAGTGTCGAAGGATAAGTGACCTGCGGTCAAAAATTAAACTTTATCTATACGCCTTTCATTTAACAGCTGATATTAAGTGTTAGTGGCAACATATGTACTGTAAGTTTCGTTAACGTTAATATAAAATGTTCCCTACGGGGAACGGTCCAGAACCGGCTTTTAATCCATACATACAACAAGTAACGCAAAATGCATCACATAACCAACCACAATTCCCGATTTACTCTAACCAAACCAACCAAATTCCCTTAAATATGCAATTTCCCCCCATGCATATGAATCAATTAACGACAAACTTAATGCCACCCCTTGAATCTGGGCCAAACCAACAAACTCAGTATATACAGCCTGTACACAAAACAAACATAAATACATTTAAAACTTCAACATCAAATCCAACAAACAATACGGATCTAGAAGAGACTAGTGAAGACGAAAACGATAATAAAGATTCTGATGCAAGCAAAAATCCAAACAAACATTCCTGGCAAACCTACAGCGTCAAAAGAAAAATGACTAAACGACTATTGCCAAACGAAAATGAAAATATAACTCAAACCTCTAACAGATATGAACTCCTGTCGGACACAGATGATGAAACCCCAATTAATAAAAATATGAATAATATAACAAAAAGTAAACCTCCCGTTAATACAGCAAAAGAACCAGCACCACCCCCAATCTACATATATGGGGTGAACAATTATAAGGCGATGACAGACAACCTGGCTCTAATCACAGAAGATGAAACTTATCACACTAAAGCATTATCAAATAATACTGTTAAAATAAACCCCAAAACACCCGAAACATACAGGAAACTAATAAATTACGTCAAACAAGCAAATATAATTCATCATACGTATCAAATGAAGCAGAATAGAGCCTACAGGTTCGTAATACGGGACTTACATCATACTATTCCAGTTTCGGACATAAAATCTGAAATAGAAAATCATGGACACAAGGCAAGGAACATTATGAATATCAGACATAGAGCCAGCACTACCCCTTCCATTGTTCTTCGTTGATATTGAACCTAATAAAAACAGTAAAGAAATATTCAATTTACAATTTATACATCATTGCAAAATCAGAATAGAACCTCCGCGACATAAAAATACAATTATTCAATGCACAAGGTGCCAAGATTACGGACATTCAAAATCATATTGCATGAAACCATATAGATGCGTCAAATGTAGTGGATCACATGATACAAAGTCCTGAAAGAAAACTAAGGAAACTCCAGCTAAATGCGTACTTTGCAAAGGCGACAATCCAGCGAACTACAAGGGATGTAATGTATATCGTGATCTATACAAGACAAGACAAAGCAATAGACAGAACCCTTCAAGAATCATCAGAGAACCCCAACTCAACCTAACCCAATCACTCCCAAGTAACTTCCAGCAAAATCCAACAAGTTACGCTCAAGCTGTGTCAGGTACCCCAATCAACCATACAAATAATAACAATAACCCCGACATAGCAGATAAACTGAACAACTTCCACAATGAATTTAAAAACGTGTTTTCGCAGTTATTAAACCAAAACAGTATGATCCTCACAATGCTCACTGCTGTCATTAATAAGATAGCAAAATAATGGCCAAGTCACTAAGAATAGCTGCATAGAATGCTAACGGCATTACTAACCATATCCAGGAAATCTCACTATTTTTAGAAATAAACAAAATTGATATCTTGCTAATTTCAGAAAGCCACTCAACAGAACGAACTGCCATCAAAATATCGTATTATACAGTCTACTTCGCAAACCTTCCTGACGAAACAGCGCATGCAGAATCGGCTAGTTGCATTAGATCATCTATAAAGCATTATGAATTACAACCGTATATTACAAATAAAATCCAAAGCGTCATTGTAAAACTTGAAGTCTTCTCCTATACAATGAATGTTGCTGCGATTTACAGTGCACCCAGATATGGAATTTCTTATGAAGAATATCGCGATTACCTATCTCAACTTGGATCGCATTTCATAGCCGCTGGTGATTGGAATGCGAAAAATACAACATGGAGCTCCAGACTTATCAATCCGAAAGGCAGAGCATTATTAAACGTCTTAGAATGAAACAATACGAGATATCTATCAACTGGAGAGCCAACTTATTGGCCAACCGATTTAAACAAAATTCCAAATTTATTGGATTTTGCTGTTACCAAAGGAATTTCAGATATAAATAGCGCCATTGAATCTAGCTCTGATCTCCACTCGGACCACAGCCCTATCATAATAACTCTGAGTACACAAGCACAATTTGTAAAGAACCACCACTGTGTACCAATAATACAAATTGGGAACAATTTCAAACTTATATTGATGATAATATTAGATTAGATATTCGTCTAAAAAACAATCATGACATAGAAGAAGCTGTCCAATATTTGACTCAAATAATCCAAGAAGCTGCTTGGAAGGCTACTCCACCAAAACTCAGGACGATACAAGCAAAATACAACATTCCGCTGCACATCAAAGAACTCCATCGAACCCCATCGACAAAACACACTTGAATAGAATAACGCATAATCTACAAAAAGCTTTACGCGCGACTAAAAATGAAACATTTAAATTATATATTACTAATCTCTCTCCTGATGATCATTCGCTCTGGAAGGCCACTAAGAAATTCAAACGACCTATTGTAGCCATACCCCTAATCAGAAAGCCAGATAGCACATGGGCTCGATCAAATATTGAAAAGGCAAACACATTTTCTGAATACCTATCAAATGTTTTCTCCTTACCAGAAATAGACAACGACGACTTGGAGATTGAAGCTTTCCTAAATACTCCATACCAATTATCACCACCGACGAAAGCCTATAAAACAAGAGAAGTTCTTAGAGAAATAATACTAAATCCACGCAAAGCGCCAGGCTGCGACATGATAGTTGCAGAAATCTTGAAGAATCTTCCAAGAAAAGCAGTCGTACTAATCACGACTATCTTTAACAGTGAAATGTATATACCCAGATTCTAATGGTACCAAAACCTGGTAAACCTCCAACGGAAACCAACTCTTACAGACCTATAAGTCTGCTACCTATTATGGCTAAACTACTCGAAAGGCTTATCCTCAATAGAATACTAGAAGACAATTCTTTGAGCGAACTTATCCCTAAACATCAATTCGGCTTCCGCCAAAACCATTCGACCGTTCAACAGTGCCATAGAATTGTCAGTAAAATCAGAGAAAGTCTAGAAAGCAAGAAGGTATGTGCTTCAGTATTCCTCGATATACAGCAAGCTTTTGACAAGGTTTGGCATTGGGGACTCCTGTACAAACTGAAAAATAATTTACCTGATCAACTATACCTTGTTCTAAAATCCTACCTAACCGAGCGTTACTTTCAAGTTAAAATCGACGACGAACTATCTAGTTACCACTGTATTAAATCGGGAGTACCGCAGGGTAGTGTTCTCGGTCCGTTACTGCACCTCATATTCACTAATGATGTTCCACTAATGAACGACACGCTTATGGCCACATTCGCGGATGACACAGCCATAATGTCATCGGACACAGATCCTATACGGGGTTCAGAAAAGATACAAAACCATCTGAACATCTACAAAAATGGCTCAAGAAATGGAAAATCGCAGTCAACCCGAATAAATCTACTCAAGTAACATTCACTAACCGGAGAATCAACTGTCCGCAACTCAGCATAAACAACGTGCCAGTCCCTGTCTCCCTGTCAAAACAGAGGTAAAATATCTAGGAACATACCTAGACCAAAAACTTAATTGACGAGCCCACATAAAAGCCAAAAGAAAACAGTTAGACTTAAAAACTAAACATATGAACTGGCTAATCAATAGAAAATCCCATTTATCGATCGAAAACAAGATGCTCATCTATAAAACGATAATAAAACCGATCTGGACCTACGGGATCGAATTGTGGGGATGCAGCAAGCCATCTAACACCAAAATTTTGCAAACGTTCCAGTCAAAAACTCTACGAATGATGGTAAACACGCCATGGTACATTTCTAATCAAACTATTCATGATGATCTTGAAATACCATTTATCAGAGATGTAATCAAACCTCATGCTACCAAATAGAAAAACAGATGCCTAGGACATAGTAACCAACTTATAGACGAGCTCTCTAATCAATAACCAGCAGAGAGAAGACTGAAAAGATTGTGGCCAGAAGATCTTCCAAATTAAATCTCAGAGAACCGTCAGTGGATGGTGCCTGACTCTAACCTATTCACCTTCATACTATTTACTTATTACTCTGTAATACTAGAGTAGATTGTAAATTTGCAGTAAATATATAAATTAAAAAAAAAAAAATACGTCGTTGCCTAGCAATCTTCATATTTTGTGTATTACGACGCGTCTCAAATAATAATTTATTAAAATTTCTAATATTATATTAGTGAAAAAAGATGTCTGATATTAGTGTTAGAAAGAATCTTGAAAACAACTCGTGTTTTATAGTTTAAAAATCTCGGTCTATCAAATCCACGGCTCACTTCGTTCGCTCGGATTTGAACTACGACTTTGATTTTTAAACCTTCTATAAAACACTTGTTGTCTTAATAGCTATATACAATGTGTCCACGGATAGGTGATACAAGAAGAAAAACTTTTTTATTATTGATTTCTCAGAAAATTTTATTCTTGATAATAATTTTTGCTGTGAAAAGTCTTATATCTCATGTTATTTTTCCTGCAGGTAATCATTTAAGATTTAAATTCACAATTTTTGGACTTTGAAAAAATTTCTAAAATTTTTATAATCAGATCAAGCAGACACTACAACAACTTTTGAATAATTTTGAAATTTGTGTCTCCTTTATTCTTGAAACTTTCAATTTAAAATAAAGTTTTCGAAATAACATATCCTAATTTTGTGTTTTTGAAGCGTCCACGAGCGCAACAAAAGCCTTAAACTAACAAAAAGAAATTCTGTCTGAACAACTTCAAACTTTGCATACAAGCGTAATTTTGTGTTCTTAACAACTTTACTATATACAATTTTGGGATATTAGTTAAAATACTAAGACTAAGACAAAATCGTCGGAACAGAATACGCATCAAATAATTAAGTAGTTTTACAACAATCTTAATTTTTGACACACTTTTTGCCTTTTTAATTTCATTTAAAGACGCTGTTGTTACTCGAGTAGCACAACATTTTTATTTATTTAATCGGATAATTTTAGAAACGTAGACGTAAAAAATAGCGAATTTTAAACTGAATTTCAGTATAAAGCCAACGGCATTGCGGAAACTGTAGGATGGGGAACAACAGATCCAAGGAACCGTTATCTAGTTGTTGATCTATTACGATTCGTCGAATTAAGTCTTATCCGGTTTTCGACCTGTTCAAGGATGCACGGGTAAGGATATTGCTAATATATTGCTACGATGTTAATAATTATACTTTCACATTTCCTTTTGCTTGCTTTCCTCTTTCAATGTTTAAATTTAATAAACTGTTTAGATATATTTTAGAAAGGAAAAAGTAACAAAACGTATGATTTGTACTCTGACAGCTGGAAAAGATGCTTGTATAAACGATTCAGGTGGACCTTTATATCAAAACAATGCGTTAATCGGTAATAACTACAATACAAATTGTTAAGGGTAATTGTAAGTGCAGAGGATTCCTCTTCTCCTTCTTCTTCTTCTGATTAATCTTCATTGCGCTTGTTTCATCCGCATTTGGACGTACGCCTCTCCTAGTTTTTTCCATTGCTTATCCCTATCTTGTGTTAATACTACCCATCTTCTACCAGTGTCCAGTGAACACCCTATATTTTTCTTTCCAGCCTTGGTCCTCATTCAGTTATTTTCTTGATCTATCTGTCACTATCCATTCTACCAACAAAACCCGCCCAATTCCATTTCATTCTTGCCGCTATTTCTGCTTTCATGTTTTCTATCGGATCCATGCATTGTTCGGTATAGTTTTCTCATGTGGTGCTGTGTAATCTTTTATATAGTTTTTTCTGTGTATGCTCGCATTTCTACTTCATCAGCCGTTTTTTACTAGTATATTGACGTTTCATTTCGTACTTGTTTTCGTATTGTTTTATTTATTTCCGTGTATTTGATGGAATTATACACTAAAATATGCAGGAAATCCAATAATACTGGTATATGCCCTTGTAGAAGGCAGCGACGCAAGAGATAAAGGAAAATTCTACGAGAACGTGCAGAAAACTGTACACAAAATACAAAGCAGAAATAAACCTGTAATGATAATGGGGGATTGGCATGTACGCATGAATAATAAGGAATTCATGGTACAACGACCAATCAGAAAAGGAAGCGGAAGGAAGAGACCAAAAATTAATAATTGACTACATTATGTATTCACGTAAAAGTGATAAACAGGGCAGAATTAAACAGCGATCATAGTCTCCTGGTAGCGGATAGAAAATTTAAATTTCCCAAAAAAGATACTTCAAAATAAACCGAAGGAACTAGAAAACGTAGAAAAACAAGAAGAATACAACAGAAAAATATCGGGTACCCGAATGGCATATGAAGAACAATATAGATAAAAGCTCAACGTAAACATAAGATGGAAAAAACTGAAGAAAACCATCCTAAAAACGGAAAAAGAAGCACACAAAATAAAAAGAATAAAGTACAATCACAAAAAAACAAGCTGGTGGAAGAATATGATAAAAGCTAAAGTAAAGCAGAAGAAACAAACATGAGTCCGATGCAAGCAATCGAAAACAGAACAAAATAGGAATGTTTGCCATCGGAAACGGAATGAGGCAGAGGAAGCTATAAAACAAGCAAAATCAGACTTATGGGGAAACAGAAGAGCAAATGGTGTTCCGTCCAAATAAACAGACGTAGGACCACACATCCACGCTTATAACATTTATAAGAAAAGTACTAAAAAAAAGGGCAAAAACATAAATATTAGCGTTTTTCGACTTGACAACTGCATTCAATATGGTTCATAAGAAATAAATATGGAATGAAGTAAATAACAAACTCGAAGGAACAATCAAAAGCACATACAGAGAAGCACACGGAACTGCCCGGCCGAATGGAGAAACATCTGGAACATTCAATACGGAAAAGAACATGAAACAAGGAGGCAGCCCGAGCCCTTTTAAATCGTAAAGCAACGCCAAGTGCGTTCATAATAGGATATTACAATTTGGCACCATTTCAGACCTGCGACTTAATATATGCGACGACATCGCACTTACACCTAGAACCAAAATAGAACTACAACAGAAACTTAACATTGAAAAACTTTCCCAGAGGAGAAAGTATTGAAGATAAATGAAAGAAGATCATGATTTTACCAATAAATAAGAACGAAGAAGGAGAACAGCATACAGAAATAAGATTAATTAGATAAATACTAGCAGTGATGGACATGTACGAATACTTAGGAACAATGATAATAAAAGATAAAAAGACGGATCGGGGTAGGGAGCAAAGAAAAAATAATTTAGTTATACTACCATACAAACAACACATTAATAATAAAGAAGGAAGTGAGTGCCAACACTAAACTAAACTTAATATATGGGGTTAAAATTATGGCCTACATATGATTGATAAACGTAAGTCCAGAATTACCATGGCAGAAATGGAATTTTTATAAGAACAATTAAAAAAGACACAAGAAGAGACAGAATACGAAACAAGAGCATCATATAAGAGATAACCTGGGGTTACCACCACCAATCGGGGAATCGAAAAGAAGCAACTAAAACGGAATGGGCATTACGTTTAAGAATGAAAGAATCTGTAGAAAAGTACAGGATAAAGAAGAAGATCGCGAGGTAGGCCAAGAGCACCGTGGGAAGACAATATACAGGAAATAACATAAAAGAGAGGAAGAACACTGATCGAAGCAAGAAGGATGGCCAGACACTGAAAATGGACGGAGGAACCCTACCCAACCCTTTAATGGCAGAAATGGGTTAGATGAAAGGGATATTTGATATTTTCTTTATTTATCATGTGGATTGTTTTACTGCTTATTTTGCAACGTTTTATTTTGTTGTTCTTTGAACGTTTTTTTATTGCAGTTTCTGTACTGACATTTTCCATATGGTATTCTGCTGACTTGTCCACGATAATGTCTATATATCTATTTGTTACTTTCCTTTATTCGTTTTCTAGTCTCTTTGCTAGCATTTATTTGTATTTTTCCTCTTTTTCCATATTACTACCTGTTGGGAATTGATTCATGTGCGTTTATTTTCTACATAGTTCACCAGCATTCTTCTTCTTTCGTTTCTTGTATTTATTCCGAATTTTCCAACTGAAATTCTATTATCTTTTTTTTCCAAATTTTCGAATTTGATAACGAGATGGTGGTGTACTTTATATTTTATTTTCAACCATATATGTCATGACGTTATTACTACCTGTTAGAAAATTGGCCTTTACTGACTGTTACTTTCTACCCGGGTAGAAGTGATCAGCTGATCACTTTCCGCCCGCCTGGGTGGAAAGTTGTGGAAAGTGATCAGCTGATTACTTTCCACCCGTCCGGCGTCACTGTCATTAAATGACAGCTTGTTTGTTCAAAATATTAATTATTATTATAAATGATTCATATTAATTTATATGTATGGTTAAAAATAAAATAGTATACAAACCTTGGTGAAAAGTTTCATTACTGTCTCGAGATATAGTAAACCTCGACGCTGCCGCGTCTCGGTTAACTGTAATTATCTCTCGACAGTAACGAACTACTTTCCACCTCGGTATGTAATATACTATTGTATGGGCTTCGTCACAGGATTATTTATGTGTATATTTCAGGGATAGTGTCGTGGGGTCCATTCCCGTGCGCTAATATGCTGAAACCCGGTGTCTTTACTAGAGTGTCACATTTTGCTACATGGATACACCATAAATTAGAAGAACAGTCAAAACAAGGAACTGGACTCACAAAGCGGATGAATGTGAAACGTAGTAAAATTCTAGTGTAAATTTAATATAAACAGAGATTTGAAGGAAACTGCATAATTTTAATCAATAATTCTATAGTGAAAAGCTAGGTGACGTATGTATGTATATGTGAATATTTTCTACCACTTTTTGTTGCTTTCGAAGTTACAGGCAACAACATGTAAAATAAAGCGTGTTCAAATGAAAACTCATTTGTAGTGGACTTTGGCTTATAATGTCATATTACATATAATTATAGTTTTGAAATGATGTGTTTTATTATTGCCAAAATCAAATGATCGGTTATACCTGACATAACTGGAGCTTATGAAATAAACCATTACAAAAGTTTATTTATTGGTTTTCCATCGAACGCTGGTTATGCCTTAACATACAGTAATTTTAAACCCAAAATTTGGCGACTAAGCTGTGTCGCTATTTTCCTAAATAATTGATATTTTATACTTTTAAATACGGTACGAACTGACAGTACGGCAGAGTGAGAGTGCACGTAATACTGAAATATAGAGAGTTTAGCAAGGGCCTGCTTGGACAGAACTTAAATGGGTGACCGCTCTGCGGCTAGGTGTGTCCGTCCCCTCGACACTGTAAAGGTATAAGAGGGCAAAAGAGAAAGAAAGAAAGAAACAAATACGGTACGATTATAAAAAAAAGCTTGCATATTGCTGATGATATATTAATAGCAGACCAAATTTCACTGATATGCTTTTGTAGGTATCTGTAAATATTGTTTTTATTAAAAATATAGTAAGAAAAGCTTAGAAATCGAATCAAATCTGCTGTGAACCAAGCAATAGCTTTACTACCTAGTGAAATTGAAAAATAGAAGCTAGAATACTGACTATCTCAGCCAACTCGCTTTACGGTAGTCGCATATTTTTTTAAGTTCCATTTAATACATTGAGAAGGAGTGCATACGTGTAAAGAAGGCTCACAGAACTCATCTCTATGACTTAATAACAGACCATTGGCTTAGGCTTAGGCTTCGGCCATGAGAGGAAGAAAATGAAGAAGAGAAGGAGTGAGAATTTAATACAGTAGATGACGCTGTAGTACCATTTCATACGGCCATTCGTTATTGTATAGTTTTCCGCAGAGTGCAGCTCAGCTTAAAGGTACTGCCTTACTCTAATTCAACCTTAGAAAGAAATGCAGGCTCTCTTTCTAAGGTTGAGACTTACTATAAAATTTTGATGCACCCAAGGAGCTTCAACTCCTCGTAGGGATCTTTATGGCGTTAAGCATTGCATGAGCACAGGGTGATTCAACTTGATTTATGTCTGAAATTTGAAATGGCGATTTTATAAAGCAACTACGTAAAATACCGAGCCTACTACGCCGGTCCTTTCAGTAGTACGTAGGTGATATGTTGTTTCTCGTTATTGAAATGCATAATGCAAACAATACCAAACGCTATTTCATATGAAAATTACTTTTTATATTAAATAAAGGCGAACTTTATTATAAATTATTAACATTCAGGCCAACCATTCAGAAAGGATATGGATACTGGTGAATTTAAAAAGTGGTTGTAGGAGATCCCCTTCTAACAATTGGGATGGATGACATTCAGTCAGTAATGTTGAGATGTGATCGCAATGGTTCCGCATACATTCCGGCAAGAGAAATACAAGTTTGGTATATGGGCAGATCCTGTCCGGAAATGGTATGGAGGTGGAAGTACATCGTTACAGACAATAATGATTATTTTTATCGCCTGTTTATATAGGCACTGAGTTTTCCAAAATCATTGTGGGAGTTGATAGGACTGATATATCGCCTACAATGTTCCAGTTATCGTATTGTGTTTGTGCTAGGGAGGCGTAGTCCTCATGAAAGCTATGTTACGCGAAAATGGTACCTATGATCTCTCCATAGACTGCGCTTATGTCTGTTTCTGTATATAACGTAAGCTGAAATATTTGTTGGATCGCAGTATGTCCACGGTATTTTTTGTTAAGGTTAGGGTCTCAAACTCGTAAGTTAAAACAACAGTACGCATTGTTCGCATGTTTTTCTTTTGAGACATATGTATAGATATATTCGACTTGGCAACATCTCGAAGCTTGCCAAAAGCCGCCCATGTTAGCATTATTCTTTTGCGTATAGTTCTTGTGTTTGGTGATCTCTGCTAAGGCTTATTTCATGTCCAAGGTATTTATAATGAGATACATATTTTATTTCCACTCCGTTGATCTGCAAACGTTCTGATGGTACCAAACCAGTCATAAATTTAGTTTTTGATATATTGATCTTCAAACCTACTCCTTGAGATGCTTCTGACAGAGTTGCGAGCAACCCTTTTGTTTGTTCAATACCATCTGCAATCAATACTAGGTCATTAGCAAAGCGTAAGTGTTTCAATCTCTAGCCTTCTACTTTTCTACTTAAATTGTCCCAATTTAACTGGATGAAAAAACAAAAAAATAAGATAGATTTTGTAATAACTGACAGAAGATACATAGTAGATTATATTACAGTACCTACTGGATAAAGTAACAATATGCAGTGATCACAGAATGGTTAGGCCTAAGATAACTCTAAGATTAAAGAAGGAAAGAAGAAACTTAGTTACTAACAGAAAGAACAAAGAAACAAATCGCCACCACTCGAAAACAAAGACAAATACCAGAACCCTATAGATTGAAACTTATAAAACGCAATCAAAAAGACGCCCGTGAAAAATACAATCTGAAAAAAGCGGGAAAAAAGTTAACCAATGAAACAAAGGAATTGATGATTGAAGCAAAGATGCGAAATAGAAGGAAAATACACCATCAACAGACTGATAGTCAAGGAACTAGATAAAACCATATCGAAAGCAATAAACAGACATAAGAAAATACAACACCTAATGTACAAAACCGATAATTGAGGAGAACAAAGGCATAAAAGTGCTGGAACGTAAACTGGCAACTAGCAGAAATGAAGTTGAGAAACTTCAGAGACCAGATGGAAATGAGACAACGAGTAGAAATGAGATACTAACAATAGCAAAAGAATTCTATAAAAGCCTATACGACAACGATCAAGAAGAAATCGAAATGCCCCAAAACCACAAACCAAACATAGGATCCGTAAAGGTGACGACGAAATTATGGTTGAAGCGATAAAAGAGGGTGGTGAAACAGGCCGGCTTCCGGAACTAATGGCCACCTTCATATAATTAAAACCCTAATTAAAAAATGCGCGGAGTATAAAAAACCACTGATTTTAACATTTATTAACTAAGAGAAAGCGTATGGCTCCACCAACATGAATTAATAAAAGCATCCGAAAATTGCCGAATAGACTACACTAAACTCATAAAGCAAGTGTATGACAATGCGACAGCAAATTTACAATTACAAGAAGGCATAAATAAATTCAAAATAAAACGTGATGTGCGCCGAGGCGTTCAAAATACCAACGTGAAAAAAATCTGCAACTATGTCTTTGTTTTGGTGGGACATTTGAGTAGGACACTTGATTATCCTCACTTTGTAAAAAAAAAAAAACAAATACAAATGAATTTGTTAACTAGTTTTGGTAACTGAATAACAAGCATAACCTCTATTGTTCTCTTTCAGGACCAATATCCTGCGTTACAAACTGCCCTTATTGCAACAAGTTGTTCCTTTGTATCGTACTGCTTTCCTTCTTCATAAATTTTATTAACCAACCAATACCAGAGATTGGCAATTATGTTCGAGTTAGATGAGCGGACAGGCCATGATAAAACTTAAACCCATCTGGTTCCCCACATTCTTTCAGCGCTAAGAATAACATTTTTCCTTTCGCCGGTTTAATTTCTCACGATGGGCAGATTGCAACTTGGCTTCCTGGTGTTAATATAACAATTGCGGTGTCTTACGTACTCTTTGGCGCTGCAAATGTGAGCACTTCTTACTTATATTTTTTACTCCAACACTTTGAGCGAAATTCTTTCTATTTCACTAGAATGCGAAGGTTCTCTTAGAATAGCTCGACGTCCCCTTACTGTTGTAGTCATTGCAGCTCAATTTCTTCGATTTTTTCCACTGAACAATTAAATATGAAAAGTAAACAATGAGCGGTAATCGGTGGACCAAACAAATTTAATGACTGAATTAAAAAACAAACCTTTGAACTCAATAAAATGTGCAAATAACGTTTACAAGTGAGTCATCGAAAGGGACCCTAGTGTCGCAAGATTATAAATCTCAAATAACGTAAGGAATCGTATAGATTCAGGCCTGTATTTCACGCTACTCTAATATCGCGTATTATAAATTCAAGTTAAAAATGGACTAATTAATTGCTGCGCAATTAGCAATCACATAAAGTCCTTGCGTCACCTTAAATATTCGGTATCACGACAACTCAAGTGCCTTAATATTCAAAAACAAAACGGTAGTTAAACTTGAAATGACAAAGAAAACAAAGCGTAAGTTAACTATTACAAAAGGGCGGTACTGGAATATACCAAGGTATAATATGGTTACTAAATAAAACGTGCTATAATAAAATGACGTAATACAAATTGACAGCAAATAAAGAGTGAAATATCACAAAGGTTACGAAGGAACCCTACGTAAGTAATTCAACACAATAAATGCTTATTAACCTATTCAGTGACCTGAATTTACATAACACGGGGCAAGTATTATAATAACTGAATGATTCGTACACCTACTAAACGGAGGTAATCATAACAAACCTACCTTACAGGTTAATCAGTGTTGAACATCACTATGCAGGACAGGACTAAAGTCTTCTCGGTTGCATTAAACAGCACACATCACAAGCAAAAAAAAAACGGAACTCCAAAACCATGTATTTACAGCAAACTATAAAATGCTGTCCCCAAATAACCGGCCTCAAAATCGTATAACCATAAATGTATACCCAAACTAATTGACCGTAAATTATAACCATAAATAACTGGCCGTAAAGTTTCCATCAACCAATAACTATAAATCTTTCCATAAATAACCAATAGCCATAAAACTTTCCACAGATAAGCGGCCGTAAAGCTTTCCATTAACTAATAACCATAATACTGCTATATAACCACAAATAACTGGCCGTAAAACTTTCTTCAAATGACCGGGCGTAAAACTCACCGGCCGTAAAATGGGCTGAAAGTCGAAAGGAAATACGTTAGGGGGATTTAAACAAAAATCAAGCCTTATCAGATGGTAAAACCCTTCGCCGAGTAAAGAAAAGATGGACTAATTACAGAAACTTCAGAACGACTACCAGTCAAACAACGGAACTCCCACAATTAAGGACGCACATCAAAGGATAATTTCCACACAAAAGGCACCAGCCAACTGGAAATTTCCACAAAAAAGGGCACCAGCCTAAGGGAACTCCTTAAATATGCTTTTCGCAATCCATTCGGGCCTGGGATAATCCAAATAAAATTTGCACAATAACTAAAAATTTCCCAGACCAGAATACGTCCATCTTGGAGGACTCGACATGCCGGAAAGAACAGAAAATCGAAAAAGATCCAGAAAGACCAATTCAAAAATAGTTTCAAAAATCCCCAAACTTGGAAAATTCCAAAAGGTTACAAGCAAAATAAACTCTTCAGCCGAATAGGCAACCAGAACCACTAGCATGCTTCAAGTGTTAACTAACTATGAGTCGCGGTACAAATTCTGAAAGTCCAATAAAACTGTAACAAACGCTATAGTTGCAAGAAGTAGGGAAAATAGCAGCTTTAAAACTTCAGAAGTCCTAAGGTAGTCAACAATTACTTGAAAAATACAAATAAGATACTAGATGGATTTCAAACGTTATATTGTACAAGAGAATGTAACGTTCTAGGGAGACATTAAGTATATTAAGAAAAAAAGATGCATCATTAACCATACCTCAAAGGTCGCAGATATATTCATCTGTTTTTTTCAAACCACTACTTAAACCGTGGGAGTTGGAGAGACCACATATCTGCAGAAGTGCCAGATACTTTTTGGAAAAGGAATCTGTCGCTGTTTTGGAGTGGCCTGCCTTCTCACCTAAGCTTGATCCTGCCGAACATTTGTGGGAAAGGTCTTAAAGAACAGAATTCGAAGCACTAACTTGGGAAATGTGAAATAGCTCATCTTATCCGTTCTGAAAGAATGGGAAAACATATTCCAAAAAGAAGTCGGCAACTTGATCAGGAACATGCCCGGTCGATTAAATCTTGTATTAAAAAAATTCTTTTTTAAGCATTAAAACATTAATTTGTTTGCCCTCTCATTTGATGGTATTGTAAAATATTCAGAATCTTCTTTTTTTATTTTAATTAAATGGTTTGGTTGCCACTGATTTTTATTTACCATTTCAATTGTTTGAGTAGTGCTTGATAGGAATAGTGGATGATTCTGTTTAAGTTTGGTGTGTAATTTATACTAAGATTGGCGTTTGCAGTAAATAAGACTTAAAATTTCTCAAAATTTAAAGCATTTACGCAAATGTATTAATGAAAAAATTCTAAGCGTGGAGAAAACCCATCTGGAAATCGCGGCGTAGGTAGAAAGTAGTAAATAATTTTATTTCCATATTTACGACCTATTTTTCGAATGCGTGTAAAAGTTTAATTTATTATCCACGAGCAATGTTTGTATTACGTCAATATTCAGGTAAAAATGAAAATTGTATGGATTCTTCTTATTTTAAGTACCCTTAACGTATTTACGTCATGTAAGTTAATCTCAGCGTTAAATTTCGCCAAAAATGTCCAACATAAAATAACATCAAATAATAAAAACATTTTATCGAGTTAGCACATCAAAGTGATACAACAAACACATCGTTGGATACATATAGACCAGAGAATTTATTCCATTTCGAATTCAGAAGAGCTAACAGAACCAAGGGTTATAAACACAACAAGTTAAGAGGCAATAAGAAAACTAAAGCCTCCCGAAAACGCAAAGCTAAGAGCAAGATAATTGGAGGTGCAGTTACGGATATTAGAGAATATCCTTCTATAGTAGCTCTTATAAAAAGGGACAGCAAAAGGACTATATTCCGGGGAGTTGCTAGTATTATTAGTTTAAAATGGGTAGTAACGACAGCAAATTGTGTGGAACGTTTTATAAAGGTGCTACTTTAGCTTTAGAAGTTGGCTAAAATTGAAGAATTAAAAACACAACTAACTTTACTTTTAGTGATTATTAAAGTGTAATAAGTTAATATGTAATGTTATAAAGGTTGCTACGAATTTTCAGGAAGATGCAGTTCATCAAAATAAAGCCTACGTACGAAGTAACACACCTCAGTGGAGGCATTATTATGCGGAACATCGCATTACTTTAATTCGAGTCCATGAAAAATTTTCAAGTAACGTGTACAATTACAATATAGCAGTTCTGAAAGTGGGCGACCCTTTCACTGGTGCGAGGGAACAAGTTGTAAAACTTGCTAACATGAAGTATAGCGTAAATATTTTCATTATAAAATCGAAAAGTTAAACAGAATTATTCAAAATCATTTGAATTGTGCCTGTTTATACAAATAATAGATTTTAAAACAAAGTTGGCTAAATGGAAAACCTGTAATATAATAGGCGATTATTCATGTTAAAGTTGTATACTTTCCATAGCCACCTTTGCTTTATTATCATTAGTCTTTTATTGATTAGAAATAACAATAAAACCGAGTAAAAAACGGCTTTAATTTTACAGTACACTGATAACAGTTCTGCAATCTTTGCCGGATGGGGATCATTAGATCCAGTAAGTTATAAACGATCAACAAGCAATTTCCTAAGATATGTCCGAGTAAAACTCCTAAATTCCAACACCTGCCAACATTTTTTATTAAGGTACAAAATTAATATTTATTTTCAATATATTTCAAGGAATTGAAAAGTTGATTTAAACTTCCAGAACTACCAACATGACTAAATTAACAAGTTGGATGATATTATGTACCTCTGCGTATGGCAAAGATTCTTGTATAGGTAATTTGGGTGGGCCTTTATACCAAAGGGGAACCCTGATTGGTAACATTAATCCAATTGTTAATAAAAAGCAGATTATTACACGAAAAGTTACAGGGATGTTCCTTTGGAGTCCTTCTAAATGTACAAATCAAGCGGTACCGAGTGTTTACATTAAAGTATCAATGTTTCACGAATGGATACTTCAGCAGATGCGAAAGAGGAATCGAAAAATGATACAGAATGGTAATCAGTTTGATTTGTATGATACTTAATTTAATATATTTATATTTTAAGTTTTATGTCTTGTATGCAGTTTTTATGTTCAACTCCATAAATATACATATAAATAAATACATGCAAATTTAACTGCTTCTAATTTGAAATACACCTGTATTTTAAATTCACTAATATTTTCTTGTGTTTCACCGCATATATTTAGTTACAACCTAAATTGATACTTCCGCAATGTGTATTGTACATCCTAGATCTTTAAAACCGCTTAACGCGCCAATTTATTTTCAAAAGTCGGTTCAAGTACTTATAACCAGCTGCTCAAGCAAAAACCACGCGAAACATGCCATACTTCAGTAAATAACTAAAACACGCCTTCGCAGATAGGGTAAAACTATGCGCGATTCGATGAGGAACGAGTCCGACAATAAGCTAGATCGGGTTGGTGCAATAGTATTAGTAAAAATTTCAGAAGCCCGAGTTATCTCGGGTTAGCGGAAACTCTGAAGGGATCGTGAGCCCGGGTTAACTCGGGCGAATGTGTTAAGCGGTTAAACTCCTTCACTTGTTAAATTTTTTGACCATTTATACATATGTCCCTTTGTTTATTCCTATTTAGTATTTTCATTACTTTTGTTTTACTTGTATTAACTTTCATATTTCTTTTCTCTAATGTTTTTATCCAGATGTTTACATATATTTTGTTGCAGATCTTTTGGCTTGTCTGCGAAAATAGCTAGGCATGTCTTTCTGTTTGCACCAGCTTCAGATGTTTGTATCCTACTTGCAACTTTTTGACTTTGGGCGTAATTTTTGAACGATGTTGTTCCTTACTGTTAAATATAGTATCGGACTAAGTACACTGCCTTGTCGTAAACCTTGTGTGGTATTTATAAAAGACTTTAAACTATACTTGTTTTGATTGACTTTTAATCTCGGCTATTAATTGTTTGCCCATATTTCTTTTGTTTAATACTTCGCATATCTATTGTCTTGGTATACGATCAAAGGCCTTTTCGAGGTATCTAGGTGTGCTATCCATGCTTCTACGTTTTAATCTAAAATCTTATTTGTTGCTTGTTTCATTGTAAATACGTGATCTTGTGTACTGTATGATTTCCTAAACCCGCTCTGGAGTTCTATAATATATGGCTCAATTTTAGCTCTCAGTTTTATTTCTAGTATTTTTTCATATACTTACTTTGGATGGCACACTTAAAAGTGTAATGCATCTGTAGTTTGTATAAGCCTTACTGTCTTCATTTATAGGTATTATTATTATATTACAAGTTCTACTTTCCAATCTTGTGGCACTTCTTACGGTTTTCATGCCTTTTTGAAGATATCTAATAAAAGTGCTTCTTCCGATTAACTTAACTAACTGTGCTTTTATATTATCGTTTCCTGCTGGTTTCCTTACTGTATCTGTTCTCTTTCTGTGTTTTCTTCATTTTAGTACCTTTCCAGGGCGTTTCTTTGTTGTTCCTTTTTGGGAACTCTATCTCAGTTTTCTTCTTGAAATAATTCTTCAAAGTACCGCCTCCATCTTCGCATTATACTCTCCCTCCTCTTTAAGTATTTTTCCTTCCTTATCTTTTAATTGTGTTATTTTATGCTTTTGTTCTTTGGCTATACCTTTGCATAATCGATAAAATAATTTCTGGTTTACTATAATTTGAATCTCTTTCCGAATTCTTCCTATGCCTTTTGTTTAGCTTTCGTTACTTTGTAAGTCTCTTATGCTTTCCCCAATTTCTGTTCCTTCTTGCTTTCCGCTTACTTCCTCTTTTATCTCTATTATCTGCCACGTTGTTTGCTTCAATTTTTTTTATTAATTTTGGCTATTCCGCGTGGTTCGTTTTCTGAATTCATTAATCATTAAATAACGTTCATGTATTTATGTTCTAGTTTATTTTGGGGGAGTTTGTCCAATATTTCTCTTTGCTACGTTTTAATTATATACTTTTATTGTCTTATGTTGATCTGTCTTGCTTATTTTACTGGAAACTATTTTTTTCTGTATACTTAAGTTGAATGTTGCTACTAGCAAGTAGTGATCACTAAAAATTTCGGCTCCTCTTTTAACCCTTACATCTATTATTTTGTTCCTGTTATATTTCTCTACCAATATGTAATCAATGATAGATTTCTCTTATCGACTATTGTATATATGTGTACATCTTTGTGTTCGTAAAAAGTAGTGTTTGCTATTATTCGCTGGTTTCCGATGCAAAACTGCATTAACCTTTTTCCAACAAGTTCGTGTGACATTCTATTTCTTTTCCCTACATCCGATTCTAAATACTTCCCTTTAACTTTTGCCACCTCATCTTTGTTTGGTCCATAGATTACTATTATCGTTTGATCCTATTTCCCTATTCCCTGTTCTTTTATTTCTAGCTTCATTATTCTCTCACTTATATAATGTTTGTTTGTAACTTTCTCTACCCTTTTCTTACTTAATAAACACCCAACTTCTTCCCTTGCTCTTTGTCTTTGAGGGACTCCTTCATATACCAAATTATTAAAATACTTGGAGAAAACTCCTAAGAATATAAACCAAGGTTATTTTAATTTTTTTTTCGCTGAAAATTGCATTTGAATTTATTGGGACCGGTCAAGACCTAAGCCGTAAAAGGGTACGACGACGACGCATTTATTGGTCTTTTATTACTATGTCTTGCTTGAGGACCACCATATCAACTATTTGTTTATATCTTTCCTTGTCTTGTGCTGTATGAAGTAGTTGTTCTGCTGTAAGGCCAGTCCATTGTCGAAGGTTCTTGAGCCATAACATTATCTTCCTTCCTACCCATTCCTTGCCTTCAATTTTTCCGTTTAAAATTATTCTTAGCAGTTCATATTTCAAACCTCTAAGAATGTGTCCTAAATATTCTAATTTTCGGCGCTTGATATTATTTAAAAGCTCATTCTTTTTTAATTATAGCCAAAACTCTCTCATTTATTATTCTTCGGTAACACCAGAGTTCAAACGCTTCAATTTGATTCATGGCCACGTTTCGCAGCCATACATAAATACAGACCAAGCATAACATTTCACGAATTTAATTCTTAAAGATAAGTCTAGATTGTTCTTGCTTGTTCGAAATTTCATAAATAAATTTCTTGCTAATTGTATTCGGCATTTTATCTCTTCATCTGGATCTAGACCTTTGTTTAACCAACTGCCTAGATACATATTTAAAGTATTCTACTCGTTCGATGTTCATGCCGTTCAAACTCAAGTTTATTGGTCCAATATTTACTTTACTTGCTACTAACAACTTTTTTACATTTATATTCAACCCCATTATCTTAGTCTCTAGTTAATTTAGACAAATTTAAATGTTTTCAGTTCTCCGAACAAAACAATGAAAAATATTTACTTTTGTTATTTTGTCCTAAATCTGTATGAGGTTAACCAAAGATATTCCTCAGATTTCCTGCTTTTGGGTACACTTGAGTTTTAGTTAAAAATTGTTTTATAGAGGAAATGAATAAAGATGTAGCCGCAGATAAAAATACACTAAGTTGTAAAAAATAATAGGCAAGTTAACCTCTTAATATAGAACAAATATAAGCATCTGTGCTAAAAACACAGTTCATCCAGCTGCATTGCGGAATATTAAACCCGTGACGCGGTTTTTACGTGGATGGGGGATGCTTAAGTGCACTTTTCTGCATGATTTTGCAGTTTTTCCATACATCAAAGCCAAAGTAGCTCGCTGACGTACTTTGGAAATTCTCTACGAGCCATGTACCCTAATTATGAATTATGTATTTATGCCCGGTTCGTCCTGAATACTGAGCAATTTTTGTGTCGATACTCATTAAAAAAAGACAAATGCGCTCCGAGGCTTCTGATGTATGCATGAGGTAAAGTTTTGAAAACATTGACCCTTTTGTGTTTTCTTTTGCCACTACGAGTTCGAAGAAGGGGCGATAATTTAAAAATTTTCCTCTCGTTTCAAATTATCGAAGGAAAGCGAGCGTAAACAAAGCTGAAAAAGTTCAATGTCTGGTTTTAAGGTGGAAGGTAGGGGTGCTGTCACAGTTTTTTTAGTGGATTTTATATACTTAGGTGGTGTAGTGAACTCCGTCGAGATGTCTATGCGATTTAATTTATTTGTAAATTGATCACATGTTTATTTTACTGACAGCCTGTCATAAGCATCTAGTCGGGATTATAAGATATTATTACGTCGTTACACGGTTATAGTTTGTCCTGAAATGACATCTAGGAGTACTATTTTCATTTTCTTCTCTTGAACAACTGACACTTGTGGGTGTTTTCAAATGCGGTTAGTGGAACTAAAGTGGGAAAAATAGCGGTAAAGTTAATTAAAGTAAATGACGTAGGTGTTTTTATCCATTCGGTTAGTTAAAACGAGTCATTTATTTTATTGCTCAGTCTAACTACCCTTCTACAGTTCTATGAACAATTCTATTTTAAATATGGCATGGAAGTCCTAATTACTACTCATAGGCTTTAAATGAAACTAACAGGGTAACCAGGAACGTTTCCCACGTTGAAAACGTACACACATTAAAGTAAATAAAAGTCACTTCCATGAATAACAGGCGTGTTGGAGTGTTCATTACGGTTAGAATTGAAATGTCATTCAAGAAATATAACTGAAGGCAAGTAAACGCCCATTTATAATAGGTTTTTATTGAGGTAAACAAGGTTTTTGGGTTTTCTTAAGTTATTTATAATCTTGAAGACGACGCTCAAAGAGACGAAATTTGTTATTGACATCAATTTTTGCTTACAATTTAAGTATCCTAGTTGATATTGTTTGTTGTATGGTAACGCGTGATCTAAAAGTTTTTCCTTTTTATTTAAGGTTGTTATTAATCCTTACATGGATGCATTTTCTTAATTCACGCGAATATTAATTTAAAAGAAATAGAATACACAACTGTCAACTCAACTATCACTATCAGATTAAAAAGTTCATTTGCTACAAAATATTTTCAAAAATATGAAATGGCGAACTTATGTTTTCAATGTTTTTGCTAATATTTCATTAAAGAACTCAGCTAAAGGTCCAGTTTATATGACATTGAGATTTTACTTAGGTTAGGTTAAGTGGTAACATATGGAAGTTTAATTAATAAATGCTCTGCTTTTTACAATCTAAGGCTACCTTAACCTAAAGATTTCTTGATCAATAATAAAATAGTCATATAAGAGAAACTTGCTCGAAGGTTCTTCTGAGATAACTAATATTTGGCAACAAAAGCACACTTTTAAATGAACAGATAGTGCTAAAGATACCAGAGCTAGCGAAGAGAATTTAATTTCTATTTGGAATGTACAAAGTATGTATCAAACAGGTATGTAAACTTCATAATATCATACAAGAGATGAGATCAAAATCCTAGGAATCAGCAAAGCAAGATGGCCTAACTCCGGACAATGTTCAATCGATAATGTAACAATCTATTACTCAGGAAGTAGTGTCACTCTACACAGAGATAGTGTAGCAATCTTGGTAGATAAAGTAAAAACATATCAAGCCAGACTTAACCTAATGCAAGTATTATGTCCCAACTAAAGATCGTAATCTACCAACAGATAGATGATGTGTTAAAACTAGTGAAACACAGAGACCATAAAAAGTATGTGTCATTTAATTCGAAAATTGGCGTGGGGAGTGTGGTAAACTTCTTAGAAACTATGGATTAGGCGAATGTAATGGTATTAACAAAACGTCTTCCGGATTGGGACCGTGTCATTTTGAGACAAAAGACTCAACGTTTCGCCCACTTTTATAAGGGGCTTCTTCAGGAGGAAAGGGAGCACTAAAAGAGCACGGTAATTCAGCGTGTCAACCACGCCAGAGGCGAAACTCTTTTAGCAAGAGGCAGAAGGGTAGCGGTAACTCAACTTGTCAACCAAGCTAGTTGCGAAACCCTTCTGAAGAGAAACAGAGAAAGCAGCGACTTTATACCGGCCGTACCCGGTCAAGCGTATCCGACTGCGACGACGATTGGTCAGTGGTGGAGGGGTTACGCTTGCAAGGGTAATTAATACATTTAGTTGAAAGATAAAAAACTTTTTTCGACTATTGGTTCCGGTTTTACACCCTTGGCAAAAAGCAGTTTACGTTAGACCAAGTTGAAAAACACTTTTTTGCATATTACCCCTTTCGCAATAGCACCTTAGCTTCAGAAAACCCACGGTTAAGCTATATCCCGAATTTCGTTGAATAGTCTCACCATTACATCATGGCGCCGAGAGCGGTTTTTCTGGATTTTCCGGAAGCAGGGCCTAGACGCCGAACCTGACCACAGAAAATGCTGACTATTTTCCCAATTTACTTGCAACTGTACTTCACTATCCTAAATTAATTTCACTCACTACTGATTTTTTAAATATATTTCTATTTACGTCTTCATCTTGTTGTTGTTGATCTGGTGGTGCTGTGTCCATCTCTTTATTTCTTCTGTAATCTTGCTTCTTCTTCTACTTTAACTATAACATGTGCTATTCCTGTTAAGATACACGCTGCATCATATGATATATTTGTGTAGTTCTAAATGCTTTTAGGAGAATTGCTTCTATTTCTTCTTGTCGGAAAAAGTCGTCATTGTTTGTGTTTATAGGGATTTTTACTATTTCTCTTAGTCTTCTTTGATCTTCACTATCTTCTTCCTCATCGGCATTTAGTGCAAATTATTGGATCATATAAACGTACTTCTTGTATCTTATGGGTATTGCCCGTTTTCTGTCTGTAGTGTTGTAAGTGTGATAGGTTTCCTAATATTTCCTGCAGCTAGTTTGTTTACTTGCCCTCACGTATTACTTCCTTGTTTTATTTCGCATTACTGCTTCCAAGATGTCGTTTTTTCTTCTTTAATTTTCTCCATGTATTTTCTTTTCTCTTCAAAGTGTTTCTGCTTCCTCTCTTCTCTAAGTTTTTCATCGTTTCTGGTTCTCTGATATCTTCTGCGAAGTGCATTGACCTTTTTCGTCATAATAGCTAACTGTCCACCAAGATGTTCTGAACGCTTTTGAGCAAGCCTCTTCTATTGCTATACCGTATTGGCGTATTGTTCTATGAATTCTTCAAGTTTTTCTTCTTCCCTTATCTTATCTTGCATATTTATATCTGTTTCATTTTCTTCAATTAGTACCTTGTTGTCATTTTCGTATATTTTAATAAATTCTTGTTTTATATTTTCATCGAATATTTCCCACGGATTTTCTTTAATAATATACTTTCGCCTTCTTTTATTTGTAGTACCTACTGTTTGTATTTTAAACGCTATCAGTTTGTGGTCTGAACAACTTTCACTTTCATTTACTTTCCAGTCTTTTATGTATCCAGCCATTTGGTCATTTGCAATTGTTAAATCGAGATGGTGTATCAACATCAACCGAAGCAGACAAATGTGAATGTAATAGGACTAAGTCTCATACGATGAAAAAAAGAAGAAGAATAAATATTCGTTTTTGAAACTTTCTATTAATAATTCAGTCAATGTTTGAATATATTTTACTCCAGATAGAAAAATTGGTGGTGATCATAGGGCTGTTATTTTATATTTTAGATCTTACTTTTTTCATCAGGTTTTATTTTTTTGAAAAAATATGCACTTGTTCTTTCTTGATGTAGGTAGGCGAATTTAGTCAGTAACCTTTAACATTTTGAATATAATAAAATGACAATCGAAAAATTGAAATAGTTGAAATATATGAGAACTTCTAGAAAATCACACTGAATTCAATACTTTATATTTTTTATATCTGTGTTTATTTTAGTCTTTGCAAAGGTTTTATAAATTAATTTTCAGATTTTGGTAGATACAATTCTTTAAAATGCAGAAGGTCAAATTACTATGATTTTGTAAGTTGATAATGCTTTCATATTAAATTACATTTTTCTAAAAGTCAAGATTCAGTCATAAAAATTATTTAAACTACCCGTTTTACATCAAAAAGATTTTAAGGATGTAATAACAGTTTTTTTTTCTGAGGCCAATTTTTTTAGCAAAAAATAAAATATACCAATTTCTACGTAAATATACAAATAAATCTCGTTCCTATAATGACTGAAATTTTCGGTTATTTTCTTTTTGTATGGTTATTTTAGCAAATTTAGGTTCTATTTGAGTACAAAGGGGAAGTATGGAAATGGGTAGAATAAGGAAAAGCTTCGAATTTAAACGCAACCAGGAAGTTGTTAGAAATGTCTTCCTAACCGGATGTATTTCCTGGCAGGGTTAAATAAGGTGTAAATAGGTCGGGCATTTATCAGCTTGTTGAGCCTGTGATGAGCGAATAACAGATTATTTCAGCCTAGTTAACTATAACTATATTTTCAACTAACTTTGGTGTGGAATAAATTGAAGGCAGACGGGAAATATATTCCTCTATATCATAAGATAAAGAGCTTTGTGAAAGTTAGACGAAGAAAAGATTCATTATAAAATTAAATGTATGATCGTAGAAAGAAAACTTTATGTAAATTTAACATGTTTTAAGCTTACGTTTTTACGAATACGAAGTCAGTAATTTTCTCAAAAAGCAGGCAACTTCTTAAGAACTTATGTATTACCTACTAATTAACGTTAATTTATCTCTAAAATTTTGCGCAGGCTGAAAAACAAAGTACAAAGCCTTTCTTTACCTACCTATTTTACATTTAATTAGGAGACCTGTTTGTGCACTCCTCGTGCCATATTTATTGAAATTTAAAGCGTCTACCCTATTTTTCAGTCTTTAACTTGTTTTGTTCGAATTCAACAATTATGAAGCAAAAGAAAATCCTCTGCACGTGTGATTCTTCTACTTATTTGGGTGTTTTCAAAATAAATATTTACTGATGAGTAATACGCATTTTCTCGAATAATAAAATTGAAACAACCAAAAGCTGTATGACGTTTTTCACGAATGTAACTGTCTCCGTCGATAACAATTCAGCTAACATTATTTTCAGGCGGATGAATGACAACAAAAATAATCACCTTTAATGGACTCGTAATCTAAGCTGGGTTTTTCATTGATACCGTCAGCCAACAATTGCCAACATAATCCTGGTGACCTTTAATAAACAAGAACGTGAAACTGAATAAGAAATAGGTCCTCAATTATACTTCGCCCACACAGGTATCCCCGTAACTGGATATCCGGTTGCTGTAGGGTGGTTTCGAAATTAGGTCAGAAATTCATCGCCATAAAAGCATCCTAAGACTAAATTTTCGCACGTCTAGGGAATTTGGTGGGTTATAACGTTTACATACTTAAATGTAATATATGCCTTTTTTAGAGGCATATGCTGTATTTATAGCAATATTTCAGTTCTATATTTAGCGAGGGCGTTATGCAACGTACAAAACTTTTCAAAACTTCTCTGTAAGGAAATGTTTCGTAATATTCCTAATCTTTAATGTACTTAACCGTTTGCTCGGAATTTTAAGATTTCAGATGGGTTTCAGGGTGATAATGTGGAGAAATGACAAAGAGGAACATTAATGAATGTACAGTTTATGAATGCATAACTTCTAAAATGTGCTTTCCTGTTTATTTTTAATAACTTTTAACATTACTTCTGATGATAACCACTACGTTACAATATATTTTCAAAAATAAATCCAAATTTATTTCAAATAGCTCTTCTTCTTCTTCCTCTTATGGCCGAAGCCTAGGCCGATGGCCTGTTAGAAACTCGTAAGAACGAGTTCTGTGAGCCCTCTTAGCACGTATGCTGGGCAGGAGGCTAACCTAACCCATTGAAAGAGGGTTAGGTCCATTTATCAAATTAACACTCGTCAGAAGACGGACCTTCATCTACCGTTCAGTAGGTTATCTGTTGTTATGAACTTCTCAAGTTACCTGGGTCCTAAAATTTATAATTGTCTACCTGTCCATATAAAACAAAGTGAAAGAATTACATCATTTAAAAAACTGCCCAGATCTTTTTTAATTGACAAGGGTTTTTACAGTCTTGAAGAAGTTTTTGAAACTAAAAAAAATATTTGTATGTGACACTCGTTTATTTCCTATTGCTTTTTTAAGACTTTGCGATAATTCTTGATGTGATACCGTTCACTATATGTATATTACCACTGTTGTTGACACTGCTTATATTACATTTTGTAATCTTTGGCAATAAAATTATTGTCATTATTATCATGATAGATAGCTGAATAAAATATATGAGTGGTTTCCACGAGGAAAAAGAAGAACAGATCGAATTAACATTTAAATGAAAACCTACGTAAATGAAGTAATGATGGACCAAGATCTAAAAGAGGTCGTCTATTATGGAAACTGAAAATCCATAGAGGAGGAAAAGTAAGAAAAATATTTGACAACAACTTTCATCTAAATAAATAAATCAATAAATTCCAAATATTGTGTGCCAGTCATGTTAGAATCCCTGCTGTAATAAAGTGGTAACATTTAATCAACTGTTTAAAGCATACCAAACAATTTGAACCCGTAGCCTTTAATTTAGTAATTAAAAGAGCCACGCCGTGCACGCTTATTTAAAATGATATTTTATGGTTATATGCACCCCGACATATTTCATTATTAAATACGCAGCTTTTATATTCGTATGTGTGAAGCGTGTGTAGGTGGTTAATGTCTGTATTGTTCAATTTTATCTGAACTTTAAAATGAGGACAACGAGGTCGTGTAATATACTTTTTAGTGTCTGTTTCTTCTCTGATTGCACCATGGGGAGAAGTGAAAAAGTGGAAAATTTCCTTCGGTTACGAAATGTTATTGTTATATTGTAATTAACTGTAGTTTAACACATAGCAAGATTTTTGTTAGTTTTGTCTTTCAGTCTTTCTTAGAAAGGTATTTCGAAAAGAAAAAGATTCAGAAATCATACACTTTTTTCTTGTGGTTATTATATTATTTATTAACTTTATTTCTCAGAAAGATTTTCAAAATTTATATAATTTATGACAGATTTCCTACAGATTGCGAAAAATGAATAATAATTGTCAGATGTACTCAATTTCTGTTTAATCGACCGATTGTTAAGGGAAGTGTAGAATCTGCAATAACAAATTTCATTACGTAAATTTCTCGTAACCTTGTAGTCGATTTCTGCTACATTGAGCATGAAATTCTTACATAACGTCTCCAAAACAAAATTTTATAACTGTCACGTGAAAATGATTGGTTCGTATTCTACTGCTCTTTGTTTTGTTGAGGAACGTGGCAATTATTTTATTCTGCTGTACATTCAGAAAAGGAATGACTTTCGTGAAGTCTTCTTATAAAAGTTTGTCTTTTCTATTAAAACATAAGAACGTTTCTCCATAAATGATCTGCTAAATCACCTGCGTTAAGTTGGTTAATTCTTTCACTATTTTTATTTTTTATATTTATTAGGTGCAACTTTCAATTCTTTTCTTAATAAAGGTGTTACCTGTACATTTAAAATAAATGAGATTAGTTTTAACGAAATGTGTTTGTCACTTTTCTCATTTTACTTTACCCCAAGGGATGCTTGGGGATATCAAACTTTTTATAGCAAAACAGATAAAATCAAAACAGATGAAACTGTCGGAAGTGAAACTTTTCTCGACTAGGAAGTCGCACGCATATTGCACAAGGTTACCTTAAGCTGAATAATGGTGATCGAAAGAAGTATTACAAAAATATTTTTTTAGCTATCGTCCGTGAAAGGTCGCTGTCCTTTTGTTTTCGCCTTCTTTGCGTTTAAAATTTGTCTGCGTCTACACAGTTACAACGTTGTATGAGAAAAACTAGTTTTATTTTGTTTTTTACTTTAAAGTGGTGAATAAACTAATTTAGTGATTAAATTTTTAAAGAACATAAATTTGGTGGATTTTAGGAATTATACAAAGTTAAAACAGGTGTACTGGTTGATTTATTAAATTTTTCAGCAAGCCTGATTGTTAAAAACAAAGCCAGTTCCTTAGATTGGTTTCCATAGTTATTTATTGTTAATTACCGTTGTTATGTGAGGACCTCCTTTTTATAATGGTTTTCACAGATCAATAGTTTTTAATAACTGAATACTGAATGTTATTTTCGCATTAGAATTCAAGGAAATGGAAAACGGATATTCATACTTAAGTTTTCAATAACGAGTTTCCTGAAAAGTTTCCAGGAGTTGCAGACTTTACTAAAAAATAAGGGAAGCCAGATCAAATATTGACTTACAATTTGTTGACCACTATTTTATGTTCATTAATATGTTGCACATATTGTTTTTGCTTTTTATTTCTTTACGGTACTCGATTTAACCCCGACAGAAAAACTTGTACAACGCAAAAAATTAAATGCTGGGCTAATGATTTAATCAGATACCATAGAAGGCCCTTGACTTCTGTAACATACTCAGACAGTGATACCAGGATGTGTGCCCCGGGGTGGCCAGAGAGGCCCGCCTCCCGTAGCTCTGTTCCATCGGATTTGTAATTCTTTAAACCAATTTTGACAGGAAACATCGTTCTTTAAATCAAGCCTGGCTTTATTTAATTTTTTTGAGCAATGAATACTCTGTGTCACCTGCGTTATACCAATAGAGAATACTATATTGCATGAGCAAAGTAATATGATTTTAATGTAATGAGGTTGGAAAACAGTGATGCAGAAAACCAATCGAGAAGATTGATGACTAATAAGAGAGAGAGAGAGAAGGTTACGAAGCTATACTTCCAGTTTTCTGTCTCTATTTGATTATTAAAGGAAGTCATGTTATTTACATTAAAACTACGTTTATATTTAAACTGTTCTCTGGATTTAGGTATTTCATGTTCTATTGATAATAACTTTGGATAGTGATCGGAAAGGGAATGTGTTATTGCTTGACGATTTACATTATCGTTGTAAATATTTGAGAATGTTATTAATCCTAGTACCCGAAGATCCCATCACTCTAGTCATTTCATTTACATGAGGGAAAATATTAAATGCTAAAAGTAAGGTTAACATTTCAGCAATCCTTTTATCAATATCTGCAGTTGCCACAGATAATAATTAATTTTTTTTATTGAAAACAAATTGCAATCATCATTTATTTAGTCTTTCTATAAATATTGCAAAGCCTCCTGTATTTCCTCTTTATTTTAATACTGTAAGCTATCTCTGATATGCAACGTTGCCCTGATAACCTGCGTAAATACATTTGTAATTAGCAAGTATTTAAAGCCTAGTGAAGATTCTTCGCCATTTATTTCACACAAATTTTACTTAGACGAAAACTTATACGAAATTTATTCAAGAAAAAAACAAGAAAATTGCATTTAAGTGAATCTAGAATTTTCATTAAACTATTTTAGTAGTCAGAACCAAGAAATGATTTTTATGTAAATATCGTACGTGCTAGGGACAACCTTCCTGTTCATTGAAAACTCGCTATATTACGAATACGAATTCATATTTTACTATGAAAAATTCGTAATAAATGTGAAATATGGAAGCTATTTCCCTCGGTTTTCGTTGGTGAAACAGCCTATGCTCGAACACTTCCGGCAGGAGGAATTCAAAACTATTTACATGTAAATATGATAAATGAGTTCTGTTCAGGATGTCCGATTTTATTTTTCTGAGCTACACAGCTTTTAGAGTTTATGAAGGTTATTTTATGTCTTTTGAATTCTGAAGTTTATCAAATATTTTTCCTAGTATTAAAATTATAAAAATTATATTTACGCAAAACACTGCAAAAAATATTTTTCAGCCTAAGCTGGAGGTAACCTTGATTTCTAGCTGAGACTAATTTCTTAAGACTCCACGGCCTTGTTTTTTTAATCTAAATTCATTTATTAATTTACAATGTAGGTTAAATTCGATTATGTGTTAGGGCCATTATTCAAATTAGGATTACAAAGGTATCACATAACATAATATAATAAATCTCTTCTTACATAAACCCATCTGCTACCTGTTATCTGTTGTAAAGCACCTTGACATTTAGAAGCTTAAACGAGGGGCTTATTCAATAGCAGAATAAGTCTGTCGATGATTTGCTTTCTATTCCAGCATTCTGTTTTTGCGAAACGGAAAATGTAAATAAAGCCAATAATGGTGGGATGCGTTGACCTTTTGGTTAGTAAATCTAAACCTTACGATCTATTCAAAACGAAAACTTTTAGATAGATTTTCAGTAAATACCCAAAGGCACTTCACCTACTGTTGTATTTAAAGTAAGTGCACCGACCTTAACAAATTAAATGTGGAATAAAACATATTTATGGTGAAATAGGAAGTTCTATGTCGAAATAATATGAAATATGAATAACATTGGATTTTCAGATAATTTTCTGATCATTTAGGTTAAATAAGTTGAGTCTGTGTAGGTATTTTCTAATAGGAAGCTTTATTAATTTATATTTAAAATTTAGTTAAAAGCTTTTTATAATCAAAATCTATCTATCTATTTATCCTGTAGGTCTGGCGTTTTTCTAAAATTGTTTTCAAACAATTTCTATCTAGAATTAATAGATTGTAAAAATTATTAATTCAAAGATACTAAAAAATTGGACAGTACAAATAATTCTAACTGAAATTCGCTTCCCCAAATACATAGTTTAAAATGACAACAATAAAATTTGCAATTTCATCTAAACCCTGCAAGTAGCTATATTTAGAATTTATCATGAATATTCACAAAGAACGTATTCTCGAGTAGAATTTTAAAGCAAATATAAAGTTTATTTAGTAAATGCTTTTGATCCACACGGATTTTGCCATCAAGGTTAAAGTTTTCCATTCGACACCTAATAAAACATTTATCAATATTTTGTCGGTTTACTTTACTTTAATATAATACACTTAGATCTTAAGGTGTACATTTATTTATAAGTTAAGTAAATCAAAATTAATAAAAATTCAGAAAATGCAAGTCATGAATCAGCATCCGGCTACAAATTTGTCGTAGGCATCGAAATGGGAACGATTCGTCGACGCATAAACGATACAACTTTCAAAACCCCATTAATATGTGAAAATTTTTAATTTATTACCGTTCCCAGGCGGCCAGACTGATGCTATTTGAATATGTCGATGATTCATAATTAAAAAGTAATGAAAACGCCGCAGACACTGTTTTATTTGTTCTATTTTTTATGTCTGCTATATTTAAAGTTTGTGCTTAAATAAGATGCGCTTTAAAATCACTTATATCAAAGATAAAAAGGTTTTATGATGGAAGATTGAAATTTTTTTTAATACAAAACAAAATTAACTGACAAAGTTATTTCAGCTTTTAAATAGAAAAATATTAGTTGGTTCTAGTAGCTTAATTTGATTTGATGAATTTTTAATTTTCAGCAACATTTGGAGGAATACAACCTAAAAATACCAAGACTATTATCACAGATAACAGTTAGAATATATTGAAAAAAATTCTTTTTTCAACAGTAAAAGCCCGAGACCTTTTATTTTTATCGGTAAAATTTCATTTTGTACGAAAACGAAGTTGCCATGGAAAATGGACGAGACTAGGCCTACATTAATTAAAAACCCGCTCCCGTAGGGCAAGGGTTTTTTTATATAGGCCTAGTCGAGTCCATTTTCTTATGGCAACTTCGTTTGAGTGATACAGGAATCACCCAGCTCTTCTAATAATTAACCCTTTATCGATTTATCGTCTTATCTAAAAATTACATAACTTTTTGCTTGTTTGCTTCCATATGCGGGCCGTAGATAATCAGTACATTTAAACAGAAAGCCCGTTTTGTTATTTCTTGCCACTTCATTAATCATTTAAAATTTTCTTCGCTGGTATGGTACTCTCGCTTGTGTATTTTGATTGTTTGTCTGTCTATAACAGTTTGACATTTAAAAACTGGAAATTTCCTAAGGGAGGTAGGTTATTAAAGGATTAAGTCTAAGCCAAGAGTATGGATATTCTATATCCCTTGGTATAACTGGCTTGTATAACTGAAAGAGCAAGTTACAAAACAACTGCATTTAATTCTACATCATCCCTCCTACTCTTTTTCTCGTTATTTCTACTTATTACTGAAATAACTTTTGTTTTTAAAATTCTGATATCTAGCTTTCTATAGGCCCAGATACATATGTATTAGTATCTACCTATTTTCCAAGAAAAATATTTAAGATTAAAAATTAGGGCATCATTTAAAAAACTTCATGTGAAGGCTGTATAAATTATGTCAATAAGCGAAAAGAAGTACCTATAACTTAAGGATAATTTATTAATTTTGTAAAACCAAAATTTTTGTTGGGCTTCATCTCAACTAATATGCCGGAAGAACGATTACAGCAAGTTTTAAAACTTTTGTAATAATAAACTGATGTGAAAATGTTCTTCGGAATTACCAAACGTAAAGTGGTCGCCCAAAGTGTGACAATTCCTCGTCAAAGAATACTGGAAAACTGGAAAACTTTTAACAATTTACTAAAGAAATTGTATTGTTTTCATATAAGTTAGATGTTGTCGATTCTTCTTTTCATTTCTTGAACAGAAATTGATCTAAAGGACAAACATCAAAGGCAAATATTTACAAATGCAAATGTCTCGTGAATACCGAATATCCATTCCTTTAACCGTCTGTATTGATACTTCCACCACCCACATAACAGAAATGAGCCGTAAATTTCTTACATCATTCGGGATATAATTTAAAATTGTTCTCCGACAAAGACAATATTTACAACGTAGATTTTCGTATTACCTTATTTATGCTCCTGGGATATCCACTTAAACGATGACCCCGGAGTACTCGAAGGGTGCTATCGATGATTGAGTGCTTACAAGCAATTTCATCAAGTTTCCACGGCGCAGTACAAGGTCTGACCTTGTTTATTTATATCATAAATCTCAACATTGTATCAAAGGTTAGTGACATATCATTTTTCAATTTTTCGTACAGATCTTTTATAAGGAAGTTCATCGTTTGCAAATCTTTTATAACAACCACTTTTTCTCTCTCTCAAAAGGCCAAACAAGCACTCTCCAAAGTGTAAAAAGGCACTTTTATTGGGCTTTTTTACAAAGTCAAAGCAAAGCCTTTCATGAAATGCCAATTAATTTATCCGGAGAAATATTGAAATTATTGCGTCCTCTAAATTCGTTCGTTCACCTAATATATTTTATCGCTTAATTATTTTAAGGGTTTATCGATTTCAGGTGCTTTTCTAAAGATAACGACAACATTTGCAGGTGTATTTGTGGTGTTAATACGTATTTTAACAACGTACACTAGCTAACACCGATCATGTAGGCTTATTTATGTGTGCATTTGACCTTGAATAGTAAATTTACAAATTCCGAAAAAGAAAATAAATCGAAAGAGAAAGGTTTGCTTTGCGTTGTGCATTATTAATTTCTGTATGCATTTTGATACGTACATACGGTACATAAGCTCAAACCTCGTCCTTAGTACACGTATCAATGGCAAGACTTGCATCATTACTTAATAAGTTAAGAATGATTAAATAATTCCATTAGCAGGTATATTAATAACAACATTTATTGACAATCAGAGAGAACCTTGATTTATTCATAAGCTTTAAGGTTTCAAACTTGGAATACTCCGTTCCAAATCGTTTAATAACTTTTGACTTTAATCCCCTGATAATCACCTTAAAAATGTTGACTGATTTACTGGTACGGAAATTCCTTGCGCGGGTTTCCGGACAGTCCCCTGAATATTTATTTTCAGATTGCAGATTTTCAAAATTTATGGTTCTTTTAACATTGAATTTTAGCTCGAACACATTTAACATATTTAAATCTATCATAAACATCTATATTTTATCAATATGGTTGGTCTTTATTTTTTTGTCTTATTTTTGCACTAAATGTAGTAGGATAAAGGTTAAATATATAATTATAAACTGGTAGTTTTATTAAAATGCTAGTTCTTCGGTCGTGTTTCTAACAACACGCAAAATCAAGCGCGCTTGGCTTTTGAAATTAAATACAAAACTAATTATATAAAGAGAACGCACGTGTACGTATGAATGCTGCATACATGTGGCACGTTTCTAAATTTCATGAAAAGGGTTGAGCCTCAAATTATGCGGAAAATGTAAATAGGTGAACTGTTATTAATTTTATTAAAATGTGATAAAATTTATCCAGCTCAACGTGACCACTTTATTAGGTGATTAGGTAATTCTATGTTTCATATTTTAGTGTTTTTATAAATTTGCAACTTCTGATTGAATATCAACCAAATTTTCATCATTTTCGTCATATTCAAACCCTCCCTAAACACTCTTGTAGAATTCCTTAACCATTTCCTCTTCTTAGGACCAGATAGTAGACTAAGGCAAACCATATGCGTACTATAATTGATGCAGTTCAGATAATAGGCGATAAATAATCAAGACGATTCGTTTAACAGTATTTATAAAACTAAAAGCAATAGTTGGAGATGCTATAGTCAAACACAAAATTATAACCTATGATATTTTACTTTTCTACTACGGTTTGTATATATTTTTGATTCTATCCATTTGCCAAATACAGAGATTTTCGTATACATACCAGGAAGTACTACACAGTATGGACCCCACGATACTATTCCTAAAATTTAAAATACAGTAAATATGATGATCATGTTATAAATGTGTGGTGCTTTTATACCGATCAGCTTATTATTTTGTACCAAAGGGCCACCAGAATCACCAAAACAAGCATCCTTACCACGTGCTTTGGCGCAGATCATTTGATCGGTTATTGTTACACGCATGGAACTATGGTTGAAAATTATTTGGATTCAAAAATTAATGTAAATTTATTAGTTGAATTTGTTGAATGCCACGTATTTTTACCTAAACATTTTCTTGCAATAATCAAAATCTACGATGTTTATGTTAACATATCTTAGACGATATTCTACACCATCTTGTCGTCTTGCCGTTGTTCTTCCCCAACCTAAAACTGTCACAAGGCTGTTGCTTACGTACTGAAAAGAAATTCAATGTTTATTTGTCCAAGTTTATGCAAGCCACTATTTAAACGATTAAAAGTTTTGTTATTATGATATTTTGAATATCTTTATTTATCTTCTTTTTTACCTTACTCTTCCGCACTGTTTCTTCTTGCCATTCAAGTCTTAACATGCATTTAAAAGCTCATAAAATAGTGCAGTGCCTTCCCTAAAGTAAAATCTTTGGAAATATGTTTAGCATGGTAATAAGGATGGTGGTAAAGGTAAAGGTCCGCACGAGGGAGCATGGCCAGCAACATGTAGGGTTAAGGCCTCTCAAGTCGCTTTTCATACTTCGGTTGTTTCGCACGTTATACGTACGGTGTGGTGTGGTAAGCACCATGCCTTCAACAACCGCCTGCCTCAGTAATGTGTTTCAGTTCCCAATTATTTTAAAATCAATAAGGCAAAAATTAATGATAGAATTTCTAATTGACATAATTTAGAGGAACAAGAATGTGAATATCGGAGTTAAAATCTGAATTTGCAAAACTTGTACCCGTTCCATAATGACAGACTCTGCAAAGACAAGAGCAGATACCTCGCTCACTAAAGAAGAACCTCGAATCACTGAAGTAAAAATTATAGGAGTGATATTCAGGACACACACTCTATGATAGAATTCGAAATGACAACAGTAGAAACAGACGTGCAATGTACAAGACGTTGTGAGATACAGAAAAGAAAGAAGAAGAAATCTGAATATAACCAACCATGAAAAACACGTTCACTTAGAAGACCATTAGAAAACATTGGACGTTCAATGCTGGTCGCACGAGTAACCGTGGGAAGCCATACAACGACGGAAGTGTTGTTTACCCGCATCTAAAAATCAGCAATCTTAAATCTTAAATCTTCACTGTCCTTAAGACATAAATTCTTTGTGAACGATATCTCGGCAATTAAAAATATACAATAATCAGCGGTTTGATTTTTGATAAGCTTTTTTTAATTTCCTTTGGACGTATTGACTTGCTGGTGTACTCCACTCCTCACTTTGACCTACTTTAGTCGATCGTAGTCAAAAACCGTGATTTGTTGCGTTAGGATTTACTCAAAGAAGTCTGGTACATATTCAACAAGCTCAAGATAGTAAAAACACACCACCTTTCGACTGTTCTTCTGCTTTACAGAGAAGTTCTTTGGAATCATTTTTGGACAAAGTTTCCACAAACCCAAGAGGAGTTCAGTTTAAATGTCATGAACGTTTTGGTGATTCAAAATTTAATTCATTACTAATAATTCCCAACCTCAAACAAGGATCGGATTTGAGGATTTCCATTTTGTGTATTGTGCAACCCTCAAGTACGGAGTTCATATGGAAATGTCTTGTGGCACACCTAAAAATCTGCGAACTTCTGTTTCAATATTTCAAAAAGATCTACCGCGTTTAACATAAAATGTATTAACATAATTCCGACCTATAGTCTTTATATCCGTGCTACCAAAATATACACGCGTGAAATATGTAACTTTGGACCGATGTGGTATTGTCTTTACGTTGTTTCTTCTTCTTCTTCATTTAGTGATGGGAATTAGCAGCACTCAGGTCGTAGGCCCTAACCCTGATTTAAGCGATCGATACCTAACCCAAAGCCGCGATCTTGTCCATAGAGGCATTTTGTATACTATTGGGTTCTAGAAGACCGGCCCCAAATAGGCGATTCCTCGGGAGAAGTAATCTAGATTATTGCAAAAGCAGATGAAGCGCTGTTTCTTCTACCCCATTGCAGAACTTGGGTCTTCGAAAAGGTCCATCAGCCGCGAATATCCTCTGAATAGGTACTTTCTGTTAAACTTAAAGGGCTGTTGGGACCTAGCTTTGGAAAGTCTGCGGAAGAGTTTCTTCGTTTGACTCAGCCCGGGGAGCGAAGCCCAGTATGAAATGAACTGAGAGTGAATCCAGTCTCTCACTGTTTGCTGAATGCTTGTTTTAGGTATACCTAGGGCTGGTTCGGAGCGTAGAAATGTTCTAAGAAGCCCTCCCTGGCTAGGTGATTGGGCTCCTTGTTACCTAGAATGTTAATGTGTCCAGGCACCTAGATTAGTTGAACCCAGTTGACTGATCCAAGCTTCTGCAGAGCCCGTAGACATTCCTTAATCAGTTTTGATTTGTTTTTTTCAGAGTTTAAAGCTTTGAGAATTGGTTGACTACTACTGTGTTAACCAACTATTGAGAAAAAAATTCAGCTTCGTTAGGTTGAACAAGTTGAACAAAATAGAAGATCGTATATTTCCATAACCTTAGACCCGATAAAACAAAAATAAGCACAACAAAAGGTGTCTACTTTTCTCCGCTAAGATCGTTTTTCCTAATATTTCATCCAAACCTAGTTTTTCGCCATTGATTGAGTGGTCTCATATTTCATAAAAGAAGGGATGAATTACATATATCTATATTTTAGGAATTGTTTGTTATGGACATTAAGTTAAATGAAAGGAAATAGATTTTTGCAACAATGGTTGATTAATAAATTACTTACTACATAGTCACTCCTGACATAAGGAATAGGTTTCTCATATTTTGCTGAAAAAGGTTCTTTTACTTTTATCACTCCTATGTCGTAATCCATGCTTGTTTCTTCTGTAAGGGCATGCTTCTCATGAAAGTACATTTTGATAATGAGATGTTGGTTATAATCCTCTGCCCATGCAGTGCTATTACCATGGGCATATAATCGTTTTTCTTTAAGATCATCCTTAAAGGTACATCAACATTTTTATTTTAAAAAAAAATCTATTATAGGTCGTATATCATCACTCGACGAGATGCCGGATTTAAGTACTATTAATGCAATTGACAGTCTGATAGCATTAACTGGTCTTAAGTTTTCACTAAACTGGTCAGGTATATTGATCTTGCCGAATGGTAATGTACGGCCCCTACATCTAACATAAGTTTATTTATCTAAGCTTGAGGACACCAAGTACCCCAACACGCGTTGACTGCTGAAGTAACTTAGCATTCCGCTTAGAATTCTTTAAATTTATAAATGTTTCAAATTGTTATACTATTTATAAGTACACGTATCCTTCACATACGTCTTCAAAATTATCCTTGCAATGAGCAGCGGTGACCAACCATCTTGGGGTAATAATAGTAGCCCCACAAATAAACCATTTTGTTCCATTATCCTTCATTAGACTTGCCATGTATGGAAAATTTGCAATATCTGCCAGTTTTCCACCAATTATTCGGGATAGTTTATGGGCTTTACCATTATGTATATCATCCAAACATGTTGAGGCATTCACTTGGTTTATTCGGTCAGTATGTGTGTGACAAAAATGTTTTCTGATACTTTGACCTTGACGGTGTGCTAAATATACAATAATCAGATTTTTAAATGGCTTTCTTAGAGAATTAAATTTTAACTTAAAAGCAGGCGGAGGAGGCGGAACAATATTAAGAATATTTGCTAATTAACGGATTCAAAATATTTGGATAAATAAAAACTCAAAAAGAAAGAATATACATAACGCAGATTAGGAATATTAAAAAACACTAGATCTAAATCGGAAAGTAGAATTTACGACCTTTTACCTGCTATGCATCCTTTCAATAAAGTTAAAATAAGAAGTAAATGTATAATTATTATTGGTTTGAAAACCATGGGTATATGATAACAGAACTAATGCGAGCGTTAAAACCAATTATTTTATAATCACTGAGTTCTTTAATAATGAAAAATTTTGTAATCTATAGCAATAGGTTCAAAAATTAATATTTTACTGCTCCTAATATTTTTAATAGTTAATAAACTGCGTATACCTAATATACCTATACATTTAGACAGTGGCAACTCGTGTAAATACGACTTGGAGGGTCATTTGTATTATCTTATAAAAGGCAAATTCTAACTTAGTAGTATTAAAGTTCCTTGAGCCAGTACATGTTTCTGTCTTCATGTTAAACGCCTATCTAGATGTACGCCCAGGAATCTGACTTTGTACGTCTGAGGTATGTGATTGTTGTTACGGGTAACAGAGAGAGGCGTTGAGTGTTTTATAGTGAAAGTAATTTGTACTGACTTATCTTCGTTGACTTTTATTCGTCAACCAGATTCAGGTATCCGTGAAGAAACATTGATGTTGTGGCTAGATTTTCACTACACTAGAGTACTGCTGTATGAGCAAGCATTCCCAATTGTGTTTGAGGTGCGACTGGTAGGTCATAAGTAAACAGCAAATACATTAGAGGTCCAAGTATGCTGCCTTTTGGAACTCCGGCCTTTATTTCTTCTAATTGAGAGATTTCGTTACCAACTTTAGTTTTAAAAAAGCGGTCTGACAGGTAGGTGCGTAATAATGAATAATACTGGTGTGGCAGAAGTGTCTTTATTTTCTACAGTAGATCTTTGTGCCATACCTTGTCAAATACATTTACTCACGTCCAGGAACTCTACATTACAGTCGAGTTTTACTTCAAGAGCTTTGAATTTGATTGGCGGTGACATTGCTGTATCGTTGAGTGCTATCTGGTAACTATTCATCTTGAAGCCAACCCTCATTTATTGGTTTTGTTATTAATTTTTTCAGTAACCAGTAATCCGATGAATATCTGACAAACCTAAGGTTCACCGATGATATTGTCCTATTTTTTAGTAATATGGATGAGATATAAACAATGATCTATGATCTCAAAACTGCAGCGCAAGAAGTAGGGCTCAGGCATAACATCTTTAAGACCAAATTAATGATAAATCAGGAAAACGGCTGACAAATACAAATGGATGGAGATCAAATAGAAATGGTGAACGAATATACATGTATATGTATTGTTGTGATATTTACCCACATTTAACTCAACAAAAACTCTTATTCCTTGAAAGGAATCAAAAGATAAATAAATTAAGCAAATAAAATAGTTGCTGAGTAAATATCGGTTTTGTTAATTTTTAATGTTATTCGGGATGATAGCATACTTAGCCGCAAATATTTTCAAAATGACTACGATGTACAGATGGAAATATTGGAACTATTATGGTACAATCCAAAATATATAAGAAACGCGGAATTCAAACTAATTTTCTTCAATAGAACACAAAAGGCTATCAATGGAAGTGTAAATCTTCTTGTTGATCTTACTACCGCTATAAAGGTAACCCATTATATTTTTTTAATAACAACTTTTTAAAAATAATCAAAGGGGGGAACATCTCAAGTTTTAAAGTTTACATTTCATTTTTTTTCAGTTGGCAAGATAATATATTCAGTCACTTACGTTTCAGATTGAAGTGCAGTTTTACAAACTACGAAGCAATGAATATCGTTTTTTTTTTCCATAAGTGTAATGAGCTAAATACCAAAAAATGTTACCAATATATGTCGTTATCCACATAAAAAGGTAATTCTCATTAGTTATATCTTCAGATAATTAGAAGTACGGTATTTTTCAGGGACATTACTATATTCACAACTTGGTTCCAGACTTCTCAAAGTTTCCACCTAATATTTTAAGGCTTTTAAGACTTTAAGGCCTTCCCTTTCAATATAGATACAACATTCAGGGCCTGTTGCATACGGTTCCTGACTGTATTGGCAAATCTCCCTTCTACTACTATAACGAGATCGTCGGCGTATCCTAAGCGAGAGAACCCTTTGCTGCTGAGCTCTTACATGACAAGGTTCCATAACAGGGTAGAGTGAACCTGTGGCCACCCTCCTACCACCCCGACTGCCGCAGTTTCATCCAGCAGTAATGTGTAGGCTACCCTTCCTCTCAACATGCAGTCTATCTACCTGCAGTATGTCACCTCTAGTCCAAGATCTCGTAGGGCTGTTGTTATTGCTTTGAAAGATGTGTTGTCAAATGCTCCTTCTATGTCTAGGAAAGCTCCAAGATGGATCTCTTTGTTTTCCAACGCCTTCTCCACCCTTCTGACAAGATGGTGGCGCTGTTTCTGTTGATAGCTCTGCTTTATAGGCAAACTGGTTTTGGTGTAGAGGACTGTTTACCAAAACACCATTCCTGATGTGCAAGAGGTGCAATGGGAAACAATTTCGTTTTCATGCTTGATAATGCTTCTCCACATACTAGCAGAGTTGCTACAACATTTCTGGAAACGGAAGCTGTCACCGTTCTGGGATGGCCCGGCCCGCATGCTCATTTGATATTAATCCGATTGAGCATGCGTAACATTCGTAAACATAAAATATACGAATTTGAAATTTTATGCAAAAATCTATTTTTCAACAAAGTTCAAAGTGGCAACTTAGTTTGTAAAATTTATATTTAATTTTATATGATAGTTGGCACGTGTAAGTAATGAATACAATTTAAACTGCATCTGTTAAAGCAACTTAATATACGAATAAATTCCTAATAAAATAATACATAAAAGTGTATTGTTATAATTTCAACTCTAATATTAAATTCCTGTTTATGAAAATCTTGTACCGGGCTATTCAAGGTTTATTTTTGTAGCTAAATTTATGTGTCTGTTTACAGGTTAAGATTTAGGGCCAGTTTTTGGTAATTTTAACTTCCAAATATTTTGTCCGGTAACCTTTATTAACAAAATTGTTTCAATGATAAATACGTAAAGGTATAAGTAATATCATAAGGTGCTGAAAAAATCAAAAATTGTCATAACAAATTCCCGCACCATATTATTTCCTAATTTATTTTAGTTTTCTGTAAAGCAAGATTCGATAATCGTAATACCTCCTTCGAATTGGAAATTCATTTTTTTGCATTATGACAAAAAAAGTGGACTTTTTTTATCAAAAAATCATAAAGAAAGCAACACTTTTTTTATTTACATTTTGCATTAAGTAAGTATGCTTTAAATAAAATATTGTAGATTGTCAGTTTGACAACTGTCAATTCTCAAATCCTTTTTATCCTGTTTTGAGGGATTTAAAATGTAAAAATGCAAAAAAATATTGTGTACAACTCGTATGAAAGCATCTTTTTTTCACTCGTTTGATTGATGCACTCCGGCTTCGCCGTCGTGCATCAAACTTCAAACTCATGAAAAAAAGTATTGCTTTCATTACTAGTTGTACAAATAACTATATTTTCAACCGCAAAAAATTTCAAAGCAATATTTTATTTTAAAAACGATTTCTTGGAAACCCTCTGCTTGTTCTCAGTTTCCCTACTATCCATTTGTGAAGTACTGAAATTCTGACGAAAATACCTGGTCTATGACGTAAGCAAGTACTCGGGCCTGCAGTTATTATTCCTAAAATATTAAATTTTTACTAAATATTCAAACAACTTTTAGCATTTGATTTTAATTCTTATGATGTACCTACTTATGTTTATTTTATTCCGAAAGATAGGATTACCTTACCAATTAAAGTGTTGTTTTGATACAAGGGGCCTCCGGAATCATCGGTACAAATGGTTCCTTCAGGAGACGAAGCACAGGTCATCATACTTGATAGTTTTGCTTCTTTACTAAAAGAATTATAATCAATGAACAACAATGTAATGGAAGAAAAAGAATTAAATCAACCACAAATCAGAAATTAATTGATCAGTTAAAAGAACATCTTTCGGGTTAAGAGAAAGAAGAAGGGGGTTTCGCCAGGAGAAAAAAGGGCACTAAAAGGGCACTAAAAGGGCACGCTAAGTCAACCACATCACAGGAAGTAGGGTGTCCTAACTCAACTTGTCAACCAAGCCAGAGGCAAAACCCTTCCAAAGTAAACAAGTTGTAATCGGTTAAGGGTATCAGACGGAGATTGCGATTGGTCATGAGTGGAGAGGGCGGAGCCATTAGCGATGACAGACTTCCAAATGTCCGTCACGATTCAAATTGTTAGGGATCTCGTTGATTATTCAAACAAGATCTTATGCCTTATGGCTAGTGTTGCGATGATGTTCAGTAACAACTAAGTGTGAGAAAAGACCTAATTTCAAATAACGAACGTTTGTGTTCAGGGATACGTGTGTACATTGAACGGCCCATTTCTCCAATGTACACAAAACCACAAGAACAAGGGATGCTGTAGACGCCTACTGATGACAGGGGTTGAGGATTATCTTTTACTGAAGGAAGTGTCTGTGACATTTTTGGAAGGAATTTAAAGATGGTTTTGATGTTAATGAGAATCCTAATACTCGTACCTATGCGATCAGTAACCTGGCGAATGTATGACAAGAGGGCAGTAGTCTGAGGAGTACAAGTGTTTGGAAAACTTTCAGAGTATGAGGGGTGTAATTTCTTTTTGATCACCTTACTAAAGTTTTTTTTGTTGTACTCATTTTTGACGAGGTTGTCTTCATCTTAAGACCGTCGAGTTGAGACACTGTGATAGCACGATAAACGAGAAAATTGATTACGGAGAATTTTTGTGCCGTATGATGATGTGGATTGGCATGAAGATACCTATCCATATGTGTAGATTTACGATAAACTGAGTGTCCAAGATGACCGCTTAGTGTGCGGGTTAACAGAACGTCGAGGAAAGGGAGAAACCCGTTTGATCCCTCCTCTTGCTAAAAGAGTTTCGCCTGTGAAGTGGTTGGCACGCTGAGTTACCGTGCTCTTTTAGTGCCCCATTTTCTCCTGATGAAGGTCCTTAAGGAAGCAGGCGAAACGTTGAGTTCTTCTTTCTCTACAATGACACGGTCTCAACACGGAAGACGTTTTTTAACGGATTTTAAAGATTACTTACTCATATAATCTTTTGCAAGTATTGATATTAATAAGTGAAAGATTGGTACTTCTTAAACTATGAGAAGTCATATCGCGATTACTTGTTGATCCCCATCCTAAGACTATTGCCTGGCTACCTTCCACATACTAAAAATCAAATTAAAGAGAAAACTAACAGCTAAATCATCAGGAATATCCTATTTAGTACGGATTGCACAAACGTGATTTAGCAGCTTCGTCAAATTAACCACTCTTCAAAATGAACAAAATTGCAACAAAATTATAATTCGTCTGGCGAAAATAACACATTAATAAACTAAAATAGTATATTATACACGATGCTATAATGAATGCTATTATTACCGAGGATAATGTTTGAAACACGAGCGAGAGAGCGAGCGAGTTTTGCAATTATCCGAGGTAACAGTAGCCATTATAGCGAGTCGTATACTATACTTTGTCCTCGACTACAAAATACTAAGAATTTTTAATTAAAATTTAAATAACAACGCTACTAAAACCATGTGGTAGGACTATGTCAAACGAAGTGGTAGGATTAGAAACATAACCTATTTCCTTCATTATACACTGTAGGCAATGATGTTACCATGACACCGTGAATAATGATTATTCACTACTGGCAGTGTATAATGGATAGCATTGTCTTTGACCGAACACATGAATAATTGACAGATTATTGACTAGTCGTGGACAAATGATTTTTTAAACCTTGATTATTCGTAAATTTAAAAAAGCTTGTGCAATCCACCCATGGAATCTTTAGAATAAAAGATTTTATTTTCAAATGAAAGCTCATGATTTTACGAATCAGTTATATTCACCTGAAAGTCCTCATTTGCAAACGCAACAGGTATCTCATATTTTTTAATGAATGGCTGCAAAACCTTAAGTAGGCCTATATCAAAATCTTCTAAACCGCCGGTATATGAATTTACAAATTTTTCATGAATGTAAACGTCGATTATGAGGTGTTCCCAGTAGGAGACTTTCCATTTTGTGGTGCCACTTCGGACGAAGCCTCTTTTCTGTTTTACAATATTGTCCTAGATACAGAGTATTTAGTTTACAACGTCTGAAGGTTGTGAAATACACAACTCACAAACATTTTAGTTTTAACAATTTATAATTTAAAATAAGAAAACTGTGGTATTTAATTGAGGAGATACTAGTTCGCATATTTTATGGATAACAGTAAATACCCTGATTTTGATCATTTGTTTTAAAATATTAGTTAACAATGCAGTTGTTTGTAGTATGTTAAGGTAACGGCACTTACACTCCGCGAGGGAGTATGGCCGGCAACATGGGGGGTTAAGGTCTCCTAAGTCGCTTTTATACCCGATTGTCTCGCACGCTTACACGTATTGGGTGATGTGGTAAGCACCACACGCCTTCGATAATTGCCTATCTTCCCTATTGCACTACTGTGTTTCGGTTCCCAATTATTTTCAGCGACTGGGTAGGCCACCCGCCGAGCATTCGACTCGGGTTTGACCCCGAGACCGTCCGCGCCGTAATCGAATGCCTTAACCACTCGGCCACTACGGCGATGCAGTATGTGAAGCGTGTGGACTATTTCAAACCGAATATGTATTCTTGAGATAATTTTTTAGATTACATTTATGTGATTAATGATTAATAAGCTATCTTTTATTATTTTTTGTATTATAAAACGAAAATCAATTTTCTGTAACCTTAAAAAGTCAAAATAGCTGTTTTATAGCAAGAAACAGAAAGGCAAAAAAAGGTGGCAAACATAAGTAAAAAAAAATATTCGTCTATTTTTGAGATCTGACATTTAGTTGTAAACTATTGTTTTATACGCCGTAAACGCCTTTGGAAAATATGTAAACCGTTGTGTTTAAATAATTATTGATCTCTTATATTTAAAAAAAGATGAACAATGTCACAATTAGCATGTTGTCATCTAGTGTTAGATATAAACCTCCCCTGCTGTTATCTTTCCATCTTTCCATCTGGTCTATGGACAACCTAATACTTCGTCTAGTTCTTGATATGGTCGGTTTATCTTCATTTTAGAGATGCTACGTGTTTTGTAGTAGGTACTACTAATACAGGATGAAGATCGAAACACAATAGAGTTAGCAGGTCAACAAAGAAATTATACAAAAGAAAGAAATAACGAAAACGGTAGAAGATTCCTACCAAATACAAAGCGCTGAATACGAATAAGAAATGAGGGATCAGAAGATATTCCTCAGTCTACCTAAGACAATAATTCAACAAGCAATTAGAGACTGGCCTCACTCTCAGTTCATCTTATATTGCCCTAGGCTGGGAAAAGCGAAGCAACTCATCCACAGACCTTCAGAAACTTCTTAGGTTCAGTAGGAGAGTCACAAGTCTCCTTAAAGGCCATGGCCTCTTCAAAAGCATCTGCATCTGATGGGCCTCTCTGAGGACCCAAGTTGCAGATTTTGCAACAAAGCGGATGAAACCCTCCTTCATCTTCTCTTGCGATGCCCTAGACTACTTCTTCTAAGGTATCGCCTACTTGGGGCCAGTCTTCTAGAGTCCGACAATATACGGAGGAACAAGATCTCGGCCTTTGAACTAGGTGCCGGTCTGTATGAAGCCTAGGGCCTAAGTGCTGCTACTTTGCACCGCGGAAAGAAGAAGATGAAGAGTTTAATGCTTATGCGAAATATCTCTAAATAATGATGAATGACCAGTTATTAGCATGTACATGAGGTGGGTTTGAAGAGGAAGAAAATTTTTAAATTTTGTTTTAAAATACCAAAGCAATTAAAGCGGCAGCTCCTTTTGAAACAAACATCGCCAGACATGAGGAAATCAAAATTTTTGAAAAATGTAAATTAAAGATGGCCAACCTGTATCATAAGAATGGCTTAAGTATCGAGTGCCTTTGCTTTTTTTTGTAAATTGCAGTTACGGTCATCAGCTCTCAATTTAACTTGTCTAACATCTCACTTGTTCTAAATGTAAAATTTTAAACGCTGAAACCCTAAGTTTTTATTCTTTAGTTTAAATTTCTTGCTGTTACAAATCTTATTTGTTTTTTTCTTAATCTATAAAAGAATTTAAGCAGTCATTTTCATTTTTTTTTTCAAATTTTGAAAGAGTTTTCATCGCCTCCCACATTTTTGGAATATTTTGTCAAATTTTAACTGCTGGGAACCTAATTATTGTATAGACAAAATACTTACGTCAAAAAACATAGCACAATGTGCTGCTGTGACAACCCATTTTAAACTTATGATGGTGGCAGTCCCATAGAATTCAAAATTAGTCCTCGACCTCTTTGAATTTCTTATTACTAAACACGCTATAAAAGGATAATCTCTAACGTTTGTTGGTTCGCCTCCAATTACGTAAACTATATTCTGTTCTGAATGTTCAAGCCATGAGGGTTTAAATCTTGATTTATAACGGGACGATTGAGCTCTGTCATACTTAAGAACTTGGGCGTTTTTCTTATTTCTCGTTTCTCGTTTGTCGTGGTGGACTGTTGAAAATGTAAAGAATTATTGTTAGATTTTCAAAATTATAAACTGGTTGAATTCAAATTCGCATTAAAGGTATATGAGTGATAATTTCCTTTAAGGTTTGTGCTAATTGCGCTAATTTTACCAAGAATATAAAAACCAAACGTTAAAGTGGCCGAATGGTTAAAACATTCATCTAGAATGCGGGCGGTCTAGGGTTCAAGTCTGGGCTTGAAGCCCGGCAGGTGGCCTACCCACTTATTTAAAATAATAGGGATCGACAACACAGCAGATATCGAATACATGGTGCTTGCCACATCACCTCGTCTGCTTATGAAACTGAATTTAAGCCGTGTGGCGAGCTTTATTTAAATCCTAAATTAAGCCGACTTAAGTTTATGTGTTATATTTATGAATAAAAACAATGTTTCAGGAAATGATCATATGATCTTTCAAAACTCGTTTAATAAGCATTTGGGCGAAGAAAAAGTGCCCACAAATTGGAAAAAACTCTATAGTTATCTTTTTACATAAAAAAGGAAACATACACGATCGAGAAAACTTCACTACTATCGCATCTACAAAAACTATTAACTAGAATAATAACAAATAAAATATCAACTTGCTTGGGGCACTACCAACTAACGGAGCAAGCAGGATTCGGAAAAAAATACAGTGCCATACCCCACAGACAGTCTCCAAGACAACTAATACAAAAATCTATAGAATATAATAAAAATATATACTTTGCTTTCATCGACTGAAAGGCCTTTGACAGCATTGTAATTGGGTCAATCATAAATGCCCTTCAGAAATGCAATTACAACATCTAAATCATTATAAACATCCAAGGAAATGCCGCTATAACTATTACAAGTTTTGAAAACACCGAACCAATGAACATACAAAGAGGTATACGATAATTGGACACAATATTAACTAAATAATTTACTAATGCGTTAGAGGATACCTTCAAGATGCTGAACTGGACAGACAAAGGCGTTAATATCAACGAAAAAGGGTTAACTAACTTATGATTCGCCGACGACTTGGTACTTGTAGCGGAGAGTGAAATGCAACTGCAGGAAATAGTCACCAGCAAAATAGGTTTCCATATAAACAGCAAGTAATCGGGCACATGATGTAGAAATCATAATATGTGATAATACAATATTAGAAACAGTTAATGAATACACATATGTGGGACGGAACATAGGATTTGAAATAGATAGTCAAGAGAGGGAAATCAAACGAAGAATACGACTTGGTTGGTTGGGCGGCTTTGCGAATATTAAGATGCATTCTCACATCTGAACTGCCCCAGCATCTAAAAACAAAAGTCCATAACCACTGCGTCCTACCAAATATAACCAACGGATCGGAAACTTGGTCACTAATAAAGCATTCCAACAGCGCAAGGAGCTATGGAAAGGGCCATGCTGGGCGCTGGTTTCTTCTTCTTGGAGTGGCATGCCCTTTACAGGGCATTGGGCATTGCCGATCCTCTCTCCATATGCCTGTGGTGTGCGTGTCAAGTAGCCTACAGACATAGGGGACCTACAGCTTTACGTAGGCTCAGAACCACAGAAGTGCTTGCACTTCTACTCCAGAGAGGACTTACTAGGCAGAATACACTTCGCTGGTTTGCCATTGCCTTCCAAGCGAAGCGGTCGGTGTCGGGTGGTTTGAGAGAGCATAAAATAAATGAATGGGTGTGGAGCGGAACAAAAGTTGATAATGATTAAAATGGCAATGGGCTGACCGCGTGATGCACCTACAAGATGAGAGATGAACAAAACAGGTAACAGTGTGGCGCCCATGGAGGAAATGCCGGAAGGCTTAAAATGTGATGGGAAGACGACCTAAGAAAATCGGCAGAGAAATCATGGCAGAGAGAAGCGATGGAAAAAGTTGGGAAAAGCGTGCGTCCAACACTGGACTGACACACCTGGAAGCAGAGAGATAGAAGTTTAGCTGCCGCTGCAACCTGGTCGGTATATTGGCTATAAAGTTAGTTAGGAACCCTTTATTCTTAATATAGTACAGCCATACTTGCTCCTGCGTTGGACTTTATGTAAAAATCACAATTAAACATATTTTCTCCACCACATGAAAATACGTAGTTGAGCAAATCGTAACAAATAAATTATACTTACTTAACAGGCAGACTGTAACTAATTTTAATAAAATTAAAATTGTTACTACATTCATCTCTTATTAAATGTTATTAACTACTCAAGGAAAATAATGATGTTTATAAAATTAAAATAGCTTGACAAGGTTTTATTTACTTGATAACAACTTATTGTTCTACATATTAACTAATACATTGTTTCACGTTTTGTTTGTTCAAAAATGTAAATACATAGTCAATTTCTTCAAATTGTTTTCGTTGTCCTCTCTTTATGTTTTAAGCTGTTTTGTACTCTCAAAGATCTTCTTCTATCCCACGGTCACTTTCCATTTTTTTCACAATCCACTCCCGTACTGTTGAAATTCTGGTATAAACGCCTGGATAGTCTTTATCCCCACATACCGTGGGACCCCATGAAACCAATCCTAGAATTTATAAAAATTATGATTACTAAGTTAAAACAAAAAAAATTAAAATATGAAGGTTATACTACCGATTAAAGTTTTCCCCTGAAATAACGGACCACCCGAGTCAAGCGTACAAGCGTCTTTCCCGGGTGCAGCGGCACACAGCATACGGTTTGTTATTATCATCTTAAATCGTCTAAAATATAAACAATAAATGTAAATAATAAAATTTCAACTTTTTTCGTTGAGAGGTATTTTAAATGTATATTTGTACGTACTTTGTGCTTCGTATGGCGCTCATTACCTTCTTGGTTTGAAAATTAACTAAACTGCAAGCGAATTATATTTAAACTGTAAAAGTACAGTACTGCAGTTTAAATGAAATTCAGAATCAAAATATAAATTTCCAGGAAGGAAATTCGTGAAATTATCGAAAGTAGTTGTAACCTACTCAGACATAATTAAAACATTCCATAGAAGATGTTAATGTTAATTTAAAGCAGCGATTGTGATTGGCAACAAAAAATTAGTCTTATTAGTAACTTAACAAATAATAATACAACAATAACAAATAACTAAATAAATTTGAGGAAATCTGTCATATCCGGTATAACTATTTCCGGTGGGTAGCGCTATGCGGAGCACTTCTGAAACTGACATCTGCTACTATAACGCCGTTGCTTAAAATTTTGCGATTGGTTCTAGTCTTTTATGTTTTGTGTTAATAATCCTATCAACAAAATTCCGCTTTTAGAAGGTCATTTTTGCTCAAATGTTTACCATTGCAAATCCTTGCCGATAGATGAATGCGGCCTTCATGACAATCTTTTGAGGTTATGTTATAGAATTTTCGTAAATGCTTATTTATACTTCGCCTTAAAATTTGGTAACAAAAAAAATGCAAAGAAACGTTTTAATCATATAAACGTTGAACGTAAAAAATAGATCGCCATACCCGATCCTTGATAAAGTAACCTCAGAATTACTTAGAGGGCTTTGTGTTTATTCTATCCGAAAATTTAAAAAAATGGAATCTATTCAAACTCTAGCTTTGCTAAAATTTTACTTACCCGTATTTTGTTCTACAAGTATTGATATTTGTAAGTTCAACTGTAGCATTACGTAATCTCCGTACTGTAAGTGGCTTATGACCAGTTGGATGTGTAGTTCCCCATCCTGCAATTGTTGCTTCGCTCGTATTAAAATGCTGAAAATTAAAAATACTTCGGTTTATTGGTATATAAATACACTTATATTTGTAATGAAAAAGATCTCTGATAATAGTTATTTATGTAATAAGGATCATAATGACGATTATTATGGTACTAGCCGTGAATATTATCGAGGCGTTACGATAAGGCCAGACAGAGATGACCGGCGAGGGAAAACGGATATAAGCAGGACCCCAACCGGAGACATTCACTCTCGATTCCACTGAGAATCCACCGACCCGATTCCTAACCCGGGGCCGTCGGCAAGTCTTTGTCGACGTTACTCACCGATCCCGACCGTCGGCCAGTCTTGGTCGACGATACATCCCGATCCCGACCGTCGGCAAGTCTTTGCCGACGATCCCCACGTTCCCCGCACGTCGAGGACGTGACCGCCGCTTCCTATAAACCACCGTTCACTAGGACCGACCGCACCAGAAGAATCGCACGTCGAAGACGTGACCGCCGTTCAAAAGGACGGACCGCTATCGAAGAACCACATGTCGAAGACGTGACCGCCGTTACCAGTAACCCGCCATTCAAAAGGACCCACCGCTCCCGAAGAACCGCAGGTCGAAGACGTGACCGTCAACAGGACCGACCGCACCAGAGGAACCGCGTTGTAAACACCGCCAAGTTAAAGGAACTTCACTTACCTGCTGGTACCGAAACCGCCGAAACAGCGAATCCCTCACTACCCCGTATACTGCCAGGACGATGGAATCCCACACTCCGGAACGCCGAGTTGTTTAATAGTCAGACACTCACTATCCCGGCACTACCAGGCCGATAGAAACATATACCCCGAATCGCCGCGATATAGAATAGTTGTAATTTAACCGTTTATATATTCTAGTAGAGAAACCACAATAGCCCGCCGCCGCCATAGTTGTACTGAGGACAAACGCTGAGCCGCGCATGGCTGGTTTCCCGATCGCAAGGTGAACCGTGACCGGACGCCACAGAACGGAATAAGCCCCATAACTGGCGGAATGATATTTTATTTACCGAATTTGTACCTGTTTATTTTGTTAATTCTATTTAGTTAGATTGTATAACCGTTTACTTTGTCTGTACCAGGAATTACATCTTTATTTATATTATACTTCTTTACAAAACCTTTTGTGTTATGTTTATTAGCGCTGCGACAACACCCTGGTCTCAAACCGAGCTACCCGAAGGCACAACCCCTAAAAGTTGGGCGTTACAATATTGATACTGGTATGGAATAATTATTCCAAGTGTCTTTTGTCCATACACTTTCAAAATATTATAAATTACATATCTCCTAGCACAGTTTGATGTAAAGGTTTCATAAAACTCCAACGCTGATTTTCTGCCTTTTGCCCCCTGTTTTGCCATCGTGATAAATCAAATATCGTTGCATTTGACTTTCTATGAAAGAAAATATGAATAATTATCGTACATTTAGGCTTAAACTTATCCAAGGCAAAAATAAGTTGATGAATCACCCATATATTACATGTTTCACACTTCGATTTATAATAATCGATGCCATTATTTGGTTAATCAAGCAACATTTCATACCCTTCCAAAAAGCCAAAACAAAAACATTTTCCCTCGATTCTAACTTTTGGAGAGACTGCTTTCTAAATCTGGTTTGTCGATTTATTGACGTATGTATAGGTACATTTTGATAGATCCACGTCAAACAACTTTAACTGTGGAGATTTAAGATTGTCTTGGGGTCAGTTGATTCAAAAAGCATTTCTTCACTTTGACCTATTAAAATGTTTTATGAGTACCCCACTAATTTAGTTTTTATCTAATGATTTTAGACTGTTAATGAAGTATCTAATTTTCCTTGAAGGTAATAAATAGAAATTATGGTATACTGCAGTTTGGTCTATAGTTTTAAGAGAACCCAACATTTTCGTAAATGTAACCTATAATGTACAACTACACAGTTGTAGTTTATTTGGCTTTCATTTCCAACACAAAAGACCATGCCTATTAATTATTAACCGAATAATAATAAAACGAAGTATTACTCACTGTATAATCTTTCCCAGCTAATGCAATAGGTTTTTCATGGTTACCAGTAAAGCGTCCATAAACCTTTATAACAGCAACGTCGTAATCGAGGTGACTCATTTTATTATATTTACAATGTATGTAAATTTTGTTCATGCGACGTTCGTTATAATTTTGCTCCCAACGAGTACTATTACTGTGCACGAAACCTACCTCTTTGTATTTTTTCTAAAACAGTTCCAATAACAGAATTTTATTTAAGAATATCAGAGATTAACGAAATGTCCATTTTTTGTATAACTTAAAAACTTTTGGTAATTTTTGATACATTTCTAGATATTTACTTTTTCCAACAAGTAAACAACGTGTGCTGCGGTTACAATCCAACTTGAACCGATTATAGCACCTCCCCCTTTTAACCTAGCTTCTCCCTCACTTTTATCTATTATGCATGTCATAAACGGAGAATCCTTAATTTGAGCTGGTCTTCCACCAATTATACGCGTTACTTTTTTATGGGTTGTAACTGTACTGTTGTTGTAAAATGTGTCGAATTGCCTTCTATTGTTAACTTCCCGAAATGCTTGGTGAACTGCTGTGAAAGAATATTAAATATAATACATTACCGATTATGCGATTTAAAACTTTGAAATTTTGGGAATTATATAGTACCATCAAATAAATTTGTATTTTAGTGGATCATAAAAATGTTAGGTCCTGGCCTTCGCAGATCATCTGCGAGAGATGGATGATTGTATAGGTTGCCTGATAATGTGAAGCTAGTTACATGTTTTTAAAGTGATATTTATTTTTCAACGTAGTCTCCTGACAGTGCAATGCATTTCATTCAACGATGTTTAATGTTCTGATCCCATCAGGAAAAGCGTTTTCCTAGAGGTTATGGCCAACAGACAACAAGTTAAATCGTGCGCCACTGGTACGACATGTATCGACGTGAGGCGCATGTCCCAGTTAGGGGACCGAGAAGCAACCCCCTACGAAAAGCCAGGGTTTGTCTTCTCCAGACCGCAACAAGTATTCCGCGCCACGTTTCGTGTTTTACATTAACATTGCGAATATTGTACATAGTGTATATAAATAAAACTCTTAACGATCGATTACTTATTATTTAGTTAAAGTGAGCCAAACCGCCACATCAAAATAGGCATATACGGCGGACTTGACTTCTTCGTCCGTTGACAATCACTGCCCTCCCACGAAAATTTCGAGCTTAGAGAATAAATCCAAATCAGAGGGAGCTCAATCCGACGAATAAAATGGATGCGGAAACAAATGGTAGTTTAGTTTCTTGATTTTATCCACTGCAGTAACACTAGTGTGGGGTGTGCATTGGTCTTTTTTCTTGGATATTTCGGTGCAGTCGCTCCAGAAGGTTAGCGTAATATTCATTATTTATAGTTTGCCATTTTCGGAGACACTCTATCGTCACAATCCCTTTGGCATCCCAGAAAATTGGCGTAATCACCTTGCCAACTTATTTCACGGCTATTGCTTTCTTTGGAGCTCAGCAACTGGGTTCTGCATATTGTTTCAATTGGGGTTTCATCGGGGTGTAGTAATGAACCCAGGCCTCGCCTGTGTTACGCATAAAATCGGTTGAATTTTTTTCAACGGTCCAAATTCTCTTGGGAAACTTGCACCCGAAGACGTTTTTGATCAGGTGTAAGCAATCGCCCATCTGGCTGAAAGTTTTTAATACCTAGTTCTTCTGTTAAAATATTTATTAAGTATTTCGCTCAGTTTGAGCCGTCTGTCTTGTAACACTAGATCGCTTTTGTTGGCCATTTCTGGCGTTGTGACACTTTTTGGGCGTCCAGAGCGATGTTCATCTTGGATGCTTGTACGACTGCGTTTAAACTCAGCCACCCAACTTTCACCCAACACACTTTTCATCTCTTCTAAAATTTCTACGTCTTTTGAACCTTTTAAATAAAAATAATAATAATAAAGGCGCGATGTTCAATAGCTTGCATGGTAAAACAAATAGCAAATGCGTTTTCTTTGCAGAGTAACTAACACCAAACCAAGAAAGATGGCCGTTATATTTGCAGTATTGCCAACTAAAAATCTAAGTTTCAAACCATGAATATACATGTCATATACATATCGTCCTACCAGCGCTACCTTTGTGAAGGCTAACCACTCACCATCCCGCCCTCGTATTTAATAAAGTTTTAATCTGATTATTATTAAGCGATATCAGCATACGTTTTATAAGCTGTGCTTTAACAACACTTGCCACAACCTGGAGTTGACTTATTTGTTGATCATATGTTATAATCGATATTAAGATAATATGTTGTTTATGCAAAAATTGGCTAAACTACTTACACAATAAGCATATTTTAATTAATAATAAATTAATAATCCTTGCATTAAAATTCGTTCGTTGCATTTTAATTGACTTTGGTTTGAAGCTTAACCTCGAACACATATAAGCAAATATAAAATGTTTATTACAAATTAAACACTTTTGTTTAGCCCATAAAATTTAGCTAATGATGCATTTTACGATTTCTGTAGTATTTTTTTAGTTTTAATAATCAAAAGAAAACCGGGAAATCTAATTTCTTAAATAATTTTCTTTTAATAGTTTCTTTTCTTTGTATCTTAGGGTATCAACAGCTAAGATATTACATAATATGTATAGATATTATCTCCCTTAACATAACAGGATCCGTAAGTCGGTTGTTTTGAATTAAAAAAATTCGACCATGACTTCAAATCGAATCTGCTCTCCTTTTGTCTGTAAACAGGATTTTAATCAACTATGTAATTAAGAAAATTTTTATTAAGAGGTTTATGCCATGTTCACCTAAGTTCTTTAACATCTGTTCCGCTGTTTGGCCATGTCTAGTTGCTTTTCAATTGTTTAATGTTTCTATAGTACCTTTACATTGCTTTTTATTTTGTTTTGATATATCTGTGTCTTTTTAATATCATTCATCCATGTTTTTGTTGAGATTATTTGCATTTAAGGAATTCTAGAAGCATTCTTTCCAAGTCTTCCTTATCTGTTCTTCTTTGTTTATCAGTTTCCCATTCCTGTTTTTTATTTATTTTGCATTCTACTGTACTGTTTCTAGTTCGTAAGTTTTTCAATGCGTTGTAGAACAAGTTGTGGTTTAAGTAGTAATTTTCTTCCACTTTGTTTCTAAATTATTCTCTGCTACTTTGCTTCTCTTCTTCTACTTGGGTTGCATACTCTTACAGGGCGTGGCCTTTTTCTCTTCATATGTCTGTTGTGCGCCTCAAGTAGTCTACAGACGTGGGTTACGAATCACAGAAGTGCCCGAAGGAAGTGGTTGGGTATTTTCTGTGTATATGTGGCCTTGGGAATCGAACACGTGCCAATCTTAATCCTAGTGGTCAGACGCATGCCGAACCAACAGCAGCAACCGCGACCGCGGCTTTGCTTTTCTTACTACGTTATTTATTGTAATAACTATTCTGACCTTTATACTCCTTATACATTCGTTGAAGCACTTCTTACATCTACGTTTCTTTTCTTTGATTCTTATTTTTGTTCATTTTACTAACACCCCACGTATGTACTGCTGCGTATTTTATAACTGTCTTATACTTGTTCTATATCCCTGTTCTGCCTTTGTATGCCTTATTCGTGCTACTTGTTCCTCTTAGAACTGTTGTGCTATTTATTGCTTTGTCATTCAATTTTTACATTCTTACTTCGTGAGATGTACATCCAACTCCTGTTGGTGCTGTTTCCTCTGCATTTGTGCAGCTGAACATCAATATGTGTCAATTTCTTTGTTCATCCTTTCGTTACCCTTCTTTTTTATCTCAGTTATGCCCAATTGCCCAATACCTATATGCAAATATCCTCAAATTTATCTAGAAATTTGTTCTTTTAGCTTTCAGTCCCTGATGTTTCAAGTACCTAACTGCCATCGTTTTTATTTAGTTAAAAGTTGTGATTATTTGGTTTACTCCTGCTACTCCCGTTTGGTTATTTTATTTCCGAGTTTCCTCTTATTTGTGCTTTTACCTTTGTTCATTCTTCTTTTTCTTCTTTATGGTGTAAGACTAAGTCCTGTTACACCAAACGTTTTACTATGGATCTGTTTCGGTTGGTGTTGATACCCACCTCTCACACCGAATCTCTTCAAGTAGCGTCCTATTGGACGTTTATTGGGTTGTTCATCTTCCACTATCTTTGCGAGTCTGTTCTGTGTCATTTTCTTGTTGTCTTCTTATTCTCGTTCATTTAACTACGTCTTGTACTTCTAATGTTTTGCGTATTGGTTCATTCGGTACTCTATCTGTAAGGCTGTCTCGTTATAGCTCTTAACGTTTTCATCTCAATTCGCTCAATTAGAAGTTGGTACTATAAATATGGCATCCACTGTTGAACTATTTTGCCGGGATCCTTGTTATTCCTCTGCCATACTTATACTAATCATCAGCTTTTCAGAGTTGATTTTTGGCAATAACTTTTGTTACACTGCACGGGAGAGATATTCCTCTACAGTTGGTGAACTCCTTTCTTAGGTACTGGTACCATGATACTCGTTCTCCACTGTTTTGGTATGTCTTCTGTCTGTACTGTCTTTTGGAACATGATTAACAACTCTAGTTCGTTTCCACCATATTTTAGCATTTCATTAGTTATTCTGTTTACACTAGGGGATATGCTATTTTTGAGTTTTGTTATTGTTGTTGTGATGTCTCTGTGGGTTACTATTGCAATTGCGCTATCGTTTTCTATCTGATTATTGTCGACTGAGTGTGCGCCATAGACATTATTATTAGTTTTGAGCTTTTATTGGCATAGTTGTCGAAAATGTCGTTTGTAATAATTGTAGTTGTTCCCACGAATTCGTTTATAGGTTTCTATGGGTATTCCACATATCCCTATGCCCGCCATGTTTTATATTTGATGTATTTCTTTTTGCTGCATTATTCTCCCTTGTTCCTGTTGTGATTTTTTCCTTAGTTTCAATTCTTCCATTTTCGATTTACTTTTCCACTGGCGAATTGGTCGTCATGTTTCAACTTCCATTTTATTCTAACAGTTTTTTTTTTGTATAGGTTCTTTTATTCCTTAGACAACACTAAGATCCTTACAATAATTTATGATAACTTACAAGATAATCATTTATATAGCAGGTGAAGTAAGCGAAATTCACTTTGTAGAGCAGAGAAGATGTATTTTTGTTATGGTGTATTTATATTTACAAAAGTACATTCCGTCAACTTATCAAAGAATAATGTTAATTTCACCCAAGTTAGATCAATGTGTAACCCCGATCAGGTTCGTAAACACCCAAAACTTGAAACAAACGTTAATGCACACATCACCCAGGCAAACATATGTATGTATAACACAGTTAGCAGCTATTCATGAAAGCAAAACAATCACAAATTACTACATTTAGCAGTGTAGGTTCGGATAATGTTACTTACAGGGGTGAGGAAATCCCCTCGTGGAATCCCACGTTGTGTTTAGTACTCGTAGAACACCCTCGGGAATGTTGAGAAGTGATGATAATGGGTGCATCTTCAGTTACCTATAAACCTGTGAACAGGCAGGGACGTGCCGCAAGCCAACTATAAAGCAACATAGTCAACCAATGGTAAATTCACCATGTCGATTTTCTACACATTCTAGATGACCCATGCAGTATAGGAATCCAATGGAACAAAGTTGCGGAGACGGGTACCCCGGCTACACACACGAAAGTCACTCTACTGTAATTCTGTAATTGTAATTGCAGTCAAGGTAAAGGTCCTTGGTAACCACGCCAAATTACCACTTCCCAGGCACATAGCCGGCTAAATGGGTCCAGAGACCAATAACGAACATTATATACTCACACAAAACATGTGCCCGACAAGCCTAACATCAATAGTATCAGCTACTGGTCATTTATACGATTACTTAAATACCGACGAGCTTTCCATCTTTATGTTACCAATTCTACAAAACTGCACTTCCCCACTCACTTATAATTTATGCACTACAAGCATTTCGCACAACCTCTCTGTGTTAACGCATCTGTACACCAACGCGTGTCGTGATTGACTATATTTTTTAGATTCTGACCTGGGTCGGAGTGCTTGACTAAAACTATTCCCCGTATTTTAAGATCTTTGGTTTGGGTGTCAGCAACAAGCGGTCTTTGCATTAAGAAACCTAATGCTACGCCGCTGAGCCAAAAAGCACGTTAACAGATATTACATTAATTATCACTAAATACTAAATCAACGCTTGAGTTGCAAAGTATACAGCTGTTGCTTCCCTTGGTAGTTAAGTGTAGACGTACACTTTGCAACCGACAAATAATGGGAAAATCAACCGACCTCCTTCAAATAAAACCGAATGCCGCATCGTACATGCAACTTAATAAATCGACTCGACAGTGTAAGAAATTCACAGATTTCGCAATCCTTGCAACCATCGGATACATTGGAAATGATAATGCCATATATGTAATACATGAAACATATAAACTTACCTCAGTTACGTCTTCGACATTGTGGAACTATCACACCTCTGCGAGTAAATTAAAAAGTGGCCTTTTAATGTGTCAAATCTAGTTATCAAAGCAACATTTTAACGTGAAGGGTGGATAAAGTGTTGCTATAAACATTGTATCCACACTATCATGGTGCTTTTAAATTAGGTTGCTAGCTATTGTTTCATAAAGAGCTTTTATCCGCTCAAGGACATTAGCTCACTCGGCTGCGCCTCGTGAGCTAAACTTTTCCTTTCCTGGATAACATTTTTCTTTATTCACTCACGGAACGCCGAGTGAGCTATATTCTTAAATAGTGGCGGTGTGGCCTCTTTAATTCCTGTCGAAAGAAATATTACACGTGTTTGACCTAAAATATCCTAAAGCGCCTTCAAGACATATTGCTCCCTCCGCCTCCCAAAGATAGGTACGCCACTGGTACCATAAATAGCGATTAAACTAAATAAATAAAAGATAATACATATGCAATCAGTTTGTACCTGTTTGTAATACGAATACGACTATGCGTATTTCCTTACACTTGCAGCAGTTGTCTATTCTTCTTACGCAGATGTTTGGTGATCTCATACCAAACATTATTGTTGGATCGGATGTCGAAGTGCTATTCATCGAAAACACACTATAAATATACGGTATCTGCCTATGTTAATTACTCGTGAATGCCGTCATCAACGCGGTGCGTATGTAGACTGTAGACTCAACAAAACGTGCTTTTCTTATAAACGCAATTGTTACATATTTGGTTATTCAAAACACATTAAGACCGCTTAATGTTTATTATTCTGAGATCATCGGGTTGTATGATGTGCCGATGTCGCAAAATGTACCAAAAAGCTTGTAAATTTGTTCAATAAGCGAGCGCATAAACATTTCCAATGTTAAAAATTAATTTAGAATATTAGATGAACAGATAAGGATAAACTGATTATATTAACAAAAAGTATTGTTAGAATTGAAGATAAATATCTTAAATTAAGTGTTAATTCTATTTAATTTCGTAGTTTATTATCCAATGTGTCTACGAGACTTCTTAATTTTCTTTCTGATATTTTTATTTATCCACGTTTTAAATACCGAGATTTTCGTATAAACACTTGGCTGTGATAAATGTGCACAATTTTCAGGATTCCACGCTATCACCCCTAAAAGTGTAAATAAAATGTAAGATGATTATTAACCATCTATTTTAATTACATTACCAATTAAAGTTTTATTTTGATAAAAAGGGCCACCAGAGTCGTATCCACAAGCATCGTGGCAAGTTTGAAGGGCACATACCATTCGCTTTGTTAATTTCCTGCAAAATAAACACAACAAATTGCAAAGTTTAGTTTGTACATTATATCCGAATATTTGCTTACATAGACCGCAGCTTATTGCAAACATTAAAATTGAGAAGTCTCGCTGTAACATAGCTCAACCTATCTGCAACTTCTTTAATGTCATCAATTGGATTCGTTATTCCCCATCCCACAATTGTTGCAATACTATCGTCTTTGTACTGAAAATAGAAAGCTACATTTCTATTTTTGTTGTTATATAAAAACTGCACGAATTCTCCTTTCTATTTAAATTTTGCCACATTTCAATTATACGACTTTGTTATTCACCTTATACCTAGGACCAGCAATTTTTATTGGCTTTTCGTTTTTACCATCGAAACTTTCGTAAACTTTCACCAAGGCTATATTATAATCATTCTTGACTCTTTTATTGTATTTTTTGTGAATATGCACTTTAGTTATACGGTGTTCCAAGAACAAATCAATCCATAGTACTGTATTACCACGTACGTATGCCATTCGTAATTCAATATATTCTTGCTGAAATATTTTGAGAATTATGGAACTATAAAAGCATATCATGCAAATTATCTGTTGTTGAGGAAATTAACAATACCCCATAAAATAATCTTTGGCTGAAACGTTAAAAGAAAGGAAGTAAGGAAGAAACAACTAGCAACTCAAGTATTAGCTTTGTTTGTAATATGAGTAAATTAATCCAGCGACGAAAAATATCAAATTAACATATCAAATATTATTTGGATATTTTATAACAGTTTATGAGACAGTGAAAATAGTAGGTATTAGAAACCATAGCAGTTAAAGTGGTTTATTAGTCGCTTTCGCTTGGAAGCATCTGATCTGATCCTGGATTACGCCAGGCCCACCACATTATAAATTTCATCTACGTCCTTTCTCTTATAAATAATTCTTAAGTAGTACTTACGCTTAAATCTATGACACAATGTGCAGCAGTAACTACCCAGTTTGGAGCAATAATGGTAGCTCCTCCCCAAAAAATGGATTCATATTCTGTTTTTACTATTAAACCTGCTGCGAATGGATAATTTTCGATTCTTGCTGATTTTCCTCCAATTATGTTAGCAAAACGGCTTCTCCCTTTTGAAAAATCCAAATATTTGTGTATTGGATGAGAGACTGTGGCATTTTTAAACAAATTTTACTCTTACGTTTGCTTTTCTGCAAGGAATGTGACAAAAGATATGTTTTCTGATACCTGAACGTTTGTAAAGGGCTAATGAAGAAAAATTAATAATTGATATTGTCAACGCTGAAATTATTTTTGTGTTTTAAGGAATGTAGTCAAATTCTAAAAAATATAAGGAGAATTTTAGGTTTTTCTTACCACATCTGTATTACTAACTTTTTTTTCAAACATAAGCTTATGTAAAATAACAGGAAGTAAACTGACGTACATGAGATGCACTCTTCGAAAATGCTGAAGGTAATTATAAACCATGCAATTCTCATATTTTCTTGACTAATACAACAACTAATGTTCAACTGACGAACTAAAAGTTTAATGATAGTAAACAGCTAATTAGTTTTCATGAACGACTTGTATTTCTAAATGGAGTACTAAAAGTAGATATAGACCAGGCAATTATAATTAATTGTTCTGCTCATAAGTATGTCTTAAATTCTACTTCATTCCATATTTCAGTTTTGGTACAATTGGACTTGTCCAAAAGGTAGTCAAGTATTTCCATTGTAAATGTTACCTACCATATTAGTGCGAGCTGTTTTAGGTAGTATACATATTGTAACAAGACGCGCCAGCTGCCAGGCGGGGCGTGAATCATTTCGCGCGTATGCGTCAGCTGTTCGAGACTATTCTATGACTCATTGTTCGGGAAAAGTCTGGAGCGATCCACACTGCACGAAAGCCGCGGTCAGGGTATAAAGGCGCGATTTCGTGAGCGACGGAATTAATCTACCATAGTCTACCAACGTGTCGCGATTAAGCGCTTGGTTAATATAAATGTGCGGGAATGATATAAGTGCGTAAATATAATTAAATACACTGTATAAGTAAATCAGTTAGTGTTTCGGATTAATATTAGTATCGTGTTTTAGTGTTTAAGTTGTTGTTTCGTGTTAATTGTTACATTGTTTAAATTTGTTAATAAATAATTCACACCACGAACCGTTGTAAATAAACGTTTTAAAAATGTTACAATATTTCTTCAAAATATTCCATAAAGGTGTTTGCAACCACCGGAGAAATTGAAATATGTGAAGATAAACACTTTTCACACACGACACACGATGGCTATACTTGCAGGTCTGCCATCTTGAACTAGTAACTGTTCGATTATACCTCCTAAGCCCAAGGATGGGGACCTTGGTGAATAGAGAGGTAACGTCTAAGGTGATGTTGTTGATGGCGTTTGCAAAGTGAGAAAAAACTTTATTTAACTTCGGCCGCCATCATATAAAGAGAGAGGTTTACAAGGTAAATATGCTAATCTTACGTTACATCAAATAACGTTAACATTGACGAAATACATAAATCAAAGTGTTTAATAAAAATTCCGTGATACTGCCCTGTACGTAACTCGAGCAATCCTTATCGGTATTTCGCATTCACCGAATGGTTTAAAAACGTTCACTACATATATGTACACCGTAATCATTGGGAATCTTATTATGCTGTTTAGGTATGTAGATTTTACTTATATGATGTTACTGATAAACATTTCGCTACGTTATTATTCAGCTGCGAACAAAAGGTTTCCTATATTTCTGCTGAAATATTAAACATTAAAATGGCAATGCCTACAAATCGTAAAAATCTAGACTTCAACTCTAACATTTTGACTGTTGCAAACACTGAACTTGTTTTCAATTCAAAATTTACTATGATAGATTTAATTTTAATTATATAGATTAAATTTTAAATTAAACTCCAGTGGTTCAAATTCGGACGAAGTTGCTATTATTCTATATTCCGAATTTTCGAAATTAATCAAAATTCATACATAGGCGAATATGAGCCGAGGAGAAGCCAAGGCTCGTCGCCTTCCGAAAATGTTAATAGTCCGTACATTCCGTGTTGCTTATTATATTTTTTTCGCTGACATTGGGAAGTACGTATAAGGTTATTCAAAAGTAAGTTACATTTTGAAGTAGATATAACATCCGTAAGAATTAACATATTGTAACGAGATGCGTCAGCGCACTTGTGAGGTCATCCACCGAAAAACTTCCAGACTGGTCGACGATTAGGCCGTGTTTATGTAGGAGCTGCGATAAAAGCTATAAGAGCGCCGATAAAAGCAGCGATAAGAGCTATTCAAAAGTATCCTTCTTCGATGCGTTTATGTTGGAGCTGTGATACTCGAAGTGTCGCGTTTATAGCAACACATCGCACATCGCAGCCAACCGCAATTGGCTCCGAGCAGTTAGAGTGAGTGGATCGTGAATCTACTGAACCTCTGCGCTAGTGACTGGTCGTAAGAAAAAATGCAGCTTTTGATCGAGCAGCAGTACGCCATCAAATTTTGTGAAAATCCGGGACGCAGACTTTCGAAATGTTGCAGACAGCCTTCGGAAACGAGCGCCTACAAATAACACACGTTTTTACTTATCATAAGGCCTCCAAAGAGGGATGAGAGGACGTTGAAGACGAAAAACGGAAGGTTCGACCTTCCACGACCAAAACGGACGAAAATGTGGATCGTGTGCACAACCTTTTGAACACTGATCGACATATAGCAGCTTTTTACGTACAAGTTCTGGAAAGACGCACCGTTTGTGTCCGTCCGGAGATCACTATCAATCCGGTTACTTTTAGTACAAACCCTGTATTAGAATTTTAATAATTTGGGAACTATCCTGAATTTTCCGGAATCAATCGACCTTTACGGAAACCTTCGGAATATTTCGAAAAGCTTCGGGAAAACTCGTGAAACTCGAAGTCTTCTGGAAAAACTTCTGAAAATTTGCCAAATACGTAGTTGTATTGAATTCAATATTTGTAATGCAAAACAAAGGAACTTCGTTAAAATTTCACAAAAGTGACGATAACTGTTTTTACTTTATTTACAATTATTAAGTTAGACGCGTTATACAGCATTTATATATTTACATGCTAATATTTATGTAGAACTGTTCGGAATGCTAAAACCTCTACTGCATTTAAGTAATTTAAGCATAATTTTCAGGTGCAGAACATTGGCGATTTCTAATATAATTCATATGACTGCAATAAGAAGTTTGACTTTGCAATAATATAATGAAATATCCTTATAATATAATATTCACCAAAGAAACAACAAAATACGTATCTCGGTTTTTTTTAAAGACCTCGGAAGATCCAAACGGCTTTTCTTAAATTACTAGGGGCTTCCCGGCACTTTTCGGTGTCATTCGTACTTTTCAGGAAATACTCGTCTTTCTCCGAATTACTTCGATATTTTACGAATATTTCAGAAAATGTGTTAAACTGAGTAACTTAAATGAAACTTCTCAAGATTTTGTAAAGTCTTTAGGCGATCTTGCATTACACATATTTTTTGTAAAGTTAACAAAACTTTTGATCAGGGTTTTTCTTTAAAAAAAAGTGTAATTGATTTTAGCACACATCAAGGAATAATAAATGTTAAAGAACAAATGGTTGCCATCGTTATATTAAACAGAATTTAAGAGAACAAAGCAATTTTTATTATAATTCACGTGTGCTTGTCGGATTCAGGCAGGTTTAAGTGGCTGTTAATATATAATAGAAAACGTCCATATTGATAAAGGCAAACATAGGTACTCGTCACGTGTACATGTACGACCCTTTTGTTTAGTATTGAGTATTCATCCCCTGCAACGTGATGTGAAAGGAAATACAAGAACATAATTTTAACAAAACCTACTTTAAATTTAATATTAAATTATTAGCCAGTGTTGCACGTTTTCCACCAAGCTTTTTATGCGAATGTTATTATAGAACTAAAAACGTGCTTGTTCTCCGTTTAGAAATATTAATTTATGTCGTTGTGTTAAATACACCATATTAATTTTGTTGCACATTCACAGTTTAATTATAATTAAGTAACAAACTATCAAAAATCATTTTGAATTCAAAACTATTTATCGATTCCAAGACTCCAGGAAAATTTTAAAGTGTACAATTCATATCTAACGATACTCAATTTCAAATCAGAACACAAAGCACGGGCCAACAATGTGTGAAAAAATTACAAAATGCCAAAATGCCAAGGTCTTCCTTTAACTGTCACATCTTTTTTTATGAATAAACGAGGCGTTCTTCACTTTTATCTCTACTTTTCATTTTGTTTGAACAGTAACGCATTCAAGGCACGCATAACCTGAATCTGACATAGTTATCAACCTCACCCTTGAAAGGATAACACATTCCTCCCACTTTATGCTTTTTTCCCAATTCTAAATACTCTTACCATAATTTCTAATCAGCCTTCTTTTTCAGCTTTAAAGCTTCATAAAAATATAAATAATTTCTATTAGGCTTTAAAATCTTCAAGGTTACTGGTGGTGATCTGAGTGGCAAAACTACGGAAAAGAGGTGACACATTTTAGCTCGCCATGTATAACAGAAAATGTAGAATAGGTCGTCATGTAATCTAAAATCAATATACCTCCAAGTTCATACAGAACTGAAACGGCAGTTTCATATTACACATGAAAAATAAATATCACCTCGAGTTAATTAAGGGCTTCGGTAGCAACAAGTTTAGTTACGTCACAGTTTACCAACACCTAGAGTTATTTATTGGACAGACAATTAATGTTTAAAATTAGATTTAACTAACTTATACCAAGATTCAAGCCTGTGATCTTTAGCTTATACAGTGACCGTCAAACAGTTCGCAACATATGGGAAAAATTTTTATTATTAGAGTATCGAATAAACGTTTCTGGGGGATCGGTTCTGCATGCCCGGTATCCTAAAAATCCAATTTGATGTATGTCACGTGACCACTGGTATGGCGGTATTAAAAAAAATACCATAAAGTCAGAAAAAGTGGGGTTAGATGACAAGATATCGAAGAAAATTATTTGAAAAAGTTGCTTATAATTTACATACATCAAATTCGATTTTTAGGTTATCAGACATGCAGGACTGATCCCCCGGATAAGTTCTTTCGATACTAATAATAAAAGTTTTTCCCATATGTTGCGAACTTTTTGGCGGTCAATGTATGACAGGTATGTATCATAATCTAGTATGACTCAAAAAATTTATCCAAAATCAATTAATAACTGCTATTTAACACATTTAACACAATTGATTGTTATTAACTAGAAAAGACGCCATTTGAGCTTGCAGTGAAAATGAGGAAAGGAGGTAGCATTTCAAAAATGGAAATTAATATGAAAGGAATGACCAATACTAACTATGTACGATTTCGAAGCTGAAACCAAAGTTCATATTACTGAGTTCTGATACAACGCCATCTTCTCTATATCAGAGCAAAGCCAGCTAAATTAAATATTACATATTAAGGCCTTGCCACTTTATTTAGCCAAGACGCAATTAGAAACAACGGTGGCGCCATTTGAGGTGAACTATACATTCTTTATGGGAGAAATGTTTAGTTCTTTAGCGGGCGACCAGTCTACCAACAACAGTCTACCAGTGCGAATACGTAAACGCTCGTAAATATAAATAAACTGTAGAGATAGATTCGTGTAGTGTTTCGGGTTAGTGTTAAGTGTTGTTATTTCGTGTTAATTATTACGTTGTTTAAATTTGTTAATAAACAATTCACACCACGGACGTTTTAAATAAACGTTTAAAAACGTTACAATATAACCATGGGTTTCACCTGGTGGTATGTCTGAAACAAAGCAGGCCTTGCCCTGACTGATAATCTTAAAGAGCCGATTGCCTTAGGTTAACCGAATATTTAATATTCTTTCATTGAAAGCTAATTTGTAATGCAAACTGAAATGAGATGTCGAAGCTACAAATTCCCTAGTTCACTACACCTCTTAAGCAACATAAACTATTATTCTAAAAGGTTTCACATTAAGCTTCTGGCTTGAAGAACCTAAAAGCTGTCGGAACTAAAAGAGCTTAACTTGCAGTCCAGGACCAGAAGTTAGTAGACATTCGGCGGTATAATTACGTTTACAGTGGTAACTTAATAATTAAGGGTATTAGTAGGAAGAAAGTAAGTAAAGCCTTTGACATAGTCATTTGCTTGTCTATGAAGCTTGCATATTATGTGAGTCTTATCAGAAAGGTTGCTTACAAGAAAGATCATTTCAAAATTGTAGCAGAAAGAGCTGCATCTAGTTGTATTATACAAAGTGGTTCCAGTGTATCTAGGATTCCAGTCAGTTTTTAGGAAAGGGTGCAGGACAGATCCTCGCAGACTCATATTTTGATATATCGTTTAAATTATAAGTATGCTACCTATCAACTCGGGTTAAACTACCCTCGACGTTTTGGTGACTCCGAAATAGGAAGAAGAGTGAAGGAAGGGGCACAAATATCGCTCGGGAAAATCCAAGCAACATGGTACAGAACAGGGGTTAGGTACTCCGTGAAAAACATTATAAGTAAAATAGTTATAGGTACAAACGTACATACATATATCCAGTCATGAGTGCATCAAAACAACATGGCCAGAACCCCACGCCCCGAATGGTCTGCTTTTTATACCATCACAGGAGCTGTAATAGTGTTGCGCATTACTTGATGTGTAGTTCCTTTACTTAAAATGAGATTAACGAGTTTCTACAATAGACTAATATACAATATAAGATACATCAATAAAAAATTTTTGACAATCATGCAGTTTTATAAATAACATGCATAGATGTAAAATTAAATTTCTAGTTTATAAACTTAAAAGGGTTCTAATAATTAAGTAAAAGTTAATTATATAACAAGGAGGTGAGATTTACTCTATCGAGCATAGAAGATGGTAGCTCGAGCGTCATAGGTCTTCATATTGTTCAACATCAACAGTTTCCATTATTTTTGACAAAAAAACTCAGATTAGCCTTAAGTTAAACATTTTTTTATACTAAAAAGGTTATTTTTTGACGGTAGAATTAAATCTGAAACGATACTCAAACTCGGCTTTAACCCATACTGCCTAATGGATAATCCCTCCTGACTAAATATATCAGTAAGATCAGCAAACCTAAGTAAATGCATGGTTTTCAAAATCTATAAATGAATGATAAAATTTCGTTCAAATATGCCCAAATCAACTTGATAAATACAACTTACCAAGTTGGCTGTGAAAATCAATTTCTAATTGAACTAAAGAGCACTTTAAAGGTTATAATCATAATAGAAAAAATTCATAATAGAAAAAATATCAATCATCATAAAAAGGCAACTTGAAGCCGACGAAATGTGATGTAAGGAAAGAAACAAATCCCAAAAAAGAACAAAAATATCAATTTCAAATTATAAATAATTCACGTGCTCAAATATCATATAATTCTTTCATGCCTATACGATTTCTAAATATACAAACTCTGTCAAAAACAAACGTGTAGCCTCTTGTAATTTTATTGGCTGTAAATCTTCGAGGAAGATAATTTTAGTAGCAACGTCGAAACTCAAATAGCTATGACACACTAATTATCATTTTTTCGTTCCATTCTTTAAATTCCGGCAGTCTTAACTTTTCAGTTTTCTCTCTGCTTTACTTTTAGTTTTTACTACTTCTCGAAAACGATCGGATTTTTACAGCTATTCGAACGGTCGATGCCCTTCGGTGCTTGGAATTTAAGTTCCCATATAATCCAGATTAGACTCCATTAGATTATAATCTTTCGGGCTTTTATAGGCTTTAGTTTGGGAGAAAAGAGGGTCGTATTAGCCTTAAATACTGAACTAAGGAAAAGATCAAAATGTTGCTTTTTTTCAGGGATAACAATCTTGTAGATTGTGGTTCTCACTGAAAATAAAATGTTAATGGGGTAAATATTGGGCGAAAACCACAAAAAGCCTGAATCCCTTTTACACATTCAAAGCCAGAAGTTTTTATCCAACAGCTTTTTATGATTTAGGGATTTTTTGGAAGAACTACGCAACTGAGAATTTTAATAATTCCTTTGTAAACTAAAAAAGTGCTTTGTAAAAACAACGTTCAGAATTATTAAAATGTCTTAAACGGGGACAAAAAAACCTATTTCAAACACCTTTTATTTCAAAATTTCAATTTTCAAAGCAAGCTTTGAAATTAAAACTCAAAATCTCTTTTTAAATTACAATTCAAAATCAAAATATCGATCGTCCCTTTATGTCTTTAATTTAGAAAAAGTAAATATAATAATTATTCCTGTATTTTAAAATAAAAAAATATAAACAATTTAGACTTTTGATTTTGATTTCCTTCATCGCAAGGATTAATCGTAAAATGCAGTTTAAACTATCCAGGCTTGAAATTTAGAATATAAAGTGATTTTACTTTCCAAAATACAAACTTACTGAGGAAATTAAAAACTCGACCGAGTTATTGAATGAAATTTAGGAGTTTCTAAGTCAGATCGAAAATTTACAATCTGGAATTTTTGGACATTCAATCCTGAGTTCAAAATATTACACTTTCCCCTAAATTATTGAATTTAAAAATTAATATTGAGATAAACCTCTACGTAAAATACTTATTTGAATTTCAACTTCTAGCACCATAATTTTAAGTTGTATTTCAATTTGAGGCTAACATAAAACTTTAATTTTGTGTCTAATTCAAACCGAATTTTAGATTTATTTATTTCCATTTACCAACTATGTTCAAATTTAAATATTAAACTCTGATTCGATAAAAATCCAATCCAAATTCTCTTTTGAACTTTAAAATACCAAATCACAATTCAAGATTTGAAATTTGTTATAGTTACAGTTATAGTTTAATTAATTAATTTAGATTAAATTAAGTCTGACTTTCAATATCAAATTTTGATTCGATCACATCAACTAGATCCAATACAAATTCCTTTTTAGATTTTATATCAAATTTGAATTCAAGATTTGAATTGGGTTTGATCTGAAATTTCAAGATCGAATCGTGTTTTATTGAAAATTCTTATCATTTTTAATGTTTATTCCGACATCCTTCCAAATTCCATAATCATAATTTGTATCCTTATTCAAGAATTTATTCAAAATCTTCGATTAAACCTGATGTACCATAACTTAAACTTTCTATCCGATTTAAAAGGGATTTTAGATTTATTTAAATCCCATTTACTGACTTACATTTCAAATTTAAATGATTCGCTTTAAGTATTCAACTCTGATTCGACAATAAAAAGTCAAATTCAAATTTCCTTTTGAAACTCTATAAATTCAAATTAGTATTTAAAATTTCAAATTTGATTTAGAATTTCATGATTCGATTTCTGTTTTATTAAAAATTCTTAATATTTTCAATATTTATTATGCCGAATTCCAAATCCCATAATTTATTTTGTATCCGGATTGAAAACCTATTAATTTTTTTTTTTAAGTTAATCTGACGTAACGCTTGTGCTTTCCATCCGATTCAATCACAATTTTAGATTTATTTATATCTCATTTGGTAACTTACAGTTCTATAAACGAAATTAATTCCCTTAATATTAAATTCGAATTCAACCATAAAAAATCGATTCAAATTTCTTTGTCGACTCTATAATTTCAAATCTGGATTTAAAATATGAAATTTCATAATTCGAATCCTGTTTTATTCAAAATTTCTTTCCCTTTTAATATGTATCAGTGCATGCTTCGAAATCCCCTTAATATTATTTGTGTCTCAATTTAGGACTTTATTCAAAATTTTTGATTTAATTCCTGTGCAAACCGAATTTTAGGTTAATTCAAACCCCATTTGGTCCAACAGGAAAATTCTAATCTAAATCCTAAACTCAGATTTCGATTCAAATTTTACAATACGAATATGAATTTCCTAAGAATCTAGTTGCCAGTTATAGTTTGAAATTAAAGCTTACGTTTAAACTTTGTGTTTGAATTGGTAACATCTAAATTCAATCTTCATTTCTAGTTTAAAAATTATTAATCGGATTTTGTTTGAGCTCGGCATTTCTACTTAGAATAGTTATTTATGTTACAAGTACAAAATATAGGATTTTTTTGGGCGAGCCGCGTTTTATGCCGAGCGAGCGCGCGAGCGAGGCAAATAAATAAGGCGAATCTAAAAGTCCGTTTTTGTACGAATGACATACATAATTTTATGTTCGACTGCCCTGAAATGATATTTCCTTCTTAAAATAATGACGTTTAATTTAATACGACAGTTTGATATGACTTTGTTACTATGACTACCTACCTATAAAGTTAAAAGGTACTAGTCATAACATAAAGGGGTATTTTTGGCCTGAAATTGCTTTTACCAATTCAAACCTTCAAACAGATTACGTAAGTGTATAAGTTTCTAAACATTTAAACGCTACTGTAACAGCTATAACTAGTTGTTAAATTCTGAAATTCATCAGCTTCTTAGGTTGAAATCCTGAAACTTTTAGTAATAATTATAAATTATAATAATACTGAAAATTGCAAATCTGAAAACTCTAACATCGCATGAAGTCCTGCAGTTATTGCAAATTTCTATCCGAAATGTAAAAAAGATTAAAAGACCAATCCCAAAACCTTAAACTTTAAATAAGAATTGGAACTCTAAAAATATTTATTTTAGGTTTGCCATACTTAACACCAACCCTTTCAAACTTTCCAACAAAATATCTTCTGATATTTAAGTTTCTGTTTTAGCATAATTTTTTTTTCTGAATTTTAATGAAAACCTTGGGTGTATTTTCTTCTGAAAATTGAAATCTTAAAAAATTCAGATTTCCAGAAAAATTTCTACTGGAATACAGGTTTCGACGTTTTCTTGGAAGATTTTTTTTAATTAATAGAAAACTGTAAGGTTTTATTAAAATTAATGAAAATTTAAGCTCCTCTTTCTTTTAAAATTGAAAATATTTCAGGTTGCCTATTACTTAACAAATCAAATATTATATTATACCTAACCTACCTACTTTGTATAAATGCTTATGGTTAAATCTTTTAAGTTTTTCTATTAAATTCAAACACTCTATTTGTGTTAACTTAAAAAATTCCAACATAATTCCTTGTATAAAGATTTAATTTTTGCAGAATTTGCCTTCAATATTTGCGAAGTGAAAGTGTTGGATTGAAAGACAGTCAAAAATTTTGTGTAATCCCTAAAATGGGATGCAAATTATAGTTTTGGGATTTGGAAGCATGTAGTAATAAATATTAAAAATTATAGGAATTTTCCATAAAACAGGATCAATATTCAATAAAATGGGGTTCGAATCATGAATCTCCGAAATTTCAAATTTTAACTTCAAATTTGAATTTGTAGGGCCCAAACAGGGATTTGGATTGAATTTTTTTTCATTGCGGAATCGGAGTTTAATATTATTGAAAGTGAGAGTTCAATTCATTTAACTTTGAACAATAAGTTAATAAGTGAAATTTAAATAAATCTAAAATTCTGTTTGAATCTGATAGAAAGTGCAAGTCTTAGGTCAGATCTCTTCCGGATACAAATTAAAATTATGGGATTTGTAATAAATATCGAAAATGATAAGAATTTTTAATAAAACTGGATTCGAATCAAATTCAGATTTGGTATTCTGAAGTTAAAAAGGAATTTTGATTGATTTTTCATGATTGTATCAGAATTTAACATTAAGGGAGTTGATTTCGTTTATATTTGAGCTATAAGTTAGTAAATGATATTTACATTAGTCTCAAACTCTGTTTGAATCGGACAGAAAGTAGTGCAAGCCAATTTAAAAAAATTTAGTAAGTGTTTAATAAATCGAGATACAAATTAAAATTATCGGATTTGAAAGCTCGTAGTAATAAATATCTACAATAATAATTAGAATTTTCAATAAAAAGGATTCGAATCTTGAAATTCCAAATCAAATCCTACTCAAATATTGAAGATTTTGATATTATAATATCTAAAAATAATGTATTGGATTTTTTATGACTGAATCAAAATTAGATATGTATTTGAAGTGAGACTTAATTTAATTTAAATTTGAACTATAGGTTAGTAATTGAGGTTTAAATAAATCTAAAATTCTGTTTGAATCGAATAAAACGTTCGAGAATTCTGGGAGATTTAATCAAAAATTTCGAATCAAGCGCTAAATAGAGATACAAATTATGATTAATGGGATTAGGAATCCTGCAGTGATAAATACTAGAAATGATAAAAACTTTCATTAAAATAAGATTCGAATTATGATATTTCAAATCAAATTTCAAATTTTAATTCCAGATTTGAAATTATAAAGTCGACAAAGAAATTTGGATTGATTTTTTATGGTTGAATCAGAATTTATTATTAAGGGAGTTAATTTCGTTTATAAAACTGTAAGTTAGTAAATGAGATTTAAATAAATCTAAAATTGTTATTGAATCGGATGGAAAGCACAAGCCTTAGTTCAGATTAAATTTAAAAAAAAAATGATAGGTTTATACGGATACAAAATAAATTATGGGATTTGGAACCCGGCATAATAAATATGTATTGAAAATAATAAGAATTTTTAATAAAACAGAAATCAAATCATCAATGTATAGAGTCTCAAAAGGAAATTTGAATTTTACTTTTTATTATCGAATCAGAGTTGAATACTTTTAAAGTGAGAGTATACTTCATTTAAATTTAAAGTTTAAGTCAATAAATGGAATTTAAATAAATCTAAAATTCTTTTTAAATCGGATAGAAATTTTCATTAAAACACGATTCGATCTTAAATTTTCAGATCAAACCCAATTCAAATCTTGAATTCAAATTTGATATAAAATCTAAAAACGTATTGGATTTAGTTGTGATCGAATCAAAATTTGATATTTAAAGTGAGACTTAATTTAATTTAAATTTATACTATAACTGTAACAATGACAAATCAAATTTCAAATCCTGAATCGAAATTTGGTATTTTAAAGCCCAAAAGAGAATTTGGATTGGATTTTTCATTATCGAATCAGAGTCTAATATTTAAATTTGAACTTAGTTGGTAAATGAAAATAAATAAATCTAAAATTCTGTTTCAATCAGATAAAAAATGAGAGTTTTATGTTAACCTTAAAATTATGGCACTAATTAAACGCTAGAAATTGAAATTCAAATATTTTACGTGGAGGTTTATCTCAGTATTAATTTTTAAATTCAAAAATTTAGAGAAAAGTGTAATATTTTGAACTCAGAGTTGAATATCTAAAAATTCCAGATTGTAAATTTTCAATCTGACTTAGAAACTCCTAAACTTCATTTAATAACTCGGGGGAGTTTTCAGTTTTCTCAGGTTTAAGCTTGTATGTATTTTGTAAAGCAAAATTACTTTATATTTTAAATTTCTAGCCCGAATAGTTTAAACTGTATTTTACAATTAATCTCTGCGATGAAGAAAATCAAAAGTTCAAATTGTATAAATTTTTTTATTTTAAAATACAAGAATAATAATATTTACCGTTTTTAAAATTAAAAACATAAAGTCCTGTTAATCAGTTAATTAAGCTTAAAGCATTGATTTTTTTACTGTCCTTTAAGTTACTAAAAACGATTACAATTAAATTTTGAAGGTATTCCGTAATTAATCAAATCCAAGTCCTTTATGAACTACAGATTTGGATTCAGAATTTATCTACAATTTGAATACGATTTTTAAGATTCTAATCGTGTTTTACTGCATATTCCTAAGAATCCAGTTGCCAGTTCTAGTTTGAAATTGTGAAATAAAAGTGTAAAATTTGAGTTTAAATCCAATCTTAATTTCTACGTTAAAGATTATTAATCGGCTTTCATTTTAGTTCCATATAAAACGCAGGTTTGATTCATATATAACCGTCTTCAAATGCCCGGTTCAATTATTTAAGCTAGGAATTTTTATTTTCAAACTGAAATTTTGAAATTTTAAGTAATGCAAATTTTCAAAAGTTTCAAATTTAAAACTTTAGTCTCAACCTTTTATTAATTTTAGACTTTATAATTAAAATCGAAATCTATTTAATTATGGTCTATTAAAAGCACAACTTTTTAAAAATAAATCACTTTAACTTTAATACCGACATAAACGCAGGAATTTCAAATAATTTCACAATAATGAAGATTTGTAAGTAAACACATCGTAAAAACTAATTCACGTAACTCGATCCTCAGTCAAATTTCGCTTTCATAAATTTAAAAATAGATAAAACTATAAATCCAAATAATCCACTCCAAACATTAATGACAATTCGTAGAACATTGCGGTCTCATAAATTCAGAAATTTTAAGTAAGCAAACATTTTTAGAAACAATCAATTCTTATAGCTTCACAGAACTTCTGAAATAAAGCAATTCATTTGAAAAAAGTTTTTTCGGAAGCTTCCAGGAGTAAAAAGAGCAAGAAATACTTGAATTCTGCAGGATAGACAAGGATAAGTTGAAGTTTTATTTGAAGTTGAATATAAAATACTTTAATAAAGAGCGGAATGTTTCCGTTTCCGTTTTATTTTTTGTTTTTGCGATTAATTAAGAGTGCAAATTTTTCCGGTATGTCGAACTCTGGAATATTTCATAATCTACTAAACTGCCCTGAGTTGACACTGGTTCAATGTGCTAGTGTTCCCCAAACGGTTATTAACACAGGGAAAATTTTCCGCTGTTTTTGTCTGGAAAAGGTTAAAAATCGAGTTGTTTTAATTACACTTTTCACAACATTCTTTACGTTTTCTAACTTCCAAAATGCAGTTTAAACTTTAAACGATAACAACGGCCGAAATTATGAAAGTTTAAAATTTCGGAAACAGCACAAAATTCATATTATGTAACTCAGCTTTCTAATTTGCAAAAGTATATTTATAAAAATGACTAATGAGATGTGACAAACAATAAAAAAAAATTAACAAGCCTGGAAGAATGTTTCGAAATGTGATTTTACCTGACAGGTAGAAAATTTCAACTGGGTTATTTTGTAAATTGGAAGGAAGCTCTGGCGTAATCCGCAATTTTTTCAACAGGTGATTAACATTTTTCAAATATCGAAAGCAAGCTTTCAAAATATTAATTGAACAGAAGTTTTCGACCACGCTTGAGACCTCATTTTCTGCTCGATAATTTCAGCAGTGATGTGGATTTAGATTTTTCCCAAAGAGGAGTTTTACCTCATTGGTTTAGATATTACTCATAAATTAATTAAAATGATTTTTTTTAATTGAAAGCATCTGTTAAAAGTGTTAGTTACCTCCCCTGTAATTACTTTATTTTATTGTATTATATCCATATTTGTATACTAGGTAACTAATTACTGCGTAGAATTAATCTAATATTTCCCAAGATTGCACAATTATCTTAATACGCACATCTTTACATCTGCATAAACCATTAGATCGGACCCTTTTAGCAGCTTAATCGCAGTTAATAGAATTATTATGTTCTGCTAACACTTTCGATATTATGATTTATCGACTAAATTGACTTTAATGATCATTAATAATAAATCTGTCTTCACAATACGTATTTAACGCAAAATTCACATTAAAAATGAGATCATCCCTTAAGAATTTGTACGTATTCCTTCTAGAATGTTCGCAGTAACCTTCATTTAGACTATATAAGCAAATTACTGGATCATTTAAATTAATACGATTCTAATACGTTAATTATTACGTTACTAACACGGTCTTTGGCATCATTAACTAACTTGTAATCGTATTCCTTGTCAATTGTGTTCTCAATAAAACAAATACTTGTAAAAAGTGATTAATTGAACCAAAGTGTGTAAACCTCCTGAAAAGAACCACGACAAAAGTTTCTTAATAAATATTCGAAAACTAAATACAATTTAAATGGATGGAAGACTCCCTTTTTCTAAATAAAACTTAAATATCAAAGAAAGACTTTCATAACAAAAATATGAAGCACATGCTAAGCCATGCTTTCAGAAACGTCGTTGTGAATACTCATGCATCATTTAATGCAGCTTTCGTAACAATATTTTACGATTACGTTATCGAGTTTATTTTCAATGTTTCAGATCAAAGATTATTGGTTAACATGGCCTTTGTTTGATTTTAGCTTAAAACTTAAGAACAATAAGGACACCTAAATCTTAATTTTAAACTTAAAATTTCAAGCATTTCGAATTTAAAAGAAGATTCCTACTCTCGCTGTTGCATTTTAAATAGTAAAACTTCTTTTGAGTCAAAACTTCAGTAAAGCTTACTTATATAGATATAAATCATTATGAATCCTAAATGTTAATAAATAAGCCAAAAAATCCCATATATTGTTGTGTATTTTAAATCAACTTTTAACTTATCGGAAAATAAACTGAATAAATATTGTGTTATCGTGTAATGTGTCGTGTTGAATCTCAGGGTAAGCATTAATGAAAAGTGTGAGGGAATACCAAATATCATTAATAATTTACTAACTAAAATTACGTATCTCCTGCAAAATTAAGCAACACAATTAAATGTTCAAACTTGAAATACACTACTTCATGAAAATTAAGAATGAAAATAATATAAATAAATAGGTAGGTGAATTTTTTGAGTTTAAAATTCTGAAAATTACACATGAATTGAAAACAAATACTCAAAAACTTGATAATCAGATTTTATTATAAAATGTAACAATTATTTTAAAATGATTATAAAATTAACTGACTTCATAAACCTCTAATAATTAAATCTAAATAATAAACTTATCTTGAATGTTCGCGGTGAACCCCCTCTTTCCAAATTATTACGATGCGCAATGGATCTTCTTCTGGCTGCTGTTACTGTTGACAGTTGTGGAGAAAATGAACCTCACGTTCTTGAATATTTCCATACAAATTATCAATCTCACTGGTAAGTTCACTTTCCTTAGAAGTTCTTCCATTTCGTCTTCAGATGCCGCCAGGAGTGTCTTATCGTATGCGCACCTAAGATTGCAGACTTTTCTTCCGCCGATAGAAATTGCTTTATTTCAGCCCTCTGTAGATGTTGAACACAATGGGTGAGATGATATACCCTTGTCTCACTCTTTTTTCAACCTAAAATGGTTGTATCAGTTGGCCATTTACTCTGAATTTTAGCTTCATTTGAGTAGTAAAGATTACGGATTAGGATAACCAGATGGGGGAGGGGGGACTCCTGGTGTCAACATGATGTTCTATAACTTTCCCACTCAATGGAGTCAACGACTTTTTGGTAGTCAGGAAAGCAGAGATAGCCAGGTGTGTCATGTTCTCTAAGTTTCTCAATGATTTGACGAAAATTTAAGATCTACTCCCTCGTGGAATTTGTGATATATGGTTTGAGCCTCTCGTTAATGATCCGGAGTAATATCTTACTCGCATGCGAGGTTTCTTGCTTGATTGAATGTACTTCTATCTCTCTGCAGATATTGTTTAGGTAAGACTCTTTATCTTTGCGACATTCCTTTTTGATCTGTTTGCAGTACTCATTGTAGATTTTACTGTTGTCCCGGGTAATGCCTTCGGCCTTGAGGTGTTTCCATTTCTTTATAACTTCCCAAGTTGCGTTGAATATCCAGGGTTTGCGTTTATCAGGCTTTGGAGTGTTCGTGTGCGAATCACGAGCTGCGGAGTTTAGCTCTTGTTTCGTCTTTTCCCATAGACCGTTAACATTAAGGCAATCTCTTTGTTCTCCTGATTTAGCTTTAAGATTCACCTGAAGTTGTCGCTTTTGGGCAGGTACCAACAGCTGTTCTGCGGTCTGCGAGGTAGCGAGCGTTTTAGCTTTAAGCGGAATTCGGCTACTAGCAGTTAATGATCTGATCGGAAGTCTTACCCTAGGCGTGTCTTTACATCTTTTAAGGGACTTCTCCATCTTATTCTGATTATGATGTAGTCGATCTAGTTTTTACATCTTTCTCCAGGGGACCTCTACGTAGAGAGGTGCCGAAGATTATGTTTAAATAGTGTGTTTGTGATAATTAACCTGTTATCTGCGCAAAAGTTCACCAGTCTCTCTCCTCGCCCATTTTGATCTCCAAGGTCATATCTTCTAACATAATTTCTTGAGATGTTGATTCGACTCTGACATTGAAATTTCCTGCTGTCATAGTTATTTCTCTCTCTGGTTTTGTTCTTATTGTATCTTTGAGTAACGAGTAGAAGGTTTATCAGTAGAATTTGCAGTAGTAGCGTACACATATTTTTGTATTGAATTTAATGATGATTCTAGGGCTTATGGCGTGGTATTCAATTATACAATTTGCGATTCGTCTGTTTATCAAGAAGATGACTCCTTCTTGTTTGTCAAATTCATGTACCGAAAAATATATCGTGTTACCGCTGCTAGTATAAAAGTGGCCACTGTCCAATCAGTGGGTTTCTGATATGTCTAGAACATCAAAGTTGTCTAAATCTCGTTCTAGCACTCGTAGTTTTCCTATTTCATCGAGACCTTTAAGATTCCACATTTGGATTCGCAACCAACCCTGTATATCGAAAATGGCGCGTTTTTGATCATGTGTATATTAACATTTTTTTCTTATTTTGTTGAGTTCTATCACCCCCTGAAATATCTGCATGACATTAATTTACACCCTGTATATTTTAACTGTGTTTGTAGAGCATGCAAAATGCAGATCCCAACGTATTATCTTGCATATTCAACGCTGTAGGAATAATTAATAAATCTAACAAAATAAATAAAATAATATTAAGGCAAACTTTGATCATTTCAAAAACAATCAGCCATCCAAATAATAACTTCCTTATTCGGAACTCCAATTATAGTGGAATTGTAAAACGCTTTAAATTTAAATTTAACCAACTTCCCGAATATCTCGATTTTCTTCCGTCCTTAAAACCGGAAGTAACAATACAAATCCCCCAAGAACAGCCCAAAGATTATGATCAATAGTACAATAAAGTCATTGCCCTCGGCTTTTTATAATGTAGAAGAAATTTGTCATCTCCAAAACAGGAAATAAAACTATATCCGCCGTATCGACGCGATGAGTGATGTCTTAAAAAAAACTTTCCGAATTTGGATGTACTCCAAGAAGATAAGATAACGTCGTAAGCCGTAAGTCGTAAGTATTCCACGTACGAAAACCACTAAAGTGAACGAAACTATTCATAAAAAGAATTCAGACGTTTTTGATTTATTACATGACCAGATAGGAATGAACTTCTTTATGTTGAGAAATGGGCGCGTAATATCCGACTGTATTACAAAATTAATTTAATTAAATGGCGGAAATATGAAAAAGCAGACGAACAGTAATTAATCTCACAAAATTGACGAGGGTGTAAGTAGGGAGGTTTAGTTTAAAAGATATTTTTAATTAATAATTAGTTTTGAGTGAAAAGTCCAGGCTGTTTAATAAGATTTAAAATATATTTTAAAAATGCTTCCGAAAAATTAAAGTAAAATATCTTAGTCAAAAGCGCCGGATAAAATTCAAATTTAAACGTACAAAATTTGATTACAGGTCTAATATTTTTTGGTTAAAAATCATCAGAATAACATGAAATCCCTTAAATACTGGACTAAAAATGCACGCAAAATCATCTCCTCTTTACAACATAAAAATCTTAGGATCTTGAGATCCTCAAAAATCCAACCTAAACAAATTAACAATAAGATAAAATATTTTACAGATAACATTTTTAAGAATAAGCTCCTTTGGCAAAATATATTTTTAACGAATTCTCATAATTAATGATCGTTAAAAATACATTAACAAGATAATCCATGGTAAAAGTGACTCGAATATAATGGAACAATATAGGCCCCCAAGTCGATCCCTGATATTATATGACTTCGACTTTGCGTTATGAACAGCATTAAATGCCAGCATCATCCAATACCTCCCACACAAAGGCATAATGGATCCTGGGCACGCTCAGATAAGGAGAAAGCCGAAACCTTCGCCAGCCATCTCACAACAGTGTTCCAACAACTACCCTCTCTAATAACCACGGACGAGGAACAATACATGAATGAGACACTAAAAGCACCTTGCTAGATGACACCACTTCCAAACCTCTCTACAGTTAGAGAAATAAAGGAGATGATCAAAAATAACCTAAATCCCAAAAAATCCCCAGGCTACGACCTCATCACCGGACAATTGTTCAAAGAACTCCCCCGTAAAGGTGTTGTCATACTAACTGTAATATACGACGCAGTGTTAAGGTTAGGGTACTTCCCGGCTTAATAGAAGGTCTTTCAAATAATGATCATACCTAAACCCGATAAACCGTAAAACGAGGTCTCATTCTATGGGCAAGCTTTTCGAAAAATTACTTGCCAAGAGACTATAACCATTTATAGAGGATATGAACCTGATACCGGACAACCAATTCGGATTTCGAAAAAGCCACTCAACAATCCAACAGGTGCACAGGCTCGTAGATGCAATGAATTTAAGTTTCGAAAAAAAGCAGTACTGCACAGCGGTATTTCTGGACGATAGCCAAGCTTTAGACCGAGTGTGGTATGAAGGGATTTTATATAAACTTAAAAAAACAATTCCACACTGCTACTTTATCATCCTCAAGTCATTCTTGGAAGAAAGATACTTTCATGTGAAATATGGCCAAGAACTGTCAGAGTTGTACCTTATTAAAGCAGGAGTCCCACAAGGGAGTATATTTAGCCCAATGTTGTTTCTATTGTTCACAGCAGATTTTCCTACAAACAGGCATTCAATTACTGCAACGTTTACCGATGACAAGGCCGTATTAGTCAGACATAAAGATCCCAGAGTAGCTGCTACACTTCTCCAACCGAACTTGTAAGAAGTGGAAAAATGGGCCCGAAAATTAAAAGTTAAAATTAATGACGAGAAATCAGCTTATATCACATTCACCAAATGTAAAGGCGTCCCACCCCCTGTCTTCATAAACAATACCCCGTTGACACAAGTTGATGAAATAAAATACTTAGGGATGCATTTAGACAAAGGATGACCTGGAAAACCCATGTCTGGAAAAAGCGCAAACAACTGGGACTCAAATTTAGGAAATACTATTGGCTACTGGGACGCAGACACTGTTCCGAGACTTTATACAATATCCTGCCATTCACCCACACTACACCAGTGGTGTAAAAGGAGCGTTTTATAATATTCACAACATGCATTATATCTTCTTCTTCTTCTTCTTGATTTTAGACCGTTGGTCTGTTTTACCAATGGGTTCCTCTCGGTTGTTAATCTTGTTGGAATTCGGATGTGGATATCCAACTATCACGCCATATTTTTGGAGTCCTGTATGGCAATCTATAAGCAGATGGTCGACTATTCATCACAATTATTGCAATCTTGTATTGTTCATTGATTGGACATATTCGTTATATTCCCTTCGGCCCCTACGGCCCCACTTGCCTATATCTACAACTTCGCATGTGCCTCTTATTGCTTCGTTTCTTACTCTGTCTCTCATAGCTTTTCCAGCAATTGCTCGTAAGATTTTCAATTCGTTTACCCTTAGGAGGTCTTTGGTTTTCTTGTGCCTGCTTGTATTTCGACAACATATGTCATCGCTGACCGAATGCATGGTTCATAAATTCTAATTTAACAGTTTATTGCCATACATTTGTGTTGCCAAATTACATCTTCTAAGCTGCCAAAGATGGACGCGGCTTTAATGGTTTGTTACAAAACTTCTTCTCGTAGGTTGCTATAGCTGGATATGTGTATTTCTAAGTATCTAAACTGCATTAGGTGCTCCATTATATCATCTTCGATGGCAATTTCCCACCTTAAAGGCACTTTGGGAATAGTTAAGCATTTTTTCTTGTTCGGCGAAGTTTCCATATTTAATTTTTTGGATATTTTCTAAAATTTGTATACCAGTTTCTGATACAAGTGGGAATCTCGCACATAAGAAAACAATATAGGCTCCAAGGTCGATCCCTGAAGGTGGCCATATGTTATGAATTTTGGCGGCAAATACATGAGAGTAATAATTAATAATAAATTAATAATAACAATCAATTTTTTCGATATTAAACACGTTTCTTGTCGTATGAAAAAGGGAGGGGATAATAGCATTTAAAACATCTAGGTTTCGATTCTTGGGACCAACAAAATCCCCGCCTGAATTTTTAGAAGGTGGTGCTTGGAAGCACTTGACCGCGACACCAATATTTTTGATAAGACGTGAAAGTGAAATTTCTATAATTTTTCACTATTATATTTTTTCTGAAAATCTGGGACTAAGATTGCTATTTTATATATTCATTACTTATTCTTTGAAATCAGAAAGTTAAGAATTATCTATTTTGTGGTTGCAAATTTTCTCTACAAATTCAGAAAATTTATATTTAGTAATTTGTCGCAAACTGACCGCAGTGATTCGCGGCGCATATTTCTCTCACTCCCAGTGTCGTAATTGATGGTTTATTTTAGTCCACGTTTAAAACATTTATGATACGTGTATTTAAAGGAAGTGCATGTACTTGACGATTTAAAACATGACTCAAGATTAGTTTAGAGAAATTTGTGTGAACAAGTACATATAATTACAAGCAGTCGTTAAAAAAACTTGTTCTTAAAATGTATTGCTTTGTCGTTTTCGCCAAGAATTGTTTCCTTTTGGCAATTTTTCATATTTTCATTGAGATAATTGACAAATAACCGAAAGCTAAACTGAAACTTTAAGTACATTCAAAAGTTTTATTGCTTTGTTTTAGTAACTTAACAGATGTTTGAGATCCAAGAAAGCTTCAATTTTCATTCGTCATAAATTAAGTTACATAGCCTAAAATGTAGTTAACAAATAATACATTCACAAAATTTTTATATCATTGAATAAAATGTAGGCTTAGAGGAGAGTAAATTCGCGATTAAATTTAATTCTAATTAACTATAAATAGTAATCTGAAAGTATGAGCATTCAAAGATTTCCTAAGCCATCGTTGTTGTGTGGAGACGCCTATGGCTCTAGAAATTTTATTAATTTATTTTATTTTATTTATTAACTTAATGCCGATTGCGATCTTGGTTTCTCCAATTGAAAAAAAGTGTTTTTGTGGGATGAAGCCTTTGTCACAGGTTTACTGACACCCACAGGATATACACTCTCCTACTTAATAAACGTAACGAAATGCAGGTAAATTAGGTATTCTTCTGCACAATGGATTTGTCCGCTTGCTATTTTTTAAAAAAATATCTTCAAAATACAGACAACATTTTATAATCGTTAGCTTTCAAAACAGTTCCTAAAATAGTTAGTGAAAACATAACTTTCTTCCCAATATATTTTTCTGAAATTAATAAACATAACTTTGGAGCTAAATAGGAATTTCTTAAAAGTATTGCTCAAAGGGGTGAATTTTTAAAAATTTAATTTCTAAAATGACAACTTTCCTCCTGTTTTAAAAAGGGTTGGAATTGTCCTTTCTGCTTTAAAAGTTTAAACAGAAAAACAATAAAAACTTGATGATGTGAAGGTGGAAAAATCGGTGAAAGCTTTACAATTCGACAAGGTTACAATTGTTCAACAAGGAACCGAAATTGCACGAGGTAAAATGAAGGTTCAATGTGTGAATCTTAAATATTTATTAACAAATTATAAATAATTTATGGTTTTACACCTTTATGAAAATTATTAAAATACTGATTTTTAATAACCAATCAGAGTTCCTTTAGCTGTAGAAAATTGCTCAAAATTTACTATAACTAAATGCTAAATTGGTTAAACATTTCTAATTCACGTTTCTTTGATTGTTGGAAAAATACTGCAAAACAAACAGAGATTAACAATTTATTAAATTAATTTTGAATTAATCAGATCGTTGCAGTATTTAATATAAACAAATAATAATATGTATAAGGTAAATAAGTGAGTATATAATATGTAAATATACACCAGGTAAATACTATAATTAAATATAAATAACGGGGTGCTATATAATATAAATAAATGGTGTATATATCACCACAAACAAATAAATATATAACAAGTAAGTATATAACAGATTAATGTAACCGATGCACATAGATTAGGATTTAAGGTAATCAATGACGTGGTAATCGGTGGATCAAAAAAAAGTGACTGAATTAAAAATAAGCAAACCTTTGTACCAATGGATATAAGGATAACAAAGTACAAAAAAACCGGGGAATTAGATTAATTCACGCTACCCTAATTTGAGTTACAATAAAATATCTGTACTGAAGCTAATTGGACTCAATGAAGTTAACGAATAACTCGTACACGTGAGTCGTCGAAAGGGACACTAATGTCGCAATAACGCAAGTCTCAAATAACGTAAGGAATCGTATAGATTCAGGCCTGTATCTCACGCTACCCTAGTATCGCGGACCATAAACTCAAGTTAAAAATTGGACTAATTAATTGCCGCGCAATTAACAATTACACACGGTCCTTGCACCTCCCTAAAGATTCAGTATCACGACAACTCAAGTGTTTTGATATTCAAAAAAAATGCGGTAATTAATCTTTAAATGTAAAAGGAAACAAAGCTTAAATTATCTATTACAAAATGGTGGTACTTGAATATACCAAGGTATAAATATGGTTGCTATATAAAATATGCCTGGGCTATAACAAAATGGCGGTAGTACAAATTGACAGTAAATAATGGTGACATTGAGAGATTATAACGGGTGTCCATAAACTGTCAACATCCCAGTAGGTTGTGATTTCAGAAACATATTTCGTAATTTGATTCAGAACACAAAACCAAATGTCAAGATTTGTAAAATGTCATTGTCTATGATTTAATCTAAGACTTGTAATTTGTTTTTCCGTATCCATGGTATGTAATTGACAGATTATTTATCTCATTTGAGGTTAACAATAGCGGATCGCGGGTAAATATGAAAAAGCGGGACGATATGAACATTTGCGGGTTTTTACCGTGCATGCTATCGACGTGACATCTACCGATAGAATTTAGAATCAAAATTATTATTTGATTATACAAAAATCTTCATTTAAGTGATTGATAAGTGTAATTATTTTTTAAAATTCAAGCAAATACGATTAATTTTTACATAAATTCATTATAGAAGTTATTTTTAATACGAAAATTTGACATGTGTAATTTGAGGTTATATGTCAAAAACGTAGGTACGTATTATATTATAACTATTTTTATTTAATACGAACTTCTCATGGATGCGGAAAAATAGCTTGTGCCCCACGGGAATCTAACGGCATATTTCATCCCTCGGCTTTTGCTGCCCTCGCTCACTACGTTCGCTCGTGCAGCAGAAATCTTCGGGATGAAATATGCCTATATCTTCCCTTATGACGCAATATACTATTTCAAAGTCAGATGTCGACAGTTTATGGACACACGTTAGCTATTATTTACATCTCTGTAAGTACGGGTATATCAATTAAGTCATTGTTCATGTAACCTTTAGTGCCAGTTGTACGTAGCTCACTATTATTTCTGGGATTCAGAATGCCGTCAAAGTATTTTCACCACACTCTTATTACTTCATTGTCCTCGCGTCTGGAATTTTTTTTTTGTTGATAAAAGTTTTTGATTTGCTTTCTATTGTAATATTCCTCTAATTTTAGCATTTTATTTTCGAAATACGCCCGCTTAGACTTTCTATACATGTGTTTTTTATAAATTTCTATGTCTTCTTCTCGATTCGTTTGTAACATTTTTAATCTTGCTAGCTCTCGTTTGTTTCTACTCTCATTGCATTCTTCATTGAACCAACTTTCTTGTTCTTGTTCTTTGTCTATACCCCACTACTTTTTCTGCTGCTTTCCTTATTAATGTCGACTCTAGGGTAACCCATTGTTTATTAATGATTTCTCCTGGAGTTACATTGTTACCGGCTATATTTATTTCAATATTTTCTTGCTGTAATGCTTCTGCATTAAATGTCTTTGGTAACATTTTAACTTTCTTGTGATCTTTTCTTACATTAATGTCGATTTTGGTTTTTACTAGCCTATGATCAGAGTCATTTCAACTGCTCTGAAGGCCCTCACATCTTTGACAGACTTGTACAATAACGTGATCGATTTGGTTTTGCATGTTGTCGTTTGGTGCTACCCAAGTTTCTTTGTGGATGTCTCTATGACCTCTCTACCAACTTTTGCATTTAAGTCACCTATAATTATTTTCATGTCACATTCGGGAAGCTTGTCGTAGATGTTTTCAACCATTTTATAGAAGTTATTTTTTTCTTCTTTCGGTTTTTCTTCCGTAGGTGGATGAATAGTGAGAATGCTGACGTTTCTATGCGAACTTTTAATTTGCCAGTAGCACATTTTTTCACTAATAGGCACAAAATCCACTATCACATGTTTACACTTTTTTAATACAAGAACCAGTTCCAAACGCCCTACGGCTTCAATTTCCAAATCCTTTGAATCATTAATACTTATTCCACTCTTGTTGTTTGTTTTCTTATTTCCTTTAATTCTTTTGAAACTCGTGTCCTCTTTCTTTGCCAAATTCTTCATACATATTAATATCTTAAAAATTGTAAATTACACACAAAACTACATTTTAATGATGAAAATTACTGTTATGTCCTTGGGAAATTCTGCAGTCCTTTAAGCTTTCTTTTCAATGGAAACTTGTAAAAAGTAAGCTTCGCCTGTTTATAGGTTACTTCATGCTTGGGAATTTTATGAATGCACGCGTTAACAAACCTCCCTCGCAATATTAAAAAGCATTTCATAGATATTCTTAAAATAATTCCATAACGATTCACTTAATTTAGCGTGAATAACACGTTTTACGCAACGTATCCAAGTTGGCTCTGAATACATGCTTGATTAATACGTAATACCGCTAATAATGCCAAATTCTGACATTTAATACTCGACTGAGCGTATGATTTCTATAAGCCCAATTGATTTTTTTCGATCAGACACTTCATTCATAAAATATTTATATAAAATTTGACTCCCGAAAATAGCTCGTACGTTATTACTTAATTTAAAAAGTTATTCCGGAAATGCCATCGATATATTAAGAGTATGAGGTCTCGAATTAAGTTAAACTATACCAGAATAACGGATAATTTTGCGGACAAGCGAAGCGTAACCCAATTCTTGATGTGTGTCAAGCAAATAGAGCAACCGAGTTCAATAAAGAGGATTTAAACAACTTGGAACCATGTCAGTAGGTTATTGCCTCCTGATTATGAAAAGATTGACAATTAAAAAGTTTTGCACTGCTCGCTGAAAAATTACGCACCTATTTTAAGAACGGCTCCGGTGGGCGAAATTACGAGTTTGGCTTTGCAAAGAACTTCGGCTAAATTTTAAGTGATTGTTAGCTCAATAATGAAACGAGTCAATTTTTCCCGGTAATATTTTTTTGTAAGGTTTCGCCGAAGAATTGTTTTATTTGAGTGTATCAGAACCGCGCAATCATATTTTCATCGATGACAATAATAGTCCTAACAATGGTTCGCGATTGTTTATTTTACGTCGTGCTAAATTTCCGGAGTTTCTTTATTCAGTGGAATAATAATGGGAAAACCGTTCAAGTACCGGTGGGGATTTTATCGGTTCCAGTATGTGTCGTATCTATAAATGTACGTGAACTGCCTTGACTCTATTTCTCGTAATGCTAAAACACCGAAGAATTCCGTGCTTAAATTAATCGCGGATGTAAAATGTTGCAAAACGTCATTTTAAATCACATCTCATTTTATGGGATATTAGCCTCTTAAAGATTCATCTTAACCCATAATTTAAACACAAAACAAGAATTGGCAAGCTCTGCAGTCGCACATGCACGCACCTTCTGCTATGAACATCTGTTATTATAGTGCGGAAAATTCTTGAATAGAAAAACAACGCTAATAAAGCTATTACGACAACTTTAAATCTCTTTTCCCTTCGCCAAATACGATGCAAAGTATTTTTACTACTGTGTTAAAGTTGCTTATTATATACAGTGTGTTCCTGGAGTAAAGGCCACGTTCTTACAAAACTTTTTAATTTTAGAACACTTATTTTTTCGTTTTTGTGCTTGAGTTGAGTTATTCATAAACATTTTGGACTTAAATGGACCATTTTTTTAATGATTCAACGACAATCTGTCTAAATTGGACAATCAGTTCACCTTAGGTTATAATATATAATCATCAAAATGGCTTGTAAGAAACGCTCCGCTGAGTGTTTTCCCTATTATACTTAGCTTACATTACTAACATACACTATTTATGTGTCAAAAATTATTTACCATAGCTTAACGCTGCTTGCTAATATAACCTAAATCATAAATCTGCTGACAAGGTCTGAAGGTTGAAATCTTTTTAAACGTCTTAAGTCATCTGATACATCCATAAGCTTGTCTACAAGTCTAGTTGGGTGTACTTTCCCTCTATCACTGTACTCAATATTGTAACGTAAAGAATTAGTAAGATATATCTCTACGAAGCTCGTTGGCGCAGTAGTAAAGGCGCTCGACTCTTGGCTAGAAGTCGTCTCGGGTTCGAATCTCACGCAATGGTAAGGATTTTTACAAAGAATGCTCCACTGTTCAAGGTTGGTACTTGAGCGAGTGAAGCCATTTAATCGTTTGGTTACAATTAACGGGAAACCACTGCAGAGAACACAATCCCTAATATAATGGGGATACAACAAAGTTCACGACCCCAAGTCGTTTAAAAAATTGCACTAAAAAGAAGAAGAAAAGTATCTCTTATACAAGAGAACAACAGAGTTGCAGGTAAGCGATTTAAATGCTTTTCTCAGAAGACATAATGCCGTATTTACATTGTTTGCAATGTGATTGGAATGTATTTTCAAATCAGGTTACTTGTCATCTAGCTATCCAGGTTTTTGATATTGGTACGCCATCAGGGCCTGGGAAGGAGTTTGGATAATACAATTGGTAGTGGTCCATCAGTTTCAGGACAATTTTTGAAATTCGTTCACAAATACTACAAAGAGTAGAAAGAAGTCAGTAATGATTCCGTTGTTAATAAAATACAGCTCTTGTGGTGTGTCCTTGCAGGAGGAAGTTTAATGGCGGATATAAGCATATAATTCTTTACCCTTTGATTGAGCTATGTGTTGGTCGTAACGCTGTCTACTTGTTTGTACAAATCTCACAAGGAAAATGTTAGAACAGTTGGAAAAATGTAGTACTTCAGCAATCAGCACAACAAAAGCACATGCGCCCTTAACTTACGTTAGCAGATATTTATTTACAACGGTAACATACGCAGTGAAGATTTTAATATATAAACTACTCAAAAGAATTAAGGGGTCACTTTTTTCAGAAGGTATATCTTCCTTATGATATCAGCTAGAAGATAGGTGTTGATATATTCCATCAATCAAGTATTCAGCTACAATGTTTTATTGCGTTCGTTTGTTTTTTCCGCGTTTCTTAGAAACTGTAAATAAACAAGTTTGTTTTGTACGAAAATTTGAGTATTTGCATAAGATTTTAATTACTGCAAGACGGCGGTTTTTTAATACAACCACAAAATATTGGTGTCACGTGGTCAAACAAGCAATGAGAAGACACCTGAGTTCAGTAGAAGTGTCAAGTGCAGTTACCTTACTACAAGAAGGCAGAGTGCAGCGAAGTGTTGCTCCAGAACTCAATGTAAGCCAGTCTGTGGTGTGGAGGCTCCGGCAGAGGCACCAATAGACTGGTCTTGTCACCAGGAGGCCTGGACAGGGTCGCCACAGAGCAACGAGCCTAATAGACGACCGGTTTTTGAGACTTCAAGCCCTTCGCATCCGTTCGAAAACCGCTCGTAGTCTTCAAATCGACCTTTCCAGAGCCAGACAAGTTCAGATAAGCGACCAAACGGTAAGAAATCGACTTCGGGAAGATCTAGACGCCCAGCAAAGAAGCCAAAGTTGACCAGAAATCATCAATGAAGGAGTATGTTCTTCGCACGTGAACATGAACATTGGCAATTGAGGCAGTGGAGTCGAGTGATGTTCTCAGACGAGTCGAGGTTCAAGTTATGGACAAATGGTGGTAGAGTTAGGGTGTGGAGAAGGCCAAACGAGAGTTTTTTACCAGCATGTGTTAAGGAAGTCGTGGCTTTTGGCGGTGGTTTAGTAATGGTATGGGGCGGCATTTCAATAAACGGCCGCACTGAACTTGTTGTCATCAGAAATGGCTCTCTCACGGCAGAAAGGTAGATTAATGAAGTCCTTGCAGAACATGTCCTGCCTCAAGCACTTGCCGTGGGAGAAGATTTTTTATTTATGCAGGATAACGCTTGTCCCCACACGGCTAGAGTAGTCACTGAGTATCTTGGCCAGAACAACATAGCCACTATGGAATGGCCAGCACTCAGTCCTGACCTTAATCCCATAGAGCATTTATGGGATCAACTCGGACAGCGTATTCGCAAGCGTCTACACCCACCAGATACGTTGGCAGAACTGGAACAAGCTCTCATTGAAGAATGGCGACGTATTCCCCAAGAAAACATATGCAGACTGATTCGCAGTATGCCACGCAGGTGTAATGCCGTAATTCAAGCTGGAGGAAGCTTTGCACGATATTAGGTTTAGGTATTGTTTGGGTTTATTGTGAATTCTTAAAAATATTTATTTTTTGATATGAGTTTTCAGTTTAGTTTCTGGTTCACTTTGATATAGTGTTCAATGATGTAGTAGATGTTAAGATGATATCCAATTTTTATAGCATTTCATTAAAATAAATGTTTCGACAATCCGTATACCAAGTTTCATTAAAATGTCATCGGCCCTAAAAAAACTTCAAGCATTTGAAATTTTGACCCCTTAATTCTTTTGAGTAGTTTATGTTTTTAAATATATTTATAGATAAAATGATACCAAAATAAAATTCACGTGAACTAAAACAATAACATACACAACTGAAAATACGGACCCAAAAGTAAAATCAGATAATATACCAAATGTATCTTTATTGACTTTGTATAAAGTGGCGTCAAGATATCATGTATATGAGAAAATAGGGATTAAATGAACATATACGTATAATAGAGATTATTTCCGGTTAATTGACATTTCCGTGATCATCACAAGGAACTCCTCGACATTGTAAAGTATTGCCATCAGGAGGTGTTCTTTCAGTGTTCTTCTAAATCATTTTTTGGATTTCAACTTCCACTCTCTTGGAAGTATATTGTATAGATGGAGTTGGTCAGATAGATACCTGTATTGGTAAAGTGTGTTCTAAACACATTCCCACTAGAAAACATTTTCTAGCAGTTTGTTTTGGTTAACTACGAAGTAACCTTTGTCGATAAATTAATAAGTATTGTCAAAGTTAATTAATTATAATTAATAGTAAAATTTAGTTTACGAAATATTAACTGAAAACCGAAGTTGTGTGAGTTACATAGTGCATGTTTCTCTACCTTGAGTTCGGTTATACGCATATTGTTTCGACTGGGAGCGCCGACGCTAACTTGCGTGTTGATATAGTTACCTTTACTTGTAATGTTAGTTAGAATTACTTACAAAATTTCTAACTCTGTAGAGATATTGTTCAGAAAACATTAAAGCCTATTTTGTAGTCCCTCAAAAATTCCGTTTGATATAGGAATTTTACAAATATAATTCCAAAATTAATTTAATGGTATTTACAGAGTGGCTAGAAAAACCTCTGCCACTTTTCCAACTATTAACAACAAATGTCGCCGTCTTTTACGAGTTAGGTATATAAAGTACAATTAGCTAATCTGCTTTCAACTGTCAACCTCAAAATTATATTCTGCTGTCAAACTAACATCGAAGCGGATATGAATACAAATCTCCAACAACGTATTACTATTGTGAAATGGTTTTACCAAGCGCAAATGGGTCATTCTACCAGAACGGCGGTACAAATTAAAATCTGAAGATTTGGAATTTTCATTATTTCATTATCTTATAATAAAACCTCATGTTGATAGTAGTAGCAGAAGCATTAAAGGGATTAATATCTAATAATCTAATAATCCCTTTCTCAAATTTACACTAAAAGAATTGCTTTCCTGCCAAACTAATTACCAAATCCGTCCTCTACTCTAAAGTGTCATTAACAGAACCCTCCACTAAATACAGGAATTGAGAAATGTTAATCCCTTGCGGTGCAATATAAAGCAACTACTGTTCATTTACAGAAATCTTTAATTGCTAGGTTTCCGAAGATCATTTGCAAAAGCTGCAGCAGGCATTAAATGCCATAAATATTGTGACTTAGCTTATTGTCAGCCTGCTAACTAAAGTCGAAGTTATTGCGAACGTTTTTTGGAAAAATTAAATAGAAACAGAAAATTAGATGAATGTTATTCTGGTACTCGGCAATTTATTAAACTGTTTATTATGGCTTGTTATTAAACTTTAAACACATGTCTTAGCTCATACCAGAATTCAAATGCCAATATAAAAATGAAAAAAACAATTTAAACCTTTTAACAAAAATTTTCAAATAAATTACAATTTGAAGAGAAAACTAATTTAAACTACCACTTCTACAACATTAATTGCAATATTGCAAGAAATTTAGTTAAACGCCAGCAATTACACACTTATAAAGTTTGTCCTGTAACAATTCGTAGAATTTCCACCATCAACTGTAAAATTAGTTTTATCAAACATTAAATAAGGCAGCTTCCAGCCATATGAATATTAAACCATAAAATAATTAAAACAGTAAAGACTAAAGTGAAAAAGTTTCCAAACTATTCGAGTTCAAGGAACTCGTCTCGGTTGTATAAACCTAAAAGGTTACCCCATATCACTCCGCCAATACTATTGCTTTGTGATGCGGAAAATGTATGTTAAAAGTTGGAAAAAGTCCACGTTACTTATGCTACCAAACTGGGAGATGAAAGTGATCGTGGAAATGAACTTCGTAAACTTTAAAGTAATGTCTTGGAAGGTTGGTTACATTACGTCTCGCTTTTAACTCTATCGATTCAGTTGCTGTCGGTATACCGAGTGAGTCACGTAATTTAAGTAATTAGGTATTTCTTTTTTGTTTGTTTATTTATCGGAAATAATAAGTATTAAATATTAAACATTTATGTAATGTAATTATTAAATTTACTGTCTGAATAGCTTTGGATCTTCAATACTAAGTAGTGTGAAGGACCAGCGAAGATACTTCAGCATTATATTTTTAGGTTATGACAACCAAAAAAATTTAAGACTCGCACGCTTAAATTGTAAACTAAGCTTAACAATGTTTGGAACTTTGTTACATTAAACTCTTCGGCAACTTTCAACAGGTGTTTAAGTACTAAGTAGACTTGGTAGAAACTTTTAAAGAATCATGAGTAGAAACAACCCAAAATTACGTATTTTTTCCAGTATGTCGGAAACAAAGCAAAGTTCCTACAATTGCGGAACATCTTAGAAGAATGCTATTTAAATTTAGCCATGTAAACGGACGTTAAGCAGAACTCGTATATTTGAATGTAACGAAGCATTAAAAGCTGTTGCTGTAAGATTGGTGAAGAAGTCATCCGTGTATGTAGGTCAGGATCGCATATCTCGTCCTAGTAACGGTCTTTTAACACCATCCTTATACGCACAATTAATGATAATTGGAGTCAGGGTTTTGTTCTCCACATTATAACGAAAGTGAAACGTATTCGGACGATGTAAAAATAAATAATGATCGTCGTATCTGAGAGATCTTTTATCTTCTTGTATCCTTAGCCTACCCTTTTTCTACGTTGGAAGCTTTTAGGGCCAAGGTCGATTCATTTGCACTACCGTATCATGATGATTAATTGTTTCTTTTTCTTTGCGGCATTTGATTATGTTGGGGCTTTTAAAATTTCATTCCGATGAAAGTTGAATGAATAAGCTTTTTTTTAAGAATTTGTGATTTAATAAAGGATGATGGGAAATGTGGGTTAGAGGAACAGTTTACTTACTGTATCCGCCTGGGATTCGCTCCCTGGTTTACTAACATGCTTTTACGTCACGTTTATTGTTGTTTATTCTGACTTAATTAACTTAACTATTTGTTATAATAAAAACTATAGAAGTAGTTTGGATTCATTACAGTGTACATCTATCTTAATTTTAGGGCCAAATAAAAAGCGATAAGAGATTTTTTTTTATTTTAAATCTACCCACGAATTTTTTTACAGATGTGTACTAACATGGTGCTAACTACCAGCATAATGATAAAAAATAAGCGAATTTTTTACTAACAAAAAGTGCTTCTGAAATATCTGAATTTAAAATTACGAGTATTCCCTGCAAATTTTCGCCATGCTTTCCTATTTCTACCATTATTCTTGTATTTTGCCAAATTTTTCCTTTTTGTTATATAAGCTATAACATTTCTTCTTATCCGATCATATTCCGTTTTAGGTTGGTCGTTTCTACTTCTCACAATTGTCAATTATTCCAGTCTTCTTCCTTCAAATTTCTGTCATTTATAATTTTCTGTACATGTGTTTTCCATTTTGTTGACGATCTGCCCCTCTTCCTTTTCCCTAGCGGGCTCCATTTCATTACTTTCTTTGGCCCATGGTTTCCTGGCATTCTTTCAACGTGTCAATATCATCTAAATGTCCGATTTTCCAAGTTTCTTGTAATTAACTGTATGTTCATTTTTACCTCCTACTCCTTCGACCACAGAGGAACTATCTGCGGTACGTTCTTCGTGACCATCTTTGGGTGATTTCCGTAGTGGCGCCCAATTTCTATCCCGATTATGACCACCCCTATTGGAAGGGTTTAGCGTTTCTTCGCTGTTTGCTGGCCGAGAACTTAAGGACTTCGACGTCCCCATAAAATGTCGGAGTGCGAGATTAGCACGTGACAGTAGTAGGGAGTAAGTAAGTAAGTAATTTTTTCAACAGTCTTAGGTTAGTACAACCCTTCGTATATAGGTGTTATTTTAGTTTGGAATTTTTTGCTTTTATTCCCACGACTGTTAAAATCGAACCTATGTTACTAAACAGACATCCAAGTCATTAGACTACCATAACATCAAAGCGTTCATGTGTCCCTGTTATTTTAGTACCTATTAAGCTTAGGTTACTTTGATTTTCTAACGCCGGCTACTGAAGTTATTGGCCACCTACCTTCACCCAGCAAGGTTCACACCTAAGTCGTTTCGAATTTGAAGATTCATCCACCTTAGGATTCTTATGTTCTCTTGGTTGCAAATACCTAATCTACTAGTGTATATATACATTTATTTACCTTAAATATTATAATATTGCTGAAAATTATTAAATCAAGTTAATATTTTGTTGGTCATGCTGTCAACGATGTTTAGTCCCTGTTGAAGATGTGTTAGATTAGTGGAAGTTAAAGGGACTACCCATTGTTCCTTTGAGCAAAAAATCCCCATCAAACCCAAGCAAGCTACACTAATCAAAACACGAGTAATCAAAATATTTTAAAATAATCAAAAAAAAGTTTTTTAGTTCAGTTCAGGTCAGCCCTACAAATTATGAAAATTATACAAAGCTTTGCAACATTTCAACATTCTTAAAAATAAATTGATCCCCAACAAAGTTCTTTTTTAAATATCAGTTTTGCATAAAAAACAATCTAGCTGTTATAGATCCCAAACAGGGCATTCAAATAAGTACTCATTATTAAGTACTTAACGAAAGAAACATAAAAAAGAAGCTAATTATCCGAAAGAGGGGTTTTGTATCCATTGAGCCCTAAATTGAAACCTTCAAACGTGCAAAGAAAACAAACTAGTAGGCCGATGTTTCCCAACTGCTTTGAATTTTTAATCTTTTCCACCTAGAAACTGTAACATAAAAGTAGTTTAGAAAAAAGCGAAAGCTTTGGAAAGAAAACACTTTCTACCGATTGCTTTTCAATGCCGAACCAATTTACCACTAAAAATATAAGTAGGTTTTTGAGCTAGAATCAACGACAACGCCTTCGTGAATTATACAGCCGTAAACTTGTTCAACGAAGGAAAAGCTCCTACGAAAAGTTTATGAAAAAGAATACCTTGAAAAACAAAAAAAAATGCTTAGTTTAGCATTATGTGAGAATAATTAGGCCGTTCTTTATTCATAATAACTACAGAAACTTTCACAGAATTTTCTTTAAATTTATTTTCTTTATATCAAACGATTTGAAAGGAAAAGGAAAATGCTTGCCTTTCAGAAGAATTCGTGTCATTCATCATTCAGCCTTTGTATTCTTTCATGAATTGCTCGAAGGATTTGTAAATATTTTATTTGATATGGTTTCTTTTGGTTGTCCTTGAATGTTTGTATGTTAAGTGGATTTGAACTTTATGGCTTCGTTTAGATTTCTTGGGGAAATTTTATTTTAAATCAATTCAAAGCTAAACTAAATACAGATTTAAAACATATTTACTGAATTCCGCCAGGATTTCAGTTTTTCATCTTACATAATCGTTGTTTCGCTCGAAACGCAGAAAACAATGCAATAAATAAAAAATGGTGTCACGTTACGATGGTTAAGTAAATGTCAAGAGAAAGCGCACAAGGTAATAACGCGAAGAAAGAATGCCAAAAGAGATGAGAACTGACCACGCGCCTATGTGACTCGGTCATGTAAATTTGTCGGCTTTATTTGTACTTTTCGATTTTAAGTGTTTTACTTTGAACCTTGTGTGTGAAATAGACGACTAGGTGCCTGTCTAATAAGTCAAATGATTCCCATGTAAATAAAAATGACAAAGTATTTTGATGAAGCACGTGTTTGCTGCAGTTAATCGCATAAGGCATTGGAATTTTACAGAAATTAAATCGGATCCTCTACTGATTGGGTTTAAATATTTAAATTTAATATGTAAAACAGCACAAAACCACGATGAAAAGTGTTTAAAGTAATGCTAATTTAACTTCGAATTTAAATATCAACACTAAGATTATTACATTTTAAATTCCGTACCTTGAAATTTGTTTCATAACCCAAGGCTTCAATATGTTCCTGTCAAATTTTTCTGGATCATTATCCTTCTAACATTAAGTTATTAAAATTCTTTTGAGACATGCTTCTCCGGAAGTGTTCCTTTGATATTTGTCAGGGTCTTTTCGTAATTATTTCCCGCATCTTTTTCTAACTAAAACTTCCTGTTTTCTCAAAAGACCTATTTGCCTACTTATGTGACATAAAACATTGTCTTACAGACCAGAAACTAATGTTTACAATAAATTTTTTGTTTAAATAAGTACCCCAATATTTTTCAAAGAGATTCGAGGGGTAAATCGAGCGTGACCACCGAAATACTCGACGTTTAATGAACCATTAAGTAAAATTTAAAATATTTGCTTTTTAAAAATACAAAAGAATTTAAATCAGCGAAGTACAAATAACCTGAAACGTGCCATTCGAATAGTTTTAAGGATGTTCTTTAATGTGCTGGCAATTTATCACTTAATCACTCCCTTCGTGCCAAATTATGCAGGAAAATTATTTTCGTATATCCGCCGTGATCTGTCTTTCATTACAGGTGCCGGACTCGATATATAAAATATCGTTATTTGTTCTAATTCAAAATCAACAAACAGACCACATTTTACATTTCGAAGATCAAACGAAATTATTTTCGAAAATTATTTTAATTCGGCTATAAATATCCTCGGACTTCTAAAAATGTCTTATTAAATAATCTGTTTCCTAATGTTATGTTTTAGAAAAAATACGCAAAAGAGTCAGGGTCATAATTAAAAAAAAAAAAAACAAGTGAATCACCCATCGGTGAACTAAAATAGAAAAGCTGAAGGAAAAATAATTACAAAACGATTCTTAATCCCGAAAAATTAGTACTAATTTAAAAACACTTAATGCTGACAGTTTTTCTGGCTGTGAAAAACCATTTAGTTCTAAGTTAATTTGTATTCTAGTTCTTCACAACAAACATGTGTTTTACAAATAATAAATGAAGGTCGGATTTTATTGCACGGTTTACATGACATGACGACTCATCCAAAATCTAACTGATATCGAACCAACGTCTTGGATTATGTAGGTTCGTAAGCTTAAATAAAATATTTATTAAGTACATAAGTCCCCCAATTTACAAAGGAACATAAAGATTCACTAAATATAAACGTTGGCGGAAGAATTTTTACTTTAATAATTCACACAGTGAAATTACACGTTTGTCTTTTTTCTTTGTAAACAACAAAGTAGCCAGAGAATAAGATTGAAAATACTATGTTTTCGTAACCGCGGCTATAAATATGACTGATGTTTAAAGTAAACTTAAGAGTTTCGCGGTCAGGAAACCATTAATGTTTTCACAAGGATAAATAATATTATGATTAGAATCAATTGGCACATTTGCATGCACTCTGAATAATGCGAATGCATGACTTGTCTTAAATTAAGCATGTATTTAACTCAAGGATTTACTTGCATTATAACTAATGCGTCTGCATAGCAGAGCTGCGATAAAATATCAATGAAAAGCGTTTATTCGCATTTCAGCGTATTAATTTAACATGAAATCTGTAAACAATCCTAGACGATAACACAACTTGTTTGTAGAACATTACAAACATTCAGAAACTCTACATTAGTTTAACACTCCACAATGTGATCATAAATATTTTAGACGAAGTTTAGGTATGTTATTCTGTTTGGGAAGTTTTCTTTAATAATCTGACATTTTTATCCGGACATACAAGGTTTGGCAGAAAAATAATGACAGTGGCAACACTGTGCGTGAACCAACAACGCTACTTCCTTCCCCTTCACACGGCAATTAGAATAACCCCTGCCGTAGACTTGTTACAGTTGTTACGCGATTGTTGAGAGCGTCTGGAGTAAAGTTGTATTTGTGAGGTGCGTTACAAAAATAAACCGGCAAAGGTTGTGGTATCAAACTTTGTGTAAAACTTGGCGAACGCGGTACTATGACTTATGAAAAGTTACAAAGGGCTTATGGAGAACATAAGAAGTAGAAGGGAATGTCGTGTTGGAAGACCTTCAATCTCAAAAACGGATGACAATGTGGAAAGGGTGAGGATAAACTGTCAATCAACCTTTTTATCGAAAAGTTATTGAAAGGCTTAGGACGAGGGTAGCATGTGTGCGACCTGCATTGCACACACTTGGATGCACCACGACAACGCCCCATGTCACACGGCAGTCTCCATCAACGAATTTTTGATAGAAAAATGCATTCCCGTGGTTTCCCAGCCCCCCTATTCAGTCTATCTGGAATTTCGATTAGTACGCTGATCCGTGTATCTACTTAATTACTGTGAAATATACAGTCAGTTGTATTGCACTTTGTTCCGCTGCACTAACCCGTAGAAATTAATCATCATACGAACACCGCTGTAAAGCATTGCTTTTCCGGTTGTGTGTATTGATCAAAGGGTTACAATAAAGTAATTCCAGTTGAGGGGTCTTGCGGCGAAATCCAAATTTAATGCACAACGTAAACATTAGCAATTTTAATATACTTTCATATTCAGAATTAGACTTTATCAAAATTACATTAGGGTTGCCCTGTTGTAGGTGCTGATCACAATTAATTACACAATTCTGACTACTGAAATATGTCTTGAGCATATTCTCAATCAACGATACCTTACAAATACGAGATACCCAGTGTTCTCGTTCATTTTGAGTTATACATAGCGTACACACTCGTTACATGGGGGGCGTAACGCTCACTCACTAATTTAGCGTTGTGCAAAATGTGCATAGCGCATATGCTCGTTAATTTAAGAGTCGTGCGTAGAGCACCTACTTAATTGAAGGGAAATTGCACCCTCGTCAAACTTTAAAGGTTGGTTATAATACCACCTTTGGCTCCGACCGCTTACGATTGATTTTCATATCAATCCCACAAAAGATCGATCTTGTATCGACCATCTGACTGTCGCACTGACTTACAATGTAATTGCTTGTGATCGAACCACCGCTTTCAGGCTACCCTGATTACATCAAAATTATAAAACAAAAGGATGTATTAAACTTGATGGAATATTTATTTCTTGTTTTATAAGGTGAAGTACTCTAGATCAACGAATCACAATAACATTAAGGGTCCTCTGACTAAATAGTCAGTTATCTAAATAAAGGGTAAAATTTTCACTTGACCAATAAGGGTTGAGAGTAAAGAAAATCTTAGCGAAAAACTAGACGATCACAATGAAAAGCCGTAAAGGGTAACACACCTGGGGTATATACAGTTACAATACTGAGTTAAAGATAAGGGCGCTACAAAAATCGATTTCATCCAGGAACATCAACTACTGATGCAATCCACATAATAAAGGAGATAATGCAGAAATGTTGTGATGTACCTATGTTATGACTTCTGACAAAATAAACAGAAAACGCTTAATACAGGTCATGAAAAATGTACAGATACCACAAAAATTGACGGAAATTACTTTGAAAGAAACAACAATATATAAAATTCAAGAAGGTTGGACCGACAAAATCAAAACAAATACAGGAATGCGACAAGGAGGTGCCTTATCAGCAACACTCTTCAATATAGAACTAGAAAACATAATGAGGTCAACAGACATAAGTGAAACAGTAAAAAACAAATAATAACATAACATATATCGGTAACATAGTTATAGTAACAAGAAGTCAGAGAAAACTACAGAGGTGTTTTAAAAAATAGAAATGCACAAGAAATGAGAAGTTGGAAAGCGTAAACGTAAATATACTTTTAATGAGATAGACACATGAAAATATTTGGGAGTGATACTAAACAACAAGAACGACTGTGAGATGAATATTAAAGGTAGAAGGCAGGCAAGGCAATAAAGCATAATAAGCAAATAAATGTGTACTGAAAAGCAAGGAGATAAGTAAAGAAACAAAATTCGGAATATACAAAACATTAGGAAGACCGACAGTATGGGGGATAAAATAAGAAATGAAACATACAGTTGACAATTATTACAGATAGAATCTATAAATGATAAAATAGGGGAGGAACAGTTAAGATGGTTCGAGCATGCGTGTCGTATTGACAGGCGATAGAATTACAAAAACAGTGTTTGAAACTCGAACGCCGAGAAAAAATAAAAAGGGAAGACCGAGAAGAATATGGAACAATAGAATAAGTAGGAAGCTGAGAAGAAGGGAAGTAATCAAGCAACTAACCCAAGACAGATAAAAATTGAGAGAAAAGTATCAACTCAACTTCACCCCGCCGTACACCTAACGGTAAAAAGGCAATAGGATTAAGTAAGTAAGTAAAAATTAACAAACACATTTTGAATAGAGACGCCAGACCGATACCAAGTTTCGAATTATGAGCTTTTTTGAACGCAATATATGACTACCCAACAACATGTCGCTTTGGTAAGGGTAAAATAAGCAAGTAACATTGTAAGCTTAGAAAACTGATAATTTGTTGAAAATAATCTCTTAACAGATTTTATCAAGGAAGTCTTTTACTGCGGATGGCAATCTAATTGCTCGATTTTTAACGCATTGTGTGGTTTTACAGGTTTACTCAGCGTTCCATGACACTCCTTTATCAATTTAGAAACATCAAGAAAATTTAGTTTAATTTATACTTTTATTAATCTATTCTTGAAAAATTCAAAGGCATTTTTTGACAAATTAAAAACATATTTGACTTTTGAAGGTCGTTTATTCCTAAAGAAAATTAGAAGAATGTTGCTTTTGCGATGTGAAATTCTACAAAGCATAAACACCACCAATTAGTATTTACCATAATTCGCATAAACAATATTAACAAGCTTTAATTACAAGACAAAAGATAACTTGTACAACAATTAAACCCGAAAATGTACCCCAGGCAACAGAATTAAAATCGGCCGATGTCACATTAGAATTGTCCGTTCATGGCCACGACCGGTCAAGGACTCTAGAAAAGCCTTGTAATTTCAGGACTAAATTGTCCGGGCGCTAATTCGTAAAAGCAGTAAAAAGATCCCATTTTTAACGTTAAATAAAGGACGAACATTCGAAACGACTAAAATTATCAAACAAATTTGCTGAAAAAACGTCGAAAACTTGTTTTAAAATCTGTTCGCAATTTAATTAAACGTCGAAAATATTATTTCCAGCAAATTATAGAATAATACAGTAAATGGCTAAAAAGCTCAACAGTCATTCGAGTGGAAAAGATGTAGTTTGTCCTTAACAAGGAGTAAGTTAAAATTAGATTCTGTTTACGTCCAACGACACTTCTAACAAAATAAAGTGGCAGAAAGTGATTATACGTTCGTTCACATTAAATTAATGGAAATTATATAGTTAATTATAACGTAAGCAAACGACTGAATTTCGTAAGCTATTTATTTTAATAAAAAGTTTAAGCGACAGGGGCAACGTTTTAATTAAATTATTATATTAATGCCTAATATTCCTTTTACTTTATAAAGATTGTTCAGATGCCTTACTAAGATCAAATTTACGATTCTTAATCTAAAATTATTACCATTCAGCCTTTCAATTAAAACTTTATTAAGGACTAATTTTGGTATACTACAAGTTTCCAAAATGTCATTTATTCCAATTTAAGAATTGTTAAACTAAAATTATTGGCGAATTTTTGAGTCTTGAACTTTAAATATAAACGAAAGCCTCCGATTTTTTTTACAGAAGGCGGGCTTTTAACGAAAGGTGTGAATCTTTTTCCATACAACTGAATTATTTCTTAAAAAACTGATTTTCTAGTTGACCGACATTGCATAACAGCACTCAACATAAATCAAAATAGCGTAGGCTTCATTTAATGAGCTGCTCTACTTTGCTTGTTTTATTCGTCAGCTCCCACATTTGCATATTCTTGTCTCGGAAATTGTAATGTTATGTAAAGTGTTTTCGAAAATGTATGACTGATAAATAAAGGGCTTATTTTAATTGTTTTCAGCTTCACCTTAGTTACTGTTAACCTTAGCTAATGTGTCGTACAAATAATTAAAGAAATACAAGATTTGGAAAATGAAAAACTGATAGCTTTGTTCTTATAAATATAAGGCCAAAAGACGCCTCTAACGCAAGCTTGCCTTGTAAACCATAGATCGCAGGTTCGATCCCGGCTGATGTCAGATGAAATTTCTTATGCGAAACTCTTCAGAAACAAGGTAAAACGCTACGCTCCCTGCCCTTTCAGGGGTGAAAATCCCTTGCGCTCAGCAAGCTTCTGATCGGGTAGTGCCAATAACCATAGCGATCGATGCGCATTAAGACCCTTGGCATCCACAAGCCTAGATCTTTCCCAAACAGACAAATAACTCAAACATTTAGAAAGCATTTTTACAATTCAGTTTATTACTTCCTAACAAAAAACGAACACAAAACTTGCACAAAAATAGAACTGAAAAACAGTTATTAACCACGGCATAATAACAAATAAATTAGAAAACAAAACCCAAAAAGTCACAACCATTTTTTTATCCAGTCAACCGACACCGAAAATAAACATACGTTGTCGGGAATTTTGACATCACTTTTGAAGTTATTAATATTTAAAACCAAAATATTCCCATTACAAATTTTTATTGCTCAGATAACAAATTGAATACAACAACGTATTTAGTCCAGGTTGACAGGAAGTAAAAGGAATAAAGCTTTACTCAGAATTTACCTTTGATGGGCGCCTAGAAGTGCCAGTCTTATTTTTCAGGAACTTCAAATATTTAGATTCGTTGCCAAAATATTTTTAACCTACTAAAATTTTCAGAAAGCGAATTTTACATTTCACACTGAAAATAATAACGTAAAATTTTATTTTTGTTTAATGAAAAAAATTTAACAAACTAGCACTTTCGCTGCATAGTTTTTCGAATTATTTAATACTCTTAAACCACAAACAATTTTTAAAAATGTACAAATGAATACAACAAGCTTTATATAGGCGATCAAGCAGGTCAAAGATAAGGTAGTTTAAGAACGTCCTTGAAGGTAAGTTTACGAGCTTTTTGTTATTTTAGAAGCACTTTCTTCCAAAAGTTTTAGCAATTTTAATTGAATAATCCCTTACAATTATCAACAACTTGATGAAAATTTAAAGAATAAAGATGGGAGTTGAAAATGCCTCTCCGAAATTTTAAAAGTGAAAAGTCTCAACCAAATTACATAACTTTCCTTTTAGCCCGGCCAAACAGGGTATTAACTGGCACTTCTTCTCGATATTTTTCCTTTTATAGAACGTGATTGCGTTTAATGGGTTGACTACCTTAATTTGGCCTTATAAGCTGTGTCGATCGCACGCCATCTGTCCATCCTCGTAGAAGGTAGTTCCCACTAGGAGCTGAAATCTGATCGGAGATTTTGCTCTGGGCCTCCTGTCGTTGACTTTGTCCTCCACTAATAACTTTTTCATCACGCATGTTCTTCTGGCGATCTCTTAGGAGGGAGATTCCTGACTTATTTTTATCATGTATGATACTGAGCTCTTACAAGACAAAGCTTTAAGATATTTTGAAAATCCAGGTTTTTTTCTGTCAGCCAGATCTCGGTTGTATAAGTAGCAATAGGGAAGATGAGAATGTTTCTTCCTCTTTTTCCGCTACCATCTCCTATAGATGGTTGGCGCAATAATATTATTTTATTTGCATACTCAACTGCAAGGAGGCAACTTCCAAGTTCTGGATTTAATTACTCCCATCAAGCGTGATGTCTACAACGAGGAAGGACAGCCAAAATGAGGCAGCGGAAGAATCTTTTATGGCGCCCACAACGGGTTAGAAGACCAACTCGTCTAACGGCCTCTCTCTCCCTAACGATAAGTAGACAGCAGAATCGACTATTAGTTCCTCTGAACACGCCTGGCCAAAGTAGATGATAGATCAGGAAAAGGGGGAATGTATGTGTCGTTTTTAGTTCAATGACATCTTGGGAGGTTTTTTTTCTTTTATATGTAACTTGGGTTCAGTTTCTGTCAGGTTGTGTTAATGGTGGGAATACTGTATTTTGATTAAGGTGTTGGGTTTGTTGATAAGGTTGGAAATAAAAATGTTGCTGTGACTGTGAAAGACACATCTGGGGTTGATCGGGCGTCAATATTGCTGTTGGTAGTATCATTTGAGATGGCAGCTCAGGAAGGCCATAACAGCCCCCACGCCTTTTCTAGATTATATTTTAACAATTTAATGCAGGAATTACCTCCAGATATTATGGGTTATCACAAGGTTACTTGAAATAACGGACGGCAAATAGAAGGTCTCTAATTTTTGAAATTAAATTGAGAACTGTGAAACAATACGTAATTTCTACATTAGATTGGAAGAACAAAAGACCCATTACAAAGCCAACATAATAACAAAATCGATTATCGCCCAACATAGTATTAAAGATAATTACTTAAAAGTAATTGTAAAGACGTTGTTTACAGTAAAGCACGCAAATGCTTTGGGAGTATCTTTAATTTTTAAAATAAAACATTTTAAATAAGGGCCTCCGACCGATAACAAGTTTCAAGTTTGAACTAAACGTACCCATTTAGTCACTTTGACCTTGATGAAGAGCTCAGCCTAAACTAGCTTTATTATTGCACTTTGATAAACAGTAGAGCTTCAAAGACCAACTTTAGCCAATTTTATTGAAGAATACTTCCACTAAATGTCCGAAATACGTATTTAGTTTTTAATAAAGCTGTTAGTTTAAAAAGGTCTCTCAGCGTTCCACCAAATCAGACAATTATCTCGGTTTTAGGTTTAATAAAAATACCCTACAGAAATAAAACATTAAATTTAAATTGTAAGTAGGAAAATGAAAACAAATCTCGATATTACGATTCGAAAACATTCAGAAATTGAATTTTGCAGACGAGGTTCATAGACCTACTTCTAAATTAAATTAGCGTTCAAGTTGTTTTGAACCCCTAACAGTGTTTCTGTTAGAAAGGGATCCATTTGTTACGTCTCTAAATGAAAACGTGTTTGCTCGTTTTATTAAAACTGAAACTCTGGTTGCCTTCATTTGTAAAGAGGGTTGGCATGTGACGGATAACGATATAATAAGGGATACCGGAAAGAAATATATATAATCATTTTTTTCCTCGCTGTCATCGTGTTACTTCCGTGTTTTCTGGAAAAGATTAGGAAACCTTGGTTGAATTTTTAAGAAGGTAATCAATTTTTTGAGTTGCGTTAATAAAAGCGGCGTTAAATTTCTTGGAAAATTAAACGAGGAAAAATGAAGCTGGTTATAAATTTCGAGTGAGAAGTTGATGAACCTTGGTAACTCGGGTGTAAATATTATTTTTAAAAATTCGTTTTAAATGGATTACTCGGCTTATCAAAGATGTCTTTGCGTTAATTCGTTACTCAAGATTAAGAAGTTCTGATTGTTAATTTAATGAACTTTAGTGCTGCTTTGGCAACAGATTTTAAATTCAGATTAATTAAAGCACTTTAGTTTAATAAAGGAAAAATGTTACAGGGTTCATTTAGATTTCTTATCTTGATTATGATGTGACGAAATATAACTTAATTTCATCTATTTAGCTTATTAGTTAAAAAAAAGTGATTTCCCGGTAGAACTTCCTAAGTTTTTGTAATATTTAATTTTGCGCTTCAAGCAAACGAAATTGTTAAACGGGATATTTTAATCTTTAACTGACAAATGGAATAATTTTAATACGAAAGAATTGAAAATGATAGCTTTAATTTAAGTATCGTCAGATAGAAGTTTTGCTTAGTTTTCCTTTCCTGCTGCTCACACATATATTTTGTCTAATCGTCTATTCTAAAATCAGCACATTTGGTTTAGATTTTAAAATTCTGTCAAACGATTTCAAACAAATCAGACTTTCAAATGGAGGTGTATCGCATATCAAACACGCTCCAGTTATGCTGGTTGATGCTGCGTAAACTGTCCTTTCTATAGAAACACAACAAATAAATGTTGACACAGAAGAACGCGATGTGGATCTGAAAGGAAATTTAGAAAATCTGGCGTGTCACTTCCTTATTCAAACCTTTTAATTAATTAATACAGTAATAATAATTAGACAAACTATTTACTTATTTTTAAGTAGTTTTAATTCGAGAAATAAAAACTTTTAAATGAATGTGTGTAGCAGTTTTGTGAATTTTATATAAATATATTTTGCAATATGATGCTAGATGTGACACATCGACACGCAACAAACAGGAATAAAATCCCTTTAATTTACTACATTCAGCAAACTATAGAAGGATTACATACTAATAAAAGAAATAGAAACGTTAGCAACATAGGAACAGAGGAATTTTAAAATGTGTTAAAGAAGACAACAAAATGGAAATGAAAAGAGGACAAATTGATGTTCTGGGAGTTAGCGAAACAAAATGTTTGGAGTGAGGCGTACAGAGTAATACACACAGGGGCAGCCCAAGGAAATCCTGGAATGGCAGTAATTTTAAAATGAAAGAATTTTATTAGTTAAGATATCAACTAGAGCAATAGACACTCTAATTATACAATATACAAGTATGCATGTCCACATCTCAATATGAAGATGAGGAAGTAGAAGAAGTATATTAAGGTATAAATAGCCTGATAAAAAGAGTAAAAGGAGATGAAGACCTTATAGTAATGGGCGATTTCAATGCCATCGTCGGAGAAGGAGTAAATGGAAACGTAGTACGAAAATCTGGACTGAAAAAACGAAAGGAAAGGAAAAGCACAATATTTCATTACATCACATGAGAAAACGATATACTTGGACAATGCCGGAGGATAAACGAAGGTATCAAATAGACTATATGCTAGTTAAACAAAGGTTTCAAAATCAAGTCAAACACTGTAGGAGCAGATGCTGGCACCGACTATAATTTGGTCATAATGAAAGAAAAACTAACGCTAAAAGTTTCAACGAAAAGAAAGGAAATACAAAGAGATTACGAACAAGTTTGCAGAAAAGGTATCGGAAGAAATGTTACAGAGAAAAGCAGGAGATGAATGATGTTGAAACAAGATGGGACAAATTTAAGCAAGGAGTAACAACCGCAACAAATGAAACTCTACAACCGCAAAAACTAGCGAATTGGAAACCTTGGATCGCCATGGAAGTATTAGAGCTAACTGAAGAAAGAAGGAAATATAAGAATATAAGAACACAAAAATGTAACGTAAGTACACAGAAACAGGAAAGGGCATACCGAAAGATAAAAAACTTCTTCGAGGAAAGGATCTTAATAGAAGAAAATGAAGTGGCACGTAGATGTAAGGAGTATCTGGCGTAGTTGTACGGCAATCAGCAAATAGGACAAGAGGAGAATACTATTTAAAATAAATCGGGACAGTTATGAGAAGCAGGTCTAATATCAAAAGACTTTACAAAAACAGATATAATTCCAATACCTAAATAAACGGCAGCAACTATGTCTGAAGAATACAGTTCAATAAGTCTGACCACCCATGCCTCAAAAATAAGCCAAAACGAAAAGATAGTGAGACAGGAGAAGCCATCCTCGCACTTCGCCTAATCATCGAAAAGATTATATGAAAAGACAAAATATACATACCTAGCCTTCATCGATTTAAAGAAGGCATTCGATACAGCGAAATGGGAAGGAATGTTTCAAATTGGGATGAGATATAACGGATAACAGAATAATATACCAACTCTATAAAGAACAAGTAGCTGTAATAAATTATAACCAGGCAATTATAAAAAAAAACAGTGAGACAAGGAAGTGCTGGTATAAATTAATATCAATGGCAAAAAAATAAGTATGATAAGATATCCATGATGCATGATATTGTTATCCTGGCTGACAGTAAAAAAACCTACAAACAATGCTAAATGAAAATGAAATGGAAAGAACATCAGCCAATAACCATGACAAAGTATAAACAAAAGAAAACTAAAATTATGGTATGTTGAAAGAACAATTTACGTAGGTTACACAAACATAGTCTTAGACGGTAGTCCACTCCAGCAAGTTTGAGAATTCATATATCTGGGTAGCACAGTAACATCAGATTGAAGAAGTGAAAAAGACTTAAAAATGCATTATTCCAATCAAAAAACAATTTGTGGAAACCTATGGAGTGTGTTGCTGTACGAATGTGAAACACGAATTGTAGAAAAAGCAAGCAAAAGAAACTAGAAGCGATGAAAGTATTGTGTTATAGAAGGTTACTAAAGATAAACTGAGCAGATAGAGTGACAAACCACGAAGTTTTGAGAAGAATAAATAAAGAATGCCAATTGTGGATACAAAAAGAAGAAACTTCCTAATACGCCGTACTATGAGAAAATAGAATTCTTAAAAGCATAATGGAAGGTCGCATACAAGGAAAAAATGTGAAAGGGAGTCCACGACTAGAATATATAAAACAAATAATGGACAGCATATGAACTACATCGTACCAAATAATGAAAAGACAAAAATTCTGTAGAGAGAAATGGAAAGTCGCGACGCACCAGCTAGCAGGCTGAAGACTGAAAAAGAAGAGGCTTCTCAGTTACAGGTCAAATAGTTCCTTCGGTTAGTAGAATGGTTTATAATAATTGTCGAAAATAATTTGTACACTTAAGATAGCATACGAATCAGTAGATAGTATAGTCTTCAAGGGTTTCCTTTTCCCTATCCTTATAAATCAAAACCAAGTTGATAGTTGTCCATGCATCAAAGATATCGTTATTTTTCAGACACAAGTTAAATAGTTTTTTGGTTCTTTTGCTATGATTTCTCGGCCTTCTTTTAACACTTCATTAATATTCCGTCGTCTCTCGCAAATTCCACGTATTTTGATTCTTTTAGTACATTCATAATTTCATCACCGCTTATAGACGGCATTTCTTCGAAAGTTATATTTACAGCTTTCGTTTTCCATCCTTTTTCTCCCTTATTGTTGTATTCGTAATTTTGTATAACACAATCTTCGACTGTGCCTTCGACTTTCGGCCGACGATACGCTCTTATCGGCCTTTAAAAACCCAACACTTCCAAACAAACAGAACGAACTTTCTAACAAAACCCGTTTCTTTGTTTCTGGCCATAAATTCTCCCTTCATCTGACAACCAGAAGACATGTGTCAACTGTTCAATACTCGTTCGAGGATTTTTAAGATTTTAAATTGCTCCATTTCTATTAACCCCATAAAAAGGATTCCAGAAATTCATTGTTCAACGGCCTGCGCCATAAACTGTCAGCTGAGACCTTCCGCTTAAGCATCTACCCACCCGCGGTGCGAAAGGACCGAATTGTCTACCTTAGTTCAGTGGGACTAATTATATCCTACATAATACATAATTGCTGATAAAAACTTTCTAATTTCAATAAGCAATTGTCGTTACTTAAATCTAACTTAAAAAAATACTACTACATCTTAATATCAAGCTCCCTTCAAGTAGGCTGCTTCCGTAACTTTATAAACATCCACCTGCTATCACACACCACCGCGGAGCAGCTCGCGGATTATTTCGCGTTTTTTATTCACGGAAGGCGTCAAACCGTGATAAACCCTTTCTCGCTCGACTCAAACAGGGCGGGTGGGGTATCAAACGATATGTCCTGACGCCAGCAGGATGATGATAACTTACCCCTTACGGTTTACGACTTACGACTTACCGTTTATGACTTACGGCTTATGGCTTACGGTTTACGGCTTACGGGTTACGGCTTGCGCCTTACGTAGGGGTCAAGTCTCCCGATAGAAAAGATTTTCCATTTAAAAAGAGTGGCTTGGACGCTTTTCAATATTTGCTTGACGACACTTGACGTGTTTTGCTATTTCAGCACTTCTCATGAAAAATAAAACGATTTTATTCACCCAATATAACCTTTTAACATTAACGTCCACATTTACATAAAGTTAACACCGCCAATTTTTTGCAGGGCATCCTTTCTCATGGTAACCATGTCAAATATAGTAACAGTCGGGTTTTTAAAAGCGTTTCCAAGGATCATTAAACGCATTTCGGCGTATTTTTTTTTTTTTTTTGAGCTTGGAAGCTCGCTTTAATGATATGACGAAGTAACGCGAGAAAACTAACTACGATACATAATAACCTTGTAATTGAAAACGGGCCATTCAATTTATATTCAAATCCAGAGTTAATGTCGACTTTGACACGATGGCATTGACCTCAGGTCAAAGCACGGCTCGTTTTCAATCGAGTCCTGATTTACGTCTTTCAGGAAATAACCTGAAACGGTCTGTTGACCTTCAGAAGGCTTTCGAATACGCGCAATTTACGTGCCTCGCGGATAATTCTTCATTATGTTTTAATTGGTTCGTAAACATCGAACTATTTCACATACACGTGGAGTCAAAACGAGTAGGATGTTGATATTCTAATTTAGAAACGTGCCTTCCCGGCGGCGATAAAGAAAGGATTTTCACTCGAATGAAACTTTAGGAAAAGAAAAAAATGGACATTTAAATTCTAATAAATAGAACAGAAATAATTCTTCGGACAGTAATAGTTTTTCGTCGACTTGATTGTATACAAACATTTTAAATTTCAAGAACAAAAGTGTTACATACAAACAGATGAGATTAATTGTTTGGCACTTCCGTAGAGCTTCCTAGGATTTTGGAAGCTTGCTAGGAAACATGTGAAATTTCAGTGAAACTGGGAAAATCAGAATCAATTCATGTCAAATTATACATGACCTACAACCAAATATTTGAGACACGTGCTGGAGATGTTATTTATGTGCCTGAAACTTTCAGCTGTTTGTCACAAACTGTTTCTGTATACAAATATATAGACTTAGCAAGCTGTCTGAAACTTCTCAGACTAAATCAATGAATTGTTTTTTTTAATCCCATTCATCTTCTAAATAAATTCCCTCAAACTGACTGGAATATTTGTTTTAAGATTATAATATATTTTTATGAGATTCAAGTATTTTCAAAAAAAATGTATAAAAAAATATTACCTGTGGAAGGATTTGAACCACCGACTCATCGCTGTAACTTAAAAGTAAAGTTAAAAATCAGCAGAAGTAATATTCTTCTACATAAACTTCTAAAGTTCATTTATTACAAATATTGCTAACAATTAATTAATACATATTATTAACTAAAGATCCCAGAGGAAATTAATTTTGAGTAAATTTTCCACCCTAAGATTTCAGCGTTCGTAAAAAGATCCAAATAATTTTAAGGTAATAAATAGCATGTAACGAGGTACAAGAAATCATTCAAACAATTTGTCACTGGCCTACCAAAAGACAAATATCATTCAAATTTTTCTGAATTATTAGCAAATCTTTCCGACTGTAAATAATTATTTTGAAGACAAACCGGCTGTTGTTATTCATTAATATAAAAGAAAACCTCTCAATTGAATTCTTTGGCTCATCGAACAGACAAACAGGCCTTGTAAATATTTTTAGTTATTATATTTTTTAAGCCACGTAACTTTTACATAATGTGAATGAATGAGTCACGTTTAAGAATTTTAGTTAGAGAACATTATTTATGAACACCAGCCACAACGATAATTCAATTTTTGTATTTTATCACACAAATGAACAAATATTTCCCGATTATATAAAACTTTAGATACTTTAACAAAAGTGAATCAAAAAACTGAATAAGGAAATGAGAAATCTGTATAGAATGGGGGTAACAAAGTCCATTACAACCAAACTAGAAAATGAAGCCCTAAGATGATATGGATACTGCAACGTATGAATGAGGAGAGGTTGCCAAAAAAAATTCAAAATTGGTCATCAAGTTACAAAAGAAAGAGAAGTCACCCAAGATTTAAATGGAATGCATATAAACAAAGCAATGGACGAAAGAAGGTTTAAAGAAGGAGATTGGGAAGGTCGGACAAACCTTTAAACAAAGGAAAATGTCAAGAGAGAGAAAGAGAGAGAGGGTGCAGAGAGAGGGAAAGAGAGGGATAAACCTTTATAGAGATTTGAAAATCATAAACGGAAAACACCAAGCGAAAAGAATCGATATTAAAGACAATGAGGATAAAATTATAGGAGCAAAGTACAAAATACTGAAGCAATAAAAGTAAAACCCTGAAACGTTATTAAATGAGGGAGCTGAAGAAGAACGAATACGCGAAGAAGAAATAGAAAAAGAATAAGAAGAAATGCAACCAGACAGGAAAATTGGTCCAGCAGAAGAATCAATCACCACAAAAGAACTTGTAAACATAATTCAAAACGTAGAAACTCCTAAATATGGAGGAAATATACTCGGGAAGCAACTAGTAAAACTAGTTAAAGAATGGATGGATCACATATTACTATCAAAGAAACTTTTGAAGCAATGAGGAAGATACAAGAATTTTGAATACGGAAAACAACTTGCATAGGCCACACAATGAGAAACAAAAAAAGGTTGGACTTTTATAACAGATCTAGCAGGAAAAAGTAGTAGAAGAGAGGGCTTTATGGCTGAAAAGCTTGGTTGTTAACAACTGAACATTTACGAGTCGCGATCAATGAAACGATAATAACCAAGATGATCACAAGCGACTGGAACGAATGGGCACTACAAAAATAAGAAGACAAATAAAGGAAGCATAACAAAACGTTGAAAAAGGAGAAGAAGAAGAAGAAGAAAAGGAGGAAGAGAAAGAGATGTATAATGTATACGTACGAAGAGAGGTGCAATCGGGCTACCCATTCCAGCACTAACAAGAGGCAATGATGCTTAACCCTTCTAATCGTTCAGGAATAGGGTACCTAGAGACCTCAACTCGGCACCTCTCTCCCACGAGGACCGGTCACTATGGAAGAGTAGATCAAAACCCCTCACTAAAAATGTGAAGAATTTGATATTGCAAAAGAATGAGAGCAAGAGGAATGCCTTTGCCCTGTGTAGGGATAGATGGGCTAATAATAATAATGCGTCTTAAGAAGGACAATAGTTTTAATAACAGGTCATTGAACAAAGAGGAAAAGAAGGAAGAGAAAGAAGCAAAGAAAGGAGAAGCTTCAAAGGATGAGGAAGAGGAGAAGAAGAACAGGGGGGAAGAAGATAAAGAGAAGCAAAAAAGGAAGTAAAAGAAAAAAAACATTTTTAAGCAAAAATCTAAGAAAATAGAAGAGAGAATTGCAAGTCAGTCAACATTGTGAAGATTCAAATGCGTTTAATGTAGAATAAAACAGATTTATATCAAAACAAGATCAAACTAAGAGTTTCGAAATTAATTCAGGCCCTTGCTAAGGACATGGAGAAAATGCTATGTTTTGCAACCGAAATTACTTAAACTCGAATTTCGGCAGTACCTGGAAATTTTTAAATTTCAGTCTACTCAACGTATTACCATTGTTAAGACTGCTGGATATTCACAAAAAAAAACACTTAAAACAGACATTTGAGTTAATACCTACTACTTTTATTATTCATTAAGCATTATCTATTAATTAAAAATTTGAGATATATTATTCGATAAAACCCATGAATACTTAATTATGTAAAACTTAGAACGATTATTAGATTATGCTCACCGTTTCATATTTCGCTATGGCAACAGACAAGTTGAAGGACATATTTTTATATTTAATCCAAAAGGTTGACATACGAGACGTGCGTCTGGACGCACCAGTAATTACATCTTCATCACTGAATGCAGCAACTAATTGGATAACTATTATAATTAAGGATCAAGGCGGGCACGTTCCTATACCAGACGGTGACATACATAAGAATAGTTGCTTCGTACACGAGGGCAGACTGGCTGCTTTTTAGGGGGCATGATATTTAAACTTTATCTTCATTAAGATTTATAACAACCCTCTATACGGGTCTTTCGCGAAAATCTCCAAAAATTAATTAAATATTGTACTAGACATGAATAATAGAACGAAATGACATGCAATTTGAAACCAAAAGGCTTTGCATAAAAATGTTAGATGTCTTACATTTTAATATTCCTAAATCGGATTTTACATTTTCAAAGAAGCTTACGTTTCGCTTAGATTTAATTCATTTTTAAAACTTCAAGCATTTAAAGCATTTTCCGCCTACCTAGAAACTTTCCTCCATTCTTAAGTTTATAACCCTGCCCTAAATATCTTTAAAAAATTTAAAATATCCAAACAAAATCGAAAGTCATTTTCCACCTGAAGAGTTCCGTCTACAAGTCAAAATCACATCTTCATGTTATTCTTGGAATGTCTATTTCCGCGAGTTCAAGGTAAAATATTAGCATTAAAAATGCGAAGTAAAATTATAATTGTGTTCCGTTATACATAGTAAAGCAACGAAAAAGGTTCGGCCATATATTTAGAATTTCTACAATGGAGGGTAGGTACGTAAATTTTCCCTCAAATTTCGCCTCTTGGGGACGCAACTTTATTAGAGAAAATTCTGAACGGCACGTGGCTGGAAACCACCATTAACAGAGCACACGTTGAAATTTATTGCGCCTGATAATGAAACCGAGCTATTTTCTGTCTTTGTACGGTAAATGTGAACAACGCTTTGTTATCAGCTTTGAGTTATTTACGGCAAATATTTACGACGGACGTATATCAACATTAAAGAACGGCGTACGGTTGTACACAAACTGTAAAATTGGGATTAAATGAAAACAGAAAAAAAAACAGTAAGTTTTATAAAAAAAATCTTTCTTTATTTAGACATCAATCTCATATGTAACATTTCACTGTTTTCATACCAACACCAGGGTTCTCCAATTTTATCCAAATGTTGCAACAGGCGCAAAAAAGGAAGAGAACTTGACATACACCTTGTATACGCACTTTGATTGTCTTACGTTGACATTAAAGCCAATTACCAACCTAATTAAAAAATGACAAGAGAGAAGTGCCTCTCTTTGATAACTTTTAACATTGAAAATGTTTCTGTTTTCGCGTATATAGGGGCTTAAATTCGCTTAAAATTTCGTGTTGCATTTGCTGCTTTTACGAGAGTGACCGAGCGGCGTTCGGAGCTGTTCGGCGCTGTACTCTGCTCGATAACTTAGACTGTGAGCGGCGCGTATACAAAGTTCTCTATACTAGCGTCGTATCCTTCCTAAGACTGTGTATTGTTTAGATTGTGACCTTCTTGTAAGTCGAACCCTATTAATTGCACAACAGTTCGCCCATTCCTATGTTTTATATTTTTAGTGTGTTATGTTATGTAGAACAATTTATTGGTTCTTGCAAGAAAGCACTTTTACTTTTTAATTTAACTTTAATGATTTACGATTTTAACAATTTTTGAAGACTTTGTATCCAGAATTTCATTGGCCGAACTTAATATTTACTACAAAAAAGTTTGAGTTTGAGTCATTATTCGATTCATTTACCACTTTCGGCAATTTTTTCGAATGTTTCGAACAAGCAATGCAAGCAATACTAGGTATTATTGTCTGGTTAAACCTTTGTATTAATTTTTTAATTCCAAATAAAATACACAGTGTAAGTAAAAGTTTAACATTGTAAGCACTTAGCCAACAGTATTAATTATGATAGAAGGCCGATTGTTCTTGGTCACTCCCGGGCTGATTTACAGTAGCTTTTTCCTTTCACACCATCTTTGAATTGTACCTATCTAATGCTCTTTCGGGTGCTTTCCCCTGACTATAGTATAACACCCTTCATTATTGAGCTTCTTTACCAGATCATTTACCACCAAGTTCCACATAAGAGTGTATAAAACAATAAAACCCCTTTCTGTGGACATCCTCTAGTACTCTAGTTACTAGTTACTCTAGTAGCACGCACCCTGAGAGATTCTTCTCCCAATTGAGATGTCTTAGGGTCGCAGCACTTTAGTCATCAAAAGGGCCATTTTGGCAAAAGACTAAAAATTAATATTGTTCTACTGAAAGGGTGTTTCTGGAAGTTACGGGTAAAATTAACACCTTAGGAAATCTTTATGTGTAAGAATAATTTAAATTCAGCTACATCCGTTTATATAACATTTAATAAGAAAACGTTTTCGTCTCCTGCTATTTTTTGTTAATTACGATGTTCTGAGTAAATAAGCAAAAACTAAAGGGTAGTGAAAGGTGCTAGCAGTAAAAACTGCAACCTTCCAATCTACTGTTATAAACGTCAGTTTTATTTTAAATAAAACGTTTAATTTTACAATAACTACTCAAACTGCCTCCTTATTCATGACATTTCAGAGCAAACTCGATTGTCCGTATCACCGCAGGTGCATTTAAGGCTTTAATTTTGTCTGAAAGATACCTTGTAGAACTTTGTCGGTATAATTTAGAGACACCCAGTTTTCTAAAAAAATATAACAATCCGAAATCATGGCCAGTTAGTATCCTAATAAGTAAGGTGGATATTTATTTTATCTACGAACTTACCTACGTTCTATGAAAATGAAAGTAATCACTCTCATAAAATCATTTATAAAATATTCATGGAATTCGTTTTTACGAGCTGCATATAAAGATTAATTAAGTAAATTGCACTTAGACTTCCCTGAAATACTTCAAAATATAACTTATCTCAAGGCCAGCGCCAATAACAACTTAGCAAAATTCTTCGAGGGAATAAAATAGCGTGCTTTAGATACGCTGCAATTTAAATTAAGATTCTACTGTAGAAATTAGGTATTTCCTTACTTAACATGCTATTTTCTTAGAATATTTCACAAACAAACTGCAAACACTTCAATCATTAAAACAGCTAAAACGACGTCCACTTACTTGTGATATATGAAAACTACCAAGAAATATTTTAATAACATTTCTGAAAATTTTGGCTCCCAAGCCAATCGATCAATGTGAAGTGGTTAAGTATTAAGTTTGAATATTATTGTTGTTATTATTATGGAATAGTTCACGTGGATTGATTAGACTCATTAGATAGAATTGATTTTTCCTTATTTTTTTTTATTTTAGATTTTAACATTTATATTTAAGCTAAACATTAGGTTTACTTAAAATTTTAATTGTTTAATTTCAGTTTTAAGTAATTATTTAATTCAAACTTTTAATCATCCGCAATAAGTTTAAGGTTTGCTTTTTGATGAAAGTTTTCAATTTTTGAAGTTTTCACAAACTCGATCGAGCGGCTTACTTTTCAATTAAACAAACCATCTTGTTCCAAATAAACATTTTGAAAATTTAACATTTGGTTCAAAAATAATCACTTACAATACCACGAGTGGTATTCGCAATCACAAGCAACATGAGTGATTTTACAGCAAAAAATAATCTACAATTCTTTGACCACGAATGGTATTTGAGGGACTATTCAACGAAAAAAAAATCATTTTTCATAAATTAGTCCACATTCAAGTTTGGTTACACAAATATTTTTCTCTGTGAGATATAACTAGCAATAAACTGTTTTCAAAAAATTGTCGCTTCATATCACTAGTGAAATTTTATCCACAATTTTTTCTAGTGGAAATTGTCGATACAATTCGTTTTGATTGGCTCAAAAACGTCAAATCTTGCATTTTGATTGGTCGATTTTTGACAGATCACATATGAGTTGAATAGTCTGAATAATTTTATATTAATTTCAAACCTTCGTCCAGGGTTGCCAGATTTGGGAATTGGCAATATGTTTCCTTCTAATTTGTCATGTTGCCACCTGGCTTCTATTTTAGCGATGGTTTGTTGTTTTGGAGAGCGAATAAATCTTCCAGAAAAGAGAGAGACTTCAAGACTTCAGTAAAATTATTCTGAATTTAGTTTCAGCTTTCAAGGCTGTAAATGAATAACTTAGAAAATGTGTAAAATCAAAACTTTTGTATTTATTACTATCCTTTTATTATACCTAATTAAAGTGTTTGGCGATTAAATAATTCTAGATTTGGCAACCCTACGCTTCGTTCGCCTCAAATTTAAAAGTTCGTTAACATTTAATAAAATATCCACCCGGATTGTTTATGGTCATATTTCGACATTTTTATATCTGTTAACACAATAATTTCGAGAAAGGCTGAATTTTTAAAGCCTTCACGAAAATAAACAACGTTTGATGTGTCAAAATTTAAAGATATTTACCCTTATTTCCTTAAGGCTTGTTTGTTTTAAATGCACTTTTTTAATGCGGGATTACATTTTCGGTAGTGCATCTGCCAAAAGCTTTTTCACGGTGCATTCACACCTACATTGCTTATAAAGAAAACACACAACCGCCGTACTTAACCAAACGAAATTAAATATCAACTTGCTTTTCAGAAAAATCTTTGACCTCAAATCGGAGAAAATTAAATTTAGAATAAACGAAAGGGAATCTGCCAATAATGAATTGAATAAATAAGTAAAATTGTTTGTATTTGTATATTTTATAGAATAAGCATTCACTCAAATTAGAAAACCGAAAAACACCTTTGAAGGCAAACTTTGTCATTTTCCGATATTAAAGTCTAATACCCTCACAGGATTATTATTCTGTGCGGTTACAAAACGGTGGTAACTTTGTCGTTTTTCTATAATAAGCTCTCACGAAACCACCTTAAGAAAGGTTATTAAATTTTCTTAAGTTTATTAACCTTAAAAATATATCAGATTATCGATCTCTTTGGGTTACTTGACATTCATTCATGATTTATGGGTAAAAGTTTGCATTACTTCATCACCTGCGAGACGAAGCAACGAAAAATTGAAATAATATGACGGGTAAGACATTATTTTTTAAACGAATAATGTTTTAAATAACCTAAATTTTATAACAGATAGAAAATGTGTCATTCGTTTCATTTTACGAAACTAGTTTCATTTACATATCAAGATTGGTAAGTGATTACTGATTAACCTTTGTATACATTAAAACTATTCCGCAGGAATTAGTCATTATCATAATTTAGAATATCTGAGATGTACTCTGTTGGGCATGAAAGATTGTAGGCTGAGCTTGGCGAAACATACCTGCTCTTTTCGCTAGGTTTTCATACTTCAGTCCAATCAAACACTTTTTACAAGTATTACTGTTATTTAAACACTCTAAGTGAAGTTTACAGCAAACATTCTAGAAGGAACACGTGCAAACTCTTAAGGGATGATTAATATGAAGTTTGCGTTAAATATGACGAAAAGTATGCTTTGTGAAGACAGATTTATTGTGGTGGACCTGGACCCGCATGCCAGCGTCGATGACGGCGTAGGCGGCGGCAACAGCGAGGGTGCGGTACACAACGGAGCGAGGGTGGAGAACCTGGACCTGGACCTGGCGAGAAGTGTGTTGAAGGTTGTGAGATGGCGACGTAAGCAAAGATGCGGCTTCAGCAGTGGACAACGGCGTCAGCGGCTTGGGAATGCTCAATGTAAACGATGACGAGTGGTTCCAACAGGGTTTCAGGATTGTTGGGAACGGACAGCGTCCGGCAACGGAGGTGACGGCGAGTGGTTGCGGCAGGATTTCGAGGTGGCTGGGAACGAGTAGAGTCCGGTGGCGGAGGCGACGGCGAGCGGTTCCAGCAAACATGCAACGATGTTAATCTTGATCAAGCATACCGAGAAGTCGATTATAGATGTTGATCAGACATACAAATAGGCTGACCTCGCTCCAACATATCCACATATCGGTCCCGATCAAGCATATGGGGTTGTCGATAATAAAGCGAATTTTGAGAACGAATTTATACCCGAAAATCCTATGTTGCTCTCGCATTGGCTGGCGAGTGCAGGTGGAAGTGGCAAAATCCCCGTATTTTTATTATTCGAAAATAATTGTCCCAAAAATAATTACTGATTTGTCTAGTGGTTGTGATGGTACTGCTGGCGTCATGGTGCGTCGTATGATACCTCACCCGGCGTGGTTGTGTCTAGTGAGAAAGGGTTTATAAAACCGCAAGATTCTGCGCAGCGGTGTTTTATAACGCAGGTAGATGTTAATAAGGTTATGCATGTAGTCGGCTTTAAGTGGAGGAACTTTGGAACCCTTTCTTATGGAGTTGATATGGCAATGGGGTAATTTGAAAAATAGAGTACCCTCGAACTCGTAATTAAGATTTGACACATGCTTTCTGATCCTCAGATTAAGGAAACATTTATGGCTATGAGTTTTTAGAAAATTAATATTTTTCGATTAAAGTAGTAAAGGTTTTTTTAAATGTTAATTAAATCGTATCGCCGGCAAGTTGAGGGCACAATATCGAAGGCTGTGTTAATTTATGTGAAAGTCTAACGGTTTCTTTTAATGCTAATTAAAGCATATCGCCGGCAAATCGAGGGCATAATATCGAAGATCGTATTAATACATAAATAGGAAAATAATATAATAAAAAAAGGTACGTAATTATTGGAAAGGTATCGAGTTGCGGTAGCTCGGTACCCCAGTCGAGTACGATCAAGAAAGTACTAGAATGAACAACCCGATTGCTCCGTTACGGCGGCACCTCTCTCCCACGAGGATCGGTCACTGTGATAGAGTAGACCAAAACCCCCTCACTAGTAACTAATAAGTGAATAGATTTGAAAAGTGTGAAGAATAAAAGAAAAGAGGGAGGCTTTTGCCCTATATAGGAATTTGTACAGGTTATTATTGGGGAGGTACCTAGCAGTGTGTACAATATTATATGAACTGTCGCAAAAAGTCGTATAATAATTTGTGCCACTAAATTAATGTATCATAAACAAAAGCATTACTCATAACCTCTACAAAGTAGCTGTTATCCTTTCTAGGCAGGTAAGTGCCCTCCTTTAAAAGCCACCAGTAACTAGATGATAAAATCAATCTACTTTTTTAAATAAGTAATTAAACAAAAATACTTAATTATGAATAAGATTAATTTATATGTAAATCAGCCCATACACTTCACGAAATTGTTAAATAATGCAGATTTCCATAAGGATTTAATTTGAGAATATAAGCACATAGGTGTAATTACATACGCGTGCTGTAAAGCAATTCTGTATAATATATAACGAACTTTGCTATTATTACATCCATTCCTAGCACTAATGTTATCCACTATTAGAACGTTACCCCCATCTTGTTAATTAGTATGAACCGAGCCAAAATTCAACACTGGACTTCTACAGCATAGTTAAAGTTTCCTAAATGAACTTCGGCAACTAACCTTGTAGTTTATGATTAAATTGCTCTAAACTGCAGTCAAATACAATGGACATCCTTCAAAATTATGAGGTATTGATTAAAATTGATTTAGAGATGCCAAGCCTTGTTTAAAATAATTGTATTTAAACAAAAAAAATAACCCAACAGATTTTTTGTTAAATTTCAAATCATAAAATTATAAATAATCGTTTTAGGTCTTTCTATCTAAGTTCACATAGCCAGTGCAAATTTTATTCTGACTGGCAAAAATCGGCAAATAAAAACATCATAATACATGTGGAAGCCGGAATAGCTCATCCAATTTTAAAGTTCTCTCATTTTTAGTTTTAATGAGCTTTTGAAGTGTCCAGAAAAGCAAAGAAATTCCAAATCCCTAAGGTTTCTAAATTTAGGGCGAAAACTGTAACATTTTAATATTAATTTTGTAAAAACGGAAACTAAGGTCGTTTTTTGTAGGTTAGGTTTATTAATTTTCTAATAAGATAAGAATGTAAAAATTGTGAAACGCTCTGAGTTAATTAATTTGTAAAAAAGGTTTTCTGTAGATTTTTAGATACAAAAAGTAAATTCGTTTCAATTAATAATTAAACCTTGTTTTTATTTTTAATTATTTCTATTTCCAACGCAAAATCATTACTTAAGAATAATTAAAAATGCGCACAAAATATAGGGCGTAGACGTTTCTTTTTTCCTATTATTTTTTGGAGTGGATAAATGAAACCTACAAAGCCAAATATAAAGCTTTTTTTAATTTTATTGCTAATTTACAGTATAGTTAATAAAATACAGACTTCGACAGTTATTACTTATTGAATTTTTTCAAAATATTATGGATAACCAGGCAGAATGGGACAATGAGACTGTAGTTTGCTCTAGAGGATATTGAAATATGTTAGAAACTGAAACTAATTTTAATCTTTTATTAAATATTTTTTCCGAGATATTTCCATTTTGTGACAACTTATTTGCTATTTTACAAAATAAAACTAACGACATTAATTTTTGCATAAAAAAAATTCGGGAATTCCAATCTATAGTTTGTTCTAAAAGAGAACAATTTGATCATTTATGGACTAAATTTGAGCATTTACAAATAAAACCACAAAGAAAAAGAATGCGCACCGATATTGCCGAAGAACACAGAACAGACGAAAAATCACGTTTCCGTAAGTTGTTCTTTAAAATAATTGACATTTTTGCCATAAAACTACAGTTTCTGAAGAGGCCCTTGATTCGCTTAAACAAACTTATCCACAATATTTTGACTTTCCTTCATTACGTTCTAAACTCACAGTGATTTACAATACCTCAAAAGACTTAAATAAAACGAATGCTAGTGAGTTATGGAAATCCCTTAAAGATTGCGGACTAGATCATGCTTGCCCTGAAATTATTCAATTATGCGAATTGACACTCACTATCCCCGCCACAAGTGCATCTACAGAACGTTCCTTTTCCGAGCTTAAACGAATTAATTTTGTTAGGAATTCTACAGGACAAGAAAGACTTTCTGCTTTGGGATTAATATCAATTGAAAAGGAATTAGTGCAAGAATATTCTCGTGAAAAAAGTTTTTATGATGACGCTATAGATGAGTTTGCAAAAGAAAATAGACGTATGTCACTTTAAGTAAGGTAAGATTTTATTATGGTTTGTAAAAAAATGTCTTTTTTGCATCAAAAAATTTTTGTCTGCGGCTTTATTTTACTCTTCAGCTTCCACTTTTGTGAGGTTCTAGACACGCCACTGGTACGACAGAACTTAACGATTGATAAATACAACTTTGAAAGCATGAGGGAATTTGTCTAGCTAGGCTCATAAGTCAATTGAGATCATATTATCAGCGAAGAAATCCAAAGACGCATAGTATTGGCAAACATTGGCAACTACTATCAAAAAATCTCTCAAGACCAACAAGAATTAAATTATACAAAACCCTCATCCTGGTCCTCACATACGGTTCTGAGACCTGGGTTATAAATAAAAAGGACGAAAGCGGGTGTCTCAAAATTGACGCCCGTGGGATTTGATTCAGGGGGCTGAAAGAAATCGAAAATGAAGAGTGGAAAATTTTCCGATTGTCATTTGTTATCGAGTTATTGATGAAAATGTAAATAATGGCCTCCCAGATCACCCGATATGAATCCCATAATGGCGAACCTGTTGTGAATCCTGAAGATGTCGTAGCTCGTATTCATGCTGCTGTGGCGTCAATAGACGAAAATATGCTACAGAGAGTTCGTGCTTCAATGATAAATCGTGTAAATGTTTGCCTTGACGTAGGAGGCAACCTTTTGTGACAACAGATGTGGAAAATAACTTGTTTTCAAATATTATTCGTTTTTAATAAAGTTTAAAGTTTATACCTAAATTTTTGTTTTTTATTGATAACTCGATAACAAAAGACAAACTGAAAATTCTTCACTCTTTATTTTCGATTTCTTTTAGCCCCCTCAATCAAATCCCAGAAGCTCGGGCGTCAATTTTGAGACCTTGTATATGGAGTAATAAATGAAAACGGACACTGGCATAGACGTTATAATTTTCAACTCTACCTGCAATACAAAGAAAGTTATATAATATCAACAATCAGAATCAGGAGGTTGCAAGAGATAGGGCATGTAGAGCGAAAAGACGACGAACAAATAAAACAAGTGTTAAAAAATAATTCACAAGGGAAAGATCAGTAGGATGCCCAAAAGCCAGATATATTGAAGTGCGAGAATGGAGAGCAAAAGCTACAAACCGAAGCCAATGGTGGAATGGTGGATTCTTGAAGAGGTCAAGGCCCATAGTAGACTAGGGAGCCAACGATAATAATGGTGACATCTGCTTTAAATATTAAATATAGAAATGATCCAAGCACGCTGCCTTGAGACACCCCTCTTTAATGAATCGGTCTTTTGAAGGTCAGTGCCATACCTTATCGAAGGCTTGTTGTCCTTCAAGAAAGACAGATACACTCCTTTTTTCCTTTTCAAACATTCCGTGCTTTTAGATACAGTCTGTTGGGTGGTGGAATGATTTTTTTCCTGAACCCAAATTAGTGCTCTGGAATTAAGTACGCGTGTTACGTATATTGCACTAAACTAAATTCAACTTCGAGCTGCAGTGAATCAAAACAAAGGTATGCATAGATTACGTACTGGCCACCCCCCTTGACCAATAACAACGTAGGACTGCAGCTATCACATGCGTTTCCGTAGAAATCATTTTTTTGTAGCTTTCTTGATTACAAAAAGTATTTCAATACAAGTTGAAGCTAAAGCTGCGACTTAAAACAATGTTCGCTGCATCAAAGCTAATTTAAGCTGTCTTAAGCTAAGTTTTAACTTAAACTCGGACTGAAATGCTGACCCTAAGCATGGAGTACTGGCAATGGCAATCGACACGCACTGAGATGCTTGGCACCCGTAAATGTAGATCTCGCCCATTAAATAAACAAACAAACAAACGTCTATACTTGACACTACAAAACTGACAGCGGTGATTTCGCAACTACCAAAATTTTGGTGTTTTCAAGAGAAAACAAAAAATTATCGTCTATATAAAATGCAGTCCGCGAGTAGTTCATCGTCATGGTCTTTAGATTACGTACCACCATCCGTAGATTATTTACTAAACTGTAAAATCGAAGGTCCCCAGTTAGATGTTGAAGACGCATTATGCACGCCAGACGATCAAGAGGTATTTTTAACAGCCAGTATGACATTCTTGCAAAACCACCTTATGCAAAAATTGCACACCAAAAACCGCTTCGGTATTCCGAAGAACAAGCCCACACGAGCATATTCTGATCTTTTGATCATAGAAGCGAATTCCAATTCGAAAAGGGAAAAATTCTACATTAAATTAAAAAATACCGATCGGTATGATGCAGTTTTAAAGATGGAATCAACCGTTCCAGTATATCGGGCATTATCTTTGGAAGAAATGTTGCCAGTGCCCAAGAAAAATTTAAAACCATCCAAATCGGGGATCTTCCGATTTTTAAAATCAAATTCGAACCCAGTTCTGACTCAAATGCCCGAAAATGAAAAACCGAGGTTATTCCGAAATATTTTCAGAAAAACTCATTCGAAACACAAACCTGACAAGACAATCGCATTTTACGAGACATGCGATCTTAGAGATAAATCATTGGCGGATCTTTTGAAACTAAAACAAGCACGCTGTCAGTTATACGTCGATTTGTTACCAAATCCGAGTTCGATGTTGTCTTTGCGAAGTAACTTTGAATACAATCAAACAAGTGCAAGTTCTTTAGCATTAAATCGTCTGAAAATGGCGCCGAGCTTTGTGAAACCTAAATTTTTCGGTAGTTCTAGTACGGCCGTATCATCCTCACATACGTACGAGTCAGATTGTAGCAGTCAAACTGAACAAAATAGAAGCGAAGGTAAAAAGAACCACTTAAATGACGGACTGAAAATTTTACATTTTATGTCTGAACAGCAAGCTGAAACGTTGAAGAAATCTCTATATGACTTACAAAAAGGTCACACATCGGAGAAATTCAAAAGAAAAGGGGGTAATAAATCTTTGGAATTTACTTCAAATGCAGAACTGAATTTTTTGGAAAAATGTAATGCCAAAACTAACTTGACACAGCCATCAAAACTAAGTGTATGTCTAGAAGATGGTTCCGAATCGGAAGACGAAGAATTTGGGAGTTGTTTACAAATTTTAAATTATTCATTCGGTAATTGCACAAACTTCACGGACGAAGTGAAGTCTAAATTTTCATCTGAATTCGTTCCAATTGTTGTTAAACAATTCTAAAACAAAATAAATCATTTTTATCCGAATTTATAATCGCCTGTTCCATTCCTTCAAACGATTTCTTCATGTTAATATTTCTTGTTTAAAACTTGTTAATAATTTCATTACTAATCGCACATCTAAATAAAAGCTATTACAACTGCATTTTAGTTTTAATTTCTTTTGGCGTACGTGGTGCTAAAAGGGATGGAGAAAATGCTCGTATTTCCGCACCATAATAATACGCTTCCATATTTATAAATTGCTAGCATCAAGCAATAGCAAAAGTTGCAGGAAATTTATTTAACCATCAAACGTAATCAACAAATGCAAGTGAATTATTTACTTAAGACGGGTAGTACAAACACGACTAATCATTCGCCAAAATGAATAAAATAGAATCAGAATACAAATTCATTTGCTCTTTGGTCAACTTTTATTATTCGTGAATTTAACAAAACGTTTGTACAACCCACCCTTAAACTCCAGTGATAGAAAATCGCCCTTACCTCAGAAGGCATTTATTTTCAAACATCTGTTTATTAAGAGTTATTATGTTTTTTTTACCATTTTCTTAACATCCATAAATTTTAATAAGTATTTGGCAATTGAAACGTATTTTTCCCTTCAAAATTATTTCACATTGCTATGTTTATAAACAGCATACAAGGCAACAAAAATAATTTTAATTAGTCGATAAAGTTGAATATTTATAATTAATCCCTTTACGATTTTGAAAATTTAATGTTCCTCTAATTTCGACAATTGAAGAAGCCAGACTCATCTGGTAGCAATTGGTTGAAGCATAACCCTCCCATTAAAGAAAGTAAACTGGTAAATATTTCGCTATTTTCTATTAGAGGGCACCACGCCACAGACTTTAAGAAATATATCACGAGAGGCTAAAACCTTCACACGGCTGCGAGGTATACGCAAGCGCACCCCGCTAAAATTTGTTAATGTTCAACTGGGGTGGTTTACGTCTCTGGCATTTTTAAATTCATTATAGTTTAATACAGAAACGAGATATCGTCTTATTCTCTACGTTGTGCCGTTAGTATAACGTTTTCTGTGAAATTCATTATGCAGGTTGTTAGTTTAATTTGTAATAAATTGTTCTCCAGGCAGAGCAATTTAAATACACATTTACGTAAGAACATGCATAAAAACACAACTAAAAAAAGGAAAGTCAGGAAGAGTTTTCTAAAAAGTCCTCAAAAATAGATAGTGATTTAATTAAATTCTCAGTTAATCGGTGTGCCCATTTTAAATCGTGACCACTTACTGGCTCTGAATATGCAACCCATATTACATTACAGGTATAGAAGTATGTATGTGTATGTATGTATGTATGCAAATGCTCATTAAATTTATATTTTATTTTTAAATACAGTTAATGTTCTCTTTTTTTGTTTAAATTTCTTTAATAAATTTGTTTTATACAGGGTGTTTTCAAAGTTGAGGCATTTATTTTAACAGGTTGTAGAACTCTTAAAAATAAATCATTTCACCAAAAATAGCCTATATAAATTTGCAAAAAAAAAACGCTTAGTTTATCGTAATGGAGAAGTGAATAACGTGGAAGAATGAAGAGCACGAATAGAAAACTCTTGTAAAGTTGTTCACGGACACCGACAATTCATTTGCGCGGCGTGTACAGAGTCATGGATACGTCGGACAAGATTGTGCGCTCATCAAACAAATGGTAACAACTTTGAACAATTTTTATAATTTTTTCTTCATATCTCCGTCATTTTGCAAATTTTATGTAGGCTATTTTTGGTGAAATGATTTATTTTTAAGAGTTCTACAACCAATAAATGCCTCGACTTTGAAAACACGCTGTATTTAAACAGTTACAATTTTGATTATGTATTAGTGTAGACTGTAGACGACCATCAGCGAATTTTACTGATGTTATGAGTAATGAATTGTAATTTCAATGTTCAGTTAAATACAAATTTCAATATTGGCGCTGGCGCTATAAGAAACCTACTGCGTTTGCGCATATCTTGCAGCCGTGTGAAGGTTTTAGCCTCTCGTAAAAATTTAAACAGCCAGTGTTATCTAGTGGTGATTACTTGTAACTCTTCAATTAAATAAAGTAGTGCGCTATAAAAACTTTAACTATTTCTCATAAGAGAGCGTCACGTTACAAAAACGAAATTGTTTAAATTTAAATAATGTAATGTAATGTAATGTAATCGTTTACCTCTTATACCTTTCGGTATCTGTAATATGAAATATGAAACTATGTACCTACTTATCAAATGAATACTTAAATCATTAAGTCATTATTATTAATTAAACAAATTCAAAACAGTAATAATATGTTTATTAACATCATTACTTACCTTAAAAGGCATAAGCATAGGATGCTTACTCGTTCGTTACTCGAGATAACTCTCACTAACAGTAGTAGGTACCTTCGGGCTTTACGAAACTACACAACTACACAAAACTGCTGTTGATATTTTAGGAAGAACTCGCGAATTAGCTCGTATTTATCAATATCTAAAGAACATCTTCAATTCGAATTTATTAAATTGGGATAATATAAAAAATTAGAATGTCAAAGATTACAATAATGGTCGATTGCTCTAAGATTGAAATTCAAAATGCCTCAAACAATAAGTGCATCTAAGCATCACCAATCCACCTAAATTGGAAATAAAAATAAACTCACTTTACGATGATCATTTTCATCCTGGAAACGCCATCCATCGAAGTGGACCTTACCTGTAACAAACAGAAACACATTTAAATTAAGAAAATGTAATTTGAATTTAAGTTGCATAAAATATAAAAGTTTCAAACTGCAGTTAATTTAAAAAAAAATTGCTTAATGTTAATTGCAATAAAACTCAAATAAGACTCAGTGCCTTAGATTAGTTTATACACTTACAGCTAACTAGTGTGTCATGTCGATTGCTGTATCACAATTTATGGTAAGATATGCGTTTAAATTTCCAAGGCAGTCGTCGATAAAGAATCTTTAAAAATCAGCTTTCAAAGCTTTAACGTTGCTAAAGTAACTTAAGATTTCAATTTTAATCATTTTCAAAGTTGTTAAAAAATTTTATTTTTGACAAATTAAACAAAACATGCTACGAAATTTCAAAAAATAATCTGCCTACGACCTCTTAAATTGTTTTAAAATGCCAATTCCTTAAAAAGACTCCTGTAGATATACGGACAAAACCTAATATTACAAAAACAATAATAAAATATAACTAACCTTTATTGAAGCCTGGTGTTTTTCTTCTGAAAAATCTCTTGTAGACCTCGAAGCCCGAACCGATGCGACACTCCCGAAATCACCATAAAATTTATTAACCGAAAATATTATTTATAAGAATACTACTACTACTGCACTCAATAAACACTGGATGTACCCAAGGTGTTTGGGTAATACAATTTGGTTACGATACTTATTCACTCAAATTTATCTACGATAACGAAAACTGGATGAATTTAGCAAACACACTTAGTTTGCCATATAGTCACTTTAATCAAGAAAACCGATTTTCGCGATTGACGTTTCGATAACGGGGGCTACTGTAAGGCAGTCTTGGTTTAAGTAAAATAAAAGGAACAATCTGCTGATAGTACAAAGCAGCTTGTAATAACGTTCTTAATTTCATTCTAAACTGTTAAGTTTAAGAAACCTTGAAGAGGTTTCTTAAAAAGAAAGGCCTCCCAACTCCCCTCTGAACAATTTCCAACTCATGCGACGTTGAAAATTGTTCAGGCCTTTTCCTTACCACAACCAGTTTAAATATAATTTTATAATGAACAACCTGTATGATATAAAATGTTACCTCATTATGCGGACTCAAAAAGGATACGTACGGAAAACTGCCGAAAAGGCGATTAATTAAACTGAAATCATTGAATATGATAATTATTAAACTAAACTCTAACATCAAGCAATAGGTAACGTGTAAACCAGTTGGCTGAAATTAAACATTTCAAATCAACCCTGAATAATTATTAATTTGAAAGAGGATAATAATTTTAAGAATATTTATACTTCACCGTTTGAGCTAAAAGAGAACAAGGAGTAATGTTAGAAAAAGTCCCCGAAATTGAGCTGAAAATAATAACTTAGTGCTGAAAAGAAAGTGTGATAATAAGACTGAAAGTAATAAATTAATTAATGCTGAAATTTTAAAACCCACTATTATACATACTATTTACTTGCCATTTGTATTCACTTACCGTTTGTTTGTCCACTTTCAGCATTATACAACATTGTCGCGCAAGTATACACAAATATTAACTACACTCCCGATAAATGTTGGAATTAAAACCGTTTAGAACAGAAATATTTACCCGAAAGTTAATTCACGAATACGAAAGTAATTGTAATGTACGATCGATTTTAGAAAATGAATGGTTCAAGAATAGTTTGTGTTTGAAAGTGCCTAACGTAATCCCTACAATTATCCCTATGGCAAAAAAAGAATAAATATGACTCACTCCGATGCAGTTTTCATCCTAGGAACAGCCATCCCTCGAAGAAGGGACCTACCTGAAACAACAGAAAAAGGTTTTTTAAGTAACCATAGCTTGGCAGTAATTTCCATGATTTTGGTTTTCAAATTATTAAAAAAAAAAAATTAATTTGTCTTTAAGCTCAAAAATGTAAAACTAGAACTAGGAAATCAAATAATGACGAATAAATTTTAAAGAGTAACTGACGCCATCACCTACCTTTATTACGAATTTCCTGTAGCAGGTTAAGTGCAGAAACCATATGAAGATCCGAAAACCGTAACCGACACTCCCGAGAACACAGGTATTTAAGATGCCCGAAGTTAAATAATTACTTTTTACAACACTACACTGTACAAACACTGGTTGTACCCAAGGTGTTTGGGTAGTATAATTTTGTTTCGATACTTATTCACTCAAATTTATCTACGATAACGAAAACTGGATGAATTTAGCAAACACACTTAGTTTGCCATATAGTCACTTTAATCAAGAAAACCGATTTTCGCGATTGACGTTTCGATAACGGAGACTACTGTAAGGCAGTCTTGGTTTAAGTAAAATAAAAGGAACAATCTGCTGATAGTACAAAGCAGCTTGTAATAACGTTCTTAATTTCATTCTAAACTGTTAAGTTTAAGAAACCTTGAAGAGGTTTCTTAAAAAGAAAGGCCTCCCAACTCCCCTCTGAACAATTTCCAACTCATGCGACGTTGAAAATTGTTCAGGCCTTTTCCTTACCACAACCAGTTTAAATATAATTTTATAATGAACAACCTGTATGATATAAAATGTTACCTCATTATGCGGACTCAAAAAGGATACGTACGGAAAACTGCCGAAAAGGCGATTAATTAAACTGAAATCATTGAATATGATAATTATTAAACTAAACTCTAACATCAAGCAATAGGTAACGTGTAAACCAGTTGGCTGAAATTAAACATTTCAAATCAACCCTGAATAATTATTAATTTGAAAGAGGATAATAATTTTAAGAATATTTATACTTCACCGTTTGAGCTAAAAGAGAACAAGGAGTAATGTTAGAAAAAATCCCCGAAATTGAGCTGAAAATAATAACTTAGTGCTGAAAAGAAAGTGTGATAATAAGACTGAAAGTAATAAATTAATGCTGAAATTTTAAAACCCACTATTATACATACTATTTACTTGCCATTTGTATTCACTTACCGTTTGTTTGTCCACTTTCAGCATTATACAACATTGTCGCGCAAGTATACACAAAAATATTAACTACACTCCCGATAAATGTTGGAATTAAAACCGTTTAGAACAGAAATATTTACCCGAAAGTTAATTCACGAATACGAAAGTAATTGTAATGTACGATCGATTTTAGAAAATGAATGGTTCAAGAATAGTTTGTGTTTGAAAGTGCCTAACGTAATCCCTACAATTATCCCTATGGCAAAAAAAGAATAAATATGACTCACTCCGATGCAGTTTTCATCCTAGGAACAGCCATCCCTCGAAGAAGGGACCTACCTGAAACAACAGAAAAAGGTTTTTTAAGTAACCATAGCTTGGCAGTAATTTCCATGATTTTGGTTTTCAAATTATTTAAAAAAAAAATTAATTTGTCTTTAAGCTCAAAAATGTAAAACTAGAACTAGGAAATCAAATAATGACGAATAAATTTTAAAGAGTAACTGACGCCATCACCTACCTTTATTACGAATTTCCTGTAGCAGGTTAAGTGCAGAAACCATATGAAGATCCGAAAACCGTAACCGACACTCCCGAGAACACAGGTATTTAAGATGCCCGAAGTTAAATAATTACTTTTTACAACACTACACTGTACAAACACTGGTTGTACCCAAGGTGTTTGGGTAGTATAATTTTGTTACGATACTTATTCACTCAAATTTATCTACGATAACGAAAACTGGATGAATTTAGCAAACACACTTAGTTTGCCATATTGTCACTTTAATCAAGAAAACCGATTTTCGCGAATGACGTTTCGATAACGGAGGCTACTGTAAGGCAGTCTTGGTTTAAGTAAAATAAAAGGAACAATCTGCTGATAGTACAAAGCAGCTTGTAATAACGTTCTTAATTTCATTCTAAACTGTTAAGTTTAAGAAACCTTGAAGAGGTTTCTTAAAAAGAAAGGCCTCCCAACTCCCCTCTGAACAATTTCCAACTCATGCGACGTTGAAAATTGTTCAGGCCTTTTCCTTACCACAACCAGTTTAAATATAATTTTATAATGAACAACCTGTATGATATAAAATGTTACCTCATTATGCGGACTCAAAAAGGATACGTACGGAAAACTGCCGAAAAGGCGATTAATTAAACTGAAATCATTGAATATGATAATTATTAAACTAAACTCTAACATCAAGCAATAGGTAACGTGTAAACCAGTTGGCTGAAATTAAACATTTCAAATCAACCCTGAATAATTATTAATTTGAAAGAGGATAATAATTTTAAGAATATTTATACTTCACCGTTTGAGCTAAAAGAGAACAAGGAGTAATGTTAGAAAAAATCCCCGAAATTGAGCTGAAAATAATAACTTAGTGCTGAAAAGAAAGTGTGATAATAAGACTGAAAGTAATAAATTAATGCTGAAATTTTAAAACCCACTATTATACATACTATTTACTTGCCATTTGTATTCACTTACCGTTTGTTTGTCCACTTTCAGCATTATACAACATTGTCGCGCAAGTATACACAAAAATATTAACTACACTCCCGATAAATGTTGGAATTAAAACCGTTTAGAACAGAAATATTTACCCGAAAGTTAATTCACGAATACGAAAGTAATTGTAATGTACGATCGATTTTAGAAAATGAATGGTTCAAGAATAGTTTGTGTTTGAAAGTGCCTAACGTAATCCCTACAATTATCCCTATGGCAAAAAAAGAATAAATATGACTCACTCCGATGCAGTTTTCATCCTAGGAACAGCCATCCCTCGAAGAAGGGACCTACCTGAAACAACAGAAAAAGGTTTTTTAAGTAACCATAGCTTGGCAGTAATTTCCATGATTTTGGTTTTCAAATTATTAAAAAAAAAAAAATTAATTTGTCTTTAAGCTCAAAAATGTAAAACTAGAACTAGGAAATCAAATAATGACGAATAAATTTTAAAGAGTAACTGACGCCATCACCTACCTTTATTACGAATTTCCTGTAGCAGGTTAAGTGCAGAAACCATATGAAGATCCGAAAACCGTAACCGACACTCCCGAGAACACAGGTATTTAAGATGCCCGAAGTTAAATAATTACTTTTTACAACACTACACTGTACAAACACTGGTTGTACCCAAGGTGTTTGGGTAGTATAATTTTGTTACGATACTTATTCACTCAAATTTATCTACGATAACGAAAACTGGATGAATTTAGCAAACACACTTAGTTTGCCATATAGTCACTTTAATCAAGAAAACCGATTTTCGCGATTGACGTTTCGATAACGGAGACTACTGTAAGGCAGTCTTGGTTTAAGTAAAATAAAAGGAACAATCTGCTGATAGTACAAAGCAGCTTGTAATAACGTTCTTAATTTCATTCTAAACTGTTAAGTTTAAGAAACCTTGAAGAGGTTTCTTAAAAAGAAAGGCCTCCCAACTCCCCTCTGAACAATTTCCAACTCATGCGACGTTGAAAATTGTTCAGGCCTTTTCCTTACCACAACCAGTTTAAATATAATTTTATAATGAACAACCTGTATGATATAAAATGTTACCTCATTATGCGGACTCAAAAAGGATACGTACGGAAAACTGCCGAAAAGGCGATTAATTAAACTGAAATCATTGAATATGATAATTATTAAACTAAAATCTAACATCAAGCAATAGGTAACGTGTAAACCAGTTGGCTGAAATTAAACATTTCAAATCAACCCTGAATAATTATTAATTTGAAAGAGGATAATAATTTTAAGAATATTTATACTTCACCGTTTGAGCTAAAAGAGAACAAGGAGTAATGTTAGAAAAAATCCCCGAAATTGAGCTGAAAATAATAACTTAGTGCTGAAAAGAAAGTGTGATAATAAGACTGAAAGTAATAAATTAATGCTGAAATTTTAAAACCCACTATTATACATACTATTTACTTGCCATTTGTATTCACTTACCGTTTGTTTGTCCACTTTCAGCATTATACAACATTGTCGCGCAAGTATACACAAATATTAACTACACTCCCGATAAATGTTGGAATTAAAACCGTTTAGAACAGAAATATTTACCCGAAAGTTAATTCACGAATACGAAAGTAATTGTAATGTACGATCGATTTTAGAAAATGAATGGTTCAAGAATAGTTTGTGTTTGAAAGTGCCTAACGTAATCCCTACAATTATCCCTATGGCAAAAAAAGAATAAATATGACTCACTCCGATGCAGTTTTCATCCTAGGAACAGCCATCCCTCGAAGAAGGGACCTACCTGAAACAACAGAAAAAGGTTTTTTAAGTAACCATAGCTTGGCAGTAATTTCCATGATTTTGGTTTTCAAATTATTTAAAAAAAAAAAATTAATTTGTCTTTAAGCTCAAAAATGTAAAACTAGAACTAGGAAATCAAATAATGACGAATAAATTTTAAAGAGTAACTGACGCCATCACCTACCTTTATTACGAATTTCCTGTAGCAGGTTAAGTGCAGAAACCATATGAAGATCCGAAAACCGTAACCGACACTCCCGAGAACACAGGTATTTAAGATGCCCGAAGTTAAATAATTACTTTTTACAACACTACACTGTACAAACACTGGTTGTACCCAAGGTGTTTGGGTAGTATAATTTTGTTACGATACTTATTCACTCAAATTTATCTACGATAACGAAAACTGGATGAATTTAGCAAACACACTTAGTTTGCCATATAGTCACTTTAATCAAGAAAACCGATTTTCGCGATTGACGTTTCGATAACGGGGGCTACTGTAAGGCAGTCTTGGTTTAAGTAAAATAAAAGGAACAATCTGCTGATAGTACAAAGCAGCTTGTAATAACGTTCTTAATTTCATTCTAAACTGTTAAGTTTAAGAAACCTTGAAGAGGTTTCTTAAAAAGAAAGGCCTCCCAACTCCCCTCTGAACAATTTCCAACTCATGCGACGTTGAAAATTGTTCAGGCCTTTTCCTTACCACAACCAGTTTAAATATAATTTTATAATGAACAACCTGTATGATATAAAATGTTACCTCATTATGCGGACTCAAAAAGGATACGTACGGAAAACTGCCGAAAAGGCGATTAATTAAACTGAAATCATTGAATATGATAATTATTAAACTAAACTCTAACATCAAGCAATAGGTAACGTGTAAACCAGTTGGCTGAAATTAAACATTTCAAATCAACCCTGAATAATTATTAATTTGAAAGAGGATAATAATTTTAAGAATATTTATACTTCACCGTTTGAGCTAAAAGAGAACAAGGAGTAATGTTAGACAAAATCCCCGAAATTGAGCTGAAAATAATAACTTAGTGCTGAAAAGAAAGTGTGATAATAAGACTGAAAGTAATAAATTAATGCTGAAATTTTAAAACCCACTATTATACATACTATTTACTTGCCATTTGTATTCACTTACCGTTTGTTTGTCCACTTTCAGCATTATACAACATTGTCGCGCAAGTATACACAAATATTAACTACACTCCCGATAAATGTTGGAATTAAAACCGTTTAGAACAGAAATATTTACCCGAAAGTTAATTCACGAATACGAAAGTAATTGTAATGTACGATCGATTTTAGAAAATGAATGGTTCAAGAATAGTTTGTGTTTGAAAGTGCCTAACGTAATCCCTACAATTATCCCTATGGCAAAAAAAGAATAAATATGACTCACTCCGATGCAGTTTTCATCCTAGGAACAGCCATCCCTCGAAGAAGGGACCTACCTGAAACAACAGAAAAAGGTTTTTTAAGTAACCATAGCTTGGCAGTAATTTCCATGATTTTGGTTTTCAAATTATTTAAAAAAAAAAATTAATTTGTCTTTAAGCTCAAAAATGTAAAACTAGAACTAGGAAATCAAATAATGACGAATAAATTTTAAAGAGTAACTGACGCCATCACCTACCTTTATTACGAATTTCCTGTAGCAGGTTAAGTGCAGAAACCATATGAAGATCCGAAAACCGTAACCGACACTCCCGAGAACACAGGTATTTAAGATGCCCGAAGTTAAATAATTACTTTTTACAACACTACACTGTACAAACACTGGTTGTACCCAAGGTGTTTGGGTAGTATAATTTTGTTACGATACTTATTCACTCAAATTTATCTACGATAACGAAAACTGGATGAATTTAGCAAACACACTTAGTTTGCCATATAGTCACTTTAATCAAGAAAACCGATTTTCGCGATTGACGTTTCGATAACGGAGACTACTGTAAGGCAGTCTTGGTTTAAGTAAAATAAAAGGAACAATCTGCTGATAGTACAAAGCAGCTTGTAATAACGTTCTTAATTTCATTCTAAACTGTTAAGTTTAAGAAACCTTGAAGAGGTTTCTTAAAAAGAAAGGCCTCCCAACTCCCCTCTGAACAATTTCCAACTCATGCGACGTTGAAAATTGTTCAGGCCTTTTCCTTACCACAACCAGTTTAAATATAATTTTATAATGAACAACCTGTATGATATAAAATGTTACCTCATTATGCGGACTCAAAAAGGATACGTACGGAAAACTGCCGAAAAGGCGATTAATTAAACTGAAATCATTGAATATGATAATTATTAAACTAAACTCTAACATCAAGCAATAGGTAACGTGTAAACCAGTTGGCTGAAATTAAACATTTCAAATCAACCCTGAATAATTATTAATTTGAAAGAGGATAATAATTTTAAGAATATTTATACTTCACCGTTTGAGCTAAAAGAGAACAAGGAGTAATGTTAGACAAAATCCCCGAAATTGAGCTGAAAATAATAACTTAGTGCTGAAAAGAAAGTGTGATAATAAGACTGAAAGTAATAAATTAATGCTGAAATTTTAAAACCCACTATTATACATACTATTTACTTGCCATTTGTATTCACTTACCGTTTGTTTGTCCACTTTCAGCATTATACAACATTGTCGCGCAAGTATACACAAATATTAACTACACTCCCGATAAATGTTGGAATTAAAACCGTTTAGAACAGAAATATTTACCCGAAAGTTAATTCACGAATACGAAAGTAATTGTAATGTACGATCGATTTTAGAAAATGAATGGTTCAAGAATAGTTTGTGTTTGAAAGTGCCTAACGTAATCCCTACAATTATCCCTATGGCAAAAAAAGAATAAATATGACTCACTCCGATGCAGTTTTCATCCTAGGAACAGCCATCCCTCGAAGAAGGGACCTACCTGAAACAACAGAAAAAGGTTTTTTAAGTAACCATAGCTTGGCAGTAATTTCCATGATTTTGGTTTTCAAATTATTAAAAAAAAAAAAATTAATTTGTCTTTAAGCTCAAAAATGTAAAACTAGAACTAGGAAATCAAATAATGACGAATAAATTTTAAAGAGTAACTGACGCCATCACCTACCTTTATTACGAATTTCCTGTAGCAGGTTAAGTGCAGAAACCATATGAAGATCCGAAAACCGTAACCGACACTCCCGAGAACACAGGTATTTAAGATGCCCGAAGTTAAATAATTACTTTTTACAACACTACACTGTACAAACACTGGTTGTACCCAAGGTGTTTGGGTAGTATAATTTTGTTACGATACTTATTCACTCAAATTTATCTACGATAACGAAAACTGGATGAATTTAGCAAACACACTTAGTTTGCCATATAGTCACTTTAATCAAGAAAACCGATTTTCGCGATTGACGTTTCGATAACGGAGACTACTGTAAGGCAGTCTTGGTTTAAGTAAAATAAAAGGAACAATCTGCTGATAGTACAAAGCAGCTTGTAATAACGTTCTTAATTTCATTCTAAACTGTTAAGTTTAAGAAACCTTGAAGAGGTTTCTTAAAAAGAAAGGCCTCCCAACTCCCCTCTGAACAATTTCCAACTCATGCGACGTTGAAAATTGTTCAGGCCTTTTCCTTACCACAACCAGTTTAAATATAATTTTATAATGAACAACCTGTATGATATAAAATGTTACCTCATTATGCGGACTCAAAAAGGATACGTACGGAAAACTGCCGAAAAGGCGATTAATTAAACTGAAATCATTGAATATGATAATTATTAAACTAAACTCTAACATCAAGCAATAGGTAACGTGTAAACCAGTTGGCTGAAATTAAACATTTCAAATCAACCCTGAATAATTATTAATTTGAAAGAGGATAATAATTTTAAGAATATTTATACTTCACCGTTTGAGCTAAAAGAGAACAAGGAGTAATGTTAGACAAAATCCCCGAAATTGAGCTGAAAATAATAACTTAGTGCTGAAAAGAAAGTGTGATAATAAGACTGAAAGTAATAAATTAATGCTGAAATTTTAAAACCCACTATTATACATACTATTTACTTGCCATTTGTATTCACTTACCGTTTGTTTGTCCACTTTCAGCATTATACAACATTGTCGCGCAAGTATACACAAATATTAACTACACTCCCGATAAATGTTGGAATTAAAACCGTTTAGAACAGAAATATTTACCCGAAAGTTAATTCACGAATACGAAAGTAATTGTAATGTACGATCGATTTTAGAAAATGAATGGTTCAAGAATAGTTTGTGTTTGAAAGTGCCTAACGTAATCCCTACAATTATCCCTATGGCAAAAAAAGAATAAATATGACTCACTCCGATGCAGTTTTCATCCTAGGAACAGCCATCCCTCGAAGAAGGGACCTACCTGAAACAACAGAAAAAGGTTTTTTAAGTAACCATAGCTTGGCAGTAATTTCCATGATTTTGGTTTTCAAATTATTTAAAAAAAAAAATTAATTTGTCTTTAAGCTCAAAAATGTAAAACTAGAACTAGGAAATCAAATAATGACGAATAAATTTTAAAGAGTAACTGACGCCATCACCTACCTTTATTACGAATTTCCTGTAGCAGGTTAAGTGCAGAAACCATATGAAGATCCGAAAACCGTAACCGACACTCCCGAGAACACAGGTATTTAAGATGCCCGAAGTTAAATAATTACTTTTTACAACACTACACTGTACAAACACTGGTTGTACCCAAGGTGTTTGGGTAGTATAATTTTGTTACGATACTTATTCACTCAAATTTATCTACGATAACGAAAACTGGATGAATTTAGCAAACACACTTAGTTTGCCATATAGTCACTTTAATCAAGAAAACCGATTTTCGCGATTGACGTTTCGATAACGGAGACTACTGTAAGGCAGTCTTGGTTTAAGTAAAATAAAAGGAACAATCTGCTGATAGTACAAAGCAGCTTGTAATAACGTTCTTAATTTCATTCTAAACTGTTAAGTTTAAGAAACCTTGAAGAGGTTTCTTAAAAAGAAAGGCCTCCCAACTCCCCTCTGAACAATTTCCAACTCATGCGACGTTGAAAATTGTTCAGGCCTTTTCCTTACCACAACCAGTTTAAATATAATTTTATAATGAACAACCTGTATGATATAAAATGTTACCTCATTATGCGGACTCAAAAAGGATACGTACGGAAAACTGCCGAAAAGGCGATTAATTAAACTGAAATCATTGAATATGATAATTATTAAACTAAAATCTAACATCAAGCAATAGGTAACGTGTAAACCAGTTGGCTGAAATTAAACATTTCAAATCAACCCTGAATAATTATTAATTTGAAAGAGGATAATAATTTTAAGAATATTTATACTTCACCGTTTGAGCTAAAAGAGAACAAGGAGTAATGTTAGAAAAAATCCCCGAAATTGAGCTGAAAATAATAACTTAGTGCTGAAAAGAAAGTGTGATAATAAGACTGAAAGTAATAAATTAATGCTGAAATTTTAAAACCCACTATTATACATACTATTTACTTGCCATTTGTATTCACTTACCGTTTGTTTGTCCACTTTCAGCATTATACAACATTGTCGCGCAAGTATACACAAATATTAACTACACTCCCGATAAATGTTGGAATTAAAACCGTTTAGAACAGAAATATTTACCCGAAAGTTAATTCACGAATACGAAAGTAATTGTAATGTACGATCGATTTTAGAAAATGAATGGTTCAAGAATAGTTTGTGTTTGAAAGTGCCTAACGTAATCCCTACAATTATCCCTATGGCAAAAAAAGAATAAATATGACTCACTCCGATGCAGTTTTCATCCTAGGAACAGCCATCCCTCGAAGAAGGGACCTACCTGAAACAACAGAAAAAGGTTTTTTAAGTAACCATAGCTTGGCAGTAATTTCCATGATTTTGGTTTTCAAATTATTAAAAAAAAAAAAATTAATTTGTCTTTAAGCTCAAAAATGTAAAACTAGAACTAGGAAATCAAATAATGACGAATAAATTTTAAAGAGTAACTGACGCCATCACCTACCTTTATTACGAATTTCCTGTAGCAGGTTAAGTGCAGAAACCATATGAAGATCCGAAAACCGTAACCGACACTCCCGAGAACACAGGTATTTAAGATGCCCGAAGTTAAATAATTACTTTTTACAACACTACACTGTACAAACACTGGTTGTACCCAAGGTGTTTGGGTAGTATAATTTTGTTACGATACTTATTCACTCAAATTTATCTACGATAACGAAAACTGGATGAATTTAGCAAACACACTTAGTTTGCCATATAGTCACTTTAATCAAGAAAACCGATTTTCGCGATTGACGTTTCGATAACGGAGACTACTGTAAGGCAGTCTTGGTTTAAGTAAAATAAAAGGAACAATCTGCTGATAGTACAAAGCAGCTTGTAATAACGTTCTTAATTTCATTCTAAACTGTTAAGTTTAAGAAACCTTGAAGAGGTTTCTTAAAAAGAAAGGCCTCCCAACTCCCCTCTGAACAATTTCCAACTCATGCGACGTTGAAAATTGTTCAGGCCTTTTCCTTACCACAACCAGTTTAAATATAATTTTATAATGAACAACCTGTATGATATAAAATGTTACCTCATTATGCGGACTCAAAAAGGATACGTACGGAAAACTGCCGAAAAGGCGATTAATTAAACTGAAATCATTGAATATGATAATTATTAAACTAAAATCTAACATCAAGCAATAGGTAACGTGTAAACCAGTTGGCTGAAATTAAACATTTCAAATCAACCCTGAATAATTATTAATTTGAAAGAGGATAATAATTTTAAGAATATTTATACTTCACCGTTTGAGCTAAAAGAGAACAAGGAGTAATGTTAGAAAAAATCCCCGAAATTGAGCTGAAAATAATAACTTAGTGCTGAAAAGAAAGTGTGATAATAAGACTGAAAGTAATAAATTAATGCTGAAATTTTAAAACCCACTATTATACATACTATTTACTTGCCATTTGTATTCACTTACCGTTTGTTTGTCCACTTTCAGCATTATACAACATTGTCGCGCAAGTATACACAAATATTAACTACACTCCCGATAAATGTTGGAATTAAAACCGTTTAGAACAGAAATATTTACCCGAAAGTTAATTCACGAATACGAAAGTAATTGTAATGTACGATCGATTTTAGAAAATGAATGGTTCAAGAATAGTTTGTGTTTGAAAGTGCCTAACGTAATCCCTACAATTATCCCTATGGCAAAAAAAGAATAAATATGACTCACTCCGATGCAGTTTTCATCCTAGGAACAGCCATCCCTCGAAGAAGGGACCTACCTGAAACAACAGAAAAAGGTTTTTTAAGTAACCATAGCTTGGCAGTAATTTCCATGATTTTGGTTTTCAAATTATTAAAAAAAAAAAAATTAATTTGTCTTTAAGCTCAAAAATGTAAAACTAGAACTAGGAAATCAAATAATGACGAATAAATTTTAAAGAGTAACTGACGCCATCACCTACCTTTATTACGAATTTCCTGTAGCAGGTTAAGTGCAGAAACCATATGAAGATCCGAAAACCGTAACCGACACTCCCGAGAACACAGGTATTTAAGATGCCCGAAGTTAAATAATTACTTTTTACAACACTACACTGTACAAACACTGGTTGTACCCAAGGTGTTTGGGTAGTATAATTTTGTTACGATACTTATTCACTCAAATTTATCTACGATAACGAAAACTGGATGAATTTAGCAAACACACTTAGTTTGCCATATAGTCACTTTAATCAAGAAAACCGATTTTCGCGATTGACGTTTCGATAACGGAGACTACTGTAAGGCAGTCTTGGTTTAAGTAAAATAAAAGGAACAATCTGCTGATAGTACAAAGCAGCTTGTAATAACGTTCTTAATTTCATTCTAAACTGTTAAGTTTAAGAAACCTTGAAGAGGTTTCTTAAAAAGAAAGGCCTCCCAACTCCCCTCTGAACAATTTCCAACTCATGCGACGTTGAAAATTGTTCAGGCCTTTTCCTTACCACAACCAGTTTAAATATAATTTTATAATGAACAACCTGTATGATATAAAATGTTACCTCATTATGCGGACTCAAAAAGGATACGTACGGAAAACTGCCGAAAAGGCGATTAATTAAACTGAAATCATTGAATATGATAATTATTAAACTAAAATCTAACATCAAGCAATAGGTAACGTGTAAACCAGTTGGCTGAAATTAAACATTTCAAATCAACCCTGAATAATTATTAATTTGAAAGAGGATAATAATTTTAAGAATATTTATACTTCACCGTTTGAGCTAAAAGAGAACAAGGAGTAATGTTAGAAAAAATCCCCGAAATTGAGCTGAAAATAATAACTTAGTGCTGAAAAGAAAGTGTGATAATAAGACTGAAAGTAATAAATTAATGCTGAAATTTTAAAACCCACTATTATACATACTATTTACTTGCCATTTGTATTCACTTACCGTTTGTTTGTCCACTTTCAGCATTATACAACATTGTCGCGCAAGTATACACAAATATTAACTACACTCCCGATAAATGTTGGAATTAAAACCGTTTAGAACAGAAATATTTACCCGAAAGTTAATTCACGAATACGAAAGTAATTGTAATGTACGATCGATTTTAGAAAATGAATGGTTCAAGAATAGTTTGTGTTTGAAAGTGCCTAACGTAATCCCTACAATTATCCCTATGGCAAAAAAAGAATAAATATGACTCACTCCGATGCAGTTTTCATCCTAGGAACAGCCATCCCTCGAAGAAGGGACCTACCTGAAACAACAGAAAAACGTTTTTTAAGTAACCATAGCTTGGCAGTAATTTCCATGATTTTGGTTTTCAAATTATTAAAAAAAAAAAAATTAATTTGTCTTTAAGCTCAAAAATGTAAAACTAGAACTAGGAAATCAAATAATGACGAATAAATTTTAAAGAGTAACTGACACCATCACCTACCTTTATTACGAATTTCCTGTAGCAGGTTAAGTGCAGAAACCATATGAAGATCCGAAAACCGTAACCGACACTCCCGAGAACACAGGTATTTAAGATGCCCGAAGTTAAATAATTACTTTTTACAACACTACACTGTACAAACACTGGTTGTACCCAAGGTGTTTGGGTAGTATAATTTTGTTACGATACTTATTCACTCAAATTTATCTACGATAACGAAAACTGGATGAATTTAGCAAACACACTTAGTTTGCCATATAGTCACTTTAATCAAGAAAACCGATTTTCGCGATTGACGTTTCGATAACGGAGACTACTGTAAGGCAGTCTTGGTTTAAGTAAAATAAAAGGAACAATCTGCTGATAGTACAAAGCAGCTTGTAATAACGTTCTTAATTTCATTCTAAACTGTTAAGTTTAAGAAACCTTGAAGAGGTTTCTTAAAAAGAAAGGCCTCCCAACTCCCCTCTGAACAATTTCCAACTCATGCGACGTTGAAAATTGTTCAGGCCTTTTCCTTACCACAACCAGTTTAAATATAATTTTATAATGAACAACCTGTATGATATAAAATGTTACCTCATTATGCGGACTCAAAAAGGATACGTACGGAAAACTGCCGAAAAGGCGATTAATTAAACTGAAATCATTGAATATGATAATTATTAAACTAAAATCTAACATCAAGCAATAGGTAACGTGTAAACCAGTTGGCTGAAATTAAACATTTCAAATCAACCCTGAATAATTATTAATTTGAAAGAGGATAATAATTTTAAGAATATTTATACTTCACCGTTTGAGCTAAAAGAGAACAAGGAGTAATGTTAGAAAAAATCCCCGAAATTGAGCTGCAAATAATAACTTAGTGCTGAAAAGAAAGTGCGATAATAAGACTGAAAGTAATAAATTAATGCTGAAATTTTAAAACCCACTATTATACATACTATTTACTTGCCATTTGTATTCACTTACCGTTTGTTTGTCCACTTTCAGCATTATACAACATTGTCGCGCAAGTATACACAAAAATATTAACTACACTCCCGATAAATGTTGGAATTAAAACCGTTTAGAACAGAAATATTTACCCGAAAGTTAATTCACGAATACGAAAGTAATTGTAATGTACGATCGATTTTAGAAAATGAATGGTTCAAGAATAGTTTGTGTTTGAAAGTGCCTAACGTAATCCCTACAATTATCCCTATGGCAAAAAAAGAATAAATATGACTCACTCCGATGCAGTTTTCATCCTAGGAACAGCCATCCCTCGAAGAAGGGACCTACCTGAAACAACAGAAAAAGGTTTTTTAAGTAACCATAGCTTGGCAGTAATTTCCATGATTTTGGTTTTCAAATTATTTAAAAAAAAAAAAATTAATTTGTCTTTAAGCTCAAAAATGTAAAACTAGAACTAGGAAATCAAATAATGACGAATAAATTTTAAAGAGTAACTGACGCCATCACCTGCCTTTGTTACGAATTTGCTGTAGCAGGTTAAGTGCAGAAACCATATGACGATCTGAAAACCGTAACCGACACTCCCGAGAACACAGAAATTTAAGATCCCCGAACTTAAATAATTACTTTTTACAACACTGCACTGTACAAACACTGGTTGTACCCAAGGTGTTTGGGTAATAAAAATTTCAGTACGCTACTGTTACAAAGGTTTTACTTCTAACGAGGAATACTTTTTAAATTTGACAAACACACTTAGTTTACCATAATTTCACTACAACATAAAGTCCGATTTCCGCGGATGTCGAAGCGATAACGAATTGCTAATGAAAAATTTTATTAAAACTGCTTTGATGAAGCTAAGTACTTACTGATTTGCTTTTTGTAACAGTGGCTAAATTAGATACCTTAATTTAATTCTTTGTGTGTTATTTGTGGCATAACATTTTTTACTAAGCTTTCTGTGCTGAGGTCCTCCTCTGCGAGCTTTGCCTCTAGAAACGCAGAAAATGACAGCTCGGACAAGAAATCCATTTGAAAATAAATTTAATTGTTCATTATATCGTAAGTTATATTAAATGTTGAATATTTGACCAACATCAAAAAATTTCTAATTTAAAAATGCGCATAAAATATACAGTGTGTCCCAGGATTGATATTACAATAGGTGCGATTGACTAAAAATTTTTGAATTTTATTTTAAGATTGTGGGATTAAGTCCTGCTTGGTTTGAAGAAGATTTTCAATTTGTGAAAAACAAGTCGGCCTTGACATTCAAGCGAAAACTATTTTCGTTTCAGGTAAAGTACCGTTTTAGTTCATGATACGGCAAAATTTTACTAAGAATGGTTGTCCAGAATGAGAAATTATGGTCCTATACAAAATTTCAGGAAGATTAGCCGACGATATTCTTTTCATGGCCTCCTGCCATTTATGTTGAATAAATAATTTATTGTAGATCAATGAAATAGAAAATAGTTTCCGCTTCAATGTCAAGGCCGACTTTTTTCAAAAACTAAAAATATTCTTAAAATTCTCTTCAAACCAAGCAGGACTTAATCCCACAATATTAAAATTAAAGTCAAATTTTTTTAGTCCATCGCACCTATTGTAACATATCCTAGGACACACTGTATATTATTCAAAATACCTCCTTTAATTTTTATAAATTAAGAAATGTGAACGATAATCAAAAGTATATTTTCTAATGAAAAGCACGTTAAATTAGACAAAAATGTCATTAAAGTAAGTATTAGCGATATCTTAAAAGAAATCCCAACACATCGCAATTTAATAATTGTTATTTACGATTTAAGAGGGATATAGACATTATTAACACACGTACTGTGAAGAATTGCAGAGAACGTGATTTCCGGACTTGCCCCGGCAAATTTTGGAGCTAGAATGAATTGTCAATTTCATTACCACTGGTGCGGTAATAATTTCATTATGGCACTCATTGGGATGACAAGACTATTACATATCTAAAATGAGTGTGATATGATATAACTTATCCCACGGGGATAGATAAAAAATAATACTACTGGCTTCACTTACCACTTGCTTACTTGTGAAAAAAACTAACAAAAACGAGAAGTTCTTATTTAATTAATTAATTATGGACGATTTAACAATTTAAAAATATGCAACTTCTCGTCAAAAGAATTTTTCAAATACTGAATTAAATACCAACTGTTTTATGTGTGATTGAAAATGCTATAGAAATTGTAATAATCGATATCTATACGAAGTACCTGCTACGACCTGCTTTGATAGATAACCGAACAGGCAGTTGTTAATCTTCAATGCAAAAAAATTACTTCGCTTTTAAGAAGTTTAAATAGTTTTTAATTTGCATTGGCTGCAGGTTATTTATCTTAAATCTTTATTTCTAAATTAAGACAAAATATTAGGCCAAAGAAATTTTCAGTCTTATAAACTACAAATCGTTTACCGTTGGGAATTAAACTTAAAATACACAACATTTTGGAAAACTAGCAACATTCGTTTTGGTAAAGATCTTGCTTCCGAAATTACAATTTGCTAAGTGGAATTACTGCAGCTTTAACTACGGTCGAATTCAATTTGTTTTATGGTATGTATTAAAATTTAAATAATCACTGACCTTAAATATTAAAGAAGTGACTCCTTCAGTAGTTAATTTCTAGAGTTATAAAACTATTTGAATTAAATAAGTCTACTTAACAACAATTTCTTAAATTTCTTTACACCAAAACGCGTATCTACCTTGTTTTAAAAAATTAGGCCGTTTTGTGGTATATTAAACAAAACTTTAATTTATCACTTTACTCATTTACAAAATAACTACGACCTAACACTACACTAGAAGACTAGAACCTTAAAATTGATTAAAAAACGGAATATTATTCAAGAGCCTATTTACGCATCAACTGTTTTTATCCAATATGTGCGATATGTGTGATGATAATTTCCGGAAGACAGATCTGCCCTATAATTAATTACTTCTTTAACTTTCCTTACAAATAATCTTTATCGAAATATTAACCATTTGTCTACTTTGAAAACGTGTATTACATTTAAATTTAAAAATTTATCAACAAAACTCTTGCTATAATAGTAATCAAAACGAAACAAATTGTAATCTACAAGCTGTAATGAAACATTTCCCACCTCGGATATAATGTACTATTTCCGTTAAGTTTGTTTTAAAAACTAATTTCCCTTCTTGTTGAATTTGTTGAATAATGGTTTGTCCAAAAAGTTATATTTTTCGTATTGAAAAATAATTTCAGACTGTCATTATGACAGAGGGGTGGAGCTATAACAGTGTCATAGCTCCACCCCTCTGTTTCAAAAATTTCATGGCATCAGTGATTTTTGTCAAAGTGCAAGAATTAATCCCCACAGTTCTTCTGTTACACGAAACTCGAAAATTGTGTAGAATAGCATCAATCGATGCAGTATTTTTTTCTCTACAAAAAACTTAAGTACACTTTTGGTCTAAAATAATTAGGGAAGCAAATAATTCCTTCTGAAAACTCCCTAGAAAATCTTCCCCTGGAAATCCGGACACGGTCAAAACAAAACCATTTCTTTGTAAAGTTTTCATCCCCGAGAACTTTGTCTGACTAAACTTGAAAATTTTTCCCAAGTAGTTTTAGCCCAATTATCTTTGAAAAGATGGCAATTCGTTTTCAAATTTCAACAGAAATCTAAAGTCTGAAATAAATAAATACGCAATTATGTAAAACCTCAGCAAATTATTTAAAAACCTGATTGCTTCTGAACTTGTCTTCGTAGTATTTTGATTTCAGACCCTGCAAAAACTTTGTCAGTGCTGTCGATTATCTGTGAAAAGTGCACTTCGCTTTTTGAATAATCTCAGTTATTGGGTCTGAACTGGAAAAGTTTCCTTGGAAATTTAGAATGTAGAATCTTCGAGTTTCTTTTTGAAAACAGCAGAAGCCAAAAGCTTGCAGGCTTAAGATAGCACAAAAGATTTCAGCCCGGTTCTTTAACAACATCCTAAAACCCGTAGTTAGTTCGAAAAAGTTAAAGACTTTCCTAAAGATTTACTCAAAGATTTTAGCCCGTTTTTCCTAAAAATTTCCTGAAAAATGGGAACCTTCCACCGACCCTTCAGTTATTTGTTTGGAAACAGTTTAAAACTTAAATTTATCTCGATAATTTAAATATACTTTCTTTAATAGTAGCTTCCTGAAAAAATCCTTTTGGAAACAGAAGCAAGCTTTTCCTAAGATAAATCCAAAGATGTCCACCTGGTTCTTTAACAACATCCTGAAATCTGTAGCTTGTCTTAAAATCCTTCCTAAAAATTAACCCAAAGGTTTTAGCCTGCTTTTCCTAACTATTTATTTCATGAAGTTATTCACTTCAGTTTTTTGTTTGGAAACAGAAACAGTTTAAAATGTAAGTTTATCTCGATAATTTAAATATACTTTCTTTAATAATTCCCTGAAAAAATTCTTTTGGAAACAGAAACAGTTGAAAGCTCGTATAAGCTTTTCTAAGATAAATCCAAAGATTTCGGCCTGACTCTTTAACAACATCCTGAAATCTGTAGCTTGTCCTAAAAATTAACCCAATGATTTTAGCTTGTTTTTCCTAACTATTTATTGAGGATTTTCCACCAACTCTTCAGTTGTCCTTGTAGTTAACCCAATTTATTGAAACATTATTTCAAAAGGGAAAACCTTGCGTTTATCAGATTTTCTTCAGATTTGAGTCTGTTTTCTTATTTATTAAAAACCTCCTCAAAGTTAGGAATTTTTCACCGAACCTGAAGTTTTTGTTTTTGGAAACAGAAAAAGTTGCAAACTTTTTTTAATACTAATCCAAAAATTTCAGCCTGATGTCTTTAGAAACGTCTGAAAGTTCTGAGTTTTCTAGAAAATATTAGTTCGTTCTGGATCTGAACTTTCAAAAATGTTTAAAATTTCCTTGGAAATTTTAGAATTTTCTTTTTGAAAATAGCTAAAGCTGAAGCTGCAGGCTTTTCTTAAAATAAATCCCAAGGTTTCCGCCTGAACCTTTAACAACTCTCTAAAGCCCGTAGTTTTCTTCTAAAAAGAGCGAAAAGAGATTTTGCCAAATATTTCAGCTTGTTTTCCCTAATAATTTCCTTAAAAAATGAGATTTTTCATCAATTCTTCAGTTTTTTATTTAAAAAAAAGAATTAAAGTCTTACGTTTACCTCAACAATTTAAGTCTAGTTTTCCTCAATAACTTCCTGAAAAATTGACAACTTTTTACGAAATCCCCAGTTCTCTTTTTGGAACGCGAAAAAACTGAAAGCTTGGAAGCTTTTCATATTCAAAGATTTCGGTTTGTTGCTTTAACAACATCCTGATATCTGTAGTTGTTCTTCTAAAAATAGTAAAAAGTTAAAAACCTTTCTAAAGATTACGCCCAAAATTGGGGTTTGTTTCCCTAACAATTTCCTGAAAAATGGGAATTTTCCATCAATTCTTCAGTTTTCTGATTTAAAACAAAAAAAAAATGAAGACTTCAGTTTACTTTAATAATTTAGATATACTTTTTCAATTTCCTGAAAATTCGATAATTTTCCACGGAAAACAAAAAAAAAACTGAAAACTTGCTCTAAAGATACATTCAAACATTTCAGTTTGGTTCTTTAACAACATTCTGAAAACTGTAGCTTTCTTCTAAAATAGAAAAAGATAAAAATTTTCATAAAGATTACCCCAAGGATTTCAGCTTGATGTCCCTAGAAATTTCCTGAAAAATGGGAGTTTTCCACCGACTCTTCAATTTTCAGTTCGAAAACAGAAAAAATTACTTAAAAACTTTTAGGTTTATCGATAATTTAAATCTACTAAAATCAGGAATTTGCCACGGTGTTTTCAGTTTTTCTTTTGGAAACAAAAAAAGTTGAAAACTTGCAAGCTTTTCCTAAGAGAAAGTCTTCTAAAAATAGAGAAATCCAAAAGCTTTCCTAAACATTATCCCGTTTTCCCTAACTATTTTCTGAAAAATGGGAATTTTCCACCAATTCTACACTTTTCCTTAGAGAAGCTTTATTTAATGTTATAGATTTTGTACCAACTTAATGATAATTCTTTAAAAAGAGGAAACCCTGCGCTTACGAAATTTTCATAAGATTTGGGCTTGTTTTCTTAATGACCTCCTGAAAATAAGGAATCCTTGCTTTTCGTCCTAAAAGGTGAGAAAGCTGAAAACCTTTCTACAATTAATCTAAAAATCTCAGCTACATTTTCTAACAACCTGCTGAAAATTCAGAACTTTTCACTGAATTTTCAATTGTCCTTTTCAAAACAGAAAAGGATTAATGAGAAGATTCTAACTTGATTTATTAAAAACCTCCCAAAATTAGGAGTTTTCTACAGAACCTGAAGATTTGGTTTTAGAAACTAAAAAATCTGTAAACCAACAAACTCTTTTTAATACTAATGCAAAACATTCAATCTGCTGTCTTTAGAAACTTCTGAAAGTTTAAAGTTTTCTACCGCATCTTAGATCATTTCCTCCTGATAATAGAAAAAGCTGAAAACTGTTTCACGATTAACCCAAAAATCTCAGCTTGATTTTGTAAGACCTTCCTGAAAATGTTTCTGGAAATCTTTCTAATGAATTCTTAGTTTTCTTCTAGAAGCTTTTCTTAAGAACAATGTGTAATGTGCAATAACCTAAATACTAAATATTTGAAACCAAATCTTCAGGTTTCCCATTGAAAAACAAAAGTTACTTCCTAAAATTTGGAAAATTTCTTCCACTAATTCTTTGGTTTTCTTTTTGAAAACAATAAAAGGTGGAAGCTTACAGGCTTTCCTTAAGATAAATCCACAGCTTTTAGCTTGGTTCTTTAACTACCTCCTAAAGCCCGTAGTTTTTCTTCCAAAAATAGCAAAAAGCCAAAAACCCTTTTTAAAGGTTAAGCCAAAAGTTTCAGTCGAGTTTCCCCAACAATTTCCTGAAAAATCGCTAATTTTCCACGGAACCCTCAGTTCTCTTTTTGGAAACAGAAAAAGTAAGTTTTTCTTAAGATAAATACAAAGATTTCAGCTTGGTTCCTTAAGAACATCCTGAGACCTATAGTTTTTCTTCTAAAAATAGAAAAGGCTAAAAACTTTTCTGAAGATTAACCCAAAGATTTTGGTCTGTTTTCCCTAAACATTTCCTGACCAATGGGAATTTTCTATCGACTCTTCAGTTTTTGTTTAAAATTTAAGATTGTCTCAATAATTTAAATCTGCTCTCTTTAATAACTTCTTGAAAAATCGGGAATTTACAATCAACTCTTGGAAACGGAAAAACCTTCCCGACAATTTTCCTGGAAACTTTTTTTAAGAACTACAATGTGTAACAACCTAAACATTAAATATCTGAAACCAAAACTTCAGGTTTCCTTTTGAAGGTTTTTCTTAAGTTCGCTAAAATATTTCAACATTTTTTATTTTTTCTAAAATGTGAAAATTTTCTTCCACCAATTCTTCGCTTTTCCTCTCGAAAACAGAAAGGTCTGGAAATTAAAGCTTTTCCAACAAATCTCCAGTTTTTGTTCCTTTTGAGAAAGATAAACCTAAAACTTAAAGGTTAACCCGAAACAAACTGCAGTCTTGTTTGTCAACAACGTCCTGAAAATTGGTAATTGTCCGCCAAGCCTTCAGTTCGAAAACAGAAAAAGCTTTTCCCAGGTTACATATAAAAAAATTACCATTTAAATCCCTATGGTGCGTGAGGCAACGCACCACCCGGTATGTAGAAATAAATTACATTTGAAATATTGACTGTGTTACTAATATATACCCTGAAAAATTACTGTTGGGGCAAACTTATCCCGCTAAAAGTTACTGTTGGGACAACACCGTCCCATTAAAAGTTACTGTTGGGACAGATGCGCCCTAGGCATTTTTTTCTATGTTGAAATGTTCAGAAAAATTTTAAATTTTGTATACGTATGTTATACGAGAACATAATATCTAAATTTGGTAATAATTTATGTCTAATCAAAAAATGTAAAATTAGGAGTGAAAGGGCTAAGACTAAATCATGATAAATGATTTACGAAAAAACGAGCATTTTAGCCCCACGACTAAACCATGGTATTGAAATCAAAATTACGTTTGGGCAACCAAATCTTAGAGAAGTAAAACGAAAATGTGCCGCTGCAAAATGAGCTACGTCAAAACGAATGCTTGCACTCTAACTAGACTAATCTGTCTGATAAAGGATTACTATCAACATATCAATAATAAAGAAGCTCATCTTAAATCTCTTCTTTCGTATTATACTACAATAGTTACAATATCGAAAAGGACTACTTATACAACGTAAATGGCAAAAGAAAATAGGTACTTATCAAACAGATTTATAGATCTGATTCACAAATTTAACAAACTTAATATTAGCAAAAGGAAATCAAAAGATAAAGAAAGCCAAGGACAAGTATTAATTCACAATAGTTACACAAGTCACAAGGTCAGGGCAAAGCACTGACAGAAGAAAAACTTGAAATTCTATGGATCCACTATATTTAAGGCCACCGAAATTTAGATGATTCTGAAAAACTTGCAATAACATTTATTTGATGAAGATGATTTCAATAAATGTCTTGAAAAAAATTAGCCAAATTATATACTATAAATCTGTACCATTCAAATAATTTCTGAACAAAAAATTAGGAAATTCGAGATTTGACCTGTATGAATTGCAATATCGTTTTCGCTCAAAGCACACCCATATTACAATATTGACAATGCAACAACTAAAATTAGGTTATCACTTAATTTTCAAAAAAGTAAGTGCACCACAAATCATGAAAACTTGATCAGGACCAAAATGGAAAAGTTTGAACAAGGCTTATATTTAATGGAGAAGCAGGCGGAGCATAGTGAAAAAGAAGAAAAGCGAAAAACAAAAAAGGGTAAGTTGCGGTACTCGAGGGGTCAGTCACTGCCCGGAATTAGTGTACAAATTGGCTGGAATACTTGGGAATACACTAAAATACGATGAATACTCCGGAATATACAGGAATACTTCGGAATAATCGGGATTACCTTGGAATACAAGGGAATACTCCGGAATATAATGGAATACTTTCGGAATACTCGTTTTAGAGCATGCGTCGCGTATTATTGTAGCCACTTAGCTAGAGTCATTTACGAGGTCATTAACTTTTATATTTACACGTGTGTGTATTTTGGTGTTTATGTGAAGTATTGTTCGGCAGTATATTATATTTCTTCTAATTTATATCGATTTTCAAGCCGAAAAACACCAAAATCCCGTCCAAAACCTGTCGAGACAAGACTTCAAATGAAAAAACAAGTTAGTGACTAGTCTATCTATCTATTTCAATACATAACGAAAACTCTGAAATTGAAGAAGGGTTCGATACTAGTAATAATGAAGAAGAAATACTGGTAAATATTGATACTGAAAATTATTACGCCATATATTATGATAATAAGTGGTACCTTGGTCGAGTTATTAATATTAATGGCGATATGTGTACTGTGAAATTTCTTCAGGTTGACCTAGAGGAATTTAAATGGCCTCGAACAGACGATGTACATACTGTACAGGCAAAATTTTTGTTTTATGGTCCTATTTGTTTAAATGCAAATGAAGCTTTTCAGATTATATGTTCTGAAGCCATACTAATTAATAAAACATATAAAATGTTTAAAAAATAATATATGTATTAAAGGAAAATGTTAATAATAGTAGATTACGTGTCAAGTGCCGAAAAGTGGATTTTTACTAGACGAGTATGGCAGGTTTGAGTACGAGCGATAGCGAGTACTTAAATGCCGTACGAGCAGTGGCGTGCGGTCCATGGAAGCGGTGGAAGCACCGCTTCCCTTGCCTTCATAAGGCAAAGCAATATAATTTATTAATTTTATTTTTGTTTCAGCAGTATGTTAAAATTATTTATTTAATTTTCGCTTTTAATATCATGCGAATACTCATTGCAAATTAACGCATTTTGTAACGCGGCGTTCAACGTTGGCCGTGTAGCGTTGAACTTTACCGGGAAACATCGGCTCGAACGTCGAAAGTTATCTTGGGCCGCGCCGAAATAATTCGCACAAGGTCCCGTATAACAATCGTTTGTTGCATCTGCGCTGTTGTAATTTCACATACGTGATTCTAGCTGTACGAGAAGCGCTGGTCGCTGGCGCAAGGCACATATTTGTACTTGCCTTTTAGTGGAGTAACTTTACGTTTATATCTCGAAACCGGTTCAAACTTCTCCGATTTGAAAGATTTTTTTTGTAAACGTCGTAAATATAAAATATTATAACCTTTATGGGTTAAAATGACTCTGATTGTTCATTCAAAAATTTATTAATTTTATACAGGGTTGTCCAAAAGTAATGGGACAAAGACCAACAGTAGATTTGCGAAACCAAAATATTACGATTTACCTAAAATTACCTTAGTCCAAAAGTTAATATTTAGGGAGATACAGGGTGTCAAAGTCGAAATTTTAATCTTAATTTTTTGCTGTAATTTCAAAAGTTTTCGAAATATTGATATGAAAATTGGGGAAACTACCTTTTTTGGCATGAGGAACAATAATCCGACCTCAATTTTAACATAGCTCTTTATAGAATCTTATTTTCGCTACACATAATGGCCCGTATTCTGATCTCATATTTAAATTTAACGTCATGTTTAACTACCATGGCAACATCGTGTATCTCTCTTATACACATATAAAATTATATAAAGCTATATCGTTTTATGTTTACGCTAAACAAGACTTTAATTAGAGACAACTTTAAACATAAGATCAGAATAAGGCCCAATACCTTTATAGCAAAAATGAGGTTCTTTTGAGAGCTACATTAGAAATTTTGAATAATATTACGTAACAACTGAGTCAGGTTTCAGAATTTTAATGAATTAAAATTTGTTGAATTATATTATTTCACTAGCTACAACAAATCTCGTTTTCCAAAGAAAGCTTTTAATAGCCTAAAACTGAATTATGCCAATTTCTTTGACACTGACGTTTTGCATTATCAAAAGCTGTCACTTTTTGTACTTATCAGTAAAACAGAAGCGCTTCCCCAAGTAAAAAACTCACTGCACGCCACTGCGTACGAGTCTAGTTAAATCACTTTTCGGACGCGGCGCGTATACTATTTTTTCGCATTTTATATTCTCACATAAAAAGTTATCTAAATTTATTGAGATACATTCTGAATAAAATTAATAAAAACACTGAAAAAAGTAGGCGGATTCTCGATCTGACAGGAACTGTTTTTGACATAACAGAATTCAATTCATACAAATAAATACATTTATTTTTGGAAATCTAATTCCGAAATGGACTTGAGTGACGAAAATAACTTGTAAAACCATTCAGAAGATATTTTAAATGCTGCCCGAGAAGCTATCAAATTGCATTTTAATGAAACCTGACGTTGCTATACTGTAAAGTGGCCCATTACTTCACGACTTTGAGTGTCGCAAAGTAATACATTACAGTACGAAATGCGAAAAAGACTATTTTATATGTTTGTATATTGTTATATTTTACCTAAACGCTTTGTGACGTAACACAGGAATTAATACCTGGAATATACATGGGAATATTTGGAAATACGTAGGAATACTCCAGAATATATAGGAATATTCCGGAATACGTGGGAATATTCCGGAATAATGGGGTATTCCGGGAATATTTTGGAGTAAACCGGCATACGTTATTTTTTATAAAGTATTCCTGAAAATGAGAATTAGTGTAGGTAGGTACATTTTTTTGGGCAGTGATTGACCCCTCGGTGCTAAGGTACTACTAATTTAGAGAAAACATGGTCCTAAATGCTTAAAAACTAAAAACATTTTCTAAACTCTTCTTTATAAAATGTTATTAATGTTCAAATTTTTATATTCTGTTGTAAAGATTCCGTAACTAACCATTATTCAACCTTTACTTTACTGCTACGTAAAATCATGATTATACAATTTCTATAAAACATGCTTCAGAAAAAATTAAAGCATAACCTCTGATTTGTATATCTAAAATGCACCTGTGCGAAGATACGGCCAATCAAAGTTTGTATTATCTCCAAAAGTATAAAAGTTATCAAGAAAGCATTTGGGGTGCTATAAATAATCTATAGTAATTTATGAAGAATGCCATTTCAACAAACAGCTAAAAATGTCACTCGACTACTGAAAGGGTGTTTTTGATGGTTGGGGGTAAAATTAACGACGTCGAAAATGTTTGTGTTTAAGTATAATTTAAATTCGCCTATATCTGTTTGGGTAAAATTGAGTGTGAAAACGGTTTTTGTCTCATTTATTTATTGTTAAATCCAACGGTATTCGAGTAAATAAGCAAACTCTAAACAGTAGTAAAATCAGTAAAAAGTTTAATAAAGTTACCACATTCCAATTCACTATTAATAAACAAAAGAACTCGGTTTTATTTTAAACAAAACATACATCAATAACGTTTGATTTTACAATAATTACACAAACTGGTATCATTGTACCTTAAATTTTATTTTATGGAAACTTGTCGATATAATAAAATGGGACAACTATTTATGAATGTAATTTTACCAAAAATTATTTAAAATTGGCAAATAAAAGTGATCAGAAATCAGAAACGATTTGGTTATAAAACATACTTTTTGAACGCTCACTTGATTCAAAGAATGCAATATTTTGTTACTTAGGATAAAATTAAAAGTTTTTATAATAATCTAATAGCTAATTTCTATATTAACATTCTTGCTTGTTGTAATGCAAATATTTAGTTTTACAAAATACCGCTGAAAAATTTTACCAATTTTCCTACTGATAACCTCACTGTGCCTGACAACTTCTTATGAAAAGACTAGGTGGAACAATTTACACGTATCGTATATGAAGTTTTTAACAAATTTTTAATATGCTGGCGTTTTTACAAGCTTCAAAGCCATCAATTTTCTCTTAGTTATTAGGCAAGGAAATCTAAGCAGGCTGAAACCTGCTCCACCGCTTTTTCGGCGATTTCTTCGTCTGTAAACCGCCACTTGATATAAATAAATAGAACATAACCCAAAAGTAATAGTTACGTGCATATTATACCGGTTCAATATCGGAGAATATTAAAACTTAAAAGAACTAAGGCCTTACCTTAAATATGGCAGATGAAGGTGGTTAAACCACTAGGTACCTAACCGATGGAAATCCCGCCAGATGCATCTTGTATTTGAAGAACAGTTTTCACCTCCGCATCTAGTTTAACTACCACAACATATATTATATATATTACCATGTTTGAATTTTTCTTTTTTAAATGAAAATCACTTGTTCAAACGAAAATTGTACAACAAAACTTCAGAGTTCCAAGCACTACATACACGAACGCTGGCTTTCATATTAGAACAAATGCCGACTGTGCTTTGTTTCAACAGAGCTCGCTATGATTATGAATGTGTTTAAAATTGGTGCCAAATTCAAATTCAATTAATTTTAACTTTTCAAAGACAAAGGAATAATACAGATCATGGAACAAATATAAATTACATATAAACTCTAAGCACAAGTAATATAAACATGGAATCAATTGCACTGACATACATTTGGAGCTTTTGCGTTATCAAGAGGTGGATCACGTGTTTGGAGCCGACCAGTTTTTTTGTCATAGGTACCTAAAAACTGACTGCAATGTTTGCAGTAAAGATGCATGTCGTTGCTGCCTCCCAGTAAAAATGGAAGAAAACATAAAGGCCAGCAACCCACTAAGCATAAAGCACCCAGAGAAGACTCGGCTACCTACAAAATAAAAATGGTGTTTAAGGCTCTACTTTCCTTAACGGAAATATTGACAAAAATCGCAATATTTTATATCACTTTTGTGGCTTTATTATTTAATTTGAAGAGCTGGTCGACACTTATGAAGGTTCTGTAGAAGGCAAGGTAGTGATGTGTTGCAGAGCTGGGAAAGTTACTTTTGAAAAGTAACTAAGTTACAAGTTAATAGTTATTTGGTCAAATTAACTTAGTTACTTTAACAAAAAGTTACTTATCAGATTAGTAACTTAGTTACACTAACTAAGTTACTTTAAGTAACTAAGTTACTAAATAAAAATAAAGTTACTTAGCGAAAAAGTGTATAAGAAACTGCAATTTACAGTGTTTAACACAAATATATTTGTATTTAATGTGTATTTTACATACATATTAGTAAAACAAAACTAAGTCTAGAAGTCCAGAAGGTACTACAGACTGGCTGACAGTGCTGACTGGACAAGTGCACATGTATTTGAAGTTCTGAAAATGACTAAACAATCCTTAACCCCTACCCCCTACCCGCTAACTAAAAAGTAACTTTTAATCTGGAAGTAACTTAGTTACTTTTAAAGTAACTTAGTTATTAAAAATAACTAAGTTACTTCTAAAGTAACTTAGTTACAGTTCCTTTTCAAAAAGTAACTATAAATTAGTTACAGTTACCGCAAAATAAAACTAACTAAGTTACAGTAACTAAGTTACTAGAAGTAACTAAGTTACAAAAAGTAACTTTTATTGTAGTTACTTCCCAGCTCTGATGTGTTGATATGTTGATGTCAAAAAGTCAATTAATTTGCTGTAATTAATCGAAAACGTCCTATAATTTCTACAGTTTGTTTCGTTTATTTGTGATCGAAACCAAAAAAAGTTTGAACGAACTGAAAACGATTAGCACGGTCTACTGAGGTCTTCTAATAGATTTTTTTCTACAACCACCATGGAAAGTGGGATTTTCAGACTTCGTCTCCATAGATACGAGTATTGAAAATGAGTGTTTGCCGAACAAGTGAAAATTAGCGTGCGGAAAGTTTACTTTCCGCACGCAAATCTGATTTGCGTGCGGAAAGTAAACTTTCCACACTCAAACTTTGATTTGCGTGCGGAAAGTAAACTTTCCACACGCTAATTTGTTTACCCTCCGCACGCAAATCAAAATGTCATAAATGACATTTGATGAATGTCAGGTCTGATTTTGCAGAAATATTTAAATTTTTTGTGGTTGTAGAAAAAATAGTTTGTAATACATGTGTTACAAATAACTATTCTCGTCGATGTTTATTGAACATTTATATCGCAAAAAGAAAATTGTATTTAGGCAACCAGTTAAATATAATAATATCTTCAAGTGGACTAATTATTATTTATGAACATATTTTATCTAATTCCGTTTTGAAAAGTTGAATTTTACCTAACCTTTTGACGTTATGAAACGTCACTTTTTACCTAATCGAGTGTTGTAAAGATTTTTACGTAACTGAGTTACGTAAAGAATATTACACAACCCAATTTTAAACCAAATGCCGCTCAGATGCCTACTATAATAATAAATAAAATGATTTATTGCTTGTCAAATATTGACAACGAATTATTATTTAGAACGTGGAAGAGGGAAATTACGAAATTAGATAAAATTTTGTACGTAATACGTTATGAAAAGCGATATTGTTTGACGAGTCGTAATTTGCAAAACTCGCTACATGGGCGAAGTTAGGTCATCAGACCTGGGGGGTCTAAAGCCCTAATATGAAAAGACGTATATATTTTTTGTTTTTAAGTGTATGTGTATGTTTGAATGTTTTTGGGGGGGCTAATTCGGTTTTTAAGGGGGCTTAGCTCCCCCAAGCCCCCCCCCCTAACTTCGCCCATGACTCGCTATCGCTCGTTTTGGCAAACTTACGACTCGTCAAACAATATCGCTCTTTTCATAACTGATTACGTAAATAACTATTATTACATTCGCTTTATCCATTGTTCCGTAATAAACTTATCTAATCAATTACTTTGATATTATAACTGTAATCAACAGTTTTAAAAATTATGACAACCTCATCAACCTGAAGTTAGTCATATAACCTAAAACTGTGTTAACAAGCGAATTTTAAACAAATCAAATTTAAAAATGGAAAATGCATATTTTAGGATACTGCAGCATACAAATCAGTGTGAACTAGTATTTCCGCTACGAATTACTAATGAAAATTCGGAAATAATTTACGAACAAGATATACATGCAGTACGAGGATGCACAGATAACATTCAATCGTTGCTTGAACACACAAAAAGAAAAATTAATAAAATTTTAGAGACTAAGGTGTCCTTACAATTAGAAATTAATGCTTCACTTTCTGCGAACGGTGTCGAAGTGGACGGTGAAATAAACTGCAAAGTATTTATTGAAAAGCTGAAGAAGAATGTGATATTGAAGTTACACCAGCAAACCTTCAAAGTTATACTAAATGCACCCCTTGTTCAAGTTATTACTTTACCAGTGATGTTATACGTTGGTTATTCGTTACAGCCTACAAAATTTAAGGCGATTTATACGGACAAAAAAATATGTGATTTCATCTGGTCGGTATCTTTAGATCAAATAACATGGACTGAAGTTGCTTACGCGTTTAAATATAAACCTACCACGAATGATTTGAACAAGTTTTTAAAATTTCGGTGTATTCCGAAGAATAGTCATGCCGAAGGACCACTGCTTGATGTTGTATCAAAAATGACCGTTTCGGAAATGTGCTCGTTGCCATATTGTCCGTTTGAAGAAAGACATAAACTTACGCAAAACAAATTAAGTCATAAAGAGTAATATTAACAAATAATAGTAATACATATAAATTAATTTGTGTATTTTTTTAGACTCCGAATTGTGTCCTATAACACCTTATCAGATTTATACTCCGATTCCAATTCACAGTTTCCGTATTGTTCGTCCCAAGGTTTATCTATCGATTATAGGAAACAATTAATTTTAAAAGAGCTATCGGGTGAGTTGTTACAACACGAATGCCATAAGTAAAAGCTTACGATCGTTTGTAATTTTAGGATATAATGCGGACGTCATTTGCCTGCAGGAAGTTGATCATCATGTATTTTATAGTTATTTTAAACCAAAGCTTGCAAAAACGTATAAAGGATTATTTCATAAAAAAGGTAATAGAGTCCCAGAAGGTTTGGCATGCTTTTTTAATCAAGAAAGATTCAAGTAAGTTTTGAAGTTTTACCATACAAAAAAACAACTTAAAACATTGTGATTCGTAGATTATTGGAATCAAAACAGCTGGTTTTCAGTGGAGAAATAAGGACGAACAATTTGTTTAGGCGTATTTGGAATTTAATAAAGCAAAGTGATTCGATTAAAGACTGCTTTATTAAACAACCAACGTCTCTTCAGGTAACTGTTCTTAAATCGAAGGAAGTTAATGAACTACTTATTGTTGCTAATACACATTTGTATTATCATTCAGAAGCTAATGATATTCGTTTGTTACAAACGAATATCGCTTTAGAATATATCAAAGACGTTTGCAACAAATACAAACGTACCGTAAGTTGTGTATATAAATGTGTTACGTTTTCAAATTTAAGAATTTATTACTTTACAGAACCGATCGAGAATATCTGTGATATTTTGTGGTGATTTTAACAGTGTACCGACATCCGCTGTGTATGATTTTCTAGTAAGAGGAGTTGTTCAACATACGTTTGACATAGATAAAGGTAAAATTGTTACTTGCGTACGTATGCTAGTATTAATTTATAATTTTTACAGAAAATCCCATTAGGAACATATGCTTGAATCAGCCATTTCAGTTCAAAAGTGCGTACGGAACTCCTAAGTATACAAACTTCACCGATGATTTTAAAGGCTGTCTCGACTACATTTTTTATGAAAGTGAAAGACTTAGCGTCAGTGAATGTATCCCTTTTCCTGATGAAGCAGTATTGTCTGAAAGTGTTGCAATACCAAGCGAAGTCTTTCCATCAGATCACATCGCTTTGGTTGCAAATTTAAAATGGTTATAGTAAATATTACAAACATAACAGATTTGTGAAATGTGTATTTTGTATTTTTCTATTATTTATTAGCAATTAGTATTAACTGACTGAAAACGGCACAACAAAAAATGAATTTAAATTATCTATAAAATTTTTACTACTATTTGCGATGTCCAATTTTAGAATTGATTAATAACTAATTCTTTTATAACTACATACATATTGTAATGTGATAAAACGGAAAATTGTAGATGAGGTGCTTAAAAGATACAATATTAATTTTACAAGGTTTAATATAGTTTTTATTGTTATAAGGAAAGTTCAAATGTAGATCAAATTAATATGAATTAAGGCTTAATAAATCAGTATGTTACTTGTGTTTTCCTTTATTTCATGGTAATCTGATCATCTGATGTTTGTTGGTTATTTATCAGGTAAGATCTAAATCTACGAATACAAGAATTTCAATAAATGTTGATCGTTGCCTTCAGTACTACCCAATTAGAATTAAAACAAACATCGTATTGATATAAGACCTATTATTTTTCATGTCCAAACTGAAGCATACCTTTAGATTTTTAGCAGGAAATTTTCCAACGAAAAACAGGCTCAAAACCGTTGGTTTATGAGGCAAGCATGTTAACAACTACACTGACCAGACCAAAGCCAATACAGTAATTTTTAAGGACCCTAAAAATCCTTTAAAAATATTACTGTTTATACACAAAATCTAGTCGTCTGTCTTTCTGAGAAATAAAATATTCGATAACTTTTTCATCAAAATCGTTTATGTTGTTTACTGACATCTAGGGAATTGAGGCATTCTTCATCCGTAGTGTTCCTTAAAAATGTTTTTATTCTTTTAAGAGTTGAAAACATCTCTCTGATTCAGCAGTAGACATTGGAGTTATAACAATAATTTTTAGTAATTTCACCGGAAGTTTTAAAATTCACTTTATATTATTTTCGGTCAATTTGTACCCAAAACACAGGTCACCGAAACAACGAATTCGAATACAAGTCTCAAGCTGAACAAACAACACACCCCAACATATTAAGACAGGAACTGGGCTTTACAATAGGGAGCCTTTGGTTTAACTTAGGAAAACAATAGATATCCGCAATCGGAAATTTCCGCTCTCAGTTCGTTCTTACATATGTTTCTTATGCAGACGAAGGCTCGTTTAATATGAGCCCTCATGATTTAAAATATAGGTTGCTAGGGAGTAAGCGCGTCATTGTTACATAGCCGTCGCATCGCAAGGGGTTAATAATATGTGTTGTGTAGTTGTTATAGGTACATTAGTAATGTTTTATATAGATATACAAAATTAGTATTGTAATAATTAACAATCAATTGTATGTTATAATTAAATAAGTAAATTACAGTGGTTTTGGGAGGCTCAAGCCCCTATGGAGCAGCCGCCACTGGGTGTATGGGATTACAAATATCAAATAGAAACAGAGCAGAGTAGGCCATGGAATTTTTAAAATCACATCTTAGATAATAGTATATTATACACGACGCTATAATGTATGCTATTATTACCGAGGATAATGTTTGCAACACGAGCGAGCGTGCGAGCGAGTTTTGCAATTATCCGAGGTAATAGTAGCCATTATAGCGAGTAGTATACTATACTGTATCCGGAAGTTCAACAATTTTACAGTTTTAAAAACTCAAAAGCAGATTGAACGCTGCCATAATCATTCAACCACACGTGGACGGTGGACCGTAAAACTAACCTCATTTTTTACTGTCACTTTTATTGATATATCCATGAAAGTTTTTAATATATTCAAGCGCGTACCATTCCAAATTCCTTGCAGATTATTGCACAAATACTTATATAACATGGAAAAAGCTTACTTAAGGCATCTGAACGGTGCAGAACAATTCCAAATTACGTTTCAATACACCAACCCTGAACGAAGAATTGATCGACAGTTCAATTTCTCTAGGCAAATGAAAGAAAATGTCAGTGTGTTTTTAAATAGAGTAAGTACGAACGTAGAAAAAGCCATTAATAAGAAAAACAAAAAGAAAAAGAACCAACCCAGCGATGAAGAAAATAATGGTGTTAACGCTCAATTATGTTTAAACGGTGAAGAAGTGAATGGCGATATTATCTGTGAAAGTATATTTAAAGAAGGCTCAAACGATGGTGTTACATTGAAGATACTTGATCAGGAATACAATATTATTATAAATTCGCCTTGGATCGATGGCATAGCATTACCAAAATCGATTCTTGCAAATTTCCCAGTTTATCCGGCAAAGTTTGAATCAGTATTCACAGATAAAGACTTATCAGATTTTATTTGGTATAAGTCAGAAAATAAAACCGATTGGACTTTAGTTGGTAGTGGATTTGTGTATTTACCAAATAACGTCGATATTAATTCGTATTTAAAGCTTAGTTGTACGCCTAAAAACCAAAATTCCATAGGACCTATTACGGAAACAATTTCAGAAGTGAAAGTTGAAGCTAGCCCTGGATATTGCCCTTTTGAAACTAGGCATCAATTTACTAAAGAACGAGCAGTAGAAAAAGAGTAGGTATTAGAAAATTAATCTTTTTGAAAACATTGAGGTAAAGTTACATTTTTAGATTCAGGGTTGTAACGTATAATATTTTGGCCGATTTATACTGTGATTCCGATTTTTCAAGGACTACTTTATATCCTTATTGTCCTCCGTATGCATTAAGCATAGATTATAGAAAGCAGTTGATCCTAAAGGAACTTATAGGTAAATACTTTATAGAAAATCGTTTAAAAAGTATTTATTTTGTCTTGCAGGTTATAACGCAGATATCATCTGCTTACAAGAATTAGACAAAAAGGTTTATATAAACGATTTAGAGCCAGTTTTCAATAGTTTAAATTATGACACCGCTTTTCAATTAAAAGGTGGTTTGGTAGCCGAAGGATTGGCCTGTATTTTTAACAGAGACAGATTTAGGTATTTTCACAATACCTAATCAAAATTTCACATCATTTAACGATTTTATTTTAGACAACTAGAAACAAACTGTATTATTCTCGGCGAGGAATTAAATAAAAATCCAATATTTACAAACATCTGGGAGAAAGTATCCCTAAATGAAAAATTAACCGAACGAATTCTGCACAGAACCACAGCAGTCCAAACGGTTGCATTAGAATCAACAGAACATAATGAAATTGTATTGGTTGCGAACACACATTTGTATTTTCATCCAGATGCAGATCACATACGACTTTTACAAGGTGGAATGGTGATTCGTTACATAATGGACGTGGTTGAAAAGCTAAAACTTAAGGTATGAATTTTCCGCTTCAAATAAGAAATTTACAGATCATCATACATTTTCAGACAAACAAGAGGATATCCTTAGTTTTTTGTGGCGATTTTAACAGCGTACCCGAATGCGGCATATATCAATTGTATACAACGGGATGCGTTTCGGAAAATTGCATAGACTGGGAAAGCAGTAAGTAGTTTTATAGTAAACATGCTGCTTTTTTGTTCAATTTGATTTTTAGACAAAGAAGAAGCTGTCAAAAATTTAAGCCTCGACCAACCATTTAAACTGGCAAGTGCCTGTGGGACTCCACAATTTACTAACTACACAGCTGGGTTTGCTGGATGTTTAGATTACATATTTTATGACACCAGTAATCTTGAGGTAGCACAGGTTATTCCGTTACCAAGTAACGAAGAAATTATGGAACACACAGCTTTGCCGAGTATTGTTTGTCCATCCGATCATATATCGCTAGCGTCTGATTTAAGATGGTTATAGTATTTATTTATTTATATGTAAATAAATAGTAGACGAATACCTTTGTGGTGTTATTTAAGAAATAATATTAACCGTTTATGATTTCCCAGAAATTGAATAATGAAAGAATCATTCCTATTGTTTTTTTAAGAAACTGATGACAAAATTATTTTTGACTGAATTGATGTGTTGCTAGCTGTTAATGCTTTATTTGTTTCAAATCGAGCAAAAAGTTTAATTTTTTTACACATATAAATAAAATTTAATTTTTTTCTTCGAAACTCATATTGTTAATAACTGATCATAAAGCATTATTTTCAAAATGTAAATTTATCTATTTGCCAATATATTTTGTCAACTTTAATAATGGCTGGCCTGCTTCACCTGTGATATCAGTCTGAATGTGGATTGCCAATCAAGATAAGGATAGAAATCTGCATAGCAACTCTGTTATTTGTTTGTTTGTTTATTTATTACGCAAAATCAAGGCTTGCAGGTGCCAGGGATTAAAGTTGTCTAAAACTATACTGTTTTATAGTAATTTAAATTATGCCTCCGCATTAGTACGCTTCTCCCTCATAGGTTTGTCATTTCTTAATATCCACCCATTGAAGTGGTGGTCTACCTACACCTTGTGTTCGTAGCCTTGGTCTTCATTCTAGTACCCTCTTGGTCCATCTGTCATTCTTATGACATGTCCTGCCCATCTCCATTTTTGTCGTGCTACTAATTGTACAACATCTTCTACAACTGTTTGCTATCTGACCCACTCGTTAGTTTTACACCTAACATGCACCTTTCCGTAACTCGTTGAGCCTTTCGTAGTTTATCAATAATTTTACCGGTGAAAGTAATAGTTTCAAATCTGTATGCTAGTACAGGTAAAATGTAGGTATTACAGATTTTTGCTTTTTGTTTCCAAACAACCACACAGTTCGGTAGCAATTTTAATTCGAGGAGTAAGACCGAGCTGTATCCTGTCGCCATTACTATTTATATTAATTATATTAATGTATAATTTAAGCAAATTTTCAAAGAAGTACTAGATAAAATTGATCAAGGAATACTACAAGGGAAGTATAGATTTGACCTGGACTTCTTAAATTTCTGACTCAGTTATGAGTTATATCTAAATTTACTTCAGAATAATCAAGACACTCATGTAGCCTATGGATAGCAGAGATTGTGTTTTGTTCAAAAAAATAATGACAGTTGTACCGAACATGTCATAGAACGATGTACCTGTTACTGTTGCGCAACGAATTATTATTAAATTTTTATGTGCTCAGGGTGAGAAAGCTGCCAATATTTATCATCGGCTGTCCGTTTAACACTAGGAACACTCGAACAATTGCAATGGGAAGTGTTACCTCATCCGCCATATAGCCCAGACTTATCACCCTGCGACTACCATCTTTTTGGATCTCTTAAGGAGGCATTGGGGGGCAATAAATTCAAGTCGGACGAGGAAGTGATAAAAGCGGTGCGCACGCAACCAATAATTTTTTTCTAGCGGTATTTGCAAGTTTCCTGAGCGTTGGAACAAATGTATTATAAAGCAGGGACATTATATTGAAAAATAAAGTTTGCTTTGTTATCTGCCTTTTGTTATTGTGATTGCTACACAAGAAAGTACAGGTCAAATCTATGCTCCCCTCGTACTTAATGGAGAGAGGATTAATAATATACCATATGTGGGCGGACGATACAGCAAGTTTCGCAGATAACTTAGAGGGACTACAACATCTCATGACAGGAATAAACCAAGTTAGTTAATTGTATGGACTTGATTTTAATATTGCTAAAACCAAATACATGATAATCAGCAAATCCCCTGTTCCTGCTACTCAGTTGAAAGTGAATAACTATCAAATAGAAAGAGTCGCAGCATTCTTGTTTGGGTACCATGATTAATAAACAGTGGGACCATTCGCAAGAGTCGTATCAAAAAAAGCAATTATAATGGTCATTAAAATAAGACTTCTAAAGTGCTCCTGTATGCATTAGTATCATGGACATTAACCCAAGTTACTACAAAGAAACTTGAATCCTTTGAGTTGTGGTTATATCGCAGAATCCTAAAATTCTGTGGACCGATCAGATCACCAACAATACCATTCTAAGTCGTTTAAATAAAAAATTGGAAGCAGTATAAACTGTTACAATCAGGACACATAATGTGAAATCTCAACAAATACTCCAACGTAAAGTGATGAGTAAGGGAGGACCAGGACGCAGACATATTTCCTGGTTGAAAAACCTCCGAAACTGGTATGCAATCACTACCACCGGTCTTTCCAGGGCAGCAGTATATAAAATAAAGATAGCCAGGATGATCGCCAACAGTTGAACCAAATAGACACCTTAAGAAGAAGAAGAAGTGGCTTTATTATAGATATGTGTTTAAGTCTTGTGTATCTGGAATTTATTCGGCAGTGATTCAAAGCATTATGGCAAGCAATTTCACCATATCAAACGTCTTCTCTTAATCTATAAAGGCGAGGGTCAGCGGTATATTATACTCATTGCATTTCTCGATTACGCTTTTCTAAAACATGCTTACTCAATTGGCTGATTCTGATCTAGTTTTGAGATTTGTTATGATCTTTGTCCTATAGGTCTGTAGTTTTCTAGTCATCTGGGATCCCCTTTTTCAAATAATATAGCATTATGTCAACTGTCTGGTATTCCTCCTTTTACAATGCACGAGTTTAGGAGTTCTGCAATTTTCTTTTTAAGTTTATTTCCACCATTTCTGTAATTATACCGTTCTCTCCCGGTGCTTTGCCATTTCGCATTATTTCCAAAACGAAATTTAATTCGTCCACCGCGATTTCTGGAATATCTTCCAAACCTTTATTTAAGATTCTTCCTTTCACTTTATTTAGGTTTTTATTTTCAATGTTCTCTTGCTTGTCTGTACTTCGTGGTGTACCTATCAATGCTGTGCGGTATTCGAGTACAAGTACTCAATGGCCTGTACTCAAGTACTTTTAGCTGTACTCGAGTACATTCAAAGTACTCGAGTACATTCAAAGTATTCGAGTACATTCAAAGTACTGGAGTACATTCACTACAGTAAAGTACTTTTACGTGTGCTCGAGAACATTTCTATTATGCAGAATTGCAGAAATTACTTTTTATGCATGTTTGCATCTACTTGTACTCTGTACTCAGTACTCGAGTACATTTGATGCAGAGTACTCGTACTCGGTACTTGAATACTTTTTACTTGTACTCGGAACAGCTCTGGTATCTATACATATTTTTATAGAAGTTCTTTGTGATTGTTAAGATGTCTTTTTTCTCTTTCGTTTCTTGGCCGTCATTATTATAAAGTTATGTAAATAGTTTCTTCCCTTGACTTAAGTTGCCATTTTTGGCTATCACTTCGTGTGTTGTTGAATGTCATTTCAAACCTCTCTTTTTATTATTTTGTTTAGCCCCACATTCTCTGTGCTATTCGATTTTCCTCTTGATCTTAATGCTCTTCTGTCTTCTATTATTTTTATAGTTTTTTTTGTAAGTTTATTTTCTTTTCTATGTTTTTTATAGTAGGTATCTAGGATTTTCTGCCACCTTATGTATGATTTTTTTTGGAATATAGTCTGTTCTATACTTGTGATCTTATTTAACTGCATTTCCATTTCATTTTCGTACTGTTCATCAACCTTGGTAATATCTAATTGTCTTTGTTAGGTTTTATCAGTTTTTGTTTCTCTAAGTTATGTTTATTTTATAAACAAAAATGACTGTCATGTTTTTAAAAGAAAATATATTTATTTTTGGATTTACTATTAAAATTTGTTTGGTGTGTTTCTCAAGATGTACACTTGTAGAACACTGTACCGAGAGTTAGCTCGGTGCCTGCGCCATCTGTGAATGTAAAGTAGAACCCGCATAAACTTTAAAGTGTTCTATCTACTCACAAGTTGCAAATCCCGCTAGGCGCTATTAAAAACATTTAGTTCTGGTTTATACGCGGACGTGAGAGGTTTATCTCGATTAGTTTTACAATGTTTATACATGTTTATTAATTAAAATAATTTTATTAATAGTTAATTATTCGTTTAGTGTATTAATGTAACCTTGTTTCACTAATAATGAGCAGTTAAAGTGTATTAAAATGCATCCAAGTATTGTTTTGTTTGTGTTGTTCTTGTACGAGTGCGGTGGCTTTGAACACGGCATGACTAGGGTGTCCGACAGGGATGATCTTATACCAAGACACGACAAATGCCAACAAATTACAGTGCCTTTTTGTATGGACATTCAATATAACACGACAATTATGCCAAATTTACTTAATCACCAAAAACAGGACGATGCCGGTCTCGAGGTTCACCAATACTTTCCATTAGTAAAAGTTAAATGTAGTCCGGATTTGCAGTTCTTTTTGTGTTCCGTTTATGTACCTGTCTGTACTATTTTGGACAGACCGATTCCCCCATGCAGGGCTTTGTGCCTTTCCGCCAAATCTGGTTGCGAGTCGATCATGAAACGCTTCGGATTCGATTGGCCGGAGAACTTGGATTGTGCACAATACCCGGAAGGTCAAGACGTCGATGGGGTCATCTGCGTGGGTGAAAACAAAACGGCAGCATCTACCACACCTCCCACATTTGGTGGATACCATCTAGGTACCATGAGTTTACAACCCGAGACACCTTTCCGCGATGTTCATCCAGGAAGGGATATCGGTTTTAAGTGTCCCGTACAATTCAAGGTACCAACATACCTGGAGTACTCCTTGAAAGTTGGCGAAACCGTCGAAAGGGACTGTGGTGCCCCATGTAATATGATGTTTTTCAGCGAGAACCAACGCAAATTCTCACGAATTTGGGTCGGAACGTGGGCAGTATTGTGTTCTGTTAGTTGTCTCTTCACAGTACTGACATTTATGATCGACACCAACAGATTTAAATATCCAGAACGTCCGATTATTTTCTTATCGGTTTGTTACTTAATGGTGGCTTTAGCGTACGTGGTTGGTTTCGTTGCGGGAGACGGGATCGCGTGTCGGGAACCGTTCCCTGGGTATCAAACTGTTAGTACCATAACCCAGGGTACTAAATACGAATTGTGTACCATCTTATTTATGGTGTTGTACTTCTTCAGCATGGCTTCGAGTATATGGTGGGTGGTTTTAACACTCACCTGGTTTTTAGCTGCTGGACTTAAATGGGGACACGAAGCAATCGAAGCCAATTCACAATATTTTCATTTGGCTGCTTGGGCCGTACCTGCCATCAAAACCATCACGATACTGGCCATGGGAAAAGTTGACGGTAAGTCTCTATATGGTTAATTTTTTTAAATAGTTTGTTTTTTCTATGGTTCTAGGTTATACTTGTAGATTAGATACGTAGATATATGGTAGATACGCTTTTGATGTGGTTAACTCTAAATCAGAGTGTGTTAAGTACTGTGTGATGATCAATTCAAATAAAAATTTTCAAATGATCATCGGTTCCCATTAATAATAATAATAATAAACACAGAACAATTCAGAAACTCGCGCTATCTTTTGAATTTAATGGCGGAACTGTTACAAATCCTGTGGGCTGCCTTCTAATAAAATGGCCTTGTCAAGGACGCGTACTCTTTGCCAATTTAAGAACGGCCTTGAGAACCGATTACTTAGTATGTCTTAAGTTGGTATGAAATGTGACAATAGATTAGAAGAACATAAATTGACTTTGCAGACAAAGGATTTAAGGCGTAAAAGATACAATCAGCAATAAAGAATTCTTTCCAATTTCTAAATAAAGTTTGAAGTTCGGCACTAAAAATTCAAAAATAAGTAATAAACTTCCTTAAAATAAAATTTGTTTATAAGAAACGACCATTATAATAATTGCTAAAAAAGAGCTCGGAGCTTGTTTTGATTCAAAGAAACTTACCCCAACAGGCATTAAGAGAATATTGACTTTTCTTTATTTATTAAACGAATCCATAAGAACTCGAAATTATTGTAACGTTTTTAAAATTTATTTCAACTTTGGTTCGTGATGGGAATTATTTAGTTAACAACAACTTAATCACTAATCAACAGAAACCGAGAACTAAACGTAACGCGAAATATTAAACTGATTTACATGTTTACACCGTCACTTAAATTGTATATTAATCGCAAACTTCAATCTTATTCTGGAACGCGCTAGGATATTCCAGGGCGAACGAGATCTTTCCAGAAAGTTCTAACAGATAACGTTTCGAACGATCGAGAGCATTCGCGAGTTCCTGCCGACAGTGGTTAAGTTTTGGGGAAGGTTTAAAAAGGTGTTATCTTAAACCTTAAAGCATTTGGAGAGTTGTAGTTTATTATTCCAAACTAGTCCACTGGGCCAACTAAACTCAAAATTTGAAAGTTTTTGCAACTTAAACTTAAATTTTTAATGTACATTTTTGGATTTATTTATCATAGATTTTTCAAGTAAAATCAGTTAAACCTAACTCTCAGTTTTTCGAAAATTTTGAAACTATTACTTATTATAATACATTTATGATCTTTTTCGACCATAGTAGGCCATGGTTGGAAGAAGCTTTTATTGGTGTAAACAAGACTTTTCCTGGTGTGAGGGCACAATTAAATCTTAAGGGCTGCAGTTTAAAATGATTCAAAAACCGAGAACTTTACCCAGTTTTTTTATTGCTTTAAACTGCCTTATCCTTAGGATGTCCCAAACTAAATACCTTACTGCTTTAAATCACGTTAAAGAAAATCGTTCATTCATGTAAATAAAAGCCTTTTCCTGGTATAACTCTGCCCCCCCCCCTCTCTCTCTGTCTCTCGCGTACTGCCTCAAAATTCATCAACTTCTTCAGGAAAGCCTTTTTGAAAATGTGGGATTATTGAGTTCGAATCCCAGATTCGGATTAACGAATACACAGAAAAATAATCACGTTTTCCACTTATTCAGCAAAAACACTCGCAGAACTTAAAAAACTACCACGATTTTCTTTATAAAACTTTGCAAAGTAAACAAAAACAAAATTAATTTTTGATGATCACCAAATGGGCATTTTATTTTTGTTGGTGCTTATTTTGACCAATCTCAATTCGTAAACTGACACAACTGTTGCAGTAAAGTAAGAAATTGGAAACTTTAGACTGTTAAATGTAATATAATAAGTAGATAATTATTAATCTAATATAAAAATAGTAAAATTGTACACCGATTTTCGGACTTCTTTATTTAAATTAACATTTCACTACCTGTTAAGCAGGCCATGCTTTCGAAAACGTATGTATGTTATGTATGTTATGCTTATATTAGGTAATCCTCTCACATCGCTGAATGCAACCAAAAACATTTTGAGTTTATGTTATCACATTTTTGTGATCGTTTTTTGTTTCACTGATTTCACATCGAATTTTAGTGACTGAAACAGTTAAAAATGGATATTGGGGAACAACAGTTTTAATCTTTAAAATTTCATATGGAACAATGAAACATAAGGAAAGCGAGGGCCAAAGCCTCCAATGGCTGCATTCAGCGATGCGACATGCGTTTGAATATCTAGATTAGATTTAAATTTAAAAAAAATTATAATAATTTAGTTTGGATTTCTAATTCTTATCCAGTTTAAGGACTCCAAAAACCATACACGAAACCATAGTTCTAACCTCGGTTCTAACCATATAATTAAAGTTCAAATCCTAATTCAGTTTAAAGATTTGAAATTTACAAAAAAAATGAAAATCCATTTCTGCTGTAGAAAATTGAATCTTAATATTTAAAAAATTCGGGTCCTAGATTCTGATTCAGATTGATTGGACAGCCTTTGTAAATACACAAAAGGTTGATATCTGCAGTTACACTCCGTGAGGGTGTCTAGCCGGCAACATGGAGGGTTACGGCCTTCAAATCGCTTTCATACCCAAGGATATTTAGATTATTCGGAACTGAGAAAGTTTATTCTTTCTAATACGATTTCTGTACTGAGATATTGTTAACTAAACATTTGCAAAAGACAGCTTTATATAATTAATTCCTCTCAAAACAGCCAACAGAAAAGATGTCATTGTTTAAGTGGCCAATCAGAACTCAAATATCGCCCAGATTACAGTTTGAACGATTAAAAAACTGAAAAATTGTCCCAGATTTGTTGAAATTCTTTGAAACAGCTTTCGAATGTCCCGAACTACGAACCACAAACTGCTCTCAAGAATGTCTCTAGGTTGTTCTACTGAGAAACAAAAGACTAACTAGTGGTCAACTCGCATAAAAAACAATTTGAATTAATTTTAAGGTTTATTGTTCACCACAAATCTACACTGCCAACTGTACGTTTGTTTATTTATGCACATAATTCCTTTTGGTAAAATTGTTAACCTAATTTCTTCAATAAAAAATAAAGCAACAATGCACCATTTACATAACCTGAAATTAGACAAATGAACCAGTTACTGACGGCCAACAACCCCAACATCACGTTTTTAAAGACTGATGTAAAACATCTTTATTACTCTTTAAAAGTAACATTATGCCAATATGCTTCTTCACATGGTGCTATGGTTTGAAACTTAGTTGCAGAAATTACTTCGCATCATCACTATTTCATCTAGTAATCCGCGGGTAAGTAGCGCCACCTGAAGCACACCTTGCGACCGATAACTAAACAGGCCAGACCAAAACGCTCTACGTCAAAATAATAATTTGAAATCATTGCCCATTATCCAAAAAAGAGCAATCAGTGCAAATAAATAATGTTTGTGTGAAATTTCTGGTATTTACAACTTGTATTTCGTATGTCCCACCTCTGATTGCCAAAGTTTATTCGTAATTAAATTAATAAAAATAATATATAAAGTAATTGAAATGTTTGCGTAGAATTAATTAAATCGATGTAAATGTAAATAGTAATTAATATTCATTTCTTTCATCGAGGTTTAATTGCCTTATCGTTGATCGGCAGAAAAAGCTTGAAATTACTAATAAGCTATTTAATTTAGAGTTCCCACAAGAAAAACAAAATTTCTCGGGTTAAATTCGAAGCGAATCTGCATGTAAAGAATGCCAATCCGAGCCAATCAAACTATAACCCGAGTATAAACAATCAACAAATGGGGTTTAAGGAATTTAAACAAAGCGTAGGTTAACGATATATCAAAAGTAATGGTGTAGCAAGTACAGTGCGGGTTATAAAAAGTTTCACGTATAGGTATATGATTCATAAAAGAATATATAAATAAGGCAGTTATATCGAGGAAAAAATGTCCCATTGTTTTAAATTTAGCCAAAGATATATCTCCTACGTTGCATTTAAGCGTTTAACTAAAAGTTGTTTCGGCTCCTTTGATTTATTTCTAACGAGGTCCGAATAAGTAAGTAGGTCGGTCGTCTGATCGTTTTGGGTTCATCGCCTCGTACCTCAAACTAAATTTACTTACTTGGTCCATTTTATTTCTTTGGGAAACTTACTTTGAAGTGGCTCGTTTTACAACTCTCATGTCAATAAATTTCGAAAATTGTGTTTCAAAAATTCAAAATTTTGAAAGATTGTAAAATTCAACAGTTTTCCAAAATTTATTAATAGTGCGAGAATCATTACGTTGTAATTCTTTATCAAGTCTATGTTTTTAAACACAAAATAATTAAAAGAAACTGAAAATTAGTTTACAAATCGGTCTTAATCAAACCTTATATGGAAATCTGTAAACCATAAATATAAAGTAAAATTGGCGTAAAATTAACGTAGAGTAAATATTATGGTTGTGTGTTACGTGTGGGTATATCAGTTAGTTCTAACACAGATGTTTTCAATTAATAAATTAATCAGCTCACAATTAGTCCGGTATTTACGACCTGTCACGCATAAACACAGTAAATTCTGCTATTGTGGATCAGCTAGAGTGGCTTTGTTTAAATCTTGTAAGAATTCAAAATGATTCGAGAGAATAAGAAAATTCGGTGAATTTGTTTTTCGTTTGTTGACTGAAGAATTGTGGTGTTGAGAGGCGCGAGTTATTTATTTCAGAATCTATCGTTGGAATCCCGGTTTGCCCCCCCCCCTCCTCCCGAAGAGGCGTTTTTTCGTCATTAAAAATCGAAAATTGCGAATAAAATTTGGAAATTTTCGAGTATCGAAGTCGTCAGAATCATCTTGAAAAACCACATCGACGGATGAGAGCACCGTCTCTCCAGCTCCCCTTTTGCAATTGTATAGTTACAGGAATGATTTTGTTTCGGGTGGTTAGACCATCATAACAGAATTATTTAAATAACAGTTAGTACATATAAGCGTCTTACAAAAAAGCACTGCAAAGTAAGTAGATTTTAAGCTGGTGGATTAAACAAAACATCTTCCATATGGAATCATGGATTGCACCTACAGTTAATTATTTTTTATTGGTTATTGAACAAAGCCGTGTCAACTTCAAGCATTATTGGTAATTGCATTTGGAAACAAAATTCAATTGTTCAAAATAAACAACGGTAATTGTTGTATTACTTTGGCTAATTCGAGGCTTTGTAAATCGTGCTTTGTTGTTGAATTCCACGGAGTTCTACTAAATTTCATCAAGTTTTCGATACAATTCCATAGCATTATATCATTGGGTACAAACGGAATGTTCAGCAATTCCACGGAGTTCCACAGAATTCCATTATTATCCCTTGGTATAAAGAACCCTCAAAGCACTCTCAGAAATTTCATCAAATTCCTTTAATTTTCATTAAGTTACACACCACAGTTCGCATGTATTTTATACCTTAATATAGGTAAATGAATTTCAAGGCAATTAGAAATTCCATAGTCCCGTCATTGTACTCCACACCTTCACTGCAGTTTGTTGTTTAATATAAACAAAATCCGTCTACATGAATTGAATTTGTTATACACCATAATCCTTGGTTTAAATAATATCCTAGACAGTTCTATAAAAATTCTAGAATTGTTTGGAATTCCATTCAGCGTTCAGATATAAACAAACTTTAGCACAATTGTAAATTCCATGATATAAACAGATTACAAATTTCTTCAATTAAACAACAGAAATTCTCAATGATTTATGCCTTATACAACAGAATCCTAGGCAATTCGAAATGAATTCCATTTAGTTGTTCATGGAATTCCCAATTGAGTAATTAGGAATTCCATGAAGTATACCGCACAATTCCACTGTGCTTTATTCTTTGACATAAACAGAACTCCGTGCAATTCAATTGGAATTTCGTAATATTATACAGCACAAGTTGTCTTATCAGTTATATGTACCATGGTATCAGCAAAACCCTAAGTAATTCTAGAGGAATTGCGCGGAATTGCTTGAAATTCATTTGAATGTAACACTTTCCCTACAGCTTATTGCTTGATATAAACAAAATCCTAAACAGTATTCATTGAATATCTATATCATCAGCAATTAAATTCAGGTATTAATCACAGTTAGTTCAGTTTTTACAGCAGTTAACCCTTAAGACTATCTTTTATTTTTCAATGAAACAGCCCAGAGTTATTCTTAAGATCACATTTTAAGACTAAGATGGCACCTAGCTTTCCAAAGCTTTCGAAACCCGGTTGACATAATTTAAACAAAATTGAGGCATATTTTTTAATTTTGCCAAAATTTCGTTTCGAAAAATAAACATTTATTTACAATGAGAAATATCGAAAATTTCACACAACGAAAACAATTATACACATCGTTCATCACTCTTTATTTGGATAATAGTGGGCCATGATGTCAATTTATTATGTTGGCAGTGATTGGCTAACCTGTATATACCTATTTGGTTTGTCATTTGTTTTATTCTAAATTTTAGATTATGTCAATGACAGGGTTGAAAAAGTTTTTTCGAATCAAAACTTACTGATTTAAAAAAAAACAAGTACCTAAATCATGATATTTTTTGTTTAAATTCCAATTGATTTTGGACTTAATATTTTTGATAGGACAAATTTTAAGCCAACCAAAATATTAAAATTGAAGTCGAAGAATTAACTTTATTGGAATTTTTGGATTTTAAGTAGTATTCCTTGGACTAACTTTGTTTAAATATTAAATTATTGTCAAAATGTTTCATTTTTTATAAGCCAATCACTTAAATAATTTGCTTTAATAAAAGTTTCGTAGAACAAATTTGAAGATAAAATATTAAAATTGAAATCGAAAGATTGATTTTATTATAACTTTTGCAATTAATATTTATGAAGTAAGTAGCTTTCTTTGTATATTAAATAATCACAAGGACATTTTATTTTGCCTTTGCTTAAATTTCGGCCCCCATTTTCAACTCAGAAGGCTTGTTAGGACAAACTAAAAATAAAATATTAAAATTGAAGTCGAGAAACTGATTTTATTATAATTTTTGGAATATTTTGGTTTTTAATATTTTTTGAGTAACTTTGTTAAGATATTTAATAATCATCAGACTGTTTCCTGTTTTAAGAGCCTAAAATTTAAAGAACTCGCTTAAATTTCTACTGATTTTCAACTTAGAAGGTTTGTTAGGACGAACTTAAAGACAAAATATTAAAATTGAAGTGAAAAGATTGATTTTATTGTAATTTTTTGAATAGTTTGGTTTTTAACATTCTTGGAGTAACTTTGTCAAATATTAAATTATTACCAGTTTTTCCTTTTTTTAAAGCCAAACATTTAAATCATTTGTTTAAATTTCGATTGATTTCCAATGTAGCAGGTTTGTTTAAGACAAACTTTTAGACAACCAACAAAATATTGAAATTGAAGTTCAGAGATTGATTTTATTATAAACTTTGAAATATTTTGGATTTTAATGTTCATTGGAGTAACTTTGTTTAAATATTAAATAATCACTAAAGTATTTCCCTTTTTTAAACCCAAACATTGAAATAATTTGTTTAAATTTCGATTGATTTTCGACTTGGTAGATTTGTTTAAGACAAACTTTTAGGCAACCAAAAGTAAAATATTAAACTCGATGTCGAATGATTGATTTTGTTATAATTTTTGGAATGTCTTGAATTAATATTCATTCGTGCAACTTTGTTTAAATATTAATAATCATCAAAGTTTTTCTTGTTTAAAAGCGATTTAAAAAATTGTTTAAATTTTGATTAATTTCCGACTTCACATGTTTGTTAGGACAATTTGTAAGGCAACCAGATGCAAAATATTAATTTTTTTAATATTTAGGTTTTTAATATTTGTAGAGTAACTTTGTTTAGATATTAAATAACCACCAAAATGTTTCTTTTTTAATTAAATGTCCGAAATTTAAATAATTTTCTTAAATTTCAATTTTTCCAATAAATAATTAAGTAAATTTTAGACATTACTTTTAAATTCGCTTACTAAATTATTGATGTATTCATTGATGTTTTTATATTCTGTCCATCTTATTCTTTGAGATTTAATTATTTCTACTTATAATACCTGGGTTCTTGTACATCTTCTTAACTTTTTCGTTTGTTCTTCTCCACATGTTACCTATTTTCCATTCTCTATAAATTCGGCAAAAGAATTTGCTTTCCCATCTTCGAAACGTTCCAACAGAGAGGACAAGCAGTCTTACCCTCAAGATTGAACCGTGGCCTAACAAGACAGTTACACCAGGAAAGGTCTTATTTACACCAACGAAATTTACTCCCTAACATGGCGGCCAACTATGTCTAAAAACATGGTGAATGTATTATATGCAAGATTTTCAAATTTAAGGTTATTTTTATAAAAACATTTCGAGTTTTCGTGTGACAGTTAAGTTGGGAAAAGCTTTTCATAACTGAAAATCTACGAGAAACTCTCAAGTTTGCACTAAAGATTTAACTTTCTAATTATTTACAAGGATTTTATATCGTATGATCAACAGTTTATGGATCCTAAACATTTTATATTCTTTCTGAAGCCTTTTTAATTACAATACTGAATCTACCCACTTTTAAAGGATGGCAAGTAATCGTCAATGACACAAAAATAATAAAAGAATATAATTTCAGAGATTACTTAAATTCCACAGCAACCGCGATCCAAAGACTATATTTTGATATAAATATTAGTTCAACTTTTAAATATAAAATATTATAAATTTCGTGTTTTATAAGCCCACAATGAAGCTGAAAATTTGGAATACTTTTTCCAAATAAACTTCGAAATGTTGTGTTTTTAATTGTTTCCCAAAACTTGGGAAATGTTGGCTTAGAAATTACTATAGATTCAGTTCAGATTAGTTTTATAGAATGTCGAATGTTCGTTAAATTATTATTTTGTTTGTTTGTAGGCTTTTTTATTGTAACAATTTTCATTTTTTGCTTATTCCTAACTAACGGTATTCTTATGACTTACAATTGGAAAATTTAGAAATAAAAAAAATATTGCGGATTGTACATATAAAATATCAACCGTAAAACGAATGTGTAGAACAATCAATTAAAAAACAAGTCCTTTATGGTAGAGCACAGTTGGTAGAAGTTAACAAGGGAGGAGGTGCTTTGTTTAATCGATTGCCTCCAGGTTAAAATGTTAAACTTCTGCAAAATATGTGAGTTCTGAAACAGTGGGACCTAATTCTGGTGTTCTCTTTGTGGGGGCCACGACATAATAAACGCTATATTTTAGCGATAATTTATTTTTAGAAGAGGAAACCTTTAAAAAATTAAATCAGGCATATCACTAACGAGTTAATGAAACTAAAAATATGAAGCTGAATTTAGATTTTGCATTTTCTTATCCGGACAGGCGCCCACATTTTTTCACTTGTGGGGGCCATGGTTCTAAAAATGCAAATGCAAATTCCCAAAATGTAAATATTAAGGCAAATTCTGTCTTCTAATAATAAAATGTTTTCTTGTTACATTTTAGAAATTTAAGGAAAAGGTCAACAATATTATTTCTGATTGTTTTGGATTAGTGAACATTTATTTTCTAACTCTGATTTGAAGATTTTTTCAAAGACGTGTTTTCGTTATCCTCTAAAACTAGATGACTTTATTAAGTCTGAAGTTCCTAAACCAATTTTGTATTCAACAGAACAAAAAGTCACCAAACACTTAAGACGACTTCAAGATTAGAAATACCAAACATAATGGGACGATTTATCCTTGTTTGTTATATTAATAGACAAACTCAATTATCGCCAGAAAAGTGAAAGGGAATTCAGACCTAAAGACCAAAATAATCTCTCGGAATTCCAAATGAATCACTCGCTCTATTAATTTCGTCCATTTTTCGGTTTAATAAGGATAAACAACTTGTATTTACCACCCACCGGCACGTACTTTTCTTGTTTTTGTGATTACGAAATTATTTTATCTATTTTTATTATTATTTTTAAAACGAGTAGTTTAGAAAATTACCATAAAAATGCTTTAGCGTGGGTCGGCTAGCATAAAGAATCTACCTATTAGTTACAGATAGAGCGTGAAAATCCGAAATCGAAACCCGTAAAACATAAAAAAAGTGGTTCAACCTCATGTCGGACAGGTAAAATTACCCTAAAATTCTTGAGTCATTAATAACCATGCTTGAATTCGTTTTCCTGTCTTAACAGTATTAATTAACTGTCTGTCTACTTGTCCGTTTTGTCTGCTTAGTTTGCCGGTTTTTTAATTGGATCGATTTTACTTTAGTCGACAAAATTTAAACAAAGAAGATTATGAACCTTATTTGTCTGCTAATTAAGACTTTAAACTTCTGATTTTCTGTTGTGTTTCCAAACCGTTCTAAACACAATAAAATTGGAGACATTTCGACGAATGCGTGATAATTCCATTTAGGAGAATTTTATTTTATCTTAGATTATATTCCAAACAACTGTTAAGCCAATAAATTTTAAACAAAACAGAAAAATTTAATTTCCCGCTTTTAACCTGTAATTTTTCTTCAGTAACACGTATTAATAACCTGCCAAGTGTTTAATTCTTGAAATTTATCCGTTTAATTTCAAAAGAAATCAATTTGCGGCTTATAAATGGTAACTTTGCGAATAACATGGTTGCAGGGGGTGCATCGTGCTGAGAGAATCAATAACCGTCTGTCAATATGTGTTGTCCTTTATTCAATTATAATTGAGGTTATAACACTGGCTATCAATTTGGAAAAATAATGGCAAATGTTCTAACCTGTTCTATGATTATAGCCTCGGTGAAGGTTTTAATTAATTGTATGTAGGAGTGTAGGTTATGGTTACATCCAAATTATTAGAAATATATAAACTGTCAGCTTAAAAAATGATTTTTGGGATTTATGATTACCAAAAATAACAAAAATTTGCTTTGGTTAGGTTACCAAGAAGGGTAAACCGTTGGTAAAAATTAGTATATCATAATTGCATAGGAATTCCTCGGGAAATCATTGTGACTTCCTTGGAATTCCACAACAATTTTATTGAAAGTCGATGAAAACACCATTCCAAGGAATTTCACGAGAATTTTACGGAATACTGCGGGATTTCCACTAACCGTAATTCACCACCACGAAGGATTAATCGCAAAATTTTGTACACTGGAATTTCCCGAGAAACTAATGTAAATACGAAGTTCGATTTAATTATTCTTTTGGTGTACAACGACGGCCAGGAAATTCCACGGAATCCAACGAAATCCACCGAAAGTTCAAGGAATTCCACTACATTTTATTCCCCGAAGTAAATCGTTGGCACAATTTTATATAAGTATAAGAAATTTGAGTAAGGGTTTTCAAAAGAAATTTCCTGAAAATTCCATCGGAATTCTATTTACTTTTTTCTTCGTACAAACAGATCCACAAGGAATTCACCAATTCTATGTAGTTGTTTAGCCTAATTCAACTGGGCTGTAGATACCTCTTGTTAACGGAATCCTTAACAATGCTATGAATAATTAACAGAAATTTCAGAGAATTGTCTTCTGGTAGAATATTCCCAGGAAATTCAATACAGTCCTAAGAAATTTACACTCAGTTCCATTTAGTAGTACAACATAAATAAATTCAATACAGTCCTAAGAAATTTACACTCAGTTCCATTTAGTAGTACAACATAAATAATTATCCCTTTATATAAACAGATTGTTATTACACAGCTTTTCTGCCATAATCCGGCAAACATTTCAAGTAATGCAAGAAATTCCTCCCAGACTGTAAATATTTATAGGAAATTCCATAGACTCGGAATTATCCAAGAAATTCCATGAATTTCATGGTTTATCGCTTATTATAAACGGATTTCGATATAATTTTACGGCAATTCTTAGAGAATTCCGCTGAATTTCTGGGGGATTTTGATGAAATTCTCATAACATTTCTTGGAATTCCATGTGAATTTAAGGAATTCCAAAAAATGTCATTTAGTTCCGCCGAAATCCTTAGGTTCGGCAGAATTCTAGTCGGGTAGTGCTAAACGGCCACAGAAGTCAACGCTTCCAATAAACTAATCGGTTTAAATTTGAAATAAGTTCTATGCAAACGGTTCGCTAATGACGTATTCTTATTAAAGACAATTGGATACTCTAATATGGCCACGGCACCTCGCAATATTTCGAAGCAGTTAAATGCATTATAGGGCACTGCGGGGCAGCTTAAGAAAATCTGGGACATTCCATAGTTTTAATACTTTATTTTATAATACAAGTGAAATGCCTGAAGTTACATACAAATTTCAAATTTATACAAAAAAAAACTTAATTATAACACCTCATTTAAATAGATTAAATTGTGTTATGGGAAAATTGAAAGGAAACGTCTCATCCTGTAGTTAGATCCCGCAACGATTTGGTGAAAGGTTCTCTTCATTAAACAAACATGTGTAGCAAGTAAAGCAAATCGTTTTCAGAAAAAAAATTAATAATTCTCACTAGCAATTAAATCGTTTCGAGCTTGTTTTCCATACCACAAAAAGAAAAATGTAACTAATTGCACTTAGCCGCTCTTTCGTTTCCGCTTCTCACGCGTGGGCACTTACGTCTTGAAAATTAGTTAGAAAATGATTAAACTGATTGATGAAAAATGAGTTTATGGATATGGATTTATACGTGACGTATGTTATTTTTAGAAAGACCCTCTACATTTTTGCAGTTTGCACTGATTTAAAATCGTAAAAAATCCGATGATATATTTTCCTTATTCTACTGCATATTTCTATATATTATCTATTTTCTCATCATCACTAATTTTTGTTTAAAAGTAGCAATTGCGACTTCTTCTACTATATCCTTTCCACACGTAATATTCTAGTGATCTTCGGCTGTATTAATTTTCAGTATGTTTGTTTTTCTGGTGTTGATTTCCATACCCATTTCTTGTATTGTTTTGTTCCGTTGATTTAATGTTTTTTGTGTGTTTTCTTGATTATCTTCCTTAATTATTATGTCTTCTGCATATAGTAAATTCTGTAATTGAATGGGACATAGATCTTTGTACTCAACTGTTATTTTTGGCCTGCTTCGTTTACAAAGTTTTAGTATTTTATCCATGTATGTATTGTTATAATAACGCAAGGTTGTCCAAAATCATTAACAATGCCACGTTATTACAAATTGCAAAATCTCCCCACGTTGCATCGACAATTATTGATATGTTGTAGACCTATAAACTTGTCTTGTTACTCTATCTCATAGACCAGTCTTCCGAGTTGAGCACAGTTAATTAAGCCCAACTGTGAAGGATCTCACCAAGCCTAGTACCGATCCCAGAGGCCGGAGAAAAAATCTCCACCAACGTAGGGATTCGAACCCGGGACTTACAACATGCAAGCCTAGCCCTCTTACAACTGAGCTACCTGGCTTCCTCATCTTTTCACTATCAATTTAAAACCACCTCTTGTTTATAATTTTGTTTTTCTTGTCTTCCTGTCCCCCGTTTTCTAACTTTGTACGTAAAAGTCACAACTTTTTAGCGTTTTATTCAGGTCTAAAATGTTCAGAAATTTTATAAGAAATGTTTGCAGATTTTCTTAAATATTTCCGGTATTTTGTTCATCGCATGGGCAAACTTAGAATTTATTAAATAAGTTTTCAGGAATTTTCTAAAACATCAGTAGGTTTCGAACTTGGTAATTTTAAAGGAATTTTCCAATAATTGAAGCATATTTTACGAATTAGCAATATACATGAGTAATATTTCATAAATAAAACTTAGAAAAAGAAACTTCACCACCAAAAATATTTTTTCAAGATTTATTAGTTTTAAAGATTTGGTCCCTTAGAAGAATAGAAAATTATTTTTTATAAATAGATTTGCTGGTTTTTCATTTTTAAATTCCTTAAACATTTGAATTTTGAGTTGGTCGGCGTTAATTCGGGCGAATTAAAAATTTTATTACGTAATTTTAAGTTACAAGGATTCTTTTTTGTCAAAATTTTGTAACGTAACCAAAGTTAGTTTTGTATTTTTTATTTAATTAGTTGTGATTTTACATTTTTGTGTTAAGTTATAACTGATTAAAAATTTATATTTTGCCGTAAATCATTTTTAAGAATATCCGCTTTACGAATTTATAACAATATTTTACATTCAAGTAATTGATAAGCTAATTTTTTAATTACCCAACAATCTCCGCTTTTTTTGTTTGGCAAATTAATCAAAACAAAATTGTACGACTTTTACTTTTATTTCGTGCTTATTCGTTCTATTCTTAAAATAATTCACTTAGTTTGACTCAGTAAAATTTCAAAGTTGATGTAAAAACTTTTATTCTAAAACCGTAAATCTCACCTAGAAACAAACCTAAACGATAAATCGAAAAGGGTACGGAAATAAACGACTATTCAATAAACGCTATCGGTTAGCTGTCTTTAAAAACAAGTTCCATTTGCATTTGGTTTCTTATCTGAGTAGTTTTTTGTATAACTACACACTAAGACATAGACTTTCTGACACTAATGGCCATAATGACAACCTAAATAATTACTATTCTACCAGATAAAATTTTAAATATAATAATTAGGAATTTAAACAAATTCTGCCAAGATTGTTTTAATTAGTATTGGTAATTTAATTAAATTATTTATCTAGATTGGCCTTACCAAATTAGAAGGTGTTAGTTGATTTCTGCGTCCTCTGTAGGGAAACTAATTACCTTTAGTCCTATTTTTTTTACAAACGACACAAAGGACGTAACTGAAAGAAGACATTACAGAGACGTTTGATTTTAAGTAGGCATTTTAAAATAAATTCATACGCAGAAAGACATTAAAACTGTTGAAATAATTAATACATTAACAGTATGCTTGGGCATCAGTGCCCTCTGTCTTTTCGAACGTGAAGACTTCCTTTGATTATGCTTTAATTTGACTGAAAAACACCAGAAAGAAAAATTGGGGCAGCTTGCGGCATTAAAATCAAACAGGAAGCTTCTAAGTTTGTGCATCTGTTATTAAAAGATGAAATCAAAAATGCATTGGCAGTATGCTTTCAGATCAGTGCTCTCCCTTCAAAAGTGACTATTCTTTAATTTGTCTGAAAAATACCAGAAAGAAAAAATTGACGCATTTTTCAGAATTAATAATTAAACATGAAGCTTCTGATTTTATGCATCTGTTATTAAAAGATTATTAAATCAAAAGTCTCTTTAAAACCGAAAACTTCCTTTGATTATTTTTTAATTTAACCGAAAAGTACCAGAAAGCAAGATTGAGACAACTTGGAGTATTAAATATGAAACACGAATTTCTATTATTAAAGGAAGAAAATGCAAAACCGTATCGGTAGCATGCATTGATATCAGCACCCCCTGTCTAGTCTTCTCCAAAATCAAATATCTAATTATTATTTATCTGAAAAGTAAAATTACACAAGAAAGTTGTTTCTATATAGGGTGATTCAAAAGTATTGTCATTAAATTAAATGGGTATATGCTGACCCCAATAGAACTACATTACAGCAAAAATTTAAAGCTTATCGAGATTTTTGTTTATTTTAAATTTTGTTATACACTTTTGAGAACCGCTGGCTAATATGCATTTAAAAAGCCTGCAATAGAAATTTGACCTCGCAAAAATAAATGAAACATCACACAATTATGTAATTTACAGGTTTCACTTCCCTCTCGCATTTTTTCAGTCTTGAGACTGGCAGTAAACAATTATTGGCATGTATAAAAAGTGATATAGAAAAAATTGTTGTAAAAATAGAGAAACATGACTTACGGAAAATGTTAAAATGTTCGTCCATTAATTCCTACACAAACACAAATACACGCAGAACACAAACAAAACAAAATAAGGACAATAACATCAATTAATTCAGTTGTTAGAAGGTTGACCTTCCATTAAAACGTTCGATGAATGCACTTTGAAAGAATGTACTGATATTAACCTGCTTACGTACACAATTCGTCTGTATCAGTATCAACAACAAGGGCGTTTGATAAATTTAAATCCCAGTGACCACCAAACAATTTTTGTGTTGATCTTTCTAATTTTTTTCAGAGTTTACCGTTTATTTGCGACACATGGTTTATTGCGAAAAGTTGTTCTATTTGATATGCTCTACCTACCCTTAAAATTAATGACAATACCTTTGAATCACCATGTACATACTTAAGTTAAGTAACCAGCAAATACATATATAAAGTTCTTGCAGTAATTTTATGAGCGCCATCTATCATCTCAAAACGTAAATTTTCTGCAGAGTTAAATTTAACATTAAAGCTTCTCGCAAATTTCAAATAAGGAAGCACTCAAGTAAATTTAGAAACTTAACGTGCTAAAGACTCCCTCAGTAGGCATTTCACAAACAGTAAAGCCACTAATTTTCAACTATACTGCGCCATAATTCGATGTTAATACTACAATTTGAATTTATTGCCCTAATAATGTTGCAACCGCGATTGTAACTCATAACGTAAGCTTTTGTAAAATAATCGCGTGGTATCGTTAAAGCTGTGAAATTGTAAAACTACAACTAGTTTGCTAATTTAATTAATTTTTATTATCAGTTTAAAATTCCTGCACTTAAATGGTTGAGTGGGTGTGAAAGGCAGGGTTTTTAAAAATAGAGCCGTCTTAATGGTATAGCCTACAGCTATTTAAATCGATGGTTTTCTTTAAAGGTGCAGTATTACCTTGGATTATAAATATTTCAACAACTCGTTTTATATGTTATTTTTGGTAAATCGTGCAGATTAACGAGTTAAATTTGTTAATTTTGTGTGATAGATAAGTGTGGATATTACGGTGTTGAAAACTTTTTATATGTAAATTACAAATTAAAAAATTAATTTCTTGTCCAACGATTTTTATAGTTCTGATTCATAAGGCAGATGATTGGTTTGCCTTTTTAGGAATTTCCTGCATTTTAAATGACAACATTAGCGGACCGAACATTTTTATCGGCTATTAAATATTTGCAACTTAACTATCGGGAAATTTATTTGTTTGTTATAAACGGACGTAATTTTGTGTTTTGACAACTTAATAGCTATGTATTTATACTCCTTCCTGTAAAGTATTTCTTCTTTTTTAAATTTACTTTTTACATTCACCAGCAATCGCAAATACAAAGTCTTCTATAAATTAGTTGAAATTAAATGAATAAATGTGTTTGATACAATTTCTGTAAAATCGCTTAGTGAATGCTACTTTGTGTAATAGGTTGCTGCCAAACCCTTTTAGAAGAATAATTCGATGTATTCATAATATAAAATTCCGCAATTACATAAAAATATAAATCATACGTGGGTCGTTTGAAAAGTAAGGTAAATGAAAAAGAAAATGCGAATAAACTTTACCAGCTTGTATTTATTTTTCAACATAATCTCTATTGAGCTCGACACATTTTGCTCAACGATTCCAAAGCCACAAAGCCAGTATACTGTTTTTAGTTTTTATGAAATGATTTCTCCTGGTCTGTAAAATAGCTGTTCATTATTGTCGGAAAATCGTTGTCTTTCGACCATCTTTTGAGGTTCGGGAACAAATGGAAGTCAGGCGGGGCTAAATCACTTGAGTAGATTACACGTCAAACATCCAGACGAAATGTCCATTCGAACACGCCTTTGCTCTAAAGTCGGCAAACACGGCACCCATCGCCCACAAAGCTTTTGCATGTCCAAATAAATGTTTATGTAAAATATTATGACCCCGTTCGGTTCAGATCCCTGCCATCTCTGCTAGTTCCCTGATCTTCAGTCTTTGGTCACTCAAAACTATTTTGTGGGTCTTAGTCGCCATATTACTTGGGTGTCCGCTGCGCTGTTCATCCTCGGTACACGTTGGGCCACGTCAACAATCCACAAATGTATGGTCTTAAATGAAGTGGAAAACTCGCCGAGGACACGACCTAGATTACTTTTTATTTGGGTTGCCGTTTTCCTCTTCAAAAAATGAAATTTTCCCGGTACGAATTTCCTTTCTGGTCATCATTTTTGAATATGCTTGCATTTCGCGTAACCAAACAATAACCCCACAATGCAATGAGCTGAAACTCACCAAGGGCTCATTTGTTTTAATATAGGATTTCCTATTAAATAATTTTTAGATTTTTGAATATTTTAGTAATTATTCACATTTTTCTATAATTTTTAAATTCTCGTAAATAAAAACTGACAATATTTTGTAACTTTCCTTGTTTTTTTTTTTTTGATGTTTCAAGAATTTATTTAAATTTTCGTTTTCCGAAACTTATATGGTAAGCTGCGATTAATTAGCAATTTTCTTAAAGATTTTCTAGAATTTCGAATGGAAAAAACGAAATAAATAATGAAGAATGCCAGATTTTGTTTGAAGCCGTTCCAATGATAATTTCGAAATTTTAGGGATACAGTTGCGCGGTTTAAAGATTCTTTGTGTGTTTTACCTTTCATTTCAGATATTCATTGAGGAAAATTAAAGAAAAGCATTATTTCCGTTATGTTTTGGGATAGGATTTCCTATCAAACAATTTTTAAGTTTTAGGGGATTTTTCTAATTATTCATATTTTTCTAAAATTTGTAATTCCCGTAAATGTAATTTTTCCTCGTTCTTTTTTGTAGATAAAAGCAACTCATCATATTTGCCGAAATTTTCAAGAAATGTATGAATATTTAAAAAAAAATTTCGTTTTTCATCCTTCATTTCAGATATTCATCAAGAAAATTCCAGTCGTTTTAAATTCCCCCATTTTTTTTTTTCGTTCTGCTGTGGGACAGAATTTCCTCAAGCAATTTTTAATTTTTACGAAATTTCCTCAAACTTTTCTATTTTTATTAAATCAATCAATCAATCAATCAATCATAAATTTAACCTCTAATTTGGTAAAGTGTAATTAATTAACAACTTTGTTAATGTTTTTAGTGGAAGAAACTTTAAATAACTTTGAAAATGATAATTTCGAAATATTTAGGATGCGGGCGAATGCTTTAACCTTCGGATGGCCAGGTGGGGTGACAATGGGGTGACTTTGTCACCCCAGCACTCGTTTTTCTGTTATATTTCCCTGAGTTTTCGAAATTGCAGTTTGGTGATTTTTTTAGCTGTGTTTTTCACCTTCCTATTCATTATAGTAAACTTAATTATTTTCCAAATCAAGACACTTAGTCGAAAAAAATTTTTTTTGTTGATTGGGGTGAGTTAGTAACCCCACGTGAACCATGTGACTATAGCGAAAACAAAAATATGTACCTCATGTAACGAACAAGGAAATTAAATAACTTTTAGTAACTGATCTGCGTACTTATATGCTTGTTTCATTTAGTTAATTGCATTTGTTTGATTCTCTATATTTAAAAAAATACATTGATATAGCATTGTACCGTTTTCTTGTATTCCAGCCAATATTTACTTTCATTTACTATTGTGTTGTGCATGTACTTCTAGATAAGGTGTTTTTTGTTCTAATAAATAATTTTTGAAACATTCCTCACGTTTTACTATGTGCAAGTACTCTAAAAACGCAAAAAACGTATGCGGTGACTTAGTCACCCCACCTGGTCTTTAGTGTTTTACATTTGCATCTGGCCATCCGAAGGTTAAAAAATCTGATTGTGTTTTTGCTCTGCATTTCAGATATTCGTTAAGGAAAATCGAGTTTTTAAAAAGTTAGTTTAAGATCCCTAAATTGTTTTCGTTCCGCTTTAGGATAGGATTTCCTGTTAAACAATTTTTAGATTGTTTGGCGCGTATTTTGTGGCTCTTTTTTAGATATTTCAAAGAATTTTTCAAACATTCTCCCAAGCTTTTAGTTTAGTAACTCAAATTATATTATTTATCAAAATTTCGCAAAGAACAAATTTTGTTTTAAACTTTCGGGGTGATAATTTCGAAATTGTAAGAAAATGTCTTGAATATTTTAAAAACCCTTTTTGTTTCCTTAACTCTTCATTCATCCTATTTGGATTTATGTTCAGCAACATTTTTTTTACTTTTAGGGATTTTGACACAAAAATATATGAACATCTTGCGTCTCGATGAAATTCCTAATTTCCCGGAAACTTTTAAAGTAGTTTTCAAAACTTTCATTTCTTTATATACTAACAATTCTGCAAGATTGCTGATTGCTCCCATTGTATATGAAATAATCATAATTTTTTCAAAATAAACAATTGTTGAAATAACCCCATTTTCAGCTTTTCTGAATTTCGAAACAATTTTGGATTCCCTAACGAAATGTTTTCTGAATGCTTGTTGTGGCGAATTATATTATTTCCAGATACCCACGAAATTCCTAAAGAAATACTGGAAATAATCAACACTTATTCGAATTATCTATCAAAGTTTCTTTTCTTACTGCTCCTTTGAATGTTAAAAAGCAAAGTAAGAAGGGCCCTTCATTTAAATTCTGAACATTTCCTCGATTACCATACAAAAACAGACTTTTAACCGTTGTGTAATGCCGAAACAAACTTTATCCATTGTCATAGTGTTAAAATTCCCATTGTTACAATCCATTTTAACTAAAAGCCACGCTGAATGCTAAAATAAAAATTACCCGAAGAAATTTCCTTCATTTGATCCAATACTGAATAATTCCTCTTTGTGATTTTGAACATAATAGCCTTTATTACAACATCAAAGCATTTAGGAATTTATGTTCATTCATAAATATTCCGGGAACGCAAAGGAATTTATTTAATGGAAATATATTTTACCAAGAACGCATTTCCACCAAATCGATATTTTCTTTGAACTTTATTTTTAGTATCATAATACGTAAATTGAATTGCCGCGAAAATTCTTAGAAGAAAACTTAATTAAAGATTCCGTCCGGCAACTTTGTAATTCATTGCAGACTACGAAAGCTTGAGATGCCATTATAGCGAACACGTTATTATTTTAAAAACAGAGCGGAATCGGGGGAGAATTTTCCTTTGCTTGGAGTGCACATAAATAACATTGTTGATAGTAGTTTCAGTTTTATGGCTTTATTTACGAGACTTTTGTTTCGAATTTTTTTGAAATATTGGTGGCAGTTTGGCTTGAAACTTTGTTTAAATGTCTTTAGTTTGAAATGGGAGTTAAATTGGTAGGAAGTTACAGCTAGAAAGTTGTAGAGTTCGTCAATATTGAAAAGTTTTTGTTAAATAAATGGCTTTCCATACGTGCTAGTTAAGGCTTTATAATTAACTCGCCAAGACGTAAATTTCAAGCTTACTTTATGGAATTATTTCTTCATATGTAGTCTATTGGCCTACCCTCATTAATCGTTTATTTATATTAGGGATAGTCATGGTACTGAAATAACACTTTCACTTTCAAATTATTTGCATTAAATATCCATCAAATGAGTTACTTAAAGGCTTTATTTAAATTTAGTAATTAGTTTAAATGGCTCTTTCCTAAATCTCAGCAAGGAAACTACATGGAGACCTAGCTTCCTGTAACTATTGGTTCGTAAATAGACCAGGATTAGTCTTACCAAGGCAGATTTAATATATTTGTATTTCGTAAATGTTGAAAATTATTGTGGTATCTCTTGTTGTACACAAAGCGTTAGAATGCGAATTTGGATGAGACCAATCTAACAAGACAGTTCAACAAATGCACTCCTCCTAACCCACCGTCCTCTTTTTCACAATCACCACCATCAGCACCAAAATCACCATCACATCCTTCTTTCCTCCCTTATCATTGTTACTACTAACCTCTTGTTATCTATGGTTGAATATGGATCTTTCTTTTTTTGAGGGTTTGTATCTAATTTGCGCAATGCGATGCCATTTCCTTCCTGCCACCTTTCTAATGTCATCCACCCATCATATCGGTGGTTTTCCTATGCTCCTTCGTCCCTTTCTGGGTTTCCAATGTATTACTTTCCTTGCCCACCTTTCGTTCGATATTCTTATTATACCTTTACTTCAAAACAATTTTTGTTTGGTTGCGCGTTCTACTACTACTACTACTACTACTACTAACTTTTTGTCTCCAGTCTGTAGTTCATTTCATTCTCTTCTTCATTTTTCCCCTTCCTTGCCCGCTTTATCATCAAGAACCTTCTGTCATTCATCGTTGAACATAGATCTCCCCCTTTTCTTTTATATTCGTCTCCAATTTGAAAATCACCGTTTCAGCTTATCCTACTATCGTTCTATAGTTGGAGAAAATCGAAGCTGACGATTTTCGTATTAGCTACTTCCGAGAAAGCGCTAGCTAAAGATACGCCTTCGTTTTCTCCAACTATAATGCCATCTACCCATCGAAATGTGGGATCTTCCTCCGCTGCTTCGTCTTTCGCAAGGTTTCCATTTAATTAATTTTTGCCCACTTTTGTCTGTCGAATTTTTCATATTTTTTTGTTTGTTTAGTTACGTGTTCAGCAGTCAGTTCAGTCAATCTATTCCATTGGTTTTCCATCTGGTATTCGTATGGCGAACCTTTTTTTTCGTCAGTTTTTGGTGTTCTCTTGTAATTATTTTTTAAGTAAAAGTTGCCGTTTCCACTTCATATCTGAGCACCCGACGAATACAAGTATTAAAGGCTTTTACCTTCTGATTTTTTCATTGCGGTAGGTTTTGAGTATTTCTTGCACCGCGGCCTAAGAGACCTATTATGTTCCCCAATGTACAATATTTTCTTCACACAGGTAAGCCTTGTTCTTGATTTAACCTTTGAGGTTCGAGTTCCGAATCCCCAAAGCAGTAGCAGTGTAATCTATTGTCTTAGGCCAGTTGTATGAGCTTGCCATGACACTCATGTATGAGTTTAGAGGTAAAGATGCATGTAGGTAATGCGGTAATTCCTTAAGCGCAGCTTGACTATTTGTAATGATATAGATCTGCCTATTTATATAGAACATCCGCAGCATGATCTGAGGACATGTGAGTATCGCTATTATTTCAGCTTGGAACAGAGTGGCTAGGCTGCCCAGGTTTAAGCTAACGCTGTACTCTGTTTCAGGTACGGCAATGCCTATTCCGGTTCCGTTTTCAGTTCTGGACCAATCTGTGTACCACATATCGTTTTTTCTTTGCTTCCGTTATGGTATGACCACTTTCAGTGTTTTCTGAAGTCAGAGGTCGGTATGATTTTACCGCGTGCATCCCGAATTCAGTCGTTTTTAGCCGGTATGCCCCTATTCTCGGCTCCGCCTTTACCACAAGATGCAGAGGGTTTAGTAGAGCTTCCTGCGCCGCTTTTGTAATGCCTAAACATGCTGAGCGTTGTAGTCTGCTCAGCTTTATTCTGTTCTCTGTGTTGTAAGCTTTATGCCACCATACCAGAGATGCATAGGGGGTGTGGTTACAATCACTTTTTCATAAAGCTGGTGAACCATGCTTGGCTTTAGCCCCTACGTTTTTCCAAACATTTGCTTACAGGTAAAGAAAGCCCCGATAGCTTTGTTTGTTACAGTATCTAGAAGGAGTCTGTAGTAGGACAATTTGGTGTCAAGAGTGGCTCCCAGGTATTTCACTGTTTTATCCATCCGTATGTTTTGTCCAAATATCATTGGTGTTCTGATGTTTTTATGTTCTTGTAAAGACCATTAGGGCACATTCCTCTGGATTTACCAAGAGATTTTCTTTACGACACCATCTTTCAGTGGTTTTCAATGCAACTTGTCCTTACAGCTATCGTTTCTTGTAACTTCCCATTGATTAGTATGGTAATATCATCAGCATAGCTTTAAGCGTAAAAGCTTTTCTTCTCTAATTCCCATAAGAGATCATCCACCACAAAGCATCACGTCATGGTTATTTCATTTAATAGTTATTGTTTCTTTTTCTCATGTCCATACTTTTACATAATTTACATAATTACAAGGTTACTTTTCCCTTCATTCAATTGAGATGATTAAATTTAAAATTCTCCTTGATTTTTTGCCATCAATACGTACGTCGTCCTCATACCTTAAGCAGTTTATATATTGGTCATCTAAGTTCACGCCTGGTCCAAGTTTTTTTTAATGAATTTTGGTAGTACATATTTTGCTCCGCTTTCTTCTGAATGTAACTATTCCGTAGATTAACAGATCTTCTTAAGTTTCTTGTATTTTCATGCTTTTTAAAATTTTTCTAGATACTTTTTACAATTTTTCCAAAATTTCTGAATTTCTCCAACTGAATGTAACCTCTCCCAAACAAAAACTGTTTAAGGTTCTTTCCATCGATTTGTTTTCTTGGCCTTTTTGATTAACAATGGCCGATAGACCCAAGATTCTTTTTTCATCCTTGCTTTTCCTTATGCTTGTTAGGGTACTAGTTATGGGGCTTTCACTATTGTTTTCAAACCTTTACTATTTTGTGCCATTCTTCTTAATCTTCCATTACTGTTTCTTCCATCTGCCTTCCCCAAGTTTTGTGGGTCTTCGTACATTCTTCTTGTCATCACTTTTTGTTTCTACATATATTGTTTTGTGTTTCTTCTTATGTTCATTCGTGATCAAGGCCCAATCCAGTTCTTCAAATATTTATTTTCTTTTTGTCCTTCGCAGTATATCATGCTGCCATCAACTTTGTTTTGTTGCGCAGTGTTTTGTTGTTGTTTTTTTGCAGGCATTTTAGCATCCTGAATAGCTATTACCAAATTATTATTTATATCGTTTGTAGTTTCCTCTTTATTTTTATCTATTAATTGGTTTTCTAATGGTATTTCGGTACTTACTCTTCGTATGCCAGTATATCCATTAGTCTTTCTACATCATTACGCTTTTTTATAATATGTTGCGAATTGAATTGGTGCCTACTTAAGTGATGTATCTGTGTGTAAATATTATTTATGTAACAGATTTCATTGTTATTGAGGTTTCTCCGTCCAAAATTGCTTATCAAGTATTATCTGCAAATATAAATATAACAAAACAAACGGTTTATACATTTACACAAATATAAATGTCAGTTGGCGTTTTACTATCTGTCTACACATTAATCAATCGATTTTATTGATGCAAAACAAAATAAAATATTATGATTAACGGTGCACCTACAATTTTTAAATTTTAACAATGGAAGAGCCCGATAACATCAGTAAAAAGTAAAAACCTCAACATCAAATGGTGAGCAATAAAATTTTATTCCGAAAAATTAATAGGCCGTAAATTTAACATTAATTTTATCGTCAGAAATTGAATGATTACGTAATGAAAACCCATCTGTTTTGACATTTAAATTGAAGTATGACCTGTCAACCTAAATTTTTTAAATGAATCACCTAGAAAATCGCGGTACTAATTTAATGATGTGGATATTTGGATATGGCTCGTTAATATGGAAGGTAGATTTCCCATTCGAAAGAAAAATAATTGGCCACTTAAAAGGATTCGATAGGAAATTTTATCAGTACAGCACGGATCACAGAGGAACACCGGAGAATCCAGGCAGGGTTGTAACTTTAGTACCGAGCAGTCCTGAATCCCAAGTATGGGGTGTCGCTTATAAAATAAGGGACGAAGACGTGCAAAAAGTTGTTGACCATCTCGACTATAGAGAAAAGGGGGGCTACGAACGGATACAGGTGTTGTTCCACCCTAAATCGATGGAACTGGAACCTTTTGAAATTACAATTTACGTAGGTTGGAGGAATAATTTAAATTATGCAGGGGAGGCGGATGAGAATAGCATAGCTAAGCAAATTGTTAGTTGCATCGGCCCGAGTGGTTCGAATACTGAATACGTTTGTAATTTAGCGAAAGCCATGAGGGAGATTGCTCCACAAGTCGAAGATCTACATCTATTTCGTATCGAAAGAGAGGTGCTACATTTATTGAACACACATATATCCAAATAAACTTATATAACCACAGTGCAACTGTTATTTTACAGATAACTTACTGAATGTACTCTAATATAATAATTAAATTTATTTCGGTAAAGGAAACGTGTTTGCCTATTTATTTATTAAATCTAGGGTTGCGGCTTTAAAGCCTTTCACGCACACATACGCAGCGGCTGTTTCGGTTCAAAACACCGCCCCCTTGAACACTATTTAATGTTTCATGAGCGCACTTGAAGTCCCCAATCTTCTTAGTAATTTTAATGCTATAAACTGCAAAGAAAAGTATCGAAATCTGAGAATCTCTAAATAACAACAGGACATGTTCAAAATGGCAATTTATTAAAAGCTAAAACAATGAAAGAACAACGGTTAAAAAGACATTTTTCAACTAATTTATTGATCGTTTTGTCATGCATTTCCTTTTTAGTATGATGGTTGGAAGTGTTTAATATTCATCATTTATTTAACTTTCTGCTATTATAAGTGAAGATTTATGCGAAGCCTACGTTTTCTAAACCCTTCACGTAACTTCCGCGTCATATTTGGCATTCAATTTAATATATGTGCGCAAGAAGACTTGATTGTCCATAAAAGGAAACTAAAATACCCGTGTAACATATAATATAATGTCATCTATCTATGTAATCTAAATTGTTAGTCGATAACTGTTACCTGTTGAAGCACACGTTTTTTTCCCTAGATTTTCCACCAATGAAAAAAAGGTTGCTCGATGATTAAACATGAATGGTTGCTAACCGTGAAAAATAAATTTTGTAAAATGGAACAAGACGTAAAACTGAAATAAAAATAAAAAGCACCTTTTTTTGACATTCAACGCACGTAAACCTTCTGTCCTGACAAATATAAAACGGATGTCCCTGACCACCGATCAGACAAAAGCTTAAAGTTCTCTTTGTCCCTTCGGGTCAGTCGCTTCGGTCGGATTTCGATTAAAGTTCAATGGCGCATATAAATTGATGAATTCCTGTGATCACATCGATGTGGATTGCGGCACCGTTGAGCAATCCTTATCCCTTTGGTCGTTAATGCAGAAGGACGGATACGGTTTTATTACTCCCGACAGACGATGGATAACAACTCTCTCTATCAAGTTAACTATGGCCATTGTTACTGTTAATTTCTCTATTTCTTTTATTACACATGATTTATTACTTATTGCTTTCGATATCTACTCGTTAAATCTTCAGAAATTAACTATAAAATAAACATTGGGACGTAAAACCGATTGATTATATATTAGGGTAGATGTGCCAGTAGTTGCCAAAATGTGATTACTTGACACCTGTGGTACTCACTAATAAGTTTTCAGTGATAGGTAGCTACTAAAAAAGTTATAACTGCATGTAAAAGCTATATGAAAAAATGTATTATTTTCAAAATATGTTCTTTTGTTCCATAGAAACACCAGTAATTTCTTAGTGAAGCTTTTAGAACGCCGAGCATTATAAATAGACAGCACACGTGGCCACGGTTTTTCATATCGACCAAAAAATTATGAATACGAATTTATTTATTGTTCACCAAATATTATCTACCTTGAACATTTGTAATGTTATTAAAGAGAAACTATAATTTTAAGTCCTCCCCCCCCCCTCCAAAGGTGATTTTAACTTATAATAATTTTAAAATTAAGATCAGAGTACTCACTTTGTTACAGTAAATGCTGTTCGTGTTTGTTTATTTAAACAGCGATGTAGAGGCTTGTGAAGGCCAAGCTATTTAAACACGCATCGACTGCTTTAATCATGTAGCACTACCTATATTTTTTTCACATCCAGGTGGTCTACTTAAAACCTTTCGCGCTCTCAAATTCAACGTTTTAAATGGGCACCCTGTATAAGTGAGATTAAAAAGAAAAGCTGTACTTTAACAGTTTTGCATGCCAACTCGTTGAGTTAACCTTATACATTACAGCTTTTACATAATCAACTGCATTTTTGCTTAAATAATTATTAGGTTTTGTTCACAGTACATTGCAAAAGGAAATAAAAACTGAAACGTTTAATAATTAATAATAATATTTTTTTCTGGGGTGCTCTAAAAAGTCGCCACTTAAGTTCCTAAGTTTTCAAAACTATAGTAGTGAGAAAAGAATGTCCGACTCTGCACATGAGTATAGGTATAGGCTGTTAAACATTATTTCTGAACCCTGTTGCACAATTATAGCAACTTAATATTAGTCTTACCTTTACCCTAACCTTAAGCTTCAGACATGCCTTGATTCTGAAGGGAATTCTAATACCTCCTCTTCCTCTCTGACTTGTTAAACATTAAAATTCTAGAATATGCAATAAAACAAAAGTTTTACTGAATTTACAATTTACTTACAAATTTCTAAGGTTACATTAATCAGAATCTTATCTGACCTTTTTGATAGGGTAGCAATGCAAACGTTGATAATTGTGCCAAGATTTCGGTTTTTGGCGACTGCAATAAAAGTTTGTCTATTGAGTGAGAGTTAGGCTTGCGGTTCCAAAGATCTCCACAAATGTTGATTGCTAACTAACCATGTACAATTTTGTCAGTTCAGCGGGTTTATACCCCTTGTAAGGTTTAATCTTGTAAAGAGAACGTGCTTTCAGATTTTGTGCATTAAAAATTTCACCTAACGTCGGCAAGGATTGAACCCAACCCACGTTTCGTTTACAAGGCTTGCTAATCATCTACACCACCGAAGCTGGTATACAGGGAATTTTTCTTTTTAGTATACATATGCCCCATGTATACTTTTACAATAAACGCAATATGTAGACAACCAACTATACACTATAAACGTCACGTCACGTGGTGCATAAAGGTTATGTTTCATGTTTGTAAATAAAAAATAAATCAAAATTAGTGGAATATCAAAATAATGTTAATTCGACGATTATTCTAAAACATAAAATATCAACGATACGAAACAGAAAGGAAAATAAAAACAGCAACAGTTAAAGACTAACTTCTTGACATTAACTTAATTTGATGATTTAAAAAATTAGCATGCTTTGGCAAAAATCATCAAATTAAGTTAATGTCAAAAAATTAGTCTTTAGTGTTGCTGTTTTTATTTTCCTTTCTGTTTCGTATTGTTGATATTTTGTTTTAGAATAATCGTTGAATTAAAATTATTTTGATATTCCACTAATTTTGATTTATTTTTATTTACAAACATGAAACATAACCTCTACGCACCACATGACGTGACGTTTATAGTGTATAGTTGGTTGCCTACATATTGCGTTTATTGTAAAAGTATACATAGGGCATATGTATACTAAAAAGAAAAATTCCCTGTATAGGAGCACAGTCATCGCAAAAAGGTAGCAATACTGCAGCGCTTTAAAGGCTTTTTCAAACCAATGTCTTTAAATTAAAATCAGCTTTGTCAAATAATAATAATAAGAAAAATGTTGCTAACTTTTAAAAAGGGTTAACAATCTTAGTACAAAAATTTGATATAAACAAAAACCATATTTATCGCCCAATTAACGAATATTACAAAGACGAAAAATGCATATCGCGTAAAAAAATCATAGTTAACGATAACTGTATAACCTCAACAAAGCTATCTTAACAAGGAATCATTAAACTAGAACCTTGTTAGCGTAAAATTTAAAAAACCTTTAACGATTTGTGTAGTGAGAGGTTAATTGTGTTGTAAAAATATTCAGATAGCTGATAAGGCCTATATTTATAAAGAGAAAATGCAAAGATTTATTGTTCTATCTGGAAAGTAGGTTCTTCATTGTCGCTGGCTGTTGACATTTATAAATTAAAAGGTTTAATAGCGCCTACTCGTTCGTTGTCTTTATTTATGTCAATGCGTTACTGGATAATAAAATGGCGTTTCGTTTCACTTCAGTGGTGTAAAGGTCGTAAATTACTTCGAAATTAGCACGATTAAGAAATTAAATGTTTTAATTAAACACCTAAGTAAAAAGAGGTTTTAACACGATAATATTTATAATAATTATAAATTTATAGAAACAAAAGTAAAAGCTGTTTCTGATTACCTTTGGGGAAGTCATATTTTTAAGCAAGGTTGCCGATTTTTTAATATTGGGAGAACTTTTGGAATTTGCTTGTGGCCATTAGAATTATCAAGTTTGTTCAAAGAATTTTGATGGGATTCAATCTTCAACCGTAAGTAAAGGAATACATTTTAATTAATATATTAATTGAAGTATTTTGATTTAAAGTTAAACCTTTTATGAATTTAATGGAAAAGTCGTGCAGTTTGATAGTACAGAAAGCTTCTGAGCTTGCCCATTGAACAGCAAAAGCTATTTAGATATAACACAGAACTCGAAGTGCTTATTTGCTTTATCTTGACAGGATGGAATGGTTTGGCTCTACCCTCTATCAAGTAACTTTAACCCATAATACTTGAACTATAATCGTATTAGTAGAATGAATCACTCTATTTAATTAAGAAGTTTTATCCTGAATTACAAACTTTACTAATAAATTTGCTCAATATTTTTGGTGATTCGAAAAGTATTTGTAAGAAAAACGTATACAATTATCCTACAATATTAGAAAGCAAAGGTTCAGGTATGCAAATTAAAGACGTAATGAAGATCACGTAGAAGGTTAAAATAATAACAATTCGCGACTTTTTAAAAGATGGTTTTATAAAACCGCAAACCACAGATCGTGTTGCATTTACCAGTTAGGTTTACATCACTGTCATAATTTTTTTTGAGGAATTAAGTATGAGATTATTGGCACCATTTTTAAAAAGATCGATTAGTGAGCGATCACTTATTGTGCTTCATGTGTTGGCCTTTATTTGTTTACAGCAAAAATGTATTAGGTACTACAAATATTTACAAATCCTCAAGGTAATTAAATTAAGGTTAACTAACCCTGACTAAATTTTTTCCAAAACACTAACGAGTTGTACAAGACAATACAACTATTTTAATGAAATTATACGACCCTAATGCAGGGGATTCTAATCTGACTACGTTCTGGTTTCGTTCACACATTTTTGATAATATCTCAAGTATGTAGAACGTTCGTATTCAGATCCTGAGAGAACTAATTACAATGCTATTTTATACCTTGAAAAACCTATTTTGTACTAATTTACCGAGGGGCATTTCCATGTAAAAAAATAGGAAAATAAAAAATATTAAAACTAACAGACAGTAAATGAAAAATCGTTTCCATTGTCAGAAATTGTAATTAACGTAGGCGTAGATTTGTGTGTATAATACCGGTATTACGATTATCTGTAGGTTTATCTTCACACTACAAAGTTATAAAAATTGTTTGGATTAAAAGACCGTAGAGAAGGCTGCCATATAACATTGACCCAATTATATCATTGTGTAAAGATCGTAAAGTGATATGATAATCCTTTTACGTTTTTCTTTTTTTTATATTAAGAAAATCCCAGTTTTTGAGGATTATGATTTATTACAAGTAAACTTTACATTTGTTGCAGTTGTATAGTTCTGCCTAACCTAGCTTAGTTTAGCTTAGGCCCGGTAAAATTCTAGTCGGGTAGTGCCAATCAGTATAGTAGTTGACGCGCATTGAAATCCCTGGTACCCGCAAGCCTTGATTTCGCCCAAATAAATAAATGTAAAGGTATCGGCACTAATTCTCTGTGAGGTGGTAAGCACCACGCCTTCAACAACCCCCTACCTTTCCTGCTCCACGACTGTGTTTCGGTTGCTAATTGGTTTTAGTGACTGAGTAGGCCACCCGCCGTGCATCCGCCTCGGGTTTGACCCCGAGACCGCACCACCGCACTGCGGTCGAATGCTTTAACCACTCGACCAGTCCACTGTTAACCTGAGATTATATTATATATTCTTCATGATTTTCCAGTTAAGCATTGTAAATTTCACAAATTGAAGTGTCGATTTTTTTATTACATTGCAGATAAAGAGATAACTGAAGGATTTAAAAATTTTAGCTCGAACTCTAAAAACTAATCAAAGGCGCTAACTGTACAGAACGCATATGACTCCTTAAAGTGTAAAAGCTACCAAATACGAACGAAGAATTTCTTTATTATCTTTGTGTAACGAGCAATTTGTTAAGAGTTTATTTAACGTTGACTCTACATTGAAATGTTGAATTCTACTTAGAGATAATTACTAAAAGCGTACGTTTATAGTATTTCTTAAACCGAAACTATTTGCTTTAATATTTAATAAAGAATCCTAAAGACTTTTAATAAATTTCAGTTTTTTTGGAATTTTAATCTTCAGTTTAACATGAAAAGAAGCTAGAAAAATTATTAAAAACTACTCAATTTTAGCAAAGAATCAGAGGAAGTCTGATTTTTAAAAATTTTGAGTGGTTGGTTTCAGAAATTAGATAGGAACATTTTGTATTTTGAAACTTTAGATTTTAAATTTTGGCTTTAATGGTTTAAATTATAACATTAAATTTCAAATAAAAAGCTTTGAACAATCAAAATTTGATTTTTAACCCAGAATTTTGGTTGTTCCGAACTTAAGGTTTAGAAACTCGCAGCCCTATTTCTTAAAATTTTGAATCTAATTTTGATGTTTAAATAAAAAAAATTGAAATTGAAAACTTCAATTTATAAAAATCGTCCTTTTTCAGATTGGAAATTTAATTGAAACATATCAAAGCTTCTTCATGAATTCACGTTTTCTGTTTATTTTACTTCATTTTTTTATTTTTATCAGTCCCAGATACGTACTGAATGAAAATAAAAGATTATTTACATAATGTATTAAATCGTCTTATGGAAATTTAAAACCTTGAATTTCTTTCATATCATAATTCTAAGTTTATAAATTACACTGACTGAATTGGATATATGTAAATTCAATGTATCATTAATCAATTAATTCTTACTTAACTAGATTTCCCCAGATTTTCTGATCATTTTATTTATTAATATTCGTAACGTTTTAAATCTGATGTGTAATTCAAATTTTGAAAATCATCAAAATTCAATTAGCACCACTTTATACTTATACAAGCAACATGGTCTAAAAAATAAATAAAACTATGATTTAAACTTCCAATTTTCGTACTAACAAGTATGTAAGTTTAAGTCTTGTGATATTCATTTCGTTACAATGAAACAAATTCTAATGCAAAAAGCTTGAAACCTGTTAATACCTATCAGAATCTAATATTGAATTTAAATCCATTACCTACAAACAAAACACCCAGTAAATCTTGCAATTAGTTAAACGTTTAGGGCTAAAATTACAAAAAGTGTATACCACTAAGGTATTAAAGCCTGTTCTATCCCACTCTGATTATTACTTGTACTTGCTTTATTTACTTACATTGTTTAAAACCTATATATTTATTTTTGTTTCAGGTGAGTTACAGATTTCATCTTTAAGTAAATTAAATAGCCAGAAATTAGGTAAGTTTCCCAGTATTTCGTTAATAGAACAAAATTCAACTCGTTCACTTACTTTTCATTTTCATGTACTTCACATTCTGTTAATATTAAGCCACCCATATTTTTCAATGTCCAAATGCAAGCATTTAAGTTTAAACTTAAAACTAAGTGTCGTTTTAACAATTTCCCTATTATCATTAACTTCTTAACAAAACACCTATTGTCCTTTTAAAGGATTTTTCAATCACGAATGAATTTCATTTTAAGCTTGAATTTCGCTTAAAATTAAATATTCGTTGTAAATTTTTGGAAATTAAAAGAATTAGTATTGAATCGTACGGTTCAAAATCTGAGTTTAAAATTCTGAATTAGAATATTGAATTTTATGCCCAGAATATTGATTTTAAGGCTCGGAATTTCGAATTTAAAAACTTCATTTCCAAATTCCAAATTTTGATCTTCTGATTTATATGTCGAAACTATGAACTTAGAAAATAAGAATTTTATCCCCTGAAGCGAAAATTACAACCATTTTATATCAAAAAATTCAAGAAAATTTGTTTAATTTTTCTGTCAATTTGACACCATGTTAATAAACTGACGGAAACATCAACAAGAAAAACTTATTTCATAGAAACCCTTTGAAGCCAGAATTGAAACAGTTATAATTAGAGAGGAAGGGTTTTTATGTCAAACAATCGAAATTTTGAAATTTCAAAGAAAATTCAAGTCGAACTTTAAAAGCATCTTTGATTGATTACATTTATTTATTTATCTGTATTTTGCAAATTTCAAATTTAAAGAAAAATTGTCAACAGAACATATCCAGGTTTTATTTTCAAAAACAAGAAAGAGGTAAAAAAACTTTCATTCTAAAACGAGGCTGAATTTGATGTTTAAAGTTATCTCTCGCGTTTTACATTTTTAAGATTGGGCCATCTAAAGTGTCTGTAATTAATTAGCCTAAATCTGCTTTACAACAGTGGCGGATAACGAGAAAGCTATAAAGAATTGCAACTTCCTTCGCGAGTTTTTGTAATAGTAATAGCATTTCCTTGTGCTACTCGATGAAACTATCAAATCCCAATCGGTTCCATTTAAAGCCTATATTTTTATATCCTGTTCAATTTGTTACGAAGTGAATTGGGTTAATTATTGATATTAAATTAATAAATATTAAATCATGTCTTCGTCAGACTGGTCTTACGTAAAGGCTTGTAGTTTGTTCAAAATTCTTTTGATGCGGAAAATATTTTGTTGCAAGACTGATAACTGAAGCCAGTTATTTGAATTTTTTCAACAAGTAATTGCCAAATTAATTAACTTGCCTACCCCATAGTAATATTTCCTAAGATTAAAAAAACTAAATTAAAATGCCAGATAAATCAAAGCGCCATAACATTTAAATTCCTAATTAAAAAAATTGAAAATCAGTGCCTTATTCGCTTGATTATTTTAAATAATATAGCAAAAGGAAGAATTTTGGGCAATTATTCCGTCGCGAAAAAATTATTCCATTCCAAATATAAAACTTTTTATAAATTTATTGAGTTATGCGTTATCTAGTAATTAACCAATATTAGTTCTTTTTTATGTCTTGCGACGTCAACTGGTGGGTCATTAGTTGCATGGTCCCTCATTCTATTAACTTTACTGCATGAATTTTACTTCGTATTTGTTAAAATACGGGTACTTTTCAAACTACGAGGAAACTTTAATAGATGCGAAAACCATTATTGGTTTTATACCATCAAATCCAAATCGAATGCCTATATTCTTAACTTTTAAAGGATTTAGGTGATTACATTCTCAGCTCTTTAATGTATTTTATACGACTACTCGCTCAAGACTGGATACCTCGGAAACGTTGTATTCCCGTGAGTGTGGGGGACCCATACACTACCTGATTTGTATGCTTATCAGCAATTCGTTATGCAAATGAAATGTGTTGAAATAACTGCAGCGACAAGACTGGTATGTTTCATGGTATTCGTATTACACATCAAAGGAGGAACCCTACGGGACTAAGGCGGGCTTTTGCATCGCGTCTTGTGTTAATAATTGGTATTGGAATTGAAAGGAAAACGTTTGTAGAGGGAGAGTAGTTCTGTGAGAAGCTTTGATGCACTTCGTGTTTTGGTTAAGAAAGGCAATCTCCGGATGTGAAGATCGACGAAGACCTACACGGTCTTTTTTGTTAGTAGTACTGATGAAATTGGCAGTAAGATCTTTGAGAAGATGGGAATGATGTTCTTGTTTGAACTTAGCATTGTGGAAGGGGGCCTAAGCTTTAAGGGAGCTCTTTTAACGTGAGTTTAAGTAAGATCGAGTAATTTCATGAAAGTCTTTTGCTCTTGAAACCAACAAGGAGGAAATTCCGCAACAGATGCCTGTGGAGATACAATAATTTTATGAAGTACTACTTATTATAAAGGTTATTTCCGGGGTTACAGAATGGAAAGGGGCTTCACATTGAGGAAAGGGGCTTCACATTGAGGAAGGGGGCCCAAGGTTTAAAGGGAGCTCCTAAATTAGTTCTCGTTTTTATAATGGGGTTAAGGTGGAGTAGTTGCATGAAAGTCTGTTGCTCTTGAAACCAACAAACAGGAAATTCCAACTAGATGCCTGAAATTTTTGTAGTGATAAAGTAATTTCTTGAAGAGGTTTTCTGAATTTCGTTGATGAAATCAGGGAAGGTCATTTCCAAGGTTACAACATGGAAAGAGGCTTCACATTGAGGAAGGGAACTCAAGGTTTAAAGGGTGCTCCTAAATTATTTTTATGGTAGAGCAGTTTGATGAAAGTCTTTTGCTCTTGAAACCAACAAAAAGAAAATTCCGAGGCAGATGCCTGAAAAAATTTGTGGAGATAGAGTAATTTCATGAAGAGGTTTTCTGCACATCTTTGGTGGAATCAGGGAAGGTTATTTCCGGGATTATAGAATGGAGAGGGTTTCATATTACCTTTTGTGTTGCTAGTTGATGTTAGGACTCAGGATCTGAAGTTTCTATTTCTTGTTTTTATAGTGATTGGGCTTAACAGTAAGAAATTGGTAGAAGTAGAGTAGTTCCACGAGAAAGTTTTCTGCTCTTGAAATCAAGAAAGAGAGGATTACGGAACTGATGCCTTGCACTGTCTATTATTTTGGTGGTAGATAGTTGATGATGAAATTGGTAGCAAAAAGAGTAACGGTGGAGTAATTTCATGAGGTTTTCTGCACTTCGTGCTTGGAATAAAAAAGAATAACCTCCGGAGCTGAAGACTGAAGAAGGTCTTATACTTTCTGTTATGCAGTAAAAGCTATGTGAAAGTTGTGTTACTGCAGAAGATTTTTTCGTCGTATTGCCTCCCAGAAAGTTGTAAACTATTTTTTAGTTTTATAGTTGGTGATTGAGCTGACAGTTAGAAATTCATGAAAGAGGGAATTACACAACTCATGCCTGAAATAAATAGTTGATAGTTGATGGAATTGGCAGTGAAAAGAGTGGTGGTAGAGTAATTCCAGGAACAGATTTTCTGCACTTCATACTTGGATGCACAAAAAGTAAGCCCCAATGCTAAAGACTAAAGGAAGTTTCACACTGCCCTCTTATGTTAGTAACTGCTGATGGAATTTTCAGTAAGTAATGTTGCTACAGAAGATCTTTTTTTCTTCGCACAGGCATCTTGAAGAAGTTTCTAAACTATTTCTTTTTTTATATAGTTGTTGATTAGGTTTGACAGTAAGAAATATATAGAGTAATTCCACTCTTGAAATCAAGAAGAGGAGCTGTCTGAAGGGGTACCCTACTCTAAATCTTATTTTGGTAGTAACAGTAGATGATACAGTTGGTATTAAAAAAAAATAGTGGTAGAGTAGTTCGTCGGGTTTTTTTTTGTACTTAGGTACTTGAAATCAAAAAGATAACCCCGAAGCTACTGTCTCTTACATTGCAGAAAATTTTCTCTTCATTAGCACCCAGGATTTGACATGACGTTTCTAAACCATTTCTTGTTTTTATAGTTGATTGGACTTGCGATAATAAAAACTGTACAGAAGTTTGACGACGAAGTTTTCTACTCTTAAAATCAAGAAAAGGGGACTCTGGGCAACCTGAAGGGGTACCGTATTTTGGTAGTTGAAAGTTAATAATAATAATAATAAAGTAAAAGGGGTGTTGGTTGAATACTTCTACGAGAGGTTTTTTTTACATTTCATACTTGGAATAAATAAAGGTAACCACCGCTGAAGATTTGAGGAGCCTTGACACTGTGTCTTATGTTGGTAGTTTGTGAAAATGTGCTGCTGAAGACGAAAAATTTCTTTTGTTCGTATTTGGCATTGAAATTCAACACAGTTTGTTGTATTGGTAATTGGTAATGAACTTGACAGCGAGATGTTTAAGTTAAGTTTAAGGGTAGCTTCAGAAGAAAATTTCCGTTATTTCGAATTTGGTATCGAAGATGGGTGACCCAGGGTGTTATGGGGTTTCTGTATTATTCCTTAGGTTGATACTTGGTGTTGGTTTTGACAGGTACACTTAGAATGGCTATGTGAGAAAGCTTGCTACTCTCCGTTCTAGGAATCAAGAAAGTGGAGCGCCCCGAGGATGTAACCTAAAGAAAGACGGCTCTGGTAATTGGTAACGAAATTATAAAAAAAAATTTTATGGTAAAGCAGTTCCACAAAGTGGTTTGGTGGCCTTCGGGGAGCTTTATACATTCTTTTATGTTGGCGGTTGCTATTTGATGTGATGCAACTGATAGTAACAAGAAAGAGTTGCAGAAGATAGACTATCTCCAGTAGAAGGTCTTCTATTCTTTCTATTTGGAATTAAGAAAAAGGGCGCCGATGCTAAAGGATAACCCCTACATTGTTTCTTATGTTGGTAGTTGATGGAGTTGGTAGTAACATCTTTGTGAAGTTAGGGTAGTTGTAGGAGCTGATTTTCACATTTGGCATTAGGAAAGGGGGTCTCCAGAAGCTGCAGGGCATTGCTTTGTTGGTCTTCTGGTCAGCCTTATGTAAATCTCCAGGAACGTTAATGGGGATACCTTTACCTTTGCATCACTGTTTTTAAATAAGATTTTCGAACAGTAGCTGTGAGAATAAAGCGAACATTCTTTTCCATATTTTCATAATTATACGCAGTGTAAATTTTTGAAATGTACTTGATAACTCAAAGTATGTAAAAAACGTACATTTTTCTGTTTTTCGCCAATTTTGAACAAAAGTACATAACTGCTTGTATCAAAAGATTTTCTACAAACCGCATTAAATAAACAAACAAATCCCGTTCCTCATCCAAACGTAAATTATTAAGTCGTTAGTGCATTCCTCACAATTAAAGTCTCATCTTATTATCTTTTTGGTAAATTAACAACAATAACAACATGCTTTATGTCCGGTTAAATGAAAACGAGCGAATTCTATAAAATTAACAGTGCTTGAAAAAATCCGAACAAAATAACGATCTCCTATTAATATTCCTCACGTGATGAAGAGACAACGGAAGTGGCATGTTCTCTCAACTGCATATTAAGTAATTGAACAAGCGGGGCAGGCAGGTATGCGTTGTGCGGCTGCTGTAACGCAATTTATTCAGGAAAATTGAAATCAATTTCGTATCAAGTTTCTCTAGAACGCGTACAACAATCGTAAAAAGCAAATTAAAGTAGTCGTCTGTCGCTATGCATCACGCAATCCCTTGTTGCGTATAATTATCCTAAATAAGGTTCGAGTTTGCTTGGTTATGACAGATACGTGAAGCCTACGTGATGGCTATTTATTACTAACGAAACTAGGAAGGGTTTTTATGGAGTTTGATTATTAATAACTACTGAGTCGATGCTCATGTAATACCCTGACACCTTTTGCATAATTTATGTAGATTTGATTAGAAATCGAGTTGGTTTATTGTGGTTGATTTTATCTGGGGTTAAAGGATTTGTTGGCCAATATTTTTGGGAAGTTACTGTGTTTGGTTAGGATGGTTGAAATTGAATATGAGAAAACGGTCATTTTCGGAAACTGAATATGTTTGTTCGTGCCAATTTAAATTTTACACTCGCCTTTGTGTAATTTATATTAAATTTCTTGGATTTAACATTTCATAATGTAAATTTGAAAATTTTAGTTTCATCGAGGATATTTTAATGTAATCAGCAATATCGTGAAACTCGCTTAACGGACACCTGTATATAGCGAACATCTCTTATTACGGACTCTTTTTAAGTAGTTTCAACCCAATCACCTATATTTTAAATTACTCTAAACCTCTCTCTATCACGGGCAGGGGTAGATGAAGTAGCAAAATATGTAGCTTTCCTCCTTCTTTTTTTAATCCCAAGGTGGCGATAAGTTTCGAACTACATTTCGTTTAGCTGAAGTGCTTGCTACTGTCTGCTATATTTTCTGATAATTTGGTATGCTTTAATAAGCATGGCGGCTTTGTTTTAACGCTGAACAATAACAATTTTTTTAAAGTTATCAATAACGGCACAAAGTTATGGCACTATTTAGGAAGATTGTAAATGTTGAAAAAATTAGTTAATAGTTTTAAGTTTTTAGTTGTTCTTTAGTTCTCTCTAAATTACGGGTTTATGAAAATTCGTTGATCACACGTAATAATTATTTCGTATAAATGTCAATGCCTGCCAGAGAATATTATTTATAAATGCGATTGATTAGCAAATATACATATTCAGGCTCTATTCATAATTAACAAAGAAGTTTTGTTGCTGGTATGCTGTTGCTGTTTTGAATAAAATTGGTTAGTTTTGTTTATAACGAACACCTTTGTATAACGGAAATGTCTGCAGTCCGCTTAGTACTGGCCCAGTATAGAGAGATTTTACTGTAACCGTATTGTAAAACTGAAATCTTACTGAAACGGACTAGAAACAAAGCAAACTGAAAATCAAAAAGCTGTTCAAAATATCTTCAGCGCCAAGTTAGCAACACGACTTGAAATGTGTTGAATACAATTGTAATATTCAGGTTTGCAAAGATAAAAGAAAATATTAAATTTATATGACAGTTGAGCTTTCTAAAATGTTAATCGATTCATTTTTGAAACGTAGTAAAATGCCAAACATTCGTAAGAAATACAGGTGTCTCAAAACGCATTGTAAATATATCCATTGAGGAACTCGTTTAGGTTTACAAATAAAAATTCTATAAGGCTGAGACCTGGTGATTGCGCTAGCTATGTCCTGGACTGTTTGAAAGGCACGGCCAAGTGATTATTAAGTATAAAATAAGCAATAACTCATTCATGATTATATTTAAGGCACAAGTGTTTACATAGACAGTTTTACTGTAAATACACCCGAAGATTGTTTCTAAAGTATTTCCCGTGCGTTTTCAAACATCTTATATAAAAATAAGAACAAAGCAGCATACATTTTGTTAATAGAATTTGTAATTAAAATTAAAAATATTGAAAATTAAATTCATAAGATTCAAGCATCTACAATTGAAAATTTTCTGATTCACAAATTAAATCATTGGCGACCACAAAAAGGGTGCTATGCCCCCCCCCCCTACCTGGTAGTCATAATCCCCCTAATGAACCTTTTGAGATAAGCAATATAACTGGTTATTTACTTTAATATTTTTTTTTTAATAAATAACAGATAGAGGAAGAAGAAACCCGTAAGTAAAGAATAAAAGTTTTTTTTTGTTCATTTTACATCCTCTGTTTTTCATTTCAAATATTTGTTCTGTGGCTCAATTAAATTTAGTGAAAACTTCTAAATATATTCAAGCTTAAAAGTAATTATACAAATTTGAAATTTTAAGGACGAAAGATGCAATTCGTAACATACATTAATTTCTTAAATTTTTCTCTAAAAGTATCGTGGTTAAAATTAAGAGAAAACATTTGAGTGTGCAGCGGGAAATACAGAAAAATTAACCATAAAACCAATAATATTTTGGAAATTTTTTCAAAATGCTTTGTCTGAAACGTTGGCTACAGTATTTTTCATCTAGCATTTGGGTTGCGACGTCAACAAGCTCCGCCCAAAAATTGTATGGGTAGACACGCGTTCGTGCCCAGTAGGTAATGAAAACCTAGTTTAGAAAGAGATGAAGTATAGTTCGATTGTGAATTTATAATTTAGAAAAATACTGTACTGGTCGTACTGGAGCAGTTTTTAATCCTTATTGAACTTGATGTAGCCCTGAAACTTCTGAAGATGAAACAGTTTAGGACAGTTAAAGGCAATCTCTTGATGATTTGAGGGATTCTAAGGAAATGCGGGATAGCTTGGGGGACTCTGGGAAAGTCTGTAATAAATTCCTCTTTTCTAAATTTTCTATTTTGGTTTTTAAGTCATTTTTCTCTCTTTCTCATTCTACTTCATTTTTAAGTAATTTTCTGTGGTTATGAATAAGTATTATTCAGGCTCAAAAATTTGGAAGGTTTGTTTATTAAATAATTCAATTTTCCCGTGATTTATATCGTATGAAACTGGCTTGTTTTAATTAAGTAATTCCCATTAATTAACCCTTCTTGTAATTTAGCAATCACAAAGCTCTTTATGATTTTGTTAATGTACGATTCTACGTTTTCGTAAATTAATTTTGAATTTGACAAGATTGGACCACTAACAAAGTTAAAATAAGCCTGGATGTAACCTGAATTACAAATGAAAAATAAACCATTAAATAAATAATATGTAGCCTACACGAAAATAGCATACCATGGGCTGTCACCATATTTCACTTTATAACTACACACTTCTGTAATGTAAAAAACAACAAACTAAACATTAGATTTTGATAAGAAAAAAATGCAATTTCGTACTTTGGTTTGTGGAAATAAAACAGGTAAAAACTGATGTTTAGCATTCGTAAGTGAAACCCTGAAACCTAAAATTAAATTGTACCAGCCGTTCGAGTTCAGAAAAACCCACCAGATTAATGGAAACCTATCTAAACGAATTACGAAGCTAAATAAAATATTAGGCCTGGAAGTTGAGTTAATTGGAAGGATCGAAAAATCCACTTGGGAATCTGGCGCGCTAATAGGAAAAAATAATAAAAGCAAGTTATAATCCTGTTTGCTATTAATACAGTGCAAAGCAAACCCTAAAATTACTGAAATATCCAAGCCTAAAAAATCTAAGCTAAATGCTAAATTTTCAAAACTCCAAATATGTTTTATTAAATGTTTCAATCAAAATGTCGGTTGTGTTTTCGTGGAGTAGATTTAACACCACCAACTGCGATCTGAAGATTGCGTGAGAAGGTTCTATTAATTTAAATGTATCTGCAGGACTAAATTTATTATGAACCGATAAGTGTTACACCTTTCAAGCAAAAAAGCTACATAGTTCCTTTTTTACGCATTTATTAGTTTATAAATTTCACTTGTGTTACTTAAACGTTCGGCTACCGCTTCGATCTGCTGTTTCGATGTGCATTTGTTTATTCTTTCCGATTGCGTAACCTAAGCTGAACTTGACACGACACAATAATGGCATTATCCTAATTAAGAGTCAAAATCCGAAGGTCTAAATTGAGTTACATTACCATAAAAATAGCAGCCAGCACCCGCTTTCATTATCTTAACTAGCCTGGGCCGAAAGTCCCATAAAACAAATCCCAAATGCCGAGGGGTTGGAATTAATCTCAGGGCTCTTATATACATTTTACACCCGTCCGTCCAAAGCCCTAACTCAATATCCAAAACTATTATTTTATTCATCTACGGTCGGCACCTCTCCATTGGGTTTAAGCTTGTCATCTATTTCAAGTTTTATTACCATCGCCCCACAGTCAACTTTAAAATATATAATAACGAAGCTGGTATAAATCAAGTGGGGAAAAAGGGCGCGTTCCACTAAAATAATTGTTAAATTCTATTTTATGCCGTTGTCTGGTTGGATTAAATGGTAATTTCGTTATATAAACGCTTAGTCACTTGGTTTGTATCATGCGTAAGGTTATTGCACTATAGATCATTCAATGAACCTCGTGCCTTTTTTTAAAAACCTTCCGGTATTTAAAACTGATGAAGTTTTAAATATCACCAAATAAATACGGACATTCTGTGCACTTTTTAAATATCTCGCGTAATTACCGAACGGTCTTGAAAGAACCGGTATTCAGTGTGATTAATTCGTATTTTATAAAGATGTTCTTTTAAATCTTAATTTATAGTAGCTGTTATGAATTGATCGCATTATGATTTTTGGGAAATTAAAATGTAATTTGGTTTGTTTAAAGTTCCGGTTTAAAATTAAGTATTCAAGGTGGAATCATTGGTTACATTCTGCCATGTAGGAATAGGAAATTATATGAAATTTTCTAATTGCAATTCTTTATTGTGGTTTTCGTTTGTGTTAGAAGCGTAATTCATTAAAGTTGTAGTACAAATTAGAAAATCTGAAACATACAGCGATTTGATTATTATTATTTTTTGATTTCTTTGAAATTTAATGGCACAGTTTAAGAATCAGTTGCACACTATTTGCATAATTTTGTCTTTGAGTTAACTTCTATTTAAGCTCTCCTTCCAACTTTATCTCCATATTTTTCAAATAGGACGTTTCTGGGCTTTTCCACCTTCAATAATCTTCGGCTAAGTTCTAAGTTTTCCAAATCCTGAACTTTTCGAATGGTGATACAGTTTACAATCCATAATATTATCTTTATTTCTATGTGCTTTTCATTTTTCTTTTTCTTTCTCTGCTAAGGGATTTTGAGTTTCTTCGAAGGTTTGTTGAGGCTTAGGGCTGCCTCTTTCGCTCTTTGTTAGAAGGATTTTTCATACTTTTTCTTTGTGTTTTAAGCTCAAAAATTTTTTAAACTTTCGGTATTGAAGAAATTCACTTGTTCTTCATTTTTCAACTTTACACAAATTGCCTAGTGAATGTAGTTTGTAGTCTTCTTTCTAGAGCCATCAAGCTTCTTCTTAAACTGCGTTTTGTACTATCAGTTTTTTCTTCTCGTATCGTCACAATGACTATGGATATTCGAAAAGGACGTTTTTACCTTTGTTATACCTATCCCAAAATGTTTTATATGAAGTTGCCTTTTGTAGATCCTTCTTCTTCTTTCTGTATCCATATCCTTTCCTAAGGACGTTGACGAGGTGGTTAAAGCCACATTGTTAAAAAACTTGGCCTCGTGAACTTTGTTATATTCCCCATATGCTACAGAAATGCTTTCTTTGCAGTGGTTTCCCGTTGCCTTCTGCAGGGTATGACCGTGGATTAAGTGTATCTGTCTTGTTACTATCTGCAGTCGACCACTCGGCAGACAGAATCGTTAATTGTAACCAAACGATTAAATGGCTTCCCTCACTTAAGTACTGACCTCGAACAGTGGGGAATTCTTTGTAAAAATCCTTACCACTGCATGAGATTCGAACCCAAGATTGTTAGGGTCCAGCGCTCTTACCACTGCGCCGATGAGCTTCTCTTCTCTTCCATAAATCCGTAGTCTCACAACATTCATTAAAAATTAATTAATTATTTAAGGATTCTGAAGCTTTTTACTTTATTACATTTCTTAAAATTGAATTCTCAGCGCCTTTTGATTGCTTGTAACATGTCATCTTAGTCAGCCGTGATGGTTGCCTTGTAAGCTCAGGTTCGATTCTGACCTAGGTTATCAGTCTCCCAACTGGTTTGTTGCAGCACTCTAATCGAGTAGGTAGCATTAAATGATCAAGACAGTCGATACGCCTTGAGATCCTCGGCAGCCGCTCTGAGCCGCAAACCTAGATTTGGCTTAATTGATAAACCAAGAATATCATGTTAAACGAATTGCTTGTTTATCAGTTATCAATTTTGCTTCTTGTTTTTTTCTTTTCATTCACACTTCCAAAATTTCCTTTTTCCTCCTTTACATGGCATTTTAAATCTTGCTTTTGTTTGCTAGTACGGCCACCATTATTTCTTTTAAATGCTCCTTGTGGGCTTCTTCCACATCAAGGTTTCGGGACTCGTCTTCTTATCTTAACACTTTTCCGCAATTTGACATCTTCAACTTTTCATTTCTTCTGACTATTATGTCAGTTTCTTCATGTTTTTAAATTTCTGCTTCATTTCTTTCCGCATTCTTCCTTATTAGCTGTTAGAGTCTTAAAAGTCTTCTTCAATAGTCTCAGAATTCTTTTCTAGAGGTTAAAGAGTTAAGACATTTTCTTCCAATGTATCTTTATTCTTGCATCAACCTGTTCTTGAATTGTTTTTAATGAATTAATAAATATGTTTCCATATCCACGTTTTTCATTCCATCTTCATTTTGCAGCTTAATTTACTTTTTCCTATGTCATTCTTCTCTCTTTGTTTAAAAGGTAAAAGTGCATATTTTTCGCAAGTATGAGGGTTGTGGAGTTCATGAAATTCAGTTTTTTGGATAATACATGGTAATGATTGCTTTGGATGATCATTTACTGCCAGCCTGCATTATGTGTTAGTTTTGCCGTAATTTTACAAAATTCCATATTTCTTTGAATTTTTTGGCACAGGATTTTTGTATTATTTTTTTAATATTTAACATTTCTTTAAATTAAGTTGGACTTCTTCTTCTATGCTTTTAGTTTGTATGTCATAATCTTCACTTCCCATAAACTGGATTTCGTTTATGAATTTTTTTTTGCTATATCTCTTGGTGGAGTTTCAACGTTCTAGTTTTTTCTTCCTCTTGATCCTCAATTTCCGTAATTTCTGCTTGACCTGTCTTGCTTTTAACATCAACAGTACCAGTGACATTCCAGTGAGAGCTATATTGGTTGTAACTCACCCATGAATATAGGTCGTGCACTACCTCTTGCCTTGGTACCTCTCTGATGCGATGGTCTCTTAAGGCTGATCAATTGCGTAAAAAACCATCGACCGTTTAGAAAATGCTCTGTTGTAATACAGTGTGATGAAGAAATGCTGTTTCAACTGGTAATACAATTTGTTATGTGAAATCGTCGCACAATAAAAGCCCAATAGTTTAATTGTCTACTTAAAAGGTATATCTTAACCATGCTGAAGTTACAAATGCTTAATGCAGAGTAGTTTCCTATCGGCCATATTAGAAGCTAAGTTTTCATTGTAAAAAACCCAATCTAATATTTGTGTCGGCCATTAAAGATGAATGTTTTTTAATAATAAATTTATATCAAGGGTCCCAATAAGTGCATCGGGATTAATTTTTTGTATAACATGCACAATTTTTGAAAAAAACTAGTTTATCTAACAAAGTGGAGACTTGGGAGTTATGTTCTAAATATAATATCTACCAAATATCCCCCTCGGCTGCTTCTGCACGAAATTTCGAATCACATTTTGTGACAGTTGCAGCTCAATTTTATTGATTACTTGACGAATGTTATCTTTGAAGTAGTCCGTGAAAAGAGAGAAAACCCCAAATGAAGATCCACAGTTTTCACGAACTTACCGACCAGTTGATATCACCATTTTGAGAAATGACAATGTTATGACATTCAAAATTTCGTAGAAACAGCCAAAGGGGACATCTGGCAGATATTACATTTAACACATGTTAAGAGTTATTTTCGAAAAGTTATGTAATTTTCAAAAAACAAATCCCGAAGTACTTGTTGGGCCATTAGAAGAAAATTAATTTTTTTTATGACTTTCACCTTTCTGCCAAATCTTGAAACCATTACTGCCTATTTAATTCTAAATATCTCTTTTCGTATATTCTTTGTATTTAAGATATTTAAGATTTTGTTTCTTCATATCTTCATTCTTCAAGGAACTCTTTATTATATATAGCGCTGCCATTGTTTTCAACATCCTCGATGCCGCACTATCTTGCAATACATTTTCTAATCACTTGGTTTCCTCCATTCATAGTAGTAAGCCACCATCTCTCTCCCTTTGTCTCCTCTTTTGTTTATTGGCGATCTGTTGCTACATCCTTTTCGACCATTTGCTTTCTTCCATACCTCTTACTCGACTTGTACCAGAGCAATCTTTTCCCCAACAATATTTGTAAGTATTCGTGTGATATTTGTTTTTAACCCCATTATTTCTTCTGTGTCGTGTTCTTGATCTTCTACTGCTTCTTCTTTCTTTAAAGGAGTACAATTATTGTATTGTCTAGCTATAAATTATTTTGTTCGCCCTTCCTTCTTGGTTTTTGATATTTTGTTCATAAAATATTTTTAATTTTTATTTTACATGTCTGCTGTATTCGAGTTCATGAAATGAGATTAAATGAGATGATAATTCTTTTATGGATGTTTATAGAAAACGAACATAAAGTTTCAAAACAGTTTAATTTACCACGATTGCATCCCTAAATTTATGTGCCCCTAATGAATTTCTAACAAAGTTGAAGTCGCGACCCTATTAACAACGTTGGCGTACTGTCTTCAAAACGAGAATTTACGACCGTTTTGTTCTATGATTAAAGTGCATGCATGCATTACGTACCATATCATAAACTGAAATTAGGTTAAGCCCTCACGTTTTGCCATTAACATTTATGACGTATTTAATTAGTAGGTAGACGTAAATGTGGGCAGTCCCTTTATTGTTATATTCTTATAAACAACGGGATCAAACATATTATAAATTCGAGCCGTTCGAAATGCATTCGTTTTTGTTACGAGAGTTGGGGGCTGAAGTTGGTATGCGCTACAAACGAAAAAAGGGCAAGTGGGAATGATGAATGTTTCCTTCTTAAAAATTCAGCGTTAAAAATGTCACCCCTTCTGGATTATCAAGTTAAGGGTTGTGAATAAGGACAAATTCCCACGACACTCGTTAAGGGTGACTGTAATTCCTTTGGGACAATTTATGAAGTAGGAAAGGTTGCTGAAAGTCTGGCTTTATTAAATTTGTAATTCATAAATTTAATTAGTGATAATTTACTGCCGGAAAACAGTGATTAATGCCTCCAGTGTATATTCATTGTGTTGAGCTAACATAATTTTCAATGATTATCTGGAAAAAAGGGAATCGACTAGAGGTACAACTTCATAAATACACAAATTAAGAAACTTTGAATGGGTTTGTAGATAAAAATAAAATTTGTAAATTCAAAACTAATATACTGAAATACATCAAGGAACTTCAAGCAATTCAAAACTGAGGTTTCAGTAATATTTGTAATTTATTGTACTATTTTTAGGTAGAACCAAAATATGGGAATTTGCTTGAAGATTGTAGTAGTTGCCATCATGATTCAGTGCGGCCTTTCCGTAGATGTCTTCATAATTTCGTTATGACTTTGTAATCAAGCGTTAATCCAGATATTTGCATAGATAAAAGTTTTGTTTGTGTTACTTATAATTTACAGATTATATCGCCCGATTGTAAATTTTGCTTCCGTCACATACGTGTTAAATAAATAACAGGTGCATGTTGTAAAAGAGTTCTACGAAATGAACAAGTTCCGTTAAGGTTCTTGGTTAAGACATACTCTCGCTCTCCGCATGTTATTTTTGTTTCTCACCAACAAGTTTTTATTTATTCACGAACTTGCAAAAACTACAGTAATGGAAAGTTTTTCTACTACGCCATTTTCTTAAAAATTTTCAGCAGACTGCAGTTGTGCAATTGTTTGCAACGTAAAATAAATGGCGAAGAATCTTTGTTAGACTTTACGTATTTGCTTATTACGAATTAACTAGTTTGTTAAGGCATCGATCTGAACCTTTTTTTAATAAAATTATTTTTTCTCTTGTACTAAAATATATCAGTTTGGATGTTATTTTCCACTAACTATATGGATACTATACTGCCTAAAAAATACTACGTAGAGTGAGTAACCTGAAAATTCCATAATACGACTGATACTGTTTTATGTATGACCACAAGGAAAAGATATATGAGAGAAAACTCATTGACATTGTTAAATATAAATTTCAGCTGGGAGATCAAATTATTCGCTTCTGTATTTTTCGAGCTGTATAGAAACGGAGAAAACAGTGTGTAAAGTACCGTCTGTCGTTTACTTTTCGCACTGAGTTTCCAGTTTCCATTACCGCACTAGCAGTGGCGTAACCAGACAAAAAAGGCCCCAATGCGTAATTTAATTTGGGGCCCCCTATACCCCCCCCCCCCACACACACAACAACGAAAAGCTCCTTGTATTGGCTAGGAGAAATTATAATTTTTAATGCATAAACAAAATTTTGTTAATTAAATTTTATTAAAAATTGTAAACAAACAAAATTTATACATATACAGGATGTATCTAAAACATTTACCAAACTTTACAGGCGTCTTGTGTCAAAATAAGACTTTTTCTTTATATAAACATGTCTCCGAAAATGCAACCTCTCCGAGCTAGAGGACTTGGAATAGTTCAAGAAAAACCACTCATTTTTTTACTAAATACTTCTCTTTTTTTAGGAAATATTCTCACTTTAAAATTTGAAGTTGAATAGATATCAAAGTAATAGGGCACATTTTGAACATTTATTGTAGTTAAAACTAAAAATAAAAAGTAGTAAAAAAAATGTGTGGTTTTTCTTCAACTATTCGAAGTCCTCTAGCTTGGAGAGGATGCATTTTCGGACACATGTTTATATAAAAAAAGTCTTATTTTGACGTCTACAAGACGCCTATAAAGTTTAGCTATATGTTTTAGATACACCCTGTACTGTATAATTTAACAATAATTATAAATATTTATAATAGACACCTTCTTGATTTGGCATTAGCAAAATCTTTAATTAATTTAGACACATCCATTTTCTCCGCTTCTTCTGCTTCTATGCTTAGAGTGCTAACGAAGAGAAACGTTGTTGACCTATAGTATTTCGCAGATAATTTTTAATTTGGAGAACGAACGTTCTGCAGTGGATACTGTTACAGGTATTGTTAAATACAAAATAAATAGAGAGTATACTTCAGAAAAACTAGCACTCATATCATAGTACTTAATCATGGCTAGTTCAGCTAACTCACGAATTGTATGTAGTTTTTCAATTTCGCTCTTTAACGATTTAACACATAGCAGCAATTGCATTTAACATATAGTAGATTCAGCAAATGGGCCCTTTTGTGGCGTGGGCCCCAATGCACCGCATTGGCTGCATTGGCATATTTACGCCACTGCGCACTAGTGCTTTATATGGGTTCCAAACAGTGTGGAAAGCTATGCTTTTATCGCACTAGGAGTTCTTGATTATATGCCAACTGCTTTTTTATAACTTGGGTAACTGAAAATATGTGATCAGTTGTGGATCTACCTGCTCTAAAACCGGGTTGTTCTTCAGCTTCCATTGATTCATATTCGTTTTCAATCCTTGTTTTCATTATCTTCCCGTATGTTTTACTGACTATTGGTTACCGCTATCCTTCGGTAATAATTCTCACAATTGTTTCTATCACCTATCTTATACAGGGTGTTTCAAAAATATTGTCATTAATTTTAAGGGTAGGTAGAGCATATCAAATAGAACAACTTTTCTCAATAATCCATGTGTCGCAAGTAAACGGTAAACTCAGAAAAAAATTTAAAAGATCAATACAAAAATTGTATTGGGGTCACTGGAACAGCTGTTTACATTCAAAATTTAATTTATCAATCGTTTTTCTTGTCTGTACTGATAAAAGCCCAGGTGTGTGTGCCCAGTTCATTGTTCGCTTGGAAAGTGCACTGTTGGAACGCTTTAATGGAACGTGGTTCTAACCTTATAACCTTATAATCGAATCAATTAATTATTTTAATTTAGGGGAAAGCTCTTCAAAATGCATCAACAGCTCTGAAAGACAGTTTTTGTTTGTGTTGTGTGTGTTTGTGTAGAAGTTATGTGTTTTTTGCATGAAGGAATTTGATCATTTTTTGTAAGTCTTATTTCTCTTTAGTAACAACTATTTTTTTCTAATATCAATTTTTAAGCATGCTGTTAATTGTTTACTGCCAGTCTCAAGCCTGGAAAAATGTGAGAGGAAAGTGAAACCTGTAAATGTTTCATTAAATTTTTGCTGTAATGTACTTCTATTATGGTCAGCATATACCCATTTAATTTAATGGCAATACTTTTGAATCACCCTGTATATAGTGAATAAATAGGCTATTTTCCATCCTTGTGGTGTTTCTTGTCTATTTATACAATCCTGAAAGAGTTTCGGCAGGTGTTCGTGCAATTTATTACTTCCGTTCTTTATCAATTCCAAACCTGGAGATTTTTTTTTAAACGAGATGCATTGTTTTTTGACTTCTTCTGTTGTTAGTTGTTAGTCTTAGGGGAACCTACTGTTGTTATATTTTGTGTCGGGACTGTTTTCTTCGCTGTTCTGTTAGCAGTTCTTTGAAGTATTCCTCCCACTTTTGTGGTTTTATGAGGATTATAATTTTCTTTCTTTTATGATATTTTTTTTATTATTTTCCAACTCTCTGTGCTTCTTCGTCCTCCAAGGCATCTTCTTTTCCACAACTCGTTCTTTTTTTTCTGGCGTATTTGTTTAGGTATATAATAGTTTATGGTATATACCTACGTCTGCAATTTAAATACTGCTGGTATTTGTCCTCTATTTTCTGTTGTTTTACGTTTTTACGTTCATATCTACCTAGTACTTCTAGAGCTGCGTTGTGTATACCTTCCTTTATAATTATATGATTGCAGTGTTATTCCGCATTATTAAAACGTGTGTCTTATATGTAGTCTTTGATCTAACCTGGTTTTGTAATGTATTCTTACATTCTCTTGTTCTAAACTTTGTAAGTTGTATCTTATTTGTTCTATTTGTTTTTTCTGTTCCTTTTCTTCTAATTATATCATCAGTGCTATTTCTACTTCTACCAAGAAACAACATTTTTGTTCGAAGGAAATAGTGAATTTTGAACCTTAAAAAACTAAATTGAAAGTTCTTAACAAAGACTTAATTAAATAAACCATGAGCTGATACTCGATAAAAATTTTCCTAGAATTTTATAGATCGTCATTTAGAATACTTCAGGTAAATAGGATTATCAAAATTTCACAATGTACTTATACAGATAATTTGATAGTGTTTTTTGCAATACAAATATTGAAAAACTCTTAGGTTATTCAACTGATAGGTAGTTATTAAGTTCGTAACTTGTGCAACATTGGCTTTTAAGAAGACTTGGTGCGCAATTTAATCAGCTTTTGAAATTTGGTTTCCAAAGTTTCTTTGTGGACGAACTCTATGTCTACTCACAAAAGTAATAATTCGAAAATAATGAAGTTTGACTTACTAAGAAAATAATTTCCTGTTCTTGTTTGAGAAGTTTCTCTCCGTAAAATGACAAAAATTCAGATTATTCTCAACTTACAGCTTTTACAAAATGCCTTAAATATTTCCAATTTATTTCTGGAAAATTAATCTTTCGGGATATTCCTGCTAAAAAATACTGCGGATTAATTTTTTGCGTTGCTTTGAGAGTGACCGAAAACATGTTGTTTTTTTCCCATTCTCTAATCGCGTTCGTGCTTTCCCACCGTAAAATTTACGAAAATTAAACAAGTAAATCTCCCTAGAAAGTTATCCAAACACGTGTTCCAATATTCGAATACATATTTTTTTAGCGTCCGCTTAATTAGGATAAAAGTGTGGGGCTCCGTGTTGTTGACTACTTGAATGCGGGCGGCATTACGCATTATCAACAAAAGCGTTCAAGTTCAAAAGAGCCGCCGCGAAGATAACCGGGCTTGAACAAAATACCGCACGATAACAGTTTACTATACGCAGGACTATCTCGTATAAACATTTTCGATATAAACCAGCACCTCTGTTCAACCGTAAATACGAAAATGCGGATGTTTACATTGTATGGTATCGTCTTCAATCGTATTTCTACGGCTCGATCAGATAAAGTCAGGATAATTAGCATGCACACATATTTTCTACCAACAAAGACTGCCATGGAAATTAAATTATATGCTAACGCTGTTTTGCAGCGGGGTACATTTCTGGAAACAATAAAGATCACTTTCGTTGATAACGCTGAATTTTTTTAAGCTCTATAGCATAATAGAGATATACAAGTTAATTTCGTCGTCTGTTTTACTAATTTAGGAATATCGGTTTTTTAACCTTTTCTTTTTAGTTTTTTACATGCAAAAATACCCGCTTAAAGACCTGTTTATTTATTTGATATTAATTTTGGCGACGACACAAAGCGCCGCGAATACTTTTAAATCACTGGATGAAGCAAACATATAAAGAATTATACCCTATTCGTATGTTATTTGACTTACAGTTGGCCATGCTTTTACTTTAAGTTGCAATTTATGCTGTATTTTACAAATGTTTTAAATATTACAGATTTTGTCAAGGCAATGCTGGAAGATCTTTCCAGCTTTCCAGCTTGGTATAATACATTCATAATATTTCTGGTAGATCATTTGAGTTTGTTATTTTGGTTCGAAATTTACTTGAAAATTAAATGTCACGTTATTTTCTTACTTGTGGCATACAGGATATCCATTGCAAAAATTACTCTAACGTGGTGCTTGTCACGTGGTTTTGCAATTTCATATTATTTGGGAAATTTAGAGTCATTTTAAATTTGTCGTAAATTCTTTAATACGGTCCTGTCTTTCGTAATTTTAATTTCGTGCTTTGCTACAGTTAATTCCAATTTAGTCTGGAGGGCACGAAAGGTTAAGCTTGTCAGCGCGTTTTCTTTGCAGTTCTACGAATCCTTCAAGTCATTTCAGCATGTTTCGTCTTTGTGAAACATTTCCTTTGTTCAAAATCCCAAGGTGACCTATTTCGCGTATTTCACCAAGGCATGATCTCATCTTGGTTCAGTTATTGCAGCTTCTCGTGATACAGTTCGGGGAATCCCCCTGCACGTCAGGCTGTGTCAGCTGACCTGTGGCGTCCTTTTAAGTTCTTTTTCGCTCCCCTCGTCAGTGCGTGACAGTTAGTCAACCATATCGGACGTATTCTAAGACGTGGTGCGAGTTTTTCGTTTTCAGCTTGGATCCTTAAACAACCGGAAGGCGTCTATACCGGTAATACTTGTCCGAGCCCTTTGGGAATCTTCTGTGGTGGGTGACATATCACAGTGGCGCCCAATTTCATCCCCATTATGACCACACCCTTATTTGAATAACAGTTTTACCGCTTTGAACCGCCCTTCTCCACTGTTTAGTCTAGCCGCGCGCCTAAGGGACTTTACTATCCCCCTATAATGTCGAAGTGCCAGTTTGGCATGTGACATGCTATGATGACCATGAACTTAAAATTAATTCTCTGTGAGTTTTACTGGTAAGAGTAACCCAATGAAGAATTTAAACAAGTATGAGATATGTAATTTTTTTGTCAAAAATGCCATTCTGTCTGGTAGAAATCATGTTATATTTGACAGATATTTTGGGGCATGACATAAAGCACACTGGTTTATTACAGGGTTGCTAACCGTCCTGAATTTAGTAGGACGTTCAAATTCTGAACTAAAAATGTAAGATTCTGATAAGTCTCTAACAAAGCTCAAAATTTGAAATGTCCGGGATTTGTGAACAGAAATTTAAATTAATTTAGGTTTAGTTAACCATGCATGGAATTTTATAAATAGAAAGTTTCTGATAATGGTGTACTGATCGCCTTAAAATCATAAGAAAAATCAGACAGTTTTGTAAATCTATCAAACTAAAATCAGTTTTATGAATGTTCGTTTTAAAGTACGGTTTTGTATTTTTATTTGTGTCCTGAATTTTTGAAAATTTGAGTTTTAGATATGACGACCCTAATTTAAATGTTAGGACATTAAAATTCTAAAATTCGCAGTTGAAATTTTGAGTGTTTGAACGATTCTTAAAGTTAAAGGCTACAGAATCCCAGAATTTAAGGAATATACTTGGACTAACTTGAAAATCAAATTTTGGAATTTTTTTACCATTAGGATTTTTTAATAAAAAAAATTAACTTGGAATTCTAATTTCAAAGCTGAAAGTTAAGTATTTTACGAGTATGTGGAAGATTAGAATTTGAATGGCAAAAAATTTTAGAGATCAAGGCTTAAAATGTTCAGAACAAAAACATTCAAAGAAAACTGTTATTAAGGCGTCTCCGGACTGCTTCGACAAGTGGCTAACGTTAACGCATATTCCGGTAAACTTTCTATACAAACTACGGACTCAAAAATTAATTTGAAGCAATTCCTGATATGAAAATGTATAAATAACGCCTTAATAGAAGTTCGAGGTTTAGGTTGTTAATTATGAAATTTGATTTTAAACTTCAATCAGATATCCCTTATTTCATCTTTCACATTTGCCAAAACTGTCATTAATATTCGGTGAAAAGCAGTAGGTATATGTGAAAATTTAGAACTTAACTTGCTTGAAAATTGGAGTTTTTGGATTTTCAAACATTAGCTTTTGAATTGTTGTTTAACTTGACGTCTTTTTAAGAAAAAAAATTCCTTAATGTCGTCCCATTTTTTGTGTAATTCCAAACAAAATTCTTTAGAGTTTCTTTAATTACTGTGGTTTTGAGTTGGCAGGTTTGAAAATAGGAATTTTATACTGGAAATAAGGAATTTCGATAAGTTGGAAACAATCTTCGCATTTTATATCAAACGTTTAGAGTTTTCATTAATAGATTTTCCGGTTTGAAATTGAAGATTTAAGTTTTAAAAGACATAAGGATTCTTAAGTAAGCATCCAAATTTACAAAATTCTGGATAACACGAAACTATATTTTTTTAAATCTACAATTCTGACATTTAAGAGACATAATTTTTCAAATTTTAAAATGATAAAAAATATCAACAGTTAAATTGAAAGAATTCGAAGTTAGTAGCTGATTTCAGCGGTAAAAACTTTCACCTTTCACACTAACCTGAATCCTAACCTGAACTTACAAGCTTAAAATTGAGGATTAGATTTAAGTAATGAATAAAATTTCAAAGTTTTAAATAAATCCAAAATTAAGATAGTTCGTTTGTACATTTGTAATTTCAGTTCAGACGTTTGGGTCCAGATTTGCAAAATACATGTGTTGAAGTGTTAAACTCAGAAATTATGAATTTAAAAGAGGATTTTTAAATACCATTAATTGAAGTTGACTGAATCTCCTTTCAGGTTTTTAAGATATCCATACTGGAAAATTTTTTTGAGGACTGGAGTTATGTTTTTCAAAATTTTAATTTATTCTGAAATTTAAATTACTTGAATTTCAAATCAAATCTTAAATCTGAATTCAACTTAATTTTCAAAATTCAGTTTCGAGTTTGAAGTATGGATATTGGGTAAAGTCGTGAAAATTCAATACTGGGTTCGACTGAAAAATTATTGAATTTAAAAAAAAAATCAGAATTATTATCCATTATGAATTTAAAAATTGCCAATAAAAGTTTTAAGTTTTGGAATTTTACAAACCGAAAGCAAAGATTTAAAAATCTTAAAAATTAGGCTTAGTAATTCGAAATCAAGTTCGTATTTGGAAATATTTATTTATTAACATTAGTAAGGGTTTATAGAGCTTAAAATTAAGGATTGGAATTTAGGTAAATAGATTTTAAAGTTTTAAATAAATCCAAAATTAATATCTTTGGTTTCTGGAAAACATTTTTAATTTCAGTTTAGACATTTAGGTTCCAGATTTGCAAAATACATGTATTAAGTATTGCAGTCAGAAATTCCGAATTCAAAAGAGAAGTTTTAATTACCAAATAAAATTAGAGTTTTAAAAATTACTGGCTTTTGGTTTGCTGAAATTCCTTTCAGAATTTAAAGATATCCACTTCGAAAAGAGTCTTTACAGCTGGAGATTTGTTTTTCAAATGCAGTTTTATTATCTCTATTTTGGAATTTACATTTTTTACTTTACAATTCAAAGTTAATGTGCCTAATTTTAAAGGTAAAAATTCTTGTTTCAGCTGTCATAAAACAAATTTCTTAGATTTCTTTGTAAAAAAGTGACCTGAGATTACAACTCTTTAAACCTACAATTCAGGATTCAAGTTTGAATAATGAACGTTTGATAAAGTCGTTGACATTTAAATTGAAAGCTTTAGTTGCCGAATAATTCCGGTTAACAAACATTTGAGTTCAAAATACAGGAGTCGAAGTCGGAGATTCTGGATTCGAAAGAAGTCATAAATAATATCGGTTTGAAGTTTGAAATTGCCAATAAAACTTTGAGTTTTGGAATTTTGAAAACTGAAAGGAAGGTTTTATAATTAATAAATAAGACTGGAAATTCGAGATGAAGTTGAAAAGGATTATTTTTTGATAATAAATATATAGAGCCTTCTGAGAGTGTTTACATTAAATACAGTTGCTTGGGGTGGTAACTTAATCTTCAAGAATTAGTTGGGATATTAAGAACGTCGAAGGACTCAAAACTAGAACTTTGTATATGTAGAAACATATGTATTTTATTTTTGGTAGGGTCAAATATTTGAGATTTCCTGCAAGCCAGGACTTTTTTCAGGCGCACTGGAATACTTCAATCTGTATCAAGTTCGGCATTGTTGTAATACTATTTGAAATCTACCAGGCCAGAAGGCACTACAATACACTGAAAAATTTCGGAGTCTCAGTAGGTTTTTGCCTAAATAATCAGAATACATTTTTCAACCCCATCTCGTAAGTTGTTTTACGATAAAACAAATACAAAATGTGACAGCCTTATAATTTAAAGGAAAAAGCACGAAGTTAAAAAAGATCGTATCAAAAATACATAACCTAACTTAATAATCAGCAAAAAAGGTGAGGTTAGTTCACAAATAATAAGTTCGACAAAATTTATTGCAAAATCCGTTACATGCCCCCAAGCAATGTACTTCATTTATTTAATTAAATTATGTAAAGATATTCAGGTTAAACCACTAACTGTAGATTACATTTAGATTAACATGACAATTACATATCACGTCAATTTAAAACTAAGTTAAGAAACAAAGAAGTTAGTTACATTGTAGTAATCTAGATAAAATATTTTTAATAACTAATAGTGGATTATGATTAGAAAAATAATGCAAACTTAACCATGCCAAATAGCTAGAATTAATGGATCTAGCTGAACTCTGTATTCTGATATGAAATCAACATTAATTAGAATAACAATCGAAATAACAAAAATAATTATAACAACATATATTTTTAATATACATACAGTTTTTGCAGAAGTAAAATATTTATGAAAATAACACGTAGAATATACGAACATTATTTTTGATGACTTCTGATTGTACCTAACTCTAATCTATTTTTTTTATCTAAAGCTTTTTAAACCTACAAATATTAGATAAATTATTATGTACAGACAATATTAGTTCTAGGCAGGTTGCGTATTTATTTATACATTTACTGAATAATTGTTTGTATAATATTCTTATTTCTTTTTGCTTTGTTGCTTTGTTGATGATTTAGTTTTGTTTTAAAGAAGTATGTATTGCTTGTTTATTTATTTATATATTATCAATAAATATTATTAAATAGTAATTTTTACATTTGGGTTTCGTCGAGTTTAAATTTGAAATATTTTAATAGTTTTTGGGTCTTAGTAAGTCATGCCACTTCAGAATACCTATCTGCCTTGTTCAGGAAAAACATAATATTGTTAAAGTTAATAATTATTGACAATGGTTAAATGAAAACATTAAAGTGTAATTTATGACCTAATAAAAAGCACAAAATAAAATATTGAAATATTTTAGATAATAAATGCAAGTAAATATAAATAGTTAATATATTGAAACATTTTTATATGACAGAAACGAAATTCAACGATTTAATTTAATAGTTTGTCTAAGAGCATTAAAAATAAATCTCGTGATTTTTACATTTTCAAAAGGAACACTTAATCCAAAAATTCATTGTGATTGATTCAAAAGGATTAACCCGCCTCTTTGTAAACTACAACCTCCCCAGGACTAAATCAAACATTCCCATTCAAATTAAACTGAAATTACTTTACGATTATTTCTGTGGAATTTATTCCCGCCGAGTTAAAACGAAATTAACAGCATACCTTGAAGTAGACACGAAACCGCTTTAATAAACCAACCGCCGCAATCCCGAAGACCTACGAAATTATTGTTTAGATCGTTTTCAAGCCGTGTAAATGTAATTAATTGGTCGGAAAAATGTACCGCCAGGAGGGAAACTAATTGGGGGAGGCACAAGTGCGTCCTCGTTATCCGTATGCGTAATTTATAAAAGCCATCGTTAGTTCCTGGAATTTTTTCTAGTAAAGATAAGGTTTGTTTAATACTAACTTTACAAGATGAAGGGATTAACGTGTTTCTGTTGGACTGAAAACGCTAAAAATAAGATTTAAGTGTATTATTCGTGTTCTCTAAAAATATAACTTCCTAAACAAACTTTTATGTTTTATGGGGCAGCATAACGTCACTTTTGATTTTAGGATTAGGCTTATGTTCAGCCACCCCCCTTTCTAGAAAAATTGATAATAGTTCGTATTTTAATCATATTTGTAAATCCAGGCCAAAATGTTTTAATGGAGGAATCCCTCAAACGCAGGAGGTATTAATAAAATTGTAGAATTGTTTTTTTTAAGAGGAGCCCACCCTGTGCGTAGAAGTTCCTAGGTCACTTTCTGGTTCTGCAAATAAAGATTAAATTAGAAAATTTGCATGTGTGCTGGTTTAAAATTAGCATTAAGCCTGAAAAATCCCACAGTCACGTGGTTTGAATTCGACAAAAGTTCTGTTCCAGCTGAATAACAGGAAACATTACCACCCCATAATCGAGGGCGTTCTGCAACATTAAACCCTTTTAAGTTAAAAGCGTACTTATCTCCCACAATTTCTATGAAAATCGTCTTTACTACGTGATGAAAACGTACGCAGAATTGGAAAGCGTTGGACAATAGGGCTAAAAGTGCTTTTAAAAGAAATCAACTCGTTTTTTACATTTTCCATTTTATCAGTTTATCGGCTGAAATTTTTGTGTAATTTTGTAATTTTGATTTATAATTTTACTACAATCTGTCTTTTATTTTTCAGGTAAGTGGAAGGCACGATTTTTTTAAAATAAAAACCGAAGCAGAATAGTTCGAAGGGTTTGGTAAGTCTTTAGAAAATTATTGATAATTTGTGAAGCAATTTCCGCGGAAAGCGGCACTGAAATTTTGCAATCTCTTTATAACAACTACAGAGTGAAATGGTTCAATTCTTTAGTCTAAAAAATAAGTTCACCAAGCTTATGAGCCACTTATTTTTGGCAGAAATTTCGGCCATTTCTGCTGACATTCTTAGCATAAATCTGACTTTTTCAGGAATTAACAATCATCAAACTTAAATACATCTAATATATAAGTTTTTACTAAAGCTCTAACTTTAAAATGTATACGATTGTTATACACTAGGCTTAATCAATATCTAGTGAAGTTTAATCTACTATCTAAATGTCAGCATGGTTATCAAAAGAAAATATCTACTGCTCAGCGATAACAATAAATACGTTGTCGGCATACATTTTGATTTGAGTTGCGCATTTGACTCGGATCAACCATGAATTCCTGAAAAGTAAAGTTTTTAGTATGTGCATCCGTGATAAGGTCAACGATGTTTTTATGTCATTTATTAAAAATAGAAAAATGATTATAAAGGTAAACAATCAGTATTCTAATAAATTCAATAACGAATTTGGCATACCTCAAGGGCCAACCTTCTTCTTCTCAGTCGTAGCTTCATGTTGTTTGTGATACCTTTTAAGTTATAGTTATTGTGTGCACATGGTCTATTATATTTCGCCATTCCTCTCTGTTTTCTGCTGTATGAATGACTTGATGTAATGTTAGGCCCGATTTGCTTTTAATATTATCGACCCAACGTATTGGCGATCTACCTCTTCGACGTTTTCCAGGAACATCACCCTGTATTACCAATCTCTCCAGATTGTCTTGCTCCTGTAGTACACCAATGTTGCGAACTTGGGGCTGGTTGAGGTTAGCACGATCGATAATCATAATTTTAGTTTTCTTTTTATTAATAGCTAAACCTAAATTATTGTTTTCTTGTTCGAGTCTGTTGGGAAATTCCATCAGTTCTTCCAGATTATTGGCTAACAAAGTGGTGTCATCTGCGTAGCGCATATTTGTTATTTTCCCACATCTTGAGTATTAAAGTGTCCATTACCAAGCCAGTGGGTTTCGGTTAGACCGGCTATTGGCATGTTCTAGTCTCTAATAAGTTGCATTGAAAAATCTCTGGCTGTGTAAATATATTGTATAATAGATTACCAGAGCATATTAAACAGATTCATGGAGGTAAATTTAAAATCCATCTGAAACACTATTTACACGAAAATTGCTATTACTCTCGAAATGAATATTTGCAAGGACTTTCACTTTTCACTTTACGAATATTATATTTGTTATGTGTTATTTTGTATCGTGTTGTTATTATGTATTATTTCTGATTTAATCTGTGACTTGTTCTATCTGCATATACTGTAGCTACAGAACATAATAAAATTATTAAAACTGTTACCAACGCCAAATTTTCGTCAGTCTATAAAACCCAAAATTTATTTTCTAAATTTCCCAATTCCTGTAAACATAAACTTCGAGTAATGTTTATGTGCCATAAAGAATGACAATGTATCAAGTCTCACTTGGCCAAAAATAAACCCAACTCCACTTGAAATTTGAAATCGGTCCGTGATTTACGGGCCGAAATAAAACTCGTGGAAGAAACTGGTGCTTTAATGAAGTAACTAAATATTTCTTTCCTCATTTTAATTGCCTATTCGTGTAGGTAAATGATACTACAGCTTAAGCAGGTTTAATATATTAATCAAGACATTTAAATTTAAGCTTGGATATTTTAAGCTTTTTTTCTTAGAAGCAGACTCTTGCATTTCCTGAAAACCAATTAATTTTACTTGAAAATTCGAATGTAAAAACTTTTTAATTTTATTATTAGACTTGGCCAGTTTTTTTAAGTTTTGCTAAAAATAAATGCTTCAAATTCGGATCATTTTTGTCTTCAATTTAAAACAAAATTCTTTAGATAAAGTCCAATTAATGTCTTATTTTACGGAGTCGGCGCTTTGTTCTTAATTAGAGCAATAAAAGTCAACTTTAAAGCTACGTCCTTCGAAACTAATAAACGCAAATTTTTTATACCCTTCCAAAATTAGAACTCGGACCAAATACATAATTCTATCGGTTTCTGTGTTAACCAGTTTCCGCCTAAACGATTTCCTATCAATCGCGTAGGTGAACAGCATACTACGTTTTAATTCGCAAAACCTGTTGGTGATTATTTTCATTCTTGTTAATTTTATAGGCTCATTCTTTCATAATTAAAACGTGAAAGTTTTGTTTATAAGTAAAAGATTAATGAGCGTTACGCTTGTGCAAAAATTAAGAGTTTTAAAAATAATTCCGGTTCGTAGCCTTGAAGGATTTATTTTTAAAAACTTTACAAAAGAGTTAATTTGCATCTAAAAAGGTCAAATGCAAAGGAAATCTTTTGGAATGATTATCATAGTAAATCCGGCGTGATGCGTGCATATGTAACGGTAACTACATTCGATAATGTTGAATAAATCTAGCTATAAATGTTTCGTTAGGCAAATTACTACAGGTTCTGCTAACTGTAAGGTTTGTAGGTTAAATTACTGACAGTTTTACTGCCTTGCAATTAAAAACTGTAATAAATAATTGTGATAATTATTTGGGTGCCATTTTTTGTATTAATTTACTGATGTAATTTGAATGTCAGAATTAGGAATTTCTTATTTTACCTAATTATGCTAAATTTTAATGATGTTTAATGTTAGTATGTAGTTAGTATTCGAAGAAAATTGGGATATTTACTGTTAAAGTTGTCCGTACGAATAAACTTTGTTTAATACTCTTTAAAAATGTAATAATAATTAAGCAACGAAAAATTGGCGGACTGTAAATATTAAAAAATAAATTGAAATAGACCAAGGAGTTTAAAATATACACATATAGAGGCGCAACATTGTAAAATATAATGTATGCTAGTAGTTTTCTGAAGATACTTAGGTGGAATATTCTAATCGCCCAGATTCTCAAAAACTCAACAAAACATGACAAAAAAATAATTAAAAGTCACGAATGTTTTTTATATTTTAATCGTCCATTTCTCTTGATATTTTGTAAAATTATCCAATTATCATAAGAAAAAAATTAATGAAAACTATTAAATGCAGACATTGATACCTGTCAATCAATGATCTTAATAAAATATAAAACCAGCAAAACACAGAACTGCTAAAAACTCGCTTAGCTTTATGTATGATACGATTATGTAACGCATGCGTTACTTAAATTGCCTTCATTAAAATAAATGCATTTTTTCAAAACGAATTCCGTTAGTTTTTACTTTTAGTTCAATACCGACGATCCATTCTATAATTACACTTATAGACGGTGTAATTACACGCATATTTAACAGCTTTGTTAACGACTTCCTCATGATAGTTCAATGCTGCTTCTTTTGATTGCAAATCTATTTTCGCATGTCAGTTTAGCCACTCAATAAACTTAACAGTTAAAAATTAATTTTACTTATTGTGATGTAAAAACGGCAACAAATTGGTTGTTTACTATCTCAATGGTAGGAATTGAATATGTTAGTTAATCTTAGCAGGTGATTGGTTACAATTTCATGCTAATTAGTTAAAATTGTGTTGGTCGGTTTTAGTTAATCGGAAGAATCAAACTGTTGTAAATATTTTGACTTTTATTAATTACCGTTTTAGATTCTGTAATTTTGAACATGGAGATTTATGATACCTCATCAAGGATTTTCCATATCTTTGCTTACATTAGGCTGAGTCTCTCCCTGTACATCCCCCCAACACATCTCTTTTCACTTCATACTAAATTCCATAATCAAGCTCAGATTGTTTGTATGATTTTAGCTCGGATTTTAGTAAAAGAGGAGGCCCATTTGTACGTTGTAGGAATTGGTCGTTACAGAAATTACACCGTCTAAAATCTATACAGGTTTAATTTAATTATTTAAATCCAATATCACAAATTATTATTAAATCGCCTACTGAATTAATCCCCTGCCCTTCTAACTTATTATTATCAAAGTTTATAACCACGACGACCACCAACCACACAATAATTAATTTAACAAGAAGAATTACTTCACGCTTCGTTTTCTACATGTCACTATAATCGGGAAGTAATAACTAAAAACAAAGGCATATGTTAAAAATTAAATGAAGAAACGTGCAGGTTAATTTCAAAGGGCATTAAATACAAATGCGTACGGTAAATTTGTAATTAAGGTGCAGTCACGACGAGTTAGAAATGGTATTTGAAATATCTAAGGTTGGTAACTTTGAGTATTTATGCCTCGACAACTTCCTCTAGGAAACCGCAAAGTAATAAACGAGCCTTTTAATAATAGTACGTGGAAATTAAAAGAGAAAAATTAATAGTTCGTTTATCTGCACGGAATGTAAATTGTGTTCCTGTATGAAACGATCGGTTTATTCCTATTCCAAACAATAAAAATCATAGTTGCTAGTTAAGTAAACCATTTCATCATTTTCAACGTACTTAATATTTATAAAAATCTAGATATTCTCTCAAACATACCTTAATTAAAATTAATATCTACCAAAATAGAAGTTTAATTATACAGTAAAGCCAGTGAGTTTTAATAAAAACAAACAGTTTCCTGCTAATTCTAGCATATTTGTTTTTACAAAGGAAAATGTTTGGATTATATTTTTTGGTTAATTCTGCAATTAGCACGTTTCCTGCGGTACCTGTTTAAAGAACCGGGGCTTGAATCAAATTAATAAATTTTGATGTGAACTTTTGCATTCGTAATATTTATTTTTATAACGGTATAATGTAATAAGTTTTGTTGAAGCTTCGATATAAAAACGAGGGAACGATACATTAATACAATTGGAATGTAATTAGTTTTAGAATCTGGTTGTAATATTATAACAGGATTGCCAGCTTGGAGTATATTTCCCAAAAATTAAAAACGAAAAAATGGATGGATGATGTTTTTAAGCTGTGAGTGATTTATATGGGGTCCAAGATCTTTTATAATTTTGCCTTTTTATATGTAAAATACTTTTTAGAAAAATCTAATTTGGAGGGGTTTTGTGGTTTCTGGAGGAGGCTTAAAAATCTGCGTCTTAAATCAGTAGAATCAGTACTTTAGAAAATGCTTAATCCTCTATGTAATTAATTATTGAATGATTTAAAAAATTCAATAATAAAATTTGCAACAAAAAACAAGAACATTTAAATCGTTAAATTTTACAAATTTTAATGAATTCGAAGACTTCCACGGTCAGGTCTTCCGGGTTAGAACCGTGTCATTGTTGAGACTCAACGTTTCGCCCACTTTTTTTAAGGGGCTTCTTCAGGAGAAAAAATAGGGACACTGAAAGAGCGTAGCTCAACTTGTAAACCAAGCTAGAGGCGAAGCCCTTCTGAAGGGTGCTCTTTTAGTGCCCTCTTTTCCTCTTGATCAAGGCCCTTAAAAAAGCGGGCGAAACGTTCAGTTCTTCTGCCTCAACAATGACACGGTCCCAGCCCGAAAGACGTTCTTTTAACACAAAAGTTCTATTATTTATAAAACATATATAGTGATTGTTAACGACTGCAGTAAATACAGGGCGTTAAAAAGTTTTTTTTTAACTGAAAAATTAGACCCATGGAGGTGGTACGAGAAATATTTTCAATAACTTAGATGGACAAGGCTTCGGGATTAATAAACTACCTAAGATATGCGGACGACGTAGATACCGATGCCAAAACTACAAACAATATTATCCTACTAAAATGCAGAATCATGAAAAATTAGCCTAAAATATGGAGTAAAACAAGAATACTTCCCTCGGAAAATATCGACTCTGTAATAGTAGACAGAATCTGTAAATCAAACACTGTGAATAAAGATCTACTACTACTACTACAAATACAGAAATAATGAATTCGTGGCTATATTTATGTTAGAATCTAAGAATCAAGCGATCAGATTTGGCTAGGTGGCCTATGGAGAACTGTTACAAATACTTTGATTAAAAAAGAAAATAGTAATAACAAACAACGATGAAAAGAAGAAGAAACAGAAAACCATTAAAATGAATCAAACAAAAGACTGGAATGAACATGTAACCAAACAAAAATAAAGCTAGGTTGGCCATCTAATGAGATCACCAGACGAAAAGGTAGACAAAGAAGTAACTGATCGGAGACCTAGAGAGGGTCGCAGGAACACAGGAGAACCACTATTTTGATGGGTAGATACTTAATATAAATGTAGCAGGAAAGCGATGACATCGGGATGCGTAGAATGAAAACGAATGGAAAAGAAACGTAGATGATAATATATCTAACGATGAATAACTGGCAGTTGGTAATGATGATGATGTTGATAACGATGAGAAAGAGGAGATGAAGAAACAGGGAGTCTGTGAAAATACCTTACCAACGGCATTAGTATAGTATAGAAAGACACCGATAGGTAAGTAACATTAGGCAGACTCTGTCATCAACACAATATGTACTTATATTTCTTCATTTGTTGTTCTTTTCCATCTTCCGTTCACTAGGTTGCCCCCTTATATCCCCCTCGGGACTTTTTCCCCCCATATACTCAATGATTTTTGATATTGTTTAGTCATTGTCCAAGCATGTGTCACTATTGGCCTTAATATAGATTGGTATACTTTCACCTTCATAGCTCTCAATGTTGCTTTATTTGAAATTATGCTTTTTAGTGCAAATAAATACCTATTCCTCCCTACCTGCTATTCGTGCCTGTACCTCCTCACTTCTAATGCTTGGCGTAAGTCTTAGGGATCATATACGGAATGAAGAGATACGAAGACGAAAAGTAGAGGATGTAATAAAACGCATTGCTAGATCAAAATTGACCTGGGCAGGTCACATCGCCATACAAAATGTTACAAGGTTGGCGAGACATACCACACGATGGAAACTAAGATTATACAAGAGAAGTGTTGGACAGTAGGCAGAAATTGATACCAAATGGCAAGAGATTGACAGGAAAGGAAAAGGCAAGGGGAAGCCTATGTCCAGGAGTGGACAGTAAAAGGCTGCTGATGAAGAAGAAGAAGATTTAGTAGCGCAAACCTTCTGTAGCCACATATCACCTTATCTCCTTTTTTATAGACGGGACATAATATGGCCTTGTCCCAACTCTTTAGCATTTCTTTTTTTCTCTAGGTATACATCTTTTATGAGTCCTTCTATTAGTTTATTTAGTTTGCCCCCACCCTACTTTAACAGTTCCACCTTTATTCCGCCTTCCCCGGAGCTCTTGTTGCTTTTTATTTTATTGATTATTCCTAATATTTCTATACTTTTTCTTCTATACCTTGTTCAGCGTTGTCTTCACCTATCGTGTTTTCTGTTGTGTTTATATATATTTTTTTGTATTTTTTATTTCCGAAGTCAAGGTTTATACTTATTTGTTGTCTGTTTTGTTTTAGTAACTGGAATGATCAGAGTCTTCTCTATAGCTTCTTGTATCTATAACACAGATCTTCTAGAAGGATGTATTCAACTTGATTAATATTCTTCTTATTTGGTGCCATCCATGGCCCCAGGTGTATCTGTTTATGTTTAAAAAAGGTACCACAAATCCTCATACTTTTGTGCTGTGCAAATTGTATTAATTATCTTCCGTTCTCGTTGAACTCCCTATATAAACTATATTTTCCAATAGCTAGTCGGTACATGGCTCTTTTCTTATCTGTGCAGTACAATCTCCTAAAACTATCTCCACATATTTTGACATTTTTCCACTTCCCTTTCCGTAGTATCATAAAATTTTTCTTTTATCTTGATATCTTTCTCTTCTGATGGGGCGTTTCGATCTTTACTAATAACAATAAGATAGGAAATAGAACAACTACCAAAAGAATAATTCGGCCGATTGGTGCGAAGGGTAATCAATACAAGTGCAATTTTGAAGATTATGCTGCTAAAATCATGTATAAAATGAACACAGAAATTGGTGAGATTTTAAAAAATCAAAACAATGAGTAGAGACGGACTACTAATAAATGTCAAGAACTGGAACAGATAGGAATGGAAACAAACATATTATGGAGCAAGCTAAACCCACTTCCAGTTATACCTAATATTGAAGAAGAAGCAGAAAATTAAATCACTAAAGTAATAAATTAACGTTACATCTTAACTTTAAAGTTTTATAAAAATTCCCCATCGCATGTTTGTAAGTCTCCTGAATACAACTGTATTTAGATTTGTCCGTAAACATGCATTTCTTTAGCATGTATTAAAATAAAACAACACTTCCAGTAGTCAATGAAGAAAATTAAGGCAACATCTTGGCTTAACATATAATAATTGTTATTGCGAGGTCCGAAGTGTAGTAGTTGCAAAACAGGTTTGTACATTTTTAAAATCACCCTTTTGATGACGAGCATCCCATAGGCATTTATTACATTTTTAATTTCCACTCGGAATTAGCAATCTACGATGGGCTATTATTCTCGACTATACAAAGCGCACATAAACAATTATCCATATAAACTTAATTTTCAAAGTTGCAAAGTTCATTACGACGGTGTAACCTGGCAAACGTTTATTAATTTGTTATAGAAATCCCAACGTGTCAACTAATTTGACACAAATTTTCCACTAGTTTCTTGGATAATCTTGCTTCACTCGGTCATAAAACAGCAAAAACGACCGGTTTTGAGATTACTGATATAACTTAGAATTCTTAATAAAGGTCTTAGGTTTTTTTTCAGTTTCGTGGAAGGAAACGAGTATCATTATAGAATACTTGATATGTTAATAGTGAACCTATTAAAGCGGCAAGCTTAAAAAAAAATCGGTGTACCTTCGTTACAAATTAAAACCCGACATTTTAGTCTCATTAGCACAGAATGCCTCCTCTTTGTGGAAAAAAGGTACAGATGCGATTCGTGAGTGGATGAAATTTATCTTCGGATGTAATTAACAGCGATTGTGGAGATAACAAGAGCGCTGAATTATGCCCTGCTCTTCTTAATACTATTATCTTTCATCTTTGAATTTATATGAATATTTACCGACAGAACTAGGTGCAAATGAACTTAAACATAATTATCAATTATATTAAATTTCGTTCCCATATCATTAACTCGATGATGAATTACTAGACGGAAGCGTTTAGAATTTTGGATGTGCTGCTGGTTTGTTATTCCGGTTGTTGTTATATTTATTAATAATAAAACGATTAAGGTAGCTTCCTGGTTTTAATCGAATGACAAACAAGACTCAAGTTAATATGAATCGTAATTAATTTCTATACGTTAATAAATATCTCGAACTCAAGAAATTTCGTGAACTGAGTGCTGCATTATAAGTACCTACTTCTTGAGTGCACAAGTAAGATGATAGCAGCATGAGACCGGAAGGAACCAACACATTCATTTTGAATTATTATGAATGAAGAAGCTTTCAGTTTTTATGGTGGCATCGAAATCGCATGAATTTGAAACCATTTCGAGCTACTTAAAGCTAATGCTTCAATTTGAAAGCATGCTTAATTTCTGTGACAATATCGTATATCTCTGTTCTACACATTCAAATTGTATAAAGCTATATAGTTTTATTTTTGCTGTAACCACGATTTTTATTAGAAACTAGGTACTTAAAATATGGAATGAGAATACGGGCCAATAAGTCTGACAATTATTGAGAAGAAATTCAAGTATATATGTATGATATGATGTGAAGAACTCCCATCAAGCAAAAGGATTTATACAACCGATGGAAACAAATCCTGCTGAATAAAAAAAGCTTTGAGTACACTACGAAATGGCCAGGTAGAATAAAAGAAATAAAGAAAGATCGGTGGTAAGCATGATTGTTTTTGCTGCTGACAATTACATGTTAAACTGTATAAAGTAAACACAAAAGCACTGGGTATTTATGCTAGTGAAATGTGAACTTTAGGGAAAACAGAGCAAAAATCTCCAACAGAAAAATATTAAGAAAGTTTCCGGAAATAAGAACAAAGAAATAAATAGTAAGTCGTTTAGACAAAGAATAAATAGTCAAACTGTCAATAATTCGATGGATTTTTTTGAAGCATGTCACTATGGGAAAAAATTACCAAAAGCAAAATAGAAGTGAAAAAGAGATACAAAAAAGATACTCCAAAAAACCATCTTATGTATATATTTTAACAAATTCTGTTACGGTGACATGGGCCGACGCTTATGCATATATACCATGATTTGCACATTGAATTGTGTTGTTTATATACGTAAGTATTCTAACCGCAAAACTTGACTCAAAATAGACTAAAAAAACTCAATTATCAATCAACAATGAAATGTAAGTACTACTTCAGGAACTATCGTTTGATCCAGATCTGTAGATCTCATTCTAAAAGTGACCCACTGTCCATTAGAGTTATATTTTAAAATACAACAGTTATTGACCGATGTTTTTACAGCGCTCTATTACAACTTAAAATGAAAGTCATCCTCTGAGATAATCCACCGTGACTAGCTTTAGAAGCTAGACAAGCTTGACAAAATTGTCTTATAAAATACCAAATAATATGTTTTAATTATTCAAAGTGTTTTAACCGGTATAAGAAGTACTGTAAATCATTTTACGTTGACATAACGTATGTTGGAACGCCTTAGATACATGTAATTATAAATTTTATGTTGTTACACCAATTAATTTTTCTACTACAACGACTATTGTCCTTCGATTTGTTTTAATGTAGTGTTTTATAAATACTGATGATTTATAAATATCATCCACGATATTTCTGCTTAATAAAAATTTAACTGGAATGTAAAAGGGTCATTGGTACGATTTTCTAATAGGCGTTTCTCAAGTTTATCCGAAACAAAAATTTTGAATATTAATTTTAGCTTAGAATTAGACCCTTTTTCTTGAAAGTTGTGAAATTAAAAATTTGCAAGGTAAAAAATTAAACAAAAGAAAACTCCAAAAATATTTATACAGAATTTGGGCTTTTTAAATTAATCGAAACAGGTGGAACCAAAACTTAGAAGGGCATCTCTTTCGTCAACATATTATTAGGTTATAAATATTTGTTTAAAGTAATAAAAAAAATTAATTGGGTTTAATTGTTGAAAATTTTGTATATGGAAAAGTATCACCTCCGCTGGGATTTGAACCTTTAACCTTCGACTTAACCCCCAGTGCTCTGCCAGATGAAAATTGGCAAAGTGAAAAAAAAATACAAGAAAACAAAACCCCAAAAATATTTTTAAATTATGTAAAATCTGTTAATAATAATTGGTTTAAATTAGGAGAAACAGATCGAGATACAACTTACAAAAAAATCTCTTGAATAAAGATATTGTTAAGTTATAAATGTTTGTTTAAAGTAACAAAAGAAAAATGTGTTGGGATTAATTGCTGAATATTCTGTATATGGAAAATAATTACTTCAGCTTGGATTTGAAACCTTGGCCCAAGACTTTACGCGCCAGTGCTCTGCCAGTTGAGCTACAGAAACACCGCACTATAATACAAAAAAATTATTGGTTTTTAAAGACGTCATCTAATAGTCATCAGACGAATCAAAACAAAATACACAAGGGTAGTAAATAGCAGGGGAGTTACAAAGTAAAATGCATTTAAAGACGCCCTTCAAATTTCCTTTACGATATTGGATATTGCTAGTCTTGTAAATAACCATCCGACCATCGTATCCAGTAAACATGTAGATCATTCAACTGTGAAGATCAGATCACGTGAACCAATATCATTACTATCGATTTGTAATTTCAGGAAGTTATCGTTTAACTTTAGTAAAGTGAACACTTGTTGAAACGATTGTCCTCTTTTAAACCGAGAACAGAAGGCAATGAAGTGCATAATCGAAGCCTTCAAACTTAGATTGAAGTGTGTGATTTATCGCTACTTACGGTTTTTACAAACTTTGAAACATACAGTACTGTACTAAAGTGTTTTTTCTTGCTTTTAAGTGATCATCACTTTTGCTCCATCCAAATTTGTGAGCCTTTGAATGCGGATTAATAAAAGGCCAAAAAATTTGCAAACAAAAATTTAAGCAAACTAAGTTGAAGACTAACTTAAAGACAGAATTAAAAGCCCATTTAAAGTAAGAAAGTCCTGCCCTGATTCGTTTACCTTCACCTTCATAAGTTAGTAGAATTGCACATTTCAGTAATGAATAGTTTCGAAGAATTTCCCATTATGGTATTCCTGGAGATAACTGTTATTTTACAACGCCCTACTTTATAGACCTATTGATCTTGTTATATTTTAAAATAACGTCGCTTGCATGTACGCGTAAGTTTGATTAATTCAGATTAAAGCGATGCATGCAAGTAATAACTTTCATACCCAGTAATGGAAAGCTTTCATATAACGAACTGTATTTATTTATTGGATATTGTTAAACCTATCGTTATATTTTTATCGCATGTAATTATTGGCTGTTGCGTTATTTTTTTAATGTTAATGGACGAAGAAACAGTTAAATATTGTACAGCAAGACTTGTTTGTAAAATATTTGACGAACATAAAATGATTTCTAATAGTTGTATCAAGAACAAGATTGATGTTCTAGTTTTAGATGTAGTAATGTAATGGTCATTTAATATCCACTTAATCAAAATCGGCCTTGATGAACTTGCATTTACTTTGAATTGTCGGTCAAGGGAGTAGCAATTTCTACATCTTTTTTAAACAATCTGCATCATGTCTATATCACTAACACCCGCCGGGATTTCTTCAGGTATATCAAAGGATAATCAATTCTAGAAATATGACGAAGGTAAAAGTAAGTGATATTTTGTTTAAAAACACAGCCAAGAAACAAACGTTTTTCAGTACGTAAAGGAGTAGTGTACTTCACTATACATGTTAAGATTGCTGATAAGCGGAAGAAGTGTAGTAGCAAGCAACATTAACCCTTACAGAAAGGTGCATTGCCGCTCAATTTTCTTAAAGACTGCTGCAATCAATTGTGTTTAAAACCATTTATTTTTGTTGTTTCTTCTAGAACTTTTAGGATAAAAAAATGCACGTGGGTATTAGCGATATAGGCTCAAAAGAATAGAAAAGAGTCACCGTCGTCATGATTAATGGCGATAAATATTCCATCTTTGGATGTACTCAATTTATTTCTCTCCATTTTATGCGGTCAATGGTTGCTTCAATCTATTGTGTTCCGGATGTCTTAGTGGTATCATCCCTCCATTTAGTTTTAGGGCGTTCACGTTTTTCCTTCATCTGAGATCACTTCGTTTCTTAGTGTGTCTTGCCCATCGCCATTTTAAACGATACGAGTGATTACTCTGATTTTATTTCTCAACCAATCTGTAGTCTCTCTGTGTTATATCCATATTCCCATTCCCACTTTTCATCGCCTTTTGTATCACTTTCGTCTTTTTTATAATAGTCTCTGGAGAAATTACCCCTCTGAATATTTATTAATATTGGAGGGATACATTAGTTGAGCAAACTATAATTTTGGAATTTTGAGTATACATATTTTACTTAAATACATTTTTCAGTTTTCCATAAATGTCACCCTCTCCATTGCAGCGCACCGTTTGGATCTCCGATTAAAAGGTTGATTTTTCCCTCCCCGTCTTTTACTGAAAAATAAGCTGCATCGTATAATGTTGGACTATTTTTGTTTTTTGTAACAGCTATTCGTAGTCTTAGCTTTTGTGCTGCTTCTTCAATATCTTTTATTGTTGTCCGTTGATAGGGCAATGTCATCGTCAAAATGGAGGTTATTAGGATATCCGCAATGATATAGATGACCTTTTCTTGCCATTTTAAACTATGCATGTGTGTATGTGGGTATCCGCTCTTAATGTCGAACATAGGCAATTAGCATGGTGCATTCGATTTTAAGTATTTTGTCATTATTTCTATAATCCACCAATAAAAGGGTATTAAAATAATTAACAGTATAAACAGTTTTAATTAAAACAATGATAAAGAGAGATTACAAAAAATATTTAAATAATGCCTCGCTTTGAGCTTAACAATACCCCAAAAATTTCTTACATTGGCCAAGTGTCTCATTAAATGCTTCTCTGAAAGAGTTAATATGAAGGTGGCGATCTCACAGTGGGCTCATTTCACTACATCCATGGAACAGCGTGACCCTTGGCCGTCTCACTGACCCGTCCTTTCGATGAACTGAGAAGCTTTAGAGGGTTGAGTTATTACCTTATTACATAACCTAATTGGTTGGTCCAACATCCCAGAAGGGTTGCTCAAATTCTTGCTTTGAACAAAACTTTGGCGCTGATGGAATGAAAACCCAAAGAATGAAATAGATTTTCAGATCATATAAACACAGGTTCTCAACCGATCTACTATCAGCGATAGATTGGTAAAGAAATAGTATTTAACGTCACAAGTCCGGGAACTCATATTTTACAGTACGAGTGAGATGTTTAAAGACGAGGCGACGAAGGAGCCGAGTCTTGAACTGTAAAAAGAGTTCACGGTCGAATGTCGTTATGTATTTTATTTCATACTGTAAACAATTTGATTTTTTAATTTTTACATGTGACACTTTTTCAATAACGTCAACGTGTGACATTACTGTATCAAAGCCGGTAGGTGTGGCTTGGTTACACTTTTACGGGCTCTGATTGGCTGCATAAAATAACAGTCCGGAAAGTGTTGGCAACACTTTCCGGCTCTGATACCGTAATAGCTCACTTTCCGGACTCAAAATGGCGCCGGGAAACTGCATTTACTGGACAGTATGAAATAAATAATATTTATGTTGTTTTTGATTATGACGGCGACTACTGGCTTGCCTAAATTTAGATTTAATTATGAGGAAAACCACCGACGAAATTGGAAACCTGTGGGGGTTAGTGGCAAAGCAAACTCAGAATCCTCCATGCCATCGAGCCCCTTCTTCTTCTTCGTATAGTGTCATACAAATTCTTACGCATGCGACCTCCGTTCATTTGTTTATCCGTGTTTAGTATATTATTTAGAGTTCTCTGTTTATGGCACCCGTCTGTATAGTGCATCGACGTCACGTATTTCCGTCCATTGTCGAATATTGCGTAGCCACGAAAGTCTTCTGCATCTCATTCCCCATTTCCCATCACATTGAACAATTTGCGATCTCCGAGTTGGACTCTTTGAATTACTTCCTCATTTCGAACTCTATCTGTCCACGGTATCTTGAGCATGCTTCGCAGCACCCACATCTTAAAAGCCTCGAGTCTGTTTATAGATTTTACCTTCAATGTCCATGCCTCCATGCCGTATAGCAGCACGGATCATACGTAGCATTTGGTCAATCGTAATTGGAAGCTGAGATCTTTCTTAGTAAAACATCTTCGGAATCTTAGGAATGTTGTTCTTGCTTGTTCAATTCTGCTTTTTATTTCAGCTTCTGGATCCATGGGTTGTTTATTTGTGACCTGTTCTATTTCCCTTCCGTTAATGTGTATGCATATATTATTAGAAACATTATTTCTACTAATACTCATGAACTCGGTTTTGCTTGTTTTAAGTTTCAATCGGTTACTAGCTTGGTTTACAGCGTCTAGCAAAAGTTGAGGGTCGTTATCACTGTCTGCTAAAATTCTCGTATCATCTGCGTATCAGATGTTGTTGACGGGAATTCCACTTATGTATTTTATTTCCTATTATGATTTTCCGATATTGCTTCAAAAGGCTTTTTCTTGGGGTGATTTCGACTATACATATAAACGTCTAGGTGGCAATTTATACTAGATGTTCATTATAAATCAGTTCATTCTCTTAACAAGATTGCATTCATTTCGCGCCTCTTTCGTTTCGTTGTCCAATGCCAGTTCCCTACTATGTTCTCCACTCTACCGCTGCCGCTGACTATGTTTAGCTCATTGCTTTTTTGTTATGTTTAGTGCTTGGTTTAGTTGTTTGTAAAACTGTTCTATTTCGTCGTCAAACTTTTCTGCTGGGGGGGCATAGGCTTGGGTTTACCATGTAGCTGAACAATGATCACTCTATCCAAGATTGATACAAAGTTTTTAACTGAGTTTTGCAGATTTTTATCCATTAAAAGGCCTACACCATGTATATGATCCTGATCTACGATATTACTGGTAGAGTAATAATAATAATTTCAGAGTTGTGCCAGCGGACTTAACTTGTGCCAAGAAAATTGATTTCTTCTTGATTTCTTGGATTCCGTTGTGTAGTTTACCGACTGCGAATAAGGCTTTTACGTTCCATATTGCTATTCACGTGGAGATTCTTCGCACCAATTGCAGTATCAAAAGCATCTAGCTGATACAGCTTTGAATGTGAAAATCCAGGATCAATTCCTCTGCGCCTCAGCTTGGGGCCCTTGTAATAGATAGGCAGAAAGTGATTCTAATCGGGGATATCCAAGAGAAATATGGAATAAAGAAGAAGCAATTAGAAATATCCCAGACACACATTTTTCCAGAAAAAAACTACGAACGAAACAAGCGTAGAAAGAAGGCCCGTATGAATATGCAATGGGAAATATCCACAAAGTTGAAAAAGTAATAAATAAACTTAAGGGAGATGTATGCAAAATGTATCAGTAGAAAAGAGGTGCAGTAATTGCTAATCCCTTAGACGACAATTCAAAATAAAAATTGTCTTTGGAATTGAAAAACCCCATTTAATCGCCAATTAACGAACAAAATGTGCTTTTTAACATTTCCAATACTTTCGTTTTAACTAACTTCAAATCGGTCTTAATCTAACTGTAATCTTGTTACTGTTCTAGGAAAAGCACTAAAAAAATTAAAAATCCAATAAAAAAGAGAACCTGTAAGGCAAAAATTAGAACCGACGTTTTAATTAAGGTATAAGTGACAGACTTAAAAATTTATAACCGTGAAATGTAAGGATCTACGTTTTTATCTGTATTTTTTAATAATAAAATTTATGAAATCGGGATCCGCAGGAGACGGTTAAATTATATCACTGAAGCCATCCACTTTATAACACACACGTAAATATTAATTGCGTTCAGATTATTTGGTTTGACAGAACCTGTTGGTAGCTCGCATTTCTATAATAAATTCTCAGATTAAGTATCCTTATTAAAAACGAAATGTATTTGTAACGCTTCGTCCGTGGTTCGATATCCATAAGTAAACAGTTTAATTAACCCTTGCCATCTCCATTTCCATTCGTTGCATCGTTACCGTTAGGTATTGGTGCGATTAAGTAAATTACTTGCTTGTTTGTGAATTGGATTTAGTCGAAACCTGTAATTGTCATTACTTTTGTAATGCTTTTGTGTTCTCTTTCGATCACAGGAGGCCATGGTTTTTATTAATTAGGTGCTAGGTTGGGATCAGTATGTCCTGTCGCCGTAGATGAACTGATAATCAGAGATTGTTAGAATTATTCAAATTTAAATTTAATCATTTACACATCTCGTAAACAACTAATTGCGTGTTTAAGAAATAAAACATAAGTTAAAAGTACATATTAAGCAAGAATTTGCTTGGTTCCCTTAAAGTTCTTTGTAATTTTATTTGTTAGAACATATTTAAATCACGTAAAAATATTCGTCTGAATCATGTATTATGTATTAATTTATTCTACCTTCGTAAAATCAGGCCTAAGAATTTTATCGGCACATAAAACCAAAAAAAGTGTTACAAAATTGATCACCACAAACAGTTAAGACCGAAAAAACTGAAGGTGAACATTTTCTCACCTCTTTCTAACGGTACCTTAGGCATTCATTTTGGAACGTATTTTGTATGTTTGTCTAAATAAGGAATCTGCAATTTTTTATTACATTTTCACGTCCTCATTTGTAAATTTAAATAATCGATTCTGGACATCTAATTATATTCCATAAAAGGCTTTGTTTTGATTAATAATAAAGACAAAGTTTAGATCCTGCAAGATGGAATTTTCATAATTTTAACGAAATTATTTTAGTTAAAAAATAGTCGACATTTTTGAAATCCTCTAAAGAAATTTTTGGGGTATTTAACAATAAACTAGCATTAAATTCATGCAATTGTATTTTAAATAAAGAGTATTTGCTTTTATTATCTTTAACGTGTAGAAATTACCCTAATTTTTGGTATTTGTGCGCATAAACAACTAGGCTGAAATTTCAGCTTCCAGCTGAATTGTAATCTTTATCTGAAAAATTTTATAAATATTTCTAATCATGCTCTTCTGCATTTCTCCGAGATTATTTTCGAATATTTTACTTTTTATGTATAAGTGTTTAAGGAAAATCCTAAAACTATTTTGCTGCTTCTTAACGCTAACCATCTGAAACTTCAGATGACGATGCTGAATTTCCCCAGCATTTCCATGAAATGTCGATCAATATGTTTTGAGATTAAATTGCCCACATTCCAATTAATACTTCAGTAACTTCCCTCTACAACTTTTTATAGAAACATCCACAAATACTTAAGTAGTCTTTCGGATTCCATTATTTTCGTCCCAAAAGTTGCATTACATATGATATTCTATTTTTAAGTCTTACCTTCATTGTATTAGTTTTGTAAGTAGTTTGAAGCTGGTTAAATTATTTAAAATAGTTGGAAATTATTTTGTGGTTCTTTCGATTTTCAAGCTTACTTTAAAGATGTTTCTTAAATTTTCTGCGTTTCCAGTTTTTCTTTAATTCTTTATTTAAATGCACAAGGCATTCATGCAAATACTTAAATAGGACAGGTAAATCAGAAAATTGTCAATTATTTCTTGATATTTATACTACTGTTTTATTTTTGCTTTGAATTGGCACATGTTGGAAAAAGTTTTCTGTCAATACTTTCTACTGGCTAAAACTTATTCATTTAAGACTTGAAAAATTTATTACAAATTCTGTCTTCCGACCATTCTCCTGTCCTAATAACCCTAAGCACAAATGCCGAAGGCGTATGAAAAAGTCTACCACAGCCCCCCAACAAACAAACCAACTGGCAATTGTTCATATTAAATCCTAAACTAACTGTAAATCTTTTCCTAAAAAGTAAACAGGATATAGACGAATCTGTCAGTACTTAATAAAATCAATCCGGGAAGCAGGATGGGAAGCAACCCCAGAAACACTATTAAATGAACAGAATAACCAAGACTTCCAGAACTATTTCCACTCTTTAACCGCAACCAAAGCAACTGACTACGCAGTGTGGAAGGCCCCAAGGAAGATTAATCATCCGCAGTCACAAAACTCTCCTATCAGAACGCAATCTGTTGATTGGGCTGCTAGAAACAATAGTCAAAAAGCAGGTAACTTTGGTGAACATCTGACGAACGTGTTTATGCCCCTTCCCACTGAAGTCCCCGGAAGAACAAAAATTCATACAGGATCTCCTTCCAGATCCCTTCAAAATGTACCTGCGAATTAAGAAATTTAAGACAAGCGAAGTAATTACGGTCATTGAAACTGAAATAAATCCGAAGAAGTCCCTAGGTGGCTCAAATAGTAATTGTCCCAAAACCGGAGAAACCGCCATCAGACGTGCCCTCATATAGACCTTTTAGTTTGTTACCCATTTTATCAAACGCTTTTGAAAACTTGTTCCTCAAGCGAATGTCGCCGCTAATTGACAATAATCAGCTAATGCCCAACTACCGGTTTGGATTTGTGACGTGAAAGCCTACTCTACAAGCTCAAGCGATGTTTATCGTATGCCTTCTCTCAAATCCTCAAGTCATACTCATGGAAAGATACGTTTTCGTTGAATGCCAAAACTCCACCTCAGAGCTTCTACTAACAACATTTTGTGATCCGATTTCATACCTAATTTTCACCGCGGACTTACTGAGAACCAGAAACACGACCCTAGCAACCTTCCCGAACGACACGGCAAGATTGGCTTTCCATCCCAATGCAGACATAGCTTCCAGAAACTTACAAAACCACATAAACCTTTAGAAAAGGTGGACGACACTATCACGCATTAAACCAAATATACAAAAATCAACTCAGATCATCTTTACTACAAAAAAAAAACTACTTGTCCTCCAGTTTACCTTAACGGAAATCCACTACCCCAAAGAGATGATTTAGGCATATGTTTGACATGGGCAAAACCTATTTGGTTTAAAAGATTACAATTAGGTTTAACCTTCAGGAAGTACTACTGGTTAATTGGACTAAACTCACAATTATCTCTTGAAAATAAATTATTGGTGTATGAAGTAGCATTCAAATCCATCTGGTGATATAGCATTCAATTATGGAGAGCAGTAAGCGAGTCAAACATTGCCAAAATACATCGCTTCCAGTCCAAGACTTTGAGATTAATAACCAAAGCCCCTTGGTATGTGTATGCCGAACGATATAATCCACAGTGACCTCAATATGCCTATTAAAGAAACCATAAAACCCAATCAAACAACCTAGCAGTCGACACACTGACAACCCCAAACCGTTTCAACCCTCCGGATCTGACAGAATGCTTTTAGCATTAGTATAAATCCCCAACAAGTTTAAACAATATATTGTATATAATTATAGATCAGTATACTAATTGGGCACACTCCTACAGTGTCATATTCATCCTATCAAACGTTTTGCCAAATTTCCATATGTAAAACAATTTGGAGCTATTAAAATAACATGTATAAAATTGACAAGCCTTTTTTCATACTTTTCTGCAAAATGGGCCACGTCTATCAGTATTTTTATTTTACGAGTATTATCTTGATTAAACCTAAAGAACCACACATCCAATAATTTTCCATTTTAATATTAAAAACTGAGCAGTGTGAAAACAATCTGCAATTCGTACATAATTAGGCTTTATGGACTTGCCAAATTTATTGGCCTCGCTCACTTCGTTCGCTCGGCCATAAACTTTTTGGCGCGTCCATAAAGACCTACATTATGTACTCGTTACATAAATAGCTATTACCCTATAATTTTGCAGTTCAGTTGTATCTTTAATGTAATTTTTTGATTGTCTTGCATTTGTTATAATTATTTAACTATTATCTGCACTTGCAAAACGATTAATTAATTAATTTATGATATTAAATTACATATCAATTAATTAATAGCAGAAACCCTTTTGTTAATACATTAGCTCCTATAGAAAACGGGAAGGGTAAATCCGAAATTAGAAGAACTACCGATTTAAAAATCTGTTCATGTACAGAGTCGTTCTAAAAACTGGACGTTTAAAATTGCACCTTTAATTAGCAACAGTCTTATAAATCACGCAAAGTTTGGTACATCATAAAAAACGAATTGGTAGAAGCTCTGAAAAATCGTGTAGGCAATAAATAATAACTTTTTTTATATCGAAATGCCTTAAAGGTACCAATAATTGTACATCTGCATGAGTAACTTAATCCCACGTTACATATTAACATCAACGGACACTCGAAATTTATATTGATTTATGGGAAGAACCACACCGGCAGCTGATATTGATCTACACCTGTTTTCTCAACAAAAATACGTATGTATATTATTAAATCAATTAAGGTCCTGCATCGAGAATAAACGTTGATGTAACTGCAGTTTCCAACCATTACATCGTATCCATCCTATTTGCATAATAACCCGTATATATTTAACGACTCCATGTAAAATTATTCCAGGAAATTGCTCATTTTGATACTACATTAAAAAATCACTTCGATAATTCTAAAGTTTAGCCTTAAAAATAAATGAGCTAATAAAGAAATTGTGTTTTATATTCTGGCCATAATTTTTTTATGTTTATGTGTCTGATCGTTAATATTAACTGAAGTAGCAGCCACACTAATTTAAAGTGAACCTAATTCAAGTTTTATCTTTGTATCTAATGCTTTCCAATAACTACCTCTGGTCTGCCATTAGTCGTCTATAAGGTTTATTAAACTAATTACGTATTTCAGTTCCATTTAGTTTAACTAGCCGTATTGCCAAGAATTCGAAAATTGCCCATACTTAAAATCGATTTTAAAAATTGCGGTATCGTAAAACATTCCCTATAAAAAATATCCGTTAAGACCATAATTTAAAATTTTATTGGCATATATAAACCTACTGAAAACACTAAATTATTATTCTAATGTGTAATTCAGGAAGTTTGAAGCTACTTTCTTAAATCTTCACGCTAAAGGTTCATAAAAACGCACAGTTTTAATGCCGGGTTGTAAAATGCCACAGCGTAGTTAAACTAACAGAATTAGAAGCTTCTAACCGCACTTCTGAAATTTAATTATCGAAATAGCACGGTGAATTGCTTATATTGCTTACTAATATACAGGATGGCTCCAGAAACTTTAGTTCCAAAGTAACACATTCAAAAATTGATTTTGATGAAAATGCCACTTAAAAATTCTGATCTAAATATTAATTATTGAGATTTTGTTAGATATAAATTATTGAGAGTTTGTTAGAAAATGTTAAACAGATGTTTATGAGACATTTAACTTTGGATCAAAAATGTTCGGTTGAGATTAAAAAGCTAACATAACAAAATTTTATGAAACTTTTATTAGAGACTTCTTCGAACATTCGATGAAATCAATTTTCCACAGAATCTATAATTCTTGATTTTTTAATTTTTCTCCGAAAAAATGAACTTTGATTCAAGACTACCCAACAGACTTTAGAATTGTAAATCATTTTCTTCCACTGATATTGCTTTAAACTATTTCATACCCATTTTTCCGACATGAATAATAATGTATTATTAAGCAAGAGTAGAATGTAGTAGATCCTTTGAATAGAAAATCTTGAAAACATGAATTGCAAAATCGAGAATAATCATCCTTTATAACGAGAACTCTTGTAAGCAGGTGTTGCTTTCGCTTTCAATAGATTTTACATGATGACGTAAATTGGAGTAGTGCTTTTATACCTAGATATATAAATCACGTGAGATATTAAGTCTTATATTATATTATATGGATGTGGTTTTCTTATTTTGTACTTATTGGAGGGAAATTAGCCACATAAATGTGAGTTTCTTGTTAAATTATTCTGTTTAGATTATTTAAGAAAAATAATGAATTCCTAAAATGCTTTAGAATTTATTAATATTTTAATTATTTGTTTATTTCATTAAAAAAGTTTCTTAATAACTCTTTTTTTTTTTCAGGTAAGTGCAACTTCAAACCGATCCATTTTCCAAAAAAGTCTGGACTTTGGTAAGCCACACACAAAAACTTGTAGATCTTGTAAATTATTCAGAAACGTTAATAATTATTGAATGTAAAATAACCAACTTTTTTAATATAAGAAAATGTTATTCTTTTGCCCCGAAGATTTATTAAATTTTATTAGAAATGTGATTGCTAATAAAATTCAAATAATAAGATATTTAAGATTCAAAATTTTATATTTAAAATTTGATTTTTGTTGTATCCAAAGATGAGTCACCAAATTTAACTGGAATAATTCAAATTTAACTAATTTGATTGCAATAAAATTTCGACATTTTTTGTTTATAATGATACCGATCTGACTTTAACATTGTTTATTTTGAATTTATATCGGCCAGTTAAGTATACAAGACTTTTATTTTATTTACTGCATTAGATCGAGGCTTGCGGGTACCAAGTATCTCAACTTACTTACATATATCCTACACAAATTTATTCAGATCCAGAGGGCTTCTACCCAAATACCGAATTGACAAGCCAAAAAAAAAACTAACCTGGAATACGAATCGAACCTCAGAAGTTGTACTGACAAGTCAATCGTCTGAATTTCTAGAGCAGTTCAGTTGGCACACGTACTATTACAACCTTTAAAATACTTGCAATTTATCTAATTTTAGTTTCTGAAACTTACCTGCAGTTGTATGTTACTCTGATCTGAGTTTGGATTACTTTTCTAATCAATCTAACTAAATTTCCCCAACTAACTACTTTGTTTCTTAAGTCAGTTTCAAATTACCCTGCTTTGTTATTTATTAATCTAAATATAATCTACAGTTAGTAATTATTGAACTTCAATATTAAATTAAATTAATTAAATACATTGCTGCAGGGTATTTAACCCCCTTTAACTGAAATTATAGAAAATTTTATTCAATTTTGAATTTAAAAGTTTTATGAACCGAGCCTATCCTATATTGAAGTTCCAAACTTGATCACTTTGCAATTTTTTTGCACAAAGAAATTGAATAGGTATACTTTAAGCTTAAAAGTAAAAAAGTAGCAATAAAATTAAGACATATTGATTCTCAATACTTTCATTATTGCAGTTTAAAATCACTTCCCTTAAATGTCAGAATTCTAAATGAAAAATCATTTTCGATTAGCAAAATACCTACCTATTTAAAACTCGAGTATTTGAAATTGGCTATCTACTACAGATTCTTTATTTGTTAAACTTATTTTTTTTGTCAAAGCTAACTTACAACCCAATTTAATGGCAATTTTCGAAAAATGTTAATTTGAATTCTGAATGCTTCAGCCTTGAGTATAATTTTTTTATTTACGCTTGACAATTGAAGTCTAAACTTCTACAATTCGAATTTTATTCAAACTGAAATCTTTTAGGGAAATGCATAAAAAACCCCCAAAAAGCAAAAGATGGATTAAAATTGGAAGCCAAAAAGTCTATATAACATGTATGGATTTCTTTATTTTTGTTTATATTTTTCTCTATTGCTTGTCTAAGTATGATTATTGGGTCCTGGGTGCTCCTTCCCCTCCTGAATCAAAATTGTGTTTTTTCCAAAGAATTTTCTAGTTTTTCTATTAGTCTTCCTTCCATTACTCTTACTAGGATTTTTGCTGGGATGCTGGTTAACGTTATGCCCATATAGTCGGCACAGTTTCTTGTATCTCCCTGTTTAGGTATTGGTAGGATAATTCCTCTATTCCATTCTTTTGGTATTTTTTTGACTTTGATAATTTGATTTAGTAAGTTCTTTAGTACTCCCTATGCCTTCCATATATTTGATCACTTCGGGTGCTATTTCGTCTATCCCTGGTGACTTGCCTAGTTTAATCTTTGTTACAACTTCGTCCAGTTCGGTTTGTGTGATTGCTGTGATTTCTTGGTATTCTTATATTTATTTTTATTTTCAATTATGAATATTTGATGAGATACTATTTCTTACATTTTTAGCAAAATTCGAAAATGTTGCTTTTTAATTCTGTTCTCGCAAATTTGAAGGTTTAAACGTCCAATTAGGAAAGTTATTATAGGTCTTTAATGGTTTCTTTGTGATTGTACTTTCTCATCCTTAAAAAGCAGCCTTTACCAATTCTGTTAAGCACTTAGAACAAAATTCAAAAATCATTTTTTATCGTAATTAAATATGCTCGTGGTAATCTTAAAAACAAAAAAACGACAATTAAAACTTGGAAACCAGCATATTTAATTGTTAAACGTTTTGGCAGATTTTTATTTTCAAAAATGAATTTTTTGAGTTATTCTCTTCAAAATTTTTTAAATTTGAAGCTTAAAACAATACATTTTTTTATGCTTATCAAAACTTGAAAATGCTTTTTAGTTTTTAACTTCGGGAGAATTATTTTCAGTATTCTTTAATGGAAGCTTGGTAGTTATACTGTTTCATTCTTTGTCCTTAAAAATCTGTATTTACCATTCCTATTAAGAACTTCGAAAAATTTAATTAAACATGCTTCTGTTGACCCACAAAAAAAGGAAATAAAAACATGGATATCGGCGTATTTTAAACGTTTTGAAAGCTATCGTAGAACTTTTCCTTTTTACCAAAAGCGCTCGAGCTACAAATTCTCCAGCTAAAGCAAGAACAATTTCCGTAATTTCTACAGAAGACGTTCACGGTAAAACGTTTTTTTGTGAGTCAACATATATCAAGCCTTGATGTTGTTGGCACAGACCCATACAACAGAATTTATACTCCAATTTACCCGGCAGCAAATTTCCTGCCAAAGAGATTAGCGCGGACTAGATGTGTCGTTGTTTCTTTTAATTTCGCGAAAATTAAAGACTTACCTTTGGGCAAAAAATCATTTCCAGAATTCGTAAGATATTTTTACAAACTTCCACCTTCTAGCTTTAATTTATTTGAAGTTTCAATACCGAAATTTTTCCTGGGAATGAAAACAACACAAAGGAATTTTAACTAGGTTTTCGTACTAATTAAATGTTTAAACATTATCAGAGAAAATAATAAGGTAATAAATAACAGGTCTTGTTGAATACACAACTAAACAAGTTTCTTAAAGTGTATTACCTGATGTGATTACAAAATGGGAGCGGTTGGTAATACTAGACTATCGTCAGCCAGAATACATTAAAGGAAATCGAAATCTGAAGGTTCTGCAATTACATGGATCCCCTGATGATGGTAGTGCTTTAAAAGATAATAACTACCTTCACGGTTGGATTATTTAAACAGATGTTTTTGTCCACGGGATTTAAGTGATACCTGTATTTCTTTTTTGCATTAACATAAGCTTTTGCGTAGGTCAAAAAATAATCGTAGGTAGTTAAAGTGCATCTTCGGGGCACAAAATAACAATTTGACTGCCGCTGAAGTAGTTTTTAATATTTTTATAATAAGTTTAAAGGCGTATTATGTAACTTCTGATCTGCCCGAAAAGGCGAAGAGAACTAATTTTTCTATGTTCATCATATCATCAACCAATTTAATTAATTCATATTCACATGGAAAAAATTCATGCGTTAAATGTAAATCGTGGAGAAACTTTTTGTAACGTAAACTCTTTAATTATCACTGAAACCGACCCTGTTATTCTTGTATCAGATAAATCGACACAATGCTGTGAACACAAAATGATAAATTGCGAACAAACGAGGTTCTTGGTATTTACACCCTCATATTCCATTCTAGCAACGCCCCATTAGATAAATGTTGCGTCCTTTACGCAGAAACACTACCAGAAACCGGACTGGCATGTAGGCATCGCTTTAACTCCATAATTAATTTCAGTAATATCAAGAAACACTGGTTTTAATTTTGTTTTAGAAAAACAAGAAGAACTATTTTAATTGATCTGAGAAATAAATGGAATAATTCAATTATTGATTTAATAATCAGACCTTTGTTTCTTAACCTTTTTTTTAGGGAAATAGTTTAATGAACAGTAACGAACGATACTTAGAAAATGTTTCATTTATTTTCTTTAGTAAAAATTTGTGTTTAGAATATAACTTATAGTAGAGAAAAATTGAAACTTCCATGAATTATTAGCATTGAATTGAATTTATTTGCAGTGCATAATTTCAAACCGTTATGACTATTATATAAGAAAGATTACTTCAAGTAAATACCTTTCAACTCATTTCTTTAACTTTTCACATGACTAAGGAGATCTTTTTTTCGAATAATTAACGTCAAGTAATAAATGACCGGAAAAGTGCAATATACATTACGCTAGAATTCTTCTCGATAGATTTTGCAAGAATTATGAAAACTGAAATTCTATATTTCCTGCATTCAAGTGTTGCATATAAAAGTGAACGAAGAAAAAGTATTTCAAACCTGTTATGAAACGATTATCCTATTTGTAAATTTATAGTTATTGGAGGATATAATTTTAAACTGCGGTTATTGGTTCATGTAATGCAGCTGTTAATGCTTATATAATTTTTTAAATGTTAAATGTTTTGTGGTATTTTTAAAGAATGCAAATATAGAGCACATTCAGATTTCTAAATATTCTTTTTATTAATAAATGGCAACGTAATTTTGATTTTTATTTGTAAAGCAAATATTCAAACACAATTCACTCATATTTTACTGTTTCTTTCTTTACTCTTTTTATGGCATGTTAAATGCAAGTGCATTTCCAAAATTGCGTAATCCTTTGTTCTACGAAGAAGAAATTTTTTACAATTTTCTTACTTTATTTTTATACAAGGACTTATGCAAGCTGCAGGCAAATGAACAACTAATAGAAAATGCAGCTACAATAATAACATTCGTTGATGTTCCCCTGGATATTCAACTAAACATTTAAATTAAATAAATATTGAAATCCCAGATCTGTGTTTTAATATATAAAAATTAAAATAATAATAAATAAGTAGTTAGTAACATAGTAACATAGAAAAAAACTTTAAATTTTCCGATTACAAGCTAAAGCAACATATAAAATGAAAAATATTAAACTTATGAAATTTGTAATCATTGCCAAAGATCAATGCATTTTTTTCTGTATTTTTTATGTACTTTCTAAATATTTCAACAAAGAACTATAGAAATGCAATAAAATTGTAATATTCTTCACTTCTGAAAGAAAATTAGTTTCCTCGAAAGAATTTGTTATTTCAAATATAAATCAGTAGATTTTCAGATTAAAAAAAGCTAATGATTTACTTTATTCTTAAGTTTGTAAAATGAGAAATATTAAGCACATCTAATGTATAATATTTATAATAGTTTTCAAAAATCAATGTACGAGTATATTTTCAAGGAATCTAATTCAAAATTTCAGCATTCTTCATTTTTTTGGATATTTTGGAGAGTTGTTTTTTTTTGAAAAAGAATTATAGAAATGCAATATAATTGTAAAATTCTTCGGTTCTAAAGCAAAATTAGTTTCTTCCTTTAAAAAAATTGTTATATTTGAAATATGAATTAATTTTTATTTGTTGGTAGTCTTATTTGAATGATAAAGGTTGGTTCTAAGTTTCTACATTTTATCTTCAAGTGTGCTTTTGCAGGATTCTAAATTAGTTTTTAAATTGATTTCTGAAACATCAGATTTTAAATTATTTTTAGTTGCTAAATTGGCACTGTCAATTTAAAACCAAAAATGGAGCAAACGTAAGGTTTAGGCCGAAATTAGTAATTTTTGATTTCAAACTTATTCTGTTGATGTGTTTGAATTTTAAAGTAAATATTTAATGAGTTTCTATGCATCCCTTGTGATTCACAAATTCAAATTAATAAACGATAAAGGCCAGGTTATTATTATTACTATTATTAATTCATTACTTTATCTTCTCGGAATGTAAATTTGTTGTGTGAATTACGAGGTTATTTTTTATAAATCTCAATTTTTATTTGTTCCTTGTTAACAATGTTAGTTCGTATTTTTAAAAGCAAGGAGTTTAAGCAATTTCATTTTGAATTTTTCAATCCAGTTCTAGTTTTCGATCATTATACTTCTTAAGCTTTCAGAAAATGCTAAGCCGAACTACTCATTCTTAATCTTCCAGAATAAGGGTATTAAGTTAAAATGGTCGGGTGTTTTCGATGTTTGTTTTTTAATTTAACTTAAATATTTCATAACTAAAACATCAAATAAAAATCGAGTTTGGTTTCGTTTCTAATTTGTTGCTTAATTAATTTAATCAGCATCCACAGAATTTAGTAATTAATTTATTTTAATCTGTTAATTGATTTGAAACTTATTTTTTAGGTTTTTAATGCCATAGGTTACTCTATTTTTAAGTAAGAATTTCAATGTTCTGTTTATTCATATAAAAATTTTCTGCTACCTAAATCTTATTTAAACTTATGAAATGAATGGTAACTGTAAAAAACATTGGAATTTTAATTTTTGTGCTTCAGAATCGTCTTTAATTTCAGATTTGTGTGCATTATTTAATTTTGATGTTTTTCCTCCTCCTCTTTCTTTCTCTCTCTCTCTCTCTCTCTCTCGCGCGCGCGCGCTCTATCTCTCTCCAATTCAAAACCTTCCAAAACTTCAGAAATTTAATCCAAAAATTCTATGTCCACAACACCAAATAAAAACGATTTTAAGTTTTGGCGCCTGAGTTTTTAATTTAATATTTAATTAATTTAATTGGCCTCCATAGTCTCTAATTTGTTTATGTTAATCTACGAGTACTAATTTTTGGTTTTTAATTCGTAGGTTACTCTATTTTCCGAATTTTAATCTTGTGATTATTAATTTGTTTGTTTGTATTAATATATTAATTTTGGAATATCAGATTCGAAATTCTTGTTTTCTGTTTTCTAAAGTTTGGCATTCAATTCCTTTGGTGATCCTATTATTTATCAAAAAATAATGATTTATTTCCTCTGGTCAAAGTCAGATTAAATTTTGAATGCGAAAAAATGTGAAATACCAATTTTAAGTTTAAGCGTCTTTGGTTTTAATTTGTTACAGAATTAGCTTTACATTTATAGAATCTGATATTTCTTTGTATTAATTTATTAATTTTGAATTATGAGATCTGAGACTCTTCCTTTTTAAGTTCAGTTTTTAACGTGTTAAGTTAACCCGTTTTCAACTTAGACCTTTCGACATTTTAAAATAACAAAAGGGAAATCTTCAGCTTTAATCTTTTGGTTATTTAGTTTAAATTTTCTCATTCTCAAACTTCTAGTCTATCAGTTTTATGGAATGAATGAGGCTGTAAATTAGAACTGCAGAATTTTTCTTATTTTTTCAAAATTAATATTTGAACTTTCCCAATTTTCTAATATTCTTTTGTTATTTTCATTTCCTGTTTTAAAAACATACGAATTTTAAGACGTTAAAAAGCTTAAATTAAAATCTAAGTAGATCATTAATTTTTCCATGTGTGCAATAAACGAGAGCCTTTATTAAACTTAAAACGAAACCTGTGGTCTAATTCAATGGAAAGTACTTATATTTTATTACTCTGAGAAACCGCATCGTTATATTACCTAATTCAACTTTCTGAAAGTCTTTAGTTTCAAATTTTTGTCGTTCTTGCGGTGTTCAGTCTTTGTTACACTTTCAAAATATCTTTATAATTTGCAAACCGCTTTCGTCTAATTTTCCGAGTAAGAAATTTGGTTTTTATATTAAATTCCAAATCTTAAATGCGTTTTAAAAGAATTTATTTTGAGTAGGTATAATGTAAGGTAAATTTTTCAATTTTGATTATTTTTTGGTAATAATTTTCTGATTTGCAATTCTAATTTTATTAATCTATAGTTTTTAATTTTTTAAGTTTAATACTTTTTAAACTTTATCCCTAATTTTAAGAAACAGATGTTAATAGCCCCTCTCATTATTTTAATGTTTTAATATTTTCCAAGATTCAAATAACTAGTCGAAAACGCACGCTCCGAGCTGAAATCGTTACTTAAAATCAGTATTATTGTACTTAAGCCAACGTGTGTGGCGTTCATGCTAACTTTTAGCTCTTATTTGTTTTCATTTTGTAGCATGAGTTGTTAATAACAAAGGTACTTCTTGTATAAGGAAGAACAGTTAAAGTCGTTTTTCATCCCGAGTCGAGTAGATGTGAGTTGTAACTACAAAGACATTTTTGTAAAGTTCCCGACTTAACCTGGAGATCGCGAAAAGGCAAAAGAAACAAAACCATCTGTTGTGAAAACGATCCGTTTTATGGGAATCTCGTTAACAACTTAAGCTAAGCTAACTTCTGTTCGTAATTGGTTTCGTGCAGTGTCACAATTAACGCAATAATTTGGTTTAATTAAGGTTTTAAGTAAGCGATTGAAGTTACTTTTAAACATGCCGTTTTACGTTTATAAGTACGAGAAGTAAAACCATCGAAATCTCCTTTGGAGATCTTTCTTCTTAGCCTTGTATCCAATTTTAATTTATTCGATCTGTCTGAATGATTTGTGGGGATGCTTTAGCGGCAACATTCTTCTATGGCATTTGTCGGTGTAGTTTTCATCTTTTATAAATGGTTGCTTAACAACTGACTATTGTAACTCGCAGAGGAGGTTGCTAATATCCAACTGGAAATTATGTTGGCGCTTGTTAAAATTTTTCCAGTTGGAAAAGACTAATGTGGTTTCGCTGTTTACATGAAAAGTGTTTTTTTAGAACTTGAATATACCTACATAAAACGAAAATGAAAGCTTCACGTGGGCATAAACACCTAAGTTAACTCATGCAGAAAATGTCCGTTGTTTAAATATATCAAAATCCACCCAGTAGTCACAAAGATTGAACAATATAATAAAATTAAACTCAACCATATTGCATTATGTATTAAAATTTCTATTCTATTCATATAATTGTTAAGACATTTGAGTATTTTTTCTGTAATCACAAAAGTGCTTACGCTTTATTTGAAAAATAGTCATGATTTTAATCCATTCAATTGGCACTGAAAATTGAACATACTTGTTCAGTTGTAGACAATGCTTTACAGCCAAATTTTCACCAAAAAGGGTTCTCACAAAATACACCAAATATTTTGACAAAATATATACACTGATTTTGCCATCAAACATAACTTAAACTCACTTAATTTGATTTTGAGCAATAATAAGTAGAAATTTATACCAGGAATATCTTTTTTGCACCAACGAAAATATTATGCTAGTTGACTAACTCGTTCCTACAATTTACATTTTGAACTAGGTTAACCAAAAATTATTGTAAAATAGCTAAATTTTCAGTAGATTTTTCGCCTATTTTTAACGTTTATATTACGACGATTTAATTAAATTATCACTTTCTATCTTGATGTTAAGATAATTAGCAATACACTATGGTGGTATGGTATAAAGGATGGCAAAGCGAATTTAAACGAACGTGATAAGTATATGTGTATGTCGATGAATCCTATTTTAATGCCGTTCTCAGTATAGAGTTGAACTTTTAGATTAGTTCTGAAAATACCCACAAAATCCAGAGCAAATAATCGTACAAATCCAGATATCGTACTCTTATAGGTGTTCTTAAGATTTGGCAAGTCGCTGAAAATTACTTTAAATTAAAATGCTTGATATAAGGGCACAATTTTCACCGATACAGATTAACGAGTTTTTATCACAAAAAATCATCCACAACTATTTCAACAATTTATATTAGTTCTGGAGTGCCTATATTGTAGCATTTTTTCCATATAATCTTGTTTAAGTTTATTTGGACCATGGGTGACCATGGAAAAAAGATGATGTCACTCTATGAAGTCCTGAAACGGACTATAGACGGTCCTAAAATTGACCCCTGGAGCACTCCTTACTGTACGCCTGCTGGTGATAAATGCTATTTATTGATTTGTCGTTATGTAGATAAGCATTTGGACTATTTTACACTGACTTAATTCTTTTAAACATCCTAATTTTGCTTTGTTTTAAAAAAGGTAATACAAACATAATAGTATATTTTCTAACAATTAATAGGCGTTTTGGGAACACATCAAGACAAACGATTTATCTAGTTTGAAGATTACATCCGAAGAACAGTGTCAATTGCATAATGCAAATACAAAGTTTAGGTATATTGCATTCTAGATTACGCAACCTTTAACCACCTTTGTTCGCGTTAAATTCCAAATACGTATTTCATCAACTAACATTATTTTTAAGAATTTAAACCCAAGGAATTATACTTAACTTAAGAAATGTGTCTTAAATTTTAATCATGTATTAAAGCTTTCTTTTTAATTTTGAATTGAATTTTAAAAAATGTTAAGAACTATAACTATATCCTGAGAAGATTTTGGTAAAGTTAAGTATTTTCAAAAACTCTCCAAGCTCCCAGTTCATTTTATTTTTGTTATAAAGGGTACTGCTGAAACTCACCTAAAATAAATAAAACCGGAGATTAGTGTATCTTTTAAGAAGCTTCAATATTTTGTTTATGTATTTGTTTTATTTATCTATTTATTTGCTTATTCATTTACTGGTATTCTGTATTATCTGTAACCGCTTATGCCTTTTAGTTTTTGATATTATCGTTATTTGTTTTTTTTTTTGAGGAAAAAAGATAAAAGCAATCGGTAGTTACCCTCTGAGAAGTAGTATAGCTGGCAACATGGAGGATTAAGGCTTCCTAAGTCGCTTCCGTGTGCCATATTAGGGTAGAAAATTATTTTTACTGTAATTTTCCTAAATTATCTTTAAAAAAGGATCGTTCTTATCTCTTTAATTTAAATAAATCTAAACCTCACGGTTAATTCATAAATTGACTAATTGGTTGAGATATTGAAAATAAAATAAAGAAATGCATAAGGTTTAATAATCAAAGAAAAATCATTGCCAAACAATATTACTAAATTTTCTCTCAAAGATTTGTAACCGAACTGCTTTGTAATTTTGTTCACGATGCTTCCTTAAATAGTAAGATTTGTGAAGAAAATACGCGAGTCACCTTTAACCTGTCCTTATTTTTTTAATTTAAGCCTTATTAAAGAAGGCAGTGAATCATAGAAAATATTGTTATACATAAAAAAAATATTGACCTGAGTCAACCAGGAAAATCAGTTTCAAAACTTGGCTGCTTAAACAAATATAACTACTAAACCGTCTAAAAAACATCAAAAGCAGTGTCATAACAAGAAATTAATTTGTAACACTGAAATATAACAACTTAAAACAAGTAATAAATTTATAGCTTTTACCAGGAACTAAATTTACGTGCAAAAAGAAACATTTAACATTCGAATTTACAAAGGTAAACTCTTCTTTAACACAGTCGTATAAATTTCAGCCGCGCTTTGAGTTTAATAACGAACATAAGCGACATGAGAAATTGAAATTACACTGGCAGGCAATTACAAAGTCTCGGAACAGTTATTAAATAACTAAATTTAAATTCTGCTACGTTAATAACCACCAACATCAACAGATTGATTTCAAAAATAGTAACTAGATATATGCATATAGTTATCTTCCTGTTTTCCATAATTTAATAATTTTTATTTATATTTATCTATCCAGACCTGCGGATCCCAAAAGTATTTCAATTAATTTTAATTTTAAAAAGTAGCCCCAAAATATTAAAAACAAATCAGTCCCGCTGAAAATTGCTCGTTGCTAAAACAGGCGAAAAATGAAAAATTAATTAAAATAGTTGACCCCATTTTCGCCAACACATAATAAATCTCCCACGTCTAAAATTAAAATGCGACAATTTAGATTTAAATTTCGAGTGGCAATAAATAACTTCGGCCATAACTAAAATTTTAATTGAGGTTTAAACCTCATACATCAAAGATAACTTAAAAGTTTAATATCGCCATTTCGCAATTGCGAGGGAAGTTTCAAGAATGAAATTTGACGTACACAATGTAATTGGCTAAATGTATGTACCACACAAGTCGAAGGAATTTCATTAAATTTTCTTGAATTAATAAGAAGGCTGTGTAGCGATTTAACCTCGGATTTAACTAATCATCTGTGGTTTTTATTAAACATGAAATGGAAGGAAATGTAATGTACTTATTAAGATTAGCGATAAACTCGTGGAAAGAGTTAATATTGGAATTAAACTCCGACTTTCCTAACAAGTTGGAATAATTTTGCAATTATGGAAAATCGAAGTATAGAAAACAGCCTAGTTGTTTAAACACGTAAGTCAATTACGGTTAACTGAATAATCACTGCGTTTCTGGAAAAAGCTGTACTTTTACTTTTGATCAGTTTAATGGCGACATACGTACTTTTTCCACTGCTAATTTGATAAGTTGCAATTGTCATATGATATTTCAACGTTTAAAAGAAATAATATTGATTTTACCCCTTGTTTATTGGTGCCATAAACGTTGGGAAAGGAAGTGTGATTTTACCCCCCTAGGGATGTACGTACTTACTCCTAACAATTATTTCAAAAACAAAGCATAGCTAATTATTGCTCATGTTTTTGTAAAATTAATATAGTAGTAGGAATTAATGTCAAATGTTGTGCCTAAAATTATTTATGAGTTTATTGAACGAGTTCTAAGCTTTCGGGTGTCAGGAATCTTAACACGCGTCAATTGCTATGATCATTTAGCACCTTCCGACTATATAGGTAATTTTGCCGAACCCAACAGACTTACGACAAAGTTTCAGTTATTTTCCATATTAAAAATTTCATCTTGAGCACGACCCGGATACCTATGATCTATTATTAAAATATCGAGAATTCAGTGCTTTTGCTTTACTCCGTCAAGCATGGTGAGGCTGAGCTTAAGTTTCATAGTCAAAAGACTAAACCTCACTTCCTTTGCTATATAAGTAACTATCGTTTGATTTTGAGTGTTTAAAGTGTCATTATTAATTCCATGGCAACGCCCTAAGTAATTGTTTCTATGTTAGACCGAATTAATTCCTTTTTAAATCACTCTCAAAATTTCCAGTTATCATCTCGATTTTTACAACCCATCTACGGTCTTCACCAACTCGACAATTTTCCTCTATTTTGTTCGATCCTTCGCATCTCTCCTTCAGTATCGTAGGTTACCTTTTGGAGATATTTAAAGACGTTGTCGATCCTTCTTGTGCCTGGCCTTCCTTTTGGCCGTTTTGTTGTTGGTCGACTTTTAAGTACACGTAAAGGTGTACTGTTAGGTGACATTCTCAGGCGCTTGACAACATTCACTATATGTTCATTATAAGGTCTTCTTATTTTTGTTATATCTCTGTTTCCATTCCCTCCTGTCCTTCAACGACCCAAAAATCCTCTTAAGTATTTTCCTTTTAAACACCCTTAACCTTTGTTTATCGCTCTTGACTTGTGTTCATGATTCACATCTATAGCTTTAGTCAGTCTTGTTACTGTCTTATTATAGGTACCTAATCGGATTTTTACTTTTCTCGATATTAATTTGGTTTTAAAATGTCATTCATGGCGAATGTCAAGTCACTCTTTCTAAATAAGAACGAATCATGCCTATTTTTATACGTATTTATTGCAACATATTATTAACAACAACCTCATTAAAACATTACGTATTATTTCTAAAATTGCAATAAAATTTAAAATTTTGGTTGTGTATTTCATATAAAACGAAAACAATATTGTTAATATTATCATATAGGGCGGCTCTCAAATTCTTTTAAATTTTAAATAATTTGTAATGTATACGCTGTTGACTTTTTATTTTAACAGTAATTGGCCCTAACTTCTGTTTATTATGTTGGCAATAAAAATTACCGTGATGTACCGAGTGCCTGCTTCACGATCGAAAGGCCCCGGGTTCGCACCCAGCCACAGCCAAACTTCGGTCTGAAAGTCGCTTGGCGTTCGAACCTGTGTGGGCTAAGTTAGATATAGGCTTAGAAGGCCAATAACCGTAGATGTTGACGCCGATAAGAGTTAATAAAAAAAATAACTATTGGTTTTTGAGAACCTTTTTCTTTATAAAAGCGCTCTTCCACATAATAGTTATAACCCAGGTTTTTTAAATTTTTTTATTGCAGTTAATTTACATCAACAATCACAATAACAAGATATCCCACGAGCTAATTATACAGCGTGATCATAAAGTTTGGAACAAAATTCCAATATTGTTGGTGTTGTTGCTTAATCCACTCAGTTATTGCCCCACATACTGTTGTTTTCGTGATTCCTAACGCTCTGGTTCAGGACCAGTAAAGGTAGACTCAGAATGTTGCTGGGTTAGCTGTAGGACCACGCTAGTGGGATGTCCGGTAAGACGGTCTTGATGTTGGATACCTATGTCTTTATTTCGGTCTTGTACGAAAGGTACGTTAGTATATCTGTATGTAGAGTGAGATTGAACACTTCAAGGAGCATTTAATATATGTAGTTCGTAAAGTCTTGAACTGAAATCTTTGCGCAATGTCCATGTTGCAGCGAGCAGAGCATCCCACAACCCCCCATAACCGTACGTCCAGATTTGCCGTATATTGGCTTTATACAAGAGTAGCTTGTTTTCTACAGATAGTTTCCTCGACCTGGTAGCCAGTGTATCGTTCTAATTTTATGTTGCTTCCAAGTGAATCTCTTGTCCATGTGCAGCCAGAGGTATTTAACTGTGTCAACTTGGGGAATGATGATATTGTTAATAATAACCGGTGAACATTCTTGCCAATGTATGGTAAATGTCAAATGAGTGCACCTTTATTTTCCATGTATGGATCCACGTTTCTATACTGAAACATTTTGGGGGTCATCACATGCAAAGATAACTGTGTCATAGATGAATGTTTCAATTGCTGTACCCGGCGTTTGTGGCAGATCAACAGTGAAAAGAATATACAGTGGTCCCAAAACGCTACCCTGGGGTACACCAGATGCAAGTAGTGATTTCCGAATTTAATTTGCAAATAGCGGTTTGACAAGTATGACTGGAATGGAAGAGAAGAAATAATATGAATGTGGAGGAATATCTTTGATTTTGAAAGGGGGTCCTTGGTGCCATACTTTGTCAAATGCTTGCCGGGTATCTAAAAACACTGCTAAATAATATTCTTACTTTCTATGGACTTTTGGATTGTGCTGGTTATCCGATGGGATTGTTGAATGGTAGAGTGGAATCTTCTGGAACCAAATTGATGTTGTGGGATGTGTTCAGGGGCTAGATCTAACTGCGGAAATTTAGATTCCATATTCCATACAATGTTTTGAACCTGTAACTATACACACCTTTGGGAACCATAATCGCATATGAGGGGGAAATAATGCTGAGCACATAAATATTTTTTGGTTAAATAATCCTCCTAATTCATCTTGCAGTTTCACAACCAGGATTGTATTTCGAAAAGAGAAAAGCAAAAATTTGTAAATTCCGACGACCAAGCCCAATTAGCTGTATAATTGCTATTATTAAGTCATGTCGAACTCGTGATTTTGATTTGTCTTAACGTTAGATTTATACTGATCAAGCCATATTGCAGTTTAACGTAAGTAAGTCTTAAAGTTGTTAGAATTATACGAGATACATACGTTGCTTAATCCGAAACACACCAACTTGGGATTGAATAAGCTGGTGTGGCGTTAACATTGGTTTGGTTCATTATAGATTTTGTGTTTCGATATTGATTAGTTTACGTTGTAATTGAGAGGGTGCAAAAGCTGTTAGGAGAGGCCCTTTATTGCCATAAAATTGCCCAAAGACACCTCTGACATCGACCAATTGAAAACTACAAATAAGTTTCAACAATTCCCACAGTATCAATTATATCCTCCCACGAATAACCACGACTTTGTTGTAAATTTTAATCAGACAATTTGATCAGTGTATACGACTGCGTCAGTTAATCGACGAACGAATCTACTTGATGGTAAAAGTACAAAAAAGAAAATACGTTTACAACCAACAAATTTACACCGAGATAACGAGCCAGTAATATTCCCGCACGAAAATGCATTTTCCTTTTAATAAAAATCATAGGAAAATAGCTTTTGGTATGTTTTTGTTTCATAATTCACCGGGGATTAGTTCACTTTATACTGGGAACAGCAGGAAGTTACTAATAAATCGAGATTATTACAGGGGTGTATGATTTATATTCGTTGATAAATAACTTTATTGCATGCCAGTTAAGTGCAGTTTCACTGCACCTTTCCCACTCGGGATAAACGTTAAGTTTTTTTTTTCTGGTGGAAATCTAAATAAGCGAAAGTAATGCGTTTTCCTTTTCAGTAGATAACTAAGTTTTTGTATTTTTTTAAGCATCAAAATATACTATTTTCGCTATCAATTCTGTAAGTTGCATTTAGCATATGACATTTGAAGGAGGTAAGTAGGTTGATAGGTACTGCCATTTGTATATTGCTCGCCATACCAATAGAACAATAAGTGTGAACTTACCTCCCTGCGGAAGTAACCATCATACAACCCAAGCATGGGCAACTATTGCTTTCCTTTCTAGTAAATTAACGTAAAATTATTATATCAAAAATGATTCAAAAGGTTTGTTGTGGCGAGTTTGACATTTTATAAAATTTTATATTGGCAGTGGAAAAAGTACTGCAATTCCAATGAATATTGGACATACTTGGTAATACTCTCTAACTGCAGCAGCCTTGCATAAATTCATACTCGACAGAGTAAATCTACTAAGCTTTCATTATTTATTGCAAATCTAAAAATATCCCCGCTTATACATCTAAATAATATTAAAACGGAATTTTGCGACGTTATTTATAACGTAACTCAGATAAAAAAGTGAGTATAACCTTGTTTAACAAAAATATGATTGTTTGTTGAGTCAAAAGCCATTAGAAACGGATTAACCAAAACCAGTTGCAGATTAGCTGTGAATTTTAATCTTCCCAGCGTTTATTTAAATTTGTTAAATAAGCCGAACATCCTTTTCAGTCAGAAGCTTAACTAATTCGAGAAGTGTCAATAATTTATTCCAGCTAATCATTATTTGTTGTTAAAGCTCCCAGAAGAAGTTATAAAACTTCAATTTTAATTTTTTCATTAGTTCCCGTCGAATATTTGACAAGAAAAATGCAACAATTTTCTTCCAAGTAATTTTATTTAATTGGCTATGTTGTTTAACATTTTTTGATGCTTTTAAAACCAACAAACCATAACGAAATATGAGGTAAATGTTCCACATTTGATTATTTAAATTATGGGCTAACATTGTAATTTGGTTCGTTAACTTTAGTAAAAATAAACAAGCAATATCCTTTTTACTTTTGTGCTCTAATTTCTTTTGTTGTTTTATTTTCCAAGTAATTTTACATGTTTTTATAAACTGACTGAAATCGAATTTGACACGTTTAAGTAATGAAAGTAATTTTAGAACTGATTTTCTAGGGCGAGTATTTATTATTGAATACACGTTAGATTTAATGAGGTTTTCTCCAGTGAAAGACTGTTAAATAAATAAATACCTACTTTTATTTCATTCAATTAAACTAATCAAAGTAGAAACAACCATTTCCAAATTGAAAAGAGGTTTTGCTTACTTTAAAAGTCAAAACCAGTGTTAATTTGTAACATACATATGTGCTAAATTACGACCTAAAATATAACTTAATTAATAAGAAATATGACATACAAGCAAATTAATAACAACAGGAAAACATAAAAATAAATTATTAGCCGTTAGAATTCAAGCACAAGATTTATTTAACGAACTAATAAAACGTTTAACATTCTATTTTCAATCCATTTTCCTTTTTGAGCTGTTTACACGTAACAGAACTTATTTTTTTAAAGCATTTGTTCAAACTCGGTAGCAGTTAATTGGTTCGATTTCCTATTATTTCTTACGTAAGAAACAACCGGTGGAGCTTGGTTTTATTTATTAAAAACCAAAAGTAGCTTGATTTAATTAAAATGAAATAACTCTGATTAATTAATGTTTTAATAAACTTTCGATTAAATAAATTGGGTATTATTTTATTAGAATTGCTAATTTTATACTATTTTAGTTTTGTTTATTTGCTTCGATCGTAAATCACTATAAAGCTTGTTTTGAACTTTATTTATTTAATTTTACTTGAGCTTTCTTCTTTCTGTATTGCTTAGCTTAAACCTTGCAGGTTTTCAACTTTTCACTTTCTCTAAAACGATCTTTAAAATACAAGCAGAAGTAGCCGTTTTAGACAAATTCATATACATACAGCCAAAGTGTGAAATTTTGTTTTGGGAAGGTGGTTAAATCTGCGATTTTGATGTATTTAAGCTTTGGGTGATTCACATCCTGAGACAATTCCGCAAGATTTTCTGTGGTGATTTCCTTTGTTTTTCCTCCTTTATGCGGAAATTTTTCTGAAAATTCTGCTTTTAAAAATACTTTATGGCCAGACTTCGATTTTGTTTTTTTTTAAATTCACGTTAAAAAATTTTCTTTATAGTTTTCAAATGTTTTCTTGGAGCTTTTGTCCTTTGAATATTTGTTAAAAATTAGTAAACAATAACTTTATTCGAAAATATAAATTAATGTTTCAATAGAATTTTCTAACGGCGAGTCTGACATTTTGCACTCAATAAAGAAGCATAAAATTAAAATGTACACAAAGGAGAACGATTTCTTTTGTAATTTTTGCAGTAAAGAGGCTTTGAAATCCTGGTTTTTCTATCTACTTATCTTCTAACTGAGTAAATTATTAAAGACTAGAAGAGCTTTAAAAGAACAATCCGGCCCGACTCGCCAGTTACGTGATTGGTGCACCGTTTGATCCTACATACTGCACCGTGTGTATAGTATAGTGTTAGTGTGTATACCTACGTGTTGGACCTTGTTATTAGGTCTGTATTCGGAGGAGAGTGTAGGAAAATCCTGCCCACCGGGAGCTTCGAATCAAGGATTAACTCTAGCCTGATGCTTTACTACTGCGCCACCCTGGCTAGAGTCGATGAGCTTTAAAAGAATTCTCTCTTTGTTTCTTTTCCTTTTACCCTCTTATACCTTTACAGTGTCGAGGGGGCCGAACACACCGAGTCGCAGAGTGGTCACCCATTCAAGTTCTGGCCAAGCAGGTCTTTGCTTAACTTTCTATATTGCACTCTGCCGTACTACTCAAAAACATTTAAATCTGTGTAGTTTCTTATATCTCAGCAGGAATTGTTAAAAATGATTTTAACAGCAAAGTTTGAAAAAATTGCTTCAAGGAGGTGGTTAAATCCTGGCTTAAATAGTTTTTAAAAATGATTATTTAATATTTAACACATGATGAGTTTTAAAAGGCTTCAAAAATTGTAAATTCTTGCAGAATTTTTTACGTTTAACCAACACTTGTTTAAATTTTTGTTCATCTAAGAATGATATTTCCTGAAAACGTAGGAAATGATTCAAGAAGATGTTAAATCCTGTATTTAAATATTTTATGGAAAATAAAATAGTTTAAAACATGAAGGGCTTTAAAAAATTGAAAAAATGAGTTTTTTGCTAATATTAAAAATTCTGAAAAAAATATGTTTTCAAATTTTTGAGTTTTAAGTGTCATCCAAAATCTCTGATCAAATTTCGTTTAAAATTTTTGAAATCACATATGTACTACAAATTCTCGTTCCGTTCTCGATTGTGCCCTGTTAAAGTTAAGAATAAAAAGGCGTTTTTAATGCAAATTTGCATATCCAAAAATTTTATATTGGGATAATGGACACAACAAACAAATTGAGAAAAATCAATTTTGAAAGACTCTTAGGCATAAGCAACTTTTTGGATTTATTTTTCTTTTTTTTTATTGTTTTTAGATATTTAAATCTTTGAAACAAAAAATGTTAAATCCTTGAAGTGGCAAATTGGCAAAAAATGTTGTGAAAATTAAATTTCTAAAACATGACATAATAAATGAAGTTACCCAAAGACTATTAGGTTTAAGCGCAAGTTTTAAAAATATTGAAATTTTAATGCGTATAATTTGTGAGTTTTTTCCAAAATTGCTGACCCAAATCGAATTTCGAATTTTAAATGTCATATTTCAAAATTTTCAGTCTGATTGTTTACTGTTCATAACTAAATCTAAAACCTTTGTTTATAAAGATGTAAATAAAGAAGAAATGACATTGAACAACGGAAAAACGTTGAAAGTGAAAATCCTTTTTGTAGCTTTTGTATCGTTAAATTTTTTAAATGAAGATTAAAATTCTTTTTTGAATGAATAATGTTTGACTTTCTGCTTCAACTTTATAATCAAAATTCGTCAAAAAAAAATGTAGGGGTTGATTGACAACAATACGAAAAATAAATAAATAAATCTGTTTTCATAATTACATCTGTAAATTTTTGTAATTATACTAAAATTACGAATTTAAATCTGTTCTTAAAGTTTGGAAATTTTGATTCTTTTCCGAACATATTAATTAAATTCGAATGTAGAGCTTAGCTATTAGATTTGAGAATCTTCCAGTGTTCTCGATAAATGTAATATACAAAAAGTTATTTTTGCAATTTTCGATTAGTTTCAATTTTTTTAATTGTTATTTTTAATGTCGAAATTGCCTTCTTTCTTTATTACTTCAAAACAGTGAAACCCAATTTTGAGGGCACTTTCCTCGGAAAAATAGTTAATAATCAAGTTTCTTTTTGCTTTTATTCTTAGCAGAATGCAACGAAATTAGCAATCGAAATTAGTCTGATAAAAAGGTCAACATTTTGTACTTAATTTTTTTATTATGCCCAAAAAAATGGCAAAACTATTAAATTTTGTGGAAATCTGTAAATCTATTGTAAAACCAGAAATTTATATTTTTTAAGTTCAAGTTTCAGTCTTTTTGTTAATTTTCAAAGTTCAACTGACTTTAATGCTTAAAACTTTAAATGTCTTTCCCAATATTCTTCTATAAACTCGTACAAAAAGCAGACCGTTATTTATTTAAAAAGAAACAAAAGAAAGTGTAGATACACAAATTGAATTTTCAATTTTCCGACTGCAATTATTAGCTCTTTTTTTCCCTTACTTCCTAATCGAGTTTAGCTACAAGAACAATTCTGTAACAAATTCGGTTAAAAAACAGCCTTACTGTTAGGTTAAGGTTAATTTTGCTGTTTACTTTTTTATTATTGATATCACGAGCCATATTTTTAGAACGATTATCGAAAGCGATTTTTCTTTATACAACTGAATTATTAATTAATAGAAGATGTTTATTTTGATGGATACTCGTAGTTTGTACAAATTCGTTGTACGTATTCCCCACAGAGGGCTGTCAAAACAGAAAAGAGAAATTTGCATAAATGACAGGTGTTGCATAAACAAGACTTATAATTTTTGAAAACAAGGGGCACGCTTTGTATATTATACCTACATCGAATTAGCATCCTTCAAAATTCATGTACAAATGTTTAACAATCCTTTGTACGAACGATAAAATTATGTTACGAAAGATTACACTGTAATTTAACAAAAACAGAAACAAAAAAGAATCGTTAAATAAAGACCGCGTTTAATTTTACACCAAATTTCGATGGCATCCAATTAAAATAATTAAGAACAGGAACAAACAGCAGGTTAAAATTTCGAACTTCAGCACACCAACCTAATTTAAACGAGCCGGTTACTTAAAACAAGAGTAAAATGTGCAGCAGCTGTTAACTATACAACCAGAGGATCTAAAGAAGAACGGCCTTGGATCTACCATCGACCCTACCTACTAACCGTCTCGCAAACATGGATCGATACAGCACCTGCCTTTAACTATCGATCCTTGTTAACGAGGGAAATGATGGAGTACTGGAAGACACACGAACAAGAAGTAAATGATGGCCGTTGAGGAAAGGTGATGACTGCTAAGGTTCGAGAGAGTCGTGATCTCCTGACGACTTACGAACAAACCACATCGTAATCAAGTTTCTAGATGAGTCGATATCTCGGGACATTCCTTTAAATCACCCCGAAAACGAAGCACAAGTTGATGTTCTTAATGTGTTGCGGGAAAGTCATATCTAGTTTACCCCAAGTCACCCTATTTTCCATTAGGTGCTTTCCAAATCAATTAATTTTAGCAAATTTGTCGGTAATGAAAGGTAGTGCTGTAACGAAGTTGTTATAATTATGGTTGATTAAGTTAGAGGTGTGGTAAAGTTCTGTCGCTTTAATCATTTCCCAAAAAGAGCCCTCTTTTTTTCTATGCAAAGTAGGAAATATCAAATAATAAGTTGCCATATAACTGTTGTTAAAAATACCTACAATTTATGCTTTTTATGAGCTCTATTTTCTTTTTTAATTTACAACATAACTGAGGGGTAGAAGATGCTGGTTTTAAGACTTAAGACAATTGATTTGCTAATTTTATGATTGGTAATTTTAAAAGTCAATATTTAATAGTTTTGGTTATTAATTGACGCATTATTTAACAGAAATAGTTAGTTAATACATAAAATTAATGAACCTAAAAATTGCTTTATCTTAATTTTCAAAGTTTTATAGAAAATTAAATTAATCTTTATAATTTAAAATTCGAAATTCAAATTGGATCAACATTTTGGAAAAAACTCGCAAATTTAATTTCCACAAAAAATTAGTATTTTTATAAAATTTTGCGTATAATAAAAAAATTAAATACATAATTTTGACTTTTTTAATAGATTAATTTTGTTGACTAATTTCGATGTATTCTATTAAAAATAAAAGTAAAAAGAAACTTGATTATTAACTGCTTTTCCTAAGAAAGTACATTCAAAGTGAGTTTTCACTGTTTTTTGAAATAAAAAGAAGGCAAAAAATTAACACTGGAAGAATCTCAAATGCAAGAGCTTAAGCTCTACATTCGAATTTAGTCGATATGTTAGAAAAGTCAAATTTTCCAAATTTCAGGAAAAGATTTAAATTTCTAATTTTAGTATTACTACAAAATTTACAGATGTAATTACGAAAACAGGTTTACTTATTTGTTTTTGTGTTGTGGTCCTTTTAGTTTGGCAATTGTTAAATTTACAATTTTTCGTGCTACTGTAAATCAATCCTAAAATATTTTTCACGAATTTTGATTATAAAGTTGAAGCAAAATATCAAACATTGTTCATTCAAGAAATAATCTAAATTCTTTATTTAAAAGATTAACTATCCAAAAGCAACAAAGAAGGATTTTCACTTTCAACTATTCCAAAGTTGAAAAAACTAAAAAAATTTTTTCCATTATTCGACATTTTTTCTGTATTTCCATTTTTACAACTAAAGTTTTTAGATTTAATTATGAAAAACAGTAAATAAGCAGAATGAAAATTTTGATATGCTACATTTAAATTTCAAAATTCGAATTGGATCAGTATTTTTAGAAAAAGCTCAGAAATTATAGGAACACATTGAAATTTCAATATTTTTAAAAATTTGCGCTTAAACCTGATAGCCTTTGGGGGAGTATTTATTCTATCGAAATTAAAAATTAACTTTTTCCTTCCTCTAGTTTAACGTTCCCAATACGGTTTGTTTCAGAAATTTGTTTTCCCTAACTTTTTTTAAACATATAAAAGCAAGAAGAAGAAGAAGAAAATTAAATTCAGAAAATTGTTTATGCCCAAGAGTCTTTTAAGGTTGATTTCGTTTCATTTGTTGTTTCCATTTTCCTAATGTAAAATTTCTGGATTTGCAAATTTTTATTAAAAATGGCTTTTTTATTATTTTTAACAAGATAATAATCGGGATAAGTAACACGAGAATTTATAATGTCCGATTTCAAACATTTTAAATGCGATTTAATCACAGATTTTGGATGACAGTTAAAACTCGAAAATTTAAAAAAATATTCACACATTTTTATACGAAATTTCTAACCTATGTATATCATCCATGTAGATAAGGAGAAACGTTTAGTTACATCGAAAATTAACATTTTTTAAACGTTTAGAAAATCAGAAACTGCCACTGCTTTTTCCGGGCATTCGTTAAAAAAAATGTAATTTTTCACAAATTGTCATTACTTTAAAATTATTTCCAGGACAATTCGTTTATTTCCTAATTATTAAAAATTTTGAGATTTTTGTTTTAGAAATTAAAATATAGGGAAAAAGAAACTAAGTTTTCACCTCTTGAAGTTCTCCAAAATTTGAAATTCTGAAAGTTGCACACGCCAATGTATCTTTAGAAATTCAAAATTTACTCTTTTTCTTGCATTTCGTTTATTCTTATATTTTTCATTTCATTTTAAAACAAATCCGACAAGATTTTTGGCAAGTGTAGCATACATAAACTGTAATCTTCAGCCGTAAACAGTTCTGAATGGGAAAAGGTTACATTAAATTCCAAGTATCTTTGAAAATGCTAGCAAATTGTACCGCTAAACCTTTAAAAATTGTAAGATACTTAAAAGCATATGTTTAGCTGTGGAATAATTCTAAGAAAATTTTTGGCATTCCAAAACAGAGAGTAACTGAAACTGAAAATATTTCATCAAGGGGAAACTTTATGTTATTTTTTGTGGAATTCCCATATAAAAATTACCTAGTTTAGTCCTTAATAAAATATTTTAATTCTTAGGGAAAACAACATTTAAGTTCCAATCGTTTGCTCTTTTGGAATTTCATTGTGTTAACCTTTTACTGATGTATACGAAGAGTAAACCGGTGTATTACTGAATGAAATTCCATGGAATATTTCCATTCATTTCCCTATTTTCAATGTACAAAGTTTTAATAACAGAATTCCATTTTGTTGTAATCCTTAATTCCACTTCGATTTACCCCTCGCACCAGGTTTAACATTCTCAACATTTCCTGCAATTTTTTCTATTAGTCCCAATACTGCATGAAAATAAAGTAGTTATATAATGCATTAAATCATCTTATGGAAATTTAAAACCTTGAATAATTCTCACATATCGTAATTCAAACGTTATAAATTACACTAGGTAATCGATTGTACATATGTAAATTCAATGTATCATTAATCAGTTAATTCTTACTTAACTAGATTTCCTAAGATATTCTTATCACTTATCACTTTATTTATTGATATTCGTTAAGTTTTAAATCCGATCTGCAATTCAATCCTATTCAAATTCCATTAATGCCAGTTTATACTTACACAGGAAATAAATATTTTACAATTCTATGTACAAAATATTGCTAAGGATTTACGTTTCGGTTTACTCGTCGACATGGCCCTAAATATCAAAAAAATAAATAAACTCTGATTTAAACTAGGTTTTTGTTATCGGCACTAAAACCCCGCGAGCGAGTATAGCCGGTAACATGGAGAATTAAAGACCTCCTACTATAAGTCGCTTTCATACTCGATTGCCTTCTACCTGCCTTACTCCACTACGGTGTTCTGGTTGACAATTATTTTCAATGAGTGAGTAGGCCAACCACCGAACATTCCGGCTCGGATTTGACCCCGAGACCATCCGCACTGTAGTCGAATGTCTTAACTACTCTGCCACTCCGGCGATAAGTATAAGTCTTGTAATATTCACTCAGTCGTAACGAAACAAATTCTAATACAAATAAGTGTGAAAAAAGCTTGAAGCTTTTAATACCTAACAGAATTTAAAACTGAACGCCAAATTTCATTTTAGAAACCTTTACATCCAATAGGTACAAACAAAACGCCCAGTAAATCCAACTTTTCTTGCAAAAATTACAAAAAGGTATATAAAAACAAGGTTTTAAAATAATTAATGTTAGAAATAACCGTACGCAAATATGGATGTAGTAATTAAAGTAAATGAAATTCAGAAGAAGATGCTAAAGCCCTGTGAGAATCCTGTTCTAATCCCTTGTTCTAATCCCACTCTGATAATTACTCGTGCTTGCTTTATTTACTTACCGCATTGTTTGATATTAACTTGTTTCTTTTTGTTTCAGGTGAGTTACTCTTTAGTTAAAGAAACTCAATTAGCCAGAAATTTGGTAAGTTTTCCAATATTTCATTAATAGTAAAAAAATACATAAATTATACTAATAAATCAACTCGTTTACCCACTTCACATTCTATTAATATTAGGCCACCCATATTTTTGAATACTCAAATTCAAGCATTTAAGTTTAAATTTAAAACTAACTTGTCGTATTAACAGTTTCCTACTATCATAAACTGTCGTTTAGCTTCTTAACAAAACACCATATTGTCCTTTTAAAGGATTTTGAACCAAGACTGAATGTGGGAGGTCTCACATAACGAATGTCCGTCCACAGTACAACAATGCAAATTTAGTATCTGCATAAAAATAAAATGACATAGGAGCGGTTTTTACACCGTTAATATATCCGTCATTTTTAAAGGAAGCAACAACACCAAAGACCTTTTAAAAAATTTATAGCGATATTTTTAAATAATTTGTAGATATATAAAAGTTAGGGTGGGTCATTAAACTATAAGGAAGACAGATTTCACGCATGACCCATGAGTTTATCTTGGATCTGAATGAATTTCTACCACCTAGAGAGGTTGTGTTAATACCATGACCATAAATGAGAAAGCCGGCTTATCCTAACACCGTACAAACATCCTGACTTTTATTTATTGTGAGAATATGACATCCAAGTTGAAATCTTTGATTTTATCTACTCTTGCAGCTAACAAATTTATATACTTACATTTGAACAGATTGTAAGTTTGTTTAAACATTTTATGAAAAACTAGAAATAATCTGTCCTTTTGCACACCCAAATACGTAGGTATTTGACAAGATATTCAAAATGTAATGCATCTAAAAAAATTTGAAAATTCAAATGTAAATTTTTAAAGACATTCTAACAATTGCTTAAAAATGCACCCTTTGGCAATTATTAATAAGTATTCAATATTCATTTTTAATTATTCTTGCAGGAAAAAATCAAGATTGACAGAGTTCTAAACATTCATCTAAGAAAGGCCACCCTTTCTCAAATAATTTGAATGCCTTACAACTGAACTGTTTAAAAAAATTCGGCAACAAATATGTTACGATATTAAAAACTTCTAAATTAAAGAATATCTTAAAATATTCGTCTAATAAAAGTGGATATCTAGATTCCGAGTCAAATCTTGAAGATGTTCCAATGTTTAAAGAAATTAACCCTTTGGCAGGCAATTATTAATAAATAATTAGATAACGAATATGTTAAGATCTATAAAACCGTTAACTTAAAGAATATTTTAAAATTTTCCTCCTCAAAAATTTCAAGATTACGAGAGTTGAGTCTTTAAAGATGTTTTAACAGCTGCTTAAAACAATCCACCCTTTGTAAGTCAGCAATGAATATACTAAGATATTAAAAACTTCTACATCTAGAAAATTTCAAGATTAGGAGTCTAATCTTTGAAGATGTACCAACAACTGTTTCAAGAAATTAACCCTCTGATAGGCAATTATTAATAAGTAATTAGATAACGAATATGTTAAGATCCTTTTAAATTAGAGAATATTTTAAGATATTGCGCCTGAAAAACTATAACATGTAGAAATTTTCAAGATTCAGCGGATTAAATCTTTAAACACATTCTAACAACTGTTTAAAAAATCCACCCTTTGTAATTCAATAATGAATCTGCTGTGATATTAAAAATTTGTAATTTAAAGAATATTTTAAAATATCCCTTCAAAAAAGGGGATATCTAGAAAATTTCAAGATTAGAATGCTAAAACATTGAAGACATCTTAACAACTGTTTAAAAAGCACATTCTTTGACAGGCAATTATTAATAGGAAATTAAGTAGCACATATAAGAAAAACTAGAAATTTTACGTATTATTTTGAAATATTCTAGAATATTTCAAGATTCAATTTTAAAAATCCATCTTTTGAGAGGCAGTTATTAATGAGCTAAGTAAATAACAAATAAATTAAATCGTACAAAACTATCAAATTAAAATCCGGAAAATTTCAAGATTACATACTTCGAATCGAATCTTTGAAGATATTCTAAAAACATGTTTAAAATCCATCTTTTAAGAGACAATTATTAATAAGTAATTAAGTAGCAAATACATTAAATTATTCGAAATTAGTCATTTAAAGAATATTAAAACGTTCCCGCTGAATAACTAGGATGTCTAGAAAACTTAAAGATTCAGAGAGATGAATTTTTGAAGGTGTTCTAACAACTATTTTTAAAATTCACTCGGTGGCAAGTAATTATTAATAAGTAAGCAATTGATATGTTATGATAGATATTCAAAAGTAGTAGTTTAAAGACTATTTTGAAATATTCCCACGGAACAATGGGACAAGCAAAAAACTTGAGAGACTTTGATCTAAGTAAAACTATTTAAAAATAGACTCCATAGTAGATAATTGCTAATGAGTAATTAAGGAACACATATGCCAAGGTATTGAAAATTGTAATTGAAATAATATTTTAAGATATTCCTACTTGAAAACTTCAAGATTAAGAGTGTTGAAAGTTTGAAGATGTTTGAAAACAACTGTTTAAAGAATACACCCTTTGACAAGCGATTATTAATAAGTAAGTAAGTAACACATATGTCAAGATATTCAAAACTAATAATTCAAAGAATGCATGCCCAAAATCTGGGATATCTACGAAATTTCAAGATTCAATGAATCTAATCTCGAAGACGTTTTAAAAACTGTTTAAAAATCCATAGTTTGAGTGGCAATTATTAATAAATAATTTGGTAACGAATATATTAAATCATTCATAATTAGTAATTTAAAGAATATGTCAAAATATTCCTCCGGGAAAAGTGGGGAATCTAAAAAATTTAAAGATTCATAGAGATGAACGTTTAAAGGTTATTTTCTATTTATTTTATAAATCCGCCCGTTGGCAAGCAATTATTAATAAGTAATTAAGCAATTTAAAAATATTTCCACAGGAGCAATGGGCCGAGCAAAAATATCTTCAAGATTAAGAGACTTTGATCTATGCAGACGTTCTACAAACTATTTAAAACTAGACTTCATATCAGGCAGTTAATAATAAGTACTTAATTAAATAAACCATATATTAAGGTGTTCAGAACCAGCAAATTTAAGAAAACTTTGAAATTAGTACATCAGGAAAACTTGAAGTAGGTACAAGTTACAAGAGTTGTATGTTTAAAGACGTGCATTATGAGTAGCCCTTCGTTTGGCAAGCAATTATTAATGAATAATTAAATAACGAATATTTTGAAATAAATATTCAAAACTAGTAATTTAAAGAATATTTTAAAATGTCCATATGGGAAAACTAGGACATCTAGAAAATTTCAAGATTCAATGAATTGAATCTTAGATGTTCTAAAAACTGTTTAAAAGATCCACCTTTTGAGAGGCAATTAATAAATAATTAAATAACGAATGCTATGATATTCAAAACTAGCAACACGAAGAATATTTTAAAATAGCCCTACTAAAAAATTACAGCGCTTTGAAAATTTTAAGGTTATGAGAGTTGAATATTTAAAAACGTTCAAATACATTTTTAAGTAGTCTTCCCTTTGGCTAGCAATTATTAAGCAATTAAATAACAAATATGTTATGATATACAAAAGTAATTTAAAGAATATTTCAAAATATTCCCGAGGAAAAGTGACTCAAATAAAAAATAGGCGGTTATTAAATAGCTATTTATGCAACGAGTTGCAAAATGATGGACTTTTTATCACCAGGCGTGAAATTGTTCGTCGAGACGAAGCCGAGATGAACAACACGCCATGTGATAAAAAGACATGTTTTGCAACGTGTTTCATACAAGATTTTATCCAATTCAGATAACAAAATGTAAATGCCACATCTTCTTAAAAAAGGAGTTGGGTCATCGTGATAAAATGGGAGTGATAAAATGGGAGCATATTTTGTAACTAGTTACAAAATGAACCACTTTTCACAACTAAAATCAATGTCGAAATGTTGACATTTCGTAACTGAATTGGATAAAAATAATTAAGAAACGAATATTTCAAGATCAGAAATATCTGTTTAAAGATCTTTTCTTTTTATATTTTCCCAGGAAAAATGGAACCCGCGCAAAAGTTGAAAATTAAGAGAACTTAATCTACAGAGACATTCTAAAAATTGTTTAAAAGATTAAGATGGCAGGTAATTATTAATAAGTAGTTAAGGAACGAATATATTAATATATTAAAACTGTTCAGTTTAAAGGATATTGTTTAATCACCCTGCAGGACAACTGTTTAAAAAATCCGTCTTTCAGTAGGCGATAATTAATAAGTAATTACAGAACGAAGATTAAAATAAAATAACGAAAAGATATTCAAAATTTCTAATTTACAAAATATCTTGGAGAGTAATTAAAAAACAGAAAGATGCCATAAAATTACTAACTAAGCTCTCAAAATGTTCGAATAAATATCCATAATCTGGATTGTCTTATAAAATTAAGAAACCTGCCTAAAAATCGTAGTGAGAAATTAAACAGGACAATATTTTTGGTGCTTTACTTCCTATTAGATGCTTTGTTAAAATCTGTTTTAGCCTAATAAAGCTAAAGACGAAAAAGGTGGGTTTTAAATAAAAATTAAAAAATATTAAGAATATTAATAATGAGTTTGAAAAATCTTACAGGCAAAGGATTGGCGTTAGTTGTTTCGTAAAAGTTTTTGAAAAATATTTATTTCTGTTTTCTTCTTCTTACTACAAGGATCATCAAGGATTAATCATTTGCAATCTGCTATATGAAGTTTCTCGTCCCCAACTCTTTTAGAATCAAATTAATTTTAAAATTCGTGATACATTGGTTTAAAAAACTCAAGCCTTGACTGACAATTATTTATTAATCAGTATTGAATGTGTTATAGAAAATATTCTAAAATATCCTGTAGAAAAATTGGAAAGTGGAAAAATCCCATTAAAATTGAAATTTGTTTGAAACGAAGCTTAAAAAAATATTATAAAAGTGAATAATCTGAAAAATCTTGTTAACATCCTTGTTAATTAACCTGCTTAAAAATCGTGGTTTAAAAGTTCGGAAGTTATAAACCTGTGTGAAAATTAACGTTTTGTTTAGATAAGATAGCACATACAAAAAAGCTTTAAAAGAATTCACAACAAAAGCCTACGTTAATTTAGTATGAAAACTTAATTAAGTATTTTTTATAAAGGTTTAAAAGTATATAAAGACCAGATTTATGAGGTTATAAAACTCAAAAGAATAGATTTACGAAGCATATTTATTAGTGCGGTAGTCTGATGTTTCTGATTAAGTATGCATTGGGAAAACTAATTTTAAAGTATGAAACCCAAGTTTAATATAAGCACGAAAATAATTCGGATGGCAAAAATAAAAAAGCAAATAATATATGCTTGATTCTTAATTATCATCGTAATTCTGCATTAAAACTTGGGTTAAATAGTGAGTTTGGAGTTATTAAATTCAGTTATTCTGCTTATTTAGATTATTTAAGTCAGTGTACCAACCGGAAAATATTTGTTTTTTGTTTTAAATTTTTTTGGTCTGTTTTAATCTGAATTTCGCCTTTTTATCAATCATAAAATCGCATCAAATTAATTCGTGTTGCGGATTATATTTCAGCCTTTTCTTAAACTTTTTATCGCAACCAACCGCGAACGGTCATCAAGCAACCTTTTTTAATTACCGAGGATTCCCAGCAGGCATTAATTATTAAATATTTCAGATTTTATATAAATTTAAATGTGATTCACATGCCAATGGTATTTTTCCAAAAACTGCGAAATCTGTGAATTGTTTGACTTTTGTTGTTTTTTTGATTGACTGTTAAGATTATAACTGACAATTAATTATCTTAAAAACAAATCTTATTTTATCCGATGTCATTTTAATCTTACAAAACATTATTTTATGTTATAATTATCTCAGTCGGTATTTTTAAGGTCGTTTAAGCTTTTACAGTTGATTGTTCAAGATCGAGGTCTTGTTAGTTAAGTAATAAAACACAATTAAATTATTTCCTCTGTGAATTGAAATACAATAGAGGAGAATGCGAAATAACTGTTAACCACCTTTACAGAGTCGCAAATTTATGTTATTTTAATGAGTCGCTTTGATAATTGCCGTAATTTTTCTCTTATGTTAAATTGTAGGTTAGTGGTAATAAAATAAAACTTGTAATTATTGAAATCCGGCCGAATAATAATATAATAAAGCATCGAGCAAAAACTGTTCCTACATATATGTTTTCTTTTTAGAGTCGTTATATACTGAAATTAAATATATTTTGATTAAGATTCGCTATTTATTGCTACCAATTCGAAGCTTAATTTTATGATATTCAGGTTTCGCAAGTTGCGGATTGAACTTTTTTGCTCGAACTCTCTACAGATTCAGTTCCCAACGTGAGGCTTAAATAAATGGCGAAAACTCTCCACTGGTCTTACATTCTTGCTAATTACATAAGTTACTGTTTGAGTAACAATTTAACCTTTGAAATTTTCAGTTGGGCGTCTTCATATTAAGAACCCACTTAAAAATTCTAAACAATAATTGGTTTCATAACCTGATATAAAAGGTTTCGAAAAAAGGACTTCAGCTTCTACCACTGCGCCACCCTGGCTATTACATAAAATTTTATATTTCTTTATGGGTGAAAAAAATCCATTAAAGAAGTATAAAATGCCAAACTCGCCGCAACAATCCTTTAGAAAATATTTAAACAGAACGTAGAAAATCAGAAATTTACAACAATTTTTACGAATAAAACAGCCAGGGTGGATGACGTACCGCTACATGGCTAGTAAATAATAATCTAACCATGAAATGATGGGTCTGAAGCTTCGCGATTGGCAGAAAGCCGTGAGTAATGAAATCTGCAGTTTTGTGATTGGGCACAGCCTGTGTATTATAAGTCATAATTCAACGGTGTGAATTTTGTAAGTTATTAATTAACAGAAAACGCATATGTAATAAACGCCACAGAGAAAGCCCTTACTATAACACGAGTGTGGAAATTGCGTGATGTGGTCGAAGACCGAGTCGTGTAATAACAGAAATACTATGATGTCCTGTTTAAAATTTGTTAAAAGGCGAATTTTTTGCTTCAAATGTACCTGAGATACTGCATTAATTTTGTTTGCAAATATTGTCATAATTTTTTAAAATTTAAAATTAATGGTACAAGATTTTATTAATTAATACAAAATAATAAACTTTGTTAAAGTAGGTAGCTACTTTTGGAAATTATATTTAAGAGAAGTTTTTTTGTTTACTGCATTGTAAAATTACTAATTAATTGTCCTGTAAGATGACATGGCTAAATTGAGGCATCTCTCATGATCATAGCTAACATGATAGTTTGTTTATTTAATGGAAACAATATACTCTTTGAAATATGGCTTGTAGGTTCCATAACAATTTACACTGAGAAAATCCAGGATGGTGTGAATGATTCGCTTCTGAGCTACTAATATTTTGCTGTTCAGAATGGTACCGAAAAGTAATGCTAAATTGAAAAATACTTGCAAAGAGCATAGTAAACTGAGATTATCATTTAAATATCTCATGCCAAAACAACCCTTAGAGATTACGTGACTAACGTTCCTAAGTGAAGTTGCAATCATTTTTTATCCCTAAGAATGTTTGAAAGTATCGCTCTGATTAATGAATTTGCTGCACAGTCTTACTAACACGTACATATCGTTAAACTATTTAAGAGATAACAAATCTGAATTAACAATCAATTTCTTTATATCATACCAGTAAACGCTTTTTCAGCGATCATAGACAAATTTCTAAACGAATTTGTAAAATTTTTCTGGAAAACAAACCATGGTATGGTTGGCAGAATTAATTGCAAAATGAAAAACCAGTTATCTAACCCTGTTTTGGGATTTAATTATTTATTGTTTTGAAGTTATTTTGGTAAGCTCAATTATTCAATTTAAATTACTCATGGTTCGCCATCTTGTTTTTTAAATTTTAGACTTTTGCCGTTTTGGATATAATTTTATTATTATTTAAATGGATTGTATTATGAGATTTAATCCCTTCGTTCGTTTATTATTGGGATGCTAGCCTAAGTTTTTCCGATGTTGTTAGCAGTTGGATTTAATTTTTATATTGTTAATTTGATTGTCCTATGAAATTTAATCCCTTCGTTCGTTTATTACTTTGATGTTAGCCTAAGTCTTGCATTGAACCCATTACACGATTGTTGTAATTAATTAACCTAATTTGATACAACTTTATTTTATATTACTAGGTAAGTTAGACATAACCGTCATTATCCATCTATTGTTTAATTAATAGGTTTGTATATCTTCTAGCCTGAAGATGACCTGAGAGGTCGAAACAAATGTAGCTATTACTGTTTATTTAATCTTTACCTTATTAAATTTTGTGGGACTAGACAAGATTTTTGATTGAATTTTAACCATATTTATCCCACGAGAAATGGGTTTCAAATTTAAGAAGTATTATGGATTACCATTTCCATATATTTGGAAAAATCATTCCCTAAACTTCTGAATAAAAGAGAGCCTATAATTGATCCTTGAGGAACTCCTTGATATAACGGAACGAATGTAGTTCACAAAACTTTTAAACAATTTCGTTGCCTTTCAAAACTTTTATTGAAACTCTTTGTTTTCTGCCAGACAATCCAAAGTAGTCTCACAAACTTCGAAATTTTTTAATTATGTGAAATACCTTTGACAAATCAAACTACCTGAAACGAGTTAGTTAAATTCTGGTTGATCCAGAATACAAAAGATTTCGAAGATCCCCGCGGTCGGTGCCAGTGAATAACATAGTCCCAACCCGGAAGACGTTCTTTTAGCAGTAGACTTACTTGATGGAAGTCCAAATTGACTTTCAATTAATAAGTTACTATTCTAAAATGTATGAAAATGGTGGATGAATCTTAATTATGTTCCACTTTAAGTTGAGCTCGATAGATTTTCGAATTACTTCCCGCTATCTTTCCCTGCTTTTCATTCTTGTCGTTACTAAGTGAACTGACATGTTCGGCACCTCCTTAATTTCGTTGGTTTAGCATCTTAACCATCTGCTTCAAGGACGGCTCTCTTTTATCCTCTTCGAGTTGTCATATAATTTTTTGTAATACTAATTGATATATTCAGTTGCCTAACTCGGTTTGTGAGTAGTATCTTAGACTGTAGGTCAATAAGGGGTGGATTTCGTCGTGTTTCAGAGTTTGTTAGAACCCTCTGTACCTTCCTCAGTGTATCATTAGCTGCTTCTCCATTCTTTGTTTGTCTGATTTGATTGCTTTTCTTGCTACTTTATCGATTTCACGTCATTCTAAATGTTTCTTCTTATCATATTTATATTCTGTCCTTGTTTAATTTATTTCTTCGGCTAACTGGTAAGTATATTTTCTGAAAGATTATGCTTTTTTGCTGTATGCACTTCTCCCAAACATCGTAGTTTTCTTGTAGGTTTTTGTTCTTGCCAATAGTGAACTTTTCTAATTGTTTACATAATTCTGAAGATAGTTTCCTCGGATTAACTTCATTAAATTTTAATGGTTTTCTTTGTGCATTTGACCAATAACATATTTGTGATCTACTTAATGTTTGTTTGTTACTACAATGATCAGAATATAATTCGAACTTGCTTATTGCATAAGTATTAAGAACTGCTGTTTTATTTTTTATTAAAATATATTTCATTCTTGGATTCATTGTTTGGGAAAATCCACATAAATCTTTGACCTTTTTTTTAAGTATTAGCTATTGTTAGTTTTTCCCCGCGGTTATCACGATCCCCATAGCTAAAACATGCTATACCTATAACTCTTTGCTCTCCTCATTTTCTCCTAATCAATAAATAATATAATTGCTCACTACTTACACAAACACATATTAATTTTGTATTTATAACAGTTCCATAAAGAATCACAACCACAGTTCCCAAATTTCTTGAAAAAATGAAAAGAATTCCTTAATAATTTTCTTCGCTAATCTAATCAAAACTATAACAGTATATCACAGCAACAAACGTAAAATTGTAAAATTCTAAACCTTCGTGACACAATTTAATAAAGTAAAAGAATGTTAGGAACTACATATGCGGCACATGTTTTCGCATGTTTGGACAAAAAGTAGCCCCGATTGCGTGATCGAGAGCAGTGAACTGCGCCGGGTTTTCTACTAAAAATGCCTTCGAGTCCAGAGCAGACGACTCATTTCGTGTATGAACTAAATTTGGAAGTTTATACAAAGAACGACTTGTACGCAACACACATATTCATTCAATAAAACTGTCAAGTCACCGGAATAAAGTGAATACCCAGTTTTCTAAAACGAAGAAAAAATTTTAAAGGTTGCCGCGGATGGGCAAACGATCCGTTGAATGGTTTATCGGTATACATACAACAAAGTCAATCTAAAATCCAATTATTTTTCCCTAGATAAACGAGGTCTGATTGTATAAAAGAGAGGACGTACGGGATACCTTTGTATGCAATTTATTTTATATGTGACTCCGTCGAGTAAATTCCAATTTGTTACGGAGTGTACTAGAAATATTATTATTATTTCCTTCTCAGTTTTGAACTTTTAACCTATAGCGGGTCTCCACTCGAGTAATTGCCGTTGTCGCAAATTAAATTTACCACTAATTAGTAATTACGTCCATTAATACACGACTTTGACTTTACCTACGTTGTTTTAATCATTGTAACCAATTTTCTAACTTTCTACAACTGTGCACGTTTTCTTTGTCAATGTGTTGGCGAAATTTAGAAATACGAGTATGTTAACTGAAGATGCTATTGTGAATGATAATGGAACCATTTGATCCAAATATGCAAAAAGACTTACTGTTAACTTGTTCCAACTGAATTACCAGTCATCTTTTTTAGTAAATAAACACAAAATCTATGTTTAGTCTTGATTTCTTTAGGCTTATGTTAAGATTAACAACTTTGCTCGTAGAACCGAACGTTGAAATCTCTTGGAAGGTGTTATCTTTCTACATACAGAATTTCCATATTCATTAAAATACATTAAATTAAAATAATCAAACAGAATTTATAATTTAGCTTTGAATTTTAAAAGTATCGAGAAGCAAAAGGAGAGAGTATTAAATTAAATATGGTATATACAAGATAGAACCTCATATTTACTCTATCAAGAATTTTTTAAATAACCTATTCCTATTAATTAATTGAGATTAAAAAGAAAAGCCTAACAGCTCATTAAGATTGAATATAAAACAGGTTAGATGAATTTTAATGTCGTTTAGGAATTTGTTCATAATTTCACTAGTTATGAAAGTTGTTTATATACCCATCAAATACGGTGGCAGATCGAAGTTGCTGGGTAATTTCATCTTGGAATTAATTTTGTAATTTTATCGTAAACTTTTAATTTTATATCGTACTTAATTAGTTGGTTGCGTTTTACTTTTCTGGATTTTTCGAACTTAATTAATTTTGAAAATCTTGCCCCAACTCTGAAATTATGTAATTTGTTTGTTTATTTATTGGATGAAATCTAGACTTGCGGATGCCAAGTATCTCAACGCTCGTTGATTGCTGTGGCCGTTTAGCACTACCAGGTTAGAATTTTCGTCGAATATATTACGTAATTTAGATATAAAATTATGAATTATTTTATTTGGTGTGAGCATTTCACAATATCGGCTTGACTTTACGTTTTGCCTTTTTTATTTTTGGAAAACCCGCACATTGGTAAGGTTTAATTATTAAAGTCTTATTTAATCCTTAAGAATACCTACTCAATTTTTCAGAAAAACAATGAATTTTGAACATTTAAGTTTGACATTTCTGCAGTCAAGTATTGGTATTAATTTTGTTAAAACGCGTCTCACATTAATACTTTCAGCTATGTTTCATTGAACAATGCAAAAATTAAATGTGGATCGAATGGCATAACAAAATTGTGAAGGTAAATGTACGAGTGTTAACAATTTAACATCTTCAGCTATATCTTTGTCCCAAAGTTGCCAAAACTAGAATTTAAAAAACTAAAAAATTTCGATTCTCATTTTGTATTAAAACCGTTACGAAGTCGTAGTTCTCAAAAGATTCGTTAACTGTAAAAAAAGACTCACATAAAGATACAAAATGACAAAATACTCGATCCAGTACTAAAGAAAAAGGGAAAACATCCTAATTTATTGATTATAAATTTTATATTAGGCCAGCAGTACGGCAGAGTGGGAGTACACGTAGTACTGCAATATAGAAAGTTAAACAAACACCTGCTTGGTCAGAACTTGAATGGGCTCGGTGTGTCCGACCCCTTCTCTACACTGTAAACATAAGGTTTGGGCACCTCAGCAATGGTATGCAAGACTTATCGCTCCGATAAGGCTCGATTCAAATTGCGTATTGGAGACAGTAGAGCCAGAGTTATTTGCAAAATACACTAGGCGCTTCATGTCGACTGTCTCAAAAGAAAGGTCAAATTTTCTGCATCGGCCATGGTTTGGGGCATCATGTCGCCTAAGGGGATAGGAAAAGTTCATTTTATTGAAGAAACCGTGGATACAAACAAGTATCTGTACATTTTAGAAGAATCGCTTTCACCGGTCATGGAAGAATATTTATCATCAGGACAAGATTTTGTGTTAAAGCAGGACGCTACATATCAAAAATACCTTAAAATAGATGGAAGGCTACGGTATACCACCTTTGGAAGGGGTTTCTTTGTGGCACCAGATAAAAAAGGTGCTTCGGAAACATTCTGCTAGAACAATCCCTCAACTGAAGCAAAGGCTTAAGAAAATATGGGATTCGTTTACAGCAAAATTTTGCCAAGGCTTCGTTAATACTATGCCCCAAAGAATTTCGGATATTATAAAAAATAAAGGGGATATTACCCACTGGTAGACCTTAAAATTATTTTCTGTTAATTTTACGTATTTTTCACATTCTTTGTATTTGTCCTCATTTTTTGTTAGTTGTCGGTTTTAGTCACTGAATAGGCATTTGTTGTGGTTAACAGATGCTAAAGATGTTGCCAAACGAATAAAACAATCATGTAGTACTTGTATTTTTGCTCTCTGAAAACGAATTTTTGAAAAATCCTAAGGTTGGTCAACTGAAATGGGACGGGGCTCGTAATGCAATTACGCTTTTTGAAATCTTGATGAGTTACGACAGAGAAACCGTTTTATTTGTGTAAATAAAAATTTTCCCTTTCCTAACTGTTTATTTTATTCTCTGTTAATTAGCTTGATTAATCTAAATAATTACTTTCCCATACATTTTAAAATGTCTAAATGAACCACTGAAGTACTCCGCATTATAACTCTTACTCTGATTTATTTAACTGCTGCATGGTGTTGCATTTAAGTTATTTTCTGTAGATAAATAAACAAAAAAATCGTGGCCAACTAATTACTTTAAGAAATTAGGATTGCAAATATGGTCATTTATTTGGCTCGTCCAGTTACTTATTCATGATCTCTTTCAGACTTGTCTTCAAAGAAAGTAAGACAGACGCTTCGGCCCATATTTGGAAAGGAACGTATTCGAGTACAACATCACGAATGATTTGTATATTTTAAAGAACAATACAACCGTCAAGATTTTAAACGCCTTACTGAATACCGAATATGAATAGCTATTTATTTTTGTTCCCATTTACAATTTTCACCTCCCATATCAAGTCTATCGACACAGTTTACATCAGTTTAACAGGATGCAGTTTTAGAAAAAAAAAGTTACAATAGAATACTGATTTATGAAGTATTAAACATAATCTTCGTCCAGCGTTTGAGTAAAAAAAGACCAAGAGTAGCTGTAATAAATAAATTATTAATTGGCCTATAATTTAATAAGCACCTCAATTATCCGGTTTCCGGAGGTATCTAGACAGACTTTGAAATAAGGAGATCTAGGGCTAGTGTTAAAGAGCTGTGTTACTGATACCCGCTTATTTAATAATCGTAAATCTTGTTATATTGCGTACGTATATTATCGTAACTTACAATAATTATCGCCTTACATATTAACGACTACCTCATACCTGAAATATAAAATATGTCGCGCTGTTTTTCGAGTTTCAGATTATAGTTATGTAGGTTAGGTATCCATCCACCTACTGGAATCCCGTAACTTGCGCCTATTTTTAAATGTGTTATGTTAAACTTGATTACTTGCGCTCCACTTCCTGATGCATTCCGTCTAGGATATTAAATTATTAAGGACGTTTGGTCGACTATTTAGAAAGGTAGGTCGGAAATTTTAATTAACTGGGTGGTTTTACTGAGTGGTCTAAGGGTTGAAATGCGTCATGGTTTGAATTATACGGATTTACACCCAGTTAAGGCCAATTCATTAAACAATTACATAATAAAGTTAGTATGACAAATTTGTAATTTTTAATTCCTTCCACATATTTCACTGGTATAAACAAGACTTGTTGTTATAAATCCATCTTTTTCAGTTAACTTTGAGGTTATGGTTGATGTTTTGGAGATGTGTTATGGTAATGGTGACCCTGTTTTTCAGCTTGTACTTCACTTCGCTGCATTTTATTCATTTTGTCTCCTGTGCTGACCCCATCTCATACTCCCATGTCTCTCCTAGTTTGCCTATTTTTGTTCTTCCTGTATGACAGGCTTCTAACCCCTTTCTCGCTTTTCTTTGTTCATTCTGAGAAGATGCACTAGTCACTTCAAGTGTCTTTCTTGTACCAATAAGCAATTGCTTTTACTTTCAGGTTCATCCTGTATCTCTCAGTTCTAATCCGTGTTTTGTCTGCTATTTTCATCAAGGATCTCATTCCCATACTAGTATGTTTTGTTTCTGTGTAGTGGCCATTTAGGAGTGATGGCGACACCACTTCCTTATATACTTCTACTTTTATTCCGTTCGGTACTTTCTGCTTTCCCAGAAATGTAGCCCCCATTGTGTTAAAGATCCTTCTACCTGTCCCCATTCTCGCACTTATGTCGTTGTATATTTTTTCGTTGTTGCTTATTCACACTCCTAGGTACCTAAATTTGAACATGTTCTGTTTCCTTTTCTTTCTCAGGTGCTGTGCCCTCCACGAACGTTGGCGACCAGAAACATGAAGCCTTTCTAAATAATGCTCTCGTGCTCAGCCCAAACTATTGGCGTAAGTTTTTTAGACAAGATGTTCTTCGTCGACCAGGTCCGCGTTTGCCCTCTATTTTACCTTGAATGATACTTTGCAGAAGTTTGCATTTGTCATTTCGAATGACATGACCAAAATACTCGAGCTTTCTCTTGTTGATTTTATTAAGGATTTCGGTTTCCTTGTTCATTTGTCGTAACACATTTGATACACGATCCGTCTATGATAGTTTCAGCATTCTTCTATATGTCCACATTTCAAAAGATTTCAACTTTTTGCACATGGCTTCAGCTAGTGTCCAGCCTTTAACTCCATATAAAAGAATACTGAAAACACAAAACCGAAGAAAGCGGCATGTAAGAAATTTCCCATCCTCTGGAACGAATTTCGAGCTTGTTCAATACGCGAGCGAATTTCGATACTGTTTTCTGCATTGTCGGTTACGTTTCATCCGAGGTATCTTTTCGATGCAACTTTTTCGATTACCTCTTCTCCAGTTTAACAAAACCTGTTTCTTACTAACAGCAAACCAGTTGGTCTTTTCTACGTTTAAGCGTAACCCCATCACCTTACTTTTCTCTGCTACTGGTGTCAACAGTTACTGTAAGTGCTCCGAGTTGCTAGCAATCTGCATACGTCAGATTAGTAATGCAACACCATTGACCACGATCCCTTGATGTTATTGTGTAGGGCTTCGCAGAATATTTTCTCCGAGTATATGTATATTAAATAACAGAAACGAAAAAACAGCTTTGCCGAACTCCTTTCTTGATATCTACTTCTTCTGAGAGGCTGTTTTCTGCTTAAACAGTGGCTTTCTGATACCAAAATAATTTGGCGATTATTCTGATATTCTAGAGTCTAGACGAATGCCACAAAGAATATTTATTAGTTTGTCATGTTGCGCCGAATCAGAGGTCTTTTCATAGTCAATGAAACAGGCAAAGACATCTAGATTTACATCACGACATCGTTGAACCAGTACTTGGTAACTAAATAATGCCCTGTTTGCTTTCCTCTAAAATCGATTATATTATGAACCGTTTCTTCATCTGCTATTACCATGAATTTGGCCTTCTCGACGTTGATCTTCATGTTCATCTTCTGACGTGTCCTATTATGGGTTTCTAATTTTTTTTACTGTTTTTGCCATAACTAATCGCCATACTATTTGGATATCATAATTCTAAGATTTCTATCAGTTTAATTTTCCAATGCCCAACCTTGTATTTTTTTCACTTTTTTGTTACCTTCTTTTATTGTTTCGTCCATTACCAGTGTCAATTAGAGAGATGACTGATTCCACAACCCTCTCTTAAACTTGTGTTTGTTTAGAATTTCGGACTTCGGAGATACTTCAGATTCTTACTGTTTTGTTCTCATAAAGTTTGAGCTGCTACGCTAAAGGGCTTTAATTTCTGTTATTAACGCCATATTAAGTAATCCCCTTCTTCTTCACTAGGTATCATACAACTAGATAAAAAAAACATACCAAAACATCACAACATGTCTGTTGATTTATTTTTTTTTTAACTTTCGTACTCAAAATTCTATGATTCGTTTCGATTCATTTGAAGCATCTATCTAAGACATTTAATCCTCAGCGAGTTTCTTTAGAATCATTTTATTACAAGTTTTCCACTAAATATTCTGAACAGTTTGGTAATACAAATTTAAGCCATTGCCACTTATTCTCTACTTGACTTTGTATATAATCTAATGAGAATCCTTATTTTTACCGTTTGGTTTATCTTCCACATTTCACATCCATCTAAAAACATCTTACGTCACCCCACAATCTGTATGCTGGAGATCTTAAAAATCCAGCAGTCAAAGTTTTTATTGGGCGTTTTCTACAGTATGGCGCCGAATTTGATAGGATAATGCTGATAGATGTTCTTCTATTCCTTGTTCGCAAGGCAATACCAAAACGCTCAATTACAGTGAATCTACGTGAATCACAAGTGTAATGATATTAGATTTTGTACAGAAGATAAAATAAAGATATAGCTTTCGACTGAAGGAGTATTGTTTAGACAGTGTTGCTAATTATTGAGAAAAAATGTCTCAGTTACTTTTTAGATAGACCTCGTATAAACTTCTCAAAGATTGCTTTATAATGCAATAATCTACTGGTTTTCTGACCGCAACATGTGGAAAAAAGTACTCCACGTTTATAATGTTATGTTAATATCAGTCAATAAAACTGTTTTGATTTTATTTTATTTACAGTGTTTATCCATTTGAATTGTTCAAGAGTTATCGAACAAACATCCCATATAAAATTCAAGCTATTTAAGTTTTAAGTTGAAATAAATTGTGTCTATATTAAGCAAAAAATGCTGCGATTTTTCTATGATCTGTAATAGATCTTCGTGTTTTCCTTAAGATTTCGGTAAAATACTTCAATCAAAGGCTATGAAAAATTGTAATATTTTATTTTGAAAAGCGAGAATGCAACTAATTGAAGCTCTTCTCTATACTTATACAACGTAAACTTGTTTTGTCAAAACAAGAAATCTTTATATACAATTTATTTTTTAAATTCTTTGACTTATTCCACGGGCTATCTTTAACTCAAACTCAAGGACCTATTTTGGACAGAAGGTTTCACGCAAAACCCTTAATTTTCTGAGATACCGACGGGCTGACAAAACTTAGATTCATCATCCGTGAACAAACGCGGTCAGTTTTGCCCCCGTACCTTGCGTAATCTTTTTCTCACATTGTTGAATTTGAAACGCTTTTTTTAATTTAAACTAACTCAAATGCTTACTATGCGTCTCTTATTTAAAATGACCAAAAGTATAATTTGATTAAACTTATATGAAAAACAAAGAGGGCATGATGTTCTTGTATAGTTTGCTTGAAGTATTCCATGTATGTATTATAATTACTTTGTATTCTTCTTGTAAACAAACACGAATGCAACAAATTTAAAAATTTAAATTTAAGGACCTAAAAATCTCCCAAACATATAAAAACTGGTTGAATTTAATTTCTGGTTTATTAAATAAGCTTTTCGATTACTGGTCATGTCCAAATTCAAAATTCGAATTCAGAATCAACAACAAGATAGTCCAGATTCTTAGGAAAAGCTTGTTCCAAGGCGGCGAACGAAATTCATTTATTAATATAATTTGTTGGAAAAAATACACTGTTATTTGAGATTTCGTATTAAAATTTCGCTTTTAAAAAATCTCGTTGATTATGAGGTTGATTGCAGATTAATATTTGCTGCTCCGTGTAAAATTTGGATTCGGCGTTTATAAGTGTGGTCGTAGTTTTGCATCTCAAATTAAATTTAAATTTAAATGCCAGTTGAAACGCCGCAACCAAATTTTAATTTAAAAAGAAACTCAAATTATCGAAAACTCAGAAATATGCATGCCAGTTTCAATTGCCTGTGTTTTTTTTAAATAGCGCCATAACAATTACAAATATTAAATTCAAATTAGAGTAACAGATTCACAACATTTTTCTTTCTTAATTATCCTCTTTATAAGATAAGTTTTACTATTTTTCAGTGAGATTATTCGCATAATTAAGACTTACTATGTAACCTCCCTGGTAACTAAACAAAAATAAAAGAAGTAGGATAATTATTTATAATAGTTTCGTTACTGGAAGCATAATGTAGGTAGTAGTTGTGCTCGAATTATATCTATTAAAAGTATATTACATATAATTAATTTAACTACACATTTCACTTCCACTTGCTTGCAATTATCTTCTAAAGTCACGACTTTCTTCCTAATACTGACCCTGCCCGATAATTTCCATCTATACATTAATGTTAAATTTTATTATTAGACGACCGTCTGTAAATATCAACGTTTTGATCTTTAAAAACGTACGAGTTTACTACTTCCTTATGCCTGTGATGGCGTGATAAATATAAATGCTAATTTTTAGTTAGATTAGAAACTGAAGATAAACAGTAAATACCAGAAATGGTTGTAAATTTCTTTTCTACAAGGTTAAATTTCCGCAAAATTACTAAGTGAATAAGCATTAAGAATGTGGAGATTGTGGAGAAGTTACTTATGTTATGAACCTGAAGAAATGCATAATACGAATGTAAATTTACTATTCTAACGAAGCTTTAAGAAATTTAATTCTTTACAATATTCTTAACAGTTGCATTTATAACTGATTATAATATGTAATTAACTGTACCAGTTTTACATTGCCGCAATTAAATAGGTTGAAAAGTGTAATAAAACTCAGTTGTTACTATTCCGGTAATATTTAATATGAGAACTAGTTCAGATCAAAATTGTACTCGCTGTGATTGATTTAATGTCGTAGGTACTTTTCGTAATTACGCCTTAATTATAGTTTATTTATTGAAGGAAATTTAATTGGGTTGCTTGTGTAATTTCGAGTCGTTTAATTTGAGCGATTAAAAGTGAATTCGATTTTATGATAGATTAGAGTTAAAAATCTATTGCTCTTGAGAAATTGCCCATAAATTATGTTTAACATAAATTATTATAAAAAGCAAGCAACTGAACTGAAAACTATGTTTTACTATATCTCAAAAGGAAAATTTAGAGCTTTCACATAAATTTTAGAATTTAAATTGGTTAAAAATATTCATACGATTTGCATAATTGGAATTAGAATAAATAATATATAAGAACGTTTGCTTCTGTAAGCATGCAAAATGACTAAGATATTTGTTCATATTAACATGAGACTTAGTAGGGGTTTCGTTACTAATGTTCATTTTGTGGTCACGCAGGAAATGTGCGTATCGTGGTTGAGTTATTAAGTACGTAGATTTATATCTAGATTTGTATTTTTTTTTTCTGGGCATTGACTTTACAATTTTTATAAGTTACGTTTTAACAGCTTGAGGTGCGGTAATGCATTTTAAATTAGGGTGATAAATGACCAAAGCATAAAAATGACAAAACTTCTTTAGGCCTGACTGATAAAAATCATATTTTTTTGAATTTAAATTGTCTCAACGAAAACCTAGATACACAAGGTGTCTCTAAATTATACCGATAAACTTCCACAGGGCATTTTTCAGATAAAATTTGAGCATTTTGACCTAATTTATCTGTATCCAGAAAGGCACCTCTACGGAGGTACGGTCAATCATTGCATTTTTAATTTTTTATAACCAAATTAGACAAACTTGCGCAAACCTTCATTTTGGAGACGGAAAACGTGATTTTTTTTACAACTAGCTTTCTTCTTCTGTGGGATTTACAACATGGTAATTAATTAGTAACAAAATATCTTCTCTTATAAAAGGCGATTATCTTTATCAGATGTTATTATAATGCGATTTTTCCGTTTTTCCAAACTCTATCTGGTCTTTCGGAGTTCAATACTTTCTTCCATTCTTTTCTGTCTATCCAAGCCCCTTGCTGAATATTCCATTTTTGTTTTATATTGTGAATTTCCTCATTCCATCCTCTTCTTAAATAATTTCTTAAAGGCTTTAGTTAAAATTAATTTGAAAATACAAATAAAATGCATCTTTAATTATTCAGGCAAAAATGTATCGAGCAATACAATTTAAACTATTTGAGGGAAATTCTAGGGGTTTATAACATTAAATATTTTCAGACATAAAAGTTGCCTTTTCCTGAGCGAATTGATCAAATCACCTACTTTTAGGCTTTTATGGTTCGAATTAATGTATTTTTTATGGCGAATAATGAGGATATAAATTCTGAAACACATTTCAGAGATTGATAAAATCATTGCATGATATTTACCTAACGAAAATTGTATGTTCAGGGATAAAACGTAAGTGTTTCAGGCTGCATTTGGTAAATTTTATTAATGCAAAGTTTACGATAGCATATTTTGTCAAGGTTGTAAATAATAATACGGTAATTTGTACGAATTAGTTTCTGGAGTTAACTAGTAAAGTATATTCATGAAATTCATTGCAAATCTACAAAGGCGGCAGTTAACACGTGAGAATTAGTTTCAGAGTACATAGTGATAAAATTGCTTCCTAAAATTAAAAATAAATTTTTATTACTTTCAGACTTAAAAACTAAAGTTTAGAAACGAAATTAATGGTTTGTGGCTTGTGCTGATGCATTTTTTCTGATGAAGGTAGATAATTTAATTTTAACGAATTACGTTAAAAGTTTTTCCCCAAACAAATAAACCCTAAATAATTTAATTTTTGAAACTTGTTGTCCTGAAACAACTGAAAATTAGCAGCATCCTATTTTCACTGTTAAATAATCAATGAGAATAATTTAATGCCGAATGAGCAGCAGGGCTGTTCTCGGGGTTCCAGAGGGTGTAAAGATCACTTACTACTATCAAAAGCAGTACTAAAAGATTGCCAAAGAAGAAAGAAAAACTTATGTCAAGCTTGGATAGTTAACAAAACGGCTTTTAATAGCGTCGTCCATTGGATATTGCAATCACTTAGAACGATAGGAGTAAATCAAAAACTAATAGTAACCCTTTTTAAAAGACAATGGAACACTGCTATCCTGCTCAATTTTCCAGAAAAGAGTTAGAACATCAGTGACAACGATTAAAAGTGGCAAATTTCAGGGTGATTCTTTTTCCTCGTACTGTTCTGAATTGCTCTTATGCCGTGCTAGAAGAACTTAACTCAAGAATTTAATAATGCCAATATAGGGTACGTGATAGAAGGCACCAAAGCCGGACATTTATCATATATGGACGACTTGAAGCTCCTATCTTCTTCTTCTTTGACCTTTTCCCTCACAGGTTGGTCGTTCTCAGATGCCAATATTCTCTATTATGCCAGTCATCTTCTTCCAAATCCGTTTCTTGCATTGTTTGGTGTATGTATTGTTTTCATTTGACGGCTGATCGCCCTCTTTTTCTTTTACTTCCATTTCTCTCCATATTCTTCCAGTTCTTATTTTATCTCTCCGAGTATACTGCAAGCATCTACGCATATAATTTAGCTCCTATCTGAAAATGAAAACGAATTACAACAACAATTAGATATAGTTAAACAATTTAGTGAAGACATACGTACCGGTTACGGATTAGACATATGTGCTAGGATTACCTTCAAAGGCCGGAAACTGGTTAGGTGCGAAAAAACAGATGACAACATGCGCCTAATAGTTAAAAGAACTTGGCCACAATAATACATATAATATATTAATTTAAGTATAGAAGTCGCGGTCGTGCCTCAGTTGGTTCAGCGTGCGGCTGAGACGGTCCGGGTTCGATTTCCAGGGTCACACATATGTACATCGAAACACCCGACCACTTCCCTCAGAAGGCAATGGCAAACCACCGAGGTATTTCTGCCTAGTAAGTCCTCTCTGGAGTAGAAGTGCACGTGGTTCTGAGCCCACGTTAAGCTGTAGGTCCCCTATGTCTGTAGGCTACTTAATAAGCACACCACAGGCATATGGAGAGAAGATCGGCAACGCTCTGTAAAGGGCACGCCACTTCTAGAAGAACGAAAGAGAATATAATAAAGGAGTAGAAAGACAGAATAAGAGCCATGTTGAAAACTGGGCTAAATGGTAAAAACAAAATATTGGCTATGGGCGCTCTAGCAATAGGTTTACTACAATACAGTTTCGGAATTCTTGATTTGAGATTAGAAGAATTAAAATAAATAGACTTACACCACCTTAATGCAGATGCTCACATGTTATATGTGAGTCGGAGCGAAGGTGGAAGAAGTTTAATACAAACTGAAGGGACTTACAAGGTAGCTACTATGCAGCTAGCTTGTTACTTTAAGGAGAAGCATCTAGTTGTTACAGTCCTTGAATTTGACAAGAATCAACATTCCAATAAATCCATAATAAAGAATACCAACAAGTTTCTAGAAGAACGAGGAACATATATTATAAACAAAAAACATCAAATCAAAAATAAGTTATCGAAAAAATCTACAAACAAGGTGGAGAGAGAAGAAGTCATGCATGGACAGTACATTAGAAACTTTGATGATTCACTTATAGACAAAAAGGAAACGTTCGCTTGGTTAGCAGAAGGTAACATCAAAGAGGAGACTAATGCCCGTACTTATAGACAAAACTCAATCTCGTACTTGAGACCGTCTCAGCCAAGAACATCTCAAGTCGTGTGCTTTGCTTAGCTTGCTGTGTATCTTATATAATCGCGACTTCGTGAAATCTCGGCGGAGTAAAATTATATAAATAACAGTATCTTTGCTAAATCGGTACCTATCTATTACGAAATTCCAAATCTCCATAAAATTCGAGAGGGTTTTCGGTATCGCGTATATACCTTTTTGGCACTCTTTCTGCATTTATGACTTCTTCTACCATATCAAGGTACTCAAAAAACTCCTCATTTTCTTCGCGATCCATGATTTTCAAAATATATATTTTTTTGATAATTTGTCACTACATAGCAAAATACGAAATTCGTAACGTCAAACAGGGAAGCACGTCTCAAGCACGTCTTAAGGTAGGGTCTGTCTAACATTGAGTCAAGTACGCTCGAAACACCCTCAAAGTCGTTCTTATTCGGGAAGTAACGACTATAATAGCCATTTTGTTACATGAGTAATGTTCGAGATCGAGTATCAACTATAAGTATGGACATAAAAGTACTATAATAGCAGCTCAAGATCAAGTAATTGCGACGAACTGTTACGCAAGAAACATATTGTAACGAGACGCGCCTATGATTTCAATTGTATGCGTCATCCGCCGACAGACATGATCTGGACTGTTCGATTACGTCATTGTTTAGATCATTCCAACCTGGTGCGTTCTGTAAATATGTCCAAGGTCGCAGCTGGTATATAAGCCATATTTCGTTTGGCGAGCGACCAGTCTACCACAGTCGCGACCAAGGCGTTGACGTGTAATACAAGTGCGTGCGTGAATATAAATAAATTAGTTAGTGTTTCGGGTTAATATTAGTGTTGTGTTTTTAGTGTTTAAGTTGTTGTTTCGTGTTAATTAGTACGTTGTTTAAATTTAAATAAACATTGCCTTAAAAAATAATAATAACAGTATCAAAAGACGTGATTCGGAAACGTAAGTTTTTCTTGTAGAAGTTAATATGGGTATTTAAATACAAATCGCATTTTTATTTAAACTTTGATTTGATGTTTATTTTGAAGTAACATTTAAATCTCCTCTTCATTTCTTATAAATTTTCAGCAGTATATTCAACTTCATAAACTTATGATTTCAAGCAGTCCATACAAAGGAAAATAGCAGACATAAAATCCCCGAAGGACTCATATTCGGAATTCCTGTATCGCAATAGAATGCGAAGCTCGACGAAAATTCCTTGTTATCTAAATGATTCACACGTGCACAGCAAATGTATTCACCCCACACGATCGTTTTATCCCCTATCATTTGAAATTCTGTAGATTTGCCTAATTTCGCTTTCAGAATATGCTTTTACGAATATCAAATTCGACTTCGTGCCGAACCATTACGAGAAGATTAAACGTCCGTCTGTCCGTCATTTAAAAAAGCACGTTTCAATGGGCTGACGTGTAAACAAAGCTTGAAAAGATTGAAATGAAAAATGTGTATTATGCTAATAATGCCTGTTTTATAAGATTGTTTTGCTAAGTTTTGACAACTTGAAAAAGTCTCAAATTGTTTAATGAGTTTTAACATAAATCAAGATGTTCGGTTCTTGAACGAATAAAAAAAACTAGTTTTATCGGACAGGTAACCGAGAAACACTCATAAAATTCTTGGCATGTGCACTATCGTTTATCGCGAACTTGATTACCTCGGGCGAAACCACCGTTCTTCAAATATCTTTTCTGTTTGTATTTGAAAAGAAGCCAAGCAGTCAACGTCAGATTCAACTGACAGATCTAATACAGAACATCTTTGAAAACGGATATACGGTTTAACTTTTGATGACAGGAGTATTTTGTAGAATCGTGATTAAAGGTGAAATTTAATTAGTTTTTGAATGGTAGCAAAATTAATTGCGTTTACGTTTAATGAATTGGTTTCAATGCCTGAAGGTTAGATTGCTCGATCTGCATATTTGTGAATGATGGAAAATTTTACAGGTTGCCTTACAACCCTAGCAGTGAAAGGGTTACCTTTTTATACATACAGAATTTATGGCTCGTTGCTCGTTTTTTATGTTTATTCATGGATTCTAAAATTACATTTGTACATACAGTTTTTAAACAAAAATTAGAAAAATTTTAACACTTCAGTTTCAAGTTGCATAAAGATAACAGAAAAAGTTGATGTTTTTGAGAAAATTAAAATTCACATGTTTAAATAGGTAACAACATGTTTCCAGTTTTCAAATGTTAATGTTTTCATACAAAATTCACCAAATCATAAAAACTAACTTTTTAAATAAATTAATATTCTGTTTTGTTTTTTCCTAACCTCTTATAAGTTACTTGAAAAATATTGAACTTGTGATAAATTCAGATAAAAGATTTTTAAAGATGAAAGAATTACCATCTATATATACTTAATACAAATAAATAAATGAATAAAATTTATGAAAGCGTCGGTAAAAATTAAAACGAAATCAATAAACGAGTCTAATTTTAATTACATAGGAAATCCTGTTTTCAAGAAAAAAATCAACTGGGAAAACTTTAGCAAATCTTTTGAAGTTTAATCTAAGCAACTGTAATGTTCAGTATCAAACATTACAAAATTGAATCCATTTCTGTTTACATTTTTTGTAAACTTTCAAATGTTTTCAATTTGATTTATTCCAAAGTCTGTTTGAATGTCAGAACTTCACTTTTTGAAATGTCTGCATTGTTAAAGTTAAAATCCAATACCATAAACATAAAAAATTAAGTGTTTTGCTTAAATTTCTTCTTAAAAATCGCAAATTCTTTCAGTTTCATTTATTCGAAAGTCCATCCTAATATCAAAACAAAATAAAATTGCTGAATATAGAAAATGTTTATAAACTTCTAACTGATAAATATAAAGTTCAGATGCAAACCACCTAAATAGAATCGAACTAACTTGTTCTTTCTTCTGCTTTAAATTTACCTCAATATTATTAAGATTTTTAAAATTATTTAATTTCAAAGCTTCACACAGGTATTATGAAGAAAATTAGGTTCTTGAAATTGTAGCTTCGTAAATCTAATTTCGGAGTTTCTAATAAAATTAAGAAAAAGACGTACTGTAATGTCAGAAAAAATTAATGAAGATTTCAATTTTTTGTTTGAAAACTGTATTTAATACTAAGACCAATTTCTAGAATAAAAACGTTTTGAGAAATTTAAGCCGAATACACAAAAAAATTCAAATTCTAGGATGTTAAAAATATTTGTGTAATTTTATTTAAATCCACTTTAATAAAATAATAATATTCTTTATTGGTTTCATTAAACACAGATTCAGATTCCAGAAGAAGATAAGCTATAAAATACAATTCACAGTAAATCAAATAATCGCAGATTAGTAAAATTTGTCTCTTAAATATTTCGTAAATTTAGCGTAATAACTGTTAAGACCCAATTATATAAAAAATGGCCAGTTGCTTAAATAAAGCTTTTCTGTAATTTTTAAGATTCTTTTAATTTGATTCATTTGCAAATGCTTTCCAATCCCAGATGTACGAATGTTAAGAAAGTTAAACTGTATATAAATAATCAGTTTAATAAATTATTTATGGATTAACAGAAACAGTACTTTTAGGAAATAATTCGTGAAAGCTTTTAAACCAAAACCAAAAAGCTTACAATCCAAAATTTATTTTGCAGTTATTGCAAAATATCTAAATAAACTCGGAAACCTCAAATAGCAACAGATAATTCTAATGCTTCTCGTATGTTTAACTAACCGCTGCCACCAAAATTTCATAAACACAATTAAAGGCGAAAGAAATTGAAGAATTGAAATTGGTGGAGTTTCTGGAAATATAACCAAGCCTTCTTAACTGAAAAAAATTAAATATAATTCCAAGAATTTTACTAATTGCAAAGGAAACTTTAAATTTTTACATTTGTTTGAACCAAACAAAATTTCATGATCGTAAAAGTTTACAAATTTATAAGATTTTCATTTAAAAATATAGAAATGAGTTAGTTGCCAACTCATGTTACAGCTATTTTAAGTCGAACAAAAGGAAATAATACAAAAATTCAAAAATAAAGAGTTCAACTTCATCTTGAGAATCACAGTCACTAATTTTTGAGAATAGTTAAGGGGGGACACACCTAAAAAAGTTTTCTTAAACCAAGATTAAAATATTATTACTTATTAGGAAGAATAGTTACGAAATTCTTAAATATGTCTTATACAACACAATTGATTTTATTTGCTAAAAACAAAAAGCTCATATAACAAGTTTTTTTGTCAGTTTACTTTATGGGGATAAATAATTTTGATTTAGAAATAATCAAAAAAAATAACCAAATCAAAGGTCGGTACTAAGGTGAAAAGGATCAGAACATATGATTAAGAGCTTCAGCAAAAACTGGAAGAAAAGAAGCATAAATGCAATTTTGAAAGATATTTAAAATGCCATTATAAACGTTAAGTTAGTAGGTAAAACTAAAACAAATAAATTTATGACGAGGAAAGCACCTAAAAAATAATTGAGAAAACAACAGAAGTAAAGCAAAACACGTTGAGCAAACGACCAAACAGAAGCTACTAAAATAAAGGAGAAGTTGTAAGAGAGTAGTGTATAGGAAGAACAAAATAGACAAAATGTTAGAAAAATTAGAATATCATGAGAAAATAAATAATTTTTACCAAATATAGTTCAGAAAAGAAGGAGAAGAGAGTAATTATTGTTCCACAAAAATAAAAATAAAATACTGCAAGGAAAACTAAAAGAATTGAATTTTCAATATAAACTCTTATTACAACAACGACAGAGATGACTTAATAAATTCTAAGCTTGCAGCAGCCATCATTTTATTTTTCCATGGCCAAGCCTTATGTAATTTCTTTTTGAACTTATGGTATAAGAAACTATTGTACTCGGTGCACTTCGTTGCGGTGGGGGGGCTCTCGAGTTCTAGTGCCACCGAGTGAAAACTACTTAAAATATGCTCTGGTAAAATAGGAGTCGCTCCAACTACAGAAAATTATTGACTTATTGGGAACTTAAAGAACAATATTGGTCCGGGAAGTTCAATCCCTGATCAAATTATTAGCCCAGCATTTAATTTGCATTTCTTGTTGACGTCAAATCGGGCACCGTAAAGAAATAAGAAACAAAAACAATATGAGAACATAAAATAGTGGTCAACAGATCATAAGTCAATACTTGATCTGGCCTCCTTTATTTTTTAGTAAAGTCTGCAATCTCCGTGACATACTACTAATACACATTGAAGCCATTTCTTTCAGACGGTGGTTGTAATGCAGTGCCAATCCAATTTTTCTATTAGTTGACCTTTATATGCAATTCGCTATTTCTCTTTTAAACAATTCCCATACATTTTCAATAGGGCTTCGATCGGGCAAGATGCCGCGTCAGTCTAGAACAGATATTCCGCTATGTAACAGTAACTTCGTTACTGATTTGGCAGTATGACAAAAAGCATAATCTTGCAGAAAAACTATATTGTCATTGTTACCAAACCATTGCCCGACCTCTTGGTTTGCCGTGATTTTTTAGTTTTTTTGTTAAAATGTTGAAGTGGGGTAATAATTTGGTCAGGGACTGTACTAACGTCCAAGCTAAAATCTATGTAAGTAGAGGTAACGAAATAGACAGTAAAATGCATCAGTTGATAAAGCTAATCTGAATAATAGAACGATTGCCAGAAGGCTGATTAAGAGCAGTCCAAATCCAGTAAACGAAAAAACACCAAAATTGATTATTACAGTTAAAGGATCGGCCTTATGAAGCATAGCCTGTCATTAACTTCAAACAAATTGAAGATAATATAAAACTGGACAACTTTCTAGAGAATTTAAAGTAAGCGGAGTATTATGCCAGGGAGATCCAATGTTAGTATCCTTGTTTAATATCGCACTAGAAAAGCGGCAAAAGAAAAATGAACTGAGTATTCTACCACAAGTAGCTCCAGTGTGTGGTATTTGGCGACAATATGTATATATTAACAAAAAGGTTAGATCAGTCTGAAAGGATAATGGGCCTGAAAATATAATATGGGGAAAATATCCGCATTAATCAAATGATTCTGGAAAACAGAAACCCTATAGGATAAAACAAGAGTCAAGAAGTTCACCTCTCATACGGTATTTACGAAATGATCAGAAATGAAGGAAGAAACTGTGGGTGTTCTATGTGGTAACATGACTTGAGTTTTATATTAAGTAGGCTTATGTTCAAAATGAAATGTTCCTCAGCCAAATTTCATTTTTCCTGGTATGACATTTAAAAATTGAATTCTTTAGTAAACAGAAAGAGAAACTATTTCTTTTACAAAAGAGGATTATCTTTATCAGATGTCGGTATGAGTAGATGCTAATGACTTGAGCGGGCCGAAAGTGCATCTAATTATTTTTACCTCTGCCATCGCTGGGCTAAAACAGCACGATTGACGTCATGAGCCGAAATTGCACGTAATCAAGTAGCTTAGAGGGACGAACCGAAGAATTAAATCATTATAATTATGATAAACAATAATGTTGAAGATGTTTAAATATGTTATAGCATAACGGTAGTTAGTTTTTCTGCAGCATCTCACCAAGCACAAGATGTAGTAGCATGGTCAGAATCAATAACTCAAGTATCATTTTGTCACCATGTCCTTACGAAGGAAGATGAACAGAGAAGGAAGATTTAGTTTGTAGGAAAGATTCGATTCACCCCTCTCTTCAGTACCAGGGTCGAAAAGTATGCAATATTGTATAGATTTCTATTTATAAACGTCCATAAACAGCAAATGAAAGGTATTACTAGACAATAAAGATTTATTGTTATCATTCCTTAACGTGTGGGACCTACTAAATAAAGCATTTTAAATTTAAAATCCCCGTACAACTAACTAATCCTAATTTATAAACATAATAAATTTAGTATTAAATAAATCCTGTATCTAACAACGAGAAGATGTAGAAATCAGAGAAACAAGAAACCTAAACTTGTTTTTAGAGAACGAGATCGCTATAAATCCTAAGCTTTTTATATTTCCTATCTCGGTTACATTATCCGTTTAGACGACTACAAAACGAAAATACTAAGAAAAAGTAGGTGGCCTTAAGGAATTCACACTTACGTAAAATAATAATTTTACTTTTAGTCATTTGGTATGCATCGCTTAAAGACGGTCAGGTCAGCCTTGAAATGTGCGAGTTTCTAAAGTGTTTTTAAGGCCTCCATGCAAAAGTAACTTACGAGGAGACACGCATTAGTGAACACTCCATAATCATTTTTCATTTTCTAAACAACTCGTGTCTGTGTAAGTTATATACGTGGCACTAAATATTTAAAGTCACTTTTAACGATAGCGATCGCACATCTGCTAAAATGGAAAAAGTCGAGGTATATTAATGACGCTTATTGCTGCATACGAACTGCTCCCATCTAGATGCACACAACATTCATTTAAAGTCTTTCCTTTTTAATTATCAACGTTATGAATGGTCTTGATTTGATGTTATTTTAACTTTCTCTACAGCCAATGTTTCACAATATGTCGCTCTGTTCGGTTTATTATTAGCTCTAATTTCGTGGCGGTTCGTGTGAAGAGGGATGTTGAAGTTTGAAGCCGGAAAGTTTTAATCTTTCACTAAATGAAATTACACGGAGTTTCATGTTTTGATGGAATTATTCTCACCAAATGTGACAGATAAGCCTTTTTGTCAGGGTGTTTTTAATTACTTTTCCACTATTTATAACGATCCATAGGGGTGTTTCAGAATAAGCGACAACTACCTCTAACAACATCTAATATTCCCATACAGTGTACAGAGTGGTCTATGACATCGTGCTTGGCTGATAACATTTTTATTTCATAATTTAGAGAAAAAACTTTATACAAAAAAAGCTGATTTGCAATCCAAAATTACTTTTCATTGTACACTCTGCAGGACATTTCCTAAGTACACGGAGAGAAATTACCGGAATCTTCCTTGGCTTATTCTAAGACGAAAAGTTTACAAATTCGTTGCTTTGTGATAAAGTTTAGAAGAAAATATCGTAAATTTAGTAAATTTCCAAAATCTCTTAGAATATTACTTTCAAATTTGATATGCACAATTGCAACCCCCAAGATGTTCACAGTTTATCAGTGGGCCTGCGTGTAAAACGTCTTGGTAACAATCAGCCAAACTTGGCTTTTAAGCTTTGTTTTTAAATACAAAACTAAATCTTCATTAGAAAAAATTTAAGATGTTTAAATTTTGTGATATAAATCATAGCTCTTTATTATATATTTTTTGCTCTAGTAATAACAATAAATTTTCATTAACTTTCTGAAAAACATCTTGAATCACATTGCAACGAAAATTTTTAATATTATTGTCACCAATTTTGTAGTTGCTTGCTGGCAGATTAAAAACAAGTTTTTAAAAGACAAAATCGTATTAAGGATACTTCTAAAATGCAATTCTCAGTCATAATAAGCTTAAACGTAATAAGAAAATATCGTGTTTTAACGGTAAAGCAACAATTTAAATTAATACGCTTATTCAGTATTTATTTTAGACAGTTTGTCAAGACATATTCTCACTCTGCTAATTTATCTTGTAAGTAAATAACAAAATTTGATTACTGAAACAGATACTTTTGCATTGTATTGTTAAGATTCACTGATTTGCATGTTTTTGTCGACTAACACTATTTCAGTCAAAGAGAGAGAATATTATTTAGCCGTGTCCCCGTAAGGATCTTGAAAACTCCGCGCCTAGTTATGTAAAAATGCTTTAGTTTTAATTAACTAATGATAAGTGAAAATAAGTTAATATTAATAAATACTCTACGAATTCTCATCCACCAAAAACTGAAAGATTTGTTAATCACACGTTAGCATAGCAAACTGAAAAGTCATGCAAGGACTCACACCAATCAGCATATTTTAGTTACTTCTTCTGACGACATGGAACTTACCTGAAGTAACAATATTTATTTAGTAGGTAATTCATTCACAATTTGAATATTATATAAAATGAAAATTTTCTTTTTTCACGAACATTTTCAATTTGGATAAATATTTAAAAAATAATTAAATTACCGATGTTAGAAAAGGAAACAAGAAATAAATCAGGTATATTAAGTAACTTACCTGTATTACGTTGTCACGTGCTAAACTCCCACTACGGTATTATAGGGAGATGGTAAAGTCCCTTAGGCGCGCGGCTAGCTAAACAGTGGAGAAGGGCGGTTCGATACGTTAAAACCCTTCGATAAGGGTTGTCGTAATAGGGATGAAAATGTCGAGCCGTGATATTAGTCACCCCTAATATCTGAAAGAAGGAAACCCACCACACAAGATTTCCATAGGACTTGGACAAAAGAGGTTGTAGCTGCATCCTGTCCAGAAACCTACACTCCCGTATTACACAATTTATTATTCCGCTGTTAAAATTTTGCTTATAAATTTACCAAAATTTTCATTTTCTTGTGTTTTACGATAAACCTTTGAATTGATGAATCATTTGGAATTCGTGAAACACCTGACAATTACTAAAATTTCATTCAAACTATAGAATTTTACTGAAAACTGACCTCACATTCGGTAATCTTAAATTCCTTATGCGGGCTGTTCTGATTCTGAAATAAATCATATTGCAGTTTATTCTTTTCGGTCATATAAATCCAATCTTTTCAGCAAGTGGGCTAAAATAATGCACAAGTTAATTAGTTATGTCTTTTAAAATTATGCATTTATGTGACTGTTTGGTAAAATTATGCAACGTGTTAAATGCCTACTTATATGTAAAAAAAAATTGGAAAACAATTCAAAATATTTTCATCTTATATATTTTAAACTAGAAATTTTTGCAAAAACGTCTGTTATTAATGGCAAAATGATTTAAAAATGCAGATCTCAAAACTTAAAAGTCTTCTGAAAGTCTGCAAAAGCAAACTTGAACACAATAACGATTTTGTTTAGGACTACTGAAATCTTGTAAAATAAACTTCCAGGAAAAGTTTTTACGTGTATGTAGTTTGAAAACCACTAAATTGCATAATTTCAGAAAACTTTCCTCTAGCATTTTTAGTTATGAAGGACAAATTATTGCGATTATTTATAAAAACTCCTTTTATATTTTATATAAAAATCTTAAATTTTAAATTCACGAGATTTTGTATTTAGCTTAAAACCGAAAATTACAGAATGTTTAAACTTTTCAGTATACTCAGGGTATTGCCATTTTATTTCTGTAACACGTCTGAATCCATATGTATCTTTTTGAGAATCGCTTATAGTTTAAGAAATAGTAACAGAAATATTTCTGAAGACAGAATTAAATCAACTGATTTATTCGACAATTTTAATTAGTAACTTGAAAACTAGACCTCTGAGTCTTATTAATTTAGGAATTCAAAAATATGCACTCTTTAATCACTGATAATTTACTAAAATTAAAATAAAATTTTATTAGAACTTTTAGTGTAATATAAGGCCTCTGTTCATTTAACTCTGAAATTAAACGTAAACAAATTGAAATCTCCAAGCAATACTTTCTTTCTGATCTTCGAGGATTTTTTTGTAATTAAAACCCTAATATTCGTTTTTCTGTTTCAGGTGAGTGCTTTATTTACCTCTCAAGTTGATGCTGTAAACCAAAAAGGAACAAATAGGATTTAAAGGAGTAAGTTTAATTTAAATCTCAGTTGACTGAAAAGAGAATACATTTCGATCAAAAAGGGCGAAATTAAAGTTTACTTTTACTGTAGTGTAAGAAAATTATAGTTAAGGTTCGAGTTTGACTGCTCTCTGCTAGTATTAAAAAAAATAGTTTAAACTGTTGAGGCAGATTGAAAGATTGAAACCTAGTTTTAGTTCTGAATTAACACCACGGAAAATTGAGCTTAGGTTAGAATAAAAAGATAAAACAAGGATTTGTTTTTTCTTGTTCTTAATGCTTTCGTTAAAATTTGTTTCTGAAAACCAAGGAGTTTAACCAAAAAAAAGACTGATTTTTTGTTGGGAGTACATATTTATTTATTTTGGTCATAATCAAAACCAAAGTAATTATTACTTTCGTACGGCCTTGAAAGCGTAAAAAATTCCAAAAACAGTCAGCTAAACTTTCAGAATTTTGAATTTAAGCTTTTCAGAATTTAATATTTCGAAAAAATAAATTAAATAAAATATTTAGTAAATATTTACTTCGGAAACTTTATAACAAATCAAAAACGCTTTCGTTATTAATCTCCCAGAAAATTTATATTGCACATAAAACAAATTGTTGTTAAATAATATTATTTTAGCTTGTACACTTTTATAAACCTAAGCAAATTTTTAGGAGGCTAAAGCCCTTTATGAGCTGATAAGTAAGTTAGAAGGAAAGAATGCAAATATTTCCAGAAGCAAAGAATTTCAGATAATTCAATAAAATACCTTTCCAGGAAGTTAAAAACCAAAATACTTCAGATTTTGATATCTATTGTTTATTTAAAAAAATGGCATTTAAAAGAATATTTTCCACAGAAATTTTATTAATTTGAAAACTTTTTAAATTGTAATATTTGTTAGTAATTTTTGGTAAAATTATAAAGAGATTTTAACCAACCTTTTATTGTAGGACTAATACAAGAATCTTTGCAGAAAATTAATTTCAAAAAATAACGTTTGTTAAGTTCTTTTCTTTGATCTTTTTTACTTAGTTTAAGATTATCAAGATGAAATAGATAATGACTGTAGAGTGCAGAAAGGTTAATAGCTGCTTCATATGCAGTTAGAAATGACAGACAAAAATTAAGTCATCAGATAACACATCTATATTAACTGCAATTTAAATATTTATAACAGGATGAATGAAGTACATTCACTCGACCTAACACACCTATATATTTTTACATAAGATAATTAATCCCAATGAGGAAGAGAGCATCTGGAAGAGTTTTCCATCAGGTTTTCATTTTCAAGCCTTAGCCTTCTTCCACCTTGTTTCAAGCTTGCACAAGAACAAAACTTTTTAATAACCTTTAAAAGATTTATTGTATCAGATTCCGTTGACAACTTCCATTACATCTTTTAAATTCCTCTTCTCAACAATCCATAATTATCTCGATCCGATACAAGTCCTAAATCTCACGAGTCACGCTCTCAAGTGGTACAAGTTACGACATCAGAAACGTCGTCCGTTTAGTTGTCTCCAGTTTCAGGCCTTATTAAGAAACCGGCTGAAGTGATAATTTCATTAATTTCCAAGAAAACATCGCTGTATCGATACTGACCGGTTTGTTTTAAAAGTCTAAATATGTTCACGTACTAATTTAACGACAATTTAAACAAAAAGCATCCATTAGCGCTCGTTTTACAAACCCAAATCGAATACATATGACTGTATCAGTTCTTTATTGGCATGAAAACGCATCCAAGTTCCCTACAAATATTGCCCTCAAAACGGGATACGGTACACCCCGAATTCTATTTCCGTTGCAAAAATGAAATACGGCCCCCTTCGTTGCATTTTTATTGCTGAAATTGAGGGTCCTTTATAACTTGATTCGCAGTAGATTTCAAATACGTAGTACGTCTAAATAACAGAATTCGTTTTAAGAATAAGGGAGATTGAAATGTCTTTTTTAGCAAATGCCGAAAAGGGACAAAGGAAAATTCCTGTTTAATAAATACAACGCGCCCCTTTTTGTTGGTGCTATTCTTTGTTGGTGTTTTCAGCTACCGGATTAGCCTCATGTTAAGTTCTTTCTTTTGCGTCTGTTTAGGGCAGAACTTAGTGCACCTGGTTATTATAGAATTCGGTTTAGGCACCTGCTTTAGGTGTAGTGTGTAGTTAGTTCTAAGGCAGGCTTTAAGAATATTAAAACCCAGGGAAGTGAAAGTTTTAACCACCGCATTTCTTGAGCCTATTTTCTTAATTATTTATATTTTAGATAAGTCTAAGATAGGATAGCTTTTTTAAAAGGATCAAAGACCCATGAAAATGTAAAATTAAAACTACCCCTACAACTAAATAAATACCTGCAACATTAAAGTCTAAAAATTAAAATTTAAAGATTGGCCAAAAGTTTGTTTATTTATTTATTGGGCAAGACCTAACGCAAATTTTAAAAAATAATGAATATTTGGACGTCAAAATTTGGCTTTTCATTAAACATTTTTATAAAAAATTAAATTTTGTATCAAACCAAATCAAAAATATTTTTAATTTCTTAATTTGGTTGTGTAGGTAAGTCAAAATTTTTTTTAAATATACAAAATGAAGATTTTGACTCAGGTATCAAAATATTAAACATTAAATTGCAGCTTAAATTTTCGCAACAGAAAATCGAATTTCAGTTCTTACTGAAATACACATTAAATTAAAAATGTTTGGAAGTTTTAAACTGCTCGCACTGGAAAAGCTGTTTTGTAACTAATTGTAATTTGAAGTTTTTTGGTTAATTAATAATAATATGAGAACAAAATGATAAAACTGAAAAATTCTAAGCTGATATTTTGGAATTAAAAACCATGAAAGAATTTACAATAAAGCTTAAACCTCAGACCCATATTATTATTTTTGTATGTTAAATTTCGGAATTATTGCCCCAAAAAACGTTCAAAATTCTGCACAAATGTTTGACTTTTTTAGGTCTGTAGAATAACTTGTTTACAATCTAGAAACTTGTTGTTTTTTTATGACAAAAAAGATCAAAATCTAATATTCTTAAAGGCATTGTCAACTTATGAAAAGTCGATTTTTTTTTATTTTGTAATTTGATTGAGTAATCTGAGTATTGCACCTTTGCAAAATTTTACGGCCGAATTTTAATTCGTTGCCGTGTCATGGGAGCTAAAAGTTTAAGCTATGACGTCACCTACGTCGGTCGCCGGTAAGAGCTCTAGCATAGCTACAAGTACAACACTAAATTTAGGTTATGTTGTCGACACCAGTGACGTCACGTATGTAGGATCTGAATTTTATTTTGGTTTTATTGTGGTTATTATCAAAGATATTGAAATTTTACCAATGCGGGTACTTTTACGAGTATTTTAACTAACGTATTTTGATATTTACTAAATATGTTGCATAAGTTGACAATGCCTTTAAATAAAACTAAAATCGTCTGAAACTTCTTAGAAACCAACGTTTTATTTCGAACATGTCTATTTTTCCCTCATTTCAATTTTTGTAAAAGTTAAAAAAAATCAAAAATCAAAAGTGGAACTCTTATAAAACAAAATTTTTTCGAAATTTTACAAAAGCAAGCTTGAGAACGACAGCGCCCTTGAAATTTTGTAAAATATACATTTATAAAATATTTTTATACGTAATTAGAAAGTTGCATAATTTCAGATAGCTTTTATCTAGCATTTTTAATAAAATAACATAAAATCTCTCTGGCATCCTCAAGCCCAGATCTTACCCAATAAATAAACGAACGATAATGAGTTACAACAAATATTTTTAAGCAAATTTTGGATTGGAAGTAGTACTCGAACGTCTTGATATATAAATTTGGAAAATTCAGTTTTTAAATACCAGGAAAAACATAAATTATACTGCGTGTCAATTAAACCTGGGGCACCCCTATTTTTTAAATTATATTTTAAGATATCAAAATGAAATTTGGTATATGTGATATGCTCTAAAAACTGCATTATTTCATGTAGAACACAAGTTTCTGTCACTTCCAGTTTCGCCGGAATTAACATGAACTTTGTTATGTTAAAAGGAACACCCTGTAATCTTAATTTAATTCTACGTATGTTAGTATCAAGTTTGAAAGATTTTGGTGGAAAAGTAAATACTTGCAGAAGGGTTTATTTATTAATCTAGGATGCCGTGAGCTGCATAAAATGAAATGAAAGGGTGCTCCGACCCTCAAAACAAATTGTTTTGTCGTAGAACTTCAATTGTAGTCTGTCACTTGCTGTGAATCCGTGAAAACCGCTCGTTTTTAATATCCTAGTACCATTTGAAAAAATAGAGTTATTCTCGAAATAGCATTTTTGCCAATCATTTTAATACAGCAGCGAAACTAGTTGAAGTTCTAAAATAATTTATCTCGAGTGTTGGGGCACCTTGACTTTCATTTCACTCTAGATTAATATATAAAATTTAATGCAAAAATATACTTTGTCATCAAAATGTTTCAAACTTGATATCAACATATGTAAAATTAAATGGGGATTCCAAAAATGTATAAACATACAGAATGTTCCACTTAAAATAACAAGTTGATGTTAATTCCGGCGACACCGGAAGAAACTGTCAAAAAATGCAGTTTAAAGAGTATATATCAATATTTCATTTTGATATCTTAAAAAATAAAGAATATATAGGGGTGTTCCATGTTTTATTGACACACTGTATAAAACAAGTTTTGAATTAGGAATTTTAACATTTGAAACTGCAACTTTAATTTTTTTTAATTTAAATTTTAGTGTATCAATTTCGTAAATTTCAGTTTTTTTAATTCAGGTCCCAAAATTTCTTTGCCTTTTCTTACTTAAAGATCCAGAGAACTTAAAATTAAAAATTTTATTCCTGCATTGACGAAATCTAATTCAGCAATTTGGGCCCTAAGAAACGCATTTTAATGCAACAAGATTGCCAAGGCCCTTCTTTACTGCTGCTTTAGTTTGAAAGTCACGCAATCCAAACTACATAAAATCGAAAAAATCTACCCTCAAATTGTAGTGCTTAGTTAGTTATCGTTTAAACTTCCGTGTAAAAATGCTTATACTTATTCTGAAATTAAACATTAGAAATGTTTAATCAAATATATCTTTTGTATTTCATGATGCAGCTTTGAAATTAAAACTAATATCAATTAGAGAAATGAAGCGAAGATCATTCGTAAGAATGCAGCATTGTTAAGACCGCAAGATAATTGTGCATCATGAATACGTTCCACGTGTCCAGATAATTAACAAAGAGTATTACTATCAAGTTTTACGACGAAAAGGTCGGAACTGGATGAGAATGGCGAGTGGCAAGTGCATCACGATAATACCCCCGCCCACGCATCTCAACTTCTGCAGCAGTTCATTGCTAAACATGCCATTCTACAAGTCTGCGAGCCTCCATATTCGCCAGGCCTTGCTCCCAGCGACTATTTTATATTCCTCCCCTAGCTACTGGCTATTTCAGAAGACGAATTTTAAAATTTTTTTGAGTACTGGCATCAACGTTGGATTAAGTGTGTGCCTTCGGAGGGAAACTGCTTTGAAGGCGATTAAATGTCAATTTCATAAATCTTGTATTTCTTTATAAAGGATATTTTTTGATCAGACCTTGTACATAATCGTTATAAAATTCAGAAACTTTTAATATCTTTATGTAAACAGGCAGAATTAAACTTTCATAAACTCGTGGTTTTATTACCGAATGAAGCCGTTGTTATTTTTAAAAATACGTACACGCTGTTTATCGTCACTTTTTCATATAAATCCCATAAAAGTGCTCGTTTCACTCATACAAAAACACTTAAAATTTATAACATTAATTTGAAAGTGTTTTTCTTGACTGGTATGCGAATGTAACATGGTTATTCGATAAATCGGAAAACATTTTAATGTTCAGTTCTAGGAAGTGGAAACGTTTCGGCAAAAAATCCACTTTCGTAACTACGCAAACTTGTAAGTTTATTGCATTAGTGAGGAACACGCGAAAGCTGAAGTGTATATAGTCATGGCATGCCACGATCATGGTGGAGGATTTTAATCTTTCCCGTTAAAAAATTACTACTAACAGGAACTACTTACCTTGTGATTTATTTATTTTAGGCATTCAAGCTTGAGTTTTACTACGGTTTTAGTTTTTGTAATTTAGTTTTTGCAGAGTTTTATTCTTATCAAATGAATGGGTTGGCAGCTTTTATGTACGTGCTTTTGAAAATATTTTTATAAATTGTCGTCATTCGGGCTCGGAAAGAATGTGGTTGAGGAAAATGGATTTTCTAGGAACTTCAATCTGAAATCTTTGTTTTAAATAAAGTTTACAAATTCTACAAAAATTGTGATTTTTTTTATTAATCAAAAGCAAAACCACCAAGTTTTGAAAAGTAAGGAGAATTCAGATTGTTTTGATGTTTTATTTATAAATGATTTTGCTTTCGATACAGTTGATATATAAATAAGAAATGTCTAATAAAAATAATTACAAAAAAATTCATTTACATATAAATCGACTTGAATATATTATAAAGAGGATATTGCATTTTTTCTGCAAGTGCTAAACTGAATTCAATTCTCGAAAAACCTAATTGTTAATCATCTTCGTATTATCGCTAACTAACCATAGATTATTAATTTAAATTACGTTTTTAGAATACGTTTGTTCAACCTTGAAAATTCAGAATGATGCTATTAATTCACACTAATCGGGGGTGCCATTTTTAAGAACTGTGGATCAAAAATTACATTCCTAACTATGTTAATTTATGGAATTTTATTTGAAAACTTTTGAAGAAATATTTATTTTATTTTATTGTCAATTTTTATTTTAAATGTAATTTTCGGCCTTTACAAAAATTAATTTTTCTTGACAGGGTTTTGAAACAAAATTTAGGGCAAAATTCTATATAAAGAACAAACTTTAAGCTTCAAAACACAGAACTTTTTAAACTATTTTACGTATTTCAAATTGATGAAAACATGATTTAAAACTATTATTACAATTACAAATAACAAAAACTTAACTTGGCATAAACACTGCTAACAATTCTAAAATGTACAGGGTGAACCCAAATTACAAATACAAGGAAAGCAGTCCATAAAAAATTGGAAAGAGATAGACTATTAATGCGTAAGCATAACAGAATGTTATATGTAATTCGAAATGTCCTCCATCAATTTGGACACAGCCATGCATGAAGGCACTTGGAGAACACGTCGACAGCAACACGCAGGAGTGCTGAGTGAAGATCCTCCCAGGCTGTTGAAGTGCTGTCTTCAGCCAGTCAACGGTTTTGTCGGACTGTGAGAAAACCTTGCTTTCCAGGATTGACCTAATGGAATAATCCATGGGATTTAGATGGGGTAAGTTTGGAGGTCACTTGCTAAATGAGAAGCAGAGAGGAAAGTTCTGCTTGCACCATTCCTGTACAATTCGAGCTTTGTGAGCCGGAGCTCCATCCTGCTGGAAAATTCAGTAACAGTTGCCAAAGTGATAAATAGACCAGGGCAAGACAAGACGCGACTTTGTCGAATGTGATTTTGCCAAAGACCATAACGAATGCAGGATGCGATGCGCGAGAAATGACAATGTGGGGATTGGAAGTAGCGTACACGCGATCGGTTTGCTTGTTGAGTATTTGTTCCACTGTAAAAAGTTTTTCGTCACTCGTCTGATGGGCGTTGTGTCCACAGTGAACGGCTACTCCATATGTTGATGATAAACTGTTGTAGATTCTTTAATCTGATACATAGTTAGTTGCCTTACGAAATATTGATTTTATGGAATTATTTTTAAATGAAAATATTCTAAAATATTGGTTAAATCGTTATTTCGCCAATAATATAATTAAACTGATATAGGATCGATATTTCGATACATCGGTATTTTTAGAATTCCATATCGATATTCGATATTCCCAGCCTTTATTAATTTATTCAGAGCTTTAAGCTGTAGATACGTAGTTATCTACCATAAACAATTTTTAATTTTAACAGTTACCTGACAATTCGAGATCGATAATTCCAAAGCACATTAATCCTACCTATCAATCAGTAAACAGCACATCGTTAATTCCTTCCTCAGAAAAAAAGCAATTAAGCTTTTAATTAGCCCAACAACTCTTGCATAAAATTGATAACGAGCAATGGCTTCCACTCAAAATCGAATCAGATCATCTGCAACACAAAACCGAAAAACAAAATCTCTCTGTGGTCTTTTGTACGTATATTATTCACACCTACGATTCTTAAGTTTATTCGAAAGCATTCGCAGTTAAGTCGAAACACCCAGACAAGAGTTAAGTACGCAGCGATCATAACTTATCCAAGTATACGGCCGTATCTTGGTTGGATGCCTTTTATTGTTACATTTATAGCACCGTGTGTGATTCTGCTGCTGTTCATTTTCAAAATAACTTAATTTGTTTATACTACGTGAAATTCTTTCTGGTCATGCGAAACGTGTTTTAAGTTTCTTACTTAAGCACGAGTCGTTAAATACGCGAAAGGACAGCGAATACAGTTTGTGTTGGACGCTTGGACGCCATTATCTTATTACGGTATCTTTGAAGTGCTTGCCAAAATTTCTCGAAATTTTTACCTATTCATAATTTGCAACGGTAAAGTTGAATTCATTGCATTATTATAATAATAATAATCAATCTTGTAATCTACCGTGTTAAAGAAACAAATAATAATAATAATGCCTTTATTGTGCCCGGTTGTAAACAAAAGAAACAAAGGACAACAAAGGGCGTAGTTCAGCTACACGGTTCTCCAAAGAAATAAAATAAAAACAAAAAATAAAAATATGCGAGCAGATTAATATAATTGAAATTATAATAATAATAATAATATAACTGGTATTTATTTATTATTTGGCAGCATACATTTGGTGAAAGGATATAAATTTAATGTATAAAACATATAAAATATATTAATATAAAATATATAACAAACGGATATAATAAAGAGTGCGGACAAACACATGGAAATAAAATAAATAAAATAATCATAACTATACAGGGTGATTTATTAGCTCTATAACAAACTTTGAGAAATGAAAGGTGGTGCTATTGTAACCAAAAAATGTTATATGAACAGAGGTCCGATTCGTCTTCGTTAAGAAGTTATAAGACTTTAAAGATTAACATGATTTAAGTCATAAAAATTTTACAAAACAAAAAATACTGAATAATTGAAAATTTAGAGTTGAAGGAGTTGTCTGAAGAATATGTGATTTCAGTTTGGCTACACGGTTTAAGTACACGCTGTATATAACTGTTTCTACTGTCGGTATGGTGAGTTACATTTACCTTGAGAAATTCGATTATATTGGAAGAGGTGGGTTGATTTTACCATTGATTTATTGGTTATTGCAGTAGTAGGAAGATAAATATGAATTTACGACCCTAGAGAAGTAAGTGAATAGATTCCTTCTGTAACAATTCACATCAAATTATTGTGTCAAATGTAACTAAATTTTTAACATCAATTTATACTGGCAGTGGAAAAAATATTGTATGGGAGTGCGAGTGTATGGAGGAATTGTAACCTTGCTACATAAATAACTTTTCGTGATTCAGTTTTTTCATATTAAAACTTGTTAAAAAATTCACCTGGTACGTCTGCCGTAGGTATGCAGTTTGATAACCGTAATCAGAAGTCGTTTTACTTTGTTTGCGTATCTTTTCAAGCGAAAGGGGTTTTGAAATTGCAAGATAAACGATAAATAAAAGTATTTTATTAAATAAAAACTAGAAAATACAGATACGGGTTTCTAACGCATCAGTTACGATGTTTAGTTTTATCTCGCTGTTTTTCATTTATATTAGACCGTATTATGAACATGCTCACTTTGTAAAACTTCGAAAATAATTAATATTTACTTATTTACATAACAAGGGGGATAAGTGAGATTTACTCTGTTGGCTGTTGGTACGCTCAGGTTGCAGTCTTTCGCGCTCGACAGTGCAAATCATTTAACTCCCATATTATGTGCATATTTTCCCTTGCCCCATATAAACTACCACTGAAAACGTGAATAATTTTTAACAATAATATGAATTTATTGATTCGCCTTCTCATCTTAATATGTTTAAATAACCATGGTAACAGCGTGTGTCTCTGTTGTACGTATTTAAAATTATATAAAGCTATACCGTTTTATGTGTACCTTTAATTTAATCATGAGATGTGAATACGAGCCGTCGGTAACTTAATTACTCATTTATTCCCCTAACGAAGTAACTTCACATTTACGTTTCTGTTGTGAGAACCAAAGAAACAAGTGCTGAAATCAACATCCTTCCGTTAAATAAAACAAAATGTCATGCAAGATGCAAGTAAATGCAGCGGGGAAAAAATGATGTTTGGTCAACAAAATATATTGAAACCCCAGTTTTAAGTCGTATTACGGTAATTTGCATGCAAGCACAGGAAAGATCCGCAAGAAGCTGCAATAAAGGAAGTTCGCGTAAGATTTCACGACGCAAAAGCACCGCATGCGCCATCTCCGAATCGAAGGCGGACTCTCTAACTACCAATGACCTTAAAGTTTTGTAAATTAATTTTATTGGCCAACAGTTTTAGGTTTTTATATTTTCCAGTTATTTTTGGGCCAGAAATCAAATGCAATTTTTTAAAAAATCGCTTCTTCATAATTTTTCCTACGATTCGAAAGGGTTTTAGGTTTAGTTTAGATCTCCAAAATTTCACAAAAATAAATAGCACAACTGAATTAAATTTTCCATTCAACAAACTTGACATCTTCGTTTATTTTTGTAAAAAAGTGATAATAAATAAAAGAATGGCGCCCGATCTGTTCAAATTTCCTATAGTTTTTTAAATTATAATTATTATTATTATCTAATGTGATTTAAAGCAGAAAGCATCAACCATACGGCCTTTCTATAAGTACTCGGCTCACAAATAATTTCTAATGCCGACCGTTTCAAACTAGCTACGGCTGGATTCGAACCCGAGAATTACGATCTTCGAGCAGACAAATTTCGCTCAATGTGAAATTTTTAAGGGTTTTAGTAATAAGATTTATAAAAAATCCATTCCTTGAAAACGCAGTATAAAACCTTTACATTACAAACCCAATGAATTCATCTACCAAACAGCTAATGATGTTACTCAGCGGACAAATCATTTATTCAAAGTATTTGTTTTTCTTTATATTTGAAGTAAAACAAGCCTGGAAGTAGGCCATGAATGAACCAGCAAAATTAAAAATTAAATTTGCATACTTTAATTAAAAAAAGTTAAGCTAAAAATAAATTTGATTATCAACTGATATGCCTTTACGTGCACATCAAATACGTACATCATAAGCAAAAAATGTAACTGTAATTTTTAGTTATGACTAGATTTAATTGACAAAGCTTTAGTCATGGATTTCTTATTGCCTTTTCTGTAAAAATTGAACATTAATCGGACAACAAATGAATGTAGTAGAATTGCAAATTTTATTATCTTGTTCCAACGCCTACTCTACCAAGCCAATCTTTAAACAATTTCTTGTATGAATATTTAATGTTTTGCAGCCTAAATTAGAAAAATTCCGCAAATTTAAAGTTTCAACAAGATAATAAAATTCTACCAATCAAAAACGTGGGTTTTTCACGTAATATAATACTTACAGCAAGTTACAGTATGGTTTAGATAGTTTGCAACAAATGTTAAACTGTTTTGATTTCTCAACAGAGTATTCATAATTATTATTTCTTAATTTAATTATAATGAATTTTAATAAAAACCAAATGTAAATTAAATCTAATACAATCACACTACAATGTACATCTTCGAGTGAGATTGAGACTGATTTTCTTTTAACCATGAATTTGATTCTTTTTACAAATCAAGATTATCCCCTTCAAAGTAGTTCCCTTGGGTAACTAGACACTGATGGAGGCATTTTTTCCATTATTCTTCTGCTGGAATATTATCCAAAGTACCAAAATGGCACCCTTTCAAATCACAGAAATGTTTTTTTTCTGCCAAAAATTCGTTGATGGAGACCGGCAGGTGATATGAGGCTTGCAATGCCTGGTCGCTCACGTGCCACCCTCTTCCTAAGCCTCACTACTAATAATTATTCACTCACTACAGTCACTACTGATTATTTAGTCTTAACGTCAATTGACGGTCTGACATCACAAGAGGTTGAAGATCTTTCGAAGTTCGTCTTCCACCCTCTAAAACACTTTTGCCCTGAATGTTGCCCTTTGTAACTTTTCATAAGTCACAGTAGCGGATTCGCCAAGCTTTACACAAAATTTGATAGAACATCGCTGCTCAAACTTTTGCCTGACATTTTCGTAACGCACCTCACAACCACAGCTGCACTTCAGACGCTCTCAACAATCGCAGAGCAACTGTAACTAGTGTAATCTTGTGCTAAGTCTACGGCAGGGGTTATTCTAACTGTCGTGTGAAAGGGAATGCAGCAGCTTTGTCGATTCGCGCACAGTGTTGCTCGCTTCATTATTTTTCTGCCAAACCTCGTATATTAAAAGATCTAAAAAAATTTCGACTTTTTATTGTTTCTTCTTAATTTAAAATCACAAATTATAGATCACGCAAGCTTAATGGTAATTCAACTGACCAGAAATTATAAAAGCCTATTCCAAATCAAATGGCTGCCGTTTATTTTTGTTTTTAACTGTTTTTCAAAATAATCTTTTCGGTTTCGTTAAAATTAATCGTTAGCAGAAACAAGTAATTTCTTAAAATTCTCGATAAAACTAAATTAATAAACTACATTACAGTTTTGCTTGTCCAAAAGATCTTTTTTAGTGTTTGTAAATAGTTTTCTCGAATAAAAATTTTTATTCAATTTTGCCGTATAAACTGACGTTTATTTGTTTCTGGCCTGCCCATAAAAGTTGATGTTTTATAAACAATCGTTTAAAATTTTTATTCCGCTAGCGATTTAAAATTTTTATTCCGCTAGCGCTTTAAAAATGTCAAATCGCTTTAAAAATGTCAAGTAAATGTCAAAATTGAATAAACAGTTGTATTACACTTGCGGATTAAATTAATGTATTAACTCGCGGTATTAACGCGCTTGCGGCTATCGCCGCTCGCGCGTGTAAACGTACCGCTCATTAAACATTAATTTAATCCGCATGTATAATAAATAACTATAAATGCTCATTGGCGTATCCAAAGGCATTTTGATTGGGAAAAAATATAAAAATTGAAGGTTTTCAGCCAAGGTATCTTAACTCTCCTAGGTAGGCTAGCTTACTGGGGTAATGAGAAGCGGGGCGAGGGACGCGTGCGGTCGGAGGGGAGGTACGGCTACGTCACAAGTGGAATCTGTCATCTGTCATCATTCGGTCAGAAAGTTTCTTAGAGAAACAACGTGCCGATAAACGCCGTTTTGGTTGTTTAAAGTGAAACAGGCAGAGTTTAATATTTTTGTAGTAATTTGCTGTACAAAAGGTTCGAGAAAAACAGAAAGGTAAATTTATTTGAAAACATCCGATTCAATTATATCTTAATACATTGTGCATTGTGTAGGTACATTAATTATTACAGGAAATTATATGTCGTGCAGTTAGCTCAACTCAGGGCTATTTATTTTTCCATAATCCCTGATTCAACTATTCAAGATGCCGGCAAGCTGCGCCGTGGGTCTTTGTAAAAACATCGCTAAAAAACCAAAATATTCATTTTTTTGCTTCCCTAAGGGCAAGTCTTTTAGAAATATATGGGTGGAGCGATGCTTTAGGAAGCACAAATTTAACACAGAAACAAGTCGTGTGTGTTATTATTACCATTAATATTTAATTTAGATACGTAGGTAACATTAGGCGATTCACACATCTACAGCCCTTATTGTATTCAAATTTTTCAAAGTTAGCATTAATTTGACCAAAAACAATATAAAAGTAGACTTGATTATCTTTGATTTCCGACAAACAATACAACGGCTGAACGGGGTGCTTTCCACTTGTGACGTCACGCAGGCGACGTGCAAAATCTAGCCTACCTAGGAGAGTTAAGATACCTTGTTTTCAGCTACATTTCATACTGTGGCTGATCTTTTAACAAACTATTCACGGTTTACTCTTGCTCTTATTACTAAACAATTAATTTCTGCCAAAAGAAATTGTTTTAAACGTGAATCGCATTTGCAGTGCTGCACAAGCTTATACCAGGAACAAAGTTTTTAAGAAGTCAAGAATAAAGAAGTTATCCATTTATAGCAAACTCTCTGAATAACACTGTATACGCTAAATTAATTAATTAAATTCGATTGTAAAAGCGATGACGACGACTACAAGATAAGTTAAAGTATGTAAGTACACGGCCCTTGATGATGATTATACCCGTCACCGTGAAACTTTTCCGCAATGTAGTATACTATCCTGAAAGGCTGTAATTAATACTTACTCCAGTAAATGAAGAACGGATATTACAATCATTAACACAAGCAGCCTTTTAACTGTAAACTTAGTGCAGACTCCTTCTAGACTTTTTTTATAGCCAATAAATTTCTAATATTTTTTCTAACACAGCCACGTATTAGGACTAATCGCCGATCGTAAAAAAATAAAATGATGGTTCTATGTTTCTAAGAATATTATTTAAAAGCTAATTAGTTTCTCCTAGAAAAATAAATATAAACATTGAAAATATACGACCGTTTTAATTTTTGGGCCTAATTCATCCAAGAACATAATTAAAAATATTTAAAGGCTTATTACTCTTATTAGGGTATAATTATAAGAGGAAGTGTGTCTGCTGGAATTCAGATTAATGTTCTTTTTTATGCTCTTATTTGGTTAAGGAAGAAGATAACGCTTAGGTTATTTAATTTAATGGTTGTAATTTAGTCGAATTTTTTCTTTATCTACACACGGATTTCTCTGTTAAAAAATATTGAGAGCAATCAGTCATAATCAATCATTTCTTAATCGAAGCTATAATTTATCCTAGGCGAAAAATACTTTCTAAATTATTTTTTAATCTTAGTTATATGAGTGTGTGTTCAACATATAAAATATAAAAGTAAATTCAGTAAATTGTATGTCGGTGGTGTATCGGGAGCAGCAGGGTTGCATTGTAAACCAAAAGTTTCGTGTTCGATCGTGGTCGAGCTGAAGTGACATTTTTAATGTGGAAAAAATCGCTTTTCGACATACAAATTACGTTGTAGGGCTGTAAATGCTGTGTCAATGCGATGTTTGGCACGGTAAAGATCTTTTCTATGGGTTTCCCAAAATTGTAGTCTGGTAGTGTTAAATGAGAGTAGTAGTTGATGCGCGTTAAGATCTCTGGCAGCCGCTCAGTAAACCAACAAGCAAATAAAACTGTCTTATTTTAAAGGCTCAACGGAATGAAGACAAGTACGTTCTCTAAAAATCGGTACTTTTTTCTAACCTTCGTCCAAATCCTTGGCACCCAAAAGCCTGGGATTTTCCCAATAAATAAACACACAAAGTTGTTTATTAAATCTCTTTTCGTGGTCGACAGCAATATTCTATGAGATGCACCAAACTAGCTTTAAAAAATAGCAAACTTATTACTAACTTATTGCTAATAAGAAAGAAAATACCAATTATTCTCCGTAAAAGAGAAGATGGAGAAGATTTGGTATTTTCTTTCTTTTTAGTAGTTAATTATACTTATATTCAGAGATCGTTTTCTGAACCTATATCCGGTGTTTTTCTTATGCTTTACAGCATTTTGAAAAGGTTACAAAGGATTATATTTAACAAGCCTTTGGTTAGAATTGTTTGCCAAAAGCATCAGTTGTTTTAAAGCTGTACTGCTAAAGAATACCTAAGTAAATATATATACAGGGTGGGTCATGCTCATGAGGAATGTGCTAAACTTCGGGAATGTATTATTTATTTATTTATTTATTTAATCTAAAGTCCATTTGTACCGTTAGGTGTTGGACTGTATAGTTAAACATTTACATCTTATTATTTACATTTACAATAAGTATATTTATTTGATAATAGTTACACATTACATTTCATCCTTATGCCTCCTTAATTTTTCTTTTCCATAATTTTCTGTCTTTTGACATTATTCTTACTTCTCCCCATCTTATTCCTCGGTTTTCGGCCACTTGTCTAACTTGTTCTTCCCAACGAATTCTTGGGCGTCCTACTTTGTTTCTTCCTTGGGTTCTCGCTTCGTACACTTGTTTGGTTATTCTTTCTTCTTTCATTCTATGAAGGTGTCCCAGCCAGCACAGTTGTCTTTCTTCTATTATCTTCTCTATGGGTTTTATCTTCAACTCGTTCACTATTACCGCATTCCTTATCCTGTTTTCTCTAGTGATCCCTTGGATTTTCCTTAAGAATCTCATCTCAGATGCCTTGATACGGCTTTTATTTTTTTTCGTTAAGACCCAGGATTCACTTCCATAGGTTAAAGAGGGTCTTACAACCTTTTGGTATACTTGGGCTTTGATTTCCTTTGGAATCTCTTTTTTTCCAAAGAATGAATTTCTAAGGTAGTTGTATAGCCTCCCTACTTTTCCTATTCTCTCGGATATTTCTTTTTCTATTTTCCCGTTGTTTTCTATTATTGTTCCCAAATAATTATAACTTGTGACTTGTTCTAGTGTTTGTCCGTTTATTTCTATCTTGTGTTTCTTTTCTTTGTTGGCCATTATCATCGTCTTTGTCTTATTTATATTTATTTCCATGTTTATTCGTTTTAGTTCTTTTTGATATTCATTTAGATTGTGTTGAAGTTTTTCTTCCGATTCTGCCACTATCACCATGTCATCCGCGAATAACATTTCTTGAAGTTGGATTGTTTTCATTTTCCATGTTCCTATTTTCATATTTACACATTTTTCTTTGCATTTCCTAATAGCTTTATCTATTACAATTGAGAATAGTATCGGGCTTAGCACGCATCCTTGCTTCAATCCTATCTTTGACGTAAAAACTTTCGATTCGTCATTATGTGTTCTTACTTTATTTATATTGTTTCTGTATAGTGCCTTAACTATTTCTATCATTTCTTCCTCTATTCCCCTTTCTCTTAGGCATTCCCATACGTCACTTCTTCTTATCTTGTCGAAGGCCTTTTTCAGGTCTATGAAGACCATATGTATGTCCTTCCCTTTCCTTACTAGCTTTTCCCCTACTTGTCTTAATATAAATACTAAATCTTGGGTGCTTCTTCCCCTTCTAAACCCGTGTTGTGCTTCTCCTATCGTGACTTCTATTTTTTCTCTTATTCTGTTTTCAATTATTCTCGTAAATACTTTACTTGGTATACTTGATATGGTTATCCCTCTATAGTTTGTACATTCTCTTACATCTCCTTTTTTGTACAGTGGTAGTATTATGCCGATGTTCCATTCTTGTGGTATTACTTTTGTTCTAATGATACTGTTTAGTAGGTCTGTGAATATTGTTCTTGTTTCTACCGCCATGTATTTTAACATTTCCGCTGTAATATCATCTTGTCCCGCTGCTTTCCCTGTTTTTAGTTTGTCTATAGCTTGAGTAATCTCTTGTTCTGTTATTGGTTGTATAACACTTCTTTCAGTAACTTCTACTTGTGTTGTTTCTTGTTCTTGTTCTTCATTGTCTGTTTCGGTTAGTTCCTCGAAGTATTGTTTCCATCTATCTATAATGTCCTTCTCATCTGTTAATATATTTCCTTTTTTGTCTTTTAAGTTAGCCAGTCTCGGTGATTTTTTTTGTCTAATCTGTTTCAGTATGCCATAGAATAACTTCTGATTTCCTGCATAGTGTTCATTCATTTTCTCGCCAAAATCTGCCCAGGATTGTTTCTTGGCTTCCTTCACTGCATATTTGACTTCCCTGTTACTTGTTTTATATAATTCGTAGTCTTCCCGAAGTTTTGCACATTCCTCATGACTGGATATAACAGCTCTTTAGACCTAAACGCCTATGGCTAAAAATCTTTTCTTCCACTCCTTTCTCTTATGGGCTAGTACTTGCCAATTTTCAATCCCATAATTACGTAAATCCTCCTCCACCATTTCCTACCAAGTTTTCCGTGGTCTTCCTCTTCTGTTTCGGCATCCCTACTGCAATCTGTACATTATTTTTGTTAGCTGGTCGTTCGGTAATCTTGTTATATGACCTGGCCATCTTAATCTGTTACGACCCTTTTTGGAAACCGAGCTTTAGGTAAAAACATCATCAATAGCGTTAATCATTCAATTTCTGAATGAACACCTCTCCAATCTTTCTCTATTCTATGCGATCAATTGTTACTCTCATCCACTGTCTTCCAGCTGTCTTGGCAATATCATCTCTCCATCTGGTTCTATGACGAACGCGATTCCTTCTTCCCTTTCTTGGCCTCTACTGTGTCAACTTTTTACTCGTCTGCTGTTATTTCTTCTCATTAGGTGTCCTGTCCATTGCCACTTTAAAGCTGCGATCTTCTACCCTGATTTTATTTCTAATCCAATCGATAGATTTTCTGTCCAGTGGCCGTATTCCCAACATCGATCTCTCCATTGCCCTTTTGCCTTCATTTTCTTTACAATAATCTCCCTAAGAGACCACGTCTCGTAGTTTTGAGGCTTTGAGTGTACGTTTTTGACTTAAATACATTTCTCAATTTTCGGTAAGCAGCCTATCCAAGTGTAATTCTTCTCAACACTTCCACTTTGTAGATGTCTGTTCGAAAGGTTAATTTTTGCCCTAAATATATATATTATATTTCTCGTTCTTACGAGTTTCTAACAGGCCATCGGCCTAGGCTTCGGCCATAAGAGGAAGAAGAAGAAGATATTTCTATTAAATTGTCTTGTATTCTGAGAGGTGTTGCGTCGTCTGTGTTGGTCATTATTTTTTCGGGGTGTGCTATTTGAAACATAAAGTTAATTTTTGGGTTAATCAGCTGCTTGTATAAAAATTAGTACATCTCTTGTAAAACAGTATAAATTTTTTTTTGGCTAATTTTGACTTTTCTCTCTAATTTTTAAGTTAACCGAGTTATTTCGAAAAAACAGTTTGGACAAATCATTCTGTACATATTTAATTATGAAATACAAAACACCATGGCTTAGTTAAAAAGGCAAGCTACAAAAGAAATGTTAAGAGCTCTTATGGTTGCTTCTCGATTGGTTGGTTTATTTAATAAATATCTAGCACAAAAGCTGATCTTGTTGAATTTATTGCCCGATACATAAATTTTCCAAAGCGTGTATTATTAAATCGGTGTACTTAATTTAAAACACGGTTGCCGTAATGTCCACTGGAAGGTGTGGCTTTTAGACAAGAACGTTTTAAAAGCCAGTTTGCCCGGTTTATTTACTGAAAAGATATATAAGAAAAAAGCCGTAACAAAAACAGTATACACAGAAAACCCACCGTGTAGTATACAAATTAAGATTGTTAATTTATTGGAAACATCCGTCCCAACATGTAAGGTAACAAGATTTTTTATGCATGTCACATTACACCATTTTAATAATCATGGAGTGAAACTATAAATTATACTATCATCACGATTTACCGCTGAAGATAATGTAAAATCTTCTTTTAAACGTTATCGTAATTGTTATCTGAAGTTCATGGCAACTTATGGATAATAATAACGCAATTACTTTTTAAGATTATCCAATAATTATACACCATTACCATTTACGATCGCTTCACGTAGAAATTCCTCCGACGATCTGGGCTAGTTCGGTTCGTTTATGACATAATGTTGCAATTTTCAATAATTGTAGAGATTTTAGATGTATTACATACGGATACGTTCGTAATACGTTATTATAGCGGGTCTGTGAACTCGATGACAATATGATACACGTAATCTCGGTTTATTTAGTGTCGTCCAGACGAAGAAAATTGGATCAATTCACAATCTAGTTCGTTACGAAGCCCGTAACTTACGGTTCTTAGAAAAAAGTTAAACCTTTTATGATTAGACTTGCAAGAAACTTGGTAGTTTAGTGTCGACAAAAAATGTATGCTTAATAACGAGATTAGCGAAGTAAACATTCGCACGTAATTTTTCTAGATAATTGACTGACATTCTGATGAAAATTACGGTTAGATTTACAAAAAAGCGAAACTGTGCGCGTACTTAAAAACGTAACAGATTTCAAATAATGGGGTCATTTTTTCAAAATACAATGGAAGTCATAAGCACCGACTTTGTGGGGAAACCGGGGTCCATGCCCATATAAAGACACTTTTAGGGGGTAATACGCCCCTAAAGTACCTATATACGTAAGCCTTATAGGCTCCTGATTTTTCGCGTCATTTTTGCTTTTTTCTTTCAAGTCTTAATACTCAGCTCTTTCTTTTTTCTCCAATTTTTCATTGATTTTGCCCCCCTCTTCACGCCCCTTTCCTTTGGCTTTCTATTATCTTCTTCGAAAATCGATGCTTCATCCAACGAATTCTTTATGGTTTAACTTTTATTAAAATCATTTCTCGCCATACATGAAGTCGTGGACCACCCTGTATATGTAAGCCTTGTAGTCTCATCGTTTATTTTTACCAATCATCTCTGATTCAATTTTGTTTGTCTCTAGGTCTGCGTGTATTCTTTATTGCTTCTATTTTGTTCTCCATCATTTGTTTCTGTAACCAATCTTTCATATGCATTAGTATAGTCTGTTCATTCGTTTCTGCAATTTCCACTTGACTTCTTAAGTTGTTACAACGGGCAATAAAAGTATTATACATAGTTAGAAGTGGCAAGTTCTGCCATAAACACTATAGCAGGCACAGCTTTAAACTGTTTCCCCAAAATATTTTAACATTTTATAAATAAATTCTTCTATTTTGAGGCAGCTGTAAAATTTTTTCGATTTACGGTAGCTGTATTTAAACCTCGTAATCCACCGCCAAGCTGTAAAATGCTTCCAGCTATTTGTGCGGGTCTCTGCACCAACTATGTGTCTTCGAAATTTTCAATATAAAGAACTAAGTAACTAAGGTACCATCCTCAGCGGTAAGCTTTCTTGCCAATGTTGGTTGGAGCCTGTCTTTCAAGATATTACTTTTTCCAAATTACAAAACGTTTTTCTGGTGATTTGATGAGAGCTTATCTACAGGCGTTCCGTCACAACCAACTTTACTATTTGTAATTCAATGAAGAGAACATCTTCAGACAGTATCAAGAAAGCTTTAGTTGCCGAAATACGTATTTGTTTTATTATTGTGGCTTCTGACGTTCGAACTTTTCACAATTTGAGGTGAACTGGAAAATTTATTAGAAACACACACTGAACAGTGTGAACTCGCTATTTCTGAAAGTTATTGCATCAATGATTATGTTTTGTTTTTTATTATTAACTATGTACTTGTAACTGGGAAAGACCAGTATTAAAAATATTTCGAGTTTAAAGTATTGTTTTTCCTAAAAAATACTAATTTTCAAAAGTCAATTATTGGGGTGTTAATTACTGGTGCAAGGGTTGTGTTTTCCAAAAATTTGAAAATATTTTTTTAAGTACCTTTTCTTTAAATCATTGGATTAGAATGATTCTCCATAGTGTAAGGAAACGACTGATATAAGAATCAGCCCCTTAAGGTTTATTTTATATTCCGTCAGCTAGTCAGCTTCATCAAATAAAAAATTGCTCTAATAGTGTCAATTGCCGGTACATTTACCTTAAGTGAAAAAGTATGGCCATTACTTGCCATCATTCTTCTTATTTCTTCTATTATTTCCGACTGTTTGGTAAATATTGTACTTTAGTGAATTCAAGTTCTTTTATTTTGCAGAATTGACTTCGAGGAATGGTTTATATGGTTTTTCTTCCCATATGGTCTAGATTTTCTTCGGTGATTTCCAGATCGAATGCCTTTGTAAATCGATTTAACTTAACAGCCGCTTCTTAGTTCTCTTTTGCTTCTTGTTAATGCAGGTTTATGATCCGCAAGTCCCAAACATATGCATTTCTTATGGTAGAATAGCTCTGTTCTCTTATTTTCGGATCATTCCACTATTATTGTATCAAATCTGGCTTCACCTTGATTTGTTTTGAGATCACCCTGATTTCCGCATTTAATTTTAAGGGCCCCATACATTATCAAACAAATTGCGCAACAGCAGCTGTTACGCAATAATTTGCCAATGTATGGCAGTGTTTGATGCGTTGCGCAATTGTTTGAGTAATTTCAAAAATGTTTGAAATATTTTGTGCAACGGAAAAGTTGCGCAACGCATTGTGTAGTGTATGTACGTGTTGCGCTTCATCGCGCAGTATTTTTCAGTTGTCGGCCGGTTCGTTTGTGGGACAGTTCACTTGTGACCACTTCATCGCGCAATATTTTTCAGTTGTCGGCCGGTTCGTTTGTGAGACAGTTTACTTGTGAATATGACGACTATTCAGAATAGAGAATTTTGGAGCGAATTTATTGCACTATACAGGGATTTTCCTGAAGTATGGAAAATTAAGAGCGACATTTATAAAAACAGAAACTTGAAAGCTGCCGCCTACGAGAAGTTGACAGAAAAATTAAAAGAAATTGATTCACGAGCTGATCGTGATATGGTGAAAAAGAATATCAATATGCTGAGAAGTGGCTATAGACGGGAATTAAAGAAGGTAACTGAGAGTTATAAATCTGGAACAGGAACATCAGACATATATGAGCCAAGTCTGTGGTACTTCTCGGACATAGATTTTTTACGATAATGCAGTTGCGCAACACAACGTTGCGCAACGATCTGTTGCGCAATTTGTTTGATAATGTATGGGGCCCTTTAGGCATTAGTTCCTTCAGTGCTTGATACAGTTTGTTAAGAATTTTATTTGAAACTTTTTTGAAGTTAATGAACAATACAGATCATTGTGCTTATGCCCATACTTCTCTGCTTATACCTTTAAGTTGGGTATTTTATGACAGTGGTTTTCGAACTGTCATCAATCATGTGATCAAAAAATGCCGACCTCGATTTTTCTTAAATTTTTTAAATGGAACGACCCATATTCGATATGACAGTGGCTTTCGAACTCTCATATCGAATATGGCTCGTTCCATTAAAAAAAAAAAATTGTTAAATCGAGGTCGGCATTTTTTGATCACCCTATGTACTGGTAAATGCTAGTGTCGAATAGTCCTAAGTAATCTATCGGTGATAGAGTCCTTAAATTAAATCCTGAAGAAGAATGCTTACTTCGAAATAATTTCGCAGTGGCGTTCGTTCAAAGTGAGGTTAGATTTTGAAAAAGCAATTGAGTAACCCTGATCAAGGCCCGCTGAATTAATATTGCATATAAGGCCTGCCCACTTTATTTAGCCAAGACGCAATCAGAAAGGACGATAGCGCCATTTGAGGTGAACTATACATTTTTTGAGGGAGAAATGTATAGTTCACCTCAAATGGCGCTATCGTCCTTTCTAATTGCGTCTTGGCTAAATGAAGTGGGCAGGCCTTATATGCAATATTAATTCAGCGGGCCTTGCCCTGATAGTGCCACATCACTGAACTCGTTGTTGAAAGACGATCTTGAATATCTAAAAATATACACAGTGTTTTATTTGAAATAACGAAGTTAGCGCCTAAATCTTAAAATATTATGAGTTGAATATAATTGTGAATGAATTTTAATTTATAATTAATTGCAAGTTAATTTTGTGCAGATTTAATAAGATCATTAAAAAAATGTAATTAAAAAGAATCTAGATAGTTAGGATAAACTAAATTGTTAAGAATGTTATATTGTAAATATAAATTAAGTTGGCTAGATACCTAGTATGTAATAATTATCGCCAAGAAGAAGCAAAGAGTATTTTCATTGGAGGATACATCCTGCTCATTTTTAAATCCTAGCAAAAATCAAAGTTAATTTTAATTTGAGTGTCTGGAATAATTATAAATATATGGGATTCATATTTTCTGGATATTGAAGATTTGTAAGCGATAATTTGGAATTTGGAATTGTGACTTGGAATTTACCTGGATATTTGTTTTGCGTGAGCTAAGTTAAAATTGTTATTAATAAAGGTTCATAGTAAGTAAATAGATAGGGATATTATTAATAAAAATGTTAATAAATCTGCATATAAATTACGTTGTTGTAATTGTTGTTAAATAACAGAAAAGCATTTTTATTAATTGATCAGATTAAAGAAACCTCCTTAACGATCAACCAACTGAACTAACCGAGGTATATAATTGTGTATGATATTCAACTGACATTTAATAATTAAAATATAATTTGGTTTATAAAATAAATCAAAACGAAACAATTAAATTGAATCGTATCAATTTAATTTCAGTCGGATGCTGTAAATAATTCTCGAGAATCGTCTAACCGACAGTCGTCGTGATCTTGTGATAAATCCTGTATGTATTTCCGCCGGACCTTGCAAGTTCACTTTATGCCAAAATTATAAATGACTTTTTAAAACAAGAAAGCATTTATATTTAAGCATGTTTAAGCAATTTTAAGGTCTTGGTCTATGTTGAGGGTGGAAAATGGAAAATACTATTTAAATATATTTGACCAAAACGTTACTGCGTCTAGCAAGACAATGGCGTTCTAGAATCGCTGTAGCTTTTTTGTCAACTTACAACATAAGTAGAAACTATATTTCCATTTAATTGTAGCCCCACCCTCCTCCGTAATGATTCTGAAAGGTCAGCGCCAATGGTGAAGGCAGTGGTACTCGGTGAACTTTGAGCTTTTTGATTTACGAAATATTTTTGACTGCTGTGTATATTCTACAGGGTAGAAATAAAAATAACTCTTATATAGTTTTAAATATCAAAATGAAAGTCCTCGGTTGCACAATAGGTTGAGTCTATTTCAGGAAGGTTCAAATCCCGACATTGGCATGAAAATGTCCACGAGCCGTCGAGTAAAGCATTTTAGGCAGTCAACGATATTTAAAAAAAAGATCAAAACCAGACCAAATTGCTATCAGAACTGGCAACCCCAAATTTCACAAATTCATCATACTTATCACGTTAACACCTAGCTACTTAAATCACTTATCAACCTCATTTGACCTTTCAGTTTTACATATTTATACCCTGTTATAGTTTCATGTGCGCATTAACTAAAAAAATTGTAATTTATAATCTGAAAACATTTCTCCAGTTAGGTTTAATTTATATGAACCAAGAGAATTCCTTTATTTAAATTACGTAATGTTCAGTGTTAAGTGAACATACCTGGCATGACCGGCATTATCGCGATTTTATTAAAACATACGACTTAATTAATATGCTAATTATATAGCAGCATGCCAGGTTCGCCAAGTTTATATAAATATTCTACTTATTTCGGTTTAACTGCTGTGAGCAGTATAAACATCTTTTTTCATGTCTTGTCCATAAACGTTCTCTTTGTCCTAAGTGGTTCCTCCGTTTATTTTTCTGTAATAACTGTAGTTTGAATTTGTAAAAACATATTTAAAATTTTTAAATAAAAAATATTTAATAATAAAAAAGGCAAAAGTATCTCAAGGACTGGTTTAATTTTGAAATTTATAGGAATACTATTCACATCACAGTTAATAATTTCCTGTACTGATTGCATGTTGAAATAATGGAATGGCCCCTAAATAATGCTTAATTTGCATAAAAAGTAAAAGTGATTTCTGTTTCGCTTAATAATACAAACGAAATTTTGTGGTCGTTTGGTGCAATTATGAATTGTTGTTTCCTACGGAAAATCATAAGTTTTTATACTGTTTTCATTCATAACAACTAGTTAACTTTCTACTTTAATGTACTTAATCATCCTGCTATTCATTTAAGGACCATTGTGGTTAACTGTGTTATGGCTAAAAATCTTTTCACTTCCTTAATTATTAATGATGTTTTATTAAAAGTGCATTCTACGGTTTACTATCTTTTCTTGTGCTTCGCCCAGATTGCTTGGTCTCGGCTGCCGCCTCGACCGCAACCTTCTGAGCTCAGCACAAAAAGTGCGCTTTCTACTCCTAGTGACGTAATATACTATTGTTACCTACTAATAGAAAAAATTGAAAGATACCTAAATTATTTTTACTGTCTGCTCCTAGATGTCATTGGCATGGCATATCAAAATTAATTAAAGAGAATTTAACGTTCAAACAACATCATAAAATCATCACTGTGCCTATAAATAGCTCAATTTCAACTTAGTTTTATAATTATTATCAAGGTATGTAATGAAAAAAATTTTGAAAACCTAAGAGGTTAAGTATGGTTCACTCTTCAGAAGTTGTAAAATAAATGAATGTCAGGTTTCAATAATAAATCTTAAGAAGTAAATGTGTTTTAAGGTTTTAAATGCTTATAGTCTCACATAAATTATAGCCACTGCTTGTTAAATTAAATAAATTGTAAAGAGCAGTCTCGACCAAAATACTTAGGGCCCAGCTTCGGGTGTTTAGTGACTGTTGACTGTGGGCAAAAGATTCTGTAAAATCAATAGCCTTATATGTTATTAATATTATTATTGTTATTGTTAGGGCCGGTATTTCCATCTCCTAATAAATTTATTCTCCTGTTAAAAACCTGTTAATACAATCGTTTCCATGGAAACTATTTGCCAAATAGCTTATTAGGAGGTTTATTAGGATATGGAAAGACCGGCCCTTAACATAATTTCTTGTGATTATTTAACTTCAGAATAATAGATTTAAATTATAAAAATATGTGTCTGACATCTATCAGTTTTTTTTTACCTCCAATTATAATTAGCATAATATTTCAGCAATGCATAAACCTCAGACGTTATAATGGATCTCTTTTCCTAGAAAACTAAGCTTCCTATAAATTAAAAGTCATAGTTGCACCACAATTCTAATATAATTTTATTTATTACAGGTGACATCTTAAGCGGTGTCTGTTATGTGGGCGTGTGGAACGTAGAAGCTCTCCGAGGTTTTGTATTGTCACCACTCTGTGGTTACCTCATCCTTGGAACCGTCTTTTTGTTGGCTGGCTTTGTATCTCTATTTCGTATTCGTACAGTTATGAAACACGATGGAACCAAAACCGACAAACTGGAGAAACTTATGATTCGCATTGGAATTTTTTCCGTCTTATACACGGTACCAGCTCTCATTGTAATCGCTTGCCTCTTTTATGAGCATTTTTATTACGACTCTTGGATTAATACTTGGAGGAAAGATATGTGCAAGAATAAACCACAGTATACAATACCTTGCCCGAGAACTCGTGACGCAGAAAAAAGACCACAATTTGAAGTGTTTATGATCAAGTATCTCATGTATATGATTGTTGGAATTACCTCAAGTGTTTGGATTTGGTCAGGAAAGACTGTGCATAGTTGGAAAGTGTTTTTTAACAGGTTACAAGGTCGACATGCGGCAGCTTACGTTTGAAAATAGTCATTAAGAAACGAGTGTAAAAATGTTTAAACTTTAGAGGTTTTTATACCCCCAGCGCTTATAGAAGTAGATTAAATGTGACTGTGTGACATATATTTTTGTTACATAAAACCTCAGTGCTTTTCCATGCAAAGTGTGCTAAATATGTGTTCCTTAAAGTGTTGACTGTTAGTATCACGTACCTGTGATCTAAGAATATAATCAAATAATTTTACACATTAACATGCGGTGTTTCTAAATTTTTGCTAATAGTGTGTATTTGCATTTCTATTTTTTACCATGTACCGTAGATTTAGATATTTATATATTGTATCTACCTCCAGTATGCCATAACTTGCAATACACATGCTTCCATTTTCACGATAGCTTTTTAAAAATTTTGAAATTTATCGAACCTACACGCACATAACTAATATTAAGTTTTTACTAAATCGATTCGTACAATTTAAATTAAATGTGTAAATAATGTATATATGTTTCAGTAATTGTATTTTTAGTAAGTACTACATCCTAATTGTAGTTTTAACTGTGTTCACTCGTAAGAATATTATGAAACTCACATTTAAATTTTCCGTGGACAATCATTTTTTTGTACTTTTGTATCGATAACTTTAAACTGTTATTTTAGCATATTTAATTGGTGTCGTTTTCTTGTTGTATTTCTTTAACAAAGCAATATTTTTATGATTAGCACTGCTTAGGTCAATCTGTGAGTATCACTGACAGGGTTGTAGTTAATTAATAATATTGTAGAAAACCAAAGCTGATTTATACACTATATTTATATTGAAATAAACAAAGGTTGCTAACAATTTACTAATTAACGATAATAAAAGAACTTCTATGCGTATTTTCTACGAATTATAACCTTAAACTATAGTTAGAGAAGAAGAAGAATTATAATTACCGACATTATAAATAAAATCTTGCTCAGTGTATTCGTTAAACAACCAAATTAAAAGTTACAACCTTTACCGCTTCTGTATTCAATCACAGTTGCTAAGTGTTTTTTAACTGTACAAATATGTGCTCAAAAAATATATATAATTAAAAAAAAGAACCTTTGTAAACCAGTGGTACTGATACATGTGTGATAATGTTTAATAATAAATAATTAGCAGTCAATTTTTAATAACACTAAGTGCAAATTTTTGCCTTTGTATGCAGCATATATACGTCCAGAGAGCTTTGTTATATAATTAACAACATGTTTTGCATTTTTCTGAAACAAATTTGTGTTACTGAGTGTATTTAATGTTATTGAGTATTATTTTATAGAACTGACTTTTATATAAATTCATGCATTCTTGTACTATCTAATGTATAAATTATATTTATATATTTCCGAGGATAACAATAAATATTTGTATATAATTAACGACTTATTTTTCTTGGGAAGTTTCTAAACCACGACGTGCAGGATTCTGATTATAGTTATAGTCGACACCAACTTGTAGTTTCTACCAGCACTGGTTTCAGATGGTAAGCAAGTAAGGCGACTGTGAAATTGCCTCGGAGCGTACAAGGCTTAAGTTTTTTGTTGTTAAAGTTATTGGCATCGACTGTTTTAGTCATTAACCTTCTAAACTTTATACTATATATATTGTCGCAAGTTTTAAGTAAAGTCAAGTTAAAATTTGTGTTATGTTGCATGTATAAAGATTTAGCTTTACTGATTGAATTTTAGTTTAATATTTGTTAATCCTATATTCTGCCTGGGATTGAGGGGCTTAGTTTGTGAATGATTTGCCGTACGTAACGTAAATGTAGTACCCTCAATTCTATCGTCCCATCGTCCCTTAAAGTAAGTATCGCATTTATTATTTATTTTTGACGTAACATGTTAACTGTCGCCCCTTTTGTGTATCCATTTTTGCCTTTTTGATTTATTAAATATCTAATTGTCAATTTAGTTTGGTCTTGTCAGTGTTTTCAGTGCCTCCCGATCATATTTTGTGTGTTAGTGTTTTGGTAAAGATTTACGTATACAGTGGGAGCCTGCCTACAAGTTGTAAGAATTTCAGTAAGCTATTTCATTAAGCAAGGTAAGTCACATCTTGCAGCGGGGTCCAGCTAACCCCAACCCCTTCGAGCCCTAGAGGAACTATCTTTGGGTGATTTCCGTCGTGGCGCCCTATTTTTATTCCGATTATGACCACCCCTATTTGAAGGGTTTACCGTTTCAAACCCCCCTTCTCCGCTGTTTGCTAGCCGCGCGCCAAGGGACAACAACGTCCCCCATTAATAGTATATTGCGTCATAAGGGAAGATATAGGCATATTTCATCCCGAAGATTTCTGCTGCACGAGCGAACGTAGTGAGCGAGGGCAGCAAAAGCCGAGGGATGAAATATGCCGTTAGATTCCCGTAGGGCACAAGTTATTTTTCCGCATCCATGAGAAGTTCGTATTAAATAAAAATAGTTATAATATAATACGTACCTACGTTTTTGACATATAACCTCAAATTACACATGTCAAATTTTGGTATTAAAAATAACTTCTATAATGAATTTATGTAAAAAATAATCGTATTTGCTTGAATTTAAAAAAATAATTACATTTATCAATCACTTAAATGAAGATTTTTGTATAATCAAATAATAATTTTGATTCTAAATTCTATCGGTAGATGTCACGTCGATAGCATGCACGGTAAAAACCCGCAAATGTTCATATCGTCCCGCTTTTTCATATTTACCCGCTATCCGCCATTGTTAACCTTAAATGAGATAAATAATCTGTCAATTACATACCATGGATACGGAAAATGTTGTAGTGCACGTGACAAAGTATGGACATATAATATAAATCGCTACGCCATGTTGTAATTCTTGTACTATAATTCTAAAAGCGGAAACTGTAATTTGCATATATCTCAGACTAACATTTGAATTAAAAGATGTCAGGAGAATTATCAGTCACAAGTAAACTAAACACAAGATAGTTATATAGAGGAGCTTAATATATTTGGGTGGGTTGGTTAGGGGGCGGGAGGAGGATGACCCCTACAAAATTGGATCGCAATGCCTAACAATCGAAGTATAAACTACTAGCATATCTTAGGGTTTTGGTAGTTTCCAACTTAAATTCTATTTTCCTTCACAGCTCGCATCATCCTATATGGATTGAGAAAGACAAAGATGCAAGTTCCTACCTTTACCGTGTTAAATCCTGTTTTTTAAAAAGTTCGAAAAACTTGAATCGTTACAAGCCGACTAATTATTTACCACCGGTTATGTAACCCATATACTCAATTCCAAAGGCTGAGTGCACCTTAGAGTGCAAAAACGATTATTTTTAATATGGCGGGTGATGGGAATCGAACCCACAACCTTTGGTTTCACAGCCCAATGCTAAAACCTCTGACCTACGCTTCACATTGATTAATTTATGATCACACAAGTACCCATGTTTCCAGTTGAATACTACTTTAAAAAAATTTAGAAAACCTACCTCAAATGCGCTGCAAGGCAATTGTTGCTGTCACTAGTTGTGTAATTCGTACACTAAATTCCATCTTCCAAATCTGTGTGCTCCTTGTGTCCAAAAAATGCTAAGTTAGTATGGCAGGTATTGGGAATCGAACCCACAACCTTTAGCTTCATAATTTATCTAATCTTTTTTTCCTCATTTGTCTTGGCTGTATCTACAGTGTGTCTCACTTTAGACGGCCCCACCCCAGTATTTTTTTTATATATTATCGATTTAAAAAATTTCTTTTTTCTGATTATACCCCTCACTAAATTGTACTTTTAGGGTATGTTAGTTTCTACTACGATTTAAAATAAACAGCAAAATTGAAGAAGTCGTATTAGGGATTTTTTAAATCGATAATATATAAAAAAAATACTGGGGTGGTGCCGTCTAAAGTGAGGCACACTGTATAGAGTCTATAGAGCATCTGCGACTAACATCACAAACTCATGGAATTTCAAATTTTATACATCACTTTCAAGGTTCATTTGATCTACCGGACAAAATTCATACAGGATTTTAGTTGGGTAGAAAATTACACAGCATTTAAGATTCATAAAAATTTATTTATAGGAAATCTTTTATTTACACTAACGGCACAAAATTCTAACCTAATTTTAATTAAAAATTCTAACCTTACCTTACAAATATATCAAGATTCAAACATGATTTTAAAATAAACAAAATAAAACCGTAAACTAAATCAAAATTAACCTTTGACGTCTAAAACTTCTAATATTTAACAAATTATTTGTGTTTATAATAAATTTTTAACGCCCAAGGTTTTAGACGTTCTAAAATTAATTTTAAAATTTATTCTAAACATTAAAAAACAACTTTATATTCGAAATCTATTTTCAGTATTTAAAAAGTAAATTTCGAATACTGAAGAGTAATTTTGGATGTCTAAAATAACAATTTTAGAGCCAAATGCATCAAAATAGCGGATGTTAAGTGCAATATTCAACATTATGACGCATTAGACTTCTAACGCTTAGGATAGAAAAAAAAACAAAAACAGTTTTATTCAAAATACACACATGAAAGTAAATAAACAATATATACATGAAGTCTTCTTTTCTTCACGAGCAGCTGAGGAAGATGGACCAACTTAAGATTAACCAATTGGATTGAATTGGTTACAACGTTTTAATAATAAATAAATTTGAAATTCAAAATCTTACGTAGAATTGAGAAACAAAAAATAAAACAAAGATATTACAAAGAGTTTTGCAGCAATTCAACTTAAAAATATTAAAGTTGAAAATTTAGACATTATTTTAATTTTTAGAATAATTTTAAAAAATGAGGGATCTCCTTGATTAAATGTGACGATCTGTACATAATTTTCTACGTAAATTTTACCAAAGTCAAATTATTTACTATCTCAGAGATGAACTGAATGCGATTCCTTGAGCAAACGATCATAGTAAATTCAGGAAAATTATTTTACGAAAACATTTTATTAATGAAAGTGTTAATTCGGTGTACTTTTTAAACAGCTTTGAATTCTCCAACAAAATCACCAAAAAATTGGCAAAATTTGCAGATTTAATTTTAATTCACATAATTTACATAAGTTAACTTGTAAAGAATTTGATATTGTATTTATTTTGTACAAAAATGTTTATTCAAAAACACTTAACTAGTGACTACCTACTTTCGAAGATTTATTTAATTGGCTATTATATGTGTAACAATAGACATTATTTAATAAATTTTAAAATCTTAACCAATTCTAATTTAAAAAATATTCCAAGCCGAATCAAAAATGAAATGTATATATAGCAAATAAACAACATTTATCAACTTGGTCATTTGTTAATTTAAATCTGGCATTCCAATCCACGTAATCAATCAAGATAGAAAGGCCAAAAGACCAAAAATTAAAAATGGACGAACAAATGTGGAAATGAAACAAAGAAATGGATAAACTGGAAATACAACAAACCGAAAATTACAAACAAACAAGTGAGTGAGTTGCTACAACCTGAAGAGAAAGAATAGATAACAACAATATCAGATGAAAATGAACCAATCGATGTAAACGACAAAATAAACAACGACCAATTGAGAAAAGAAAAACTGCACGAAGCAATAAGGAAACCAAAAGTGGAAAATCGGCAGGACACGATATGGAACACAAGTAAAATTCCAAAAGACTAGGAATTAAGAATAATATTACCGCTTTATAAAACATGAGATTAAATTGTCAGAATTATAGAGGAATTAGTTTGATTAGTACAGCCCGTAAGCCTTATGAACATAAACTAAGAAAAGGTGTCGAAGAACAATTAATTAATTCACAGAGTGGGTTTAGAAAGGGTCAAGCCTAAAATACATGATATTTATAGATATAGATAGGGCATTCGACCGAGTACAGAGAAATATGGTTTGAAATAGCCTAACAAGAAGAGGAGTACAACGAAAATTAGTTAATGCTATTAAAAGTCTATGCACGAATAATAGAAATTATGTTAGAAGAAAACACGCGCGAATTAAGACAGGGAGGAGTCCTAGTTCATTGTTGTTCATCACATTTATGGATGATTTTATAGCTGAGACCAGATGACCAGATCAAGAATGAGCGAGTTACAGATAGGATTCAAAAACATGGAAAAGATAAGCATAACAGACAGGGCCGTTCCTGGCGGGGGTGCAGCACGTGCACTCGCACGGGGCAGCAGAAATTCGGGGGTGGCATTTGTCCACATCAAATTTTATAAATTCTAAAAAAAATTTAAATTCCTTGTAAAAGCCAAACTCTAAACTACATTTTAGATAGTAGTAAGTTAAATTTAAAATTAAAAGTAGTAGTTAAGTCAAAATGTAGAGATGTAGACGTATCATCCATACCTAATAGATGAATTTGCATCCAAAAAATTTCGTTTTACTTTAGCTTTATTATTAATCACGTAAAATTAGTGTAACATTTTTTTTTATTTATATAATTGTTTGGTCAATACTTTTTATTTTATTCGTTTTATTTGTGTTAATTTTTAGTTAAGAGCTAACAGTGATTTTTATTAACGATTTGTTGGTAATAAATTGCAAAAAAGTGAATGTTTTATTCTGATTTGCATTTTTTAAATTTTGTTAAATATTTAAATATAATGCTACTAAATTTACGACTTTATTTTATAAACGACATAAGGGGGCGACAATTTTATCTTTTGCACGGAGCGGCAAAAATCGCAGGAACGGCCCTTATAACAGAATGCACGTTCGCAGCAAGTGAGATGGGATTACAGGGAAACTCTTGATAAATACACCGTGAAAATAAATTACAGAAAAACTACGGCCACGTAATAGTAAAAAAAAATAGAAATAAATATAGAAGTCCAAAATAATAAAAATAGAACAGGCAGTCAAATTTGTATATTTGGGGGTTACAATAAATAAGGAAGGAAGACACGAAAGTGAAACAAAAAAAGAATAGATAATACAACAAAATTGTACTACTCAATAGCGAACACCTTTATAACTAAAAAAGAAATCTCAAGGAAAACAAAAATTACAGTTTACAAAACTATGTATCAACCGACCTTAACTTTTGGTAGTGAATCCTGGATCTTATCAAAAAAAAAAGAAAATAAATTGCAAACCATGGAAATGAAGTACTTAAGAAGAGTGAGGGGGTCACAAGAAGGGACAAGATAAGGAGCCAAACAATACGAAATGATTTAGAAGTTGAAACGCTTACTAGAAAAGCAAAACAGAAGAACTACAGTGGTTGAGGCATCTCGAAAGAATGGGCAACGATAGACAAGTTAAAAGAATATGGGGGGGCAAGAATTACAGCTAGAATAACTAGAGGAAGGCCACAAAAAAAAACATGAAACCAAACAATGGAAGAAATACTACAACAAAGAGATGTAACTTGACAGAACAAGAATTCGTTCGTGCTAAAGAAGAAGACGTTTAGTTTAGATAATAAGTTCAGTTAACCATGAAGTATCGAATATGTTAGTTGTAATATTTGTAAATTTGTAAATGTACTAAAATACCTTTACACCCTACGGGTAGGAAAGGTTTCTGAAGGAAAATGTGCAATCTTTAATACTACTAACCTAAAAATAATCGAATTATTTGTCACCAATTAACCCAATTAAGGATTTGAAGTTACATTTTGGCATTTGGCAAATTAACTTCTTACATTTATGAAAAAAAAAATTAAAGCAATGAAGCATTCAAAAACTACAAAAATAACGAAGGAACTAAGTAAAAGCAGACTTTGATCGTGTTAAGGAAAGCGAATTCAGTTACCTTTGTTGTAATCGTAGTCATCTTGACGTCCTTTTCTTGTACGTTCTCCTTGCAGATTTTTGTAGAAGTTGTCCTGGTATAATTCGTGTGCTCTAACAGCTAGCTACACCTTAGTAATCACAACATTCACACAGTTACCTAAATTTACAAAATTAGGAAAGATAATTCGCTCTTTAGCCTTGTTTGCTTCTGCTGTATAGTATTTACTTTGAATTAATTATTTCTACCTAAAGCTAAATAGTTCATACCTGAGATTCTTTTCAGGATTTTAAAACAACGTGCACAGCCAATATACAGGGTTACTGGTAATTCGATACATTCCTTTGGAGATGTGATGGGACAGGAGCTAAGAAACAAATTTAACCCTAACATACATTATGCAAAACTCAATGGTTTTTGAGATATTTCAATTTTTGTGTTTTTCTCAAAAAAGTAGATCTTAATGTCTCTAAAGTTAATTTAAAAAAAATCTACTTGACATTTTTTGAACTTTTTTACTGGATTACTTGTCCCACTCTATGGCAATCCGTTTGGAATGGAAAATATCCGGAAACATTTCGATCATGTGAAAATGTTAAATAAGAACTCATAGAAAATAATTTGTAAAAATCAGCTACGAAAATTACCTATCCGTTTTTCTCAAAAATTATCAAACATAACATGCGTACAAATTATTTTAAAAACTTCCTTACTTCAACAGCTATCTAGCAAGGTACAAATGTTCAACGTGCCCTTGATAGTTCTAATAAAAAAATAGTAAAAGTGATGCAAGTAGTATGCTTCATATTTTTGGATAAACAGTAAAAAGTAAAAGTGTGCGTAGAAAAAAAAATGACAAATCGTTCATGTCAGTCAGTCAGTCCTCGACTTTGATGTTTACGCATCTGTATTATGAACTGGCATTATTATCTCCGTGTCCCTTAAGTTTATTGCTCTTGTTGAGTTTGTTGCTGAAGATTTTGGTTTAGGTCGTTGTTGTTGTTATTGTGTTTTAAGTGCCATGCCACGTACACCAATGCAAAATACGCTGACATCTTGTTTGTCTACGGATGCAGACAATGCAAATTTCTTACTAAACATTTTATGGACGGATGAGTCGAAATTTGATCGCGAGGGCAGAACACATTTCCACAACCTACATTATTGGGCCGACGAAAACTCCCATTTAATAAGGGAAACTAGTTTCCAAATAAAGTTTTCTAAAAATGTGTGGATGGGAGTCATTGGCCGCTATTTAATAGGGCTATACTTTCTTCCCCAAAATTTAAACGGGGAAATCTATGAACATTTCTTAAGAGATGAGCTGCCGGTGCTTCTAGAAGATGTTCCTCTCGCCGTGAGACAGCGAATGATATTTCAGCACGACGGTTGTCCAGCACATTATCGGCTGACAGTACGACAGTTACTCGATCAACGTTTTCCTAACCGTTGGATTGGAAGGGCAGGCACAATACCTTGGCCAGCGCGAAGGCCAGATTTAACACCTCTAGATTACTACGTGTGGGACCATATGAAAGAGATGGTCTATGAAATACCAGTTGATACGAGAGAAGACCTTACACAAAGGATAGTCGACGCTGCCAAACACATACGGCATATCCTCACAATCAGAGTAACAAAGACGGAAATAAGAAGACGCTGCCGTGCTTGTATACGGAGTAGGGGCTCCCATTTTGTGCAATAAATGTAGAAATTTAGTACAACTTTGAAATTAATTAAGAATTAAACGATTACCTTTACAATACGTTGTTTTACTATTTATCCAAAACTAAGAACCATACTACTTGCATCACTTTTACTATTTTTTTTATTGGAACTATCAAGGGCACGTTGAACATTTGTACCTTGATAGATAGCTGTTGAAATAAGGAAGTTTTTAAAATAATTTGTACGCATGTTATGTTTGATAATTTTTGAGAAAAACGAATACGTAATTTTCGTAGCTGATTTTTAAAAATTATTTTTATTTAAAATTTTCACATGATCGAAATGTTTACGGACATTTTCCATTCCAAACGGATGACCATGGAATGGGACAAGTAATCCAGTAAAAAAGTTCAAAAAATGTAAAGTAGATTTTTTTTAAATTAACTTTAAATACATTAAGATCTACTTTTTTGAGAAATCACAAAAATTGAAATATCTCAAAAACTATGGAGTTTTGCATAAGGTATGTTAGGGTTAAATTTGTTTCTTAGCTCCTGTCCCATCACATCTCCAAAGGAATGTATCGAATTACCAGTAACCCTGTATAATGTTTTTGAAGCCAATATTAAAAAGGGTGTTAAGCCAAACACTTAATTTAGGATATGAAATTATAAGTTGCATATTTAAGAAGAAAATGAGTACATTTAATGTCTCAATTTGTTACGATGCGACTGCAGATGATTACAAATAAGTAGGTACTACCGCTCCTTTTTTTAATTGTGCCCCCCGCCTCCCTTGGGTTAACCAGGATCTTCACTAATTTTTATATTATATTTCTATTTATAAAACATTTAAACATAAACAAGTAATTACATACATTTAAAGAATTGGACAAATTTCTATGAAAATAAAAAGTAACGTTAGTACCGCCCTAACTAAAAATCTTTTCAAAGTAGAAATGTTTATTTTCCTTTTATTCACACTTATAACTATTGCAATAATGTAAGACCTTAGACTAAAAATTCATCTTAACTACGCAGTCATTTAAATGCAGTTCCTAAATTTGTATAGAGTGTGATCGATCACGTCATGTATTCACCACTCACCTTTGACTTACAACATCCAGCGACGTCTCTGAAGACACCCGCCTTCCGACTATAGAACTTTGAACATAATCGTAACTTTCATTTTCAATAAAATTTAGACTTTTCTATAAATATATTATTTCAAAACCATTGTTAAGAGACCACTCTTAAAACATTACAAAGAGTAGTACTAATTATGTGCTGCAGAAAGTTTCCCAAAAGCAAATTGTAGAAAATCTTCTTGGAAACAATATCCAATTCTCTAAAATAATTTGAAAAATAACCCTAAATTACTATTAGCAATAACTACCTTGCTTTTAAATATGTTCCCTTTAAAGATTTACAGAAATTAATTAATTCGGTAATTCTGCTATATTAATTAGAATATTTGTTGAATATGTTTTTAGCTAATTAGATTTTAATATCTAAACAGTTTGCCACTGGCTTGCACTAAGAAGGACGAAGCATAAGAAACATAATTTTGTCTGGTTTCAATATTATATATCACTTTCTTCTTATAAAATGTAATTTTGAAAAACCAATGTTTCACAAAAATTGATCCTCAGACACTTGCTATTCTATAATTTAAGCCGTTTTCCTAAACACTTTATATCAAAACGAATTCCAAAATTCAACAATTTTGAAGTTAATTTAATATTTCAGCTTGCCTTTAAAAACACGAAAACTGAGCTACTATTGTTTTTTCACTTGCACAACTACTTTAAACGAAAAATGTAACACCTAACATAAACTTTATTACAAGTTTTCCTAATAAACACGGAACTACACTTAGTAATTCGTTTCTATATTCCACTCTTTCCTTGAATGGCCTCTAATCTGGCTTAATCAGATTAAGAAAGTGACTAGACAAAAGCAAAAGTGATTCTCCCCAACTCAAGTGAATCTCTTGCCTAATTAGCAGAAACTAACGAGATACTGACCAACTAGGGCCTTTGCTCCCGTTATACACCACTAATAAACAGAAACAAAATCTCGGGTAGCAAAGATGTGCGTCGTAATATCGTGGAGTATGAGGGTCGTCAACCCCATGAAAGGACGGTTACTGTACCCCGACTTCCAGAATTATCGCCGACCATAGATGCATATCCTAAACCTGTACCTATAGTTCTCGGGCAAAAAAAGGAGGAGCATAGAAGGGATAGGAGTGCATAATTAACAGAGGCTAACCAGATACTGACCAATTAAGGCCTTTGCTCCCGTTATATACTGTTAATAAACTAAAACGAACTCCGATCGTACATAGATGGGTGAGGCAGCGGCTTACCCCAATCAAATCCGGTCCAACAGTGGCGACTTCCTCAAGCCAAGAGTGTCTTTGGTACCAAACGCTTTGCCCCGTCCAACTCACCAATCCCAGAAGGACCATTGTTGGAACGCGTAAGCAGCCTAAACACCCGCGGTCGGATATAAAAATACCCAACTAGATATAATAAATATATCAAGTGCGGTGTGGCATACTTCGCCGGGTGCTAACCGCGGTAACCCCACCTAACGGACAACCAAGATGAGCCAACTTTACCCCAAACATAGATGCACAACCAGACCACAGTTTCTAGTTCTCGAGCGAGAGGATAGATGGTAAAGGATCGCGAGGGAAATGATGAGATTACTTAATATGGGGGAGAAACCTGAATTGACATTAGAACCTAAATTTTAAAACAAAATGAGACCATACGAAGACTACAACGAGAACGAGAAATGATTATGCAGATTAAAATAACTTAAAATCGTCTCAACACCAACTGATATTAATGAGAAATATATAAAAAATTGCAACTAAACGAGTATTTGTCAGTTTGAATTTTGTAAAAGCAAGTTGAAAAATTAGTTAACGCCAAATAGGTTAGGTTAAGTAATTTAAAAAGAAAATCGTGAAAGACTTGCATTTGAAAATATGGAAATATAATTAATAAGCAGGTAATTGGGTGTTTAGAAAAACTTGCTTAATTTAGATACTTAATATTTCAAAAAATTATAATTTTATTTCAACAATTTAAAGAGAGGCAAGAATGAGGAGAATAGAATTCTATTTCATAAAATTACGTCTTTGAAAAATATCGAGAATTACGCGTATGATATTATTTGTTATGTTATGAAATTACATGATAAGAAATAAATTGTCAGAGATGTATGTAAATTTCACACAGTGTTTTACTAAAATATCGTATATATTGAAAATTCGCCATTTCGAAACCTGCCTAGAATCACAACTTATGTGAAATAATTACGCATTTTTATGAATACCTGTAAGAGCACAATTCTTCTAGGTATGATCGATCACACTTTGTACATTAACCATCTGCAGTTTTTGCATCCTATTTAGATACCTATTGTAAATACACACACAAACACGTACACACACCCTATCAATTTACTAATCTAAAAGATATTCCATTTGTTAAGTAAACTTCGGCCTGAATTCTGTGGAAAAAGGAAAAACAGATAAACTACGATAAAACTGTGGCGTAAATTATGATAATTTTTATTTTCTTGTAGTTTACTCCACGTAGAACAAATAATTATTATGTTTTAGTGCTCAGTATATATTTCATTTTAATCAAATACAGTCGAACTTCGATAACTTGAATTTTTGATAACTCGAAACAAATTGGTTGGCGTTAGCGTCAAGAGTGAGAATTATGTGTAATTTTTACTTGATAACTCGAACTTCTATTACTTGAATATCTTGATAACTCGAACAGAATATTTGGCGCCACCTTCGATAAGTCGAATTTTTTGGGAAGCGTTGAGTGTTTTGCGTTCGTATTTAAAAACAAATGAACATACAACCGATTCTCTGTACAATGGTTTAAATAACATTGAACCCTTAACCATAATATGTCCCCTCCCCCGCCCATGCCTTATTGTTACACCGATTAAGAAATTGTAGCTTTTATTTAGGTTTCTTTGCGGTCACCAGCAAACTAATTTATTGTTTAATTATTAAACTGCCCTGCTAAGAGTAGACAACACAAGAATGCATTGGTTCAGAAATTTGTTTACAAACCCTAAATTCTCGGTAATTAATTAGTCATGGACATCAAACTTTTTGAATCCGGGGTATTAATTATTTTCAACGTAAAATATTTCTAATAATTCAATAGTATATGTTTCAGACGGGAAATTTCAGAAAAAGGCTAGATATGAGGCTATAAACTTTTTTGGTATTTTTTAAGCAAACTTAAAATGAAATAAGTTAGATTTACCTTAAAATAAGTAGTCATGAATGATAAATTTAAATAAAGTCAGCGAAATATTCGGTTATGCCGAATATTCATTAAAATGGCCGAATATTACGATTGCCGAATAGTTAACCGTTAACCAAATATTCGTTTCACCTCTGTAAAATAATACATACGTATTATGTATTTTATTTAATAACTCGAAGTCTTGATAACTCGAACTTTTTTCTGGCAAGTCATGGTTCGAGTTATCGAAGTTCGACTGTATTATGTTACAGTTTCTCAAACTGGTTGAAAATAAATATATTTGTGGGCAATTTACTAGGTTGGAAGTGATCATGCAGAAAAGGAAAATCTGATGGACAAACATGGATTAGGAGTTGTGAACAGAGAAAAGTTTGTTGATTTTTCTAAGACAAATGGCCTAGTTAATAGTTAATTGGCGGTATATTTTTCAAACACAAGGAAGTTTTTAAGAGTTTCCTTCACACGTGTTCGTCACCTGATGAACACTATAAGAACTAAATTGACCTCATAATGATCGAAGAAAAATGGATAAATTCGTTACGGGATGTAAGAGCGATAAGAGATGCCGACATAGCCTTCAACCACCACCTCGTAAAAGCAAAAATAATAACGAGAGACGAGATAACAAAATAGAATAACAAAAACATACCAGCAAGATCTAAATTTAACCTCGCAAAACTAAACAATATCGAAGAGGACAAAAAAATATATATTCTGTATAGGAGTATTCGATCACCTTAGAAATCCTCCCGTAGAGAATGTATGGCAAGTGTATAAAACGGCAATTAACAAGAGAGACCATAAAGCTCGTGTTACAATAAACACAATCGAAGGAAGGCAAAAATAAAAAATAAAATTATTAAACACGAGGTACAAAAATGATGAAAGAATTACAGTAAAATTATTGGAACAAAAATAAGAGGTACCTTAAAGACAAACGAACAAACATGGAAAATTTAATGGAGGAAGCAGAAGAAGCTGCTCACAACAAAGATATGAAAATCCTATATAAGATAACTAAACAAACAAATCCAGATCAAGACTTAAAGGGGGAAATTACGAAGTATACAAAACAGACGGAGAAGTAATGGAAATATACTGACAAAATATTTTACAGAGATCTACAAAGTAAAAGAAAACAAGGAAGAAATAAATAACAATATGGTAACCCAACAACTTGACATAAGTAAGAAAAGCTCGCAGCAAAGGGCGAAATAGAAGAAACGCCTAAACAAATAAAAAATTTAAAAACACTACGCATAGACGAAATAGGAATCGAATTGCTAAAAATAGATAAGGAGAGCACAATAGAAATATTGTACATACTAGTAAACAAGGCTTAATCCGCAGAATGGATCCCAGATGATCGGACACAGGGCATACTAATAAAGATACCAGAGAAGGGCGACCTAACTTGATGCGAAAACTTTAGACCCATAATACTTCCATCAACAGCAAGTAAAAATTATGACCACATTAATTTTGAAGAGAATGAAATCTGCCATAGCCATCAAGCTAAGGGATTTATGGAAAGGCGTTCGTGCATAGATCTGTAGTCTGTAACCAAGGGTAATAGAACAAATAATAGAAAAGGGACAAGACAAATGTGTTAACTGTAACAAGGCATTCGACTCAGTTTCAAGAAATGTAAAAAATACTGAAGTAATATGGTCTACCTGACAAATACATAAGAACACTCAAACTAATGTGTGACAACTTCTCCGCAAGAGTCGAACATTCAATGAAACTATCACAGGAAATTTATATAAAAAGTTGCATTCTGTCCCAATACCTTTCTTTATTATTATCGACAGGTCGGGTCGTGGAGAAACTTGCGTTCCCACAGTTGAATACTTTATAAAGAAAATTAACCAAAAATTTTATCGTAACATACATCAGCATAGTGGCGCAGTGTTTTACAATGTTGGCAACAAATCATTGCATATCAAACTTAACTACCTGACCTTTTAAATAGTGATAGTAAGCAGTGCTAAAAGACAAGGTCTAAGAGACCCATTAGCGATTTAGACGTCAAAGTATCATCGAGTTCTGCCATGAAATAGCATAAGTAGGTACTGAACTGGCGTAACCTACATTAAATATACAAAAGGGTCGTGCGAAATACAGAGGATAACAAATCCCAAATAAATTGGGGCATTTTCAGCAAACTGGATGACTTGGAGAGTTTGCAAATGATATGTGCTTGCCCACACCGAATAAAAAGCTAATGTAAGGAAAGTTAAACAAGTTAAAACCTAGAAGCAAAAAAGGTTGGCTTAACAATAAATGGGAACAAGACAAGAATTCTCTCAAATGCAAATAAAGAAGAACCAACGATAACACTCGGGGACTTAGACATAAAGAAAGTGGACTATTTAGGTAATTCGATAGATACCAACGGCGGCGCATAAAAAATATAACCAGAAGAATAGCCTTAGCACAAACAACATTTGATATGCTAAACAAAACATAGAGATCAAAAAGCATTCTGATCAAAACAAAACTCCGTCTATGCAATACAACCATTAGAAGTTTGCTACTTTATGGGGCAGAAACATGGGTTAGAAACAAATAAAACATTAAGAAACTTCAAACCTTCGTTAATAAATGCCTTAGATACATACATCGAATAAATTTGCCCGAATAAATATCAAGTCGACATCTGTAGGAAATTTCAAATGAGGAAAAGATCGAAACCACAATTAGAAGAAAAAAATGCGACAGGATAGAACATACACTTAGAGAACCATATAAGATAGCAAAACAAGCATTAGAATTTAACGCACAAGGAAAGCGAAGAATGGGTAGACCGAAAGATACCTGCCGAAAGACCTACAATTACAAAATCTATCACGGAGCAAAGCCAAATGCATAGCACAGGACATGGAAAAATGGAAGAAATTTGTTCAGAAATGAGCAATAGAAACGAACTCAACCCATGGTGGGCAGGACTAGCAACTCTGCCATCCACTTTGCTTTTGAAACGCCCCCTCTGGTGCCATTTGCTTCTTAAGGAACTACAGGAGTAAGAAGAAGAAGTAGGGAACTTATAAGGTCTTGGTTAAGACAGTTACTTCTCATTCATTCGCCCCACTTCTAATAAAACTAATGAATAAAAATGTGTTCTTACCTGATACCTATGTTGAAATGTTCTCAATCCGCAGTCTTTTGTTGGTCCAGGGCCATCCACGGTGATCGATATTCTCCTTCTTTCATCTGTTCCAATGTCACAATCCCCATCATCCTCGTTCCTCAAATATCCTCTTGCTGTTTGAGACACGGCTTGGTTCTCAGCCCATTATAAATTTGTTCGTATTTGCAGGTTTATATCAATGCTGTAACAGTTACGGTATATACAATCATGAACTGCATTATTGATGAACTTTAGTTCATTCTTTTCAATGCATGAAATCCAAATGTTAAAGACCAAATATGTAGTAAGATTTTTTTCAATTCTTTCACATTAATTAAAAACGAAGTTTAAATTTCCAAAATTAGAAGAATTTAGATTATTAGGAACTTACGAATCACCCCAGTAATAAAAATATTCACTTAACTTTCTACTAAATTCAGAATATTGTTACAGGTAAATCCGTCTCCATCATTGGTACATTTCCTACGTTACATAATTTATTAGAATGACATGTTAAACAATGAATGATACTAAAAACAGCCCACCATATGTATCTTATGAAACCTCTTATCAAATATTCCAATTTTTGTCTGCGACTGGTATTTCGGATAAGTAGGTACAAGAGACCTGCTGATACGCAACTAATAACTAATTATGGAAAAAAATCACCGAAAATGCTTAACTAGAAAAAATAGTTTTTTAAAATATTTCGAGGCGGTTTTTGGTTTATTATTCTAAATTTACCCATTTTTTATGTTTCATAAATAAAGAATTTATTACCTATTATAATCCAATAAATCCTACCATCTTTATTTGCACAAACTATTAAAATTCAATAAATAGTCTTCGATGAATTGTGTATATTAAACTAATGAATATACTCAAATAAAAATATGAAGCTGGGGTACTTCCTTGGGACTAATTATATAACGCTAATGATACTAATAAAAGTAAAATCAGGAAATAACAAATAATTCAATAAAATAATATAAGTGACAAAAAGTGTCAAGTGGGGAGAATAAAATGACTTACAACTTACAATAAAAGGCTTATAATTTTTAAAGGAAAACAGGGAGTCCTAAATAAAATGCTATTAAACAATAAAACTTGCATAATTTAATAACCCTTACCATTTCGATGCACTCAAATGTCACTATAATTTAACGATAATTTATAAATTTACTTTGACGATGTTGCACTGAGTTCTGCACATTTCAACGTTCAATATTAAAAGAGCGAGAATGTTACAAATTATCAGAAAGCCAGTTTTGTGAAAGGTTTGAACTCGTTTTGGGCAGAGATGATAACGAATAAATATTTGTTAAACGGCCTTGTATTCATGTTTTATCAAAAAGTTGCATGTCCTCTACGTTGAAAAAATGTTTCCTTGTATTTAAAATTGCATTTTACTGTTTTATAATTCAAAATGTTTCAGTTTCAGAATGTAATTTGTGTTCGCCAAACCTGAATTTTGATTTAAAATACTTTGAAATTTCCCAATTTATTTATTTATAACGTAACACAAATTTTTAAGTTTGCTGAAATATTTCTAATGTATTCCTTAACAAAAACCAACAAAATACCAATGATGAAAGGATCTACGTCCTAATTAAGGATGTTTTTGAATTATTTCCAAAATTTAAATTTAAAAAATGTAGAAAAATATTTCGTCACCTTAATGCAGAACTAGCTTAAGTCCGAAAACCCATATTTTACAGGAGAAGTTTTTTTTAAATAGTTTTCTACGTAATGTTTTTTTTTACTCGAACTTCTAGTATGTGTGTCTTCTTCTTGTCCCGCACGTTATGTTGTTGCATAAACTTTGTTACATTAGATTAAACAAAAAATAATAGACATAGGCTTATTTTCTTAACATGAAGTATTCTAAGTCCAATGATTCGGACATCATAACGTATCGACTAGGAAGATATTCTAAGTCCACAATCTTAAAAATAAAATAATATAGCGTTAACTAATACTAAATTAGTTTATTAAAAAATGTATTATGAACAAACAAACAATATAATATACATTATTATCGATATTTATTCAAACCAGATACAAGCTGCGATAGCTTATGTCCACGATGTAATTAACGTTTATAATCCTATGTCCACTTGCACTATCCTAAGTCCAAAAACGGACACTGCAGTTATATCCCAAGTCAACTTAGAATAGTTCTGCATTTAGTTTAAAAGTAAGAAGGAACTTAGGATGTTTGTGTAATTGCAGTTGCAGAGTATATTGTTAATATTGAGACATAGACTACTTCTGCATCAAATGCAGCACATTTCAATACACAACATAGGCTAGAAAACTGATTTTTGAAAAAAATTGACATAGGCTAGCTCTGCATTAAGGTGACGATTTGTAGGTCTGTGACGAGAACGGATATTTTTTAATTTTTATATTTTACCTTCCATTTAGTATAATATTTTAGTCGCCCTATTAATTAACAACATTTTAGTTCATTTTGACCATGTTTTAACAAAAACATTATAACTTTCTTTATTTAGGATAAAAAATTTGAACATTTTTTCGAAATAACCACTTCAGCATTTGAATTGAACATTTGAACATGGAGATAGGTTTTTTAAATTTGAAATCGATAAACCTTGCAAAGTTTTTAAAAAGGAGGAACATTATTGTTTCAATTTTTGTAGGATTTGTTATTCGATTTTTGAAAGTGAAAACTGGAACTTAGAAATTAATTGTTTACCTCGTTCTTTAATTTCAAAAATCCTTCTCTTGGAAATGTGATTTAAATAAAATTTTTGAAATTAGTTTTTGCAGGATTCTCAAATTCAGCCTTGCCCTTTTTCATACTCATATACCCTGCGATGCATTATTCCAGATATCTTCCTTGGTGACCCTTGTTTGCCCTTGGACTTAGCTTGACATTTTAGAAAAATTGCAGAATTTTTATTTGCCACCTTAGAAAATAAGAACTGATTAAGATTTCCGATTTCAGTTTTAAAATCTTTAAGGTAGAAACTTTAGAAAGCCCTTTTTTAAGCTAAGCAAAAAACCCTAACATTTTGAAATACTAAATTAAAGATATAAACATCAGATTTTTGATTTATTCAAAACGTAAAGTTTTAAAACTTCAAGTTATGGATATGTCCGAAACCGTTGGCTTATTTGATTCTAAAAATTTAAGTAGGCACTTAAATTTCTAATATAAAATTTGATATTTTTGTTGCCCAATTTTAAAATACTTAGCCGTAATACTGTGTCATTTAGAATAATTAGAATTTTATTGAACGTTTACGCTATTATTTCAGCTTCAAATAGTTCCTTTCAAATTTTCAAAATAGTGAATTTAGTCTCAAAACGTGAATTTTTAGAATTAATTCTAGGACTAAGTTTAATGCCAAGAACCCCCTCACTAATAAGTGAATAGATTTTAGAAGGTGCAAAGCCAAAGAATAAAAGCAAAGGGGAGGCCTTTGCCCTATATATAGGGATTTCTACAAGCTAATAATAACAATAATAACATTGTCACGGACTGTGCCTCTAATTTATCAAGATGTTTTCAGTTAAAAAAAGTAATATGTAGTAAAATTTATTTTAGAACGGAAATGAATTTACAGTATTTCCATTTCCATACTACGACTTTTCTACATTCTACTACTGCCGAACTTACGTAATTTGTGATAACATCATGTACCTACTTTCTTTTTTACCAATAAACATCAGGATTCTTTAATTAAATTGTGTTTTCTACAACAACAAAAAAAGTAACGATCAATATTTTTAGTGTAATGTGTTCTATAGGAAATAAAAGGGAGTTTTTGAAAAAATGGTTAATGGTTAGGATTTATTTAAGTTTTTATTTGTTGACGTAATGTTTAAAATACGTTTTACCTTCAATAAACAAAAATATGTATCCGACTGCCGACTTAATAAGGGACCAGGTTCGTTCTGCAGAGCTTATAGGTCAAAATTTTAACTCACATGTTCTAAGATTCTTTGACAGATCGCTTACTTAGATAGAGCCATTTTGAAGCAATCTACCTCTGATTGTATCGTTTAATCGAGAATTAATAGATCAACGTTATTTCTGAATTTGTAAGTTGGGTTGCCTATTCAAATTGTTAAGGGGCGCGTCTTATGTGAATCACCCTGTGTAGTCTTGGTTAAGACGCCAACTTCTCATTAATTCACACAATTCTTAATTATAAACGATAATTAATAAAACTGTGCACTTACCTTGCGCCCAGCTTGAAAATGTTGGCACTGCAGCAGTCCTTTATTTAAGCAATCCCATCCACGGTGAAAATGTATTCTCCTGGTTCTGTCGTTCCCAATGTTTCAGTACCATCATTTTCGTTTCTCAAATACCCTCCTTGGTGTTTGACACATGGCCTGGTCCACAACTGCTCACGATTTTTTTCAAGTAGTTACAGGTCTGCACCAATGCTATAATAATAAACATACATCAACTAATGAACTTATAACAAATTAACGTTAATTAGTTCCTTTCCCATGTGAAAGCCCATGAAGACTTTCACAAAAAGAACACTACATTAATTACAAGTAGCCCAAAGATACATGGAACGAGCAATATTAAACATCACACTGAAAGATAGGAAGCCAATACACTGGATTAGACAAGAAACAAAAATTGAAGACATTGGACAGGCAGTAATGAAAATGAAGTTATGACGTGACGGACACAGCAAGAATAGACCCAACAAGGTGGGCGTGAATCACAACAGAGTGGAAAACATGGGGAAAAAAGCAAAGCCTGGGATGCCCTCTTATCAGATGGTACGATGACATAAGAAAGATAGGTGGGAAAAGATGGATGGAAACGGCACGAGAAATAAATGGAAAGAAATAGAGGAGGCATATGTCCACATGCGGACCGAATGAATAAAATCCAAATTTTAAAGATACAATTACTAAGAACTTTCGACATTAATTCGTATTAATTAAAAATAGAAATTACATCTTCAAAATTATAGAAATTTTTAATTATTGTTTGTTAAAATTAGATTGGGTTGACAATAACATTTTTCAATTTATGAATCACCCCAGTCATAAATTTATTCACTACGTTTGTACAGAAGTTGAGAATCTTGTGTTGAAAAGACATTTACATCTGCGAAGGTGTTGCAAAATAAATAATAATTTTTAAAAATCAGTGTCCGCAAAAGTTGTCTCAACTAAGAACAACAACGGGATTATCTACTACCAAACTGTAGTCAAATGATTAACTGAAAATGTTTAATAAAAAAATACTAGCTCTTAAGAATACTTATCTTAGGACGTTGTCTGTCTTATAACTGTATAAATGCGTATTTTTTTCTTTCTCCTATAATAAATTTGAAAAATATTATTAAATAGTAACAACTTGCACAATTTAATAAAGCTTACCATTTAAATGTACTCAAACATCACTGCAATTTAAATTAAAACCGTCAAATTATTTTTAAACAATTCACAAGTTTTGTTTGGTGACGTTGCGTTCATATACAGGGTGCCCGTTTTTCGACCTCAAGCATGGGGATCTCGGTTATTATAACAGATGCGAGATCGGTTAAATTAGGGCAAAGTTGCGCATTTTTATGGTGATCAATTATCTAAAAGAAAATTTGATCTGTCATTTTTAGTTTTTGAATTATTGGAGAAAAATGGAAAATTGTGATTTTTGTTTTAATTTTTTTAAACGAAAACCAATAAAACTAGACATTTTTCTAAGACATTGTGAAGGCACTTTTTTACAAGGAATCTGAATCTGGCATCGTGTTTTCCAAGGCATCCTAGATGCAAGAGTTACAACACTTAATTTTTTTTTCTTATGGGCGCCATATTTGATTTTTGCATTTTCGAATAGAGCTCTTTTTTCTGATTACGACTATGTATCACATGATATGGTCAAGCTTTACATTTTGATTAGAATTTAAGAAAAATGTTTTTGCGAAGAATGCTTTGGAAACAACAACATCTACTTTTGTCTAATAAACAAATTTTTAACAATTCAATTAAATTTCACTATTCGGTTGCATTATTTTTAATTTTGTTCCAATTTAAATACAAAAATTCTGCCTTATTCTGTTCTTAATTTAAAACTTAATTTTGTAGGTAAATTGAGAAGAAATGTGAACGTGCAACTAAGAAATTTAATTGAATTGTCAAAAATTTGTTTGTTAGACAAAAGTAGATGTTGTTGTTTCCAAAGCATTCTTCGCAAAAACATTTTTCTTAAATTCTAATCAAAATGTAAAGCTTGGCCATATCATGTGATACATAGTTGTAATCAGAAAAAAGAGCTCTATTCGAAAATGCAAAACTCAAATATGGCGCCCATAAGAAAAAAAAAATTAAGTGTTGTAACTCTTGCATCTAGGATGCCTTGGAAAACACGATGCCAGATTCAGATTCCTTGTAAAAAAGTGCCTTCACAATGTCTTAGTTAAAAATGTCTAGTTTTATTGGTTTTCGTTTAAAAAAATTAAAACAAAAATCACAATTTTCCATTTTTCTCCAATAATTCAAAAACTAAAAATGACAGATCAAATTTTCTTTCAGATAATTGATCACCATAAAAATGCGCAACTTTGCCCTAATTTAACCGATCTCGCATCTGTTATAATAACCGAGATCCCCATGCTTGAGGTCGAAAAACGGGCACCCTGTATAAACGTTGAAAACAAATTTGGTATTGAATTTTAAACGAATAACGTTTTAGCAACTTCAGAATTACAAGTTAGGTCTTTTAATTAAACGTGTTAATTTTTAGAATACAAACTGCGTTCATCATATTTAAATTTAAATTAAAATCGTTTATGATTTTCAAAACACAAACGTAAGGTAAGGTAAGCTATTGATCAACGCCCCACGAGAGAGCATGGCCGGCAACATGGAAGGTTAAGGTTTCCAAAGTTGCTTTTCATACCTCAGTTGTTTCGCACGGTATATTTACGGGCTGGTGTGGTAAACACCACGCCTTCCTGTGTTTCGGTGAATTGGCAAGCCACTCGCCGAGCATCCGACTAGGAAACCGTCCGCCTGTCACTCCGGCGAAAAAACGTCAACGTAACAAATTTTTAAGTTTGCCAAAACATCTCCATAAATTGTAACATATTTCTTAATTTGTTTAAAACGAAAATCTAATTCAGAAAAAACTTCGTCCCGATCAAAACTGTTTTTGAAATATTCTCGAAAGATTATTTTTAGTTACATAGTATTTAATTCCAAAATTGATTAAGTTAAATTAATTCGAAAAGATATTAAATTACAAAATGTCGAAACTGCGGCTCTGTTGTTTTACAACAACAGCAAAATATTTCAGCTCTCATAATTCCGAAAAAACTTTTTAAATATTAATCTGTAAATGAAAGATAAAATTTAAGGCTAAAACAATATTCAAACACTAACCTCTAAAAATTAATTAAATAAATTTAAAATTTAAAAAAAATAGTGAAGAGCAGAATCAATAACTGGAATGCAGTAAACAATAATAATTTAAAATATTTCTTATATTTCATATTTCTCAATAAAATTCTTAAAATAATTTATTCAGTTTGAAGTGCATTTTATAAATTGAGATGAATAGTACAAATTACAGCAATGGAGCAATCACTCCATCTTTTAGAATTAAAATTTTTGTACATAGTTTGTCACGACGCGACGCAAGCAATAAATTATAAATACAACCAAATCTAACTTTCAATTTGACTTTAGATTAAAAATGTTCATATCGCATATTTAAATTTAAAGTGAGCAAAAGATGTGCGATTTTAACGTTTCTAAACCAACAGGAACTGAGAAATAAATGCCATTTTTGCCTAATATTTATGATTATTAAACTTAGAATGCTTGTGAATAACTTTCAAAATTAATTGCACAACCAAATGAACTGTTATCAAAGCTGAAATAATTTACTACATTAACAAAAACATGGTGTTTTAAGCGAAGCATTTGTAAACAAAAAATATCAAAAGAAGCCCAACAAATGTTTTGTTAGTTACGTAAACACTTTGATATTCAATAAAATAGTACTCAATAAACTCAAACTCAAATTTGTATAAAATGTAAAAATATTTCAGTTAATTCTGCTTTAATTCACAGAGATTACCTCTTCCTTCTTATATTCTCAAAAATGGCTTTACAAAGCAAATATGGAGCTTTGTAAGTAGAAGTATAAACTATTTCTTTGATATTAAATATCAAACAATAGCTGGTTAGGTAATTTTATAAATTCTTACCTACGTAGACGCCCAAGCAACAACAATAATCACTGTTTATGTCAAAACTTTAAAACGTTATTTTTAAAAATAATTAACAGTATTTAATTTGATGTCATTACTTTAACACTGCAACTTGTGCTCTGCACCTTTAATTGAAAAATTAAAGGGCAGAGGGGCGACAGTGGTGGGCCAACTGGTGCTCAAGTATGCGAGGCCAAGCTGATAACACGCAGATGCTAAGTTTTAGCAGAAACTTACCTTTCCTTAGAATAAAATTTGTTATTAAATTTAAAAGGACCAAAGTTTTGATACTTTAAATAAAATTTAAACACATTTGCATTTCGTTAAAGGTACAGCAATAAATTAATGTAAAAATATACAGTGTCCACTTCTAATTTCCAATTTTGAAAAAATCACTCCAAATTTCCCAAAAAATCGTGAACATTAGGTATTTAGTTACAGAATGACTACAACGGTGGTCCAACAATAGCAAAATTTCTATTCTGATGATGTCTTGACCCTTAGCAATCTTTTAGATTTAGCTGCATATTATTTATTATTTATTATGAAGAAACAAACAGGCAAAGCCTAATTACATGTTTCTTATAAACATAAAACATGGATATTGCTCTTATCTCTAATTACAAGCTAAACTAAAACTAGACAAGAAAAATAAAGGAAGTGGGCCGTATTCTCACCTCATGTTTAAAGTTGTCTCTAACTAAAGTCGTGTTTAGCGTAAACATAAAACGATATAGCTTTATATAATTTTATATGTGTATAAGAGAGATACACGATGTTGCCATGGTAATTAAACATGACGTTAAATTTAAATATGAGATCAGAATACGGGCCATTGTAATTAATCATGTTGTACATGGCGGTACCATTATTAATTATTCTTAATATTATAATTTGCTAGTTAATTTCTAATTTTTAAGAAACTGGTGGCGAAAAACCCTACGCTTGGCCGACCCAAGTTTTCACGGCACGAGCCGTCACTGTTTGTTTTCAATGCCTTTTAAAGCGGACGGTGAATTCCTCGTTATTTGTGCCTTTATGTTAGTAGTATCGGTACTTTGGCTTCAGTAAAAAGTTCGTATGCGCCATCTGTGCGATCAAGTAAAAACTATTTTGACAACTATTTAAAATTTTAAATGTCATGAAGAGACAAAAACATTAAAATTTTTAGAAATTTCACAAGAATGAATACACACAGACCAATTTTCGCTCTAATCAAAGCTACAAGAACGTGGGTAAAACAAGACATAGGTAAAGTTTTCAATATGATGAGGTAACATAACCTATCAGTTTGTTTTGATACAGGTTGTAAGGAAGTAAAAGGTATACTAACATTAAATAAATCCATTGGACTTGCTGGAAATGTTAATTTTAAACATTCCTACTCAAAATCTATACCACCGTCCTTACAATACTCTGTTCAAAATGGAACAGGTAAACTTTTTCCCGAAAGGCTCCAAAATGCGATAGCTGTACAAGCTAATACTAATACAGTGCCTTCTGTTAATATGCTGGGTGATACGTGTAACTCTTGGACTGTGTTTTATGATCGTAACAGTGATAATTCCGACTCCATTCCAAGTTGGTATAATTCCAAAGAAGAATTTAAGTGTGTAAATTATACTAAAAAATACCATAAATATCAAAGAAGTCTTTTATATAGCACACAAAAAATGGATTATGTCGATATTTTCAATAATGGAAGTTCACAGATGTTTCACACTCTTAATAGAATTGGAACGAATGCCTCTATGCATCGTTTTGAAAGTACCAAAGCATCATCAAATGATAATCCAACTGGGTTATCTCGTAAAGATAAGCTTAAACGTGCTGTGGCTGAGTATGGTAGTACCGTTGTTATATTTCACGTTGGAATTTCATTAGTGTCCTTAGGAGCTTGCTACTTATTCGTTACAAGGTTTGTACTAAATACTAAAATTTTAAATAAAAATTAATGAGTAGAATTTTTAGTGGGATAGATATGGGCAAATTTCTTATGCCACTAGGTATTAATAATACGGTAGTATCAAATACAGGAACATTTGTAACAGCATACGCTATTCACAAAGTATTCGCACCGGTTCGAATTAGCATCACTCTTGCCTCTACTCCATTCATAGTGAGGTATTTGCGAAATATTGGATTCCTCAAGCCCCCTAAATCTAAGACATAAATACGTTTTATCAAGTATTGTTATTTCAATATATTTTTTGTGAAGATGTTGATGAAATTATATAATTTTAAAATAGATAAGCCTGATTGTAATTTTAAGAATATACATTAAACTGTGCAATTATTGTAAGGGATATGGGTTAAAAAAAGGTAGTTAATCTTTACTCAAGATGAACAGAAAAAATATAATTGTTTAGATTTTATTAATATGTATTATTGTTTATTTGTTTTTCAGTTAGAAATCTTTTATAACGTCCGATACATAATTTTTATTGTATTAATAAGTTTTGTCAGTGTCTGCTTTATTTTGTAGCCATTCAGTGAATCCAATTATAATAAATATCACAGCAATCACCATGTGATAAATACCATAGGCCAAATGCTGGTCTCTGGGTTCCAAAGCCCATCCGATATCGCCCGTAACTAAAGTAAGAGTTATCAAAGTCTGCAATGTTAAAGCTATCAAAGTATTTAAACCAAATACTAAACCGTAGCTGTCCTCTAAGATGTGTTTAGCTACTTCCGATGCAGCTATAGTAATAACAAAGAAATACAATCCGCCGTACACAATGTAACATGCATAACTGACTAAAATATATTCAGTTTGAGAACTTATCAACAAAAGTGCTCCTGATAAAATAGAACAAATCGATAGAACTAATTCACCGACACGTTTCCAATCGATTTTTAAGAAACCGATAGACAGCGCACCTAAACATCCAACTAAAGTCAAAATAGCTTCCACTGTTCCGTTATGAACACTTACATCGTCATCTTTGTATATTACAGACCATAAAGGTTGCATGTATGTTTGAATTTGAATAAAACCACAAGTTGCCATGGCCCACCAAATTGACCATTTTACAACGTATGCTTTTGAAAAGGATTCGATAAAATGGGTTTTCATTAATTGAAATGCACTCCGATATTTTCCTGTTGATGTTATTTGTTTTTCAGGATCTTGATGAAAATATATACTTCGTTTAACGGATGGTAGGGATAAACTCCATATCACTGCAGCAATCATTGCTAAAAATAGAAGGGTTTTAACCATGTTCAGAGTGGATTTTAGATTAAAACACAATGAATAAATTATCTGACTAAAACCTCCATAGGAATGATTACATCTTAAATCTAAGTGTTTTAATAACAATTAGGTTGAGAGCATTAATGGAAGTTTTTCAGTACTGTTTTTTTGAATGAATTATTTTAGGCTTTTAAATAGGCATCTTTTAAAATAACAATAGTCATTTAAAATGTTTATAAATAAATGAGAACTTCTTGGAATGATAACGTTAAAAAAAACATTCATTGTCTTTATAAATTTATATAACAATATACTTTTTAAATTTAGATTTTTATCACACAAGTACTTCTAGGAAAAGTTCTAAGAGTAGCACTTGCCAATATTTTTATTAATATAAGATACAAAACCAAAACAAGCAGAAAAAAGAATAAAATTGTGGAACATAAGAATGCTATTAATGCCTGAAAGAATGATAAAGTAGCAAGAGAACTCGCAAGGTATAAAATAAAGGGTAGTAATAAACGTTCGGTAATTTAATGCATTTTGCAGACTAAAAAAGTACTAAATGCTCGATAAAAATATAAAAATTGCTGGATATAATATTAGAAAATGCCTTGTATTGTTTTAAAAATCGCAATATAAAGTATATAATTTGCACACTAAATGATGATCGCTATTTTAATCAAATGTGCACTATAAAAAATAAAAATGTTCGATAACTCAAGTTCACTATTAAATCCAAGGCCAGCTAAATTAAATATACTTTATTTAGCTAAGACACCATTTAGAAAGGACGATGGCGCCATTCGAGGTGAACTATACATTTTTCCCTTTAAAATATATAGTTCACCACAAATGGCGCCATCATCCTTTCTAAATTGCGTCTTGGCTAAATAAAGTGGGTAGTATTTAGTTTAGCTGGCCTTGATTACTAGTAGTTCACTACATAACCTCAAAAAGATAGGTGGGCGTGTGTGCGTGCTAACTTAAGGCGTGTTTATTACAACCATTTATTGTTTTAAAACTTAATTATGAGTGACAGTGAGATCCCTCAATACAGTTCGCCAGAGGATAGTGGGAGTGATGTATTATAGACGCATGAGCCAAAGAAAAGAAGGAAACAGGTAGATAAGAAGTGGAAAAAAAAGAAGGTTGTCACGTGGTTTTGCAATTCTGTGTTACTTTTTGAATTTTGCGTCTCGTGCTTTGTTATTTTACTTTTGCTACAGTTTAAATGCATTTCAGTTTATAGGGCATCAAGGTTCCGCAACTCAGTGCGTTTTCCTTGCAGTTCTACGAAAAGTCACTCCAATATTTTGTCGTTGTAGAAGTTTTCCTTTGTTAAAAATCCCAAGGTGACATAATTCACGTGTATTTTGTTTTATTGAATGCAGCTCCTCGCGATACGGTTCGGGGAATCCCCTGCACGCCGGGCTATGTCAGCTGACCTGTTTTAACGTTGTTCGAGTCTTCTACAGCTCCCCTCGTTAGTACGTCACAACTTCTCGATCATGTCGGACGTCTTTTAAGATAATTGTACAAGTTTATCGTCTCCTACTTCGGTACTTAAATCACCGGAAAGGCCTCTATACCGGTAATTCTCGTGGAGAATAACATTTACGACTTGGCCCGATTCTACAGCAGAGTGCCATATACGGGATGTGTAAAAACTCGCGTACAAGCTCGCCGTAACTTTATTGCTTGGACAATAATAAGGCGAAATTCTTATAGCGGAAAAGCCACCAGATGCTGCCTCAACTCGTGCGAAGACTTCAAAGTTCAAAAATGGCAATGCGAAAAGGAAGCCGTTTTTGCAAAATTCTGTTACTTTATGCATAGATTGAGTAATAACGGCAACAATTTATTATCGTTTATCATTTAAAAGTACAAAAAAGAAATAATAGTTTTCATAATTTCATAATTTCAAAATGTGTTTGGTAAGTACAAGCAAACGCATTTTGGAGAATTCTGTGAACCTTACCTATATTGTCAGAATTTATTATGTTAATATATATTTTTCCCAGGAATTTTCTTATGTTTGTTGAAGATTAATTTTTTAGAGAGCATTGTGATATTTTTATTGAACTTCGCTTATTTTACTGGTTATGCCAATTTTATAACGAGCATTCAGTATATTTATCGAACGTTTATTATTTCTCAAGAGAACATTTATTATTTCTCGATACGTTTGAATTTTGTACTGAGCGTTCAATATATTTATCGAACTTGCATTATTTTTATCGAATATTTATTATTTTTATCGAATATTTAGTTTCTAATCATGCATTTAGATAAATTAACAGGAAAATGTAATCTGCTGTCGGAATTTAATATCGAGCATTTAATTTGTTCCCTAAAATAAATGTAGCATCAATACTAGATGGAAAGACCAAGGAGAAATAAAAAAAGAAGAATTTACAGTATTATTATAGAGGACAAGAGCAAAGAAGGCGAAATGGAGTCGCCTTTATAGTACTGAGAGAAATAAAAGACAAAATAATACAGTTTAAACCAAAAAGTGGAGAACTAGCATATCTGAGAAAATTAGGAATAAACTAGCCAACATATCGATTATAAACGTAAAAGGTGGAACGCACCAAAAGTTGTCACACAGAATACAGTACAAAAAATATATTTTATTGATTCAATTCTCTCTTCCTTGTTTTTCTGATAGCTTATCGATTAGACGAAGTACCGAAATCGTGAGAGTTATCCTCTGATTTGCCAAATACAAACTCGCGGACTTTGCGTCCTTGGGGGCGAAGTTCCGGACGTTCCCGCGCATTTGGTGGGTTGCAGTCCTTGGGTACAAATGGAACGTCGTTGGTGTTGCACCACTCTTGGGAGTCTTTCTCAGAGTGGCACAGCCGTGGTCCGTGGTTCCTTACGAAAGGCAGCAAGCGCTTTTCCAAATAGTAGTTAATAGTGCAAGTTGTCACGCAAAATGTGCTCAAGTTCGACAGCTTTTTTTGTTTGAATTTCTCCTGAACCTATCCCTTCCCGTTTCCGTGTAAACATCTTGATTTGAAAGCTGTTTAAAGTCAGCCTTGACATAAGTTTCATCGTCCATTATCAAACTCGAGTAAATTTTGCGCGCTGTTGCTTTGGCCGTGGTATTCTGCTTATCAGCACGATAAGGAGCTATAACAACCTTGGATGATGACAATGCGGCCCTACTTTTTTATTAACATCACGGATGGGGAGGTTCGGATTTTTCTTGAAAGCTCTTCCGATTGAGTTATCGTTTTAGTTCCGATTTCCCTCTGATCCTTCCTTCCTGGCGGTTGTCATTCTGTCCTTGAAGTTTTTCAAAACCTTCGTCACGGTAGATTGTGGTAAATGGAGCAATTTTGCTAAGTTACGGTGTGAAAAATATGGATTTTCCGTATGCGCGTGCAAAATTTTAGTAGGCTGCTGTTCTTGCTTGTTTGCCAAAAATGGGCGATTATAATGTCCAGGTGGAACAGAAGAAATGCTTTAGCGACGTAGCAGGGAAGTTGAAACTGCGTGAGAAAACAAATGATAATGGAACTAGGCTATGCGGCAATAACGAATATGGTAATAAATAACCCAAAATTCAAACATAAGGAAACATGGATCATATCAGAGACGAGCAGAGGTAACCAAATCGATCATGTGCTTATAACAAAAGAAAGAGCAATTACAGTAGTAAAGAATGTACGATCATACAGAGGAGCGAATGCAAACTCTGACTAGGTACTAGGTACTTTTTAATAGTCACAACAATAAAGCAGAGATAAACAGTGGAAAGAAAAGCTAATTTTAGAAAAGCTAAATGTTGAAAGTCAAAAGAACAAATATATACAAGAGGTGAACAGGGAAATGCAAGAAAAATCAAGGAAAACAAACGAATGGGCATAACAGCGGCCGCAAAATAGAAAATTGGATAAAATAAAACGAAAATAAAAGAGGATTGATTCAATTAAGAATGTAGAGAAAACGTAAGGCAAAAATGGAAGACAAGATTGAAATGGATACAAACGTAGAAAACGTACCAAAATATAAGACAAACGAAAAGAATAAATAGAATTAGGATAAGGAAAATAAAAAATAAATCATGTAACACAGAGCTTGCTAGAGCAAAAATTACAGAAATATGGCAAGAGCATTTCTCACAAGTATTAAATGAAGAAGAGAAGAGAAATAATGGAAATAGTGAGGTTAACCAAAGACAGTGAATCAGTAGGTAATAAATAAAATAAGAAGAATGACAGCAGCGGAAATCGACAGTATAAACGGCGAAATGATAAAGTGTGAAGGCGAAAAGCTATGGAAGAGAATATATGAAATGATAAGGGTTGTGAATGCTGGACTTTCGGAATACCAGAAAGAAAACACCTCGAAGCTCTAGAATTATGGTGCTACAGGAGAATTCTTAAGATCAGCTGGATGAAAAGAGTAACGAATGATGAAGTCCTCGGGCGAATAGGAGAGGAAAGAAAAATTATCACTTACAATACCACGAGTGATCAAAGAATCGTCGATTATTTTTTTGCTGTAACATCACGAATGTTCCTTGTGCTTGCATATGAATATCACGAGTGCGCAGCACGAGTGGTATTCGCAATCAAGGAACATGAGTGATTTTACAGCAAAAATAATCTACAATTTTTTTACCACGAATGGTATTTGTATTTGAGGGACTATTCAACGAAAAAAAAATCATTTCCATCGAATCATTTTTCATAAATTAGTCCACATTCAAGTTTGTTTACATTAAAATCGTACGACACTAATTAACGACCAATAGAAACGTAATATTGAGCATGGTTACTACGGCAACGTTCAAATTTCTTGGAAATTTTTTGTTGGTCCCTAGACCAACCTAGGTGAAATTAACAAGTGGAAATTTTTATGTCAAATGTGACAGCTGACGTACACGTTGCTATGGTTACGTTTCTAAAATTTAAATATGTACTGAATTATTATTGCTTTTAGTGGCGATGTCGATACGATTTTCTTACCGAATCTACACTCGAGCATTAATTCATGTCCGGGAAATTTTTAGTAGTGCATTTCAACAACGTAAGCGGCCCTCGCGTTCCGCTAGGGCCGATTAATACTTTGTTGAAATGCCGACCTAAAAATTTCCGGAAAGAATAAAATTACAAAAATAATAATTTACTTGGCTAATAATATTAATAATAATAATAAAAAGTAATATCGATGTTTATACATAAAAGCAATAAACAACAACACAGAAGATTTTTATTTGTTATAACTTTCCACAACTATCTTTTAGGTGTCTTACCAGCAACGGAAATGTAGTTAAGTTGTTTATAATCCATCGCTCCTGTTTCTACTAATGTTTGTGATAAAACATTAGAAAAACAACGACCTGCCAAAATTGCTGCTCTTGTATGCGAAGTTACTTGTGCATAATATTCTTTCGGTACTTTAGCATAAATATAAGTGTAGTAAGCCACCTCGGCTGCCATAAATGTTCCATAAACCACCTGAAAAGAGCTATGTTAATAGTAATGCTTTTTTATATTTTTGTAACTCCTTAATTATATATTTAGAATAAAAGTTATATTACTATTTTCGGACATATTTTGAAGGTAACTAAATTTAACGTTGCTATGGACTGGTTCCAGGAATTAACATTCGAGATTTTTTTTTATACTAATGTTTTGCCTTATAAATCATTGTTCAGATTAGACAATATTCAAGTGTCAATTCATCACTTGCCACTCATAATTTAATACATAAAACAAGTACAAAGTTTAAAAAGTTTGTGTCACACTGAACAATTTTATAAATGATTACATTATTATTTATTATTATTATTAGCCAATACAAATCCCTATATAGGGCGAAGGCCCCCCTCTTTTCTCTTATTCTTTGCACTTTTTCAAATCTACTCACTTATTAGTGAGGGGGTTTTGGTCTACTCTCGCTTAGTGATCGGTCCTCGTGGGTGAGAGATACCGCGTTAACGGAGCAATCGGGCCACCCATTAAAGTACTGGCCAGAGGCAATGAAGCTTAACTTTCCTGATCGTACTGCACTGTGGTACCTATCTACCGCAAGTCGGGGCCTTAATGATTATATTAACCACAATAAATTGCAGCCACCCTTGGAATTAATCGCTAGCTAGCAGATACTTAACAAACTGAGTTAACCGACTGCCTGTGGACATTTTTATATGTGTGAAAATATCAAAATCCTTCATCTTTTTTGAAACGTAAATACAGTGCTGTACACTTCTGCAACCTATATAACGGTCCACTGTTGGACATAGGTCTCGCTCAGTCGTTTCTATTTCTCTCTATCTTGTAGTTTTCCGTTCCAATCCTTTCCTGCTGTCTGGAAATATCATCTGACTATCTCGTCTTGGGTCTGCCCACAATTCTTCTGTCTGTACGTGGTCGCAAATCCATAATCTTTCTATACTAAATTCAAAATCGGGCTGCAGTGTATCAAAACAAACGTATGCATAGATCACGCCCCTTGACCAATAAAAACAGAAGGCTGCAGCCCTTGACCAATAAAAACGTAAGATTACAGGTAAACGTGTGTGTTTCACGTAGAAATTAAGACACGATTGTCCGATGATATTTCCAGGATAGCAGGAAAGGACTGGAAAAGGAAGACACAAGATAGATAGAGATGAAAGCAACTGGAAGATACCTACGTCCAACAGTGGACCGATATATAGATAGGAAAAGAAAAAAAAATTAGAGCAAAGATACATACTTGGGAGCAAAAGCGAGATATAATGATGAGCAAGAATAAGTTGAAAAGAAAAAAATAATTATTGATAATGATCTAACAATGAAGAAAATCACAATAAAAAATAAAATAAAAAAAATAGCGAAAGGGGAAGAAAGAACAGGGGACAAGATCAAAATAGGATCCCAAAAGATAATAATAAATGGCAAATGGTAGGAATGGGAAAAGAAAAAGAAGGATCTGAAGTTAAAAGACGACAATCAAATAAAAATGTCAAAACAACTAACAGATAAAGATCAGGAAGAGAAAATGTTAACAGAACTAGTGTTTGTCTGTGAAAAAGTCGAACTAAGACCAAATCCATGGCAATTCCACCTGCGACGTCTGTATATCAACAGCTTCGTTGTCGGTCCCAAACCCAGACAAAGAGTAGGGTTCCTAGGTTAGGTTAGCTACCTGCCATAGGGTACAAAACTATCCAGCTCATAGAACAAAGGATAAGCATTGGAACTGGACAGATATTACGATGAAAACTTCGGCTAAGAAAAGGTCAACAAGATGGAAATGTAAAATAGCCAACAAGACATTACTAGACAGGGAAAGAAATACCAACATAAGACAAGACCGTAAAGTGGATCCAATATCGGAATGGATAATATCACGTCGACAAGAATAATCACATAAATAGAATGCACGAAGAAAGGATTGTAAAGACAGTGAGAGACAATAAACCAAGAGTGGAAAGACAAGTAGGAACTTACGGATGGAGATGGACAAAAAAAGTGTTGGAGTGATCATGGACCGAAAAGAGAAGTAGAGGAAGACCCGAAGACCACCCACTCGATGGACAGACGATGTAAGAGGATCCCTGGCAACTGGATGGGGAAAGCACAGGGTAGAAATGAGTGACGACTACTACGGGAGGTCTACGCCCAGCAGTGGACAAGAAAGGCTGAATGATGATGATGAATGCTTGGTCACCTTCGCACTTCTGTTGGGTCTTCTCGTTTTGATTTTTTTGAGACGTATAGGATGGCGTAGAAACTCGCGATTTTAGAATTTCCTTGCAATCGTGTATTGTTCTTCCATCTTCGTCTTTCAATTTAAGTATTTTACTTCTTTCGCTTGCTATTTTATATTAAAAAGTTTTCTTCCTCTATTATTTTCTATCGTTTCTTTTATTTGACTTGGATTATATCTCCTTATATCCTAACGTATTCGTTTTCTAATTAATTTCTTAAACTCCACATGTGCCATTTGCGAAGTATATGATAAACCTTAATTGATATTATTTAGATCACGCGGTTGTTGTGAAATTTAAAAATATATTTTTTTATGACCTTCCGGAAAGTAGGCTTTTATACTTTCAAGACAGTATGTAAGTTCTACTTTATAACAGTAGTGCGGTAATAGAAACTCAGTGCGTAAGATAAATGTTTAATGTTTTGTGCATTATTGGCTTCGTTGCTATAGTAAACAGTTAAAAAAAAATACAACAACGGTACCTAGCTTGATTTCACAGGTGAAATGTATATTTAAATAATATGGATAATTTTTCTCTTCATATTTTTTTCTTGTAATCGTAAAAGACAGTATGTAACTATGTAGCTTCTGTAACCTGTTTTACCTTTCGGTGTCGAGGTTGGTGCGTTAACGTATTAAGCTCTACGGGTGCAATGCACCTGTTTGATATTGGAAAAAAGTTATCGAAGATATACAAAGAAAGCCCAGACCTTTTTTAAATGTATTATTTTTTATTCTATCCAAATAGAATGTCATTCCAGCCAGAACATAAAAAGTGAACGATGCAAAAATAAACAGATCTAAAAATAGATATCCTCTATAATAAACTACCTATAGGTACACACCAAATTTAGATAGGCTTGTCTCTTGTTATCTGTAATCTCAAGTACTCGTTCAGGAAGAGAGATCCTTTTCATTTACATATCTAATCATAAAAGTTAGAATTGATGACATAACATACGATTTATTGATAAACGATTTCATGTAAATTTATTGTGTAAAATCACTTTAAATTCAAATGAATAATTTTGCACAATTATTTTTAAATATCTTCTGAACTTTCGTCGTGATGAGTTTGATATTTTATAGGAGTATATTTTTTGGGTATTTTATAGTCGTAATTGAAGTTCGTTTGACTGAAGCTTATATATTTGCTGGGGTGAGTCATAAATTTGTAACATATTTAACAATTTGGCAATTTCTATTTTGTCAGTATTAAGCTGACGAAGCATGGTGTTTTGGAATACTTTTGATATGTATAACTTATTAATGACTGTTCAGGACCTTTTGGGTTGGTGTTGACTTTCTTAAATTTCCGAATCAATCTCATGTAATTGACTAGCTAAGGATATCATCACTTTCCAACGAAAAAACGTTATGTAGGCCATACCCCAACTAAAAATTCACTAATTACGCAACTTTGGATAAAACCAATTTTCAAAACAGAAATTACACACTTCTTAAGAAACCAAAGTTTTGAAGCTTTCTACGGCATCTTCGTGAGTTGTAAATCGCACACCACGCCCTTCAGTCGGGGAAATAAAAAGTAATCAGAGGGTGTCAGGTTAGGACTGTATGGCGGGTGATTTAGCAATTTTAGCCCGGAAGCCTCTAAACTAAACACTTGAAGCATTGTCGTGGTGCAGAATAATCTCACCTCTTGAACGCCGTAAATGAGCTTTTTGAATAACGTCTGGCAGGCATACTGTTGTTTACCATTCTACAGTAACCGTACGTTTATTTTCAAGCACGGCAATTGTGATAGATCCTGATTTTGAGAAGAAGCAAGCTATCATTTTCTTACCAACACTTTGCGATTGCTTTACTTTAACTGGATTAGGATCTGTTGGAAACATCCATTGTGCAGATTGCCGCTTCGATTCAGGTTCAAATACGTACAGACAGCTTTCGTCACTAGTTATGATGTTGTACATTGCTTTAGACCAGTCTTCATCATAGCTCTTAAGAGCTTACTTACACCATTCCACACGCTGTGTTTTTGCGCATGTGTTAAACTGTGTGGTATTCACTAACAACAAATTTTCCTTACACCCAAATGATTATGTAAAATCTTGTTTATTGTAGTCATGCCAATGCCCAAGGTGCTCCTCATAATTCCATACGTTACTCGATTGTCCTCTTGAATCGTTTTTCGCACGGCGTTTATGTAACTGTTGAAGTTGGCCTTCCTTCGCGAAAATCGTCGCTGAGTGAATCCCTTTCAAATTTAAATTTGTTATATCAGCTGTAAACAGTCCTCCGCGAAGGTGCTTGGTCACCAAATGCAGCACGAAGTCGTGCAATGCATTCTTTCAGAGATGGAGACATTTTAAAATTATAGTAAATCATGACTCTAAAATTTTCTCTCGTTAAATTCATTTTTGCTGCACAACACTTACTTTAAAATTATCTTGTAAAATAACTGTTGCAATAATTATCAAAACCAAATCTGAACTGTGAAACTACAAAACAGTAAACATTTGTTTCATGACACGCTTGATTTCCTTGATGCACTTGATCTATTTTTGTTTACACAAATTATGGGTGCTACCCTCGTATACGCGTGACTAACTAATTAACAATCCAACACCTCGTATACTTACTATTTTTTCCACGTAGTTCAGTCTTTTGTTTTCTCCTTCCGGCCATGTTCTTCCATTATTCGTAGATCGTTTTTAACATCGTTTATCCATGTTGGTTTTGGCCTTCCCTACCATTTTTTATTATCTGGACTCTACTCTGTTATTGTTTTTAATGCTTGTATTTCGTTGCTTCTCCGGATGTGTCCTAACCATCCTAATCTATAGGAATTGATAAATTTTACAATGTTTTTGTTTTCGAGTTCTTGGTAAATTTCAAAGTTCATTTTTGGGATCCTGATGTCTCCTACTTTTGTTGGTCCCAGTATTCGTCTCAATATTTTTCTTTCTACTACTTTAAGTTGTTCTTCTCTGCTCCGTAGACTATGGCCGGTCGTATTAGGCTTTTGTAAATTTTTATTTTAGTGTCCTTACTTATTAATTTATTTGTCAAAAGATTCTTGTTACCTAGTAAACTCTAAATCCCATCTGAATTCTGTTGTTTCTTTCATCGCCGATATCATTTCTGTTATTTATTAAGGTGCCTAAATAGCTGAACTCATGGACTTCTTCAAACTTATATTCTGCGATATTTATTCCCTTGTGAATTTGGGTTTGCGTTCCTGGACATGGCATGAACTTAGTTTTTTCTTGGTTTATCTGCAGGCCCATTCTTTTTGCACTTTGATCAAGTTTTTCAAGTGATTTTACTATTTCTTTATAGCTTCTGGCAATCAATGCTACATTGTGCTGATTTAGCCGTACTTTTGTCTCTTTTATTATTCTCTCGATGACCATATTAAATAGTGCTGTCGATAGTCTACTGTCTTACACCTTTGTTGACTTCTAGTATTTCTGTTAATTCATATGGCGTTTTTCCAGTGTTATTTCAATTAGATTAATCAATTTCGGTAGGTAGTATTCCAAATGCGAACAGCGCAGCGTTTCAAACAGTTTAAATCTACCTATGCTATACAAAGCTTTTTTGAAGTCTATGAACATCACATGTAGTTCAATATTATGCTCATAGCTCTTCACTATTAGGTAGGTATCTAATAATATTCATCGTAGATCGATTTGGTCTAAACCCGTATTGGTAGTCGTCTGCTACTTCTTCAGTAAATGTTTCGAGTTTTGAGCCTTCTGTATATAATCGTTGAGAGAATTTCATATAATTATGGTACTTATTAATGTAATTCATTTGTAATTTTAGCACTCGTTCTTACTTCATTTTTTATGGATGGGCTGAATTAGGTATTCCTATTCTCCAGTCTGATGTCATTTGTTTTCTTCATTCCAGATTTTTACCATTAGTTGGTATGAGTAATTCTTTCCCTCCCTGTTTAATTAGTTTATTTTGTATACAATCTGACGATTGCTCTTTCTGTAACTTAGTTATTATACCTTCTAATTTATCCATAAGCACGAAATATTGGAAAGCCACGACTCAATCTTTGTATATCATTATATGAGATATAAGACTTACAAATGTCACCAATGGCTCCAAGTAACTTTCCAAGAAAAACGTAATTTGCAACACAAAATTAATATTGATAGTTGAGGCTCCGTGCTTGTTTAGGCCCTCAGTAATTATTTGAGGTGAGCAGTTTGTCTCAAAACTGAGTGTTTTAATTATGTACAGCCATAACTGAGACTGTATGTTTTCAAATAGTTGAGATCCAAATATATCAATTAAAAACTGTAAGTGAAGTAACGATTTACCCCAAATGAGCATACTCCAAACTATTACTCCAGCTAATACCAATACAACAATTAAAAGCTTGTATCGGCATAAATCCGTAAATACGAAAACTATCGCCAAATGTGCTAAATAAGCGTATGTTCCTAGAGGATATACTTCTTGTAATATCTGCTCTTCCACCATGGTCCAGTTAAATATTCATTAAAAAATTAATACAGATAGTACATAATTTTAGGGTACGTTCATATTGTTTAGCCTCTATAGTGGCTGGAGATGCAAACGTTTTAATCTCGGCCATGATTTTGATGGTATAAATTTCTAGTATTCATTAGGAAAGGTCAAACGAATTGAACAGTTAATAAGTACACATAAATTAAAAAATATATATTTACCTCTAAAATTTGTAAGTGAAGTAACGTTTTACCCCAAATAAGCATGCTCCATACTGTTACTCCAGCTAGTGCCAATACAACAATTAACGGCTTGTATCGACATAAATCCGTAAACAAAAAAACTATCACCAATAGTGCTAAATAAGCGTAAATTCCGACAGGGTAAACTTCTTGTATTACCTCCTCTTCTGCCATACCCCACCATGGTCCAGTTAAATATTCATAAATAAATGGTTCAGATGGTCGAATTTCCTTGATAAACCCGAAAACACAAAGTAATATTGAAATCTTGAGCCACTCATCCATAATATACGGTAACCGTTATACAGCAGTTGTTATACGGGCACTAAATTGAATAGTGCCCTGATAAATTAAACAATTTATATTATAACAGAATATAAAAAAACAATCTTTAGTTATCACATGTGCCTGTCAACATTCTAATCTACAGTTATCTATCATTAATCTTTTCATAGTAAGTTAGTATTTAAAAAATTATCAATGGAAACAATACAGTTTAAATTTTAGATGATGAGCTAATTAGAAAACTTATTCTACGAGTATTTTTGGGTTTCCCAAAAAATATACCATAAAGAGGGAACATTTTATTAATCATTGTTTAAAATAGTTTACTCTTGGTAAAAGTATTTACATTCTTTAAAAGTGTAAATTGTACTTACAGTCAGTCTTTTTATTTTTTTGGACTATTTGCACCGAAGTTATTTAAAATAATGTGATTTAAATAAACTACCAAGACAGTACAATAGCAACCACTGAAAAAGAATAATTTTCCTGTATCAAATCAAGCTTAAACCTTAAAGAAAGTGCAAATTAGTTCTAAGGGTCATTTGCTTAAAATTCAAAATAAAAATTAAACTAATTATAATTTATTTTGAAGGCAGGGTGGCCCAGTAATAGAGCATCAGGCTAACGTTGCGTTAGTCCTTGGTTCAAATCTCCCGCATCGAGTCCTAGTGACCATTCGTCGTTGGGCACCAAATTAACAGATAAGATCCCATATCACCCTTCACTTTTTTTCTCTATAGCGTATAGCTGCTTTATTAACTATCCCTCGCCGTTCTTTTCTATTTTATTTTCAGTTTCCCTTCTCCAGTCCTTTATCTCCATTTTCCTTATATCCTCCATTACCTCATTCTACAATCTATTTTTTGGCCTTCCTCTCATTGCTCTGTTTTCCTTCGCGCCCGTAATGTTGTACCCCAAACATCGTATTCTTTGTGCCTTTATTGCTCTAACTGTATCTTCCCCTCCTGTTTCGTCTAATATTTCGTGGTACATTTTGGCTTTATGTTCGTTTTCTTCTGTCCCTGTGGACTAGGGTTGCCACCTGGCCGGTTTTCACCCGGTGTAACCGGTTTAAAAAGCTTTCTGCCGGTTGCCGGGCGAAGTATCTAAAAAGCCGGTTAATTTTCGTTTGAACCGTTTAAAACCATGTACTATTTGAGTCTAATTGCACAAAATAATTTGGTTATGGACATCTTTGTATAGTAGGTACATAAGATAGAGATAAAATATTCAACGTATGTCTAGCGCCAGCTCATGCGCATGCATACAATAATAAGGATTTAATTACATCCGCAAAGGCGAACCAAAAATATTCCTTTAAATTTAATTTGAAAATTTCTGTGAAAAGCCTGGGATTATATTTTTGTTTGTATACAGGGTGTCTCTAAAAGGTCTGTACAAAACGCTAGCACAAATTCCCGAGGCTAAAATATGATGATCTAGCCCAATTTACCTTAATTAGTCCAAAAGTTGATAGTTTCCGAAATACAGGGTGTCAAAGTTATTATTTTTTTAAACTTTTTTGCAAATATTTATCTCAATAATAGCATGATTTGCACGAAATTTGGTACTTCGGGAATAAGAATTTATTATATACCGGGTGTCAATTTTTTAATTTATATTTTCAGATATCAAAATGAAATTTGGTATATGTAATATACTCTTTAAACTGTATTATTTGATGTAGAACAGAAGTTTCTGTCACTTCCGGTTTCGCCGGAAATACCCTCAATTTTGTTATTTTAAATTGAACACCCTGCATATTTATACATTTTTGGAATCTGCATTTAATTCTACGTATCTTAATCAAGTTTGAAATATTTTGATGACAAAGTAAATACCTGCAGAAGAGTTTATTTATTAATCTAGGATTCCATGATCCGCGTAAACTGGAAATCTGGGTGCTCCGACACTCAAAACAAATTGTTTTAGAACAATTAATTAATTTATTTTATGCATTTCATTTGTTTCAATTCTTTTGAAACCCAGTGCCTAGATTTAAATGTCCCAACATACCGTTTTTCTGAATGGAAATTATGTATGTGTGTGTTATTCCGAATTAAATTTTCATATTAATCCCACTTTAGGTCATTCTAATACGGCAACGAAAATAGTTAAAGTTCGAAGGCAATTTGTCTCGAGTGTTGGGGCACCTTAACTTTCATTTTGTGTAAGATTAATTTTTACAAAAATTTACTTTGTCATCAAAATGTTTCGAACTTGGTACTATCATACGTAAAATTAAATGGAGATTCCAAAAATGTATAAATATACGGGGTGTTCCATTTAAAATAACAAAGTTGATGTTAATTTCGGCTAAACCGGAAGTAACAAAAACTTGTGTTCTGTGTCAAAAAATGCCATTTAAAGAGTGTATTACATATACCAAATTTCATTTTGATATCTTAAAAAATAAAAAGCATAGAGGTGCCCCAGGTTTCGTTGACACCCTGTATAGTTTGTATTTGTACTTAAAAAAATAAATAAAATTAATGAACTTTTGTGGCTTAAGGCTGATGACCGGTTTTGTTATATTTAAAAGGTGGCAACCCTACTGTGGACCTTAATATATTTCTCCGTATTCTTCTTTCCCATACTCTCAGTTGTTCTTCTTCCCTTTTAGTTAGGCATAATGTTTCGGCTGCATACATTACTACCGGCCTTATCAAACTTTTGTATATGTATTCTTGGTTAATGTTGTTAAATGTTTAAAGTTAGTAAAAATAAGTTAATTAAATTTAGTAGAATTTCTTAGGTACCAACGGGGTAGTGTATTTAATCAGCTACGCCACGTGAGGGTTTGCTATGAGAGGTTTTGTATTAAAATTCTGATTCAACTAACATAACATATATTGCCCGACTTTGATTAAGCTTCTCAAAACATTATTCAGGGTTAAAGTTAAAGATAAACACTTAAACAACTTTAGGTATAATTTCCAAATACATACAAACATCGAATTAAATTTCCATAGTAATCCCGCATTATTGGTATCAATGAAATCCTTGAAAAACGCTCGTTTTTAATATCCTAGTGCCATTTGAAAAAATAGAGTTATTAGTTATTCTCGAAAAAGCATTTTTGCCAACTTTAGGTCATTCTAATATTTCTAATACAGCAACTGAAATAGTTAAAGTCCTAAAACAAATTGTCTCGAGTGTTGGGGCACCTTGACTTTCATTTTGCGTAAGTCATGGCACTCTAGATTAATTTCTGCAAAAATTTACTTTGTCATCAAAATGTTTCGAACTTGATACTACCATACATAAAATTGAATGAAGATTCCAAAAATGTATAAATATACAGGATGTTCCATTTAAAATAACAAAGTTGATGTCAATTCCGGCGAAACCGGAAGTGACAGAAACTTGTTTCCGATGTCAACAAATGCCATTTAAAGAGTATATTACATATACCAAATTTCATTTTGATATCTTAAAAAATAAAAAATTTATGGGGGTGCCCCAGGTTTCGTTGACACCCGGTATAAGCCACGGCAGAAAAGACTTTTCTCAGCCTCGCAAGTGCTCGGCTGAGAAAAATGTCTTCTCTATCTTGGTTAAAGTGACCATACGTCCATCATTTCGACGGACAGTCCGTCATTTAGAAGCATTGTCCGTCATTAAAATTTGTCCGTAAAAAAGTTCGTCATTGGCATCTGTCTGGCAATTTGTCCGTCATTTTTAAATTTTTACATTTTCGATGAAAAGGATTTATAAAAACACGGACACGATAATAATAATAATTGTCTCCCAAACCGAACACTAATTTTCAAACGGTAAGTGTTATTGATTCATGGAAAAAACAAGTACTTTCTATAGGCTACAATCTCATACTCATAACGGCAAACTATGACTCGTCTGAGAAAAAAAGTTCAGTCTAAAGTTTCAATGAGAAAATAAGCTTGGAAGAAGTTTCTACGAGCTTTTCTTTGATGTAACAATTTTAAGTCACCGACTCGAACTGTTCGTTTGGCTCGGCATATGATTCATCACTTGTCCACATATGAGTCTGAGTATGAGCACGACTATGTGGGCACAGTTTAAGAGTCAACACTAAAATAATTTTTACCAAAATAAAAAATACGATTAAAATTTAACATTTTATTAATGTCTATCGACTATAAATTTAAACAAACAAACAAACAAACATAACAATTACGCTTGGACGGTAACATTTACAAAATATATTTAATAAAGTACACACCAACAAATTCATATTTTATACAAGATTTACATTCACTTACATGTAAGATATTAAAAATAATATAAAATATTAAGACTTAACTAACTTTTACATAAAAGCAATTATTACGTTAGTATAACATGCGCATCTATCACTTTTAACAAAAAATCAACAATTTAGCAATAAAAGAATACTTAACATGTGTAACTACGTACCTATATTAAAATATAATAAAATTCCAAATCGAAACACTTAAAAAATCACAACAAATCATAAATACAAGTGATTTTGTGCAATATCATGTGGGAACATGTTTAAACCATGTGCTAATTTTAAATATTATTGAATCTCAAGATTAAAATTGGTATATTTTCAATGGGTATATCTTAATGCTACTTTGAAATTAACAATTTGAGCATCTATGAATCTACCAAAAGTTTTTAGTAGTAAAGCCAATCACGATATAAAAATAATGACAATTGTGTCATTAAGTGGACAGTAATAAGAAGGGTTTTTAATGTTCTTACCCGTTTACATCAACAGTAATTAACGTTGAAGCTTGAGACCGTCGAATAAATAAATAAATGTTTTACAATTCCATTAAAATTTTGGTTACAGCTGACCCCTAGCTTCTTTTACCTTTCGGTATCAAGGCTGGTGCGCTAGCATATGTGGCTTTTAAGGATGCAATGCACAACCCCGTTCGTCTCTGTGAGTTATGTGGTTGGTGCGCCATTTAATACCAACATATGGCACCATGTGTATAGTGTAAATGAGTGTATGTGTAGGACTCTCTATTCGAAGGGGAGCGTCTTTAATTTGGTGCCCAACGACGATTGGTCCTCCAGACTGCAGCAAAATCCTACCCATCGCGAGATTTGAACCAACGACTAATATAACGCTAGCCTGACGCTCTACCACGCCACCCTGGCAAATACAGCTCACCCCTTATAAAGATAAAATGTGTACAATATGAAGCTGTGAGATTCATTTGTCAAACTGGTTACTTATATCGTGAACAGGCTTCATATACATGAGCAGTAGTTTTCTAAACTAGGGAGAAATTGGCAGTTTCTTAGGTAAGAATTATTATTGTATAACAAACGTATAAACAATCAGTGAGGTAGGTACTAATAATATTGAGTTACTTCTTTCATATGCTAATGTTATAGTTAGCCTGAGCTTTTCAAATTTACCTGCAAATACTATCTTATTTTCAATATAGATTCCACTATGTTCTAAGTGCAAATACATATCTACATTACCTAATTTTATTATTTTGCAACTTATTTTTTCTTTATGAAATACTTGTTTTACTTTTGCAATCATTCATTTCTGACCAATATAATGGTCTGTTTTAAAAATTGAAAAATGTTTTTTTAATCGTTTCGTAGCATTTACAGCAAATTTGTCCAAAAATTGAGTATATTACACATCATTCACCAGCAGCAATAGTCGCACATCTCAAAAATTCCAAACTATGTATCAATTTCTGTATCAAAATTTGAATATATAATGCACTCTCTTACTACAAGACTGGCACAAAGTTAGTTAATATAAATTTCCGAAGATAGGTCGCTGAAATTTTACGAATTTCAGTATGCCTTTGACATTGCTAAGGGTAGTCTCTGAATGAAAAAGAACAAGAGGCTGACGAAAAAGGACAAACAAGAGCAGGTGTACGAGCTATATTAAGAACCATCAATAATAAATATAATAAAACAGGCAAGACTGTGATGGCTGGGACATTTAGAAAGAATGACAGATCAAAGAATCCCCAAAATAGTTTCCAGAAAAACCCTAGAAGGAAAAAATAGTAGCAGACGACCCCAGAAGGAGTGGTTGCAAGATGTAAAATAAGATTTAAAGGAATTGAAAGTGGAGAACTGGGAAGTAGTAGCAAAGCAAAAAACCGAGTGGAAGAACTTTATTAATAAAGCTAGGGCCATATATGGCATGTAAAACGAGGGGGATAACGTTTATTCTTTGATAGAAAAGAACATCAAACGAACATTAAAATCTGGCCCTATTTACAATATGTGGCATTAGTGCAGATGACTACAAAAACTGCTAAACTGTTCAATGTGATAGAAATGTACCACTTTTACTGCCAGCGAACGATATGAATTACTGGTACAAAGGAACATGGATTACTGGCAACTTTATCTTACAAAATATACCCTGATTATTTTACAAGTCTACAAGCAGCACCATTCTTACCTTATTTTAACAATACTGTACAAAATCAAAAGTTTATTTACTACTAACAGCAACCAAATAAGCAGCAAAATATTGACCCTCATTTGTACTGCTCAGTTTTAATCTCTTAATACTTTTGTTTTTGTTACATTTTAAGGCAATCTATAATAGTTAGTTTTTTAATACTTGTATAATTTCCTTCGCTTATTAATTAATTATTAAGTAATTTTAGATCTAAGTATGATCGACAAGAAATTAATAAGTAATAACTTAAAAAAAAAATAGTTCACCAGATTATCAAAGAAAATTTGTTCTTCAAAAAGTTCTTGAAAATAATTTGTAAAGCGTTTACACATTTTTAAAGTGGAGATTGACTTTTGACCAGCTTTGTAATGTATTGCTCACCACAAGCATTTGCACAATTAAGGTTCAAGCTCTGTTTTTCTTATTTGCCGGATCGGTTTGTGCTAAGATTTGAACCGTAAGTCTCCCGTCCCGACTTACTTACAATACAATAAGCAAAGAGATTCATGAAAAACCTGATAGCTGAATGGAGCACCTGCGACTACATCAAGCGGCTCGGCTTACTCTTTGATAACCTATACTGACAAATGCTCGTGCATATTAAAAAACTTCCATTACAAAGCCAGCTTCTTTTATGAATAAAAAATAATGTTCCATTTTAAACGTTTCACTTTCGTACACTGTTTTAGAAAATATAAGTGGGAACTCAGACAGTTCAACCGCGTCGATCATCCATAACCGTCCAAAACTTTAAACACTTGTAAGCATATGGTAAACATCATACTAAGCCAACCGATAGTCTTTAGCCGACCAGTTTGAAATTCCAGTCTGTTGGAAATATGGTAGATTTGGTTGGACGGGTCGATGATAAGTGAGGTTATGATATGTGTTAATTTCACACTCCGATGGTAATTTTGGAATATTTCTTTGTCACTCCGTAACTGAGGGCATAAAATAAAATATTCTCCGTGTTATGAAGTTTGAAATTCGGGTCTGTTGGAAATTTGATCAGTCTGATTGAAGCGGTAGATGATAAGTGAGGTTAGGTATGTGCAAGTTATTTTGTTGAAAATGTGTTCCTTTCAGACTTTGATAGTAATTTTGGAACCTTTCTTTGTTACCCTATAACTGAAGGCATAAAAAAATATTCTACCTGTTGTTCCTGCCTAGAACCTCTCTTTTTGATTCACTATCGTCACTCGTTTTGCAAAACAATTTCTTAATACAATCAAAACAAACATTTCCTACTATTTTGGTAAATTGAGATTATGTTTAAGCTTGAAAAACACGCGGCACTTGCGTGATGTTTTCATTACAAAAGCCCAATCAAAGCTGTGTGAAGTTAATATTGCAAAAACGGCTGGTAAAGAATACGGAAGCTCGTGGATGATAATGCACGGTGGTGGACAATCTGTTCTATCTGAGTTTTCCCTAACTGGTCAATAAAATAAATGCAGTTGATTAATTCACATCAACAAGTTTTAGTAATAGTAGTTTATTCTACAAGTAAAGTAAAGTGGTTGTTTACTAGCGAGTGGAAAATGTTTGATTCACGAGCGTTAGCGAGTGAATTAAAATTCCACGAGCTAGTAAACCACTTTACTTACGCGTTGAATACGCTATTTTTTTGTGTACTTAATGGAAAAGTTCGAAAATCAAATTTCTCGAGGTTATGTCTGTACTGGAGCAACGCCTTAAAACAACGCCCACATGCGCAGTGGGCGTGTTTGTGTTGCTGCGCACTTTACTTCACTAGTAAAGTAAAATGCCACTTTACTTTACTGTTTTCTACATAGTAAAATGGCCGTTTACCGTTGAGTACACCAAAAACTATACTTTATTGCCATTACTGTGACTTGAGGTATGCTGAATTATTACTTTTATGCAACTTCGGAATTAGCAACAACTACATAAAATATTTCTCGTCATGCTTTAAAAAATTAAGTAACAATTTTGTTCCATTTGGTACATAAAATATGTACACAATAATATCACTAGTAGGTTTTAGTAATATCAGCTTTACTTCTAAGCCACTCAATAAGTCCAATTATTATAAATACCACTGCAATTCCTATATGATAAATACCATAAGCTAAATGCTGATTTCGAGGTGATAATGCCCATCCAAGATCACCAGTAACTAAACAAAGTGTTACCACCGTTTGCAATATTAGAGCTACTAAAGTGTTTAAACCGAACACTAAACCGTAACTATCTTCTAAAATATGTTTAGCTACCTCGGACGTAGCTATTGTAATAACAAAATGGTATAATCCACCAAATACAATATAACACGCGTAACTTACAAGGATATAATTAGTTTGGGAACTTATGATCAAAAGTGCTCCGGCTAAAATAGAACAAAGTGATAATACCAATTCTCCTATTGGTTTCCAATTGGTTTTTAAGAAACCTATAGATAACGCACCGAGACATCCCACTAGAGTTAAAATGGCTTCTACAGTCCCGTTATGTAGACTTTCTTTATCGTCCATATGTATCTCCGACCAAAGGGGTTGCATGTACGATTGCACCTGAATAAAACCACAGGTTGCCATCGCCCACCAAATTGACCACTTTGCGACGTATATATTTGAAAATGATTCAATAAAATGAGCTTTCATAAGAATGAACGCACTCTGATACTTTGCTTTTGATGTTAACGCTTGTTTTTCAGGGTCACGATGGAAGTATATGCTTCTCTGGACTGATGGTAAAAATAAACTCCATATTGTTGCAGCAATCATTGCTGAAAGTAAAAAAATTAGTTTATTAGCATGCCTTTTTAAACATAATTAATTATAAGTAAATATGTTAATATAGTATATTCGCTACCACATTGGGACTGGAGTTTATGCATAGGGTACCGGAAACTCGCTAAAATAAATAAATATTAGACGTTACAGTATTAATATTAATAATGCCGTATATTCGGACGGATTTCATAGAAAAATCAGTCTCCGATTGTTAAAAACCGCACAATCGGATACTCTCGGTTGACCGGTGCTGTGCCCCATTTGCAAGACTGGTAATACGAATAAGCACATTTAAAAGCCCAGAATCATTCCATGTGCAACACCACATTAGTTTCGAAACCAGACCGCAGCTGCCAGTCTGAATCAACCTTTAACTGGGATTTAAAAAGAGATGCGACTACTACAGATGATTGATAAAATGAGGCTGTTTATTCCATATGTAGTCAGCATTCTAGTGTATACTCTATTTCACTATTTACAATGTTCAGGCTGGACTTGGCTCTTCCTCATTATGAAAAATTGACAACTTAATCTTTAAAAAATGTTATGAAACTTCATCTAATAGAAAGATACTAGGCTCTTATGCAATAGAAGCTTCGAAAAAGCTAAGAACAAGTCTGGCATCAAAGAATTTAAATCTAATGGGAAGATGATTTAAGAGATATTAGCAATTCCTAGGAGTAAACCGTTGTGGAATTACAGCGTACAACTGAATGGAATTCCTATGGGATTTCAGTGTACAAAATTTTGCTTACAATTTACGCAACTCTAATGACCAATATTCCAATTAAAGTCAAAATTTTAAAAACGAAAAAACTAAAAACAGGTTTTTGCTAATTTTTGTGTTAGTTTTATTGGAATACAAAACTGAAATATCGTTGCCTTTTTGAACGTGTCATTTTCTTTCATAAAGAATTTCAAATTTTTATGAATTTGTGTTTTCATTTTAAACTGTTAATAAAATCCGCTAGACTGCTAAGACAACACGTAATTTTAATTGAAACTAATGTAACCGTGTTATTTATAGAATAATAAAACAGAATACTATTTCACTGTAAGACATTATCTGCTAAATAATCACAATTAAAACACATTCAACAAACACAACAGTTAAGTTTGCAGTTTCAATGTCTACGAGGTAACTGACCGACTTCAGAAATATTTGTACATTCAGCTAACTGTTAACTTGCTTGCTAAAGAATATGAGAAATTTATATCCATTTCAAAAGTTCTGAATTGTAATAAATTCAAAATAAACTATAATTACTATGTTCTATGGCTCAGCAATCAGCGTAAATACATGATAAAATTGTTCAAAATTACTAGGCAAATTTATAGAATGTTTATACCTGCATAAGCTATGGTTTTGCGTTTTGTTTAATTCCTGGGTTAGTAAACAAATACTGATAAAAAGTAATGATTAGATTCGACATTTCTAATAAAAACAAGCGTTTGTTAACATTTACATACTATGTCCTTATCTGTGTCATATGCTATGAATATAAATATTTATGTAACATAGAACAACACAAAAAAATACACTGACAATAAATTATACAAAAAGTTTTCAAAAATTCTTACCAGAAAATGTAATATAATTAAGGCCTTTATAATCCATCCCGCCTGTCTCCAATAAAATTTGTGCCAACACACCTGACAAACAACGACCTGCCAAAATAGCTGCTCTTGTATGCGAAGTAACTTGCGGGAAATACTCTTTCGGTACCTTAGCGTAAATATAAGTGTAATAGGCCACTTCTGCTGCCATAAACGTTCCATAGGCGATCTGAAAAAAACTAAATTAGTATTTTTTAAAGGTATGTTGTGGCGAGTTTGATATTTTATATTTCTTAATTAGTATTTTAATACTGCTCATGTGGCTCATTTTGTTGTCCGCATCCAAATGAATATGAAACCAAGTAAGTTTAAACGCAAACAAAGGCATAAACGAAAAACATACCAAGTAAATGCACTCTTAGAAATGAATAACCAAGCCTTATCTTATAAATATCAAAAAACATGGGAGAGAACATACAAGCAAATCAAAGAAACATAGAAAGTAGAAGACAAATGGGCTCAAATTAAGAAAGCAGTACAAATGACTGTCAAAAAAACCCTACCCCACTAGATAAAAAAAAAAAAAAGACAAGCTGGTTTTGGTAAAACATTCAAAGAAGAGTTAAAAAACAGAGGACAGAAGAGGATGCTAAAGAATACAGGAAGCAATGAAAGAAAGCAAGAGAAATATGTAGATATGTAGAAGAAAGAAAAGGCAACACAAAGAAAAATAAATTAGTGAAATAGAACAGAGATATGCAAACTGAGAATTTCTACCACGATATAAAGAAAGCGACGCAGGGATATGTGGGTAGTGCAAGATTGTATAAAGATAAAGAAGGAAACCTAATTAGAAATGAAGAGCAAATAATGAAAAGATGGAAAGAATATTTTGAATATATAGAGGAAGTAGAAGATCAAAGAATTATCAAACGAATGAGCAAGTAAGCACACCGACAAAAGAAGAAGTGACTGAGTTAGTATTAAGACAAAAAAACAAAAAGTCTCCAGGGGAAAATGAAATATCTGCCGAGTTTACCAAACATGGTGGGGAGGAACTTCGCAATCATATTTATAACATCATTAAACAGGTGTGGGAAGAGTTAGTAATGCCTAATGGATGCCAACACACAAGAGGGGGACAAAACGGATTGCAAGAATTATAGGGGAATAGCGTTGCTAGGTACCATATATAAAGTAATGGCAACACTAATAAAACAAAAATTAGAAGTCTATGCTGAAAGGACACTGAGGAAAAACCGATCTGTAATTGATCAGATCTTTACGGTAGAATTAAAAAATAAACTAATTCACTTTGAATAGTTTTAATTAAATTTGTTAATGCAACACAAAATGTGCACCGTGCAAGAAAACATTTTTATTATTTTCGATCACAAATATTATAGAAGCAACAAATATAAATCGATTAATATTCAGTTAATACTTCCGTCTACTAGCATAACAGCATTACGCGAGAGCGGCACATTTTATTTTGCATGGGAAATTCAAAGCATACTAGATGTATTTCATTTTAAGACACTTTGCATACACATGTGGCATGTGAAGTAGAGGTGGAAATGAGAACTTGAAGCTGGCGTTCGAGCTTCAAGCAGGATTGACCAAAGAATTGTTGAACCGAATCGAACAGAACGTTTTCTTGAAATCGCTTATAAAGCTTGTTCCAAGCTCCAAACTTGGTAAAGTCTTGAAGCTCAATCGAAACTCGAAACTCAGTAAAACCGTGAAACTAAACTCAGTATATAATGCTTGAGGTTTAATTTGAGTTGAATTGAGTGGAGCTTAGCAAAGGCTCGAATTTGATAAAAGACTAAATAGTACTAAAAATTAAGTGGTTTGAAGTTTTGTGGAATTAAGCATTTTAAAAATAGCTTATAATTTATAAAGCTCAAAGCTCAGGAAAGGTTCAGAATAACAACTCGTTAAAAACTTGAAGCTCAATAACCAAGTATATTTTGCATTTTCTCAAAACCGAGCTTAGAAAAAAGTGGAAATTTCCACCTTAAGGGTTAAGACATTCATTTACATACAGCTTTTTATCTCATAAATGCTTCCTAGAACAACGGCTTTTATAAAAAAAAAATAAATAAATCGGTAAATACATCATTGGTTCATGCTTTGGTTGGAAAGAGATCGCTTCAAAGTTGAGAGGACCTGGCATATTAACACCTCTAGGATTTTGCTAATCTAAAAGTCAATTCGCATTTTTAAATTGAATAGATTTATAGAGCAACAAATTTACTACAATGAAATTGAGTATTATTTTTAATTATAAAATAATTAGATTGTTATATTTTCTTCGAGGTTAATTTACTTAGTTAACATATTGTTCCAAGATACTAAAGATTACAAGTAAAAAATATATAAAAAGTAACTTGAGCTGGTCACGTAGACAATGTATTATTCGTATCATATTGTTCGTATTGTTTCTTAATATCGTAGTATATAAACCGATGTTCGTAACAACAGGAAATCGTTATCATTAATTGAAAGTGCAATAATTTAACCTAATTGTTGCTATCCAAAACATAAGTTCAAAGTTTGATTTCTCAAGCTTCACGAAAACTTGTGCAATTTGTACATTTATAAATTTTTTTAAAATTTATTTTGATGCGTTTTGAAAATGGAATTAAAAAAAGATAAAACAATAGTGCAAAAAGGAAATGGACAATTACTAAGTTTAACTAAGTAGAAATTTATAGCACACGCCATAAAAAAAATAGGAATTATAAAGTCAACGTCTGCAGGAGCGAATTTTTAATCCTAAAATTCACAATTTGTATCTTAAAACCTCCATTAACACCTAATATTTAATTAGGAGATTTGAAAACCAAAACAAACATTAACATAATTAGCAGAATTTCATGACAATCTGCACATGTTTGTGTTTGTTGTACAAATAACATGAAGGTTTCTATTGTCACAATTTTTGTAATAAAATCCTAGTCATCCAATAAAATATATTTAAATATGGTTCAACCTTGCATATTTAATTTTGCAATACTATTTAAATACTTTTTTACATATAACACTCAACCTTATTTAAAGCACTGCAAAAAATTAGGCGATTTAAAATAAATCAGATATATAAATAGAATAAAGTACAGACTACATTTGCAAAGGTGTGTCACATGTTATCTGTAATTGCTAAATTTGAAGCTAGTCATTTAGGAACTGGAAACATTTTCCCATTGTCCATTCAATCAAAAAGCTAATTGGTAATTCTCAAGGTTACATTTTATCGTCTATAAAACATACCTATTAATCAAACCCGAAACTGATTCCATTCCATACTAGTTTTTTAGTTTAAAACGTGATTTACCAAACATAAATATTCATAAATTCGTCTACCTACGTTATTATTGTAATCCTGATGGCACGAGAGTTATGTATTCATTATGTGTTTGCAATAACAAAATGTAAAATAGTAAAATACTGAAATACTTTGCATTTTCAAAAAGTACTTAAGAGTATATCAATAATGTAAAATTTAAAAGTTTAATTTTACCTCCAAAATTTGTAATTCAAGTAACGTGGTACTCCAAATAAGCATGCTCCATACCACTACTCCCGCCAATGCCAATACAACAATTAAGGGTTTGTATCGACACAAATCGGTAATCAAAAAAACAACCACCAATTGTGCTAAATAAGCGTAAGTTCCGACAGGGTAAACTTCTTGTACTACGACTTCTTCTGTATTGTTCCACCATGGTCCGGTTAAATATTCATAAATAAATGGTTCAGATGGTCGAATTTCTTTGAGAAATCCAAAAACACAGAGAAATACCGAAATCCTAAGCCACTCGTTCATTGTCACCAAACAGTCTTTACAGCATCACAATAATATTCACACTAAATTAATACTACCTTGACATCTACTTATTTTGTGATAGAATTAAAGATGAAAACGACCTTTAATTATCACACGCGTCTCTTGTTTCGACATTTTAATCTATATTTATCAATCATCGAACATTCACGAGTTACTTAGCAGGTGACTGAAATGCAACTGACTTGTACTTGAAAGTGAGGTTATGTATTATAAATAAATGAACATAACCTACCATTCGTTTTAAAAATAAATATATTTCAAACCGAACGCATACATGGCTCCAAAAAAAGGTGCATCTGGTTCTAAACCTGCAAAAGGTGCCAAAAGTGAAGACTCCGGTGATAAAGGTACATCAACACAACTTAACCTTACTTTCGGTCCGTTTTAAAATTGTTACATTCAGGGGCTGCGAAAGAAAAAAAGGGTGGAACTGCTGTAAAAGTGCGACACATTTTATGCGAAAAACAAGGGAAGTGTCTTGAGGCATTGGAAAAATTAAAAGCGGGACAAAAATTTCCCGAAGTTGCAGCTGCATTCAGCGAAGACAAAGCACGACAAGGAGGTGACTTAGGATGGATGACAAGGGGTTCAATGGTAGGCCCTTTTCAAGATGCAGCATTTGCATTACCTATATCAACAGTTAATAGTCCTGTATACACCGATCCACCGATTAAAACGAAATTTGGGTATCATATTATAATGGTCGAAGGAAAGAAATGATTTATTTGTAATTATAATTTTTTAAGTGGTTTCATAATAAATATGCCAATTTTGTTGTTACGAATTTTCTTTTTCGGATGAGCCAACTATGGGCTACAAAAGTTAATCAAACTGATTTGCAGCTTAAGTTGTTGAGGCTGCTTGTGCATTCTTAAAAGCTTTCTTCGTTGCCCATGTTCTGATCTCTTTCATCGTAACCCTTTCTTAAACTTCATTTGTGGGTCTTCTTGTATCACTTTTTAGAAAACTTCAAGATCTTGTTTGACCTATTTATACTAAAACGATGTTGTTTTCTTACGCAAGTTGACTATGTGGATGATGCTGGTTAATCTTGATTCTTCCATCCCTTCTAGTTTTTATTTATAGAATATTTTCATGTACCTACCGTATGTGATTAAAATTACGACAGTTTTATAAAGCTGATATTTGAAACTGTGCTAATAAGAAGTGTTAATAACAACCAATTTAGTTCCATTTTAATACATAACAGTAAATTACAAACCTGCAAATTGTGTTAACTTAATATAGAGGTAAAACATTAAGTTATGTATGTTTATCTTCGAAATATCTCAGATGTGCTGCAAGGAACACGTTTTGCTAGAATGATGGGGGTTTAACAAAGTTCAGGATATCAAATCATTTAAAAAATATGGTTTTAATCCCTTTCGCCAATACCCATAGCCATAGATTAGGTATGAAATAATCAAGCATTTTAAGTTAATTCATTTTTTTTAACTGTCTGTATATTTGCAACCTGTTACATTTATTATAACAACATTGATATAATTACACTATGAATTCAATACCTAAGTCTAACTTGATGTTTTAGCACATTAAAACAACTTAGACCTTAACCTTCTATGTTGCAGGCCATACTCCCTTGCGGAGTGTAAGTGCCAATACTTTTAAATACTTGCTTTTATCAACCATTAAGAACTTGTTAAATTGCAAGTTCTCTTTCGTAACTGCTATTAGGGCCATGTCGTCTGCGAACATCAGTTCTGTCAGCTGTGTTTGTCTCAGTTGCCTAGGACTAAGTAAAAAAAAAAGTAAGAACTTGTATGTTCCAATTACTTTCTCCAATATACATAATGTAAGAAATCAAAAAAGTGATATCGTAAAGTAAACGTTTATTTCACAATAAAACAAACACAAATAAATTAGTTATTGAACATCGTTACATAACTTGTTCAGTCTACAATACTTATTCGAACCTAATAAATTATTTAAACAAATTAAACTCCTAAATTGGGGTTGTGATAACGGACGTATTTCAACAACGCGTCATTTTCTTCGCACACGAATGGTTTACGATGGTGACAAGCAACGTCGTGCCAGTTAATACCATCTTGGTAGAAGTTATTAAGAACAGCTAAACAGTTTTCGGTAGCTCCGCCTTGTTGAGCTTCACGATTGTCAGGTTGTGGTCTGCCAATTCCACCGCTTTCAGACCAATCGTTTTGATCTCTTTGAGTAGTTGGAGGCAACTTTTGAAGTTCAGCAGTCCAGAACCAACCGTTAACGGAAACGGGTTGTAAATCTTGGCGATCACATCCTTTAAAGTCACACAAACGACCTGATGTCCAAATGTATTTTACCTGTAAACATAATTGTTTAAGCATCGAGTGCTAACACGATCAGTAAATATCTCGACAAACTAATAAACAAAGTGTGACGAAATCACACATTTAAACAAGCCTTAACCTGGTATATAAAACTTCAATTGTGTAATGTTTGTCATAGTATAAAACCTTGAAATAGGCGTACATTGAGTACGTTTAAATTTGCACTCTTAATTACTGCATTTACTTACATTTTCGTTTACCATCCTTTGTTTGATCCATTCATTTTCAGCGCTTGTTTCGATCGAAATAAGATCCATGCAACGTTGTCTACAGTAATTTCTTCCGCCTAACCAATCTTCTTCAACACCACGTAATGATGGTTCCCTCCAGCTCATTAAGTAGCCTTTGCCTGTAATTAAAAAACATAGTTAATAATGTGGTCCCGGTGTCAACCTCGCACCACTGTGGGTCGATCTTATTCGCATCTTTTGATGGGTATGGTTAGCCTCCTGCCCAACATACGTGTTCAGAGGGCTCACAGAACTCGTTCTTTCGAGTTATTGATAGGCCATCGGTCATAAGAGGAAGAGGAAGATAATGTTTTCTAGTAATGTTAATATTAAAAATTAAATATATTTTGTTTTATATTATAACATCAGTGATAAAAGTTTAAAACACTCAGGGAAAAAAATTTAGCGTGTAAAAATAAGACAATTGTAGATTATGAAGTTTCTAATGTTTGATAAACATTTTGACCTATTTTTCGATATTAAAAAGGTGAGTTAATTAGTTAATGGCTCATGGTGATTACCCATCATTAATAATCGAAGGACTTAACCAAGTCATACTTTAATAATTATTCAACAGATGTAAATTATAAAGTAATGATAATTACACAGCGGAGGCAAATAGGCGATGATGAATAATTCCTTCAATTTTTCCTACTTCTGCTGTTCTGCCGTTTGCAATTAATTTTCTACAACGGAACAAATGTAGCGACTGAATAAGTAGAATGGAAAAAATGATAATATTAAACCAACTCAATTCAAATTTAGAAATAGCTTGCCAAATAACAAATTAAAAAGAATCAACAAATTTGGAGCTCCTAAAACCTCTGCTATACTGAAACCAATCCTAGAAAGTAAGACGGAAGGAAAAAACCCACCAGGAAGACCAAGTATGAAATTCATTCACCAAGTTAGGGAAGACATAGAATGTAGATCATATTCAAAGCTAAAGCAAACAGCCAAAAACAGATTAAATTGGAGAAATATGCTGCAACAAACCATTCGAAGAGATTGATAACCTGAAAGCGAAACATTTGGTTGAAAAATTATTAGTGGAATTTCGAAGAAGTGAAATCATTTTCAATAAGAATTTTTACACCTTTAAAACTTGAGGCTCAATTAAGCGGAAAAGTTTCTAATTACAGTGGAAATTACCTATCTTAATTACCATTTAAAATATTTCCTTTAAGTACAATAAATTAGACAAAAATAATGGAATACACTGCAATAAATCACATTTTTAAAGTTCAAAAAATTATTAAATAATTTTATTTATACAAACTTGCAGCTGAATGAATCCTTATGAAAATATTAATTTGCATATCTGTTTGTTTATTATGTGATTGATAATAGCCTAGACAAAACAGGTTTTATGTAGAAAGCCAGATAATCAAGTTATATTCGTAAAAATTAATAAAATCACAAGCTAACAATAAATAATCAAGAATTTTTGCGTGTAAAACATCCTGTTTGGGGTAATCACTACAGTGATTTATGTTAGTGTTAAGCTGAACAGGATCTATGAAATTTGCATATTTGTTTTGTATAAACGATTTTAACATAAATTTACAAGAGATTCAAAAACGCCTGTGTGACATAAATCTTCAGGAGAGTTTGTTTTTCAGTTTATGCTTTGCAGCAAAATTACCTATCAGTTTTAGATTAGAATAGGTAATAAAAAGAAGAGGGAGAGTGGTAGCACACAAACTGAGACAGTGGATTAAAAAACAATCTTAGAAGGTACGACGGAATGAAGAAACCCACCAAAAAGACCGCGAATGAAATTCATCCAAGTTATGGTAGACATGAAAGGCTGATCGTATTCACAGTCAAAGCAAACAGCACAAGACAGATTAAAATGGGAAAATATACTGCATCAAATTTGTTTCAAAACTGTCGAAAATTTAATGTTAATTTCACAAATTTTTAATACAGATTACTTTAGGTTTATACTGATAAAACTATTTCGCAGACATTGCAATCGATCATTTAAAAAAGTTTTGTGTATGTCTAAAACGCCCTTACGATTTTAACGAATCCCTGTGGCGAAACAGTTAAACAAATGAATATGAGGGTTTATGCGAAATCAAAAACAAAAGAGGAACTTACCATCAGGTGTACGTTCGTGAATTGCTCTCGAAGCACAAAGTGAAGGCACTGGGGCTTCTAATACTCTGCCGCCGGGGAATTGAGCCGACACAGTGCAGAAAACTGCAGCAAGGATGACTACACACACCTTCATTGTTATACTAAAAAAAAAACATTTGAATTAATTTTACTAATTTTGGTTCATAAATTAAAATCAGCTTTATTCTTAGAAATGATTGTGATTTAATTTAAATATTATTCGAAGCCATCAAACTGTTTTATGAGTAAATTTAAAATAATCCAATTTATTAAAATAAATTTTGAAAATTAAAAATTTACAATTCGTATAATACACAGAAAAATAATTGCAAAAAAAATTAAAAGAAAGAAAATGTATAAACTCACCTGAACACTTAAAACTTGAAACAAATATGCAGCAATTTACAGTAAATCCCATGTATATATAGAAAAGTGGGGCAAAAGAAAGAAAAAGATAAAAACAGTAATTACTTACAAGGTGGATCTACCTTACCTTGAACTCTGTTATGTTAAAGGATTCCGAAGAATTCTAGTAGTGAAAGCACAAGTTGACAATGTTCCAAACCAATGCTGTTCTAGCTTACAGCAGAATGCATTTAATTAGTGACACCCAAGGGCTTTTTAGTTTATCTTCTCCCTACTGACTCACAAAGCAATACATGCCATTTGTGTGTCAACTTTCACTTGTCCTTAAACCTAGATTAGAACCCATATCACAAATAGTTTTAGTTATGTGGCTCAAATAATATGGTAAACAAACCACTTTCTTTGACCCTGCTTGTTTGTACTGATTAAATGTTCAATTTCGTAAATCGTTTCCAAGTATTCTGAATTTAATGCATAAGAAAGTGTAAATTTAATAGCAATAAAATAAAAAAAATTTGCATAAGAGGTTGCTGGTCTAAAAAAATAACTTTTACTAAAATCACATACTTTTACTGTAATTACAATTCTGAACATGTAATGTACTACGTGCTAAAATACGTGTCAAATTCTAGCAGGATTTTAATGTTAGTAAATTTAAATGAGTGTTTAGAATAAATTAATACGAATTTTAACATTAATAAACTTAGAATAAATGTGGGGACAATGTGAAAATTAAAAAGGAAAAACAACCATAATTAGCGTGCCATTTTGTAAAGTTTCCTTCACATTATTACCGGACAGTTATTGTTATTAAAAATTAAAGTGAAATGCATGAAACACGGCCAAGTTTAAAAACAAAGCATCTATTAGGGGAATACCAAATACAGATGCCTATCAAACAAATAGTTTTTCTAGTAAAAGTTAAAGAGGTTTAAACGCTTTCCCTAATTACAAGCTGCTAAGAAATTAAGTGTTCGTTTAACCAAAAAAAGGCAGCGGCTAAATATATTCAAGCATGAGTATAAAATTGAAGACATGGACTAAATCTAAGTTATATAAAAGTGGAAGATCATCGCAGTCCAATTATGTTGAAATAAAAATACCACTTAATCACAAAATGTTTTCTTTTGATGTCATTTCCCTTTACACAAATATTCCTTCTGATATCGCCATTAACACAATAGAAAAAAACTGGACAGATATTGAGAAACACACCAACATTCCATTACATAACTTTATTGAAATTACAAAATTCATTTTAGACAATACTTTTTTTAGTTATAATAATACTATCTATCACCAAAAATTCGGCGTCCCAATGGGATCCCCTATATCTAGCACTATTGCAGACTTAGTCCTTTTAAATCTTGAAACTCAAATAATTAAAAAATTTAACCTAGACATATCCTTTTACAAACGATACGTAGATGATATATTAATTTTTGCAGATGAAAATAAAATAAATGAAATATTATCTACTTTTAATAACTTTCACAATAGACTAAATTTCACCATAGAAAAAGAAACAAAATTTCAATCAATCAATTTTTTAGACCTAACTTTAAAACGTGAAAATAACAAAACAATTACAACTAATTGGTATCGAAAATCAATTAAAACAAACAGATATTTAAATTTTAACTCATATACATCCATAAAATATAAGAAAAGTGTAATTATAGGACTAACAGATAGAGCAATTCTACTTTCAAATAAAAAACACCACAAAAATAATATAAACATAATAAAAAATATACTACAAGAAAACAATTACAATCCACACTTTACAAATTCTATTATTAATAAAAGATTAAAAACATTAAAATTTAGAAAAAAACAACACACAAATCCAAACAATTCATTTAATTTACAACCAAACCCATTTGATAATGAATTTAATAATTATCAAATAGAAAAACCAATCTACACAATCATTCCTTACATTCCAATACTATCAGAAAAAATAGAAAAAGAATTAAACAAAATTAATATTATAACAGCTTTCAAAAATACTAATACTCTAAAAAATATCTTCTACCATAATTTAAAAGATAAAACTGAAATAACAAACCAAAGCAATTTAATTTACCAATTAAATTGTAATAATTGTAATGCTGTTTACATTGGACAAACTAAACAATACCTAAAAAACAGAATTAAACAACATCAACATTCAATCCAAACAAAAATAACAAACCCCAATAAACCTAATACTGCTTATGCAGATCATGCTTATCAATTTCTACATAGTTTTAATACAATAAATCCAAAAATTTTGAAATATGAATCCAATTTAAAAAAACGCATCCTTACAGAAAGCATTGAAATTAAAAAAAATAATAATGCAATTAATTACAAAACAGATATTGACAATTTAAACATAATATATTATAATCTATTAGAATAATCAAACACATACATTTATAAAATTTTCAAACTTTTTCAATCTTACATTTATATTTTTTCAAAATTTTAATATGATGTGCTATGTCAATTATTATTTTTGACACTAATAAGAATTTTTAAAAAACATGTCATAATTTTCATCTGCTAATATTACTTGTAAGTACGTTTTAAATTAAATTTCTTTCACTTATTTAATATTTTAATTATGTATTTTCATTTTTAGATATAATTTTTTGTTCCCACTGACGAAGAACTTAATGTTCGAAACGTTTGTAAAATTAAAATTTTTTCAAAGGAAATAAACCCTTATTTATTTCAACATAATTGGACTGCGATGATCTTCCACTTTTATATATTCAAGCATATTTTAGAGCTGTATTTTTTAATTTAGGCCACCGACTTACTCATTTTATAAATAAGTCACATCACATGTTTGATTGTTATAAAATGTAAAAGTTTTCAGTCAGTTAAGTGCGAAATAGAGCAGTCCTACATAGCTGTTACTTCCACATTATGTATTTTTTTAAAGTCTTATTTTTGTGTGTCGAAAATATCCAAATAAAATTAAATAATCAGCTATTTATAACTACCTACTTATATTAACATGAAAAAAAGAAGTTCCGTAAAAATCTTAATTATAACCCGGTAAATATTAAAAAATTATCTGCAACTATTTATGTAAAAACAATAAATTTTGCGATTTTATTTATTATTAAGCTTTGACAAAATGTTAGAAGACTCATAAAAAATAGCACAAAAACCAGTCACGGTCGTTAAATTTCCTTTTTATGAATAACCTAAGTCATTATCAACTGTCACAGTGTAATTTGTTATCTTACACATTCATCTCATAATTGGACATTTGCTCATTCTTAATGAGTAATTTACACCAACCGAAAGTAACATTTTTTTTAATGCAGCAATTACAAAAATTATCAGGTGAAACATTTACGTTAATCGTAAAGGTAGGGGTCCACGAAGAGACAAAAATTTCATGAGATTTACTTGAGATTTTAATCTCATGAAACAATTATTTCATTTTTGTTTCTACTAGTGGGCAAATATATCATCAATCACGTCTCTCACGATAACTTGATCTCTTTTAACTCATCGATGCTGCCGCTTGTGCATTCGCAATTCTTTCGCGAACGCCGAAAGGATATCATAAATGTTTGGTACGGGATTGGATCAAAAGAAGAGAAAATGACAGTATTATAAAAAAAGTTACTAGAAGAATTACAACGAGAAGCTTATGTATTTTGTCATTTAACTCGTTAACTGGAATTCCCATTGTATTTGATATTTCCTCAAATTTCTGTTTTTATAATGTTCAGAAGATACGTCCCACAATTTTCAAGCCACATTAGCTATCAGAATTTTTGCAAGTTACAGAACTTTCCAATACCTTATCAGGTTCTGCAGTTTAGAACTGAGGGGCCAGCCAGAGTGGAAAAATCCATCTTTATGTACGTCTCATTGTGCATGACAATGCAGACGTCCTTCTGAGTCATCAAGTACTTGTAGAGTAAACTAGTATACCTTATAGCCAAATTGGCTTATTCCTTCGTCCTCTTCCGCTCTTTCTGCTTCTTGTAAGTCGTAAGTTATTATGCTTTTTTGTTCGTTCCGCCATACTTTTCGATGTACTCTGACATCGATCTGTTGGTCTTTACTGTTCTCAGGATATTATCTTCAATTTTTTTGTCAACCGGGCCCTTTGGACGTCTCGTTTTTGGTAAAATATAGCTTTAAAATCAGTAATGACAACACTAAATGTCACTGCAAACAAAACTGCACACATTGTTTTGTTTCCATGGCACGCTTAATCATAGTCATTTCTGTACTTTTTAAGATCTTTTTCCTTCTGTTAAAGCATACGAAAAACCATTGACAGTAATTCAGTTTTTATTTAAAAAACATGGTACAAAATTAAGCTACACAGTAAAAAAAATGTTTTGGTTTACCTTCCAAATATACCTAATGTTGTAGTTTCTTATAACGAAACCATCTGCAAATAAAGCTCCTGCACTTAGAGATCGCACAAAAATATATTAATCTGACTCAATCAGTATGTCAGATGGTTTTATAAATAATAAAGAATCATATTCATGTCGGTATTGATATAATGAATGCGCTTTATAAAATACATTTTAAGCAAAAATTTTTATAATTCTGTTGTTACATTAAATAAGGCACTTGAATAAAGTAAATGGGTTACAAGTTTTTTTTAAATAGTTTTTTAATGTTTAGTATTATAATAATTGTTTTCATAACTTCTTTTTATACTTAATAAATTCCTTACAGACAATGTGACAAAACGTTAACCAATCCACAAATCCATATAAAAAGTTACTATTTTACACAAACAGCATGTTCTTCAAAGTAATGTTTACGTTTAATGGCGAACCAGTCTTTTGATCACCGTTTAAAGAAACACAAATAATTATGGCTGATGGTATGACATACAAAATGCATTCCAAAATACGGTAAATTTAAATAAATGCAGTTAGGATTATCATATTATTTCTCATTCTATTAGTTATGATTTTTTAACATTCGTACACTTATCCTGCCTAAAAAAGACCAGCGCAAAAAACAGTTTTAAACATTTAGTGTTCAAAAGACCAGCCCTGTAACAAATAAAACACTAATAAACAATAAAGTAACTGTATATAGATTACAAAGGGGGGGAGGGGCAAATATTATCCCTTAAAATAATAAATACTAATATACAAAAAAATTGGTTTTTATACTTAAAACATTGGTAATTTCTTGCACAACTAAAACCGGTTCCTCAGTATAGTCACTAAAGTCAATTATTCTACACCACTTTAGTACAACCTTCTTGTTCTTGCAATACTGTAATTTTTTCATAAGCGTAACGCATTTTATCGTAAAGTCCAACAGAACAGCCATTTTTTTCAATAGAAGAAAAACGGAACGTATGGAACGATTTATCTATGTCAATAAATGTTACAGCGGCCATTAATGGACACATAATTATTTTTGTGTGGTCGCTAAAGTTCACCTGGAATATTTTGTAAATGCTTATAAAACATACTTCGAATTATTTTTAACTGCTTCCCATTTCAATAGGGCTTTTGTATTACATACTATTATATAATGTAGAGATGGAAAAAATAACACCATATAAAAAGCGTATGCACTCATAAAAATCATAAAAAGAATTTATTTGCCAGTAGGAGTTGCAGTTTAATTTCGTCATACTCATTGTTACTAGGATTTATCAAGGAACCTAGCGATAGAAATTCACTCATCACTTCAAAGTTGTATTTGTCAACACTATAGTTCTGACGGTGATGTTATTAAGATATGGTGTTCCTACTCCCACTATTTTCCATATAAAACTTTTGTACTGTATCGTTTGACAATGTACGTACTAGTTTAGATATTGGCCGCTAGATGGCGGCATAAAGTTTGATATTTTATAATCATAACCTATTATAATGTAACGTATTTTTATAAATTTTGCACTTTTTGCAGAAGATATTAAAAACACATAAATATAATATAAACGCTGCAGCTTTAAGAACAAATCGATTTTTTCTTTGAATTAAGTAGGTTTTTTTTGCAAAAGGTTTGCTGCAATGCTGCAAACAAGCATTTTCATAAATTGTTCTCCCAAATGTTTTTCTGGGCATTTTCGAAAATCAGGTAAAAAGCACGGGCGAAACATAAATACTTTGTGTCGCCAAGAGTTGCGATAACATTCAAAATTAAATATTTTGGCAGTTCTTAGTGTCAACATTCAACTGTCATTGGCGCCATCTTACAGCAATTGTTGGAACTAGTACGCAACTTGTCAAAGAGGTGTCAAAGAATACAGTTCACAAACAATTGAAGGAGTGGAGACACCATCTTAATAACATCACCGTTCTGACCCAGGTCCTGTCTTCTGTTGGTTGGCAGTGTGATCATGCTCATTGATCTGCAGGCCCATCTTCTCTGCGGTGGCAAACTCTCTTTTACCTTCTTCGTAAAGTTCATTTGTACTGATTTATAAAATATTGAATCGTCTATTTTGTAAATAATGAAGACAGAGGATGAACTTGTAAAACTAATGAAGGGGGAAGACATTATCAAATACATTCAAGCACTGCGGACCAACTGGTTGGGTCATATAATGAGAATCCATGAGGACTGTGCAGTGAGAGTATTAACAGAATGGATACCAAACACAACGAGAAGAAGGGGAAGATCAAGGGCAAGATGGTTCAAACAAATTAAAGAAGACCTACAAATCATGGGGGTCAAACAGTGGACACCAAAAACACAGTGTAGGAAAACCTGGAAACAAATAGTAAGCCAAGCTAAAGTCCATCCTTCCTTATAAAATATACCACCACACACCAAGGCCTGGGACATACCAAGAAGTAATCCACCTCACATGATTTTCAACAGCAACAGGATTATGAAGACTCAGTCGAGTAGGCCACAATCCTCAGGGGAGTTTTAGAGTCGCCAATACAATATTGAAAAGAAGACATGCTAACGCATCCCTTTGTCGCAGGCTTCAGCTACACTGGAAGGATTTTCAGATAATCGTTTTGGATTTTGACACGACACTTTACGTTGGTCGCTCAGATGAGTTCAATAAACATTCTAAATGATTCTGATGAAGGTATTGACTTGCCAGAAGATGGTGGATCATTAAAATCATATGGAGAAACTTCAAAAAATATACTGCTTCTTAGAAAACACCCACAAACCACTATTATAGATTACTTTAAAATTCTCTTTTTACTTCTTTTAAACAGACACCTCTATTGACTGGATACAATAACACGAACCGAAGGTATCCGTTCAAGGGAGATTTCACTTACTACAGTGCGAGGTATTCAAAAAATAATAGAGAACTTGGACAGTAGTTTTAGATTTTTAGCTTGCTTTATCTATCTGAATTATTATTAGATTATTACACATCACATAAAGACAAGCTCTGCAGAAGGCAACGGGAAACCACTGCAGAGAACACATTTCCTGAGTATAAGCAGCATTAAGGCTGCGACTAACCACCTCTAAGAGCTGATGACCACACACACACATATAAAGTATAAACTGACATCTGGCTAGCAAGTTACGTCAATCAATCTGCATACAAATCATCACTTGTCAGTCGAAGGTTCACATAGCGACACATACAAATACTCTCACTAAAGGTATGTTTTCGTAAGGACGCAACATGTCGGCCGGCATGTCTGCCGACTTGTCTGTTCTAATGTAAACGAAATGCATTTCATGTCGGGACAGTCGGACGACATGTTAATGTCGGATGCAAAAATTAGCCGCACATGTCGAGTCGGCGTTCGTTTGTCACTACGTAAACACTCAATTTTTAATAATAAGAGGCGCAACTAGATGAAGTAGCTGTTCAAACTCGGTGAAAGACATGCGAACGAAGTTCTCGTATCTACTTTGCAAGAGAAGACCATTCATTAACGAGCTATATGCACCTTCCAAACGTCTCTCCGGTAAAAATCTTCCAACGTACCATCTTTTGCGTTTCCGTTTTGACTTTCTAGTATCGCATGGCTTCCTACAAACACTATGAAAGTTGATATAACCTGTACTACTTCATCGTCTGCCATCTTGAAAACTGCAGATTTCGATTCGAAGATCGTTCTCTCGACATGTCCGTTTCAGACAAGTGACAACATAAACACCTGTCAATTTTACCAACTTGTCGGTCGGCAAACATGTCGGGCCAACAAGTTGCCCCGATTTGTCCTTACGAAAACGTACCTTAACATATGTTTAACCTAATACAAAGTAAAACGGGAAGCAGTTAAATACATAATAGCAAACACTGATTTGTAGCACCGGAATTAATAAAATTTGCCTTACCTGTACAGTACCGTTATTTAATTGCATAAGCACACCAGACGTAGAACGACACCACTGATGTAAATGTGGAATACGTGATAAACTGTCAGATTCACGTGGTACTCCATCACCGGCTTTAATAAGATGTTCACGCATGTAACGATTGAAATACGATAGTAATTTAATTTTTTTATCCATAGGTTTAGGGTAATTATCGATAGTCATGTAAGATTCTTCACCGTTTCTATCTATATAATGCACGTTTCTAGAAAATGCCAAAGCAATTAAAAAATTTATAAAATTTTAATTCGAAACTACTCACATTCCATTAGGAAGCATAATAAGCTTAGTAGTATCATTAAACATAACGCCGACACTTTCATCACATAATTGATATCCAAAACCGTATTTGTCCGAATAATCCACCCACTTTGAAACCCATACTAACGGTTGTGCTGCCGGATCGGACATTTCATCACCGAATTTATGATTTCGGACAGGTTTCGTACGAATTACCTTTAAATATTTATTTTAATGCGGTTTCCTATGACTTACGTAATTCGTTACCTGCGCAAGCATTTGACGTAACGCATTAAAGTTCTCTTTAGCATTAAAGGTGGGTATTGCAGTTGTAGGTACGCAAGTCGAGCCTATGCCTGTTGCTGCTATTGAATCACGTGCTTTCTGAGGTACATCAACATCCATACCATTTTCGCTCGTGTAATCACCTACAAATTTAAAAAAAATTAAATTAGATCACATTTGATCATTGGCCATCTTTATGTAATGGAATACACATCTCCGTCTTTTCGCAAAACACACAGCTAATCCACTATGCAGCACAGGTGTTCCCGTTTTTTAAAACACACTACAACAACTCGGTATCGAAATAATTGTTTACAGCTCCAAATAATGTAAAGTACCGAATAAGGTTTTACCTCTTATGACCATCGTTAACGGTTAAAAATGTTTTACTATTAATTTTTTTAAAGATCCAGTGGCACCTGTGATTACTTATTTACTGGGTGAAATCTATGTTCACAGATGGTAAGTATCTCAACATGTATCGACTACAACTAGCACAACTAAGATTTTATCAGAATAGTTTTTTTTTTAAACTTAATTTTTACAATCACAACAATAATGCACAGCAAAGCTTTTTCTAAATGTTCTTTTGTACAAACTTAACCTGTACTCTACATATTTTTTTGTCTGGTTTGTTATGACCTCAATTGTTGCAAGTTCTGGCCATGACATAATGTTGCAAGTTGTTTTTTGTCATCTACAGCTTGATCACAAAGTACTAATTACATTATTACATATTTGTAATACTTTTAGGGCGAGTTGCGCAAACATGATTTAACAGCTTCGTCAAAGTGAACAAAATTTGAATGCATAGTGCAAACAAAACAAAAAATAATTTAACACAAACCTTGTGCAACTGGCCCTTAGAGTCTATAGAAAGTGAATAAGTATTATTAACTCAAAATTATTACCATTATTGATCTGAATAAGTGGTTTGCGTATAGATCGTTCGAATTGATCGAAGCGAGGAGCCATAGTGAGACAACTGGTTGGAAGTGAAGTTGGAATATACCCTGTGGTTAAAAATGCGTGAGCAATAACTTGTTCAACTTTGGGCCGACACTTTGGTTCAGATTGTAGCATCGTCATTATCATCTGTCGAGCAGGTTGAGAAATGTTCGTAGATAACCTGTTTGATAAATAAACCAATTAAAAGGTGCATATGCATGTAAAGTAGTGACATTGCAACCCAAATAAATTGGGATTTATCGCGTTGTTAACACAAAAGTGCAAAGATAGTGTATTGGGATAAAGTGAAGAGGCAGAAAGGGAATAAAAATACGGAATTAAATCAGTTAAATAATACAGAAAAACCTGGCACTTAAATTTGAACATGTTGAAACACAAGTGAGAGCAAAGTCAGGTGCGAATACGGAACAGCCAGAAATGTTTAAACAAACATCACACTACAATAGTGTAGGAAACAAGATTTTTGGAAAGAATACTAAAATAGCAAGAATCCCTGTTAAAAAATCACCTAAAAAGACAATGAAATAAATGAAGGGACTTAAAAAAACGATGAAAATTAATGTCAGAAATAAAGGCAATGAGACAAGACCAACAGCTATACAGGGTGGCTGATTTTTCGTTGACCAGCTTATATCTCGTTTATTATTAGAAATACAAGAAAAAGTCAGAGGAAATAGTTTTTTAGTATTAATTCTTCTATAAAATGGCATAATTAATTATTTTTCATGGTCTACTGTTTTTGGGAGGGTCAAGAATAATGACTGAGAATAGGTGTGTTTGCGATAAAAAGGACAGTAAAGCTGGGCATTTACAAGACCAGTGGTGACATACAGGAGTGAGGTTTGGACATTGACAAAATCAAACCAACACAGACTAGGAGTGTGGGAAAGAGGAGTTTTAAGAAAAACTTTCGGGGGAAAGAAAGCAGAAAATGCATGGGAAAGACGAACAAACCCAAAAGTAAAGGAAATGTCTGCCGAACCAGACCTAATATAAAGGTTCAATGATGGTTGGGGTATGTGATGAGGGTGTCCGAAGAACGCCTTGTAAAAAGTTATCAAAAGTGAATTAGGTGGAACCAGAAGTAGAGGAAGACCAAGATCAAGGTGGACAGATGAGGTAGAGGAGGACTTAAGACAGCTGAAAGTCACAACAAACAGGAAGAAATGGCAAAAAATAAATAAAAATAAAATAAAATGTAAACATATCTTACTTATAATCACATTTTTTGATTCTAGAGTAGGTTTCCTTCAGGCTGTTGGTTTCAAATGGGGGTTTACCAAGTAGTAAAGTGTACATAATGCATCCTATAGACCAGATATCAACTTCAAACGAATGGCCTTTTTTATTTAGTATTTCAGGCGCAATATAGTTGGGAGTTCCACATAAAGTCTTTTTTCTTTCTCCATCGTACTCGATTCGAGCGGCCAAACCAAAATCACCGATTTTTACATGTAAGTCGTCATTTAAAAATAAATTTCCTAACTTCAGATCTCGATGGATAATTTTATTATGATGTAGGTAATACACGCCATCCAAGATTTGCTTCATATAAAAACGAGTCTCCGGTTCCGTTAAAGTTTTTCGCCTCTTGTGGAGTTCCATCATGGACTATAGTATAAATAAAACTGAAAAATGAGGTCTAATTCAATTAAATTAGCTTCTTACCCTCCGTCTGCACAATTCTAAAATAATATAAACATTGTAACTATCTTCAAAAAATCCATTAAATCCTACGATATGTTTATGATCTAATGCACGATGAATGTTAATTTCTTGAGTCATTTTTTCACGTTGATTTTCTTTAACCATTAATTTCTTTGATACGATTTTTCCAGCGTATGCTCTCCCTTTGCTCATGTCTGTTATTTCGTAACATCTTGCAAAACCTCCCTGAAAATTTTGATTGAAACAATGCGAAATATCTTAATGTCATTGTGTACAGTAACAAAACACATTTACACAATCCAGTCAGAAACCGTTACAGAGAATACATTTCGCTAGTATTCAGGGGATGTAATATTTATAGCAGACATGGCACGAAAACAAAGACTCTTTTCATAAAATTAGATCAAGTTAATAAATATATGTTGATACGGTAAATAGTTTGTTTATTCACGGGACAAAATCTAAACTTACCGGCATACCTCAACAAAGAGTAGTATGGCCGCAATTTTATAACAAATTTATTGTTAAAAATCAACCTAGGCCCTATTAAAACAATGTCGATTCTTTGCTGCCACACTCGTTAAGTTCATATTGTCAAATATACAGAAAATTCGAGATAATTTTCTCTATATTTGACAGTTCCGAGCTTCACATCTACAAATTTCCCTTCAGTTAGCAAATCTAATAATTGTTATGTAATTTTCACATATCTAAATACACAAAGACTTGATAGCAACTCCAACTTGTTTGCAATTGTGGTATATGATTTCTAATCAACACAAGAATCTTTTTAACATGATCACTTTTGAAGCAAAAAGCGTAGCTTATACACTACTACTTCCTATTTTATATGAAAGCATGTAATGATTCACACAAAATTTGATTAGTGATTAAACCGGCACTGTTTATACATAAACCTAATAAGCATCAGTATTAGTAGTCGATTCTACAACTACCGCCTACTTCTGCAAAGTTCGATCACCAACTAATACTTCCTTTGCTTACCGTATTACAACTATAATGAAGCTTTCTGTTCACAAATTTAGGCTCTTATTTATAAAATAACTAAAGAGGAAGTGAAGGTCTTACCTTGCCAAAGAATCTTCCTTTTTTGTAGGTAGTTTTTGTATTACTATCAATTATAAAGTCGGGAATTTCGTGTCTATCTTCTTCTTTCGACATTGTGGTTTAATAATATATTATATAACTTAATAACAAGAGTAAAACTAGGAAATAATAATAGATTTGTTACTACTTGCCACCAAACACGAGAACAAGCAAGCAGCTGAACGTTGTTTGGCAGTTGGAAAATTTTCAAAGATTCAAAGTTGATTGGCTTTTATCGTAACCTCAACTCGTTGCGAAACGTAAACTGTTACTACCGATTGTTTTGCGTCTACTACCGCAAAAACACGTTAGATGGCAGCACTAGCTAGACCACTTTTAAGTGGAAATTTTGAAATTAACATTTTATGAACTGTTTTAAAAGTTTTAAGTGTATGGACCCGCTGAAAAACTCCTAACAAAATTTTATGAAACTCACAACTATTTTAACTACATTTTACTATACAGTGTAACCCACGTAGTGGGTGCTGTTCCCGACGATTTTTTCAATTCCGGGAATCGGGATTGAAAGTTTGTAAAATCCCATTTTATTTTAATATTATACCTTTGATATTATAGAGCAATTTAATTATTTTTATCGAAAGAAAAATAAAACTTGGTAGAAAACAAAAACATATTTATTATTTCATTATTTAAAAATTTAAAAAAAAAAAACAATAAAACTCCTTTTTTTTAAGAAAACATTAAGCAAAAATAACAGGAAATAAATATTTAATTTATACGTCTTGTTGATTTTTAAAAAACACAGAACATCAGATAAAGGCCCAGGCATGGGCAACCTTTCCTAGTTCTGGGGCCAAATTATCATTCTGTCTCCGAGTCAAGGGCCGGAGCAAATTATTACATAAAATAAATTAATATTAAATGAATTAAAACAAAAGTTACTACTTCTTAGTTCATTTATTTATAATATAATGCTCTGGTATAAAGTTCTGCGTTGGCAGGTGCCTTAAATTCTATGCTAGAGCCCTGATTATTGGTGTCATAAAATTGCTATGAGCTATTTTGTGTCTACTAACTTCCCTGAAATAGATCAGAGCCGAATCAAAAGAAGTAGAGGGCCGGTGGCAGGGGCGGACTGGGCCGCCGGGAGTCCGGGAACTTTCCCGGTGGGCCGGTCAGTATTATCAGAAATAGTTCCTATCGTTTTGACTGACAAACATTAAATGTATTATTGTTATACACCATTAGAAACTAGTCAAGTAGGCGAATATCTCTGCCCGATTTACCTTTGATATTCTTTTATTTCTAAGCTACAACAAACGTCATAATGGCAGATGAAAAGTACGAAATTTTGATAATTTTGCGTCATTTTTGGAAACAAAACGTTTCTGCAACCGCCGCAGTTAAAAAAATATGTGAAGTGGAAGGGGAGGGAGTAGTGAACATTCGCTCGGCACAATGGTGGTTCAAAAAATTTAATGAAGGAGATACATAAAATTTAGATCATCTTTTGTTAATTGTATTTCCAAGCCATTCAAGGTTTTGAGACGTTCTTGAATTAAAATTTCAATTGATTCATGTCATATATTATTAGGTTATTTTTCCTTGTTTCTTTGAGTTTAATGTTCTTTCACGAATTAAAGACGTTTCTTATTTTACAGTATCCATTTTTATATTTAGATTTGCCAGTTGATTCAAAATCCTTTTGAACATTTCTTGGGTACTTTCCTGTACATTTTCTTGTATAACTTCAGTGTTTTATAATTGTTCATCCATATCTATTGTCTTGTTTACAAATACTGTTTATATAATTTCTTAAAAATGTCTTAGTAAGACTAAGTTAAATTAGCAAGTTTCAATTTAATGTAACTGAATCATATCACATATGATTCACTTGTTATACAATTTCGCGTTCCCGACTTATACTATAAATATTATGCTTAGCTACTCATACTGCGATAAAGTTATATTGAACAAATGCAGTTTTATATTTGATAAACGTAAACGGTTTATGATATGTCATATAGTATTTTGTTGGAAAACTGTAATTCAAAGTGCAAATACCGAACTGTCGATGTAGTTGTGATCACACACCGTATAAAACATTTAGCAGTAAATCATTTGCCTTTCTTCATGTCGCTAGTAAGTATTCTACTCAACATGCATTCCAGGGTATTTTTTGGTTTTCTTCATTTAATGCTTTTAACTTCGATGTAAGTTCGTTTGGTTTGGTAATTTTGAATGTGTTGTAAATATTTTCTTTTTAAGTGTGGCCAACATTCCTTTGATGCCTGAAGGTCGACTTGTAGCTCCCAAAAGAGATCCTGCTGATTTACTATCCGAAAAAAAATATCACCCAACAACCACCGAATCAGAATATGATGAACCAGCAGCGTCTTCTAAATGTATCATTTTCAATTTTCTTTAGTTATTTAAAATTGATCGACTTGCTTTTACATATGTAAACTAATTGCAGCTGCAAAATGCGAATGTGCAATATTTGATTCGAAAGCACCGTATGAAAATGACCGCCCAATAGTATCACATTGTCCCATTGAAGTTCCATGCGATGCCGATGGAGAACTAAACTGCATTAAGCTCTGTTCAATTATTGCTAAAGCGAATGAAGAACATGGACGAGAATTTCTTTGTTCTTCCCTTGGAAACTATAATCAGTTACAGGTAAAATTTTTATCAATTCCAGTTAAGATTTTAAAAAAGTAAATTATTATATTATTACAGAATAATCAGCAGTTTAAAACAAAAACTAAACAAAGACCTAATTATCTTTATTTAAATAGAAAGTGGGCCTGCAACGATACTAATTCAGAATTTATAATGAAGAATAAAACTTTTGTTTTTATAAAAACATACGCCTGTTTGTTAATAGTGCTTGAATCGATACTTAGTTTAAGTTGTGCCGTTGAAATATTTTTGTTAGCTTTACTATGTATCAATTCAATGCACTTCGAGGGCTTTGGACGAGGACTCTCTCGAATAGGCACACTTTAATTGTTACACTTATTTATAGTTGCAGGCAATTTAAATAATTTCAGTTAGTTTCTAACTTAAATTTATTTATTATGTTCTGTGGCACACCTTTGCAAGATAACTTGAAAAATTAATAAGTATATTAAATGTTTCCAAATTTAAAATTTATATAAGTTACAAACAACTCAGTTGCATTGAGTCCAGACTTAACCTGTTTAGATATCTTCACTCTGTAGGTGGTTTACCTCTTAATTTTGTAGTGTATACTATGCCATACATATGCGTGTGGTTGCTACAAGCTGCCTCATATTAAAACATAATGTCGCACAGTAGCGCTTGGCATATACTACCTTTGATGCGTATTATTTTCAACTACAAGAATACGGTAATAAATACCTAATATTTTCACGGCAGTCTTTACGTAAAAATTTAAATGCTAAGCAACTTGTTGTTAGTACATGTTGTTAAATGCTTTTTGATGTGGTACAGCATTAAGTAACAAGTCTGGATTCGGCTTGGTTAGCTCAAATACTAAATATTTATCCATTTACAGGCTTCAGTACATATCCGTACTTGCGATTCTAAAAACTGGACGTACACTGGGTTAACTTCGTCTCAACCATTTTGTTGTTACCACCATCAAGTTATTGCTTGTAAAGCTCTGATTGATAATCAACCTACCAATCAAATTGAGTAGGTTTATTTACTGTTAAGTATTTCTTATCTTGAGTATGAATATTACATTTTTTTAAAGGATCGACTCGAAATAAGACGTTTTTCAATTTATTCATATTTTCTTTTTACAAATAAATGTTTCATTAAAACGACTTGCTATGACAATGGACTTGTGTTTGGAAAACTTTTACATTACTGTATTATAATTTTTGTAATCTAAGAAATAAAGCACTTATACTTAATAAATACTTACAGGTACTTACAACAATATTAATTCTATTATCTACAAAAATTTAGATTGTCCTCCAGAAAATCGGTCATCTAAATGCATAGCTTTTTTAAGAATCGATTTCTTTTGAGCGTCGTCAAATTGATTAACTTTTAAGTCGATTTCTCTATTAAATGGTCGTCGTGTTGGTAAACCTTCCTCCTCGTCCTCCTAAAATTATAAAAATAGCATTAATATTAAAAACGATTGTGTAGGGCGTAGTAACTGCATGTGCAGCCTCGCCTACAGTGGTGATTTTAGGTGTTAAGAAGTGGCTCATACATTAACCAAGGCATTAATCAAAAGTTTAATAAGCAAGGCAAGTATGGTATAGCCGTCGAGAAATAGAAAGCATTCTGAAGCCTTTATAGTGACCGTATTTCATGTGAGTTCTGACGTACGTTCTGCAGTATTTATACGCGTTAAAAAAAGAGATAAACGCTACTACTATACTATCTATTCACAACCTGGAAAAGCACTAAATTTTAAATTTATTTATTTATACGGCTCATCACTATATTATTGGTTTTTTCGTTACAGAATACTTATGTTATGTAACAAATACTTAACCAGATTTCAGAAATTTTCTCAAGTGTTTTAATACATTTTAAATGCAGAAATATAATTTTAAAAAATAAACAGTAGATACGATTAATTGTTCTAAACTTACCTTCTTCTTCTGTTTTAATTTATCCTGATGCAGTTCAAGTAAACTTTTGTCACGTTTTCTTTTCTTGTTATGTTTCTGGGCCATTTTAGCCTGTTCATCGTCACGTTTTTGAATTTCACGTAATTCGGCTTCCTTTTTCAAATCTACATGTACTTCCTTCTTCCCTTGCGATTTTTTTGCCTTTTGTTCAGGAGTGTCGGTCCATGATGTCCTGCAATTTATGATTGGTTAAAATGCCTACGTAAAAAAAGCTTTTGAAGACAATTTTCGCTCAGATAAGGATTGTTTTTGTTAATTATTGGCATTGATTCTATCGATTGTTACGGCTCGTCTCAAATATGAAAAACCTTGCATAGCACTGCCCGTTTTCATAGAAATGCAGTTGGTTTGTACTACTGTCGATTGCCAATTGCCCAATTTTCTGCAGTGGTCTTTACATGAAAGTTTCAAAGCTAGACAGGTTACCGAAAATTATATAGCAGAGCGCGGAAGAAGCCATTAATGAAAAGACTCATCTTTCTAGAAGAAAGCATAACGCTACTCCAAGTATATGTCCGCACAGAAGCTTTCTAACAAGCTGTAGACAAGGCAAGGGAGAGGAGCCAACATATTATTATGGGTGACTAGAACACCCGGATCGGGGAAGACCAGAGACGAGGACACGGGAGCTTGGGAAGGCATGGAGCATACTTGAGTTCTGTACTGATAATGAATTACGAATTGGCAAGTTATGATGACATACACCAATTACTTACTATGAAGGTATGCTTCAAGTCAAGTTGTCAAGTTCAGCAAGCTTAAGATATCAGCACTCAATAACCAACAGATTGAACAAAAATACGTACAGGAACTGGAAGAACAACTAACCATAAAGGAATAAGAAGGAGAAGCTGAATGCGGAAGGTCTTCAAAACAACAGTATTGGCGGTAGCAGAAAAGATCTGTGCAACAAGCAGTGACGGAAAAGAAGAACACCTGAAGGATGTATATGAAGACCAACGATGAAGAGCACTGGGCAGCCTATGTACAAGCTCGCAATGAAGTCAAACATAAACTGTAAAGCTAAAATATCCACTTGGGAAAAGTTCAGGGAAGAAATGGAATCCAGTTACCGAATAAATCAATAGAAGTTTTGGCAAGTGCCTTAGAGGAAAGTTTGGAAAGAAGATTTGAAACACTAAAGATAAACGTCAGCAAGTGCAGGCCAAAAAAAGAGGACATTCTGGTGATTTGGCATGATTAATATGAAGAAACTTTCAGTGGAGACAAACCAGAAGAGGAAAGGGAGGAAGCTGCATTGGAGATGAAAGCTACATTACAGAAGAAGAAATTGGGTAAAACAGTAGCCAACATGAAGGTGGGCAAAGCAGCTGGTTGGAATGAGATTGCACTGGAACTCATAAAACATGGGGAATAAGCTGTTATTAAGTGGATGCAGGAGATTTGTTGAGAGGCCTGGAGGACAAAAACAATACCTGATAATTGGGAGAAAATATTGTAAGAAACTGACTTTATTGCTTGTATGTATGCAGCTGAAAGTCCTAAAAATATCATTAGTATGTAACCTGACATCTAGCCAGTTGCTGAGCAGATATTGATGAATCAGCATTCTTTGTAAAATACCTAGCTAGCTGCTAAGCAGATGTTGATGAATCAGCATTCTTTGTAAAACACAGATAAGCACGTTCGTGGTGCAAGATGGGAGTTGACTTTTGGGTATATATAGAAGAGCTTGAATGCACTTGGTACGGTCAGTCAGTGACAGGCCACCAGTGAGGTCTAAGTGTAAGGGAGTAGGCAGATTGAGACCTGAGCACTTAGACCTCTCAAGTGAGTAAGATGGAGATACTTGGGAGTAGGCAGATAGAGGCCCAAGCATTGAGACCCCTCAAGTTAGTTCAGTCGTAGTGTACAGAGGTCAGTTCCCGTACTTCGTATTAGTAGTTGCTGCAATGTGTATGTAAGGCTTGCTAATTGTTTGGATGTAACCCTTTGTGTTATTTGTTTCATTTGTTAACTTTAACGTTGGTAACTTATCACTAGAATTGTTTAATGTGTTTATTTGTAACTTTGCCAGTAAAATAATATTTGTAAGACATAATTCAAAGTTCGGATAATATACGTATGTTATGTTAGTTGAATTAGACTTTCAATTAAAATCTCTCGCACAGCTAAGTAAACCTCACGTAACGGAGCCGGGTCAAAGACTCTACCATCTTTATTTATTTAACTTGTTTTTATTATTAAGCCCTAGCACACTTCGTTACAATATCACTGTGTCCATTCATAAGAAAGGGAGCACTCTGGATTGCTATAACCACAGGCTCATCTACCTCTCGAGCTTCATAGCAAAGCTCTATTCCAGGGTATTGGAAATGAGGCTGAGGATGGAAGAAAAACAGACTGCTTTCAGACCCAATAGGCAAACCCAAGACCATGTATTCACAGCCGAGGAAAAGATGTGTGTGCAGCATTCATTCGGTACCAAGGGATAGCACTTGATGCTGAAGGAGTCTCACAAAGTCTGAAGCAGCATATAAAGACCCTATATAGATAAGTAAAAGGCACAGTGAGGATAGCTGGTGGACGTTCATCAGAATTTGAGATGCATAGGGGAGTAAAACAGGGTGACATACTTAGCCCCCTCCTATTTGTTATTTTTATGAACCAGGTAATAAAACAAGAGAAGATGTCGGAGACTGAAAATTGGAAACTGGGTGATGAATCCAGTCTATATGCATTCTTTGGTGTAGGCGGACGATATCGCTCTATAAAATATTTGATAGAGCTGGGTAGAGTACATTGCTCGCATGACAGATGACCGCAAACCCAAACAAATGTGGCAAGCCCGATGGCAGGAAAATGAACTCGAGGACGTCCTAGGATTGAATGGGCAGATCACACTACCGAAGTCGCAAGTTGAAGAGGAAAGACCCTCAGAGAAGTGTAGAGACTGGCCAAAAATAGGAAGGAGTTCAACTCCTGGCTGAAGAAGGGCTTCATTCATACGAACTGCAATAACATCCATTAAATATAAATCAATAAATTGTTTACCTATCAGAAAAATCAGGTTTTTGATTCTTCCGAAACTGTCTGGGTCCGAGTCCTAATTTTGAAGCACCCACCTCAGGAAGTTCTAACATCCATTCTTCCCGAATTGTACCTTTCTCTTCACCAGAATCTAAATAGCCTAATTTAATTTTCAACGCTCGTTCTTCCAAAGCTTGGTGTGCCTGTGAATTAATCGACACTCCTGCTGGTAGGGGTCCGTATACATCTTCATCACTGGAATCATCTTCCATTGTTGGTTTATTTTGTAAATGGGGTGGTAATGTAGGTCCATATGCGTCCGTTGATGAACTTACATTTTCATTTTCGGTTAATTCCGATGAATCCGCTTCATCTTCACTGTTATTTTTGTTCCGTAAATGTGGCGGTAAGGTTGGGCCGACGGTATTAATTTGTTCATCCTGACTACTTGACGGAACATTTGAACTGTGGTTAGACTCATCATTTTGATTTAACAGATGTTTAGGTAAAACCGGGCCTATTACAGAACATTCCGCGGTGGATTCTGCTTCATCGTTACTATCATCGCTATCACCATTTGTTCTGTTTAATAAATGAGGAGGTAAGGACGGACCAACAATAGTGGTTTGTATTGTAGATTCATCGTTGTACTCACTAGATGTAACAGATTTCTGTTTGTTTGATAAATGTGGTGGTAAAGCAGGTCCGATAACTGAATTTTCAGATTTTGAAGCATTCGACTCCGAATCGAAAGGTAAACTTGAACTGCACGATTCTGACATTTTTTAAATGATCAGATCTGAAAATAATACAAAACTATATTTTTTTTTTAAGAAAAAAGTGCAAAATTTTGGAGGGGCTCGGTGATGCAGCAGATTGCGACGCTGAAAATTTAAGATTTGTTTTAGCTCCTTGAGATAAGATTTATGCATTTTACATTATCATTTATTTCTTAGTTAATTTTTTAAAAAGTTTCGGTTTATGTGATGACAATTAGGTACAAAAAACGATTTTGAACAAATTGTCGATATAAAAATAAAAGGAGGGTATTTAAAACGTTTACAATTCTAAGCGCTTTTAATGTTTGCCTCCCCTCTGCCATGGGGTGGGGGTTCTATTTATGCCATAGTGTATAGGTAAAACTCTATTGAAAATTTGTATATAGGTAATTTAAACCTGAAAACAGTATTCCGTATTTATCTACAATTCTGATAAAACTTGTCATTAGATAACAACCGACCTACTTTACCTTGAAATATTCAATAAATAATATGCAAGTGCAAATAATTATGACTCGTTGATTTGTTTGTGTAGAAATATTCTTATAAATTTATATGCGTGACATAACAAAATTTAATAATAGTTTTATCATTAGCATCGCGATTTTTTTAACATTTGTTTTAAAAAATTTAACTGTAGTATGTAATTAAACATTTAGATTTCTAAGAACTGTTGATGATATGTGTTTAGTTGAACCTTCAAGGTAGTAGAACAAAAGATTTGGTAAATTAGAAAATGAAAAAGCATAGATGGAACTATTTGGGAGTTTTTTAATTGATGTTATATTTAAATCAAAAAAATGCTAATCTAATATCAGATATAATAATCAAAAGGAAGTTATAACACATTTTACTTATCTACTACAGGATATAAAACCACATTTACCTATATATAACAATAAATAAGAAGGGAATGAACCCGGATACGTATTTTCAAATAAAACAACTAACATTTTTAAACTTAATAGTTAAATTACCGTAGCATTTTCACTATTTTCTTACTACTATATTTAATGCTTTTAAATGCACCAGCTGTTATTATACTTTTTACACTTTGCCTGATTGAAGATCGCCAAACTATGCCATTAATACACTGTTCTACGATAGTATCACAGTCCGGATCGTATGCAATAGCACGTAAAACGTCTTCGGTATCTTGACGTAAATTTCCACGATTCCAATACCTCGTAAGGGCTTTCTGAGGCCATCTTGGCAGTTGATTTAAATGGTGCAGTCTTGCTAACGGACATACATCTTGGGAGCAGTGGACAGTTTTGGTAGCATCACCGGCTTGACTAGATTTTTCTTCAGACTTCGGTATGGGAAAGTGTACGTAATCATGTAAACTTTTCATAAGTGATCTGTATAAATTTCTAAACTCCAATAATTGAGGTTTTACTATATTTTCTACTTTATTTCTGTTTTCTCCAAATATCATTCGGAAATCTCCTGAATAACTTAAATTTGAAATTGCGTGATAAAACTCATATTCGGTAAAGTTTTCTGGTAAAATTAATAATGCGGCATGAACAGCTGATTGTAAATTTAGTTGTAATGCCGTTTGAAGTTCCGAATTTGATGGTTTTGTAACAATTTCAACAGGTTTATGTAAACGGCCTGCCAGGTACAAATCTGACCATTCTAATAAGTCGGTTATTAAATCTTTCGTGGATATAACACCATATTTTATAGTGAGATCATCTAACGGCACTAACGTATTATAATATACTTTCGCTCCGTAATTTTCCTGAAACTTAGTAATGGCACTGTATCCTAAATATTTTAGCCCACTATAATGTGATGAATTCAACTGTAAGTTAGCTTGATGCCATATATTAGAATTATCAACGCAGTAAATTAAATCGATCATATTTGTATTGGTCGGCGATTGATGGTTTGTTAGCTGTTTTTTAACTCCTGAACCGTATGCAAAACAAAACGCTAGATTTTTTGGGAATTTTGATAATATCGTAGTATACAAAGGAGGTACTATTAGGCTTTTACACGCAGCAGTGGCCATTTTTAAAAATATTTGTAAAATTTCAAAATAAACGGAGCATAACCTCAAATTAAAAATAAGTAGTCAAAACTTTTGCTTGACTATTACGAGCTTTTTCGTAATATTTTAAAAAATGATTATTGCCGTAGGCGTGCACTCAGTTAATTAATGGTTTTTAAAAGATTTTGTACTACCATGCAATTAAATATAAAAGCATACCTTATTTTGACATCTGAGATCTGACAGCTGACACATACAAATATACCAATTGCTTCAGGCGAATTCTCGCGTGTGCGGTGTTTTTATACCAAGTAAATTTAGTATTGTAGAATTCAAATAGTTTTTTATTAGGAGGTAAATTATTTGTTGGTACATTTTAATTGGATTATCTCAGAAGTTTTAAATAGTTCTTAATTTGCCTAAAAGAATGCTCATTTGAAGAAATTTAAAACGTATTTTATTTTGATGAAAAAATTATGAATCGTCTCAGTAATTTTGTTCTGGTTTTTTGTATAATTTATATAATTTAAATTGAACATTTATGTATTTTTCCTTCTATAGAAAATAAATAAAATAAGACAATCCACGAAAACGGCAGCAAAAAATTAATTTTTATTTGCACCTATATCAAGTTTTTGTGCTGGATTTATTTGTCAAAATCATGTTTGATGCAATTAAATTGAATTTTTAACCGATTTAAACGTAGTAAACTTCTTTTTATTATAACAATTAAACTACCAAATACAAGCAATTTGCCACAAAAATTTGCCTAGCATTGGAATTTATCATTTGTCATTACTCCTGTCAACCTGTCAGACGTCAAAAAAGAGGAGAAAGGCATAAAATTGAAAAATAAAAAATAAAGTTTTATTAGTTTATAGAGATTAGATAGCAGTTTCTACTCTTATTGCGCAATTCTTGCTGCCGCGTCGTAAATAAAGTTTCCCATGAACACATGTGCATGTGATTTCTATGTTAGCAGTTGTATTGGTCTCAGTTGTATTAAATTCTTTGCTCGCGAAGTTAGGCGGTTGTACAGTGTATATAAGATCACTTAAATTTACTATTGTAAGTCAGTAATACTTTCGGTGTTGCTTCTTAACCATAACAGACGAATAATATATCATCATAAATTTTGCAGTTGTAAAAGATAATGGGTCTATTAACCGAAGGAAGTCCATTGTCTTGGGAAGAAACAAAAGAACTTGCAGACCACGTTAGAACCCACGGTATAATACAGTTTATCAACTTATACAAACGTCTGAGAGACCGTCAGGGAGATATATTAAAATGGGGGGACGAAGTGGAATACGTTATTGTTAAATTCGATCACGAAAATAAGACAGCAAAAGTAAGTTTGCGAGGACAGGAACTTCTTGCAGAGTTAAACAAAAAGGAACTCGCAGATCCAAAAGGTGTCAAGTCGTTATGGAGACCCGAATACGGTGCCTACATGATCGAAGGAACCCCAGGACAGCCTTACGGCGGGCTATTGGCTCATTTTAATATCGTCGAAGCTAACATGAGATATCGCAGGGAGGAAGTTTCCCAGTTACTTGAACCAGGAGAAGTTATTTTATCGTTGACTAGCTTTCCAAGGTATTTATAAATTAAATTATCTTCTATGTTTTTGTTGCTTTAGGTAGAAAATTTATTAGATAACTTCGTTGAAATCATTTTATTAACAAGATGTATCATTAAATAGTTTATTATCCATGTCGATACCAACATCATTATTAATAGTTAATTAGTGACGGACAGTTTTTGTTAAAAAAGTCTCGATTAAATCAAATTAAAATTTTCTATCTATATAAAGATGAATTAAATATTTTCAAATCAGCCTTAATGACTGTTATTGTCAAGTTAATCATAACACCAAAATTTAGAAAATCAGTTTTCGACTTAAACTATAATTTGTATACATTTTAAATGTTAGATCATGATTTATTATTCTTTTAAAATGATGATTCATGCATTAAGAAACGGAAAATAATGAAAATTGAAATTACAGTTGTTTATGATGAGTATTAATAATTAAAACATAATTTAAAAGATTGTTCCTATTTTTAAACTTTTTATAGACTTTAACATGATTAATTACTCCTCAGATATGATGACACGCAAATTATTCCCATTAATTATAATCAAATGATTTATAATATTTCTTAATAGAAATAGTAAATAAATCAACTGACATACATTTTTTTCGGAATCGAGCCTATTAATATTAACAAGTATTAGGAATCAATACGTCCTTGTCATTACACAGCGTTTTTTCTTAGATGACCTCACTTTCTAAAATAAATCTTTATAATATTAGATAAGATAAAAAAAGATTAGAATGATAATGCAACTTTTAAATGTATGATAATGATTTTATTTTAAATATCCAACATTTTATCTATTATTTTTTTATTTAGTTTGATTATATTTAGAATTTCTTCTATTTTTATTTTTGTCATAGGTTAGGGTGTGAGGATTTCACCAGCCCACCCACGAAACCTACTCCAAATGAAGGGGCCACCAGATCGCTTTTTTTCCCAGATGAAGTTGTGTTTCCGGGCCATCCACGATTTATTACTTTATCACGAAATATCCGTCAACGTAGGGGAGAAAAAGTTGCAATTAATTTACCTGGTAAGAAATTTTTTTTAATGCCAAGTAATTGTTATTTAATTATTGTGTTTTTAACAATAATAATTATACATAAAAAATAAATGGTATTTGTATGAATTTGAGTTAAGCGCAGATTAATCTGCGATTTAAGCGATAAAACGAAAAATAAATGTGACCACTTGAGCTATTCATATGTCTCGAGGATTGCAAATTGAATGTTTGAAGTAAATAATATGAAATGATTAGTTGTGTAATACATATTTACCTATAAAATAAATCATCCGTAACAGGTAGTGTTACTTATCAAGGTTGTTACCATTTTTTTCATAGCAGATTTTTTGCAACCTCTGTGGCACATTAGATTGAGAGGTTGCTTTACAACTAACTGGTTCATATAGGTTCAAATCCCAATGATGGCATGGAAATTTCTACGAGTTTTAAATCATGTTAATTAGAATCGTCACAGTTCGATACATTCTTGCTTTGCAAAAATACATTTTTTATAATTATTTTCAGCATCAACTGCCCTAATTATTTAGTCAAACTTGACTTGAGTCAAATTCTAACATTTTTATCTTGCTTGTAAAAATTTCCCTGCTACGTTACCAAGCACTTTTAAATATAAAATAGGAATTTCCATGGCTATCTTTACTTCCTTTCATGTCTTTCCTTTTCTCATTATATTGTCCCATGTTTCCCTTGCTCTTCCTTGTCGTTTTTTCGCTAGTATTTTAGCTTCCCATATCCTTTTTACTGGTGCTTTATCATTCAGTCTGTATAAATGGTCTCACCATCCTAGCTACCGCTTCTCTATGAAATCGCTATGGACTGCATTTTCAGTTCTTCTCTTATGTGATCATTCCTTATCCTATTTTTTCTCATGGCTCCTTTCACTCTTCTTAAGTATGTAATTTCGTTTGCTGTATCTTGTTGTGTCACTACACATGATTCACAACCATAGGTGAGGATTGACCTACATACGTATAAATAGCTTTGTATATGTTCATTATTTTGTTCTTATTTATAAATCCCTTGTTCATTGCGTAATATACTTTATTCACCTTTTATATTCTCTGCATGGTATTTTGCCGTGTCTTCAATTGTCAGTCGTAAATACTGGTAGGTATTCACTAACTTGTTCTATTTTAACTCCTTCCAATGGTAGATGTAGTTCTTGTTTAGCCACGAAGTTTTACTTACGTTCATTTTATCCCACATTTTATTAATGTCTCGTTCCATACGGTGAGGTTTTATCCTGTAAGTTATCCCTTCTTGTTATAATCGCTATCTCATCTGCAAATACAATTATCTACCGTTTCTAAGTTCCAGTATCCTATGGGCATTGGATTTGTCCTCATTCTGGTTTTGAGATACTATGAGGCATCTAAACTTTAGTTGCACGAAGATGGACATGCCAAATTGTATGAATAGCTGGTGCATGAATCTTTACAATTTCTTCAATTTGCTGATATGTGATGCGAAGGTTTTCACGTATTAGTTTTTCTACAGCGGTTATGTTTTCAGATGTGACAGCTTCTGATGATTGTCCTGCATGTCAGTCCTTGCCATCTTCATCTTCTTGTTATTTTCTTGTGGAAGAAGCTGTTCATCAAGAATAATTTGTCTCATAAAAGGAACTCCAACAAGGTTATCCCATCTTCATTTCTTCTTGCTGTTCCGAAGTTTCCTAACGCTATTTCTAATTCATCTGCCTTTAACCCCAGTTTAGCACTGAAATCTCCACTTAATATTGTGAAGTGTGATTTCATATTATTTAAAGCTATCGATATTTTTTCATAAAATAGGTCAGTATGGGTTTTTGTTAGTGCATATGCCTGAATGATTTTAATGGTATATCGTTGGTTAAGTTAACTGAAGGATATAGTAGTAGTATTTTTTGTGGATAATGAAGCCGATGTCTCATTCTCAATCTGGTACAGGAGTTGATCAGATTTTAGCCTGGTCAAACTTCTATGTTATCTGACTTCACAGAGGCCTCCTACTAAGATGATCTCATCCTTCAGTGCCCTTATCATTCCATGACCTTCTTGTTTGCAGTTTTAGGGCTGCTCCTAATGCCATCTCCCCCACATAGATATCCAGTGGAGTGAGGCACAGGATAGCCTCCTTCCTGTCTTCCTGCATACCTGTCTGGAATTCTCATAATTTTAGCGTCTCTCAAAAATGTCAGTGTAATCACCGACATTCTTCTTTCGCTTACCCTCATCAGTCGAATAATGGCCGTCGTTATCCCTTTCCGTCATTCTACAATTTTATTATCTTTATTTAAAGTTTTCATTATGAATTTAAATTAAAATAAAAAACTTTTAATTTTTAACTGTTAATTTTAAAAATACAGTAGTTTTAGAATCAATTACTTTGAATCAAATACTACAAAATTAATAATGATAGCTTTTCAATGGCGTAACGACTTGGGTTTGTACTACAACCACAGCTACTAAAATTTGAATCTTATTACTTAAAATCAATGGGCTGCATATAAAGCAAAGAAATTTTATTTTTAGTATACAGGGACGTAAACACAGCAATTCCAGTAGATGATTCTCATTTGCACAGTAAAGCAGCGTTACCAGATCACGTATACATGGATGCGATGGGTTTTGGTATGGGCTGTTGCTGTTTACAATTGACATTCCAAGCTTGTAACATCCAAGAAGCCAGAACTTTATATGACCAACTTACGCCACTTTGTCCAATAATGGTAGTTTTTGTAATTAGCATTGATGATCCCATAACTTCACCAAATGTTTTAGTTAGCACTTACAGCAGCTTCTCCACTTCATCGAGGCTTTGTAACGGATGTCGACTGCCGTTGGAATGTGATTTCTTCTTCTGTAGATTGTAGAACAGAAGAAGAACGTGGTTTAAAACCGTTGAAAGAAAATAAATTTGTGATTAATAAATCCCGTTACGATTCTATCGATTCATATTTATCCGAACAAGGAGAAAAATACAACGACGTTCCTTTGGTTTACGACAAGGCGCTTTATGATCAACTTCGAGCTAACGATATAGATCATTTACTAGCACAACATATAGCTCATCTTTTTATTAGAGATTCAGTTTCGCTGTTTTCTGAAAAAGTAAATCAGGATGACGAACATGACACCGATCACTTCGAAGTAAGTACATTAATAAAATGTTGTAACGCTATTTAACGATGAATATATTTACAGAACATTCAGTCTACAAATTGGCAAACGATGCGCTTCAAACCACCACCACCAAATTCGACGATCGGTTGGCGTGTAGAATTCAGACCTTGTGAAGCTCAAATTACGGATTTTGAAAATGCCGCTATAGTGTGCTTTGTTGTTTTGTTAACTCGAGTTATTTTGTCTTATCAGTTAAATTTCATCATTCCAATTAGTAAGGTAAGTTGTAACTCGGAAATATATAAATATCCTTTTTGCACACATTAAGGTCTTTGGAATCGTTTCTGTATTGCAGTCATGAATTTACAGTAGCACAATCCATAAAATGTTCTATTACCTTTGCTGGCCATTTCCTTGTTTAATGATGACTTCTGCAGTTTGCAATTAGTCTATTAAATAAATCTACGCCTCCGTATTTACGTTATACTCTTTCACAAGCGATGGCTGCATAACTTCCACATAGTCTCCTACTGATTTCAAATAACGCGCTGCTCTTGACGTGGCTCCACTTCATGATCAGTAGCTGCCAGAGTTATTGCTCGATTGTCCATCCACTTGACAATGATCATTTTTTAATCTTCCGTTAGTCTACTATCTATAGATCCAGGACCCAATTGATGGAAATCCATTAGACATTATTGCTCCTGTACACGAAATATCTCTATCCTTTAAACTGAAGCAACGTCATACTCGTAAAGAATCTGTCACCCAAATTTCCAAATTTCGCTTAGACGTAGAATTGCTATGCCACCTGTATCAAGTTTCAGTCGCTTGTCCTTTGCAGAAATCCTAGTAGCACTTTCTTGATAATTTTCAGTTTTTAGCGGCGCACGTGCTTTGAAGGCCCTTATACACGTGTATTATACGCAATTTTTTATTATACCTACCTGCACTGCATTACATTGTAAAAATTAGAGTAATAAATTGAAAATTTTACAAGGTGACGTGTGGCTCCCATCACGTTGCATAGAGATGATTAGCAGTTGTTGTTTGGTTGTTATGTAAATTTGTTATAAAACGTTGTTATTACCTAGGCGTGTTTTAATCGTCCTTTTTCGCACGCTTATTAGTTTGAGAAACAAAGATTATCATGCAGGTATAATAAAAAAGTATAAAGTTAAATTTTTCTAGGTAGATGAAAATATGCAAAATGCCCAAAAAAGAGGTGCCTGTTCAAATCAAAAATTCTGGTTTCGTAAGGACATAACGACACAAGTTAGTCCACCGGAAGCTAACGAATGTTGCAAGAAGGGTTACGCAAATTGTTGTGATGTTTACGAACTTATGACTGTTAATCAAATTATAAACGGAAAAGTAAGTTCGGCCCACAGTTAAGTAAGTCATGAAGTAATGTGCGAATTTTAGGAAGGAGAATTTCCAGGCCTTATACCTTTAATAAACAGTTATTTAAGTGGTATGGATGTTGATGCCGATACGCACTGCACAATTCAACAGTACCTTAAGTTTATTCAGCATCGAGCGTCAGGAGAAATACTTACGACTGCTTCTTGGTTGCGGAAATTTGTTACTTCTCATCCTGAATATAAGTAAGTCATGAGAATATTATTTTTAGTATTGTTCTTACTGTATGATTTTATAGGCAGGATTCGAAAGTAACCGAAAAAATTAACTACGATCTTCTTATGACCGTACACGGTGTACAAAAAGGGGAGATTTCTTGTCCGGAATTATTAGGGCATTCGGTTACTTCAAAAACTAAAGAAAGCATACCATCAGCACTTTCTAAAGAAGTATGTCCATAGTGTCTTAAGTAGTTAAAATAGTTATTCATAGATTACATAATTTATATACAGTAAGCACTGTTGCACTAAATTGTTATTTTTTTTATTTGAAATTTTTATAGTATATTTTATGTACAATTTGCTACATCAAAGAGAAAAACACCAATATGACTTTTATGTGCGATTGAAATTGATGATTAATTCATTTTATTCTTCATGCTTTTACATAAGTTTTAATTGTGATTTGCGTAATTTCAAACCAGTATTGAATATACAATAAGACGTGTTTTAAAAAAAAATCTACAAGCAAGTAGGTACGGCATTTAGTTAATTTTTAATAGCTTTTATAATGTAGTTTAAGAGTTGTTTATCAAGGGTGCTATATTTTTTAAAAAACAGTTAAATTTTTAGTAAACACTTACGAAAGTTGGGAGTTACATTTGTACTTTTATGAATCGGCTAGATAGTTGCAAAGTGTTAATCCGAATAAAATAATTAGATACCTATGTTATATGAAATTGTAAAATGTAATTTTATGTTACTTAATTTTATTAATTAGTTACATTGTTAATAATTTTGTAGTATCGGTTTACATTTCAAAAAGTGCACATGTTAACGTGTGTAATTTTTGTTCTCAGTTTTTTAACACACTGTGATTGAGAATATAACTTGTGAAATATAGTTTGTTTTTCTTTCTTGAAGAGATATCCAGAAATTATGCATTCAAGTTATGTATAAAGTAGCTTTGTAAGGAGTTGAAATGTTGTCCTAAGTTTTTCTAGAACTACTCATTATATGCTTTGCTTCAGTGGCGTGCAGTGAGTTTTTTACTTGGGGAAGCGCTTCTGGTTTACTGGTAAGTACAAAAGGTGACAGCTTTTGATATACACAACAGTAAAAAAAAACAAACAAAAATTTACTTATAGTGATTTATTTGTAATGAAGTTCTATTCTTCTATGCACCTGAGCAAACCTGTCAATTACATCTTCATAAAACTTTGGATTTTGCGATAAGTCTTTAATACACTCCTTTTCTATGGATAACGCTGCTAAATTGGACAGTCTTTCTTCACCTGTTGATTTTCTGATTAATGGGCCGGCCACACGTACAGGCTTTACCGCGCGCTTACCCGCACAAACCGGTTTGTATCGGGAAGTGCGTGCGTGTGGACGGGAAAACGGTAGCTCGTGCAAGTCGAAAAGTGCGGCTTGCGTAAACTTGGTTTTGCCAAAGATTTTGTTTGTGCAAGCTCGGTTTGCGCGGTAAAACCTGTGCATGTGGCCGGCAATGACGGCATACAAGCCGTGTCTACAGTCCTTCGCATGTAGCAGTTGTATGCGGTTCGTTTTCAACATGTCGAACGTGCGATGTTAATCAAAAGAATTCATTACAGAATTTATACAACTGTATAAATTATTGCCATGTCCGGATCTTCTCTTAAATCCTTCATTAAATTTACATGTGAATGAATATTTCTTCTTAGAAGCCATTTTTACACCATTTTGAACGAGGGCGTCTATTTCCTTTCATTTTTATTAATATACAGTAAAAAAACACTTGTAGTAACAATAATTCTCCAGTTGATCACATGATCCGGTTTCGACCTTTCCCCAGAGACTTTTAAAACATACTGACGGTTGCACAAACTTACCTGCATGGTGTGGCCACAGCAATGTGTTCCGTATTTATTGCGCAAACTATACCGTACAAGTAAGTCGCTGTAATGTAGCCGCCGCTTAAGATCTTAATGCGCTTTAAAGTAGAAAAGCTACGTTCAATCGAAGCGCTTATTGCCGGAATTGTTAAAACTAGTTGGCACAACTTAAACACTTCACTATAAGACCCTTCTAAACCAGTTTCTTTAAGAAAAAGCAGCATATTCAATGGTGTTTTCTGATTATTGACTTCTTGAGAATCATACAAAACATTTAATTGTGAATGCAAAGAAATTGGCATAATTCAGTTTTAGGCTATTAAAAGCTTCCTTTGGAAAACGAGATTTGTTGTAGCTGGCGAAATTACATAATTCAACAAATTTTAATTCATTAAAAAATGACCTGACTCTCAGTTGTTGCGTAATATTATTCAAAATTTCTAATGTAGCCCTTAAAAGAAACTTAATTTTACTATAAAGGTATTAGGTGTAGCAAAAATAAGGTTCTTTAAAGAGCTATGTTAAAATTGAGGACCGATTATTGTTCATCGTCCCAAAAAAGGTAGTTTCCCCAATTTTCATATGAATATTACGAAAACTTTTGAAATTACAGCAAAAAATTAAAAATGAAATTTCGACTTTGACACCCTGTTTCTCCCTAAATATTAACTTTTGGACTAATTTTAGGTAAATCGTAATATTTTGGCTTCGCGAATTTCGTGTTGGTCCTTGTCCCATTACTTTTGGACCACCCTGTATAAAATTCATAAATATTTGAATGAACAATGAGCGTCATTTTAACCCATAGAGCTTTTAATATTTTATATTTACGACGTTTTAAAAAAAAAATCATTCAAATCGGAGTAGTTTGAACCGTTTCCGAGATATAAACATTAAAGTTACTCCACTAAAAGACAAATACGAAATACTAATATGCGACAAGCGCCAGCTAAAGGCTAGACGCGCACTTGCGATTTTCTGTCGTGCGACCGTTTTGCAACGACTGGCAGAAAATTCGAATTATTCTGGGCTCGGCTCGGTTACCGAACTTCAAGCTTTTACCGAGTATCGATCTTTCCCCCAGCTTCGAACCTCCGAATTTAATTGAATGTCAGAATCTACTGAACTTCAAGCCTTCATCGAACTTCGAGCCTGTGAGGAGCCCTGCACTTTGCAAGCAATTTAGAAAAAAGTTCGGTTCGGCTCGGTTCAACAAATCTTAGGCTTGATTTCGCTCAAAGCTTGAGCTGAGCGGAGCTCAGCTCGAGGTTCAAGCAAAGAATATTTTCGTTAGTAAATATTCTTTGGTTCAAGGTCTCGTTTCACCTCTTGTGGAGCCTGCCAAAGGGAAGGATATGTTATTAAACAAATACAAGCAAAGATTAGGTATTACATATTCTTTGGTGGCAACTACGTTGCGTAATTGAAAGGCATAAGTAACATCAGCACCTAACTGTACATCTATTTACAACTTAAAATTACTACATAACATCTGAATAAAGAAATAATTATTTATGTTCCGGGTTAATGATTTTTCCTCCGAACAGTATGCCAGTAGCTGTTTCGTACTTTATTTGAAGAGTTATCATAAATGGATGATCAACTATAAATTCATATCTCTCTATAGGCATAGGGGGTGAGCATTTTACCTTCTTGATCATTCCTGTAATAAAATATAATTACCTAATTACTTTTTATATTTTTGTAGGGTAACATAAGCTTTATAGGCTCAAACAAGAACATAAATGAAGGCTATCAAAGATATCGAATGTCTCGCATTGTACTGAAGGAACTATGTGACACCACTTCATTCGTTGGCAGCAAAGTCACTTTGCTGAACCAACAAAGTTTGGTTGAGTTCAAAGCTATTCAGCGAGCAAGATAGTTTGTCGTGTTACAAATCGGAATGTTTAAAGGCCTCTAATTATTTCATGTTTACTCTTACGCTTGTATGCGTAACAAAGAAAAACCAAAATAAGGTTATATTTGGCGATTTATTTTTACAATATTCAGTAAAAGTTATTGTTAAATGACGAAATATAAATTAATTAATTCCAATAAAAATAAATAGGTATTCACATAGAAAATAAGTTATTGTATTTTTTTTTCACTTGATACAAATTTCTTCGAATTTCGGTTTAAATATCATGGGCGGGTGAATTTACTTTTCCAAGAAATAATGTAAGAGTGTCATTTTCTGTAGCTTCAATAATGATAAGGTATGGATGATCGGCTATAAACTGGTATCGTTTTGTTGGTTTTCTGCAGCAGAATTTCCTTACTACGGCTACAACAAATTACAAACATATTAGAATTGCAGGTGTAAAGGAAAAATCATACAAGCTTTAGTATATTTTAAAAAGCATAGGTACTTTGGCAATGCAAACATATAAACCATAAACCACTTAAACGCATTTTTTGTTAGTAATTTATCATTAAGATATTAATAAAGTTATCAATAACTATCGGTTAATCGGTTCGCCTACTGTTTATTTGGTTCAATGGTCTTTTTTTGTAAAAATCCACGAACAAAACAAATTTCAACTGAAAACTAGGTTTCGGCCTAAGTCCAGTCATGTTCAGTTTTTAGCCGTAATCGTTCTCCGGCCATGGCTATATGTAATCGATTTTCGACTGTGGACGGTTTTCATTTTTGGACTTCAGTTATAATAGAATATTGTAGGAGAACTGCTAGTAATAAATTCATTAAGGCGTTAATTATTTAAGGAAATTAGTAATAATCACATTTTTTGGCATCAACTAAATATATACGTACAGGGTGACACATTTAAAGTTGGCCACATTAACACAACAATATTTTATTCAAAACATAAAACTATCAACAAATTACTAACATATTCTGAAAGAGGACAGTTTTTTTAACAGGATAGGCTGAATTTGATTCAATGTGTCCACCTCTTGCTCGAACACATGCCTTCAGAAGCTTCGGAAAGTGATCAACGATTCCACGCAGCATTCCATCGTCTATTTCTAGAATCGAACGTACTGTGGCTTGTAGCGCAGGCTTTGTGCTCCAAGATACTCCAAACAGAATAGTCCATTAGATTGAGATCCAGTGTGTACGGCGGCCATTCTTCCGGAGTAATGAAAGTTGGAAAATTTTTAGAAATCCACATTATGGTTTCTCGTGCTCTGTGTGATGGCGCTGAGTCTTGTTGGAACGTCCAATTCTGATTGTCATATGTAGCATGAGCCCATGGAAGTACCTGATCCTCAAGAAGCTGCCTATAAACAACTTGATTGATTTTGACACCCACTTGAATGAAAATTAGCGGAGGTTTGGCCGTTTTACTGATGCCGGCCCACACCATAACCGAGAGAGATTTTTGAACACGGCCAATTATTCTATCTTCTCCGGGAGGTTCCGCTGCCCATATTCTGTCGTTTTGGCGGTTGACGGATTGCTCGATTGTGAAAATTTTCTCATCCGTAAACAGAATTCTGTCCAAAGTTTCGAGAGCGTGGAACTTCAATAATTTTTTACATCTCTCAAGCCGAACTGCTTTTTTCTTGACGGTCAGCTCCTGTCGTTCTTGCATCTTGTAAGGCTTTAGATTGAGCTTATTTTCGATAACTCGTCGAACCGTTTCTCTGCTCATACCAATATCTTTTGCTACTTTTCTCATGGAGCACCTCGGATTTCGCCTTATTCTTGCACGTAGCATTTCCAGAACTCGCAACGAATGACTTTCTCATGCGCTTACGATCAGAAAAGTCTCCTCTTTCATTATAGCGAATGATTGTTTCATTAACAGTTGTGCGTGGAATTTTGAGACGCTTTGAAATTAAACGATTGCTGTTTTTTGCCAAATGGAGTTTAATAATTTCCAAGCGTTGTTGTTTCTTGTTCATTTTTCTAATACAAATGTCAAATTAATCAGACGCAAAGTAAAGTATTTTATAGAGCAAAAAATTCTGAATAAGGCAAAACAAATTCAATGACACAAGAATAAAAAACAAATGAATGGTGCCCTTCCAAAAGTGGCCAACTTTAAAATTGTCACCGTATATGTCGTGTTTGCTATGGATAAAATAGGAAGTTATAAAAAAAGACCGCTTGTTGGATGAGAAGGTGTGGATAGATCGATCAGTTTAGTGGTGGGACTAGAAGGTCGGAGGCATGGGAAACAATAAAGTCTTTGAGAATTAATACAAGTAATAACATGGATATAAATACAGTATTTTTCATCTAGCTACTGAGTTGTTGCGTCAACTTGCTCCGCCCACAAACTGTATGAATAGACACGCGTTCGTGCGCAGTAGGTAATGAAAACCTTGTATAGAAAGAGATAAAGTATAGTTGGATTGTGAATTTATCAACAGCGCGTTGACGTCACAACCCAAATCCTAGGTGAAAAATACTGTAACATAATAGACGAAAATAAATTGTCACAAGAGGAAGGACTAGAATTTACAGAGCAACAATGTAACACTAACTGCTTGAAAGAATACAAATACCTAATCAAGCCGCAAATCAAAGAGGCAATTAAAACGATGAAACTAAGAAAATCCGCTGGCCCGGCCAAAAACAATTCTGAACTAATAAAATATGCCCCAGAAAAATTGAAAAACGTATTAAAAATATTATTCCAAAGATGTGTAAATAGCGAACTATCTCCAACGGAGTGGAAAACCTCTTATAAATATAACTCCGATTTACAAGAAAGGTGAAAAAAAAGATTCCAGTAATTACAGAGAAATAGCAATAAAGCACTGTAGGTAGTCTATATTCCAAAGTGATCAAGAATATGATAGAAAAGCAAACAGCAGATAGCCAGCCAGAAGAACAGACAGGCTCCAGAGCCAGAAGATCTACCATTGACAATATCGACTACGTTACATTTGGTGGAAACCACCACAATATTTGTAGAAATAAGGAACATGCCTAATAATACTACGATTTACACATCTAAAAATATCTATTTTTTGCTCTGTGCTATTACACAACATCGAATTTTATTTTGAAGTAGTACATCTGCCTACAATTCAATTATTCCTAAGGTAGGGTAACTACAAACGGGCACCAATTTTTAAAATTTCTTTTGGTAGGATCAAAGTTGTCATGGTATTAAACGAGTGTCAGTCCGTGTAAGCAGTGTAAGACAATGTCAGTTCCATGTGGTATAATATGGCAGTGAATGTTGGACAATGACCAAAGCATTACAACAAAGATAACAAACATCGGAAATGGGGTTCTTAAGGAGAGTGGCAGGTTGTACACGATTAGATAGGAAAAGGAACACTGAAATATGAACAGAATTAAAAGTAGAAAATATTAACGGAGTAGTAAAAGAGTACAATTATCAACAGTTGTTTATTGATAAAAAGGGCAAAGTACCAATATAAATAAAAGAACATTTATACAGAGAAAGTATAGCATTGGTGAGTCATTTAATTTTAATTCAAAAGCCTAATTCATGAATTTTCAGTTAGTGTTCTTTGCTCGTAACAAATTGCCATGTGGCTTTAAATTCTATTATTGCTTTTCAGGTAATTCAATTTTACCACAAAACAATACAACAGGAGTATTTTTACAAGTTTCGACAATCACAACATATGGATGATTTGCTGTAAACTGATACGGTTCCGTTGGCTTTACACATTTCCTTATCATCCTTACTTTCTTTACTGAAATAATAAAATCATATATTAGAAATGGTAGCTGAACAAACCTTAGGAAAAACTTTAAAAAATATACGTAAGCAATGCGCCTTAACAAATTGCAATTTTCTTTTTTATAAAACCATCTGGAATTAGGTTAATGATTAATACAATCCGTGCTGTTAAGTTCACACAAAAAATGCAAACCATTAATAACATGTCCATGCTTTAAGAACTTAGTTTCATAATATAATTTCTAATTTATATGAAATGCTAGTAATATGATAACATATTTACTCGTAAATAAAACTATATTATTTATATGTACCTATGCATAAATTTGTTTTATATAAACTGCTGGACAAAATTATCGCATCACAAAAAAAATGTTCTGAAAACAAAATTTTTCATAGATATTATAAGTGTTAGGGCTTCGCAATAGTAATGAGGACTATTATAAAGGATTAGTGGAAATTTATTGCGTATTTGAAGAAAAACGGGAAATCTTTACAACTATCGTAAAATCTGAACAATAATAAACAACAAACTTGAAACAAAAAACCCAAAGAAAACTGTACAAACATGATTTTAATAGCGTGTCACACCTCCTCTTGCTCTCACTATTTCATTGAGTCTTCTAGGCATTGAGCGAATCACACAGGCGATATATTCCTGAGGAATGCTTTCCCATTCTTCTTGGAGAGCCATTTCCAGCTCTCTTAAAGTTGTGGGACGATGCACACGAGCTTGGAGACGTCTTTTTAGCATGTCCCATACATGTTCGATAGCATTAATATCAGGGCTTCTAGCTGGCATAGCCAAAACATTAATGGCAACTTCTGCAAGGTACTCTTCGACGACGCCAGCAACGTGAGGTCTGGCATTATCTTGTAAAAGGAGAAACTCTTCCCCAACAAACGGCGCGAAGGGTACCACGTATTGTTCTAAAATGTCCTCCACATACCTTTCAGCATTCAATGTTCCCCTGGCAATGATGTGCAGCTCGGTACGTGCCATTAATGATATGCCTCCCCACACCATTATGGAGCCTCCTCCAAAGGCGACCCGTGGAACCATGTTGCATTCAAAATAACGTTCTCCTCTGCGTCTCCATACTCTTTGGCGCCCATCTGGCGAATGTAGAGCGACACGGGACTCATCTGTAAAAAGAACATGCCCCCATTCTTCCATTGTCCAGTGGGCATGTTCTCTAGCAAATCTTAATCTGGCAGCTTTGTGAGCCCTGGTGAGAAGAGGTCCTGCGGCAGGTCGTCTGGCAGCCATGTTACTTTCCTTTGGCCTTCTTCTGATAGTTCGTGACGATAATGCTGCATTCCGTGCCCTTTGTAGCTCATCCCTAAGCTCATTTCTGGTTTGAAAATGATCTCTAGACACAGCCAAGCGGATGAAACGGTCGTCCCTTTCTTGGGTACATCTTGGACGTCCTTGCCCTCTTCTTCTTTTGTTATTTCCAGTCTCTCTGAATCGTTTCAATACTCGGGAGACAGTAGATTGGTTCACACAGAGGCGATCTGCAACATTTCGCTGGCTTAACCCTAACTCAGCATACACGATGGCTCTGCTTGCATTAAGTTCCGAAACATAACGTTGTTCGTTCATGTTGCTTATGTTTTCTCCAATTTTGCAAAAAAAACGGAATACCAGCGTTAAATTTCGTTTCTGCACGATATAAAGTCAGACTGATACATGGGGGCAATTTGACATTATTTAGATTTTTCCCTGCACTCGGTGCAATTGTTTCGGTTTGGTGTTGTTTGGTTAATAGGAGGGGCCAACTACACTTTGCAATAACAAATCGAAATAAATGCATCTGTTCTGAAAAGATTAGAGACCTTTAAGAACATTTTTTTTGTGATGCGATAATTTTGTCCAGCAGTTTATTTTTTTATACAATATAAGTTCATTAATATTTTTAAATATATCTAATCTAATTATTATTCTAAAAGTTAAACAATAAACGGAGAGAACTTAGTTATATTCTGCTTTCATAACTTTGCCACAGAATAATGTATCAACTGTTGTTTCATGTTTTAGCTGAATGTTTATTATAAACGGATGGTCAGCATTAAATTTAATCTTCCGTAAAGGCCTCCTTCCTCCTCCACATTCCACCATCATGATCATACCTAAAATAATAGTAAGATTATTTGGGTAATTTTTGATTACAAACGTATATTGTTGTTTTATGTTTAAAGTACAATAGAATCTCTATAGCCGTGAAAGATAGGTTCTATATTTGCTCTGTGGTTCTACTCTTCTACCCCTCCCCCAAAGCAATTTTCCGAAACCGCGAATTATAATAATAATATAGCCAGTGCTAGCAAAGCCGCTTCATAGGCGTTAAACAATCACAAGGTAGTATCAGAAGTAGTACTCCAATGCCAAGAAATCCTAGAGCTAGCAGCTGAAAACAAAGAAAACTCGTATGGGTAAAATGACACTCCGGAATTCACGGGAATGAGGAGGTCGATATCTTAGCTAAGAAAGGTTCAGAACAACCTCTCTGGGGACCTGAACCGGCTGTTGCACTTTCATTGACCTCTTTTAGTACCATGATAAAACAAGAAATCCATAACTGCCACTGTGTTAGATGGACAAATATGGACAAATGTCATCATGCAAGGGTAATTATTCCAATCCCTTCGCACACGGAAAAACTGCGACTCTTTGTCAGCATATAGTCCGCACTTTGTACATTAAACAAACACATGCACAGAATGGACTGTCTGCCAATTCCACGTTTTGAGGGTGTAATATTGAGGACGAAATGGCTGAAAATTTACCTGTGTGAATGTCCAGCCCTGGCTCCGATAAGAGGAACCATGTTGGGGGACTTCTGCCTTAACATGGCCAGAATTCACAGCGTACCTCCTGCAGACCCCCCCCCCCCCTGCACCACGAACACGCATGTAAATGTTGTAAACACCTCTGATAAAGTTTAATTTATAATTTATGTACAAGAAAAGTTTAAGGACGAAGGTGGAAACTGGTCGAGTAAACATCATTTATGTACGAACGAGCTCCTGCTATCTCAATGATTTCATTTTATTTTTTAATCCTAATTACAGGCGATAACTCCACACGCGAGAGCTATCAAGGCAATAAAGGTGCATTCAAACTCAGAAATTTTGTCCGGAAAGTTGACGGAGAAATTTAAACGAACCAATCAGGAGGAGTGTAGAATTTCCAAGTTCTACACAACTTATTTATTAATTTATTATAAGTGTTAAATTTTTCAATTAATTTTGTTTCAAGCAACTTTAGCATGTGTATGACTAGCAAACTTAAAACGTGTTCAAATGTTTGTTATTGTTGTTCCATTACGTACAATAAAATTTAAGATACATGAAATTGGCCCCAAATAATTAGTTTACTTTGCTGTGTATTCAGATTTATAAAATTAGTTTCAATGGCATGTAAGTAGTTCACGTGTGTCAATTTAAGTAAAGACATACTTAACTTTTATCACAGCACGCTTTGATGAATCTACTTTTGAATCACTCTTTACCTCTAGCACGTAGTTTTGACCGGCAAACCATTTAAAGAATCAGCCAACAGCTTGCGGAGCCGAAACATTCCTTTCGTTAGAAAGACGGTTAAATGAATATCAGCCCAAAGGCTATAAATTATATTTACTTTACTTCAGAAATTTATTTGGTAAATGTACATGTGTTGTATAATTTTTATATATAGTTTAATAATTTTTTAATACTTATATAAAATTATTAATCTAAAAATTATCTTATAAAATAATAAACAGAGAGAATTTAGTTATACTCTGCTTTAGTAACTTTGCCACAGAATAATGTATGAATTGCTGTTTCTTGTTTTAGTTGAAGGTTTATTATAAATGGATGGTCAGCATTGAACTCGATCTTCTGTAAAGGCACATATGCACATTTTACCGCCATGATCACAGCTGAAATAATATCAAAATTATTTGGGTAATTTCTAATTGCCTAGGTATAAACATGTATTGCTGTTTTAGGTTTAAAGTATAAATAGAAGCCCCCCCCCCCAAGAAATTTCCTGAAAACGTGAATAATATCATAGATATAATAATAATTATTATATTATTTACTTAATTTTTTTGGAATATAGTTAGCAAAACCGCAGTAACTAAACCGTAGATACGAGGAAGGGTTATGGGCTAACTCAACACGAAGACCGTCAGGTTGAGACACTGTGGTAGCCTGATGAACAAGAGGGTGACATGTTGCGTTACCGTGCTTTTTTAGTGCTCCTTTTTTCCTCCCGATGAAGCCCCTTACGAAAGCAGGCGAAACGTTGAGTTTTTATTTCTCAACAATGACACGGTCCCAAGTCTGAAGACTTACCATGGAGTCTCCGAATTCAGTTAAATACTTCTAAATTTTTAACTTCAGATAATGATGGTAAACTATTCGACCAATTATATTGCAAGGAATATTTGTTAATAAATACACAGTTATTTTGCGATAGCACACTGCATTTATTTATATAAGAATAATATATTATAATTGAAATATATCATACCTATTTATCAGCATAAATGGCACAAAAAGCTAATTGTAGTATATTTTAAATTACGCTCTAAAATCTGAGGTAAGGATTGTGTTTTAGATACCTGAAAATATTACTAACAAAACATTTACAAAATTGCTAAAAGTTTAATAAGACGGTTCTATAACTTTTCCATTAAATAAAAGGGCTATAGTATCAGATATATTAACTTGTAATAAAACAATAAATGGATGGTCAACCAAGAAGGTCTGTCGACGTGGACGTGCACATTTCTTTGTTATGCCCATTACTAAAATAATATAAAATACTGAAATTATCACATATTAACATTTTAGGTTAAGTTACACAAATTAATTATACATTAAATTAATATTAGTTATTAATAAAATTATAAGTGTAATACATGCCTTTTTTTGGTGTCATTTTCCATTAAACCCAAGCCCTATAAATCTAATAAAAAAAAAGTAACCCAACAAACTAGTCTAAAAGTGTTAGTGTAGTTGTACCGTAAATAATATCAATACAAAAAAAAACATTATTAGTAAAATAGCATCCATATTAGCAAATATGAACAATTCACGAATAGATTGTAAACTGTTATGTTTTCTGTGTAAATGTTTCTTGCGAGCTGTTTATGAATGAATGCTGTAAGACCAAGGCGCACTGAATTAATAATGCATATAAGGCCTACCACTTCATTTAGCCAAGACGAAATTAGAAACAACGGTGGCGCCATTTGCGGTGAACTATACATTTTTTAATGGCGAAATGTGTAGTTCACCTCAAATGGCGCCACCGTTGTTGTTAATTTCGTCTTAAGGTGCATTCAGACTCAGAAATTTTGTCCGGAAACTTGACGGACAAAACGGATGTTTTCTGCCGGACAAAATTTGGCAATTCAGACTCGCCGGAGGTTTCGCAAGTTTGTTGTAGCTAACGATTTGCTTTAATTGCGCAGGTGCGAGGCGAACAGCTGTTAGTTCTAACCTTCGTTTATCATCTTTGGTTGTAATATTAGACAAATTGACAAAATAACCTACGATAATTATGCAAAGCAGACAAACGAAAACTGAAAATCACAAAACAATAACATTTCTGAAAATAATGTAGGTTAAAAGAAACAAACATCACGTGTTTATTCAATCTACTCATGCGCACGCCACGGATCGTTTGCTTCCTTTAACGGGGTACTTGTCGGCTAGATCGGAGAATTCAGAGATTAACTTTTACCGCTTCTTACGATTCAAATTCTACGCACCTCCTGATTGGTTCGTTTAAATTTCTCCGTCAACTTTCCGGACAAAATTTCTGAGTCTGAATGCACCTTTAGCTAAATGAAGTGGTAAGGCCTTATATGCAATATTAATTCAGCGGGCCTTGGGTTAAATAAAGACACTTTACTTCAAAATCTAGAACGTTTTGATCCGCATATTTAATTCCTTATCTGCATCTCGCGGAGTAAAAAAACAAGAGCGTGCATTTTCGTTAAACTGCCGATGCCGGCCGAATCCAAGTTTATCGCCTGAATGCGAGACAAGGATAGATAATGCTAGGTTATTATGGAAGTATGGGGGGCATATTTGTTGTAGAGCGGTGTTTTTAGATTTATTTATACTACGTCCATTAAATCGATACGGGAAAATTGATTCATAAGGCTACAATTAAACGCACATGTCTAATTCTTAGATTTGTTTAATCGTATGATGCTTACAACATCAATAAGAGATTATTTATTATTGAAAAAATCGATAATTAATGCCTTATCTTTTTGCAAAATATTAAATAAATATTCGATAAATGCACTCGGGTTTGCGCCACTCGGCCACTCCGGGGATCTTTTGAATTGTAGGCCTAGAAATCAATTTTCTTGCATTTTTATACGTAGTACAAATGTATAAACACCGCTGTACAAATAAAGCCCATATACATTATTCGAAAATGTGATATAATAAGTGTTTTATTAATTTTATGCTTCTTGTACTTTCAAGACCTTGTCTTGTCTGTCCTTGTCTCGCATTCAGGCGACAAACTTGGTTATGGGTTCGGTCGGAAATACACGCTTCTGTCTCTTTATTCCATGCTCCATCTACAGATAAAACGCAAAAATGTATCATTATAAATGATTCTTAACTACTTACTATAATTAATTACATAAATCTGTATCCGGAATTATCAATAATACTGAATGTTAATTTTACATTTACATAAAAATAGTTATTTTCTTTAATGAACAGGATTACAAAGTTTTCCCATAAATAAAATTTTACTAGTATTGGTTTGATCATCCTGCATTTGCAATGCAACGATGAATGGATGATCTGCTATGAATTGTGGTTTTGGAAATCGTATTGGGGGAGCACACATTAACATCATGGTCATAGCTAAAATAAAATTTAATTATATAACGTTTAATTTCAAACCTATTCAATATAAAGCTTACTGTGTTATGTGTACATTAAGCTAGATGCAAACTAAGATTCGATAGACTGTCATTACCAATCATGCGCAGTAAATTAAATATTACATATTAAATAGCAACTCAAAAATTGTGAAGATAAGTTTTCGATATCTTAGCTTACATTTGTATCGATTAAAAATAAAAGTTAAGTTTAATTATTGAGTGCGAGCTAAGGTTGCGGGTGTTAAGTATCTCAACCTGCATTGACTGTGGTTATTTAATTCAAAAAAGGTAATCTTGAAGAAGAAGTTAATAACAGAACAAGCGCTACAGTCAGATTGTTTACTGCATTAAATCGAGCACATATAAGCGAAAAAGATTATCAAAGCAAACAAAAATAAAAGTTTTTAATTCAGTATTTACAGTGGTTACGAATCTTACTAAAAAGCTAAAACATAAAATCACCGTGTGCGAAATGTAGCGGTATTTTACGTAAAACCTAAACACAAAACAAATATACAAGAGAGGATTGCAAGGTGCCAATTAAAATTGTTCAGACAAAACCCATTGTAAATCCCAACATTGGATGTTGGCAATGATTAAGTGCATTGAGAAGGGATAGTGGCTTTTGTCTGTCATGGCCAGGCCCGCTTACAGACAACAGCGGTAATGTTTAATGTAATAGTAAAATATTCAGTCCATTTTAAATCAATCTTTTTTAACTGGTCTCATTGGTCTATTAAAAATGATTTGGTCATGTAATCAGCGTGCAAGAAAAAATAAATATCAAGGAAGTATGGAGTTCACATCGGACAAAGAGGCTTACAAAGGGAAGACCGAGAAGGTTATGAAATGAAGAAACAATGGTAATAAAAAAGCAAAGACGAGAGATAATCATTGGAGGCCGCAATGGATAGGAACGAGCGGAGGAAATAAGAAAAATGGAAACCGTTGACACCGATTGGTACAATAGGTCATCAATTACGTAAAATAAGTAATTTAGAGTGTAATGATGTTCAATTAAGTTAGAAAGAAATTTTCGAGTTGTAATGTCATGGACGATGAAATATATAGTCCAGTCAATAGGTAGTTTTACTTTGCAAAAGATCAGGGAAAGTTTATACTTGGCAATTTTGTTCATTTTGGGGCCTTAATAAAATCTTGAAATTTGTAAACACGAAAAGTTGCCGCCGGCGCCACCATCTTGGAAAATGGCGGTAAAATCGGATTCTTTAAAAATATCTCGTTTCCGCTGCATTTAACAGTAAAAATAGCTATATGCAAAGTTGTAGAGAATAAAATTTTCTACGACTTTTGCTTAAAACAAATTTTTTCAGGTCAATGGTTTACAAGTTATGACAGAGTAAATCGGGGTAGACATGATAGAACCATCGAAGGTGTGACACGACTGTAAACTACAGACACACTAAACTGTGTATTCCAGGCGTTCCAGGAAACATTCCACCAAATTCTGATCCTTTACTCAGGTAGCACATGTTTCCAAGCCTCCTAGTACAGAGTGTCCAAAATTCGACGTACATGTATGGGTAACTTTACTATTTGTACAGATACGACAAAACCGATTGCACGTTATTGGGCCAACTTTTTGGGACTAATTCAATGGTCGAAACAGAAATGGGCGATCTCCTTTTGTTTTCGAGTTATTACGCTAAATTGAAAATTACTTCAATTATACTAAGTCTTATAACTTAAATCTATGTACGCCACTGGAATTTACGTAAACATATCTATAAATAACATCTTTACTATATTCAGATATTTCTATAAATAAAGAAGTTATAAGACTTAGTAGAATCGGAGTAAGTTTCAATTTAGCGTAATAACCCGAAAACAAAAGAAGATCGCCCATTTCTGTTTCGACCATTGAATTAGTCCCAAAAAGTTGGCCCAATAACGTGCAATCGGTTTTGCCGTATCTGTACAAATAGCAAAGTTACCCATACATGTACGTCGAATTTTGGACACACTGTACAAGAAGGCTTGGAAACATGTGCTACCTGAGTGAGGGATCAGTATTTGGCGGAATGTTTCCTGGAACGCCTGGAATACACAGTTTAGTGTGTCTGTAGTATACAGTCTTGTCGCACCTTCGATGGTTCGATCATGGCTACCCCGATTTCCTCTGTCATAACCTGTAAACCATCGACCTGAGAAAAATTTGTTTTATGCAAAAGTTGTAGGAAATTTTATTTTCTACAACTTGCATATTGTCTATTTTTACTGTAAAATGCAGCGGAAACGACATATTTTTAAAAAACCCTATTTTGGCCGCCATTTTCCAAGATGGCGGAACCGGCGGCAACTTTTCGTGTTTACAAATTTCAGGATTTCATCAGGGCCCCAAAATGAACAAAATCGCCAAGTATAAACTTTCCCCGACCTTTTGCAAGGCAACGCCATTTTTTTGTCTCTATTGACTGGACTAATATGTAAAAATGGCTTTTTATTCGCTCCTTGGACCTCAGTTTTATACTGTTGAAAGTAGGACAAACGTTATCGTTGCAGAACAAATGATTCTATTGAAAAATTTGGCGCCCAAAAATTTCTAATAAGCACTCATTCTTATGCGAAATCGCCGATTTAGCGGTACAGTAACAAATGTGAATTTTGTTCCCAAAGAACTTAAAGCTACGTTTCCACCGCAGCAACATAAAGGAACTTTTTGTTGCTTTATGTTTCTCCTCGTTGCCATAAATAAGAAACTTTCAGAAACATATATAAACTTATCATTTCCACTGAAGCAACTAAAGTCGCCACTAGTCGCACATTATTTCTAGTAACATAAAAAAGCGCAACTCAGTGTTTCCACTGATGGCGAATGTATTTTCGTGTGTCCTAAAAAAACAAAGCACCTCAAGATACGAAAAACTGAACGAAACAAATTTCTGTTCCTAGTTACTTTATTCGTACTTGTTTCCTTGTATTGCCGATTTTATTTTGAAGTTTACCGCTCGAAATGGAAACCGTCGCGGCGACAAGGAGAAACAGTCGGTATTTGTTACAGAAACAGTGAGAAACATTTAGGGGTTCTGTGGAACATTTTCGGAAACAAGCAACAGAAACATAAAAGTTGCTCAAAGTTGCTTCAGTGGAAACCCCGCTTTACTCCCCAAATGTTCCGGAACTTCGCCCAAAGATACTGGGTTCTTGTGAAACCGAAGTTTCGAAAAAGTTAAGAACATCTAAGAATTTAAATTTAAATGGAATAAGCAGTACTCCAAGCAAATGACTGAACGGGTATTAATGAGATTTCCAATTGATTTTGAATATTTTCAGTAGTTATACAACAAGAGGTTCGAAAATAATCGAATATACAGTTGAGAGGACGAGATGTGTTGCCTAGGAAACACAACGACACAGTAGGAGGTGGAGTTGTGTTTTTAGGATAAGAGCAATTACAACTTGAAAATAAAAAAAATAAAAATATACTAAGGATTGGTATTTGGAACATAACATCGTTTAATAACAAGGACCAAGAAATTATTGAATAGCTCAATGAGAGAAAAAAAATTGAAATCTGCGGTCTTCAAGAAACAAAAAAGGAAGGAGGCCTGAAATAATACGACAAATACATACTCATATACAGTGGCGTAAGCAAAGACCAGCGAGCTAGAGCTGGTGTAGGTATACTCATTCGTAGGAAGTACAAGGATAATATAGAGAGCTGTCAATAATTCTCAGAAAAAATATCATGTATAAAGATTATACAGGGTGAATAAAAAGTATGGAACCTCGATGCTAGCGCCTTTATTATTAGTTTTAGAAAAAAAAGTTTTAGATAAAAGGTTTATAACAAATTATTTTCCACAAACTGATGGTTTTAAATATTTTTTTCAAGGTCATACCTTTGCGCTATGACGTCATCGATACTTTTTTTAAATGGCAACCTATATTTTTTAGGTCGAAATTTTATAGCATTTTTTTTTCTCTTTATGACCATCTAAAAATATCATACGGTTGAATAAGCGAAATTTCTAGAAAAATCAAGTTGAATGTTATTCGTACCAGTAATTAATGTACGTACTTTTATCACAAAAATTAAACACATGACTATTAAAAACAAATATAAACAATGTTTAACATTATTATTGACAAACAGCACCTTTTCCCCCCCATAAAGATTAGCCAGGGCGGCGCAGTGGTAGAGCGTCAGGCTAGCGTAGCGCTAGTCCTTGGTTCGAATCCCCATGGTGGCTATTCGTCGTTCGGAACGTAATTAACGACACGTTCCTCCGAATACAGGTCTAAAAGGTAGAGTAACAAGGTCTTACATATACATACACATTACACTCTACACATGGTGCAGTATGTATGTATTAAACGGCGCACCAACTTGGTAACCCGCAGGGACGGGCTGGGTTGTGCATTCAACGCATAGAGCTTCATACGTTAACGTACCAACCTCGACATCGAAAGTTACAAGAGGTTATATTAAAATACCAGAGGACAAAAATCAATGATCGACTTTATACACCCAACTCAGATATTAGGAAGCTTTCGATCTCTAAAAACGAGTTGTAGGAGATCATACAAGAGGTTTGAAACGATATCTTTCCAGAACATTTTGATAAATTAATTGAAAGACGTATGTATGTATTGAGATGATACGTTTTGATGATATTTTAATAAAGTGAATTATAAACACCTTTTAAAAGAATGTAAATTTAATGTTAATAAAATGTAAATAGTTATAAGTTAGAGATTTAGTATTATAAATAGAATATCTAGTTACTTAATTTGTAAATATGTCATATAAAATATTCATAGAGTGTTAAATTTAAAATAACTAAGGATATATAAAAATAATAAAAACGTGAGTTGAGTTTTTTTGAAAACTCTAAAAAACGTATTTAAATACCAAAAGAATATTCTTAAAACAAATTGTAAGCTAATAAATATTGAAAAGAAGTAATATTATATCAAGATAATTTGGAATTTAATTTAATAAAAGTTTTTTTGGAATAAAAGTTATTTTTTTGAAGTTTATATAAATTTGGATATTGGTCAAATACAAGTAAAGCTAAAAAAAGGAAAAGGGTGTTGTTGGTTGGAGGATAAGACAGATTTTGGTGAAGTTGGAGTCAAGGGGGAAGGTGTATTGAAGTTGAAGAGGTTGGTGCAGTGTTTGGGAAATTGGAAAACCAGGCAGGAAGTGTTTTTTTGTTCGTGTTTTCAAAAGGTAGTTTATAATTTTTAATTTTAGAAATTGTTTATTTGGTTATTAGAATTTATTGTTGTTTGTAAAGATTTTCATGATTTTGAAAGGTGTTTAAAATTCAACTGAATTTTTATGAAATTTTTGAAATTCATCAAAGCGATCCCTTTGGCGACCCTGATTTTTGCAAATTAATTCAAATTTATTTAACAAAATTGAGCTAGCTGGAAACATAATAAAATTGTATGCATTCATTATAATATTGAACGTCATAGCAGTATGTATGTATTGTCTGTAACCTCTCAAACCTATCGGTGTCGAGGCTGGTGCGCTAACGTATGAAGCTCTACGCGTGCAATGCACAACCCGTCTCTGCGGGTTGCGAAGTTGGTGCACCGTTTTACCTATATACTGCATCATGTGTAGAATGTAACGTGTATGTATGTGTAACACCTTGTTACTCTACCTCCTAGGCTAACTGAAAGACGTAATAAGGAAAAATGTTTTTTTAAGGATCCAAAACACAAAAACATATACAGGACGTAACATACATTGAAGGTGTTTTTAACTAACATTTAGAGTGCATTTTTGCTTGAAATTTTAGAAAGCGTAAATTATTTACTCTTGATAAACGAAAGAGTAGCAGCAGCGTTATCTTCTATGTAAACTTGTAATAAATCGATGGTTGAACAATCAGCTCCACTAATATGCATCTCTAAATGTATACATCTCGCTTGTTTTACTAAACCTGAATAAATAGATAACATCAATAATTTCATAAAAGGTATACAGAAATCATTTTTGTAGTGGTTATTTTATTAATTAAACCAGAGCCTGTTTCAACAAATGAAGATTTAAAACAAATGTTACTTTAGCAAATATCTTTATTAAATACATGCAAATTACGACAGTTTATATGCGTTAAATATAAAAAAGGAATGCGATTATCACATTACTATAATAAAAAATTATCGGTAAAAATAGTTAATACTAAATTAAAAATACTTATGTAAAACTTTAATCAATGATGAATTCAATACTCGGTATTATAAAAGCTTTGCACAGATACATGTTCTTGCAAGTGCTACTTAGAAAGGTGATTTACTAATAATCTGGCGTTATTATTTTTCCACAGAATAATAAGTTGATCTTTCCTTCATCTCTTGATTGTAAAAGCATTAAAAATGGATGATCAACTTCAAATTTTAATGTTTCTTCAACAATAAGGACACAATATCCCACTGGGACCATAACTAAAAATATAATATGTCCCTGAAAAGAGGAAAAAAGTTCAAGACCTGGTAGTAGAGGCAAAAAAGAAAGCATGGGAAGATTTTGGTACAAGAATAGAGGAAGACTTTCATATCAACCAAAAATTGTTCTATAGAGTACTCAAAAACACACGGGCAGGTAGGCAGCAAATCACAATCAAACAAATCAGAGACAAGGAAGGAAATGTTCTTCACAATGAAATAATGGATAGGTGGAAGGAGTATTTTCAAGAGTTGTTATTCTCTCAAAAAGCATAAATTGGAAAGACAGACCTTCTAGAAGACGATGGCGCCAAAGGTACTGGTATAGAAAAAACAGAGGTAATTGAGACAATTAAGACCTTTATGAAGGGAAAAACATGGGACAGAAAGGGATAGATTTACTAACTGAAATTTATAATCAAGCATGGAAAGAAGGAGAAGTACCACAAGACTGGAGGACAGGAATTATCATCCCAATTTAAAGGGGGATAAAAGGAACTGGACAAACTTTAGAGGTATTACACTGCTGAGTATACCATCAAAAGCCTACGAAAGAATTCCAGAAAAGGGGTTAATAGCACACACAGACGATCATCTAGAACAATCACAAAGTGGATTTAGGAAGGGCCATAGCATACATGATCATATCTTTACCATCAAACAGATAGCTGAACAATCACTCGAAAGGTAACTAGTAAACAAATTTAATTATCTCTTACTTTGTAATGATTGCGAAACTTTGTTATATCAGTCACACCTAAATGCCAACTTAGTTTATTCATTTCTTATGGCGATGCTTTATATTATTTATTAAGTAAACCCACTACCTTACCATAGTAAAGATAAATAAGGTCTCAAGTTTCAATTATGTAGGCGTGCTGATCTGATAACGGAAGAAGAAAGCAATGCTAAAGAAAGTACAAGCAAGAATGGTGAAGGCTCGTTTACGAAATCCAAAAGTGTGTCGCGTAAAGCAAAAGTGAGGGTATACAAGTCAGTACTGCGACACGTGGTAACATACGGGTGCTACACGTGGATTATGAACAAGAAGGAAAATACGCGAAAGGGAAATTCCAAGAAGGATTTTGGGAGGCAAGAAGGTTGGTGAAGTCTGGGAAAGAAGAACCAACCAGGAGTTAAGGCAATTATTTGGAGAGGCAGAAATATCAAAATTTGTGAAATCCCAACAGGTAAGATGGTTAGACCATATTAGCCGAATGAATGATCCAAGAGTGGTAAAGCATACACTACATGTAAGGTACAAAACAAAGAGGACGCCCACAAAACAGGTGGATAACAGCGGTAAAAAAATCCCAAGAGAAAAAGAATACAAAACTGGAAGGAGAAAAAGAATACAAAACTGGAAGGAGAAAATGAAAAATCGAGAGGAAGAAAATTACAGCTTATGTCCTAACAGGCCTGTGTCAATATTTAGGGCACTTGTTTGTCATTAAAGCAAACATACTTAAGATAATCTGGAACGATAATGAGTCACGAAAATTCAATTTAACAATGAATATATTGAGCAGTAAAATAAATTATGATAGTAAAAATTTATGATATATATTTTGTAATTGTACCAACATTTTGTAAAAATACCTCGCTGCATGTAGTTTTCAATTTGTCATTACTTTTTGTATAGCAGAAGTTTGATTAATTTTGAAACACACTTCACTTCATAATTTTGTTTATTTATTGGGAGAAATCAAAGCTTGCGGGTACCAGGAATTTCAGCCGAACTCAAAGAATTTCCACCCCTGGAAGAGATCTTTATCGTGCCAAACATCGTATTGGCACAGGTCCTACAGTTTTACCTCGTATCCGAAAGAGGACATACTTTCAGATATTTTTTCGCATTAAAAATTTGATTGACCTGAACCGGGAATCGAACCCGAGATCTCTAGTTTATAAGGCAAGAATGCAAATCTTAACACTTCAGAACTTTATTTGTATTTTTAAGGTAAATCGATGACATTTTTCATTAACATTTTGATTAGTCACAAACATACAGAAACTGATTAATTTTATTGGAAATGATTAAGAATTTGCTTCAATTGGATTCATTATTCTTCCATAAAACAATACATTGGTTAGTTCTTCATTTTTTACTTGCAGAAGCATTATGAAGGGATGATCAGCGTAAAATTCTGGCGTTTGAATAAGAGCATACGCCATCATTACCATGCCTAAAATATGAAATAAGTTTAATTAATAAATTTTTACGATATAAAGCTTATTTAGAGCATAACTATTTTTATATCACATTACAAGCAAAAAGCTACGATAAAGCAGAAATTACATCAAGTGTCCAAATATAGGTATTTTTCAGCAGTTATGCGAATTACGGGCATAAATATGTATTGTAACGAGATACGTCAGCACACGTCTGGGATCATATGCGTCATCCACCGAGAAGCTTCCAAAGCGGTCGACGGTTACACTTACTCGCGCGACTAGGGGAACTTTCTGGAATGGAGTTCTGGAAGGACGAAGCTGGGATATATAAGGCGCGACCAAATGAACACAGTCAGTCGACAGTGAGTCGTTACCAAGCACCTACAAGTGGTATACGTGACGCGTAGTGTGATCGGTTAACATAAACGTACGTGAATATAAATAAACAAACTGTATAAATAAATTAATTAGTGTTACGGGTTAATATTAGGGTTGTGTTTTAGCGTTTAAGTTGTTGTTTCGTATTAACTGTTACATTGTTTAAATGTGTTAATAAATAATTCACACCACGAACCGAAGTTTTAAATAAACGTTTTTAAACCGTTACAGTATTTTTACAAATACAGGCCTTTGGGTATTATAGTGGAGTGCAGTTGGTTTTTAAACCTGTTAGTTTAGATGGCTAAGGATCTTAGCCATCCATGCCTTAAGCGAAAAAAACTTATTTTTAACGAATTGAAAAGATTTTAAGCAGTAATAGTTTTTATAAGACGTTTGTAAAGTAAAAACTGCCGTTGTTATACTTACCTTTTTTTCCATTCATGCATACTACCGTACCCCCCGGAACCGCTTTTCGCATTACTTCAGGGGGTCCCTTACATACTACATACATGCAACTTATATACTAACTTATACTAAGTGAAACCGACTTGCACGGGCCGCGAGTCGAACCCACAGCCCGAGCAGACTGATCTCACTGTGGCCTCGGCGGGTAAGCGGAGCGATCACTCGCCCACCGAGACCCCTGTAATATTTACCTGAAATTATTTAAAGAGCTGGTTTCATAATTTTTCCATAAAACAATGTGTGGCCATATGCGCGTTCCTTTATTTGAAGAAGTATTATACATGGATGATTAACACGAAATATTATTTTTTTAGGTTTATAAGAGCCTATTGTTGATCCAAAACACATTACCATTGCTGTATTTAAAAACGTTTAATAAAAAAAAAACAAAATTAATAATAATAATAATAATAATAATACATTTATTAGCTAGTTATGTACATAAACGACACATTAGCACGTCATACAAAGATTACATAGATTGGTATAGATATCAAAGTTTAGTCATATAGAGTTGGGATGTTTTAGCTTTCATATAATGCATTTTAGTAAATTCTGCTATTGTATAATAACAGGCATTGAGTAGTACTTCTTTTAGTTTGTTTTTAAAAATAAGAGGCGTTGGCGATTGCTTTATATCGTTAGGGAACATAATATTGTATATGCGGCTACCTACATAATGAGGAGATTCTTTCCTTGGATTCAAGCTGACATTTAAAAGAATATAAGTGGTGTTTATTCCTGGTATCGTGGTTGTGTATGTTGAGATGTCGGCTAAACAGTTTCACACGGGAATGTATAGAACACATATGGGCAAGCGAAGTTAGTCGGGTTCGTAGTGGGAAAAATAATTAAATAACAAAAATAAAAAACATATGTTAGAATAAGAAGGAAGGAAAAGGTTTGTATTATTGTTTTGAGAATAAAATATCGTATGATCAGAAAGTCTTTGCATCGCGGTTGCTGTGGAAATTACATGTCATCTCTGAAATTATTTACTTCTATTATTTTTACTTTTTGACCATTTCCCAAACTTCTAATAAAAGCAAATTTTCAAGGAAAAAAACAACATATTCATAACAAAACAAAGTTTAGTTGAGATTTGCAACAAAAAATTACAAAGAAATATCTTTTTGGAACATTTTTAGTTACAATCTGTTCAATTTTGAAAGATGTCAAGTAAATGTCAGTGACGTAAAAATAATAGAAGTAACCAAATTCAGAGATGACTTTTAATTCCACGGCAAACGCGATGCAAAGACTTTCTGATCATACTATATTTTAATTCAAAAGACCAATTTCACAATAGAAATTAATAATCTATCTCTATTCAAATTTTAATATTGAATTTTAAAACTATTTGATTTGGCATCAAGTTTAGAAGTCGAAGCCAGTGGCAGTCCAGAAATATATTTTTTAATTAATTTAAAATTAAAAATATCATACAATAATTCAATTCAAAAATACCATATCATTTAAATTAACAATTTCTAATTTTCATAAAATTATAGAAATAAGACGCGATATAGCTCATAGCAATTTTATGACACCCATAATATAATCAGGGCTTTAGCATAGCATAGCATAGCATCGACTTGTAAACTTTTCGCGATCAACTGTTTGGGCACCCCTGCACTACAGACATATGGAGAGCAGACTGACAATGTCCTGTAAAGAGCACGCTACTTCAAAAAGAAGAAGAGCGTAAAACAATTCGAATGCGAACTATACAATTACAGAAATCACTCAAGTTTGCCCATTGCTAAAAAGGCGCTTTCAGAATTAATTATATACACTGACCGGCAAAGAAAACCGGCCACCTTGAAATATTTCACAAAAACACTTAAACGTTCATTAATTTAACTAAGGATTGGCGTTAGGTTGAAGAACCATTCATTGTTGATACGGCATGCACAAATTAGCTAAGAAAATAAGACAAATAAACTCAGAAATAAATTTAATTTGAAAAAAAAGAAACAGTGAAAAATCGATTTTCTTTTAATTGCAAAAAAAATAAAGGTGGCTGTCTTTAATGGACCTTCTGGTAAATTATTATTAGCCTGTATGTCCTCCTCGAGCCTGAATTACGTCATTCAACCGTGATTTACGGTAATATGTTAATGCTGTTGAGAAGAGAATCTCGCCTGTTAACATTAAAACTAGGGGTATTTTGGAATGGAACAAGCATCTTAAAACATTGATAACTAAGAAAAATCAGCTTAGCTCTTTATTTAGTTATAAAATATGCGGTTAAGGGAACCCTTTATAAAATATTTCAGGGTGGCCGGATTTTTTTGCCGGTCAGTGTATTTGCGTTAGGCATCCGACTAAGTTTTGAGTCTGAAACTGTTTGTGTCATGGTCTTAACTAATCGAACAGTTTAATTATATTTAATTAGGTATAATTAATACATCACGCACTTGGCACTTCTAAATCATAGTTTCGTAAATTAAACAAAAGTTGGGTTGATTGAAAGAAATTTTATTAGTAATATTATTATTATTCAGCATTTTTTTCTTGTCAGTTGTTATTTGCCACCACTTCAATCCAGCTTTTTCCCGACTATTTTATTTGACCTGACTGGTGGTCATCCTCTCTTTTTTACTCCATCTTTTGGAATTCATTTCGTTTAATTGCCCATTGATTATCTGCCCCGTTCTTCCTATATGGCCTACCCAGTTCCACTTTAATGACCTGCATTTGGTGACCAGGTCCTCTATTGCTGTCCTAATCTGTTATTCTTGCTCTGCCTATTAGTTTTAGGGTAAGAATTGCTCTCTCCAACCTTGTTTGCGTTGTTCTCAATTTAGTTAGTTTCCTGTTTAGGGTCCAGGTTTGAGTGCCGTAGCTTATGGATGGGATTTAAATGCAGAAGGATTTCGTTTTTATAGATTTCCTTCAGTGACCAGAATTTTTTCCAACTTATGTCTTTTCTCCTTTGTAATTCTTTTTCCATTGTTTTGGAGCTTAGGAGATGTCCTAGGTAGACTACTTTGTTTGATTCATTAATTTTTGAGTTCTCAATTTCGATGCCTGTTACATACCTATTTTCGTAATTTATGTTTAAGCCTACTGGTTTGGTGTCTTCGTTAAGTACTTCGCTCATTTTTTTGAGTTCTGTTCTTTCTGCCAGCAAGATGTCATCAGCGAAGCGTACCGTTTTCCTTCAATTTTTGTTCTGCAGGTTTCCAATTTTAATCTTCTGAAGACTTCTTCCAGCATCACGTTGAATAAATGTGATGATGAATTTCCTTGTTTCACTCCTTTTTGTAGCCTAAAGTGTTTTCCTATTCTGCCTGTTTTACTCTTGCAATGTTGTCTCTTCGATAATCCTATATTTCGTTGGGACTCCTTGATTTTGTAAGGCTTTTAACACTGGTTCATGCTCTACACTGTCAAATGCTTTGCTATAACCTAAATGTAATGATTTATTAAACTCGTTGTCTCTTAATCAGTTGGTTAATAGTTTGTATGTGGTTTATTCCTGATTGCTGCTTCAATTCTTCCCTTCTTTGTATTAATTTGTTGTTGTTTCTGAGATTTTTTGGTTTTGTTGTTGCGTACTGTGTAGCTCTTTACATGCATTTTTCATTAAACATTGGATGATGCTATACATTTTTTGCATTTATTGTCTCTTAAATGATTCCAGTTCTTCATTTTTCTCTAGAGCTTTCTCTATATTTCGCAAGATCCCATACGCTGTTCGATTTCATTTTTGTGCGTATCTTGTTTTTTTTCTCACTTCGTATTTATCTTTATTAGAGATCGTACCATACCATGGTTCGAGCTAAATTATAGCTAATAAATTTCGGTATTGGTGATCATGCCCATGTCATTGCTAAGAATGCAATAGAATTCATTCCTATGACTAACATTTGGGGCTAACCATGTCCATGCTTTTCCAACTTTTGAAGAATATCTTCGTTATAAAGAGCTTGTGTGTGATAGAAAAACTTATCAGTTGTTTCTGCCTCTATATTCATATTAGCTCGTTATTATTCCGCCAGTTCTCTCCTTTTCCTCCACTTTAATTCTAAAATCTATCTGTGCTAGGTATTTTGATCTCTGTCTATCTCTAGGTCATTAAAGGAACTGTCTACGTCCTCCTCTGTAGACGAAGATGTTGGGCGTGTATTATTGAGATTGTTAGTTTTCCATGTAATCGCAAACGTACGGATCTGCCTGTCCGTAGAATTCTTTCGATTAATTTCTTTGTTAATCTGTTTACGTAGAATCCTGCTCATCCTTGGCCTTGTTGTTGTCCTTTGAAGTGCAATATATGCCCTGATTTTCTTTCTATTGCTGATCCCCTCTTTCTTCTCACCTCTGGCATCCCAATCATATCTCATTTAATTTTCCATTACCACTAATCGTTCTTCCGATTTCAAGACTTTTACATTTGATGTGCATATTTTTAAGTCATAAATATTTTTTGTTTCCTCAATACCTGCTAACATTGCACTTTGATAAACTTCGTAAGTTGGGAGGTTTTTTGGTCTACATCTCCCCGCTTGACCAGAGCTCTGGGTGATGGTACCGTCCTTATTGTTATATCTATACATTTATCCGTATTTAGTAAGTAATATTATTTTTTATTTAAGGTATAACATTAAATGTCTTAAACAAACTGTTTTAAGCTTCGATATTAATAGGATGCCTTTTCAATTTTTCCAACGAACATAATGTTGTTAGTATTCCTCTCATGTGTTTATAGTACAATGATTTGCTTTAAACCGCCTTAATCGTTGTCTCATGGAACAAAACATAATAACCATGTCTAAAAACCATGTTATAAATAAGAAAAGAAAAAACCATCTTAAAAAAGTGATGTAGATATCAGTTTTTAAATCAGCAAAGCTAATATTGATCAATACGAATTCTTCCTATTTTGTATTAATATTAAACATATCTGTCAAAAGTATGTTGCGGCCTCTGATACCATCTGTGAAATGGTGGTAGTACACTCAGGATTTTGTTGACACAAACAAAAAATTACATTTGAATTATTAAAAAGCGTACATTTTATTTAAGGTTTAACAATATTGAATGTTTTATATAATTCCACTTTCAAATGATACAATTTCTACATTACCCTCTACTATAGTGGATTAACAATTACAAAGCATTTATAAAAATATAAGAATAGATTTCAAAAAGAAGCCCAAATTACTTGAGCATTAGTAGGACGGCTTTTCAATTTTTCCAACGAACAAAATGTTGTTAGTATTTTCTCCAAGTGCTTGCAGTACAAAAATAAAGGGATGGTCTGCTGTAAATGGTAACGGCGGTCGTGGCATGGAATACGTCGTAAAAATCACGGCTAAAAAAATGTGATATAAATACCAAAAGACAAAACGAGGAAATTTTTTAAAGTACAGTTTTTATTATTTAAAGATGAAAAGCCTATTCTTAAAGGGATATTTTTTTATTATTATTTATTATTAAACCCCTCAAAGCTGACATTTATGTATGCGATTGTGTTTCTAAATTCCCCTTTCTAATTTACGTTAGTACTGACCACGCCTGCCTCATCTGCGAAATGTTATTAGCGCCCTCAGAACACAAATACAAAAACACAAAAGGATATCCAGATTTTTTAAAAGTATACTTTTTATTTAAGGTTTAACATTATCTTACATGAATCTGCTGGTAGATTACACAATTTCCACAACATACTCTATAATAGATTAACAATTACAAAAACTTTATAAACATTTAACAGTAAATTTCAAAAAGAAACCCAAGGTTATTTATAACTTGGATATTAATAGGATGCCTTTTCAATTTTGCCAACGAACAAAATGTTGTTAGTATTTCCATCACGTGCTTGCAGTAAAAAAATGAAGGGATGATCTGCTTTAAATGGCCTTGGCGGTGGTGGTAGGGAACACAACATAATGGCCATGCCTAAAAAATGTGTTGTAAATATAAAAAACAAACGAAGCAATTTCTTTTAATATGACATTGTTAAGTAAATACGACAAGCACAATTCTAAAAAAAGAATAAATTTCCAAAACCGCCAAAGTCGACATTTATGTATGTATTCTGATACTGTTTTAAAATTCCTCGTTTTATTTTATGTTACTATTAACGACGTCATTCAAGCCAGTAAATGAGAAAATAGCGGCGATAAGGCTTAGAGGAAAATTTGATAATATAAGCACATCTAATGTGCATGTACCTACTGAAGAACAAGAGAAATCAAACAAAGGTATATTTTAAGCCTAGCTAGAGGGAGTAATAGATGGAATGTTATTCCATGATGTAAACGTAATAATAGATCTTAACGCAAAAATGGGAAGAAAGGAGTGCTACGCTTCGATTACAGGTAAACTTAGCTTATACCAAACAAGCAACAACAACGGTAGCAGAAGTATCGATCTAGCAGGTACAAGTAACAATATGGTGATAAGCAGTACAAGATTCCAGTACAAGCAAAGGTGGGTGGCCCTGGACGGAGTAACAAGGAATCATATAGAGCACGCTTGAGTCTTGGTCGATTCAAGACACATTTCCAATCAAGTATGATGTCCTCAGTTGCAGGGATGCGGATTGTGACTCTGGCCACTTCTTAGCGTATATTAAATTTCAGCAAAGAATCGCAGTAAGGAAGGACGTGAAGTTATGAATCAAGTGTTTGATTTGGAAATGAGCAAAACTGCAACAAAATATTGGGACACTATTTCAGAAAAGGTTAGGAAAAATAGGTAAAAAGAAAAGACAGTAGAAGAAACTTGTAGCAGCCACTGTAGAGGTACTGGGAACGAAGAAAAAGGAAACAAGAATAAAGCGTGGTACGATATAGAATGCAATACTCTCAAGAAATGAAGCAAGGCTAACACTGTTAAATGATGTGAACCAAAAAAAAAAGATATATACATCGCGGAAAGAAAAGCAGTTAAAAAGCTCTGCAGAAAAAGAAACATGAGTACGAACAAAAACGTTGGTGATAATAGAAGAAATGGGACAAAATAAAAAACTAGAAAGTTTCTACAGGGAGGTGGGAGTAAGAAAGAAAAGATTCCAACCACGAGCAACCTGCTGTAGAGATGCAGAGCGAAATCTCATAGGAGGTAGACAAAGAAGCGTAAATAGATGTAAGGAATACTTTGGCAATCACTAAATGCAGAAGAATGCGGGATAAATCGACAAGAGCAAGGAATAACATATCAAGAATCCCCATAGAAGAAGAGGTCGCCGAAATATAACAAACGGAAAAAATAATAAAGTACCAGGGGAAGACCAAGTTGCCGCTGAAATGCTTAAATATTGGGTTAAAGATATGGTGAGGAAGATAAACCAGTTAATCAAGAACATTTGGGAAAACGAAGAATTACTTTCTTTCCTTCTCTTTTAACCTCTTACACCTTTACAGTGTATGAGCATTTTCTTCGGCAACAGGTACTGAGAAACAGAAGATGTTTAAGTGTCAAGCTTAGAAATGAACTTATAACAGTCAGACATGTAAGGATTTCAGCGATAACGGTTAGGAGAAGACTAAGGGAAATCAGGATTAGTAAGTAGGATGCCTGTAATTGCACCGCTGCGCTGCTCAGCAGAACAAACAGAGCAGCTAGATTAAAATTTGCCAGAAACAATGCACATTGGACCATAAATGACTGAAAGTTTCACAAATGAAATCTGGGTAAGCTTAAAATCACCAGGTGGTTATTAACGAGTATGACGAAGGCATGGTGAAAGATTTCCTGCCTGCAACATCACTGCAAGAGAACCATTTGCCTTGACATCCGCACAGCGTTAGTTTATTCAACAAAGATCAATGAATGCTCAATTATCTCTAGAAAACATTCGTCAGCACTAAGGAGACGGTTTTGCCTCGACCGCAGGTCGCAACAGATGCTTTAAATTACTTCAACGATGTTATTATTCAAGTCACTGTGAAACACATTCTTAAAGCCAACTGAACGCCTTTGAGATGTTTTAAATAAGTTGAAGTTGAACTGGAACGCCTCGTTCTTTTGGAATGGCATAGCATTTCTCAAAAAAAAACAACTAAATTTGATAAGAAGTTTACCAAGACGAATGCAGGCAGTTATTAGGGTTAGAGGTGGTGCTACGAGTTATTAGTTTTTTATAATATCAAATTTTGTTTGTTTACAGTGTTAAATAAATTTTATTTCTTTCGGATGCTTTGCCTCTAGTATACGACGAAAGGTCAATTTATGTAACTGTTTAAAACTCCAATTGAAAGTGAATGTTACGCAATTATTTCTCTCTATGTTGAATAATAACTAATGTAAAAATACAAAGTTACAGTCTGTATAATGGATTATCAAACAAAAATGGGTCAAGTATGCACAACGCATTGAAGGAATAAGAAACCCAACAACGATATTTAAAAGAACCATGGAGCGAAGGAGGAAACAGGGTAGACCGAGACTATGGTGGGAAGATAACGTACAAAAAGATGGAGGAGAGATCTTGGAGGTGATAAACTGGAAAGCAGCAGCAAAGAAATAGACTGGAATGGAACAATTCAGTGCAGGAGGCTAAGGTCCGTAGACCCGTAGATGACTACAATGCCATGGATGGATGGATGGATGGATGGAAGTAGTGATATGAAATGAACTTTGAATTAAATACTTCAACACTTAATTTTAATTTAATTTTCATACATATCAAGATAGCTACATAAAACTATAATGAGTGCAATGACAACTTTTAAAACTAACACTATAAATAAATTCATTATGGGTATGATGGTTTACAAATAAAATATCAGTGGTTCTTTTATGACTTTGCAACAAGAAAGTGAATGAATCATCAATCTTGAATGGCAATGGTGGTGATGGCAATGCATGCAACAGTCTCCGTAATCCAATTCTACAAAAACCATTTAATGAGGCTATACCTAATATTAAATATTTAATTAAAATTCCCTTAGGGTTGCATGGATACCGCAGAAAATGTTCCGTATTGTCAAGTGTTGAAAATATGTATACACCGTAGTAGTTGTGACATCACAGAAGTGAAGTAATTTTAGACTTGAATTTGAAAATGTCTTTATTACATTAGTGTATAAAGCTTTTTTATTAAAATATTGCTCTTCGTTGACGTCACACTTATAGAGTAGAATCAACAATAACAAATTTTTAAAATTAACCTATTTTCATTAAATAGTTTGCTGGATAGCCAGCAGAGGGGATTTCCCTTACTTTGCACGTGGAAATAGGTGCCCAAAAGGCTTTACATTATTTTTCAATGGGAATAGTGGTTTTCTAACATTGAACAATTTTACAAATCATATTAGCTTTTGGAAAAATTTTGATATGTTAATGTTAAACAAAGGTTGTAAGTAGAGATGTTTAGCCAACGCAGATGCCGAGATTATTGCTTCTTAGAGCCAACTGTTGCAGATCCGTTGACTGGTTAGATAGCAACTCACTCAAATCGTTTGAAATCAGGTTATATTTGATTTCAGCTATAATTTATAAGGCTGTTAATGTTTCTGTAAAATGCTATGGCTTTCATATTGAGTATAAATGCAATACATAATGCGTTATCATTTGATAAAATAAAGCCATAGTTGGTAATAATCAGCATAAATAATAGAAGGGACTAGTATTATAAGCAGATAATAATCAGTGTACGGTCAGTAAATATGTTTGTCCACGACTACTTAATAATCTGTGTTTGGTCAAGGATAATGCTATCCATAATTCACTACCAGCAGTGAATAATCATTATTCACGATGTCATGGTAAACTTCAACTGTTAACATTCAACTATTGTGTTTGCTGAACGTGGCCATTAACACATATTTGTCTGCTTCTCTTATTGGGCGAGATGTAGGCTAGCGGGTACTCAGTATCTCCACGTGCATCAAATACTATGGTTATTAGCACTGTCCGACTAGAAATTTGCCAAGTCCAAGGGATTTTCACCATTGGGAGGGATTTTCATTGGCACGGGACCTACGGTTTTACCTTGTTTCCGAAAGACTTGGTCTAGGAAAATAACCCAAGTTCTTTGGTTTACAAGGCAAATATCCTAGCCTTGACGTCATCGAGGTCATCAATACATGCTCAACACAGCTTAACAGTTCACTGAGTTCATGTTTTGTTTTGTAAAAGTGACGACGCAAGTAATGGGAACTCATTACATACATTTTTGTAATAAAAACTGATTTTTTGCGAGTTTATTGCAATGAAAAAATACAATTAATTACAAACTTAAGCAATAATATACTAGGAATATAGTCGCATTAGTATGATGGTCGAGTAATTTTTCCAATAAATAATATGTCACATTGCTGTTGCTTGTTTTTTAATAAGACAATGAAAGGATGATTAGCTGTGAATGTTGATGGTATTGAAAAGGACATTCCATCAAACACAATACCTAAAAAAGGTTTTTACATATTAAGATTGTAATATCATAATATTACCTTTTAATTATACATATATGTACAACAAAAATTACTACTCTACTCTACTCAGTACTCGAAGAAAACCAACACCAACGTAAAATCAGTACTTCTGTATGGATGTGAGTCACAGCTCGTCAACAAAGCCCTAACCAATAAAATCATCTTCAACCGCTACCTGAGACGTAATTTCATAGTTATATGGTCCGAAATTATCTCAAACGCAGAGTTATGGGAACTTGCAAAAGAAGAACCGATATAAAAACAGGTAAAATGAAGAAAATGGAACAAGATCGGCCATACACTACGCAGAGAAGTCGACAGTATAATGAAAATGGCCCTGGAATAGCCCTTAGAGGACCTAAATATTCGTTAACGGGATAGAGTGCAGATATCAGAATTGGAAGGTAAACAGGAGTGACAAATAGCAGATGGCAGAAGGAAAAATTGTAGATAATATGACGGGAGGGATGGAATAATAAAAGAAGTTAGAGATTGGAAAAGCAGAACAATCGACAAACAAAAATGGGAGAAGTTGAAGGGCTTTTGCTCTACGTTGGAATGTTTAGGTTAAATATTAACAATAATGCCTAATTTCAACAGCCAATTTTGTGAAAACATTTTCTTTTCGCACGGGTTAAAAATAGGCAGATTTATAAACCAAAAATTATTTATTAAACGAATAATTACGTACATCGCATTTATAACAAGAGTTATTTACTTTTTATTAAAGAAGAGAAACAACTTATTACTAAATAACAAATAGATATAAAAATAAAAATTCAATAAAAAAATTTGAAATGACTAACACAGCAATTCACAATTATGGTTCAGAAAATCTTCCAACAAAAAGAATTTGAACAACTTCGGTTTGTTCTGTTAGCAACATAACAAATGGATGATCAGCATTGAATACGAATATAGGCTCAGGTTCGCCGCAACAACGGTTCGATATAACTGCTCCTGAAATACTCTTCCATTTGAATCTTTTTATAAATGTATTTGTGTGCATTCCCCAGCAAAATTTCTGCTCTACGCTTTTTAAAGTTTCTTAATTTCATGCAGTTTTTGTTAAGAAAAAGCCATCGAGGTGTCATATATGAAGTGTTAGTTCCTTGTTTGTTTATTGTACAGTTAGGATTGGGTTACACCATTTTAAAGTACAGGGTGTCTCACTATATTTTGACTGATTTTACAAGCTTATATTTTCTAAATGGGATGAAGTATTAAGGTGCGGTTTTCACCAATGAGTTTTACATGAGCCCAAGTTTTTTTTAATGGTTTTTACGAATATGCTATTCCTTCTTTTGTCAGTCATGGCATGCTAAATGTTTTGTTGTTTACGTTTTTGATTTTACAGTAGTATCTTCATAAGCGTTTATCTCGGTCATTTCTCATCCGATTTTAATTTTTAAAATATCGTTTGAACGCTAAAATATGCGCCTATTCTTGGGCTCACGTAAAACTCATTGGTGAAAACCGCGCCTTAATACTTCATCCCATTTAGAAAATATAAGCTTGTAAAATCAGTCAAAATATAGTGAGACACCCTGTATATAAAGTTAATAACAATGCGGCAATAAAGTACGGTTAAGGATTTATAATTATCCCAGCTTTTAATGAAGCCTCAAACATGTAAAGCCACGTCCACATTACTTGTGCTCGCACTCGGAGACTGTCCATACTACTCGCTTAGCTCTTAGCTGTACTCTGGTTCGTAGGGACGAAATGAGCTCATCCAGTATGCTAGAAGAATTATTTTCCCATTACAAAGTCCGAAAGTTTCAGCGAGCTTTTCTTTGCTGCACCGAAAACGGACAGATCCCCGCAAGTCACCAACTCGAGTGGCTCGTCACTTGCCCACATATAGACAAGTAACGAGGACGACGAGTAATGTGGACGCAGCTTAAGATGTTTCATTTACATTCTAACGCTAATATTAGTTAGTTCTAAATATGTGTAGACAAGTTTTGAATTACAGACAAAAATAATTAACCATGCTTTGACCGAAACACCACAAAAAATATTTCGTTTTCGATTCTGCTTGAAATTATCATGCATCACCGATGTTGGTCAATATTTGGTGAATTAACTCTACAATTACAATTAACATTCCAAAGTATCTCTACGAATATTATCTCTACAAAAATGATTTATAATACTGGCTTTGAAACTCTTCCAAAAAATAAAACAACATCATCATCCTCTTGGTAATTGCGGAGTAGAATAATAAAATGATGATCGGCTTTAAATGTGTTCGAATATAGCATTAAACTTTGGGTGACGATTATATGGCTTAAAATTTTTTTATTGTAAAATATATTAATTTAATAATTATAAAAGATAATAAAATTGAGAAAGTAAGAAAGTATCTCTGCATGTATCGTTTAATCAATACAAAATAAAAAGTTTGTTCAGAGTTAGTCAATTATAATATTACATCCTTTGGCGGGTAAAACTGCAGCTTAACATTAACACAGTAGGTTGTGGATATTTCACAAATGCAAGTAATATTAGTATTAAGATTAAATCAAGGCACAGAGTAAAAAGACAAGAGGGTGCACTTCCAACTAGCGTTTTGGATTTGAATATTATTTTCCAGTATTCCCCAATCGACGATGGTTTTGTTATATTTATCTTAACACTAAAATCCACATCAACAGAATGCCCAGACTCTAAGTTTATTTTGACAAAACCAAATACTTTGGATAGAATATTTATGTATACGTACGGAGATAAAAAAAATGATGCAGTTTTATAAAAACTACAAGTAATTTGTTTGGTACAGCTCTGATTATACATTATGAAAGTATTAATTTAAGCATTAAATATGAGTGTCACTAGAATCAACGATTAGGGTCCATCCATATTCAGTTTGTGGGATTGGAAATTCTTCCATTAAATAACACGTTTTTGAATTTTCCACTAAAAACTTGCAAGGAAATAACGAAAGGATGATTAACTTCGAATATTAATGGAAAATGAAGGCAGTCCGATGAAATTTCAAGCCCTAAAAATAATCTCTTATGTAAATCTTACATAAATAACATGCAGATTAGAAAAATAAGTCCCCTCCCCTTTACACAGCATTAAAAGCACAGTGTGCACATTTTACAAACAAAACGAACTAGAAATACAGGGTGTGTATCAATTGACGAAAGAACTACACGTGGCGATGTTGGTCATGCATGTATAACATTTCGTGTCTTATCTGCAACGGCATCTCGTCAATTACTTGTTCTAAAACATTGAGGTATTCATCGGCATTAAGACGATTCGGCAAATAAATTGGTCCAACAACCCTATGGTTTATTATGCCAAGCCAAACATTAATGAAAGATCTTCTCTGGTGACCATATTCTCGATATTCGTGCGGGTTTTCGTCAGCCCAATGGTGAATATTATGTGTATTAAGCACGCCATCTCTAGTAAACATGCACTCATCGCTCCAAAGAATACGTCTTAAGAAGCCGCCGTTGTCACGAATTGCATTTAAAGTCGTGTTGTAGAAATTCAATCGGACTATGTTATCATTTTCATAAAGGGACTGAACTTTTGAGACATGATGAGGATGAAACAGGGTTTCTTTTAGAATCAAATGAACGGTCTTAATGTTGAAGCTAACTGCAGGGTGCTGACGGAGGGATCTTCATGTACTGCATCTAGAATGTGCTCTTCCAGTTGCACTGTGCGCCTTTGCCTTGGTCGACCACTGTATATAATAGTCCTTGCAACAAATGAACCAGTTTCACGAAGACGTTGGTCCAGCCTTCGAAAAGCATTTGCTCTAGGATGCCTCCGGTTTGATTAACGTGCACGACATTCACATTCTGCCATGTCGCCATTTCCATTACAGAAACCAAATAGTATGTGCATATCAGCATAATCATTGAACGTAAAATCCATTGTTAGTGAACGAAACAAGAAAACGAAAATAATAATAATACTAATAACTACGAGAACAGCAACGATGATACAAAATTAGAAAAAGCAAGTCCACTTGTAAATTTTGACACTTGCCAAGCTTTGACGTTATCAAGACAGAAGTAATTTAAAGTCGCATCACTCTAGAATAATTATTGCTTTACAATGCTGCCATATGTATTTTTTACAATAATAAGTTAACGAAGAAATGTTTAAAACACGCTTTTGGGGCTGAAAAATAACATCTATGAAAAAATAATTTGCAGCTTTTTCTGTCAACAGATAATGAATTAAAATACCAAGTGATCAACGGAATTTATAATTAGAGCAGGCTGTGATATTTATCATAAAGTTGGCAACACAGGTCTGCAGCTTGAAATTAAAAATTTTAAGTGTCAGAATTGAGAAAGTGTCCAACCACACAGCATAAAATAGCACCAATCACAGCCTCCTCTAATTATGAATTCCGTTGATCACCTGATACTTATTAAAAAACTTCATTTTCGCACTCCCGGGAATAAAAAGCTAATCTAAGCCCTCATTTAAGGGACTTAAGTTCAATTTCAGTCCCAGAACGATTAAAAATGATACAAAATCCCTAGGGACTAAAGTAAAAATAAACAAGATGTTTCCATAACAACATAGTAACATACAACTGAATAATCAACTGCTATAACCTAGTTACAAAACAGTGTTACTATGGTGAATTTAAACGACAGTTTTCATGAAATTTGTATTGTCAAAATTGTAAGATTAATTCTTCTTTTACACTATTATGGTTCCATATGATACGGGAGTGCGAAAAATAGCGTATATACCATAGGACTAAAGTGCATTCAATCCCTCAGGTGAGTATTTCTCTGGCCTGCGGCTAAGGAAATAAACTTCACCCTCAGGATTAAATGTTGCACTTTAGTCCGTGGGTATGTAATATACTATTTCAAACTTTGGAGATTCCGTGCATACCCAGGAAGCATGGTACAATATTTTAGTATTAAGATTTTCGACTCAGAATTTTATGAACAACATCGCCACGTATAGTTCTTTCGCGAATTTATACACACCCTGTATATAGATAAATTTTAAAATGCAAATGATGACATATTTCTAATTTGTAACAAATTTATATACATAGGTACATACATGATGCATAAAAATTACTATTGGAAATTGATAAAAAAAATTAGAACCGAAATCGTCGAGAAAATTACTAAACCTATTTAGTTGTATTTTTTTCTCGTAAGAAATAGAATTTTACAACAGTTTCGATGCTGGATTAATAACCTTTCCGGTTTCCCGTAAATAAAATAAAAGCGATGTCTTGGCGAAGTTGCAGTGAAATAATAAAAGGGCGATTAACTCAAAATTCTCCTGTCGGACACATTGCCCGGCTTAAACGTGGAAACAGGTGAAAAGTGTATCAAATTTTGTAGTTCAAAATATCTATAATAACATCGATATCTGTTACTTTGTTATTTACTATTATTTAGTATTTTAGTACGACATTGGCTGTTGTAATTAGTAACACTGATAAAAATACTGCATATCTAAGTTTCCTTCTTAATTATTTATAATTGTAAGGAGTCGCTATTACGTACCATTAAATGGTTTTAAAACATGCTCAAAACTTGACGTTCATCACTAGAACTTTCGAAATGGCAATGATACTAATTAAATTGGATAAAGTGGCATATTTCGGCTGGCAACGAAGTGCAAATATTGTCTCATATATGCAACGTCATATCTATTACAAAAGCAAGACAGAATAGGCAAAAGAACTGAATTTTATAAATTAAGTGAAATCGTTTTTACGTGTAGTTGAGGGGTCACTTATAAGCTACATAATATTTAAAATAATAAAAAAAATTTTATCCGCAAAAAAAATAGAAAATTATCCCAGCAATTTTGAATTACCGCCGGAAAATCGAAAACGGCATTTTATTGGTTAAGCGCATTGTGACGTACCGCGCCGCACGGATCAGTGTTGTCTGGTAATGTTTCGTTAGGTTGTGTGCATAAAATAGATTCTGCAGTGTAAATAAAAGTGACTGGAACCTAACGAAAAGTTATTGTTATTTCTGAACAGAAACAGACCCCCGCAGCACAAAGTGTTGTTTCAGAACGCTGCCCTCCTGTTGTTGACATCGAATTTGCTGAATCACCTTGTGTTGTGGTTTGGTTTTGGTTATGTCACGTTATGACAGCTGATGTTCGGCTACATACGTCATAGCAATATGGCTCGTTTTGACGGGAAAATTTTTCATTTGAAATTCCGACTCTTTTTTACGCTTAATTATTTAAAAAATATTTTTTTTGTCCTGGGTCTTTTTAATAGGGCATACAGATTACAAAACATTAATTAAAAAAAATATAATTCTGTTGGCTATTGTAGTTGCTTTTCTATTATTTCAGTTACTACTGCAACAACTTCTTTTGAAAGTTTTATGAGCCGACCACCATGTTATTTTAAAAATCAAATTTTTAAAGTTATGCCCAACCAAGGTGCAAATATTGTAATGTAAGATTACCGTGGCCATACGAAATTACTCTTTGTATTCTTTAAAATGTCCGTAAAAAACAAACAAAAATTTATAATAAAGCCCTATATTTTATGTTCTAACTAAGTACATTAAGCAATGCGTATCTATTCACCAAGATATACACTGAAAGCCAAAAAAAGTGGCCACCCTTTAGTACATGCAGCTTACAGTCGATTTTCTTAGAAGTGCGAATTTAAAACGCGCTTCTTAATTTTTGTCAAATTTTGTTGATATGAGTGTTATAAAGGTGTGCTATAAATAAATAATGCCTATAACTAGTGCTGATGCCGCACGCATCGTTGCTCTTATACATTAAAATATATGGGGTGGCCACTTTTTTTGGCTTTCAGTGTATAATATTTTCTAGCATATTTTGATTTTACTTTAAAATTTAATTATAAACACTTAACATTTATGATGTCGGTTGAAAAAGTTTTCCGGCAAATAATATAGTATTACTATTATCTACTTGGACTTGTAAAGCAATAATACAGGGATGATCCACTTTGAATTCTTCTGGTAATCGTGGCATACTTCTGAACTTCATTATAACAGCTAGAAGTTAAGTACGCGTTAATAATTTATGAATAAATGTTAGTATAATCCCATAAAATTCTGATACTAATGCAGTTAGCAGCAACAGAACAAATGGTAAATAATGTTATTTTATGTATATTTAAGGAATTTGTGAATTATTTAAAAGTAGTGTGGATTTAATTTACTGATTTTTGCAATTTAATTATTCGCTTATTTATTAGGCGATGCAATTTTAATAGTATATTAAACACAAGTTACAGAAGGCAATCTTTCGTTGCACTAGTTCGTAGCGGCGAGTGGCCGAACAAGCGAGTGCTCGAACTGCTTTCTGTAAACGAGCGTTTTATACTATTTTGTCTGGTTCGGCTTCTATTTACATTATTTATTTATGTTTTTTATAAAAATACTTGATAATTTCCAGTTGGGGGAATTTTGGTAAAATACGAGGATTGTTCAATACTAGTGATGCGTCTGTCAAAATTATTTGCTGTTTGCTTCTTTCTAAGCGTTGTGACTAAGTTGGAAAATGGTATTTATGGTAGAAAATCCGCCCAACGATAATCTACGTGCTGTTATTCAATTTTTGGCCGCTGAAGGGCGTCAGCCATTGAAAATTTATTCGAGAAAGAAAGCTATATATGGTGACTATAGGTATTCCCATACCGCAGTGGTTGAATGGTGCAATAAATTTCAATAAGGAAGATAATCCACTAAAGATTTGGCCCGTTCAGGACATGCTCGTGTTGCAGCATCAGATGAAAATGCCAGCTAGTTGGGAATTGCTTTACGCGCAAATAGGCGCATTAACGTTAGATAACTGTTAATTCCATTATTCATAGTCTTGGCTATCAGTGGATTCAACAACTGCTTACTGATGAGCAGAAGAATTTGTGTTCGGACTTATCACTACAGCATTGGATTCGCTATCAATAACAAGGTGATGCGTTTTTACACCAAATTGTTGCTAGTGATGGGCCTTGGTGTTATCACTACGAACCAGAATCCAAACGCCAGAGTATGCGGTGAACGCATGAAGATCTCAACCTTCAGCAGGAAAAGTAATGGTGATCGTATTTTTTGATTATCAAGATGTATTGATCTTAGATTTTAAAGAACCCGGCGTCAACATCAATACTGAACGATATATGCAAACACCTTAAACTGTTTACGTGTCAGCATTAAGAATAACGTCCCGGGAACCTTACAAACGGTGTCATCCTTCTGCATGACAATGCTCACCTCCCCTCACGTAGCCTAAACGGTTCAAGCTCTGCTCGCTCGTATACTTTGGGAAGTCTTACAACTTCCACCCTACAGTCCAGACTTGTTCCCGTGCGATTTCCATGTGTTTGGCATATTGAAACAATCGCTAAAAGAGTGGCGGTTCAATTCAGACGCTGAGGTAGAATTTTCTGTTAGAGAATGGTCCCGCAAATACCCGCAGGAATTTTACCAGTAGGGAATCTATAGATTAGTGCACCAGTGAAACTCATGCCTTAATGTTAATGGAGATTTCTTTTAAATTCGTTGAGTAAAATTGCTTTACGATCTCTATACGCGTGTTTCTATCGAACAATCCTCGTAGTTCGGTTGATAAGAGCGATTTTTGTTTTAGTGATATTTGAATAGATTAAATAAAAATACCAGCGAAATAGAAAACATTAAAAACGGAGTTAACCCATTTCGGACACATTATGCGACGCGGTAAATACAATGTACTCCAATATATAATAGAAGGCAAGATAGAAGGAGAGCGTGCCAGAGGTAGACGAAGAACATCCTGGATGAGCAACACCAAAGACTGGTCCGAATAGAGAAAGCCTCATACACACAGCCAGAGATAGATGGAGATTGTTAGCCAACCTCAGACTGAGACGGCACTTAGAGAGAGAGTGATATTTGTTAAAACTGGCCGTAATAAATACAAATAAAACCGAATTATAACAATTATTCATACAAATGGAAAACACAAAATTAACAATCTCGAATATTTTATATTCTGCAGCATATACCGTATGAAATCGTATTTATGGATTAAGTCGCGGCGCAATTTATTTCAAAAATAATCTGCACTAAAATTTGTTCCTTCTAACATGTAAAGGGAAGTTAAACCTTTTGGTATTAAAAAATGCCGTAAATAGACATCGTTCTAACGGAACGTGCAGATCAAATGTACCAATGATTAGTCATTGATGAAACATAAGTGTGATGTGATACATTTGAGATTTAATCAAATTGTAAAACTAGTTTAAGTATAATTGATGCTGTGCAATTAGGAGAGGATAAGCAAAACACATGCATAAACTGTGTTGCGCACTATTTATTTAAATTGTTAAAATCTTTAGTTACAAAAAAAAACTGCAACTATAAAAAATATAAGTTCAAATTTAACAGAGTTATTGTAATAATACTATACATCAAATATAAGGAACATACAAATAAGTTAGGTAATTAGTGTTATAATCTATGGTGATGGATTATTGATTCTTCCATAGAAAAGTGCAGTTTCGACTTCTTCTTTTTTATGTAGAAGACTAATAATGAATGGATGATCTGCTATAAATTCTACTTTTGGGAGACGGATTGGCATGCTGCGAGCCATCATCACCATACCTATTAGCAATGAAAAATGGTAAAATTTGGAAATTTTTACTATTATTTAAAACTATTCATTAGTACATTTTATTATTCCAAATTTCACAAAAGCAAAATAGCACGTTACACAATGGTCCCAGGTGATTTACAGTCACATTATACAAATGAAGCGATACAAAATTAAGCACCTATTATAAAATCAATTACGATATTTAAATTCTAGTTCCGCGACCTTACTTAAAATAATTACTAAATCCATGAAAAGTTAAATAAGTAAAAATAATAAAACTAGATTGGATAGTTATTATAGTTCATCGTGAACGTTTGGTGGGATTTCCGGAAGTGTCAGTATTTTTCCATTAAATAAAACATTTTGATTATCATCGCTATTTTTAGCAACGATACAAAATACAAATGGATGATTAGCAGTAAACGTATGCCGTTCCACTTCCATAAGAGATCTCCGCAATCGAATATGTAGCCCTGAAGAATATTAAGCAATTCAAGATGTTTCTGAATACAGTTTTTTTAAATTTATTCAAAAGCTACCAGTTAAGGGCTGTAGGAAAAATTAACTACAAAAGCATTGTAGAGATAGAGTGCGATTCAGGATGTTATTAAATGAAGTAGCAACACAATTTATACAAGTTAGTGAATTTAGGGCCGGTCTTTCGATCTCCTAATAAATTTATCATCCAATTATTGTCTATGACAACCTTTGTTAATACAATCATTTCTATAGAAAATATTTTCCAAATAGCTTATTAGGAGGTTTCTTGGAAGATGGAAAAACCGGCCCTTAGAGCTATAAACATGGCGTTTGTGTCAAACACACGACCTTCTTGATTTTATGAGCCGACGTCTTTCTACAGCTTGGGTAATTTTTTTAATTTTGGTTCTGAAAAAACGCCAATTTTCGCCGCGTTGGTGCTAGTTACCCACATTGATGTTTACATACGACTGTTAAATATTTTATATTTAATCATATTATTCATAAGTATACGCGAGTAGAACCAAGCAAAGGTGAAAAATCTATAATAAATTACGTGATAATACAACGAACCAGTAAAAGAAAAGTTAAAAATGTCAGAGTGAAAAGAGAATACGAATTGGGGAGCGACCACTTCTTGCTGATGATGGAAATGAAAAGTGAAATAGTGCCAGTGAACATTTATAGTGGTAAGTGATAAGGAAAAGAAATCTCTTAAAGTAATAAATACGGGCAAATTAAGAAACACCGAAGTGCAACAGAAGTTTGAGAATAAAGTCCAACAATCAATGATCACAAGATTTAGAAGCCTGGACAAACCTTAAAGAATTAATCCAGTCGACAACTGAAAAAGTGTGCGGTACATCTAGTGGTTGGAGACAGAGAAAACAAATCACCTGGCCGAACGAGGATATTCAAAGACAAGTAAGAACGAAGAAACAACTGTGGAAAAGATATGAGATGTATAAAGAACAAAGAAAACATACGAAAAGCTTAGTAGTTCGAGCAAAGTTATTAGAATGGGAGAATTTTGGTTTAGAAACTGAAAGCAGTTTTAAGGAAAAACAAAAACGCTTTTATAAGATAATTAAAGGGTTGAGGCAAAATAAAAAGAATTCGTTACACCACATAAAAGATAAAAATAGTGAGATACTTCAAAATCAGAGAGATATAGTTAGAAAATGGAAACAGTATTTTGAAAAATTGTTAGGAGAGACACATAAAACAATCAGTCCATGGAACAGAAGATGCAATACAAGTAAAAGAGATACAAGAAGGGGAAATTATGCTTAAGGAAGTGGAAGAAGCGGTAAGAAAAATGAAAATGTACAAAGCGTATGGGCATGATAAAATAAAACCCGAAATGCTTAGATACGTTGGGGAGGCTGCGCTGCACCAATTACATAGAGTAATGCAGATCGCCTGGAGATAAAAGAGAATCCCAAGAGACTGGGAGGTAGCAATCATCTTACCATTATTAAAAACGGGCAACAGCAGGTGCTGTGAAAATTACCGAGGAATCTTGTTACTGAGTGTACTGGGAAAGGTCTACGAAAAATTTTGGAACAGAGTTTTAGAAAGGCATTAGATACTGAAATAACAGTACGCAAGATTCAATCTTTGGCCCAAAATAACTGATCGGAAAAGGCATATTATATGCAATTAAGAGAATTTACAAGAATACAAGAAATTACGTACAAACGGGAAATGCAAGTTCTATACCGAGTTCACAACATTGTTTTCATAGCCCTATTAGACGAAATAACAAAATCTGCAAGAGAGAAAACCAAAGGGTTACAGAAATATGGAATCCGTACGGGTATCAGAATTTATATTTGCCGACGACTTCGTAATATAGCTAACTCAGAAAGAGATTTAAAGGAAAAAATGGAAATGTGGAACCAGGCATTTCCCGAAAATAACATCAAAATGAACAATGAAAAACAACGGCAATGAATGTGTCTATGTAACGCTGAACAACGAACAATTAAAACAAGTGGAATCTTCCAAATGCCTAGGGTTTACAATAAGCAGTAAGTAGCAATGGACAAGAAATCAAAAACAGAATACAACAAGCAATGAGAGTATATCATGCCCTAAACAAAGTAATAATATCAAAGAAGATATCAAAGAAAGCAAAAATCAGAATATATCATACAATATACATCCCAATATTGACTTACAGCAGTAAGACGTGGGTATTGAGTAACAGGCTAAGACAAAGAATAGAAGCTAGCGAAATTAAGTTTCTCAGAAGAGTAGAGGGTGTAACAAATAAGAGATCGACTAGAAAACACAGAAATTAGAAGTAGGCTAGAAGTCCAACCAACTTGAGGCGACAATGGAAATGAACCTAGTTCAGAATGAACAATTGGGGGAATTTAAAGAAAATGTGAGAAGTACGACCGAAAGGAAGAACACCTAGAAGACGTCCTACTGCAACGTGGAATAAAAGAATGGCTGAGAGTGTAAAGGAGAGAGGTTTACGTTGAAAAGACGCAAACGGGCTGGCAAGGGATAGGAAAAAGTGGGAAAAAATTTGTAAAAGTGATAATCAAAAGTGAAAGTAAGTAAAGGTTAAGAGTAATAAAGTGAAAGTGAAAGTTTAAGTGGAAGTTGTAAATACCTCTACACTATATTACGATAACTGAGGATTTGAGAAGAAGAAGAAGAAGATAAAATTAATAATCAGGGAGAATATTTTATATTCTACAATACGCACCTCAAACTGTATTTATAAGCTGAGTTGCCGTTCAAGTTATTACAAAAATAATCTGCGCTAAAATTTTACTGTTTAAATTTCGCGCCATTAATCACCTGTCAGAAGGTGTTTACTAGCGCCATACGCAGAACATTTAAACTACGCATATGCCCAGGCCGTAGGGAGACGTCAGCTCGTAAAATCAGGGAAGTCGTGGGTTTTTAGTTCAAAGTTTAACGCCTACTGCGATATATCCATTTTTATAATTAAATCATGAAGACTTTGAAACAGAATGTTTTTATTGGTGTACATGACAAACCTTTTATACCAATATGATTTTAAATCTACCAGGTAGAAACGTTGCAATCGGCAAATGCAGGTTTAACGTGATTTGTGCTTCTTTTTGCTCAGAACATGAACGATTTTTGCAAAAATGGTAGCTCAAATCAAGATCAATTTGATGGGGATATGCATGGATTTCTTTTTCTTTAAATGACGTTGTTTAATCATTTACAGCAACCCTAGAGGGTGGATTTAAATTACAATATTGTAAAACATTCGTTACATACAGAGTGTTTTAAAACAACGTTTAAAGATTCCAAGGGCATGCAGTACGTTCGAAAATAAGGCAAAAAGCCCCAACACACATTGGTCTGCAAATCAACCGTTTACGAGATAATAGCGATTTTATTGTAATAGCAGAATAAATTTGCTTTCGTGGTTTTTAAGGTGTTATTGTATTTTATAATAAAAAAGATTACAACTAAATAAGATCTTCAAAATGCCGCCCGTCCATATCGACACAGGATCTACATCTTCGTTCAAAGGAAGCCTGCACTCTTTCAAAAAACCCGGGTTTTGCTTGAATTATCTGGCAACAGTGTAAACTTTTTAAATAACCCCAGATACAAGTCCAAAGGAGTTAAATCGGGAGAACTCGGAGGCCATGCAATGGGACCCCCTCGCCCTATCCATCTCCCAGTAAATGCATCGTTCAGATGTTCCCTAACAGCAAGCGTAAAATGCGGTGGAGCTTCATCTTGCATAAAACAAAGCCAACTCTGCTCAGCAAACAAAACCGATAAGCACATGTTTACTGGCATGTGATATTGTTGAGTATTTAATGTATCTACTGGGAACAATCCCTGTTATCTCGTAAACGGTTGCTTTTTGTCTTATTTTCGACCGTACCACATGCCCCCAAGTTCTTTAAACGTTGTTTTAAAACACCCTGTATACATAAAATTGCTCGTCAAATATAAACGTTCTAAGCCAAAGCCTTCTTGATAACATTAATAGAAATGCATATTTGCCCCGTGTCCCGTAAGAGCTTCATAAGCTAACGCACCAGCTTCAATACCGAAAAGGTAAAAAGAGGGTAAGGATACAGATTTGCCTTGTGAGCTTTAAATGACCGTATCTTGATAGGCATTGAACTTTAAATTATGCAACTTCATTTACTAACATTCTGTACATTTCAACAAGAATGGAATACGTAACAACAGAAACAATAGTGAAGGGAAATTGAATATAATTGCTAACGATTTAATTATTCTGATTTGTGAGACTGGATTTCAAATAAAATAGAAAATTTCACCTCTGGAAAAAATCACGTTCACCAATTTCGTATTTTCTAATAAACCTTTAAATAAACTACGTGGAAAATAAATATGGAAACAATTGCATCAAGAACAATCGCTAATGGAAGGTAAACTTAGGCACGGAAAGACGAGTTCTAAGAATAGAATGAATTTAGTTAAATATTTATTAATTGTTCAAGTGGGCGTTGAGAAGGCGAGTTATATTAATGTTTTACGTTATTACTTGCAGTGCATTGTAAAAAAACAGGAATTGATAAATTTAAGTTCTTTTCAAACATTGCTGTGTCACCAATCCAAACGCACAAAACTTCTTGTGGAGTTGCAGAGCAACACAAATAAAATTATTTTTATGATTTTAAGATGTTGCCGGTACTAACACGTTTTATAGTGTGGAATAAGAACATAAGAAGAAAGTATTTCAAAGACTCTCCGAGAGCAAAACAAACAGGTTGTAGTGTCGATAAAAGGTAAAGGTAACATGTAGGGTTATGGCCTCCTAAGTCGCTTTAATAACAGGTTGTCTCGCACAGTGGCGATAAAAAGCAAATGTAAATCAATACAAAAAAAGATAAAACAAGTTGTGTTCCTACTTACATAAAAGCACTTTATTCAAGTTCACTTGTTAACTTTCACTCTGTCACTTATCACTAAATAATAATAAAAACCACGATGAATAAATAAACTTTTGTCTACGTTTTAGTTATGTTTCATAATTAAAAAAAAAACTTATAGGACGCAGATATATTCTTCTATAAACTTGTTAAAGAGCAATAAAATACCAAACACGAAGCAACGTTTAGTTAAAAGGAAAACCACACAATAATATAAAAACGAACCAAATGGGACCAGCATTGATGACTTTGTGTTTAATACAGGAAGATCGAGAATGATTATCCAGAAAAAACCACCTTCCCTGGAGTTATCAATATTTCACTCCGGCGTGATATTAGCCATATACCGCAATTTCTTTGACAATTAATATGTTTGTGTTTACGTTGAATTTTTCTGTTCGTATACGCTGTTGTTGTTATTCAAAAGAGTCTTTTTCAAGACTACAGAGCGTTAAATGAAGTCTACAGTAAGTAAATTAGTACCAGTTCATTAATGTTTATAATTTGTGTTTGTAAATTGTAGGTTATGTATACGCTTGAGAAGTAACTAACTTCACCACATAAACCCATACCTGGTGGATGTAAGTTTTGATATAATTTCTATGGCAAGTAATTTTTTTCGGACAACCATTTACGATCTCTCTGTACATACAGCGATTTTAAATGACCGAGGACAATTTAAATTTGGCGCCACACTAATTTACTGTTATGTTGGCAATATACAAAGTGGCGTTTCGGACAGGGACAGTTAATATTATATTAATAGTTTAAAAAAAAACTAATTTTGGTTTTACTTAATTATGTTCATATTGTATTAGAAGACAAAATATGAAAAACCTTGAACAAAGTTAGCGAGTTACTTGTTATTTGACAGCGAAAGTTACCAAATTTACCCAGTTAGGCAAATTCAAAATATGAAATGGCGCCAAATTCAAATTGTCCTCAATCATTTAAAATCTCACCGTATTTACTGAATTTTTTTATGTCCATACAATTTTAGTTTAATAATTTGGCAATATTTAAAATAAGTAAGTATGACTTCATCAATTCCAAATTTCACAACAATTAGTAATCGTTTTTCTTGGAATTTTCATCAGTTTGGAATGCATAATTGTGTAATGCAATAACATTCTTAAATCCTTAAAGGACTTTGACCTACTGGTATCACAATAAAAATAATAAAACCAGTTAAATATAAAAAGAAGAATCAATTAGCAATTATATTGTTTTTCTGGAATTAAAATATTTTTGTAAATAGAAATCATGCTGTAAATTCGAAGTATAAAAGGACAGGTCATAGAACTGATATGTAATGATGTCCCATTAATTTTCCCATTGGATAACAATTTTTCAAAAGCAGTCAAAAAGCAATAATATGCACAATTATTATAGAATACAATCGAATAAGCATACAGGCCGTTTCACATAATCAAAAATTCTGTTAGTGTATTTACTCACCAAGCATTACCGTAAAAACATTGGGTAATTAACATAATTTTAACTGCTAAACTAGTGCAAAATAATTCTTATGTGAGATGGCCTGTATTCTGTTTACACCAATATGAATACTTCAATCAAAACCAAACGCATGCACTAACAAAAAGCTAAGCCCCTACTACAAACAAAAGAAAAAGAACTTACCAGTAGCAGCAGCAGCTTCGGCTCCTTCTTCGTTGACTTCAATAAAAGCTTTTTGAATAACTTTACTGACGTAAAGAGGTTCAGGGCTTTCGGAAATTTCTGAAAAGTCTGCAGCACCACCAAATATGATGCTTAGGCCCATCTATATAAAAAAAAATTAGAAATTGCTCATTTAATCTTTATAATGCTACTAACCGTTTCTAACAAAGATTTCAAATCCATAGTGGTTTCAATTTTAAACTTGGGCAAGGAAACTTCAACTTCAACGCTACGCGTATTTTGTGTTATAGTCGACAAATCGACATTTTCAAGCTGCTTTTCCAAGTTGGCAATACCATCTCTTTCATTGGGAAGAATGATAACCATGCTAACATTCTCGTTGGTATATTTCATTTCCAAAATTTTAGCATCGAGTTGTTCGTCTTCACGGTAATTAAACCGTTTGGTAATGTGCATCATTTGACAATCCACTTTATCATCCTTTGAAATATAGAAAGGTTCCGTTTTGGTAGAGGCTTTGTTAAACTGATGAGCCCAATTGCCTTTGAAATAAACGGCATTTACGAGAACAAGACGAGTTAATCCATCCAAACAATCTGGGGTAATCAAATCCTTGATTTTATTGTTAGTTTTACCCTCGACCCACGTGTTTATCAGCTTTGCAGTTGGTACATTTTCAGCAAAATTAACAGATTCGGCTTCAGATAAGAAAGATTTTGTAATAGCATTTTTAAATTCACTCTTTAATGGGAAACCTGTCATGACGTACACTTTATTGGCAATGTGAAGAGTTACGTTTTCAACGTTATTGAGTGTATTCATAATGTTGTTATAACCACCGGCAGCAACTTTTTGATTCGGAACACTAAGCGTGCTTGCGAATTTGTTTGCAGTTTCTCCAGCAGCTCCTTGATAGGCCATCGCTAGTACGGTATGTGCACTAATAGGCGAAAAGAAGATGTTTCCCTTTTCCGTCTTGGAAATAATGTTGTAGAACTTGGTGGCGAATTGGGCATTGCCACTTGTGACTTTTACGACGTCTGATGAAGCCATTGTGTGAGGTATAAATGCAGCAGCAAAGAAAAATCCAACGAACACTGTAATGAAAAAACCTGTCATTAATAATAGTAATTTAACAGAGGTGGTACACATCGATAACAGATAAAGTTAACCTACACGAAGTGTTCAGACAAGCAAAAACAAAATAAAATTACCGGTTAAACACACTAAGATGCAAAAGTTGAGACCACTAAAAAGTCTATACACCACTAACACAATTAACTTACTGTTCAGTAAAGTCTATAAAGCATGTCTGAAGTGCTTACCTCCTACTTTCATCGAACAGCAATATAAAACATTTAATGACTCATATTTCGTGGTATTATATTTTAGGTCACGATTGCGCATCGGGCTGCGATGTAATGATAAACAGACCTTACTACAATTTCAAGGACTTATTAAAAGCCGTATGAAAACAGCTACAACCTTGAAATAACTCAAACCATGTTTTGAATGTTGCGGGGGAACATCCTCTTGCACAACATACCGTAAACAAAAGCACGTGACTTATTCAATGTACAAACCCAATTTACAGGCTAACGTATTACCGACATAAACAGGACCGTAATCAAGATTTTACATTTTTTTTAATATTTAAGAAAATTATTGCACCTCAATTGAAATTAACAAAATGTAACGTTTTACAATTAGTATACAATTACATACAGGACTTTGTCCACGACTACTCAATAATCTGTCAATTATTCATGTGTTTGGTCAAGGATAATGCTCTCCATAGTCTCCATAATGCACTACAGCAGTGAATAATTATTATTCACGGTGTCATGGTAAATGGTAACCATCAGTGTTTATGGTGTATAATGCCCACTAGCAAATGTTTATAATCCTACCACTTCGTTGAACATATAGTCCTACCACAAGGTTTTAGTAGCGTTGTGATTGAAATTGTAATTAAAAATTCTTAGTAGGTATTTGTAGTCGTGCACGAAGTATAGTATACGACTCGCTATAATGGCTACTATTACCTCGGATAATTGTAAAACTAGTTCGCTCCGCTCTCTCGTGTTGCAAACATTGTCCTCGGTAATAATAGCATTCATTATAGCATCGTGCATAATATACCATGAGTTCAAAAAGTTTTTACATAAGGGTTGGCCATGAGACACAAAAATAATGTCAATTGCAAGATTTAGAATTTATTAACTGTCATCATTGTGTTGCTAGCATAATACAATAACAACAAAGGTTCTAAATCTTGCAGTAGACATTACTTTTGTCTCATGGCCAACCCTTATGTAAAAACGTTTAACATAAGGCTGTAGAAATTAATTTCGCAAGAAACAAGGAACGTTTTCTACATATTAAGATATTTATAAAAGCTGAAACCCAACCAACTCGAGGCAACGCATTGGGCAGCCGGACTCTGGCTGTCACAATTTGGGACAAATGGGGAGTGATATAGGAGTAACATCTCTCTAAAAAATCAGGGTTCAGCTGGTCTGACTGATAGCACACTGTTAGGGGCCCCAAGTTGTCCAGAGGTAATGTGGCCCTCGTCGTTAGGTTAATCAGTCACACGAGGTATTATGATTCATGAGATCACGAGAAGCAAACAAGATTAGGGATATGGAATATTAGAAGTCTAAACGGAAAAGAGGTGTAGCTGGTGGAAGAGATGGCTAGCTACAAGGTTAAAATACTAAGAATATCAGAGTAAAAGAGGGACAGTGGCGTAGCTACATTTTCAGCGCCCTGGAGCAAGTAAAATCCGTGCGCCCCCTTGTTTATCGGAAGAGGTCTGGCGAAATTTGTTTTGAACTTTAGTTTAAAAAACATATACCGTAGTGAACATAAAAAACCGGACACGCAGTATTTTACATTTTTCTTTAATATATCGCAACTAATGTCAACTAAATACATACAAGTCTCCAAATATAAGTTTGTCGACACTCCGTAGATCTCTAAGAAAGTGGTGGGGACTTGTCATATCAGGCTTGACACTCATACAGCAAACTTAGCATTTTGTACACTTGACGTGGAACGTTTTAAATAAAAGTTTTGGGATTTCTGTTTATAATATTTAATACGTTTCGCATTTATAAGAAAGTGAGTACTGAGCTAACTTAGTTAATTTGTAAATGTTTTAAAGCCCTGCATTAATTCGTTCTAAAGCATAAGAAGAGCCTCTCCATTCATTACTGCGGTTATGAAGTGTACTTGAAAACACGTTGTGCGCCTGACAAGAATTGGGTATCTTTTTTTAACATTAAACCTGTCTTGTTTCCTCATCTGCGCATCCATCGATAAACTTATATTTGGAGACCTGTATGTTTATTCATCAAGTTTCCTTAAAGAAAGTTGAAAAAGGATAAATGTAACCAAAATATTTTTTAATTCTGAAATAAAGCAACATCCGGTAAATTTTTCAGTAAACTCCATTAGTTAACAGAAAATGAAAAAAATACAATAATGTTTAAAGGAACAGAAAATGAAAAAATTTCAACAATTTAAAAGTTCAAAATTCAATATTTTGTAGGATATCCGTAAGCTTTGATAACTGCTTTGCAACGGTGAGACATTGATTCTATCAACTTTCGTATCACAACAGGATTTTTTTCAACAGGTGTAAATATTAGATATCGATGTGACGATGTAAAGAGGAATATTTTGTTTACATTTTGGTTGGATATTCATATTATTCATCCCTTATATTTATGTAACAATTAATGGTTCTGGAACGGAAAAGTTACAAGAAAGTGCAAAACTCGCGGTGTCCGGTTTTTTATGTTCGCTGCTGTATGTACTTATTTCAATTTAAAACTTTACTTTTTTAATAACATATTCAAGGCATTTCAACAATAAGATATTCAATTTAATAAATACAAATATAATAATAAAACAAAATGTAATTCTTTAAGTACGGAGTACCTACCAATATTTACTACATATTTTTTTATAAAACGTTTTGACAATAAAAACCCTCTCCTTCTTAGAATATTCAACATTATTATTAATTAGGTAAGTAATTAGGTATTTTGGTATAAATAAACGTCAAATTTGGTCATGGCCATGGTAAACAACGGAAATATGAAGCGCTAAATACTAACACTTAAAAAAAATCCCCGAATATTTGGCAGTATTTTGCACCGATGTTTTAAGTATAAGTTCGTGGCCCCGATACAGGGCCGGCCCGAAGGGCAGGCCAGCCAGGCAGTGGCCTGGGGCGCAATATTCTGGGGGCGCCAAAATCACAAAACAAATCGTTTAAAGTTTCCAATAACTTCCGAAAATTTGAAAACGCCTGCTGTAATTTGGCAAAAAACGCAATTTAATTATTAATATAATTTTAAAACCATTACTTATTAAAAGGTCTAAAAAACTTCCATTCTCCATTATTAAATTTACAACACCACCATAATATATTCTGATATGCACGTAAATAATGGAATAAAACCCTGTCGCCTGCCGGGCCGGTCGCCACTGCCGGTAGCTATACAGGGTGATTCATAATTGGGTGTAAAATTTTTTACTAAAGCTTCTTTCGGCCGAAACAAAGCAATTAACCTAATACACCTTAGTACCAAAATGCCCCCTTAAATAGATACAGAGTGTTAATGAAAACATATTTCTATATTTGGAAAGTAACCATTTGAATTTTTAAAATCAAGTAGCCCGATTTTGCAGTTGCAGCAAAGAATTTTCGAGGCTGCTAATGAAATTCGTGAAAACAAACTATAATATTCAGTAAGTGTATGAATCGCTAGTACGACGGTGCCATGTTTGTATTGAGGCTAGAGGGGAGCATTTTGAACATTTGCTATAGTTTTCTATTTTTAAATCATTATTTTGTTAATTTTGTTGTTAATTTTGAGTGTATTATAATGTATTTTCAAATTAATCTAATAATTACCTTCCAAGTTATAGTCACAAATAGAAATAAAAATGTTTTCATTAACACCCTGTACCTTTTTAAGGGAGCAGCTTTGTTTTGCCCTAAAGAAGCTTTGGTAAAAATTTTTACACCTAATTATGAATCACCATACGTAAGGCATAAACGCAATAAATTCGTGGTGCGTATCGTTCACTGCAGTTTTCCGTTTTGTGTTTACGCATTTTATTAGGAAAAAATGTCTTAAAAACTGTCGGGGTGGCAGAATTGTAAAAGAAAATAAAGAAGAACTAAAAGTTAAACAGAAAAAATTAGATTACCAGCAAAAAATCAATGAAATATTAGAACAATACGAGAGACTAGTAGACTAATGAGAGGAGCATTGTACGCTAGAAGAAACTTGGGACAAGATATTAAAGCGGCCACAGAAGTCTGCGGGGCAAAGAGAATTGTCCAAGACAGAAACGAACAAAATGGTGGAATGAAGAGGTAAAGCAGAAAGTCAAAGAGAAAAAGATGGCATGCCAGAAGTATCCACAATCAAAAAGACAAAGTTACCTAATTATAAGAAACGAAGCAAAAGAAATGAGTTAAAAGAGCAAAGAACGAGGCACAGGAAGACTGGGAAAGCAATAGAAAAAAATTCAAAAATAACACCAACAATAGAAAGGAATTTTGGACTACAGTTAAACAGTTAAGAGGAAAGTATGTTAAAACATTGTGGTGTATAAAAGATGAAAATGGAAACATAGTAGCAGAAGAAAATAGAACTCTAGACTCTAGATAACCTGGAGCAAATACTACGAGGCAACGTTTAAAACAGAAAGAAGTACGCCAGAAAGGGGGATTGATAGAGAAGTAGAACTGACCGAAATGGAGGGCGAACAAGCAATAACCAATGAAAATAGGAAAATCAGTCGGAAGAGATGAAATCAGCCCCGAGATGGTTAAGTCTGAAGGGAGAAGAATGGTGGAATTGATACGAAGAATATGCCAACAGGCTTGGATTGGAGAGGATATACCTAGAGACTGGGAGGAAAATTGTAATACCTTTACACAAGAAAGAAAGCACAAGCTACTCGAGCGACTCTGAAGTGCTTGGAAATTTGGAATCAGCTGACTTGTATACAAATCAAGCACTTCAGGGTCGCTCGAGTCGCGTGTCTGCCCGTGCAATGGTGGCGCCGCCTGGTCACTGAAGGTAAACTAAGCATAAAAATGCTACCAGATTTTACACTAACTTGGCAAATCTGATTGTTATGTGATCAGGGCAGGTAGTAAACTTCTATGAATATTTGGGAGTTATAATAAGCAATGATGGAGCTATTGAACAAGAAATAAGAAATCGAACATCAAAAACAATTAAGATAGTATCAAATTAATACAACATTAATAAAGAAAAAAGAACTCGAAAGAGAAACACTTGTATAAATCAGTTTACCTACCAACGTTGATATATGGAGCAGAGTCAGCAGAGACCTGGCTAATGCAAAACAAACACAAGAGTAAAATAAGAGCTGCAGAGATGAGACATTTAAGAACAATAATTGTAGGCAGAAGAAGAAGAGATAGAATTAGGAATGTAACGACAAGGGAAGAATTAGACGTAGAACCGGTAGTGGAAACCATCTAAAAAAGGCAACTGAAATAGCATGGGAACGTCGTTCGACTGAAAGAATGAAAGAAGTGAGAGGGAAGACCCAAAACGAAGTGGATGAACACCATCGAGAATATGGAACGAGGAAAGAATATAGAAGAAGGAAAGAGGCTGGCACTAAACAGAAAGGAATATCTGAAATGGATCGAGGGCCCGACACCTTAAGGTATACGGGAACTGCAAAAGAAGAAGAAGAAGAAAAGCTGATTTGATAGTAATAACGCCCTGGTATTTGTATATTCAACAAGCCATTCGTAAAATATTTAAGTTTAAATAATGAAGGATTTATGCAATTAACTATTCACATAATACAAAATTGTTGGTGCCTTGGGGGCTTAGTGGATTCGGTAATCGTTTTGCAACCAAGAGGACAGATGTTTAAATCTCAGTCGTGGTTGGCCTTTAATCCAGGGCGAATGACAATGCACATAACAGACAAAGTCAGGAGCTAAATTAAAAAATACATTTTGTTCCACTTTTGCATACAAAATATAATTTTCTTGGGTTTTCATAATAAGTATTTCAGGTAAGTCTATCTGATTATTTATTTCTAACATAAGGCTTATCAAAGTTCAACAGGCTTTCTAAAAAAAATAGTTTTCAAGAGTATGATTTGAATGATAGATAGGACGAGATTTTCAGAATATTGTCAACACCAACACGTTGGATATTGATTCATATATTTTCAACCAAAATGACGCATAAAAGCATGACCATGATAATATGTAACAAATCAATAGATAAGCAAGTGCTATAAGTAGCATATGGTGAGTTAATAGTGTTTTTTTATGAATTTTGTTATTACTCTTCAATTTATGACCAATACCAATAACTCGTTATCATGTTTACGTGTAGGAAGGTTTGATTAAGCAACGAAAAACTAACATTTTGTTCACTTGCTTATCAGTTGCATTCAAGTAAAATTGTAACATTTAAAGTTTTATTTACACACGAAATTACAAACTATTCTATATTTGAAACTTTTTTTAAAATTAATAATTAACTTTTCATGTTTATGTTGACATTTTTTGAATAACGTAGGTGCAAATGTAAGCGATTGGAAATTAATTTGAGGATCCTCCAATGAAACGTAAGCAAAGAAAGGGGTTATGTTTATATTTTTTCTGGGTGAAATTTTTGATCTGATAAGCAGAATAAACACGTGGAAGGTTTTTCAAAAACGAGTAAATACACAAAACGAAAATTATTTCAGTAATTATGAGCATTAATTTACCTAGGCTTAAGTTTTTGACGACAACAGAACACTAAAGCAGCTGCTCTGAATGAAGACTGAAAACCTGTACGTAAATTCCTAAAGATTACTCTATAAAGAACGGAAAGCTAGACAAATCGATATAGTGGCGCCTAAAACTATAATTGAGTGAGAAATATTTTGTTGCCGAAATTTAGAGGTTTTTTGGGCAAAATTAAATCTTTCTCAATAATCATACTTTTCGCATTTTATGGACATTTCAAGGCAAAACTGCAAAAATTGCAAAACTAAAATTAGCAAGGCAAAACTAATTAACATATAAAACAAGGAATGGCTTTATGTAAAACTAATAATTAAATAAAATCAAAAATTACTTACATAGTAGATTCATTTTAGATGTATTTTAAACTTCTAACTATACTAAAACAGAAAGGATATATAAACTTTCGCAAAAGATTGCGCTTATCGTTTGACCCTAAACTATAAACGAGATGGTCTCTTGACCGATATATCGGAAATTTGTGTCAGTATGTGGATAAATAACCCAAAAAAATGTAGGAGACTGACTGATCGAACGAACAATCTAGTTACAACTGAAATATTAACATATTGGCTTCAGTTAATATAGATGTGCACATTTACGTTGCATGCAGTAATTCTAATTAAAATTTTTGATTGGGAGATAAGGGAGGAAATTCCTAAATTCTTTAGAAGTAACCTTTCAATTTTTTTTAATGTTGCAGATAAGATTTCAAATTTACTTTTGAATGGAATTTCTACGAAAGAAAACAAAGAAGTTTGTTGTTAATGGAATAAATTTTACTACGTGTATTCCTTAAGTGTGACACAAAAGTTAAGTTGTGGGCATTTTAGTTTTTTCTGGATTTTTTATAAATTTCCTGAGTTTAGATGTAAATGCTTTAACAAGCAAAATTTTATTTAATTATTTTACAAACAGATTATTTAAACAGTTTTTGTAAATTTTGACATCACAGTTAAATTTTAAAAAATTAAAAAAATATATCTTGTTAATTCCGTCGAAAATTAATTCCGTTGGCTTATCTTTATCTTTTTACGCTTTAATACAAGTTATGAGTTATCGTGAGTTATGTATAAATCAAACACTATTCATTTTTTATAATAAACAATAATAGTTTGCCATAATTTTAGTTAGTTTTCTATTTTCGTACAAATTGGACTTTCCAACTACGTAAAATTGCAGGAAATTAACATTTTCAAAACATTAAGTTATTTTTGTTATTAATTGTTAATTTGCGGAAATATTTTAATTGTTGTATAACTCGGGATATGTTAAAGCTCGTTTTAAGAAATACCGACTGACAGAATGATAACTAATATAATTAGGAAATTTAAAGAAAGTTCATCTTTTATCATTTTTTAAAATTCGTTTAACGTATCTCTTTAATTAATTGGTGCGCTTTTAAAATTCAATGGTTAAATGACTTGAATATGATGAGTTTTTAAAGTTTAAAGTTTTTTTCTTAATAAAATCAAAAGTTATTAGAAACAAACCCAATAAATAGCGATGTATTCTGTTACACTTTTCCGAATTACTAATTAAACTCATACAAAAAAAGAGTGAAATACATGCAAGAAAACCTGACAAAGAATTAATTTGGACTCCCGACGAGAAAGTGGCACCTTTTAGCTCTCACAGATCAATCGCAAAAGGAATCTTTTTCTTGTTCTTTTATTTCTTCTCTTCACACAAGGAATAATAATTAATTAATAGGAGTAATAAAAAGTACATTTAGGCTTTGTGAAAGCAAGAAACCCTTTTGATAAAATAAATTGAGCTAAGATGTTTCGTCAATTAATAAATCACTAAGCCGAATTATTGAAAATCTGTAAAGATATTAAATGGTCGTAGTACAATATTGGAAGAAATTGAGAGGTAAATATTAAGTCAGACAGGGTTGCTTTCTATCTCTACCGACAAATTCTAAGAGGTGAACAAATGAATAAACTCCTGGCGAAAATTTAAGAAAACGACACGCGTCAGAAGAAGTTGCTAAAAACACCTCAAAATATGTAAAAAGAGCCCATACTTGGGAATTTCCAGACCAAATTTGGACAAGGAGACGTACAGGATATAATGAGAAAACATCGTTTCGAGACCCGAAATAATAGATGCGAATATCTCTTATGGTTTTGTACAGAGAATCAGGATAGTGTAATCAATACCGTCAATAATTACAATGACGAATATTGATAAACCAAATAGATTATAATTATTATTCTTAAGACGAAAACGGTAATGTGGCTGCGGACAAGAACAAAATCATAGAAATAATAGAAAACTTCTATAGTCAACTGTATACCTCCCAATTACAAACAAAAAACGGAAAAATCCAAAAAAATCCAAGAAAGGACGGTTTTGAACGTTGGTTCAGAAGAAATTCCGGAGGTAATAACTGAAGAAATTACGACAGCGGGGAGAGATGTGAAAAACCGGAGAGCACCAGGAGACGACGGTATTATATCAGAACTAATAAAACTAGGAAATGACAAACTGATTGAATACATACGACAACTAATAAATAAATGTATTTTTGAGAAAAGAATTCCCGATAAATGGAATAATGCTTCGGTAGTACTAATTTACAAGAAAGGTAGGTAACAAATCGCTAAGCGATTTATATAAAGTACTGACCAAAGTGCTTAACAACAGACTGACTAGCAGACAACCGAATATAATATGCGGTCCTCACCTTAAAGCAGATCATAGAAAACGTAGAGAACGTAATTTAGAAACACATATTATAGCATTTGTCGATTTCACTAAAGCATTTGACAGGATCACAAGAACAAAACTATGGCCAATCTTAGGAGAAAATGGATTCCCATCTCATCTGATAAAAACAATAAAAAGTCTTTATCACAACACCAAAATCACCATAGAAAACAACGACGAAGGCAAAAGCCTGACATACACAAATCAAGGTGTAAGACAAGGATCTGGCCTATCACCCATTCTATTTAATATTTATATTAACGACATCATAACGACGTGGAAACAAGAAGCACCAAAGGGAATCCAAATAAATACAAATACATACATATGTCAACACAATACTGTTCGCAGACGACCAGGCTATAATCGCAAATTCAGACGATAACTTACAACGAGCAATCTACAGATTAAACAACATATCAAAAGATTACAACTGCCAAATATCAACAACTAAAACAAAAATAATGGCCTTTCCAGGAAAACAACCCATAAGATCTAAAATTATTATTGACAACACCAATCTAGAACAAATACAAAATTTCAGATATCTAGGCTGCGATGTCTCATACAATTATGACCAAAAACTAGCCACATTTCAGAGAATGTGCGGTACTATAAGAAGAGCAATAAGAAACAAAACAATAAAGGAGACACAGATAAACTTTTACAAAGTAATGGTGGTCCCCACATTACCATATGGCAGCGAAACATGGACAATGACAACAAGAGACCATAGGAAAATCCAGTCCACAGAGATGAGGTTCCTAAGAGGAGTCAAAGGATACAGCCGACTAGACAGATTTACTAACGAACACATCAGAAATGAGCTACAAGTACAACCAATACGAAACCAAATAATCAATTACAAGACAAGATGGAAGGAACATGTAAACAGAATGAGCCCAGAAAGACACCCAAAGTTAGCAATACAATACAACCCCAGAGGAACCCGAGATGTAGGAAGACCTCGGAAACGATGGAACACATTGAACCGGAACAGGCCGCAAGGCCTAATCCTTGAAGTAGATGGCGACGACGACGACGACGACGACGACGACGACGACGACGACGACGAATGGAAGTGTGTGTTTTAGTTAACGGTGGACACTTTCAACAACTTCTAGAAATAAAAATAAAACTCTGTTGTTTTCGTGGCTTTCAATTTTTCTGACTTCAGGAATTAATAATTAAATACGTTTTTGGACCAACGTTTACAGGAAATTTTGTAGTCCATATAACAAACTCATTCAATTCCTGATTTTAACTATTTTAGGACCACTATGTATTTCTGTACTTCATAGATTTCTATAAAGTCTTCGATTTGATCGGATATGAAAACTTAAGTCCTGTAAATGTATTTGCTTGTTTATTTATTTGATGGGAGAGATGTAGGTCTGAAGGGGAGATTGAGGATCTCAACACGCGCCGACTGCTATGATCATTTAGTACTAACTGACTAGAATTTTAAAGAATCCAAGCGACTTCCACTCTTGAAAGGAATCTTTATCGTATTGGCGCGATTTTACCTCATACCTGAGAGAGGGCCACGTTTCGGATTTTTTCCATATAAAAATTTCAATCTGACCATGGTTTACAAGGTAGCCTTGCTAATTCTCTACACACCAACTAGTAAATATGGAAATTCGTCAGAATACATAAAGTTGCTTATCAAATTTAAATTTATTTAAAAATCTCAGTTGTTGAAACAGATACTCACGAAGTGAAGCAGCAGGTCAATTAATCTGCAATAAACAAACTTCAGCGAAAGCGAGAATTTTAGCAAAAACCTGCAGTTAAGATCATTTCTAGTATAATTAAACTTTCGTACTAAACTAGACGAAAAAACAGACGGCACTTAATAATTTTTGGGCAACAAACAGTGAATAAGCGGTAGTCATAGCTATACTCATACTATTTTACTGTTCCCATTTTAAAAATTAGGTGGTTAATTGGATTGAATTAGTTTAACAGGCACGTAATCCTTCTTCACCCACAGCCTACCGTTCTAAGATTGTTAATAGGGGCTTTTAATATGAATTTTAGTTGCTGACGGCATTTACATACGACAACACACTTTAATCTTCTTTTAATCCGCAATGTGGTATCTCGTGGTCGGTTTGTTTTTTAATTTTATGGGATTATCGACGATGGATGTTGTATCGAATCGTTATTGTCCTGATATGAGGCCGCAAGTTTATGTTACAATTGAACAAGTGAGTATTATGTTTACTAGTAATTCTAATCGACTTTATAATCAGACGAATTGTAATCGTGTTTTTGTTTTTATAAACGAAAAGTTCCAAAACGGTTCACAAACAGGATATCTAATCTTTAAATTTTCCACGAAAAGTTTTTGGAAAAAGTTAGAGCTAAACCTAAAAGAGATTTCGGATGGTTGTTTTTTACTAGTATTTCGACAGGAAAATTTTGATGTGTTTTACGGTTACATTATGTTCAGAATTACGGTTTGCAAAAAATTTACTAAACACGAAAGTGGAGTTTGTTTAAATTTAAGAAAAGGGCATTAGATTTTAAAATTTAATTAAAAAAAATAAGAATTTTCGCAAGTGAAAAACTTCAAAAATGTTAAAACTTACTAAACCAAAATACAATGTATTTAATTGGAACTTGTGTAGTTTAAGTCGTAAAGTTCCTTGGTAGCAAATGAGCATTTGAAAATATTTAAGAAAAGCAGGATTCAAAAATATCAATTGTTTTTAATATCTAAAAAGTCCTGCCCAATTGTGAAACCTTAAGTATAATGTTTTATCGAATTAAAAATAAACATAACTCCGGTCTGTTTAAATATTAGTAAAACCGTATTTTGGTTTCACAATTAAAATTTGATTTTCGGTTATACAGTCTGCATTTTCAAACTTCCAATTTTAAGAAACATACTGAATTGAAGGATTTACAATAAAAATTTAAAATGTTGTCTTTTTAATTAGACATTAAAATTATTAAAATAAAATCCAATTTCTCTGAAATTATCTGTTGGAGCTCAGTTTTAAAGTTTTTAAACTCAAACTCATATTTGTTAAATGCCTAGTTTAAAACTCTTGTTATTAAATAAAACGTAAAAAATTATAGAAAAAGTGGAGCATATTTAAATTTTAAAATCTGATGTCAAATACTGAAGGTGAATCACAAGTAAAGAATTATTTCAAAATTCATTTTTTGGTAAAACTATGTAAATTTTGATATTAGTTTTACAGTTAAGTATGCATTAGTAAATGGAAAATAAACCTGCAGGGTAAAGAAAACAACTTGTATGACAGAAAGATAATTAAATAAAAGTCAAAATTTTAGAAATTGCTTGAAATTCGAAACTCTTTTTTTGAGTTTTCGAAAACTGCTTCAGGTTACTTAAAGCCAAGTTGTTTAACATATTAAATGTATAATATTAAAAGCCAAAAGGGGCATTAAATCTTTGTTTGAATTATGATTTTATGTTTCGAAACTAAAATGTCTGTTTAAAATATAAAATGAAAGTTAATTCTAATCCAAATTTGGAAGTTATAGAGACGAATAAAGAGAGGTCCTGAAGAGTGGTCTCAAGTTACTAATTTGCACTCAAAAATTCAAGTTTTTTCAGAGAATTTACAATAAATTAGCAAGTCTGAGAGTTGGAGAATTGGTCTTTAATTCTTTGATGTTTTCCTCCTCTTTTTGTTATTAATTTTCAGCCTCATGACTGGTTTGCTGCCCCAGTTCAGATTATTTGTGACTTTTTTGGAAAGAATCTTTGAATCAACTATAAAGGAAATTTTAAATACGGATTTGTTGGAGATTTTCAGCTTTTCAGATTCAGATTTATTTTAATATAATTTGGAACAGAGTTTAAATATTGGTTAATTTGAAGAAATACTAAATAAGTCTCTCATTTTTTTTTCTCACTTTTAGTAGATTTCTCTCTTAAACTTTCAGTTTTCTAGGTTTTCTGCTGTTGATTTCTATTCTTTCTAGTTCTAGCAGTTACTTTTTCTAAAAGTCTTTGAGACAGATATATAGAAAGACGCTGAATAAATTTAAGCAACGGAATTTCGGATTTCAGATTTAAATTATGTGTTTCAATTTATTTAAATATTAAGTTATCAAATGTATTTATTGAGTTTTTAGAATTTTTCCAAATTTTTAACTTGGACTGTCGACTTTTTGCTACTTTTTCTCCAGCTTTCAACCATTTGGCTGCTTCATTGCACTTTTTCAATTTTTCAATTTCAGATTGCCGTTTTCTTGTGAAAAACGTTTGATAAATGAAGAGAGTTAGTTTTAAATTTAAGGATTTTAATTCGAACATTCGATTTAAAACATTTTTTTAAGGGCAGAATTTCAATTCAGTTCACTAAAACTTGAAAGCTCAAAACTCTGATGTTGAACGTGAATTCAAGGTTTTCACATTTGAACTACGAGTATATAAACAAAAATGTTTAATCTGGATTTGAGGGTTGGGATTTTGAAGTGTGAATTTGTATATTCCAGTTCCACAAATTGAAATCTTTTAAAAGTCAGAGGTATTTAAAAAACATTGAAGTTTGAAAAATTCTAGAGCTGAGTATGAACTAGAGGTTTTGATGTTTGGAATCATTTTAATTAAGCCAACTAAGATTTAATCTAGATTTAAGGATTGAAATTTCGCATTGTAAGTTTTAGGAGAAATTGATAAATTAAGAATCAGTTATTCTAAGTGTTTGTTAAGATTTTGAACTCTGAAACGCGTATTAAATCAATAAATCACGAATTAAATAAGAATTTAAGATTAATGTAAATATGTTTTTAAAATATTAAGAATTTCAGGTCTACATCTACATTTTAACAAACGAATTACATAAAATAAGCCTTTGAAATAGTTTCATTACATGCAACAAAATTTAGAAATTTAAATTCTAATAATTTTGTTAAGGAAAACCAATTTTATATTAAATTTTTCATAACTTTAAAGTTCTTGGGTTAACAACAAATCAAAAGAATGAGTTTCACTAATTAGAATTAGGTGTTATTATTATTATTTTAAATAATTATTTAACCAGTTATTTTAAAACATAAGATAATCCTGGTTAGCAACTGCTGTTGAAAATTATAATCTTAAACTATCATTATTGTGAAGTGGCTTTTTATGCAGATGCAGATGTTTAATCAAATACAGGTAAACAGATAAATAACGGGCGTTAGAAACCTCGTCTTATCAGAGTCACCTGTGCTTATTAAAATGTATGTCCTGTATTGGTACCTAAGTTAATTTTCAAGTAGACTTAATCACAATTAGTTAAATGACAGCAGCTGTCAGTAGTTCTAATGAATAGTGGATATTTACGAATTAATCTAAGACACTTAATCTTTTTTCATAGGTGACTCTGAGAAGACGAGTTTTCTAACACTCGTTATTACCTAAAGTAGATTAATCTAAACAAATACATTTCATAATTTGACCGATAAAAAATACGATAAGGAAAAGTGACTCATTACGTTAAAATGCTTAATAAAATCCAATTCAGTATATGAGAGTATGACAGTCTTCGACAACGAAGTTTATTGAATAAGTTGTAGTACTTCTTGTTTATTATTGTGTAGATGCCACTTGACTCTGTTTGATGTTATGTAATTACCAAAGTTGCTTCTTGATTTTATAATAACGAAACGGATTTCTATGCATTAAAATATAGTAAGCGATATTTTACAGTGAAGTCAAGTAGTAGTTTAAGTTGGTGGCTAATTAATGAACGAATGCCTTTCAGTAGCATTTTCAATCAGCCGTGCCTTTTTAGTGCTTTATAACAACGTCTCTTATAGTAAAATGCGTTGCTGCACCAAACAACCAAACTCATCGTTACACGTACGGTATTATCATATTAACCACTGGGTGTAGCTTTACAACATGCCCCAATTCACACTTCATAGAGGGTTCGTTATCGTTTATCGTTAGCCTTAAGGGCAATTAAAGTGCTTTCTTTTATATTCGAACCTCTTGGCTACCACTTCGGGTGTTGTTGGAGTTCGGAGATGTACTCTTTGGATCACATTGTCAAAAATACTGCATCTTTTGATGCAAGCGCAGATGCAGCGACAGCCTGTTTTCTGGAATGCCCTTTAATATTTCGCTGGACAAAGAAACGTAATTAACCAGTTAAGAAATGAGCTGCAGTAAGGGAAGATGTTCGCCTGGATCGGTACTTAAAGGTACTAAGACAAAGAATGTCTCGATTTGAATGAGTACCATACTCAGCTCCTTAACGTTGATAAAGTATTCCTCAAAACCAGTTTCACATGATGTTCTACAGCCTTTAAAACACTTTCCCTAAAGCCCCTCTAAATGAGGAAAATTGGGAAGAATAAAGTACCAAGCTATCCCTTCCATTTATAGTGAGAGCGGAAAATTCTTTGTTGGTATAGATATAAAATTAGTGGTGTCATCGAAATATATGTAGCGTAGCTACCACGAAATTATTTTTACTGAAGCTAACCGATTGTATATGAGTACTATGAATAGCCTTTATAACTAAGGAAACTATACCCTTTGGACGTTTTGGACACATCTGGACAGGCGGTGTTCCGGTGATTTCCAACCAACATGCTACAATGGTATTATATTTGGTTGGTACGCTTGTACATCAGCATTCCGCTGTAGCACAGCAGTCCCAAAGTACCATTCACCTGAAGAAGGAAACCGTATCATCTTCAAGCATTCTTATGCATATATGACGGGCAATTGCTATTCGTAGAGGAGGTTAAATACCTTGGTGTAACTGCTTTCATGTAACTACTTACCACGTGGAGAAATCATTAAAATAAATTGTTGAAGGTTTTGCATCACAAATTGTGAATACACTGGCGATAATAAAATTCATATATAATATGATAGTGGAAGGGTTGACAAATCTGAATAAGGACAAAAACTAACAAGTTTCATCACCAAGTATGCTTAGGCATTTACAGGCGCTATGGACAACCTCACAATTTCTGTTATTGAAGTCCGAAAACTTACCAGCCTTCCATATCTGCTTGAAAAGGAAGGATGGCCATGAATAGAATTATGTTTATGTTACGGTTTCAATCTGGCGTTAGTATTGGGGTACCTACCATCTAAGATATTGGACATGGTAAGAGAAAAACGTACACGGTAGCAGTTGAGCAATTCCTTAACTTGAGACAAACAGTAGAGAAAGCAAAAGAATTTAACAAGCCGGTTTACGTATGCTCTAAAGATTACCAAAAAGCTTTCGACACAGTTAAATGAAACCTCAGAAAATCTTAATAGAATTAATTAATACACTACACTTCATCAAATTAGGTGATAAAATATCGACGCCCTTCCAGAGAAAAACTGCTGTGAGGCAGGGGTGCCTCTTGTATATTATATTATTATTTGGGGTTCGTATTTCTTTACAGATTTAAGCTAAAGTTTAGTTCTAATCTATTCAAATTATGTAGAGGTTGAGAAAAGTATTGCTAACTCGAGTCTTAGTTTAATTTGTCCTAAACTAACCTTAAATTTTAGCTTAAACCAGTATGGAATTGCCCACCCTTAATATATACGTCAAATACACTAGGCGAATGGTCCTTGAAGATTGGAATAAAGGTTTCTTGTAAAAAGTGCGAAAAATGAACATATTAAGATATGCGGATGACACGACAGCTATAACGTTATTAGAAGGTGTTTAATTGAACTTATTTGTATAAACAGAGCTTATGGAAATATGGGATTGACATGAAATTCACAAAAGCAAACATGATTATTGATCGGAAAGACAGAAATCATAAAAATATATTTAATATACATCACATCACAGGGTGCGAAGCGTAGAAGAATTCATATTCATTAATATGTATCCGATAATCCGATGGAGTTTGGAGTGACCAAAAATTAACAAAAAATAGAAAGATGAGAACTGTTAACACGTAATATTCTCAATATTTTCTATGGTATTGAAGCTTGGACAATCTTAACAAGCGTGAGAAAATGAATGGAGCTGGTTAACGTGTGGTATAAACATTATACTTTGAACTGCTTGTCGTACATAAGTATCAATACTAACAGACCTAGGTATTGTCAAGTGATTATTATGGTAGTATATGACGAGAGAACGAAATAGAAAAACTGTTGGTTGAGTAAGATGTACCAAGAAGACGAAAATAAGGGAAGTGGCCAACTAGATGATTACACAACGTACATCAATTTACAGACAACCATTTACAAGAAACTACTCAGCAAGCCCAAGATGGCAGTCGACGGTGACAGAATTCGTCGAATGTTAAACTACACTTTAAGCTCTTAGGTATGAGACAACACGACTAAGGAAGAAAAGATCATCATGTCCAGGAGATGATGTCCGATAATATGCTATAGAATTATTTGCAGAAGTAAGAACGCGTGTGTCAAAGTAAAGTTATCTGACGGGCTTTATTAGGAAAAGGAACAAAATCTAGTTTTGTTGGATCGGAATCATATGAAGGATATCGAAATCCCAGGCTAGGAATGTTAATTTGAAATGGGTGGAATATGAAAAATAGCTATTGATTCGAAAGAAGGTGCAAAACCATTCAAATTTGTTTTTTCCTGCTTCTTCGAAACAGAGAATTGGGTTCTTGAAAATGGGCAAACAAAACTTGTATAGTCTAACTACTCTTTGGGTGGGCATTGTTGTCTAAGGCAAAATCTATATGCTGTTGGTATAACTGGAAGAACGGATTGTTATTTGTTACTTTTGTCACTTGAAGGAATACACGGCAAGGTAGCTACATTGAATTGGAGAACTCAGGTTCTTCGATTTGGTGAGGACCAACTTTAATCCACAGGTCATATGCTAGTTTCAGTTGGGCAAATATCGACTTGGTTCTCGTCAGAAAAGGTGTTGCTAAGTAAACTGAAATACAGTCCCATCAGCGAAAATTAACCTACCTAATTTAAACTACCTCGACCCACCAAATGCTTTTTCAATTTGGTATTTAATTTATTAAATTTTACTCGAAGAACCATACAATAAAATGTCGGTAACAACAAACCAATACTTATTTTATAAGAGCTGAACAACGACAATATTGTTGTAGTAGTAAGTAACGACTTAACTAGGTATACCACTGTGCCCAATAGAAGAAGGGGTGCAAATCGCGGGTGACATAGAATTTACTAAATATCTGTTTATCGGTGCGAACACTACCGATTACTTTAAATTAGTATTTTGCCTTACTGCCAAGATGGAATTGTTTTTAATAGGCCTACATGTATATCAACCCTGTGCTTATTTGTAAATGTTGCTAGGACCTATGAAGGAAGTATTTCGCTTAATTCCTTAGCCGCCAGCTTAAGATACCATCATCTACTTTATTAAATTATCACATTTTTTAGATATGAATTATCAGTTGTAAATTTATGTATAATTTCTAAGTTTTTGAATCTTTATAGTTAATTTTGTAGTTTTTCAGTATCGTTCAACCATTGGACTGATTCCTTTTGCGTAAAACATAATTTTTGATTGATTTCTAAAAAAAAATCCTGAAAACCCGAGTTTGCTAATCTAATAAAAATAATAATTTTTTAAGACAGTTAAAATTCATGGATAAAGACAAGTCTTATTTATAAAAAATACCATAAAAAATTAAATTGTTTCAGTTAATGGGCATGTGGTATGGAGTAGAAATAATTTCCCATAAACAAAACGAAGAACGTTACGGTGTACGTTACGAAGATTCGTGTCCTATTATTCATATATCTGAAGATAATTCCCCAACGGTTCCGCCATTTTACAGAGGCAATACTAATCCGTACGGTACGAACTATGGTACGGGGCATCAAGATGGTCAGTACCAACAAAGGGATCCTTATAATCAAAATCAAGGTACGATGGTTTTTGTATTTTATCCACTTTTACATTTATCTTAATTTAAGTTTAATTAAAAAACCCCGTTTGAATTTAAAGAATATTTCATTATTTTAGCTTGACTAAGTAACAAAACAAAATTAAAAATAAATTCGCTAAGTTTGTTCAATTTTGCACAAGTTAGTTTTGGGTAGCTACTTTAGTACAGGTTTAAGTTAAGGTTTACATATCTTAAGCTGTCTTAAATTACGACTTAAGTACAGTATGAAGCCACTTACGAGTAAGCCGTTGTTTAAGCTGACTTAAGCAAAGCTCAGCCTTAAACACATACTTAAAATCTCACAAATGTTAAGTCCAACAAAGACAATAATTAAGAGTAGTTACAGCTTTAGCTTGTAAAATCTCGAAAATAAAATCAGAAGTGTTGTAATCATCTCAAAATATCAAATATTAAACAATTTCATTGGTTTAGGTACTTACAGTCAAGGGTCCTATGGAACAAATTATGGTCAAGGTCAAGGCCATGATCAAGGTCAATATGGCGGACCACCATACAGAGGAACCACGAATTATCAGGGTACAAAGTATGGGCCTGATGAATATCCGAAAAGATACGCAGATGATATAAAAAGGTTGAGACTACTTTGGGACGAAAATGGTGGTTACGTTGAATACACTTTGAGGTACAACACATCTAAACCCGGATTTTGGATTAGTTCTGGGCCACAGAATGGTAATTTTTCCGTTGACGTTTTCATATAATTTTCAGGGTGCATTTTAATTAAACTAGAATTAGAAAAAAAGATTTGCGTCTTAGATTAGTTCATATGCTTGAAATTAGATAATTTGTTGTATGATTAATTAAAAATTTTGAAACCCAATATGAGAATTTAAACATATCAGAATAAACAAATAAAAAATGTTGATTCAGTAGGTACTTTTAGAAAGCACCCTGTATTTTCAGTTACTTAACCCAATGTTTTCGTTTCAGGTTCGTCCCTCGAACCCCAGTACAACCAATTCGCAGGAACAATTCAAATTATAAAAGCAGTAGGAAATCATTTAGTATTAACAATTTGTCATCAACTCCCAGATCAACAGTTATACACCGCCCTTTTATCAAGGATACCTAGATTAGCAAGGACTGAATTGAGCGACGTCCACGATCTTTTATCCCAAAGAGGATTAGAAACCCACAATATTAAGAAAGTCTGCTCTCAGAATAAAGCTCAGGGTGTTGAAGCTAGCTTGTTAATTTTATTGCCAATTTCTATTGTTATTTTTTTAATTAGTTGAAGTAAGTTTTGGACTATTTTTTTATTTCGAAAATTGTTACGCACGTTCCAAATTTAACCCATTAATTAAATTCACGACTTTACGTGAATTACGATTACGTTAATTTGTTTTAATATGCGTGCAAGCACGTAGCAATTTTTTGTTTTTCAGATACGGAACAGCAACACTTTCGTATAATTTCCATACGGCCAGAAATAATTAACCTCAATTACAGCAATGACTACTCCTACGTTCGGTTATTTAACAATTCATCCATAAGTACAAATGTTTATAAGTTGTAATTAAAAAAGGCAATTGTTGCTTCCTGTTTTTACGAATTAGATTTGCATTGTTCTTGCTATTTTTGCTTATCTTAAGAAGGTTCTGCAACTGAATTATAAAACACAAAATTCTAAAGTTTATATTGAAGGTTTGGATTATTGTTTTATGTCAGTTCATTGATGGTCGACGACAATCAAAAATCTCCAATTTGTTTAATTCAGAATTCGTGTAAAAAATACGAAATGATTTTACTTAGAAGAATACGATTTTCAAAACAAGCGCAAAAGGCAAAAAGTAAGAATTAAAAAGGTCATTTGAATAGTTAATATAAAAACCATTATGAAAATGAATGACGAATCAGCTTAATTTAGTCAATAATAATTAAATTTCTGGTACACATCTGTTAAATATTACGTGTTCCATTAATTAAAGTACAAAAGTGGAATATACAAAAATATTCACAGACTTTGTCGAAGAGGACTCTATCTATTCATTGAGATTGTTTAAGTTTTGCGATATTAAACTGTTTTAATCCTTTAATGTTTGATTTTTGCAGATTTTTATGTATGTACAGTGTTTTCCATTTATTATGTAATTTGAGCTCAGTTTTCTTTTGTATGTATTAATTTTTAGTGTAGAAGGTTTGTATGGTTATTAATAAAATTGTATTTATTATGTTTGAGCAAGTTTATTAAAAAAATGGTTAAATATTTTCTCTAAGGACGATTGTTTAAAGACATACATACAACTAAACTTATATGAAGTTAGGTTTAATCGAATCACCCTGTATATTATCAAAGACGCTTTTAAACAAATTTACTAAGCGAGTTAAAGATAAAGGTTGTTTGATGAGTTTTGTAAATTCTGTATGTTAAAATATTTACTTAAAAATTAAAAAAAATTAATATCTAAGGTAAACTTTTTGTTTACAATAAATACTAACGAAAGTACAGTTTTGAAAAATAGTTTTAAACTTCAAGTTTTCAGACACCTTTAGAGATTAATGTAAAGATGTGCCTGAAAAATCCTGAAGTTTGCTGCAATGAAGTGTCATCCTTTAAATATTCTAATATAAATAAAATTGAAAATAAATTCCCATTTTCCACTATAAATACAGTTTGAAGATTCGATAAAGAAAATTTTAAACCTGGTTTCGTTGGATAGTTACAGTTTTTCCGATTCAGATTTACCTAATATAATTTAAAATAGAGTTTGAATATTGAAGAATTAAAAAAAAAATAGCCGATAACTCTTTGAAGACTCCTGAAGAGTGGTCTCAGGTTTCGAAGGCAGAATCAAAAATTCAATTTTTTTCGGTGAATGTGCAACAGAGTTTCAGTTCTTATTGAGTAAGTCTGAAATTTGTGGAATTGGTTTTTAATTCTCTTGGTTTTTTCTTTTGTTCCTGGTCTTTGTTTTTATTTTCAATCTCATAACTGGTTTTTATTTTTTGAGCCGGTTCGGATTAGTTGTTACCTTTTTGAGTAAATGAATCAACAATTTTAAATGTGGAGTGTTTAAACCTAAATTTTACTTAAGCCTAAGTTTTCGAAGTAAGTTTTACAATTAAACTAAGATTCGCAAAAAATTAGCTTTAGATTGAACAATATTTTAGGGTTTCAGATCGAAAGATAATCCTTAAAGTACTTTCCTTATCTTTCATTTCCTTTCAATGTTCAGAAATATTGATATACATTTTCTTCTATAAAAGTTCTTTAAAAAATTATCCAGCTACAGTAAAATAAAAATATTTTGTAAAAATTTTGGTTTATGAAAACTTAAGCCGAAGTCTTATTTTATACCTATATTACTTCTACCATTATTGCTTGTGTATATTTTCATGAGTTTTCGGAAGTTTATTTAAAAACCTTAAACTTTCAGAGAAAAAATTAATTTTTCTCTTAAAGTGCTTTCGAAAAACTTTTAGGTTAAGAATAATAAAAGATAGTTTGGCTAAGGAAACTGATGGAAGTTTTTAAAAATTAGTTTTTTATTAATCATATTTTTTAAGATGTTCTTTGCCAAACAAATAGTTTTATTTCCCTATAACCTTGGATTCGTAATACATACTCAAAATTATTCTTCTAATTTTTGTCTTTTCAAAGTTTTTGATTCTAAAGGAATTAAATTCTTCAGATTGTTCAGAAAAAAATTAATATTTTAAATTTGTAGAATTTTTTACGTATTGGGTTTCATAGTGAAATTGAAAATTATCGAACAATTTTTAAAGGGGATTTCTTGTTTACTTTAATTTTCTGCGTCCGAAATTTTAAAAAAATAAATTTCTCGTAATATTTGCTTTATAAATTCGAACACGTTTGTCATTTTGAAAAATGATTACCTCAATTAATTACAAATTGATATTGATATTAATACTGCCACGTCAAACTTACAGAAATTAAAATTATCAAAACTACAGTTCATTTGTTAAATAATACCAATTAAAATTGCTGGTTGTTGTCATTAATTTACTTATTTGTAAAACAAAGCATAAAAGACAAAACTAAAGTTAACAGTGTCAAGTTTGGTAAGTAACATTTTCTCTTAGCTTTGTAAAAATCTCCAATTATTTATTCTACATTTTACATTATTCTAAAATACATTGATACTTAGAAATATTGGCAACTTATGTTGTACGGTTATTTGCAAATCTTTGGCGAATTTCGCTACGTTTAAATTTTCTCGTAAATTTAAACTGGTAATTTCACGCAGCTGATTGTGTACAGAAAACCTAAAAATATTCCGAAAGCATTCAGATTATTCAGAATATCATCCGTGGTATTCAGGGTCGTCATTCTAATTTGGTACAACTCATTTTTTCTGACCTTCCTGATACGTTCTACCATAACGATTGTAACAACCTGTCATTAATCTATTATCAAAACCACATCCATTTAAAATCAATAAAAATCATTTGAAAATTAAGCTTCAACATTCGTAGGTTTCAGATTTGTAAGTTCTTAAGAATTTAATACATTTTACAAATTCAGAAATATTTTGATTTCGTGACATTAATTGGATTTAAATGATTTACGCGTTACGTAACTTTGAGTAGTAGCCTTGAGTAAAATTTAACTTTAATCTTAAGGCAATTTAAGGAAACAATAAAGTGAGTAGTAGCTTTGCAATGTGGTATTTTACTGTTATAAAACTCTTTGTCAGCTTGTATTATTTTTTATCAAGTTAACATTTACAATTAAAGTGAGTAATACAACTCGTGATAAATACTAGGAGTACTATCTTTTTACATTGGTTTTTTCCAAGTAAAATGTTTAGATAAACATATTTGCTTACTCTAGGATAGGCTTGTAAATGTAAACAAAGTAGTCATAGGTAATTTTCTAGATTCCTTTACAGCATAAAAATAATTTACTCGGTATTTTAAGTTTAGATTTCAGGAGCTGTGTTTGTATCTCAACTCTAATATTAATTTGTGGTATTCGAGTAAGAAATAAGCCTTGGCAGTGGCATTAAATACAAGGTTAATTAAATATTGCTAGGTCAAGGTTAGAGGAGCAAAGCCAAACTTGAAGTTTAATAAGAGAAATTTTGAAAAAAATTAGTCTATAATACCTAAAATTAAATCATTTTCAGAAGATAATTCTTATTTTAAGGAACTTCAACTTTAAGAATTATTTTTCTGTCTAAAATCTAAAAAGTTTATTCAATCTAAAATTAATTTTAAATCTGACTTAAAAAGCTCAATTGAAAACAATAACTATACTTAAAACATTAGGTGGAAATTATGATTGGGAAATTTGAAATTAATTAAACTTACAAAGCTTCTGAAAAATCTGAACATTACAACTTTCTTTTAGGACCAAAAAATATAACAAAAACGATATTAATTTAAAGGATAACTACGAGTATGTATCACAGTGGCGTGTCGTGGGGTTTGAGTTTGGAGGGGCGCACCAGAAGTCAAACACCAAATAACCTACCAAAAGTTACGGGAAAATTTGTCTCTTTATTTTCCGAACCAATTTACATAAATACAAATCTGAAAATTGGCACATTTAAGTAAATATTATAACCGCAAATAAATGTATTCGGTACTTCTAGTGATTAGTTACTATTATCATTCTAGGTAGTTTTACTCGGCCTTTCACGAGTTCTAATAATTGCTTTCGAAATAATTAGGTATCGATTACTTCATTCTCAGTCATAACAAATATTAGACTGCATGACGGTTATTGCGTAATTTATCGAAGCTGAAACCCAAACAATATTTAGATTTGAATATATCCTTCTTTACCCACTTTTTTAGATATTTTAAATCGACTGTAAATAAAATTGTAAATATTTTTAGTTATCTAAGCAATCGTACATATTTTAGTTTGTTTTTTTTTTAAATACCTATTTTTTCATAATATGATATTTTTCTTTAAATGTTCTTGAACACCGAATATTGTAATGATATACAAATTGAAACAAACAATTTCATGTAACTGAAAGAAAACCATCTTTTTGTTACAAATTTAAAGTTCTAAAAGGCTCACTAGTTATTTTTTATTTCTTGCAGTAAAAAATATATCTACTAATTGCATTTATTATGAAATAATTCTGTAAAACGTTTCTTAATAAAATAACAGAATTTGAATAGCTACGAGTAGACGAGTACGAATCTTTGCGATGCTCCGATTAAATGAAAGAAGATTCATTGCTCCAACAATAAGTTACAGCAGGCCGCGCTAAAATCGCGGCCTGCTGTAACTTATACGATCGGCTATTATCGGCTAGTCTCCGGAGTCGTTCGGCGGCAATGTATAATGTTTGTTAAAGGCCGCAGATTTTCCGCGGCCGTTGGTTGAGGACGCGGATAATTAGAGATCTCAACGAGGACGGACAATTAGAGATGGGAGCGGATGTTTGGATAGAGTTGAATTTTTTGTTGAAATTTGAACTTAGTCATAGAATGTATGTAAAATAAATATTAATAATTTAGAAAAAAATTGTGTGTTCCATGGCATTTCTTAGGAGGGGCGCGCGGCCGCGCGGCCTTATGGAGCAACCGCCACTGATGTATCACGAATTTAAGGTTAGGGGAACAAAACTTTGTTTAGCAAAAAACATATTGAACAAAATAATTAATAAAGAAATAATTTTTGAAAACTTCTAATGCATAAAATCAATTTCCTTAGTCAAATCATCCTTAATTAAATTAAACCTAAAAGTTTTTCGAAAGCTTAGCATTCGACGAGAAAAATTAATTGTTTCCTCTGAAATTTTAAAGGTTTGAAAACTCAAAAAACTCTTTAAAATAGAATTAAAGAATTGTAATATGTTGTAATGTTACATATTTTATAAACTTAATTTTAATTAGGATGGAATTAATAAAAAATGTAAGTAAATAATAAGTTAGTTAGAGATTGAAAAACAAGTAAACGATTATGAATAAAATTAACCAGGACAACGAGGAAAACAGAGAATAACAAATAATTGAAAGATATTAATAACAGATTTTTCAAATTGGAAAAAGAAAAGCTTTCAATATAAAATAACTTCAAATAAAAAAGTTAATTAAAGTATAAAGGATCATTATTGTGGATTACATATTGAAAATTATCATAATTGAAGTTGAGTAATTCGATATATTTGGATAGTGCAATTATTATAAACAATTTGGAAGTGTAATGAATGAAATAATATGGATAGTTGTCTACGCTTGTTTTGGTTTTAAAAGTGAGAACATTGAAAAGGAAATTGTTCATTGAAACCTCAACATAACGTGAGCGATTTTATTGATAATTAAAAATTAGTTAATATTAGCTAGGGAAGACATTTTTGAATTGACTTTATTGATACAAAATAATAAAATTAATTTAGAATTCATAGAAACACCAAATATAAGAACCTCTTCAACGCCTAACAAATATTGAGCTAGCCGGTGTATAATTAAAAATAATAATAACAAAGAATTCGTCAGGGTAAGTAAATTTAATTAAAACTAACTTAAAAAGCTAAACGAATAACCATCATAGCAATGTATATAAATAAGACCCAAAATTAAATAATTATTTTCAGAAACCAAAACTTTACAAAGATATTTTTATTTTACTGAAGCTGTAAGATAAGAAAAGTGCGTTAAGAATTATCTTTCGATCTAAAACTCAAAAATATTGTTCAATCTGAAGCTAATTTTTGGCAAATTTTAGTTTTAATTGTAAGGATTAATTCGAAAACTTAGGCTTAGGTAGAATTTAGGTTTAAAAAATCCATATTTAAAATTTTCTTTATCGTTGATTCAAAGATTTTTTCCAAAAAAGTAACAAATAATCTAAACCCGCCCAAAAAATAAAAGGCTGCAGCAAATCAATCATGAGTCCGAAAACAACGAGGAGGAAAAGAAAAAAAATTAAACACCAATAATTCCTGAAGTTTCAGACTTATTAAATAAGAATTGAAAGAATAACTCAAAACCTCAAACTACTCTTTAGGACCTCTCTCTATCCACATCTATTAACTTCCAAATTTGGATTTGAATAAGCCTTTTTCATGATAATAATATTAATAATATTATAATATATGATATTAAATGCGCTTGCCCGTTCTGAAACTTCCATTTTATTTCAAGTAGATATTTTATGTAATTTTGAAAACAAAATAATAATTCTGACGAAGATTTGATGTTCCTTTTCGCTTGTGAACTTGTTTTTTAATATTACAATTTTAATATATTAAACAACTTAGCTTTAAGTAACCTGAAGCAATTTTCTGAAACTCAAAAAAGGGGTTCCGAATTTCAAGCAATTTCCAAAATTATGATTTTTATTTAATTAGCTTTCTGTGGTATAAGTTTCCTTGTCTTTACGATTTCTTTTTCATTTATTAATGTATAACTGTAAAACTAATTTCAAAATTTACGCAATGTTCCGTAAAACCTGATTCAAAAGGATGTTTCGCCTTTAGTATTTAACATCAGATTTAAAAATTTAAACATTTGCTAAGTAAAATGCTGCGTTTTTATGTAGCTTTTTGCGTTTTATTTAACAAAAATTATCTTTAAGGGTTTTTGAACTGGGCATTCAACAAATGTGAACTTGCGTTTAAACTTTGAAACTCAGCCCCAAGAGATAATTTCAGAGAAGTTGGATTTTTATTTTATTAATTGTGAAGTTTAAAATATCCAATTAAAAATGCAACATCTTAAGTTTTTTTTTAAATTCAGTATGTTTCTTAAAACTGGTCTGAAAATGCAGAATGTATAACCGAAAGTCAAATTTTAATTCTGAAACCAGAATTCTGCTTTACCAATATTTAAACAGGCCGGAGTTATGTTTCCTTTTAAATTTCATAAAACATTATATGTACTTAAGGATTCACAACTGGGCAGGACGTTTTAGACATTAAAAATACTTCTCAAAATTTGATATTTTTGAATCCTGCTTTGTTTTAAAATATTTTCAAATAGAAATCTACATTAGAAAACACAGAAAACCGAAAGATTAAGAGAGAAATATAGTAAAAGTGAGAAAGAAATTGATAGACAACTATTTAGTATTTCTTCAAATTGCTCAATATTTAAACTCTGTTCCAAATTATATTAAGAAAATCTGACCCTGAAAAGCTGTAAATCTCCAACAAATCCGTATTTAAAATTTCCTTTATGGTTGATTCAAAGATTCTTTCCAAAAAGTCATAAATAATCTGAACTGGCCCAAACAATAAAGGGCTGTAGCAAACCAGTTATGAGGCTGAAAATTAGTAACAAAAAGAGGAGAAAAAATCAAAGAATTAAAGACCAATTCTTCAACTCTCAGACTTGATAATTTATTGTAAATTCTCTGAAAAAAGTTGAATTTTTGATTCCAAATTAGAAACTTTAGACCACCCTTCAGGACATCTCTTTATTCGTCTCTATAACTTCCAAATTTGGATTTGAATTAACTTTTATTTATATTTCAAACAGACATTTTCAGAGAAATTGGATTTTATTTCAATTCAGTATGTTTCTTAAAATTTATTGGAAGTTTAAAAATGCAGACTGTATAACCGAAGTCAAATTTTTATTTTCCTAAAACTAACGTTTAAAGTCAAAAGCCTTTCATGTAACTTCTCCACCTTTGGGTTTGGAAACATATTGCTGAACAAGATTGACTTTTATGTAACTATAAAACACATCAGAATGATCCTGTCTAAATGCAAGTGAAAATTCTAAACAACCATCCGAACATTTAGCTTTAACTATTTTTCAAAAAATTTCCGTGGAAAGTTCAAAGAGTAAGTTTCTTAAAAGAATCCTTTTTGGAACTTTACGTGTAATCCGCCTGATTATAAAATCGACTAGAAACTAGAATTATTAATTTAAACATTTATTCAATTGTCCAATTGTAACACAAACTTGCGGCCTTAATCAGGACAACATCCATTGTGGACAATCCAATAAAATTAAAAACAGACCGACTACCAGATACCACATTGCGAATTAAAAAAAAGTATCTGAAGCTAATGTTTTTGCAAATTAAAACTTAATTGACTTAGGTAGAATTTAGGTTTAAGACAATTTGCTTATCCCAAAATAGGTTTGTTAAGTGAAAACAAAACAGTCATACTTAAGAAATTTTCGAAATTTCTTTACAGCATAAAAATAATTTGCTTGGTACTGTACAGGGTGGCCCATTTTCGATGTTTTTAAATGGGAAGTACCCTTAATATCGGAGATAGGCAAAAACTGATGTCGGAGTCCAGGGCTCTTTTTTGATGCAGGTTCAAGTCCCGAAAACAAAATTCCGCTATCTTTTGTTATTTTTTAGTTATAACCCAAAATTCAAAATTTGGCCATATCGAAAATTTTAAATAACTCTCTTGGTTTTGGAGATATCCAAAAACGGTAAAAACATTCTACAGGCACTTTTTTAAGTAGAATATGATAGTTAATTCAGATATCTTCTAATTTTCCTGTTTTAAGAATTATGGCATAAAGTTGGTATTTTTTAAATATAAGTCGTAGTTGGCCATGATACCATTAAATTGCATATTTTTTCTGCTTTCCGAAAATATATAGTTTATAGGGGTTAAATGCAGTAAGAATACCTTTTTTGAATAAAATCAGATTATATGATGTTGTTAGCAATTAGTAGGCCATGGATCATGATAGCAAAACAAAAAGTAATAGAGCGGTTGCATGTGACGTCACTAGGCCATCAGCTGAACACTTGTAGGGTAAACAAAGGGTAGATTTCTATGCACCGGTATACTAATTTTACCAAAAAGGAAATATTACATCTTATTACAATATCAAACCGAATAAAGATGTGTTTAACCAGATGAGGGATGGTTTAGCCTACATAATTACGAAATTTTCAGTTACCTAAAATTTCCCCTGTGGTCAGTTGATACGAACGCAATTGAAAATTTTATCGTGAATTAAAAAGAGTATTAGGGAACGTGATAATTCCCAGAGAAAGCAGTTAGAGTTAGAGAAAAGCTCTGGAAAACAAGAAACTAAAAATTTTGCCAGGTTATATACGTAGAAGCTTGTAAAATCTCCATATGTCAAGACAATTAAAAGCTGTTAAAGATAACGCGAGATTTTCTACAAAATATTAATTGTTTAGTTTTGCTAACTTTCCAAACTGTCGTTCATTTTCAGTTGGGCGCGTTATTATGTTCCTGGTGCCGTCACATGCACCCGCCCTATTAGCTTTTATTTATTGCTATCATGAACCATGGCCTACTAATTGCTAACAACATCATATAATCTGATTGTGTTCAAAAAAGGTATTGTTACTACATTTAACCCCTATAAACTATATATTTTCGGAAAGCACAAAAAATATGCAATTTAATGGTTTCATGGCCAACTACGACTTATATTTAAAAAATGCCAACTTTATGTCATAATTCTTAAAACATGAAAATTAGAAGGTATCTGAATTGACTATCGCACTATACTTGAAAAAGTGCCTGTAGAATGTTTTTACCGTTTTTGGATATCTTCATAACCAAGAGAGTTATTGGAAGTTTTCGATATGGCCAAATTTTGAATTTTGGGCTATAACTAAAAAATAACAAAAGATAGCGGAATTTTGTTTACGGTACTTGAACCTGCATCAAAAAAGAGCCCTGGACTCCGACATCAGTTTTTGCCTATCTCCGATATTAAGGGTACTTCCCATTTAAAAACACCGAAAATGGGCCACCCTGTACGTTAAGTTTAAGTTTCAAGAGTAAGGTTTGTTTCTCAACTCTAACAAATATTGTGTTGTCAATATATGTAGTTTCACGAATTACGAAAATTCTATAGACAGAAAAATGTTACCTCCGCAAGAATTTAAAGCCCTGACTTTAAAAACTTAATTTCTTAATTAATTGGTTATATTCAAGTAAGAAACCTTGGCAGTGGTATTAAATACAATATAGATTCAAGGATAATTATATGTATATAGAGAGGCCAAAGTTAGAGGAACAAAAGTTTAACAAAAGAACATAAATTTGAAAAGTTCTATAATATATAAAATTACCCCAAAAATTAAGCAATCATTTTCAGAAAACAAACTTTAAATTTTCTTACAAAGATAATTTTAATATTACAGAATTCGAACACTTTTTGAGGAATTAGCATTATTAACAGATACCTACTTTAAAATTTTCATTGAAAATTGGAAGACTACGACCTTCTGGAAAAATGAGAAAAGTTGAGTGTTTAAATCCTATCTAAAAATCTGCAAACCTATTGTGCGAATTTTAGCAAACGACCGATGTTCAGTTGGGGTCCGGCGTGCATCGGGTGAGTCAGGAGAGGAAGTCGTGCACGAGAGGTACGAAGATGTGCGAGACAGTTTTAAAAATACTAAAGTATGAAAAATAATTAATAAAATAAAGAAGTTGTGCAAAGGCTCTGTCTAGCTTTCCTAGGATCTCACACTATTAGTTTGAGATTAATTTTGTGTAAATTTTAATTCCGACTTGGAAGGTTCAATTGAAAACAAGGTTTATACTAAAAACATAAATGAAAATTATCAATTAAAAAAGGAAACGTTTAATACTAAATTCTAAAATAATCATTTTCAGACTCCAAACTTTTACAACACTTAAATATGATAAATAATACTTAGTTAACATTAAACAAGCAATTTCTGTAACACAGAAAATTTCCTGCTAAGATATTAATTTATTAAATGTGTACGTTTATTGAAAACTCTTAGCAGCTTAATAGAATTTTTGTCTAATTACAACAGATTAGTTAATTTTTAAAACTTCTAATGCAAAAATTACAAATAAAAATCAATAAGCAACTAACTTTAAGGAACCTGGGTTTAGATACTGATGATTCTGCTAAATCCTAAGATTTACTGTTTAGAGATTTTTAGAAAGTTAGAATTTTTAATAACAATTCTTTCTGAGAATTACGAAAATTTCAACTTGATTGCAGAACCAGAGCAGCAAGGCAGCATTAAATCATAGGATATTTATATATCCTGAAGTTAAAGTTAGGTAAATAAACCTTCATTTGAAGCTTAGCAATGAAAATTTTAAAGAAAATAAGTACATTTAATTTATGAACCCTTTTATGCATAAGATTAAACAATAACATTAAGCAGTTTTTCAAAACTTGGCATTCTAAGAGAAAATTTAGTTTTTCTTTGAAAAATCGGAGCAGCGCCACTTTAATAATTGTCTTTGTGTTGTAATCAAATGAATTTGTGACAATGAATGTAATTGTTTTTTGAACTGAAAATCTATTCGAATTTTAGCAAATGGTATTATCAAGAAAATAATTTCGAATTATTAATTTTTTGAAACTTTCTAAAGCAAAGGATAAAAACAAGTAATGTTAATAAATAACTAAATTTGTAGAAACTTCAGTTTAAAAATGGTTGATAATTTTTAACTTGTCTTTAAAATCTGAAATTTAATAGGTACTCAATTTCTTACAAATTGAATACATAATTCGTAAACCATTAAGTTTAGGCAACTTGTATACAATTAGACCACAAATTAAACAATTATTTTCGAAAGTTTAGCTTCTTACAGAAAGAATTTTTATTTTCAGAATTGGAACGTTTCTATAGGACTTAGCATTTATAATTTTTATTGAGGGAAATATTAAATTTTAAATGAAAAGTGCATTAAAAATTATTTTCCGTCCCAAATCTTAAAAGATTAACTATTCTAAAATTATATATATTTTTTTAAATTTCAACTTTCACTTGAAAAGTTTAATTGAAAACAAAAGCTATGCTTCAAAACGTGTATGGAAATGATAGTTAAAAAATCCGAGGCAATTAATGCTAAATTCAAAAAGAGAGGCATTAAATCATAATTATCTGAAGTCTAACTTTTAAAATTTTTGCAATGAAAGTTTTTATTTGGAAAATATCTAATACACAAATTTAAGGGAGTAATTTCTATCATAAGTAAGTGGAAATTATTATTTAAAAAAATTGAAAGGAGAAGAAGTATTAAATTTGTAATATTTTTGCCCAAATGAAAAATTCTGGATTAACCAATAAAAGCAGCAACCAGAGGATTGTATTTTAGTTAAAAGATAGTGAACAATAATCAATAATTTCTAATACACAAAATGGAATAATTAATTTGAGAAGTTAAACTTTAAAAGATCCTGCAAATCGAATTTTGTTTTGCAAAATTTTGACGTTTTTTGAAAACTAAAATCAAAAATTATTTTTACTGATAATCTGAAAGGTTAAGATGTCTCTGACAAAAAAATCAGAAAAATGGAAGTTTTTAAGAATAATCTGTCTAAAATCCAAAACGATTATTTAATTGTTAATTTGTAACCAGTTTGTATAAATTTTGATTTTGGTAAAAGAGCTGAATCCAAAAACAAAGGGAATGTTTAACAGCGTAGATAAAATTTTGGATTCTCAAAAAACGGAGTTTAATGCTGAATTGGAAAGGAGCGATATTAAATCTGTAAAATTTCTTCTCAAATATAAAATGTTTAGCATAAACAAAAATTTCATATTTATAAATAAAAGCAGTAGTACTAGTGGTTTATTTGGCTGTGTAGCTACTTTAAAATTTACATAAACATAATTATTATAAACATTTTCCATATAAGAACAACTCAATTAATGAATAAATTATCGTTTGTACATTTTTATCCTCCTCATTTCTACATACTGCAAACATTCCATTTTAAAAACTGTAATTGTCTGAAGATTGTTATAAATTACGATGCCTTGGCAAAAAATACTAAAAATAGAACGATATGTGATATTTTTAAATGTACGCGGTGGTCTAATATTAACGTTGTTTTTTGCAGGATGGCAATGAATTTCATTACTTTGTTGCAATTTTAACCACGATATTTATTGATTTTTTAGTTTGTGGATAAAGATCGTACTATAAAACTTTAATAATTCAACCATGTTAGGTTCGAATGAAATAGTAAACTATTTCCAAATAAATTAAGCAGACCTGTTTCTAAAATTCTTAGAAAACAGAAGATATAAAATTATTCTTTAATTGGAAAATATTCAATGTATTTTGGTCTTAACGTTTTATTCGTGGAGCTATAATTTATTATGTAACAATGAGCTTTGTATTAGAGTTTCTATGCTTTTAAACATAGGAAATGACAAATGACACAACAGGAAAGAAGATTTAAAAACTCAAGAGTTAAATCTAAAATAAAAATCCACGCAGTAATTAGACGATAAATTGGAAAGTCAAACTGTAAATTTTAATGAAAGTTGACAATTATTTTTGCTAATAATATAATTTTAAAAGCCTATTTGGCATTTCAAATAAAAAATTATATCTTTTTAAATGTAAATAAAGCTTTTTGTAAAACAAGGTAAAATTACAAACAAATCAATTCCGATTAATTCTCTATAAATTTTAATTTAACTCCTACGCCCGAATTTTAATATAAAAGTTAAAAAGAGGAAACAACAATTTATGATTAACAAGATCAACGATTATACTAGTAAATTAGAATCACTGCAATTCAGATCTATTTTCTTTTGAAGATTCACAGTTACAAAATTTAGGAAGGATACTTTGGTATCTAAATCATGAATTTTGACACCGTTCTCGTAATCCCATTCAGAAATACGTTACAAAGGTTGAAAAAATTAAGTGGAATTCAAACTTTACTGCAAAAAAGTGCTTTAATACTTATTCATGAAGAAACAAATCAGGCTAATTGTTCTGAATTTATAGGTTTTCAAGTAAAAAGTTATTTTAGAGTTTTTCCCAATTTTTGTCTTTCAAAAAAATAATTAATTTGTTTAAATTCTTTTTTTGTATATTTAAGCTTCAGAACATAAAATTCAAGAAGTAAGTCTACTTAACTTAACTTTTGGTTTAAAAAGCGAAATTACTCTTTTCAATTTTTACAGTTTTACTATTTATAGGAACCTAATTTTAATATGGCTTTTATTTATGTATAAACCCAAAATCAATCATACAAGCTAAAATCCACCCAAATCCAGGTCCGTTTCCTCTCCAATTTGATACGAAATTTTATGAAGATAAATTTGTTATTTAAAACTTAAAACATGAATTGTGTGAACGTTCACATTTAAAAAATACGTTAAGGGTTGGAAATTACCTGCAAATTAAAAAAAGAACTAAGTTGAAGTCAGACTTTACCAAAGCAAAGGGGCTTTAATATTTATTTCTGAAAAAAAATTTAGAAACAAACAATTGATTCAGACTGATTGCTCTAGATTCTAAACTTTTCAGTAAAAAACTTAGTTTTGTAGAAAATTCAAGAACAGTTCTGATGGACTTTAATTTTTTCTAAATCTTGGATTGTTTTCGTGTTTTACATTTTTCACATTTGAAAAGCTCCATCGTTATTGTTTTTTCCTTTTAATTGTAATGAATTCATGCATTATTTTTAGAACTGAATTTTATAAATACTACATGCCTTGTTTTTGAACTCATTCCAATTCAAATTTGGTGTTTTTTGATAATTTCAGTCCTAAAATTCAGCCTTATTAAATGTAAATCCAAACAAACTCAATTTGTATCAAAAAATCCTTTATAATTTTGAAATTGTAAATAATTTTGAATAATTTTTAAAAGCTCTCCTCTTCGATTTAAGAAAATCATATTGTAAAACATCCCAATTTCCATTAATCTGAAACTAAATCATTTAATTTTTGTTTCTATTTTATATTTCAAAACTAATTCGTTTTTTTAGATTTAAGTGTCAAAGTATAGAATTCCAAAAGCAAATTTACTTAGTTGGACTTTTCTTCTTCTAAACATCTAAACAGTGAGATTATTCCTTTCAAGTCTCACAGTTTTGTTATTTATTTGAAAATAATTTCAATTCGGTTTTCATTTACAAATCCAAAATATTCCATGTAACATGCTAAAATTGACGAAAAATTGTACTAGCAAATTAGAATCACTGCAATTTAGTTCTATTTCCTTTCGAATATGCACATTTTATGCTAAATTTTAAGAAGATTAATTTGGTATTTATAGCTATAAGACAACAAGGTTTAAAAATCAAGGTCGTCGTTCGCTCGGATTTGATAGATCGAGATTTGTAAACTATAAAACACGAGTTATCTTCAAGATTTTTTCTAACACTAATATCTTATCAGAAAGTTTCTTTCACTAATAGATTATTAGAAATTTTAGTAAATTATTTGAGACGCGTCGCAATACACAAAATGCGAAGATTGTCAGGTAATTTGGAGGAATGTGGCAATTCTAGCTCAATTACTGGTGAAAGTTTCCAATTCATTAAGTGTATTTTTTCCAATAATTGTACTTTTAACGTTCGATGAATGAAATGTTACTTGAATAATATGCGGAAGCTTATTTTGTATATCGTATAAAATACGTTGTCATTGACGACGTGCTTTATAGAGAAAAGTGTATTTTAAAGGAAACTTAACAAGTGAGCTCTTATGCGCCATAGAAACAGTATAAGGTATTAGTGTTAGAATAAAACAATAAAAGCTGTATAAAAAAAATACAAACATTAAAAAATATCCAAAAGAACAATTTCATTTAAAAGAAAGACAAATGAATTTTATATTTTGAAGATTAAAGATGTAAAAGAAAGAATTACAACAAATTTTTTGAAATGCAAAAATTAGGATCTTTCAGGGCTAAATTCAGTTCTGAGAGTAATGCATGAACACAAGATTGTTGTTGTTAGTATTACACAAATAAAAAGCTTTTCAACTATCAAAAATTAAAAACCGAATAGCATCAAAACTGTTTTCTTCGCATTTTTCAGTAAGAAACATTTTTTACTTGAAATTTCGAGCCATTAGATCTAATTTTTTTAGGAACAAGTATTAAAGTGCTCTTCCACTTAAGTTTTTTAACCTCTAACGTATTTCTTAATGGGATTACAAGAGTCAAGGCGAAATTATCAAAAAACATTAGCAAATTAGCAAAAAGGTGTCTTAAACACTAATTTTGAAAACGAGGCATGTATTTACCTATTAAAATTTAGTTCTAAAAGCAATGCACGAATGTAAATTATAATTAAAAGGAGCTGCAGCTTTTCAAATATTTATATTGAATTTTCCAGAGTAAAAATAAAGTTTTGAAGGATTAAAATTTGAAACAATCGATCTGCATAGGTAAATTGTTTTTTTCTTAATTTTTTCCAGAAAAAAATATTAAAAACCTTTTCTATGGCAAAGTCCGAATTTTACTTAGTTTTTCATTTAAATAAATAGGAGGTATTTTTTTTTAATTTTTTAAATAAAGCATGGCTTTCTTGTAGAGAAAATAGATCTGAATTAATTAGAACGATTCTACCTTGCAAGCACGACTTTTGATCAATTTTTAACAAAATGCAAGCACACCTACATTTACATTTACCAGACAGACGTCTAAGGTTTTAAAAATATTTTATCTTCTGCAGCAAAATATAGAAACGCAAAGTTTAATGTTAAAGTTTAACCTTCACGTTAAAACTTATTTTTAAATTTAAGCGTTAGGAATGTAGGTACTCAAAGATATGCACAATCTTTACATTTCTGGAGTTCGAAGAAACTAAAATCTTTACAGCTTTTATTTCAGAATAAAGGACTTAATTGTTAGTTTAAATATGGATGAAATCAAGCATTTTTAAAACAAACCTCAAGGTTTTAAAACTAAATCTTTTAAGTGAAGCATAAATCTGCCCTTCTTAAAAACGTACATAAATTACATCCAGATAGAAAAGCAAGGGGAGACGTTCGAAAAGCATCCGATTAATGGATGGATCCCTGTACGGAGAGCGACGCTACCGACGTCGGCGTCGCGACGCCGTTTGACTAAAATTGTAAGGGACACATTTGCAAAGCTCCATCTGGTAGAAATCGCGCACCACAAGTAGTGTGATTATGGTTAGGTAGTAGTTCATTAAAAATAGTAAAACAATATACCGAATTATTTAACATATCAGTTTGCATAATGAAACCACCACCGAGATATTAACCTAAAATGTAACCGGATTTAAAAATAAACCTTGTAAAATGTAGTGTAACATAATGATCTAAAAATATCTCATTATAATTAGTTTGCACCAGATAGAATATTCCCAATCACAATACGCATAATTTTTAGGTAAGTTAATTGTTTGTATTTTTATGAGTTAATTTGGTTGAAAGCTTTCTGCGTTTTGTTTTGCTTATGATAAGGTAAGGGATCGATAAATTTATTTGGTGGATTTTGTTGCGTGATTGTACTTGACCTATAGTTAGAATGGATTAGGGTGCCACGTTTAAATCTGGATAATGTAATCTAACGCTTAAAGTAAAGGCATTCTAATAAACACCTGAATATTTTTAGATGATACGGCTTGTAAATTCAATTCGCGATAATAATTTAACTTAGCAACGGACCAGAATCTTTCAAAACCTTAGAATCCGTCAAAACCCCAGTTAAATTTTGCAAGATTTTGGCGGCAAATTTTGTCGTTGTAATTAATAATTACAATAATAATAATAATCACGTCCTTATGGCGTGTGTTTTCAAATCAGTCTCTTAATCTTGAATCATAAATTGTTACAACTTCTGGGGTTTGCAGTAAGTAGTAGATTTATTTAGCACATTTGCTATTATGCTTATTACAGCTATACCTAGTAGGTATTACTTACACATTCAGATACAATTAAATTACAGGCTTTTAGTTATTTAGATAATACAGATGCTTTAAAGGATCGATTAACAAAATAATATGTAAAAACAATCGTTTATAAAATTCTAAGCATGAAGTACTTACCAAATAGACGAGGTCTTACAAACTGAGCACGGTCACGGTCAAAATAAACTGAGAGTGCCTGATATTTTACAAGTACAGACCGCACCTACCTGATATCCTACAGTAAAAAGCCATCGTTTAGTTATTTTGCAAGAAATCCAAAGCAACTGATAAAACTATTGAAATGTTGATACTTCAACCATACGTGTACTTTGTTTATCTTTACCACATTAGCTTTCGTAAGCATTTCATGTTAATCTGAACAAATCTATACTCATTGTGATTAGTTTTTAAGTTGTTCTTTATATTCCAATAATATTGTTATGAGTGATTCGTTGATAATTATTTTTTGATACTTTAATTCAAAATTTGATAACAGATAAGGATTTAAATTTCCTAAAAAACACCACTAAACTTTAGGGCCTTTAGGCTGTCAAATTAGAAACCCGAAGAAATTTAGCGAAATGTTTGAGTACATTGAGTAATAACTAAAAAATAAGGAACAATTTTAATTAACCTTAATGACTAAAATATGGAACAGAATTTGGCCAAAGTTGAATACCTACAACACGAAATTCCGCTTTGTAACTGTTACAAATTTTCTAAACCGTGCCAAAGTTTCCATTAAATACAAAGCTGTATGTACAAATAAATGACAGTTTTGATTAAATACACGTCCATTAGTCGTCAGCTGCTGATAAAATCGTGGAATATTTGTTTTTGTAGGTGTTTGTAAGCCAAACCCTGACATTGTTCAACTCTTGACTATTCCATTAATATCCTGTTTCCCAGAATACTGAAACAAGCTTTTACAGTTCACAATCTGTAGGTTTATTTAGCATTTGTTTATTACTTAAAACGACTTTAAATGTTTGCATTACTTTTCGACAATACAACAACTGATAAAATTGTTATAGGTACGTTCACTAGCATTAACAGTTAAAAAATTTACGTTTTAGTTATCAAAATACGCATAATTATTAGAGTATTTAAAATTTAAAAGGCTAATCGGCTTTCAACGTAGAATTACCATGGCAACGACCTTGTTTGGCGTAAACAAGCAACGAAAACATCACTCCAGTGTTGCCAGGCCAAACATTTCTAGGACCGTTCACGAAATGAAAATATTTGCTTTTGCATTGCCGTACATCATACAACGGGCTAAATTTTGACGTATTGTCACGTGCTTATTCTGCACTACGACATATAATTGGGGATGTTGTTGCCCCTTAGGCGCGCGGTTAAACTAGGCAGTGAAGATGGGCGGTTCGAAACGGTAGAACCCTTCAAATAAGGGTTGCCATAAAGGGATGAAAAGTGTTGAGCGCCACTGTGATATTAAAGTCACCCAAAGATCTAAAAGGAGAAGATTCCCAAGGGGCTCGAAGGAAAAGGGTCGTTGCTGCTTACCCACTGCAAGATGTGACTTACCTTGTTTGGCTGAAATTAACTTTACTTAACTGCAATATTCAAACTTGTAGGCAGGCTAACACTTATTACATGTAAAACCTTAACAAACCACTAATACACAAAATATTATCGGGGAGGACTGAACACAATAACAAGCTAAATTGACAATGAAATATTTAATGAATCAAAAGACACAAAAATGAATACGAAGAAATTACACAAAAGACAATCAAAAATATGTTACGTTAAAACAAATAATAAAAGTTACGCTTACTTTAAAGGACAGTAGAATTGAGGGCGCTACACCAATCTTTGGGTGATTTTCACTTATAATCTCACAAGAGCATTAATTCTTTCCGGCCGATTACTTTGTTGAAATGCACTACTAAAAATTTCCCGGACATGAATTAATGTTCGGGTGCAGATTCGGTAAGAAAATCGTAACGACATCGCCACTAAAAGCAATAATAATTCAGTACATATTTAAATTTTAGAAATATAACCATAGGAACTTGTATGTCAACTGCCACATTTGACATAAAAATTTCCACTTTTTAATTTCGCCTAGGTTGGTCTAGCTATAAACAAACAATTTCCAAGAAATTCAGACTTTGCCGTGGTAACTATGCTCAATATTACGTTTCTATAGGTCGTTAATCAGTGTCGTACGATTTTCTTTTCAAAAAGTTTATTCCCTGTTTTTTCATTGCCTCGGTTACCACTTCAAATTTTACTTCGCCTTCGCATTCTTGTTGTTTTGTACTTCCTCTGTCCGAAAATAGTTGCTACATTTCACTTCGATTTTTGTCCGGAAATAGTTGCTACATTTCGTAAGAAGCAAGAAAACGAAGAATTACTGAACAAAAATTTTTCAGTTCAAAGAGGAAACAGATAAATCATAGACACAACAGTTTAACACATTTTAAACATTATTTTGCAAAAATTCCTGTGCTGTTTTAATGGCGTTTTCATCACATGTTATAGAAGTCATTAAAGTCGAACTTCGTCTTTTCATTTTACGTATGTGTTGTAGTTTGTAGTTGTTACACCCTTTATGCAATAATGCAGATTCCATAGCTAATTAATGTTTTCTTGGCATTTTGAGGTTTAGGATTATGTTACAGCGGTTAATTAATTAATATGTAAGAATTTCACGTTTTGCAACAGCAGCGTACACCAAAAGCGCAACGAATTTAAACAAAGTTTAATTAAGCTGACTATTTCCAATAATCTGGACGTGAAATTGAAATGTAGCAACTATTTTCGGACAGAGGAAGTACTAATTTTGTCACTTTCATTCATTGCTATTTCATCTTTAATAGCTTTAACCTTATAACAGTGCCTTGACATAATCAAACCATATTCCGTTAATTTCTTCTCTGGTACCATTTTTCCATTCTTATTTTTGAGCCTGATTAACGATCGCCTTTTTCGGTCTATGACACTCACTGCCAGAAGCATTCAAAGATTAAAAGTAATGCAGAGGTCATGATGCTTGGAATAAGCCTCAGAGATCACGTGTGGAATAAGGAAATTAGAAGGACAAGCATGACAGACATAAATGGAGCTGAGTTCGCCACATTGCCAGGCAAAGTAATGAGCGATAGACATGGAGGCTAATATTCTGGAGACCAAGAATTTCAAAAAGAAGCAGAGGAAGACCAGAGATGCGTTGGCTCGATAAGAGTTTGAGAGAAGGCTGTGCCCAGGAGTGAACTTTATGAGGCAGAAAAAGAAGATTTTGGTCTACGGACCATGTTTTGTAAACTGCCCTAGAAAGTTATAGAAAGTATTGACAAAAAATTGTTAGTGTTTCTAACATAAGCAGGATTCATTTTAAAGCAAAGTCAGCATGGTTGTAGAAGCAGAAAGCGAATGGGATATTTACATGATTGGCAGCAATATTTGTTCAATACAAGTCAATTACACCTAGTTTTTATTTTCAGTAAGTCATGGCTTTAGTTATGCTTCCCTGTGAACTGCCCTGGTGGGGTACGGTTCAAAAGCATCTTACGAAACTCGGAACTACTAGGAATACCTTAGAACTTATAGAAGGCATGCAAAAGATCCACGAGCTATGCAAGTAAGTACTTAACCATGCCATAAACTTTAGAGAAATTCTCAAAATATGGGTTTCAGTATCAGTTTAGACCCTGACGATGAAGAAACAACAAGTCCAGAGTTATTTGTAGAATTATTAAATTTTTTAGATAATGAATTTACTAGCGAAGAACGAAGTAACTTTTTAAATAATACTTTACAAAACATTATAAATAGGGCTTTAAATTTAAAGAAATGGAAACCTAGAGGTGGACTACATTTCAGTTTACAACAGCAGTGTAAGTATTTGGTTCAAGCATTTAACGATCATAAAATACCAGTTTTGTTTTAGCTGACTCAACGGAATTAGAATATAATTTTGTATCATCATTAATAGCAAATGCCTTCTTTTCCACATTTCCAAAAAGAACCCATAAGAGTCATCCAACTTTACAAAACTTTAATTTTACGAATTTCTTTAAATGCTTAAATATAAACACACAGAAAGCGAAATTTAGAAGTATATTATATTATTTCGATTGGTTGGATAAAAACGATAATTCAGTAGGAAATATGCGAATAATACGACAAGTGAGCCTCTTCTAAGGTTTTTATATTATTTTTATATGACATTGCAGTGTTTTGTAGGTAATGTCAAGTAGAGAATGGTTAACGATAGAAGATTGGTTAGAATGTACCTTACCTTTATGTCAGGTACAAATAAAACACGAAGGAAGATTAGACAGGGCTGACGTTGATTCTTTACATATTTGTTTTGCCAGTTCGAAAGTTGGAGGGCAAGTTTTAATAGATGGAATGTCACAGGTAATAATACTTAATGCAAACCTTATATCATCTGATAAAAATATGTTGCAGGAGTGTATTAGTTTAGTAACGTTTCCTGAGATTTTATCAGTCTTACTACATGTCGAGGCATTAGAAGATAACGAAGTACTAACAATAGAAAGGGCAAGGCGAGTGTCAAAAATATCCGATCCAAAAAATCGTGCTTGTTTAGAGAAATTAGATAATCCTTTACAGGTACTTAACAAAAATTATATCTAAATTAATTCGGTACATATTTAGGTGGTCTTCTGCACTGTAAAACTTTACAGATAACAGTTTGCTGTGTAGATGCAGAAAATTACACGCATTTACCGATAGGTCAATACGAAGAAGATAATATATTAAGGGAATTGAATAAATGCCTTTTAGCGTTTCAACAAAATCAGTTCAAAAGTAACGATTCAACTACAAGTGGGCAAATGCAGTGTTTCCGACAACGTAGACTATCTCCCATTGGAGAATCCGTTAGCTCTTCGGTGGATCCAAAAGAATCTAACATACCGATCATAACTCAGCAGTCGTGTAGTACGAATAAAAGCGGAACACCTTCAATGGATGAAGATAAAAATAGTGCCACTTATAACCGGCTTAAACTTCGATTAGAAAATGAAAGAAGTTTCGAAAAGAAAGGCCAACCACAGGCTGAAGGAACGTTAAATAATCGAAGAGGTCGATTTATCGTTCTTGGATCTTCGGGTGAATGCCTTCCTGTTAACCGATTAGGTGGATTAGTAGGTATAAGCGCGCATTCTAGTTCATCAAGCGAAGAGTATCATAGTGCCAAAACTAGTTTAGATGAAGGTAAATAATGCAAGTTTGAATGATTGCAAAATGTTCATGCATAATGAAATTGCAGGTAGTGGAGATGACGATTATAATTATCGGTATAGCATAGATTTAGAAACGCCAGAAAGACGACAGTCATTTGCAGAGAGATTAAGAGAGGCTTTAAGACGGGAAAAGTCGAGCGTTCATTCTGCTTCTTCCGAGTCGAGTTATGCTGTAGGAATTTCTGTATCAGGTTCTGGAGTTGAAGATCGTGACATAAAGTGAGTACATGCTTCGTATGAACTACAATGTTTTTTTTATTATTATAACTAAAATGTACATCAGCAATCAGAAAACAATTAATTGTATGAGGTGATTACATGTGTTGTTGACATGAAGAGTCCAACACCCAGTTGACATTATTAATGGTGATAGATGGAGATGATTGTCTTCGTGTGGCAAATGTCACTTGAGCACTCGTAGCTCCACTAACCTTGATCTTCCATTTTTGTAGTCAGGTTTCAATCAGATTTAGGCTATCTATGAGGGTTTCTGTCACAAGCAAGAATCGCTGTGTCATCAGTAAAAGCTCCGATTATTGTGCTCGGTGTTTGAGGTAGGTCTGCAGGAAAAAAAAGATATAACACTGGCCCCAAATGCTTCCTCGAGGGACTCTAACTGTGATTGGATAAAGTTGTGAAGTAGGATTTCCAAATTTTGTTTGAAAATATTGATTTGAGAGATAGGATTTGAATATTGATACGGGAAAATAATTTTGATTTTAAAGAGGAGCCATACTTTGTCAAACACTTGGCCGACATCTGTAAACACTACAGTACAGTAAGTCTTGTCTTCTAAGCATTTTTGCAGTATATTGATTATCCGGTGGCATTGTTGGATGGTAGAGTGGAATTTTCTAAAGCCAAGCTGATGTCGTGGGATGTGTTCTTCTAATAATGAGTCTTTGTTTATTCGGTTTAGCGAGAGTTTTTCCAATAGTTTAGATATCACTGGTAGAAGACTATTTGGGGGTATGATTGCACTTCAGTTGGCGGTTTACCTGGTTTTAATACTAAGATGATTTGTGCTATCTTCAGTTGTGGTGGCCAATGCACAAGGCAAACTATGACGTTGAATAGTGTTAGTAAGACTCTTACCCCTCCTTTGAAAATTTCCTCAGTTATCCTGATGCTTTATAGTCTTTTAGAAGTTTTATCTCATCACAAAGTTCACTGAGTGTGAAATTGCTTATTGGAGGTGATAACTGAAGCGGAGTTTCTAGAAATTTCTCAACCTCTTTGTTTTTATCCTTTGAGTTGGGCTTAAAAACTTTGGCTAACTGTTTCGCAGATACGTCGGCTTCCTCTTGCTCAGATCTTGCCCAAGAACCGTCTTCTGCATGTAATGGTGGTACTTGCGTTTGTGGCCTTCCAAATGGTGTTATCATCTTTCTATAGATTTGTTATATCTTTTTTTTGTTCAAGGTTTACAACACAATCTGTTACAATATTAACAATAAGCATTTGCATGATTTGACAACATTGACATGATTAGAGATATGTTCCAATGAACAATAGTCTCTATATGAGCGGTTTACGGGTAACAGGACCACGTCTTCCTTTGTGGGGCCGACGTTCATTAAGGACCTGGGGATTTACGTCTTCCTTAGAGGGGCCGACGTTTGTAAAGGACCTTGTGTTTTACGTTTCCTTTGTGGGGCCGACGTTCAGGTATGGGTATTTCGGGATATAGGACGCCTTCCTGGTGGTTGTCTACCAGGCGAGGTCGGTCGCCGGACCCGACTTCCATTTCTCCGGTTGGGGCTTCGCTTATATACGTTTCCTGGTGGTGGACGTGGGAGAAATTGCTCGCGTCGGGGGAAAGATTATGTTCTCACGTAGTCACGTAGGCTGGTTCTTATCGCTGATAACACGGCTACGGCGTCGCACCGGCTGGACGATATCCGGTACGGAAAAATTCCGTTGAACGTGTACCTGTATAAGACTTATTCATCTGCAATTTTACTTACAGCTTAAATATAAGGCTTTAAAAACAGGTGGCACGTTACAACTCTTCTACTATTGTTTCTAATGGCATTAAGGGATAAAGATGTCTTATAACGACTCTATATGGACATTCCTACTTAATTGATGTTGATGATGGATTACTTTATTTTCTTGAAAATGCTTAACAAGTTTTCGATGCACATCTGGATTATTGATGTTAATTTTAACAACATTACTGGCCATGGTTTTAGTATAATGTTGTTCCTGTCCAAGGATGTGTTGTATACTTTCTATCATCTTCTGACAATCCGCTATTCCATAAACGAAAATTGGAGGTGGCTTAGGTATGTTTATTTTTTCCTGGTTGCTAGTATTTTTGTTTGCAGCTTCTGGCAAATGCGGGTATATGTTATTATTATTAGCCCACATAGCATCGCAATTAATTGGTGGGCCTCCTCCAGGGTTTTCCATCTTTTTCTGTCTAGTGCTGTTTTAATCCGGTTGTCTCCAGCTGTGGCTATAATTTCATCTTCCCACCGTGTCTCTTTCTTTTTTTAAATAAGTTTGGTTTCCAACGCGTTATTTTGTCGATCCATATTGTTTGTCATTTTTGAAACATGGCCTGCTCATCGCAGTTTGATTTAATTGCAATGTTTGTTGGGTTGTTGCAGCGTTTCCATTGTATGTAATGAGGTTGTAGGTTATGGATTGACTTAACTGCATCGTAGTCTGATGTGGAGGCATTGGTAGTTGGCCGTAATTTACGGATGTTGATGGTTGCACATTATTAGTAAAAGTAAATGATGGTTGTTGGTTATAAGTTCCATTTTGTTCAGTCCAGTTCATGTGTAATGCTGGATTAAAGACATTGCCTAACGGAAACATCTTATGAATGCTTTGTTTACATAAATAACATTAGGTACTGAGATATAATATTATGATTATAAATATTTATCTACCTTTGAGGTCAGCAGTTCAATCAATCGCCATTTGAGGCTCACTTTACTGTGTGCACTTTTTGAACACCCAAACTCGAATTAACTACGGTATTAAATCGAAATTATTTTATTAGATTACGAAGGGGTGGATCAACAGGTTTCATGTTAAACGAGGATTCTCTCGAGGAAGAATTCCTGCAGGATTCGTTACAACAAGAACAAGAGTGGATAGATAAATTTAAAAATAAACAGACAACTCATAGTAAACGAGCAGATTCAACCAGGTCTTCCGAATATAGCTTTAGTACAGAATTTAGGTACTTAACTGAAATCTGGTTAAAAATGGCATGTAATTTTGACTTAATTTCAGTTCAGAGTTAGAAGAAGTGTACGAACAATTTTCGAAATGGTTAAAGGATCCCATTTTGGAAACCGATAAAGAAATGAAGCGTGTTTTAGATCAACGAGATATAGCAGTCGTGCAATTTGCAGGATCTTTATTGAAAAGAACTTTAAGCGAATCGTTCGCTGGTGTTCCACTGACCGAAGGATGTGCACATTCTACAGGTTCGAATGGTGACGAACAAGCTAACTTAAAGAAAAATAAAATCATTTTAAATGCTCGATCGTTAAGTTTAGAACTTGCACGGCAGAAACACAGGCTTGCTGCGCAACTGGTGTGTATTCATTTCTTTTGATTTATTTAATTTACTAAAAATTTGAGTAATAAATAAGTTTATCAAGCAAATAGTAAAAAGAAAGACCTGCTTTAGTATACTATTTTAAACAGATTGAGAAAGCTCCTCCTTTGCTTGATGACAATAGCTTACCAAAACTAAACGATACAGCAGAATTAAATAATCAAGATCATGCTGATAATAAAGATAACCTTAGACGCAGGCTATGGGCTGTTTCGTGGGTAACAGAAATTGTTCAAACTCTTGAAGACAGTTGCGTTAATATCGAATCAGCGGAATCTAATCAGGTATCATAAATGCTTTGTTTTCGCAAGCAATGAATGTTTTGTGGATGCTGAACTAATGTTGTTCGTAAATGCTTCGTTTAATTAAATGTTATTGAATAATCGGCAATTAAAATACTTACTAATGCTATACGTCTTTCTTTTTTCTATGGAATGTTTTTGAATAGAATTTAGACTTAAATTACTTGTTCCCTATTGTAAGTGTGGTAAAAACAGTTAAAACAAATAATTTTTAATTTCAGTTATCACAAATTGCTCAAAAACCTAAAGGAGATATAAAGGTTGTATCTACAGGGAATTGGGGATGTGGTGCTTCACGTGCTGGTGAAGTACAATTAAAAGTTATTATTCAATGGTTAGCCGCAAGCGTAGCTGGTGTACCTGCGATGGTGTATTATACATCCGGTCACAAACAATTAGCAACGTTAGATACAGTATGTCGATTACTTATAGATCGTAAATGGACAGTTAAAGATTTGGCGCAAGCAACTTTAAGATATTCGTCGCAATTACTGATGGGAAGAAATATTAATAGTTCATTATTTGAAGAATTAATAGGTGTCGAACGAACTTTATAGTTTAGATATGTACTTAACAAGAAAATTGAATAGAAATTAAAATATTTAAAAGTTCCTATGCTAACATAATAGAAAAATTAAGTTTGTTAAATAACACATCATTCTTCATACGAATGAATTAAGCGACTGAAAGAAATATTTTTATGTAAAACTGAAAACCGATTGAAATTTGTAAAAAGTTTAGTATTAAGAAAAACGATAAAGGAACGCCAAATGTACAAATTTGCTATTTTTATGTGCAAACTTGTTATTTATATACTTGTTATGAAAGCGAATGCCTTGGTCTAATTATATGTTTTTTGATGTTATTAATTAGCTTTACTGTGACAACCACTGCGTGTCTTTAATGTTAGCAAATCAATCCATTACTGAAAAACATTTACATACAATGTTATTTTACCATTTTTTTAAAATTAAACATTAAGCTATAATTTTTAACATAATTTAATATGCAATTCAAGTAAAAGTGAAATATGTCAGTTTACCTGCGATTGAACTGTATTTAATTCAGTCAGAAACAATAATAAAGATGGAGTTCCACATAGTGACGGAAGAAGAAAGATTGCTCAGTGTCTAAATGACGATGAGAAGAAAGAGACCAAAGAGAAGAGCTACAGAAAGTATGGGACTCAACCAATGGAATAAGTATTAGGAGACTTTACTGGGAGAGTGGGTAAAAACAATAAAAAATGCGCAGGAGTGATAGGCTAGCGGGAGAATACTCTTAGGGTTCTGCAACGAAAATAACCTGATAATTACGAATACAATATTTACACATGAAGACATTCACAAAATCACTAGAAGGATAGCAAGTAGAAATGAAACCTCTATAATAGACTACTTATATAATAGTGCAAGAAAACATTAGGAAACATACTAGAGACTAGAGTCAGAAGAAAACCAGAAACCCGCAGCGAAGTTAACATTAAAAAGTACCAACCAAAATTCAAGAAAGTACTGATAGCAGTAGCAGAAGAGAGTTGCAGCAAGAGCAGAATAAAAAAGAACAGCAAGACCATATGGTGGACACAAGAAGTTAAGAATGAGGTGGCAAAGAAAAAGGAAATATGGAAAAGATACTTGAGCACCAACAGACAGGAAGACCTAGAATTATACAAAGCTAAGAAGACACAAAACCAGACTGACCATGTCCTCACAGATAAAATCCACAGCAAAAATATAGAAAATGTTAGGTCCTACAGAGATGCGGAGATAGGGTCGGATTATCGCCTATTGAGAGTTAACTTGAAACAAACAATACCGAAAATAATAAACAAACAGAAAAAGAGAAACAGAGGTGGAATTTAGACATGTTAAATAATGAACAAAATAAAAAGGAATACGCAAACTGGAATAAGTATAAAGCTTCAAGTGCCTGGGAACAACAATCAGTGCAGATGGAACGATGGAGGAAGAGCTGAACAACAGAATAAAGGCAGCAGATAGACTATACGGGGTACCTACTCTATAAGAGATTTCGAAGGATGTCAAAGGAAGAGTCTACAAAGCAGCATACATACCTACCCTCATATATAGCAGTAACACTAAATGAAGGTCAATATAAACATTTACAAGCGGTCGAGATGAAATTCTTAAGAAAAATTCGAGGAGTCACAAAGACAGACAGACTAAGAAATCATAAAATAAGTAAATAAGACGGGACTTAGGAATCAGCCAATACGGTATTTTACAGAGGAAAACAAACTCAGTCACCTAACCAGAAACCAAAACACCATGGAAATGCAAAATGCATGCAACAAGACCTAGAGGTAGACCCAGAATTAATTGGAATAACAAGTAGTTAAAATTCTTCAAGAAAGAGATAAGTTATGGAAATGGCCAGACAGGAAAACCTGGCAAAATTTTATCAGAATACATCCAGTGCCAACTACTCCTCAACACCAGTAATGGTACAAGAGGTTCGGATTCAGTGAAATTTTGCTGGAATGGCATATATTAAATTGGAACGCAAAGCGATCCTTGCTCGGTTCTTAGTTACATTCAACATTCAACGTTCTTAGACAAAACTAAACTACTTGATTCTGCTTAATGCTTGATTTTATTAACAGTTTTAACAACAGAAAAATAAATTATAATCAATTTTAAAATAGGTATTGTAAAATGAAGTTATTCAGTAATTGGAAAATTTGCCTGTTGCAACACAGTTTATTATAAAGCAATATGATACCAGGTAAAGTGAGGAGTGCATGTTTTTATGAAATAGTAATATAATTAATAGTCTTCCGAGATACACAGTTGCTAAATCGAAACAGTTGCCTCATTTTTATGACATTATCTTAGTTTTATGAACTTTGATACACTAAATGTAAGATTATAAAAGACAACTTGTATTAAGGGATTGTTTGTTACAAATTTAAATAAAGTTTCAAGCTACATCAAGAAAAATTAATCTAACATTAACTAAAAGAAGAGTCCTCTCATTCTTCGTCCCATGCCTTGTCTATCATAGAGAATATTGAATTTGTTCACAAATTGATTTAAATCGTTACAACCTTTCGTTAACGTGCCTAAATATGTCATCAAACCGACATCGTTGCATTGCTGAAATATTATTACAATAATCGTAAGGTTCGATCGACTATATTTAATGGTTACTCACATTATAAAAGTCCTGCCTAAATCGTGGGCTTTGAACAACAGGTAAGCGATGACATAAAGAGTACGTTTCCCGTAGAATTTCATGATTAGCAGGCAAAAGCCCTGCTTGTACGGCTTTCATATATTCCAAAACCAGACGTACACGTGAATGTAGCATTTTGATAGCACTATGTTGGGCGGTTAGATGTTCGGCAACTAATGAACTCTCTCCTGCATCCGTTGATGACATCCTTGCAACATGATCAACACCGATACGCTCTGCTTCTTCTGTTGCTAAAGTGTACGTTAATGGTACGAACAGCATTGTAGCTTCGCCTTCTACCAAGTCAATCACAGATTCGTACAATGCCACCGGTAGATGCTAAATATAAAGTTAATATAACTTATGTAGAAAAGACTCTACAAGAAACTTACATCTATATTTTTATCATATGGGTTTAACTTCAGTAAGATGGGACTTTCATTAATTTCGCATATTTGTTTATGAATTTTTATATCAGTACTGCAGGGAACATCACCAGTCGTATACCAACCAATAAAATCCATGTCGCTGAAAACTTGCTTAACTAAAACGGCCAAAGTCATATAAATTATACTGAACTAGTCCTTAGAAAAAATTTACATTGTTCCTCTTTCATGCTGTAATAATCTCTATCAATTACAACGTCTCCCCCAATTACACTGAATACCAGTTCGAACGAATTCATAATTTCGATATTCCTTCCTTTTTGTTTTCCAATAAGTGCTCCGATAACTATAAATTATTACAATACAATTTAATGGGTAACGGATATGACGATTAAACATACCTTGTTGTACAGAACCCTCTTGAGCCCTTTCTCTTGTCCAGTGTTCGGATACGTTCATAATCACAAGGGGATGTAGAGAGCAAGTGACGGAGCCTGTAGTCCCAGTAGCCATGACATTTTTTTCCGATTCTGCTACATCCATCCCACCACCTTTTAAACTATCACCGGCCACAGTTTCAACTTCCATTTCTAAATCTTCTTTTGGAACACTCATTTTAACTGTTTGATTTGATGAAAAACCGACTTGGTCAAAAGTCAAAACTGTATTATTGTTTGGTTTGACAGTTTCTATTTTTGTACGACTGTCTTACACAAGTGCTTTATTAAAGATGAATTATTTGAAATTTCGCAATATACAATATAGATTTAGAGTAATGCCTAAAGTTTAAACGTCTTATGTTTTACAATAAATAATAAATGTATTTTGAGTGCTTTAGTATAACTCTAACCTCACTTTTGAGGTACTGAACTGATATTAGCAACAAACAGACAAAATGAATATTGGCAATAATTATATGTTGGCGGAAGGCGGCAAGTTTAAATTTTCAAAAAATGCTTTCGATAAAGCATTATTTTTTTTAAGTATTTAGTTAATGGGTAAATTTTTTAGGTCTTTTGTAATATTTTTTATATAAATTAAGCCAGTTAGATTAGTTTCAATATTACTACTAATGAATGAATGAATTTATTTTTTATTGCATTTAGAAAAAAATCTGAAATTTCAGGAAATTTCAGAAATAACCTAACCCAGCCATTCAAAAGCAAAACAATATTTGTTTTTTAAAGGTTTGTTGTTGCGAGTTCGCATTGTATATTTCTTAATTGACGAAAAACCCCATTATGAAATACAAAACGATATTTGATAAAATAGACTTCTTCGAATTCCAGCACTACGGAAAGAGAAAAACGTCAGGGTTTTTTATTTTAATTAGGAAAATCCATTGAAGTATATTACTATATAGTTCAATCGTTCAATGGGAAAAACATAATGCGTGCGAATGAACGAGCGCAAATTTGGACGAATAATAAAACCGCCGCGTTGAAAAAAATTCTGGTGTTTTGTCTTTTTTAACTCCTTTGTTTTACATTTTTTAATTTCTGTGGTTGTATATTTTCCATTTCCATTCTTGTTCTCTTTCTAATTCTTATTGCATCCTTTTACATTCATTATCCAACCAGTTTTTACATTTTTCTGTAGATAGCAAGCAGTTGTTTAGCCCCCTGTTAAGTTAGTTCCAGTACAGAGGGCCAAAGAAGCGAAGAAGCAATTAACTAACTAATAGTATTTATTATACAAGACGATAAAATTGTATTTTATCTTCGAGAGCGTTTCTTAGCGTCGAGACGCTAATTATGCTCGAGAAGATAATTAAATTTTATCGTCGTGTATAATATTCTATTTTTTTTTCTATAGCATTTATTTGAAAGGAAAGAATTCTATTTCAATATAACATTTGACATTGGCGTTTAAAATTATTACTAATCGAGTCACGTTTTAAAATCTCATTAGTATGGGTTACGTTGCATTTTAACCGCAGTTGCAACAGTACTTTTACATGGTACGAAGGTGTTTCACGGACTATTTTGCCTAAGTGCTCGGCAAATTTGTTTTTTATTTCTTCATCTTCCACTTTATTTGGTGACTGAAAGTTAGTGTAGAATTTTTATGTACCTACTACTCCTTTAAGCACAATTTCACTTGGATTGTTTAACTATTAAAGAAAAGAAGTTTCTTTATAAGTTAGTTATTGTAGTCGCTTTTCGTTTAGTTTCTTAAACTGCTGCTATATCCGATTTATTACTACTAATTCCTTTTCAATTGTTCCTCATATATGCAATGTTCCAATCATTAACATGTTTCATGTCATTATTGTCGTGTTGTTTAATATCCCTCGACCGCCCCCTTATGCAACAGCAGTTTTTTGTTGTATTTTGAGACTAGTTGTTTCTTCGGCAAATTGGCGTTCCAATTTTATTTCCACCATTTATATTAATCTTTTGGAATCATACCTTGGCTTCTTCACTGTTTCAGCTGCTATAACCGTTAAATTACTATTGACAGGATATATGTATGTATATTTAAGAATATTTAGCTTGTACTTTAACCTTTTCATTTTTTCTTCTTTCTTCGTTTGCATTCAAAGGTTAAAGTGGCGTATCAAAAACAAATCGGTGAAGGTGTCGCATGTTTACATGGATCTGGTTTTTGATGAACCTGGGCAACAATGATAACCACAGGAAAAAATCCCTCAAAAAAATAGCTTCTGGAAGAAACGGAAGAACACAACGGCATGACTACGTCATGGTAATGGAAATAATAGAATCTCCAACAAAAGGGGGAAAGATAAAGAGGATAATAAGAGAGAATTAATGTTAGCAACATGGAACGTTAGGAGAACTTTATTATGAAGGAGCAAAAAGAATTTTTTTCATACTCCATAATTTCTGAAGAGAGGATAGGTACCGGTTTTGTTAGAGTTATTTCACTGGCATGGATGTTTTCAACTTCAAGTTCAACCTGAAGAACGTGATTTATGGTAAATGGTAAATGTTGCTTCCAACTGCTGAGCGAAAATTTCGCATTTTTCCCTATCTTCTGGGATTTTACGGTCATTTAGTATTAGTGTTGGAATATTTATTGGTTGTTTTAGAATTCGCCTGGTAGCTCTCTACATGTTGGGGTCTCCTGGTTCAAGAGATTCTATATAGTAGTTTTAAGAATCAACTCTGAACTGGTCCAGTTCGTTTCTCACTAATCGTGCAGCATATTTAGGCGGATTTTATCGGCTGGGTTTCGGCATAATCTGCGAATATTATGCTTTTCTTTGATTAGATATAGGATTCGTGTTGGTAGTGTTTGATTATGCAGAGCTCTATTTGACCCTGTGACTGTGGTAGCTTCTTGGATTGTTGATGATGCTGTTTCCCTAAAGGATTCTATTGCTTTGCCAATGTCTTCTTGGAGAATTAGGTTTATAGGGCAAATTATACGATTATTCATTATATTCCGAAAAAGTTCCCAGTCAACAGGGCCAAATATTAGCCTTGAAAATTTGGGATAATAGTATGGTGCATAGTTTAAATTTAACACCACAGGTAGGTGTCTGATCAGAATCTAGCTCTGTTAATACAGTCTGACTTATTGGGAGTGTTAGATTTTTATTTACTATTATACCTATTCAGAATATCTGGTAATTGGTTTTGTCTATATGGGTAGTAATACCTGTAATATTTCGGGAAAGCAAAATTATTAAGTTTAACTCCATTGGGCTTGTAAGTTCTGCAACCCCAGTTTGTGTTCTTACAATTTAGATATCCTCCTAGTGAAGTAGGCTGTGAGCTTTCAAATATACTCCTTAGTTCGCGTATATTGATTTGATTATTTGCCGCCTTTTTGGAACAACATAGGTATAAGAGACATTAGGAAGTTTTTAATTTGTTTAGATGAGGAGTGATTATTTCAAGAAGGGCTTGAAGGTTTTTTGTTATAAAGAATTCAGAGTCACTTGATCTTTGGTTATTATCAGTGTTTGTATTAGGATTATACAGAGCGAGTCAGGAGGAACGCATCAAACTTTAGGGGGGTGTTCTACACGTATATTTAAGACAAAAATATCTATAAGTTGTAATCCGATTTTTATTTGTTTTCGAATTATAGCGTCTTGAAAGTTTAAGTGGGTCATCTGATATTTTTTATTAAAACAACCTTTTAATTTGATGTATATATTTAAGTTATAACAATCAAAATTCAAGTAGGCATTCAAGTAGCCTTACGGGGGGCGTTGAAAGTGTGTTGCAATTTGGGGGTATCTAGCAAAGTTTAGATTTTCGTGCAAATTTTGTTTAATACATTAGATCTAGTTACCCTTGCTTGCAAAAATTGGTTGTCCTATCTGCTTTTGTTTTCCTTCTGTCAGTTGTGAAATATGGCTGAGTGTAGTTTAAAGAAGTTCGATCATCATGTTCGTGTAAAGAGGATGTAATGTAAATGCAAAGGAAATTTTCATTCCGCCCCCCCTACGAAAGTGTAACTTTCTATCTTGGTAACGCAATTGAAAGCGAAAATAAATAGAACAGCTTTTAGAACAGTATTGTTACCATAGTAACGTTGACAACAAGCCACCTTATTAATCACTGAATCATTTTATTTTATTATAATTTCATCTTTTACGGTAGTTAAATGTCGAGGGGAGAATGAAAAGTTTAATACATTACACGCTGCGAAAACCCTTCAGGTACTCGGAGTTTTTAACTAGTCTCGGCTACGCTTCGCCTCGGCCATTCAAAAACACCTCACACCGAAAAGTAAACTTTCGCAGCTTGTAATGTAAATAAATATTTTGATCGCTTATCGAAAGTGTACAGATAGGATACGCCTTCGTATGCTACGGTCACTAGGTGGTTTAAAGAATTCAAACACGTCCGCCAGAGCATTGAAGATGATCCAAAGTGCGGAGGACCATTAACTGCAACCGATATTGAACATGTGGCTCAGGTTGAGTCACTGGTACTCGAAAATAGGCGTATAAAGGTATCAGAAATTGCTCAAGAGATTGGTGTTTCACAAGGAAGTGTTCACAACATCATCCATACTACTCTGCACATGTCGAAAATGTCAGCCAGGTGGGTGCCCAGAAATCTTTCTATTCAGGATAAGCACTGCAGAATGGAAGCATCACGCGAGCTCCTCGACCTCTTTAATTCCAATCCAGATGACTTTATGGCTCGACTTGTGACTGGAGACGAAACATGGCTTCACCACTGGGACCCCGAAATGAAGCAAGAGTCCATGCAATGGAAGCATGCGGAATCTCCAGCTTCTAAAAATTCAAGACACAGGCCTCTGCTGGGAAGATCATGGCGTCTGTTTTTTGGGATTGCCAAGGGCTGCTCTTAATCGATTATATGCCACACAAAACTACAATTAATACAGAATATTATGCACAACTTCTGAAAAAATTGTGCAGCGTAATGAAAGAAAAGAGACGTGGAAAACAGTCCAAGGGGATTTTCCTACTGCGTGACAATGCTCCAGTTCACAAGGTCAGAAACCTCAAGAAATATCCTCGGGGCGCCGGTTTTCGGACAACGAAAGTCTTAAAGAGGAGACGGAAGCGTGGTTTGCAGGATAACAGGAAACTTTGTTTTTTTCGGGGAATTGCGTCACTGAAGGAGAAGTGGGGCAAATGTATTGAACTTAGGAGGGACTACAATGAGAAATAATAAATGAATTTAATTGCTATTAGTTGTTTCAATGCTCGAATTGCAATACACTTTGAACGCCCCTCGTATATCTCATGTGTTTATAATAAATTATCCTTCTAACATTTATTATAAATATTTCTGGTTAAATAGCTTCAAGATGTGATTCTTTGATTACTTCTGAATTACTCTTTTAATACATTTACAGGTATAGAAATACAGAAGCTTTCCTGTCGTGTTTACACATCGATTTTTGTCTTAACTGAATTTAACATGGACCATTGTTTATTCTTAATTTAAAGAACGTCCTGAATTCTTTATGTTTACACTTTAGTTTTTAAAAACAATGATTATATGATTTCCTCTTCGTATGAATTCTTTTCAGCAGATATACTTAAACTATCAAAAAATACCCTTTGGGGAGGATTTCAGCAAACATGCTGTGTACTATAAGGTATAAGAATGCAAATATAAGTACCAGCAAAGCTATGAATATTTAAAGATTCAAAAAGAGAATGTTATTGAATAAATAGCATTTTAACAAAATGTGTAATTAAGTTGAGGTTATCAAACTGATAGTAAGTTGTGAGCGCTAAAATATTTCACAATGCTTTCAGTATCTAAAGTTTTACGTGTTGGACTTTCCCAATTCGCAACAAGGTGTAAAAGGTAAGCGAAACAGTAAAATAAATACATAATTTCACGGCCACTGTTTCATAAACAGGTTTGAGTTGCAAATACCTTTCTTGGGATCTTGGGAAGATTATTTTTACACACCCAATAGTTAGTCGTCATTATTATGACGATTAAAAATCTCTGACCTATCATCCTATCAAATGTGATATAATTATATTGAAGTAAATCTAGTTCGATTTATTCAGTCAGGCAACATATTTTGAGATAACACAATGAAATCTGTAACTTGTCCTTTAAGGTTGGCATGTTTTTTGTTTGTATTTTGCGGCGGGACAAAAGTAGGTGGTAGACGTTTAGCAGGAGGTATGTAGGTAACCTTTTTTTCTAATTTATTTGATTACATGCGTAAAGATTTATCTTTGTATATTTATACAGTAATTCTAATTTAATAATTACTAGGATATTATTGGAGGGATTATACAAGCGATATACCGAGCGATGCTATACACGGAGGTTTGGATAAAGAAGGAAGAATTACATACATTGGCCAAGCTTTACACCAAGGCCCTGGTGTTGGACGAAACATACCCGGAGGGATATATCCAACGCAGAAACAAATGATTTATGTTTGGCATGATAGTCCGTATCCCGTGACAAAGAATGTTAAAGTAAGTGTATATTTATTGCTTTTTTCTTTGTGATAATAAACAAGTTCCCAATTAAAAATAGATCTAATAAAAGCGAATATTATCCTAACGACCGGATTTCGAATTAAGCAAAAACAGTACCAACCAAGGTTAAGACAAATAACATTTTCTAAATAACTTTTGACTTTATGCCATTATAAGGACCATTGTTACAAATTACAATTATACGAATGAGGTACGTTGTTTAATCTGGAATCTGTTATTTTGCTGCTAACGATCCCATTAGTTTGCTGAACGCATCTGAAAGAACTCTTCTAAATACGTCCAGAATATATCGTATATACATACATTTTTTTGTTAGATTTTGTGTTCACCGTATCCAGAAGATTTCGAATGGATTTCCACAAATATAACAGAGTTACAATCATTCGAACCAAAAACTTTAGTTGTAGGTGGTTACGATACTGATCATAACCACTATATTGGACGAGTACATGCCGAGGGTGAACTAGTTGTTGGTAAAGTCACAATACCAACACCTTTCAATGCGTTTGGATACGCAGTTAATGGAAATGCTTATTTCATACAAACTACATTTGAGATACTTTCTTATAAAGTTCGTCCTCATGAAGATGAAGAAGCTCGATGCCCGTATAAAATAGTTAATATTGATGTCCGTCTTTAAGTTCCAAGTGTGTTCTTTAATTCGATGTTGCTCCCAATATTTATTTCTGTGAACATTAAAAAGTTTTAACATTTTAACAGTAATTTAAGAAAAGTTGTAATAGAACATTTAAATGGCTTAAGATAGTTTTTATTAATTCATTTTTCAAAGAAGTAAATGCTTTTAGAGCACGTGAAGTTTGTTTTTGAATGTTTAATCGAGAAAGGCGAGTGAGTTCTTTGTTATAAGTTATACCATTTCTCTTGCATTTTTTCTTCCTAAAATCTGTTTGTGGAGAATGTAACAATGTGTAAATATAGTCTGCGACTCAATTATCGATTTACACGGTACATAATATTATACGTACTTAATGTATTGCAAACGTAAGAACAATTTATTATAAATTTTAAAAATTCTTCAGCAGCCTAGTATTGATTAAATGACGATTAAAAATGTTGTATAACTGTCTCATACACATGGAAGAATGAAATAGTTTATGCATACCTATTAGTTTCAGGGGTGTTCTAACACCCTCTTACATCGTCCTTGTTGGTGAATCAAAGTGATAGAGGAAATTTAATTTCGTTTATGTATTAATTAAGACAGCATTGCATTGTATTTTCAACTTAGACATTAATTAAATCGCTTCTGAAAAGACCGCGCACATCATAATACATAATTTAAAGCTTTTGGGCCGAGAAATTTGTAGCATTACCCTAACAACGTCCCCAAATCGGGTAGGTTATAGTTAAAAGCGTACAGTTTTAGTTTTGAATGGGAGCAGCCAACAACTGACCCTCAATTACTCATGCACTGCTGGTTACAGAGAACGGTTTGTTTGTTACGCATTCTTTGTTTACATAGTGGTGATAATAATAATATAAACGCTTATTTAGCAAACGAGTTGCTATTCAGTTACAGAATTACTTCATAATTATGTACATATACTTTACAATATGAATTCCGTTGAAGAACTTTTAAAAATTTCCTTTTCAAGACGGAGTTTTGAAGAAAACTTTACTGGGACGGCCTACGCCTAAATTAACTTTAAATCAAAGTGGACAAAGGAAAAAGGGTTCTTATAAAAGAATATTTAATATCAAAATTTATGAAGATGTTTTCTGGATATGTAGTTGTGAAATAATATCACAAGTTCGAGACAGATTTAGTTCTGTGGAACACTTTGGCATCGCAAAATTGATCGATAGTGCGCAATTTAGTGCAAATTCGAAAATAGTTTCCGAAAATAATTTAAACATTGCGGTAGAAATATATTCTATATTAAATGAAAGGAGATTAAAAACTAAACTGACAGTATAATACGGCAGAAAAGATCTACGGAAAATTGATGGTGCGTTGCCTTTGTTAGATTTTATACTTCGCAATAATATCGAAGATTCCTTTGAAGAAGTTACAAAACTTTTACGAATTTTAGTTACAACACCAATGTCCAGTGCCGAAGCAGAACTCCGCGCCGTTTTCTACGTTAAAATGAAAAAAGAAAAAGATTCTTAAGAAACAGTATGTCGCAAGAACGGTTAAATGCTTTAGCTATGTTATCAATAGAAAAGGATTCGGTTCAAAATATTAAAAACTTTAATTCTAAATTCTAAAGTTATAAACAAGTTTGCGAATTATAAAAACCGTCGCATGGACCTTATTTTCCGCTATTAATAAAATTAAAGTAAGATTTTCTCGTTAAATAAGCATATGCAGATGACAAATGAATCGCGGCTCTTCTCTCCTGAATCAAGGTATAATTGATGACTATTTGTTCTCTTTTGATAGGATTCAATAATATTTAATGTTTTTAGTGATATAAACTCGACAATTATGAACATAATTTACTGATAATCTGAAATATTGTAAATTTATAAACACGCTTTCTGTACGTGTGCTATTGTAATAAAGCAAATTCAATTTAAAATATGCAGAATGTAGAAACAGCAGTTTAAAGAAATACCCATTTTGCGCATTTTTATTGTAAATGAAAGTTGTAAGTGCTGCCAAAATTGGCAGACATAAAAAGTAAACATTGCATCATTTCTATCTCTTTCTAGCATTCAGCAAGTTCAATCAACCACGTTCAACGCTGAATCCGTACACATTCCAAAGGTCACCCGGATCTTCTCTAAAAAAATACATTGCTGTTTTCCTATGTTGTGTCTTACCGTGGACACCCGGTATATGTTTCTTGCAAATAACTAGAACGTTTCTTTAATTCTAATAAAGTACTTAATCTTAATTTCAACTAAATGCAGGGATTTTCAAACTAGTAAGTGTACATTCTTTTGCTTGAAAATCAATTGATATTACTCTCAAATTAAGGACTTTTTTACAGCAAACAACAACTGCTTTGACCTTTGACCTTTTGGTCCATTCCTTCATTTATACTAACTATTGTGCCTAACTTCTTTCTCCTTCAGGTTTTTCCGTTTATTTATATTTCTAACACTTCTTCGTTGTTATGTCTTTTCGGTTTTGCTGTATGGGGTGGAGTTATGGACCGTAATTAAAGCAACCACAAAAGAATTATCAGCGTTAGAGATGGAGCTTTACCATAGAATTTTGGGAATATTTTGGGTTGATCATGTCTCAAATGAAGAAAAGTCCAGAAATTCTAACTATGGTAAAAACAAGAAAACTTGGGTGACATAATGCGGAACGAGAAAATATAAGGCTTACTGCAACGAATGTTACGAGTAAAGATCTTAGGAAAGAGTGGACCATATCAAAAGGAGAATTTCATGGTTGAGAAATCTGAGAACATAGTTCTCTGTATCAACAACTATAGTTTGATATGCATTTAATGCAGAGAAATAGTGTAATTAATTATACGAAAAAGCATGGTATAATATTAAATACAAACAAAGGCCTTGTTACGCTTAATGGCTGAGCTAAGTTAAGAGATTTATATTTACAGATCGTAGCAGTAACGATTGATGGAATAGAATTTAGCGTTATTCATCGTGCTAAAAACTTTTACATTATATTTCAGTACTTACTTACTTGTTCATATCTTCGTTTACCACCAGGTGTTGAGATTGTGATGGTCATTTATTGTAGAAAGTTCTCCATGATTCCTGTCACGAGTGATGCCTTTGGCTTCTTTAAATGTGGACCTATTTTTCTCTGAAATCCCTGCCAGTCGGTATTCCATAATTTCTTTGGCCTTTCGTTCAGTCTTTTGCCATTAGTGCAAATTCGACATTATTTAACTAAATTGTTGTTGTTCATTCTAAATACGTGTCCATGATCTTACTAACTGTTTTGATGTTAAGCCTACTTCTTCTTTCTGCATTTTTCATTTTGTCTGCTTCTATGTACGTAGTAACGTAGCATTCTCACTTCTATTACTCATATCTGTAGGTATTGTTATGGTAGCAGTCTTTTAATTAATTTCTTTTTATCAATAAAAGAAGCTCCATACAATTTTTCAGACTCTCTAATTATTATTTTGAAATTTTGAATTAATAATAAAATTTTGAAATCTCAGGGTCGTTGAAGGATTCGATTTTGAATTTTGAAAAGTCAGTAATGTAATAAATTTCTACTAACTTTTAGAAATGCAAGCTTTATTATAACAAAACTTATTTCTAACTTAAAATTAATACAAAAACTAAAAACTAAAAATACTCACTCACAAAACAATCGATCCCCGAATTTGAAAAATCACCAAATACTGCTCCCTGTCCAAGCTATTATCCGTTCCAATTTGTTATCCGTTCCAATTTGTTATTATAATTTTTTAAAACCAATTTCCAAATAAACTTTTCACCACTATATCCAAATTCAATATTTTTATTATTATTTCAGCTTGTATTTATTTTTTTATTTATTATTCTTCCGTTTTCCGTTGCTATTTTATTATTATATTCAAAGTTTTCCAGAGCAAAACTCAAATACGTCTTTTACGTTTCCAGTTTTTAAAAAAACTGTTGTTCATCGTTCTTCAATTTTTATTTTCTTCCCTAGTTATTCTCCAAAATCTCCCATTCCTTGAATTTGTTTTATAACATTCATTCTTTCACATACATGCATATAAAATATAACTATGACTACTATTTACAATAATTAACACTAAATAACAATAAATAACAATATTTACAACAAATAACAATAAATACTTAAATTAATCTTAACTTATTTACATAATTAATCTTTTAAAACTTGCATCCTAAAAGTATACTCCAAATTTGTATTTTAATTAATAAATATAAATTTTCCAAAAGGTTAATATCACTTCAGTATATAAGAATTGGAATCAATATCGTTTTATAAATTTTAACTTTAGCCTTTTTACCGGAAATCTTTGAAATTGTTAATTTTAGCGACATTAATAGTATAACTAGGTACTTTTTTTGTATAAAACAGAGGAGATAATTGTTTTTTTCAATTAAATTTGCCATAACTCTAAGCATAGAAAAGTTGAAGTATTTTTAAGGTATTAGGTGTAGCAAAAGTAATGTTCTTTTAAGAGCAAAAAAGATAGTTTTCCCAATTTTCCTATCAATATTTCGAAAACCTTTGAAATTACAGGAAAAAATTAAAATCAAAATTTTGACTTTGGCATCCTGTATCTCCCTAAATATGAACTTTTGGACTAAGGTAATTTTAGGTAAATCGTAATATTTTAGCCTCACGAATCTACTGTTCGGCTGTGCCTCATTACTTATGGACCACTCTGTATATAGCTCGTTCTTATTTTTTTTTTTTGTAATCATTGCCTTACTTTCTAAGGACTCAGTCATTAGTCACTACTATAGAGATGTTCTTTTCTCTATTTCCTATTTTCTAACACCATTAATTTTTATTTTGACATATGGATTACATTAAATGGATTTTTAGAGCTTTCTTATTAATTAATATTTTTTAAATTCTTTTTGTTATTGTGTTGGTGTGGTTTATTTATTGGGCGAGATTTAGGGCTGTGAGTTTCAGGGATTTTAACGTGCATCAACTGCTATACCCAATAGTACTACCCGCGTAGAATTTTGCTGCTTGGAAGTGATTTTTATCGTGTCAAACATCCTATTGCAAAGGAATCTACAGTTTTGCCTTCTATATGAAATAGGGTACTTTCAGATATATTTTCGCAATAAAACTCTCACCGAGGTCTCTGCGCTACAAGGCAGTATATATGCAAACGTTTTTTCTCATTGTGTTTATAATAATTGTCCTTTTAACATTTATTATAAACATTTCTAGTTAAATAGCTTCAAGATGTGATTCCTTGGTTATTTTTGAATTATTCTTTTAATAAATTTACAGGTTTATAAATACAGAAGCTTTCCTGTAGCGTTTTCAGATCGATTTTGTCTTAACTGAATGTAACATGCACCATTGTTTATTTTTAATTTGAAGAACGTCCTGGATTCTTTATGTCTACACTTTAGTTTTTAAAAACAATGATTACATCATTTTCCCTTCGTATGAACTCTTATCAGCAGCTAGACTTAAACTATCAAAAAAATAAATACGCTTTGGGGAGGATTTCAGCAAACATGCTGTATACTATAAAGCATAAGAAGGCAAATATACCAGCAAAGCTAGGAATATTTAAATGTTCTTAAAGGGAATGTTATTGAATAAATAATATTTTAACAATATGTGTGTGTAAATGTGTTGAGGTTATCAAACTGATTGTAAGTTGCAAGCGCTAAAATATTTCACAATGCTTTCAGAATCTAAAGTTTTACGTGTTGGACTTTCCCAATTCGTGTAACAAGGCGTAAAAAGTAAGGGAAATGGTAAAATAAATACATAATTTCACGGCCATTGGTTCATAAACAAGTTTCTTGGGAAGATTACTTTTACCTAAGTACCCAATAATTTAGTCGTCATTATTATGACGAATCAAAACCGTTGACCTACGAAATGTGATATATTGAAGTAAAATTGTTAGATTTATTCAGTCAGGCAACATCCTTTGAGATAACACAATGAAATCTGTAACTTGTGCTTTAAGCTTGGCATGTTTCTTGTTTGTATTTTGCGGTGGTACAAAAGTAGGTGGTAGGCGTTTTGCAGGAGGTATGTACCTAACCTTTTTTTAAATTTATTTAATTACAGCGTGAAGATTTATCTTTGTAATTATAATTTAATAATTATTAGGATATTATTGGAGGGAATATACAGGCGATATACCGAGCGATGCTATACACGGAGGTTTGGATAAAGAAGGAAGAATTACATACATTGGGCAAGCTTTACACGAAGGTCCAGCTGGAAGACTCATACCCGGAGGGATATATCCAACGCAGAAACAAATGATTTATTTTTTTTATGATCATCCGGTATCCGCGACACTGAATGTTAAAGTAAGTGTATATTTTTTGCTTTGATTTTCCTTTGTGATAAGTGATAATAAAGTTCCCAATTAAAAATAAATCTAATAAAAGCGAATATTATCCTAACGTCCGGATTTCGAATTAAGCAATGTAACTTCCCTTCTTAATTTATTTGCGTCAAACAGTAATATACCTTAACTTTAACAAAGTGTAGATCAAAAACAGTACCATTCAAGGTTAAGACTAAATAACTTTTGATTTTGTGTTATTATAAGGACCATTGCTATAAATTACGAATATGAGCCTTACGGTTTTTAGAATTATACGAATGAGGTACGTTGTTTAATCCGAAATTTGTTATTTCGCTGTTATCGAGCCCTTTCGTTTGCTTAACGCATCTGAAAGAACTCTTCTAACGTCCAGGATATATCGTATATACGTACATTTTTTCATTTTTTTTTGTTAGATTTTGTGTTCACCATATCCAGAAGATTTCGAATGGCTTTCCACAAATATAACAGAGCTACAGTCATTCGAACCAAAAACTTTAGTTCTAGGCGGTTACGATACTACTTACCCCCACTATATTGGACGAATACATGCCGAGGGTGAACTAGTTGTTGGTAAGGTCACAATACCAAAACCTAACAATGCGTTTGCATACGCAGTTAATGGAAAGGGTTATTACGTACAAACTCCATTTGAAATACTTTCTTATAAAGTTCGTCCTCATGAAGATGAAGAAGCTCGATGCCCGCATAAAATAGTTAATATTGATGTCCATTTTTAAGTTCAAAGTGTGTTCCTTGATTTGATGTAGTTTCCAATATTTATTTCTGTAAACATTAAAAAGCTTTAACTTTTTAACAGTAATTTAAGAATAGTTGAAATTGAAAATTTAAATCTTAAGATAGTTTTTATTAATTCACCTGTCAAAGAAGTAAATGCCTTTAGAGCACGTTGTTTTTGAATGTTTAATAAAGAAAGGCGAGTGAGTTCTTTGTTATAACTTATAGATGTAGATATTAATTACCTGACACTGCAGCTATTGTAACATCAAGCTGCAGCTACAGTATCTACTTTGTTACACATTTTGCACTTAGTAGTAAAAATGCTGCGAAAACCAAGTCTCTTTTCGCTAATAATTTCCACATCACAAAATGTACAACCAAAATCATTGTGTTTAAAAGATTGGAGAGATTTTAGTAGGTACTGGATATCTACTATTCTTCGTACAGTAAAATCAAACGATTCCTGCGGTTCTTCTACTTCTATGACCAGCTCTGGCAATTCATGAAAAAACTCTTCGGATACTTCTAGAAGGGATGGTGACTTTTCATTTTCAACAGAAGTAGTATCCACAATATTTTCGCTGACAACTTTACTGATAGAATCATCACTAACACTATCACTTGAATATTTCTAATCACTAAATACGTCAACTCTTTTTTTACGTTCTGCAAGGCGCGCCCGTTTTAATTTTTTCTTACGACTTTTTGTTTGGTCAAATATACACCACGTTTGCTTCCCATTTTTTTTTAAATTGAAATGTAACAATGCAAATTATGAACAATAAAGGCTGAACGAAAATTGCTAATGAAATTAGGGATCACAACTTGCGATTTTATATTACTTAGTAGGTACACAAACAGCTGAGTTTATTTAAGTAACGTGTATCCCAAATCTTTCGTTTTCAAGTTTATTTATTATTTTACTTAAATGTTATATTGACATTGAAGTGTAGACTTAGTTGTATTTTGTACATGTTTTTAATTACAATGTCTACTTGATAACATGATAACGAAAAATTTGGGACACACGTTAGTTATGCAACTTTAGATACGTCAACTAGAAAGTCGCTGTATGTAAATGCCAGCGTTAAGGCTGGAATGTACACCATGAAATATTATATACCTCATTTTAAGCACATTTTGTTCCATTTTCTTAGACTCATTTTTTAAGCAGGAACGGCAGAGCTTTTCTTGTTGTAATTATTCATGTCTTTTCTGTCTATTGATAGAAAGATTTTTTCAATTTCTAAAAACCAACTTTACAGTATTAAATAAATAAATAAATAAATGTTTATTGATCCTGTTAAAGCTGTGGTTTATAGGTTATATAACAATTGAAATAGCAAATTTAAATACAGAAATGCCGTCATATACTAAAGTTATCAAGAATTTAATGCAATGAAAACTAGGTAACATATTAAAGTAACTGGTCGATAGTACAAAAATCAAAATTTAAAAATTCATTAACGGAGTAAAATGCTTGTGTTATAAAAAACTTTTTTAATTGGGGTTTTAGTTTTATTAAAGGCAATGACTTGGAGGCAGCAGGCAATTTATTAAAAAGTTTAATCGCCAAGTAATTAATGGGTTGTTGGGTAGTGGTTAACCTGTGATACGGCAACGATAATTATTTTTTGTTTCTAGTATCGTAAGAGTGGAGCTCAGAGTTACATACAAATTTGGTGAGATTACTTTTAACGTAAATTATACAATTAAAAATAAAAATGTCATGATTTTATGTTTAATAAAGTGAGGTCGACAATGATCTGAGGGACCAATAAATGAAATGGCTCGGATTACCTCTTTTTGTAAGATAAATATTCGAAGGGAATCGGTCGAATTACCCCATAAAATGATACCATAGGATAAAATACTATAGAAGCAGCTGTAGTAAAATTGTAAAGTTTGTCTCTATAGATGTTAACTGTATTAGTTTGCGTATCTGAAAAAGTGCCTTGTTCAATTTACTACTTAGCAATCATTTCAATGTGTGCCTTCCAATTTAAATGGGAGTCAAGAACTACACCCAGGAATTTTGTATTTTCAATATAGTTGTCAGAAGCAATCTTCTTTGTAGAAAATATTAAATTATGCGTTTTAGATGCATTAATATTTAGGGAATTGACAGCACACCACTCTGTCGATTTTTCCAAGCAAGAATTTATTTTATCATCTAGGTCCAAAACAGACTTACTCATGTTAAGAAACGTGGTATCATCCGCAAATAATACACAATTTGTTTGATTGACGGCGTTTAGGAGATCGTTAATAAATATCAAGAAAAGGGCCGGTCCCAGGACCCTGCGGCACACCGTCTTTGATGGCAGATTTGGACGACAAGTTGTTATCTAGGGAAACTATCTGGAATCTATCCACGTTCTAAATAAACTATTAATAAATCTGGTGTATGTTTTTGTTGGCTTTTCATGTATGATAATTTTCGTAGGCATTGCAAAACTAACAAAAATACCTAGATGATCAGAAATATGTGGTTCACATACACCTGCATGATACCCTGGACAATCAAAATTTACTATTACATTATCAATACAGGTGTTAGTAACCTTGTTGACCTTTGTAAAACTATTAATACAAAATTTTAAATTGAACGAATGTACCAGATCGATAAATGTGTTACTCTGAGACGATGCCTTCAACATGTTTATATTAAAATCACCAGCTAAAACAATGTGACTAAAATCACTTATGCTCAATAATAATAATTGAAAATTCTCAATAAAAATGTCAAAGTTCTCAAACAAAGGAGGTCTATAAAGTGATATAATCACAGTTTTAAAATCAAGAAGTCTTATACACGAAAATTCAAAGGTACGTTCTACCCTTAAATTATAAAGGTAACCACGACATTCATACCTAACATTATCCCGCACATACATAAATAATGGTGCCACCATGTATCAAAGAATTTCTGCAATAGTAAGATGCAATTTTCAAACCCGATGGAATACATGTAACACTTTCAATATCAAAAGTTGTTAACCAAGTTTCGGTTATACAAAAAATATCAACATTATATCCATTAGCAATTACCTCTAATTGTTCAAATTTATTTTTTATACCTTGTCCGTTAACATAAAAGATATTAAGAAGACTATTCTCATTCTTCGTAAAAAAAAACTTGTTTATGGTTACCCCTAACGGCCAATGTAGTGGTTTCATCAGTTCATCAGCGACATCTTGCTTTATTCCCACCTTAAAAGATGAATAGTGGTGTGGAGTCTTTGAATTTATTTTTTCGCAAGTTATTACAGGAAACCTAGGTTTTAGGTAGTTTATGATGTCACAAACATTTGTGTTTGGATCAAAACGTGATACATGCAAATAAGTAAACTTTGGGGCCACTTTAAGTGAAGAGTCCTCGCTCAGTGCCCTAGTGCCAATAAAAGGTTTGGCTTTATTGCGAGTTTTTGATCCTTTATAATAAGAAGGCGTCTTCCATTCACCTTCTTTACTACTTGATGCCAAGTCGATCACGTTTTGCATTAATTGGGATGTTTTGGCTTTTTCAATTGCATGTGATACTTGTTTATGTGAAAATGCTGCATTGCATGTTATATCTTTATACGTAGGCGATGTATCAATCAATAGACTTGGAGATAATCTGGATTCATCATTGGATGAAATTTGTCTGTTTAAAGAATCTACATTTGATTCCGATTTTGGTTTAAAATTCGTATTTACTTGATTTTTACGTTTAAGCGCAGCGGCATGTTGATGTTGATTAGCACACGCGGTCACGAGCGTATCTTGCACGTCACTCACAGGTAAAATGTTATTGTTACTTTTATTTTCACCTGGATTTAAGTACCGCACAGGGCCGTAGCCAGAACCAAATTTTTGGTAGGGCTATTAGTTTTTTTACCAGGGCCCATATCCTCATATTGAAAGATACTGATATTTGATTTTCCAGGGACGTTGTAGATTATTTTTTTACGTTTCATGCCGACATGCTTTTAAGCCCATATACCTACTCTTTATTTATTATATCGCCATTTATTTTGTTTTGTTTTCTGAAGAATAGAACCAAATTGTGCATTTAACATGTTTTATTATACAGTGTGTCCCCGGATTGAGTTCACTATAGGTATAATCGACAAAAAAATTTGAGAATTTCATTTTCATGTTTTGGGATTCCGCCCTGGTCTGAAATGAATTTTAAGCAAATTTTTAGTTTTTTAAAAATTAAGACGGCCATGAAAAATGTGAAAAAACTATTTTCTATTCAGGAAAAGTGCCTTTTCAGTCAATAATACGGTAAAATGTTATTGAGAAAAGTTGTTCCGAATATGAAATTATGGCTTTGTGCAAAATTTCAAAAAGATCAGCTCACTTTCATTAAATCCGCATTTTGTTTTAAGGGTGGGTTTTAGTAGCATGTATACGCGCTGAAAATTGTGTAATTTTAAAATAACGGTACGGTTAAATAATGACAGTTGAAAAGAAGGACGGGTATGAATTAAAACTTTTAGACCTTTCTTTCATACGCAACAAGGCCAAAACGACAAATTTTAATATAGTAATTAAATTATGGCCTATTATGTAAAACTTACAAAAAAGGACTTACACAAGACATCGATCAACAATGTATTGATTTTTGCATGTCGCGGGGTGGGTTTCAATATTACCTTCCTATTTGTATAATTTTGGCGTAATCTTTATTTGACTTTAGAAAAAATTGCTTATAATTTTTAAAAAACTGATTATCTGATTAAAGATGGGCAACCCAACATTCATCGACTCTGTTCATCATTTTCAATGTTTACAAAGAGGTTTGAGATTCGGCATTCGCAAATACTTATACTGAATTTTGAAGTTTTGTTAGGTAGAAGCAATACTAGAAGTTTGGCAACCCAAAATACTTACAAACGAAAAATATTTTAACTAAAATCCACCCTTAATGAACGAAAAATCGCGTCGTAGTAAAGCAAACAATTAATTGATTGTAATTATTCATTATCTTAGATTAAAGTCAAAACTTGGAGGAAGTCAAATAGAGTAATTATTGTTATTTAATTTCTTTTTTTAATAAAATACTATGTTAGAAACTTACGTTTTTTTTTGAGCTGATCTTTTTGAAATTTTGCACAGAGCCATAATTTCATATTCCGACCAACTTTTCTCAATAATATTTTGCCGTATTATTGACCGAAAAGGCACTTTACCTGAATAGAAAATAGTTTTTTCACCTTTTTCATGGCCGTCTTATTTTTTAAAAAACTAAAAATTTGCCTAAAATTCTTTTCAGACCAAGCAGAGCGGAATCCCAAAACATGAAAATGAAATTCTCAAATTTTTTGTCGATTATATGTATAGTGAACTCAATCCGGGGACACACTGTATAATAAAGTACTTAATATTCTTATATGTATTTATAAATTTGATAGGTACTTAAGCACTAAACATTAAAAGAATCTTTTTTCTTTGGCATACGTGTGTACAAATATTATAAGAAACAAAATGAAAATAACCGAAAGTTTTCAAAACGCATGAGACTTGTTAGAATATCTATACCTACATAGGAACGCATACAAATAGGTACAAAAATAGAAACAAATAAAAAGTCAAGACATATAAATAATATGAATGAAACTAGAAAACTAAAAGAGTTGCAATTTTCTTTGTTTACGATTGTGGAATTTCATTAAAAATGGCTCCATGTCGAGGGGCTCTGTTCTTCGACTTTCAAAAGCGTCGGCGCATCGCATTCGCTAACGAACTTATTCCGCTCATGAACGGCGGCTTAGCGGTAGGCAGGACAGGACTGTGCCCGTTTGGCAAAATTTAATGTTTACAGAAAATAAAACTTGTCAAACAACTGTAACTTTCAGGAATTTTTGATTAAACACTAACGAAGTTTTTTTACCAGGGCTCAATTTTGTTTTACCAGGGCTCCGCCCTGGCCAGCCCCCCTCTAGCTACGGCCCTGGTACCGCAATGAATTTTTTTCAGGTTTATCACTTAATTTCAGTAACAAACTATTTTGAACTTGTAAATATCTGGTCACGTAGGAAACGGATCGTCTCAGACATGTCACTTATTAACATATCTTTATTAACAATTAACTTTTCCAAAAAGGAATTTTCCAATCTACAGCTCATTAAGGAATTAATATTATCTTCTACAACACTTATTTCAACAGTTGAAGTGGAATTGTCAACGCAATCATTGTCTTGATTTATAGGATTTATGTCGATATTTCCATCACAGCAATTTGCATGCTTCTCGTTCGTTTTAGACATATTACTTGGTACAGTACAACTGTCATTGCATTCAGTTACACACTTGTTATCATTAATTCCTGAGTTTAAGTCACACCACAGTATAGCTTTTAACAAACAGTAAAATAAATACATAATTTCACGGCCACTGGTTCATAAACAGGTTTGAGCTAAAAACACTTACCGTTCTTGGGAAGATTACTTTTAGATACCCAATAATTCAGTCGTCATTATTATGACGAATCAAAACCATTGACTTACGAAATGTTATATATTGAAGTAAAATTGTTAAATTTATTCAGTTAGGCAACATCTTTTGAGATAACACAATGAAATTTGTTACTTGTGCTTGTTTCTTGTTTGTATTTTGCGGTGGGACAAAAGTAGGTGGTAGGCGTTTTGTAGGAGGTATGTACCTAACCTTATTTTTAATTTATTTAATTACATGCGTGAAGATTTATCTTTGTATATTTATACAGTAATTCTAATTTAATAATTACTAGGATATTATTGGAGGGATTATATAGGCGATATACCGAGCGATGCTATACACGGAGGTTTGGATAAAGAAGGAAACACTACATATATTGGCCAAACTTTACACGTAATTTCTAATTTAGGAAGAACCATACCCGGAGGGATATATCCAGCGCAGAAACAGATGATTTATGTTTGGTATAATCGTCCGTATTACGTGACAAGTAATATTAAAGTAAGTGTATATTAATTTATTGCTTTAATTTTTCATTGTGATAATAAACAAGTGCCTAATTAAAAATAAATCAAATAAAAGCGACTATTATCCTAATGGCCGGATTTCGGATAAGCAATGTAACTCCCTCACAACTTTAGTCATATCTTAATTTATTTGCGTCAAACAGTAATAGGTATACCTTAACTTTACAAAGTGTAGAGCAAAAACAGTACCATCCAAGGTTAAGAAAAATAACAATTTATTTCTAAATAACTTTTGATTTTGTGCTATTATAAGGACCATTGCTACAAATTACGAATATGAGCCTTACGGTTGTTAGAATTATACGAATGAGGTACGTTGTTTAATCCGAAATCTGTTATTTCGCTGTTATCGACCCCTTTCGTTTGCTGAACGCATCTGAAAGAACTCTTCTAACGTCCAGAATATATCGTATATACATACATATTTTAATTTTTTTGTTAGATTTTGTGTTCACCATATCCAGAAGATTTCGAATGGATTTCCACAAATATAACAGAGCTACAATCATTCGATCCAAAAACTTTAGTTGTAGGTAGTTACGATAGTAATTATAAGGGTTATAACCTCCAAATTGGACGAATACATGCCCAGGGTGAACTAGTTGTTGGTAAGGTCACAATACCAGAACCTAATAATGCGCTTGGATACGCAGTTAATGGAAATGCTTATTTCATAAAAACTACATTTGAGATACTTACTTATAAAGTTCGTCCTCATGAAGATGAAGAAGCTCGATGTGCGAATAGAATAGTTAATATTGCTGTCCATTTTTAAATTCCAGGTGTGCTCCTTGATTTGATATCGTTTCCAATAGATATTTATTTGTGTGAACATTAAAAAGCTGTAACATTTTAACAGTAATTTAAGAAAAGTTGTAATTGAAAATTTAAATTCTTAAGATAGTTTTTATTAAATCTTTTAAAGAAGCAAATGCCTTTAGAGCACGTGAAGTTTGTTTTTGAATGTTTAATCAAGAAAGACGAGTGAGTTTTTTGTTATAATATTATATTTTTGTTGCACTTTTTCTTCCTAAAATCTGTGACTCAATTATCGATTTATGCGGTCTCATACACATGGAAGAATGAAATAGTTTATGCATATTAGTTTCAGGGGTGTTCTAACCCCACTTTCCCCTTGTTGGTGAATCAAAGTGATAGAAGATTCCGCGGGAATAACAAATTAAATTAATTTAGTTATTAGTAAATAAATTACTCATAAGCACCTCTCTACAATAATAAATTAACCCTCTTGGTTTAACGTAAGTTACTCACCCAGTAAAGAAACGTAACAAATCTACTACTTGTTCTCACAATCCGATGGTCACTTCCTGTTGCAAATTCGTTTATCACGCCTTAATTTTGGTCAGGCAATAATTTATTTTGTTGAAACGCCTGGCCAGATCCGGGTCTATTTTCTCTCTATTGTCATTAATGTTAAGGGTAGCTAGAGCATATCAAACAAAACAACTTTTCCCAATAAACCATATGTCGCAAGTAAACGGTAACCTCAGGAAAAACTTAAAAAGATCAATACAAAAATTGGTTGGGGGTCACTGGAGCTTAAATTTATCAAACGGCCTTCTCGTTCATTCTGATAAGACCCCAGTTCATTCGCTTTAACGTCGAACGTTTTAATGGAATTCGGAATGGTGCGGCAGCTCTGAAAGACAGTTTTGTGTTTGTGTTGTTTGTGTTTGTGTAGAAGTTAATGGAGGAACATTTGAACAACTTCTGTAAGTTCTGTACCTTTTTATTAACAACAATGTTTTGTAATATCACTATTTAAACATGCCAATAATTGTTTACTACCAGTTTTAAGCCCAAAAAAATGCGAGAGGAAAGTGAAACCTGTAAATTACATAAATGTGTAATGTTTCATTTAGTTTTGCAAGGTCAAACTTTTATCACAGGCTTTTCAAATGCATATCAGCCAGCGGTTCTCAAAAGTGTGTAACAAAATTTCAAATTTACGAAAATCGCGATAAGCTTTAAATTTTTGCTGCAATGTACTTCTACTAAGATCAGCATATACCCATTTAATTTAATGACAATACTTTTGAATCACCTTGTATGTTTTCATATTCTAGGTATTCATCTTCCTTTTTTTGGGCGATAATTACCTAACTTTTTTTCGATTCTGTTTTTTGTTCCAGTTTGGATTATAAGCTTCTATTCTTCTTCTGTTATTATTTTCTCAAAGAAAGTTTTGATATCTTTGTCGTCGCTTGTAGTAATTGGGGCATAAACCTGAATGAGTTTCATAGTTCTTTCGTTCATGTTGAAAATTATATACCCCCACCCTATTCGATATGGATCTAAGTGAACGTATCTGTGCCTTTATTTTCTCTTATCATATCCTTTGTACGTTTCATTGTTAGGTCCTCTACAGTTAGTAGACCTTATTTTCCTCGCCTTTTAACTTCGGAGAGTCCTGATATATTATTTTATTCTAGTTTACTTTCTTTGGCTCTTCCTCTAGTTCGAACAGTTTTTCATCTTTTGCCGTACATCTAATATTTAGAGTTTGTTGATAATGCGAGAAATTTTACAGTTGCTTTGTCGAACCCTTGTCTTTCCCAGGATTCATGAAGCTGACTGGGTGATTGGCGTAGGTCTAATCTTATTTATCTACTCACCGGAAATACATATATGAGATACCATACCTGCCATTTTACATTCATATTTATTTACTAATTTCTGAACACTAACTAAAATAAATATTTAGTCTAATTTATTTAATCATACTCGTCAGTACTTACTTTAAACTGCACACATCGTGTAATATTCGCTGACTCGAGAGCTCTTACATTTGAGAGTGATTCCCACTCCCACCGCCACACGTCTTTTATATACGGCCACAGTTTTATTCTCGCGTATGCTGGAGACCTCCAGAGCATTCTCGGCGTTCGCTATTCGTAACATGCTTCTTAATGACATGTCCAGCTTCAACGTATATTACACTATTCTGTCTCGAATTGCCGTTTTTTTTAGTATGGTTTAAATTTGACACTGATTTTTATTTTTTTTATTTGTCCTCTATACAATGTATACATATGTTGAGAATGATGCTGTAGAATTAATGATAGAATTTTCTGGTTTATTAGTAACATTTTGTGTTTTTCAATTTTTTTGAGACTTTGTTACACGAGTAACGAATCTTTCCATTGCTAGCTTTAAATTTCAAATTGATCAGTGTTTTGAATTTGCCGACAGTTGATTACTAGCATTAATTACCCCATTAAACTTAAAAAATGAAGAATACGACCCAGAACAAAAAATTGTAATAAACAGTAAAAAAATAGAAACTTGGAAAAATAAAACACTTCATGGCACATATCCATATCATGTAGCAATGGAACACATTGACAAAGAAGCATCTAACAAATGGCTAAAATCAGGCACTCTTTATGCCGAAACAGAGGGATTTATGATAGCCATTCAAGACAGAACTATAAAAACCAAAAACTATAGCAAATACATCTTGAAACAAGAATTACCAGATGACAAATGTAGAAACTGCCACAAAACATCAGAAACAATAGAACACATTACCAGTGCTTGTACTGAACTAGCTAACGTGGAATACACAAACAGACACGATAACATATGCAAAATCATACATCAAGCACTAGTAGACAAATATAAGCTATAAGAAAACATAGAACCATGGTATAAATACCAACCGGAAGCAGTGCTTGAAAACACTGTAGTGAAATTATACTGGAATAGAAATATCATCACAGACCGAACAGTCACACACAATAGACCAGATATCACATTAATAAACAAAGCAACTAAAACCATATACTGCATAGACATCTCCATACCTAATACGCATAACCTGCAACAAAAACATAATGAGAAAATTCACAAATACATTCCTCTCATAGAAGAAATCAAAGGAATGTGGAAACAAGATAAATTAGTAATAATACCTATCATTCTATCAGCTACAGGAGTTATACCGAAACAAATCCACAACGCAATAAAACTGCTAGATCTTAATCCTGACACTTATGCAATACCACAAAAGATAGTTATCATTAATACTTGCACAATAGTCCGCACTCTAATCATAAACTAGGTCTTTCGACCTATGAAAGTGAAATATAATAATAATAATAAACATATTGTGACTTGATTATTATCCGTCACAATAAGAATTTCTGGTTGATAAACACCGAGACACAAGAAGATAATAATAATAATAATAATTGTCAGAAAGGGAATTCGGAACCAGCTTGATTTGATTCCAGGAAAACCGACAGTCTTTGAGGCACAAAAGATCGATTTACTAGGCTCAGCACACATCTTGCGTAAAGTCCTTTAGCAGAGGAAATCCTTAGGACTCTGGTTGAGTCCCGGAAATTAAACCGACAAATGTATAGTCGAGAAATAAGATAGATGAAATAATAATAATAATAATAAGAGGACCGTAATATCAAGGTCTACCTTATAGTAAAAGCGAGAGCCGAAGACCTGGCCCAGATGGATGGCATTCTGAAGGACTATCTGGCCCCTGACCACGATCTATGGGACGTCAGCCGAGCTGTATACGCAGCCGCCACTGTTTTATGTCCTGTACGCAACAACAACCAAAACGTACGTAAGGATGAACGGCGTATACAGCAGTTGACAAAAAAGGTGACGGTTGCACGACGAGAGACATCCAAGATACAATGTGTGATGGATGTTCTTAAGTGCACTATCCGCCCTACAAAAATTAAGCGCATTATTAGCAGGTTTCGCGCTAACTATCACACGCTAAACCTATCTACAATAATCCTTATGAAGCGAAAGGCAGTAGATAGAGTTCGAGCTTTGTCTCTCGCCAAGAGGAAATTGGCTAACAAAGTTAGGTGGATTAAGGAGAATAACATCTTCAACTCCAATCCTTCCTCACTTTTCCGTTCAAAAAATGAAGCTCCTCGCAACGGGTCCGTGAAGTTAGCAAAGTAATAAAAGCACTAACGTTTATAATTTGCACATTATTAGTGCATCGTTAGTGCACGTTAGTGCACTATAAATAAATATCAGCAAAGTGCGCATTTTATAATTATCGCAAAATATATATTTTTTGCTAGCTTCGCACCTAGCAAAGTGTTTTTCTAAAATCCGAGGGAAAACGTGTGAACCGGTTAGTGCTTCGTTCGTGCACGTTGGTGCACTATAAAGTTTTCGCCAAAAATTATTCGCTCTCAAATAGGGATTTATTACCAAACTGTCTTCTAATCTCGACACTTGCCCGAAGTCTATAAATTGTTCTTCTTCTTCGACTGAGAGACCTTCTGGAGTATTTTGAAATCGATCTCTAATCCACTTGTATTTTGCTATCAAGTTGTCGTCGGTTATAATACTTTCCAAAATTCTTCGTCAACGTGGTTAAGCGATTTTCCATGGCTGCAAATAAAACTTTGATGTGTACCTTTTCAGCGTTGTAGGTTTTAACAAATTCATTTATATTTGTAAACATCTCTATGTTTCTACGCTTTAAGTTCGTATTCCATAATTATAATTTTCTACAAAAAGCGTTCATTTTATCGCTCGTATCCAAGAGATGTGTATTTGTTCCTTGCAGTTGAAGATTCATCATATTTAGTTTCTCGAATATATCGACCAAGTAGCTCAATTTCATCACGAATAAATGATCTCGAAACAGCTTTACTTCCTGGCCATTCTCATCTTCTAAAAAGATTGTAATTTTATCTCTTAGTTGGTAGATACGTTGTAAAAATTTGTCGCGTGATAACCATCTTGTTTCGCAATAAAATAGTAACGCTTCTCGGTGAATCATGCAGTGTGTCCAGATACACTGTGGAGATTTCTGTCTCACAAGCGCTTGTAAGTTTTGGAACCTGTCAGACATTGTTCGAGCACCATGTGTGCATATTGCGACACAGTTTTCCCATTGAATACTAGCTTCGTTTAAAAAAGTATGCAATATATTAAATAATTCGGCTGCTGTTGCTGTTTGCTCATCGCAAAATCGAACATACGCAATTAAATGGCAATCCTTGTTGCTATCTGTGGTCTCATCAAGCTGAATTGCGAATAGTCTGTTACGCAGCTTGGACAAAAGTTGTTGCTGTATATCCTTAGATATATCACCACTTCTGCGAGCAACAGTATCATTTAATAGAGGAATAGACTGAAGTTGCTTGGAAAAATTATCTCATCCAAGCATTATCTCTACAATTTGAATTGCAGCCGGCAGAATAAGTTCTTCCCCAATCGCGTGCGACTTTTGGCATTTGGTTATTTGATACGCACTCTGTAAGGAGCTAGTAAAGCTTTTTCATTCCCACACAACTTTTTTAAAAACAGATTTTTGCTTTTCATATGATTTTAGTTTAGTAACAAAGAATTCGCGAGGTTTCTTAACGTACTCACTGTGAACTGTTGTCCAGATGTCGTTTAAGCTTGTTGGGTTTCATGCTGCCCGCAGTCCACGTGAATCCAAAATTTAAATATTCCTCAGAATATTTCCTTGATTTTGGTTTCGAAACTACGCTTTTCTGTGCACTTATTGATGCTTCACAAGCGTCTGATGCTCGTTTACGCTCAGTTAAAGATCTATCCATGGTTCTATACTCAGAAATAGTACGTTTTCACACCGCGTATTAGAGTTGCTCCACAGCTACATAAATTACAACATTCAGTATCGAGTGATCGACTCGGTCATAGATAATATCGAGAAACGCCACATTTATACAGGGTGACATTGAAAAAACTGCCATGCATAGTACCACGCGATAGAGGACCATAAAATAATAAAAAAAGTTCTTATACGCTAATGTCCGATCGCCTCTTGTTTTCAAGATACAGGATGTTAAAAGTTTGTTAGAAAATTTAATTTTTTTTTAATAACTACAATGCATAGTACCACGCGATAGAGGACCATAAAATAATAAAAAAAGTTCTTATACGCTAATGTCCGATCGCCTTTTGTTTTCAAGATACAAGATGTTAAAAGTTTAAATTTTCTAACAAACTTTTAACATCCTGTATCTTGAAAACAAAAGGCGATCGGACATTAGCGTATAAGAACTTTTTTTATTATTTTATGGTCCTCTATCGCGTGGTACTATGCATGGCAGTTTTTTCAATGTCACCCTGTATATGGACCGCAAGTACATTTCCAACACATTCCAGTACATTCGGGACGAATAGGAACTTCTCGTGAAATCATCGGATACTGCGAGCGATTGAATATCGATGCATATATTCACGACGCGGCAGTCAGTGTTGTCAGACGCGGCAAAATTTAGCAATTCATGGTGGAATCTTGGGCTTGTAGCGACGTAACAGCGGCAGAGAAAAATAGTCTTAGATAGATATTGGTATTTTATTAGTACTACAATAAAACGGCTGGAAGGGGGGGGGGGGGCGTGGTTAAACTGCATTCAGAAAATACTAAAACGTTGAGACATGCTGCCTTACACTCCTTACAGTAACATGCCGGTCCTCTTCAATCATGTTCCGATCAAGACCAATAATCTTTTCGGTAATGGCTGTTTTTAGCTTAGGAACTGGAAAACTGTTATTTAAGGAAAGTCGACCACGTTGAAATTCATTGTACCATCGCTTTATGGTAGTTAAAGAACACGAATTGTCACCAAATACTCCATTGATTTTCTCAAAACATTGTTTACGGTTTAAGTCACGTTTGAAATTGTAAAAAATCACAGCTCGATAATGTTCTCTGTTTAATTCCATGATTTCTTGCGAAAAGGATTCCTTTAAGTTTATGTATTTTAAAATATTCAAGTATATTTGTCAACCGTCACTGTCACTAAACTTGTAAACAACTACCTTCCACTGTCAAACAAAATTTGTTGCAAATTTTAATAGCCTTAATAGATAGGCTAAGAGAAAAGAGAACAGCCCTCGTATTATAAATATTTCTAGTTAAATAGCTTCAAGATGTAATTCTTTGATTATTTCTGAATTACTATTTTCATAAATTTCAATCAGAAGTTTCAATCCCTAAAATTTCCTTGTCAAGTTTTCAGATAGATTTTGTCTTAACTGAATTTGCATCATTGTTTATTCTTAGTTTAAAGGACATCCTGGATTCTTTATGTTTATACTCGTATTTTAGTTTTTAAAAACAATGATTACATCATTTTCTTTTCGTATGAACTGTAATCAGCAGTTACACTTAAACCATTAAAAATAAATCTTGGGGAGGAGTTTAGCAAACATGCTGATTACTATAAAGCATAGGAAGGCAAATATACCAGCAAAGCTAGGAACATTTCAAGGTTCAAAAACAGAATGTTATTGAATAAATAACATTTTAACAAATTGTATAATTAGGCTGAGGTTATCAAATTGATTGTAAGTTGTAAGCCCTACAATATTTCACAATACTTTAGTATCTAAAGTTTTAGGCGGTGGACTTTCTTAATTCGGGTAACAAGGTTGCTAAAGGTAAGTGAAACACTAAAATAAATATATAATTTCATGGCCACTGGTTCATAAACAGGTTTGAGCTGAAAATACTTTTCTTGGGCAGATTAGTTTTACGTACCCAAGAATTAGTCTTCATTATTATGACGAATCAAAACCTTTGACCTACCAAGTGTGATATATTGAAGTAAATATTGCTAGATTTGTTCAGTCAGGCAACATCTTTTGAGATAACACAATGAAATCTGTAAAGTCTGCTTTAAGCGTGGCGTTTTTGTTGTTTGTTTTTTGCAGTGGGACAAAAGTAGGTGGTAGGCGTTTTGTAGGAGGTTTGTAACTTTTATTTATTTAATGAGGTATATCGAGATTTATCTTTATATATTTATACAGTGACTAATTCTAATTTAATAATTATTAGGATATTACTGGAGGGATTATACAGGCGATATACCAAGCGATGCTATACACGGAGGTTTGGATAAAGAAGGTAGAATTACATACATTGGACAAGCTTTACACGAAGGTCCTCCTAATGGAAAACTCGTACCTGGGGGAATATATCCAACGCAGAAGCAAATGATTTATGTTTGGAGTGAAAGTGCATATCCCGTGACGAAGAATGTTAAGGTACCTAAGTGTTTATTTATTTATTTCACTTTTACTTAAGTTCATAAGTTTTCATTTAAAAAAATCTAAAAAAAAAAAACAATTTTGGATGGAATGCCTCCTTTATACAGTTTTAAATTTTAAAACACACGCCCGGGCATCCACATCAAATAACATGTACCGATGTGTAGAACAACGTCAGTTCTAAGTAATATTATCTAATAGTTGGACAGTTCAAGGTCTCCATAACTTGGAAATTCTTTGACCTTAAGATAAGTCACGAGCTTGATATAGCTTTTAGTTTGGTTAGGTATACTCGTTATGTTGAAACTCGCAAATTTTCTAAATTTGTTTAGAATTGTACAAGGAATTCCGAATCCGTCAACCTGCAGTTATTTATTTATTTATTCGTATTGTCTCCTATGTTTGCTGAACATATTCGAAAGAAACCTTTTAGAATTCGGAAAGTACATGTTTTGAAAGTGTTTTCTTTCTTTTTAGATTTTGTGTTCGCCATATCCAGAAGATTTTGAATGGATTCACACAAATTTAACTTATCTTCGATCATCCGAACCAAAAACTTTAGTTGTGGGTGGATATGATACCAGTTATAATCTGCACATTGGAAGAATACATGCTGAGGGTGAATTAGTTGTTGGTAAAGTCACAATACCAACACCTTACGATGCAGTCGGTTACCCAGTAAATGGAAAGGCTTATTTCGTGAAAACTCCATTTGAAATACTTTCTTATAAAGTTCGTCCTCATGAAAACGAAGGAACTGAATGCCCTCACAAAATTATTAACGTTAATGTTAATTAAGTGTTGTGTGGGTTTTCGAGCTATTCCAATTTAGAGATTGTAGTTTGTTTTTTTTTTAAGTTACACTAGCTCGTAAGATTTTTTCAGTGAATGTTAGAAATGCTTTGCTTTAGCATTTTAAGGATAAGGCAATACAAAGTTAAATATCTTGAAATTTTTCTTATCAATTAATTTTTCACAAAGAACTAAATACCCCAAAACACAGAAATGTTTCTTTTTTTCCTCAATATTTAACCTCTTAAGTGCTGGTTTGGTATTTTTGGAGAGCAAAACTAAGGAAACTGGATGAGTACTTTGTGATAATTTTTTTCATGCATTTCTCAATTATTATAAAACCTATCTGCGCTGAATATGACAACGTATAAGCAAAATCTCTTACAGCATTGTTGATTTACACGGTGCGTATTCTACGTAATGTGCCGCAATTTTCCAATGTTTTAAAAAATCCTCAGTGGAAAAGGCCGTAGCTATATATTTTTTCAAACGGGTTTAATTGATAAATACATAACCAAATAGACGAGGAAGTATTTCATATAGCTTGTTTCGTATTGCTCGAAAAATTATATAGTTTGTGGACATTTTTTCAGGGGGGTTTCTAACCCCTATGCACCCCTTTCAACAATCTTGTAAGAGGAACAAAGTAATAAAGGGTTCCCTTGCGAATGACAAATTAGGTTACTCAATCGCCACTAAATAAACTACTGATCAGCAGTTCTCTGCAATACTAGAAGGCAATAACAAGTCACCGAGGTATTTCTCCCTAACAAGTCTTTTCTGGAGTAGAAGTGTAAGTACTTCCATTGTTCGGAGGACACGTAACGCTTTAGGTCCCCTATGTCTGACACGCAAACTACAGACAAATGGGGGAGAAGATGGCAACGCCCTGCATAGGGCACGTCACTTAATGCAGAAGAAATGATTACATAGGCTTCCGCGACCAAAGATATGATGTAATAAGTTACTTCCGAGCTTGCACCGTACCGTGGTTAAGGAATAAGAATTTAACGTCTCGTCCACTATCGCAAAGGGTTCCAGCAGGAGCTGGGTAAAGTTTACCAAGATTCCTATATTTAATTCTGAAGCTACCATCGAACAGCTGCTGCTTCAAGATGGTAAACTCACAAGTTTATCTTATTTCTACTTTCACTACCAACTTTATAAACACGTCACAGGCGCCACCTTTCTCTAGTTGTAGCTAATATTTTCATGGAATCCTTCGTAACAATAGCTTTAGAGCTTTCTGACTAAAAGCCCAAAAGTATATCAATGATCATAATCTGGTCCCATGGGAGATATACTAGTACGTTTTAGTAACCTTTGAGTCAAATGGTCGATTGAGACATTCAGTTTATTGCAAATCCGCTTGCATGGATGGGTACTTACAAACCATCTCTCTTCGTCACCTAGCACGTACGCGCTATGTGTTTAGCTCTGTCGTTTATCGAACTATGTCGGTCTCTCAAGCAGATACTCTTCAAATCCAGTTAACCGTATTAAAGGGGTACAGTAAAATAAGTGTTCACAAAGTCATTAAAAAGCATCTACACTTTCCACATCTAAAACAATTTCGAGCTACAGTATTTTTATTCTACATCCACAAGGTTATCGATCGCATAAGAGGCACAATATCACAACTTCTTCAAACTTCCCGCAAAGATTTCGAAGATATTTCCTTTACCACATGATAAACCTCAAGCTCTTCGTAAACACGAGCGGTGCGTGAAATTAGGTATTTTCTGACACTAAGCTATTGATGAACATCATCATGCGACAGGCTACAACATTCTGCTTGATAAATCATACTCTAGCAAAATCTGCGAGGCTATGGAAATCATTAAGATCTCTCATAATCTCAATCGCGATTAAGGGATTATCCTGATTATCTACGTAGACTTCTACGGTCGGATACACGATGCAATGATCCGGGCTTGGGCCGTCTCATGAAGGGAGAAGGTCTGCTTTGTTTTTATTATTATTAGCTCCGCTTATACTGCTTGCAATCAATCTGCTTCTTTTTCCGTTACGGTTGACAGGGCAACAGCGATACGTCGATTTTTTGCAGAAGGGTTTCATCTTTGATGTGGTTGATATGTTGCGTCACCGTGCTCTTAAAACCTACCCAACTTCTGATGAAGCCCCTTATTGGGCGAAAAGTTGATATATTACTTTTCCAGTACATATAACACGGTCCAAGCCCGAGAATTGTTTATTATCTTAATCGTTCTTGCTGTACTGTCTTTTAATGTATCTTCATCGTCCCTTGTAGCAACTGGACGAGTTTGATAGTAGTCCTTTCTTTCATTTCCAACCCCGTTCGATATGGATTTAAATGCCTGTATATGTGCTTTTAGTTCGCCGCTTATCAAGAATTTTATTCCTTTGTGCATCTCGTTGCCAAGTCCAATGTAGGTATTTTAGCTTACTTTCTTTGGTTCTTCTTTTAATTCAAGCAGCTTTACGTCTTTACTCATCTGTTGCAGTTTAGAGTTAAATTTTTTAAAATTCATATTGCAAATTTACAATCTTCTCAATCAACAGGGTAATAAGTAATTAGTGTGGTAGAGTTGCTATATATCTTGAGTTTGGTACCATCTACTAATGGGTTTTCAGTATTCACTCAACGAGATCTTTACGACATTTTTGTTAGTCTTCTATTCGTGGGGTAGTGGTTGTAGAGGTCGGAGATGAGCTGATTGGTGTGGTTTAGGATGGAGTCTCAGTCATTATGTAGGGTCTGATTGAGCATTCGCCAAAATACGCAGCGTCTTCGATTGAAGCAACTAAAAGATTTTGGTATTTGAGGGTTTACTGCATGCTTACAGTTTAATCCCGTAGGTCCATGCAGGCATTAGCTTGATTTTATACAGTAACAATTTGTTTTCTATAGTCAACAGCGATATTCACCCGATTAACCAGTACACATTTTTTGCTTTTAGGTTGAGTTGTCATTTGGCTTTTATGCGGGCTTTCCAGGTCAGTCTTTGATCCAAGTGAATCTTAGGTATTTCACCTGGGTTTTTATTGGAACTGCTTGATTATAGATGGTAACTTGTGGACAGTTCGCGCGTTTTATAGTTTTTATAGTGATTTGGGTGGATTTACCGTTGTTTACTTTGATTCTTCAACGATCTATCCAAGTTTGTAGAAGGTTTAGGTGTAGTTATAGTCCGGTCAGGGTTGGCATCTGATGACATTATTGCAGTTACATCTGCAAAGGTTGCAACTAAGGTTGGGATGTCTTCAGTATAGAGGAGGCATTGGACAGGAACACCAAAGTTAATGAAATGGTAGTTTGATAGTAAGTTCCCGAATTGGATTTGGAAGTGTCTTTCAGTAAGGTAAGTAAAAAAGGAGGTAAATTTAGGTATTTTTTTTTATGCTGTGCCAGAACTTGTTAAAGGCTTGGTGGACATCTAAGAACACTGAAGCACACGTTTTTTCCTTCGGAAATGGTAGGTGGATGGTAGAATGACCTACGCGAAATCCAAACTGATGCAGAAGAATTACAATACTCGTTCAAATTATTTAGACGGCAGGGGTAACAGGCTTATTGGTCGATATGAGCTGTTTTCTTGCGGGAATTTTTTGGCTTAGAGATCATAATTATTTGTGCATGTTTCCACTGAGCAGGTAAGTGAGAAATAGCAAGCATATGATTGAATATTATTGTAATGAGTACCATCGCTTTTTCTGGGACATGTTTTACTATGTTCCTCATTACAAGATCACAGCCTGTGGCTTTCTATGAGTTGGTTAATTTTACTGCTCTGTAGACTTCCGCTGGAGTAATTGGTCTCAGAGGTAGAGATACTTGACGAGGCGAGTTGAGATATTCTTCTACTTCTACGTCGAAGTTTAGATCATTAGAAGGTAGTGGCGTAAAGACTTGAGTGGGGTATCCTCCAAAGGTGTTTGTTTTTTCTTCGTTAGTTCGAGCCCAACTTCCATCTGGTTTTCTTAGGGGTGGTATGGAAATTGTAGGTCTTTTGAACTTTATTGTCTATTGGTGATAGATTAGAGAAGTAATAGCTGAATGTTGCATTTCTGTTTTCTTGAATAGCATTGTGAAGGCGTAGTTTAATTGGTTTATCATGATCTTTTCTTGAGAGTTTCTGAGCCTTTGCCATTTACCACGGGCCCTGTGTTTTTCCATTGCTAGCTGGCTTATATGTAGGAGTATATTGTGGGTTTCAGGTGTGTCTTTTTGATGTTCAGTCGGTGCAGCTTACCAGGCTGCATCTTGAATTAGCTTTGTAAAGTACTCTACAGCTTCATTGATTTTCCGAATTTCAGTCGGAATAATATGAAAGTTTTTCCAATTTTTATATATCAAATTTTTGTCTCTCCTTAGAATTCACAAGGTTAGTCGAGTGAGGGTTTGTTTTGTACTGGACATGTTTTCGCTTAGTAGGTGTTGGTAAAATGAGTTGGTGCTGCGTCCTTGCAATCGGATAGGGAAATACTAGAGGTTAAAGTGGGTTGTAGATGGGATTAAGGTTAAGGTATGGTATCCTTCCAGGATTGAAAGGACCAGAAAATTAAGATCTCCGTTGATATACTCCTTTTTCTGCAGTAAATCTGTGCTACACAGGGACCGCCAAGGATTGCTCACTCGCTAAGTGAGTTGAAGTTAAGTATACAATTAAAAGAAAGAAACAACTTCAGTATATCGGCGATACGATGAGAAGTTCTAAATATGCACTGCTGTAATTTATAATGTAAGACAAAAGAGGGAAAAGGGGAGTGCTGATAGACGGAAAGTATTTTGATTGTATTGTTTGGGTTATAGCAGCACCGAGCTGAATTCGTAAAGATGATATCCAACTTAAGATAGGAGAACCAGTATAAGAAGAAGAAGAAAGAAAAGGAGAAAAAGAAGTGCAAAACATCTAATGACAAGGACGCCGAGAAGGGCGTTGATACAAGCACCACATGGCCAATGCTTTAATGATAGGATAATAATATTTTAATATTTCTTCTTCTTCTTGTTTCTTAAATAACTGATCTTTTAACATTTATTCAGAATATTTCCAGTTAATCTGAGGCTTGATTTTTAATTATTATTTCTGAATTACCCTTGTAATAAGTTTACAGGCTTGCAAACGTAGATGTTCTGATTATGAATGTTATCTCGTCACATTTTCAGATTTGACTTACTATGTACCTGATTAAAAATGAATAGAATTGTTTGTCTGTAATTTGAAGGACGAAGTTCTGGAGCTATGGTTGTTTGTGTTTGCTCTTATATTTTCAAAAGCATCTCTTCTGTAAGAATTCTTTCCAGTAGTTAGATTAAAACCTTTTTTTAGTGAGACATTCGGAAAACACCCTACATATGTATTATAAAGCACAAGAATACAAATATGCCAATAAATGGTAGGCTTAATCACGAAGTTCCAACGCTACACTGTTTTTAGTTTCAATTTAGTGTACATCTGTAACTAAAATTATTTATAAGATAAAAACAATAAGAAGGTTACTGTTTTGATTGTAATGCGGGCGAACGATTAGGTTTTTATTGTTTAAAGTTTTAAGTGGAAGAGTTACCTCATTTATGCAACATGCAACATTGGAAGGTAAATGAAGCAATGAAATAAATACTCGTACATAAATAAGAATCTTGGTTTTATGGTAATCAGATTTGAATAGGTATGAGATTTTGAAGTAAATATTGTTGAATTTGTACATTCAGGCAAAGTGTTTTAAGAGAACACAATGAAATCTATTGTTTTTGCTTTAAGTATGACAATTTTGTCGTGTGTTTTTTGTAGTGGGACAAATACAACTTGCAGACGGTTTGTAGGAGGTAAGCATTTTTAATTTATTTATTTAATTTGATTTTCTTTTGACTCTTATTTGGTTTATCTATGCAGTATGCGTACAATTATAATTTAACAATTATTAGGACATTATTGGAGGGATTATGGAGGTGATATACCAAGCGATGCTTTACATGGAGGTTTGGATAAAAAAGGAAGAATTATATACATTGGACAAGCTTTACATGAGGGTCCTCCTAATGGAAAAATTATACCTGGGGGAATATATCCAATGCATCAACAAATGATTTATGTATTGGATCATATTCCATATTACGTGACGCATAATGTTAAAGTAAGTTAAGGTTATTAGAATTACAAGGGAGAGGTACGTTGCTTAATCTGAAATCCACCAATGTAGGATTTAATTAATTTGGTATTATCGATATCTTTCTTTTGCTGGGCATACCTGAAAAAAACCTTTTAATGTGTGGTATATATTTTCATTCTTTTTAGATTTTGTGTTCGTCATATCCAGAAGATTACGAATGGATTCCCGCAAATATATCATATCTACAATCACTCAAACTAAAAACTTTAGTTCAAGGTGGATACGATATGACTTACAACCTTAACATTGGAAGAATACATGCTGAGGGTGAATTACTTCTTGGCAAGGTCACACTGCGAAGACCTTATGATGCGTTTGGTTACGTAGTTGATGGACAGGATTATTACGTGAAAACTGGTTTCGAAGTACTTTCTTATAAAGTTCGTCCTCATCAATACGAAGAAGTTCACTGTTCTTATAAAATAGTTAACGTCACTGTCAGTTGTAAAGCTTATTGATTTGATGTTGCTTCTATTATTTATTTCTGTTAATGTTAAAAAGCTTTGTGTTAATATTTTAAGAAAACTGGAAGATTGATTTTCCAAATTGTTCTTGTCAATTCATCTTTCAAACAAGGAGTGATTGTTTGTTTTGGAATGTTTAAATTTGTTAAGTAGTGCTTTGGTATTTTTTGGAAATAAAACTAAGAAATATGGGCGAGTACTTTGTTAATAGTTTTCTTTCTTCCTAGAACCTGTCTGCGGAGAATATAACAATAGGAAACGAACTTTCTGATTGAATTGTCAATTTACACGGTGCGTGTTCTACGTAATCGTAATACGTTGTGGACTAAAGAGCAATATTTTAAAATTCTAAAAACGTGATTAAATGACGATGAAACATTTTTTGTTTTGTGAAGAATGAAATAGTTTGTGCATATTAGTTTCAGTTTAGTTTTGGGGGGAGTATATATTATATTATTATTATTATCAACAACTCGTTTCTGATCTACTAGTCTCTGTTCTGAGAGGTGTGCTAGTTCTGGATAAATTTCAATGAATCTTCTATGTAGTTCCTGTCTGTAGCCTATTTTAACTGTGTCTCCCTGAGTGGTGGTGTAGTAACAACGCATGAGGTTTATATTCATATCATCATTCCACTGCATTCGTTGTCTCGGTTTGCCCGCTTTGGTGGTTGTCGGTTGATTGATCGACAAAGCACTTTCTGCAGGTTGGGATGCGACATTGATTTCTTCGGTTTGCTGTTCGGCTGTGGTATTTTCGGGTAACCCGGTGTGCGCCCGCCTGTTCAGCGACACACCACTGGCGGCCCGTATGCTGTCACGTCCAGCACCAGGTCCAGACGTGCCCTGGCGCTCCCCAGGCAGCGGCTCTTTTCTACTATTATTTTTACGAGTCTCCATTATAAGATGGGTAATGCGTTTTATGCCTACCGCCAGGCTAGGGAAAGGTTAATGGTTAAGATAAGGAAAAATGGGATAAAGGATAAGGGTATATGGTACAAATAAGGACAGGCGCCCCAGATAGTCGCCTCTTACGACTGGTAGGGGATTCCCTGGGTCTATTCTTAAACCGGAACCCAGACGGGGTTTATTATTATTATTATTATTATTATATCCATTAGGGACAGATGGTCTCTCTGGGAAGCCCTCCTCCGTTCACCCCGGGGATAGGACAGAACCTAGCACCCGATCACTCACGTTGGAGGGTTCCCAGATCTCCTACAGGCTCTACCAACTTCAGGTCGGGTGACTCATCATACCCGGCATCACCTGTATGGCCCTTCCACGTGCTCGCATCCCAAACCCTGGTGATGTGCGAGCACGGATTACACCACCTCGTGCGCCCTCGCCATGTGGAGGGAGCCAAGAAGAACGGCTTTTTGTATTCTGCAGGTCAGGGAGGCCGAAACTGACCTGCATTCCGGGATGATCTCAAGTTCCCGGACGAAGCTTGCCTTTATTCCGCCTAGGACCCCAATAATCAAAACGACCAACTTGACTCTTTGTCCTGGATACAATTTTCCAAGTTCGAACAGGAGATCTCTATACTTCTCCCTCTTCTCGATCTCCTTAGATGTAATGTTAGGTTCTGCTGGACAAGAAAGTTCGATGACATACAAACATTTGACATCTAAGTCCAGCAGAACTATATCCGGCTTGGTTGCTTGGAGCTGTCTCGTGGTGGGAAACGAATAATTCCAGTATATACGACATCTGGTATTTTCCACCACGGACTCGATCTCAACGGGAACATACGGTCAAGGCCCGCTGAATTAATATTACATATAAGGCCTGCCCACTCATTTAGCCAAGACGCAATTAGCAAGGACGCAGGCGCCATTTGCGGTGAACTATAAATTTTTTAAGGGACAAATGTATAGTTCACCTTAAATGGCGCCTGCGTCCTTACTAATTGCGTCTCGGCTAAATAAAGTGGACAGGCCTTATATGTAATATTAATTCAGCGGGCCTTGATACGGTATTACAGGTGCATTGTCAATACCGTAAGAGTGCCTTAGATGATAATAGAGCACTCTCAGGGCTGCATTGTGTCTTCTGATGTATAACGACACAGCGTATGATTATTATTATTATTATATAATCCCATGTATGTTGTCATCTTGTCTATGGGCCAAGATACTGGATGGCCTAATCGTGATTAACAAATGAAATGAACTAGCAGTTACTACCAATTAATAAGTACCTCTCTACAGTTCCAGATGAATTCTGTTGGTTTAATGTTATTTACTCTCTTAGTAAATAAGCATAGCAAAACTAAAATCTTCTCCGTATAGGCTTTTGGCTAACGTCTCTTTAAGTTAGAGATAAAAATCTTTGTTATTGCATATGGGGTGTGTACATGTACTAAGTTTAATTTCTGGGGTTTTACTTCCAGTTTTACGCTAACTATTCTTTGGCATATAGCTTGGAATGATATTAGGTGTCTATCGATTTTTGATCTAACTATCAATGCCACTCAAGTGAATGTTTGTATGTCATTTCTGCTGCTAGTAACAAAATGTCCACTACCTTTCCAGTGTGTTTCAACCAAACCAAATATGTATGTGTGGCTAAACATTCTTATGTCGTGTCTTTTATTACGTGTTTTTGTTTTTAATTTCAGTCACATATTTTCGGCATACTGCCTGGTTTTCCACAGACACATCGCCAGTCGCCCATTTCACACTCCGTCACAGTGAAATACAAATACCGTCACTGAACTGGCACTGAACGAATACCTACGTCACTGATATGTGTGAAACGACGTTAAATGTACTTACTAAGCTTCTAAACATATTTTAAATAGTATTGGAATGCAACTGTGAATCAATCAAAATTCCAGTTTTCGGAAATACATAATTGTAAATTCATTACTCTTATTATGTCAATAGGTAATTAACAACTACTTATCCAAATGCAGCAGAACTTTCTAAATATGACAGAGTAAATTCTGATTAATCGCATTCTACAGACCTTTTAAATTTAGGAATTTTAAATATAAATTGACTGAATTAAACTGGAATATTTAGGTGTAGAATTTGCTGTAGTAGCGTTAAGTAAAGTTATTAACAAAAGAGATTTTTTTATTAATTGCATTACATTATACGTGAAAACTTATTGGGAACTTCTGGTTTCTGTTTATTTCAGACAACTTTAGTCATATCTTGCTACATAGAACTGGCAGCATCGGAGCGAAATTCCTATAAAGATAGCATTTTGCCTATCTTTACCACACTAACTTTTCACCGTGAGACGGAGCATAGTAAAGTAGTATCAAGTATCAGTATCACAGACACTGTAATCTTCTTCTCTTGATAATGAACTGTATGTATGTGTAGTCATCAGCTCTAGAGCTGGTTGGTCAATACAAACTATAAAAATACCACGTGCGTTCATTCACACCTGCGAACAGATTTTTCACAGAATTTAATTAAACAATTCAAAATTGATAATTTTAATTTCAGGTGATCTCTTCTGCTTTAATGGAAGAACTGGTTTGATTTAGCCTAGTAAGTTACAAGACCGCTGCAGCAATATTCAGGGCCGTCGCAGAGTGCATAGTGTTTATAAAACTATAAAATGTGTATCATTTTTAATCAATACTAAGTCAAGGCTGACGAGGAAGCGAGACTTTACGTCATAGAAATTTACAAGTTCCCACTTAAATTTTTCGTTAAATATGCATTTTTAGTGCATTGTGAGGTTCGTTTAAGAAGAAGTTCAAGAACCTATGTTTATAATACCATAATTTAATTATGAAATAATGAGATTAAAGGTTTTGTCACATTTAAGTTAAAACTGATTTATTTGGTTATTTATTTAACTTGAACTAATAGAGGTCGATATAAATACGATGATAAAACATTATAAAATTAGATGAAAAGGTCGTTTGTATAACCTTTTTAAATTGTAGACTACTTATTGAAATAGTTGCTTACCTTAAATAGATATTCAAGGAATAAATTTCAAGTACGTTTTCTCGAATTAACGTTGTCTATACTTATATTTGACAAGTTTACTAAAATCTGAAAATTGTTTTAATTGTACGCAACTGAAACGCACCTTACCTTTAACGAGTTAATTTTTTGTTATTTTATTGAAAGACAAATCCACTTAAAGGAAGTGCATTTATTTGCAATTTATATTGTTATTTATTTTTAAGCAAAATTTTAGGCTTATTTCGTTTTTACCAGCGGTTTCAGGTGGATTTTTAACAAATTTTTGAAGTGTGTCCGTTTCTGTGCTGAAGGAACTCGATCGAACAACAATATAAGTAAATATGTATGTTAAAGAGTCACTCGTTTTTAGAAAAACAAACAAATTTCAGCGTTTTTTATGCAAAACTAAATTAATTATAAATTATAAGAAATACTTAAAAAAATTAATAATTAATAGCCACATCTAACATTCAGGGAAAATTTTTTGTCATTTAAATTAATGTAAAAATCCATACCCCATCCTTTATTTTTTATTGTTATTTACTGCAGAAGCAACAAATTTGTAGAAATTTTTGGCCAGGTTTTTGAATTTTTATTTACGAAAGCTCACTTCAAATCGTCTACTTCCCTCTTCCAATTTTAATCTAATTTCAAATTTTAGAAAAAATGCGCTTTGAAAAGAATTCGAAATTGTATCATTTAAGTTTCGTAACAGAAACAAAGCGTTGTATTGGTTCGTTTCCAATCTAATGTGCTCGAATAACTGACCGGTTTACCTCTATAAAGAGTCAAAATCAAGGCCTTTATTTAGTGGATGATTATATATAAGATAAATTAACGTTCTAACTTGATTGTTAGTTCATCTTTAGTCGAACTAGTTTCATAGAAAAATGAAAGTAATTTTTAGTGTTAGTTGTGTTACGTTTATTTTCACGTTGATTGTTATAGGAAATTGTAAAATTCGTAAGTACTTAATTTTAATAATTACTTTAAGGGTTTGTTATCCATTTTTAAATTTAAAAAATTGGTTCAAACTAGATAATTTCTTGGTTACCACTGTGTTGCTCTGGTAAATTACTTAGCTTTAAATTTTAGCTAAAAGGGGGGCGAATGGTCGTAATAAATTTGTCTTTCGGGTTTTTATCTTGGCGGATTTTGTTAATTTTATGGAGCGAACATTTGCACCAAACTTAAATCATAAATACTGTCGATTATTATACCATTGTGTTTCTATGGGCTTGTTTGGTTTGAACCATGTCTAAATGAAAACAAAAATAAATATCTTTACAAAAATTAAAGTGAGAAAAATCCTTTGACTGAAGACAAAAATATAAAATGAGAAAAAGTTTAGTTTAAACTAAAGGTTTTTGATTATCATTGAGTTGCTATGGTTAATAGTTAGTTTTAGGTATTTATGGTGCAGTCGATTCTAAGCGTTTTAACAGCCTCCTGGGTTTTAAATTTTATTTCGTTATAGTGGTCAAATAAAAAAAATTCAAAAATTTCTAAAATTTTCAATTCAGGTTGTAATCCCAAAGTCTTTCATTTGTTGGACCATAACAGTAATACAAAATCAAATTTAAATTTAAATCCTCAAACCAAGTGTTTAAAAAAGCAAAAGTGCAAAACAAAATTAAAAAAGATATAATCAAAAAGTGGGGTCGAAAGATATTCAAGTTTAAAAATCAATGCAGATAGAAAGAAGTAGGTACCAGAAATTTAAAAAATGAAAGTAATTTTACAATAAGCAAGTAACTTAAACAAGGCATAACCTTAATGGGCATTTTATGACATAATTAGAAGACTGGTGATTCAGTTAGAAACGTCTAAGTTATGTAATTATTACGGAAAATTAACCAAACTGGTTCTTAATCTTCATCTGAAAATAAAAACAGTTAAACTAATATAAATAAACAATTCAAGGCTACTCGTGTTAAACTACGGGATGAACGTTAGAAAGATTTAAGTATCTAGATTTAAAGTAAATAATTGGTTTTGATTAATTTGAAAAGGTTTAAAATCAAAAATCAGTTTTTCGGCTTTCTTAACTACTGTGCTAATAGGCTTCAAATCGTTAAAATTTTTCACGTCTTCTTCGGAATTTGAACCTGTGTGGTCATGTCGGGAAGTAGGCTCTCAGCTCAGGCCGTTAAGCCTTTTAAATATTTTTAAAAATGATTAATTGGATAAACTCATAAATTATTGTTTTATTTTCAGCCAGTTACATTAAAGTATGCCCCCATGATCATCGGAATTTATCAGCATGCATTACAGAATCGATCGAATCTTTAAGAACACAGTTAAAGGCTGGAATACCAGAATTGGATGTACCACCTTTGGAACCTTTTCCTTTGGCTACCATTTCCTTTAATGCAGGGACAAATGCATCCCGAATTGCTACTAATCTTACAAATGTTCAAGTATGGGGACCTTCGGATTTCAAAATTTTAAAACTTGTGTAAGTCATCTCATAAAAAGCTATTTGCTAAGATTTCTTAGGGAATCAATCGTATTAACAAAGGTTACCTAGGAAATTAACTGGAAAATAAGTATAATAGGGGATGGAAAGGCCGCCCCTTAAACAAACGAAAGTTTCTATTTTATTTATTAAATATTTATTTTCGTGCTGCTTACATTAAGTGTTAAATTAATTATAAAAGTGGCCTTTTAAGGAGGTTTGCCTTGAAGGAACAATTAAATTGGTATCAAAATTCAGTTAATTTTGTTTGTCAAATAGATCTCTTTTCGGAAGCAATCTTTTAAAATGTAATTTTTTATTGGAATAATATCTAGGTGAATGCTTTGTTTTAGGCCAACATTGACTAAAAACGGACATACCTTCCGTTTTGAAGTCATTGTACCCAAAGTTCATGTCGAAGGAAATTACGAAATAGATTCAAAAATATTGTTTTTGGATTTGAAAGGGAAGGGCCCTTTTAATGCAAACATAAGTAAGTATCTTTACACATTCTTAGAAAATTCCCCGGCAAAAAACTGTCGGGAAAAGTAAACTGCCAAAAACAAATTTGCAAAAATGAAGTAATACTTCCACGTTCTGGTAAAGCACTTGATGATGATTTAGAAATAAAAATCAATACAAAATAGAAGGCTCTGGCGAAACCTGTTTTGCCAGAAACGCGGGCTGACACCAGCAAAACGAAACAGTTGCTCCGAACAACAGAGATGAACACATTGAGGGTGATAGTAGTACAATAATATTCTTGAGAGAAAGAAAAGGGGAATGAGCAGCCACGTTGGACCAGCAGAATAAAAATAACTAAAGACTTTAAGCCAGAGGGAAACCATAACAACCATAACACGTGAAGAAAACAGGATTTTATCCTACATAAAAGAAAAAGAAAAAGAAGAAAAGTAATAGTATTTGGAACAGTTATAAAACACAAAACAGGAGAGGACATCAAAAGTTTTAGTGAAGAGTAAAGTGGTTAGACAAATTATAGAGGAAAGCGAAGCAAAAAATTTAAAAACATACATGACATTCGTAGACCTTATAGAAGCCTACGAAAGGGTATCGATGCTAAAGAAAATACCTGTTAAGATAGTGAACAACAAAGATAGAAGGAAAGGTAACTAGAAGCAATTAAATATCTAAGATCTTTCCTGTTTTTAATGTAGATGTAGAACAGCCATTAGGAACGTGACATCCAAAAGGTGAAAAGATTAGAATTCTAATATGAGATAAGATTAGCTTACTTGTTGATTTTCAAATAATATTTGTACAAGGAAAATATGATATACAATATACATGTTACGAAAGAAGTATGGGCGTTAAGTATAAATGGTAAAAAATATGCATTGGCGTAAAGGAGTTCAGGTTAGATAAGTCATGTCATATTTATTTTCAATAATAGCCGAAATTTTGCAAAAATAGTTCGAAAAGCCGGAAATCTTATAACAATTCACCATTTTTAAACACCTCAAACGTGCTCAAAAGCTTAGACTAGGCAACATTGGGTACTTACTATAACTATTGTTAAAAGATCACTTAAAATTACACAAAATTCTATAACTTTCGTCAAATTCAGCATTTTTAGACACTTCAAACATGCCTCAAAAATTATAGACCACCCAGAATCGGGAAAATTAAAAATAGTTAAAAATTTGCATAAAAATACTCTACATCCTACAAAATTCGTCAATTTTTAATAGACCAAACCGGCTTTCGATTTATTAACTAGGTACGTACTACGTACCATTGAGCAGGTTGTTAACGAAAGACATTCCCGAAATTTTATTCATTATTTTTAGACACTTCAAACAAGTCGTAAAAATATAGATCACCAAAAATTTAATACTTAAAGTGTTAACAAATTACACAAAAATATTCAAAATACTATAAAATTCGTAATATTTTAAATATGCACTCCAAAGTGTTTTTTATTTGTGGCCCAGGGCCAACTGGGCACTTTGCAGCTCGTTAGTAAAGTCAGAAAGATGCTGAAAATCATGTAAGATTCTTCATATTTTCTAAAAAAGGCTTTGAACTACCTACTAAATAGTAATGTCCCAAAATGACTTTTTATAACTAATCGAAATTCGACTGATTTTACCTAAATTAATATTTTCATACCTGAAATTTTTAACAACTCTTCATTCTGCGGCATGGTTTTAGTAAACCATACAACATCAGTCACTAAAAGTCGTCAAATGGAAAACGCATTAATGGAACGAGGGCTAACAGAGGGCGACTGGCGAGATCGAAGGAACTATAAAACTTAGTCAAGCTTAGACTCAGGCAGGCCACGAAGAAAATAAATAATAAATCAGAATTGATTTGACGCTCAATAAAGGAAAGAAGTCGAACGTAGATGGAAATTCTGAAGGAAAGGTAGGATGATAATAAAAGGAGGGGACTAACTATACGGACAGAAGAAAGGAAGACTTCTTAGAGGATAAAATAACAATAACTAACCATATAGCAAACGAAGAGAGAAGAGATTTTTATTGAGACGAAAAGAATGGAAGTTAGTCCCTGCAAAGGCCTCTGAAGGTACTACAGAAGTAAAAAAGAGAAAGTAAAGAACAACGAGAAAAACCAAGCATAGGTAGAATATTTTAACGGATTTATAAAAGGCGATGATGATAGGGAGGAAAGGAATATTGATAAATAGAAGAACCGGCAAACCGAGTGGAAGAGAATAAAATTGACAAATGATAAGAGTACAGATGTACCAGCGGAGGATATACAATGAAGGTGAAGTACAACAACGCCAGCTTTTGTCTAATATACAAGAAAGTGTGTGTCTAGGGACATCAGCTATAGCTAGTTGGTCACAGCCTTCCGTTCATCTCTATTTCTGGCATTTTCCATTATTTTTTTGTAATTACCACAACCCATACCTTCGATAACTATGGAGGAATAAAAACAGAAAAGAAGAAATGGGTAGATACACTTAGACCATATAAGACACAAAAGTACGGGGAATTGGGAAAAAGCCACATGAGATTGTTGCAAGAATAAATGATTTTTTTTAACTTTGAAGTAGAATATTGGCTTAACGAAACAAATTTGAATATATCGGGTGATCCACAAAATGTGTCTTCAGAGTGTGCCATGGAAGAAAGAGATAGGTATACAAGTCATGTCGCATATTGCTTCAGTAAATAACAACCGTTATTTCAAGATTACTCTCAGACATACGTGATTTTTCTCATGACACAGTCTGAAGACAAAGTTTGTGGAGCAGTCGATAGGTAAGTTGGGTTAAATAATCTTATTTTGCGCCCAGGAATCTGTGGTTAAGTTATGTCCACATATTTTAGAGTTAGACTGTATAGGGTGCCAACATTACCCCGTAACCCCTTATAAGCAGTATGGGCGGTTTCATATTTGAAATTATTATGAAGTTACTAATTAACATGGGCACCTTGTCCACAAATACGCATTTTTCAATGTTTTGTAACAGTAATAGTGATCTCACAATCCTAAACTTTCACAATAAATACGATATATGTACTTAGGTGAAGGTAATAATTTTGATTAATACTTTTCAGCCGACTATCACTTCGAATGCATTCTAAAAGGCAAAAAGATATCAAGAGAAGGAAATAATTACCTGGAATTTGCAAGAATGAAGTGCAATTTAGTTATTGCAAGCTTCTCCATATTTTTGGAAAATCTGTTCGATGGTAATTCAGTACTTGGAAGAGCCACAAACGACGTTGTTAACGATAATTCTGCAGTTTTATTTGACGAAATTAAACCAAACATTCTGGAGGCTACTGCACAGAGGTTTACTGACATAGCGAATAAAATAACTACTACTTTTACTTATGAAGAATTGTTTCCTTGATATGCAATTTATTTAGTTTAATCTTTTAGTGTGTTTAAATATTGATGCATGTTAGGTTCTATCCTTTTTGTTTACTTAGTTATAATACATTTAGCAAAAAAACTTATATTGCTCTTCGAAGTAGTCGTAAATCACTAACAAAAAATATGTTGGCCTAAAGCAAATGCTGATTTTTTAATTTTAAAAATAAGTTCTACAGTTATGTAGGCTTTAGTAACCGCTTGCAAAACATCTGGAAGCGATAATTCATGGGAAAGAAGATCGATTGCACAACAAGCACCAGTAGTTAGTGGGAGTTCAATATAACAGTATCACTATAATCATTACAATTCTATAGCACAAGTACAAGTGGTTAAAATTTTGACAGAAAAGCAAGCTGAATAGAAGCTATCCACATGAATGGGACTTTATTTGGTACTGCGGAGAAATGGGCATTGCAACACGTCGCTGCTGTCTCCGCCCCGTCCAATTCTAACCAACCGCTTGCTTTCTTCTATTTTTCTTCAGATGGTTTTCGTCTCTTGCTTTACAAGTTCAATTGCCGTGTTCTTTTAATATCCTCCCTTTTTCCTATCATGAAGTCCCTTAAGAAAGTGTAAAAGTAAAAGGTCATTGTGTTGGTGACTGACCTCTACCTTTGCGACCTTTAACTTCCGCGTAAGACCCGCTGCGCGTCGCCCGGCGATCTGTCTTACTTGTCCCGAAATCATGCATTTTTGTACTAATGAAACAAATAACTAGTTTATTAAATAAAATTGCTGGTACTCAGCAAACACGACTTAAGGATTATAACAAATCTTCTAACTGGGTAGTGTCCTCTGAGATACCATCTCAGTAAAAAGGGCAAAGCAGAGAGTAACCAATGTCGGTTCTGTTAAGATTCGACTGAAACAGCGGAACATATCCTTTCCAACTGCGAAGTCATTATCCGTTAAAGGTTTGAGTACCTCGAAAACGCGAGATTAACACCTGAATAAGTGAACAAAATAGCTCCTAAGAAGGTCCTAAGGTTCATAAGTAGCTTAAGATTTGAAGAGTTCCATTAGATCAGAAGGGTTCCATAAAAGATCTAAGTAGGTCGCAGTGGTGGAAGGCACTTATTATGCATAAACGACCCCTTTCACAATCTACAATCTTATTAAATATAGTACATTACATCCGAGGTGGGAAATGTTTCATTACAGCCGAGGGCTTATGTATGACCGAGGGGCGAACCCTCGTAGTCAGACATAGCGCGAGGCTATGAGGAAACTCCCACCGAGGTATGTATACTATTTTATTCACAATTATTAATACTCATTGAATTTTAAATAACTTTTATTAATATTTTTTGACAGCTCTATTATAATTTATTTTATTCACAATCATTATTGTAATATGTCGATTCCTAACCTTTTAGAGGTTGAGAAATACGTGATTCCTAACTCTAATGACAATTTCTTGGGTGGGAAGTAACAGAATACACTTCCCACCCACGGGCGGGAAATGTTTATGCACGGTTGCCTAGCGACACTGTCATAGATCTATATGTTAAAGTAGGCTAAAAGAATATACAAGGGTCAGGTCTAATTTAGTGGCAACTTCTTCTTTTTTCTTTAGATTCTTTTTATCCAGTATTGGATATTATATATTTTCTTTCTATTTTTGTCGTTCCTTTGCTAGTTTTCTCCATATCTTTCGACCTTTAATCTTTATGTCGTCTTCCCAGCGTTTAGGCAGTCTTCCCTACAATATTCTTGACTGTCAATGTGACCCACCCATCTCTCGTCTGCTCGTACCATATGCCCTGCCCAGTCCCATTTCTGGTTTTCTCTGTGCAACTTTATCTGTTATGTCTTTACATTTAGTGCTTTCCCTTAACCATTCGTTTCTTTTCCTATTTCGTAGCGTTATTTCCAGCATTCTTCTTTATATTGCGCTTTGAGTTGTTTCTATTTTTCTTACTATGTATTTTGTTTGTTAACGTCATAGTTTCTGTGCCGTATACGTACAGGTAAAATATAAGAATAAAATATTTTACTTTTTAAATGTATACGACAATTCATTAAAGGTCACCCAAGCGTTTCCCTTCTGTTTATTTCGGCCTCTTCACTTTCTTTTCCTATCATTAGGTACGTTATGTTCCAAAAACGTGTATGAATTTACTTGTTCTATCTGTTCTTATTTTATTACAATATTTAGTAGTTTTTAAAATGTGACATCACTTTTGTCTTCCTTCTGTTCATATTTAGATCAACTTCTCCGGATTTCTCTTGCAGTTGTTCCATTATTAGTTACCTGCAATTTTTGTACCGACTTGGCAATTATAATTAGCAGTCAGCGTATCTGAGGCGTGCAAAATCTTTGCCATGACATATTTATCCTCTCAACTTCTACTTGAAAGCATGTTTTTTTTTATAAAGCACTGCTCCTTTTATTTAAATAAAACATTCCATTTATTTGAAGAGAAGTTTATTTTTATATTTGTATAATCCTAGGAAGGCTTCAGTATCAGTATTATCGTAATATGAAAGATATTGAGGGCTGCTAAGAGATTGTTTACATGGTTAAAATAAGGTTTAAAAAATCCTTGTCAAAGAAACTTGTTGCTAATAAAGATTTGCATAAATTCCAGCTGCACTTGTATTTACATTTCCTTCAATAATCTAAAACCAATACAGATTATAAAATAAAAAATAACAGTAAGTACTGATTATTTAATACTGAACATAACAGGAATAGGAGTGTTTATACGTAAATTACAAGGAAACTTTTATGTTTTAGTTTTTCCTCAAATGATCTTTTCCTACCACAGTAAGTTTTAAAGTTATTTCGACAACTTATTTTCATGTATAATATAAATTCATAATAAGGCAAAGTTTGGTCAGCTTAGGAACATATTCGATTGTATAAAATTCTTCTTCAGTAGTAAAGCATAAAAATTCATCATTCCGGACCTGTACCAGCCTCTTACGCAACTTACGTATAACCACAGAATGTATAACACAGCACGCGTTATAAACGTCAATGTTTGAATTCTAAAAATAGATAGAAGCAACAGTTACTTGCTAAATTCGTTTAATTTTACAGTAAACGAGGTGTTCTTTTTCATTGTAACCCAACTGAATTGTTTTATACCTACACGGAATATTAATCACACAAAATGTTAATTTTATGTAAGCATCAATAAACGCGATTGTTACTCATAACATCGAATGATAACATGTGACGGGAAAACCGTTTTCTTGGTTCAGCTGCTATCGTTGCTCAGAATACTGTATTCACTACAGGATGTTTGAAGTGTAAATGCCATTAGGAAAATGAAAGTTTGGACGACGCCTGCAAAAAGTAAGCTTCAAATTAAAATATCTAAAACTTCAGTAATTGCTTTTGCAAATGCTATTAAAGATTATTAAATTCCAAAATGCCTAAATTGAATGATATTTTAGGATACAAATTCGGAAGCTGCTTTAATAAGAAAAAGGAAGAAAATGGCAGAATGCAACGCAAAGCGTGCTCAGAGAGTGGTAAGAATTTTTTTTATACTACTTTTATTAATATCCTGGCCTTTGTAGTAAAAATTGAAGATTATTTGACGAGCCGTGAATGATCTTTTAAACCATAAAAAACCTAGTTTAGAGGGGTGGCCTATGTAAGAGGATGTTCGAAACTCAAAATCAAAATTCTACCAAAAAGGCTTAGTTTTTTTTAACTTTTAATTTAATCCATTTAATTTAATTTGATTACATTACATTACATACCTATGAGAGTAACTGCTTTCAGTCAATATCCAGTTGTTTTAAATCTTAAATTCATTATTATATAATTAATATACTTCTAATAAATTACAAATTAGTTAGTTATTAGATAAATAAATAAAATTACGACATCTATCTTGTCAGTTTAAATTTTAAGATTCCTGATTCAAAATTAGAAGTTTTGCCTCTCGGATTTAAAATTTTAACATTCAAGGGCCGTATTAAATTTTAAATTAATATCCTGTATGTAGTTTTCAAAGATGGAATATAAATAAATTTGTCTTGCAGTTTTCACGCGAATTTTTTACATTCTTATGGGTAGGAATTTTTTCTAAAAATAAAAATTGGCTTTGAAATTTTCAGAACCAAAATTAACATTTTGGGCCTAGAATTTTGAAAATATAAAGTATTAAATGCACCAGTAGCCAATGTGCAAAAGATGAAAAACTATTTGGGTAACATTGCTTATTAAAAGTGTTGTATTTTTAGGCGATCTATAAATTTCATAACAAATTCCAAACGCCAGTATTTTCGCCAGTAATTTGCGAAATTTGATGTTAAAATTTGAAACAGAAGGAACACTTCGTATTTGACAAAAATAGCTTACTAAAAATTATGAATTTACGATTTTCAAAACTTAAAATTCAAGCTCCAAGCTTAAACCTTAGCTACGAGGCAGAGACGTGAACATTTTGATGTAAAAGGGTTTTTGGATAAAGTTTGCAATTTTAGAATTAACAAAAATTTAAGTTTTGGATTCTTTATTAGCCCTCTTCCATCCAATATTGGATATAGACCTCTCCTAATTGCCTCAATGTCTTCCTGTTTATTGTTTACCTCATCCTACGAATAAAAAAAAAGGAAGGAGACTAAGGTATTACGGTGCATAACTGCAAGTGCAACGGAAATACGTCAGTCACACACGCCATATTCAAACACCAACCCGCACGAATTTTTATTGGTAGACTAACTGTTTGTTTACGTTTTTGTCTTTGACAGTTGACGTATTTAGTGTTCGCAGCCAATGACAGTCTAAAATCCGCCATATTGATACACCATCTAAACTGTTGGTGTTATGCTCCTTCTTCTTTTTTTTTATTCGTAGGCCTCATCCATCCAAATCCAGCCACTTTTTTTAAATCGTCCAACCATCTCATTTACAAACATCCTTTTCCTCTTTTTTTCTGTGCATGTTCCACACTGTATTTCTCTGTTCTATTCTTTGTCTGATTGTTTTATAGTATGACCTGCCCCTCTCCTTTTCATGGAAGCAATATACTTTACGACATCTATCAGTTTGGTTTTCTCTCTGATTTCTTCTGTTCTTATTCGGTCTGTTAGCCTCGTATTTATCATCTGTCTTTCCACTGCCCTCTATGTTTTTTCCGGCCTACCTACAATGTTCTTTATCAGAGTCCAGGTCTGGGCTCCATATGTTAAAACAGACAATATGCATTGGTTGTACACATTGCGTCTTAAGTATAGCGGTATTTTTTAAATTTATTTTTAAGTATCTTATTCTGTCTCTCAAATGCTGACCACTCATATGTAATTTTTCTATCGGTTTTTTTTTATTTTCCGCATTGCACTAGCTGGTGGTTTTCCAATATCGTCTCTATCTTCTATTTTTTATTATTCTATTTTTAATTCTTGTATTAATGTTTTTAATTCTTCAAAACTTTCGGACATCAGCACAACATCGTCAGTATATCTCAGATGAGCAAGTCTCCTTCCGGTTGTACATATTCCTTTCTGTTCCACCCTAGTGTATTAAATACATCCTCCATTGTTGTTATAAACAGTTTAGAGCTTATGCAGCCTACTTGCCTTACTCCACTTCGAATTGGTATAGAATAGTATACTATAGACTGTGCATTCCGGCATTTTCGTATATAGAGCGAATCTGCTGTATGTATCTGTTTTGTAAAGATTTTTTCATTGCCCATATAAAGCCTTATGATAGTCTAGAAATGCAATATATTGAGATGATATATCATTTTAAATAAGGATTATTCGAAATAATATCATTTTATTAAATATAAAATAAAGATCGCTTTCAGGATGCAAATTTAATCATCATTATAAAAAAATTGTTATTATAAATTAATTTAGATTTTAAGTATTGTTTGTAACAAATTGTTTATTGTAATTTTTTAGTATTATTGTATATTGTTATATTGTTGTTATAGTTATAGTTAAACGTATGAATGTTTTTGGATGAATGTTATTTCATGGATGAAGGGATTTTGAAAAACACCTAGGAGTCGGGGAATAATTGAAAGATAGAAATAAATGAGATTTTGTTCTGATTTCATAGTAAAAGTAAAAATAATCGCTCTCCAAAAATTAATGTAAATTAAAATTTTAATTAGGTTCTCGAACGTATCTCTAGAAACTTTGCGTAGCGTACGCATCTCGATAGTCTCAAAACTCGCTGGTTACTTTAACATGGTTCTAGAACTCCGCCCACCAATAAGGTGTTTCACTACAATAATTTTGATGAAACAGAAATAGATCTTAAAGTAACAAATTCAGACGCAGTATAGAATATTGGAGATGCAAATACTAGGTGTTATAAATTTAAAAAATATTTTATGCTTTTGATTTTGATTTAGAATTCGATTACTGAAACTTCAGAAATAGATTTTTTCAGAAATGTTGCGTTATTTTTGGTAGTTTTACTTGTTTAGCTTTTAATTTTTAGCAACGTGTGGGGAAATCCTCATGAAAAGTTAAATAAGGCGAAGAAGCGCGCCACAATAAACAGTCCAAAAATATTCCCCATCATTAGTTTTGAGAGAAGAAAATGTGAATTGTATTTTTGAAATGATAATCTTCAAGGTTGTTATCAAAACCCAAAATTGTTCATTTAATGTTTCGGACCTTTTAACGTTTTTGAATAACCAATTGTTTACTGTTTTTCAGATTTACGAAATACGACCGGGCACGACCAATTTAGGCAGGGAATACGAAGCAAAAATATTAACTCTGGTGGCTCTTCGTTGTGTACGTCAAAATTTCGAAAATTTCTGGTTAGGAACGAATATAAAACAAGTTGGTGATTTTGACGACGTCGTTCTTCACATAAAAGAATCATCAAAACGTCCAGGTTTTACGTTTCTGATCCAGTTGAAATACAGTATTAGGTCTAAGGAGATCAACTTAGAAGATTTTCTCTCAACTGACAAGGACGACATGGACTTTTCCTTATATAAGTATTCAAAAAATTTCACCGAGTTAAAAACAGCTGTTGAAACAAAATCATCAGATGAAATTGTTAATCAAATAGATCCAAATAGAACGACTTTTATACTTTATACAAACAGGCCTTCAAAGAAGCACAATTGTTTAGAGAAAGCCTCCAACAATTGGTTTTTCCTTTTAAATACAGGCAAGGATAGTAAACACCTTTATAAGTTTGATTTTAAGGAATTAGGTAGTAAGAATTCGTTAGAAAATTTTGATTATTGCCAAAATATCCGATTCTTTCCGAATCAGACTGATATGAAGAAGTTAAACAATTTAATAGAGGGAGAACTGGAAAAATTAACCGAACGATTGGGTGCGAATAAAAGCAACATCAAGAATATAACTGAAAAATTTATGGTTTATATAGGCGATTGGGCTGTGGGCAATTTAGGCGAACGTTTCTACTTAACCAAAGCTGATGTCATTTGTAAATTGAGCCAACTCTTCTTCTTTAGGTTTTTGGCTGACTGGGGGGAAGAACGACGAGATTTTGACGGAGGTAAAATTGAAATTTGGAAAAAAGTTGTCGATAATAAGAAAATTACTATCATCAATTCGGATGACAAAACTGTTGGGTTTTTAAGGCAGTGGGTCGATTCTGAAGTCAATTATTACTTTGACATAAGTGGTAAATCTTGGTCTTACGTTTTGTCCCAAGATGAAAAGGAGGCATTTTATGCTACTGAACACGGCTACGAAGCACGACTACTGAATTTTATAGGAAATGATCGAAAAGTCACTCTTTTGGATATTTATAAATGCTTATGTTTCTGTGGGAAACTTCCTTTATTACTGAAGATGGAAACTGATGAAGATATTGGAAATATTTTGGAAATTTTAAAATTTTCTAATTATTACTTCAACGCCGTTGTTATAAATCAAAAATCGGGCGTTCTTCCAGACTTACGCATTTCTACAAAGCATTTTATTACCTTAAACGATTTAACTGAGGAAGATAGGTCTGAAATTTTAAAGCAGCCTGTCAGCTTGCAAGGAAGACCATCACCGAACTTGCGAAATTTACTGGACGATTCGATGAGTAAATTGCTAACAGCCAGCGACGTCATTCACATTTTATCAGATGATTTTGACATTGGTTACAGTTATCCGGAATACTTACAACTGTCTGAAAATTTAATAAACAGGAGCTTGTCAAAAATCGTGTTTGATAACGAAGTAACGCAAAAGATCGAGGATGAAATATTTTTGATTGAAAAACAATTTCCTTCAAACGAACTTTCCATATTTACCGATGATAACTTAACAACCCATACTGAACCCGTGGAACTTAAAGGGAATTTAATGGTTGGTACAGAAGAGCAAATTTCAGAACAAATGGAAAAATTAAAAAGTAGGGGGAAAGTAATACATCGGTTAAAATTTTACGATAAACAGCATTACGAATGGAGGGAAACATACGGAAGTATAGAAAAATTACAGCGGTATTGGCTAAATTCAGAAGGCGATACGTACGAACCTGTACCCATCGATTGTAGCTTTGCTTATTGCAGTAATTTTTGGACCAAACTAGAAGGTGGAGTTAATACCGATAGAAAACCCAACGTGAGTTTATTTGTCGCAGGACCCGGAATGGGAAAAACAGCGTTAATGGACATCATAGCACATCAAGCCCCTTCTGATGTATGGGTAATAAAAGTGGACCTGAACGAACATCGAAGGTACTTTCAGGATATGGAGGATAGCGATGGGGGGTTAACAGCAGATGACCATTTAGAATATTTCAGTAAAAAGCTCCTAAAGAAGTATGGATGTTCGAATATTGAGCTAGCAAAAGCGGTTTTTAACAAATTGAAGAACGAGAATCGAATTCTTCTCCTGATGGATGCCTTCGATGAAGTAGCAGTGGGATTTAAAGACGAAGCAACGGAAATATTGAGATGTTTACATAAAGAAGGTTATCCCATGTGGATAACGACGCGTCCAGCAACGAGAACCCATTTAGAGCTCATATTTAACACGTTATCCATCACTTTAAAACCGTTTGATGAGAAAGACCAAGAAAGTTATCTTATCAGGCATTTTACTAAAGCTTGTATCGTCAACATTCCTAATACTCGGTTAAATCTTGAAAACTGCAGTTTGTTAGTTAAACACTTTACAAAAAAACTATTAATAGCAGCCCGAGAAAATTTTACTGATAGATATTTGGCTTTTGTTGGAATACCACTACAGATTAGATTATTAGCGGAAGAGTATGAAAACAAATGTACGAACTGTATAGAATCTGAAAAAATCGAAGAATTTGGTAAAATCGACATATTTTATTTATTTAAGCAGTTCATCAAGAAAAAGAACAAAATCTTTTACGACAAATACAAAAAAGACGATTCACTTAAGATGTTCGAAAATCACCAAAGGCTTTTTGCATTAAAATGTGTATTTTCGGAAGGTTATCTATCGCCTTTAAATTTAGATCAACAATTGCGTGACTATTTTCAGAACGAATCTTACACAATGCAATACATACAAAAGGGCGGATTTATAGTGATTGAGAAAATCGGCAGCGGCTCCAAAACAACTTTTAACGTTCGTTTTGCGCATCGTACTTTCGCAGAGTTTTTAGCAGCCGAGTGGATCGCAATTAATATCAAAAGTTACGGAAATGAGAAAGAAGCAGCGTGGAGTTTAGTAAGGAGAAATATTAACTTATTTAGTAGATCGAGTTTTGAAGATAATTATAAGTTTTTGTTTGAAGTTTTCGATAGGATTGTAGTGAAAAATGAGGAATTACACTTGGCTGTTATAAATGGAAACATTAGTCAAGCGAGGGAACGCATAGCGTCAAATTCAGATTGCATAAATGCAAGAGATGAATGTGGAAGATCAATTTTACATATGGTAGTGTTGTATGGGTATCGTGGAGTTTTACAATCGGACGTGAGTGATTTCCTTGATCAAATTCCGAATGATCATCCTTTGTGGCATTTAAAGGATGTTTCAGAATACGATCCATTTTATTATTCGATTGGAAGTAACAAACTCCATATTGCTAATAAAATTTGCGAAAAGGCGAGTAATCCAATGGTATTTGGCTACATATATTTAATAGAAAAACCAGAATATTTTGAAAAATGCTTTCAGATGAACTTGACACATTTATTTAAAGCTTTATTGTCCTACTTTTCATTAACGGACATATTGTTAAGAAAGGTGGATAAAAATGAAGTTGTCCAAACTTACTGTGAAAGATCATATTGTAAAGATTTCCGAAGTTATAGGTTCTATTCTAATTTCGTAGAAGAGCACGGGTTAACAACATTATCAAAGTTGTTCCCAGCCATTTTTTATTCGGACGTCAAGTGGTTTACGGATTTAAGAATTGCTGCTGCTTTTGGTACTGAAGAAAACGTACGAACACTTGTTGAAAACGGTGCCGATGTTAATCATCAAGATTATGAAGAGTGTAGCCCGCTTCATTATGCCGTTATTCACAGACGTATAGAAAACGTAAAATATCTACTGAGCAAGCGTGCCGATAAGAATCTACCTGGCGAAGAAAACAAAACTTCTCTTCATTTCGCAGTTATAACAGATAGTCTTGATCCAGCTGATATGCCATGGGCTGAAGATGAAAGAACCGAAATGGTATCATTGTTATTAAACGACGGGGCGGATGTTAATACCAGGGATCTATTTGAACGTACACCTCTTCACTACGCAGCTGAGGGGTATTACGAAGAGAGTGTGAAATTGATGATTCTTAAGAATGCGGATGTTAAAGCAACCGATAGGTATGCAAAAACGCCTTTAGATTACGCCGTTGAAAATGGTAATACCGATGTTGTGAAAATTTTATTCGAAGCTGCCGAACATGATGTAAACAGCAATATGGATGCGTTTCTACGTTTAGCAGTGCTTAACGGACGTATAGAAACCTTAAAATTGTTATTTGCTTACGATGTGAATTTAAATTTAGTCGATGAAAGAGGGAGAACTCTTCTGCATCTAGCAGCGATGGAAGGGCATGACGATGTTGTGTCTTTGTTTTTATCTAAAGGCATCGATGCTAATCAAAAAGATAATTTAGGAAATACCCCGCTACACTTGGCATTAAACAGTAAACATCAAAAAACAGCCAGAATTTTGCTCCCTAAATATATTAACAATAACATCGAAGATCCACAAGGTAATTTAGATTTACACATAGCAGTTAAATGTTGTCAGAAAGAAACGGTGATGATGGTTTTAGCGAACGGTGCTGATATAAACAAACAAAATTTCGAAAAGTACACGGCGTTGCACCTTTCGTTATTGTTAGATTATGTTAATATAGCTAATACTTTAATAGCGGAGGGCGCGGATTGTAACGTAGCAAATATAGGTGGGAATACTCCGTTAAGCCTAGCTGCCAACAAAGGCTATTACAAAACCGTAAAACAAATGCTACTAAAGGGTGCTGCTGCAAACAAAGCAGACAATTTTGGTAACATACCGATACATTACGCATTAATGAGCTGCCATCAGAGAGTTATTGAATTATTGCTCGCCCATACTGCTGGTTGCAGTTTGGATAAAATCGACGAAAAAACATTTCAAAAAATATCCGAATATTTTGCTGATTCACAAAATATGAAAGATAAAGGTGGCGATATTATCTTAGAAATTGCTGTACGATTTGGCCGAGTAAAAGTTGTAAGGCTACTTCTTAACGAGTCCAACGTTAATACTAAAGATGGAGGCGGACAAGGCCTTTTGCACTGCGCTTTAAATTATAATTCTTACATAGTTAAACATAACAAGCATCACAAATTGAAGCGAGGGATATTTCTGTTTCAGGTGCTTTTCAATAAAGGAATAGATTGTAAGGCAAAAGACGTGAACGGAGAAACAATTCTGCATGAACTCGCTATTACTGCAAAATTCCTTTGTTCGTCCTTTTTTTCTGTATTTCAGTATACTTTATTTAGAACGCATTTTAAAAAGATTGTAGAGCTCCTTTTAAAATATGGAGCTGATATAAACGCGAAAAATGACAAAGGTGAGACTGCTATGGATTTTGTGTGTTATTACGGGCATCGTGATGTAGCTTTTGTATTTCAATGCAACAAAATAAAGGCCAATAATAAGGAAAGAGACGAAGTAATTGATTTACAATTTTTAAATAAACTCAGTTGACTTTAACAGTCGTGCCATTTAAAAATGTGATAAACTTTGATAAATTTTTCTTTTTTCTTTAGTGTTATAATTCACAATCAAAATGCTGTTTATTTTTAGTTTATGACTAAAATGAAATGCATTTTATTAATAGTATTTGTGATTATTAATGCATTTGTATAAAATCAGGCAGATCGATGTTATTTATATTTATTTATTTAGTACTTATTGTACTTTTGCGAGAATGAAATAAAAATAAGCTTTGAAGTTGTTTTTAAATATTTAATTTATTTTACCACATATTACAAACTATATTGGTATCGTCATATGTATGCGCCTAGCACAAAATTCTGAAAAAACATACCACTAAATACACATAGGCAGACAGGGATTAGTTTAAATTAAGTAGTTTCCGATTTACCGACAAAAGAACTTTCGTAATGAGTAAAATACATTTCAGTTACTAATATGGGCAGTGGTACGAGTTAAGTATGCTTCAAATATACCCGGCATCTACAGACCAGCACAAATATGCACAGGATCGACAAAATATTAGAATGAAATTATACAGCGTGTCCAAAAATTACACCGACATACTTTGGGTGGTTATAAAGGACACCAAAACAAGCAACTTTTGTTGATAAGCCCATGTGCTCAAATGTACCTGTGAATTTCCCTTCTGCTGTTTTGTTATAACTAAGTAGTCATCAGCATAGCCCAAGCGAGAAAACCCCTCTCTGTTGAGTTTTATGAGAAGTTCATCCATTATAAAGCCCCACAGTAGTGGGTATAACACTCCCCTCTGAGGACAACCTACCGCCACCCGGACCACCACTATTTCTTCAAACAGTTCCAGTTCCAGTTCCAGCTACAACAAATCACCTCCAGCCTTCGCTGCCTTAAAGCTGTAGAGATGGAGTTAAAGGAGGTATTGTTAAAAGTTCCTTCTATATCAATAAAGGCTCCTCGAAGGATTTTTTGTTCTTCTGCATTTTCTTCATTCTTTGTACTAGACGGTGGACCGCTGTTTCAGTAGATGAGGCAAACTGATCTGGGTATAGAGGTCTTATCACCAGTATACCGTCCCTTATGTGCCTACCAAGAAGTTTTTGCATAGTCAACTTGCTCGGATTAGAATTTTTTTAGAATATAACCTCTGCACTTCTTCAAGAATTTGTGCCACACTTAAAATCCAGTCAATAATAACAATTCAGAGAAAAAAAATCTTCAGCAAATTTTCTATCGACTTATTGTAATAATTAAGTTACCGATTATTTAAACATTTTAACTTAGAGGTTTGGGTTTTTTCTCCCTTCACCTATTTCTTCTACGTTTTTGTTCTTCGTTTTTTTTTGCTTGTTCTTGTTTTTATTCCCTGTTTTCTTCGTCCTTTTTCTATTTTCTTCTTTTTCTCTTGTTACCTTTAATTTATTTACCAAAAAATTATCCAGCAAATGAAAAGTAAATTTCTTTGCAGTTTTTTGAAAAGCATTTATTGCAAATGTAATTAATGCGAAATCTTCCGAGAAATGTTGCAGCGATTCCAAAGATTTGGTATAGGTGTAATATATTTGCAGGGTAAATGAGTAATAAATTCAGAAATAGTAATTCGGGAAGTAACTGAACAATTTATAATTTGAATGCAGGAACGAGTTGCATATTCTTGAGCAGCTAAGCTCTTTAGGTTCATCATCCTCAGGGATTAAACCGTTTGGTTTGTTCCGGTCTCACAGATTACAGCTGGTCTTTCCAGCGTATTTTAGGTCTTCCAACGTTCCTTCTTCCACATGTAGGCTGGTAATGGAGTAGTTTTTTCGGTATGCGGGAGTCGTCCATTCTGTTGAGGTGTTCGTGCCAATTGCTTCTGTATTTGTTTATTTCTTTATTTAGAGTAAAGATGCCCAGCTCTTTTCTAATTTCATCATTGTACTTACGGTCCAGTCTTGTATAGCCAGCAGTGTGTCTTAAGAATCTCATTTCAGTTGTTTCTATTCTTCTTGCTTGGCTTTTGGTAATCGTCCAGTTTTCACATCCGTATAATAGTACGGGGACGGCCATAACCTTATAGAATTTAAGGCGGGTTTCTTTCCTTGTATTTTTTAGACATCTTTTTATTGTTCCACACATATAATTGAATTTAGCTATTTTTTTGTTAACATCTCTTTGTTCTTCATATGTGATATGGTATCCTAGGTAACTGAAGCAATTGATCTGTTCAATTGGTGTGTCGTCAATAATGATTTTCGCTCTAATGGGGTCTCCTTAGTCTTTGAAATGGAAATTTCTAAGTTATATTCTTTTGAGGTTTTATGTAGTTTATGTATTGCTCTTTTTAAATTATCCTCTGAGTCTGCCAACAAAATCTGGCCGTCTGCAAATAATATTGTGTCTACAGTAGAGCCATTTATTATAAAATGTTTGTTCAGTTCCGTCTGCTAACATATATTAAAAAGTGACGGTGACAACGGGCACCCTTGTCGGACTCCACCGTTAATTGGTTCTGTGTTTTAGTTTTTACTTGTTTTATCCGTTTCAATTGTAATTTTGTTGTCTATACATATATAAGCTTTGTATTGCCTTCACTAAGTGTTGATAATTTTTGATTGATGAGTATATAATCTATAATTGATCGGCTGCCTCTGGCGCTCCAAGTAAATTTATGAATTTCTTTGTAAGGAAAGAATGTATTCATGATTCTAAGATTATTATACGTGGAAAAGTCTATGACGAGTTTTCCATTATTATTTATGATGGGTTCTCCATGTCTGTCCATAATGTTCTCAATGGGTATATTCCCAATGCTGGCATTAAAATCGCCTGCTATGATGACATGATCATTTACATTGATACCGCTGGCGATCATTTGTAGATTCTTATAGAATTCTTGGGTGTCACTTTGGCGTCCCTCTTCTGGGCTGTATATGCCTATTAGACTTGTATAGCCCATGTGTGTTCTATATCTAAGTTTTATGATTCGTTCGTTAATAAATTGGTAACTATGTATTCTATCTTTCCATTCTCGTTTTATTATTACTGCTATTCCGGCAGCAACTCTTTTCTCCAGCGTGACGCCGCTGTAAAGTAGGATGTAGTCTTTTAATTCGGAAGATCCTTGCTGCTTTTTCTTAGTTTCTGGAATAACTGCTATGTCCAGATTCCTTCCCTTTAATTCGTTGTCGAGTTCTGCTTCCTTGTGTATCATGCCCCTTGCATTCCAAACGGCAACTTTAACAATTAAACAGCCTTAAACTGCTTTTACTAGGGAAATGTGTTCTCTGCAGTGATTTCCCGTTGCCTTCTGTAGAGTTTGTGAACGTGTATTAAGTGTATAATATACATATAAAGGAGTATGACTGCATGAATGTAAATGCATTCTCCTTAAGGTTCTTTTACATCATTAAGAAGAGATATGCATATTCCATTCCATCTATATTTGTTTTACTATTTAACTTAAATGTGCAAATAGATGTGGAAGAGTTTACTGCATGTCAATGCTTTTTTTACGTACTTACGCCATACTTGAAAAGCACTTTGTTAAGGCGCTTCCACATCAAGCGCGCCGAACCACGCCAAACCGCTCAAAACGTTTGCAAACGTTGCAGATCGCTCAATGTGGACGATGAAGCGCGCACAAATAATCAAAGTGCGCACCTACAAATGTTTTCCGCGCGGTGTCGGTACATCAAAGTAATCAGCCTGTTCGTGCACGTTTGATTTTTACGACTTGCAGAATCATATTATTATTTTATATTGCTTCAAACAACTGGAACCTCTGCAAACACTAACAAACATCCGTGATTTGCGCACGAACAAATTTTGTTACAAAACGTTTGCAAACGTTTTGAGCAGTTTGGCGTGGTTCTGCACGCTTGATGTGGAAGCGCCTTTAGAGTTATTAGTTGGTTAGATAATAACCTCAGCATTGAGTAAGCGTTCCTTGCTTGCCCTGTTTCTTGTTTTCCTTTCCTTTTCTTCTCTTTTTTAATTTCCTCTCCTTCTCCCATATCCTCGATTCTTTTAATCTTTCCCATGTTTTCTTAGTAAATCTCGGGCATCGCAAATTACAAATAAAGCATTCTAAAATATCCTAAAAAATAGTAAAGAAGGGCAACTTTTACTTTGGAAGGATATTAAGCAATTATTACCAGCGGTTTGTTATTGTTATTTAACAAATTCAGTTTTCTTAATAGTTTAATGTCAATATAAGAAGTACAAAGCAATCACTTTATCTTTATGTTTTTGAAAAATTTATAAGGTGCATTAACATATTGATAAAACAAGTTATTCTGCGTCATTTTCGTTAAACAGATATCCTTCGAAATAAGAAAAACGATAGAAACTAAAACGAAAATACTAGAAAAACTCTATCTGCATATAAATTGTCAATCGTAAAATTTTAATGCCAATAAATCTTGCGATGGATTGAACTGGTCGATTATTTGTTTATAGTATATTTAATAAAATGTCTAAGTATAAGGGCGGATTTACATCCTTTACATTTAGGTCAACTGAAAGACTATTTTTAAAGAAAATCAAAAACCCAAAAAAATTATTTTATTTCGAAATAGTAAAACTCAGCCGATCTTCGAAAACGGTTTTTAATTAATTGGGAAATTTAAATTAAACTGGTTTGCTTTTTGACGCCTACCTTGAACCATTATTTTTATTTATTAATTATTTTTGAATAATTCTTATTAAGTGGATTTTATATAAGGAATTTTCAAGACGAATTTGTTCAGTTACATAAATGTGCTTTATTTAATCACCTTCAAGATGCTGTTTCTGTGTTTGCAAATTGGCGTTTTTATTTGCAGTTGTCTCGCAGGTGATGTGCGTAAGTTATCTTTAAGATTTTATACCTAATTAAAGTAAATCTGAAAGTTTCAAAAGATTATTTTATTTATAAATAAATCTAAAAGTTATCTTCGAACGACGATGATAAATTAATACTTAAAATAATTTTTAGCATACAAGATTTCAAAATGCTCTATAGATGACCCAGAATTGGGAAATTGCATTATAAAAGTGTCCAACGAATTAAAACCCCATTTTCGGGAAGGAATTAAAGAAATCGGCATACCGTCCTATAACCCACTTATCTTGCCAAGCTTCACATTGACACAAGAATCAAACATGTTAAATTTTACTGGAGAGACAGAAAAATTTGCTTTAAGAGGACTTGACGAATATGTTATAAAAGATGTTCAGTGAGTATTTTTTAGACGTATTAAATGTAGTTAGGGTTGACGCTGGTAGCATCTAACATGTACTTTCAGATACGATCCTGAAAAAATGGTGTTTAAAGGCAAGTTTGAATTAAATTCGGTATCGATTGAAACCCTCTACAGCATTGCAGGAAGAATACTGTCTTTTCCGATAGAAGGAAATGGGACCTGTCATGTAAATTTCGGTAAGAATAGAGTTTACGTGCACTTGCTATAAAGAAGAACCCATCGTTTAAATTGTACAAATTAACTAAGTCACGTAACTGGATTAAATCCTTGAGGAATTTAAGTTTTTATACGATGAAGATTCTAAATCGATTTTTTCATTTCTAGAACATATGCTTTTAGTTGAATAATTATTGTAATTTCAGGCTCAATTAACGGAACGTTCGAAATTACTGGTGGTATGCTAAAACGCAGAAACTTAGACTTTTATAATCCTGAACGTATCAAAATTAGACTTACACTCGATGACATGAATGCGAAGCTTGTTGGTTTGTTCGATGGAAACAAAGGAATAGGTAAAAAACGATCCAATTTTAGATTGATAGAAATATTACTGAAATTTTTTCAGGTGAAATGACTAACGAAATGATAAATCGTAATTCTAAGATGATTCTTAATGCTGGAACACCTGCACTTGAAACGATCGCTGAAGAATTTATAATGAGGTATTTTAAATGGTTGATGAAGAAGTTTCCATACTACGAATTGTTTCCACATTCTCGTTAATAATTTAAAGATTGTTTTGTAACCTTATGAATATTATAATAAAATTTTTATTGTTTGAAATAAGTCTGTTAAGAAACAAATAGTGATTTCTGTAAGGAGTACGTAATGTACGACTTTATTGGATGAGTAGGTATACTTTATTATTTTGTAATATTAATAAAAGGGTGTGTTCAATTACATATATAATTTTGTGTTATTATCCGGCTATTTTAGAAGTGTTTGTGCTTTTCGAAAATCAGGTGCTTCGCTAACAAGTTCTTCAATGCTTGGTCTATTCTGGTAGTCCATCTTTGGTAAGGTAATTATAACTAATTTATCTCTTTAATATTAGTTTTTTTGTTAAAAGAACGTTTTCCGGGTTGGGACTGTGTTATTGTTGAGATAGAAGAACTCAAAGTTTCGTCCGCTTCTTTAAGGGGTTTCATCAGGAGGAAAAGAGGGCACTAAAAGAACACGGCAACTCAACGTGTCAACCACGCCAGAGGTGAAACTCTTTTAGCAAGATGAAGAAGGGAACAGTAACTCAACTTATAAACCAAGCCAGAAGCGAAACGCTTCTGAAGAAAAACAGAAATGCTAGCAACCTTATATCGGCTATAATCGGTCAAGAGTATCGTGTTGTAAGAACGTTCCCATAGTCGTCTTAATTCCCGTTGAAGCTACAAATAATTAATCTCGTCAACGAGGGTTAATTTGATAGGTTAAGTTGGCAAAAGATAAAGCACGGCGTAAGTGGGCTGTTGCAGTAGAAGTTGCGTTGTTCTCACCTTAGAAAGTAACATTTGAGTTGCATTCAGGCAAACACACGTAATTTGAGTGTCTTGCACAATTCGTTAAGAACAACTATTAACTAAAATTTCTCACAATACTTGCACAGATGCACACGTCCTTATCTGACGAATACGCATTAAATAGAAAAACAAACGCTTTGCAGTTTTTTTTTTTAAATAAAACTTTGTTTATTTGTTAATTGCCTCATAATAAATATTGCCTCCACAGTTGACCTGTTTTTCTAAACCCATGTTTTTCTTCCCTCATTTCAATGTATGCGCTGATGTGAGAGCGAAGGATGCTAGTAAACTATTTCATAACTGTACTAAGAAGAATTATCCCTCTGTAGTTTGCCGGCAGTTTCTTGCTACTTTTCTTCGATTCTAGGGGTATCGTTCCGGTTCCGGTATTCTTTGGAAAAATTTTGTTAATTTTCTCGCAGTTCCTGTCGTCCGTATGTTAAAAGTTTATTTGTAAGGCCATAGATCTGACAATTTCCTGTTTTTCAGCATTTTTATATTATTTTATTTTGCTTGATAACTATTCCGATTGTTTCCGTTGTTACTTTTTATTTCCTATTGTTATGTATAAATTATTGAAGCGTTTTACCTATTCTTCTTCTGTAACACCTGAGTTTCAGCGAACTCGCTTATTTCCATTTTCCTGCGTCTCAACAATTCTCATACTTTCTTCTGGGATCCGCACAAATCGTGTTCCACTTCGTTATTGAAGGCCTCCCTGTATTTAGTTTTGAATCTCTTTATTTCCGAGTTTATTTTATTTCTAATTTGTATGTAGTTAATACGTTCGTCATCGATTTTGTTACTCATGCATTTTAGGAAGGCTTTGCGTTTTTATTTGGCCAACTCTTTTATTTTGTTCGTGAACAATGGCTTTTTTCTCCGGCCAACTGCTTCATTTGCTGCTTCAGCTATACTTTTTGTAGGAACTACATCAAAATAAAGGACGGATTATTATTTCCCATACCAAAAGAGTTAGTTTCACCAATTTACTTAAAAATATTTCAAAAAGTTTTGTAATTAAATAGGAAAATTAAAATCAAAATTTTAAGTATCGCTTTTGATATTAACATGTGGACTAAGATAAAAGGCAAATAATATTATAAGCTATACGAATCTACTGTTGGTCTGTGTCCATTAGTTATGTACCACCCTGTTTAATGTCTTATCTTTTCTTAAATTAATTGTTTCATAGTTAGATTTGTATTTCAATTGACTGTTGAATTTTCTAACATTTTTTCCTTTCTATTACTTTATTCCCCATACATTTTCATTTCTGACTATGGCTCATTCAAGGTTATTACAGTTTGTGGGATAATAAAAAATAAAAAGTACTTAGCATTGCTGCTCTAGAATTTTAATATTTTTTGGTTCCAACACGTTGCATGTAAAAAAATCTTTTAATTCTTTTTCACGTCCCTTTTCTTTTGCTTCTTCTTTTTCCCTGCAGCTTAGTCAATTTTTGGTCTTTCATACTTACTGATTCGTCTCTTTAGCAGAGTTCTACATCCCCGTCCTACCACTAACTTTGTACTCAACCAGGGTAAGGCAAGTCCAAAGCTCTTATTTCCACCCTCCTGCTTCCTGTCTTTTTCATCCTCTTTCACTAATTTTGTTTCTCTCTGCTCGGTCACTCTTTACATTACAAAACGGTTTGGCAATTGTAGATATTTTTGTTGTCAATATTGTTTATTTATTATTTTCTGAGACGTTATGAGTGATAAGTATTTCATCGAAAGTGGATCGAACCCCAGTCCTTTTAAAGGGAAATATGGTTTATTCAAGGCAATATTTGAAAAGCTTTTGTTTTTTTTTTGTCATATCACGTACTTTATTGTTTACATTGTTTTAAAGGATACAATTTTTGTTTTAATATAATTTTATAATTATTAACGAACATGTGGAAATAATTCATAGTACGGAAACTTCTTCATCAACCATTTAAAGTATCTAGTTACAAATTCTTCAGCGACTGTTTCCATTGAAGGTATTACGGCATCAAGAATGACCTTGGAATTGCGATTTATCAATTCGTTAGTCATTTTGCCTGAGAGAATTCAGAAATATTAACGTAAAATTTAAAAGCGGCCCTAAATTGTTATTTACCCAATTGTTCGTCTCCATCAAACAAACCACCAAAAATCAACTGCATGCTACCGATGATAAGTCCAATTTTGATTTTGTTAGGATTATAGTGGTCTAAGTTTCTGCTTTTTAACATACCGCCAGTTATTTCGAACGTTCCGTTAACTGGACCTAAAATTACATTAATTATTAGATAAAAATGTATGTTTCGGAGGCCACATTGATTAAATTGGGTTTTGTTGAAATAAAAAATTATATTCCTAAATGATTATCTCTCTTTTTTAACTGTAAATTTATAAAATCTACTCGTATATATTGGACTGCTTCGTATTTTAAGCGCATATAAGATAATCTAAGTTCACAATTACTCATACATGGTACGTAATTTGCTTATATAAAAGGGCTTCCAGGTAAACCCTGGTTATTAAACAGTAGAAATTTGTCGATAGTATGGCTTGAAATGAAAAATTTAGCTACAAATTCATATTTAGTTGGTGATGGTTTTAAAATGTTACTAAGGTGCAGGAAGGTTTTCATAAAACTTCTAACAAGTACGTTTTGTTTTAACCATCGTTTAAGTAAATTTTATTCTTACCGAAATTTCCATTACAAGTTCCATTTCCTTCTAGTGAAATAGACAACATTCTTCCTGTAATGTTGTAGAGGGTTTCAACCGAAACGGAGTTTAATTCAAACTTGCCTTTAAACGTCATTGTTTCTGGATTATATCTATAAGTGTAAATACATTAAAGTAGCTTCAGCTGAATATTTTTATTTTAGTATAAATCAAGAGGGTTGTGAATATCCGTGTTTAACGTTCTAAGTCTTGGCTAAATACTCACTCAACTTCTTTTATGGCATAGTAATCGAGTCCTCTTACTGTGAAATTCTCTGCATTTGCACTAAAATTTAACAGCTGTGATTCCTGCGATAATGCGAAGCCTGGCAACATAAGTGGGTTATAAGATGGTATGCCAATTTCTTTAATTCCTTCCCGAAAATGGGGTTTTAATTCGTTGGAGACTTTTATAATGCAATTTCCCAATTCTGAGTCATCTATGGAGCATTTTGAAATCTTGTATGCTAAAAATTTATTATCATCGTTTGAAGATAGCGTTTAGGGTTGTTTACAGATAAAATAAACTTCTGAATAAGCGATAACTTACGCACATCACCACCGATACAGCTGCAAATGAAGAAACCAATTTGCAACCCTAGAAACAGCATGTTGAAAGTGATTACAGCAAAAGCTCATTTATGTGAATGAAGAAATTTGTCTTGAAAATTTCTTATATAAAATCCACTTAATAGAAATTATTCAAAAATACTAAATAATAGTTCAAGGTCGACATAAAAAGCAAACCAGTTTAATTCAAAACTTTCAACCGATCAAAATATTGATTTAAAGCTCGGCTAAGCTTTACTGTTTTGGCTTAAAATAGATATATATTTTTAATTTTGTTTCACAGGACGCTTTAAAATATAGAAATTCATAAAGATCCTTTCCTTATGAGCTTATGACTTATAATTTAGCTTCAGTCGTATAAGAAGCAAGTCTGTATTTAATTCTGTTAACAAAATTTTACGATAGCCAATTTGCATATGAACCTAGTTTTTCTAATGGTGATGTTTTGTCTCAGTTTGAAACATATCTGGTTAGCACCAATGACGTAGAACATTGTTTTTTTTACTAAATATTTTACTTCGTTTGCTGAATTTTTCAAAAACAAGCATTAAACTTTTGTTTTGTTCTTCTTCTTATGGAAACTTTTCCAATTTGCATACAAAATTAGTTTGAAATAGTTTTATTACCTTATATTGACGTTAACACCTTTTTTTAAGGAAACTGAATTTATTTAACAACAATGTGGTGGAAGCGCCGGAGCGCAACTATTTAATATTATAAAAAGGAATAACAATCTGTAATATTTTGGAGTTTTGATTAGTACGATGTACTGCGCGCCAACTGCAAAAAGAAAATGATAAATACCGTGTTCTGCTGTGCGACATATAGCTGAAAAAATTTAAATAATTTCGGATTTTGAATAAAAAAAACATTTGACCGAAAAATATAGGTGAAGCAGCGTTTCACTTGCGTCTTCAGACGGGCTGCCGCTGCCTTTTCGACGAACTGCGTCCCTCAATCGTCGTAGAACTTGATTAGTAATACTCCATGTGGGGCGTATTCATGATGCACAATAACCTTGTGGTCGAAAAAGATACTCAGCATTGTCTTGACGTTGCTGCGGCTTTGCCGTGCTTTTTGGGTCTAGGAGAATTTGGAATCTTCCACTGTGAAGATTGGGCCTTACTTTCAGGACGATACCCATAAACCCATGCTTCATCGCCAGTTATAATGTGTTTTAGAAAGTTTTCGTCACTTCTGATGCATTCAAGCAACTCACTAATACAAGGACACGTTTTTGTTCAACTAGCAGTCATAGAAATTTAAAATTGGTTATCATAGAAACTTTGTAAATATAGTTGTTATAGTAAAACATTTTGTGCAAAAAATCTTAGATATGAAAAAAAAAACACAAATTGATACATGAGAGATTATAATTTGCATTCGAAAGGGCAAGAACCAAACAGGTTTGCTCCTCCCAAATTATAAAATCTCAACCACGTATTTAACTTGAAACAGTGTTAACGATAATTAGAATCAATTAATGATTCGATAAACAAGTAAAACAATAATTTAATCTGGAAGTGTTTTGGATTTCAAAGAAAACTGAATTCGAAGCAGAGGCAATTTGAAACTGAATTCAAAGTAGAGGCAAATTGGATTTGGAGCTGTAGCAGTACTTACTGGAAAAGAAGAGGACTTGAAACAAATTTTGAAACCCTTGTAGATAGTGAGTGTATAACCGTAATTTTAAGATAGAGTTAAGCAGGGTTGATAGGGCTGAAAAATTAAATAAAAATTTTAAAAATTCGAGTGAAAACTTATTTTGTGTTAAATTAATTCTAAATACCTACAACAACAACAACGAACCTTCGTAACGACCCGTTAGAGGTAAGATCTCAGGAATTCTAATAAATTAAAGGGCAAAGTATTTTTAAAATTGTCAATCCAACGTGAAGCTTTATAACGAAATTTGCTAACAAAGCGAGGATCTACACTATCTATCTTAATCTTCCCCTCTGTTCATTTCTATACTTGACTATAAACTAACCATAGAACGTAACTAGTAATAATACCATCTTAACTAACACTAAGTTAACCATTCTCATGCTAAAAGAATACCTCGTTAAAGGCTAACAGTAAGAACTCTACAACAGTATACAAAAAATAAATTACATATTTTGAGATACACCCACTGAAATCTGGAAATAATTCAGAACGGATATATAAGGATGGGGGGTCTATTCAATATATTAATTTATATTAAAACCACTTAAAGCAAAGCAAGCATCTCACTTTTCGCTTTTTGCTTTTTTGCGCGCTTACATCAGTGTAGTAAAGCTGTATGTTACATTTATTAGTTGTTGAATTAACTTTTAAAGTCAAAACATTTCCTAAACATATTCTCTCTTTTTCTTGTTTTCTTCTTCCCTTCCCTTCTCTTTCTCACGATGTCTTCCTCGCATTCTCTTTCTCACCATGAATTTCAAGTTAAATATTTCAAACAGTAGAAAAAATCAAAACTCCAAAATATTACAGATTATTATCTCTTTTTATAATATTAAATAGTTGCGCCCCGGCGCTTCCAGCAAATTGTTGTTAAATAAATTCAGATTCCTTGAAAAAAGGAGTTAACGTCAATACAAGGTAATACAACTGTTTGAAACTAGTTTTGTTTGAAAATTGGAAAAGTTTCCATAAGAAAAAGAACAAAACAAAAGTTTAATGCTTGTTTTTGAAAAATTCAGCAAACGAAGTAAAATATTTAGTAAAAAAAACGTTATTCTACGTCATTGGTCCTAACCAGATATGTTTCAAACTAAGACAAAACATAACCATTAGAAAAACTCTGTTCATATGCAAATTGGCTATCGTAAACTTTTGTTCACAGAATTAAATACAGACTTGCTTCTTATACGAATGAAGCTAAATTATAAGTTATAAGGAAAGGATCTTTATGAATCTCTGAATTTTAAAGCTTCTTGCGAAACAAAATTAAAAATATATATCTATTTTAAGCCAAAACAGTAAAGCTTAGCTGAGCTTTAAATCAATATCTTGATCGGTTGAAAGTTATAAATTAAACTGGTTTGCTTTTTATGTCAACCTTGGGCTATTATTTAGTATTTTTGAATAATTTCTATTAAGTGGATTTTATATAAGAAATTTTCAAGACAAATTTCTTCATTCACGTAAATGAGCTTTTACTGTAATCACTTTCAACATGTTGTTTCTGGGTTTGCAAATTGTATTCTTTATTTGCAGTTGTATCGGTGGTGATGTGCGTAAGTTATCGCTTAAAATGTTACTGTTAAAATCAAACTGAAAGCTTCAGAAGTTTATTTTATCTATAAATAACCCTAAACGCTAACTTCAAGCGATGATAATAAATTAAAACTTAACAATTTTTAGCATATAAGATTTCAAAATGCTCCATAGATGACTCAGAATTGGGAAATTGCATTATAAAAGTCTCCAACGAATTAAAACCCCATTTTCGGGAAGGAATTAAAGAAATTGGCATACCATCTTATAACCCACTTATATTACCAGGCTTCGCATTATCACAGGAATCACAGCTGTTAAATTTTAGTGCAAATATAGAGAATTTCACAGCAAGAGGACTCGATTACTATGCCATCAAAGAAGTTGAGTGAGTATTTAACCAAGACTTAGAACGTTAAACACAGATATTCACAACCCTCTTGATTTATACTAAAATAGAAAAATTCAGCTGAAGCTACTTTAATGTATTTACACTTTTAGATACAATCCAGAAACAATGACATTTAAAGGCAAGTTTGAATTAAACTCCGTTTCGGTTGAAACCCTCTACAACATTACAGGAAGGATGTTGTCTATTTCACTAGAAGGAAATGGAACGTTTAATGGAAATTTTGGTAAGAATAAAAATCACTTAAACGATGTTTTAGAATTTTTATGAAAACCTTTCTGCACCTTAGTAACATTTTAAAACCATCACCAACTAAATATGAATTTGTAGCTAAATTTTTCGCTTCAAGCCATACTATCAACAAATTTCTACTATTTAATAACCAGCGTTTACCTGGAAACCCTTTTATATAAGCGAATTACGTACCATGTATGAGTAATTGTGAACTTAGATTATCTTATATGCGCTTAAAATACGAAGCAGTCCAATATACAGAGTCGCCTTTATATATGGAACCGGTGGATTATTTCCCAAAGTAAGTTGGCTAGAAAAGAAAGGTTAAGACAAAAGTTTTAGGGTAGTTTCCAATCTATTTCCCAAAGGAAAAATTAAGTATACAGGGTCAGTCAAAAAGACACGGCAAAGCAAAGTTGCTTTTTTTACAATGGAACACCCTGTGTTTTATGCAATAATTGAATTCTCCTGGAAATTCTGAACAAAAGTTGTATTACACGCTACATGCTTAAACTTAACCGTTTTCAGTCAAGAAAGAGAGATAATCATTCAGGAATATAATTTTTCATTTCAACAAAAATTCAATTTAATCAATGTGGGCTCCGAAACATTCATTTTTTATCTAATAATTAATGTAATTTCAGGTCCAGTTAATGGAACGTTCGAAATAACTGGCGGTATGTTAAAAAGCAGAAACTTAGACCACTATAATCCTAAAAAAATCAAAATTGGACTTATCATCGGTAGCATGCAGTTGAACTTTGGTGGTTTGTTTGATGGAGACGAACAATTGGGTAAAAAACAATTTAGGACCTCTAATTTTACGTTAATATTTCTGAATGCCCTCAGGTAAAATGACTAACGAATTGATAAATCGCAATTCCAAGGTCATTCTTGAAGCTGCAATACCTTCATTCGAAGCAGTCACCGAAGAATTTGTAACTAGATACTTTAAATGGTTGATGAAGAAGTTTCCGTACTATGAATTATTTCCACATTCGCGTTAATAATTATAAAATTATATTAAAACAAAAATTGTATCCTTTAAAACAATTTAAACAATAAAGTACGTGATATGACAAAAAAAACTTTTCAAATAAAATATCAGCAGCAGGGGCTTGAATAAACCATATTTACTTTAAAAGGACTGGGGTTCGATCCACTTTCGATGAAATACAACAAAAATATCTACAATTGCCAAACCGTTTTGTAATCTAAAGAGTGAGCAGAGAGAAACAAAATTAGTGAAAGAGGATGAAAAAGACAGGAAGCACGAGGGTGGAAATAAGAGTTTTTGACCTGCCTTACCCTGGTTGAGTACAAAGTTAGTGGTAGGACGGGGATGTAGAACTCTACTAAAGAGACGAATCAGTAAGTATTAAAGAGCAAAAAATTGACTAAGCTGCAGGGGAAAGGAAGTTGTTTGTTTGTTTGTAGGTACGCTCAATGTTCTCAGTGATTTATTAAGACTTGCGTCCGTTTGATCACGTATAATTTCTTGTGTAATAACAAGCGTTCTTCCTGAAGATTTTACCTTCAATGTAAACTGCTGGACCCAAGAAATCCTAGAGTATGCTCATTTTCCATTAACTCCACGTTTGCCGACGCAGAAACACGCTCCTAATATAAAAATTGGCTATGTTTGTAAACCTCCCTGAAATTTATCTCAAGAATAGGTCAACTGTTTTGAGAAAAGCAGATGTTTTCTAAAATTTGTGCGAAATTTGCAAAACATCAAAAAACATAGGAAATAAAAAAGTTTGTCTAAGCGCTGCCATGGTTACCTACCTATAGCATGTTGAAACGAAATTTTAAATACAAACAAAACCAAATTTTGCAATTTGTGATCACTGTGTATAAAGTATTTTATCATTTAGTAACTATTTAATGTTAAACTGTTACTGGTTATATAACATACATATAATCATACATTTGACTTCCCACATTATACATACATATTATTCCTTCAATGTATTTTGAAGGAATTAAGTAAAAAAATTAATTTCTAAAAACTATCCCTTTAGCTCCACTAAGACAATAGTTTTATAGTTATTATTTAATAACATTTACATAGCAAAGACACATTAAGATTCCGTAAATAGTTCATAATATGGATATTTACTCGTTAACCATTTCAAATATCTCATAACAAATCTTTCAACAACCACTTCGAGGGCAGGGGCTACTGCATCGACTATCATTTTGGAATTCATATTTATTAGTCTATTTGTCATGTCCCCTGAAAAGGCATATTGTTTATCAGTTGTTATGTAAGTATATTCATAGACAAACCGAGTTGTTCATTTCCATCAAAGAGGCCTTTAAAACTAAGTTCCATGCCACCAAAGTTTAGCCGGATTTTGACATTCTTGGGATTGTAATAATCCAGATTTTTGTGTTTTGACATGTCACCTGTGATTTCAAACGCTACTTTCACTTGATCTGTAATAAATAATAGGTTTTATTATTAGTATCCCTCAAAGAATCAATGAGGGAGTCTGTTTTGTTATAAAAATAATTTTCTACGAAGAGAAAATTTTTAACCTTACCAAGATTAAATTGGAAAGTTCCATTTCCTCCTAGTGCAATGAATAATAACCTTCCTGAATTATTATAGTGCCCATTTGTGGCCACGGAATCAAACTGAATTTTTCCGTTGAATGTCATAGTTTTTGGATCATAACTAAATAGAGAAAATAAATTTATTTTGAAAACAAACAAATAAATAAAGCAAGTTTTTACTGTTTAATGTATTCAAACGTTAGAAGTCCTATGAAAAACTCAATAATGGTAATAAAATAAAATAAATGCGTATTTTGACAACATTTCGGTCTAGGTGCCGAAATACGTAATTATTCTATTAACATTATCATGTTTTCTAAAGGAGTTTCTTAGGTTCGATTGGGCTCAGTTCTTTGGATTTTCTAATGTATCATTTATAGTCTAAGTAAGTCTTAAATGGCGGCTGAACGGGTCCTTGTTTCCTCGCCCTATGCAGCCCCAGATCCAGTTACAACAAGATATAACGCATGGCAAATTTCACGAGTTAGAGCGGGACACGGATATGCGTTATATCTTGTAACCAAATCCGAAACTGCATAGGGCGAGGAAACAAAATCCCGTCCAACCGCCATTTAACACTTATTAGACTATATATGTATAACTGGAGATATAAAAAAGGAACTTGTACTGTGCTTGTGTTAGAGTACTTACTGAATTTCAGTGATATCGAAATTATCTACCCCCCGTAATTCATAACTTTTCATAGTAGTTGCATAATCCATTAGGATTGATTCCTGTTTCATATCGATGCGCGGAAAAGTAAGTGGATCGTATGAAGGAATGCCAATTTCGTTAATTCCTTCTACAAAACGCGGCCTCAATAAGTTTGCCACTCTTATAATACAATTTCCAACTTTTGGATCCTTTATAGAGCATCTTGGAAAGTCACTTGCTGAAAATTTTATTCTGTTATATTTACATAAATTGATGAGGTAAGGTTTATTTTATTCCTTACGAGAAATTGAGTATATTAAAACACTGTCAGATGCAATAATTTTTTTTTACATTTTGGATTGCTTTTCCTCAGCAATAAGGATTAAAGGCAATCAAAAAATATCTTTAACACAGGAGAAAGTATTTAGGTACTTTTTAAATTATTTGTTAATGAAAAATAATCTACTTCAGAACCTTATATAAAAACTCCAATAAAGACTTTTTATCACTTATCACCCATCGCTCTCTGTATTTAATTTATGGGTTTATTTTCTATAATTTTATAACAACATTTACTTACGTAATTCATTAGTAAAACATCCACAAACAAAAATGGTTAGCTGTAAAAACAATAAAAGCACCATAATCACATTTAAGATAACAACACAAACACTTTAGAATCACTGGAAAATTTGTCCTCCTGCGACTTTTATATAAAGGTTAAATACGTAATAATTAATGATAGATACGATAAACAGGCAAAGTGGAATCCGAGCACTGTTAAAAAACTAGTTTTTCGGAAAACATAATTTGTTAATAATCGAATTCAAGTTCGGTGCAACTTTTTTCTTTGTAATAAAATTAGAATTTCTAATATTACATACCTTAGGGTGGATTACCAAAATACGATTATACAACGCATTTAAATTAATCGTCCTTCAAAATCAACAAAAAGGATTTAGATTTTAGATGTGCTTGTGCTTGTAGTAGTGGTTGTTAATATGTTAATTTGCTCATTATTCGACATTTTACTCCTTCGCATGTTTTCTAATATGTTTTGTACAAGATGTTTCTAAACGGTCTACAAAGTATTACCACGTATTGCTGAGACTAAAATAGGACGATTTAACCAAACTTATCACTATCTGAAAGTATTTTTTAATGTGCTATCGAACGCTAATATCTTAATTTTTTGAAAATTATTTTAAATAATAAAAGGTTGCTTTTAGAGATCGAGATTAAATTTGGGATGTGAATCTGCACGGTACTGGAAGAAGATGTATTTTGCCATAATTGTTTCTTTAACCACAACATGAGATAAATTAGCAAACGTTTTCTTAGTATTGTATTACAATTTGAATGTTGAAATTTATAACAATTATTAATATTTATTCGTTATTCCCAAAAACCTTGCAACAGATGCAACAGACTTGTGTTTTTGGTTTATGGAAAACGTTTCAGGCTGAATTTTAATTTTCTCTCCAACAGATTTAGAAGAGCCATTTTTTCTTATTATATCAGTCAGTTCGTTTTGCTATTTCTACTTTTTATTTAATCGAAGTTTCCATGTAATCTTCAGCGATAGAAGAACACCTCATGACGTTTAATTGTTGTTATATTACTTCTAAAATCTACAAGTAATGTTACTGAAGATTTTCTAAACGAATGCTCTAGGAAAGGTAAATTCGATAATGAATATTAATTTCTGGTTATGCAAGTGCAAATGGAAGGGAAAGGAAGTATGGGAAGACGCTGCACCTCATGGCTACGAAACCTACCCGAATGGTTTAACACTTCCACAAATGAACTCTTCAGAGCGACGATGTCTAAGGTTAGAATAGCCTTTATGATCTTCAATCTCGGGTAACGGATATGGAACACGAAGAAAAAGAAGAATGTATTTCAGAAATTTAATTATGAAAATATGCATTTGATTCTTAATACATTTTGTGGTTTTGCAGGATTATCAAGCCCCTAATGGATCATCACACAGACTCTGCTTTAGGCTTAATTACCAAATAATGTGCTTTTTTATTTAATCAGTCAGTTATTTTTGCTGAGAATGCTCCAGGAACCTAACATGAGAATGTTCAAGATGAAAGACCCAACAATATTTTATTATAATAATTTAGAAATTTCCTGGAATCTTATTACTTTTTAATTTATGCCTGTATGCTGAATTTATGGTTTGTTTGAAGTTTAATCATTTCCCTTTTTGCGTGCCGTTTTATTAAAATGCAGCAAAAACTTTGCAATGCTTTTAGGAAAACAACAAAAATAACTACTAAATAGTAGCATCAATTTAGTAAAAATGATAATAGCACCAAGATAAATAGTTAAAATTCTATACAAACACCTTATTAGAGTTGCTATTTTCATAATTCTGCTGTATAAAAACAAAATGCTTTAGAAAAGGAGTCAAAGAACATTGTCAAAAGAAAAACCAGTTTTCTGCAATACATAATGCATTGATTGAATTATTCAATAGTAACTTACTTTTTCTTACTTTTGCAACAAAATTATAAATAGGTAAATAGTATTAAATTTGTCCTTGGGTCATGAGTTAATCCGTCAGAGTTGGCCATTCTTACGTGTTTTATTGCAAAGGTGTCTCGGATGATTGTAAAATAGTTTTGATTAGATAAAAGCGACATAAAGATTTTAATGTTTAATTTAATATTTTCAATTTTAATTCAATGAATTCTGCATTTTGAACTGGTTATCAATTCAAATAGCCGCCTTTTTTTACTTAATCTTTAAACTTCCCAAACTCTGAAGCACCGATTGATTGTACCGCTGTTAAAATTATAAGTATTCTTGTTGCTGGAAATTTAAATAAGGCATGTATAAATAGTATTACTTACATAAAAATAAAAATTAGAAATGTAAACTTTTATTTTAAGAACGTTTAAATAGTTTATAGTAAGGATATTCGTTCGTTAACCATCTTAAATATCTCATCGTAAATTGTTCGATTACTGCTTCAAGAGCTGGAATTCCAGCTTCAAGTAACGTTTTCGAATTCTGATTCATGAGTTCGTTAGTTCTATCACCTGAAAAATAAACATTTTCATGTACGATCAAACGTTTTGGTAAAACAGTAGATAAACATACTTAGTTCCTTATTATCACCGAACAAACCATTCAAGTGGATAAAAATGTCATCAATATTTAACTTGACTGTTACAGCCTTAGGGTGGTAATAGTCCACATTTTGATTTTTCACCACATCACCATTAATTTCGAATGTCATAGTAATTCCATCTGCGAAGAATAACGTTTTAGTATTAACTCTTATGTTTTGTGTTTTTGGATAAGGTAAATCGGGTGTTTTAAATGCGATTGCTGATTGCTTTTTCTAATCTTTGAGGTTATGATTTCTGTTGGTTACAAAGCATTATCCAACACAACCAGACTTTTCCTTTAAAACTTAGTCAAGTGGATAGGTTACAAAGCATTATCCAACACAACCAGACTTTTCCTTTAAAACTTAGTCAAGTGGATAATTTTTAAGAAATTCAACTTAACAAAAAAACATTTGGAATGATTTATAGATCTTATGGAAATATCTGGATAGTATCAGGAATGGCTTTGCAAAATATAGAAAAATTTGGAATGCTAGTGAATTTTTAAAAATATGTTATCAATAAGCTGGTGAAAACTTTTCCATAAGGTTTTCATGTTGGCAATGCTTGCCATAAAAATATAATAAAAGGATCAAATTAAACAGGCTTCTAGCTAAACATCTTAGTTACATATTAAACTTACCAAAATTTAGCTGGTAAGTTCCGCTTCCACCAATTGGAGCAGAGAGCAACGTTCCTGAACTTTTGTAATGTCCATTTGTTTTTACGTGATCAAATCGTACTTTTCCTTTGAACGTGGCACTTACAGGATCGTACCTTAATAAAATAAACAATACATATTCATGATAACAAGTTATCGTTGGTTCTTAGCATCAACTGACTTAAGACAAAGCGCATGCGTAAAGTTTCAAAAATAGAATATTTTTCTGTGTATTTCAGTTGATTAAATCTATTTTGCAAGACCAATCTTTAAAGAAGTAGGTACGAGTTAGCTTAAATATTTAGTATATTATAAATACTACTTTTTTAAAATTTTTAAATTTAATCTTGCTTGTTCCGCAATTAATTAGGAAACTAATTGAAATACTTACTGAATGTCCATGAGATCGAAATTATTTACTCCTCTTAGTTCACAATTTCGTATCTTGGAAGTATAATTCATTGTATCTGATTCTTGTTTCATATCGAATCGTTTTACCCGAAGAGGATCGTATGATGGTATGCCAAGTTCCTTAATTCCTTGTATAAACTGTGGCTTTAGCGCATTTGCTTCTTTTATAATACAGTTTCCTACTTTTGGGTCGTCTAACGAACATTTTGGTATGCTATTTTCTGAAAATTGTGCCCCATTATTTTTAAATAGTTCACGTATTGGAAAAGTGGGCAAACATGACAAGTTCCTTATTTTCTTCTTTGATTTGAAATTGCTTTAACTTTAAGAACTGTTTAGTAAACTCTTGTTAAAGGAATCGTTATAGTAATTTAATTTTTTAATAGTTGTAATTCTTTTAGAAGAAAAAGATGTCACTTAAGTTCGTTTACGTGCCCTAAGACAGTAAGTAAAAGTAAACCTTCGTGGCCGGTACAACTTAGAAATAAAAATAAAGATATAGGTTTTGGTGTAAGTATTTAAACAATATATTGCACCCAGAAGAATATGTAAAAAACATCAGCTTGGCTGCAGTTTTCAACCTATACCCTCAAACATAAAAATTGTACTTACAGCCCTCGGTATGTAAAGCACCAGTATTCTAAGTAATGTAGTCAAATACAACAAAACGTTTAGTATATTCTAATGAACTATGAAAATTGTGAATTTCCTAAAAGGATGAAATGTTTTAAAGATCTGGTAAGGGTATTTTACTTACGTAAATCGCTAGCAAAGCAGGCACCGGCAAAAAGTACTACCAACAAGAGTACCATGATCACAGTTTAGCGTACTTAACAAGTACTTTGGGATAACTGGAAGCTTTCGGCTTCTTAACCCTATTATATAAAGCCGTAACTGGGTAATAACCGGGTAATAAAATTTATTAAAAAATGTTAAAGAAAACCAAGTTCAAGGACGTAATTAAAAGAACGACAAGTTTTAAGAAGATTTTAAGTAACCAGTAATTAAATTCAGCGTAGATGCAACTTTTTTACTTTTCCAATAAAATTAAAATTTCTAATAAGGTGTCATCAACCTTATCATTTATAACGATTTCATCGCTGATAACCTGTTGCCTTGCACTTTATGATTATTTTTAGATGTTTTGAACTGAGTTAGAACTAATTCAAATTTTAAATTCATGGATTTTCCTTGTTTTTTTAAGTTATCAATTTTTGCATAATGTATAATCTTTTAATATAATTTTTGGTATTGAATTTCTCTAGTTGGTGGTGGCTCTTTATTGGTAGTTGGTAGTTCTACTTCTATTTTTATAATTAATTGATAAGGTCAATTGTAATAGAATCTCCCCAGATAGATAATTAAGCAACAATTTCCAAATTTTAAGAAATTTTTTTAATTGAAAGCTACCGTTAGGTCAATTTTCTAATGGTAAAAATATGGTTTTTAAAGTTAAATTTAATTTTTCCTGGTGTGCAACTGGTACGTTTAAATTTTGTTAAAGGAATCTTATTGTTTATGAAAAAAGCTTATTTTTGCCAGACTGGATTACATAAGATGCCAATGACTTTGGTGGAAAGTGCACCTAACTGGGTTCGACTAATATAAATGACGTCAGTGGCCGAAAATCACGAGCTATGCGACTCCGATAAATCAGAAATGTTACATCATTTGTTGCTTTGCATGGATTTAATTTAATTTAATTGATTTGATTTTTCACACAGTAATCTATCTGGATACAACACCTTTTTACTAATCTATTCCTCGCGATATATTATTGCCCTTCTCTAATTCTTACCCACCACTTCCATTATATTATAAACTCATTTAAATATTAGACGCCTCAAACTGCAGATCATTGTTCTGAATTTCCACTTTAACAATAACCTTGATCATCTTTCATTTTTTGCTGTTAATAGATGTTCTATCCAACTACATTTAAATTTTATTGCCTTTTTTGTTACATGTCTAACTCTCATTTGTCCTCGTTTTCTTTTGTTAGCTAATTCATTTATCAGTGCAACATCTGACTTTTAATCACTATTTAGTAAGTGAACTTGAAGTGTATGAATTATCTTTCTTTGTGAAAATCATAGACTGGATGGTATAGGGTCAGTACTGATAATATGCAGATATGGTATAGTTTTAAGTTTTGGTTAACTTAGCAACTTGTTCAGTTTTTTTCCTTTAGATTAGTCCCCTTTTTACCAATTTTTATTAGTTAATGACGTAATTGAACATATAACTATGTATGTTTTTAACAGATATTTCATCATTTATAGTAAAGAAACGTTGGTGTCTTGGATAATATAAGTAACATCAGCTTTGGAAAAAGGTAAACCTCTTTATTAAATAGTGAAATATTGAAACATTAATATAAGGGGCTGTTCCTACAAACTAATGTGATAAAGAAACTAGCTTTATAACCCTAATAGGGGATCATTATTTGCAATGGTATGTAGTTTTCTCCTAACTTGTTTCACTTATCTCAAAACCTTGAGCTCTGTACAAATCAACCCAAAATTGGTCATGGGATGCCAATGGGTCCTAGAAAAGCTCATCTCAGTCAACTGGGTTAGACTAATCTAGCTGCTCGTGCACAGTAGCGTTCTAGGTAACGAGAACGTCGACTTCTTGACCAGGGGAGGCTTCTTGGAACCCTTTTAAAGTCCTGAACCGGACCTCGGTCTACCTAAAGCAACCGTTCAGCAAACATTTATGCCCGTACTTATAGACAAAACTCAATCTCGTAGTTGAGAACTGCTCAGTTGAGAATGCGTATCTGTCAAACGGTGTACCGGCGAAGTATGCCTCAAGCATGTCTCAAGGTAGGGTGTGACCAACCTTAAGTATGAGATCGAGTGAAGTATCGACTATAAGTACCGGCATTAGAGATTGAGTTCACTCTCAGTTCATCTAGTACTGAGCTTAGAACCTTGGGTAAGCGAAGTAACTCATCCACAGACTTTCAAAAGATAGGTCGCACCAGCTGATTAGGTTTAACAGGAAGCAGGCAAGTAGGTACTTAAAAGATTTAATTATGCGTCTCTCGTAGATCTTGTTAAATCTCCCCACTGTTTGTAATCCTTGGCCCGTCTTATCAAAAAATTAACGATATAAAATAGGAATTGTACTTAAAGCTGGCATTTACATACAGTGATTTTCTATTTGACGTATCTAAAGTTGCATAAATATTTAAATAAGCAAAATGGTTTGTGCACGGATTTGTATATGACTCAAAACTGTAGAGTAGGATAATCACTAACAAGTTGAGATGATTAAATTGTTTCTTGAAATAATACAAAATAATTTGCCTTCTAATTCTGTTAGAAAGTTGTGACCTATCGCACTCTGTTAGTTGAGTTGCCTACACGCTACATTATGAATAGTGAGTTACAACGATACATATTTCTAAAATCTTATTTCCATTATTTCCGAATTAATTTGCATTTTGGAAAGATGTTCGTGTGGCCTTTGAAAAGGAGATGTTTTTATCTATCTATTGACGTGGAGATTTTTTCGATATCTTAATTTTTGCAAATACTATTTGAATTTTTTAAAGTAAAATAGAGTTGTACGCTTTTTTATTGCTAAAACGTTATTTTTTATTAATTTAACTAAACCGAGGTGTGTCTATAGACAGATGAAAGATAAATGATTAGTAACAAAAATCGCCCGCCACCCCTACATTAAAATTGGTTCTCAAAAAATGGAGCAAAGTCTGCATATAATCGACTATTTTTCGAGGTGTAAACTCCATCGTTAAGGTCGTTCTTAAAAAAATACTTATACTGTATTCACCGAGTTCTGACAGTAAAATATGCAATACAAATTATAAATTTCCTGGGTCAGTAAAATATCATATTAATATGATATTTTATTAAATATAGGTTAACGTGATCATTAGTTTGTCCTTTTGTCACGTGGTTTTGTAATTCTGTGTTATTTTGGGAAGTTTGCGTCATAAGGGTTTCGCGGAAAAATAAGTTTGGGAACCACAGGTCTATGGTAACGTTTGGAAGCATATTAAACAAATCATTCATAAAAATATACGCTAAGACATTCAGTGCACTCATATTAGGGTTCAAATATGTTAATATAATTTCTATTTCAACATATAAACCTCTTCCACTAATATCATAATTTTAATCTCGTTGGATGCGCCCCCTGATTGACCGCGTCCGGGTGCAAAGCACCTCTTGCACCCCGGCCACGGCGCGTCCCTGCTAACAATTTTTTTTGCGTTTCATTGAGTAAAGTTTAAGCTTACGACTGAGAAATATGTATTTCCAATTACGTGCTTAACACAGTAGTTTCCAGTTAAGTTCATCCTTGGTACAAAAATTATGTATTTACTTCTTTAATTTGCACAATTTATTATTTGTAATAAGGCATGGCCAGCTTCGTTTTTGTAAGGGTTGGGTTAATATTAATAAATTAGTATGAAAATTGAAAATGATTTAATAATTTACATAATATTTACTATAGTCATTATTTTCTAAAGTGGATTAAATAGAGGCATGTACATTTCGCAATCAAAAGAGCACAGGATCGAAACCCAGTTATGTTTGATTTTCAGGTCTCCTTGGATTTAGTTTCATAACGTGGAAATAGCACGTAAAATGGATATTCTTTCGTTAACCACTTAAAATACCTCATTATAAGTGTTTCACAGAGTTTTTCGATTGCAGGCGTTCCAGCGTCGAGTATTAGCTTGGAGTTTCGATTTATCATTTGATTGGTTACATCACCTGAAAAGAGTGTCTTTTAAAATTTTACAAACGAAATAATTACGCAAATATACCGAGCTCTTTGTCACCACCAAATAGATTATGAAAATTAGCCTGCACCTCGCTCATATTCAATCCAATTTTTATATCTTTCGGACGATAATAATTAATGTCTTTGGGTTTTACAATATGGCTAAATATTTCAAAAGTTGCGTTTATCCCACCTGCAATGGTAAATTTTAGATATAAAGCTACCAGTAGACAAACACATTATTTGTACCTGAAAACGTAAAGTCAGATGCATAACAAATAAATAGATAAAGCAATAAAAAGCAGAGATATCATCCACAAGACATATTAATCTGTTAGAGAAATAGTCATGAATGTTAAACAAAGTGTTTTGCCCATATACGAAATTCCTTTTAATATTAAATTAAAGATTTAATTACAAGAAATGAGACACAATATTTGGACTCCAAAATTTACCAAAATCGAGTTGAAATCTCCCATGTCCTTCTATCGGGATAAACAAAAATCTTCCCGTGGTATTGTTAATGCCATCCAGGGCCACAGAATCCAACTCAAATTTTCCATTGAAGGCCATAGTTTCAGCATCGTATCTAAACACAAAGACAAGGAGAAATCTGTAAATATCTAAATATGCAAGATTTAAATCCTTACTGAATTTCTGTAATGTCAAAATTATTCATTCCTCTTACTTTGAGATTAGTTACTTCACTTGTAAAATTCATTAGGCTTGATTCTTGTATCATAACAAAACGGGACACAATAAGTGGCTCGTATGACGGTATTCCAATTTCATTAATCCCTTCTTCAAAACGGGGCCTTAATGAATTAGCTGCACTTATAATGCAGCTACCTATTTTAGGATCGTCTAAGAAACATCTTGGAAGGCTGTTTGCTATAAATTGTTCTATTGTAAATTTTCGCCATCAAGCCTTCAAATTTGTTTCTTTACACACAGATTATCAATTTATTAACTGTTCCAGTATCTAAATGATGGTTTTATAGGCAACAAAGTAATTACCTATTAGTTACTTACGTAAATCTTTAGCAAGGATGCTGCACGTTAAAACTGTTATTTCAAAAATCACTGAGAGTATCATCGTTAAACTAATAGTTAAGAACACAGTGATACAGTTTTAGGAGAGTTTAAATAAATGAAAAGCAAAATATCTCTTAAAAAAAGTAAACCAGTTCCATTAGAAAATACGTAATTTAGTGAAATATACGGTCAGCTAACCTTTTAACAACAACATTACCTCTGCTAATGATCCCTTTTTGTTTTGCTTTCAATGAACTGTCTCGTCTAGCTTACGACTACGAGATACCGAAATACCGCCTACTAGGTCTGGTCCAAAGATCAGAAGGATCTCTATAAGTCTGGCAGAAACGTTAGTAAATTTTGATATAAGTAACTATGGCAGGTGTTTGTACCATTGTTTGAGTATGGCGCTTCTTGCATTCTAAGTGCCACTTTCCTTATCGAATAATTAATCAGGTTGTTGTTGCGAGGTGTTACCGCCTATTTTTCTCCTTTTACTTTACATAAATAGCAGAATTTATTCACATATTACATTTCAGAAATTAAGCTAGTACTCTTTTCTTTACAATAATATAAAAATACTTTACTGTAGCCTTTACTGTAGCCTTTACTGTAACGATTTTCTTTCACCTGAAGTTTTGGGCCTTTATTTTGTTTTATTAAAAATGTATTACTCAGTATTCTATAAAAAGAGAAACCAGGTATCAAAATTATTGGTACATTTATATACGTACAAGTATAGCACTACTGGCCTAGAAGGCCCTAGTCTTGGTTGATTATTCCTTTCCATCTTCTTCTGTTCCTAGCAGCTTCTTCTCAGTTTTGTACGCCTAGTGCTCTCACATCTGCTTTCACTACCTCTACCCACCTCCGTTTTCGTCTTCTTCTCATTTTTTTTCTTTCTACTGTAAGCTGGATGATTAGTTTTGTGCTCTACCATCCTCTAGTTTCATTAGGTGCCCCAACCTACGAATCCTTTGACAGTTAAATATACCCACTATAGATGATGGCCCGTAAAACTCCTTCACCATTGTGTTCGTCAGCTTTTCCACCTATTCCTCTCTTTCTTCCCTTTGAATATTGCCTTAATAATGTCCTATGCCCATCTCCAAACTTTTTTTTACCCTTTCTTATGCAATACTGACTGCTGATTTATATAATATAATTTTAGCGCTCGGGGACATGTTAGATCTGAAAATTCGTAACAGAGATCCCGTAATTTTGTTTTCTTTCACAAACTTTTTATCTATTTCTATTTTGTCCCTTTCCTTGTTAAAGATTGTCACTCCGGGATAGTTAAATGCTCTTTCCTCTGTAATTCTGCAAGTGCGCTGTTCCTCCATTCCAAACTTTAAACTTCCACACTCAGCTCTGCCTTTCCTCTCTCTTATTTCTATACCATACGTCATGTTGTAAGCCAGATTTGTAATTGATTTAAGTACTCTTGGAGGAGTTGGGATGCTACGGCTGGGTTTTGATACAATTCAGGGACAGCTGTGTCATCAGTGAACGTTGCTATCATAGTTTGTTTAGTAGTTGGCAAGTCTGACGTATAGAAAATATATAGTGTGGGTCCTGGAACGTTGCCCTGGGGTACTCCAGAATTAATTTGGTATACAGGTGTGATGGCATCACCATTCTTCACTTGGATGATGTGTCTATTCGTAGGTACCATTGAGGTAGAAGGTAGAGCAATTCAAGATGCCGCCCCTTGTCGAAAGCATGCGTCACATCTAAGAATACTGTAGAGCGGTGTCTTTTTTGCTAATTGTGTATATTACACGGTGAATCTGTTGAGTTGTTGCATGGTATTTGCGAGAACCAAACTGATGTTCAGGTATGAAGTTATTTTCGGATATTATCAGTTATTATTATTATTCTACCTACTAAAAATTTTTCGAATACTTTTGATAACAGCTGTAACAAGCTTATTGGGCTCTCGTGGTTTTGGTATTAATATAATCTTAACCACCTTCCATTGGTCAGAAAAGTGCCCCAGTCTTATTATAGCATTGAATAAGTATGTGATTAATCTGAAGCAACTCCCCGGCAGCTCTTTAAGAAGTTTGCCCGTGATTAATTTGTATGCAGGAGCTTTCTTGGGCTTAGGTTTTTCAAGATTATTCTTTTAATTTCGTTAGTTTGACATTTCTTATATGGTATGCATATTTGAAAAGGGACCCTCAATATACTGGTGTATTTAGTTTTCTTATTCTACAGTGACCTCAGGTTTTAAGGGCGTGAGCACCTGTAATAAATGGGTCGCAAAAGCCAGCGCCTTCTCTTTATCATTTCTAGTCCATCTATTGCATTCGATACGTACCGGTGAAACATGTTGTTGTGGCTGCTTTGAGTTTTGTTAGTTGCTTTCCATATCGAGCGTGCTGAATCAGAAGTTGGCGACAGGTTGTTAAAATAATTTTGCACTGTTTGATTTTTATCTTTCAAAGAAGGTTTTTAAGTTCGGCTGCAGTTTGTTTAAGTCAACGTTTAATATCAGGGTACCTTGTTGTTTCCATAGTTTGCGTAGGCGTCTCTTTTGAACTGGGCATATATTGTGTACGTTCGGAGGTTGCTTTCGATGCAGCGTTCTGTATTACTTCATTTATTGTTTTACCCCCGGCTTTTTAAGATGCAGATCTATTTGTAGTGATTCATCAGAATGGTCCCAGTACGTGTGTTTATTACTGAAGGATGGTGGTTTTCCACTAATGTTAATGTTAGTGCCTAGTGTGACTCCCACAGCTGAGTGATCCGATGATAAATCATGATAGGAATTTGCTTTAAGGTAATTTAAATTGAAGCTTTTACTATACAATACTCGAGTAAGTCAGGAATTTTATTTAAATCTGACGGCCAGTATGTAGGCTTATCTGTCGACAAGATATATTTAGATGATTTGCATTTATGGCTTTATTGAGTTCCCTACCTTAAGGGGTAGTCGGTTTTGATACCCATATAAAGTTTTTAGAATTATAATCACCACCTAATATATGTCAATTGGTTTCCTACTGTCTGAAAGTATTCTTCAAACTTGTGAAAACATTCAAGCTACCGATAGTTATGGAAGATGGGAATGGACCTCTAACAGTTTCAGCGATCTATTGTGCTTCAAGATACAACACCAAAAAGCGATGGCAGTATAACCTAGCATTGACGAGAACTATTCGCCGTCATCTGTTTTTCACAACCATTATCTATGATTATTGAAACTACACGTCCTCTCATGGTATTTATTCACTTTAAAATGGTAAACATCAAGATACTATCTATACTCACTAATCGGCATTCAATTTAAAACAACTAAAATGTCCAATATATACATAACTATATAGCATTCCTTGATGGTTCAGACATCCGTATAGTTACATCGCCTAGGCCAGAGGAGATAACAAAGCAAATGAACGCAGTCCAACAATAATATTTAAAATAAATTAAACAAAGTTTAAGAACGGGGAAAAAGCTCGTAAAACGGATATTTCCTCGTTAACCATTTAAAATATCTCATTATAAATTGTTCAGCGAGAGCTTCAAAAACAGGCGTTCCAGCTTCAAGTATCGTTGCAGCATTTTGATTAATCAATATGTTAGTTGTGTCACCTGAAAATAATTTATTCTAACATTTCGTCTGTATTAATAATTAATTATGCAGAAATACCAAGTTCTTTATCACCATCAAATAGATTATCGAAATAAGCCTGCCCTTCATTGATATGTAATCGAATTTTTATGTCTTTTGGCTGGTAATGGTCCAAATTTCTGCGTTGCAATACATCACCAAGAATTTCAAATGTTGCGTTTATTCCAGCTAGAGTAATAGTAGATTATTCTACAAGTAAAGAAAAGTGGCAGTTTTCTAGCGAGTGGAAAATGTTTGATTCACGAGCGTTAGCTAATGCCGAGACTCTCCCATTATACACCCTGTATATATGAAAATAAAGCAATTTGCGGTATATCCATGCAAACCTTATAAAAAAGCAAGTTAAAACGTTAACAAAAAAGAAAGTAATTCCTGAAGGATGAATTACTACCACTACAATGGCTTTTAGGACGTATCTTAGAAGTTCATCCGCAAAAAAATGGGATTGCGGATGTATTTAGTTATGGTGAAAACAAAACATGTTGCAATTAAAAGACCACATTAAAGTCAAAATTTTACCGAAATCAAGTTGAAATATTCCATGTCCTTTTATTGGAATAAATAAGAATCTGCCCGAAATGTTATGCAAACCATTAATTACCACAGAATCCAACTCTAATTTTCCTTTAAAAGTCTTATTTTCAGGATCATAGCTAAACAGAACAACATTTTGTGTAAGTGATAATCTCAAATGAAGCTCTCAAAGAAAATTTAAAATCACAATACTTAAATACTTACTCAATTTCTGTAAGGTCGAAATTATCAATTCCTCTAATTTTCATATAATCTGTATTACATGTAAAATTTAACAAAGGTGAATCCTGGTACAAATAAATATCTGTCAAAGTAAGTGGCTTGTAGGAGGGTACCCCAATTTCGTTAATTCCTTCTTCAAGACGAGATCTTAATGAATTAGCGGCGCTTATAATGCAATTTCCTACTTTTGGATCATCTAACGGACATCTTGGAAGACTACGTGCTAAAAATGATTTGTTAACATTTTTTTGGGAGCAACCTGTCAATATTTTAGAACTGTATCGTTTTAAAAAATAGAACACTCATTAACTTTTCCATTTCAAAATTATATTTTTAAAAGCACTTAAATGATACCTAAGTATCAGTTACTTACGTAAATTATCAGCAAGTGTGGCCAACGTAAAAACTATAATTAGCAAAATCAGTGGGAGTATCATTATTAAGCTGATAACAAAACGAAGAACAAATTGTTACTGAAAAATTGGCGCTGCAGTTTTGCGAGAGTGGCTTAAATAAGGTTTCATAAAAGTAAGGGGCATAGTGTCAAGGATGTTGCTAATATCAAACCAGTTCCATTATGAAATGCATTATATAACGAAATATACATTCAGTCGCCGTTTTTGCTAATAAAATTACCTTTGGCGATGAATTTGTTATTTTTAATTTGAATTTATTGCGTGAGATTAATGCTAGCGCCAGCTGAATAAAAAAGTTCTTGTTTCACCTGCAATATTATAATCTTAAACTTAAAATACGAAAATTTAAAATAAAAAGTTTATAATAATACCGGGTGAACCAAAATTACGAATACAACATATGAGCGCTTTCTTGCGTCAATTTTTTGAAGCTGCTATTTTGCTTTTGAAGCTGTTTGTGTTTATTTGTTTATTTGAGTTGATTTCTTTCGATATCACACGATTTAATCTCTTTTTTCGGAATGACTAAGCCATCACCTCATGGCGGTTCTATTACTCGTATCAAGCTGCATCGCGAGGGTCTAGCGGCGCGCGAAATCCAGAAGAGTTTACAGGTCCCTCGTAATTCGAAGGTTAAGGAGCTGGGAATCAGCGCTGATCGTTCTAGAAGAGGAAGGATTCGCTCCATTGCTACAGCAATAAATATCAAGAAGATATGCTTCCGCTTCAGAAGAAATCCGGCCCAATCGGTCCGAGTAATGTCGAGAAGTGTGGGGATCAAACTCACGTCGATGCAACGAGTTGCTTTTTTTTTGTTTTGTATTTTGCTAACATCTCCTGAACTCATGTGCATACTGTCACGAAGTGCGATTCAACAAAGGTGGCCCTAATAGCATCAACGTGTAATTGTCAATTCTTGTTTATATTGTAACGTAGTGGTTATCAACAAAAGCAATGTTAAAAGATAGCAAAAATAAGTTAATTAAATTTAGTAGTATTACTAATAATTCTTAAGTAACAACGTGGTGGTGTGTTTAACCAGCTACGCCTCGTGGGGGTTTTCTGCGAGAGGTTTTATATAAAAATTCTATTTCAACTAGCATAAAATATATTGTCCGACTTTGATTAAGTTTTACAAAACATTATTTAGAATTAAAGTTAAATACCAAAAAAACGCTTACAACGTTAGGTATAAGTTCCAAGTAGATACGTACGAACATTAAAGTTAATCAAATGAAACAAAGGATTTAATCCGAACTATTAACAAGTCTTACTATGAATTGAATTACATTAAATTAAATGCAGAAAGGTAGTATTAAAACCGTAGGAAACATCACTAATACGAAGGACTGGACTTCTTAAGGACATGTTTCTTCGACGACTACAGTAACCATAAAGAGCTCTTGCTGAGCAATTCCTTGTATAAGATGTCAGCTCTCACGCACCGTGTCTTGTACAAAGCATACACTTTCGATGCTGATGCTACGTGGATTCACCTTGAACCATGAACGTGCTGAGCTGTGCATTTTACAGAATGCTATTTCAAGATTCTCACGTACCACACAGCTGACTCGAGTCGTCTTTCAGGTTTACTGCGTTTATCCACGTGCATCTGACATTCATTCCACTCCCGTGTAATGACCCTAGATAACACATCATATCAGTGCGGGTGGCAATGAATTCCATAAGATCGCTTCATTATAATATATTACCATTTTCCCCAATCTTTTAGTATAGAATGCCCTTATAAGAACAGATTACAAGTACTTATGTTAAATTTGTTATCTGAATAATACAATCTAATAACAATACAAAACACTGTCGCTTTGCATATTCAGAAATTTACATATAAATGCCAAACTACACAACAAATAGTAGCTTGTTTTCCGGCAATAACAATCATGTAAAATTAAAATTATTGCTTTTAGCTGCTTTTTGCTCTTAATTGAAAAGTAGTAGTTCTGGGCCAGTAAATGAATTAGCTCGAATTTACATTAATTTGCACAAATAACATCATCGACCGACAAAAATCGATTTTTGTTGTTGTTTGACAAACAAATTTAACGAGTGATTAATTGGTTGTGTAGAAAACTAAAAACTAGTAGATATGCGTTAGCTACATTTTATTAAAATTATATTACTTCAACTTAAAAAAATAATAACAAGAACAAATAAGTAAGTATAATTGTTTAAAACGCAGCCACATTCTAAGTAAGTATCTTTGATTAGAAGGAAAATTATAACGACACCGTACATTTGTAACGATATGTAATGTTTATAAAATAGTTTCATCAGAATGTCGTGGGAACAGTTTGTAGTAAGAATATGTTGTAGTAAGCCATTTCAGGTATTTCAATACAAGAGTTTCAAAGATAGTCTCACAAGTTGGAGCTATTATTACATCTATTAAACCCTTTAAATTGGCATTTAGTAATAGGTTGGTCCTTGCAGCTGAAAAAAAAATAGAATAGAAAACTTTGTTTAGACATAAGCTAATAATCGATTATTACCTAGTTCTGGGTTGTCATCAAATAAACCATCAAAATAAACGCTTGCATCTTCAATCTTTAACCTGAGTTTAACATTTTTTGGGCTGTAATAAGCGGTATTGTTTTTTGTTATCATATTTCCTGTTATTTCGAAGGTTGCGTTAATTGGACCTGTAAAACACAATGTGGCCTTATTTCATAATCCCTTACTGGATCTGTATAGGCAACACGAATTACACGTCACAGGTAAGTCTTATTGAAGCAGCATGGTTGGTTGCCTATTCAGAAGGAATAAAGACTTAAGAGATAAAATGGGAACCCGTATATTTCAGAATGGATTACAATTTAAATTTTATGGAAAAAATATCAGGTTGTAGGAGCACTAAAAAAATTTAATTTAATTTAAAAGTGCTCCTACAACCTCCTATTTATATTTAACTTTAGATTAACGATACTTTAAAAACATAATTAACAGTTGTTATTAATTATTGTTAATCTTACCCGCAGCTCCTCGTGCCCGACCTTTCCCTTTTATAGGAAAAAATAATATTTTCCCTTCGATATCGTACGAGCCGTAACCATCTACAGGGTCAAACTGAAGTGTACCTCTATATGTCAAAGTTTTTGGATCGTACCTGTGTGATATTTCAAGCGTTTCAGAAAAAGACGAAAAGGTGGTTTATTTTAATTATTAACAATTATACATTTATTGTATATATGGTTAATAGTTTGTTAATATGAAATGATTTCGTTCCTACTTTAAATTAAATTTCTAGTTCAGTCTGCAAGCCTTAACTTTCAACAAGTATGAATGAATTGAAAAAAATCAGTTTACAAGTTTAATACATTAAAGAAGCTAAAAAGTTTGAGCTAAAAATATTAAGTGATAAATAATTTCAGTTCTGAATTTGATATTTTTGCGTTTAGTTAATTACTTGAAGGATTCTTGCCAAGGTCCATTACGATGTCTCAGTTAATATTTCCAAGACAAAATTTAAAAGAATTTGTAGCAATGTATGGTGCTGCAAATTCGTAATGTGTAATAATTTTTCTTATACATATAAGCAGGTTTACTTAGGCTTATCTACGATTGAAACTGCTTCCATACCCTCTGTATTCTAATTTAGACTTAGTGATTTTCATTTATTTGACTCAATGAAGAAACGACACTTATTTCCGTGCCATTCATAAGGTCAAAACTATAAGAAACAGATGGATAAGAAATAAGGATCCGAAAATAGACCTCAATTTATCTTTGATAATTTAATAATAAACCATATGGTTATAAAACAGTATTAAAATGGTATACGAGGGGTAAAAGCTGAGAGATATAAAAGAAACAATGAAAGAAGGCTTACCGAAAGAACATTGGGAGTACAGGGAATTATGAAAGCAAAAGACGGCAAATTCAAGTGTATAATAGCCGAAGAAGAAGACGAAGAAGACTACTAGAGACGACTCAATAAATTACACTTTGATACATGTAAATAATGTTCCATCACATTGTGATATGCGAACCAAACTGGGAGATAATTTGGTTAAAATTATTTTCTTACGTAATTTCCGTGATATCGAAGTTGTCCATTCCGCGTAGCGTAATATTTCGTACAGTGGCAGTGTAATTTACCAGATTCGATTCTTGTGATGCTTCAACGAATTGAATTATGAGTGGTGCGTAAGTGCGTATGGAGGTATTCCTAATTCTTTAATTCCTTTCCGAATTTGTGGTCTTAGTTCGTTGGCTGCTTTTGCAATGCATTCGCCCATTTTCGAATCATCTATGGAGCAATGTGGTAAACTGTTCGCTGAAAATATATTATTGATTACTAAATACAAAAAACAAAATTTACTGCTATTTAATTATGATATGTTCAAGCCTTTCTAACCTTTATAAGGAAAGTATTATTAAAGCCATAGAAAAACTAGAATCAACATTACATTTTAAGTTGCAGCATTAACCTTCTTAACAATTATGAAAACGTTTGAAAACAGAGATAAGTATTTAATTTGATTAAATAAGGATGTAGGTACTGATTGATGTACATAAAAAATAAATGAAGACTTACGTAAATCACGGGTACTACAACTAAACACTAAAACGACAATCACTTGGAAACTTATTAGAAGAAACATGTTCGTAATTTAAAAGGATCGGAACTCCAACATAGAAAAACTTCTAGACGCAGTGATCGTGATCGCTGATAGTGCAAAATTGGGATTTATACTATAACACTTTGTAAAAATATAAAATAAAAGTGTACGGTTATACTATTAGGAAGGTCAACTAGCTGTAAATTTCATAATTCGTACAACTTTTTAATGTAATAACAAAAACAAAACGTACGTAGTAATTTATGGTATTATTTGTTAAATTTTGTTTGATTATTTAGTAAAAAAAGGAATCGTTTTATTCTTATTGAAGAGTTTATATTGTGACATAATAGCTATTTATGCAACGAGTTGCAAAATGATGGACTTTTTATCACCAGGCGAAGCCGAGATGAACAACACGCCATGTAATAAAAAGACATGTTTTGCAACGTGTTTCATACAAGATTTTATCCAATTCAGATAACAAAATGTAAATGCCACATCTTCTTAAAAAAGGAGTTGGGTCATCGTGATAAAATGGGAGTGATAAAATGGGAGCATATTTTGTAACTAGTTACAAAATGAAACACTTTTCGCAACTCAAATCATCTTTTTGTAACTAGTTACAAAATGGGAGCATATTTTGTAACTAGTTACAAAATGAACCACTTTTCACAACTAAAATCAATGTCGAAATGTTGACATTTCGTAACTGAATTGGATAAATTAGTTTGTAAAGTGGTAAATTTGATTTGAAGCATACAGAGATAAATATCAAAACAGAATGCGATAAACTTTTTATTTTGCATGGATATTTCACTCACCAGTTGCTAAAAATTAAAAGTTAAACAAGTAAAACTAAACTACTAGAAATAGCACAACAATTCCGAGTCTAGTTTTTCAAATGAATTAAACACTTTGAATCTCGAATGATTGTTCATTCCTTCTTAACCATATCCTCTTCTAGGTACTTCAGTAATATAATAATGATAAATGATAATAATAAAACTTACGTAGTTCACGAGCACGGCTCTCAAACGCTAAGAGAAGAATCAGCTGGAAACCTACTAAAAAAAACATGATTCTAACTGTAAGGATGGATAACCGGCGTTGCAAAATGCTAACAATTTAAAACTAATTCATTTTATACTGATTTGTATATAAGTAATAAATATTAAAATATAAATAAAAAAGTTTTCATTATAGGTATTATGAGGAAGGTCGACCAGCTACAAACTGCGTATTTCAGGCAACTTTTTGTAATCTGATACCGATAAAAAATGTGTTATGATTCAACTTAATTTATATTACTGTTTATTAATTTCTGGGTATATACTGGTATTTATATACCATTTGTTGCAAATATACAAATTTTTTTTTAAAATAATGGTCGGTAGGATAAAAACGAATCTTGATTTTAATCAATTAGGATTTAGGAAAAGTTTCGGTTTTACAGAACATATACAGGCCCTCCGAGTTCTAATAGAGGAAATAATTAAGTAAGTACGTATAATAATAAACATATATGGATGGCATCCTTATACAACCGGAATGCAGAATGCGGATTGCCGATTAGTTGTCTGTAAGAATGACAATTAAAAGCAGAAAGAAAATACTGAAGAGCAAGAGAAAAACTATATGGAATTTAACTTTCAAGCAGTTACGTGTCTAGAGCCTCACAAAAAGGGAAGCTGAAGGGTAAAATAAAGCGAATAAAACAGTGCACTGGCGGTAAGCTGTGAGCTCGTAGCTTACAAAGCCGTTTCGGGTTATGTCGTGTTTTTCGTCGTTCGTATTTATGCGGCAGCGGGCATTTGAATCAGGTTCAAGCTTCGATTAGTATTGAAAAATATTGAAAATAATTATAACGGGTCTTTCATTAAGAGTGATAGGATTTTAATTTTAAACAAAACAACAACGGTTTGACATATCAATTTAGTTTTTGCTTTATTTTGAAGCTTGAACAATGCAGTTATGTTCGGAATAAGATATCGTTCAAATGTCCACCACGGCTATGTTTACACTGACGCCCCCGATCGCTCCAATTTTTGATCGCCTTGGACGCCTTGTCCAACATTTTCGGCTGTATGCCGGCGATAGCTTGACGAATGTTGGCTTTCAAATGATCCAAAGTCTGTGGATTGTCGACATAGACTTGTGCTTTGACGTAGCCCCAAAGAAAATAATCTAGGGGTGTCAAATCACATGACCGCGGCGTCCAATTCACAAATCCTCATCTTGAGATGATCCAACCGCCAAGCTCCCGCAAACTCCCAACGCAATCTGTGATCGTTTGGCTTCAGCTCTTGAGTCAATACGACTTTGTAAGAATGTAGGTCCAAATCCTTATGCAAAATTCTCCAAGTTGACGTCTGAGAAAGCCCCAAAACCGACAAATTTGGCTCATCGGCAATACTGGCCGCTGCAGCTGCGATATTCTCCTTACTTCGCGCTTTTCGTTGTCTTGTAGGTGGTTTATTGTCCTGTAAAGTGAACTCATGCTCAAACTTTTCCATAGTGCGGCGTATAGCCTGCGCAGAGTAACGGTGACGGCGACCCAATTTTCTGGTGAACAAACGTTGAGCATCCACAACTGAGCTCGAACTTTGATAATATTTTTTAATAATTTCTAAACGGTCGAGAAGCGTCAAACGCTGCATGATGAAACTGCAAACTATACTGAATATTTTGTCATCTGGAAGTAAAAAATATATATATCAGGAACCGAGAAATCTCTATTGAAAAAACTATCACCCCTATTGAAAGACCCGTTACATATTCGGGTCGTCAACAGGATAATATATAATATTAAATTTTTAAGGCATATTAATTTAATTATACGCTGTAGGTATTTAGTTTACATAGGGGAAGCTGTGCTTCCCTAGCTTCCATGGTAAACACGCCACTGCTTTTAAGGCAGCAAAGTTTAAAAAAATTATATTATTACAGTTTAGAATTGCGACTATTTAGATGAAGATGTAGGGGAAAAAAACTCCAACCGAAATATCTGAAAGTTTGCATACATATAACAGTGAAGTAAGCGCTTTTAGGGTACCTACTGAACGTGAAGAAACGATTAAATTTAAAAAGACAATTATAAACTAAGAAATAAAATACCAAACTCAAGAAGAAACTATGTTTACTGCCAAAGGGAAGTGAAAGATCAGGTAAATAAAAAAAAAGAAAATTGGGACAGTGTGTGTCGAAATATAAGCAACACAATAGGATTCAATAAATTTAAAGAACGTGGAGAGTAATTCGCAGCTTAAGACAAGAGAATAAAAAATAGAAGTAAACATTAGTTTAACAACGCCAAAGCAATAGATAGGACACTATGAGGCAATTTTACAAGAATAGAGATCACAATATGTTGTAGTGATATTTAATCACTCTTACAAATTATTTAAAATTACTTTAATGCTTGAACTTAATAAGTTGAATTAATGCTGCAATTGTGTGGGTATTGCTTACGTGTATCTCGCGCTATGTCTGACCGGCTATAATGAAACATTTCCCACCTCTGATGTAATGTACTATTACGAACCGCAGAGATGAGCACCTTTAGGACCGTTGTAGGAAAAACAAGACGATACAGAGTAAAAATTCAATATATTAGAGAACAATGTAACGTTGTCGACTTAAAAAAATTTGTAAGGTATGAAACGATCAGGTGGAAAGAGCAATAGATTGATCAAAATAGCAAAAAACTCAAAATCACACGGCAAGCGACAACCAGAAAGACCATGTAAAAGATGGGCGGAAAACTGGCGAACATCTGCAGCAGATTAGCCATGATATAGGGTGAAGAATAGGTTGCAATACCTATGATAAAGAAGAAAATGTAAAAGAACTATATCTGCTGAAAAAAGCTGGCTCTAATAAATCATTGCAGCGGTTACATCATTAAAGATTCTTTCCTTTGGAAGTAATAAATAAATTAATAAAAAGAAAACACCTTTCGCTTACATAATCCCAAAATTTGCATAAAAATTTTACAAGTAGTAGCTGTTTACGTCCTCAAAAAGAATGTGGCAAATTAACATTTTTCTTTCTGTTTGTTTTTTATTGTCATCGGAAACTTGTTCTGGGTCAGTAATCAAATTACTTGGAGTTTAAATAAATTTGTAGTAATAATATCATTGGCAGACTACTGACCGACAAATATAATGTTCATGTTAATTCATTATTTCAAATAATAAAAACCGATAGCTTCTTGGTATACCATATCATCATCAAAGATTGCATTCCTTAGTTCTTTTAATCTACCATATTCCTGAGCTTATTGTACCCAATTTGCCAATACATGTTAGGTCATCGATCAAACTTGTTGGAGATCTGTTTCTGTTGTTTTGTCTCTCTTGTGTCGGGCCTCATTCAAGAATGCGCTCAGCCTACTATCTGTTATTGGACATTCTGGCAGCATTACAAATTTAGTGCTATTTAAAATGAGCTATCACCATAACGTTTCCCTAGTAGAGGCTATTCCATTCTGAATGGCGAAACCCTTGGTTGCGCAGTAGACCAAGTGGGCTGTCTTAAGATACTTAAGAGCAACATAATCTTCTTAAAAAGACGCTGTACCGAAGCACAGTGGCACGGGTGGCAGTGAAGGGTGGAGTTATTGGTGAACGTGACCACCTTTTCTGATCGTTCCTTCGCCACTTAGAATGGAACAACCTCTATAAGGGGTGCATAACAAAGTTTACGACGCCAAATCGTTTGAAAATGCGACTTTAACTCCTAACGAGTTTCTTCAAATAACAGTCACGCATCATCTAACTAGTTTCAGAACGTCAACGGATACCTATTAGAACGTAAAATAATAACTACAATACGTATTCAGAAAATATTTTATTATTATTTAACTCATAAAACAATTTAATCAGAATGCCGTGGAAATAATTGGCGATAAGGATAAGTTTTCGTTAACCATTTCAGGTATCTCATTATAAGAGTTTCAGCGAACGTTTCATAGGCTGGAGTTATCGCACCTACTATCACCTTGGAATTTGAGTTCAGTAATATGTTGGTCCTTGCACCTGAAAGCAGGCAAATAAACATGCAATTTTATTCCTGTATATGTTAATAATCTATTATTACCAAGATCTGGGTTGTTTTGAAACAAACCGTCAAAGTAGGCGCTTGCATCATCAATGCTTAACTTAATTTTGATGTTTTTTGGGTTATAATAATCGGTGTTGTTTCTTGTTATCATATTTCCTGTTAGTTCGAACGTTGCATTAATAGGACCTGTAAAAATATATTTTAAATGGTTTAAATTTTATTAAAAATTTCTGGTGTTTTGTTATATTGGCGATAGAAAAGAAGAGGCTATTTTGTGTGTTTATTGTTGTTATTATTTTACTTGCCTATAGCTCCTCGTGCTAGACCTTTCCCCGCTACAGGAAAAAATAATGCCTTGCCTTTCACTTCGTAAACGCCTTGAATACTCAAGGGGTTAAACAGAATTTTGCCGTTGTATGTCAAAGTTTTTGGATCGTATCTGTGTATTATTTCAAGAATGTCAGAAATATATAAAGGCGATTAATTTATTAACAATTTTGTTGCAATTGTTTTTACAAAAATTAAAATTAAAACAGCGTGAATGCTACCTTTTGCTGTATTTAATTAAGTTTCTGATGCAGTGTGTCACTCTCAGTCTCTTACTGTAAACATTTAAGACAAATGGAATAATTCAGAAATTTATTTTGTAGTTTCGAAAGCCTTATTTGTTAACAATTATTTGCACCCAACTTGAATTTGAAAAGAAGCTTAAAGTATGTGGATTTTATTTATAATAATTTGCAATTTAGAGCTTAGTCTTCAATATGGATTTATAAATTCAAATTTTAAATAAAGTCTCAAAAATCCCGATTAAAAGATTAATATTAAATTCAAATTTACCTCAAATTTCAAAATTATTAAAAGAAACGACAAATTGAAATGCACTGCAACATTAAAAAATAATAAGGATAACATATGTCCTATAAAACATAAATTAAGAGATACTTAATGAAAATACACTCTCTTACTTAATTTCTGTAATATCGAAGTTATCCATTCCTCGTACAGTGAAATTCCATACGCTAACAGTGTAGTTTACCAGATTAGCATCCTGCGATACCTCAACGTGTGGAATTACAAGTGGATCATAAGGAGGTATTCCTAATTCTTTAATTCCTTTTCGAATTTGTGGTCTTAGTTCGTTGGCTGTTTTAGCAATGCATTCGCCCATTTTCGAATCATCTTCGAAACAATGTGGCAAACTGTTTGCTGAAAGTAAATTAACTAATAAAATATTCTTTTTTGATAATAATTCAAAGGGTTTGAAGGGAAGGAACATTTTTATCTTTTGTGTTAATTTATCTTTTCTGATTAGAATCAACATCACACATAACTTATGTAAAAATAAATAAATATACAGGGTGAGTCTAGACAGTGACAAACCCCATATTTTCTTATTATCATAACATTTTCTTAGTACAAATCTTAAAAATTATCTAACCTCATTCGACGTTTTGCTTACAGCTGAACATTTTTTGTTGTCAAGTAACTCAAATATATGTATTTTAATAAAAGGAATATTTAACAAAATAATGGTACTTTCTAAACTAATTATGTATAACAAATTAATAACAACGGGAACTTACGTAGATCACGAGCACAGCAATCGCATATTAAAATAACAATCACTTGAAAAGTTACTAGAAGAAACATGTTTGCTAAATTATTAAAGGAACCTATTGGCACGAAACAGATTTTCTTTACTTTATACAGTAGCAATTCGTAAAAATATGAAAAAAAAGAGATCGATTATATTATGTAGAAGGTCAACCAGCAACAAATTTCGTAATCAGACAACTTTTTTAATCTGATAACGATTTAAAAACAGGCAGTGATCTAATTTATGGTATTATTTACTAATTTTGTTTGCTTATTTAATTTTGATCAAAAAGTTTTGTTTTAGATGAATTTTTATTATTACATAATTGGGCTTCATTATAAACTGAAACTTATACTACTTGTACTATATATACTCATTAATTATATAAAATTCAAACACTATGCACATTTTTAAAAATGCAAAGATTATTATTACATTTAGGAATGTGAGAATTCACAATAAGCATATCCTTTAGTAAATCACAGTTGTATTCTTTTTCAGTTGCTGCTTCAAGAATAAGGAGTTTTTGCTTCGAGAAGCATTTTTGCATGTAATAGTGATTTTTTGTTCAAAATTTGATACTTTCAAGTTCTAATCTTGTGTTCCCAACAATGAAAATTGATTATAAATGTTCACCAGACAAATTGAAAAGATATTGTAAGGTAGTGGTTTCCACCAATATAATGTTACAAATATTATCCGTATCTATGTATTTTGATGTCAAAGTAAATTATACGTCTACTTTGCAACCAAGAGAACATAGCCTCAATCCCAATCAGAGCCCAATACCCAAATCTACTATGATTTTGGTTTAAGAATGATGAAACAGCAGTACAACACGTAAAACAGGTATTCCTTAGTTAACCACTTAAAGTACCTCATTATAAATTTTTCGAGGATGGGCGTTGTAGTGTCCAGTATCATTTTGGAATTTCGATTAATCACTTCATTAGTCATATCACCTGAAAATAACATTTTACAACCTTTCACGCGTAAAGACTTTACACATGCCGAGGATTTTATCACCGTCAAACATACAGGGCCGCCGAGAGCCATGGTGGGCCCCGGGGCAAAACACTGGCAAGGCCCCCCCCCCCACATATTGTAATCTATTTTTTTTACCTACAAACTCTTCATGTTCTACTAAAATGAGTGTACTTACTAATTAGGTACTAAAAATGTTTGTAAAGAACCGTAATTTCTTTGTGAATTGCTACAGTTTTGAACTTGACCAATTATTGGTGTAGCAGCTGAGAAAAATTCATCATTCTACTAGATTGCATTTCTTAGTTCTTTTAATCTACCATATTCCTGAGCTTATTGTATCCAATTTGCCAATACATGTTAGGTCATCGAGCAAATTTGTTGGAGGTCTGTTTCTGTTGTTTTGTCGCTCTTGTGTCGGGCCTCATTCAAGAATGCATTCTGTTATTGGTTATTGGACATTACTTGTTTAGTTCCATTTAAGATGAGCTATCTCTATTGTCCAACGAACGGTTTTCTTTGGGACTCTACTAGGTCAACATTGACCTCTAAACGCCTCCCTGTGCTGTATCAATCTTGTTTGTAGACTTTTTGCTAGAGCGAGAATTTCAGCGTCTTAAGTTAAAATATGCAAGGTTATCCTTTTCCAAGGACGAAAAAATATGAAATAACAGTCACGCATCAACTGGATTCAGAACGCCAAGGAATACCTATTAGAATGCAATACCCTTAAAGTAAAATAATAACTACACTACGTATTTTGAAAATATTTTAATGGCAACTCATAACTCATAAGACAATTTAATCAGAATGCCGTGGAAATAGTTGGTGATAAGGATAATTCTTCGTTAACCATTTCAGGTATCTCATTACAAGTGTTTCAGCGAACGTTTCAAAGCTTGGTGTTAATGCACCTACTATCACCTTGGAATTTGAGTTCAGTAATATGTTGGTCCTTGCGCCTAAAAACAGGCAAATAAACATACAATTTTATTCCTGTATATGTTAATAATCTATTATTACCAAGATCTGAGTTGTTTTGAAACAAACCGTCAAAGTAGCCGCTTGCATCATCAATGCTTAACTTAATTTTGATGTTTTTTGGGTTATAATAATCGGTGTTATTTCTTGTTATCATATTTCCTGTTAGTTCGAACGTTGCATTAATAGGACCTGTAAAAATATATTTTAAATGGTTTAAATTTTATTAAAATTGCTTACCCATAGCTCCTCGTAGTGTACCGTTCCCTGCTACCGGAAAAAATAATGCCTTGCCTTTCACCTCGTAAACGCTTTGAATACTCAAGGGGTCAAACATAACTTTGCCTTTGTATGTCAAAGTTTTTGGATCGTATCTGTGTATTATTTCAACAATCGTAACAAACATAAATTAAGAAACAATTTGATGAAAATCTTACTTGATTTCTGTAATATCGAAGTTATCCATTCCTCGTATAGTATAATTCCATAGGCTAGCGTTGTAGTTTACTAGACTCGAATCTTGCGACATTTCAAAATAAGGAATTACAAGTGGATCATAAGGAGGTATTCCCAACTCCTTAATTCCTTTACGAATTTGTGGTCTTAGTTCGTTGGCTGCTTTCGTAATGCATTCACCCATTTTCGAATCATCTTCGAAACAGTGTGGCAAACTGTTTGCTAAAAGTAAAATTATTATTGTAAAAATAGTTCAAAGGGGATGAAGGAAAGGTACGGGTTATTTTTTTGTGTTAATTTATCTTTTCAAATCGGAATAAAAACATCATACATACTTATGCATGTAAGAATGAATAAATACACAGGGCTCGTCTTTAGTTCAAAAGGTAAAAATTATTTAATTTATTCAAGTTTTTTTTATAGCTAGAGATCAAAATGATCCATTTTAAGAAAGAAATTACTGCCTTTTATGCCGAACATTCTTTGTTCTTAAACATATTTCAATAAAAAGAATATTTAACTAAATAACAGGCGAGTGGTCTTTTCTAAAATGATCATGTATAACAAATTAATACCAACAATAAAAGAAAACTTACATAGATCACGAGCACTACAGTGGCATATTAAAATAACAATCACTTGGAAACTTATTAGAAGAAACATGCTTGCTAAATTATTAAAGGAACCTGTTGGTGCCAAACAGATTTCCTTTACTTTATACACCAGCAATTCGTAAAAATATGAAATAAAAATTATTAGGGAAGGTCAACCAGCAACCAATTTCGTAATTCAGGCAACCTTTTTTATCAGATAACAACTTAAAAACATGCAATGGATCGATCTAATTTATGATATTGTTTACTAATTTTGTTTCCATATTTAATTTTGAGCAAAAAGCTTTGCTGCGCTGTTTTAGAAGAATTTTTATTATTATATAATTGGACTTCATTATAAACTAAAACTTATACTTGTATTATAAGTATTTACTCATGAATAATATAACATTCAAACACTATGCACATTCTTAAAATGCAAAGAATTTTTTACATTTAGGAATGTGAGAAAAATTTATAATAAGAATATCCTTTAGTAAACCGCAGTTATGTCTTCATAAATTCTTCAGTTGCTGCTTCAAGAATAAGGAGTTCTTGCTTCGAGAAGCATTTTTCCATGTAATAGAGATGTTTTGTTCAAAATATTGATACTTTCAAGTTCTAATCTTGTGTTACCAACAATGAAAATTGATTATAAATGTTCACCAGACAAATTTAAACGATATTGTAACGTAGTGGTTTCCAACAATAATTAGTCCAGTGAAATTAGACAAACAAAATGCCCATCTCCAGAAAAATTCCCGGAAAGCTGGATTTTGGCATTGACCTTGATATTATGGTTCTAAACAAAATGTCAAAAGTCCCCATCGATCCGAGTGCCGCTAAAAGTTTCACGCGGGGTCAAAAGTCACACAACACGGTTTCTCGTTAACGGTTACTTTTACGGAAAAAATATTTATTATCAAATTTGTAGCTTATGAAATTTCCTATAAAAAATATATTTAGACTTTTATTCATAGGTATAACCGTTTTGGAGATAATTCGATCTACAAAGTTGTAACGAACAGCGTGCATGTGACATATACATACAATTATACATACAAGCCGTTGAGGAGTGAACACTGTTCGTTACAACTTTGTAGATCGCATTATCTCCAAAACGGTTATACCTATGAATAAAAGTCTAAATATATTTTTTATAGGAAATTTCATAAGCTACAAATTTGATAATAAATATTTTTTCCGTAAAAGTAACCGTTAACGAGAAACCGTGTTGTGTGACTTTTGACCCCGCGTGAAACTTTTAGCGGCACTCGGATCGATGGGGACTTTTGACATTTTGTTTAGAACCATAATATCAAGGTCAATGCCAAAATCCAGCTTTCCGGGAATTTTTCTGGAGATGGGCCTTTTGTTTGTCTAATTTCACTGGACTAATTATTGTTGGAAACCACTACGTTACAACATCGTTTAAATTTGTCTGGTGAACATTTATAATCAATTTTCATTACCTAACCGGCAGTGTGTTAATGTTAGGTTAAGTTGCATTACAAATAAACCAATTTTTGAAGAAATGAGTTCTTTTATTTCAATTTAGACGAGAACAGTAACAAATTACTACACTGTTAAACAAATCATAATAAGTAGGTAATCATTAAAATTGGAAATTATATATAACTTTTTGATTTCACAGGTACAGAAAAATAAACACAAAAAACTAAAGAAGCTGTTCAAAATGACCACCGTTTCCCCGCAGACACAAATTTACTCGTCTTTTCATACTATTAAAAGCATTTTATAAGAATTTGAAGATTTATATTGGCACACTGTTCGGTAATTCTGTTTTGCAGTTCCTCGATATTGTTAATAGGGGTCTTGTATACATTATTTTTCAGATAAGGGAATATAAAGTAATCTAAAATAGTCATGCCTGGTGATCTAGGTGGAAATTCTGGATTTGAACGTAACTATTTATCCGATCGTCAAAAAATTCTGAAAGGTAATGGTCTCTTGAGCGGTGTGGGCAGCCGCGCCATCCTGTTGGAAGTAGCCTTACTTACACTAATAAATGCACGTACAATATTCAGGTATCTCGGAGCAGTAACAGTTTCGTTGAAAAATATGGGTCCGATAATACGTCTTCGAGACGCAGCAATCCAAACACCAACTTTTAACTACTGAAGGGGACTTTCGCGAAAAGTATGAGGATTTTGAGCGCTTCATAACCTCGTATTTTGTGAATTTATATATCCCGAAAGGCTGAACCAGGCCTCGTCAGAAAAAACGTTAAATTTTACAATTCATCCATCATTATTAATTAAATCTTGTTGAAACCACTGGCAATACACAATTCGCCTATTGTGATCTGCTGGCAGCAACTCATGTAAAGCAAGAATTTTATATGGGAACAGCTTTAAATATTTTTTGACAATAGTATGGTAAGTTCCTCTTGAAAAACCAGTCTCTTGCGAAAGTGTACGTAGTGATGTAGTGGGTTGCTCGTTCATACGTTGACGAACATCATCAAGTACGAACTCTTGGCCTTCCAGTTCTATCTCTATGAGTAATTCTCCCTGTATCTCGGAATAAATCAACACATTTTCTACTTAAGTGCGCTGTAAAAATCTCCTTCAAGGAAAGCAATATCTGGAAATTGTTGCCGAAATTCCTCTAAACATGGTTGTCTCGAACCCCATTTCGAAAATATGATTCAATCATCAACTTTTTGTGTTCTATTGTAAAAACCATTATAATTGTAGCTCTTAATTGAATTTTCAATATAAATTTATGACAACAACAGAGATGACAGTTAATAAATTCTAAGCTTGCAGTAGACATTATTTTATTTTTTTGCATGACCAAGTCTTATGTAATTCTTTTTTTTTTTGAACTCATGGTTTAAGTATGATAAATGCAAATATTGCTGCAGAAGATCTTGAATTCACCCCAAATGAATTAGATGTTTGGCTACAAAAATTGAATATCTCACTGAACGAAAGCACATGTGAGCAGTTAGCCACCATAAATTAATTCCTTGCCATTTTCTTATGTACTCAATTAATTTACACATAATCGACTAATTTTACAAAACATTCTAGCTATTGGCTGTTTTCCCTTACATTAAAAACTTGAACGACAAATAGCAGGCAGTTTTTCTTCGAAAATGTTAATTTGTTTAGAAAGATAAAAGCCGATACTAACTGGTATGTACGAGGTTTGACAGAAAAATAATGAGGCTAATTTTCTGTTAGCCATGAATTTTATTTTTTTTACAAATTACGGTTATCCCCTTCAAAGTAGTTCTCTTGGGCTGTTATCCACCGATGGAGGCGTTTTTGCCATTGCTCGTAGCAGTCTTGGAAGGCTTCTGCTGAAGTGCCTTTCAACTGGTCGGTCACGCTTTTCTGTGCGCCCTTTCAGATGGTTTTTCAGTCGGGGGAATACAAAGAAGTCACAGGGAGTGAGATCCGGAGAATAGGAGGGCTGGGGAACCACTGGAATTCTTATTTCTGTCAAAAATTCGTTGATGGAGACTTCTGTGTGACATGGGGCGTTATCCATGTCCAAATCCTGTGTTAAAATCTGATGGACGGTAAACCGGTTCAAATTTAGCTCACTATTGATTATCCTAAAGATAAATGGATGGTCTGACATCATAAGAGTCCTCACTTTTTGCATATTGTCTTCCGTTTTTGAAGTAAAAAGTTTTCCCGCACTAAGTTTGCCTTCCACTTGTTCTCGGTCCTCTAAAAAGGCCTTGTGCCATCTGAACACTTGTGCCCTGGATAGGGAATGTTTTCCATAAGCCCTTTGTAACTTTTCATAAGTTACAGTTAGTAGCGGATTCGTCAAGCTTTACACAAAATTTAATAGCACAACGTTGCTCAAACTTTTTCCGGTGCTTTTTCGTAACGCACCTCACAAACACAACTTCTCTTTAGACGCTCTCAACAATCGCGTAGCAACAGTAACAAGTTCGAACCTGTACTGAGTCTACGGCAGTCTTCTATTCAGTTTATGCCTACAAAACAAAGATAAGAATACTCGTAACCACCTTAGTTAAGGTGTTCGTTGAAACAGTACTCATCTATCATTTGCCATATACCAAAAAGTATATCCCTTTCTTCTTTGAGTGGCGTACAGCTTTACGTGGGCTCCGAACCACAGAAGTGCTTGTACTTCTACTCCAGAGAATACCTACTAGGCAGAAATACCTCCGTGGTTTGCCCCTACTTTCCGAGGAAAGCGGTCGGGCGTTTTCGGTGTAGGTGTAGCCCTGAGAATCGAACTCGGGCTATCTCAGTGGTCAGACGCACGTTGAACCAACTGAGCCACGACCTTAAAAAGTTCCTTTACATGCTAATAACTATAAAAAGTTAAATAATAACTACATCACGCACTTAAAACACCATTTGTTCTCAAATAATTTGATTAGAATGTCGTGGAAATAGATCGTAATAAGGATAATTTTGTGTTAGCCATTTTAGATATTTCATTATAAGCTTTATGAGGTCTGTCACCAAGATTTCACAAAGGGCACGAATGTGCATAGCTAATCGAGGAGGTCATTTTGAAAACTTGAGATAGAAACTGCCACATAACTATAGCATCTTATTTTGTGAACCGTTAATTGATGTCCTTTACCAATAAAGTTTTGAATGTTTAGTGTTATTTTCTGAATGAAGAAGTGCCAATAACTTTGTAGGAATTAATTTTAGGCCATATTTTTATTGGAAGTTTTCGACTTAAAAAGAGGCCAGTTACACGTACTGAAGCTATGTACATCCTATTGCGGGACACCCTGTATAACTTAAAAAAGGAAAAAAACAAAACTTACGTAAATCATGGGCACCACAACTGACTACTAAAACAACCACTTGGAAACAACCAATTGGAAGAAACATGTTTGTAGTTTAAAGTAGGAAGTTAATAGTCACTGTGAAACTGATTTACTCCATTCTGATTTATACAAGAAAAATTTATAAAAACTATGGAAAAAAGTATGATTACGCTACTAAGAAGGTCAGCCAGCTGCAAAATTTCTAAAAGTCAGACGACTTTTTATCTGATAACAAATCGAAAACACGTGTAACTGTTGGCATTAATTTATTTTATTAGTGCTGTTAGCGTAATCTGAGAAATTTCAGATTTTGATTTTACATTACCTGCAGTCAAAGGACGAAATAGGAAATAAAAGAGGTAAGAAATTTAGCAAGTTTATTATGATCTTACATTAAAGGCTATACTAAAAATATCAAACTACAAACTTGCGGCTACTACTTTTACAGTTGGGAACCTTTTTACTGTATTGATGAATGTGAAAAAAGTTCATGATAAGGATATGTTTTAGTCAACCACTTCAGATGCCTCTTCATACATTGTTCAATTGCTACTTCAATAAGAGGAGTTCCTGCTACGAGAAGCATTTTCGCATTTTTACTTAAAATTCTGTTAGTTCCATCACCTACAAAATATCGTATAAAATACACAATAACACACAAAATTGTTTACCTACCCAGTTCTCTGTTGCCACCAAACAAATCTTCATAATTCACATTTAAGTCATCAATGCGAAGTTTAACTCGCTTGTCCTTAATGTTCCAATAGTCATATTGTAACGTAGTGATTTTTGTTTTTGCCCTTCTCCCACTCTAAATTAAACGATAGATGACCACATGTTAAATATGTGACTTTTACTTCTTTCGTTGGCATCTAAAGCACCTAATCACCATGTCATCAAATCATTTTATTTTAAAGTAAAACACTTTATAAAACCGGACTAGAAATTATTTACTGATTCGTAAAGGGTTTTTTGATAAACGTTTTAAAAGCTCTTTTGCAGTAATGATTTACTAATTTGTAACAGTATTGATTGTTTTGTCATTGCTCTACTCCCCCTTTAAACTAGACGACAAATAATTAGAAATTTTTCCTTCTATCGCCAACATCAATAGCACATAAGGCGCTTAAGATGTCATTTTACTTTAAATAAAATAGTATATAAAACCAGAAACTTAATAGATGCCCACGATTGACTTGTTGTACATTTTGCCTTATTAAAACTTGGCGTTACAAAAGCAACCCATCAAATTTACCAATTACTAATTGAAAACGTCAAACATAAATTATTATTTTAAAAATCCCATTTTGAAGGATTTACAACTATGCTGATATTTTTCTATGCATGGAATTTTCTTAAATTATTAAAATAAGTTGAAACATAAAGTTAACAAGAAAAAAAAACTACGTAGAAAACGTATTTGCCCAACAGCCAAGAATAAAAATTGTGTGTAGAGACACTAAGGGCAACACATCTAACAAACATTTCTAAACTTAAATTTCGGTAACTACGAATTACCTACGTTGAAATATTTAAACTGAGCATAAATTTGGTTTAACGCTACGTTTTCGAAGTCTAAATAGTTCAAGGATAAACAGGTTTTTCATTTAATTGCGAAATTCCTATAAAATCGATATTTAATGAGTTGTCGTCTTCTTTGACTGTAAAATCACAAAATCAGATTTTAGTGCGGATAAATTATTCATTTATACGAGTAGCTTTTCTTACGTGTATTCGCTGCAATTGCCCCCCCTTGCCGGCGCCCGTGTCCTGGACCTACAACTTGCAAGAGGTTATTCGATATGAAATAAACAACATAACGCCTGAAATCCTAATAAAAGTTTTCAACAACCTGAAAAAAAGAGTGCAATTGTGTTTAGAAACTAATGGTGAACATTTTGAACAATTATTATATATGATTTTATATGGTGCTGTATTTTTCTTTAATAACTAACTACGAGTAGATGTTTACATTCATTAAATTCTGTTTCAAAGTGATTGTATTCTAATTCTTATTCTCCCATAGATGTTATGCCAATGATAATAATGTCCTTGAATGTATTGCTAACTGTGCAAAATGTGGTGCCTATACGGCAGGTCACGTGGTTTGAAATTCCTTTTATTCACCCTGTATAAAGTGCTTTTCATTTTCCCTAGAAATTTTTCAGAAATACTTAACAAAATCGGAAATACTGGGTAAGTTTGGTTATGTGTATTTTGCAATCTTTCATCTTTTAACCAGGAAGCAATGAAGCTAAAGATTATCAACACCAGCATTCTATCTAAAGCAGGTGACGTTTAGCAAGCCAATAAATTGTATCGGAATGGTAGGTATTGTGTTTGGGAAGTAAATTCAACATAGTAGACATGCTTGCTTGATTATTTGTTTGGGAAGATACGTATGTAAGTGCCAAGGATCTCAATACATATTGACTGCTATGACCATTGACACTACCCTACTCTAACAAATAAAATCTAATTTTATTACAACAAAATCATATATTAAAATATGTTATTTAAAGCAATAGCAAACTTGTCTCTATCGACTTCAATATAGCGCCTTCAAATAAAAATCGTTATCTTAGCGACTTAAGCAGATTAAAATGTTTATTGCAAAGCTTTTCCTATGGACAGCTCTACTTAATTAGATTCAAACCTCGAAGGTTGGGGAAACGTTTCATGCTACCTTTGGAATAAATTAACCAAAACCAACAGGATCGATCATCGCACTTTTTAAAGCATTAAATGCAATTGTACAACAGTTTATATTTAACAAATTAAAAATACAGTTTACTTAGATTGAGGAAACAATTCATAATAGGGATACCTTCTCATTAACCATTTGAAATACTTTATTATAAGTTCTTCACTAAGTGTTTCAAATAGAGGTGTGGCTGCTTTAGTAATAACTTTGGAATTTAAATTGAGCAATTCGTTAGTCCTAGCAGCTGAAAAGTGAGAATATTAAAATTATTTTCTACTTAAAACGTCAATTCTTACCATCAAACAACCCATCATAGTGCATGCGCATGTCATCAATTGTTAACCTAATTTTAACATCCGTTGGATTATAATAATCCAAGTTTTTTCGCTTTATCATGTTACCTTTTATTTCAAACGTTCCACTAATTGGACCTACAATTAAAAAAGTTTAATTAGGTTCTGACAGCAAGGATTACTAAAAAAAAAACATTCTTTTTGTATTTAAAATCTGTAAGATAAATCTAACAGATAAGTTGAATGTGGATTTTCTGGTACTTTCTAAGTGGTTTCTCTCACCTAAAGCTACTCGAGCATTTCCTTCTCATTCTACAGGAATAGATAAGGCTTTTGCTTTTAAACGATAATTGGCGTTAAGCAACACAGAATCGAACTGAAGTTTACCCCTGTATGTCAAGGTTTTGGGGTCGTACCTAAAGATTTTAAATGTTTTTCAATATCTTGCAAAAGTCATAATCCAAGTAGTACCGAATATAAATTTGATTAGTGATCAATAGGACCAGTTTAGGTGCTTCGTCGTTTTTTGTTAGCTCCTTAAGATACAGGGTGTTCCACAAGTACGTGAAGCAAATACAGGATGTGATTTCTGGGCGAACTTTGTCATATAGACTTGTATGCTAAAATACCTAGCTGAAGAGTTATGCCCCTTCAAAGATGAGAAGGTTGTCAGACAAGCAGGACTTAAGAGCAGAGGAACCATCATGACTAAAAGTGTGCAAATATTGGCGTTAGCAGATGATGACTTGTATTTGTGCAATTCAGAAAACGACAAATATAGGTACTTAGCCAACAGGGCCTACTTCGGACTACTCAAACATCTAAGATTAAATGTCAAGTACCAAGCACTTATAAAACCAGTTTTGATGTATGCCTCTAAAACATGGACATTAACACAAAATGATGAAAGACTATTAGGAACTTTTGGGAGAAAATTACTACTAAGACATATGTATAATGGAATAAGTGATAATGGAGAATAGCGTAGACGCTACCACCATGAACTTTCTGAGATGAGTAGGGCATATGTAAAGGATGGCAAAGGCAGAGCCAGCTAAACAAATCGTTAGACAAATACCAGTCGGAAAAAGAATAGCTGAAAGGCCGAAAGCCCGTTATATGGATCACATACCAAATGTATTGCAGTAGTGCAGATTAGGAACGCAAAAGCAAAAGTCTGGAATATAGCAGAATTTTCCGAAACAGACCCTACAAGGGTTGTCGAGGCCTGACGAGTGCGCTTAGAGTTTAAAGGAAAGAATTTAAGAAATCCATCCCTTGGTGTTACATTTGTGCACACCAAATTTGAAAAAACTTCATCACACTGTATTTAGAACACATGTCGGTGATTTTTCGACACATGCTTATGAAACACCTAGTATAAGAAGCTTTAAATATTCTGAAGTCGACTTACTTAATGTCTGCAAGATTGTAGTTATCCATCCCTCGAATAGTAAGATCCCATATAGAAGCCGAAATATTTAGTAGTCTAGAATTTTGTGTCACATTAAAATGTGGAAGCTCGAGTGGATTGTAGGAAGGTATTCCGAGTTCTTTAATTCCTTTACGAACATAAGGCCTTAAGTCGTTCGCTGCTTTTGTAATGCAGTCGCCAATTTTCGGTGCATCGATATAACATCGTGGTAAGGTGGTTGCTAAAAATTAACAGTCGTTGATCCACAAAGCCGTTTATTACTTAAATCAAGAATCGTTGTTACAATTTTTTCGTATTAAAAGTATACTTACGCAGGTCATTTGCATAACAATTCGACGTCGAGATAAATATCGCTTGAAGAGCTAACAACGGAAACATATTTAATGCTTTGTTTTAAAACAATAAAACTTGCTCCAAATTAGATCTTCGCGTTTTGTATGAAACTTATCAACTGTTTCTTTAGATATAGTGGGTATATTTTGATAATAAAACTTTGTAATGACGTAAGAGCTCTTTGAAAATTATCAAGGAGATCAGCCAGAAGTAAAAAATCTAAACAGGACAAGTTTTTAATGATAAAACAATAAAAGCGAAACGTGTAATGTAGCAATGAAAAACTAATTTATTATGCGGATTGTGTTTTTTTTTAAACCAAATCAGAGATGATAAAAATCTGATCTCAAGTAGTTGTTTTTTATTTATAAAATAAACTGATTATTTTATTGAATATTAAACGAAACACACCATGGCAATTTTCCAGTATTCTACTTGATGCTTGCACTGCATTATCCTAACAGTTTTTCCCAAAGTCTGGCACGAGTTTTCTTTAACCTGTCAACATGTTTACCAATATTATTCGACTGAATCTAATAACAAAAATTTTCTGTTATAATCGCTGTGTTTTCAGAATAATTATATTCTAATTAATATTAATAATTCAAACTGGAAAATTGTCCATCAAGGAAAAACAATATAACACTTTCGAAGGCATCTTATTTGAGCAACAAAAAGCGTCTGTTTCGGTTGCTATATTTTTAAAAATTGCTTTATGAAGCTGAAACCTCCCATAAAATTATTATCATCGAGTCATGGTCCTCAGTTCCCCTAGAAAGTCTGACTATGTCTGTAAGGATTAAGCTTAGTACCTAACGATACTAAATAAAATTACTCAATGAGAAAATTTGAAATTGCCTCTGGTAATTGATGAGTTCAATCTCAGCCAATTTTGCTGTTGTAATTTAGTGGATCACAAGCAAAAATCCCAGATAAGGCTCATTTCTTAGTGCATTTTAAATTTAAGCAAAGAATCGCAGTGAGGAAAGACCAAAGTGGAGTAACGAATCAAGTGTCTGATTTGAAACGTTTAAACAAAATGAGTAAATTGCAGCAAAGTATACGGGGGCTATTTCGGAAAATGTTAGGAAAAATAGGCAAAAAGAAATGACAGTAGAAGAAGAATGAGAAGAAATAAGAAAGCTTTTGGTAACAGCCACTGTAGAGGTACTGAGAACGAAGAAAAGAGAAAACAAGAATAAAGCGTGGTACGATATGGGATGCAAACAAGCAGTACAATCTAGAAATTAAGAAAGGCTAACACTGTTAATTGACGTGAACGAAAAAATTAGAGAGGTATATAGTGCGGAAAGGAAAACAGTTAAAAAGTTCTGCAGAAAAAATAAACATAAGTACGAATAAAATAAGTTGGTGATAATAGAAGAAATGGCACAAACTAAAAAAAATAGAAAGTTCTACAGGGAGATGGCAGTAAGAAAAAATTATTTGAACCACGAGTAACTTTCTGTAGAGGTGCAGAAGGAAATGTCATAGGAGATAGACAGGAACGTATAAACGGATGGAAGGAATACCTTGGAAAACTACTAAATGAATGAGAAGAAACCGAGATAGATTATAGGCAAAAGCAAAGAATAATGCACCAAGAAGAAGAAAATGTTGAAACCTCTACAGAAGAAGAGGCCAGTAACTTATAAACCTAAAATTATAAAGTCCCAAGGAAAAACCAAGTTGCCGCTAAAATAGTTAAATATGGGGATGAAGATATTGTGAGACAGATGTATAAGTTAAACAAGAACATTTGGAAAAAGAAGAATTACCTACGAAATGGAATACTGCAATAATTTGTCCTCTACATAAAGAACGAGATATTGTTCTATATGATCCTAGAGTGGATAATAAAACAAGTGCCAATGAATAGGAAGGGTGCTATATTAAATAGCATAACACAGATCCTAGCATACGCAGATGACTTCATAATATCGAGAAAAAAGTCAAAATTGCAAACAACGTACACACAACTGGAGGAGGCAGCAAAGAAGACAGGACTAACAATAAGTCAAAAAATTCATGATGACATCGAGAGGACAAGTTGAGGATGAAACTTTGATAGTAAACCAACTGTTATTCGAGAATGCGGGACCATTTAAATACTTAAGAGCAGTTGTAACACAAAACAACCAAATTTACGATGACATAAAATATCGGCAGGAAAGAAATGTTACTATGCATTTCAGCAACTGTTTAAGATTAGATTTCAATTAATTTAAAAATTACAGAATACAAGACCGTTGTAATATACGCATGGGCGAAGTTAGGTCATCAGACCTGAGGGGTCTAAAGCCCTAATATGAAAAGACGTATATTTTTTTCATTTTTAAGTGTATGTGTCAAGGTAAGGTAAGAAGTAAGTAAATTTTTTACCGTACAATCAATCCATAAATATTAAAACTAAAAGAAATAAGGAAATAAAAAGTTGTTTTTATTCAAAATTAATAAGATTTATTATTTAAAAGTTATTGATACAAACGCGTGTCTATTCGTACAGTTTTTGGGCGGGGCAAGTTTACGTCACAACCCAAATGCTAGATGAAAAATACTTTAGTTGTTCGTCATTATTTCGCGCATCCGATAGTACGGGTTTATTGAAGCAACAGTTTTCGATTTCCTGTTCTAAGAAATTCTTTCAGAACATCATCTAGAATCAGGGATTTTGTAATGGCATTTTCAATGTTTGCAAGAGCTAAAGATAATGTCGATAATGTGATAATGTTCGAATATTTGGGGGGGGGGGCTAATTCGATTTTTGGGGGGGCTTAGCTCCCCCAAGCCCCCCCTAACTTCGCCCATGAATATACGGAGCGGAAGCGTGGACGAAAACGCACTAAATATCTGGAAAAGAAACATTCTGCGAAAAAACTGCAACTTTCGTAATTGGGCAGTGCGACAGTTTAGCGTTTGTTTGAAATGGTCGAGAAAGGAATTCAACGTAGTGGTAGTCAAGTTTTGAAGATATAGAACATATATACGAAGAAGAAACAATGCCTAGCATCCTAAATTTAAAGGCACAATTATTTTTATTCTAAAACAAGTAGTTTAATCACGTTGTCGAGGAATGGGTGAATATAGTTATTTATGTACCAAGGGCGTAAAGATGCTTTTATGGCTTGAGACGTGATTTTGAGCCCGAAACGCTAGTCGAGGGCTAAAGACACGTCGAAGGCCATAAAAGCAAGTTACGCCAGTGGTACATACATAATTTTATGCACGATCGAAGATTTTAAAACTGAAATAAAAGGAATAAATTAATTTTCTACCCACATCGAGTAGTTAGTTGCTCAATTATTTTAATTTTTTACTGACAACTGTCAAATGGTTGAAGCATTTACGCCTAGGAATATTCACATAAATAATTGTGTTAACTGTGTTGTTAATACAAATTACCCTAAATAGAGTTCTAATAAAGAGCATACATTCGATTTTAATTTAAAAAAATTCTTTATAAGACTGTTAAACTGTTTATCAATTTTTGACGTTTCATTATAGACCGGCGGCCTATAAAGACACCCACGGGCTATAAATAGACGTTTATGTCAAACAAATTCAGACATAATTGACACATTATAATGCGATCGTGCATAAAAATGTTTATAGCAACAGTGTTGTCATGGAAAGAATGAATAAAATGTTTGTAGTAACACTTTATCCACTATTCACATTAAAATGTTGCTTTAATAACTAGATTGGACACACTAAAATGCCACGTTATGTGTAGGAATTGGAAAAAGTAAATTTATTGTAAATGTTGATAGTTATTAATTTTAAAATAATGCAAATTTAGTGTTAAAATATTAATAGGATATCTTGATAATTAATTTTTAAAAATAATTTTGTTATAATAAAAATATAGAGTGTTAGTTGAATAAAATAATATAACCAAAGGGAAATAAAAATAAATAAATCGAAGAAGGTTGAAAATAAATTACGGAAATTGAGTTTTTGAAAAAATTAAGACTTAAAAGTGATTTATTTTCAGAAGTAATACCACAAGTGACTAGAATTTTACCGGAAATTTTTTTGCCGTCACCAACACGACTGCTTGTTGCGACGAAAATCGTAACGAGTGCGACAGCACGAGTTACGATTTTCCAAAGCAACAAGCAAGAGTGTTTGTGACGGCAAAAATTTCCTGTAAAATTCTAGTCACGACTGGTATTCGGAATGATAATTCCTCGAATTAGGTATAATGAAATTACTGAAATACTTGTCACTCAAAAAATTTTGACAGACGTTGTCTCTAAGCAACGCTGCTAGTCGCAAAATTTTCTAGAAAATTTCACTAGTGGTATTTTCGATTTAATTCGATTGTGATTGGTTCAATTCACCAAAATACTGTGATTTGATTGGATGAGTGGAATAATCATATTAATATAATTTAAAAGCGAATAAAAGAATAATCTTATTAAAAGTTATATAAGAAGATTGATAATATTGTGTTAAAACATAATTTGGAATTGTATAATGTGAAATAATGATGAAATAAAATCTTACTTGGAAAAGGAATTATAAATTTGGATATTTAGAGAAGAAGTTGAGTGGGGTGTTTAACGAAATTAGAATTGAATTGTTACAAGGTATTATTGGATGGAAAAATAAGTGAGAACCTAGTGAATTTTGGAAACGAAACAGGAGGTGTGTTGTTCAAGTAGATTGTGAAAGGTAGTTGCTAAATTTATTAATTTTAAAAGAAAAGTGTTTGTTTAGTTATTAGAATTTGTTATTATTTATTGTTAAACGTTTACACCATTTTGAGGGTGTTAATTAAAAAATAAATAATAGTATTTTATGTATCTAGGACGAAAAGTAGTTCTTTAAGGTATGAGCAAGTTGTTTACGGCCGAGGCGGGTAGCCGAGGCCGTAATTACTTGCGAGTACCTTAAAGACACTTTTCGTCTGAGATACATACATAATTTTATGTCATACTGGTTTCTAAAGTTGTTAAATTATTAAAAGAAATCTCCAGCAATTTGTAGCAGTATTAGTTTTAAGTAAGTAGTCTAAGGCGCAACAATTCGTATCGCTTAGCAACGAGCATTTATAGAACAAAAAGTGACACTTTAAAGAACTAGGACTTTAAAATGACACTTTAAAGTCCTAGCACTTTAAAGTGTCACTTTTCGTCCTATAAATCGTTCGAAAAACGTTGCTTTAGAAACGAGTATGACATAAATTACCTTATGAATTATAAAAATTAAGAGTCATAAACGCGATCCACATCAACGACCCTGTATTAAGAGATTTCTAAAAATTGATATTAATTTTGAAAAAGACTGAGCTAGCTGGAAATTAAAAATTGTATGCGATATTTTAAAGATTATAAACTTTAATTAAATAATAATAATCAAAAGGAATATATCGTAGCAATATATTCACATTAAAATGACAGTCTTCTCCATGTTGCTTTTAGTAAATTGTGGATTTTACCAGATCCCTAAAAGGTTTTCAATCATGGTTACCGGAACAAAAAACCCTTAAATACACCTAATTAATTTATAAAAATATTAGAAGAAAGAAACGCTGAAAAAACAAAGGTTAAAGTAAAATAACTCAATTTATCTCGTTTGGATCCAAATTAGATCAAATATTTGTTTCAATTCTTTTTTCTGAAGGTATAAAAAGCAAAACAAGAAATTGATGTGCTTCCTCTCTATTCATAACCAAATAAGACTTAGGTAAAACGTTTATTAAAGTTTCTATCATCGAAAGTGTAAAAACAATTTATAAAGAGGATATTTCCTCGTTAACCATTTAAAGTATCTCATAACAAACTGTTCGGCAAGAGCTTCAATACCCGATGTTCCTGCATTAAGAATAACCTTGGAGTTACGATTTATCAGTTCGTTTGTCATATCACCTGGAAATAACCACAAAACTGTTACATATAAACATCTTACCACAGTATTTTTACCTAATTCTTCGTTTCCATCAAACAACCCATCGAGTTTAACAACCATATCGTCAATTGTCAGATTTATCTTAATATTTTCAGGGCTGTAATATTCGAGTGATTTTCGTTTCAACATATTACCAGTAATTTCGAATGTTCCATTAATCTCGCCTGAAAAAATGCTTTATCAAACCTAAGATTATACTTTATTTTAGTTAAATGTTAATTGAAGGAATTCGAAAGATTTATTCTCGTTATTGTTTATATGTTTATATGGATCTCACCAAGATCTTGATTTAAAGTTCCACTTCCTTCTACTGGAATAAATAATAACTTTCCTGAAAAATTATAAACACTATGAATGGACACAGGGTCTATTTGGAATTTTCCTTTAAAGGTCATTGTTGTAGGATCGTACCTAAAATTTAACCAATATAAAAAGAATTAAAACAGTTACCGTTGTTAATCTCAAAATGGCTCGACTAAGTTGATACTTATTAACAAGAACGAAATTTTAAATTTGAAAGGAATTTTCTATTAACCGGTTCAATATTAAGTACTTTGCTTAAAAATTGGCCAATCAGGGAACTGGCTGAAACGATTAATAACGCGTTCTTACTTCAAAAAGGCTAATTCAATGTTTAAATAGAAAAATTAAATAAAACATTAGAAATCTTTACCGTATTTCCGTAAGATCATAGTTATTCAGTCCCCTTATTGAATAGTTCCTAAATACTGCAGAAAAGTTCATCATATCTGATTGCTGAACTAAACCAAAACGTTTTAAAATAAGAGGATCGTAAGAAGGTATTCCAATTTCATCAATTCCTTCCTCAAAGCGTGGCCTTAATTTGTTTGCTACGCTTATAATACAGTTTCCTACTTTTGGATCGTCTATGGAGCATTTTGGAAAATCACTTGCTGTAATTACAATTAATTTTTTATAAACTTTTTTCCTTGTGGTTTAATTAATGATTTATTTATACTTAGCAGTTACAATTTTGCTTTAAATTTCACTTACCAGAGATTAAAACAAAATATAGCTTTTATCAATATATTTAACTGCTTATATTTAAAGCAAAGAATTTTTATTTATCACTTACGTAAATCAATAGCCAAACATCCAAAAGTAATAAAGATTACTTGTAAAATCACTAAAAACAACATTGTTTACACAAATAGCGTGATGCAAATACACACAAGCCTTTTATTTCATACTCTTTGGATGTATAAACATATTGGCACAGTTTTTACATGGACAATAAATGAAAGTTCAAGGTTGCTGAGAAAAACGGAACCAGTTTTCAACTTAATAATAAAGCAAATTGGAAACTTGTGCCTTTTTGTATATTTTGTAAATTTGTAATTTGTGACTTTTTTAATCGTTATTTTTAATAAACCAGGATTCCTTTGTTTGTCTTCCAGAACAGCGTTTATCAAAGCAAGTTTCATTAATAATACGAAGGGATTTTGCTGGAAGGTATCAGAAAAGGATAATGATTGATGTCTATGATGGTAAAGATGAATCATGTACCCAAGAGAAGATTCTGATTATTCTGAATATCAAAACAAAAATTATAGGATAAGTATAAGAACGTTAAATGTGTTGCGGAGCAAGCAGTACAATTCAAAGATTTCCATGATCAGTGTCATTGTTGAGAAAAGAGAACTCAACGTTTTGTCCGGTTTCTTAACGAGGAGGAAAGGGGCACTAAGAGCGCATGTAACTCAACTTGTAAACCTAACCAGAGGCGCAACCCTTCTGCTAAAAGAATTTCGCCTCTGACGTGATTCACAGTGCCTGCCTGTCATCTTGATAATTGGTTTAATTTTTGAAATAGTCTTAGGGCCGGTTGCACAAAGCTTTTGTTAAATTAACGAATGATCAAAGTTGACAAAAGAGCATCATTGTTTGTTTACTAATGTATTATTTGTCATATGCATTCGAATTTTGATTCGATTTTGTTCACTTTAACGAATGATTAATTTGACCAAGCTGTTAAATCATGTTTGTGCAACCCGCCCTTACTCGAACAAAGGAAACATAAAAGTGAATAAAATATAAATGAACTAATGAAACAATGAAGCAAATTATAATTATAATACTGAAGAACATGTTGCGCTCTGAAAAATTGTAAGCAGTATACAAGGTGTTAGGTAATGCTTCTTCCAAACTTTAGGTATCGGTTTGTAACGATAAAAGGAATAAAAAATTCTTATATGTACCATTTTTTCCTCAGTTGCATAGATGTTGAAAATTGCGTTCCACAATGTTAAGATACCCCTGTTTCCTCTTCTAAGAGGGACAGGTTTTGCTTTTTTATGTAACATTGTAACATGTGGGTTGCTGTAGCTTCTTCATTTATTTGTTTTATAAGTTCTATATGTATGTCTTTGAACAATTCTACTGTTTTGCAGGGCTTTGTAAATCGCCCAATGCACCAATGCTCAATGCTATTAAAAGCTTTTTGCCAATCTGTCATATTCCTTAGATTTTTCTATTATTATTTTCATTGTTAATAGATTCTCTGGTACTATGTTTTTATCTGAAGCCGGCTTGTTCCTGGGGTTGGTATTCCTCTAGTTTTCTTGTTAATCTATTAGTCAGTATTTTTGTTAAGAACTTATGGAACAACAGACTGATCAGTCAATAGTTCTCGAGGTTTGTGATTTCACCTTTCTTCTACAGTAATAAATATCGCATTCGCGTTCTTCCAGGTCTCCGGTATTTTAGCATTTTTAAGCGTGTGTTAAGTAACATTGTTATTTTAAAGAGTAGATTTTCTCCTTCTTTTTTTATCATATCTGCTGATTATATTGTCGTCACTTGTAGCTTTGTAAGATGTCATGTATTTTAAGGCCTCTTTAAATTCTTCTGTGATTATGTCTGGTTGTGCCTCTGATCCCACATTTGGCATTCTTTTTGTTTTTTTATTACTGCTTGTTTTTGAGGTGGCATTTTCTGTATGGGGTAGTTGGCTTAAGAAACCACAATTTTATATTGTCAGTACAATAGCAATACTCGCGTTAACATTAAAACCATCAAATTTCAACGAGTGTTCGATAAAATAAGGGAGACGTTACGAAATAAAACCAGAAAATAAACACAGCTCAAGAACACTGTTCTTTAGTATAAAATCTCCTCCATTGCACGAATTATTACTTGATTATAATACCGGAAAATAGACACTTCACTTTAAAGAAATTTTTAATAATTATGTTATTGATTAACTCATTACAAATTATGAAAAGCTATGAAAAGTATGCGTGAACATAAAGTTATTTAAAACAGGCACCAAAGTCAACACTACTAATTATATACCTTCATATAAGTCAACAATAAAAATAAAAAATAAATTAATATACTACAACGTTATTTACGAGTGTTCAAATAGGTGATAATAAGGATATTTTTTCGTCAACCATTTAAGATATCGCATTATAAACTGTTCACAAAGAGCTTCAAGTAGAGGCATTCCTGCTTCAAGTATCAGTTTAGAATTACGATTTATCAGTGCGTTTGTCGTATCACCTGAAAACGAATCAAAAGAACCATCGCATATCCCCATTTTATAAAAATGCATACCCAATGCTTTGTTTCCATTAAACAAGCCATCAAATCTAGTAACCATATCACCGATTTCTAGATTTATTTTAACGTTCTTTGGGTTATAGTAATCTAGGTTTCTACGTCTAGACATCTCACCAACGATTTCGAAGGTTAATTTAATATTACCTACAAAGATACCTTTTGTATAAACCCTTATCAAACAGTTAGTTTCAATGAGAAAATAAATAATCTCTAGACATATTGCTTGATAAGGGGCTACAGACCACTTCTGATGTGTTTTTAATTGTATTGTTTATCGTAGTTTTTGGTCTGAATTGTTCTTCATTGAAATTCTACAGATTTTGAGCTTTTCTCTTACCATGACTTTGATGCAAAAGTCCACTGCCTTCTAGTGGAATAAACAACATCTTTCCTGTGATCTCATAAACGCCTTCAGTTGCTAGAGAATCTAATTCGAATGTTCCTTTGAAGGTCATGGTTTTTGGATCGTATCTAAAAATTGGGCAAATATTATTCATGAAGATGTACAAGATAAGTAGTTTGTCTTTAGATCTGCCTTCTTATTGGTATTACTACTCAAATTCAGATTTTCATTAACAATATTTCAGCTTGATAATATTTTATATTTCTTTAGATAATGCATCGCGTAATAATTATTTCAATACTTCTAAAACTGTAAGAAATATTTACAGTTTGAACAAGTGTTCAGCAGTTATTGTAAGACCTCGGCAGTTCAAGAAATTACTTACTGAAGTTCTGTAATGTTATAATTTTCCAGGCCCCGCAGTGAATAATTTTTAAATGTCCCTGAAAAGTTCATCATATCTGATTCTTGCCGTAGACTAATCTCTGATAAAACAAGGGGGTTGTATGAAGGTATCCCAATTTCATTAATTCCATCGTGAAAACGTGGTCTTAATTTATTAGATGCGTCTATAATGCAGTTTCCTACCTTTGGATCATCGATTGTGCATTTCGGAATAGACTGTGCTGAAATTACAAAGTTCAAAATAATTACAAGTCTAAATATCGTTAATATTTTTAAGTACTTGTTTAATTTTGGTATACATCCTAGTTAAAAATTAAAAAAAAAATAAGATAAACTTGTACACAGTTCTGACTTACGTAAATCAATAGCGCAGTAGCCAAAACCGAGTAAGATTAATTGCAAAGTTATAAACAGCCACATGGTGAGTAATTAAGATTGGTAAGCAACTAGAACAAACACATTCAGATCTCAGAATATGTCCGAACATACTTGGTTTTCATCTCTTTATATACAGTTAATACACAATGATAACCATACGTAAGCAAAAGTTCAAGGATATTAATTAAAATGGAACCTGTTTTGAGCCAAATAATACGTAAATTAGCAAAAGGTAATTATAAACTATAACAATGCTTCAAGTCACCGGTTTTCCATTCCTTAATACTTAATTGCAAATTTATACTTTGGATAAAAGTATTCGATAACTGAAATTTTGGAAAAAACAAAAGAAGTAACACGGAGCCTAGGAATATGACGGACCAATGCGAGAACAAGGTAAACGAATACATGTGGAAAAAGGAAACGTTGCGACTAGCAACATGGAATGTACAGTCTTTGAATACTAAAACACAGGAAATCATAATACAGCTCATAAAACACAAGATTCATACAGGGTGAGTTTAAAGTATGGATACACAAAACAAAAGAAATTGAAGTGCGAGAAAAATTGGGCAATTTTACATTGAATATTAATATTTTATTTTCTAAGATAGCTAAAAGTGTGAGATGTCAAAAAATGTGTATAATGTGATAAAAAAAAAGTTCTTAGGTCTTTAAAAAGAAAGTCTGGAAGTGGAAGAATAAGAGGATTCAATAACATAAACATTGAAACGAAGGAAACGCATTGACGTTTTTGTTGTTTAATGGTACCATAAGCACCGATGTACGAGAATGCATTAACGAATACTTCAAAAAAAGGTTACTCCCTCCATTATTAAAGCACACATCCCCTACACTGTTTTGGCCCGATTTAGCCCCAACACACTATTCTAATACTACACAGCAATGCTTTCAGGATAATAATGTGTCCTATGTATCCAAAAACATAAATCCGCCGAACGCCATAGAACTAAGACCCATCGAACGATACTGGTCTATAATTAAAACAAAGCTGAGGAAGAATGTAAGAACAACAGAATCTGGTACAGTTTACTCTAGAACCGTTAAAAAAGTTAGCGGTAGGATTGCATCTGATGAATTTTCTAGGAAGGCTTTGAAAATTTAATTCTCTGCTTGTACAAAATATATTTACATTTTATTTAAAAATCAAAATGTAATAGTGTACACTGAACAACTCGCAATGAAATCAGTCCATGGAAGTATTTTATAAAAGCTCATGACAGTGGCTAACTATCTGTCGTACCTATCGAATATGGGGCGTTCCATTTAAAAATTTTGAGAAAAATCGAGGTCGGCATTTTTCAATCACCCTGTATACTGGTAAATGCTAAAGTCGAATGGTCCTAACTATTACATGAGTGGTATTCCATCTTAGTTTGTTAGATGCGCTTATAATGCAGTTTCCTACTTTTGGATCATCTATCGTACAATTTGGAATATCCTGTGCTGAAATTACAAAAGTTATTGATAGTTGAAATAGTGGAATTGTTGTTTATTTTTGTTTTGTTTTAAGTTCAGATGTATTTGATTCTTTTGTTGCAAAAACTTTTAATAAAAAAAGATAAACATAAACTTCTTACTTACGCGACTCAATGGCGGGACATCCAGACGTAAGCACGAGTAAAATTAAAACTTCCCGCATAATATAAAGACTGGCGTTCAACCAAAACGAGCATATCAGAAAATATCATAACAAAAATATGCTCTGCTGCTCTTTTAAATTGACCCATTTTTTGGGCAATAAAACTTAAAGGCCGCTACTTGCAAATTAAAATTAAACCAGTTTTCAGGTACATAAGTCCTAAATCAGCAAGAATGTTAACATTAAAATTAATTTTATGTCATGTATTTCCACATTCTTTAGTGACCAAATGCGCAATATTATTATGCATAATTTCTTGTGCAAGATTTGTATTTTTATATCACTTGTGTAGGTCAGTGTAATGTTATACAATTTATTATTATTATTACTACAGGAACTACTCAACAACATTAATCATATGGTAAATTCACGTAACTATAAAACTCCAATGTATAACTGGACAGTAAAATAAACATGGTCTATTTTATGACCAAACCGGCATGGACCATTTAGAGACAACGAAATAGTATTAATGAAGTTACAGCAAACAAAAGGTATAGAAATTTGATAAACGGAAAGCTATTAATTAAGAGTGATGATGCAAAAAATTTCCATTATTACTGAAATATTACGTAGCCTAGTGGTAGTAAAGAAAACAACGAAGAAAATAAAATAATAGTTAATTGCTTATGATGACGACCAAAATCTCTAACAAAGCTTGTGTTTATTTTATGTTTAGGTTTTGTGTTACTTTTGACATTCTACTCGGGGCGTCTTCTTTCCTCTTCTAAAAAATTACTATACCAGATTGAAACAGCTGTAGCATTATTTATTACTCAAACGGAGAACAATTTCAAAGGGGAGCGGAAAAATATTAAGAAAACCAAGTTGTCTCAGAGGAAGAACCTTACAATCTCTGTGAAAACCCCAACGAAATATTAACAAACAAAATATAGTATTTCGATAACTAAGTTCAGCGGAAGGTTTTGTTGACAACGTTAGTTAGATTAGTCTGTGACCATATTGTCTTCTCCAAATTATATAGTCTTTCTCTGATGATTTGGGGAAGAGTATAAAGTATAATACATCTTCGGAAGTTGTGAGTCAACCAACTTTATACTCGTATATTTTCTATATAAGCGAGTACAACAAACTGTAAGATTAAGCCACCTTCTCTCACAATTTGGCGAAGTGAATATCTTCAGAGACTAACTCCAACTAACATTGTCAATAAAGGCATCCATCGAAGAATGTTACGTAGCTGCTGAAATAGGTATTTGGTTTATTAATATTTCATTGTGGTTTTTACAAGATTCCTAAACTTCGACTGGATCAGACCACAGGCTCTATGTTTTATGGTTTAATCCTCCTTGGAGGATTAAAATAAAGAAAACAGATCTCAAAATATGGAACATAGGAATATATTACAAATATGGAAAAATAAGTAGTTAACGAAAATTCATCGTTAGCTGAGACTAACTATAACTTAGAAAGTGGTGTGTGAAACATATAGGTTAATGTAAATCTTGACTAGTGGCGAAAAGGAACAAGCGTGCATAAATACTGTCGTATAATTGACTTATTTTGACGAGAAACGACATACAAATCAAATACCTTACATCGGGAACCTTTTAACGCGGATTAGAAGAACTGAACGCCGATTTAATAAACTATGAGATATCTGTTTTTTCTAAATTTATACTAGACACAAACATCTATCCAGGAGGACTGGTATGTAGCTTAGGTTACACCAATTATTAAAAAGAGGCAATAGAAGCCAAACCTAAAAAATAAAGATATGAGAGTAGTTTCACGGTCGACTCGAACTGTGCGACATGATAAAGTAGTTTTATTGCTTGGAACCCATGCACAGGGGGGTTATCTAGTTGTATAAAAAGATACAACCAATAAGATCTTCTTATGGGAACGGCCGTGTTTTTCACAACTTTATCAAAACCCGCCAAATTGTGGTAAACAGCCCTATGGAGCCTACTAGCTAAACGCTAGTCTTGACGTGTTGAACATTGCCGCCTTCAAAGATGTCAAGCTCTAACAGCAGCTCATGGTGTGAGTAAGCTGTGCTCAGACCACAAGTCCGTTCTTCTGCGCTTAGGTAGCGACTGAGATGACTATAAGGGAGACACATTTCCTACGTTTGTTTCGTACTAAATGTCTTAGACAGTTCACTCTCAGAATTGCCGTACTTCGCATGATCGATGATCTGGAGCTCTATCTGTCAATGATCTTGAATAATGTATATGCAAGCTTCGCTTCGTTATACGTGAGATTGGCTAAGTACCGTAGGTTCGCCATCGCGAAGAATCTTAAGGGGATTATCTAGGAAAAGAATCTTCTGAGGAGGAGGACCCTAACAAAATCACTAATAGAACCTTGCAGGAGCCTCCTCAGAAGGTAATCGTGGTGATCACTGACGTTTTCAGTGGAAGTGCGCATGCGTGTATCTCCCGCAGAAGTTCAGCCAGCAAATATCTCCGGAAAGCTACATTTCGACCAAGCCCTTTTCGGTCATGGGTAAGCTGATTTCCATGAGCAATTTCTAGCCCGATCTGGAGACAGACAAGTCCAGAAGGTCATCATCTCAATATACATATAGCACAATCGACCACCCTAGTCGGATAAATCTCAACAACAACGTGGGATTCGGCCACGAGACGTACGGTTGTAAGGTATGAGGTTACGCGTAACTAAGTGCTTCAGATAATTCAGAACGAAGTTCTAAGGATGGATATCAACGTTTCGTGTATCCTTAGCCCCCCAAGAACACAAAGGAGTACACGCAGGAGTGACAAACTCGAACTGAATTTATTTTCCGATATGGAACACGAAAAATATATGATGCTACTCAATCTCAGATCCTTATCATCAACTTCCACGTGGCGGAGTTGGCTTTTTCTTCTTCTTCTTTAGTCCATTTAAATCTATTTTTGTATATAGGGCTTCGCTAAGTCTTCAACGTTCACGATCTTACGCCATTTGTATCCGTGATAGTCCAGCCTTACTCTTCCTCTTTTATGTTCGTATGGTCTCCATTTTATGATCTTGCGATTCCATCTGTTTATTTTGAGTCTGGCCGCACGTCTTGTATAACTCTGCTTTCATTGTGCTATCTTGATGCCAACGTATGTTACTTTAGTGATTCAACACTTTAGTTTTTAGGTTTGGGCTATGTTATTGTTCATCGAATAAACGATAACCATCCAAATACGACCCATCTTATTCTGATTTCTTTTTTAATTTCTTGTTTTTGATTGTCTTTTCCTAATTCAATTCTTTTTCTCAGGTAAATGTATTCCTGTACTCTTTCAATTCGGATTTCTTCAACTCTTGTATCTATACATTAAGTAGTTTGGGATTGGCTAGATTAATTTTTAAGCTTACTTTTTGAAACTGTCTATGGAGGTCCATGTTTTCTGATAAGAGAACGATGTCGTCGGGATATCTTAAGTTAGTTAATCGTTCTCCGTTGGCATTTACTCCTTTCCCCGTCCAATCTATTTTCTGGAATATGTCTTCCAGTACCAATGTGAAGAGTTTCGGCGAAAGTGTGTCCCCCTGTCTCACTCCTCTTCTAAGTGGGACAGGTTTTGCTTTTTTATGTATTATGTAGGTTGCTGTAGCTTCCTCATTTATTTGTTTTATGAGTTCTAAATGTATCTCTTTTATCAATTCTGCTGTTTTGCAGTGCTTTGTAAATCGCCCAATGCTCAATGCTATTAAAATATTTTTGATAATCTATGAAAGCCAGGTCAAATGGGAATTCATATTCCTTAGATATTTCTACTATTATTTTCATTGCTAATAGATTCTCTGGTACTACATATATTTGCGTCTAAAGCCGGCTTGTTCCTGGGGTTGGCATGCATCTAGTTCTCTTGTTAATCTGCTAGTGAGTATTTTTGTCAACGATTTATGGGACAACTGACTGATCGGTCAATTAATAGTTCTCAAGGTTTGTGTTTTCACCTTTCTTCTACAGTAATATCACATTGGCATTCTTCCAGGTTTCCGGTATTTTAAGTAACATTGTTATTTTAAAGAGTAGATTTTCACCTCCTTTTTTATCATATCTGTTGATATTTTGTCGTCACCTGTAGCTTTGTAAGATTTCATGTATCTGGTTGTTCATCTGATCTCACATTTTGTATTTATTTTGTTTTTCATTACTGCTTTATTTTTGAGGTGGCATTTTCTATTTGGAGTGACTTAAGATACCACTCTTTTATATTATCAGTATAATAGCAATCACGGCGTTAACATTAAAACCATCAAATTCCAGCGAGTAAGTGAGAAAATAAGGGAGGCGTTACGAAATAAAACTAGAAAATAAACACAGATCAAGAACACTGTTCTTTACTTTAAACTCTCCTCCATTGCACGAATTATTAAGTTCCCTTGATTTATAATATCGAAAAATAGACACCTCCCTTTAAAGAAATTTTTATTAATTATGTTATTGATTAACTCATTACAAATCATCAAAGGCTATGACAGGTATGCGTGAACTTAAATTTTTTAAAACCGGAAATAAAGCCAACATGTATCTTCATATAAGTCAACAGTAAAAACAAAAAATAAATTAATATGCTACAACTTTATTTACGAGTGGTGTTCAAATAGGCGATAATAAGGATATTTTTTCGTTAACCATTTAAGATACCTCATTATAAACTGTTCACAAAGAGCTTCAATTGTAGGCATTGCTGCTTCAAGTATCAGTTTAGAATTACGATTTATCAGTTCGTTTGTCGTATCACCTGAAAACGAATCAAAAGAAGCATCGCATATCCTCATTTTATAAAAATGCATACCCAATGCTTTGTTTCCATTAAACAAACCATCGAACCTAGTAACCATATCACCGATTTCTAGATTTATTTTAACGTTCTTTGGGTTATAGTAATCTAGGTTTCTACGTCTAGACATCTCACCAACGATTTCGAACGTTAATTTAATATTACCTACAAAGATACCTTTTGCATAAACCCTTATCAAACAGTTAATTTCAATGAGAAAATAAATAATCTCTAGACATATTGCTTGATGACGGGCTATAGACGCTTTCTGAATGTGTCTTTAATTGTATTGTTTATCGTAATTTTTGGTCTGAATTGTTCTTCAATAAAATTCTACAGATTTTGAGATTTTCACTTACCAAGACTTTGATACCAAATTCCACTGCCTTCTAGTGGAATAAACAACATCTTTCCTGTAATCTCATAAACCCCTTCAGTTGCTAGAGAATCTACTTCGAATATTCCTTTGAAGGTCATGGTTTCTGGATCGTATCTAAAATTGGGCAAATACTATTCATAACGATGTGGAAGATAAATCGTTTGTCTTTAGTTATTTAGACTCTTTGTTACAATAAACGTTTATTGACTGATTGATTGATTCTTTAGATTGTAAATCACGATTGATAACTGCATTCTTATTGGTATTACAACTCAAATTCAGAATTTCATTATCAATTACAGCTTGCTAATATTTTATATTTTTTTAGATAATGCATCATATACTGATTATCTAAATACAAGAAATACTTACAGTCTTAACAAGTGTTCAGCAGTTATTGTAAGTTATTTTAAGACCTTGGTTGTTCAAAAAATTACTTACCGAAGTTCTGTAATGTCATAATTGTCCAGACCCCGAATTGAATAATTTTTAAACGTTCCTGAAAAGTTCATCATATCTGATTCTTGAGACAAGATAAACTCTGACAAAACAAGGGGATTGTATGAAGGTATTCCAATTTCATTAATTCCATCGTGAAAACGTGGTCTTAATTTGTTAGATACGTTTATAATGCAATTTCCTACCTTTGGATCATCGATTCTGCATTTCGGAATAGACTGTGCTGAAATTACAAAGTTCAAAATAATGACAAGTCTAAATATAGTTAATATTTTTAAGTATTTGTTTAAGTTTGTTTTCAATCCTAGTTAAAAATTAAAAAAATTATAAGATAAAGGTGTACACAGTTCTTACTTACGTAAATCAATGACGCAATATCCAAAACTAAGTAGGATTATTTGTAGAGCTATAAACAGCCACATGGTGGGTAATTACGATTGGTAAACAACCAGAACAAGCACTTTCAGAATGTGTCTGAACATACTCGTTTTACATCTCTTTATATACAGTTAATACATTTTGATAATCCTATCGTAAACAAAAGTTCAAGGATATTAATTAAAATGGAACCAGTTTTGAACCAAGTAAAACGCAAATTTGCAAAAAGGTGATTAAAACTTACAACAATGCCTTAGATCACGAGTCTTTACACTAGCAAAATGCCAAATTATTGGTTTTTATGACTTTCTACAGATGATTAGAATACTTATTTGACTGAAATGCTTTCACATCATTTTCAGGCCGTCATAAGTCATGTCAGAGGGACAGTCTTACTGATCTCAAGCATTTTCTGAAATAAAGCTTGTCTTACTTATTAGTAAAATTCACATTAAATTGTGTGCTTCACGGTGCTTACTAATTCTATGCATTTTTATAAAAAGAAACTAAACTGCTGGACAAAATTATCGCATCACAAAAAAAAAGTTCTTAAAGGTCTCTAATCTTTTCAGAACAGATACATTTATTTCGATTTGTTATTACAAAGTGTAGTTGGCCCCTCTTAGCACCCAAACAACACCAAACCGAAACAATTGCACCGAGTGCCGGGAAAAATCTAAATAATGTCAAATTGCCCCCATGTATCAGTCTGACTTTATATCGTGCAGAAACGAAATTTAACGCTGGTATTCCATTTTTTTTGCAAAATTGGAGAAAACATAATCAACATGAACGAACAACGTTATGTTTCGGAAGTTAATGCAAGCAGAGCCATCGTGTATGCTGAGTTAAGGTTAAGCCAGCGAAATATTACAGATCGCCTCGGTGTGAACCAATCTACTGTCTCCCGAGTATTGAAACGATTCAGAGAGACTGGAAATAACAAAAGAAAAGAAGAGGGCAAGGACGTCCAAGATGTACCCAAGAAAGGGACGACCATTTCATCCGCTTGGCTGTGTCTAGAGATCGTTTTCAAACCAGCAATCAGCTTAGGGATGAGCTACAAGGGCACGGAATGCAGCAGTATCGTCACGAACTATCAGAAGAAGGGTAAAGGAAGGTAAAATGGTTGCCAGACGACCTGCCACAAGACCTCTTCTCACCAGGGCTCACAAAGCTGCCAGATTAAGATTTGCCAGAGAACATGCCCACTGGACAATGGAAGAATGGGGGCATGTTCTTTTTACAGATGAGTCCCGTGTCACTCTACATTCGCCAGATGGGCGCCAAAGAGTATGGAGACGTAGAGGAGAACGTTATTTTGAATGCAACATGGTTCCACGGGTCGCCTTTGGAGGAGGCTCTATAATGGTGTGGGGAGGCATATCATTAATGGCACGTACCGAGCTGCACATTATTGCCAGGGGAACATTGAATGCTGAAAGGTATGTGGAGGACATTTTAGAACAATACGTGGTACCCTTCGCGCCCTTTGTTGGAGAAGAGTTTCTTCTTTTACAAGATAATGCCAAGCCTCACGTTGCTGGCGTCGTCGAAGAGTACCTTGCAGAAGTTGACATTAATGTTTTGGCTATGCCAGCTAGAAGCCCTGATATTAATTTTATCGAACATGTATGGGACATGCTAAAAAGACGTCTCCAAGCTCGTATGCATCGTCCCACACTTTAAGAGAGCTGGAAATGGCTCTCCAATAAGAATGGGAAAGCATTCCTCGGGAATATATCGCAAGTGTGATTCGGTCAATGCCTAGAAGGCTCAATGAAATAGTGAGAGCAAGAGGAGGCGTAACACACTATTAAAATCATGTTTGTACAGTTTTCTTTGTGTTTTTTGTTTCAAGTTTGTTGTTTATTATTGTTCAGATTTTACGATAGTTGTAATGATTTCCTGTTTTTCTTCAAATACACAATAAATTTCCACTAATCCTTTATAATAGTCCTTATTACTATTGCGAAGCCCTAACACTTATAATATCTACGAAAAATTTTGTTTTCAGAACATTTTTTTTGTGATGCGATAATTTTGTCCAGCAGTTTATTTTATTATGCAGCGTGTCCCTGGAGAATTTGCGGTAGGTATAATGAACTAAAAATTTTTGAAAAACATTTCCATCTTTTGTAGTCGGGGTCTGCTTGGTTTATAATGAATTTTTACCAAATTACACTAGAAATGATATCCAGCTGGCGTAGTTAGCACAAGGTAAAGTGGTCTTTTTATTAACTTTACACAAAAATGTTATTTAAAAAATATGTTCTGACCTAAAAATTCGAGTTACTGCAAAAAAAAAAATTGGACGAAAAAATGAAATAGTGAAATATTGTCGGTCATCTAAGTTACTTTGCAAATTTTGAATAATAATAGACACCTATCGTTAAAAATTGATAGCATAAAATAATTCCCACAAGTTAAGTAAAATGCTTAGGTAGTGTCGAGCAGAACAGCAGGCAACCTCTACGTGGCATAGGTGTCTAAACCAAGCCCTATTCTGTGTTATCGAAGTTACAACCGCATTAAATTGAAACATATAGTTCCAGTGTGTAGTGGTAGAATAAGAAGTACGCTATGAAATAAACCAGGAAAACAAATTGAAATCAAATTTCATAAGTGAAAATGACGCTGCCCAGTCTGTTTCAAGTCAGCGAAGGACGAGAATCCCTGGCACAAAAATCTCTCAAGTTAATAATATGAGATTTGTTAGAGCAGGAGTAGGGAAGTTAATTAAATGAAAATAAAATTAAAACACATAGACATAAAAATAATGAAATTATTAGTCTGGACCGGAATCGAACGTGGAACGAATGGAAGATTGTATAATACCAAATCGTGGCCAATTAGGACAGAAACTTAATCGTTTAAAAAAATATAGTGGTATAGTTTTTCCGTTGTGCTTTACTTTATAGTTGCTTTCCTTGAATACAGTTTAAGTTCAATTCGGATGCTCGGCGGGTGGCCTATCCAGTCACTGAAAATAATTGGGAACAGAAACAGTGGTTGAGTAGGGAAGGTAGGCGGTTGTTGAAGGCGTGGTGCTTACTACGCCACCCCGTACGTCTAGCTGTCGAAACGACCGAGCTATGAGAGGCGACTTGCCGGCCATGCTCCCTCGCGGGGCGTTAAAGCCAACACCTTCACCTTTACATATAACAAAATTTTTTACAACTCCAAGCTATAAAAAAAGTGTAAATTTCTTTACAACAAATAGCAAAAGATACATATTATAGACATTAATTACTCATAATAATCTCAATTTAAGTTTTAAATTAATATGCCATTTAGCAGTGTGAGAATAGCCGATAATAGGGATGCTTCCTTGTTAACCACTTAAAATACGTCATTACAAACTATTCGCAAAGACCTTCAAATGTAGGCAATTCTGCTTCAATTATCATTTTAGAATTACGATTTATCAGTTCGTTTGTCATATCACCTATAAACGAATCAAAAGAAGTATAACATATTCTCATTTTATATAACTGCTTACCCAAAGTTCTTTGTTTCCATTAAATAGCCCATCAAACCTAGTAACCACATCATCGACCGTTAATAACTTTATTTTAACCTGTTTTAGATTGTAGTAATCTAGGTTTTTACGTCTGGTCATTTTCACCGATTATTTCAAACGTTTCGCTAGTAGAATCTTCAAATATATACATATATATCCCTTACAAAACCTCTAAGGAAATAGATAATCTCTAATTATTCTTCTTAATAAGAAGTTATAAACAACTAAATGTATTTTTAAAAAACTGTGTTATTTATAATTATTTTTAGCCTATTCCTAAATAAAATTCTAAGAATTCTGGGCTTCTTTCCTTTAAATGTCATCCACAATCATGGTTCTTGGGTCATATCTAAAAATCAGACAAAGATTATACTTAAGGGCAGAAGAGTATTCATTACCAATTTAAAAAACTGCATCAAACTCAATTGTTTCATTTCAAATTTTTCTGAAAATGCAAGAAATATTCTCAGTTTCGTGGAGTGATGATGTTCAACTGTTCAAGTTCTTGTGATACCGTGACAATTCAAAAAATTAGTCACTGAAGTTCTGTAATGTCGTAATTTTCCAAGCCGCGCAGTGAATAATTTTTAAACGTTCCTGAACAGTTTATCACATCTCTTTCTTGCGATAGACCAAACTCTGATAAAATAAGGTACTTATGCCAATTTCTTTAATTCCATCGTGAAGACGTGCCCTTAATTTGTTAGATACGTCTATAAGGCAGTTTCCTACTTTTGGATCATCGATCGTGCATTTCGGAATATCCTTTGCTGAAATTCTAAATAATTCTAAATATCATTAATAGCTTTAAGTAGTTGTTTAAGTTTGCCTGCAATCCTAGTTTATCTTTTTACAAAAAAAGTATTATAAGATAAACGTGTACACGTTTATTACTCACGTAAATCAATGGCGCAGTATCCAAAACTAAGTAAGATCAGTTGCAAAGTTATAAACAGCCACATGGTAGGTAATTAGGATTAGTAAGTAAATAACCAGAATAAGCACCTTCTGATGGCAGAATGTGTCTGAACAAATTTGCTTTATACGAGTACCGATTTACACAGAGTTAACAAATTTTCATAAGCAAATCATCAACAACAGTCTTCTTGGCGTCGCACTATCGTCCATAAGGTTGGCCGCTAGATTATTTGGATGCACAGACAGCCTAGTTTGATATTTAACACAATAGCTTGTTATAACGTCCCGCACTGACTCAATATTAAATTCGTTTTGTATAATGTTGTTAGGCACATACCACGGCGCGTTGACCATACACCTGAGCACTTTATTCTGAAATCTTTGGAGGATTTCGATATTAGAGGTACTGGCAGTACCCTACAACTGAATACCGTACGTCCAGATTGGACGGAGAATGACCTTGTAGAGTAAAAGTTTGTTTTCCAATTTCAATTGCGATTTTCTACCTAATAGCCAATATATTTGGCTAAATTTAATGCCAAGTTGCTTCCGTTTCGTAAAAATGTGCTTGCGCCATGTTAGCCGTCGGTCCAAATGTATCCCAAGATATTTAACGTCCTCGTTTTGTGGAATCACGGTATTATTAAGGGTTACAGCTGGACAGGTATCTCGTCGCATGGTGAATGTAACATGTGTCGATTTAGAAGTGTTAACCTGTATTTTCCATTTTCTCAGCCAATCCTCGACCAAGTTTAGATTATCTTGGAGGTGGGCAGATGCAATGGTAGGGTCGGCATCTGATGTAAGTATGGCTGTATCGTCCGCAAAAGTGGCAGTAGTTGATAGATTGGTTGTGGGAATATCAGCTGTGTAGAGCGTATACAGAATTGGACCCAATACACTTCCTTGGGGAAATAAAACATAGCTCAGAGAGAAAGTGATTTATAAACTATAAAAATTCCTTAAGTCATCAATTTTTCCATTCTTTAGTAACCAAATGTAAACTTATTAGTTCTTATGGTTTTAAAATCAAGTCCACCAAAGAGTGATATTTGGTTAAAAAACGCTATGCTAAATTAAAAATTTTATGGTTCGCGATAGATGCAAAGTTACTTATTAATTTTTCTATAAAACGTGCATTTTGGAAAGTTAATTTTGTATTCAAATTAGCTGTAATATCAACTAATAACTAGACAAGTTACATAATTTGGAAAAAATAGATTTACGATAGCATATTGACAAAAATTACCAAATCCAAATTCTAGTACTCCTTTTAGAATCTACCCCCTGAGTTTTTTTCTAGATTTTAAGTATTCCATATGCCTGCATTTCAGTCTCCTGTGCAGTGGAGTTGTTTTTTCGTTGCGTCTAACCAAGACTATTTTTCTTAATGTTACAGGTGTTATAACTTGGCAAGTCTGAAATTTTACCAACAGACATTTGGCTTGTTTCCAGGACTCTAGTTTTTCTGAACAGCTTATCGCATTATGCTAACCTATTCTTGCTCCTGCTCCAATAATCTTTTTATTAGCATATTATGCACCAATACTATTACTGTGGGCCCTCTTCGCGCTGATTAATATTGTTGCTATCGAAGCAAGAGGAAAAGATCTACGTATATATGTTACCGGCAATGTACAAAATCCGGCAATGTGCGAATTGACTAACTAGATATTCCGCAAACTGACCAATTCACCAGACATTATGCAAAATGACTACAACTTTGGGTGATCTGCGAATTTACTACGCTATTTTTGGCAATCCGCAAAATGCCCGATGCAATAGTCAATCTGAAGCTTGAACATCTAGACGTCTCACATTGACTAGGTAATTTGAAGATGAACAACAAGACATTTAATCTGTGTGTTAAATTTAAAAAAAAAAATACATTTGCTACCTACATCGCCAGAAAAGATTTTATTTCTGCAATAAATGAAAAATACATTCGCTACTAAAAATAAGTATCGTACAACAAAACATTTAAAAAAAAGTTAATTGACAAACACTTGTTATTTATTTTTGCAGGGATCATAAAAGTGGCAACGACTATTGCACAGCACTTTATTTTTAAGGCATTTGCATGATTTATTGCAACACTTTTTAGGTTTTTAGTACAGTTGCATTTCATCATTCCCTGACCACCGGTGGTAGAAGTAATAGATACTGCCGATCGAAGACTCATTTCACATTCAGGAACTTCAGCTACTGCCATAAAATTCTGCGTTACTGTGTCAAATTCATTTCTAGTATAGCACTGTCTAAGTTCCTGCTTTAGTTCCTAATTTATAGAAACCATTCTCTTCGTTGAGTACAACACCTAAAATATTTCTGGGGCCTGTTCGGCCCCGATCTGCATAATGTATTCAATTTCTCTAAAAATATTTCTTTTTTCCCGCTCGCCATTATGAATCACTAACACTGAACAGCGAAGTTCGACACAATTAGGCATTGCACACACTTCCTAGGTGCCTAGTCAATGTGAGAAGTAGGTAAACATCTTTAAACTTCGGATTGACTATTGCATCAGACATTTTGTAGATTGCCAAAAATAGCGTAGTAAATTCGCAGATCACCCAAAGTTGTAGTCATTTTGCATAATGTCTGGCGAATTGGTCAGTTTGCGGAATATCTAGTCATTTCGCACATTTCCGGATTTTGTACATTGCCGGTAACATATACATTGGGTGGTTAATACCTACCAAAGGCGTTAGTATGGAAACTGCAACCATTGGTTGAATGCGCTTTTAAAAGCTCGAAACTTGTTAGCACATAATTACAAGAATACAATTTGAAAATCTCATAGCTAAAGCGGACTTAATCGTCTCGTATAGATATTCAAGGATATATCCCTAATTTGTGATACTGCATACTTATTAAAATGCTCCGATAAATTCATTTTGCATATAAAACTGTGCCGGGAGCAAAGAGTCAAGGTAGGATTCATTGTCTGCCGAGTGAAGAGTATGCTCTGTCAGATCATGGGCAGTTAATAAAACAAAGCTGTTAAAACAATTTATTTGTCTCTGGTTTAAGTTATTTGAAATGTGCACACTTGAAAACTTAAAGGAAAGCCATAATACGGTTAAAAAGCCTGAGAAGTCAGCATTTCAAGAGATGTTAAGAGATATTATTTTCACCTTCCGGCCTTCTTGTTCTATTTCTTTCTAGACCGAGTAGTAAAATAAGCCACATTAAGGCAACCAGAATCACAGTCGAAATATTGCCACCCTATTTCGCATACCTCTGGTTTATTAATTAACTACCTTATGGTATAACGTTACCTATTATCGCCGTTTTTCTATCGAAAATCGTTTTGCCTTTGTCATCGAATAATATACATTGCGGTTTAAAGTATTTTTATTAATTGTACTATTTATGAATTACAACTCATCATAGACTATGCAAAACAATAACGAACTTAAATCCTTTAAACCAAGGGACAAAATCAAAAATATTAGTTACGGGCTGTAATCTTGGTTTAAATTAATAAAAATAAAAAATAAATTAATATGCTAGAACTTGCTTTAGGAGTGTGCAAATAGATTATAATAAGGATATTTTCTTGTTAACCACTTAAAATATCTCATTACAAACTGTTCAGAAACAACTTCAATCGTTGGCATTATTGCTTCAAGTATCGCTTTAGAATTACGATTTATCAATGTATTTGTCATATCAGCTGAAAATGGCTTAAAAGAAGCATCGCATGTATTTAATATACAAAAACCTTTACCTAATTCCTTGTTTCCATCGAACATACCTTCAAATCTAATAGCCATATCATCAATAGTTAGATTTACTTTAATGTATTTCGGATCGTAATAATCCAGGTTCTTGCGTTTTGATATCTTACCAATGATTTCGAACGTTCCATTAATAGGACCTGCAAATATATCTTTTGTGGAAATTGTTGTTGACAAAATTTTCCTAATAAAGTAAATATTCTCTAAAACGGTTTTCTTTTTACTTTCTATGTATATTTCTGCCTATTTCTTGTCCGAATTGTTGTTTAGCTTACCAAGAGTTTCGTAAAAGGTTCCGTTTCCTTCTACTGGAATAAACAACAATCTGCCTGAAAGGTTATAAGGGCTTTGAATTAATATAGAGTCTAATTCGAACCTTCCTTTGAACGTCGTGGTTTTAGGATCGTATCTATAAATGAACACGTATTATTAGCATTAAGCACAAAGGAGGAATGATTTTTCACAGTCTTTTACATGGATGCTACTGTAGAATATTATTAGCAAATGTATTTTCATTAGTGTTACAACTTAAACGTCAAATAATTCAGTTTTACAATTTCTTAATTAAGGTTCCTTTTTTCCTTGAATTAGTTACGACAAAGCCATTATTTTAATAGTTTAAGTTCAAGTAATAATTAGAGCTTTAAAATATTGAGACAATCAACTAATATATCAAACATGATCACTGAGACAGTTAATACAACTAGAACAAGTTAAGAATATAGAAATTTACTAAAACTAGGGGTTAGGGCATTTATTAGGGGTAACTCCGAGAAGGTCTACTTTGCTGAAGACCGTTGTGCGTGGTAAAGAATCACATCCCACTCGAGGTAGCCCTGTTATCGCGAAACAAAACGGATCTAGACCAGAGAAGGTCGATAAGCAATCTCTTGTAAGCAAGACTAGCACCCTACGAAGAAGAATGACTATTAATGTGTTCATAGAAATAGTACGGACTACAAGACGGATATAACGAAGACGACCACTGCGGGAAACAGAATATAATAATATTAGGGATTAGCATGTTGGAATATCATGTCGCAGAACTGAAAAGAACAGGAAATCATATCAGAAATGAACATCCATAAATTCGATGTATGTGCACTTTCTGAAACAAAAAAGAAAGGCAAAGAGTCATCTAAATATCAGAATTACGTCTTGAATTACAGCGGGAAAGGGAAAGAAGAATGAGCACAGTCAGTTGTAGGAATATTAATACACGAGAAATTCGAACAGGACACAGAGATCATCAGTTACATAAACGACTGAATAATGAGAGTGTCACTGAACTTCGTAAACAAAGTTTTCCACATCGTGTCCATATATACCAGATCCGAACCATGAAGTAACCGACTTCTACAAGTTATTTCAAGATGAAGTAGATAACATTGCACATTCCGAAAATATAACAATAATGGGCGACATGAATGCCAGAACAGGAAACAACATTATAGATGGTATCATGCAGAGATTTAATGAAGACCATACGCTATATAAAATGCGACTGACTGCAATTCCTCCAGAAAGGAAGGCAAAACTAAATATCGAAGGCATCATGGATCCAAGCACCCAACTATTGTACGAAAATAGACTATCACAGAAGATAACAAACAACGCAATAGCAGAAAACGATGACGTAGAAAGCTTCTGGGAGAAAATAACAACTAATCTTAACAGCGTCGCTATGGAAGCCAACGGAATGCGTATAGTAAACGTAAATGCCAAACCCTGGAAACACAAAGCTTATTTGATACGTTACAGCAAGGGAAACCTGGTAGCTCAGTTGTAAGAGGTTTAGGCTTGCATGTTGCAAGTCCCGGGTTCAAATCCCTACGTTGGCGGACATTCTTTCGCAGGTCTCTGCGATCGGTACTAGGCATGGTGATACTATTCACAGTTGGGCTTAATAAATTAACTGTGCTCTACGTGGCAGACTGGTCTATGAGATAGAGTTGGAAGCCCACTACACACGTAGTAACACATACGTGACACAGCCGTCTGACTTGAAGTAATGCCTTGAGGCGGTCCCGAGCACATTGGCTATACACACATACAAGACACACACAAAAAGAAGATACATCAAAGCAAAAAACTGACCAAGGTTACAAGGAAGTAAGAGATATTGTTAACCAGAGAATATAAAATTTACGAGCGACATGGAACATGATTTGTATGCTGCTGGACAAAAAAGAGTGTGGAAGGTGTTAACAGCTCGGAAAAAAATTGTTAATGAATACACTGAAATAAATAACATTACAAAATGAATGCAGCTGCTATTTTAGACAAACATATAGCAACAACGAAAAGTGGACGATATGTGGAAGAAGAGGAAACAGAAAACAGAATAGTAATCAGCAAAGAACAGACATGTGAAAATATAAAAAATCTAAAAAACTGAAAAACACCCAGCGAAGATAGAATTCATAATGAAATCATTAAGTATGGTGGTAAAACACTAGCAAATTAGTTACTTAACTTATTCCAAAAAATGGTAGACAGAATAAATGTACCGGCAGCCTTTTAATAAGAGCGTATCCATCTCAGTTTTTAAAAAAGGCAGCAAAAAAGACCCTGAAAACTACAGCGGCATAACGCTGTTAAGCTCGATGATGAAGTTATTAACCAGAATATTCGCACAACACATAAACACAAATATAACAATCAAGGGGAGCAACAAAGATTCAGAAAAAACCGATCCACCACTGACGCAATTTGATTTTTATTATCCGGCAACTGGTCGAAAAGGCAGTAGAATACAAGAAACCAATGTACAATTGCTTTGTAAACTTGACAAATGCTTTTCACAGAGTTCACCTAAAAGATGCAATCAGCTTGCTGCAAGAAAAAGAAGTATCTCGAATAATAATAAGAATCATAGAACAATACAACCAAAATCAGAAAGCCTAAAGAGATGTAATATGGAAAAACAAGGATATGAATATCAAAAGTAAGGCATGCATTTATCAGACATGCGTAAGATCAGTGTTATATATGCGGCTGAAATACGCGCAGACACATCTAAAATGAAACAGATGATGCGTACAACCGAATTGAGTATACTGAGAAGTATTGTGGAGAAAACAATACACGACAGAATGAGAAGCTCAGAAATAAGAGAAATGTGTGGAACCGAAGACGTAGTAAGATGGGCCAGAACAAGACTAGAACGAGCACACAACAAGGATGGAAGACCACAGGCTAGTGAAACCTGCAAGAAACGGAAGACCCTATAAAATTAGGTCCCCTGGTAGACCTTCAAAACGCTGGCACGACAGCTAGCAATCGACGTCAAAAGAAAACAGACAGTAGAGCATACCAAAAGAAAACAGATCTTAAACCTAATTTAAGGGAAAGAAGAAGAAGAAGAAGAAGACTAAAACTAAGAATGGAAGGAAATATGAAGGAATAAATTGACGATGCTCTTAATGTAAGCTTGTTTAAAAATTACTTACTGAAGGTCAGTAATATCATAGTTTTCCAAACCCCGTATTGTAAGATCATGAAACGATGCTGAGTAGTTCATCATGTCTGATTCTTGGGATAGGTTGAAGGGTGATAAAACAAGTGGGTTGTATGAAGGTATTCCAATTTCATTGATTCCTTCATGAAAACGTGGTCTTAATTTGTTCGATACGCTTATAATGCAGTTACCTACTTTTGGGTCATCTATCGTACACTTCGGAATATCCTGCGCTGAAATTATAAAATTCTGCATAATACAAACGCACAAAATTGAGAAAAATTTGCTTAAATTATTAAAATAACTCAAAAATATTTATGCGTTTGTTTACTTTTACTTTTACCTATAAGTAAGCTTTTTTGTTATACATTCGTAGAGGTTTAAAGAAATAAAAATACTTTTACTTACGTAAATCAACGGCAGACCTTACAGAAGTAAGAACGAGTAGTTGTAAAGTTATAAACACAAACATGGTCAGTAATTACGATTGGTACAACCAGGACAAGCACTTCCAATTTCAGAAAGCATCTGAACTAATTTACTTTACAGCTCTTTATATAAAATTAATGTATTTTTGAAAACGAAATTACAAACAAAAGTTCAAGGATGTTTATTAAAACGAAACCAGTTCTCAGGCGAATAATACGTAAATTAAAAGGTAAATAACAATGTTTTAGGTCAACAGTTTTCACATTATTTAATGGTCAAATGCAAGTTTCTTATTTCTTATAATTGATTTTCCTTATTTTTGTTATTGGGTAGCTCATTGTTAGCTAACATGTTTGCATATTATTATTATTATACATGATGTTGAGCAGAGAATAAATCTATAAAGCTCTAAATTAATACGACATATTTAGCCAATACAGTACACATAAAATATATAAAAAAAACAAAAAAACAATAAATTTTAACTAAACCGTAAACAAAAGTTCATCAATAAGCGCTTTTCAAACTAGTAACAGAACTGGCAGAGACTACTTCAGGAGGTAAGGAGTTTCATATGATGGATTCAGGACTCGTCAGATAATAGACCACATAAGGAAGGCGGATTACTTGGTATAGATGATAAACAAATGTATTTCAGCATTTTCGGTTGGTTAAATATTACCAAAAAGCTTTTTCATTTCATTAAAATACATAATGGTAAAACGATACCAACTCTACAATAAATGTTGAAAATGTTCTCATTTACGTATTTTGTTTAATATTTCACGTTTATATTGTGCGTTCTTGCTTCCTATTCCTATTTGTGATATATCTATCGTATACGTATTGTTTCATGGCTATCTTCGTTATAATCGTTAGCTTTGTTTAAATTAAACATATAACTTATGTTATATGGTTGCAAAGAGAAAAAAAATCGTTCCAACTATAACACATCCAAGTGTGGTTTCCGTTTAAAAAAAAATACAGCTTTGGCTAATTATTCGAAAATGATAACAGTTATTAAAAAACCATTTAGCTTACATTAGTCTACGTAAAAAGTTGTTCAAAAAGTACTCAAAGGAAATTTCTCTACGTAAAGTAATAAAAAAGACGGCACCCTTTTTGTTTTTCGCTAATAACTTTTTAACCACATGTTGTATATTAAATTTGTTTGCACCATTGAATTCCTTACAAAATATCGGGTAGGAGCAAAAAACTGTTGTTAACCGAATTGTTAATTATTATAAAAACCGAAAACCGTATGCATTTAAATTGGTATTTGATTTTAATGATTTAAATTATTGAATTATGTTCAACATTGGATTAAAAAAATATTGGGCCCCTTCATTCCACAAACCATCATTTCATTTATTATCGTCTTTAATATCGTCTTCTTTGCAATTAAATTCGGATGAACCACTGTTAACGTTTAACACAATACCAACCCTAAAATGTTCACCTAACATTGAACAGAAAATTATGTTGGGGTTTATTGCAAAGGAATAACTACCTACCAAGAGCGAACAAGTCTACATTTAGCGTATGGTATGACAATAATAATAAAGTCCACAAAAAAACAGAACGATTGTACACGAAGGCGGTTGATTCTAATAATCGAACCACAGATTCTAATATGAAAATTGTTTATGGTCCTAAACCCTAAACTATGTCAAAATTTTAAAACTAGGGAATCATGTGACGCATGTTGTTACAAATAATTTGGTGAATTTATATGTGGAGCGTACAACAAGAGTGGATGTAATTTTTGGGTAATTGTTAACGTGAAGATGAGAGAACTGGTCTATCCGGATTGAATTATTTGTATGGGTCGATAATTAACAGCTAAGTTGTTTATAACAATATTTTGTTTATTATTATTGATATGTGGTGCATTTGTGTTGTTGTTTTGGTAATCATTAAAGATTAAAGCTTGTTATGGTGTACAGCAGCATTAAGTTCATTGTTGCTTTTGACCCCACTTTGCTAGACACTTGCCTGGAAATTTGGTATATCGGTGAGGTTATTAGAATCCCTTGATTGTAAAACACTCAATGCGGGATAATCAAGGATGCCTGACTCCCGTAACTTTGTTCCATTGGGCTTCCAAGGTAAAGAATCGCCTAAACTTTTAATAATGCACTGACATGGGTAGATTTCTTATAAGTAGGCTGCCGGTACACCCATTATCATCATATCCTAACATAATTTTACTCATTTTTTACGGCAAGATGATAATGGATGATTTGTGGGAGGTTAGGAGGTGGAAAGACCTTATACCATCCTCTGGCTCCAGCTAAACTCTGATTGGGTAATATTCATACTCATGGCCGTAGCTGATTACAGATCTAGATGCCCTTGGCACCCTAAAACCTAATTTTCATCCAGTAAACAAACAAAAAATAGAAACAGAAAAAATGGAAATAAACAAATAAACCCGCCTGTAACTGCTTTATTTAATAATAAACAAAAAAAAAACAAAATATGTACAGTAATTAGCATTTACGTTATTTTAAACCATATACCTACTCGCAGCATAAGTTACTTTTTAAATTTCTATACTACCTAAACCGAAGAATATGCTGTTAAATTTTTTTTAGATAAAAGATTAATATCGTATAAACAATACGTTAAGGGGATACTTTCCAGTTAACCATTTAAAATACCTTTTGATATAAGTTTCGCTAACTGTTTCAAAAGTTGGCGCTATCTTAGCAATAATGTTCTTAGAATTTCTGTTTATTAAAATATTTGTTTGTGCACCTAAAATAACCAACGATTAGTAAAAGTCATCACAATATTTTCTACATATTACCTTTTGCTGGATCTCCACCAAATAGACCATTAAAATGTACGCTTACGTCATCAATGTCTAGTTCGATTTTAATATCATTAAGTTTGTAATAATCTAAATTATGACACCTTGATATATTGCCGGTCATCTCGAATGTTACGTTAATTGGACCTAAAAATTACGATACCAATTTTAATTTTTATATCCTCTTTATATTTATGTTTGTAGAGTTATTATTATTCTTTATAACTGTACTAAAATTTTGATGGAATTTGATAATATGAAAGTAACTGTCGACAGTGGAGGTAATTTTTAAAATATGTACGAGGTTAGCGAGACTTCAATGTACACTCCCCTTGAATACCAACACATCTCTCTATTCAAAGGTGCTTCACCATTTATAAAAATAGGAAATACTCATACCCAACGCACAATCCAAAACCCCCTTTCCTTCTATAGGAACAGAAAAGTAATTTCCTCCTAATTCATAATGGCTATTAATTAACACAGGATCTATGTGAATTCTACCTCTAAAGGTGGTAGTATTAGGATTATACCTAAAAATAATTATTATTATCAAACTCATTCCAAACGACATAAACAAACACTTACTGAATGTCAGTAACGTTATAATTATCCAGTCCCCTTATTTTGTAATCGGTGAACTTATACGTATAATTCACCGAATCTGATTCTTGGGATGTGTTAACAGTCGAAAGTACGAGCGGATTATAGCTAGGTATTCCAAGTTCTTCTATTCCGTCTTCAATGTAAGGTCTTAATGTAGCTGCTGCCTCTTTAATGCAGGTCCCTAATTTGGGGTCGTCTAGTGAACATCGTGGAATGGAAGTTACTAGAAAATACTTGTTGGTTAAAGAATGTATTTGCAAATTTAGAGGAAATAAAATATTTGAATACTAAAAAATTGCGATTCAAGTACAAGGTGGAAAAGAAGAATTAAGTTTAAAAATAAATAAATAAATGTTCAACTTACATGGATCAATGGGCGGTTGAGGTGGTAATGCAACCATAGAGTAATAAATCCACACTGGAATTAATTCACACATTTTGGACCGATTAAATTACTGATCTTCTTGTGGATGAGTTAGGCTGGAAAATAAGGCACTGCTAACACTTTTATGTGCTTTTATTGCTATTAATAAAAGAACCTACCTCATTAAAAACCAAGGTTATCCAGTTTTTAAAATATTAGGCATTAATTTAATGGACTATTTTTAAGTCTAAGATGGTATTCTTCTATTTTGCTTGCTTCACAATTTAATGTTTGATGCCTGTTCGGATTTTAATGGTACCTATCTAATACTTTGTACACCAGTTCTTTTCTGCAAGGTATAGTTTTTATTTAATAATCGCCTTATTACAGACGTGGAGTAGGATTTCAAAACCTGAATAGCAGCTCTTTGAAATACGGTAGTAAGAGATTCTGATTCAATTGATGTAACATATTCTAGGGATGCTTCCAAATTAAAAAAAATGTTCGTACGACAAGCAACTATTTAAATAGATGTTTTCTAAAGTTTTTTGCATAAAACTTCATTCTTAAGGTAAGGCCACTTGATCAATTTGTAATAATATTCTGGTCCACGAGGGTAATGCCCATGTATTTACCTTTTCGTACTGTTAAAATTAATGTGGACGAGTATTTTAATTAATTGTGAAGGTTACCCGTGTTTAATATTTGTATGCCATAAACCCAACTAGTTTTATTTATCACGTATTAATAAAAACTGTTGAGTTTCTTAAACTCTAATAGCCAGCTCATACTAGGCATAATATGCAGGGTGGTCCTTAACTAATGGGACACAGTAGATTTGTGGCGTCAAAATATTTAGATTTACTTAGGATTACCTAAGTCTGATAGTTAATATTAACAGAACGTCAAAGTGAAATTTTTTGTTTTAATTTTCGTCTGCAATTTCAAAATTTTCATGAGAAGATTGGTGAAATTACCTTTATTATGATGGGAAGCAACAATCCGTCCTCGATGATTAATGGAGCTCCTAAAAGGACTGTTTAGTATTTAAAGCTACGACAGATTTAATTGGAAGAAAGAGTTGCTTTATCTCTTTTATGCAAAAAAGGCATACTGTTTAAATCTCGCAAAAGTTAACCGTTTCCAAGATATTTGTTCCTGAAATAAGTGATGCAACATTTTATTCGCTGTTAGGCGAGTACATACTACTTTTAGCATAAAATGCTAAAACATTCAAAAAATATTTTTTGTATTAATTAAAGGCAATGTTAACATAACGTCTTCCGGATTGGGACGGTGTCATGTTGTTGAGATAGAAGAGTTCTGCCTTAACAATGACATAGTCCCAAACCGGAAGACATTCTGTTAACACTGACACTGACCGTGGAAGTCTTCGAATTAATTAAGGGCAAATTTAATTATACATAGATACAAGAAAGATCCATCGTCGCTGTCCTGTGGCACCCTATAATTGCAAGTTGATTGGATTTTGTGTTACACTTGTATAAGTCTCAGTTAAGACAGCTATTTTACATTAAATAGGGTTTGAATATTCCAAGAAAAAAATTATCTGCCATTTCAATAAATAAATTGATTAATATAAAGTGAGAGCTGCCGAATATGCCGAATATGAAAGCAACTTAGGAGGCCAACCATGTTTCCGGCCATAGTCTCTTTACATTTTGCTTCGTTTTCGACTCCATATAAAAATTTTAAAAATAGAAAATATTACCAATGGTTGAAAATAATATAATGTATAATGTTTACAATCGTGTTTTGTTCAAGCACCTACAATAGTAATTTGTAATACAAGTGTTGAAAGCTTGCGTTTGCCACACGAATGTGAAGTTTGCAGCACGAACGATAGTGAGTGCTGCAGTCACATGAGAGTGGCAAATACAAGCTTTCAACACATGTATTACACGCTATTTTTTCTACAACCACATTTCCATAAAAAAATTTCTGCAAAATCAAATCTGACATTCATCAAATGTCAGATGACATTTTGATTTGCGTGCGGAAAGTAAACTTTCCGCACACAAATTAGCGTGGAGGAAGTTTTTTAGGTTTACAACAAGAAACAAGCTCTCAGTGTCGTATATTTGACACTAGCAAGTTTTTAGAACTAAATGTCTTGTACAATGTTGAACGTCAGCTACTTCAAAACTTGTCTAGAATCACAAGTAAAATGAGTGGATAATACAGAGTGATCATAAATGTTTGACAGTGCCGCTTTCTAATAATTTAGCAATTACCACATATGAAGGATTGCGTAACAGACTATAAAAGTGGGCGGTTTTATTTGAGCAGTTCGTTTAAAATGAAATCCAATCCGACACAATACTGAATTGACAAATTCCAATTAATTTAATTAAATTTTCAATAAATAAAATTAAAATAACACAGATGAAATAGAAACTACTTATATAAAAATATGTATACTATTTTAACAGCATATGTTCACAGTGCCTCCCATTGTTTCGAAGACATGGCACGCGACATTTTAAAGAAGTTAAACATGAATACTACTATCCTTCCTTCTAACTTCTCTACAGTATGTAGTCTAACTTTGCAAATTTTATTTTTGAACAAAGAATCCCGAGTTGCGGTGGCGAAATACACCAATCCAGCTCTGGTACCTATGTATGGGGTATTAAAGAAAGAAAAGAACGAATAAAAGAAACTGTTTTTACTAATGATTCTGTTATTGAAATACTGCTAAAGGTAGTCTAAAGTTTCAAGTGCTGTTTACGCTGTTGTCCCATTCTGCTGAAAATAGCCGTTTTATAATTCGTCTTTATGGAATTGCTGAATAAATGTATACAATATTTGTTCTCTATAACGATGGGCATTTACAGTGGTGTTAAAAAATATCGCCCCAATTATGTTTTGCCTGGACATTGCTACCGAAACACCAACTTTAGCAGGGTGCAAATAATCCTCTCGAAAAATATGTGGATTTTCAGCTGACCAGTTGGGGTGGTTCTGCGAGTTAACATAGTCATTTAAATAGTACCAGATTTCATCTGAGTAAAACGTTAAGTTTAACACAGCATCGTGATTTAAATTGTTTTGGAATTATCAAATTGCTTTCCAAAATACAGTGGAAATAGCTATTGTACCGTACTTATCTTGTAAAAGGCTGAAAATAAAGTTGTTTTGTTAAAGTTCTCTGACATGATCCGTACGCCAAACCTATTAACAAAATATGAATGAAGAAATTTTGTCGGTAAGACCATTCTACAATATATACCAGTTTGTGCGCGCAGAAGGTGGAAAGACCTCACCCCCTCTGGATTCAGCTAAACTCTGACTAGATAATACTCATGACTCATTAAGTCATTACTATAGCAGTTTACAAATGTTGAGGTCCTTGGTACCCGAAACTCTAATTTTCATCCATTAAAAAAATCCAAGGAAGAAATGGAAATAAACAAGCAAATCCACCTGTAAGTACTTTATTTAATAGTAAAAAAAAAATATGTACAGTAATTAACATTTCAGTTGTTTTAAACCATGTAGTATAAGTTGCTGTTTAATTTCCTATACATAACCCGATGAGTCTTCTGTTAAAACCTTTTTAGTTAAAAGATTAATACCGTATAAACAATACGTTAAGGGGATACTTAGCAGTTAGCCATTTAAAATACCTTTTGATATAAATTTCGCTAGCTGCCTCAAAAGTTGGCACTATCTCAGCAGTAATATTCTTAGAATATCTGTTTACTAAAATATTTGTTTGTGCACCTAAAATAACCAACGATAAGTAAAAATCTTCATTAATATTTTCTACATTAATATTACCTTTTGCTGGATCTCCATCAAATAGACCATTATAATGTACGCTTAAGTCATCAATCTCTAGTTCGATTTTAATATCATTAAATTTGTAATAATCTAAATTATTACACCTTGATATATTGCCGGTTATCTCGAATGTTACGTTAATTGGGCCTAAAAATTACGATCCCAATTGTACTTTTTACATTATTTTTTAATTATCCTATTTATATTAATTTATTTTTGTTTGTAGAGTTATTCTATTATTTATAACTGTACTAATTTGCATGGAATGGAATAATATGAAAGTAACTATCGATAATGGAGATAATTTTTAAATACAGGCCGATTCAAAAGTATTGTCATTAAATTAAATGGGTATATGCTGACCTTAATAGAAGTACCTACATTGCAGCAAAAATTTCAAGCTTATCGCGGTTTTTGTTTATTTTTAATTTTGTTACTAACTTTTGAGAACCGCAGGCTAACACGCATTTAAAAAGCTTGCGATAGAAATTTGACCCTAGAAAAATAAATGAAACATTACGCAATTATGTAATTTACCGGATTTACTCTCCTATCACATTTTTTCAGGCTGGAAACTGGCAGTAAATAATTACTGGCATGTTTAAAATGTGATATTAAAAAAATTGTTGTTAATAAAGGGGAACGAAACTTACATACAGTTTTCAAATGTTCTTCCATTAACTTGTACCCAAACACAACATAAGCACAATATAAACACACACACATAAAAAAACAGAAGCTATCTTTCTTTAAGAAATTAAAATAACGTCAAATTCGGCTGAGCTTCCACTAAAACGTTCGAAGAGAGACTGACCTACATAATATACGCGGACTCTTTATCAGTAAAGCCTTTGATAAATTTATATTCCAGTGACACCAAACCAATTTTTGTAGTGATCCTTCTCATTTTTTTCATAGGTTACCGTTTACTTGCCACGCGTGGCTTATTGTGAAAAGTTGTTCTATCTGATATGCTCTACCTACCCTTAAAATTAATGACAATACTTTTGAATCACCTTGTGTATGTGCGAGGTGAGCGAGACTAAACCTACTTAAGTATTTGAAGCTTTAAATATTTTTTTTCTTTCAATGTATTCCCTTTGTGTATCAACACCATATTCTCTCTATATTCAAAACGGTGCTGTGAATTGTTTTCAATTAACCCTTTCAGTAATTCAGCCGTTTTCCCCTGACTTCAGAAATTAACTTATAACATTTCCTATTGAACACAAACTTCACTTTCGGAAAGCAAGTCGCGCGGAGCCAAATCTAAAAAATATGGAAGATCTGTGTCTTGAAGAATACAGAACGTAAGGATGTATTCTATTGAACGATGACTTGGTTTTTCTGCATCTCCATGCTGATTCGTCGTCTGAGTGTCTCTAAAGTAATAACTCTGATTCGCCGAATGCACTCACTGTTACAAATTACAATATGACGCCCTTTTTGTCACAGAAGACAATCAGAATGATATTAAATTTCAAATAGTTTTTCCTAGCTCTTTTAATTTCTTGGCAAAACTAGTGCCTTCCAATTATAGATGTTTGTGTTTTTGTGTTTTGGAAGATCCTACTGTCAACGAAAGTTATGATGGTTACTAAAAACTTTGGATTAATTCTGTGAAGGTACCAATACAAAATTTGTTTTCGTTAATCTACTACAAAATATTATTAGACCTCTCATAAAACTTTGTCTGACAAGTAGACCTAGTCTGTTGACCATTCGTAATTCATCTAATAAAATATGGTTCGCCAAATACCGCTGTTATAAGATCTTACCAGCGGGAAAATTGTATTTGTGACATTGTTCGTGAATTTGGTTTCCGTAGGGAAAGAATCCAAAGAATGATTTATCGTTACGAAGAGTTAGGAAACTTGAGTGATGGTACAAGAACCGCACCACCACCAACTACTGTGGTTTCACGTCGAAGAATTGGTAACATCAGAAATAAATTGATGAAATTCAAGGCGAACGATGCAAGAGATGACCACGGAACTTCGAATAAGCAGAGAAAATGTCTGAACTTAAAAAGAGAAAGCTTAAAATGGAATTTTAGAAAATACAGTCAATTCACTGCCTGTACTAGCAACGGCTAACGGAGTAACATGATGTAGGTTCTTCTAAGCGCTGTTGGAGATTGGTACAGTTTGATCTTATTTATAGAGGAGAAAGATTTTACTATAGAAGAACAACTTAAGAAATAAAATTTTCTCGTAGTATAGAAGATGCCAGTGATAGAACTAGATTTGTTTTTTGAAATCAGCATCAGACCATTCTTAAATGGAAGTGGTCTGGACATGAGTTCCAGCGGAGAGAACAACTTCTTTGGTTTCTATCCAAAGAGATTAGGATAATCGCTGAAGTGTATCTTAAGAACATGTTGGAGACCGTAGTAGAACCTTGAGCACGTAAATATTTCAGAAACCACCAATGGACTTTCCAACAGCAATCTGCAAAGCCCCATACTATTGATTGGGTTTGAAAACATCTTCCAGACTTAATTTCAGAAATTGGTTTTCATTTTTACCATATTTGAATATACGTAATAGATTGGGCTATATAGGCTATTCTTAAGATAGCGGTTTATGGAAAACGTTATGTTAATGTCGAATACCTAAAGTGTAAAGGTAAAGAGTCGCCTAGCTGTATAAGTGGTGCAATTCACAGTGAATAATTTAGACTACGAACTTGTAATCAGGCATGGGGGCATTTTAGAAATCATATGAGTTTACTTTAGCTGTTAGGATTGCTTATACTCACTTGGCTATAGAGTTGGTGGCTAAAACGGAAAAATGCGGAAAAAATACACGTTCTAACAAAAACCGCGAAACTTGCAGGTTTTCCCTTTTGAACTAGCAGCTCTTCGATGATAACTATTGAGTCTGGGATGGGGGCCTTGGTAAACACAAACAGGGAGATAACGTCAAAACTAACAAGCAAGTCATCAGGATCTACAGTGAGATTGTTAATGTTTATAAATCGAGAAGAATTTAGAATTTTTCACAGAAATCACCTTTAAAACCATTTTTCCTAATAGTCAGCTTAATATTTGGGTAGCATGAGACTTACTGATGATTTCGCAAAAACATTTTCAAGATTAAACAACTGTTTCCTTGTATATTACTTTTTTAGTTTTTAGAAGACTTCCAAATAATCCAAAAATTTGTAACGGGTCTACGAATGAATAAAAAAGAAAGCGAATATATATATTTTTTTGTAAACGAATTTACAACCGCACTAAACCATTTTACAGCAAAAGTTCTGAGATTAAAAAAATACGTAGTAGCATATAATTAAAATTCATTCATTTACACACTCATTATTTTTAAGCTATTGATTGTTAATGACCGATCACTACACTTCCAGTTTGCTTTGAAACACATTTGTATTTAATTACTATTTATAGAAATATAAAAACAAATATCATTAAATGTAATAGTTGTCCAAGAAATTCTACAAAAGTTGGTCAGAGCAAATCAGGGATAAATTGTTATTATTAAAACAGGATTAATTTTGTTTGCAACCTTAAAGCGGTAATATACAACTTGCAAGTTGTCTTTGTTGGATAACCTAAGATCCCATAAAAAGCGATAGGTACATTATATGCGTCAAGGAATGTAACTAGCTATTAATGGCTATTTATGTAACCAGTATATAATGTAGAACTTTACTGAATGAGCCCAGTAATTAGCCAAAGTAGTTTTCGAGCAAGGATAATGAAAGAGCGAATCCAAATAAAAAATGTAAATGGAAATAAGATAATAATAATACAGTGCTATGTACCTACGTAGAAGATCATTTCTAGATATTAAGTCAAAAGGATCTAATTTTGCATGAAAAATGCCTTGTGGAGGTTTGCTTGTCTAATTTGGAGATACTTCTATAGACGCAGTTCAGTATTAAAAACTTTGTAAACCTATTTATTGTAAGCGTTTAATTATAGTTCGCCTCAACCTTAGAAAGAAGTGCTTATAGAGAACGGATTTGTCATATTGGACCCATTAGCTGTATTGCACTAAAAAACTATAATAAAGCCTTTCGCCTATTTTGTTAGAAAGAAAATAAAACTCTCAAACTGAACGAAAAAAGCATGAACCATAAGAGAGTTTACTTCCTCGTAAGATTGAAACGGGCTATAGTTAGTACCAAAAGCCAGCGAAGGTTCTTCACCATTTATAAAATAGGAAATACCTTACCCAACGCACAATCCAAAGACCCCTTTCCTTCTAAAGGAACAGAGAAGTAATTTCCTCCTAATTCATAACGGCTATTAATTAACACAGGATCTATGTGAATTCTACCTCTAAAGGTGGTAGTATTAGGATCATACCTAAAAATAATTAATGTTATAAAACTCTTTCCAAAGGACAGATACAAACACTTACTGAATATCAGTGACATTATAATTGTCCAGTCCCCTTACTTTGTAATCGGTGAACTTATACGTATAATTCACCGAGTCTGATTCTTGGGTTAAGTTAACAGCCGAAAGCACGAGCGGATTATAGCTGGGTATTCCTAGTTCTTCTATTCCGTCTTCAATGTAAGGTCTTAATGTAGCTGCTGCCTCTTTAATGCAGGTCCCTAATTTGGGGTCGTCTAGTGAACATCGTGGAATGGAAGTTACTGGAAATTAATTGTTAATTAAAGAATGTATTTGAAAACTTAGAGGCAACGCCGGAATGAAATAAAATATATGAATACTAAAAAATTACGTTAAAAGATTCAAGTACAAGGTAAAAAAGAATAACTAAGAAATAAATAAATCTTCAACTTACATGGATCAATGAGCGGTTGAGATGGTAATGCAACTATAGAGTAATAAATCCACACTGGAATTAGTTCATACATTTCGGACCGATTAAATTACTCAGCTTCTTGTGAATGAGTTAGGCTGGAAAATAAGGCACACCTAACACTTTTATGTGCTTTTATTACTATCAATAAAGGAACCTACCTCATTAACAACCAAGGTTATCCAGTTTTTAAAATATTAGGCATCTAATGGACTATTTTTAAGTATAAGATGGTATTCTTCTATTTTGATTTATTCCTATTCGGGCTTTAATGGTAACTAACACTTTGTACAGTAGTTCTCTTCTGCAAGGCATGGTTTTAATTTAGTAATCACTTTATTACTCGAATGGTAAAATACGGTTTAAGTGATTTTAATTCAAGTGATGTAACAGATTCTAGGGATGCTTCCAAATTTAGAAAATGGTTTGTACGATAAGCATCTAAATAGATATTTGCTAGTTTTTGGTTAAAAGATGATTCTTAAGGTAAGGCCATTTGATCAATTTGTAATAGTATTCTGGTCCACCGAGGGTAACGTCCATATATTTACCTTTTCGTACTATTAAAATTAATGTGGACTAGTATTTTAATTAAGTGTGAAGGTTACCCGTGTTTAATATTTGTATGCTATAGACCCAACTAGTTTTGTTTATCACGTATTAATAAAAACTGTTGAGTTTTTAAAACTTTTAATAGATAGCCCGTACTATATGCATATACAGGGCGGTTCTTAACTAATGGGACACAGACCACCAGTAGATTTATGGGGTCAAAATATTACGATTTACTTAGGATTGCCTTAGCCTGATAGTTTTTATAGTTGTTTCTTATCTAGTTTCTTCGAACAAATTTAATCGTTCATTTGTTTTCAACAATTCCAAAATTGGACTTTTATAATGAAATCTACGAAACAATTGTCTTGTTTGGAGATTCTTAAAAAACGCTGATTATGGAAGCCTTCAAATAAAAATACATAACATAAATGGTATTCACTACACAATAAAAAGCGAAAGCTATTGAATGTTTCTTTCTAACCGGCGTAAGAATAAATGGAGAGTGGCAATATTCACTTCATGACTGCATGACTGATTTTCGTGAAGAATACCCGATTCAGTGTTCAATTACAATTATTTTCGCGACGTTGTAACTAAATCTGTGCAGTTATTTAGAGAAAGTCGTAGTGTCGCTCGTAAAAGTGGAACTGGACCGCCGCTTAGACGAACAGAAGCAACGATTGAAGCTGCCCGGAAGATTATGGATGAACAGCCAAATACTTCCATTAGAGTATTGGTTCAACAAATAAATTTATCTTATGGCACAACTCGAACAATCCTAAAAAAAGATTTAAACCGTCATGCATATAAACTGCAATGTTTTCATGAACTTTTACCAATAGACCCTCCAAGATTAATAGAATTCTGCAATTGGTTTTAAAATAATCTCAACAATGAAGCAGCTCTGAACACTGCATTCTTTTCTGATGAGGCCTTTCTGGATATGTCAATTCACAGAATATGAAGTGGTGGTCAAGTGAAAACTCTCACTTTTTTGTTAAGGTTATAAACTTTGTTTGCAATAAAAATGTCAAATTACAAACGTTATTAAACGCATTCTGTGGATGTGGCTAAAGTACCAATTCAAAATAATTCAACTTCAGAGCCTACCCTAATTGGTATTTTTATTGATCTGTCGTTATAACATAGCTTCAAATAAAACACGCACTAAGTTAGCCGTGGGTAACATAGAAAAATATTAGGGCAGTATTATTAGTCTCTGGTTATCTTGAACGTAATACAAAAGCTTATTTGCCAAATGCCACTTTGTTCAAATTTAATAACGTTAAAACAATCAATCTACTATACAGACGGATAGTTTGGTTGTGTACCGAGTTGCACGCTAATAACTAAATTACACTTGTTAACTACTAAGCGTTAAAAGCAAATTTAACGTACAAATTAAAAACTAGCAATATTATGAAATTCTAAAATACTCAATAGACAGTACGTGTAATTATTGACATGACAAGTATAAGTGTTTTTGTCACTTATGGCTTTCGACTATGCAACCATCTATTACCGGTTGGCACACAAGTACTGTAGCTTCCTAAATGGAAGACTATAAGTCATTAAAAGGACTAGTATGTATAAGCAAAGAGTATAATTCTACTATTTTCTTTGGATTAACTGTGGTTATGAAATCGAAAGGCCCAAAGTTACAAATCGTTGACTACTTCGAACGAAATACAATCACTATTAAACTCCCCTTACGATTACCGGCATTTGTTAGGATTATTTAAAAATTAAAAATAATTATACTGGAACCTTATGGATAACACTGACAAAACAGGCTAATAAATTAAACTTTTACAAATAATGTATCAAGTGGATACGTCTGAGTTAACCATCTTAAATATCTATTTACAGATTTTTCGCCAAAATCAACGAAAACTGGCGTTACCGCACCCAAGACTTGCCTGGAGTTTTGATGTATTAATAAATTTGTCGTTGCACCTACAAAGCAAAAGTTAGTAATAAATACACAGAGAAAATAGTGCGGTTTTTACCCTTTATTGTATCGCCACCAAATAAACCATCATAAAATATGCTGACGTCGCTCATTGATAAATTAAATCTAATATTTGCGAAATTATAATATTTGAAACGGCCACGCTTCACTATGTTTCCGGTTATCTCGAACGTTCCATTAACGGCACCTAAAAATTTGTTATTAATCTTATTAAACTCTTAGTTCTTAGGATAAGGAAAGCTACTTAGTGCAAATTTTCAACAATCGGAGCTTTTCCAAAATGTGGAAAAAAGCTTTTCAAAAATGAACAACTTCGTATACAAAACCGTATTGACTAAGATATGTAAAGAAAGTAAATCCCATTAACATTTAGGGGTATGTCTATAAAAGCAATGCATAAAACCGATTATAACTTTTATTTGGAAGCACCATTTTCAAGTAACAACATTAAGCACTAGTAAATGGGATATGCACCATCGATTTGAATTTTTCCTGATTTTACCGGAACTCTACCCATCATTTTGCGGGCAACCACATTGTCTACTTCTTTAAGCTTCACTTTTATTCTACGAATTAATTGAACCTTTGAATTTGCCGCTCAGCTATCTTGATACAAGCATTGACAAAGAATCCTCCAAAATTTTTCGATAGAATGAGCTTTTGGCATGTTCGGTGGATTGAGTTCTTTTGGAAGAATGTGTTTCGTGCCTAACCCACCCTGGACTTTCTCTGATTAATGACAGTTGGCAAGGTTAGGTCAGAACAAGGTTGTGTTTTTATGATACTTTCCAATAAACTTTATCAGCTTTGGAAAATATTCCTTCAGATGTTGATTAACTGAAACGGTTCTGAATTTGACAATGTAAGGAGATGACACGTCAACTTCAGATAGAGCAATCCAAACTAAAACTTTGAGTTCGAACTTTATAATTTCCTAAAATTTAGCATTAAGGGGACAATTTTTTTCATCATCAGTATAGTAACCACAATATACTGATATTGCAGACAGCGAAAATGAAATATTTTTGATGCCCAAAACCAGTTTTTTCCTTGTAAATAAGTCTTCTGACTTTACCGCACTTTTTAGGTAATTATATCAGTCGTTTTTCTGAATATTTCGGGATATTTTCATACTGTCTCAAATTTAACCCTTCTTTAACAAGACTATTTACAATTGTGGTGTTTCAAACTCAAAATTTCTTAGCGGGCTTAAAAGACACACGCCGACCGTGTGTGTAAAATATTTCATCAGTCTTTTCACTTGACACGTGCCTAAATTCCTTGGTCTACTATTTTTTAGCGCATTTTCAGGTAGTTTATTCTCATAAAAAGAAAAAAGATCTTATAATAGTGTTAATTGCACTACGTTAAAATTTCTCAGCAACAACGTGGTCCACCACTTTTGCTCTATCCATTTATCGCAGAGCATTATAGTAACATAAAATTACCTGACTTTCATACTAATCAAGCAACAGAAATAATTCTCAAGAAAAAAGTGATTGTTCTATGTTCTGGAAAAAATATACAACAGTCGCTAATTGAAATCGTTTTTTTAATGCAAGATTTACTTTCTTTACAGCCCTTATACCATAGACTAACTTATAGTTAGTCTATGCTTATACTTAGATAGGTACTTTAAAAGGTTATAGTAAATATTTGTGAAAACAAATGTGTTTTCTATGTCAGGCTTAGCAAAACCTTATAATTTTGATATAACACTTGAATAGACAAAAGTCCACTCGGATGCACACCAGAAGCAGATTGAGCTATTAGCAAATAAGTACTGAAGTTCAATTATATAAAAACATAAATTTTCACTTTCAGGTAGCTTCCGACAAATGTACAAACGCAATTATTGAATGCCTCTCGAGAAACCAAATAGCTTGGATGAATAAATATTTGGGAAACAGTAATAAAGCGAAAACATCTAAAATACTAGCAAGACAAGACCTAACACATACAACCGAAACCAGTGGACATAAAGCAAACAAAGTAAAATATGCAAAATACAAGATATGGTCAAACAGGGCAAAATTTGATGAACTGAGGAGATTAAACGTATTAATTTATAAAATTTGAACGAAAAATTTCCTCATCTACTGAAAAGATTCCAGAGATCAAGCAAATAGGGTTAACTCTAACTGTAAAGAAAGGGCACCAAAGAGAAGAGGATGAAGTTCGGCAACGAACAATAGATACACTTTTTGGTTTACTGGAGTTTTCTGTAAAGAAGAACTTACCCAGTGTGCAATAGACCATTCCTCTTCCGTTAAGGGGGATTCCTAGATAGTGTCCTGCCACTTCGTACATGGAATTAATCAGCATCGGCGTAAACTCAAGTTTACCCCAAAAAGTAGAATTTTTGGGAAAGTACCTACAATTAACACAGCGTTAGTATTTATAACCATGTTTCTTATGTATATAATTCAATAAAAGTTTATTATCAAGTGATTGGACATATAATAATATAAATATTACAGTGCCCAACAAAATACGCTTAAATTTTTTCCTTTGCTATATTTATTGTTTCTGGTTTATTCTAGCGCACTGATATCGAATATGACATTATTTTTTGCCGAACAGCTCTAGTTTTTTAGATATTTTGTAAATATCCTCAATAAGGCGGCAGGTGCAATTTTTTAAGTTTTACGTGACTCCCAATAGTCCAGTCAAATTAGACAATTATGTGGCAAAACTTTGGAAAAATTTAAAGCGAGCTGAATTTTCGTGTACACCTTTATTTGGTGTTTCTAAAAAACATATCAAAAGTACCCTTGATTTGACCTTGAGCTTCATGAGTTATAGGGCGTAAAAGGTGCGAAGAATTGTTGGTTTTTCCCTTATACCTTCTTTTTTATTGACTTTAGGTATAGGATAGTCTACAGAGAAATGGAAGGCTATAAAATTATGTACAAAGAAGTACTATTGTAGTTTTTTTGTGGGACCAACCGTTTTCGCGAAAACTGTAATTGCTCGAAAGGTTGTGGACCAATATGTAGCTGCCGAAAATTAGGAATCCAGTGCTCGCCAGTTTGCGGTCGTTGCCATGGACAATCGTGTTTAAATGCTAATACCATCGAAGATATCGTGCAAACAGAATTTGATAGAGAAAAAGATGAGAGTCAATTATTACAGACTCTTTCTACGGATCACCTGGAACAATGCTACATGGAAGGAGAAGAAGAGGAGGATGAAGAAGCTTAATGTAACTCTATTTTGACTTTTTTTTAATAAGTATTAAGAATATTTGGACCGGTTGAGACAGTGGATACCACGTAAAAAAGAAGGCGCCTCGTACTCAACCTCAAAGGTGGTGTGGAATGGGGTGCTTCGTTAACCTTGACATAGACGTTTAACATCACATTACGCGAAAACGGTTGGTCCCACGAAAAAACTACAAGAGTTCTTTCTTGTACATATTTTTATATCCTTCAATTTCTCTGTAGTCTATTCGATGCCTAAAGTCAATAGAAAAGAAGATATAAGCGAAAAACCAATTTTTCGCACTTTTTACGCTCTATAACTCATGAAGCTCAAGGTCAAATCAAGGTTACTTTTGATATGTTGTTTAAAAACATTAAATAAAGGTGTACACAAAAATTCAGCTCGCTTTGAATTTTTCCGAAGAAAAATATTTATTTGACTGGACTACAATTAGTTTTGCCAAAAACTTTCGATATGTCTACGGCATGAAGACGGTGTTTAAACAATCCAGATGATTTTTGTTATATTTGTGGTGAATATATCTTAAAAGAATATCGAAAATCTATATCGGACTTCGTTAAAACTGCGGATTTTAACTACTTTGGAATATGGAATTGTGCAGCCAAAACAAAGCATGGGTACCCCATATTGTGTACCAAAAGTGTGTTGTGTGTCTGTGGCAATGGTCAAGTGGAAAAAGAAGTGCTCTCAGATTTAGAACACTGATGATTTGGCGTTAACCTCAAAATCACCATGACGATTGCTATTCTTGCGTTGTTAACATTAGCGGTATTAATTCTGAAAATCGAAATAAGTAGTGATATCCTAACTTGCCTTCCGCCACAGACAATTTAGTATTGTCTGTGCTTCCGCTCAACGTCCTCTTCCACGTTTAGGCGAGACACCAGTGCCAGTTCCATCAACATTATCAACGTGCGCGGAACCAGATCTTATGGAAACTGAATAGGAGGATATAACAAATAAAAGCCAAGATAGGGATCCAGATTTCACATATAATCAGTCGTCAGATCCTCAACCTTTTAATCGTGAATTGAATGACTTAGTAAGGGACCTAAACTTGTCAAATAAAAGCTTCTGAAATTTTGGCATTCCGTTTAAAAGAAAAGAATTTACTTACACCAGATACGAAAATTACGTCTTATCGGACTCAAGAAAAGGATTTGTTGCTATATTTTTCGACTGAAAACAATTTAGTTTTTTGTAATGACGTCAGTGGTCTTATGCAGAATATGGGTTTACGACAATATGAACCAAATGATTGGCATCCTTTCATAGACAGCAGTAAGATGATCTTGAAGTGTGTTCTGTTACACAACGGCAACAACACACTCGACTACTATGAAAGAAGAATATAAAACAATTTCTTTAGTAATGGAAATAATGAAGTATTAAGATCATACTGTGTAGATTTTAAAATTGTTAATTTTCTTCTGGTCCAAAAAAGTGGCTGGGACAGCCGGGACAAAAAATATCTTTGGTCTCAAAAAGCAGAAAATGCCTTTTGATGCATAGAAGATGCGTACTACGTTTCACAAAAATATCTAGGGTCATACCAAAGTTATCATAAAAAAAAAGATTTTTTTCTTAAAACTTTAGCACCCTGGTTCATATTAAGTTTTTTTCTCAAAATGGACCCAAGAATAACCTCCTTAAATATTAGCATGTTATTAAGAAACACCCTGTATAGTAACTATTATGATCATTTAAACCAAAACTAATTAGAAATAAAATAAGCAAACTTACTTAATTTCAGTAAGGTTGTAATTATCCAACCCCTTCACTACATAATTCCGAAACCTGTATGTATAATTTACTTGATCTGTCATTTGTGCTACTTTCACATCTGCAAGAACCAAAGGATTATAACTAGGTATTCCAAGTTCTGAGATTCCTTGCCGAATGCGAGGTCTCAGTTTTTCTGAAGCATCGATGATGCATTTTTCTAGTTTCGGGTCTTCTAATGAACATCGAGGAATATAACTCACTATAAAATACCAATACACACAATAATATATTAGTTAAAAGAATAATTTTTTTTATATAAAACTCACGTGGATCTATGGATAAACTTTGTAGTAAGAACGTGAATAAATGATAATTGAACAGCATTAGAAATGTTTGAAATCGCCAAGTAAACTGACACTAGCACTATTAAAAATGGTAAGCACATTGAAGTTCTAAGAACCAATAATTTACAAAACCAAAAGCATCGATTTTATTCAGTCTGATGTTTATTTATTTTTTTTTTATAACTTTACGCATTCTGATGAAGCACTTTCTAACTTAAATTCTTAAATTTTTTTCTTAATTATTTCGCTACAACTTGTTACATTAAAGTTAAAAGCTTTCACTTCGTCTTGTAATTTCTTCCTGTGTCCTGCGTGCGTTTTTTTTTTATTGTTACAATAAATTTTAAATCGTTAAACTTTGAAGAACCACACGATCCATAGTCATTAATATACATTCTTACGCCCGAGTTGATTTAATTAACGGTTTACATATCGGAAGCTTGTTATTCGGTCATTTGGTCGTACTAGCCAATAAATTTAACAAAAAAAAATCAGTTTCTGTCAAGATAAGCAATCAGGTCTGTTATGTATTCATTACGGAAGCTGAAATAAATAAATCAACTGGCTTTTTGTATTAAACGTTGAGGTTGTTTAAACCCATATAATTCGGTATTTTTCATTCAAGATTTCTTTGATCGTAACTTTGAGAATATTACTAATAAAAGTTTAGCTAACTCTACATATAGGTTTATGTCCATTTAACGCCATAGTGTAAGTGCTGAATGCAGTTACAGTAAATAAATATTTCATATTATTTTTGTAATGCTTGTCTCAAAGTACCCCATTCCAGGGGTGGCTTAGTGGCTTGAGATAAGCATTAATTATAATATTAGTTAACATTTCAAGTTCAACGTGTATGAAGTGCTTGTGACTTTAGTAGTATTAAAAAAAATTAAAAATTAACAGAAAAATTTATTTAAGCAAAAATTCAAGTAAAAATACGAGTCTAAACTTTATAAAAATGAAAGTAACACTGGTCTTAATAAAAGTGGATAATACTGTACCCTCTATAAGTACTACTAGAGTGTTACTAGAAATCTGTATTTTCTTCAGCTCGAAAATGATGGCAAGACGTCATTTACAACTTGATCCAAAGTAATTTCTGAATCGTCTACATCGGAAAATAATAATAATAATTTTAAAACAGTTGATTTTGTATATCAAATATGTCATATTTGCAACTTAGAATTTACGTTTTCCTAAAATAGTTATTACTCATTGTACTGAAAACGCTGTGTAACGGAAAATATTTTCAAATAGTGGTGCTTGTAACTTTAGTGAAAAGCTTATGGAACATCTCCCCTTCGTACACTTACAGAAAGCCTTCGATTTCGATAGCGTCCCTAGGGAAAATATTGGAAAGGTTCTGGAACAAAGAAATATTGATAAACACATGGTTGAAGTTGAAATACTTCGAAAAACTATGACTATATGACTATGTAAGATAAGACAACAATAAATTGTACAAGACAATTTCAGACATATAAAGGAGTTCGTCAAGGGAATAAGCTAAGTCTGCTTGATTAAATGGCCAAATTAAATCAAGATAAGCTAAAGAAAGTAGAGTAGGGGTAAATCCAGATGACTTAGTTTTGATAACAGAAAACCCAGCAAATCTTCAAGATAATCTATATAGAAGGAAAAACTGGCTGGTTTTGGAATGAATATTAACACTGAAAAACAAAAGTTATGGTAATGAGCGATCTGAAAGTACATTCGAGATAACGATAGACAATGCTTCAATTAAAGGAGTGAATAACTTTAAATATCTAGTTTCGGTTATCATTTATCAACTCCAAGACAGTTAGAAAACGAAATTAATAATAGAATTAATAGCTGTTGTAAATAAATTATTGAATGCACTGAATATCTCAAAAAGTCACTTTTTAGGAAATGGGAAGTCACTAAGGAAACGAAAATCACGATTTATAGAACTGTATGAGGGATGCTCTGTTAATAGTTAGTAGCAGGCCATGGAATCTCAATTGGCTAGAATATTCTTACTTACAGCTAACTAGTGTGTCATGTCGAATGCTGTAGCACAATTTAAGGTAAGATATGCTTTTAAATTTCCAAAGCAATCGTCGATAAAGAATTTTTAAAAATCAACTTTCAAAGCTTTAACGTTGCTAAAGTAACTTAAGATTTCAATTTTAATTATTTTCAAAATTGTTAAAAATTTTTATTTTTGACAAATTAAACAAAACATGCTACGAAATTTCAAAAAAATAATCTGCCTACAACCTCTTAAATTGTTTTAAAATGCCAATCCCTTAAAAAGACTCCTGTAGATATACGGACAAAACCTAATCTTACAAAAACAATAATAAAAGAAAATATAACTAACCTTTATTGAAGTCACCCCACTTGTGCCTTTCTTCTAAAAATTTCCTTGTAGACTTCGAAGCCCGAACCGAACCGACGCGACACTCCCGAAATCGCTATAAAATTTATTAACCGAAAATATTATTTATAAGAATACTACTACTGCACTCAATAAACACTGGATGTACCCAAGGTGTTTGGGTGTTACAATTTTGTTACGATACTTATTCACTGAAATTTATCTACGATAACGAAAACTAGATGAATTTAGCAAACACACTTAGTTTGCCATATAGTCACTCTAATCAAGAAAACCGATTTTCGCGAATGGCGTTTCGATAACGGAGGCTACTGTAAGGAAGTCTTGGTTTAAGTAAAATAAAAGGAACAATCTGCTGATAACGTATGTCTCATAAGTTTTGGCACAAAATAAAAACTAAAATATTTTTAACACAGCAAACTTTTATTAGAAATTATTTTTTTCTTAAAATAAGTGGACTATGTGAGAACTTAATTTAATTATTTAATTATATGTAACGGCCCGTGCTGTTCCACGAGGCGCAATTTTCTTCAGACACCTCTCATAAGGGTCTGGGCGGCGACAACATCAATTTCCCTGATCTTAGTCAAAATCCTACGACGCAGTTGGTCCCCATTTTGGGCTGTCCATCCTCCGTCGCACACTTTTCGTGCCAAAAGTGCCCAAAAGTCTTCAATGGGGTGAGCCTGCGGCAAGTTTGGTGGGTTATCATTTTTTGGTACATAAGGAATGTTATGCTGTCGAAACCAATTTTGTGTTTCTCTGGCATAATGGCAAGAAGCCAAGTCGGGCCAAAACATTATTTCGTCTACAGCATGATGGTCTTGAATAAAGTCAACGATATTTGTTAGGCAGTTGTCAATATATCGTTTGTTGTTCAGTGCTTCGCCCCGTACATGACCCATATAAGGCATTGCTACACCCCTTTGAGAAATTGCACACCACGCTAAAATTTTGTCAGAAAATTTTGCTTTTTCTTTAAATCTCACATTATCTGGACATTCCTCTATATTATCAGTATAAAATCCGGAGGATGGACAGCCCAAAATAACTACGTCGTAGGATTTTGACTAGGATCAGGGAAATTGATGTTGTCGCCGCCCAGACCCTTATGAGAGGTGTCCGAAGAAAATTACGCCTCGTGGAACAGCACCGGCCGTTACATATAATTAAATAATTAAATTATGTTCTCAGATAGTCCACTTATTTTAAGCAAAAAATAATTTCTAATAAAAGTTTGCTGTGTTAAAAATATTTGAGTTTTTATTTTGTGCCAAAACTTATGAGACATACGTTAGTACAAAGCAGCATGTAATAATGTTCTTCATTTTATTCTAAACAGTTAAGTTTAAAAAACCTTGAAGAGGTTTCTTAAAAAGAAAGGCCTCCCAACTCCCCGCTGAACAATTTCCAACTCATGCGACGTTGAAAATTGTTCAGGCCTTTTCCTTACCACAACCAGTTTAAATATAATTTTATATTGTACAACCTTTATGATATAAAATGTTACCTCATTATGCGGACTCAAAAAGGATACACACGGAAAACTGCCGAAAAGGTGATTAATTAAACTGAAATCATTAAATATGATAATTATTAAACTAAAAACTAACATCAAACAATAGGTAACGTGTAAACCAGTTGGCTGAAATTAAACATTACAAATTAACCTTGAATAATTATTAATTTGAAAGAGGATAATAATTTTAAGAATATTTATACTTCACCGTTTGAGCTAAAAGAGAACAAGGAGTAATGTTAGAAAAACTCCCCGAAATTGAGCTGAAAATAAGAAGTTAGTGCTGAAAAGAAAGTGTGATAATAAGACTGAAAGTAATAAATTAATGCTGAAATTTTAAAACCCACTATTATACATACTATTTACTTGCCATTTGTATTCACTTACCGTTTGTTTGTCTACTTACAGCATTATACAACATTGTCGGGCAAGTATACACAAATATTAACTACACTCCCGATAAATGTTGGAATTAAAACCGTTTAGAACAGAAATATTTACCTGAAAGTTAATTCACGAATACGAAAGTAATTGTAATGTAAGATTGATTTTAGAAAATAAATGGTTAAAGAATAGTTTGTGTTTGAAAGTGCCTAACGTAATCCCTACAATTATCCCTATAGCAAAAAAAGAATAAATATAACTCACTGCGGTGCCGATTTCATCCTAGGAACTGCCATCCCTCGAAGATGGGACCTACCTGAAACAACAGAAAACGGTTTTTTAAGTAACCATAGCTTGGCAGTAATTTGCATGATTTTGGATTTCAAATTATTAAAAAAAAAAATTAATTTGTCTTTCAGCTCAAAAATGTAAAACTAGAACTATCAGATCAAATAATGACAAATAAATTTTAAAAAGTAACTGACCCCATCACCTACCTTTATTACGAATTTCCTGTAGCAGGTTAAGTGCAGAAACCATATGAAGATGTGAAACCCCGAACCGACACTCCCGAGAACACAGAAATTTAAGATGCCCGAAGTTAAATAATTACTTTTTGAAACACTGCACTGTACAAACACTGGTTGTACCCAAGGTGTTTGGGTAGTATAATTTTGCTACGATACTTATTCACTCAATTTTATCTACGATAACGAAAACTAGATGAATTTAGCAAACACACTTAGTTTGCCATATAGTCACTTTAATCAAGAAAACCGATTTTCGCGAATGGCGTTTCGATAACGGAGGCTACTGAGAGGAAGTCTTGGTTCAAGTAAAATAAAAGGAACAATCTGCTGATAGTACAAAGCAGCATGTAACAATGTTCTTCATTTTATTCTAAACAGTTAAGTTTAAAAAACCTTGAAGAGGTTTCTTAAAAAGAAAGGCCTCCCAACTCCCCTCTGAACAATTTCCAACTCATGCGACGTTGAAAATTGTTCAGGCCTTTTCCTTACCACAACCAGTTTAAATATAATTTTTTAATGAACAACCTTTATGATATAAAATGTTACCTCGTTATGCGGACTCAAAAAGGATACACACGGAAAACTCCCGAAAAGGTGATTAATTAAACTGAAATCATTGAATATGATAATTATTAAACTAAAAACTAACATGAAACAATAGGTAACGTGTAAACCAGTTGGCTGAAATTAAACATTACAAATTAACCCTGAATAATTATTAATTTAAAAAAGGATAATAATTTTAAGAATATTTATACTTCACCGTTTGAGCTAAAAGAGAAAAAGGAGTTAGAAAAACTCCCCGAAATTGAGCTGAAAATAAGAAGTTAGTGCTGAAAAGAAAGTGTGATAATAAGACTGAAAGTAATAAATTAATGCTGAAATTTTAAAACCCACTATTATACATACTATTTACTTGCCATTTATATTCACTTACCGTTTGTTTGTCTACTTACAGCATTATACAACATTGTCGCGCAAGTATACACAAATATTAACTACACTCCCGATAAATGTTGGAATTAAAACCGTTTAGAACAGAAATATTTACCCGAAAGTTAATTCACGAATACGAAAGTAATTGTAATGTAAGATTGATTTTAGAAAATGAATGGTTCAAGAATAGTTTGTGTTTGAAAGTGGCTAACGTAATCCCTACAATTATCCCTATGGCAAAAAAAGAATAAATATAACTCACTGTGGTGCCGTTTTCATCCTAGGAACTGCCATCCCTCGAAGATGGAACCTACCTGAAACAACAGAAAAAGGTTTTTTAAGTAACCATAGCTTGGCAGTAATTTGAATGATTTTGGATTTCAAATTATTTAAAAAAAAATTAATTTGTCTTTAAGCTCAAAAATGTAAAACTAGAACTATCAAATCAAATAATGACAAATAAATTTTAAAAAGTAACTGACCCCATCACCTACCTTTATTACGAATTTCCTGTAGCAGGTTAAGTGCAGAAACCATATGAAGATGTGAAACGCCGAACCGACACTCCCGATAACACAGAAATTTAAGATTCCCGAAGTTAAATAATTACTTTTTATTATAGCACGGCACTGTAAAAACACTGGTTGTACCCAAGGTGTTTGGGTAATAAAAATTTCGGTACGTTACTATTACACAGAATTTTACTTCTAACGATGCATTCTTTTTAAATTTGACAAACACACTTAGTTTGCCATAATTTCACAACAACAATAGGTCCGATTTCCGCGGATGTCGCAGCGATATCGAACTGCTAAGGAAAAATTTCATTAAAACTGCTTTGATGAAGCTAAGTACTTACTAATTTGCTTTCTGTAACAATGGCTAAATTAGATACCTTAATTTAGTATTCTCTGTGTGTTATTTGTGGCATAACATTTTTTACTAAGGTTTCTGTCTTGCGGACCTCCTCTGCGAGCTTTGCATCTAGAAATGCAGAAAATGAAGAGACACCCCGGACAAGAAAGCCATTTGAAAATAAAGTTAATCGTTCATTACATCGACAGTTATATTAATTATTGAATATTTGACCAATGTCAAAGGATTTCAAATTTAAAAGTGCACATAAAATATTATCCAAAATACCTGCTTTAATTTTTATAAATTAAGAAATGTGAACGACGATCAAAAGTATATTTTCTAATGAAAAGCACGCTAAATTAGACAAAAATGCCATTAAAGTAAGTATTAACGATATCTTAAAAAAATTGTCAACAACACATCGTAATTTGATAATAGTTATTTACGCTTTAAGAGGGATATAGACATTATTAACACACGTGTACTGTGAAGAATTGCAGAGAACGTGATTTCCGGACTTGCCCCGGCAAAATTTGGAGCTAGAATGAATTGTCAATTTGATTACCACTAGTGTCGTAATAATTTCATTATGGCACTCATTGGGATGACAAGACTATTACATTTCTAAAATGAGTGTGATATGATATAACTTATCCCACGGTGATAGATAAAAAATAATACTACTGGATTCACTTACCACTAGCTTACTTGTAAAAAAAACTAACAAAAACGAGAAGCTCTTATTTGATTAATTAATTATGGACGATTTAACAATTTAAAAATATGCCACTTCCCGTTAAAAGAATTCTTCAAATACTGAATTAAAATACCAACTGTTTTATGTGTGATTGAAAATGCTATAGAAATTGTAATAATCAATATCTATACGAAGTACCTGCCACGACCTGCTTTGGTAGATAAGCGAACAGGCAGTTGATAATCTTCAATGCAAAAAAAATTACTTCGTTTTTAAGGAATTTAAATAGTTTTTAATTTGCATTGACTGCAGGTTATTTATCTTGAATCTTTCTTTCTAAATTAAGACAAAATATTTGGCGAGGGAAATTTTCAGTCTTATAAACTACAAATCGTTTACCGTTGGGAATTAAATTAAAATACACAACATTTTGGAAAACTAGCAACATTTGTTTTAGAAATGACACTTTGGTAAAGATCCTGCTTCCGAAATTACAATTTGCTAAGTGGAATTACTATAGCTTTAACTACGGTTGAATTCAATTTGTTTTGTGGGATGTATTAAGATTTAAATAATCACTGACCTTAGTAATAAAGAAGTGACTCCTTCAGTAGTTAATTTCTAAAGTTATAAAACTATTTGAAGTAAATAAGGCTACGTAACAATAATTTCTTATAAATTTCTTTACACCAAAACGCGTATCTACTTTGTTTTAAAAAATTAGGCCGTTTTTTGGTCTATTAAACATAACTTTAATTTATCACTTTACTCATTCACAAAATAACTACGACCTAATACAACACTTGAAGACTAGAACCTTAAAACTGATTAAAAATCGTAATATTATTCAAGAGCCTATTCAAACGCTTTACGCAACACCTATTATTTATCATAATTAGTAGGTATGTGCGACATGTGTGATGATAATTTCCGGAATACAGATCTGCCCTACAATTAGTTACTTCTTTAACTTTCCTTACAAATAATCTTTCTCGAAATATTAATCATTTGTCTACTTTGAAAACGTGTATTACATTTAAATTTAAAAATTTATCAACAAAACTCTTGCTATAATAGCAATCAAAACGAAACAAATTGTAATCTACAAGCAGGCCTCATTACGCCATTACTTTACGAGAACAAATGTGTTTTTGTTTTACTTACCCTTTTACTTTCATTTGAATAATTTTATATCTTAACTTATAAGTTTGTAATACGAAACCATTAACAACAAAGGCAAATTTACTAACAAAAAAATTGAAATTAATGTTAAGTGAAAGTTTTGTAACTTGAAAAGCAGTCAGGTCGAGAGGGTTGTGTATAAAGTTGCGGAAAAGTTAGAAAACCATAAGTAAGGCACAACTTCGCCTACTAAACAAGTTAATTATTGCTTAAAATTAAAAACAAAAATCATGTTGACATTAATTATTATTATCAGACAACATGATCTTTAAAAAAATTCATTTCTTTTAATTATTTTTTTGTATACATTAATACGTATTTATTTATAAGAGATAAAAGAACCTTTTGAATGTATAAATAAATACCAGCACAGATTTGATTCATCCTTTTTGATGTTCATAACAAAACCCATCCTGTTTATTTACGCTTTACACTTTTCGAAAAGATCTTTTAAAACTTTTATATCCCCCTTTGTGCTGAATTATGGAGGAGCATAAAATTTTTATAAAGGCCATAACACGAAATAGTTTTGTTTGATACCGTGAGTCTTTTCTGATATTCAATGCCAGGCCTGAATTTCCAATTTTATAGATTACACCTCGTCCCTGTTACGCGCAATAAATCGAGTTCGACGCTGAAAATTGCTTCAATGTAACTAATAACGCACACAACTATTAAGTGACTGGTAAAGTCCCCTGATGACATCTCGCCACAAACTTTATAACGCCTATGTCAAAATAAGCTTCAAGTGGGCGGCGAAATGATTAATTACAACAAAAGTATCAAGATTTACTGATCTTCCCCGCTTCTGAAACGTTAAAGATTATAATTTAAGGGGTTCTGAAATGACTCGTGTTACGGAAAAACTCATATTTTATCGGGGAAACTGCAGGAAATCTTTAAAATAAAATACTGCAGCGAACTCGGTTTATTACTTATATTAATCGTTATTAAAGGTATCTAAAACGAACCACAATTTCTGATACCTCGGGGTCATTTCTGATAAGATGTTCTGAATGATTTTTACATTTATCATTCTTTGTTCAGCGCATCTTGTTTTGACCACGCGTGAAATTTTTAGCGGCACTCGGATCGATGGGGACTTTTGACATTTTGTTTAGAACCACAATATCAAGGTCCATACCAAAATTCAGCTTTCCGGGAATTTTTCCGGAGATGGGCTTTTATTTTGTCTAATTTCTCTGGACTATAAACCTAACTATTTTAGTTACACAAAATACTAGAATAAATAAGAAAAGTGAAACGTGTATAGATAATGTCCTTTCGAATTTACCAAAAAATGATTTTAATATTGACGTTATTCAACCTTTACTGTCCGATCATTTAGGTATAAATATCTGTGTAAAAATTTGTAAAAAACGCCAAATAAGTATAGGTATTTAGAAAAATCCGCCCCATGTCGTATGGGAAATTAGAAAATTTTAAATTAGCATTGGCTTGCACGAACTGGTCCTTTATCTACGAGTTAGAGGATGGAAATCAAATGTTTACCTCATTTTTTAAATTTTTTTTAGCGAAATTTAACGAATATTTTCCCGAAAATACTGTAAGACAGCAAAATAACGAATGTTTAGATATACAGTGATATAGTGCTGATTTGAAGAAAATGCGAACTCAGTTAGAACCTTTGTCTGTGGTCAGTTGTTATGCTACCTCTGATAAATTTAAAAACTTAATCAACATTTAAAAAAAAGGAATATAGAAATGCTATACAACAAGCAAAAAGGGCCGCAAATAAGCAATTTCTTGATAGTTCAAATAATAAAAGTAAAACTACCTGGAAACTTATAAATTCGCACATTAAAAGTCATTCTCCGAAAACCTTAAATATTGGCCCCAACGTTTTTAACGATTTTTTTACAAATATCGCTAAGCAAATCATACAAGCGCCTACAGGTAATCAGATCGATTATCGAGTATTTTTGAATAAATATCATCTAACCTCAGGAAATTCCTTTTACATACAGCCTACAACTACATATGAGATAATCAATGTCATCACAAACATGAAAAGTAAGCATAGCAAGGACATTTATGGGTTCAATTCAAAATTAATAAAACACGTTAAGAACGAAATATCGAGCATTCTTGCATTCATTATAAATAAATGTATCGAACAAAATACGTTTCCCAATGAACTAAAAGTTGCCAAAGTGGCCCCCTTATTTAAAAAAGGGGATGTGAAAGACTTAAATAACTATCGGCCAATTGCAGTACTACCTATTATATCCAAAATATTTGAAACTTTAATAAAAGATCAAATTATATCATTTTTTGAGACGAACAACCTACTTACAAATGAACAGTACGGTTACAGAAAAGGTAGGTCTACCACTAAGGCAGCAGTTAGTATAGTTCGGGAAGTATTAGATGCCCTAGATAAAAATGAAGTAACAAATTTGAGTTTAATAGATCTTAGTAAAGCATTTGATACCATCACACATGAATATCTTCTAACCAAATTAAATTTCTACGGTGTCAGGGGTGATACATTAAATTTATTCAAGTCATATTTAGAAAACCGATATCAAACAGTAGTAACACCTAATGGCGTATCTCAAAAATTAATACAAAAAATTGGTGTACCTCAAGGATCGATTTTAGGTCCGGTATACTTTTTAATATACCTATATTAATGATCTACCTGTTAATGTAACATCGGAAAAAACTATCATATTTGCGGATGATACGTCATTAGTCAATACAGCTTCTAGTTATGAAAACGTAAAAACAAAAGAAAAACAAAGCTTAAAATCTGCAAAAAACTGGTTTCTATCTAACAAATTAAAAATGAACTCGGAAAAGACACAATCGATACTATTTACAACAAAAACCATAGACGAACCATTATCAGCAAAATTTCTAGGAATAACGTTAGATTCAAAATTGCATTGGCATCAACATATTGAAGATTTAACAAAAAAGCTTAACAAAGTAGTATATCAAATGAGCAAACTTATTAGACTGACTCCTATAGAAACTGTAATCGCATTTTATTATAGTAATTTCTACAGTATAATAAATTATGGCTTACTGTAATGGGGAAATTCCTCAGAAATTTTGAGAGTATTTATAATACAAAAAAGAGTAGTTAGGCTTATAGCCAATGCACAACCTAAAGACCATTGCAGACCTTTATTTCGTAATTTGAAAATCATGACAGTTCCCTCTTGTTTCATTTATCAGTGCATATTATTTGCAAAAGAAAATATCAACACTTTACCAAAAAAATCCGCATTTCATGATTACAATACACGAAACTTCCGTACCACAGACTTAAAGTAACCCAACATTCTATAAATTATTTGTCCATAAAACTCTTTAACCACATGCCTGTTTATTTTCAAGAAATGTCACTTAGAAAACTAAAGGAAATGTTAATAGCCAAAGCTTTTTATAATACGCAGGAGTTTTTAGATTTCAATTTCATTACCTAAATGACACACAGTAAAGGTATTACTAGATTTTAAAAGTAATAATAGCTTATGTGTTTATATGCGTGTATGTTGAAAATGTATGTGTTTGTATATTTTGTATATGACAACCTTAAACATATGTATGTAAAATTGGGCTAATATATTATTATTATTATTATTACTATGTCTGAATCAGGATTCGGAGATCAAAATGCCAAATCAGATTCATAAAAGAAGAAAACCTGAAAAAAATCTTAAAGGTTAAACATTATTAAACCCTGAAAACTCAAAGCTGAAAATTGGGAAATTAATAATTAAATTCTGAAAAGTAGAACTCAATTAATAGAAATATAAGGGTTAAAATTTAAATAAGTACCTAGTTTTCACCTGAAAAATGATTATGATTAGAAGCTGAAAAGTTAATTAAACAGAAAACACTCGGGACTAAAAAGATAAAAGATTAAAATATCAAATACTAAAAATTAAGGATATTTACTGAAAAAAAAAAACTATTACGTGCTGAAAAGATTAAAAATTGAAAAGGTTTAATGCTGAAAATGTTAAAAGTTAAAAAAATTAAAAACTGAAAAGAGCAAGAGCAGAATAAATTGAAGGCGGCTACTGAAAATGTAAATATGTGTTTGTGATATAAAAAAAATATATCCATGCTGAAAAAATAAGTTGAAAAAATAAACCTGAAAAATAATAAATTGTAAACAATATTTAGCCAAAATTTATCAAAGCTGACAATGTATTTCAAGTGGCATATTAAAAAAAAATGTTAAAGAGTGGTAGCAAGTAGTTTCTGCTGAAAATGCAGTAAAAATAAATCACATCATTGCTACATGAAAATGATTCAAATTAATTGTAATTTAATAACATGCCAAAGTAGCACTTACTTTTATGGTGCATATACGAGCACAACCATAAAACACTTAAAACACACAATACCATAAAAACTACCCCGACACTTCCAAACCGTCTTGGATAAATATCATGAAAGCTCGAATTTGAATAAAATTTATGTTTAGCAAAATTAGTATTGCATTTCAGGAATGAAAGTTATGTGTCAGAATTGAGAGAGTTCATTATTAAGAAACCAATTTAAATGCCTAAACAGTCATTTAAGATAATTCAAATATAAACATGAAACTTACTGATGCTTCTTTATCCTGGAAACGCCATCCTTCGGTGTGGGACTTACCTGGAACAATCGAAAAGACGTTTTTTAGTTTTTATTAAAAATTTTCAATTTTTTTAGAAAAAAATCCAAACCAAATTTGTAAGTTTTTTTTCTAATTTTAAAAGTTTAAAATTTTTAAGCAGTTTAAAGTTTAAACGAAGGCTAATCAAAATATTTTTCAAATAAGCTGCTCACCTTTTTATTGCCTCCCTAATGCAGTATCGTCCTGGAACCACCAAGAAAATCCTTTGGGATTAAGGATTTTCTCCATACCCGACCGACACTCCCGCACATACTCACTAGTTTAAACGCTCTCATAAAAATTAATATATTAGACACATCACTTAACAAAACTTCAAAACTTTTTAAAATATCGCGAATTTTTTAAAGTCGGCGAAATTTCCTTAAGTTTTGACAAACAGTTGTATGTTTGTCTTTTATTACACTGAAACCCTCCGACTTTCACGAAAATTCGCTACGAACGAAGCTGCAAACTGCAAACATAACTGTAGTTTGAAAAAGAGAATAATTAAAGGTACTTCTCTGCAAAATTTAAGTCATTTTAGCGTATTCCAACGTTTATTGCTCGCTGTTCATTTACGAACAGCAGAAAACTTCTCCAAAAGCATTTTTTAGAACACATAATGCAACAGGGTTTTAAAAAATTTATAAACTGTTGGCGAGACCAATCAAACCTCTCTCATCAGGATCTACCTAGAAACAAACGAAAATCATAGTAAATCCACAAATTGTTATTAACTTTCAAAATAATTGCGTTGTTTGTTGATGTATAAAATTCAGACTAAAAACATTTTCATTCATAAATTATAATATCTGGATTAAGAATTTACCTCGACTTATTATGTCTGAATTAGGATTCGTAGATTAAAATTCGATTCAGATTGAAAATTTTTTTATCGATAAATATAAGGATTCCAATCTTAATCTTTAAAAATTTTTAATCATAAATCATTTAATTTTTTAGTCCAAGCTCAAGATTTGAGTTTTACAATTCAGAATCCAAATTTAGTTGAATTTGCGGATTAAATTGTTTTAATTAAGCTCGAATTTTCGAAATTTGAAGTCTGAGTCCTTAAGCTTTAATTCCAGACTCGAAAAGGATGTTTATTTAAAAATAAACAGGGATTTATAAAGCTTTCAATTCGTAAATACAAATATCCGAATGTAGATATACCTACGATTTAAATCTTCGAATATTGTTAGAGTTAGAGTTTGAAGTTTCAAGTTATTAGTTAAGATTCAAATTATCATATTGTAACATAATAAAATAGTAATTTAATATTATGACGCATTACAGTTTGACGAGTTGATTCTTGTTTAATAGTATGTGTTACGAAAACAAATTCCCTTTAATGTTAAAACAGATAGAGTATAAAGTAACATCTGGTTATTTTCCTAAGCTATATTGTTCACAAAAAGGACAAGACAAAGCCTTCTGAGCATTACATAAAAGCCCTGCAGTTACAGGCATAATAAGGCCTCTTTCTGTGTACAAAATTAAATTATTCATCGAAATATTAATTTTCCTATAACAAATCATTGTAATTTATTTACGTGTAACATTTAATTAGAATCGTTATTAAAAGATTTCCATCGCTATTTTTGGTTTGTTTATTTTATTACCGAATTACTCGACTTGTTCTTAAATGCCCTAATAAAAACCCTAAAATCAAATTTTAAAAATATTCGTAATCAAATCTGAAGGAATTTGTCATGAAATCCGAAAATGCATCCCAACATTTCAAACTAAACAAAAATTCTTACCAATAAACGCTCCCAAACAACAAACTTATCACTTGGCATTAAATTAAAATATTCAAATATTATTTTCATAAATAATTAACAATAATTGCTAAATCTTTGCATTACAATGCGCTCTTTACCACTGCAAAGCAAACTCTAAATTAGTAAAAATTCGAACATCGAAATGAGAGGGGCAATCGCAGCAAGCGATATAAAACAGGCAATATCAAACACCTGTGCCTAAACAGTCATGTGTTAACTAAAAGCAAGTTTTATCTACGATTCTGTCTCGTTTTGGAACCGATAATTGTATTTGTCGCTTTAAAACACGTGTTATTGAAATTATTAAAGTAAAATAATTGAGAATTCGAAATCTTGTAAACTAATGATTCCAATAAAGTTCTTCAATTCGTAACATAAACGTAGGAATCAAAATATAACATACTAATAATATTTTTTAACATTTAAACTAAATGTGAAAACAAAAGGGAATAAATCGATGAAACTATTTTAGATTTTTTAATTTCGAGAAAGTAAAGGCTCATATTTGTAAATCAAATTTGAAGATCAAATCCGTTTTTAAGTTAGATTCAAGATTTGACGATTTAGATTTTCAATTAAAATTAAGAAACTCAAGTAAAAACGATTTCACTTCATAAATTGGAAATTTGAATTGTAATTCAGAATTTGTTTGAAATCCAAATCTTCGAAATCAGATTCAAAATTCAAATGCTCAAGTTCTTAATTCGGATTTAAATTCTTGGACGAACAATTTGCGGTATAATTCCTTATTCTGGCTTTGAATCTTCGAATCGTCTTAGAAGTTTTAAAATCCAGGTTCGATTGCTCCAGTCTTTTATTCAAAATTTAAATCTTCAACTCTGGGTTCGTGAGGTTGAATCCTCATATTTTGAAACTATCTATGTATGTATATTCAGACATTTGAATCTACAAATACAATGTGATTTTTTAAAAACTCAATTGCAGCAGGCCGTATTCTGACTTAAAATAGACAGTTCTAAGGTTATTAAGACAGAATACGGCCTGATGCAATTGAGTTTTTAAAAAATCACATTGTATACCAGCCTATTCGGGTGTTTGTGTTTATGGCCTGATTGGAATCTTTACAATGCTTCCGAATTTCGTATGAATTCAAATCTTTTGCACACCTGGACTTCAAGCATTAATTAAGATCTTCAATGCACATTCGAAGTTAAAATTTAAACTGAAACGATTTAACTTCATGTCAGGACTAAATTTTTAATCTGGACTTGAATCTGATTTGAACTTGAATCAGTTCAAATTCAAAATTTAAATTTTCGCAACCGGATTCAAAATTCGAATAGGTACTCAAGTTTATTTCTCATTCATGACTTGAATCTTCAAATTCTTATTTAAAAAATAGCTTTTAATTAAAAAGCCAAATCTTCAAATCCAGATGTAAGATTCGAATAGTTATTCAAGTTTTGTATCCAGAGTCGCATGTTTGATAACACTTTCAGCTTGAATTTGAAGTTTTTGCATCATTTAGAACCTAACTCTTTGACTCCTTATTCAAAATTTAAATGATTGAGTCCAAAATACAATTTCATATACCTACTTAACTTTGCAGACTGGCCGAATGTTTTTAGAAATTTGAAGTTCAAATGCTGCGCAATTTCAAAATAATTCAAATATGTTCTAAATCTGGAGTTAATTCAAACATTCAAATTCAAATTCAAAAATGAAAGTTGAACTTTACAAAAAAATTCCGAATATTTCAATCTGGATTCAGAATTCGAGGATTCGTATAAGGTTGGACTGGCAAAAATAAATCTTCAAACTGAAACCATATTCAAGGCTCAAAGATTCAGATACAAAATTCGAATGCTAAAGTTTTGTATCCAATTTTCAACCTGAACTTGAAGATTTTGATTTTTGATTCAGAATTTGGAAAACAACTCTTTGATTTAAATATTCGGTTCCATATTTATGATTTGAATCCTCAAGTTTTTAATACTTCTTCTTCTTCTTCTTCTTCTTTTTCTTAACCCAAAATTCTTAAATTTTTTTAACTGCGAATGAATCATTTTAGTCTGAATTTGAACATGCGATAATTCAGAACTTAAATCCTAACTTCAAAAATCCACATTTACATATTGATATTTATGGATTGACTGGAATTCTTTCAAATTTGAAGTTCATTTTCAAATGAATTAAAGTTCTAAATATTCTAACTCAAGGTTCGAATTTTTGAATCTTAAGTCTATATTCAAATATTTGTATTTACGAATTGGGGTCTTTATAAATCCTTGCTTATTTTTAAATAAACTCGCATCCTTTGCGAGTATCGACTTATAACTTGCGGATTCAGACCTCACATTTTGAAAAATCAGGCTCAATAAATTCAATTAAATTTGAATCCTAAACTTAAACATTCAAATCTTGAGCTTGGACTAAATATTGAAATGATTCATGATTAAAAATATTTAAATCCAAGTTAAAATTTGAATCCGTAATTTCTGAATCCAAGTTCAAATACTTGGATTTATCGATGGAAATGAATTTGCTCCAAAAATAAGTCTTAATACAGGAATTAAAACTACAATCGAACAGATATAAATCCAGACTAATATAAGTTACCTACATATGGAATTTTTTAGACTGAGTATAAAAATATTGAATCTTTACTAACAAATTGGATATTCAAATTCTAACGCAAAATCTGCATTCTCTAATCCTACATCTGTATTCATATTAGATTTGTATTTACGGACAGAAATAAATAAATTCAAATCCTAGCTGGACTTAGATTCGAAGAGTCAATCTAATTCAGAACTTGTGCCTTTAATTCTCGTATGTGAACTAGCAAAGTGAGCCCTTGAAACTTCAAATCCGATCTGAAACTTTTAATAATCGTATCTGCTTCTAGACTTAAACTCGAAGAGTCAAATTTCAAACTTGAAATTTGAATGTTTCAATCTAAATTCAGAATTTTTAATCTTTTAGTGCTAAAAACACTTGATAATAAATGCTTCAAATCCAGATTTGATTTAGATTTTTAATTGAAATTCGAAAATTCGGGTACAAACAGGAGTGATTTGAATCCAAAAATTCAGATGTTTGAGTCTAAAATAAGAGGATTCAAACAAAAGAATGGACTAAACAAACGAATCTGATTTGGAATTTAAAGCTTGATATCCACATTGAAGTTTCAAAATCTGGATTTAAACTCGAAGAGTCAAACCTGCAATTCACATTCGAAAATTCGCATATAAACCTAAAAGATTTGAATCAATCAATTCCAAAATTTCTGAACGCAAAATTTGAGGATTTAATTACTAAGTGCAAGCGAATCTTTAATCAGAATTCAAAATCGGACTGAGCCTCGCACCTGAATCTGCACTCAGACTCGAAGAGTCGGATTTTTAATTGGAATTCAAAAATTCGAGCATAAACAGTAAAGATTTGAATGCCAAAATTCAAACGTTTGAATCGAATTTAAAATAAGAGCAAAAGCGAAAAGCCTGATTTGGAATTGAAAGCATTCAAAGCTTGAAATCCAAATTGAAGTTGCAAAAATTTCTATCCGAATCTGGATTTAAACTCGAAGAGTCACATCTTTCATTCACCTTCATAATTTTTGTACAAACCGAAAAGAGTCGAATCAATAAATTCAAAAGTTTCCGAATTAGAAATTCCAGGATTAGATTATTAAGTGTAGACTGCCAAAAATCGTATCGAACCTCGAATCTGATTTTTAATTCGAATTCGAAAATTCGAATATACAGGGTGCCCGGATTTCGTAGGGACAACATGAGTAACTTTTGTATTTGAAGAGATAGACAGATGGTTAAATTAGCAAAAAGGTTCATAAATTATAGGTATTTTGAAACGAAAAGACTATGATGTCAGCTGGACGGCCAAAGTCTCCATAACTTGGAAATTCCCCAACCTTAAGGTAAGTATTATTTGGTTTAAAAATTAAGTTTCATAATATAACTCAATAAACTGTGCCTAGTCAAATAACAATGTTTAAACTTAAAAATTCAAAACACTTATTAATAAATTTGTTCATATTCATTACTTGGTGTTAGAAATAAATTATTGTTTAATACTTCCTAGTTTAATCCTTGGCATTAATAAATAAACGACTCAGCAAACGACTGAATGAACATTAAAAATCTAAACATTATTTGTGAATAAATGAATCAAACAGCTAAAATTTTCGAAATGAAAAATAATTTATTTAAGTTAATTTATCACTATGCAATTTAAAAGCTGTAAAAACCTTTGCAAGTATCACTTAAATTTTATTTAAAAAAAAGTGAAATTGCTTTTCTGGATTTAGACCAAACAAAAAATAAATAACAATTGTTACGATTTTTTCAAAAATTATTATCAAAAATATTTCAGATACAAAACAAAGAAAAACTCAAATTTTAAAATTAAAATTTCTGATTACTGGCAAAAATGAAAAGAAAATTTAAATTTGCATGATTTTTTTACTTCCTTACGGACTGAAAATTTAATGAAAGGATAACATTTTAAAATTTAGGTTTGTTAATAGATACAAAAAGTGAAACCAAAACTTAGGTTCAAAAATAAAATTTTGAATATGAAACGCCTTTTTCTAATTTACAATTTAATGTAAATCTGCAAGTTTATCCTTGATACAGTTTTAATAAATAAACGACTCAGCGAACGACTGAATGAACATTAAAAATCTGTACCTACATTATTTATACACAAATGAAGCCCTAAAAATTAAAACAAATACCTGGAATTCCCGAAATTAAAAATAATGTAGTTAAGTTAATTTAACACTTTGCATTTTAAATGTTGCAAGACCTATCACTTAAATATTATAAAAAGAAAGAAATTGGATTTCTGGATATTCGTTGCGGAAACAAATTCAAAGTTAATCCCATTTATAGGATATCAAACAAAAATTAAATAAAAATTGTAAGGATATCCCTAAAAATTATTACCAAAAATATTTTAGATACAAAACAGGAAAAATGGCAAATTTTGAAATTAAAAAATGTTTGATTTCTAGCAAAAATTAAAAGAAAATTTAAACTGCATGATTTTTTTTACTTCCTTAAGGATTGAAAAGTTTGATTGAAGAATAACATTTTACAAATTAGGTTGACTAATTCAAAAATGAAAATAAAACCTAAGCTCAAACATTTCCGTAAACATAATTAAAGTTGAGTTACACCAGGAAAAAAATCCACAAAATGAATGCCTGAATGTCCATAATATTAAAATAATTGAAAACGATTTTTAAAACTTATGTGAGTAACCAAATAATTGTCTTATCTTTGCAACAAGCTTGCATGGTTTCATAAAAGGCAGGTTTTTGGGCCGCACGTGTTAGTAGGTACAACCTTGAATAGTTTTACGCCGATATCAGGCATATGAATTTGACGAGCCGGATCTTGTATATTAAAAATTGGCGAAGAATCTTCGCTGGACTTTCCATACTTTTTATTTTTAATTTTTTTTCAGCTAGTTCTAATTCTAATCAGCCGAGCTAGAGGTACAATCGCCCAGGACGCAATTTATGACATAGAAACTTCGGGCAAAAATTATTCGATTACTTTTCAAATTCTCTATTGATTTCCTAAGTAAAATTTTGAAATTTTTTTCAAGGGAAAATCTGCGCCCAAAAAAACATGGCTAACTTCCGTTTCCGGTTCCGGATTTTTTTGAAAAGTTTATTTTACAGATGTACTGTAATTATAGGCCCGCATACCAAATTTGATGAAAATCGGCCCAGTAGTTTTCGAGATATGACGATAACGCACCCACCCACCCACCCACCCACCCACAGACATTTTTCAAAAAAACACATATTTTGGATGCCTGGACCCTAAAACGTGTTTTTTTCGAATTTTTACGATTTTGAATTTTTGCACGATTCCAATACTTTCCTATACATGCGTTGCAAGTATGGAAAGTAAAAAGTAAAAAAGGGAATCCAAACCATACATAGGGAAAGATAAAATGACTTACAAAACAAATCTGGGCCTTTTTAATGCGATTTTACTGCTAAAATATGTATACTTTACATTCTAAATAATTAAATTAGTATTGGATTTTGGGTCGTGATTTCGATTAAGCTTAGCTTAATTCTTAATTGTTGTAAATTGCTTAATCAATTTTGAATAATTGTAATGTTTGTGCCTAAACGTTGTATGAAATTTATTATTATTTAACATTTAAAATTTTTAAATTGCAATTTTATTAATTATATATGTTTCAGAGAGGCCTTCAAATTTGTTTACAAAAATATTTATAAACAAATTCAGCAAGGATGTCCCAAAAATATCATAAAAGTTCCAATTTCAAAGTTACTTACCAGTTGATGTAGGTATCAAATTGCAGCACTAAAACACTTACGTTTAAATTAAAAGCGTAAAACGATAATTATTAATTTTGAAAATTTAAACTGGCACTATTAGGTACTCTGTTAATGCAAATTTAATCACGTTGTGAATTTGAATGAAATCGAAGCTGCAATGAAAGAAGAACAATCGAAGTAGAGCTGTAGCAGATGGACACCTGGGCTATGATTTAGGGTGGTGGGGGACATGACACGCTTGGGCATACAATCATACATTATACAACTCGTGATAAATTCGTAAATTTTGGTTTTAATGATATTAACGAATAATTTCGAAGACAATTTTGATGTATTGGATTTTAAATCTTTGTATTTTAAGGCTTTTTTGTGTACGTAATTGAAAACGGCCATTTTAATATGTAGAAAATAGTAGACTAAAGTGGCATTTTTAATCGTTAGCAACACTTTAATCATTACCAACCAACACTTTACTCGTTAGCAATACTTTATTCCTTAGAAATACAGTAAGACACACCCATTTTTTCTTTGTAATTATTTTGTGTGTTTGTTGTTTGTACACAAAAAAATAGCGTGTTCAACGCGTAAGAAAAATGAGTTTCTTTACTTGTAGAATAATCTACTATTATTATACGATGTGCTATTTATTATATTGAAATAAATTTCCAAAACAACACAAATTATATAAAATGAGAAAAAAATATATTTAACAGGAAAATTATTAAAAAGTCTCAAAGTAGATATATAAATATTATTACTAAAATCCGAACTGTTTGAACTGCAAAATGACAGACTCCGAGAACATTCAAATTACTTATTAAATAAGCTGTATGACAATGATATACTACTCATAGGTATCACATAATAGAAATATTTACTAAATTAGTGTGTTTTAGTGCACAAATTAAATAACAAAACTTGATATCCATAACTACCGTAACTAGGGCTGGCATTTTTTTTTCGATATATTGATATAAAAATCGGTATATCATACATCGATATATCGATTTAATTATTAACGATATGTCGATATATCATTTATGGAATAATTGCATAAATCCATATTCCGTTAGGAAAGTGTCACATTAAATTGTAAAGAGTTTATTATCAATATATGAAGCAATACATAAATTTATTTTGCGTATGGAATCATTAGACTATTGATTTATTCTATGTACATACATAATGTATTTATTAATTTGATACCAGAAATCAAAACAAAATTCCTACATTTTATTTTTCTTATAAATACCGACTAGCATTTAAAATTGCTTTAGATACCTGAAACAAGAAAGCCTTGTTTTTATAAAAATGGGATACTAAGGAAACGGTTGGTATAACTTCGAATTTTAGAATATAACAATACGTTATACTTGAACGTGATTCTGTGGAAAAATTGCTAACGGCAGAGGTTTGCCTGACTCGCTTCATCATCTCTGAATTTAGAGCTCTAATATATTTCATAAAATCTTACTCACAACAGCTACGTTGACAGAACCTTTTTCTTCTTTCTCTGCCTTTCCTAGCATATATATTAAGTTATCTACCCACACAATAGCTATCACGGTATAGATGTAAGGAAACGAAGGTACCATTCTGGGATCTCAGCGAAACCGTCCTACCCCATAAGTTACAGGCGAAATTAACAGACAGCGAGTTATTTATTTAATTCACACTAATCTCCAGATAATTTTACTTTTTCTTGTTTACATAAGTTCTATGAAATGCCGATGAATTCTGTAATGTTTTTAGACTTGTAATTCTGAATGTCAAATAAATCTGTAATACATTTTAGAGTAGGAGGTGCAAGGAAACGTTTAACACACTATCGTTTTGTTCAAGCAATGTTTGATTATATAAGGCTTGTTTTTTGTCCTAGATATTTACCTACTAAAAATAGGGGTTATATTTGTGAAATCTAAAGTGCCCTGCAACAAGAACAATTTCGTTAATTACCACCATACGTTGTATGTTCATGAGGCTCAAAGTATAGCTATGTGGTTTGTGTTGTCCCTAAATGCGAAAAAGTTTCCTTAGAATGCTATTGCTTTCATAATATATGAATTCCTGAAAACTGCGTTATCGTTTTAGTAACAAACAGCACATCACCTTTAACTTTTAGTTGCCAATTCCAAAATGAATCGGCTCCAAAAGACACTGTTAACAATACAAAAAGTAATTCTGTTTATTTCTCCATTGTAAATAACTACTGTCTAACGTTGGTCCTGAATTCTTAACATAATATCTACCTAGTACCCACATAAAACACTAAAATAAGAATTGGGATTGTTAAGAATACTGTCTCTCCCTTTCGTTATAAAAGCACGTTTTAAAATCAAATTATATGAGACAATCCTGCCTATGTGAATTATTTATTAGAATTAATTAATTAATTAACATTAAAAACACAAGAGCGACTGAGTGAGGGTTAATAAATAAGATATTGGAGTTATTTTGGATTCGTGCCCTATTTACCCAAATTTTGTCATTCGCCACAAACGCGGTAGCACTTAAACCGGGTGCATGCGATGTCACGTGTTAATATTACAGTTATGTCGACTTGTTATCGGTTAATACAATCGCTTATTGATTTTGAAGCCTTCCATAAAGTTTAAAATAATCATTTTTATCTGATTTGAAAAGGATTATAAATATACTCACCTTCACAGCAAACTTTGCCCTTCTTCTTTGACTCACACACCACTTAGCTTAGTCACTCACGCACACTGCACATATGATTGCCTGAGTCAATAGCAGTTAAAGAATTAGTTTTACTTTCGTTTTCTCATAATCCGAAACAACAAACAAATCTTTCAGCAACAATTTAATCTAGAAACGTTAAAAGTATAAAGTAACATAGCACACTGGCGACCTCGATGGCCGAGTGATATTCTCGTTTGGAACCAGGGTCGACAGATGTATTGGTGTGTTTCTGACTCAGGTTCGAACCGCGCAGACGGCGATATCGACTGTTTCGTGGGGCGGCCTACGTGGTCTCGGTCCCACCGTTCCCCCAATGCATCTTAGTATACTCTTCGATTTAAGTTAGTATAAGTGTTGTCCCCACACAATAGACCTTCAGCCAGGGTGTGGTTAGTCCTTTGAAATAATAACATAGCATATCAAATTTCAATTATCCACCTGTCTTTAAGGGCATTGCCATCTAAGAGACCATTTACATAACCCAATAATAATTTGAACGCAGATTTTATCTAAGTACCAAATATGTTATATTTTCAACTTAGAATTTAAGTCACCCCACTGTTGTATTCCAGCTTCGGATTAAGTAAAACAATGTTTTATTTGGAAGGCTGCAAAGCGTTTATTTGTTAAATTAATATGTAATCGTAAAATAAGTGTGTGTGCAACTTATTCGTGTAATTGGAGTTAATATTTGTTTTAATAATAATAATGATTTTGTTGGCGAATTATGTAAAGTACTAATCTACGTCAAAGCCGGAATTCGACTCTTTAGAAGAACAAAACGCAACTGCCCTGCACTCGGGCTCTGTTTTCCAGACTTACCTATCAAATTAACTCTCGTTGGCAAAATTAAATATATGTAGCATCAACGCAAATTATAACTATGGGAACGTTCTTACAACACCACTATAATTATTTATTGCGCCCAACAAGCTGTTCAAAGAAAAATACTTTCAAATTGTGGAGTTTATAACCATGAATAACCTTTGTGTATGATTTTCGCTTTAATTTGTGTGACAACATCTAAGTTAAATACCTACCAGCCAGTTGAACAGGCTGGTTTTCGAAGAGGGGACACTACTTTAGATCATCTTCAGACTATAAAACTCCTCCTAGAGAAGACCAATGAGTATAACATCGATATCCACTTGGCCTTTATCGATTTTCGAAAGGTTTTCGACTCGGTAGAAACATGAGCTTTCTTAAAAGCATTAAATAACTGCAAACTCGATTATAAATATTCAGTCCTCATAAAAAACATTTACGAATGCTAGAAACTATCATTGTCATTGGCGTAACAATATATTCAATTACTTGGACTAAAAATATAATATTTGAGGCAGGTTTTAATAATTTATTGTATTCGTTACAAATTACAAACTGCTCCCTGTTTTAAACAGATTTGAAAAATGTTATAAACGATGATAATTTCCCAACTGACATCTTTGGAGTTTGGTCCCTTCGTGTTTAAATATCATCAAGGGTTTCTTCAGCTACACATGGTCTTCCAAGAGGTTTACCTTTACAAATATAATGCTTCGCCCAATGATTGAATGCTTGTATTGCTTGTGGTTCACAAACGCTTCATAAAGTATATTAATTTGTACTTGGGACAACTGTTAAATCCAGAATTACAGATTATAGTTCTAGGAACCATCTGGATTTTGTGTACCATTAGGAAAGTGTGCCAGCAGAATAACGCACTTTGTTCAGGTGCAAAGAGATTTACCTTCAGGGGAAGCCATTGTGGTGGCGCAACCATGATAGCACCACTTGAAAAATCAAGCCACCAGTCGGACGTGCAGGTTCTTCGATTAAAAATATATTTTTAAAATTTGTGAAAAATAAAGGGCAAAAGGAGATAACGACAAGAAGTAGAAGAAGTGAAAAATAAATGTGGAGGAAACTATTTATATTGTTCTTTTATATCTAATAAAATTTCGCAAAAAAAAGAAAAGTAGAAAATTCTTTCAGATTTATTTAGAACTTTTCATAGCACCTGATAAGTACGACGTTATTTTTTTTATTTGCGACTGTCGATATAATGATTGGATGATTTCCTGGATTTCTTGCGACAAGAGTTAACTGAAACGGAAACCAGTATAATAGTGTTAGCCTGGCATAAATGAAAATCGCCGCAAAAAACAATCACTTCGAAAATTGATTATGTTTCATAAAAACAAACTAAATACTCGGTTTTACTCAGTGGCGGCAAATCTATTTAGAGTGTTGGCGCAACCGAAGTACCACGTAGGCCACCAGTGACGCTTCGGTTAAATGCGTCCATTTAAACCCATGGGTTTTATTGGATGAGACCAAAAGGGCTCTTAACCCTAACCTTAACCGTTAAATTTAATAGTTATCATATTGCCTTCTTAGTCTCACGGTACCAGTAGTGTAGTCCGACATAAGCATAAAACGTATAACATTAGAACAGAACATGAATAGCATTAATATATCAACTTACCTAATAAACATAATGCAATAATTTTTATTTTCTTTTCTTATACAAAAATTCTTATCTATTTAACAAATTTCTGGAAAATATATTCTCGTGTTCAGTTTAAAACTGGATTAATTTTATTCAACAAAAACAAGATACAAACAATGATTTTAGAATATAAGATAGGTTCAAATAAAAAACGCACAGTTGGTCATGGGTAACACAAATAAAACTTAAGAGTAGTTTCACTAAATACCTATTACTAGTTCCTGTTTTTCCTGAACATAGTGTACCTAGCTTATTTACCAAATGACACTGAGTGGCATTTTGTTCAAATTCAGTAACGGTTGAAAACGATCAATCTGCTATACATATTGCATTTTAACCAAATTCCATTTGGTAACTGCCAGTGCGGGAGCTAGCAATACTATGTAATTCTAAAGTACTCAATAGACAGTAAGTACTTTTATTTATTGACATGACCTAAATATATAAGTAGTTTTCCCACTTACGGCTTTGAATTATGCAACCAATCTATTCTAGGTTGGCACACAAGTACTGGAACTTGCTAAATAGAAGACTTAGGTCATTAAAAGAAGTATAAGCAAAGAGTGTAGTCCTACTATATTCTTTGGTATAATTGTGGTTGTAAAATCGAAATGTCCAAATGTACAAAACAAGTCCACTTGACTGTACATCTGAAAATTTACTAGTAATTGTTTTAATAAAATATGCATCTATCTATCCATTGCCAACCTTTGTGTACTTTTTATTTGAACGTAGGATACAAGTGATACTATTTCCTTATGACTATTTGCATCAGTCGCTAATTATACTTAATTGGCGATTATTTCGATATGCAATCAATCTTCAACTTCTTTTGTAAATGATTACATACCAAAAGCCAATCGACATTTGTTTGGATTATTTAAAAATTAAAAATAATTATACAGGAACCATATGGATAATACTTACAAAACAGACTACTAAATTAAATTTTTAGAAATAACGTATCAAGCGGATATATCTGAGTTAACCATCTTAAATAACTAGCTGCGTATTTTTCGCTAAAATCGACGAAAACTGGTGTTATCGCACCCAGGATTTGCCTAGAGTTTTGATGTATTAATAAATTTGTCGTTGCACCTACAAATCAACAGCTAATAAGAAGTACTAGGAGAAATTATGACAATTTTTTACCTTTTATTATATCGCCACCAAATAAACCATCATAAAATACGTAGCCGTCGCTCATTGTTAAATTAAATCTAATATTTGCGAAATTATAATATTTGAAACGGCTACGCTTCACTATGTTTCCGGTTATCTCGAACGTTCCATTAATGGCACCTTCAAAATTTGTTATGCATTTTAATATACTCTCAATTCTTGGTACAAAAAACTACCTAGTATAACTTCTTAAGAAACATCGTCGTAAATTAATTTTGAAATTAGGATTCACAAAAGACCCGATGTTTCCAGTTGTTATATTTATTTCGTCATTCAAAAATAAGACTAATTCAACATTTTCTAAGTTTCTTAAAAATACCGAGCACGTCTCGGTTCTGGTTTTTGAAGAGCTTAGATTTGCGAATGTTGAATGGTATATAACAATTTGTTTGTCTACGGTCAACAAAAGCATTTGTGGAAAATGTCAGGTATTTTATACTTAAACAACAAGAAATGCTAACCGACCTACAGGCTACAAACTTTGGAGTATCACGGGGAAGTACCATAGGGTATAGTTACTGTTTACATATGACTTACCCAAAATAATGCTACTGACCTCTCGTCCAAACCCTACAACTGCATATAGGAAGTGGGAGATTAATATAAACAAAGTAGAACAGCATTAAATGAAAATCTGAAACATACTGACCACGTAATATACCCACCTAGATACCTAGATATCATCCTTATTCAAAGATTTTAAATTAAAAACACATGTTAGGTTTATCAAACAACGACAATTTACAATTTAACCTTAGGCAAATGTAATGGTTAATAGGTATGCATTTAAATATATTGCTTTAAAAAGTTAGTCGATCGCGGACGCTCGAAGTAAGACGTCTGTCTGACATCCGCCTAAGGAAAGCAGTTGGATGTTTTCAGTGTACATGCAATCCTGCGAGTCAAACTCACAGACTAAAGCTGAACTAACTGAGCCAGAACTGCGACAAAATACTTAATAAGCTATATTAAATATTTTTGAAAGCAAGTTTTTCCCATATCAGGCTTTACGAAACGTTCGTAACTTAAAAATAACACTTGAATAGACAAAAATTCACATCGGACACAATTCAGAAGCAGACTAAGCTATTAGCAAACAAGCAAGATAGTTCAGTTATTTAGAAACATACATTTTCACTTTCACGGCTAGCTTCTGATTGGTGTACAAACACAAGCATCGACAGCCTTATAAAAATACCCTAGCATAAATATTTGAGAAAGAGAAATAAAACGAAAATATCTGAAACAGTAGCAAGACAAGTCCTGAAGAATGAAATTGAAACTCCAGTAGACATTAAAAAAAAAGTACAATACGAAAAGTGCAAGATGTGGGTTGTCATATAGAGCAAGGCTTGATGGAATGAAGAGAATAAAAATATAAACAACATAAAGGGTTACCCAAAATCTGAAAGCGGGATTCCGTCTTCCATAAAAAAGATTCCAGAGGTCATACACATGGGCTTAACTCTAGCCGTACAAGAAGAAGACCAAAGAGTCCGCGAACGAACATAATTACATAATTTGGTTATTTAATTTAAGTTTCTATAAAAAGAAGGAGAACTTACCCAGTACGCAGTATGCCATTCCTCTTCCGTTAAGGGGAATTTGTAGATAATGTCCTGCCACTTCGAACATGGTAGTAAGCAGCATTGGCGTAAACTCAAGTTTACCTCGAAAAGTAGAATTTTTGGGAAAGTACCTGCAATTCACAGCGTTAGTATTAAATGCAATAAAAGGTTCTTAGCAAGTGATTGTATTATTGAATTATAAATTCACCATCACGAAAAGAATTATTATTTTTTTAATTAATAAAAAAGTATCTAATGTTCTCAACTTAGCATCGAGAAATATAATATACGTAACAGCATTTATCCGATCAATTAAATAGTTAAACACACTTATTTGAGTGTTACCTAATGACAAACTCAATTGTTTGCATACCAATATTTTACTTATTTGCCACAGACATTTAAATGTAAATGTAAATAGCTGTTATGATCATTTGAGCAAATTCTAAACGTTAAAACTAAAAGAGGAATACTTACTTAATTTCAGTAAGGTTGTAATTTTCCAATCCCTTCACTACATAGTTGCGGAATCTGTATGTATAATTTACTTGATCTGACATTTGTGTTACTTTCAAATCTGCAAGAACCAAAGGATTATAAGTAGGTATTCCAAGTTCTAAAATTCCTTGCCGAATGCGAGGTCTCAGTGTTTCTGAAGCATCGATGATGCATTTTTCCAGTTTCGGGTCTTTTAATGAACATCGAGGTATATAACGCACTATAAAATACCAATACATACAATAATATATTAAATAAAGGAATATTTTTTTTATATAAAACTCACATGGATCTATGGATAAACTTTGTAGTAAGAACGTGAATAAAGGATAATTAAACAGCATTAGAAATGTTTGAAATCACCAAGTAAGTTACACTAGCTCTATTAAAAATGGTAAGCACGTCGAAGTTCTAAGAATCAATAATTTACAAAACCAAAAGCATCGATTTTATTCAGCCTGTTGTTTATTTGTTTTTTTATAAGTTTACGCATTCTGATGAAGCACTTTCTAACTTAAATTCTTAAATTTTTTTCTTAATTATTTTGCTACAACTTGTTACATTAAAGTTAAAAGCTTTCACTTCGTCTTGTAATTTCTTCCTGCGTCCTGCGTGCGTTTTTCTTATTGTTACTATAAATTTTAAACCGTAAAACTTCGAAGAACCACGCGGTCTATATTCTATAGTCATTAGTATTCATTCTTACGCCCGAGTTGATTTAATTACCGATTTACATATCGGAAGCTTGTTATTCGGTCATTTGGTCGTACAAGCCAATAAATTTAACAAAAAAAAATCAGTTTCTGTCAAGATAAGCAATCAGATCTTTTATTTATTTGATTACGGAAGCTGAAATAAATCAACTGGCTTTTTTTTATTAAACGTTGAGGTTGTCTGAACCCATATAATTCGGTAGTGCTCCCACAACGATATTTTCATTCAAGATTTCTTTGATTGTAACTAATAAAAGTTTTGCTAACTCAACATATAGGTTTATGTCCATTTAACGCCATAATGTAATTGCTGAATGCAATTACAGTAAATAAATATTTATTTTGCTTTTGTAATGCTTGTCTCACGGTACCGCACCCCAGAGGTGGCTTAGTGGCTTAAGATAAGCATTAATTATAATATTAGTTAACATTTCAAGTTCAACGTGTATGAAGTGCTTGTGACTTTAGTAGTATTAAAAAAATTTAAAATAAACAGAAAAATTCATTTAAGCAAAAATTCAAGTAAAAATACGAGTCTAAACTTTATAAAAACTCCCAGTAACAATGGTCTTAATAAAAATTCCTTGCCATGAATGCGAGGTCTCAGTGTTTCTGAAGCATCGATGATGCATTTTTCCAGTTTCGGGTCTTTTAATGAACATCGAGGTATATAACGCACTATAAAATACCAATACATACAATAATATATTAAATAAAGGAATATTTTTTTTATATAAAACTCACATGGATCTATGGATAAACTTTGTAGTAAGAACGTGAATAAAGGATAATTAAACAGCATTAGAAATGTTTGAAATCACCAAGTAAGTTACACTAGCTCTATTAAAAATGGTAAGCACGTCGAAGTTCTAAGAATCAATAATTTACAAAACCAAAAGCATCGATTTTATTCAGCCTGTTGTTTATTTGTTTTTTTATAAGTTTACGCATTCTGATGAAGCACTTTCTAACTTAAATTCTTAAATTTTTTTCTTAATTATTTTGCTACAACTTGTTACATTAAAGTTAAAAGCTTTCACTTCGTCTTGTAATTTCTTCCTGCGTCCTGCGTGCGTTTTTCTTATTGTTACTATAAATTTTAAACCGTAAAACTTCGAAGAACCACGCGGTCTATATTCTATAGTCATTAGTATTCATTCTTACGCCCGAGTTGATTTAATTACCGATTTACATATCGGAAGCTTGTTATTCGGTCATTTGGTCGTACAAGCCAATAAATTTAACAAAAAAAAATCAGTTTCTGTCAAGATAAGCAATCAGATCTTTTATTTATTTGATTACGGAAGCTGAAATAAATCAACTGGCTTTTTTTTATTAAACGTTGAGGTTGTCTGAACCCATATAATTCGGTAGTGCTCCCACAACGATATTTTCATTCAAGATTTCTTTGATTGTAACTAATAAAAGTTTTGCTAACTCAACATATAGGTTTATGTCCATTTAACGCCATAATGTAATTGCTGAATGCAATTACAGTAAATAAATATTTATTTTGCTTTTGTAATGCTTGTCTCACGGTACCGCACCCCAGAGGTGGCTTAGTGGCTTAAGATAAGCATTAATTATAATATTAGTTAACATTTCAAGTTCAACGTGTATGAAGTGCTTGTGACTTTAGTAGTATTAAAAAAATTTAAAATAAACAGAAAAATTCATTTAAGCAAAAATTCAAGTAAAAATACGAGTCTAAACTTTATAAAAACTCCCAGTAACAATGGTCTTAATAAAAATTCCTTGCCATGAATGCGAGGTCTCAGTGTTTCTGAAGCATCGATGATGCATTTTTCCAGTTTCGGGTCTGTATATAACTCACTATAAAACACCAATACACAATAATATAGTTATTAATTAAAAGAATAAAATTTTTTATTCAAAACTCACGTGGATCTATTGATAAACTTTGTAGTATCAATGTAAATCAGTGGCATATTTATGGGGGGGGGTCCAGGGGGTCTAGACCCCCTCCCCAGAGACCCAACTGAAATTTTTTTATAAATAAATACCGTTTAATTACATCTTCCGTAAAACGTAAGTTTATGGTATTTAATAAAATTTATGTCATAATATGCATAATTATACCTACTCCTATATACGAAAATTTCACTGTTGCACTTCATTCAAATAAAAATTATCTATAAACAGAACTCGCGTAGATACCCATCTACCTATCTCAATATCCAGTTGGACCCCCCCCCCCCACAAAAACAAAACTTAAATACGCCACTGATGTAAATAAATAACGGAGAATTAAATTAAACAGCATTAGAAATATTTAAACTCACAGGAGCACTAGTAAAAATGGTAACACCTCAAAGCTCTAAGAATCAATCACTTACAATATCGAAAGCATCGATTTTATTTAGCCTGAAGTTTATTTGCTTTTTTATAAGTTTACGCATTCTGATGAAGCACGTTAAAACTTTCAGTCCGCTTTAAAATTTCTTCCTGTGCACTGCGTACGATTTTTTATTGTTGATGTTTTACTTCCGCGGCGTTATCTTTGATATACTAATGACCCCTTTTGGTGCTATAAATTTGAAATCGTAAAATGTCGAAGAACCACGCGATACCTATAAAATTAATATTCATTCTACTAAGAACGAGTTGATCTAATTGCCACTTGACATACCGGAAGCTTGATATTCGGTCATTTAGTCGTAATAACCGATAAATTTGACAAAAAAAATCAGTGTCTATTCAGATAAACAACCAGATATTTAATTTAGTTGATTACGGAAACTGAAATATATAAACTGGTTTTTTAAATTAAACTTTGAGGTTGTTTGAATCTAATTCGGTAGTACTCCCCCGGAAATACGACTGATATTTTTGATTATATCAAATTTAATTACCGTAAAGGTGCTTGAGAGATATTTGGTTGTAAGTTTAAGAATATTACCAATCTAAGTTTACCATCCCAGAGGTAGCTTGGGATAAGCATTAATTATAATATATCAGTTAACATTTCAGTTCAGCAGGTGTGAAGTGCCTTGCGACTTTAGTCGCATTAGCAAAATTTAAAATACAGAAAAAATGCATTTAAGCAAAAATTCAAATTAACTCAAAGTAACATTGTTCTTAAAAAGTGAAGATTCTTTTACCTTATCAAACGTTAAATCTGTGCATTGTAATTCTGAATGAGTAGATACAGATTAAAAAATAAAACCAATTTAATGCAAAGGTAGCTTTGTTGTAACTTGTGTAGCAAGTTTTAAGAAACTAAAGGAGCACAATATAAAATGAACACTGTAAAGTAGGTTATTTAATTTTTGCAAAAATAAAACCTTTAAATAATAGTCAAATATTTTATTCAACTAAGAAAACTAAATACAAACAATTGTTTTAAAATATAACACAGGTACAAATTAAAAATACACAACATAAGCTAAAGTGCTAAAGCTATGGGTAGTTGCATCAACCACCTATTGATTTAAACCTCGGAGTACCTTGAACAAACTGCAGATAGCTTAGTTATTTGCCAAATGACATTGAAGGTACCATATTGTCCAAATTATAAAATTCTAAAGAATTCAATAGACAGCATTTTTATTTATAGGCATAACATAATATATAAGTAGTTTTGTCATTTAAAGCTTTCGACGGTACAATAAGTAATTTATTTCAGTTTGACACTCAAACACTGGAGATGGTTGAAAGGAAAACTACTTCAATAAAAAATCAGCTATAGGTAAAGAGTATAGTTATGCTATATTCTTTGATATGACTATGCTTGTACAACCGAAAGACATCCTGCTATATATCTAACTAAAAACTTACTAGCAATTGTGCTAATAAAATATGTATCTATCCATCCAAAGCCAACCCTTATGTACTTTTATTTGAATGAACGTTACAACTTGTACTGTTTCATTATGACTATCTGCGCCAGTCGTAAATTATTTTTAATCCTTGACTACTTCGAGAGAAATACAATCTATGTTCAGCTTCTTATGGAAATAATTAAATGTCAAGAATTTAATTAGATTATGTAATAATTAAAAATAATTAATCTGAAGTCTTATGGGTAGTATTAACAAATTCGAACTACTAAATTAAACTTTTAAAAATAGAGTATCAAGGGGATACGTTTGAGTTAACCATCTGAAGTAACTATTTGAATATCTCTGACTAGCATCAACGAAAGATGGCGTTATCGCACTCAAGACTTGCCTAGAGTTTTGATGTGTTAATAAATTTGTTGTGGCACCTACAAAGCAAAAGCTAATAAAAATCATAGAAAAAGTTATCACAATTGTTTACCCTTTAATGCATCTCCATCAAATAAACCATCATAAAATAAGCTGATGTCGTTCATTGCTAAATTGAATCTAATATTTGCGAAATTATAATATTTGTGACGCCCCCGCTTCTCTATGTTTCCAGTTATTTCAAACGTTGCATTAATGGGACCTTAAAAAATGTTATACGAAGCTTATTAAAGTCTTCATTTTTAGTATAAGGAAAACTATCTAGTATAACTTTTCAAGAGAAAAATCACAGTATCTTAATTTTAAGATTATGATTCACAACAGAACCAACGGTCCAGCTGTTAAATCTATTTCGTCATTCAAAACTAGGAAAAAAAAAGACAAATTATTACAAGATTTAAGTAACGAAACCACACAATTTACCGTAACAAAGAAATTGTTGCATAGGATGTGAGCCTAGCAGAGCATTGGAACAATGGAGTTTTTAAATCAGAAGAGTATTGAAACAATAGTAGTATACAGCCGATATATGTTAACTGATGGAGGTATTTAATTGTTTCTTATTTTATAGTTAATATACCACCTGCAAACACAAAAACCCATGTCGAAAGCCAGAAGCAAGTAATATAGTTCAATTACTTCGAAACATACATATCCACTTTCTCGTAGCTGTTGGTAGAAGAGTATAAATCTAAGCATAGAAAGCCTAATGAAAGAAAACAAATAACGGAGTAGGTACCTTAACTTTGCGAAATGACTATTTTGGAAATGATAGTAAAGCCAGAACATCAAAACTTACAAGTGCAGCAATGAACATTTTTCGCATTACCATGCGCAACAGAAAAGCATAACCTCTACAAGAGAAATATGTAAAATAAGATGTGGTCCAACACAGCAAAGTTTGGTGACATGAGGATAATAAATATGCGACATGGATGGGGTACATAAAAAGCTAACTAAAATTCCTCCTTTACAGAAAAACAAATTCCAGATGCCAATCAAATTGGGTTAACTTCAGCCGTAAAGGAAGAAGCCCAAAGAGGAAAGGTACAAGTTAAGGGACAAGTTCGTGAACGTATCAAGAGATCTAATTTAAAGTCATCTTCAGATGGCTATGGAATTAATACTCATGTCTTTTACCTAGATTCAACAAATGTCATGTTGGCAAAATACAAAATAACGAACACATAACCTCAACAATTTCAGTTACTCCGTTCGTACGGTTTGCTGTGGCACTGGTCGTGCTAGTCTTACTCCTGGGCGGCTAAATCAAGTTCTATATTAACATTGAAAATGTTTCTGTTTTCGCGTATATAGGGGCTTAAATTCGCTTAGAATTGCATGTTGCATTAATTTGCTGCTTTTCGAGAGTGATCGCACGGCGTTCGGAGCTGTTCGGCGCTCTACTCTCTCCGATAACTTAGACTGTGAGCGGCGCGTATACAAAATTGCCTATACTATCGTCGGGTCCTACCTAAGACTGTGTATTGTTTAGACTGTGACTGCCTTGTGAAACACGTACAATAATATTTCAAGTTCGAATTGGAAGTTGAGGTTTATATAATTCTATCTTTGCAACTTTTTAATACTTATATTACAAATATTATCGCATCCCAAATTTCACAAGATTTGCGTTCTACTTCATCATTTTTTGCATTTCCTAAGCTTCTGCCAAACTTTCTCAGATTTAAATAGTTTCATTTGGAATACTTATCAAAACAAACGCAGATAATATTTCCTGAATTTTGGTACGACATTTAATGTCATGGCCTTCTGAGGATGTCTTCAAATTGGGTCTCTTGGCCCAATAATTATATAATTTGGTTTACTGTAAGTTTCTGAAACCAAAAGAAGTAAAACTTACCGACTGAGGCATATAACGTTCCTCTTCCATTAGCAGGGATGTTTAGAATGTGTCCTTCCGTTTCGTACATGGTCGTAATTAGAATTGGCGGAAACTCAAGTTTACCTCGAAAAGTAGAATTTTCGGAGAAGTACCTACAATTCATTGCTTTAGTATTTATAACCGTGTTTCGTATGTATATCTTGCAATAGAAGTTTCTTAGCAAGTGATTAGACACATTATAAATTTTATACCAACGCGAAACGCAGCAAATTTTTATTTTAAATTAATACCCCACGATAGTGGGTCTCCAAAAAGTATTCTCAAATCAGCATTTCGATATGTATGGACATAGCCCAGTATTAATTCTGCTTAAAAGTTAATTAATTTTTCTTATAAGAACAAAACGCTTTGTTTCTTTGAATACCAAGTTACTAGATTACATTTACTTTATAAAATTTAATGTTCAGCGCAGTCACTCATATTTTAAATTTTTGTGTTTAAACCCTAACAGACATCACAAATTAGAAAGAGGCAAAAAAGTTTACTATTGAATATCTCTTTCTATGTCCTGCAAGTTCGCAGTAATTCCATAAGCTTGGGCTAGAATCTTCCATGATCGGCACAGTAAATTTGAACTATTTGATACGTAAATAAGTATTAATGATTACTTAAACCAAAACTAAACATTGGCAATAAAATAAAGCTTACTTAATTTCGACAAGGTTGTAGTTATCCAATCCCTTCACTACATAATTCCGGAAACTGTATGTATAATTTGCTTGATCTGACACTTCTTTTACTTTAAAACTTCGAACAACCAAAGGAGTATAAGTAGGTATTCCGAGTTCTGAGAGTCCTTGTTGAATGCGAGGTCTCAGTTTTTCTGAAGCTTCGATGATGCATTTTTCCAGTTCCGGGTCCTTTAACGAACATCGGGGGATTGAACTCACTATCAAATAAAACAAAATGCCAACACACACAATATATTAAACCAAGAATAATTTTTGGTAAGCGAAACTCACGTGGATCAATAGACAAACTTTGTAGTAAAAATGTAAATAAAGGATAATTAAACAGCATTAGAAACGTTTGAAATCACCAGGTAAGTTACACGAGCAGTAATAGAAATGATAACACGGTAACACGTCAAAGCTCTAAGAATGAATAATTTACTATACCGAAAGAGTCGATTATATTTAGCCTGATGTTTATTTGTTTTTTTTTAAGTCTAACCATTCTGATGAAACACTTCCTAGTTTAAATTCCTAATTATTTTTTAAATTAATGCGCTAGAACTGGTTACAGTAAAGTTAGAAACTTTCATTTAGACTTATAAAATCTTTACGTTCTTTTAGTATCAAAAGTTTACTTCTACGGGGTTATTTTTCAAATGCCATTTTTTTATTAAACTTTATGGAAGACTGAACGATACCCATTAATTTCAATTCTTGCGCCGGAGTTCATTTCATTGCCAGTTTACCTACCGGGTGATTGTTGTTGATTATAATGATCAATAAATATGACAAAAATGGGTTCCTATCGAGTTAAATAACCAGACAGATATTTCATGTATTTAATTACGGGAACTGAAATAAATAAATAAACTCGATTCTTATTATACGTTGAGATAGTTTGAACCGAATTAGGTAGAACTTCCACGACTAACATTTTTGATTGTATGGTTTATTTATTGTTTAAAAACATAAATATTCTTAATTTTTCAAACACAGTGTGTAATAGATTAGTTCTATCTTTGATTATAACTTTACGCCTATTACCAATATAAGTTTATGTACATTTAAGATCAGAAACTGACGTTTTCATTAAACGTGGAGCTTGTTGGAATGTGATGTAATAAAAAGTGCCCCAAGACTTGGCCATGGATGTAAAACTAAAATTTTCAATAATATATGTTTTATTTATAATTTAAAAACATAATTATTCTTACATAATATTTTAGTTTGCTTCTCATTTTAAATTTATATCTAAAGTCAGATTAAATTATCGTAAAGTGGAATGGCTTGGGACATCCGGGATAGTCAGCATATAGGTTTATGTCCTTTATTAAAGTCATAATGTCATGCTGAGTGAAATTATAGTAAGTAAATATTTTAATTTTTATATTGTCTGGCCAAATCACTTCTGGGGTAGAGTGACTTAGAATAAGTGTTAATATCAATTTCAAGTTCAACATGTAAGAGGTGTCTTGTAATCCTAGTCGAATTAAGCAGTATAGTTACATACGATTTTGATACTCAAAAGTCTAAAGTGTACTGGTATAGCCGTCGTCAAACTAAATTGTTAAAACCACTTGAGGCTTAAATCTATAATCCCTAGTAAAACCGAATAACAAGAGGCTCTTAAACGTGTAGCAATTATAAGCATATTTCATCTGTTTCTCCATCCTTTTTATAAGTTCACCATGGCCCGTGATCGACAAGATTTAATTTAGAATTATCATAATTAAATTCAAGATAACTAGTTATCTTGATTACACTTAAAACAATAAAACCATAACAATCTAAATTTAGACTTGAAATTTTGTATTTAAACTGTTTGTATGTTTTTAAGGAACTGTTTCTATTTACAGTTAACTCTAAAATGCAAAATAATGGCACTTCTCTCTTGAAGCATTTTCATGTTTTCTTAGATTATTAACACCCTGTATATCTAATTTTTTTTAATAGCAAACTCGTTAATTCGACAAGCAGAATTGTTTATAAAGAATGACTTTTTGTCGTAAAATCGAAAATAACGTTTTTGGTCATCTTGTCAACTCCATCCGGGGACACACTGTATATTCACATTGCGATGTGCCGGACTGCTGATAGTATTATTGATGATATTAATTTTCTTTTAAACGTTATATATTGATATGATCGCCCCCTTATTTTATTATTTTATTTCTTTTTTATAAGGAAAGGTGCTTCACACAACTATTAGAGACTCATATTATGTTATACAATATTAAAATTTTTAATTATTAAATTTTGGCGTCTCAGGGCCGTTGAAGATTTCATTTTTTAAATTTTGAAAATAACCAATGTACTAATTTCTAATAAACTTTTAAAACTGCAAGATTTATTATAAACCAAAAACTTATTTCTAAAAATTAAAATTAATACAAATCCAAAACCAAAAACACTCACTCACACTTTTTCTCAAAATTTCCAACTATCCACAATACGGCTCCTCTTCCACTCTATGTCCACTCCAATTCACCTCAAATTCAGCTCTCGCTACTATCTACCTTCGATTCCAAATACAATTTTACTACATTTTCAGTTTAATACCTTTTTCTGCCAATATTTATTTATTAATTTTCAATTTTCCGGCAATAATTCATTATTATATTATATAACTTCTATGGAAAACCAAAAACACGTCTTGCATCTTTGATTTGCTTTTTAATAATTTCTTTGTTTTTCTCCCTTCAATTTTTTTCTTCCCCCATTCCTTGATTTTGTTTTGACATTCATCCTTCCATCTACATGCACACAAAATATAACTATGACTACTATTTACAATAAATAACAATAAATAACAATACATAACAATAAATACTTAAATTAATCTTAATTTATTTACATAATTACCTTTTTTAAAACTTGCATCCTAAAATGTATATTCGAAATTTGTATTTAATTAATGAATATAAAATTTTCTAAAAGTATATATCACTTCAATATGTACACATTATTCTTTATTTTATATGATTTTTCTCTTTTAGTTAAAACCTTCCCGTACCTGTGGTGCAAATGTTCCTTTAGAACCCATGCGGGGTATTTCAGATACCTCAGTGTTTTTTCGTTCCTATGACTTATTTTGGCTTTGTTATTGCTTTTTATCCGAAAATTAATACAATTTAGTTCTTGTAACACAAAAGTCTATTGAAAAATACAAATTAAAATTAAAATTAATGAGGTAATTGAGATAATTGTACGCTTTTACATGACTCAACTTGTGCGCAGCTGCACGAACTAGTTGCATTCGGGTTTTGTCATAAACGGGTAAAATATTTCAAAAAATAATTATTATTCAGAAAAAAATTAATTGTTTTAACACGCTAACAATTAATTTTTTTATATCAAATTTTAGAATTATAAAGATATTTTATATCTCGGGGAATACCTAGAATTTGAAGATTATTTTCTTATTTTTTGCTTACATATAATATTTTATTTTGACTGATACTTTACCATCCAGATAAACATTTATATACCGAAGAATACATAAAGGCTCAATTCGATTAACAAGGTTATTAAAAAGTTATAGTAAAAAAACTGCACTGGGGTATGTAAAATACCCCGCACAGGTACGGAAAGGTTAATAAGCATACATTTATTTTGCAATCTTCTTGTGTTATCCTATAGTTGGGTAAACTAACCTGTTGGATAATAAAATAAATAAATAAAATAAATAAATAAATTACTTTAGCCTCGGATGAGTTTTTGTGGTATCCCTAAGAGTAGGAGATCATTTTCTAGTGCTTCCCGGGATAACCTGTCGAACGCTTGTTTGAGGTCGATGAATATGATGTATACTGGTATATTATGTTCTTTGCACTTTTCTAATGTTTGTCGCATTATATGGATGCTATCAGTGTTGTCCTTTTGTTTGGTTTAAAGCCACACTGTTGTTCGCTTAGAATTCCCTCTGAATATTAGGCTAGTTTTCTGTTAATTACACTTGAAAGGATTTTATATGTTGTATTTAGTAGCGTGATACCGCGATAATTATTATTGCATGCTGTTTTATCCCCCTTTTTATGAATGGGGTGGATTATCCCCATTCTCCAGTCATCAGGCAATTCCTCGTCTTCCCTGACCTTCAGTATTAAATTATTCTATACCACAGGGTCGCTTCTCCATTCTTTATCAGTTTTGCTATTATGGAATCGCTTCCTGGCGCTTCCTTGGCGTTTTTCATATTTTCTATAATCTTCACCATTTCTGTAAAAGTAGGTGGTTCCATTTCTATTTCCGCCGTTTGCAATTCAACTTTCTCTACTTTTTCACTATTTTGAGGTGTTGCTAGTTCTTTAGAGTGTTCTTGCCACCTATCTAATATTTTGTTTATCTCAGTGATATTTTCTCCCTCTTTGTTTTTACATATGTTAACTCTGGGCCTGAATTCACCTGTTAGTTCTTTGGTTATTTTGTAAAATTTTCTGCTGTTTTTATTGTTTCCTGCTTCATTTAGTTTTTCAATTTTCATTTTGAAAGCTTGTTTTTTCTTACTTCTACATAATTAAACAAATACAAAGTTGATTTTCACAAATTTTATTAATGTACCATGACAATTGTTTCGCCAAACGTTGGCATGGTGAATGAGAGTACCATAGGATGGCCCTTAATTATGTTTGAAAAAAAATTTGACCGGGTCACCCTCCAAATCGGTTCTAAAAAAATAAAAAGTAATTTTAAGATTTACCAGCCCTCTTAATTCCAACGTTAAGGGGTGCCCCAAGGAGCTTGCATTTTCCCATTTAAATAACATAGGTTTTCAGCACACTTCTGGTTTTTATTTTTTTACACAAGTATGTGTGCCTGGTGTCCCCCTTTCAAAGAAAAAATGATGGGAGTCAGGTGTCATATCTTAACAACTCCTTGCAACTGAGAAAAACGTCAATATTTTAAAATTACCGCTTTTTTCACCCCCCATGTATTTGCTTAAGATATGACACCTGCCTCCTATAATTTTTCCATGAAAGAAGCATCAATGAGCACTCAGAAATGAATCGCAGCACTCGCCGAATTTTTTCAGGCACACATATTTTTATAAAAAAATAAAAACCAGAAGTGTGCTGAAAACCTATGTTATTTAAATGGGAAAAAGCAGGCTCCTTGGGGCACCCCTTAACGTTGGAATTAAGAGGTCTGGTAAAGTTTAAAATTATTTTTTATTTTTTTAGAATCGATTTGGGGGGTGACCCGGTCAAATTTTTTTTTAACTATAATTAAGGGACACCCTAGCCAATACATGGCACATTAATAAAATTTGTGAAAATGAAATTTGTATTTGTTTAATTATTGCATTATGGATTATCATCAAGTAAAAGTCGCTTCAATCAATTGCTTCTACATAGTTTCGCAGTTTCATTTCTTTTTAGTTCATAGGGTATCTTAGATTCTTCTGTCGGGTAGTTTAAATATTTTATTCGTATGATGTTCTTTTCTTGTACCTTTTTTTGGCATTCCTCATCGAACCATTCCTCTTGCCTTTTTTTACTTGGTGGAAGAATTTGGTTCGCTGCATTTCTCAATGTTGATTTTAAATTGTTCCAATCCAAACTGTTTCCTTCTAAGTTGGTGCTCTATTCTGCCCTGGAATTCTTCCACTGTTGCCTGGTTTTGAAGTTTTTGGGTATTCCATTTTTTCCTTTGGCTCCCTTTAATTTTTTATTTACCTAATTCGGTAGTACTGCCACGGAAATATGACTGATATATTTGATTGTATTATAAGAAGTCGAATATAAGGTAATGTTATGTTTATGTTTTATTTATTAGTTGGAAACATACGTATCATTAATATTACAAACGTAGTATGTAACAGTTTACTCCGTATTCTCATCTTACGTTTAAATTTTAAATCAAATTTAATTACCGTAAAGAGGCTTGAGAAATATTTGGTTGTAGGTAAGTTTAAGAATATTACCAATCTAAGTTTACCACTCCAGAGCTGGCTTGTGATAAGCATTAATTATAATATATCAGTTAACATTTCAGCTCAACAGGTGTGAAGTATCTTGTGACGCTCGTCGCATTAAAAATATTTAAAATACAGAAAAAATGGATTTCAGCAAAAATTCAAATAAAAATATGAGCCAAACTAAAAGTAACACTGTTCTTAAAAAGTGAAGATTCTTTTAACTTATCAAATGTTAAATCTGTGCATTGTAATTCTGAATGAGTAGATACAGATTAAAAAATAAAAACAATTTACTGCAAAGGTAGCTTTGTTGTAACATGTGTTGTCTGTTTTAAGAAACTAAATGAGCACGATACAAAATAAACACTGTAAACTAGGTTATTTAATTTTTACAAAAATAAAACCTTTAAATAATAGTCAACTATTTTATTCAACTAAAAAAACAAAATACAAACAACTTTTTTAAAATATAACGCAGGTTTAAATTGAAAATACACAACATAAGCTAAAGTTATGGGTAGTTGCATCAACCACCTATTAGTTTCAGCCTCTGAGCACCTTGAAAGTAGTGCAGATAGCCTTAGTTATTTGCCAAATGACATTGAATACCATATTGTCCAAATTATAAAATTCTGAAGTATTCAATAGACACCATTTTTATTTATAGGCATAACATATATACAGGTTGTGTATAAATTGGCGAAAGAACTACACGTGGCGTTGGTGGTAATAAAAGTCGAAAATCTTAATATCAAAATGGTGGACAATGCTTGCTCTGTCCTGTCCTCAGAAACCATTTTAAAGGAACGTACATTTGACAACATTGGATCCACACACCACAGGTTACGTTACTACTGGCAATGTTTCATTATGACAATCTGTGCCAGTCGTAAATTATTTTTAATCGTTTACTACTTCGAGAGAAATACAATCTATCTTCAGCTTCTTATGGAAATGTTTAATGTCAAAAATTTAGTTAGAATATTTAAAAATTAAAAATAATTAAGTTGAAGCCTTATGGATAGTATTGACAAAAACGGACTACTAAATTAAACTTTTGCAAATAAAGTATCAAGGGGATACGTTTGAGTTAACCATCTGAAGTAATTATTTGCATATCTCTCGCTAGCATCAACGAAAGCTGGCGTTATCGCACCCAAGATCTGCCTAGAGTTTTGATGTATTAATAAATTTGTTGTTGCACCTACAAAGCAAAAGCTAATAAAAATCATAGGAAAAGTTATCACAATTTTTTTACCCTTTATTGTATCTCCATCAAATAAACCATCATAAAATAAACTGATGTCGTTCATTGCTAAATTAAATCTAATATTTGCCAAATTATAATATTTGTAACGCCCCCGCTTCTCTATGTTTCCAGTTATATCAAACGTTGCATTAATGGGACCTTCAAAATTTTATATGAATCGTATTAAATTCTTCATTTTTAGTATAAAGAAGACTATGTAGTATAACTTTTCAAGGAAAATCACAGTAACTTAATTTCAAGATGATGACTCACTACAGAACTAACGGTCCAGTTGTTAAATCTATTTCGTCATTCAAAACAAGTCTAATTCAACATTTTGCAAGTTTCTTAGAATTAAAAATTAATTTGTCAATGTACAGGCTATAAATTTCGTAATATCACCGGAAAATTTTCAAGGGCCAATTCTATAGTTACTGCTTACATGTGACCTAACAAAAACCAAGATACTTAGCATCTCATCCACACCCAACAACTGTAAGTTAACATAAACGAAGAAAGGTGGTTAAATACCAATTAAAAGCAAACAGAGACGTGTCTGAGGACATAACACTTATCATGAGGAAGGATAGCTGTCCACTGATAATATTAAATGGAAGACCGTTGAAACATATTGACTATGTTATATAACTAGGTATCCACTTCAACGAAAGATTTAAATTGAGAACAAACCAATAACTATTAGAGCTGTATCTTAAGGCAAATATAATGGTTGATGGGTAGGATGTGTGAGTTAAAATTTGAAAACAAAATATTAGTAAAAAAATAATTAAAACCTATAATATACAGGGTGTTCCGCAACTCGAGGGTCATAGTAAATATACATATTCCTCAGGTCATTCTGGATCAAAAAGTCCTTATGGACATTTATCCTTAAATGGACCGTTTCCAAGTTATGGGTACATTTAAATTCCAAGTGATTGTATCAGAAACATTTATTATTTAAGTACATTTAACGTTTGAAATTTAATTTTTAGTTTTTAATTAGTTACAATCTAAAAGTGACTCAAAATGGCCATCCCCGTTATTAATGCAAAGTTGGGACCTTCGAATAATGGAAATAACAGAGCGCATAAGAGTTTCGGGATCATTTTTCATTTCATGTGCGACTTCCATTATCCTACCTATTAATTCTTCCCTGGTTTGTATCCTTTGCAGAATAGACCCGTGTCTTCGTGTGTCCCCACAGATAGTAATCGAGGGGCGTAAGATCAGATGATCTCGCAGGCCAAGCAATCGGTCCCCCTTTACTTATCCTATAGATTAAAACTAATTAAATACTTAAATAAAAATTAAATTTCAAACGTTAAATATACTTAAATAATAAATGTTACTGATACAATCACTTGGAATTTAAATGTACCGATAACTTGAAAACGGTCCATTTAAGGATAAATGTTCATGAGGACTGTTTGATCCAGAATGATCTCAGGAATATGTATATTCACTATGGCCCTCGATTTGCGAAATACCCTGTATAATAAAGCAAATGTATCGAAACAAAGTGCTGTCTTCTATATTGCATGTTCCGACATACAGAAATATTTGTTTGTGCCGCCAATAAAAGGATATTAAATAATAAAGAAGTAAAATGTATAGTCACTTTGTCAAAGTATATCCAAGCAAATTACCTACTCAATTAGTTAGTGGACCAAAATAAAGGACTAAAACTAAGAACAAAAAGACAAATCCTCGCAAGATTCAAATAACGACAAAAAAACTGTTGCATAGGATGGGAGCCTAGAAGAGCATTGGAACAACGGAATTTTTAAATCAGAAAAATATTGAAACAATAGTAGTATACAGCCGATACATGTTAACTGATGAAGGTATTGTTTCTTATTTTAGAGTTAACATAACACCTGAAAACACAAACACCCATGTCGAAAGTTGGAGGCAAGTAATATAGTTCACTTACTTCGGAACCACCTTCAGGTAGCTGTTGGTAGAAGAAGTATAAATCTAAACATTAAATGTCTCATAAAAAAAATAAATAACAAAGTACCCTAACTTAACGAAATTAATATTATGGAAAGGATAGTAAAGCCAGAACACCTAAAACACTGGCAAGATAAGTCGTAAAATATGGAACTGAATCCGTAGCAGGCTAGATAAAAAGAAACTTATAAATGCAGCAATGGACATTTTTCGCATTACTATACCATAAACAACAGAAAAGCAAAACATCTACAAGAGAAATATATAAAATAAGATGCGGTCCAATAGACTAAAACTGGACGACATGATGAGAATAAACATATGCAATGGATGGGGTGCATAAAAGGCTAGCTAAAATTCCTCCTTTACAGAAAAATCCCAGAGGCCAACCAAATAGGGTTAACTTCAGCCATAAAGGAAGAAAACCAAAGAGAAAAGGTACCTACAAGTTAAGGCACAAGTTCGTGAACGTATCAAGAGATCTAATTTAAAGTGATCTTCAGATGGCTATGGAATTAATACCCATGTCTTACCTAGGTTCAACAAATCTCATGTTGACAAAATACAAAATAACTAATTAGTTCAGTCAAATGGTCGAAATAAAAAGGCAAACTTTGCATTTGGGTAGGCAGCTATTTTCTTTTATTGGTGTATAAAGGGGTTAGTGATGAGTGATGAGTCTAAATTGGGTTTTTCTTTTCAAAAGGGGTTACAACCTCGAAAACCCCGATTTAGACTCACCACCCCTCTACACACCGATAAAAAAAATGGGTGCCTACTCAAAATGCAAAGTTGAATTACTATTTTACTGGACTAAATACATAATCTTAAAAGTTTTACTTATTGCGTTCATACGGTTTGCTGGCACTGAACGCACTAGCATTACTCCTGGACATCGCTTGAAGGTTAACTGCTAAATCAAGTTCGATATTTTGAATTTCCTAAGCTTAATTTTTTGGTATTGTGAGGATGACTTCAAATTGGGCCTCTTGGCACAATAATTATATAATTTGGTTTGCTGAAAGTTTCTGTAAGCAATCGAAGTAAAACCTACCGAGTGTGCAGTAAAGCGTTCCTCTTCCGTTAAGAGGGATCTTTAGATAGTGTCCTGCCACTTCGTACATGGACGTGATTAGAATTGGCGTAAACTCAAGTTTACCTCGGAAAGTAGAATTTTTGGAAAAGTACCTGTAATTCATTACATTAGTATTTATAACCGTGTTTCTTATGTATATATTATTGCAATAGAAGTTTCTTATCAAGTGATTAGACACATTATAAATTTATTACCACCGCGAAACGCAGCAAATTTTTATTTTAAATTAGTACCCCAAGATAATGGGTGGTGTCCAAAAAGTATTCGCAAATCAGCATTTCGACATACAGGATATCTCTCTAATTTGTAGACATACGATTGAAAAAAGGAAGGAAAGACCATAACACCAACAGTATGCAATTTAGATGGTGTATCAATATGGCGAATTTTAGAAGGTGATTGGCTGCGAACACTAAATACGTCAATTGTCAAAGACAAAAACGTAAACAAACAGTTAGTCCACCAATAAAAATTCATGCCGGTTAGTCATATTATGGTGTTTCAATATAGCGTATGTGACGTATTTCTGTTGCACTTGTAGTTATGCACCACAATACCTTAGTCTCCTTCGTTTTTATTTTTATTCGTAGTTGTAGACATAGCTTAGTCACAAATTCCTGGGCGCAAAGTAAGATGATTTACCCCAACCTACCTATATCCAAATTCGTTTTGTTAAACCAGTATTCTGCTTCAAAGTTAATTAATTTTTTTACTAGAACAAAGCGCTTTGTTTCTTAGAATACCAAGTTACTACATTAGATTTGCTTTAAGAGATGTTCAGCGCAGTCACTCAGATTTTAAATTTTTGTATTTAAACCCTAACAAGCATCACACTATTGAATTTCTCTTTCTGTGTCCTGCAAGTTCGCAGTAATTCCATAAGCTTGAGCTAGAATCTTCCATGATCGGCACAGTAAATTTAAACTATTTGTTAGGTAGGTACAACATAAGTATTAACGATCACTTAAACCAAAACTAAATGTTAGCAATGTAATAAGAAAACTTACTTAATTTCGGCAAGGTTGTAGTTATCCAATCCCTTCACTACGTAATTGCGGAATCTGTATGTATAATTTACTTCATCTGACACTTGTGTTATTTTAATATCTGGAATAACCAAAGGATTATAGCTAGGTATTCCAAGTTCTGAGATTCCTTGTCTAATCCGAGGTCTCAGTTTTTCTGAAGCATCCATGATGCATATTTCCAGTTTTGGGTCCTTTAACGAACATCGGGGGATTGAACTCACTATAAAATAAACGAAATACCAACACACACCATATACTACATCACAGAATTTTTTTTATATGCGAAACTCACGTGGATCGATAGACAAACTTTGTAGTAGAAACGTTAATAAAGGATAATTAAACAGCATTAGAAACGTTTGAAGTCACCAGGTAAGCTACACGAGCAGTACTAAAAATGGTAACACGGTAACACGTCAAAGCTCTAAGAATGAATAATTTACAATACCAAAAGAGCCGATTATATTTAGCCTGATGTTTATTTGGTTTTTTGAAAGTCTAACCATTCTGACGAAACACTTTCTAGCTTAAATTCCTAATTATTTTTTAAATGATTGCGCTAGAACTCGTTACATTAAAGTTAAACACTTTCATTCCGACTTATAAATTTTTTACGTTCTTTTAGTATTGAAGGTTTTACTTCTACGTGATTATTTTTGAAACACCTTTTTTTTAACATTGAACTTTATGGAAGACTACACGATACTCATTAATTTTAATTCTTGCGCCTGAGTTTACCTACCGGGTGATTGTTATTATGTCAGTTGATTATAATAATCAATAAATAATGACAAAAATGTGTTCCTATCGAGTTAAACAACCAGACAGATATTTCATGTATTTAATTACGGAAGCTGAAATAAATAAATAAACTGAATTTTTATTATACGTTGAGATAGTTTGAACTGAATTAAGTAGAGCTTCCACGACTTGGCCACGGAGATACGACTAATATTTTTGATTGTATGGTTTATTTATCGTTTAAAAATATAAAGATTCTTAATTTTGCAAACGAAGTGTGTAATAGATTAGTTCTATCTTTGATTATAACTTTATGTCTGTTACCAATATAAGTTTATGTCCATTTAAGACTTTTTCATTAAACGTGGAGGTTGTTGGAATAGTTATTTTCATAACAACTGCTCAAGTTAGCGATTCCGAAACGAATGGAGGACGTTACAGAAACGAGCGAAGCGATGGCACGTATCAATATTACAAACGATTACAATCGTTCATTGATTTTGAAGTCTTCCATAAAGTTTATATTAAATCGTTTTCATCTAATTTAAAAAGGATTATAGCTGATACTCCCCTTTATAGCAAACTTAGCCGTTTTTCTTTTGTGATACTCGTACACGACTTAGCTTACAGTCACATGCACTACAGGTATGATTACCTCAGTCGATACTAATTAAACGATTTGTTTTACTGTCGTTTTCCTATCATGCGAAACAACAAACATAGATTTTAGCAAAAAACATTAAAAGTTTAAAATAACATAATACGAGTATATTGAATTTCAATCTAGTTTAAAGAGGATCGGCACAGATTAAAAAATAAAACTAATTTAAATTTACCTAGTACTCCTTTAGAGTAGGCAAATATCGAGTATATAATTTAAAAAAATTGCAAAGACAGTTTTGTTGTAACGCCTATTTTGGAAATTAAAGGAGCGCAATATAACAACACTGTAAATCAGGCTATTTAAGTTTTGCAAAAAAAAACTTTCAGTAACAGTCAAATATTTTATTCAACAAAAACAAGATACAAACAATTATTTTAAAATATAACATAGGTTCAAATAAAAAATGCCCAAGGGTTGTACATGGATAACATAGGCAACAGTTATAGGCAGTTGCATCAACCACCTATTAATTTAAGCCTCTGATTATCTTAAGAAAGTGCAGCTTATTTGTCAAATGACATTGAATGCCATACTGTGCAAATTATGAAATTCTAAAGTACTCAAATACTCAATAGACAGTATTTTTATTTATTGACATGACATGTATAAATAGTTTTGTCACTTAAAGCTTTCGACGATGCAACCAATCCATTTCAGTTTGACACTCAAATACAGGAGATAGTTGAAGGGAAGACTCATTAAAAAATCAACTATAAGTGAAGAGTATAATTAATTATGCTATGTTCTTTGGTATAACTGTGGTTGTGCAATCGAAAAGTCCAATCTTACAAAACAAGTGCACCTCGCTATATATCCAAATACTAATAATCATGTTAATAAAATATGTATCTATCCATCCATGTTCAACCATTATGTACGAGTAATTCTTATTGGAACGAAGGGAATAAGCTGTATAATTCTCCTATGACTATTTCCACCAAATTGTAGGCCACTTGAAGTGAAATAGCATCATTCTTCGATTTCATATGGAAATGATTACATGTTAGAAGCTGATCGGCATTTGTATGGAATATTTAAAAATTAAAAAAGAAATTATTCTACAACCTTATGAATAGTCCTGGTGAAATTAAACTTCTAAAAATAACTTATCAAGCGGATACGTTTCAGTTAACCATCTGAAATAACTATTTGCAGATCTGGCAGCAAGATCAGTGAAACCTGGCGTTACCGCAGCCAGGATTTGCCTAGAGTTTTGATGTGTTAATAAATTTGTCATTGCACCTACAAAGCAAAAGCTAATAAATTATGCTAGGTGAACTTATTATAATGTCTTACCCTTTATTGTATCTCCACCATCAGAACCAACATAATATATGAGCATGTCGTCCATTGCTAAATTAAACCCAATATTCGCCAAATTATAATATCTATGATCCCCGCGCTTCTCTATGTTTCCAGTTATTTCAAACGTTGCATTGATGGGACCTTCAAAAACGTTTTATAAATCTTATTAGAAAGAATTGCCATAAAAAAATTTCAAGATTACGATTCACAACAGAACCAACGCAACAAGACTAATTCAACATTTGACAAGTTTTTTAGAATTACCTGGAATGTCTCAATTCTGGGGCTAGACGATATTATGTTTGTGAATGTGAAATGGTACATGAATGTCTACGGTCAATAACAGTATTTGTGAAAAACGTCAAGTATTTTGTATGCTAATCCATCTACAGGCTACAAACTTAGACGTATCACGGGGGAAGTGTCCAGGGACAAATTTTGTGGTGAGCGTTTACACATGGCCTACCAAAACCCAGGATACTGGCGTCTCATATCTGGGCACGCAACCGTCATTATGCCGAAAAATAACTGCCCACCGACAATATTAAATGGAAAGCAATTTAAACATACTGGTCACTGATCAAACACACATATATTTATCAAACGACAACATTAGCTTAACCCTAGCAAAATGTAATGTTTAATAGGTAGGTGGCCTCAGCTAAAACTTACAAAATTATTACTCTATCAATAACTAAAATTATAACATGGACCGACATGATACCGCCCTAGAGATCGCCCGTGAATAATAACTTCAAAATGATACAAAGATATTAAAACAAAGTGCTAAATGTTCTGTTGCATGTTCCGACCGTGGTGATACAGAAATATTTGGTTGTGTCCTCAATAAGAAAGGAAAAAATAACTAAACTGCATGGTCAGTTTGTCAAAGTATACTCAAACAAATTACTTAATAAGTTAGTGGAGCTAGAAGAAAAAGAGTCAAACTGTCAAATCTAAGCAACAAGTTTAAGTATTTAATACAATGATACAAAGACATTGTTGCATACATAACGTAGGACGAGAACCTTGGAGAGCCTGGAACAATGGAGTCTTTAAAACAGAAAATCATTAAAACAATGGCAGTGTTCAGCTGATACATGCTAACTGATTGAGGAATTTAACTGTTTTACATATTTTTGCAAAAGTAATGAAGTATCTATCAGTTTTCCCATCACATCAAGATCTGTTTGAAAGACCATCGGTTTGCGCGCATTTCGTAAGATTGTGCTCTCAGAAAATTACCGTACAAAACTTTTATTTTGAAGTATTTGACATTTGGTGAAATCTGGAGGCAGCTAAAGATGCAGATAATGTATTTTTAGCATTGAAACTTGCAAGTATTAGGAAAATTGAAGACATATTTGTGTTGGATCACCAGCTAGGGGTAACGCCAATAGCGCCAGTCGGTATTACTCCAAATGCACCAACATTACCCCTCAACGAGAAATATACATATGTATATTTTTCTTCAATTCCACAATACCGCGGAAGTATCAAAGAATAACGGCCAAACATTCTTGGGAACAGGAATACTATTGTAGTAAAAAACTGGGAGCCCTTTTAAACGTGTGGCCTAACAATTTAATATTGTGTATACTACCCTATGGGATAAACTGAAGCAAAGCACTACAAATTTGAGACTTGACAGAAACATCTTTTTCTCGCTGGAAGAAGAATGATCCATAGTGGAGCATGTGACATTGTTATCCAAGCATTCTACGGAATTTCTGGTCAAGGATGATGAAGATTAAAAACAAAGGAATCATGTGAATAAACGATTAGTTAGCGGTGATAAAGCAAAATTAGATACATTCAAAATAAAAAACAAGCTAAGGCATCTTGCAATAACGAACTGTAAAGAAGAGGAAAATGTATGTATATCTTGTCAAGAATTTAACGTTGTCTATGAGCTGTGGTGTTGTTGAGCCGTGTGTGGTTAATGAGCACATGGTATGAGCATCAACTCTGACACTCCAATAGACTAAATTTGTGAAGACCAAAGAGAAAAGGAACAAGTTGGTGTTGTGAATGTACAATAAGTATACAATTTGGTTTAATGGAAATTTCTATAAAAAGAATAAGAAGAACTTACCCAGTGGGCAGAATAACCTTCCACTTCCGTTAAGGGGGATCTTTACGTAGTGTCCATTCATTTCAAAGAAGGCAATAATAATAATTGGCGGAAACTCAAGTTTACCTCGAAAAGTAGAATTTTTGGGAAAGTACCTACAATTTACAGCGTTAGTATTTATAACCATGTTTCTTATGTATACAGCGTGTCCCCGGATAGGGTTAGCGATAGGTATAATGAACCAAAGAGCTTTGAAAAACGTTTGCATCTTTTGTAGTTTGGTTTATAATGAATTTTTGCCAAATTACAAGAAGAACATAAAGCGGGTTAGGTAAAGTGGTCTTTTTATTAACGTTACACAAAAATGTTATTTTAAAATTTAAAATTAAAAATTCGGGCTGTATGCAAATTTTCATCATCTTTCAACAAAAACAATTGAGACCTTCAAAAATACCATAAGTAATATTTTAACACAATTTCAATAAAATAAAGCTATTTAAATAACCCCCCACATAAATTAGCACATAATTCTATTATATCCTTTTTCTCAATTTTTAGTAACTGTTTCTAACTTCGAGAAACGATATGGCCCTAATCACATCAGTAATTTTGTTTTTCAATCTGTTCAAATAGTTATCAACATTTTCTGTAGGTATACACTTTTTGTTTCACATATCCCCAGAACTAAAAATCCATCCGAACTTCTTGGTGGCCATGGCTGCGGTCTAAATCGGCCAATCTATCTCTTTCCAAATATGGTGTTTAAATAATCTTTTATCAAAGCAGTTGATTGTGGGTCACAACCATCTTGCTGAAAATAAATCTTCTGTCTTTCGGGTAAAGTTGCGTCTTCAAGAAAATCACCTAAACAATTTTGTAATATGTATGTGAACTGATTCAAATTTCCATCCAAAAAATAAGGTCCACTTACGCCATTGTAGGTAATAGCACACCAAACATTAACTTTTCTTGAATACAGATTATTCTAAATTTAAGATTTTGTTCACATCAATAACGAGAATTTTGCGCCGAGACTGTTCTATTCGTTATAAACGTAGCTCCATTCGAAAATATAATAATCCCTTTCTTGTAAAACTTGTTGCCCAGCCCATAAACTAAAGATGTAAACGTTTATCAAATATTGTTGGTTCATTATACTTATCGCAAACCCTATCCGGGACACGGTGTATAATGAAATAATGCTCTTAGCAAATTATTAAACATATAACTTTATTGTAAATTCGACGTTGCAAAAAACAATTTTTTTCTTAAATTTTTAACTTAAGTTAAGGGATCTCCAAAAAGGTAGTGTTATTAAATCAGCATATCGAAGTATTATATTTCACTTACTTACACATAGATACATTTAAATGTGCACTTAATTTTCCTGATTTTGATAAAATAATTAAACTGTGTATGTGCAAACAAGTTTGAATTTGATAACATTTAATAAACTGTAAATATTGTTTCCTCTGTCAATTTACTAAGCTGCATTTAAAAATGTCGTATTTGACAAAATTTTAAGTATTAGGTAGGTTGATTGTACCATTTGTTTAGTTATTGGTTGACATGACAGCAGAGAAGTAAGTATGAACTTACCTCTCTAGGGAAGTAACAACCTCTTTGCACCTAAACATAGATAGCTCTTGAATTTAGTGACAATTAACGTTAAATTATTGTCCAACCTAATTTTTTGATGTCAACAGTGGAAAAAATGTTGTTTATAAGATGGAAGTGATTTATTGTGTCTCGCATGTTTGCAATGCCTCAGTACGTTTTGCTGCAATCTTCCATGTTCAACTGAGTAAATTTAATCTCCTTGTTACGTAATTAACACTATTATAATCATTTCAACCAAAACTAAAACTAAAAGTGGAAAACTTACTTAATTTCGGTAAGGTTGTAATTATCCAATCCCCTTACTACATAATTGCGGAACCTGAATGTATAGCTTGCCGCCTCTGAAGCTTGAGTTACCTGCGCAGTTGGAACAACTACAGGATTATAGCTAGGTATTCCAAGTTCAAAGATTCCTTTCCAATTCCGAATGCGTGGTCTCAGTTTTTCTGAAGCATCGATGATGCATTTTTCCAGTTTCGGATCTTTTAATGAACATCGAGGGATTGAACTCACTATAAAATAAAACAAAATACCAACACACACTAAATTAAATTAACCTTTAAATTTTACAAAACTCACATGGGTCTATGTATAAAGTTTGTAGTAAGAACGTATACAACGGATAATTAGGCAACATTAGAATTGTTTAAAATCACAAGGTAAGTTACACGAGCACTACTAAAAATGATAACACGTCAAAGCTCAGAGAATCAATAATTTACAATACCAAAAGAGCCGATTTTATTCAGCCTGATATTTACTTGCTTTTTTGTTTAGGCATGCTAATGAAGCACTTTCCACCTTAAATTCTTAATTTGTTTCTCTTAATTATTTTACTACAGCTTGTTACATTAATTAAAAGTTAAAAACTTTCACTTCGTCTGGTAATTTCTTCCTGTGCCCCGCATTTGTTTCTTTTTTATTGTTGATGCTTTACTTCCGCGGGGTTGTTTATGGAATACTAATGGTCCCCTTTACTACTACAAGTTTTAAATCATTAAATCTTAGAGATGTCGAAAAACTACGCGATGGTCATTAATTCTTATTTGATTTTATTGCCAGTTTTTACATGCCGGAAGCTCATTCTGCCATTCTGTCATAATGAATGAATTTGAGAGAGATAAACAACCAGATATTTCATTTATTTGATTACGGAAGCTGAAATAAATAAACGAACTGTCGTTTTTATTAAACGTGGAGGATGTTTAGACTTAATGTAGTAGCTAGCGGTACCAAGGCTAGGTCACAGAGGTGGGGCTAATATTTTTGATTGTATATATTTTATTTATTATTTAAAAGCTTAAGTATTCTTAATATTGCAATCATTGTATGTAATTGATTAGTTCATATTCTCCTCTTATACTTAAAAATAATGCGGAAAAAACTAATTACCTATTATGGAAATAATATATTGAGCAATTTCACACATACAGTGAATTTTTCGCAGGTAACATAAGGATTTCAATGTATTTGATCGTTTTTTTTTTTTTTTTAGAAATGGGCTATATAATTTTAAGCTAGGCATGTACTTACTATGCTGCAACACTTATTGAAACTGATTTACCTTTACACAAGCAGAAACTATATCAATACAAATATGGCACATTTTTTATTAATTTTTAATGCAGTGTAACTTACCAGGTAACTATCACTATTTTACATATTTTAACAATAGTTTTATAATATTACTTTATTGGTGAAAATCAGTACAAATTATTCGCAAGTAACTTACTATTTTAAAGATGACTAAGTTATTTATTGCTATTGAGTAGCCCAGCGACTGCCGCTGCCGGTCCCAAGCCCGGATAAACCAGGAGAGTTGGACCAAGCACTAACAACCCCTGTGGATGAACATATTTATCCGTAAAGAAAACAAATAGTTAAAGGAACAAACCAACAGCCTCGGACAGAACTGACTCAACGAAGGCAGAAATGGCATGTAAATAAGGACAGTGAGATGAAACTGGCGACCTGGAATTTCAGAGACTTATGCAAAATAGGAGCGGTACAGGACACAAGATAGACAGATACAGGGATACATGAATTAAAGAACTACTCCATTGCTCCAGCAGCAACGATAGTTAGAGAATTTGGCACAGGTTCCATTGTAAATACCAAGTAATCCACCAAGTAATTGGCTTCATGCCAATAAATAAATAGATGTGCGCTCTGAGATTTCAAACTCAAACCAGTAAAACAACCCTAGTTAATGTGCATAGTCCAGCAGAAATTAAAGAGGGCGAAATTAAAGATGATGTATAGGGTTTATTAGAGCAAGCAACAAATACAATACCAGCAAGCGACGCTCAGGTGAGCAGAGAAAAAATATATCAAGTAATAGTGGGAAACCAGAGTTTACACGAAAGTAGCAATGACAACGGTAATAGACTAGTGCAACTAGCAGCATCCAAGGATAGCGCGCAATTCCCAAGAAAAGCTATCTACAAGGTGGCATGGAATTCTAACGACGGAAGAACCAGAACCCAAATAGATCACGTGCTATAGCTACAGGGGTACAATGTACGAGTCAAATCATGCAATATTTAAAATAATCCTGAAATATAAGGGGTACCACGTGTACGCAGATGGAGGGGGAAATATGAAGATAAAGCATAATACTACAAAACTCATGAACGAAGAAATAACTAAAAAGTATCAAGAGAAAATTGAGAAGCAGATGAAGAATTACGAAAACCAAGAAGTAGGGGTGGATGAAAAACTTGAGAAAATCACAAAAGCTATCTTAAAAAGCACAACAGAGACCCTGGGAAAAAGTAAAACGAAGAAGAGGACAAGGATGGTTCGATGAAGAGTGGGAACTAAACATAGAAACAAAGAAAAGGGCTTTTTAAAAATGGAACAAAGAAAAACACGAGTACATAAGAGTAAGAAATGAAACATACAAAACATTACAAAAAAAAAACAAAAAAAAAACGAGAGTTTCCAGATAAAGGAATAAGGAGTTTAGAAGACAGAAATTAAAATGGAAGTGTGCGAGAGTTCTACAAAATTGTAAAGAAAGAACGAAAAGGTTGCCATGCTAGAATCAATAAGATAATAAAGGAAAATTGGGAATTAACAAGCGATAAGACATGAATTAACCACGGTTTTGGAATCAACAAGATGTAATATGGACGACAGTGGAGCAAGAAATTGAGACACCAACATATGAGCTGGTGCAGAAAGCCACCCGAAGTCTCAGCAATGTAAAGACAACCAGAAAAGACAATACTACGTCAGAGATGAAAGAAGGTAGGAAGTAATCTATCGATTAACTTGAAAAGTATTATAACGACCAGCTCCGAACAAATATTAGCCTTCACAGATGACGTGGACCTATTGAAAAGAGGTAAAGGAAAATTGTGCAGAAATGGAAAGAGAAGCCCAAAATATTGCAGTTAGAATCAATTAAGAAAAGACGAACGGTAGAAAAATGCGGAACAGGCAGAATTGGTTAGAATATGGCTATGAACGTCGATTATAATTTTGAAAAGGGTCCAAATTTTTAAATATCTTTTCGCTCCATCAATACAAACAATTATTTATATGAATGAATAGATTAAAATACTCTAAGGTAACAAAGGTTTCTATGCCCTGCAACACCTAAAAATAGTCAGAAATAATAAACCAGGAAAGAGATCTCCAGGAAGACCTAGGAAGATATGGAGAGAGTCGTTGGAATAAATAGGCTAGAATTCTAACAGAAAGAAGAAGAAGAAGAAGAACGTCTGATTAAATCTAAACTCCTCTCCAGAAAATCCAAAATTCGTATATACAAGACAATAGTGCTCTGAGTAGTAAGTACTATACAGAAGTGAGGCCTGAACAGTGGCACAAAAACAGGAAAACATGCTGAGAATTTTGAAAAATATGGAAATATGATCAAGGCAGGTACAATAAGGTGGGTAGGACACGTCATGGCAATGGACCACGATAGGTACGCAAAAAATTCAACAGTAGGCAATGTAGAAGGCTCAAAGACGAGGGAGAGGAAGCAGGAGGAAGATGAAGAAAAAAATTCGCAGTGGAATATTAACAATTGAAAAGGAGTAGTCCAGGATAGAACTGCTTGAAGAGCTATTAGAGAGTTGGCCAAAACTCAGCTAAGGATGGATATAAGGGCTATTGATGATGGAATTACTTATTAATACAGTAATAAAGTGATAACATTTTAAATAATTGGTACAATAAAATTAACAAGATCATCTTGAATTGAGCAAATGCCCCAAAATTCCCTCCATTAACTTCTTGGCAGCATATAGTGGTATTCTTCAGTTGTTCTTCATTAACTTCTAAATACAGTTAACCAATCCTCTGTCTAAATTCTTCAAAAATCTCATGTTTTCATGTTTTTGTGATAATCCTTGTATTAAATTTTATTGTACAAAATCAAGCTGCCCCATCTAAAACCCTTTAGAACATCCAACTTGTAAGTTCCAAGTTCACTAACTCAGAATCCCTAACCCACACTCGCAGTGGTATCCTATTTTGGTAGATTAAGGTTTCCTACAGATAAATAAAATTTATTCTTTTATCAGATTCCAAATATTTCAAACGGATTCTTAAAAATTTGGCAGCATACAAATACTTTTGTCTTGTTTCCTCCAAACACATTTTCTACCCATTTCTTTGTATTTGTATCTCATCTTCTTTATAATTTTGTATAATATTGACCTCTATTCTTAAATTTGCTTTTGTAAATTCCAATAACTTGTTCAAAGTAAAATATTCCACATTTTTAATCACATCAAATTACTAACTAACTAACGATGTTAAATTAATTTCAAATTATGTTTTTCGTGTATTATTTGTGGACTATAAATTTTGGTGTTGGAAAATTAATTTTAACACACACTGTGGATTTATTTTAACGTTGATTCATATTTACGATGCTTCTTGTGCTACTGGCTGGACATGGGTTGGGATATCATACATTTGGTACATTGATAAGCATTACACGACCTGCTAAAAAGACTAACTTAAGAAATGATGTATGTACCACATAGTTTAGACATAATTTAAAAATTAACCTTACAAATAATGCAGCTTCGTTGTAACGTGTGTTGCCTGGGAAAATAGAAAGGCACAATATAAAATGGGCATACTATACATTAGGTTATTTAATTTCTGCAAAAAAAAGCTTTGAGTAATATTCAAATACATATTTTATTCAACAAAAACAAAATACAAAAAATTGTTTTAAAATATAACATACGTTCAAATAAAAAACACACAACGGTTGACAATGGACAAACCAGGTTTATGGGCAGTTACACCAATATAGTCTCGTATTTTCCAAATAAAAATAAACGCCATTTTGTTGAAATTCAACAACGGTTGAGAACAATCAATTTGCTGTACATATTTAATTTTTACCTAATTATATTTTCACTAATTCACTAAATTGCATTTGGCAACTATTAGTGTAAAAGGAAAATTTAGCTTAAAAATTATAAACCAGTAATATTATGAAATTCTAAAATATTCAATATGCAGCATTTATCGATAAATATAAGTAACGATGCAACAAATCTATTCCAGGTGGGCAGACACCTACTGGAGCTTGCTAAATGAAAGACTAGGTGATTAAAACAACAAGTATAAACAAAGAGTGCAGTTCTACTATTTCCCTATTGTATTGAAATCGTAAGGCAAAACAAGTTTAGTGCATCAGACCACACATCTAAAACTTACTAGTAATTGTATTAGTGAAGTATGTATATATCCATCCATAGCCAATCCTTATATAATTTTTATTTGAAGTCAGGATACACGTTGTACTATTTTCTTATGACTATTTGCATCAGTCGTCAATTTTTATTAATCATTATCTACTTCGAGTGAAATACAAACAATTTTTTTAAGGAAATTATTATACCTATATTTAAAATAGATCGGTATCTTGGGTTATTCAAAAATTAAAAATAATTATACTGGAGCTTCATAAATAATACTGGCTAAATTAAACTTTTAAAAATAACGTGTCAAGGGGATACGTCTGCGTTAACCATCTGAAATAACCATTTGCATATCTTTGACCAATATCAACAAAAGTTGGTGTTACCGCACCAACGACCTGCCTAGAGTTTTGATGTATTAATAAATTTGTAGTCGCACCTACAAATTAAAAAATATTTAAAAAATGTTATGAAGAATGGTCGTAATTCGTTACCTTTTATTGTATCTCCACCAAATAAACCATCATAAAATATGCTGGCGTCGCTCATTATTAAATTAAGGGTAATATTTCTGAAATTATAATATTTGAAACGGCCACGTTTCATTATGTTTCCGGTTATCTCGAACGTTCCATTAACGGCACCTTAAAATGTTTAGAAATATTATATATCTTAACTTTAGTTTATTACAAACATTAACTTTAGAATTTGGACATTTAAGAACAGCAAAATAACTAGCACAAAATGTGACAAAATTACAAACTAACTCAACACATAGTATGTAAATGACAAAAAGACACAAACAAATTCAATAACATTGTATGAATGCCACCACATAAACTAAATAAATCCTGGAAAAGTAGAACAAGAAGCAAGAAGTTAGTATGTTATGCATTCATTATGATTTTTAATCATAGACCTTGTTAGTAAGACAAAGATTTGAATGAAAAGGATTTTGTGTGAAAAATTTATTTTTATACGAAAAATCGCCGTCGTTAATTTTAAGGTAAGGGCTCACGATAGGATCAACAGTTGTTAGATTTGTTTTGCCATTCAAATTATTCTATGTTTAAAATAGTGACAGTTTCTGTTCTGTTCAAATGTCAAATAAATGCAATACCAATGTAAAAAACTGAAGTCATGTTTTGGCTTCTCTGTTCTGTTTAGTTACGAATAAAATAACCAAAGAACTACAACATAAAGAAGAATATAGAACCGGTAAAGGGAACATATTAACATAATTTTCTTTAGTGACGACGATGCTCTTTTAGCTTATCCGGAGGATAATGTAGTCTACTATCTCCTCCAACTTTAACATCGCAAGAAAACGATATACAAGAAATATTATGGCAATTGACCACCGACTTCTTTAAATCTAGCAAAAGTTAAATAACGAAAAAGCACAGGGTAATTTTTATAGTTTTTATTATTAAAGCTTTCCCTGCAATATTAAATGCAACTTATAATAAGTGAAGTAGCTAAAATATTTAGTTATTTACAAATTATTTTTCTGGTGTAATATTGTTTTTTACCGTAAAACTAAAGAATAAAATTCCAGTATTGCAGTCTTTATAATATCCACTTTTTAAGTAAACAACTTATGAAGTGCAATTTCGAGATAGTAATTTTTACAATTCTAAGCCTGAAGTAGTCTCTAAAAATCTTTCACTGGGAAAACATTTATATCGAATTTCATAAAGTTTCTTTAAAAAGTGTTGCAATAAGGAAAAATATTATCGTAACTAAGTAGTCTTGGACATAAGTTCGGAAGAAATTAATATCACACAATTTTGTTTAAATCAGGAAAGTATCCTCATATAGACTTACAAGCCCTTGGGCGAAATTTCCACGAGCCTTTGAGCAATTTATATCAAAAACAGTCGAGCAGATACATCTAAAAGTTAGAAAATTAACAAATATCTTGAAAGGAAATGATATTTTACTGCTGTATTTGTTGATAAGAGCCGAGCCTTGGCAAAGTTTGATACGAGGGCCTACTTTAGCAGTTTACGAAATGCTTACAGCATAACTTCTATGATTTCTAAAATCTCGTCTACCTGACAGGCATTTTATAATTAAATAAGAAGAAATATTAACTAATCTACCGGTAATAAACTCTGGAATATCACAGAGAAGCGGCCTTAGACCAATTTCTGTTTATATAATGAGCTACCATTAGGAACAGGGAACTAAGATGCTGGCGTCTCATGCAAACCATACAACCACCTTGGGGAACTTACAAATTACCATAAACAAAATGCGCAAAATCTGTATGCATAATATTCACCATGAGGAAAGATAACTGCTCACCAATAATGGTAAATGGAAAAGAACTGTAACATACTGTCCATGGAAGATACATGGTTATACAACTTAATCAAAAATTTACATGGAGAACACATATATTTATCAAGCGACAATTATAAGTATTGAACTTTAAACAATTGAACTGGTTAATAGGTAGGTAGGTGGTTACAGATAACACTTAAAACCAAAATATTATTATATTTTTCTTAAGGTCACATAGGCTACCCTTTACAGGGAGTTGCCGTCTTTTCCACATATGTCTGTAGTGTACGTTTGAAGTACCTAGTTTACACCACCAAAAAACAAAAGTAAAGTAGGCTGAAGCAGAACTCTTGAAGATGTGCTCATCGCCAAATTGCCAGAAAAAAGAATGCCTTCGGAGACTCAGACACTGACTCCAACCAAGAAAGTCAAGAAAGTTTTACACTGAGGATGGCAACTTAGTTACCGAAATACATTTGTTTGTATTAATAAATTTTTGTGATATTACAGGGCTTTTGATAATCCTTCATTGAATGTATATCAATGTTTTCCTCGTCAAATTCAAATTTATTATAAAAGATAAATGGCACATTAGATTAAGTCAGCATGTTTGATTTACGTTGGCTAACCAAAAGTAGAAACCCAGCATATTAACTCAAAGATGCTTCAGTCTGAACGCTGCCATTAGGACTTCAGTTTGGCGCCTTTTCTGTTTTTTCAAACTAAAGGCAGATTACTTACAGTAAAGAGAACCTCCAGAAAATTGGAAATATAATAGGAACCCTATGCGCATGTTATGCAGGTGTGATGCGCTGATAAAACGCAGGCAGCACATATCTATCACACGAACATAGAACCCAAAGGTATCAGTACACATTCCCTGAAGGACCTATTCTTTTTATGTAAGGTGCAAAATTGACGGAATCATATGCAATATGCAGTGTTACCAGAAGCTTTAGTGGGCAAGCCCTACGCAGGAAAACAAACATGTGAAATACGATGTGCGATTAAATAGAGCAAAACCCAACGATAGGATAGTAATATACAGCTTTCTTGCTAATGCAATTAGTGATGTAGAGGTGAAACTTTACTTGGTCTAATAGGAAGAAAAACATATTTTTTATTTTTATTATTATTCTTATAAGCTAAAGTTATTTTAGTCTAGAGTCTCAAAAGTATTGAAAATTATTTACGTGTTAAGTATGTAATTTGATTTATTGGGGTTTTTTGTAAAATTAACTTACCCATAGTGCAATACAACGTTCCTCTTCCGTTAAGGGGGATCGTTAGGTAATTTCCCGCCACTTCGTACATGGAAGTAATCAGCATTGGCTTGAACTCAAGTTTACCCCGGAAAGTTGTATTTTTGGGAAAGTATCTACAATTTGTGACTTTAATATCGAAATGTCATCATCATTTGTCTAATAATTTTATTATTTGTTATTTGGTTGTTCTAATCCTATAGATTTACACCACTAGGGAAGTAAGAACAAACCACCAAGCATTATTAAGCGGTAGTTGTTTTTCATACATTTATTTGCCTCAAATGGTTGCAGGCCCTCGCTACAATGGACTGCAATCTTCCACAGTCATAAGAATAAGTCTCACTTCTCCTCTATGTAAATTACTTCTAAGATTCAAAAGAATCAAGATTAAACAAGAGCACTTACTTAATTTCAGTAAGGTTGTAATTATCCAATCCCTTCACTACATAATTGCGGAACCTGTATGTATAATTTACCATGTCTGACACTTGTGTTGTTGTATACTGAGGAATAACTGCTGGATTATAGCTAGGTACTCCAAGCTCCGCAATTCCTTGCGAATTCCGAATGCGAGGTCTGAGTTTTTCTGAAGCATTGATGATGCATTTCTCCAGTTTTGGGTCTTTTAATGAACATCGAGGGATTGAACTCACTATAAAACACCAATACACACAATGATACATTAATTAAAGGAATAAAATTTTGTATGCAAAACTCACGTGGATCGATGGACAAACTTTGTAGTAGGAACGTAAATAACGGATAATTGAACAGCATTACAAATGTTTGAAATCACCAGATAAGTTACACGAGCTCTACTAAAAATGGTAACACGTCAAAACCCTAAGAATCAATAATTTACAATATTTAAAAAACCGATTTTATTCGGCCTGAAGCTTAGTTGTTTTTATTTTGGAAGTTTAAGCATGCAAATGAAACACTTTCTAACTTAAGTTCTTAATTTTTCTTTTAATTATTTTTCTACAGCTTGTTACATTAAAGCTAAAAACTTTCGCTTCGTCTGGTAATTTCTTCCTGTGCCCTGCGAGCGTTTTTTTTATTGTCAACGATTTACTTCCGCAGGGTTGTTTTTGAAATACTAATGGTCTCCTTTAGTGCTACAAGTTTAAATCTTTAAAGTGTGGAGGTGGAAGACCATTCATTAATTTTCATTCTTGGGCTCCAAGTTGATTTTATTACGAGTTTTTACATACCGGAAAGTTGTTATTCGGTCCTAATAACGAATGAATTTGACGAAAAATCAGTTCCTGTCAAGATAAACAACCATTTATTTGATTGCGGAAACTGAAATATATAAATATACTGTTTGAAACTAGGTGATTTCTTTTACTTTTTATCAAGGTTTGCAACAAAGATGTAAACGCATGTCTTAGTTTTTACTATATGCTACCAATCAGCTGTTAAAGTTGTACAGAAAATTATTAAATATGTTGCAGATACACTCATTAACAGAAGATTTTTTTGTATATTTTTTATATTTACTACAATAATTTACTATTTTTAAGTAAAGTTTTAGTCTACATGATATTCTAACAATTTCTGTAACTTTTGTTTAGTTTGTATTTTTTCCTTATTTAAACCTAATTTTACTGTACTAGAGCGAAAAATTTACAAATACACTTTTGGAAAACGTTAAATATAAAGGGTAGCTGTTCCATTTAGTAGTACCAAACACTAATACAAACATTTTTCGAATTTTTTTGTAAGATTTGGAAGCATTTATGGTTGAAATAATTCGAAAATTTCTTGCACTTTCTTGTTTTATTTTAATCGCGCATAGAAAACAACCTATTGGTATATGTTAATATATCTGAGAAGATAACAAAAATTCTTGCTTCGTTTCTTAAATTACCAACTCCTAAAGAATATAAACGCCATTGTTTTCAGATACGGCTTTCAAACTAAAAGGCGAAATAATGAATGAAGACCGAATCTATTTCCTTAGAAGCACACTGAGACTTCATGTGAAAATAAAAAGTAGTCACTAAACTTTTGGGAAAAACATGTATTAGCAATCACAAAATATTTCCCCAAAATCACTATAATTGCCCTCGGCTGGTAACAGTTTATCGAAGTGCAAAGAATATGTAATTAACATTTACAATAAATAACCTCTTTTGCCCTGCCAGGCACTTTATGGCCTGAACATTTTAAGACAATTGAAATGCTTGTTTATATACAGGGTGATGGACATAACAACAGATTCCTGGGCGCAAAATAATGTGATTTAACATTTAACCCAAGTTACCGACATCAAAATTCGTTTCGTTAAGCCAGTAATCAACTTCAAAGTTCTTCGAACAAAAAATTATTTTTCTTATAACAACAAAATACTTGGATCAATTTGGATGATATTTGGGACACTCTATACTGGCACAAGACATCTTTTGAGATGACAATGGTAAATATCAATGGACCACTAATGTATGAAACATGGGTGTCACAGCCCATATTAGACAGTAACTCTTTAATGGCAAGACGGATAATTAAAATAATTTTTCTTCAGAAAGAGACATTCAATAGTAAACTTTTTTGCCTCGTTTCTAAAAGGGAAGAGTGAAGGCTAGCGGTCTAAAAAGTCAAAAGTATTTAGTAAGGAGGAAGTTTAAGGCTCATTATGGAGGCTCCAGACGCACAAGACGACAAGGTTATTCTTATTATTAGGACTTTTGAGGTTTGGCGTAGCTACTGTTAATTTTCTTGAAATAATTACAGCTTTAGACCGTCTTCTAGCGACCGCTGGAGATTTTTGTGGAATATTATTGTGAAACATGCACAAAACAACAAATGGGAATAAATACAATACAAAAAGTAGCTTAATTTATTAAACTCCAATGAGTTCAGAATAACTTTAGTAACATTACTTGCATATTCTGGAAGTGATATACCTAGCAACAATAATTAAACATCATTGTGAGTAGAGGTCTTTTTCTATCGCGAAAGTTACAGAGGAAATTCGATTAAACAAAAAAAAAGAGATAACAAAACACGTGTTGACTGATGCAATAATCCATCCTAGTTCGCCTGACATGAAGTAAGAACAAAACTGCTTTTCTAAACTCAGCCTGAAACGTCTCTCGCAAACCAAGAGCACAAGTGTGTTGTATCTGTTTCAGGGTTTTCAGGAATGAATATCAATGATTGTAATAATTTGTTCTAAATTTAGGTACTTAAAGTGTAATGCAATTTAATAAAAGTTGTTCCATGTTGTGGTTGAGTTAATAAATGTATTCAAATTAAGGTAGCAAAGTAATGTTCACGAGTGAATGAATTTCTACTTTACTCACTCGTAGGACTGAGTAAAATAATTACTTTAGCTACTGTTGTAGCTAAAATAACTTTATTTATATTTACACGATGCCACAAATGCTTCAGGATTTCTTTTGTTTAAATGTAAAAGACTGTTACAAGATGCAGACTTCTTGCTATTGAAAATTAATTCCTAAGCATGTTAACCACCTCAATACTAATACGACACTTAAAATTAAGAATTAGTAGATTGAGTTTTACACGGATAAGAAATTTTAAATTTTAAGAAAGCACGAATAATCATTAAATCTGATGATGTGCAGAAGCTTTTTATTTTTGTTCGATTATCAGCTAGATTGATTTTTATACCTTTTCTTCTGTTTCCTTAACAATGAAGATACACAGGGAAGAAGACACACGGAATCCTTCGATAAGAAAGAAGACAAAAAAGAAGAAGAAAGAAAGCTCCAAAGGTAAAAAAAGAAGGAAGAGTAACTAAGTAAGTACAGAGAAAAAATGAGGAGAAACGTAGACACAAACCAAGAAAGTTAAAAAAAGAGAATAAAGCTCAAGTTTTTCTGCATTTCTTGATAAAAGAAAACCTCAATCGAAATATTTGTTAATAAATTCTTCAGTACGTAAGGACATTAACAGAACTAAAAAAGAAAAAAAAATTTGGTAAAACCAACAAAAATGTAATCGCTTCTGTGTTAGATGAGGATGTCTGGGTCTAAATAAAATCTCTCTGCCTTTTAAAAATAAAATTACACCAAATTTAACTTTTGAAATAATTCATTTAAATATTTAAGTAAAAGCCTTTTTATAAGATAATACCTCAGGTCCTGGAATTAATGACGCTTAAATTTGTTTGCAGCGTAAATCTTTTATGGGATATAAATCGCTCTACAACTCGTTTTATTATGCCAAATGATAGCATTGCTTTTTATCACATTTTTTTTACAAGTTGACGTTAGAATAATTAAGTGCTTTTAATTAATTACCGCGATTTCTATAATGATCTAATATTTTAGCCACGCAGGAAAGTTACCAGATATCATAAATTCGCATGGATGTCTGACAGAAAAAATCTCGTTTTGTTTTTATCAGATTTTCTATTTTTTTTTTTTTGTAAAATCTTGGTCTTACATAAGTTATAATTAAAGCAAGAATTATAAACTTATCGCAAAATTATTTTAATTCTAGTTTTTTTAAACGTTTTGGTACTACGTATCTTCTTACGTAAGGACTTTATCAGTTGAACAACTCATTTGATATTGAAAACATGTAAAGTATCAGATAAAAAAAACTATCACAATTATCATAACTGCACCGTAGAATAGGAAAAAAAGAAAACGTTAACGACCTGAATACAATTTGTAGGAAGTTAGTAGTAAAACAAAACTGGTTCCTCTTGCGCAAACAAAGGTAATAAATTACTGTTTCTTTTACCTTTTTCATCAAGTTATCTATGGTCAGTATCCGAATAATTTTCCAGATTAAACTATTTTGCGTCATTTGTGAGTAACATTTAGTTCGAAGGTCAATTTTGTTTACAAATATTGTGAAAACATTTCGGTTCAATAACCAAATCAATCATTATTTTTGAAAACACGTTTTTCTGCTTTTTTTATTAATTCTAATGATTCATTGCATTTTAGTACAATATTAATTTTTGTAATGTGGTTTTACTCGGAACAGTTTCACTATACAATATTGCGTAATTCTAGCATCCTAAAAAGTGAAGTAAAGTAAAAGCTTAATTTTAGTTAGTCTAATTTCATCAAAATTTTTAGGACATAGCCTCAAAAAACCTTTAGGACTTTAATGCTGTACAAGAACGAGCTTAAATGCTTGATATACATGACACGAGTGACCTAATTAACCTAAAATTAAAATTAAGTTATTCCAATTCATGGATATACACAGAATTTAAAACATACAATTATAAATTACATAACAAACATTAACATATAATAGTAATTAAATTAAACAACTTCTTATAAACGAGGAAACAGTTGATTATAAGAATAAGCCTTGGTTAACCATTTAAAATATCTCATTATAAACTTCTCAGTAACCGCTTCTGCAGCCGGTGTTATTGCTTGTAGAAGTAACTTCGAATTTCGGTTTAACATATTATTTGTGAACTCACCTAAAAGTATATGGTATTATTTAATTTGAATATTTGAATTAGTTACTTTACCAAGTGTCGAGTTGTTATCGAATAAGCCATCAAAATGTAGCGATACATCGTCAATGTTTAGCTTAATTTGAAGGTTCTTGGGATTATAGTGGTCAACATTTTTACGTTTTACCATATCTCCATTGATCTCAAAGGTACCCTTGATAGTATCTACATAAACGGAATTTTAGGTATTCGATTTGTACATCCTTTTTATTATTCGCTTATTAAAATTTTATAAAGTGTGTGTAAAACAGGTTAAAACAAAAATTTAATGAACTTAAATTTACTAAAATTCCCGCGAAGGGTAGTGATACCTAGAGACCCCCAGCTAAAGAAAAACAGGTAATAGCACAAACTCACAAACAAGGTAAAAGATTCGGGACTAACGCCCCGCTAGGGAGCATGGCCGGAAATATTGAGGCTCAAAACCACCTAACACAAGAGTAAAGTAATAACCAGATAAAAATTAAAACAAAAGGTAGAAGCCGAAAATTAGTAAACATGGAATAAGTTTAGTAAACTCAGTAATTGTAAACCAACTATGAAGGACGTAAACTAAGCTTTTATGAAGAGCTTGAACGAACGAAAAGCATGAAAAAGGAAAAATGGTATAACAAACTTTGGACAACATTATGAAATGAGGAGCAAGACAAGATAAGATAAACGAACAAAAGAAAAAGTAAAAATTAATTAATTTACGCAAAACAAACAGCTTCTTAAAAAACTTCTTACCAAAAGCCACTTCAATTGTTCCTGTTCCTTCCACAGGAAGGTGGATCAAGCTTCCCAAAATTCTATAATCGACTTTAAATAACAACGAATCAAACTCAATTGTAATTCTAAACGTCATGTTTTCGGGATGGTATCTGAAAATTATTTTACAGTTATATCTTAATTTTTGTTTGTTTATTTATTGGGAGAAATCTATGGTTGCGGGTGCCAAGGATTTCCAAACGCATCGATACTATGGTCATTGGTACTACCTGACTAGAATATTGCCAAACCCAAGGGATTTCCACCCCTGAAAGGAACCTACAGTTTTACATCGTATCCGACGGACGGCGTACTTTCAGATATTTCTCCGCTTTAAAGATCTCATAGACCTGAACTGGGAACCGAACGCGAGATCTCTGGTTTACAAGGCAAGTATGCTAACTTCGACACCATCCAGGCCGGCAAAAAAATAAATCTTATGTACAATAGAAGAAAAGCCATGTTTCTTACGTAATTCCTGTAATATCATAATTATCTAATCCACTGATAGTATAATTCCATAATTCTACGGAATAATTCACAAAGTTAGAGGATTGGCTTAAGTTATAGTTTAACACATGGAATGGCTCAAAAGAAGGAATTCCTAATTCCTTGATGCCTTTTCGAACGTACGGTCTCAATGCATTTCCCACTTTTGCAATACATTCACCCATTTTTGGATCGTCTGGGTGACATTTTGCAATATTCGGGGCTGAAAAACAAATAGGTAAAGCATGACAATCTACAACACTTTTAACATGCAATTCTTAAGGTTTAAATTAAAAGTGTACTTACGTAAGTCTTTGGCAAAACAGCCAGATATAAAAACAATCACTTGCACAACCACCAACATCAACATATTCGCTATTTAATTATAAAGAACACGTGCAGAAGAATTTCCTTGAAGAAATGTAACAGCAAATAAGCTACTCGGCTTTATATATACAAATGTGATCAAGTAATTTTAAATTTATGACTTGAAAAACCCAAGTAAACAAATAATTATAAATTGTGCTTAAAGGTGAACTAGTTTTCATTTAATAAAATAAGAAAAGGTTGACAATTTTTAATTCAAAATGGCGTTAAATTAAAGCCATAAATTTAACTTTTTGTGATTTTTATTCCTTTTTCATAGCTTTTACTTGTATATTGGCAAGATAATCGAAGTTATTTGGTTAGAATTTGCATATTAAATTACTAAAGCTTTCCGAAAGAAACGACATTGAGAATGCAAATTATTAAAGTAACGAAAGATAACATGCTTCAGAAAAACTGAGAACCCATTGTTTTTGAAACTTTTCGCATGGGCCTAAAATTAAATTCTAAGAAACCTTTTCAAATAATTTTCTTAAATATCTTGTCATCTAACCCCACCTTTCGGCGCTTCATAGTATTTTTTTTTAATTTACCGCATAGGTACCACTGGTCACCTACCATACAACAAATTCGATTATCAAACAGGCAGAATTGATCCCATAGAAAAGCTTTTTCGACACTCTTATTGTTAAGGTTTTTAACCCCCTTTTTTCTAATTTTGTGATGTAAGGGCGAATGCTGCCGAATGTGTACGAACCCTTAACATGCTTGCCTATTTAAAGAAGATGCCCGCTTGTACCTTCACCCTCTTATCATCAATATTCTCAACTAGTACAGGTCTCCAAATATAAGTTTGCCGACACTCCGTAGATCTCTAAGAAAGTGGTGGGGACTCGTCATTTGAGGTTGACTCTCATACAGCAAACTTACCATTTTGTACATTCGACGTGGAACGTTTTGAATAAAAGTCTTGGGATTTATGTTTATAATATTTAATACGTTTCGCATTTATAATACAGTGAGTACTAAGCGAATTTAGTTAATTTGTAAATGTTTTAGCCATGCATTAATTGGTTCTAAAGCATAAGAAGAGCCTCGCCATTCATTACTGCGGTTATGAAGTGTACTTGAAAACACGTTGTGCGTCTGAGAAGAAGTGGGTATCTTTTTCTAACATTTACCTGTCTTGTTTCCCCATCTGCGCATCCATTGGCAAACTTATATTTGGAGACCTGTAGCTGCATGTTACCATTATCTTGGCGGTTAATCTGTAGAAAAACGTGGTTATTTATTTAAGTTCCTGTTCATTGTTTGTTATACGTTAGTGCTTTAGTTAAAAGTAAATCATTTAAAATCAACAGTGAATTTATTAAACTTTACCGGCGCAATTACAATTACAATTTCGTATAGTCCACTCTATCGAAGATCAAATTGAAACACTTATGAACTTATAATAAAAATGTATTAACATGTAACAGTAATTAAATTAAATAAATTCTTATAAACGTGGAAACAGTTGATAATAAGAGAAAGTCTTGGTTAACCATTTCAAATATCTCATTATAAACTTCTCAGTGAGCGCTTCTGCAGCCGGTGTTACTGCTTGTAGAAGTAACTTCGAATTCTGGTTTATCATATTGTTTGTGAATTCACCTAAAAGCATGCAGCATGATTTAATTAGAACAGTTGTACAATTATTATTTACCTTACCAAGTGTCGGATTGTTATCGAATAAACCATCAAAATGTAGCGATAGATCGTCGATGTTTAGTTTAATTTGAAGATTCTTGGGATTATAATGGTCAACATTTTTATGTTTTACCATCTTTCCTTTGATCTCAAACGTACCATTGATAGTATCTGGAGAAAGGAAGTTTCATGTATACTACCTGTAATTCGCTTTTATTATCTACATATACAAGGCCATTCTAAATTATCGCAAAACTGGAATGTGTTTAAACCATAAAGAATTGCAAACAAATGCGCAAAGAGAAGCTTCTTAGATTTCATTAAACATTTTTGATACCCATGGTGTCCGTTTTACTATCGAAATTGCACTCAATTTATCTCGTTCAAATGAAATAACAGCCTATAATTTTTTTATGCTACTATTAATTCTAGGTAACTTTCGTAGAAATCATTTGTTTTATAAAACCCTTTGTTTTCGAGCTGCAAACAGTTATTCAAAAATAATTTAAACTCCTCAACTTCAAATTAAGAATATGTTCCCACAAAGCGTTTAATGGCAAACAAATAACGAACAACCAATAAATCAATTAATAAAATTACTATTATCTCTTGTTGTAGCGGAATTTATAATCACGACTTTCTTTGCTTTTCAAATTTATTAATGCTGTTACAACTAACATTTATTTTGATCTGTATTGAATAATTTGCAATAGTTCAGTCAAACCCGGAGTGCACTTTGATTCCCTGAAACTCTAAAATAAAGCATTTTTTAACAATATTATTCCTAGAAGTTATAATATTTCATTTAAAGCAAGCTAATATAATTTCGGTAGTAATACGAACACTATGTTAAATTATTTTTTGATGATGGCTTCCTTAAATCTAACAAATTTGGGCTTGAAAAACTATGCAAATCTTTGTAATTTAAAAAATATTTAGTGGTCCGGTATTTTGAATAACCCTGTATATATAAAGTATGTCCAGGGTTGAACCTAACCTGTAAACCTTTTCGTTTCTTATTTTTAGAAAAAAAACATTCTTTATAAAAAGTTTTGCTTATTCTTAAAGGTTCTTAGTGATAGTTATAACGTCTATAATACTTACAGGGTGGTTATAAGTAAGGAAATCTAAACTGCTGTTAAGAGCAAAATACCAGTTATTTCAGAGTAAATTAAAAACTTCTTAAGTTATTGCTAACATTAATGGATATTGAGATGTGAAGTGTAATGTTGTATCTCAAAGTTAAAATAATTAAATGAATTAACAAAATGAACATTGTATTAAATGACATTAACACAAACTTATGGAATTCAGGCAAAGCTTGTGGTATAAAAATGATTCTACATAGTACTTCGATAATCTTTTATCTTACTTTTTAAATTTTCTTCATTTTTATTCATCCTGCTACCTTACTCTTAGCATCATTTTAAATCTTATAAGTTTTATCAACATTTTAACTTTACAGTTAAAGACTTTTTCTCTACAAAGGAGACAAAAGTCTACACGTATCCATCTGTGAACACACTGCATAATTTATAAAATAGGCATAACAAAGGTTCAAACAAAAATTTGAAGAATTTAAAAGACTTGAATTCGCTAAAATACCAACCAAGGATAGCTGAAGGATGGCTTCGGTGAAGACCTCCAGCAAAGAACAATAAACTTGAATAACAAGTATTTGAAAAAATAAAGTAGTAAACTAGCACTTGTGAGGGAGCGTGGTCGGCAATATTGAGGGCCAAGGCTACCTAACACAAAAGAATAATAGCAACGTAAAAATAAAAAGGTAGAAGCCAAAATTAGCAAATACCGGGATTAATCAATTAAGTAATTGAAAACCAATTGTAAACGACGTAAGAAATGAGACAATTAAAAAAAACATTGTGAATTATGTACGGGTAACGAATTGAAGAAAAGGATATTGAAAAAGCTTATATAAAATCGGAGAGTATTAGCTTAAAAGATGAAAGAAAACAAAATAGAACGAAAAACCGTAGGAAATTAACTTTAGACTAGATTACAAAATAACGATAGAAGAAGCATAGAAAGAAAGGGGAAAGACAAGAGGAGCAAAGTTCAAGATAAACAAGGCAATGCGAAGATAAAAGAATTAATTAATGTACGCAAAACAAATGTTTTTTTTAAAAACCATCTTACCCAAAGCCACTACAAGGGCTCCAGTTCCTACCACAGGTATGTGGATCAAGCTTCCCGAAATCCTATAATCGGTTTTAAGTAACACCGAATCAAACTGTATCGTTATTCTAAACGTCATGTTTTCAGGGTGGTATCTGAAAATTATTTTACAGTTATAAACCAAATATTATGCACTGTAGAAGAAATGCCATGGTTCTTACGTAATTCCTGTAATATCATAATTCTCTAATCCGCTGATGGTATAATTCCATACGTCAACCGAATAATTTACCAAGTTAGAGGATTGGCTTAAGGTGTAGTCTGACATATACAGTGGTTCAAGAGAAGGTATTCCTAATTCTTTGATGCCTTTTTGAACGTACGGTCTTAAAGCGTTTGCTGTTTTTGCAATGCATTCGCCCATTTTTGGATCATCTGGGTGACATTTTGGAATGCTCGGGGCTAAAAAATAAAGGTATAAAGCATGACAATTCACAATACTGTGCGTCGATAAAAATTAAACCCAAACTATTCTTAATGTTTATATTAAAAATGTATTTATTTTTTTAGGGGCAAGAAGAATTTATTTTAATTTTGACATAGTTTTCTGTAATATTTGACTTTAATTCTCTCTAGAACAAACTAAAGATTTAATTTTCAAATCGTTTAAGAAATCTACAGAGTATAACATTTTTCTTATTAATTTTGCAAAACTATTTAGAGGTAGGTACTTACATAGGTCTTTAGCAAAACATCCAAATATAAAAATAATCACTTGCACAACCACCAACACCAACATATTCGATATTCAAATTTAAAGAACACGTACCGAAGAATTTCCTTCAATAAATGCAAACCAAGTAAATTAATCGGCTTCATATATACAAATCTAATCAGGTAAGTTTAATTTATGGCTTTTTGAAAAACTTAAGTAAACAAATTTTATGAATTTTGCTAAAAGGTGAACTAGTTTTCATGTAATAAAATAGGAAAGATTTACCTTTTTTACTGTAAAATGACGTCAAATTTAACTTTTTGTGATCTTTGTTTTTCGTTGCTTTTATGAATATATTGACAGGGTAATAGAAGTTATTTGTTTAGAACTTGAATATTAAGTTCATAAAGTCTTCCGAAAGAAAAACGACAATGAGAAATGGAAATTGTTAATGTAACGAAAAAACAAGTTAAATACCCCCGTAAATTTGATAATGATACCCAAGATTGCTTCAATTTTTCAAAATGTGCTGTTTATTAAACTGATGTCACTAACAGTATAATTTTAAATTAATTAATACTGTTGAAATTTAGAACATGATGAAAATGAAAAAAATTCTCCCGATGGTATATACTAACATAATTCTAGAATTAATTTCAGGATTGTATTCAGACCTTGTTATTTGTTCATTGAGTTGTTTATTGGCTCGTTCATTTCATTACTCCAAACTTAGCATTTATAACTGTAAGAAGATCATTCTAAATATATGATATAAATCGAATACGAAGTATATTACAAAATGTATTTAGGAGAAGTTGAAGAAATAGCGATACCGTAAGAAAGAACCTTTATTTTATTTCAGAATGTTACATAAAAAAAGTTTAATAAAAAATAATTAAGGTTCCGATATCATTATATTATAGAAACTCTTCAAAACACAAAAACTTCTAAGGAGCACTACCCTAAGTACACGAGTAATAGCGATATACTAGTATGGTAATTACAATAACTTATTTAAAGGCAAAAGTCTGGAGTGTCGGCAGCATGTGCCCATTGACCACGCATAGCACAAGAAACCTACAGTTCGTTGTTACTATCAAATTCTTGACAAAATACACAGAAGGTTTCTTCTTCTTTATAGTTATTTATTGTAAGATACCTTGTTGCCTGCTTGTTTTTTTGTATCGCTATCTTTAGTTTTACTTCATCCTTGCTAATCATTTCTTCGTACAATCTGTTTGTTTTAATTTTCATGTCTTCTTTTCGATTCCCTTTTACTTCAGCATCTTTGGCCAGCTGTTCTTTTACATGATTTCTCTCTTTTCTTATTTTTTTGTTTTCTTTTCTATTCTCTTTTTCGTCTAAAACTCCTTTAGTTGGTGAAGCAGTAAATATTTCAGAATACTTTTTCTTCTATTCTGTCTCGGTGTCTTTGGTTTTTAGTTGGGACAGGGCATATTTCAGAAAATGATTTATTCAAAACCACAGTTTTATCGAAAGTAAAATATTCAGTGTCAGATTTCTCTACTAACTCTTCAAACATAGGCTTATGAACATTTTCTATAGATCCGCAGACGTGGTCTGCTCATTCGTATTTTGGTCGCAAATAACAGAAAATTCCTCTTCGTTAAAAATTCAAAGGGAAAATATCCACGCACTAAACTCCCAAACCTTCCAAACAATCTTGATGCAAGATTTTAAATAATTTAAACATTCTTGGTTATAAGGGCATTTCAAAGGAACAAAGGAAGTGACATCTAAAGGCTGGACCCTGTGGAATGTATGTGGAGGTAGCATTTAACGACAGTACCATTTAATTTGCAGAATTTATATGCTTGATAACATGTGTGACTAACGTGATTGTCCATCACCAAAAGAACTAGATTATCCTTAGTGCAACATACAAACTTTTTAAAATGTTGAAGCTGCTCAACGTAAATATCTGCCGTAATCCATTCTGACACCGATCATTTGCATATGGATACTGCAGCTTCATCTTTGGAATAATATTCAGGTAGACGCTAACGAGGATATAAATCTGAATAGGGGTGAAATGTACATCTTAGGTGCATCGACTGCACATACACCTGAAACTATTTGTCCCCTTTCTTTGCTAGTCATTACTCCGCATCGTTTAAGGCATTTCTCAGCCAAAATTATGCATTTATTCCGGTTTCGTCTACATTGCAAACTTTTTCAGGAGCACACTTGTATTTCTCATTTACAGCATTTTTTTACCCGTCGTTCCCATAAGTTAAATGTCGTGAAACTTCCACAGTCAAACCCACATAGGATATTTGCCTTAATAAACCACTACGTTACTATAATATGCTATTAGAGACATGCATATTGGAAAATCGGTATGTTCTTAGAAAATAGTATTCTGTGTAACAAGTACGTGAAGCTGACCATTTTATACGAGTGTGCAGTTTGCAACACGAGCCGAAAGGCGAGTGTCACAGGCACACGAGTATAAAAAAGGTTTCACGTATGTGTTGCACACTATACTTTTTCTACGACCTCAACTCAAACTTAAAAAATGAGTTAAATTAGCAACCGTTCACTTACGTATAGGCTCTTATGGCAGAAATGCGTAAAATAAACTCCATAAGAAATGCATTGCACTTCACGCATCGATGTAAAAAATACGATTTCATGTACTCGCGATCAGTATGTGAAACTACTACTTTATGCATGGGAGTAGAAAAAAGCACTTACCCACTTAACCAACAACCAAACACAATGCAATTAAAATCATGCTGGGTGGTCTAAAAAGGCTATAAGTAGATTATATCAGAACTTACATACTTAGGGCCGGTTGCACAAAGCTTTTGTTAAATTAACGAATGATCAAAGTTGACAACAGAGCATTATTTTTTGTTTACTGGTGTGTTATGTACCATATGCATTCGAATTTTGAATTTAACCAAGCTGTTAAATCATGTTTATGCAACCCGCCCTTAGATTTTGTTTTGTAAAATACGCTATTATAAACAAATGGATCAAATTGCCACATTTAATTAATTAACCCAAATACACAATTTAAAACAAACAACATAAAATTACAAATTATACAACTTAAAATATAAAATTTAAAATAATTAAATTAATTTAAGGTCAATGTGGGAACAGTTGGTAAAAGGAAAAAATTTTCGTTAACCATTTAAAATATCTCATTATAAACCTTTCAGAGGCAGCTTCAGCAGCAGGTGCTAATGCATGGGCAAGTAATTTCGAATTCTGGTTTAGCATATTATTTGTTAACTCACCTAAAAGTGTATAGGATGATTTAGTTTGAACAAATTACTTTTAATCATTGCATTACCAAGTATCGTGTTGTTATTGAATAAGCCTTCAAAGTGTACTGATAGGTCGTCAATGGTTAGTTTAATTTCAAGATTTGTAGGATTATAATGATCGACATTTTTACGTTTTACCATATTTCCATTCATTTCAAACGTACCATTAATAGGACCTAAAAGATAAAATTTTAAGAGATCACGTAGATAGCTTAATTATAATTATGCTATTTAACACCCACACAATATCTTTAATGAATATGACAGAATTTTTGAAAATTTCGTGTATTGAAAGATTCCATACCCGAAGGGATTCCAACCACTTACTTTGGGGCTTAAAACGTATACGCTTTATGAAAACCCTGTGGAGGTAATACTTTTCTACACAGGGTATAATTGCCCTGTTAAGTTGGAAATTTAAAAGTCAAATAATGCTGAATCACAATTAAATTAAGAAATTTAAAAGACTTCCCAATCAAATAGACCAAGAAACTTAATTGAATAAGGAACGAGATAACAAATTCACTAAGAAAGACAACAAAATGATGCTGGAAAGGACATATAAAGGAAAGGAGGAAAAAAGATTTAACTGATTTACTCAGAACAACCAGCTTCTTAAAAAAATCTTACCCCAAGCTACTTCGACTGTTCCTACTCCTTCCACAGGAATCTGGATCATACTTCCAGAAATTCTATAGCCAGTTGTAATTAACACAGAATCAAACTCCAGTGTAACTTTAAACGTCATATTTTCAGGATTAAACCTGTAGCAGTTACAAACCAAATTTTATATACAACATAGTAATAGATGTTGTTGGTTCTTACGTAATTTCTGTAATATCATAATTATCCAATCCACGGACAGAATAATTCCATACTTCAGCCGAATAATTTACCAAGTTAGAAACCTGACTTAGTTTAAAAGGTGGCAGTACCAATGGTGTAAAGGAAGGCATTCCTAATTCCTTTAATCCTGTTCGAATATGCGGCCTTAATTCGTTTGCCGCTTTTGCAATGCATTCGCCCATTTTTGGATCGTCTGCGTGACATTTTGGAATATTCGAAGCTAAAAAAGACGTAGGTAGTAAACTATGTGTTGATTAAAACCCAATCTGAGTAATTCTTAATACCAAATTAAAGACTAATTAATTTTTTATTTATAAGAAAAAGCTTGTCATACCCCTAAGCTTCTGTTTATTTTAATTCAATGAAAAATTTGTATGGATTTAATTTTTGTGGTTGAGTAAAATTCAAGACTTAATTTTCATACAGTTCAAGAAATATTTGAAGTGAAAATTTTTTTATCTTAAATTTTATTATAAAATTACTTACGTAAGTCTTTGGAAAAACAGCTAGATAGAAAAACAATCACCTGCACAGTTGTCAAAGTATCTTTACAAACGCAAACAAATTAAGTTTGGCCATACCTACTTATATACAAAACTGACTTCAGGGTTTTTTAATTTATGGGTATTTACAAAGTCAAAGTTAACAAATATTGTTGAATTGAATTAAAAGGTGAACTAGTTTTCATTGAATAAAAAGGGGATGGTGTTTTTGGTCTTACAAAATGACGTTAAATTAAAATGGCAATAGTATTCTTTTTCTATTTTTATATTTTTCATTAACGTAAGTAATTTCGTAAATGAATGAAAAAGCTTTGTTTTTTAAGAAATTTATTCAGAATGGTCGTAAATGACTAACCAGAAAAACCGATTATTTATTGGCAAATACAAATAGGTGTTTTATCCAAATTCCATTCCTTCAACAGAAACTGTAGTAATGTACGAGTATATCCGTTCAAGTCTGGAGTAGATTCTATGAAATTCTAATTACCGATTTTTGGAAAAGTCCTCTAATAGGTCAACTTTGTTTTCAAAAAAATAAATACATATTCTTCTGTACATTTAGGGCTTTATCCTTAAATAATGACGTCACTGATATTTTTGTTACGATGATATTTTTTTTTTTAATTTAATGTGATGCAGGTTTGAATCCTCTCTTTTATTTAGGTGGCTTACATAACATTAATTTTGAGAAACTCATCGCAGAACATTACTTCATTGCGGAATTTAGCAACCATTTCAGGCTTAATGATTTTCAAAGTCCCTGGAAACTGGTGATTCTTACAACAGATACTGGAGCAACATGGAGAAAGATATTTACAGTTTTTGGGAAATAACCTAATTTCGTCACTTGCTACGCTTTATCCCAATGAAGAATATTCTGACATACTAAATGGTATGAACAGAACGGAGTACCCCTATGTTGAGTACATGACTATTCAGATGACTTCCTCTTCTTTTGTTGCCTCTTCAATGAAGGTGGGCTATCATTAAGGCTACTTAAGTTTTGGAAATAGCTGCTTTAAACAATGATGTGGTGCTCTTTCCATACCATTCTCTTAAGTTCCTGGGTCACGAAGGCCTTCTTCTTCCAACCGATTTCCTTCCTTCTAAGTAGTTCTCCTTACCCTTTTACAGTTTGCAAGATACGGTAACGTTCGAGTTCCATGATGTGGGCAAAACATTGTAGTTTTTTAGTCTTCACTAGTTACATAATTTCATGTTGTTTATTTAGTCGTCGTAGTACATCGGCGTTAGTAATTCCGTCTGTCCGGAATATTTTTAACAATCTTCAGTAAATCCGAAATTCAAACGTCTCTAACCATGATGTTTTTTTCTTGGGTATTTAGTGTTAGGTCGCAACTCTCACTTACTCATACAACTTTGTTACTGAGATTTTCCATGTCTGTTTCACTATCTGCAATTAGATGACATTTTCACTAATAACTGAATTGGCAAAAGAGGGCCAATATATTGACCGGATAGTTCTCCTGATATAATCCGCTTCGATTTCTTTTTAGTGTGTTAACTAAAAAATAAAATCTACTTAAAGCTTGAACACTTATATTCTGCACAAAAGTAAAACGATTTTAAGGAATGAAAGAAGTAGATATGACAAATTTATTTATAATTAGTTAGAATAAGTATAAATTTAAATTCAAAATTTAAACATAAACAATTTCTCATCTTTTCTCTTACATCCGCCATTAAACATTTTATCTCGTCTTCTCAAATTTTCTTGTTTAGTCTATTCAAATGAATTTTTTTAGCCCGTCTATGTTTTTCATAGCTTTACTTGTCTTCTTTAACTTTACCTTCATAATAGCCCAATAACGTTCTATTGGTCACAGTTCTGGGACATTGAGTGAATTGAGTTCCTTCCCCATGTAGCTAGCCTGATTCTTAAGATACTTCTACGGTTTCTTTGGCGTAGGTTTCAGTGTTTATTGTGCCAACTGTAAACAATGGAGTGCTGTTTATTAACATTATCAAGGTGAGTCGAAGCTGTTCATACCTTTAGTACGGTCCTTCGAGTTATCCTTTAGTTTTAATTAAAACAGTGTGTATAAATTGGCGAAAGAACTACACGTGGCGATGTTGTTGAAAAAATTCTGAGTTGAAAATCTTAATACCAAAATGTTGGACAATGCTTCGAACTCTGTCCTCAGGAACCATTTTAAAGGAACGTACATTTGACAACATTGGATCCACACACCACAGGTGTTTTGTTATAGCACGGTAACTAAGGATGTCCGTTACATCGCAATACTCAGTGAATGTTGCCACAAGTATGTAATTTTTTTGTTGGCGACATTTTAAGTCACCTTTTTAATATCTACATCCTAGATTATAAACAACATTTTAAAAGACGTTTCCCATCCTAGATTATAAACAGCATTTTAGAACAGGTTTCCCATAACAACGTGTTTTAAAAAACATTTAAAACAAGAAGGAAATAGCAACAATAATAATTGTCTATATTACGCCAATGGCCGAAACTTGAATAAACTTTGTCGTAAGCAACTTTAGATATGCTCATGACCAACATAGTAGTTGACCAACAAAAAAATTTTGAATAACACTCTTGCGAAAACGCTTAAAGTATCTCGGTTGCATATAGCAACAACCTCGAACTTTAAGCTTGTGTTTTCGCACTTGTATTATTAATAGCTATTTTACAATAATAAGTTAACGAAGAAATATTTAAAACACGCTTTTGGGGTTGAAAAGCAACATCTATAAAACACTAAGTTTTACAATTCTTCTTTCTTCTAATTTGCAGCTCTTTCTGTCAACAGATAATGAATTAAAATACTTATTAAAAGACTTCTTTTTCAAACTTTGGAGATCCTGTGCATACCCAGGAAGCGTGGTACAATATTTTGGTATTAAGATTTTCGGCTCCGAATTTTATGACCAACTTCGCCACGTGTAGTTCTCTCGCCAACTTATACACACCCTGTACATACAGGGTGTTTACTAAACACGCGGCAAAAATTAAGGGGCTTATTCCTTGGGCTATTTTAAGATTCTTTTGTCCTTGTATGATTTTCGTAAAGACGCTTTGTTGCGAAGATACAGGGCGATAAAAGTTTGGCTATTTTAAAAAACTTAATGTAGCCTAAGTAAAACGATGATGTACTACACTGGGCCTATCGAGTACAATAAATTTCCAGAAATCCGTATTTATCGTTTTAACAACATTCCGATTACTAAAAACTGATATTATTTGCAGTCACACCAAGCTAGTGCAGATAGCGAAAAGACTATGGGCCATATTCATAGACAGTATTTAAAGTTAGTAGGGGTTTAGTAGATATTAAACCAATATAATTAATATATGTTGCTATAGTAATTAGTAACATCTAACTTTAAACACTGTCTATGGATATGACCCTATTAGTTTTACCGTAGATTTCATACGTTGTTGATTACTTTCCATTATGACTTGTCGTTGCATACCGACGTAAACTTACATTCTGACCAACTTTTCCAAATGAAATAATTCGAAAAAATTATAAATAAAGTCACTTCTGAAGATTTTTTTCGAAAAGTGTGTCATTTGACCAAATCTGTGTGCACTTTTTTTAGTCCTTAGACAAGCACAAACCAACGCCGTATTGATTTTTTTAAATAAATACTTTAATAAAAAAAAAGTCCCATATGATCCGGACTTTTTGACAAACCCTGTAAATTAATTATAAATAGGGTTTAAAGTCAGCCGCGGCGTTGTGGGCTGGGAAAGTTCACTCGTAGGGCAGGTAAAATTTATTTATATTATATAATTTTCTTATTATTATTAGTATTATTCATAGGAATTGTTTAGGATTCTCTAACTAAGGGTTAGTTAGGGTTTTCTATGTAATTCTATATTTTGTGGGAGGAATATCGCGTTATACCTGATTTTATACAGGGTGTATCAAAAGTGGCGCAGAATATTTTTATATCACGCAATTCTACATCAAAATCCAAGCAAAAAACTCGAGTACAAATTTGCTGTTAACTCTTTAGTTATGGAGTTATTGGCAGCCTTAAGTCGTATTCTGGTTTGCTTGTCATATTATATTTTTATGAAATAATGATTTTTAGCCGTAGTTTAATCAACAAAAGAAATAACTAATCTGTAATTGTACTCAATATGCCCTTGGGTTCCTCATGCAGGTACAGAAACTCGCTTCACTCGTTTCTGTAACGTCCTGCATTCGTTTCGGAATCGCTAACTTCCCGCACTTGTTATGAAAATAACTATTTGGAAGTGGTACATAATTTCAAATAGAAAGAAGTATAATCTTGTATTTTAATACTCTGTTTACCTAATTTGTTTTTTGGAAGGACTGTTGTTTCATCAATTTATAAAATAAAGAAGAATAAAATAGCCAATAAACTAAAAACTACCTTTTTTATGTAATTTTCTTTTTCTTTCTATGATATTTCAGGGAGATGTATTGATGGTTAGCGATGAAACTTGATTATTAGCGATAAAATTGATGTTTTCTAAGTGCTCTAGCATAAAAATATTTCGAAAATTTTGAAGCAGCTGTTAGATACACAACCATTGCAACAGTGAGCGTCCTAGCTTTTTAGATTTAGGCCTGTGAATTATGAAAAAAACGAGAAATTTCTGCTACTGTTATTCAAATACATACGTTCCACTTCAATCAAGCTATTTAAAAGGAAAAAATTGGGTATTTATAAATTAATTAAGAAATATTTACAAAAAATTGCCATTTTAAATTTGTTTAAATAAATGTTTTGCATATGGATCTAGAATTAAATTCGAAGCAACTTTTTCTAATAATCTTTTTGGATATCTTGTCATCTAACCCCACTTTTTCCGACTTCACAGTAATTTTTTTAAATTTGCCGCCATACCAATGGTCACGTGACATACCTCAAATTTGATTTTTAGGTTATCGGACATGCAGAATCCATTCCCCATAAAAGTTTTTTCGATACTCTAATAATAAAAATTTTTCCCATATGTTGCGAACTTTTTGCCGGTCACTGTATGTAAATATGAATAAGGGTGGGATGTTACACGTCTCAGGTGCATCCACTGCATTGCTGTAACTGTTTGTCCCCGTTTAAGGCCTTTCTCAGCCAAAATCTTTTCAGGACCGCACCTGTATTTCTCATTTACAGATTTTTATTACCCGTCGTTCCCCTAAGTTAAATCTCGTAAAGCCTCCCCAGACAATTCACAAAGTGAAATTGCCTAAATAAAACCCTTCGTTACAATATGCTAGTAGAGACATGCGTATTGTATTGTATATTCTTATAAAAAAGCTTATATATATTATGTAAGTACTAACAAACAACAAAACGCAATGCAATTAAAATTATGCTGGGTGATCTAAAAGGACTACAAGTAGATTATATCCGAACTTACTTACTTTGGATATTGTTTTATAAAATACGCTATTGTTAACAAAAAGATCAAATTTAATTAATTAACTCAAATACACAATCTAAAACACACAACACAAAAACACAAATTATAAAACTTAAAATATAAAATATAAAATAATTAAAGTAATTTAAGGTTAATGTGGAAACAACCGATAATAGGAAAAAGTTTTCGCTAACCATTTAAAATATTTCATTATAAACCTTTCAGCGATAACTTCAACAGCAGGTGCTACTGCATGGGCAAGTAATTCCGAATTCTGGTTTAGCATATTATTTGTTATCTCACCTAAAAGTGTATAGTATGATTTAGTTTGAACAAATTACTTTAAATCATTGCATTACCAAGCATCGTGTTGTTATTGAATAAGCCTTCAAAGTGTACCGATAGGTCGTCAATGGTTAGTTTAATTTTAAGATTTGTAGGATTATAATGATCGACATTTTTACGTTTTACCATATTTCCATTCATTTCAAACGTACCATTAATAGGACCTAAAAGATAAAATTTTAAGAGATCACGTGGGTAGCTTAATTATAATTATTCTAATTGGTTGAAATTTTAACACCCACACAAAATTTTTAATGAATTTGAAAGAATTTTGAAAATTTCGCATATTGAAAGATATCATATCCGTAGGGATTCGAAGCACAAACATTGCGGCTTAAGGCGGGCCCGCACACTGAAGAAGCAAAATTCAAAATGCCTCGTGCATGCATCAGACAGTCCAACAGATCCGAACACATTATTTTTAATCAAGTATCGCATACTGATGATGCATGATTGATTAAATGCGTGATGCATCGGTCTGATATGCCTTATCTGGACGTGCTCAGCTTCTGCTGCAAGCAATATGCAATGATACGTATGTTTGTGTCCAAAAGATGCATTTTTTCATGCATGCATCAGTGGATAAACCCACCAATGCCTTTTTACATGTTTCTTCTTATGTACGGCAGCAAGCATAATAATGTCATCATCAGAGGACGACATATTGCAAAATAAATAATAGTACGGTAGATAAACCCAAAATTCAAATCGCCTGCATGGTCCATGTATTTTTGGTGTGCGGATGCAAAAAGTCATTTACGTGATGCGTGCATCATGCATGCTTTTGACGTTAAAGTGCGTCTTCCGTATGCGGCCTCGCTTAGATGTCAACGCTTTATGAAAACCGTGCGAGGGCAATATTTTTCTACACAGGGTATTGCTCTGTTGAGTTAAGTTGGAACTTAAAAGGTCAAATAATACTAAAACAAAATTTTAAAAAATTAAAAAACTTGCCAATCAAACAGACGAAGAAACTTAATTGAATAAGGATCGAGATAACAAATTCACTAAGAACTTGAGGAAAAACAACAAAATAATGATGGAAAGGAGATATAAAGGAAAGGAGGAAAAAAGATTTAATTACTTTACTCAGAACGACCAGCTTCTTAAAAAAATCTTACCATAAGCTACTTCGACTGATCCTGCTCCTTCCACAGGAATCTGGAGCAGACTTCCCGAAATTATATAGCCAGTTGTCATTAACACAGAATCGAACTGCAATGCAACTTTAAAGGTCATATTTTCAGGATTAAACCTGTAACAGTTACAAAAGAAATTTTATATACAACATGGTAATAGGTTTTGTTGCTACTTACGTAATTTCTGTAATATCATAATTATCCAATCCACGGAGAGAATAATTCCATACTTCAACCGAATAATTTACCAAGTTAGAAACCTGATTTAGTTTGAAAGGTGGCAATACCAATGGTGTAAAGGAAGGCATTCCTAATTCCTTTAATCCTGTTCGAATATGCGGCCTTAATGCGTTTGCTGCTTTTGCAATACATTCGCCCATCTTTGGATCGCCTGAGTGACATTTTGGAATATTCGAAGCTAAAAAAGACATAACGATGTAGTAATTTAGTGAACTATGTGTTGAGTAAAACCACATCTGAGTAATTCTTAATACGAAATTAAAGACTAATTAATTTTTTATTTGGAAGAAAAAGCGTATCAGACGCGTAAGCTTCTGCTTATTTTAATTAAATTAAAATTTATTGATTTAATTCTTGTGGTTGAGTAAAACCCAAGACTTAATTTTCACACAGTTCAAGAAATATTTGAAGTGGAAATTTTGTATCCTATTTTTTATTATAAAATTACTTACCTAAGTCTTTGCTAAAACAGCTAGATAGAAAAACAACCACCTGCACAACCACTAAGATCAACATCTTTGATATTAAAATTTAAAGCACACTTCTCAAAGTATTTTCTTACACAAACGCAAACCAATTAGGTTTAGTCATACTTATATACAAAACTAAATTCAGGTAGTATTAATTTACGAGTTTTGAAAAAACCAAAGTAAACAAATATTCTTGAATTTAATTAAAAGGTGAACTAGTTTTCATTTAATAAAAAAGGGATGGAGTTTTTCCTCTTATGAAATGACGTTAAATTAAAATTCCAATGGTATTCTTTTTGTACTTTTATATTTTTCATTAACGTAAGTATTTTCGTAAATTAATGAAAAAGTTTTGCTTTCTAACAAATTTATTCGGAATGGTCGTAAATGACTAACCAGAAAAACCGATTGTTTATTGATAAAGACAAATAAGTTTTTTCTATACGAATTTCTTCAATCGAAACTGTGGTGACGTATATCCGTTCATAAAGTTTGGAATAAATTGCATCAAATTGTAATTAGTGATTTCTGAAAAAGTCCTCGAATAGGTCAATTTTGTTAAAAAAAAAACAGATTATATATTTTTTCGTGTACTAGATAGAAATCAAGCATATTGTTCAATCAAAAATCGTAAAGAAAAGTGGTACTTTTCTTGTTAGCAACACTTTTCTTCATAGCAACACTTTTTTTCATCCATTCAATTTATTTGTATAAATATTCGTAAATGTACAATAATTGTTCAAGTTATTAAACGAGGTGCAAATATCAAACGCGTATCTTAATAATGTATTATCACACGTGTATTGTACAATATTTTATCTACAGAGCCCGCGCAAAATCTTAAAAACGTTTAAAAATAATCTGACGTTTTACATAATTTTTTTGACAAGTCGAAAATTAATTCAAATAGTAGCTGCAATCTACTATTGTTCACAAGGTATAATAAATAAATTCACAAAAAACAGACCGGCCATGATCAAATTTAACATTTGTTTATGCCAAAATAATTTTTTTTCTGTCAGTTATCAATTTACGTTTCTAAGTTGTAATTACTATGATTAATAATGTTAAATATTCTAATTAGGAGAATGTATTTATTGTCAAAATATTTTATAATAATATAAATTTATTTTGGTGTAAAGAAACTTCAAATTTGATCAGGGCCGGTATGTTTTTTGTGAATTTATTTATTATAGTTTTTAAGCTATTTCTTTCTTAAACAAGCAACAAATTCAAGTAAAGTAGTATCAAATTAAGCGTATTTTTTTTTGTCTTTCGATTGATATCACTATCAATCCTATCAACTCAAACAGGGAGCAGGAATCTGCATATATACGATTTCCCATGCTATTTCCCTATGTTCGCCCCTTAAGTCAAACATCCGGTGTAGTCTGCAGCTACTTAATACATACATATATGGGTACGCACCAACAAAGGCGAAGAAATTGAAAAATTATATGAAAACATCATAACAGAAAAAAATTAAAAAATATGTGGTTTTTCTTGAACTATTCGAAGTCCTCTAGCTCGGAGGGGATGCATTTACGGACACATGCTTATATAAACAAAAGTCTTATTTTGACGTCTCCAAGACGCCTGTAAAGTTTTTCTACATATTTTAGATACACCCTGTAATAGGTAAAGATTAGGAGCATTGCATAACGTTAACATGTCTTTGACGCCAGCCGCTTCTACAATGCAAGGAGGGTGGGGGTCAATGTAAAAACTACTTTAATTTTGAATGTATTTTCTATAAAGAGTTACTAATTTAAACCGATTCCCAAATACTGCAATGTAACCCTAACTCAAGAAGATTCTGGCATACTGCATTCCCAAAAGTTTCTGGACCACCCTGACAAGCAAAAATTTAAATCGCTGTGTAATTTCGAAGTGCACCATTAGCGATGTACCAAGATAAGAAATTTTCAAACGATACGATAAATTCAACGTGAAGTGCTGCGAAATATTATAAAATGCTTCCTCAATATCTAAACATCGATATATTAAATATGGTAGGTGTGAGTCTTTTGAGCCTTAGCCAAATGTGTGTAGATCAAACAAAGGACAACTTAAATTGTTTATTTGCTAGTTTTTTCTCGAAACGTGAAAAGAGACATTTATCTTTGCACTGTTTTTTGTAACATTGTATTAATAAAGTCAGTTAACGGTAGGATTTTATGTGCTCTTTTACTCTTTTGTAAACCTCCGATTACTTGTTTTATAAAATTCACCCTTAGAGTACTTAAACTATGACCACAGAATAAACTCTTTTATTCTGTGCTATGACCGATTATAACTGCAATTAAGTTGTAATTTGAGCTGATTTAAGTTAAGTTACTGCTTAAACTCTTACCAAAATATTGACCTCAAGTTTAAATTAACTATATGGCATATTTAAGTGTCAAAGAAAACAAAAAACTGCTTGCCTAAAGCTTAATTTTGACTCCATTTTAGTTCTATTTCTTTTTACTGCATATATCTGAAAATTTGATTTTCAGGCGGCTTATGAACTACTCCAAATACAAACCTGTAATGTTAATTTTACGATAATACAAAAAAGGCACTTACGTAAATCTTGAGTTAAACAACCAGTTATAACAAAGTCAATAATAGATGAATGAACGTTGTTTCCTTTTGTTTGCTTCGACCAAATAATGGTCACTACCTATTTCGAATTGTCGATTTACCCTGACATCTTTAACTTTTTTTCGGTCTACCTTTTTCATCAGTAACAGATCTATTATCGACTTTTCTTTTCTACTCTCTACCACTCTCGTGTATTTGTGAATTTCAGCATGTTCAAAGAAGGTATTTGTTACAAATAAGTCGTTCACAATACAGAAATCGATTATTCTTTGGCCATTCGTGTTTAGTGTACTTTCGCCATACCTTCCAACCGTTTTCTCTGTTGCTATTTCGTTATCTCTTACCCTTCCATTAAAATCTCCCCCAATCATGAAGTATAATTTACATAGTAAATAATCGATTCATATATCTTATTCGGTTATCAGTAAGCTATGATAGTTTCGGTTTTTTTGTTGTGCTACAGAATAACATATTACTCATATAAGTGCAGAAAGTGTACACGCTATTTTTCTACAATTACATGACCCTTTTTGTTGTATTTATACTCCACGGCAAATTATTAATAACAGTAGTAAAGTTTTTGTGGCGCCATCGACACATGCGCAGCATGGGAAACGAGTTTTTCCTATCTCACACACGATCTTGAGAAAAAAAGTCATTTGATAACCTATGAGGAGTAGGTAATTTTTCATGGTGGCATTAAAAATCTACTTACTTAGTTTGCCTTATTCTATATCATCCAGTGTTGTGAAAAACGCTTACTGGATTACCTAATCTGTTTTGAAACTTTAAGTAAGCGACGGAAAAAATAAAAACAGAAAAATAACAACAAATATTTTGTTTATCAGTTGTAATTTATTTACGTTGATACTATTTTTCTGTTTGTTGAATTTACAAACAAGTTTACAGGTTAAGACACCCATAAAATAAACAACTTTTTTCTTTTTCATGATCGAAGTTCTACTATAATTCATGGTTCACGAAGTGACAATCGGTTGTAAATTGGTTGTATTATTCAAATTAAAGTAATTATTATAAGCCAGTATGGCAATTGCGGGTTCTTTGTATAACCCAGCATTCAATACTTCATAAAATAACAAACTGCCCAGTTTTCAAACAAATTCAAACAATCGCTTACTGCAGTCCGAGTAAATTATCAGTGTTTTATATGCGTCCTATAATACTTGGTACTTGGCAACGTAAAAAAAAAATCAATATAATAACAGAGGTAACAATAACAACGGTAAACGTACAGTTCTGTTATCTGTTCATTATTTTCCTAGGAACGTAAGTGACACTATTAAGTTCCGTCGTCAAGGGTAACTAGAGACCGAATGTTATTAGCCACTTACAGTCACTGTTACGATGGATGTAAGGCTTGCTTACTTTGCTGGTAGCGAAAAAATATAGTATTATTTAAAAATAGGCTGTTTATTAAATTGATGTCACTAACGTTATGAGAATTGAAAACACTTTGTTTTATAATATAATTTTCAGTTAATTAATACTATTGAAATTTAGAACATGATGCAAATGAAAAGAGAGTGCTTACTGCTTGGCTTAATATTTTCTCCATAAACCACCACCATGAACAGAGGCAATAGTATGCATTTCTTCCCATTTTCTTTTGAGTTTATATACATCACTTTTGCTAATACCCACATCATTGATTGCCCTTTGTAAGAAGGCCCCATTCTCAAGAAGGGTTACTAATCACGTATTTTTTGACTTTCCGCCAAATGTTACATTTTAAATAATTAAATATTTTTGACAATTTCAGTAGTTTGTTAGCAGCGGATACTACTAAGTAACAAATACATATTTATAAAGCTAACATCAGTAGTTTACTTTAAATTGCTCCCGATGGTACATACTAACATAAAACTAGAATTAATTTCAGGATTATGTTCAAACCTGGTTATTTATTTGTTCATTGACTTCTTCATTTCATTACTTGAGACTTAGGGTTTATAACTGCAAGAAGATCATTCTCAATATGTTATATAAATCGGATGCGAAGTACTCGTATATTACAAAATGTAGTTAGCAGAAGTTGAGGGAATTGCGATACCGTAAAAAGGAACCCTTATTATATTTCAAAATGTTACATGAAAAATCAGAACTTACTTACTTTGGATATTGTTTTCTAAAATATGCTGTTGTAAACAAAAAGATCAAATTCTAATAAAACTGCCACATTTAATTAATTAAACCAATTACACAATCTAAAACACACAACACAAAATCACAAATTATAAAACTTATAATATAAAATAATTAAATTAAGTTAAGGTCAATGTGGGAACAATTGATAATAGGAAAAAGTTTTCGTTAACCATTTAAAATATTTCATTATAAACCTTTCAGTGACAACTTCAATAGCAGGTGCTACTGCACGGGCAAGTAATTCCGAATTCTTGTTTAGCATATTATTTGTTAACTCACCTAAAAAATGTATGGGATGATTTAGTTTGAACAAATTACCTTAAATCATTGCATTACCAAGCATCGTGTTGTTATTGAATAAGCCATCAAAGTGTACTGACATGTCCTCAATGGTTAGTTTAACTTCAAGATTTTTGGGATTATAGTGGTCGACATTTTTGCGCTTGATCATATTTCCATTCATTACAATCGTACCATTAAGAGGACCTAACAGATAAAATTTTAAGAAATCACGTGTATGGGTTAAGTACGATTATTCTATTTGGTTGGAATTTTAACGTCCACATAATATTTTTAATGAATTTGAAAGAATTTTTCAAAATTTCGTGTAATGAAGGATATCATATCCCTAGGAATTCTAATTACTAATATTACGGTTTACGACGTCAACGCTTTATGAAAACACTGCGGAGACAATATTTTTTTACACAGGGTGTTGCTCTGTTGAGTTAAGTTGTAAATTAGGAGGTCAAATAATGCTAAAGCAAATTAATAAAAATTTAAAAGACTTCCCAATCAAACAGACGAAGAAACTTAATTGAATAAGGAACGAGATAACAAATTCACTATAAGAAAGAAAAACAACGAAGTGTTGATAGAAAGGAAACATAAAGGAAAGGAGGAAAAAATATTTAATTGATTTACTCAGAACAACCAGCCTCTTAGAAAAATCTTACCCCAAGATACTTCGACTGTTCCTGCTCCTTCCACAGGAATCTGGATCAGACTTCCCGAAAATATATAGCCAGCTTTAACTAACACAGGATCGAACTGCAATGTAACTTTAAAGGTCATATTTTCAGGATTGAACCTGCAACAGTTACAAACCAAATTTTATAAACAACATAGTAATAAGTTTTGTTGGTTCTTACGTAATTTCTGTAATATCATAATTATCCAATCCACGGACAGAATAATTCCAAACTTCAATCGTATAATTAACCAAGTTAGAAACTTGATTTACTTTGAATGGTGACAATAGCAATGGTGTAAAGGAAGGCATTCCTAATTCATTTAATCCTGTTCGAATATGCGGTCTTAATTCGTTTGCTGCTTTTGCAATACATTCGCCCATCTTTGGATCGCCTGCGTGACATTTTGGCATATTCGTAGCTAAAAAAGACATAACGATGTAATATTTTCTATGAATTGACGACAGCCACGCACAAATAATCCTTAACATGTAATTAAAGAATTTATATTTGACTAAGTGCGTCATATTTCTAAATTTTGATTTGTCTTAGTTTTACTGAAAATTGAATTGGATTTAATTCTTTTGGCAGAGTAAAATCGAAAACTCGATTTTTATATAGTTTAAGAAGACTACAAAGGTAGAAATTTTTTCACCTAATCTTAAACATTTGTTATAAAAGTACTTACTTAGATCCTTAGCAAAACAGTCAGATAGAAAAACAATCATCTGCATAACCACTAAGATCAACATCTTTGATATTTAAATGTAAAGTACACTTCTTGTCAAAGTATCTTCTGAAACAAACGCAAACCAGTTAAGTTTAGTCATACTTATATACAAAACTGACTTCAGGTAGTTTTAATTTATGGATATTTGTAAAATCAAGGTAAACAAATATTCTTGAATTGAATTAAAAGGTGAACTAGTTTTCATTTAATAAAAAAAGGGATGGTGTTTTTGGTCTTACAAAATGACGTTATATTAAAACGGCAATAGCATTCTTTTTGTATTTTTATATTTTCCATTAACGTAAGTATTTTCGTAAATGAATGAAAAAGTTTTGTTGTCTAAGAAATTTATTCGGAATGGTCGTAAATGATTAACCAGAAAAACCTATTGTTTATTGACAAAGACAAATAGGGTTTTTCTATACGAATTCCATTTCTTCAATCGAAACTGTGGTGACGTATATCCGTCCATAAAGTTTGGAATAAATTTCATGGAATCGTAATTACTGATTTCTGGAAAAGTACTCGACTAGGTCAATTTTGTTTAAAAAAAGACACATATATTTCTGTACGTTTAGAGGACTTGAATATCCTTGAATAATGACGTAATTGAAAGCTTTATTTCGTTGGTAACCTATATCATCCTATTTAATGTGATACAGGTTTGAATTCCCATTACAACGATCTTAAATTTTCGGTGTGTAGCTTACGTAACATTAATTTTGAGAAAATCGTCACAAAAATCCTGGACAACTGGTGCTTATATTTCAACCAACAGGGAGAACAATATATAAAGTCTCTGGAAAAGAACTTAGTTCCGTCACTTGCTACCCTTTATCCCCTTGAACGATATACTGGCATACCAAATGCTACATTTTGGTATCAACCGAACGGAGTAGCCCAGCATTATATACATTGAGTACAGGATTATCCAATAATTGGCTTCTTCTTTTATTGCCTCTTCAATGAAGGTTGGCTATCAGCACGAAATTAACAATAACGTGGATATAAAATTAACCTATGTTTAACTACAAGAAGCTATTGGAAATTCGTACAATAACAACTGTCGTGTTATGTGTAGATCTGGTAACAGGGATGTTAGATGGTGGAGCATAAGTTTCTCATAACTAAGGAAAAATTATCGTAGATTGTTCAAAAGTACGAAAAGAACAGGTGAATGGAATGAATACTACAACGAAACAAAAAGAGACTCCTGGAGGAAGTTCTGCGAAGAGGTTGAGAAAGTTTCTGAAGCAGTACGACTTCAGGGGATCTTGATCGAGAATCCTACGGAACCATTTGGCATAATATTAAAACCAAATCGTAAATTCGCAGAAACGAACAAAGAAACCTTGGAACTACTTCTTCCAGCATTAAGGCTGCTCTAAACAATGAAGTAGTGCTCTTTCCATACAATTCCCTTAAGTTCTTGAGTCACGAAGTCATTCTTCCAATCGAATTCCTCCCTTCTATTTTTGCTTGTATTACAGTTTGTGAGACATGGTAACTTTCGTGTTTTATGATGTAGGCAAAATATTATAGTTCTTTGATCTTCACTAGTGTCATAATTTCCTGTTCGTTACTTGGTTTCCATTGTACATCGGCGGTAGTAACTGTGTATGTCCAGAACATTTTTAATAATCTTCTGTAAATCCAAATTGCAACACCTCTAACTTAACACACATAGATTTAGTTAGTGTCCTACTCTGCAGCCCATAATACAAAACTGGAACAACATAGCAGCAAATCAGTCTTAGGCTTAGCTGTAGATTTAATCTGGTTACACAACAATTTTCTCATTCGACAAAGGCACTTCTAGCCTGGTGGATGCGAGATTTCACTTCTTTCATTATGTTCCAAAGATTATTTATTATATACCCTAAGGACGTATTGCACAAATATGATTTAACAGCTTCGTCAAATTAATCATTCGTCAAAGTGAACAAAATTGAATCAGAATTCAAACTCACATGCCAAATAACATGTTACCAAACAAAAAATGATGCTCTTTTATCAACTTTGATCATTCGTTAATTTAACAAAAGCTTTGTGCAATCCGCCCGTTGCGTTTTGGCGACCACCATGACTATTGTTTCTTTGGTAAGTGTTAGACCGTAGTTCTCATTTGCTTGTACAACTATTATTGAGATTGTGCATGTCTGTTTCACTGTCTATATTTAAATGACATGTTCACTAATAACTGGATTGGTAAAAGGGGACCAATAAAGTGACTTCGTGATCTTTCTATGGTGTTACCTCAAAAATAAAATCTACGTATACAAGTCAACTGGTCTTCACGAATTGAAAGAGAATCAGATTTTATGTCCTATCAATTCAATAAATCGATAATATTTGGTAGGATTTGTGTTTCATCTTGCCCACTGTCAAGCAGTATATTTCGAGCCTTTAGTCTTTAGTTTAACATTACTGTTAACAACTTTAATTTTAATTTGATCTAAAAACGTTATGGTTTCTTTTCTCAAGAATAGTATTTTGTAACCTAAAGAAAAATCTAAAAAAGGATTAAAATCAGTATCACAAAATGTAGAGAAAAATATAAGTTGCTATTCAAAAAGACGTCATTTCTTGAAAAACAAATGTTGTATAAACAAGTTAATTATTTGAAAAATGTTTTTTCAAAAAAAAATTAACCTGTTCCAGGATTTTTCCCAAAATTTAATGAATGCAGTGAAGAAGGATGTCAAATTGTAATACTGCACCTGCGTGATGGCAGTGGCTCCGAATTAACTCCGTAATAAAACGAAGTCCAAAATCTCCTGAATTTCGGTAACCTGATTCTCAAATATTCACGGTAGAGCCCAACTATGCAGTACGGCTCGACAGAGCAATGTTATTTATTATTCGTAGAACACGTCGCAATGGTAACTGAGTTTTTATGTAAAAGGGAGATCTGAGATCTGTATAGTTAATACAGTCAGAGCAACATATTTATAAGGAACAAAACCTTTCGTAGTAGTAATACTTTTCTGGATTATAATGTAAGATTGATTTTATTTTATTATACATAAACTTATACTGGATTCACCGAGTTCTAACAGTAAAATATGCAACCCATATTAGGTACATATTTCCCAGGCACGCACATTCAAAGTGTATTCTTATAAAGTATAAACCAAGGGGACCAATAGATTGTTTTTTTGATTTCATGCAATAGCGTCAAGTAATTTCACCGACACTGTCAAGTCTAATTAAGACGTGAGTTTTTATTCCACAGCCGTCTCAGGATGGTTTTAACTAGAGACCCTGTATATATTAGGATAAGAGTTGGGAAAATGAGACTATTTTGACAGCAATTTTTGATCCAAACACGTGATCAACACAAACGTCATTTTAATTGTCATCACAGTGTCACTTAACCAGTCAAATATAAAAACCGCAAATATTTTAACACAAGATTTATTTGAACAGATTAACATTATTTTCCTTTATTTCAGCTCTATTATTACAATTTCTTGCGCCTGCAGCCAGTCATTTTGTCGTATTTTGGCCCTTTATTAATAAACATCAAAAGTGTCAATTTTAACAGATTTCAAGTAAATGCATTTTAATTAAGTAGTCCATGCAAAAATTGATCCAAACCAATCAAACTGTATCACGGCATTTTCCCAACTCTTATCTTTATATATACAGGATCTCTAGTTTTAACTTGAATCACTTGACATAACCTATACAAATTTTATATGAAATGGTTCTTTGATCTAATTTTATTATAAGGTTACATTATAAATCTACCTCGACACCGAAAGGTAGAAGAGGACAGGATTATGTATGTATGTATGTATTATAAATCTAGCTACTGATTAAATATGCTATACTTATTGGTTGCAAATTTTACTGTCAGAATTCGGCGAATCAAGAACAGAACTAATTTCAAGATCATATTTAGATTTCCTAAACCTCTTTATTTTTTTTTTTACATTTGTAATAGTTTAAACATCATGCTTAATTGTTTTCAATTATGTACTTGTTCTAATTGTCTTGTAAATCTTACTAAATGTTTATAAATATACTTTATGCAAGTTTGCTCGAAGTTTTTAACATAACTCCGCTATCAGCCCGAATTTACTGTAATACCTACCTACCAAATTTCATTTCGATATCTCTAAAAACTCCAGCGATATTTACTTGGCTCCCACACATTTGCCCATCACTGTATAATAAATTGAAATTATGCTTACTGTGGTTTGCAAAGCCTAATTTTTTGTTCGTAAGATGCTCATCTTTCTAAATTAAAAGTTAAAGAAATTGAAATAATACTCCCATCTTAATTTAATTTACGTAAATACACAAATATAAAATATTCAATGCAAAATCACAAACTGTAAAACCTAATGTAAAATGTAAAATACAAAATAGTCAAATCAAATAGCTTGTGATGGCGGAAATAGTTGATTATAAGAAAAGGTCTTCGCTAGCCATTTAAAATATCTTATTATAAGCCTTTCAGATAGCGTTTCTACACTTGGCGTTAATGCTCGAGCAAGTAATTTCGAATGTTGATTTATCATATTATTTGTTAATTCACCTGAAATTATATGGGATGAGCAATTTGAACAACTTATATCAAACCATAATGTTTTACCAAGTGTCGGATTATTGGGAAATAAACCATCGAGATGAGCCGATAAATCATCGATATCTAGTCTAATTTTAAGATCTTTTGGAGTATAATAGTCAAGATTTCTACGTTTTACCATATCTCCGTTCATCTCGAACGTTCCATTGGTGGGACCTAAAAAATAAAATTATAAGTGATCATCTAAAGGATCCAGTTTTGACATTCCCGTTTTGTTCACAATCCGAATTTCGAACAATTTCAGCTCCACAGAATTATGAAACACTGACCTTCAACCCGGTGGAAGTGATATTGTTCTGTGCACAAAATTAAAGAAAGACATTCTAATTCTTAGGAAACGTCTTCAAAGGTAAATCTTTAGAAAACCATAGTAGTATTTATAAGTGTGGCTTTAAAATCACGTTTAACAGTGCGAAGATTGTGTCTAACTTGTAACTAAATAAAGGAAACACATATTTAAAAATTAAAAGGAGCTTGGCGTAAAATATTACATCACAGCAAGGTAATAAGGTTATCCAAACATAATAATGGAATGAGTGGAAATACTATATAAAAATTGGAAAATATGCAATAGAGGATCACGACTAAGTACAATGTGATTTTTTTTTGCAGCAGGCCGTATTCTGATTTAATAAAGACAGTTCTAAGGTTATTAAGACAGAATACGGCCTGCTGCAATTGAGTTTTTAAAAAATCACATTGTAAGTACTAAAGTAAAATATTAAAAAAAAAATAAAAATCACAACAATAAAGAAAACACGACTTATAAGATGCACAGTAGATAAGTTAGGAAAGTGATATGCAACCTAAAGTTTCAAAAAAAGCTGCAGAGAATGAAAATAAAATTTAAAAACAACTTTGCAACGTAAACGTAAAATAGAAGGCATATCAAGAAAGGAGAATACACAAATAAATAAAAAGAAGCAAACTTTGAGATAGTAGGGTTGAACGAAAAGACAGAAGGCTTAATAAAATCATTTTTACTCCAATACATGCTTTGAATAAATTCTTACCCAAAACAAATTGAACGTTTCCTATTCCTTCCACAGGGAAATCAAGTAATGTTCCCGACATTCTATAAGCAGATTTGAGTAGCACTGGATCAAATTGTAATGTAACTTTAAACGTCATACTTTTAGGATTAAACCTGAAAGTTATTAAACGGTTTCAGAGTCTTACAACAAAATCAATAAATTACATATTAAGTTCTCACGTAATTTCTGTAAGATCATAGTTATCTAAACCACTGGCAGTATAATTCCAAAAATCTATTGAATAATTTACTAAGTTGGAAGTTTGGTTTACGGCTAAAGTTGCAATATGGAATGGCTCAAAGGAAGGTATTCCTAATTCCTTGATTCCTTTTCGAATATACGGTCTTAACTGGTTCGCTGCTTTTGCGATGCATTCGCCTACTTTTGGATCGTCTGCATGGCATTTTCGAATATTTGGAACTAAAAATGGCACGGCAATTAACTGTCTCATTAAAACCATTTAATTTTCTACCTTATAAAGTCTTAATTTTGATGTTACTTTAGTTTTGTGTAATTCAATGTATTTGTAATTTTCAAATAATTTGTGAAGTATCTGAAGTAAGTATGTGCAAAACGTTTAGTATTAATTTTGCCAAATTGCTAAAGCTGTACTTACGTAATTCCTTGGCAAAGCAACCACATGTAAAAACAACAATTTGCACAATCACTAAAACCAGCATGTTCGAAAGTGAAATTTGAAACACACGTTCTGAAGATCCTGCTTGAAGAAATACAAAGCAAATGAGCTTTATATAATATGCAAACGTGGTTTGATAGTTTCACTTTAGGACTTTTTGAAAAACCTAAGTAAACAAATATTGTCGATTTTATTAGAAGGTGAACTAGTTTTTATTCAATCAAATAAAAACGAAAACGTTAGCTATTTTACTTTTAACAAAATGACGTTATATTAAATATTATCATAAATTTAACTTTTTATTATTTTTATCCATTTGTCGTTTTTCTGAATACATTAACAAGGAAGTTATTTGATCAGAATTTGAAAACTAAATTATTAAAGCGACGCAAGATACAAGTTATGCACCGTATTTTAAAAAAATGAGAATCCCCTATATTTCAAAAGTGATTTCCACTTTTGTTTGGTTTAACAAAAATGGTTTCTCCAAATTATTATAAATATAAACGTTGATGCACCACGTACATTCTCTACCATTTGTCTACCTTCCTTTCATTATCTTGTTCTCTTAAACTTATTCTTTCCTTTCCTCTCTCACTATTCATTTCCTATTTGTTTGTCCTCGTTTGTTTATTGGAGTAGTATACAAGGACATAGTCATTGTTTTCTAATCGTATAGTTATAGCTTATTAAATTGTATATGGAAAAATTTAATATTATGAAAGACCGGTTTCGCATCTCATAATAAACCTTCCAATAAGTTATTTAGAATATATTTCCCATAGAAATAGATGTTTTAATAAAGAATAGGAGACAAAATTGAATTCATTGAATTTTATCCAGCTGTTCAACATTCACTAAAAACTGACAATATGAAGATGAATTATTCTTAACTCTTACACAATACAGTTTTAATCGATGGGAAAACTACGAGTATATACAAGGAATAATCATCATCATCATCATCAATTGACATGGAGCATTCCTGGAAAGCTTGGATGTGCTCAGCTTTCTAACAAAATTTTCAAAGAAAACCTCTTACATAGCAATTCTTAGAGTTTCAACATTCATTTTTTGAGTTCCGATGCAACTCGGGTGGAGCAAATTAAGTTATTAAATTCATTCAAAGAATAATTACAGTCTTACGGGGTGGAACCTCAAATAGAGAAACCCACTACGGCAAACAGCTGCATTAATAATATTTGTGTAAGTAAAATTTTAACTAATATTGAATATGAAGTAATACATTCTGCAATTTGAGATCATAGTGCTCAAAAAATAACATTATTAAACAACCCTAACAAAAAAATTGAACAAGTTAAATACAGGCAATTACATTCCGATAAAAATATCTTTTACTTTAAAATCTTACTACAGCAAGAAACATGAGACGCTGTCTTCAATCATGAAAACGTCGAAATAAAAGCTCGATGTTCCCTTATGTTCGCGAATATTAGAAAAAGACAAAATAGTGTTCTCTTTAGCTGTGATGACTGCCGGTCTTATACTAAGCATAGAATTCTGAAAGAGCGGTACTTCCAGCACCGCTAGCAACTGCTTTTTCCGTTTTTAAGTAGCTTGTTAACTAAATCGCTACGTTACCGTCAGGTTAATACTGATTCTGCACAAAATTTTGTTTCAACTGCAAAACTAACCCCAATAATTACGGAAAACAATATTATACCCAATTGTCAGTTTGAATTTTGCAAACACCACACCACTATAGAGCAAGTCCACAGAGTAGCAGACAGATTTATGAAGGATTTCCAAGACAAAATATATTGTTCAGTTGTGTTCCTCGATGGCATGAGGGTCTTCGACAAGGTCTGACACGACGGCTTGCTGTTTAAAATCAAAACGGCATTACCACCAGACTAGTGCGAAATACTGAAGTCCTATCGCACCATCAGGCACTTTATGGTCAAGTGCGGAGGCGCCCACGCATCGTTCTTTCCAATCAAAGCTAGCATTCCTCAGCGGAGTTTGCTCGAACTGCTTTTGTATCTCCTATTTACTGCCGACCTACCAACTCCACCAAGTCGCCATATTCGCTAATGATACAGGGATGTTATCAGCACATACCGACCCAAATATAGCATCTGCGAAATTATATGCCCATTTAAACAACGTAGCACAATGGTTTAAAAACTGTAACTTTAGTATAAATGGATTTAAATCAACTCACCATTCACTACAAGAAGTATTTGCCCTCTACTGTCATACTAAATAACGAATACCACAGGATGAAACTGTTAAGCACTTAGGAATACATATGGACAGGCACCTGACAGGGAGGAATTACCTACATATTTACAAAAAAAAAACAGCTGTATCTAAAATTTCAGAAAATGTTTTTGCTCTTAGGGTGCAAATCACAACTGTCACTGGATAAGATGCTGCTTTACAAGGCAATTATAAGACCAATATGGTTATATGGAATTTAATATTATAGATAACAGCAAGTGGATCGATTACTGCCATTACAAAACGTTTTCAACCAAAGTACTGCGTTTTATAGTAGATGCCCTATAGTTTATTCCAAATGAAGTAATTCGACAGGACTTACGAATATGAACAGTTAACAAAGAAATGCGAAAGTATAATGTCGCGATAGACTCACTGTTCGCCCAAACACGCTAGTGGAGCACCTATTGGGCTCTGGCAACGAAGAGCCTAGGCTCAAAAGATTCAAGTCGTTAGATTTACTAACCAACACAATTCGTACAAAGTGATGTGCACTGTCAATAAACTTGCATAAAGACAAACTGATAGTGTTAATATAAGAAAATATTCACTAGAATGTTTTCGCCATGCCCTATATAACATGATCGCCGAGTGGTGAAGGCGTACGGGTCAAACCTGAGTTGACTGCTCGGCGGGTGGCCTACCCAGTCACTGAAAATAATTGGTAACCGAAAAATAGTGGTGGAGAAGGGAAGGTAGGCAGTTGTCGAAGGCGTGGCATTTATCGCATCACCCCGTACGCATTGTGTGCGAGACAACTTGTAACACCCTCCTTTTGGGGTACTGGCCCTGGGTAGCTCGGTTCAGGCCAGGGTTGAGTCGCAGCTCTAATATAGGACACAGAGGTTTTGTAAATCCGTATAATAAAAATAAAAATGTAATTCTGGTTGATACAACATAACTTTTCAGGTAAATAAATAAATAGGTAGGTACTTACACAAATTTATAGATTAAAATAAATGTTGTTCCAATAATTGTCGTTGGGTTATTCCTGGTACACCGGCGTCGTTGCGCGCGATCTAGCGCATGTCCGTCTTGGAGCGGCAGTGGTGAGATGATCCTTGCGAATGCTCAGTGATACCATGGCGGCGGCGGATGTGAATGCTGTTGAGTAAACAAACGTAAAACAGGCAATTATTCATTATTCCGGCAGTCCAGAGTGCGGTTAAATTAATATGTTGGCGGTTCACAGTGCGGGATCCTATCGTCCTTTCGGCGGTTCGGAGTGTGGCTAAATATCTCGGCGGTGCAGAATGCGTGATCCTATCGTCCTGTCGGCGGTTCGGAGTGCGGTTAAATATCTCGGCGATTCGGCGTACGCGACCCTGTCGTCCTGGCAGTTTACGGATTAGCGAGGAATTCGCTAATACGACGGTAGTTGCAACGGCAGGTAAGTGAAACCTCTAATCTTGACGGTTTATAAAGAGGTTCCTCTGGAGCGCTCGGTCCTGGTGGACGGCGGTTTCCGGGAAGTACGGGACCTAGGGGTTACGTGGAGATGTCGTCGTCTCTCTTCGAGTCGACGACGTACGGATCTGGTGAATATGTCGTCTCTCTTCGAGCCGACGTACGGAACGGAGGATACGTCGTCTCTGTTCGAGTCGACTTACCGACCTAGGGTTCACGTCGTCTCTCTTCAAGCCGACGTGGGGAACTCTCTGGTTCTCGGTTTGGTGCTGTTTATATACGTTTTCCCACCCTGTTATCTTGCTATGTCCTCGTCCGGCGAACTGATTAAGCGATTTTGGCGCCGTTGGGACTGTATCTGGGACGGAAAAGTTCCGTTCAACGTGCACCTGAACTAGACTTGCTGTAGGGAAATTTCATTTACCTTTTATACAGAAACTCGTTAATGATAGGTGGCACGTTACAAACTAGGGTACGAAATGCAACTTAAGAGGCCTTGACCCATCCATGCTGCAAGGCGTTAGTGCCGATACCTTCACCAATATAATATACAGATTGTCTTCAGGTACTAGGTACACACGGTGACTAGATACAAAGACGGTTTATAATATTTTAAGTTGTTGTTAAGCAACACACCCTTGTGCTTAATGTATTATTTTATTATTTTTTTATTTCCATTTTATTTATTTGTATCTAGTTACCGTGTGTACCTAGTACCTGCAGACAATCTGTACATATGCATATAATATGCCAAAATATTTCCTAAATGTCACTATCTGACAAATTATAGAAATATAAATAAACTAAATAAAAACGTATAGGTACTTGAGGGTTAAGATATGGTTATCAAGATAACATATAATATCGAATATAACTAGCCTCAAAATAATAAAAGCCAAAATACGTAATAAATTGAACTCATGCCCATTAAGGTTTAAAACGAATAGATCAAAACACAACCTGCATAATTTTTTGTTCGCAAAATGCACGTCACTGTAAAATGATACGTAAAATAAAAAGAAATTGTCACATTTAATACATATACAATCTAAAACAGATCAGCATAGAATTACAAATTATAGAACATAAAAATAAACAAATTAAACAACTTTTGGTCAATGCGGGAACAATTGATAATAAGAAAAAGTCTTCGTTAACCATTTAAAATATCTCATTATAAATTTTTCTGATGGCATTTCTATAGCTGGCGCAATTGCTCGGATAAGTACTTTCGAATTTTGATTTACCATATTATTTGTTAACTCACCTATAATTATTTAGGATTAATTAATTTGTACGAATTACATAGGGTCATTACTTTACCAAGTGCGGGGTTATTATCGAATAAACCATCAAAATGTATCGACATATCCTCGATGTCTAGTTTAATTTCAAGATTTTTTGGATTATAATGGTCAACATTTTTACGTTTCACCATATTCCCATTCATTTTGAACGTTCCATTGATGGAACCTATAACAGTAAAATTTTAGGTGATTTATTTATTTTTGATAAATTTTAATTTTTTTTTTTAAATTACGTATATTGAAAAATACCATATCCATAGGGATTAGAACCACTAACATTGCAGCTTAAGACGTCAATGCTTTATGGAATCCCCGCGAAGGTAAAATTTTTGTACGCAGGATGTTTACTAAGTACGTGCAGAAAATTCATTACTATGTTCCCTGATTTATTCTAAAAAAAGGCTGTATCTACAGGCGTCGGCAAGTCCCTCCTACAGCGCGATGAAATTTAGAGAAAAATATAGTAAATTTAAAAAAAAAACAGTTGGAACATTAATTTCAAATTTGCTGTGCACAATTGCAACGCCCAAAACGCAAAAAAAGGAAATTATTACCCAAAGCTGCTTGAAATATTCCTGTTCCTTCTATAGGGATATCAAGTAAACTTCCTGATAATTTATAAGCAGCTTTCACTGACACAGAGTCGAACTGTAAGTTGAGTTTAAACGTCATACGTTTGGAATTGTATCTGAAATTTTTAAAAATTTACGATGTCCTAGGTACAGTTGTGGACAGAAAAAAATAGGACAGTGTTTTTTTTCTAGTTTAAAATGGCCCCTGTGTTGTAATTTGATTGCAAGTCAATGTGACAAATTAATGTCATAATTATAATAAAAGCCAAAATCAAGTTACTAAATTTTATAGGATAAAGTTTACTTGATTTTTCGACTTGTCCTATTTTTTTCTGTCCACAACTGTACAACAAAATCAAATATTAAATTCTCACGTAATTTCTGTAAGATCATAATTCTCCAATCCACTGATGGTATAATTCCATAGTTCTACTGAATAATTTACGAAGTTAGAGCTTTGACTTATAGCGTAAGTTGACATATGGAATGGCTCAAAGGAAGGTATTCCTAATTCCTTGACTCCATTTCGAATATACGGTCTCATAGCATTTGCTGCCTTGGCAATACATTCGCCTATTCTTGGATCGTCTGCGTGACATTTTGGAATATTTGACGCTAAAAACGACAATGTACTATTTTGTTAAAACCATTCATTAATTAAAACATTACGTTTTTGTTGTTTTTTTTATTAACAACAACAAAGCTTTTTGATTCGTTTTCTTAAGTAAAACTGATGATATACCTTTCAAATGCTAGCCAGGCTAGCCTATAAAATAGATGACGTACAAATATTTAGCATTAATTTACAAAGATGTTAAAAAGTACTTACGTAAGTCTTTGGCAATACAACCAGATATAAAAACAATTACTTGCACAACCACCAAAATAAACATATTTGAACTTAAAGTATAAGTAGCGAAGAGTCTCCTTAAATAAATGTAAATCGAGCAAGTTGAACAGCTTTATATATAAAGCCGTTTTATAGTAGTAGTAATTTATGAGTCTTCGAAAAACTTCAGTAAACAAATACTGATGTGTTTGCTAGAAGGTCAACAAGTTTTCATTTAACAAAAACTGAGTGCTTTTTTACTTTTCCGAAATGACGTTAAATTAAATATTCTTGGGATTATAATGGTCAACATTTTTACGTTTTACCCAGTTTTACCATATTTCCTTTGATCTCAAACGTACCATTGATAGTATCTGTAGAAAGGAAGTTTCAGGTATACTATATTTCACTTTTCTTCTCTACATATACAAGGTCATTCTAAATTACCGCAAAACTGAAATATTTTTAAATCATAAATAATTGCAAAAAAATGTGCAAAGAGAATAATAGTATATTTTACAACAAGACATGAAAATGACGTTTTTTTGGTGAGATGAGAAGTTGCCCACGAGCTGCGTTAGCAGCGAGTAGGGCAATCACGAACGAAAAAAACGTATTTCATGTCGAGTAGTAAATGCTATTTTTTCTACGACATTTTAATTATCTGTTTGAAATAAGTTTCAATTCGACTTAATTCAAACCGAATTGTGTCAATGCAAATTATTAATTGTTTGTTTAATCGGTTCCATAGTAACACACGCATTTTTTTATTTTGTTGCCATAGATTTGGAATTCTTGTTTTCATCTCTAGAAGTGAATATGTTTTCATCTCTAGATAGAAAATGTAGCGTTTTCGCATAGGGTTTATCGTGAAGAAAATACTTGTTTTCGTATCATGTGTAGAAAAAAACATTTTTTTATACCCAAGGTGTCCGTTTTATTATCGAAACTGCATTCAATTTATCTTTTTCATATTGTTTTTATTCAAAATAAACTCGGTTCGTGGTGTAAATTAATTTATTAAACAAACTTAAAGTACGAGATAATTATAAAGAACAACAATTAAACACTAACGTAAAACTAAAACGGAACACTAATATTAAAACCGAACATTAAAGTAATTTATTTATAACAGTTTATTTATTTAACAATTTATTTCTACGTATTCACAAACACGCCGCGATTATTAGTTCAAGATTATTCACGGATATTTATATTAACTTCGCGACCGTTTTATAGATTGGATTCGACTGCCTCGGGTTCGTTTGGTCGCGCCTTATATATCCCAGCTCCGTCCTTCCAGAATTTCATTCCACAACATTCTCGTAGTCGCGTGAGAGTAAGTAACCGCCGAACGCTCTGGAAGCTTTTCGGTGGATAATTCTAGCGGCGGATGACGCATTTGATCTCGCACCTGCTCTCCGCAGCTGCTGATGCGATTCGTTACAATATGAAACAGGCTGTAATTTTTTTTATTTTATGCTACAATTAATTCTTGTTAAAAAAATCATTTTCTTTATAAAACACTCTGTTTTCAAACTGCAAACAGTTATTCAAAAATAGCATACAAAATTAAAGAGCAAAGTAAATTATTTTTGAATATTGTCGTATCCAACGTAGGTAATAATAAATATGTAGAGAAATGTGTGAGTCTTTTAAGCCTTGGCCAAATATATGTAGATCAAACAAAGAGCAACTTTGATTGTTTATTTGCTAATTTTTTTCGAAACGTGAAAAGACGCATTTTTTATCTTTTCACTTTTTGTAACATTGTGTTAAAGAAGTCAGTTAACAATAAGGATTTTATGTGCTCCTTTGTATACTCTGATTACTTGTTTTATAGAATCCACGGTTAGGCTACTTAAACTATGACCGATTAGAACTGCAATTAAGTCGTAATTTAAGATAATTTAGAGTAAGTCCCTGTTAAAACTCTTGCCGAAATATTGACCTCAAGTTTCAATTATTATATTACCTATTTAAGTTTCAAAGAAAACACAACAATGATTGTCTAAAGCTTAATTTTTGCTCCATTTTAATTCCATTCTTTTTACTGCGTATATTCAAAAATTTGATTTTCAGGCGGCTGATGATTTACTCCAAATACAAACCTGTAATGTTAATTTTACGATAATACAAAAAAGGTACTTACGTAAATCTTGAGTTAAACAACCAGTTATAAAAACTACCACGAGTACCACGTACACAGCCAATAAAACCAACATATTCGAAATTTAAAGTACACGTGCTTAGTGTCGATGTTGCCTCGAAGAAATTCAAACCAAATAAGTCGATCAACTTTTCACACAGATACATATAGGTACCTATAAAGCTGATACATTAATCCTAATTTATAAGTTTCTGAAAGACGTAAATACAAACAATTATGACTTTTTATAAAAGGTGAGCTAGTTTTCATTTTTTTCAAAAGACGATAGGTTGTTATTCCTGTGAAATGACGTTATAATGGCGAATGTACTTACTTTTTATTTTGTTGTGAGAGATTCGAAAGGCAAACCTTTTTTATTTATGAAATAAAATTCGATGTCAAAAATTAAAATGTTGGGAATTAGACTTAAATAACGAGTGAGTTAATTTAGTTTACTTGATTTAAAAGAAAATTCATGTTTTCTTTGCATTCTCTTTTTTTCGTCTTTCTTTTCTTCGCTCTGTCTTATTCTATTCTTTTTTCGTTTAACCATATGGTTGCAGTTTAACTTAACCATATATAATTGTAATTAACAAGTGATACAGAGAAACTATTGCATTTGGCAGTATTTACCATATGTCAAGTTTTTAAGCCTACCGGAAGTACTTAATGTTCAAGATTCAAGCTATTATTCACAAAATCAAGACAAACGGCTTCCTCCTAATGGCCAAATGAATAAACAATAATTTCAAAGTGGGCTTAATTCAAGTAATTTTTCATAAACAAAACTACACTTCAAATGAGGTCACCCAAATACAAAGCTGCTTAATTGAAACTTCTTTTATAGAAAGTTCAAGTTTTCGATATCATTTCAAAATTCAATTGCAAAATCCTTGACTATCCCTTCAAAGGATATTTTAATATGCTGCTCCCGGCTGTGTAGGAGATAGTATGTCAAGTAAATCAAAGATCTCAGGTTTGATTCCCGGTTCAGATTAGTGAGAATTTTAATGTGCAAAAATACCTGAAACTATTCACTCTTTCAAATATGACGTAAAACATAATAATAAATAAATAAGTAAATAAACAAACAATGATGTAGTCGACATTCAGAAGTATTAATTAATTGATAGTTTAGAAACTTACCTCAAAGTTAACAAAAAATTGTTAAAAATATCATAAATTAACGTTGATTAACAAAAACATAGAAAAGACAAAAAAAGTAGTTGTATTTGTAGACTACAATTTGTTTATGTTGAGAATTGTTTTTGCTTCCGAATCTACCAACAAAGTCAATAACCGATGAATAAACGTTGTTTCCTTTTTTTGATATGGAAACTTTCTGGTTTAAAGAATATTGATATGATATCTAAGAATATCTATAATCCAATCACGTTCCCTTTTGGTCGCTACAAGTTATGTCTTATCAGCAAGGCACGGATTTTATGCAAATGCATATCCTATACTAATAATATGTGCTAAGTGAGCTTTTGTATTTACGCGTATCTAATCAAACAGACCTAAATGGAATCAATTTTTTTTTGCATATTTTGCATATTTTAGGCATTTCGTGCATAAATTTGTTTCAAGAGCATATTAAAGCATATTTCTTTATACATTTGGTTAGAGATAAATGTAGCTACACAGTTTCACTAAAATACGAGAAATGTAGCAAAATGAGGGAATGTCTAAATTTCGGAGAAACTATAATGCTCTGGTAAATGTCTATTTTTGTTGGGAATTTCTAAAATGAGGTATTTACCTACAAATATTTATGTACTTTTAAAAACTGCCCACTTCCCAGGCGTCTAATCCCAGCTTAAAATTTATCTCTTTATCTGGAAGGGCTGTGACAGGCATACAAAACTTTCACTTTCCAAGAAGTGACTAATGAACCACTGATACAATGGGATTTTCATGTTTTTGACCGTTGTTGGTCTTACTCGTTAGTTAGTTTTTGTTTTACTTTCGAGTTTCGCTTAACACTGTTGAATGAAAATAATAGGTAGTTAAGATTTATTTTATTATTTTTCTCTAAAATTGCCATTAGTTCTATAAAGATATAAGTAGTTTAGTATTAATTATGTTTCCTTTTGCTGATTTTGTAATCTTTGTTAAACCAGTGACTAACGGTTTTTATAAATTCTCATTGGTTTTTGTTACTACTTCACATTTAAAGCTGTAAGTAGGATCCTGATTTTTATTTATTTATTTAATGAAACCTAGTCTTGCGGAAGCTACGAATCTTAACGCATGTCGACTGCCCCGGTCATTATTACTATTCAAATAGGATTTTGCGAGACCTTATTGAAAAAAGCATTATCGTGTCAAACATTCTTATGGTTTTATTAGATATCTGAAAAAAAGCATAAATTCGGATTTCTTCACATTACAAGTCTTACAGGCGTGAATCGGAAATCGAACCCGTGATATTTATTTTACTAGGCAAATATACTAATTTTAACGCTATCACGGTCGTTAAAAGTTATTGTTTTTTAATCTAAATATGTATAAGACATACATCACCTTTGTAAGCCAAATTAGGCCATGATTTCTATATGTTATGTTAGCATTAAATTTGGTTGAAATTTGAGCATTTTATATTTTCTCAGTTAACTAATATAATTATTTTGGATAATAAAGTCATAACTTTTCGAATTAGTGATCAAAAACACGACAATGGAAAAGTATTAAAACGTTAATTTAACAACATTCCGTAAAAGTAATACAGCCATACCTACTCTTTTTATCGAGTAAAAACTAGTTCACCTTCTCATAAAATTCATGTTATGTTTATTTACTCATATTTCCAAAAACTCGTAAATTAGTAGCACCTGAACTTAATGTTCTATATAAAGCTAACTAACTTACTTGACTTACATTTGTTCAAAGTAACTCTTTCAGTCGCGTGCCTTAAATTTAAACATTGAAGATGTTGATCTTCGTAGTTATACAAGTGATTATTTTAATTTTTGGTTGTTTTGCTAAGGATTTACGTAAGTAATTTTTACATTGCTTTATAAAGTTAACATTAAAGATTGGAACTTTGGATACTTCATAAACTCTTAAAAATTACATTAGCAATCTTATTCAGCGAAAAGTCACTCTAAATCAAATATGCAATAGAAACCAAACAAAATCAAATCTACATAATATGCTTTCGAGTACACTTGGTAGACAAGTAGACATGTGCTAAAACAAGAAGGACATGTACGTCATCAGCAATCTGCGCGGCGCGAAAATTCGAGTGGGGGTGGGGCGAATGAAACAAATACAACAAACACTACGCACGCAAATGCAAACAATACAGAGTCTTCCCTTCCGTAACAATTTGGACTCGCTCGAACGCTTTCTGGTCTACGGCGCATGATGATGTACATGTCCTTCTCGTTTTAACACATGTCTACTATATTGAGAAAATAAAATTAAGTCGTAACAATTGTTTGGGTTACATGCAACGCATTATTATAAAAAATAATATACTGTTATGCTTTGCCTTTCAGCTCCAAATATTCCAAAATGTCAGGCAGATGATCCAAAAATGGGCGAATGTATTGCAAAAGCAGCAAATGCTTTGAGATCATACATTCGAAAAGGAATCACGGAATTAGGAATGCCTTCATTTGCTCCATTTATTTTGTCGAGTTTTCATGTAACTCAATCCTCAAATTTGGTAAATTATTCGGTCGAAGCATGGAATTTTACCCTTTATGGATTGGATAATTACGATCTTACAGAAATTACGTAAGACAATAGTTTCTTTTGTTATACATAACTTTGGTTTGTAACTGTAAAATAAATTTCAGATACAATCCAGAAAACATGACCTTTAAAGCTACATTACAGTTTGACTCCCTGTTACTCGAATCTGTTTATACAATTACAGGAAGTTTAGTCCATGTCCCTATAGAAGGAAAAGGCATATCTAAAGTAACTTTTGGTGAGAGCTTTTATTAGAAGGGGCCATTTGTTTAAAACCTTTTATTTTCTGAGAGACTATGTTTGTAATCGAACTAATTATACCTTCAACGTGATAAGTCTTCTTCTCACTCCCTTTGTGTGTTCCTTATACCACCAATTGATAATCCTGCGTATTCCACTATTCTATTCCACTTTTTTATACTTTACTGCTTTTTCAAGTTTTAAAGTCAAAAGTTAGTCTGACACTGTTTGAAAGGTTATGGTAATGATGATGACCGAATGGTGACGATTTTCACATTCTTTCCAGTTTTTAACTTAATTTATGTCGTATTTTTTTAATTATCTACTTATAAATAATGCTTGCAGGTTAGTAAGTTAGTTTATGGCACTACTTGCTGTATCATGATTTTTCACTTTTTTTTTAATGTCTGTTTCAGTTAATTTTTAAATGTTTAAGTAGGTATGTTAATACTTATTCCTCGAACCATTTTTCTTCTGCAGAGCTTTAGCGAGAACTACACTTTTTATGTGTTAAAAAGTAATAATCACGAAAAAATAAACAAAAATGCCATTTTTATATAATACGAAGAGCTTCATGCAAGAAAGGCGTATGAACGTTTTAACTTTTATATGTCCAGCTTACCAAGATGTGCTAAAACATTATCATGATCAATAACAGTTAAACACCTAAAAAATTTTTCCAAAAATTTATCGACGTAATCATAAAAGAAATTTGCAGGTCCCGTCAATACAGCGTTCGAGATCAGTGGAAATATGATAAAACATAAAAATATTGACCATTACAATCCTAAGAATCTTCAAATTTATAACAGGTAAAAGCGAAACAAAGAAAAATAATCACCTACCTGTATACTTACAAAAAAACTCAAAAGAATTCGCCGACTAACTTAGTTGTTTGCGAGGGCCGTAGATCGCCGAGGATTGCCTTATCAAAGTTAAAACTCATAAAGTGAATACTGATAAAAAATGAAAAAAATTGGGCGCCAGAAAACTTTTCAGTTTTCAAAAAAAATATAGAAATACAGATAAGTAATTTTAATAAATTCAAAATATTTAACAATAGACAAATTAAATGGAAAAAATAAAAGCCAAAAATATGCAACCAAACATACAAAAACAATTCGCTTAGGTTAATTTCAAAATAAAAATTTCAAAGCAAATAAACTGAACCAAAAACTAAATATCAACGTTAGTTGAATTGAATAAGGATAATACATGAATGGAAAAAAACGATCAAGGTGGATAAATAAAAAATAAGCGCTTACCTTTATTACCTGAGTGAAAACAAGTCTAATAAAAATGAACGATCAAAAATAAATAGCAATAGCCTTGTTTAAACTCAAGCTTATTACCTTGAAAAAAAACACGCAAATTCGTTATGCTAATAAAATAAAATGGAAAAACCAACCTAAAGCGTTACAGAATATTACAACAAAAATATAAATTTATTTCGTGAAGCGAAAAAGATGAATATGAAATAATTAATATTAATGCAAATTAAATTAGCTGAAGGCGTTAAAATTCAATTGTACAAATATTTAAGTAAAGCAAAGTTAAAAATTAAGAAATTTAATAAATGGAATAAAATCAGGTAAATTCGACGACACTTAACAATTCAATAAACACCGACCTTGAATCCTCCAAGCGATCGAGTGGCGAATAACCAGCAATGATAAATAATTTTTCAATAATACCGCATCCTTCAACTCCATAAATAATGCAGCCGCAAAAAGGCAAAAACCAAAAGAGCCGGAGTACGGTAAAGTAATGGAAAATAAAACCAAACGAAAAGAAAGAAGCTGTAACAAAGTCGCCATTAACACGTGCGTTCAATGATAAGGCAAAAATCTCCACTTACCACCACAATCTTGGTGCTTCTAAAAAATAATTTCACAAAGTGAAACAAAACCGAAAATCTCGGAAGTTATAATTACGAAAATTCCATCAGAATTAAATAAGTAACTTCGGGATAAATTTTACCAAACTCAACTGCTTCGCAGACAACCCAAACGGAAAAAGCCAAGAGTTCTAGAACGCAACGCCAATCCCCAAACGCGCATGACGCTCTCTCCCCAAATCAGAAAACCTACTCAAAACCAAAAAGTCACTAACTACGTAATCTTTTACCAGTGAATATATAATAAATAGAGGTTCAATAAATGCATTCACCGTAAATAAGCAATTGAAAGGAGCAAAATAATATAACGGAAAATGAACCGTTACACTCCCCCCAACCAAGACGACGAAAGTAGAAACCATCGATCAGAGGAGAGAACTCACCAAAGATGGAACTGGAGAAAAATAAGGTCCGGAGAAAATGAGGAACATGAAAGGAGAACAAAGGACTAAAAAAAAAAATAAAATAAAGGAGAGAAAAAAAAACACAGTACTGACCCAACCATTGCTCATCTAAAAATGACAATAACAAATGCCAGTTGACCCCTCGCTGCATGGATGAAAACTGCTGCGCCGGTGGGCCAACCGACCACCCTAACACAACTAGTGTTAGCTCCACTAATGAACAAAAAAATAGATGAGTAACAGCATGGCAGCACCGAGAAAAAACAATAAAAAAATGGGATAAAACGGCACAAAACAACCACAGAAGAAGGAGAGGGTAGGAGGGTTGGTTTCGTGTGGCTGACTAAAAAGACAACAGAAAATTTCAAAATGGAATCAAGCCGAAAAACAAATGAAACTACTACCACCTTGAGCCACCCAGCACTGGTTCCCGAAAGAATACATCAGTGAACGTAGGTAACTTTCAGTGAGTAGCAGTAAAAATCTTAAACCCACCACCACACTAGGCCAAGGTAAAGCGAACTAGTCCAGGACCGACTAGCCCACTGAAACTACCGCCACCGTGACCAACGGTAGGAAAACGAAGTCAAAAATTGCAAAAAACATATAAAATACACGAACACAATAACACAAGGGCAACCTGAAGGTAAAACCCTAGAAAGTGCCTTTTGTATGGGAAATGGAAAAGACACCCCCGTGGCCTGCCGGCATCCCCAACCAACCATTCAAAAATGCTAGCGAAGGAAAAGGAAAGGATGGAGGACAAAAGACTAAAAACAAAGGTACAAGGAAGACGATTCTGTTAACCAAAAACATGGATAAAAGGTCTTCAGGGAGAAGTAAATGACACAAACACACGCAGGAAAAATATTCAATCAAAGACACGAAAGTGCCTGACCACTCTAACAACGGATGAGTTCGTTGAATTTACAGAAAATCCGCCACTCAAATAAACTTCCCAAAATAAATCCATAATCAGTGGAAGTAGCACCAACAAATCGGTAAATAAGAATAGGTTCGCATTAAAAATAAGGAATGTGTTAATGCACCCTAAACAAAAATAAACCAAAATGGTTATAAATAAAGGAGTAAAATAAATGCTTTTCGACCCCTAACACTAAAAATAACCTAATCAAGGTCAATATCAAAATATAGATAGTTAGAGCGAACAAACACCATAAAGAAATCCTTAGGGTCAATGACCGAACATATCTACCAGCTCAACCAACAACAATCACACTGCATTCACCCACATTCACACTAAATTTATTCTTCAAATTCTTCTTCCCCAAAGCAGGGTTTGAGGTCCTTAATATGCCAAACACCTACACGTTTATTATCAGGGACCGTCGCGAGTTGATAAGTTAAAGGTCCTATTACTTTAATAACTTTACATTTGACATACTTAGGAGCTAACTTTTGGTTAAAATGACGTGAAGCATCTGACAAAACGTAGTTACGTTTCCAAACTAAATCATTAAGATGAAATCTTAAAGGTCGTTTACGAAGGTTATAGGATTTAGAATTTCTTTGGTAGGCGTTGTTAAGGCGTCTACGAACGTCTTGATACAATTCGGACAACTGATTAACATCAGCGACTAAGTCTTCGCGGGTGTCAAGAGTCAGTTCTTCCTCTTTAAAATTCTTTAGATGACCATAATAATCTCCCGAAATCGGAACGGTTCGACCAAAGTTAAGAAAAGAAGGAGTAAAACCTATAACTTCGTGAATAGCATTACGTAAAGCATGAGCTACTTTATAAAGATTAACATCCCAAGTGCGATGATTGTCATTTACATATGAACGGAGAGCAGTACCAATTACTCTATTGACTCTTTCCACAAAATTAACCTGTGGATGGTAAGAAGCATTATACCAAACCTGTTGAACTTTGTAATTATTCATAAGTTTTTTAAAGTCAGAACTAATGAATTGTGGACCGTTATCGACCATACACACTTGAGGAACCCCAAAAATAAGAAAAACTTCGTTCTCAATGAAGTTAACAACCGATTTAGCGGTAGCTTGACGCACTGCTTTCACTAAAACAAACTTAGTGAGCCAATCACACACAACGATGATGCTAGTATGACCGTTTTTAGAACGAGGAAAAGGACCCATAATGTCTATGGACAAACATTGGAAAGGATATAGAATTTTCTTTTCTTTTCCCATAAAACCAGGTCTAGCAAGCTGAGAAGCTTTACTAGCCGCACAAATATCGCAATGACGGACATAACGAATAACATCGGCATGCATTTTGGGCCAATAATATTGCTCGCAAAGTTTATGAAAGGTTTTATAAACACCCAAATGAGCGGAGGTAGGCTCATCATGAAAAATTTTGAAAAGTTCTCTACGTCTTGATTTAGGAACTACCTGCTTCCATTCAATCAAATTACTGGTAATATTATGTCGATTAGGAGTATATTTATACAAGCTATGGCCTTCAATTCTCCAGCCGGGATAACTATCAGGATTATTCTGGACATTGTCAATCATCTTCAGGTACCAAGGATCTAAATCAACTTCAGTAAGTTCTAAAGCGGATACTATGACAGGAGCTCGTGATAAAGCGTCGGGAACAACGTTGTGTTTGCCCGGTCGATGTTTAATATCAAAAGAGTATTGTGAAAGTCTAACACTCCACCTAGCAAGACGACCAGTGGGCTCACGCATATTAGTTAACCACAATAAAGAATAGTGGTCGGTAAAAACTGTAAAATGAGTTCCCTCAATATATGCTCTAAATTTTTCTACACCGAAGATAACTGCCAAACACTCTCTTTCAGTCACAGAGTAATTACGTTCAGAAGAATTTAAAGTACGTGAAGCGTATGCAATGACCTTTTCATCATCTCCTTCACCTTGCGTAAGAATACAACCTAACCCGTAACTCGAAGCGTCACACTGAATATTAAAGGGTTTAGTGAAGTCAGGGCTACAAAGAATAGGAGCTGAAGTTAATCGTAATTTGATTTCACGGAAAGAAGTTTCAGCCTCCTCCGTCCAGGTAATCTTTTGTTTTTTAACACGTCCTTTAATAAGGTCTGAAATGGGAGCAGAAAGAGTAGCGAAATTGGGTACGAAACGCCTATACCAAGAAGCTAAGCCAAGGAAACGTTTAACCTCGGTTACAGTAGAAGGTCTGGGATAATTCGAAATAGCTTGGACCTTCTTAGGGTCTGTATGCAATCCATGTTTGTCAACGATGAAACCTAAGTAAGTCAAACTAGGTCTGCAAAATTCACACTTATCAATGTTAACAGTTAAATTGGCATTCTTCAACCGGTCGTAAACTTCTTTTAACATGCTTAAATGTTCCTGAAAAGTACTCGAAACAATGATAATGTCGTCTAAATAAACAAAGATGTTATCACCAAGCAAGGGACCGAAAATAGAATCCATCAAACGCTGCTGCGTAGCGGGAGCGTTGGCAACACCAAAAGGCATAACATTATACTCGAACAAACCCCTACGAGGAACAACGAAAGCAGTCTTTTCGCGTGAATCAGGATGGAGAGGAATCTGATAAAAAGCTTGCTTCAAATCAATTGACGTAAGAAATCGCGCATCTCTTAATTTATCTAAAATACTTGATAAGAAAGGAATAGGATAAGCATCTTTCTTTGTCACAGAATTCAGTTTCCTTCCATCAAAACACAGGCGAAAAGATTCACCATCTTTCTTTTTAACCAGAACCATGGGCGAACTCCAAGGAGATTTAGAAGGACGTATAATACCATTCTCTAACATCTTATCTAATTCGGCATTAGCATGTACTTGCATAGCAGGAGAAAGTGGGTAATAACGTTGTTTAATGGGATCTGCATCACCAGTATCAATAATATGACAAACTCTATCAGTTCGACCTAACTCGGGACCTGAAATTTCAGTGAAATTTTGAATGATTTCATCCAATAATAATTTCTGTTGCGGACTTAAATCGTCGGTACTACAAATAGCTTGTAATGCGGAAACCTCAGACACCGAAAATTGGTTAGAAACAAAGTCGGTTTTAACTCCAAAAGAGTAGCAAAAATCCATCCCTAAAATAAGAGTAGACGGAATAGTACCACAAACAACGGCGTCAAGAGTTTTAGAAACCCCGTCAACAGAAATAGGAAGTGATACAGTACCCAACATAGTCTGCGAATTACCATCAGCAGTGGTTAAGGAAAGAGGTAAATTACTTTTATTAATTTTAAGATCGTGTTTTCGAATTAGGTAAAAACCATTCTTACCAATCAAAGTCTGGTTGGCTCCAGAATCGAAGAGAGCTTGAACAGGTTCGCCGTTAATAAAAACCGAAACATAGGGCCTGTTATCGTCTGGACGTTTAGCAAAAATAGCTGAAGTCTCAGGAGAGGAAACACAAAAATTACGTACCACGTTCAACCAAGATGGCCATAATTCGAGTTCAGCCTTCAATAATTCTACAGAAGGGATGGATCGGCTGCAACATCCAATCCCTAAGCCTCGTTTTTTTGAATGACACCTTAAACATTTGGCAAAATAAACCCCAGGGTTACCACAGACGTAACAAAAGATAGTCTTGGATTGAGAGCAGGTGTGAAAAGTATGCCCCGTACCCTGACAGTTCCAACATTTAGTATTAGACCTGGCTCGATTCGCTACTTTCTTAAAAACTTTGGAAGTAGAAGCAGGTTTAGAAGTGAAAACTTCGGCACTAACAACATTTGGAGGCTTCTTCTTGGGTTGGTAAGCTAAATCAGGTTCGAGAGGTAAAGAAGAATCAAGGTTAGGATTTCTATACCTAGCATTTTGAAGTTTAACTTCCTCTAACCGTTTACACAAAACAAGAAGTTGATCAACGTCTCTAATTTCAGTTAACGAAAGTTGAGTAGCATAAAAAGGTTGTAAATTACGTAAAATATGTTTAAGTTTTAATGACTCAGAAGGCTTCTCTACTAAACGGTCGAAAAGGTTTAAAAGTACGGCTACAAACAAACTTGGTTTTTCGTCGGAACCTTGCTTACGTCGTTTAATCTCTTCCCACAATGCTTCGTCGAAATCATTAGGCAAAAAGTCAAAACGTAACTTGTCAATTAATTCGGACCATGAAGTAACACGATTCCTAACAGCTCGGAACCAAACGAGACCTTGACCAGAGAATAGATCTACCGCACTGGCAAACAATTGATCAAAAGAAACATTGCGAGCGACTCTAAGTTCTTCGACTCGTTGTAAAAAAGCGTTGACTCCAATAACACTGGCGTCACCGGTAAAAGTTAAACCCCACTTACAAACAGGAACTGACTTAGTAAAAGAAGGTAAACTAGCAGTCGTGATAGAATTCGAAGTAGCTCTAGAGAGTTGTAAACGATCAAGTTGACGACGTAATTCATCAATTGGATCACCACCCGAAGATACAGGAGCTCTTGGACGAGATAAATCAACTACCTGAACGTCAGAAAAAGAGACCCGCGGGCGCTGACTCGTGGAGTTAGCTAACGGTAAAACTTCTTCAATATTGGATTCGGGTTGTTCAACCTCGGATTCATCTTCAGGGATTTCATCGTCGTCAACGGTTTGCCTAACCAAGTCCAGTAAGTCCAAACAAAGACTAACCTTATCGGCGTGAAGGGATTCTAAGTCACTTTCGGGTTTCAAACGATTCAACCTAGCAAATAAATGGGACAACCGAGCGTCAAGTCTCACACATTCAGAAGAAGTAGGTTTTTTAAGAAAAACATTATTGATCTGGGAGGACAGCTCACTCAATTTCGTTCCACAAACATCCAACTCACCAGGAACATCGTACTGAATAGGAGGGTAACTGTTTATTAAGGAGGTATCTAATTTCTCCAGGGCTAACTTAGCACGTAAAGCCTTGCGCTTTTGGTCAACGGACATGAATTCGGGATCTATCCCTCGGAAGATTAGTTCATAAGAGAGTTCATCGCCCCTCAAAGCATTAACGTTGAAACTCATGGTGGCGAATTAATAAAATTACAAAGTGTCCGAACAAAGGTGTCGAAAAAAATGAGAAAATGATAAGGGGAGAAAACCAGTAGCAATCTCGAAAGCCCCACGTTGCTGCGTCAATTTAGTATAACAGGTAAAAGCGAAACAAAGAAAAATAATCACCTACCTGTATACTTACAAAAAAACTCAAAAGAATTCGCCGACTAACTTAGTTGTTTGCGAGGGCCGTAGATCGCCGAGGATTGCCTTATCAAAGTTAAAACTCATAAAGTGAATACTGATAAAAAATGAAAAAAATTGGGCGCCAGAAAACTTTTCAGTTTTCAAAAAAAATATAGAAATACAGATAAGTAATTTTAATAAATTCAAAATATTTAACAATAGACAAATTAAATGGAAAAAATAAAAGCCAAAAATATGCAACCAAACATACAAAAACAATTCGCTTAGGTTAATTTCAAAATAAAAATTTCAAAGCAAATAAACTGAACCAAAAACTAAATATCAACGTTAGTTGAATTGAATAAGGATAATACATGAATGGAAAAAAACGATCAAGGTGGATAAATAAAAAATAAGCGCTTACCTTTATTACCTGAGTGAAAACAAGTCTAATAAAAATGAACGATCAAAAATAAATAGCAATAGCCTTGTTTAAACTCAAGCTTATTACCTTGAAAAAAAACACGCAAATTCGTTATGCTAATAAAATAAAATGGAAAAACCAACCTAAAGCGTTACAGAATATTACAACAAAAATATAAATTTATTTCGTGAAGCGAAAAAGATGAATATGAAATAATTAATATTAATGCAAATTAAATTAGCTGAAGGCGTTAAAATTCAATTGTACAAATATTTAAGTAAAGCAAAGTTAAAAATTAAGAAATTTAATAAATGGAATAAAATCAGGTAAATTCGACGACACTTAACAATTCAATAAACACCGACCTTGAATCCTCCAAGCGATCGAGTGGCGAATAACCAGCAATGATAAATAATTTTTCAATAATACCGCATCCTTCAACTCCATAAATAATGCAGCCGCAAAAAGGCAAAAACCAAAAGAGCCGGAGTACGGTAAAGTAATGGAAAATAAAACCAAACGAAAAGAAAGAAGCTGTAACAAAGTCGCCATTAACACGTGCGTTCAATGATAAGGCAAAAATCTCCACTTACCACCACAATCTTGGTGCTTCTAAAAAATAATTTCACAAAGTGAAACAAAACCGAAAATCTCGGAAGTTATAATTACGAAAATTCCATCAGAATTAAATAAGTAACTTCGGGATAAATTTTACCAAACTCAACTGCTTCGCAGACAACCCAAACGGAAAAAGCCAAGAGTTCTAGAACGCAACGCCAATCCCCAAACGCGCATGACGCTCTCTCCCCAAATCAGAAAACCTACTCAAAACCAAAAAGTCACTAACTACGTAATCTTTTACCAGTGAATATATAATAAATAGAGGTTCAATAAATGCATTCACCGTAAATAAGCAATTGAAAGGAGCAAAATAATATAACGGAAAATGAACCGTTACAAATTAAACTAAATATTGAGGATGTATCAGTACAATTTGATGGTTTATTCGATAATAACCCGACACTTGGTAAGTCAATGCTGTTTGATGTATTGTTTAGATCAATAATGTTGTATGCTTTCAGCTGACTTTACGAATAATATGTTAAACCAAAATTCCAAATTGCTCGTCCAAGGAGTAACGCCAGCCTTAGAAACGATAGCTGAAAAGTTTATAATGAGATATTTCAAATGGTTAACGAAGACCTTTTCATATTATCAACTATTTCCACGTTCACAACTTCCTTAATTTATTTTGTATGTTGCATTGAGTTTAATAATTTATTATTTTATGTATTGTAATTTATATTTGTGTTGATTGATTAAATGTAACAGATTCAAACAACTCTAGATTGTAAAAATATTATTTTAGGCGGAAATAAATCTGGCGCAACAGCTTTTGGAAATTTAGTAGAATGTGGGGTTACACCGGCTTGTTCACTTATATATTTTTTTATTATAAATTTTAAAAATATTTAGGTTCGCAGGTAAAATAATATCTATCAGGTGTGGAAGCCCTATAAGTTCGAGTTATATTTGGTGGGATAGTGCTAAATAACCATAGCAGTCGGCACGCGTTGAGATCCTTGGCTGCACATGCCTTGATCTCGAATAGTAAATAAACAATGACGAGAATTTGGAAACTGTAGCAATTGTTGTTATTTATTAGGAGTATTATTTATATTAACGTATATAGATAACCTCTTGGAAGGAACAAGAAAAAATTGTTATAAATCCTACAAAATTCATGTTAGCGAAACTTTACATACCTACTGTTGATAACGACTGATGTTTGATTTTTTGCAACTGGTTGACATTAGTTCAAAAACTTGACTCATTGCAAGAGCTGAAGAAGATCCATCCGCAATGTTGCGATGTTAACGGTTATCAAAGGTGTTACTACGATAACCGGGACCGCCGAAGCACCGAGAAGCGTACAACCTACAAAATTATGGCGTGTATATCGCAGTGGCGGCTGGTGACTTTAGGAATAGGTGAAGCACAGATTATTAGGTTTCCCCTCCCCCTTTGGGGGTCGGGCTGCAGGGCAGCCCTCCGGTTATTTTAAAGTTTAAGGTCATTCGCTATTTTACAAATTTTGATGGAACCCGGGTTCGTTTAATGTAAAACTAAAAAAATATATTTTGGAAAAACGGAAAAATTGGTGCAATCGATGCCAAAGCGACTCCAGGAAGTCATACATACTCGTAACAAAGGCAATCAACCAAATAGGATAAACGTATTAAATTGTTTTGTTATACAGCAAGCTGTCGATTATTAAACTGTACGAATACGAGTGCGTCAGCAATTTTCACTGTATTTCCAATATTTTATTGTTTAGAGTAGAAGTAATCTTTGTACTACTATTGATAATTGTTAAATAAATGATTTATAAACAAAAACAAAAAATTGTTGAAATTCGTTTACCTACATATGTACCGTATGAACAAAAATTATTTAGATAAAGGGTGGCTTTGAAATTCTGAACGTACGTTGCATGTTTGATTCATCGTCAGTAGTTGAAATTATATAGGTTATGTAAGCTAATCAGCTTGTTAAATAAAACTTAGTTATTAAACTACGGGTTTATTTTCAATTTATTACATTAGATGTTGAAAATGGCCACCATTCTCATGCAAACATAAATTTACACACCTTTTCATGTTTTCAAATGCGTTTCGGAGCAATTCGGGTGTCATATTAGCACATTCTTCAACTATTCGGTTTCGCAACTCAGGAAGTGTGTGAACTGGTGGCTTAAAAATTATGTTTTTCAAATGTGGAAAAACGAAGTAATCTAGGATAGTCAAATCTGGTGATCTTGGCGGGAATACAGGTACACAACGTAAACTGATCAGACGATCGCCAAAAAATTGTCATAAATAAGCGATACATTGCGGAGTCGTGTGATAAGTGGCACCATCATTTTGGAAATAACCCTGTTGTAGCTCGTCTTCGTGAAGTTGGTTTATGAAGGGTCCTAAGATGTCTCGGTACCTTTGGGCATTGATGGTTCCTTCAAAGAATATGGGTATCAATCGTCTGCGAGAAACACCAATCCATACTCCAACTTTCTGGGAATGCAACGGAGACTCACGTTATATGTTTTCAGCACTCCACATCCTCATGGTTTGTGAATTGATATACCCTTACAAATGAAGCCACGCCTCATCTGTAAAGAATGTCAAATCCAAAGGTCATTGTTGTGCAATAAATCTTGGGTGAACCATTGGCAATATAACACGCGCCTGTTATGATCAGGCGGTAACAATTCATGATAAGCCTGCATCTTGTAAGGCAATAAACCAATGTCCCTCCTCAAAATTGTTCTTCAGGTACCATAAGATACGGGAACTTGCTGTGTGAGTCTTCGCAATGATGTTGTTGGTGCTTCATTCATAATCTCTCGAACATTTTCAATAGTCTCCTCTGTACGGACCGTTGGCCTGCCACCACCGTCCTTATGTGTTACGCTTCCTGTTTCTCTGAACAATCGCACATAATTCCGGACCACATTGAAAAAGTCAGCTTCCAAGAACACAAGATCAGGAAACTGTTGTCAAAATTCAACCAGGCAAGCTCGAGTACTGTATATTCATTCCCCATTTTCAAGATTTCCATTACGAAAATAAGATTCAATGATGAATCGCTTTTGTAATTGCGAGAATACCATGATGAATTAAAAATTCAAATCGAAACTGAGATTTAATTGACATGTAGAACCAACAACAAGCTGAACCTATCAAAGACAGTGATTTTGTTCACCATGGCCATCCCTTATCTAAATAATTTTTGTTCATATGGTATTTGAATTTGCATTTGAACCAAACGCGCAGCGCTATACGAATACGAATGGGAGGAGCCACTGTATGTAACACCAAACCAGAATGCAGATTGCGACCGAAGCAGATCTTGAATTTGCTTCACTGCTCCATACAAATTAATATGCAAGCTTGCCGTTGCCATGGCAACGGCTTGTATGCAAACATACGAAAATTGACGCGGGATTCCTGTATAAGCGAACCTGCTTAAGTTGAACGCTTGTGGCCTGTAGTATGTACTATAGAACACGTATGTACTGCGAAGCGGCATAACCTGCAGGGGCTTGCTGTGTACGACATATAGCTACTAATAATTAGGAATGGAAGTAATTATTTCATTCTTTTCTGGTTATATCAACTGAATTAAGGAAAACGGAAAAAATTAAACTGATTTCGGATTTTGAATTTAAAAAAAAAAAACATTTAACCAAAAAATATAGGTGAAGCGTGCCGCCACTGGTATATCGCCGTCTCGGAAATCAAAACCGTGATGCTTACGTAAAAGATCGAGGCCTTTCACATGTGGCTCTCCGCTCCTCTTATGCATTAAACAAAACGCATATCTGTTTGAATAAGTATTTATTTATTGTGATTTTGTTTGTATCTAAACTTAACTTGTTTGCATGTGTATTCATTTTTTACTGGGCAAGATCTAAGCTTCAAGGTGCCAAGTAACTCAAGATGCATCGACTGCTACGGTCAATAGCACTACCCGATTATAATCTTTTATGCCAAACATTGCATTGTCGTAAGACCTACACTTAAATTTTAGATTGCGAAACGGGTTGTTTGGCTATTAACAGCCTCACATCACTTCAACCTAAAAATATCTTATGTCCATGAACCCAGTATGCTTAAACTCGAACGAAGTTTATAGTTTTCTTGGGGATCGTTCTTCCTATTTCGGCAGGAGTGGGTGAATTCTTCCGAGGAATATAAGCCTTCGGCGAGCTGCCACAGCACATTCACATGGTAGGTATGTGGGCCATAGTTTCCTTTGCAGCATCATAGAGTTCGTATATTTCAGTATGAGTTTTTCCCAGCTTTTGGTGATATCTTAAAGGGCAGTGGCCGGTAAGAAGACTTATTATTACTTTTGCATTTGCTTTTTCAAGTACACCCCGTGGATTAAATCCTGCGAGATTTCCCATGGCGATGTTTCATAACGGAAACAATCGACTTGAAGCTTAATGAAGTTTAATGTGAAAACGTAACATCTTTTTGCTAGTTTTAGATAACGGTAATTGCTCATTGCAATTAGAAGTCTTTTTAGAAGTAATTGCCGTTATTCAATATTTGGAAATTAAATTCGTTCGGCTAAACGAAGCAACGAAATCTAATACCCCCCCCCCCCCCCCCAAGTGTAACCGAGGCGGTACGGGGATTAACGTGTGTTCCACGACCGTTGGACGAGACGTAGTTATTTATGGTCAAGCGGCCCGTTTGTATAACGAACTTGAGAAGAATTTGCAAAGTAATAACTAAGAATTGATACGTGAGAATTTATGTCTAAGGGTTGTTTTTCTTTTCGGAAAGTTCATTATACAGCAAAACGGTTGAATTTCTTTGCAGTGTTTATGCCGACAGTCGAGGGCAGGATTACCGTAGAATATGTTAATTCGATTTGCATGAAGGTTCAAACGGTTTTTTTCCTTTTTTGGCAGATCTAGGGCATATGTTATATCGAAAATCGTGTTATCTTGAAAACCTTCCTTATTTTTAAGCACATTTTAGTTCTAAAAAAAACCTTAAAAGGAACACTTCAGGAGTTGGATCTACAAGATACATAAGCTGTTCGTGCTTGGGCAAGATTGCCGAATAACACGATGGTAGGTTACACTTACAACCTTTAGATTTTCATTTTAACAATTCTTTGTGTAGGGAAACATCACTAAACTTAGATTACCCATAGCGCCATCTGCTGAAGATCATTAGAGATCTTCAGGGAGTTTATGTGCGGGTCCATTGAGAGCGTGCAGCATATATTCCTATCAGAATCAGGACATTTGAATTCCTTTCATCAGGCTTGGTAAATAAAGCTCTCTCGAGAATTTCTGAAAGAGATTAGAGAAACAACTGCTTCCCAACCCGCGTTCCAGTTTTCAAGGATCGGCAGCCACTATGGCGAGGAGCGCATTCGGTTTTTGGAACGACAGGGTACATAGTGTTGTATCTTAACGGACGATTTAAGCAAGAAGGGATGGGAAATAGAGCAGTAATCAGAGCTTCGGCCTGTCTATGGGCTTCGAAAGCCCGATATAAAAGCCAGGAAAAGTGAATAATCGTCGATGCTAAGGATATCGACAATTCGGCTCCTCTGCATCAATAGCACGTGATGAAAAGGCACTACTATGCCGAAAAGATGTAAGTTATTGATAGGGTAGTAGACCAAATGTAGACAATAAACTTCACAATCAGCTGCACGATCTCTTGGCATCGAATCTAATGCTATTCGTCTTACAAACATCTACGGGATAAAGTAACTTGAAATGACTTTGTTACTACAAGAACTCCACACTAACTAGAACAAATTCAACAGAAGACACGCTAGATAACAACCGTCATCGCATGGTTACAAGAGAAGGTATAGCCACCTAAAAGCCCCAACTGAATTTTTCTACGTATCTAATATAGAGCATTTTAAATTTTCTCATTTGACTAATCTAATGTTGAATAATAAAGTTGTAACCATTCGAATTACCCATCAAAAATACAATGGAAGGGTATAAAAACTTTAATTTAACAACATTCCGTAAAAGCAAAAAGTTCATTCTTTTTTGTTATTTGATGAAAACTAGTTCACCTTCTGGTAAAATTCATGAATATTTATTTAATTATGTTTTTCAAAAACTCGTAAATTACTACATATTACCTGAACTTAGTTTTGTATATAAAGCTGGCTATCTTACTTGGTTTGCATTTAGGTAAAAAGATACTAACAGTGTGCTCTAAATTTAAATATTAAAAATGATGTTCTTGGTGGTTGCGCAAGCGATTGTTTTTATATTTGGTTGTCATGCTAAAGATTTAAGTAAGTACTTTTTAATTGCTTTATAAAATTAGCATTAACGATTGTATTTTATATATTTCATAAACTCTTGAAAATTAAATCAATCTTATTCAGTAAAAAGTTACTCTAAATTAATTATTAACGGAACTCGAACGAAAAAAAAAACTATGGTTTTGGGTACTCTTGGTACTGCAATAATAAAATAAAATTAAATCATAAGAATTGTCTGGATTTTGTTATGTACAACATGTGCCTTGATTTACAGCTCCAAATATTCCAAAATGTGAGGCAGACGATCCAAAAATTGGCGAATGTATCGCAAAAGCAGCAAATGCGTTGAGACCATACATTCGAAAAGGAGTCAAGGAATTAGGAATACCTTCATTTGCTCCAATTATTTTATCGGGTTTTAAACTAAGTCAATCCTCAAACTTGGTAAATTATACGGCCGAAACATGGAATTATACCCTCAGTGGATTGGATAATTACGATTTTACGCAAATTACGTAAGTGCCAGAGCTTTTTGTTATACATAAAATTTGGTTTATAACTGCATAATAATTTTCAGGTACAATCCAGAAAGCATGACGTTTAAACTTACGTTACAATTTGATTCCGTGTTGCTCGAATCTGTTTATGCAATTTCAGGAAGTTTAGTCCACATCCCTATAGAAGGAAAAGGGATACTTAAAGCAACTTTAGGTGAGAGCCATTTACTCGCACCTAAAACCTTTTATTTTCCGCTAAACTGTTTTTGTAATCGAATTGACTGTACCTTCAATCTCTTTATCTTGAAGATTTCTCCTTTTCACTCCTTTTAGATCTTCCTTATATCATCAATTGATAACCCTTTATTTTTGAAGGTTATTTTTTAGCACTACTTGCTATAGCGTAATTTTTCGCACATTTTTATGCTTGCTTCAGCTACTTTTTAAACGTTTTATGTTAATACTTAACAGAGTTACCAACGTTATAGATACTTATATTATGAATGGCTTCATGCAAGAAAGGCGTGTGAACATTTTATTTCCCCGCTAACCAAGATGTGTAAATGCCATAACCATTTTCATCATCATTTAACAGTTAAATCCAAAAAACTTTCAAAAAGGGTCTTGCAAAAGGTCATCGATGTAATCACAACAAAATTCTGTTTTTGTAGGTCCTATCAATGGTACGTTCGAGATCAGTGGAAATATGATGAAACATAAAAATATTGACCATTACAATCCTAAGAATCTTCATATTAAACTAAATATCGAGGATGTATCAGTACATTTTGATGGTTTATTCGATAATAACCCGACACTTGGTAAGTCAATGCTGTTTGATGTATTGTATACATCAATAATGTTGTATGCTTTCAGCCGACTTTACGAATAATATGATAAATCAGAATTCAAAATTGCTCGCCCAAGCAGTAGCACCAGCCTTTGAAACGGTCGCTGAAAGGTTTATAATGAGATATTTCAAATGGTTAACGAAGACTTTTTCATATTCTCAACTGTTTCTACGTTCACAACGTGCTTAATTTAATTATTTTGTATTTTATATTGAGCTTAATAATTTATTATTTTATGTATTTTCAGCCTGGGTAGCTCAGTCAGGTAAGTGCCTGCTAGCTAGTCGGCTGACAAGGGTTCGATTCCAGCGGTGGCCATTGCATTATGGAGCCGATTTGAGTCGAATTCGTTAGTTAAGACGTAGGTTTAAGGTGTGTTGTGGATGAAAGCTGGTTGGAGCATGATGCCAAAAATGGACCCATTACCTCCAGTGCACACCAGCAAGTGTGAATGAGCCTCGACACTGCATTGCGGTAAAAGAGGACATAGATTATGTATGGATGTATGTAGTTTATATTTGCGTTAATTGATTAAACGTGACAGATTTAAGTAATTCTATCTTGTAAAAATATTATTTTAAACGAAAATAAATCTAGCGCGTACCAGTTTTGGAGATTTGAATGTAAGGTTAGACAGGCTTGTCCACTTGCAATTTCTTTAGCATAAATTCAAAAATATCCTTCAGTTAGGAAGTAAAATAGTAGGTCACATGCCAATTCAGTATGATAAATAAATCTACCATGACGGTGTGGAAGCCCTATAAGTTCTAAAAACTTTTTGTGGGACAGCGGTAAATTACCCTAACAGTCGACACGCGTTGGCATGCATGAATATTAAATAAATAATAACGAGACCTTGGAAAAAAAGAACGATTGTTGTTTATTATTAGTTATGTATATTAACATATTATGTAGATAACATCTTGGAAGGAACAAGAAAAAATCGTTATAAACCATACAAAATAGATGTTGGCGAAACTTCACTAATTATCGATAATAATCAACGATGTTTGACTTTTTAACATAACTGGTGACGCGGTAGAATTAATAAAACACAAAATTTTATTAATAAAATTATTTGAACTGATCAATGTTAGTTCAAAAATTTGAGAATTTTCAATCGCAGCAATTGAGAATCCTAAACAAAATCAGGAAGTCAGATATCAACACCAACTTGTGTTAAATTACCGGGTTGGTATAGAACGGTAGCATTCTACATCCCTAAATTTTTTGTTGGTACACTAAAAGTAGACAGATATTTAGACGCAATTATTGCATTATTCAAATGGAATAATACCATTAAATAAAGTGCGGTGCATTTGGTGGCCACGTGGCCACAGGACAGTGCACCGTCTCACAGCGCTGAATGGATCAGACACAAAATTTGTTGAATGACTACTGCGCCTTGCAAATATGCAGCCCATCTATCACCAGTCCGGCAACAAGATGTTTGAAACTGCTGAGTGAAGCCGGACTGGTGATAGATGGGCTGCATATTTGCAAGGCGCAGTAGTCATTACTTCTACACCTTGCTGTACATATCCCACAAGGAATAATGTTTTACCGTCGTCTTCGTCTATTTATATATCCTAATCCACATCTCCAAACTCAAGCTTTAATACTTACTACTCCATGAGGTTGCCAGATTCTCAGAACCTTTCAGAGACATACGTAATACGTATATTCACATAATGTGAATTTAATTATAAAAATAACATTGGTGCATAATCGAGACAAAGGGAGCTGAACCTAAGGATGGTATATGAAATAAGATTGCGTTTCCTTCAATAAAAAGCTAAGAAGTTAACTGTAATTAGAGCATAGGATTATTTTACTTTATTTTTCTTTGTTTATATTAACTAAATTAATAAAATCATAAATTATCAAGCGCAATGTAAAATATAAAACAATTAAATTAAACCACTTAGGAACGTGGAAACAGTTGATAATAAGAAAAAGTCTTCGTTAACCATTTAAAATATCTCATAATAAACCTTTCAGCTAGCGCTTCAAAACCTGGTGTAAGTGCTTGGGCAAGCAAATTCGAATTTTGGTTTAACATATTATTCGTAAATTCAACTAAAAATATACAAAAATATTTCAATTTGAATAAGTTGCATCAAATCACATCGCTTTACCAAGAGGTTGGTTATTGTCGAATAACCCATCATAATATGCCGAGATATCGTGAATGTTTAGTTTAATTTCAAGATTCCTGGGATTGTAGTGATCAACATTTTTATGTTTTACCATATTTCCACTGATCTCAAACGTTGCATCGATGGGACCTACAAAAAAAAGTTAGCTGATGATATAATATGTAAAATATAACACGAATTAAAATCATATGTTATTGATTTCAAGAAGCTTTACGGTTTTGTAATACGACAAAGAAGCTATCTATAGCCCTAAAGAAACTGAAAGTGCTCGAGACGGTTAATCAGAATGACTCTACGGAAGGTTAGCGACAAAGTAATAATGGAAGGAAGTTTGTGGGACTATTTTGAGGTGAAGAGAAGACTAAATACGGAGAATCCCCTGTCCACAACTCTGTTTAACCTAACTTTAGCAATAATAATCACCCAAAGAAATGGGCTAATCTACAATAATAGGCAACACTGTATAGCATACGCCGCCGACATGGTACTGAAGGCGAAAGAAAAGAATGAGTTAGAAAATTGTTTAAGAAGCTAAAGAGTAAACTAACTGTTTATAGGCTAACGATAAATGAATGGATGACAAAATATATGAAAATAAAAGCAACATCCACGCCAGAATTAAATTAAATTAAGACCAAGGTACTAAAATAACAAGAATTATGTTTTTAAGTATTTAGGAGTGATAATAGCGAATAAATGCCAGGAAGAAGCTGACATAAATAAAAGGTCAGCAAATGGCAGTAGATCATTAGGATACTTACAAGACCATTAGAATTAAAGCATCTACATAGAGCAGCAAAATTAAGAATCTGATAATGATATGCCTGACAGTGCTATAACGAACTAAATTTGTATTCTAAACAAGCAAACAGTAACGAGGCTAGGCATATGGGAGTAGAAAATACTGCACTAACTATTTCGAGGAGTTCAAGCAGTCGGTTTGGGATGCAGAACAAGGAGAAATCGAGAAACTATGTATTATGTATACAAGAAACCAAGTATCTTACAAACTAGATCGGCACAAAAACTAATATGGTTGAGACATGTTGCAAGAATTTCCGATAAGAGACTCACAAAGATGGTACTTACAGTAGTATAGGACAGTAAAACAAGAGAAAGACCGTAAAGACGATGACAGCACTGAAAAAGGACTTGTTTCAATTGGACGTGGGTGAGTGGCAAGGGAAAGCTAGAACAAATTCGAGAAAGATAGTTAGTAAATCGATTTGAAGCCATCTGCACGACTTAAAGAGCTTATTATTATGATAAGATATAACCTTGATATGTCTATTCTGTTCTCAGTTTTAACATTTACAAAATCTAAAAGTGGAGAGAAAGCTAAAAAACATATCCACAATCCACATATATTACAAATTTGAAGTACGGTTTGGAAATATGTAGTTCTCTAATTGTATTAAAACCATTGTAAAGGCCCAACAATTGTTAAAATAATACATACTGATAGAAATGGGTTTTAAAAACGTAGAAGACTCTTAATAAAAATAAGTAATAACAAAAATAAAAATACAAACAAAATATTTACGTGTAAAAGCATAAAAACGGCATAAGTCAAGAATTATTGGAAAACAAGTTGGTGGAGACCGTCATTGTAATTACTCTAAGCGTTCATACTGAGAGTGTTGATATGAAAGAGCCAAAGAAAGTGGCACGATAAAACCTCAAGATAACAAAATAACTGTTGAGTTTAAAAATATAAAAGATCCTAAGGCCTAAAAATACCTCATTATCATGAAATGACGATAATAAAAATATACAAAGGTAAGGAAAAAAGAAACTTTCAAGATAAGAAAATTAGAAGAGAAGATCAAACAAGCCCGGATTATTTACCTAGCAACACCTTCTCTAAAAAATGCTTTCGTTTATACAGGGTGGGCCACGAAACTTGTAGCCCCTGAAGATTTTTTACTGCAACCCAAATATCAAATATCAAAGCATTGCAGATGATTACATTTTTTATGCATTAAAAACAGATCATGGTTTTTTAAATATCAAACTAAACAATATTTGCTGTATGTATTTAGCACCGTATTTAGATTGATTTTTGTAATAATAATGCAAAAATAGATCACGGGACTTTCATTAACACATTTTCCACAAAACTAATTTGATAACAACGTTTTATTTTATTTTATTTAGTACATAACACAGAAAATAACACAACCAAACATAAAACCTAATAAACTAAACATAAATTATTATAACAAATGTTCGAAATTATCTCCGTTAACTTACAAACACGTTCATTTCTATCCTATGGACAAATGATCTCCTAACACGAGCCAACATGTCTGGTGTAATCGATGCACATTATTCTTTTTCTTAATTCTTCTTCGGCGTGAAATGGTGTTTGGTATACCTTTTCTTTAACTGTACCTACCCCATAAAAAAATCTAGTGGGGTAAGGTCAGGGCTTCGCGGAGGCCAAGGATGCTCTGCTCCTCTTCCAAAACTTGCTCCATAAACTTCATTCAAATAATTCCTTACTTGATGATAGTGAACGGGAGCTCCGTCATTTTGGTACCACATGTGTTGTCTGACGTTTAGTGGGACATCTTCAAGTAACTGCAATTTCATTTTCTTGGTTAATAACAGGTCTTACTCTCGGCCTTGTATGCTTGCTGAAACTACCCTCTTCCCTTAATGAAAATTCCAAGCGTCTAAACATATTTTCAAATGGTGCTTCCCGATTTGGATAACGCTGTATATATAAACGCCTAGGAGCACCAGCACCGGCATTTCTACGAGTTTCGCCAAATATCATTATCATGTTTGTTTTTTCGTTATTAAAGAACATGATTTTTTTGTGTAGTCAATGGTAAACGGTCATTTTACTTTGTAGAAAATAGTAAAGTAATGTGGCATTTTACTCGTTAGCAACCTTTACTCATTAGCAACGCTTGAGTCATTAGCAACCAACACTTTATTTCTAGCAACACAGTCTGTTTGTTTACTTGTTACTATGTACGTGTTGTAGTTGCTATGTTTCCGTACAAACATAACCTTGATAAATTTAACAAATTTGTCTAGAAAATTCGAACTTTTAGTACTTACACAAAAAAATAGCGTATTCAACGCGTAAGAAAAGTGGTTTTCTAGCTCGTAAAATTGTAATTCACTCGCTGACGCTCGTGAATCAAACATTTTCCACTCGCTAGAAAACTGCCACTTTTCTTTACTTGTAGAATAATCTACTATTATTTAAGTCAACTAACTTTGAAATAGTTATTTGTACAACTAGTAATGAAAGCAATACTTTTTTTCATGAGTTTGAAGTTTGATGCACGACGGCGAAGCCGGAGTGCATCAATCAAACGAGTGAAAAAAGATGCTTTCATACGAGTTGTACACAATATTTTTTTGCATTTTTACATTTTAAATCCCTCAAAACAGGATAAAAAGGATTTGAGAACTGACAATTTACAATATTTTATTTAAAGCATGCTTACTTAATGCAAAATGTAAAATTAAATAGTTAAAAAAAGTGTTGCTTTCTTTGTGATTTTTTGATAAAAAAAGTCCACTTTTTTTGTCACAATGCAAAAAACAATAATAGTTCGAAATAAAAATGTCATACACTGTGTTTAGTTTAATATTTACTAACTATGATCTGTTTTTAATTTATAAAAAATATAATCATCTGCAATGCTTTGATATTTGTTATTTGGGTTGCAGTAAAAAATCTTCAAGGGCTACAAGTTTCGTGGTCCACCCGGAATATGCTCATACAAAAACATTTCTTGAAGTAATTCTTACCTAAAGCTCCTGTAGCAGTTCCTTTTCCTTCCAATGGAACATGGACCAAGCTCCCCGAAATTCTATAAGCAGTTGTGATTGCCACAGAATCAAACTGCAACATAACTTTAAACGTCATGTTTTCTGAATTGTGTCTGAAAACTATCTTTCAGTTACAAAGTAAATTGTATAAACAACAGAAGGAAAGCTCTGGTTCTTACGTAATTTTTGTAATATCATAATTATCTAATCCCCCGATTGTATAATTCCATGCTTCGATTGAATAATTGGCTAAGTTTGAGGTTTGAGTGACGATTAAAGTTTTCAAAACTAGTGGAGTAAAGGAAGGCATTCCCAATTCTTTTAATCCTTTTCGAATGTACGGTCTTAGATTATTGGCTGCTTTTCCAATACATTCACCCATTTGCGGATCATTTGCATGACATTTTGGAATATTTGGAGCTAAAAATTCAAGGCAATGTACTATATTTTCAATTATAATCAAACTTAGACTTTAAATGTTCTTGAAAGTTTATTGTGACAAATTTCTTGGAAATTTTATTTTTCACTAGTATGTTGACACCACCAGTTTACCGCTTAATTTTTAATTTTTAACAGCTGGTAGCAAAATATCAATGAAAAGAGAAACACTTTAATGACTCTTCGTTTAGATTTATTTCTGCTAAATATATAATGTGAAACTAATTTTGTAGAACAATTGAAGATTTTCAAATAGTTTCTGTGATATCTCAGTTACAAATATTTAAAGTTAATCTTATAAAGCTGTTAAAAATGTACTTACGTAAATCTTTGGCAAGACCACCAGACATACAAATAATCACTTGCACAACTATCAAAACCAACATATTCTATATCTAAATTCAAGGCATACACGCTAAAGAGTCACCTTGAAGTGAGTCAGCTTTATATACAAAACTAATTTTACGAAGTGTTAATTTATGACTTTTTGAAAAACCCCAGTAAACAAATATTCATTAATTATACTTAAAAGGTGAACTCGTTTTCATTTAATAAAAAAATGATAGTTTTTTTATTCTTGCCAAATGACGTTAAATTAAAATGGCAAATGTTTTTGTTGCTGTATTTTCGGAAACCTGCTGTTCAGCGTCTACGTGCGGGACTTCCTCAGGTCACCAAGAACCACGTCGGTCCTTTATTCCGACGACACTGCTATCCTAAGCAGCTCTCTTCAACTACAGCTCGTGTTCCAACGACTTCAAAAGGCTATCGACGCACTCGAAGAACGGTTCCGCACCAGGAGAAGACAACCGCCACCATATGACGTGCAGATGTACGAGGCGCGGATTCCGTGTAGAACTTGGGCGTTGTCCTGGATCCTAAGCTCACATGTTACCCCCACGTCACATATTGCACCAACCGAACTAAGGAGGTCGTTATCTTGTTAAACGACATGATCAACCATCGTAGCCAGCTAAACAAGACAACAACGTGAGACTCTACAAGGTGATCGACCACGATGACCTATACGGTGATGGTTTGGGGCTACGTGGTGCATTCTCACATACAAAAGCTACAGGTTACGGTTATCCAAAACAAAGTTCTGAGGATGGCTGTCAACGCTCCATGTTTCTTCTACACCTCGCAGATTTACGAAGGCTTATCATTCAGACGGCAAGGGAATTGGTTAGAGAATGATGAATGAATAAAACCCCATCAAGATGTAAAAAGATTTACTACCGGCATCGGAAAGACAAGAGATGAAGGGGGTGCTCCGAAGGCCCAGATGGTCATCGTTCATCATTCATTATGATCAACACAACAAGGTGCGATAATATTTTCTAAAAACTGCGTAAAATAAATATCGAAATTAATTTATACCGTTACATTGACGCTAAAACACAATATTTGTGTACGGTATTTTAACCATATGACTGAGAATTACATTTTAAAAATCCGATTTATAATAATATGATTGTTTTTTCAAAATTTGTTTTTAATCTGCCAACAAGCAATAACAACATTAATGCCAATAATATTAAAAATTGTAATTTGATTGAAAATACTTGTAGGTATATGGTATACGCTTAAAAACTTCTTAGGAATTTCTCAGAATTGTTAATAATATCTGAATTCTTCTAGGGTTATTACTACAACTCGAATTTAGAAAATAAATTTAAAAATTGTCTGATGAAAGATTAGATAACTAGGAGTAACTTAGTTAAAAAATTAATATTAAATGAGATACAGGGTGTCAAAATTAAACTTTTAATTTTAATTTTCATCTGTAATTTTAAGTTTTTGAAATATTCTAAACTGGTATGCACACATAGTGAGAATGGAACTTAACAGAACCACAAGAAGAATAATGGAAGCGGGAAAACCAATCAAAAAGCAAAGAGGCAGACCCAGGAGAAAATGGATGGAATAAATCAAAGAAATAGGATTTGAAAGGGGAGTGGCAATGGATGAAATGAAAATACTAGCGAGAGACAGAAAAAGGTGGAAAAACTGGATACAGGACTAGAGACCAACATCCGACGCCCGAAAGGGCATTAAGGATTAGAAAAGAAGAAGAAGAAGAAATGTTCTTAAGAAAATTCGCGAAACTAACTTTTTTGGGATGGTAAGTAGGTAACAATCTGTTCTTAATTAAAGTAGCTCTTAAAACAACGTTACTTTTGTTACACCAAATGTCTTTAAAAAAGTCCAAATAGACTAATTAATTGTTGCGCTTTTAGAAATTACACAAGGTCCTTGCGCCGCCCTAAAGTTTCGGTATCACAACTAAAGTGTCTTAATATTTAAAAAACAAAGAGGTAATTAAACTTTAAATGACAAAGAAAACAAGGCGTAAATTAACTATTACAAAATGGTGTTAATACAAATTGACAATGAATAAAAGTGAAATTGAAATGAAACCCTACCTAAGTAATATTATACAATAATTGTTGATTAGCCTATACGATGACCTACATTTACGGGGTAAGTATTACAATAATTGTACGCTTAATTACAACAATTCATACACCTTCTAAACGGAGGTAAATACAACAAATCTACCTTATAGGTTAATTGGCGTAGAACATCACTATGTAGGACAGAACTGAAGTCTTCTCGGTTGCATTAAACAGCACAAACAAAGGACGGAAACACAAAACGACGTATCTACAGCACACCTGGCCACATATCTATCATCTACTTATTTGGCGGTAAAACTTTCCATAAGCCATAAAATGATGGCCTCAAATTATCTTTCCATAGCCGGCCTTAAAGTACATAACCATAAATATATATAACCTAAAAATATCTGGCCGTAAAATATATAACCAAAAAATAGCTGGCCGTAAAATGTATAACCACACTAACTGGCCGTAAAATTGTAACCAAACTAACTGGCCGTAAATTGTAACCAAACTAACTGGCCGTAAATTGTGCTGAAAGTCGAAAGAAACACGTTAGAGGGATTTAAACAAGAATCAAGCAGTAGCATACCTTTTAAGGTAGAAAAGCCCTTTCAAGTCGAATAGCAACTTCGGACAGAAAACCGCACCATGCGTACGAATATCGGAAGTACTCAAATACACAAAATAAGGGCAAATGCCGCTAGAATTCTCAATAATTCACTTCCAAAATTCCATAAATGTGGTTTTTAAGCAGCGATGGCCCATATAAAAGTGCAACTCAATAACTTATCACTCCAGCTACCAAAAACCACGTCCGACCACGACGAACGACTTGTGAGAAGGAAACGGAAATCGAAAAGGATTCAGAAAGACCAATTCAGAAACAGATCCAAATATTCCTAAATGTGTAACGAAGGTCAAACTAAAATAAACCGTTAAGCCGGATAGGCAACTCAAAATACTTCTATGCTTCAAGTGTTAACTAAGCTAGAAATCGCTATACAAATAAATTGTTCAATAAAATTGTAACAACACTAATTTGTTAAGCAAACTCTGATACCTTGATACTTCTATCATCTGCTTAGGGAAACGCCCCTTTTACGTTTATTCTCTTTAAATAGCAACTTAATGATACTTCTGCAAATTACCCTTAACCATATTCTACAATTGATCCATAAAAACTAAAACACATAGGACAACCAATTTTTAAAGTCAGAGATATCTAGATCTAATATTTCAAACGAGATTTGCGCGAGAATCTAAACTTTGCTGCATGCCTCGGAATCGCAACACATTTTGAATCGCGCTCGTATCTATTCACACCGGCAAAAACAGAACGACTTAAGGAAAGACAGCACTATAAAAAATGGAACGGTTCAACTTTGTCATCCCAGCTAAGTATAGAGGTAAAGGGAGCAATGCAAAAGTCACTAATTTACGCTTTGGAATTTCAGCCGTTGATAAATAACGCTAAAAGAAAATGGAAATCCTGAAGACCTTGCCGGATGTTACTATTAAACCATAATGCAAATGATTTTATGTGACTAAAACATGCATACAACAATTATTAAAATAATCCAACAAAAAGAACTCACTTTGTATGACTACAAGATAAGGGTAAACGAGCAGAGCTGGCCAAAGATATATTTTTAATTCTTAAAACGGAAGATACAGACATATTAATGGTGGGGGGCTAAAAATACTTGGAAGTTAAGACAGTTGCAGTTTCCTAGGATTACCATTAAATAACTTTTTTCTAGTTTTTAAAATTATAAGGTTGTTTCATAAAAAAGAAGGAAAAGGACAATCGTTTTTTAATGCAGAATATTTGCAAAATTTCAAGAAAACCTAAATTTAAATATTGTTGTTGAACTCGAACCTATTTTATTTAAATTAAAGTAACTCCGTGGTGTAATAAAAATCATTAGACATTTAGCATTCAAAAAAATATATGACGAAGATTATAAGCAAGCGGTTTTGCATTTTATTTTAATGCACCTTTTACGAAGTTCTTCGACGTCAGCAAAAAGTGGGTTTATTGAATTTTTAGAAACAGAATAAATTGGCCTTCTACTTTTATGGCGGTAAAATAAAACGAGGAAACGACATGTCGATTTTAAGGTAAAGGTTAATGTTCTGATAATATAAAATGCTTTAATTTTTTTGGAAATACTGAAGGCAATTACAAAGCTTAATTTTATAAAAACAAGTAGATTTAATGTCAGAACAAAAATTATTAAAATTGAATTTAATGCTCTCTAAATAGTTCTGGTAATTAACAAATCAAACAGAAATCTGTTTGGTTCATTGCTTGGGTGTCTTGATAGTTTTAATATTATTTGTCACTTGCAGTTTTCTAGCCTTATCTTTGACAATCATTACACAAAATGATTTTATTTATTCATATTATTACCTTCACATGCTTTTCAAACATTTTATCTATTAGTTAGATAACTAGAATATAACATTATGAAAAAACAATACGAGATACTAAAATATACAAAAAAAGCCAAATTTAATATATTTATATACCAACTTTGTGTTGCATTAGCAACAGTTAAAAAAATTTAAAAATGCAATAATAAATTCTGCATAACAATATCAATGTGTACAGTATTTTCACACAAAATACACCAACGCATACCAATTTTTCAAAAAAAATCATAATGCATTTTAAGGAAATAAGGAGATCGATTAAGAATCGTTTTTTATATCGAGCTAATTTTAATATTCCTTGCTTTTTTACAATGCCGAAGCAAAATAATATTAAGAATCTCTTTAACTAGGATTCAAAATATTCTAAAAGAAAGAAGAATACTTTTTAAGTGTTATATGAGCTATAATACTTTATGCAACCTTTTGCTTGTAACAAGTCAGGTGAAAATGTTAAAATTCTATAAAATGGCAAAATTTCTAACATGCGAGTAAGATACTATACTAAATCTCTAATTTTAAATGCAATTTTTAGTCGTTCACTTACTTCTGAGATATTTTTCAGCTGAATTTGTATAAAATCGGTTTTCAGCATGAACAACGAAGAAACAATTCAATTTATTACCAATCTTTTAAAATTAAGGAAGTAACAAATTTTAAAAAATTACCTCGACCTCCAAACCGACCCAGACATCCTCCTTCTACCAATAAAACCAAAAGAATTATTCCGTAATGTATTATTTTCATTAAAATTACTGAGAAGGGGAGTAAAGAAGTAACTCCGTTAATTAAACCTCCGTTAAAGATTTATTGCTATTTTATTACGTCAATGCAGAAAGTTGGTGGTTTCTGAAGATATTAAAGTGGCGCAACTCAGAAATGCATCAGTCGAAGCCAATTGTCGCGAAAAGATACTTCCAAAATGTTATCTTTAGTGTTGCTGTTTGTAATTGCTGCATTCACATCTGAATCCTCCTGTCGGAGTTTACGTAAATACAATCTTATTAGTAAATAATACTGCTAATACGCAAAATATTCTCCTAAATTGAATTAATTAATGTAAAAAGTTTCAAAAATGAAGAATTTACTTTAAATTTTTCAAATTTTCTAATAACGCATCAATACAGGAAATATTTTTTGGCTTATAATTTTTATGGGATTATTGAATTCTAATCGAGATAGATTGTTATTACTCAGTAAAAGGACAAACCTCATGTAAAGAATAAAATAATTGGAATTTTCTCAACCCCACTGCATATAAAGAAGTACATTTTTATTACCCTTAATGTATTATAAATGAACAATGCTGTAAATTACAGTTAATTTTCGAGCTCTTGCTATTTTTGTAGTTCTTCGAGTGTAGTGCCATGTTTCTTTGCTATATCTTGGTTTATGTTGGCTAATGTTTTCCGTGGTCTTCCTGGTGTTTTCTTTTGTATAGTTTTTGTTTGTAGATATTTTTTCGTTGTTCTGTTGGGCTCATTGCAAAACATTTACAAACTAAGCCCTCAATCCCAGACAAAATATAGGATCAACAAATCTTAAATTAACAATTCAACAAGCACCGTAAAATTTTACACGCATGCAACATAACACAAAATATTAACTTATATACATATACAGGGTGTTACTTAATCTTATGTACTTATTTTAAGGTGGCATTCCTGAACCAATTTTAAGTTGAAAAGTTCATATAAACGTATATCCTAAAATGCTTGGTTTTCGATATACAGGGTGCTAAAGTTTTTATTTTTTTTTTCGGTTTTTCTTAAAAAATCTCGAAGACGGTTTAAGATATTAAACTGAAATTTTGGCACAGATTATTCCGGTATAGAAACACACTTCTTGATCTAAAATATTTTTTTAATTTTTTTTTCCTGTTATACTACTTCATTCTCCCAGATAAGATCGAACAGTGTTTTGAGATTTCTTATAATTTTGTTATCGAGACATTTCAACACTTCGGAAGGAATCCCGTCCATGCCTGCGGCCTTATGGTTTTTTAACTGGGATATAGCTACTGAGATTTCGTATTCTGAGATAGGGTACTATACATTGGGTCATAAAGGGGAACTTTCACTGCGGGTGTGCTGCACAGATAACTCCTATAGCTCATACGCGCGAGAGCTTCCAAGGCCACCATGACAGTATTAGCCCTTCACATCTACGACTCCGCTATCTACAAACTATTAAAAACGTCCTTCGATGCAGTCGAAGGACAGCACAAGACCTTGAGAATCAAAATCAACTTCGAGTACAATGTAACGGTGCTGTTGACCAGAAGACGACAGCCATAAACAAAGAACAGCATTGCGATGTGGACAACATGGAGCCCTCACGTCACATACAACAACCGAGACCAGGCAGTTAGCGCCTTATTATGTAGTATGATCAACCGTCGTAAGCAGTTAAACCTCAACAACGGGATGAGGCTCGGTAATAATCAAGCGTCACCGATAACCTTGAACACGTCCTGCCTGAAATATTATGTAAAAGAAAAATTAGATAGTTTATCGGCTATTTTACTCTTATTTATTTTATAAAGTGGTGAACTTTAACCACAACCAAGATAATTTGGTTTTTCTAAGTGCTCCAGCATAAAAATATTTGTAAAACTTTGATATAACTCTTTTAAGTACAAACCATTGCAACAGCGAGCGTCCTACTGAAAACCCGTTTTTTAGATTTTTTCTTCTTCTTTTTCCTCTTTTTCTACCCATATTCGGATATAGGCCTCCTTACCGTTTTTACATTTTGTCCTATCTTTCGCTTTGTATTGCTATCTCGTTCCTGCTACTTTTCGTATATCATCAGTCCACCAGGTCCTGGTTTATGATCTTCCTACACTCCTCCTCCATCCCCAAGGTCTCCAATCTAATACTTTTTTAAACCATCTGTCTTCCATTCAGGCCACATGTCCTGCCCATTTCCATTCCACTTTAGCTATTTCCTTAGCGACGTCTTCCATTTTCGTTTTTTGTCTGACCCAAACATTAGTCCTCCTGTCTTTTATTTAGGGAGATCCTTAACATTTTTCTCTCCATAGACCTCTGGGTAACTTTCATTTTGTTGATGATTCCTCTTATTAGAGTCCATATCTCCGTCCCTTACGTTAATATCGGTACAATGCACTGATTGGATATTTTTGTTTTTAATTGTAAAGGTATGTAGTCGAGTCTTCCAAATTCCGACCAACCCATTTTTATCCCTTTTTTGGCCTCAGCTGTTTGATTTTGACAAAAAAGTTCATTCGATGTAGAATATTTCAAGTTTAAAAAATTGAAGAGATAAGAAATTACAAAAACTAATGCAATTCAAGCAACTTGTTTCCCGTAAAACCGGAATCCTTCGTTTTAAATTCACTGCGAAGGGACTTAAAAAATTTACAACCATTATTTAAAATTAACTGCTTATTTATTACGTAATTGCAAAACACTGTTTCTGAAGTTATTAAAGTGGAGCAAACCAGAAACACGTGTCAGTCGTAAACGATTTCAGCACATGAACATTTTCAAAATGTTGCCTTTAGTGTTATTCTTTGCAATTGCTGCATTTACATCTGAATGTACCTGTAATAAACTACGTAAGTAGACTTAAACGTTTCATTTATAAATATCAAAGCGAATTTAAAAACAGAGTAATTCTTGTTAAATTACGTTATTTCAAAACTCTACTCATTGTATTTTATTACTTCACTGAAGGAATAGAAACGTAAATACGTTAATTAAATGCCCAAAAATGGCAAAATAGCCCTCAGAAGAACCATAAAAATAATTTAATTCTTCGTAACAAACACATAAAATCTGAAAATATAGGTATGTAATGCAGATATTCAAATAATAAATTTTTCAGCGTCGTATGTTCCAAAATGTTGCATAGACGACCTAGAATTAAAAGAATGCGTTCTAAATTCAACCAAGATTTTAAGACCATACATTAGAAAAGGAATCAAAGAGATTGGGATACCTTCTTACAGTCCCATCGAAATTCCTAGTTGGGATTTGAAGCAAGAGTCTGAATTGGTTAATTATGCAGCCATTGTACGAAATATGAGTATTCGAGGGATGGACAATTATGATTTTATCGACTTTCAGTAAGTAAAAACCATTCACAATGTTACAATACTATACAGTTTTAGCTTGTGCATTTGGTTTTTTCCTGGTGTGCGAAGTAACAATTCAATTTTTGGGGAAACAAAGTCAAGTTCGTACTTTCAAGAAAGAGAATTAACTTTGCCAGGTGTTCGTATTGGTAGATCTTAGTGCTTAGGGCGAAACCTAAATATCTTTATCCACGACTACTTAATAATCTGTCAATTATTCATGTGTTTGGTCACTCATAATGCTATCCATTATACACTGACAGCAGTGTATAATGATTAGTCAAAGTGTCATGGTAACATCATTGTCTATGGTGTATAATGAAGGAAATAGGTTATGTTTCTAATCCTAATTGACAGATTATTGACAAGTCGTCGATAAGTTTTAATTAAAAATTCTTCGTATTTGTGTTCGTGGATAAAGTATAGTATAGCACTCGCTATAATGGCTATTATTACCTCGGATAATTGCAAAACTCGCTCGCAAGCTCGCTCGTGTTGCAAACATTATCCTCGGTAATAATAGCCTACATTATAGCGTCGTGTATAATATACTATTACTTACGAACATCGGGTTGAAATAGTTCGAATAACGTAAAAAGTCGACATTGCACGAACCAAAACTGTACGCTACAACTTTATTGAAACGAAGTTAGCCAAACATCGTCTCTACAATTTAAAGTTATTAATTAATTAATATACGATACTATGATCAGTCTACCTTATTTAACAGATTTACATCTTTGTCAGTAGATTTTCATCTTTGTTGAACGATTTTTCTTTTTGAACATTCAAGAATAAAATAGTTGACAAGGAGCAAGACACTCCATTCGGAGACACACTGTATAAACTTTCAGATTTATTATGTACAAATAATTCTGTATATTTGAAGGTATGATCCCACAAGTATGAAGTTCAATGGAGAAATTAGTTTTCATCCCATATTTATAATTACATTTTATGACGTAAAGGGCAGTGCACTATCGATTCCTATTGAAGGAAAAGGACAAGCGCAAGCTTCGATGGGTAAGATTTATAAATATTTCATGATCCTAACGTGTAGCTCAATCAGAAGTTGTTAATAATTTATTTGTCTTTTAATAAGAAGAAAAACCGGCAGTACGGCAGAGTGAGCGTTCACGTAATACTGAAATATAGAAAGTTAAGCAAGGGCCTGCTCGGCCAGAATTTAGATGGGTGACCGCTCCGCGGCTCGGTGTCCCCGGCCCTCTCGATACTGTAAAGGTATAAGAGAATAAAATAAAAAGAAAGACAAGGAAAAAGCTAAATGTTTCTGTTGCCATTTCTTTATTCAATTTTGAATCACCGTTTTAAAACTTCTTGATTTCTACAGGATGACTAAAAACTCATACATCTAGTTGGGTGTGTAAAATACTTACAATAATAATATAATACATCTAACTGAGTTTGTAAAATTAAATATGCCGCTTTCATACAATGCTGACATGCAAGGGCAAATTTCCATTCCCCATTTATATGATGATAATGTTTTCTTTCAAAATATATATTTTGTTGTTAGTGTTAATAAACTAACGTTATTATTCGAAACAAGTAGTCTGCCTGTCAAATTGACATTTAATTAGTGATAGCTCTAGCTAATTCGGGAACAACAAGGAATGTAGTGGCACATAAAAATTTTAAAAGTTTAAAACCCACCTAGCTGTTTTTTAACCACCCTGTAGATTTGTAATTATTTCCAGTAAGGTATATCTTATAATGTATGTTCATTAATAAAAAAAACTTGCAGCAATCCCTGGAAATGATTTTCATATGTAACATACAGCCTAAAGGGGCCCACAGACTTCCAACTTGGTTGTCAACCATCTCGTCAACCTGTTTGCCACAGACTGAACAACTTAGTTGACAACCTTAACGTAAACATCACTTTTTAAAAAATTTTGTTGTGTAATAATGTGAGTAGTATGTTGTGTACGATTGATGACTTCTGCTTGGTGTATTCAAAATGAGTGAAGCGTTGCTATATGTAGATGAGTTATGTGAAGAAGAGGTGAAAAATCCAAAAAAAAGAAAGAATTTGGTCAAAGAATTGGTAACAAAACCGAGCGCAATTTTCACATTCAAATTTAATGAAGGAACTACGCATTAGTGTATTTACAGATTTTAAAAACTTTTTAAGAATGGACAGTGAAACGTATGACGAATTATTAGAAAAAGTACGACCATTAAGAAAGAAGAAAAGAAAAACACCGCTATGTGGGAAGCAATTTCTGCGAATGAACGGCCATCAGCAACTCTTCAGCTTTTAGCCAGTGGACAGATTTTCGAAGACTTCAAATTTCTTACGGCGATATCAACACAAAGTCTAGGAATAATAATAGTTGAAACACAACTATTTAAGAAGAAATAACTCTTCGGTGTATTTATGCATTTGAGTTTCCTGGTGCCGAAGAAACTCTAATGCTTCGAAATACCATACATTTGGTATGTACGCTTCTTCTGCGCCAGCTTCTGACCTCTGGCTCTGTTCTACTTTTGTCATCTATCTCCTGAAACTGGTCCTAATGTTGGTCAGCCTCTTCCTGAGACTGCCTACATTAATATCTTTTTCAATTTGCTTATACAAATCTAAGAGCTTTGCCCAAGCAATTCCTTTCTTGTTTCGGTATTTAAACACATCCGACTTAACTTCCACAACTCAGGCAGGTCTCCATATCCCTCGAAAAACTCCCTCCAAGCTTCGTTGTTTGGAATAGTAGCCATATTTTTGTAATCAAAATAGCAATTAAAGATTCGTAGGATTTTGACAAGCACAACTATGCTGAACAATTTCACCCCATAGTTCCTTGATGTGAACTAATATTTGCAACCGAGTTGCCAACACTGCTACAGACGCTACAACTTGGTTGCCAACATTAGGCTCCTCCCACAGAAAATCCAAACTTTTTGATTTTACTCCAACCGTTGGTTTAACATGAAATTTCAACCTTCAACCTGCCTACAGACCAACAACATTGCCTTCAACATGACAAGTTGACGACATGGTAGACAACCAAGTTGGTAGTCTGTAGGCCGCTTTAGACATACTTAAAACAAATTTTCAAAGCATTCTAGAGTTTTTTTTTGAATGAACATACTTTAGTTTTATTCAACTAAGCTCTATAAAATCACGTAATTGTTCACATTAAAGGTCCAATCAATTCAACGTTCGAAATAACAGGGAACATGACAAAACATAACGACAAGCAATACTATGATCCCTCAGATATCCAATTCGTATTTACAGCAGATGATATACACATACATTTGGATGGTTTATTCGATGGAAATGAGGAACTTGGTAAATATTTGATTTTATTTGGATTCTTAACGTTTTTATTTACAGAAAATAAAAGCGTAATAACAAACACTAAAAGAACACAGGAAGTCAACGTGTCAACCACGCTAGAAGCGAAACTTTTTTGACAAGAAGAAGGGCACGGTAACTCAGCGATCTTGGCCTTGTGTCGCAGCAACTTTTGAGTCTTGACTTACAGCTTTCTAATATTCTCAGTAGCCATAACTGGTCTTTACTTGATATGATAACTTGTATTCGGGAACAAACCACCTCTGAACTTACTGCTGCTGCACACCTTCGTATGTTTGATTCCCTTGGATCCAAAATCTGTTCTTCTAACATCGTATCTTCAAAAAGCGTTATGAAACTTTCTTCTTACACTACACTTTAACTTCAGCTAAGTCCTCATTGTTATCCAAAGATGTTACTTTTTTAACATTTCTGTAGCTACCTCCAAAATTCTCAACGAAGACATTGTTAGTTCGGTTGGATCGTGACTACGTACACTAAAAATAGTGCTGATATTGAACGTATCGAAACAACCAGGTGACTTCGTTCTGCAAAACTTCCATCTTGTAATATCTGAAGGGAAGAACTAGTTGCACTTAAAAGTCTTCAGTGCAACTCTAGCATTGTTATGTTACAGCTGAAACGGCTAATGCCACTGTCATCTTACATAAAACTCAATATGTTGCTAAAGTGAATGATCGTCTTCAGGACAATGCTTACACCCCCATTCCTCGTGACCCCACTTCCAAAATCGAATGCGAGGTACTCACACTCATCAAATCATCTGACTTCCCATAGGATATTCAACGTCATCTAGTTTCTCATTAATCCAAACCGCCAGGGTTGTATGGTCTTCCTAAAATTCACAAACAGCTTATCCCTTTCCGCTTCATTGCGAATAGCATAAATTCCCCTACTTACAACTTGGTCAAATATCTAGCTGGCATTCTTGAGGTATATACAGGAAAATATTCTTTACATATTCTAAACTCTTCTCACTTAGTAAACCTCATCGACAATCTCATTATAAACCCTAATGACTTGCTTGTCAGTTTTGACGTGACCTCTCTGTTTACCAAAGTCCCCATCCCTGACTCTGTGGCTATCATCGACCAGTTACTAGATCAAGATGGTAAACCTGCAAGTTTCGTTATTCTCCAGTGGTTACATCTGTAATCTGTATGCAATCTTTTGAGACAGGAATCCCAAGGTCTGGTTCCGTTATGTAGAAGACATTTTTATTATCTGGTCTCATGGAAGACAAAACCTTGCTTCTTTCCTAGAATATATCAATAACCAACACCCTGATATCAAACGGTTCTCTCCCTTCCTCGACGTCTTGGTAACCTGCAAACCGATTGGTCATCTTGAACACTTAATTTATCGTAAAACTACATACACGGATGCCGATTCACATTATCATCCGGCACAAAAACTCTGCGTTATCATGTTATCACAGTGTCTCAACCCGACGATCTACAAGTCGAGTCAACCCACATTCAAGACAATTTTCTCAAGAATATATACAACAAAAGGGACGTTAGGAAGGTAATCGAAAAATAATTACCCTCCCATATTCTGAAAGTTCTAGGAACACATGTACACTTGAGGGTACTGTCTTCTTACTATATATTCACCAAGTTACTGATCGCATAGGTAGGGTTCTCAAAAAACATAATAATAGAACCATCTCCTAACCGCCTACAAAAGTGCCGCAAATACTGCCTTCAATAAAAGATAAGCCTCAACCCTTGTTATCAAGAACACAAAAAAGGGCGAAACTTACGTAATTTCATTTTTTTGTGGTAAAAATCAAAATAAAAAGATTAACATTAATATACAAAATATTAAAACTGTTTCATAATTTTGTATTTTTTTCAGCTTCTACAACGAACAGATTATTAAATCAAAACTCCAAGCTGTTTATCAGTGCCATAACTCCTGCTCTTTCATCTGTCACCGAGTTGTTTTTGGCAAGATACATTAAATGGCTGTTTAGAACGTTCCCATTTGAGGAGTTATTTCCCAGTTGTAGTAAATAATAAGTGTTTGTTATCTTTACCGATTTAAGAATTATAATTATTAGCTGAATATTTTTATACGTCTGCAAAAAAATCACTCTATAAATAAACTTATTAGTTAATCAAACTTTTTGCAATTATTGAGGAAACAAATTTAGTTATACTGCATTCACCAAGAACTAATAGTAAGCTCTGCAACTCATATAGCATATTTCATTACTGACTGGATGGCTAATGCAATCTTACAATAAAATTAGATCGGAGAACAGATTGTTCATCTTTATGTAGCATTTATTGGTTAAGATTTGATAGTGCATAATACAGTGTTGTACTTCACAATATTATTATGTAAGTAAAAGTGAACAAAACAATCATCACTTTGATTTATATTTTATAAAAACAAAAACATATTAAGAATCTACTTGCCTAGAAAATATGTTACGTGGGTTGCATATTTTACTGTAAAAACCCCTCGATGAATACAGTAATGGTCACAGAAATTGCTCATCATTGACATCTAATCGTCCTCTCTTAAATTCTCCAACCCAGTTTTTAATAGTGGCGCATGCAAACACTGATCTTCTAAGGTTTTCATCATATCAGCAAAAATTTCTTTGCTCGATAACCCTTTCAAAAATAAATACTTAGTTACTGATCGAAACTCGATTTTTTCAAACTCTAGCTTTTTCTCAGACAACCCGTTTTCAAAAGTTCACAGTTTTATCACCGTTCAACTGATGGATGCCAAACTTCGGCAACTTATTTATAAAACATCATAGTTGTAATGGTTGTAACCATAGCAATCATATTCAATTTTGTCTACTAGAGACTTTCCAGGCTAACTAGATATCAATACCCCCTCGTATACACTATACACATATGAATATTCAAATCGGTTCACAGCGTCTGTAGTCGCCTTCCGATTCCCATTTTCCACTCTGTTCTATCTCTTCAGTTATCTTCTGTTAGATTTAGCTTTCAAAAAGATAGATAACGAAGATCATAAAAAAGCAGTTTTGAATTTTATTTTAATGCACCTTTTACTTAGTTAATTCTTCGATGTCAAACAAGTAAGTGGCTTAATGAATTGACCTTCTACTTTTATGACAGTCAACAACCCAGAAAACAACATGTTGATTTTAAGGTAAAGGTTAATGTTCTGATAATATAAAATGCTTTAATTTACTGGAAATACTGAAGGCAATTGCAAAGCTTAGTTTTATAAAAACAAAAATATATTTAATGTCAGAAAATAAAACATTACAATTGAATTTAAAGTTCTCTGAATAGCTTTATTAATTAACAAATCAACTAGAACTTTGGGTTGCAAATCGATTAATTAGCAACAACTAAACATTTTTCTTTAAAATGCAAATAATAAATTTGGCATAACAATATCAATGCGAACAGTATTTTCACCAGTGATTTATTCTATTACAAAATAGCCAAAACAATACCATTTTGCAAAAAAATCATAAACGATATTAAGGCAATTGATTAAAAATAGTTTTTATATCAACCTATTATAATGTTTTTTGTTTATTTTCTGCAAAGCTGAAGCAAAATATTAAGAATATCTTTAATTGGCAATCAAAATGAAAGAAAGGAAAATAATTTTTTAAGTATTATATCAGCTGTAATACTTATAATGCAACCCTTTGATTGTAACAAGCCAAGTGAAAATCTGAAAATTCTATAAAACTACCCAATTTCTAACATAAACTAAATCTTTAATTTAAAATACAATTTTAAATCTTTTACTTATTTCCAAGGTATTTTTCATAAAATCTAGTTTTTCAGCATCAACAAGTAAAAATAATTAAAATTTACAGTTATAACTAATTTTAACCTAACTTTTAAAATTAAGAAAGTAACAAATTAAAAACAATTACCATAACCCCAAATCGACCCAGACATCATCCTTCTACCAGTCAAAACCAAAAGCAACCGGAATTGTCCCGTTACATATTAGGTATTTCATTTTAAAATTACTGAGAAGGGGAGTAAAAAAGTAACCGCTAGTTAAACCTCCGTTAAACATGTATTGCTATTTTATTACGTCAATGCAGAAAGTAGCTGGTTTCTGAAGGTATTAAAGTGGTGCAACTCGGAAATGCGTCAGTCGAAGGCAATTGTCGCGAAAAGAAACTTCTAAAATGTTATCTTTAGTGTTGCTGCTTGTAATTGCAGCATTCACATCTGAATGCTCCTGTCGGAGTTTACGTAAGTACAATCTTATTAGTATACCATGCTCAAAAATTTCGTTCAAAGTAAAATGTTACAAAAATGAAAAATTTTAAGATTTTTACCAGAGACTTTGAATTTTTAAAATTTTCTAATGGAAGCCATCAATACCGGTACATGCTTTTTGGCGTATAATTTTAATATGTTTCTTGAATTCTTATCGAGATAGCTTGATATTACTCAGTAAAAAGGCAAAGCTCATACAAACCATAAAATAACTAGAATTTTCTCAGCCCATCACATATAACCTCTTAATTAGGATTTGGGATTTTACAAATTTTATAATATACCTAACTCTTTTCTGGGCTGATGAATATCATAAATCCCTTAAAAGGTTTTAATTTAAATCAGTTCTCCAGTTTTCATCGAAGTAGTATTTGTGTCCAGAAATAAGAAAAAATAAATTTAAAAAAATAAACCGAAAAAGAATAATAACAAATAATACTCGAGAATTATTCTTATTATAAAAAAATTGCTACCCTTTCAGCATCGTATCTTCCGAAATGTTGCATAGACAATCCAAAATTAAAAGAATGTCTGCTGACCGCAACCAAAACTTTAAAACCATACATCAGAAAGGGAATCAAAGAAATCGGTATACCTTCTTATACTCCTCTATTAGTTCCGCACTTTGATATGAAGCAAGAATCTGGCTCTGTTAATTATACAGCAACTGTCAAAAATTTAAGAATTCGAGGAATGGACAACTATAATTTTACTGATTTCCAGTAAGTATAAGCTATTTAAGAAGCCATGGTAAGCTAGCTTGTCCATGTCGGAAGTTTAAGTGTATTAATCTTTTTCGCCTCTTTCCAATTACCTATTGACAAGTATTTTTGATTTATTTTAAGGTATAATCCTACGAGCATGAAATTTAGTGGCAAAGTTGGTTTTACTCCAGTATTTTTAAACACACTTTATGATATGAAGGGCTCTATATTATTAATCCCTACTGAAGGAAGTGGACTAGCTGCAGTTTCAATAGGCAAGATCTATATTTTATTGTCCTAAATATACTCTCTTAAAAGCTATATTTTGTATGTTATAATTTCATTCAGTCTACTTTTCATGAATCTAAATCAATCTTTTCATCAGAAAATTCGATTCTTTGTAAAAATTTATAATTTTATTAGATTAAGCTTTGTGAATAGTACGATTCTCTTCATTAAAGGCCCAATCAATTCTACGTTTGAAATATCAGGAAATATGACAAAACGTGACAAAAAGGAATATTACAATCCCACTGATGTCAAATTCGTATTTACACTTGACGATATGAGTGTATACATGGAAGGTTTATTTGGTGGTAATGATGACCTTGGTAGGTATTTTCTTTTTTTTTTAAATTAATATAATGGATTTAAGGCCATAGATATAAATAAATAAAAACAGATATTTCCGCTCATTCTTGAACATGTTCACGTGAAACTTTTTAATGCGTTTATCGCCATGACGAAATTTTGTATTTAGGTACTTATTTCATACAATAAGACATTAAACATCCTACCTGCCTTTTTTTACCTCATAACCCCTTTTTAGATATTAAATGTTTAAGGATTCACTCCTTTGAATAGTTATCCTTAATTTATTTTAATGAATTACTAAAAAAGATTCTGTAAACGGAAAACGATAGCCTCCGCAGGCAAATTCCTGCAAAAGTGATAATTTAGCAGGCACATACATTTTTACATGAAATGGGCACTATATAATACAAACACTCAATAACCTAATAAAAATATCTCACATTATTTGTAATATTATGACTTACTACAAAATTGTTCAAAACGTCTGAAACACGAATTGATTTTTCCTAAATATCCACTGAAATAAATAAATTATTTCATACAAAAATATCACTAATTCACACCTTATTTTCATTTTCAGCTTCTACAACCAATAGACTATTAAATCAAAACTCCGAAATAGTTATTAAAGTTGTAACTCCTGCTCTTGCATCCATTGTTGAATCGTTTTTGGCAAGATATGTGCACTGGCTGTTTAAGTCATTTCCATTTGAGGAGTTATTTCCCAGATGCAACTAATAACAGTATTTAGTAACTGAATACTATTTATGAGCTTGCAGAATAAATATTGTCATTGAATAAAATCGTTTGCAGCAACCAACTTGCTCTTTTATTTAATTTATAAAAATGGACCATTTTAAAATAGTTATCAACAGCTACAAGTTACAATAAATAGATTTTATACTTTTTTCTAAGGGTATTGCTGGGTTTCAAAATTGTTTAATTTAGACTACTATTAACACTTATATACACATAAATTAAATTACAAAAATTGTCGCCACTTGCTAAACGATTTTCTAACTGCTGATGTTTCTTCTATGACGCTGATACAAGACAGGATTGTTCACTCTCCCAGGATGCCACAATTTCGTTCGATGTTGTAGTTGTGTTAGGTATTCTCGTGACCATCTAGACCAGAAATGTTGCATCATCTGTGTGAGGTGTTCATACCTAATTAATCGGTTTGATGGTTCATCTGCCACGCATGGTTGAGGTACAGAAGTCAAGGCGTCTCCAATTGAGAAATGTCCTGGGGTGAGAGCTGTAAACTCTATGGCACCTGGTAACATGGGAGCGAGAAGCCGGGAATTCAAACAAGCCTCGATTTGCGTAAATGTCGTGCATAATTCCTCAAACGTTAATAGCGTTTTATTTACTTACGATTTTATAAAAGATTTGGTGGATTTGACCGCAGACTCCCACAAACTCCCATGGTGAGGCGATTGAGGTAGTATAAGGTGCCATTCTACAGCTACTTCAACAAAAAATTTCGCAAATTTCTCATTATGTTCTTTGCTCGATAACAATCTAATGATAGAACTTACCTCGTTTTTTGCACCTACAAAGCTTGTCGCGTTATCTGAATAAATTACCGAACACTTAGCCCTACGTGAAATGAATCGTTTGAATAACTATATTAAAATCACGTATGGCGTGTAAAGTAAACATTTATGATCGAGATTCCTGTATTTCATCAATATCAACGTATTTGGTTTGTTGGGGCCAAAGACTACATCTTAATAACTGGTTAGGCTCTATACCACGTGATAACACATCTGCAGGATTATCCGCGGATTCGACATGCATCCATTTCGTGTTGGCCGTTAGATCTTGTACTTCTGTGAAGCGATTCGCAACGAACGTTTTCCACCGCGATGGTTGCCCGGCAATCCATGCTAACGCAATCGTGGAATCAGTCCAGCAATAGGCTTCATCAATATTTACGTTAAGTGCCTCTACAACCCGTTTACATAACCTAGCTAAACGTAATGCACCACAAAATTCTAAACGTGGAAGCGATATAATGTGTCTATGTCTATCGGTTGATCGACTGTAGATACATGCATCACAGAATGCGTGAATCTGTAATTGATCGTAATCAGTTGCTAACACACACTTTGATATTGCTACATCGCATCGTTCAAACAGATTAAATTGCTGTAATAGTTTGTCTATTTTACATTTAGATATTTTGGTAATGCGTCATCCCATCCACCTTTTACTTTCCATAGTTGTTGTAGCAGAATCTTGGCTTTAATTATTGCGAGGCCTAATAAACCTAATGGATGGAATATTTACGCGATTTTAGCAAGAACCTTTCTCTTCGTTACGTTATGCCTATCCGATTTTATATTGATTGTGAGATGTAATCCATCCCTAAGAGGAAGCCATAACAAACCTAACGTTTCTAGACTTTGTACGTCTGGCTGATCTTCTAACACCGATGGCTCATTTGATGTCCCTTTTCTAAGGGTGTATCCCGCTGTGTCTAGCGTTCTCGTAACATCGTGTTTAAGCGATTTGACTTGATCCACCGTGTTTCCTCCCGTCAAAAGATCATCGACATAAAAATCTTGTTTTATGATATTGGACTTTCATGCCATACTTTAATCTTAGCCGATTCCTCTCTGTCGTAATGGATATTAAATTTTGTAAGGTGCCCAAGAAAATTCCTACGAAGAACAACGTTAGTTCAGCTCACTACGTACCCTGCTAATGGTACTGAAGATCGTATAGAGATTGCGAGTACCAAGTGTCTTCGTTTGGCCAACCTTCGCTCCCCCTTGTAACATCGCAAAATCCTTAAATCCTCTGATGTCCTTAAACTGCCTGCTGACAAAGGTAGATAGCACTACTTCCATTTTGGATCAAGCTCAGTGTGTAACTGAGATAAATGACCTATTCCAGAATAATTTATACCCCCCACACTCACAAAAATTCTTACTCGAAATTTGAACCTAAGATTTCTTTGGGCATCAAAGCACAAGTTATTCAACAACATCTGATTCATCGGAAATCTAAATCATCTAAATTGTATAACGTTCTCAAAATTCAGAAACAAATGTTCCACTTCTCTTATTGTCGTTACTATATATTAAGTCATAAAGTTCATTCATTTCACAATGAATGAACAAAGTACAAATCTTTGTACGTTTTACAAGCTGATTTAAAAAAAAATTTAAAAATCTCCATACAGCAATCCCTGGAGAACTTCGTTTATCAAATCCCAGTTTAAATTTTTTTCAATAATACTCTAATAATTAGAGGCCGTATAAATTCTAAAAAGCATAAAATTTCCTACAAAAACAAAAACCATATTTCTACACACGAATTCTTGGCCGTGTTGTTTCTCGGCTGGATGTTTATGTAAATTTGACGATTTTCTTAAATATACCTAACCACAGCATCAATAAACAGACAAAACAATTAATTCAATGTAGAATATTTCATGTTCTTAAAATTGGCGAAATACTAAATTACCAAAAATAATGCAATCCAAACAACTTGTTTCCAGTAAAACCGGAATCCTCCGTATTACGTATTGTTTTAAACTTACTGCGAAGGGACTTAAAAAATTTACAACCATTGATTTAATTAATTGCTAATTTATTATACAGATCCAAAACTTTGCCGTTTCGGAAGTTATTAAAATGGAGTAACCCCGAAACACTTGTCAGTCGTAAAAGGTTTCACCGAATGAACATTTTCAAAATGTTATCTTTAGTGTTGTTTGTAATTGCTGCGTTTACATCTGAATGTACCTGTAGGAATTTACGTAAGTAGACAACCGTTTTATTTGTAAATATGACAGCAAATTAAAGCCGAGTAATTTTGTTTACGTTATTTTAAAGTTAAACAGTGTGATAACAAAAAAAAAACGCGAATAAAAGGCAAAAGTTGCGAACTTCGAACTGAAATTTTATATGTAAAACTTTAACACCTAAGCCTTTTTTTTGGTTACGGAATATCACAAATATCCTGAAAGATATAAAATACAGTACAAATATAACAACTAGTGTTCCACATAAGTTTCGCTCTACAATTATTTTGTTACCTCACTGAAGGAATAAAAATGTAAACATGTTAATTACATCGAAAAAAATGCCAAAACACCCTCAGAAAAACCACGAAAATAGTTTAATACTTCTTTAAAAAAAACACACAAAAAATCTGAAAATTAACGTAATATAATAAAAACATTCAGATAATCAATGTTTCAGCGTCGTATGTTCCAAAATGTTGCATAGACGATCCAGAACTAAAAGAATGCGTTCTAAACGCAACCAAGATTTTAAGACCGTACATCAGAAAAGGAATCAAAGAGATCGGGATACCTTCTTACAGCCCCATTGCAGTTCCTATCTTCGATATGCAACAAGTGTCTAAATTGGTTAATTATTCAGCCACTCTTAATATTAGTCTTCGAGGAATGGATAATTATGATTTTATCGACTTTCAGTAAGTGAAAACCATTCGCAATGTTGCTATGCAGTTTTAGCTCGTGCAATTGGTTTTTTCCTGGTTCGCGAATTAATACTTAATTGAATTTTATTAGGAAACAAAGTCAAATTCGTACTTTTATGAAAGAGAATTGTCCTTGCCGGTTGTTGGTATTGGTAGATATTTGGGCGAAAAATGAACCTAAACATCTTTACTTGCGAACATCGGGTTGAAATAGCGCGGCTGATGTCACGAGCTGACATTGCACGAACCAAATTGTACGCCACCAACTTTATTGAAACGAAATTGGTAAAATATAGTTTTTACAAGCTTAAAATTTAAGATTATTAATTTTTAACGTACGATATCATGATCAGTCTACCTTATTTAACTGGTTTGCATTTTTGTCGGTTTTAAATTAAACTATCTTATCACGACTGAGATGCGAACCTGTGTTCTTCTACAGACAAGGCCGATGACTAATCGTAATCACTAATATGTGATTATTAACTTATTTATTGTTCTGTTGGTTTACTTTACTTAGACCTAAATGTTAGATTTCGAAAAAGCTCTGCATTTTAATTAATTAAACTGATTATAAAACAAAATGATCGATGTGTATATCAAATTAAGCAAGCCTTTGTTGCTACTTTAGTGAACTTTATATGAACGTCAGTGTCTTCTTCTTCTTTTTCTGTGTCATGTCCCATGTCCTCTTAAGAACGTTGATGAGGGAGTCAAAGCCACATCTTTAAACTTCTTGGCATCGTGAACTTTATACCCCCTTACTACTACTACTAATCTCTTAGTATCAGCACAACTTCAATACCACAGCGGAGTCGAATTCGCATGGCAACAGGTCAAGTTGACACGCATTGATTGTCAGACTTTGACGACCAAGTTGTGATAAAAAGAGTATGCTGAACCCAGATCATAATAATTGTTCTAAATTTTAAACAGGCTTCAGTGACAGTAAACTCGCTTCATGTTTAACAAGAAAATAACATATTATACAGGGTGACAATAATCTACCTGTGTTGTATGGGTAACTTTGTTATTATAGAAGTTAGAGAGTCGGCTAAATTAGCAAAGTTGGGCAGAATATCAAGACAAATTAGATGCCAGTTTGACATTTGACATACACTTTCAACTTTTTCAAATATTTCGAAAAAACTAAAAACATGCGATTTGTTAAATGTTTTATAATTCCATAACCACCTATTCTAAAACCAAATTGAAATATGTTTCTTGTAGATATTTTTACGTAGAATTATAAAAAAATATCTACAAAGTCATAGCACTCTCGATTTTTGAGATATAAGCCAAACTTACGTTTTTTTAAATGGAAACCATAGTAGGCTATGGATTCATTAAAGAGCTTATTTTTTGCTGATTTCAAAAATGTATAGGTTGTCATATCTGTTTCCGTTAATTTTCTCAGAATTTGCAAAAAACTGAAGTTAGTGATCATAATTAATAATTAGCTGCATAGTACCTACAACAAGAGTGCCTTGGAATTGGAAAACAACAAAACAAATTTAATTGTCAAAGTTAGTCCTGTTTTGCTGATAATTACGAATGTGAATGTGTTAAGTAGTTCTGTTAAAGTTACTAAAAAAAATGGCTTACTCGTGGGAAGAAAGAAATGCTATGTTATTTTGCTATTACAATTGTAATCGTGATGCGAATGCAGCTTCTGAATTGTATCTGCAAACATACATGGAAAGAAGGCAGCCAGATAAAAGGATTTTTGCAAAACTTGAATCCAATTTAAAACGGTATGGATCATTTTGTAAACCAAAAGAAGCTAAGAAAAATATTAATGAAGGAGCAGATGTGCGAGAAATGGCACACAATACTTTTAAACCAACTGCATCTGTGCGAGAAATTGAACTTGAGTGTAATGTATCCAGAGAACAAGCAAGAACAATTTTGAAACAAAATAATTTAAAACCTTATCATCATCATGTTGGAAACACATTGTATCCAACAGATTTAGAAAGAAGATTCAATTATGCTATGTGGTTTGTTGAAGAAAGTGAAAGAAACGAAGTCTTTTCTCAATCAATTCTATTTACTGATGAAGCCAAATTTACAAATAATGGTTTATTTAATAGAAAAAATCATATTTACTGGGCAAGGGAAAATCCACACTTAACGGTTGAAAGGCGAGAGCAATACGTTTTTTCTATTAACGTTTGGTGCGGCATTCTTGGAACAAAACTTCTCGGTCCTTATTTTTATGAGGAAAATCTAAATTCAGAGAGGTATTTGCTATTTTTACGTAATCTTCCATTAAATTTTATACAAAATTTGAATTACTTCCAACACGATGGAGCACCTGCTCACAATGCTCACATTGTGTCACACTATTTATCAGAAAGATTTCCTAATTGGATAGGTACCAGAGGTCCTATTGCGTGGCCTCCCAGGTCTCCGGACTTAACTCCTCTAGATTTTTTTTATGAGGAACTATTAAAGACAAAGTGTACAAAGAAAAGCCTCATAACATTGATGACCTGAAAATAAAAATAAGAAGAGCTGTAGCCGAAATTAGACATAATACATTAAATAAATTGCAACGTGAAATATTAAAACGATGTCAGTTATGTGTTCAAGAAAATGGTGGTCACTTTGAAGTATTATTATAATCATTAATTTATTTTTATAGTTACTTACATTTATTATTTAGTTCTGTTTTCCATAACGATAGTTACTACTTTATTTGTTATTTGTTTAATTAAAAAAATTTGATAATTTCAATTGTTTTTGATGATGAGTTACTAAACAAGAGACTATGACAAAATTCCAAGGCATTCTTAGTTCATGGTTATTATTTATCATCATTAATTTCAGTTTTTTGCAAATTCTGAGAAAATTAACGGAAACAGATATGACAACCTATACATTTTTGAAATCAGCAAAAAATAAGCTCTTTAATGAATCCATAGCCTACTATGGTTGCCATTTAAAAAAACGTAAGTTTGGCTTATATCTCAAAAATCGAGAGTGCTATGACTTTGTAGATATTTTTTTATAATTCTACGTAAAAATATCTACAAGAAACATATTTTAATTTGGTTTTAGAATAGGTGGTTATGGAATTATAAAACATTTAAAAAATCGCATGTTTTTAGTTTTTTCGAAATATTTGAAAAAGTTGAAAGTGTATGTCAAATGTCAAACTGGCATCTAATTTGTCTTGAAATTCTGCCCAACTTTGCTAATTTAGCCGACTCTCTAACTTCTATAATAACAAAGTTACCCATACAACACAGGTAGATTATTGTCACCCTGTATACAGTATGCCCCAATGACGCACCTTAGTCCTCTAAACCTTAGTATTTTAAACTTTGTTAAATAAGATTTTACAGAACAATTAAGGTGGTTTACTAGAGATCACTTTATTATTTTCATATTTTCTAAACGAACTGTATAACCTACAATGAGTATAATCCTCATTTATGGTATTTCAGGACAAGCTAAACTTTTGAGGAAAAATGTTTGTTTTTTAAATTCAAAATTAAAATTGCACGAACCAAAACTGTACGCCACAACCTTATTGAAACGAAGTTATCCAAATATCGTCTCTATAATTTATTTAAGTTTATTAATTAATTAACGTACTAATCATGATCAGTCTACCTTATTTAACAGATTTGTATCTTTGTCAACAGATATATTACATCTTTGTTGAATGTTTTTTTTTAAATACGGGGACATTTTGAATAAACTTTCAGATTTATTATTTATAAGTAATTCTGTGTATTTGAAGATATGATCCAACAAGTATGAAATTCAGCGGAGGAATTAGTTTTCATCCTGTATTCATAGGCGGATTTTATGACATAAAGGGCAGTGTTGTGTCGATTCCTATTGAAGGAAAAGGACCAGGCCAAGCTTCGGTGGGTAAGATTCATATTTTATTGTCGTAACCTTTAATTCACTTAGAAACTGTTAAAATTCTCCTCATAAATGTTTTTATGGTACCATTTCTTTATTCAATTTTGAGTTTTCCAAAATGGTTTCTATAGGATGGTTAAAATCCATAAAATATACCGCTCTCGTACAATGCTGACAAGCATAAGAATATTTCTATTCCCCATTTGTAAACCGTCCAGATGGGAAATATCCGTCAATATTCTCTTAGAAAGTGTACATTTTGTTATTGGTATTAATTAAAGTTATCTGCCTGTCAAACATTAAGGATTAATTAGTGACAGCTCTGCTGCATAAATACTCGTAATATAGTGGCAACAGAAATGTACAGCATGCTTCAAATACAACTAGATGTAGCATTCCTCTAGCCACCCTGTAGTTTTGTAAAATTTTCATTACATTAATCTCATAGTTTTATTCAATTGAGCTCTGTGAAATCACGCAATTGTTCACATTAAAGGTCCAATCAATTCAACATTCGAAATAACCGGGAACATGACAAAACATAACGACAAGCAATACTATGATCCTTCAGATATCCAATTCGTATTTACAGCAGACGATGTACACCTACATTTGGAGAATTTATTCGATGGAAACGATGAGCTTGGTAAGTATTTATGACTTTATTTGAATTATTAACATTACATAGAGTACATTTTTTTTATTTGTGGAAAATAAACGGGACATCGATTAATGGCCCCCCTTTTTTGCTGGTACTCCAAAATATGATTTTTATTGATGAAATATGGCAGTTTGTCAAACCAAGTATCGATAAAAAAGGTGATTCCATTCATACTGTTCTGTTTTTATTAATATTTTCTACAAATAAAAACGTCCAAAATATTTCTTTATTAACTCGCAAACTTATTTCCATAGGTTTAAGATAAAGATAATTAAAAATCAAATTTCACACATTTTAACTCTTTTGTCGGTCTTGCTTAGAGGATTTTTAATATTCGTCTATGTGTTATGATTTGTTTGGCCTCTAAATATTTATTTCGTCCGTATGAGGCGCCCAAAGTGAACCCGTTTCCCCTCACACCCCTATTTACTCCGAATAGGCGACACACTTTACATTTTACACACAAATTATATTTCAGTAGCATGTATGGATGCCTATTCGAGTTAAACAAGGGACAGAAATCAAAAAACATCCTGTATAACAAACAATAAATTAATAAACAGACACATCAGTCTTAACAAGATACTTGACATTTTTAAAAGAAACACTAAAAGGGGCGAAATTTCATTTTTTTTTTTCCTTTTTTTAAAAATCCGCAGAAGTAAAAAAATTAAAACCCAAAATATTCGAATTGTTTCATTATTTTGAATTTTTTAGGTTCCACGACGAACAGATTATTAAATCAAAACTCCAAGCTATTTCTCAACGCCGTGACTCCTGCTCTTTCGTCTATCACAGAATCTTTTTTGGCAAGATACATTAAGTGGCTGTTTAGAGTGTTTCCAGTTGAGGAGCTATTTCCCAGTTGTAGAAAATAAGTGATTGCTATCCTTATTAATTTACAGTGTTTTTCTTTTGCTTTTCCTCTTTTGTCAATTGCGTTTCCCTGTTTAGCAAATGACTTTCCAGATTATGAAACGTCAAAGCTATGTTGCAAATGACATTCCCTATTTGTCAAATCTCTTTCCGTTTTTAGATAATGCTTTTCCCAGTTTTTTTTTATTACATACCTACTTTTTAAAAAAAGTGGGAAAAGCATTATCTAAAAACGGAAAGAGATTTGACAAATAGGGAATGTCATTTGCAACATAACTTTGACGTTTCATAATCTGGAAAGTCATTTGCTAAACAGGGAAACGCAATTGACAAAAGAGGAAAAGCAAAAGAAAAACACTGTAAGTATCTTAAATTATAATTCTTAGCTGAATATCTTTGTACCTCTATAGAAAAAATTAGATTCTATAAATAAACTTATTAGTTAATAAAACTTTTTGCAGTTATTCAGAAGACAAACTATATTGTATTCACCGAGTTCTGACAATAAACTCTGCAACTCACATAGCATATTTCATCTGTGACTAGATCGCTAATGCAACGTTAAATTAAAACTAGATCAAAGAACCAGATTCTTCATGTAACATTTATACGTAAGTAAAGTATTTTGGCAGATTTGACAATTCATAATGCAGTGTTGGTAAAAGTACTCGACATAAAATCCAACCTTGATCTATATTTTATAAAAAAATCATATTAAGAATCTATTGCCTAGGAAAATATAGAATGTGGCTTGCATATAGCAAGAGGCAGCACGGTATTTTTCACTTAGGATTTGCGTTGTGACGTCAACGCGCTGTTTATAAATTCACAAACTAACTATACTTCATCTCTTTCTAAACTAGGTTTTCTTTACCTAATGCGCACGAACGCGTGTCTACCCATACAGTTTTTGGGCGGGGCAAGTTGACGTCATAATCCAAATGTTACATGAAAAATACTGTAAATCATTCGTTGAATGCAATATAGAAGATGCGACATTATTGGCGATTACTATTGTTAAAGCAATTGGGTATTTTACCCTAGTAAGTTGGCTACCCTTACGTTACCGAGGTTGGCTACGCCACCGCAATATTACTGAGCCACCCAGTAGATCCGCTTGGCGAAACCTGTCTTACATCAACCACCGAAGAAGCAACACGCAAGCAGTAAGTAAATCCAGTTTGTGCCGGTCCACGTGTTATATTTCTATTCGTTTCTAATTTATTGTAATCCAAACAAACAGTTCAATATACGTTATTTAATTAAATTACGTGCTTTTATTTATGTGTTCCCGGATTTTTTTGTGAGCTCCAATTCTACATCTCACAAAGCCGGTCCTGCAGAAAAGTTACAACGAACCAGCGTTCAACCTACACAATCTAAAACAACTATTATTTACTTTAATGCATTAAGTGAGTTGGCAAACAATAAAAAAAAGTTAAAAACAATCAAATTTGTTTAAACTATTATTTTATCTCCAAAATATTTTATCCCTGCTTAGGTAGTATTCCAATTAGTTACAGAATTACAACAGATCAACGTTTTATTAGTACAGTAGCAAATATGCAAACAAAGCATATGTGTGTGCCCCTTGAGCCTGAATACAAGCACGACACCTACGAATCATCTATAAACACGAACTATGGCATCGTCATTGCTAATTTGATTGGCCGCATCAATTATCCTTTGGAATAACTGTTCACGAGTATTGATTTCAACACTGTAGACTATCTATTTTAGGTGACCCCAAAGGTAAAAATCTAAAGGATTTGGGTCAGAGGACTTCGGAGGCCAAGCGACACTACCAATCCATCTGTTGGGACAATGCATGCTTAGCCAGTCGGTTACTTGTATTCCATAGTGGGCTGGGGCGCCATCATGCTGCTAGCACATTTGTTGCCTAATGTAAAGTGGAGTGTCTTCCAGAATCTCATAGTCTTCCATCTAGGAAAGTAGCGTATCACTCTGCATTTAAGCAATTATCAAGAACTTCGATGTCAAGCAACCGACTGAAACAATGCCAGCTCACGTATTAACACTAAAGTGATGTTGAAATCTTGTCTGCACGATGGCATGGGGATGGTAATTGTGGTGGTATTAATACCATCCCTCGTAAATTGAGCCTCATCGGTCCACAGTATTCTACCTAAAAAATTTGGATCTTCGGAAATTTTAGGTAGCATCCAGATGCAAACCTCCACTCGGCCATAATCTTGTGGTTGTAGTGCCTGAACTCATAGAATGTCATAAGCATGCAGTTCTTCGCGATGTAATGTCCTCCACACAAAGCTCTGTGAAAGGTACAATTGCGTTGCAATGCGCCTAGTATTAAGTGTAAAATTGTCCACAACTGCATCGATTACATTTTCTTCATTGTTGACATTACCTTCTGCAGCGTGATTACCAACATTATTAACAGCAGTTGTACCAGTCTCATGGAGTCTTTAAAAGGTACGGCCAAAAACTCGATGAGAGGGTTGCTATCTATTTGTATATCTGCGACGATTTTCTCTGAATGCACGACGAGCGTTGCCATTACAGTAACCATACACGAAAATAATATCGGCATATTCAGCTGCACTGAAGCTTGGCATTTTTTATCGAGCAACTTATTAACTTTATTCTTTTACAGTAAACAACTAATTGTAAAATATTAACTTTGTCAACAAACAAGTGATTGTCAATTATTAATGGACTGTATTTTACTTTTTCAATGGTATCTAGATGTATGGATTTACTACTACCCTTTAACTTTGATCTCTTATAGTTCTAAAACAAAGTGAAATAGGACCCAGGTTCATATAACACTTTTATAAAATGCCGAAGTTTGTTACACTCATTTTGTATCACCCTGTATAATGGCAGACAGCCAGGCAGATTTGAAGGCTCTCTCGAGTAGTAGGACTTCTTCCAGAATGGTATGCGAATGCCTAGAGCAACTCAATGACTAGGCAGAATAGAATGTCGTGAAACTGTTCTGAGTACCAGGTTATTGTGGCATAGACACGATTATGAGAAAGCCGACGAATTAACAATGCAGGGATCGACTGAGGCTTATCTTGGCCAGGAACCGGCCTTAGGAATTTCGAGAAGTGCCATCCGATGGTGTGTAAGTGACTGAATTGGCACTCAACATGAAAGATACTGGACTAACAGACCAATACAAAACCACAGCGAGGCATTTATAAACAGATCTTGCAAGAAGGAAACTTCTTATAGGTAGGGCACAACTCAGGATTGTCACAGGTCTACTAACGGGGCATGCAACTGTTAAGAAACACCTGCGGAAGATCGGTAAATACGATGGTGACCTTACTTGTAGAGTTAGCTATAAGGAAACAGAAACAGCAACACACATTTTGTGTGTCTGGGATGCTTTGGCAAGAAAAAGACAGTGCACATTCAGGCAGCTTGCTATGGAACCGAAGGAGTTTGTTAGACACCTGTAGAAGAACTTTTACAAAGATCACCGAATGGGTGTGATCTATTAATCACATACTGCTATTCTATCTCAAGATCGCCACTTAAATTTTTTCTTCGCCCGTAATCTGCCATATTCTAAAATTAGCAATTTTCTCTGTCAGTGTTGATGTTTAACATTTATCTTCTTCCTTCTAAATTTATGTTATCTAGATCTATAGCCTTTTCTTTATATAATTCTATGAAATGTTCCATCCATCTTTTGATCATCTCTTCTTCTATTTTATATAGATACTTTTGCAAAATCCTTCGGTTTATTTCCGGTTAGTTTTCGCGTTATCCCGTACAGTATTTTGTGTTTGTTAGCTGCTTTTTCTGCTTTTTGTGCTAGTTCTTTTATATGTAATCCTTTTTTCATTTCTGAGACTCTTCTTCACTTCTTTATTTTTGGCTTGTATTCTATTTAATTTTGTTCTGACTAGTTGATGGTACAAGCCAATGTCTGCGCCTGCCATGGATTTAACGCCTTGAAACAAATTCCTCCATTTCCTTTTTGTACTATAATATGATCAATTTGGTGCTGTACGTGTTTCTTTGTGAATGATTTTGTGTTTGAATAAAGTTTCGCCAACCGTATATTCGTGCATTATAAAAGTTATGACTCCGCTCATAAGCGGCGCTAATTTCTATAGATTAATTTGAAGTGTGATGACCAGAGCGCGGAAAAATATGCATTTGCATGTAATTGTGCTTATATGCACAATAAAATTTTCTGGTTATCTATTCGAATCACATCGTAAGGATTCCATTTATGCAAAATTTATTTTGCATATTTATGCATATGTTGAGGGAATAGTGCATAAATGCATATCCATGCATATTTAACTGATTTCGAGCATCTTAATTGCATAATTCTGTCTCTCAGGTCACAATTAAAAAATTTTATTCATATTTTCGGTCTCGGGAATTTTGTTCGCAGGTCGCAATAAAAAAAATTTATTGCGACCTGCAAATGTATGTATACCACTAATTTGTATTTTTATATTGAACACCTATTTATTTTTGTGGTTTTGTATGAATATAGAAATTTAAATAAATATTTAAATTTCGAATGCGATTTTTCAGTGCATATATAGTGTCAATTTTTAGGTAGTGACAGCATATATTTGTCTATAATTGCATATGAAGGAGCATATTTTGCTTAATTTTCACCACATATAAAATGCATATTTCCCGAGTTTATAGTGCATACTTTTCCGCGCTCTGGTGATGACGAATTAGTTACGTATTTGTTTATATTTATTGTTTATTTATTAATTCTCTAGAAGAATTTCTAAAAGAAAAATAAGTTCTTAAATCTTTTATGATTTTTCAGCAGTAGCGAAGGAATGAATAAGCGAGCTGTAGAGTATGGGGTTTTTAATATCATGTAATAATTTCATTACTGATACATTGATTGTACTCCACCACCAAATTTTCGTAATTTTTTCGATAGCGTTCTTATAAAAAACTAAAGGTACTTCAAACCTATAGTGTATTCATCAAGTTCTGGCAGTTAAGTATGCAACGCCCCTAGACAAGCAGATTCTTAAAACGATTTTTTATAAAATGTAAATCGGGGTGACAATTAGTTGTTTTGAAGATTTCATAGTCAAATCTTGCAAAATACTTAACCTATAAAAATGTTACATAAAGAGTAGTTATTTGATCTAATTTTATTATAAAGTTGCATTAGCGATCTAGTCACTGATGAAATGTGCTATTTGGGCTGCAGATTTTAGTGTAAGTACTCGGTGAACACAATACGACTGTTAAGTTTGATAATTTTTAATTGTTAACATATTTAGGAAATGTTTTCAAAAGCTCAAATAAGATCGCTGAATTAGCCAGTTGTTTCTTGTTTAAATCAAATCCGCCCTGTTACACATATACATACTTTTTCAAACTATAAATGACGAAATTTATAAATAGCATTTCTAAATTTTATACTAATAGATTTTTAGTCGATTCTTAACTGATACAATTATTTATCGTTACACAACTTTTTTTATTTTTCTGATGTAATTACTAATTAAGTTGCAACAATACCAAAAAAAGAAACATATTGAGTTTAAATATTTATGTTCTTAATCTTAAGATACGAAATGCCTTTTAATTTGTGAAATGCAATTTAATTTCATCAAGTACATGAATTCAGTAATCAGTTTGATAAACATTATATTAAATAATTAACTTATATTTTACACCAGTCCATCGATGCAGATCAATTTAAAAAGCTGTAAATTTTAAGTAGTTAACAAAAATATTAATTTACGAATTTAGGAAGCTATAAAAATTAATGAAACAAAATTAATTGCCAGTAAGTACAGATTGAGATTATACCTACGACAATGTTAAACTTTTAATACAAGCCTAGGTGGACAGGCAACTTCAAGCTGGCAGAAAAAGAGCATAAAATGAAAACTTCCCATAGCGGCGACCTTTTACAAAGTTCCCAAATTTTTGTAGTCAACACGAGTACTTTTTCTCTTTATAAAACGTTTATCTTAGAGGGACTGTTAGTAGAGCTCAATTGCAACTGATTTAGCCCAATATACATTATACAAAACTCAACAGTTTTCAAAAGATTTTGATTTTTGTTTTTTTTTTTTAGAAGTCGAACAATTTGTACATTCATACGTATTTATTACTAAAATTTCATAATACACTAAGCATACAAATGATTGTAAAATCTTCTCAGTTCTATTGCCTTTGAAAAGAGCTAGAAAGGTTTACTATTTATCTTTCTAATCCATTCAAAATAGGCAGATGAACTACGAATTTCATAAATACTGCAACAGTAGGCAATATTCAGTTGTCCTGTTCAATTGTTAATAATGTGTATTGGGCTAAATCAGTTGCAATTGAGCTCTACTAACACCCCCTCCATGACATACGTTTATGTACCAGTCACCCGTATAAACCACTCATACATAAATTTATGCTAAATTCAAATCAATCAAAAAAAAAGTAATAAAACCTGAATTCTTAGAATTCTCTGCATTGGTTATTGTATACATAAACAGCGTTTAAATTTTTGTTGCCACTACTTAAAATTCTATTCTTATTTAATTATCCATCAATTACGTAAGTTTTAAATCGAATTACTTCCTTGAAAAAGCATATTGTTAAATAAGTTTAATGCCAGCAACTTATATTTCAGTTATTTAGCAGTCTTAAAGATAGTTTTATACAGGGCGTTAGGTAAATAGCAGCAAATGTTACTAAAATTTTAACAAAAATTTAATGAACTGAAATTTTAAATATTTTAAAAGGTAAGGTCCACTGCCATTACTTAAAAACACATCTGTGAATGCTGCGATCTTAATTTTTTTTGTAAAAACCATGTGGGTCATCTGTCTCAAAAATTTCAGTTTCAAACTATTAAAATAGGCACAATGAATAGAAAATTTTCTATACAAAACTGTGGAAAACAAATTCTTCTTAGTTCCATTTTTTTATTCTACTCAAATACTTTTTCTTGATTTATCGTTCCCTGATTTCCACATTCATTTGCCCTTTTTAGTTTCCTTTCTACTAATATTTATATGTAGAGTATTACTGAATATCGATTTTTACTTGCTCGTCCTTTCTTAAAATTCTTTGATTTTCCAAAATTAAACTTATCAATAGATTAAATTAATATCGTAGAAAGCGCGAAACTTTACCTCGTAACTTTTGCTGGCTCTAAACAGACAACCACTGCTTCAGTAAGGTTTACCTGTGGTATGTAATGTGTTGCCTATTCAGAGCAAGCAAGAGGTTACGAAATAAAATGGGTACACTGTATAAACTTTTTAACAAACACACAAAAATCTAAAATACACACCTAGTGAAGTAACATTTGAAATGGAAATGGTAAATAAATGAAAAAGAATACAAATTCTTTAACAAGCTTTTTGTATTAACCCTGATCACATAACAATGTGTCTCCTTTTCCATATTTCTCTTATAAGTTCACCTAGTTCCTGTAGTTTTCTGCCACCATATTTAATCATTTCTGGTTGTATTCCGTTTGCTCCTGCATTTTGATTATTCTTTAGATGTTGCATTATTTTAATTATTTCTTCTAATTTAGGGGCTTCCACATTTATACCATCACTTTCTTATCCTAATAGGTCCGATTCTAATGTACCTACTGTATTTATTATTGTGACTGTTTAATAGATTTTTGAAATACTCTGTCCACCTTTCCTGTTTTTTTTCTTGATCTCCTAACAAATTTCCGTCCTTATCTTTACATATTTTTGTTCTTGGTTGGTATCCTCTTTTAACTTGTTTTGTTCCTTGATGAAAGTTCATAATTTCTTTATTTTTGTGTTTTTGTTCTATTTCTTCCAGTAACTTAATTTTATTCTTTGCTCTGCATATTGCTTTGCACCTTTTTTTTGATCTTCATATCTGTGTTTGTTTTCTATTGTATTATCTTGTAGCATCTTGTTCCTAGCTTTTTGTTTTCGTTGTACATTCCACTTTGCAGAGTAAAATTACAGCTCTTCTCTTTCTCGTAATCTCTGTGTTATGTGATCAGGGGTATTAACAACATCCACACTTATAACATAAGCTAAACTAAAATTTTCTTACATGATACGATTTTTAGCCCTTTCCGTTTTCTCAGTTGATTACCTAAATTTAAGAGATAATAAATATATAATAATTTATGGCTCGACGAAATATAAACAACAGAAATAATATTTATCATTTCAATCTAGCAACTTTAAATTTAAACTTAAGGTAGACTTACAAAAATAAACGAAATAAGAGAATAATACAAAAGACAATTAATGCAATCCAAACAACCATTTTACTGGAAAAACCGGAATCTTCCATATTACGTTTGTTTTAAATTTACCTAAAAAATTTACAACCATTATTTAAATTCTATAACCGCTTAATTAATTACTAATTTACTACGTAAATGCAAAACAGTGCAGTTGCGGAAGTTATTAAAATAGAACAACCCAGAAACACCTGTCAGTCGTAAAAGATTACAGCGGAAAGAAATTTTCAAAATGTTATCTTTAGTGTTGATATTTATGATAGCTGTATTTACATCTGTATGTGCTGTACACAATTTACGTAAGTAATTTTAAAAATTCTAACCAGAAATTTTATAGTCAGAAATTTCAAAACGAAAAATAAAATTCGGCGAAAAAACTTTCATTTTCTGAAATTTTAAAATGTTAGCCTTTTGCAATTGAAAAATAAGAAAATTTTCTTTTCGGTAATAACTTAACAATCGTTTTTTGAATACACATATAAGATGTTACCTTTTCACAGCTTATAACAAAATTTCATTTCGGCAATGATTTAGAATCGGCTTTTAAAATGTTACAAAAAAGTTCTTTGTTATTCAGAAATAAGGTAGAAAATCATTATGTTAATCACAGTTTCTGTTAAATAAAATAAAAAATAGAAACAGTAAATATCTGAAATAATAATAATAATTATTATTATTATTATTATTATCCTGTACAAATCCCTATATAGGACAAAGGATTATTATTAGATCATAATTGTTAGAGAAGTAAAAGTAGGGTGACTTGGTCTAACAAAAAAAGAGGACACTTTAAAGTTAAACAGTTAAAAATCAAATACGCAAATAAAACCGTAATCACATAATCAATTGTTTACCTTTGTTAGCCACGGACACATAGGACTGGCACAATTTACACTTTGCTTCAAATTCGTTTCGCCCCTCTCAAAAGACAGAAAACTCTTCATCTTTGAGCTTCGCAGAAGAAAATTTACATTTTCGCTTTGGCATTTTGTCTTGTTTTAGCTGGTACTAGGGTACACAAAGCTGACAAAGCAACAATAATAACAAACTGCCTAGTCCACGTCAAGTCGGCACCATGAAATGATAAATTCCATCTGAGACTGCGCGATTATTGTGTTGCTAACGACGCATCGCGGGTCATTTTTAAACTTGACATGACACATGAGACAAAATTTTGCATTTTTTTTCATAGTAGCAGAAACCCGGACAAAACGCTTATTTTTAAAACCCCGCCCGGACGTCCGGACACAACTTTAAAAAGAGGACTTGTCCGGATAAACCCGGGCGGTTGGTCACCCTAAGTAAAAGTTTGTTTATTAGTTAGTTATGTTACTCGGTTGTTTAAACTCACTGCTAAAAAATAACCTCTCGACTTTCGTAAGGGGCTGGACAAAAAGCGGCGGACACAAACAGTGCAGTGCGTGCGACAGCCTTGTCCAGCTTCCAGTGGCGGCACATTCGCCATTGCCATAAAACAAACATAGCAATTACTGCACAACTCACCACTTTAAGATTTCTCACCGGGGGTTCCCGACCTACTACTACTTCTTTGGGCTTCCATCATCTTCTTCACAGGCTAGCCCTCGATCACATCTTGCGTAGCTCCCTCAGAACTCCTTCTCTTCTTCCTACCCCCAGAGTCACACAGCATCGGGTGTAGTTAATGCCAAAGAGTTAATAGGTACCTCATTCACACTCTCGACAATATCTTAATTGCTTAGTAAAGTCTGTCCGGACAACTCTCATACACTCATACCCCCATCACAGGTACCCAGGGACCACACAGGTACAACCAGGAGCAGCTTCACTGGAGATTACTACCAGCCAGTAGCTCTTTGTAAAATAATTTTTCCTGTAAACTAATCCTTTGATTAGACATGCACAGCATGCAACATAAGCAACAATCACGAAGTCACAGGTACCGCTTTATTGTCATTCTACCATCGGATGTGCCGCCACTACTGATACTCGACTAATCGACAACCCCTCTCGGTTATCGGAGCACCCCCCCTCCTTCTTATATAACTTAAGTCTGCATGTGTTTATTTATGTTTAGGTCAATCCTTGGGATAATTTATGGCATTCGTTTGGGAAATAGTAAACTAGGACATTGGTACCTACTTCTAAATCTGTTTTATTAAGTGCTAATACAATATAAATGTAAATAAACGCACAGTAAATAATTCAGTCCCTAACATAAATAAACTTTGTTCCTTTTTCAGCATCATACCTTCCAAAATGTTGCATAGACGACCCAGAATTTAATGCGTGTTTTCTAAACGCAACCAAAACTTTAAGACCGTATATTAGAAAAGGAATCAAAGAGATCGGAATACCTTCTTACAAACCCAATGCAATTTCAAGTTTAGAAGTGAAGCAAGAGTCTGAGTCTGTTGAATACACAGTCAATATTAAAAACTTTAGTATTCGAGGATTGGACGACTACAATTTCAGCAACTTTCAGTAAGTAAAGGCCATTCCCGATTATTTTGAATATAAAATGGGCCTGGTTTTTTTTTTCTAGGCTTGTAATTAGGGTTATTTTTTTTTAACTTGCACCTTGTACTACAACAATGGTTACCATCTACCTTAACTCAGAGGTTGTGCCGCGTGATGTTTTCATTTTTATTACACAGTAATGCAATTTCGTTAATTCTGATTATTATTATTCGATCAATTTGGCACTCCATTTCGTCTCAAGCTTAGAAAAAAGTACAGGATTTATGGCAAACAGCGTCGCCATTTCTATCCAGTCTGTATTTGTACATCTCCAAAATTCGACGCATTTTGAGACCATAATAAAGATGACAACGCTGTTTTGCTAAAAGGCATTGATATAATTAAGAAAACTCTGAAGCTGAACAAAGACAAACATACTTAATAAGAACATATACTTCTTTCGAAGACTGAGACGGGTAATAGGTTTCTAAAACTGTGTCTAAATCAAAAAACTTCCACCCCTGGAAGGAATATTCATCGTCTCAAATATTGCAAGGTCCACAGTTTTAGCTCGTATCGAATTCTTTTCGCATTAAAATTCTCATCGACCTCGGTCAGTATCGAAACCCAAACCGTTAATTTATAGATATGCATTTTCATTTTCTCATTATTTATTTGTGATATATTTTAAGGTATGATCCTACCAACATGAAATTCAGCGGAGAAATTAGTTTCCATCCCTTATTTTTTAATATGTTATATGTTGTTAATGGAAGTCTACTGTCGATTCCTATTGAAGGAAAAGGGCAAGCCCATGTTTCGATAGGTAAGTGGCATGTTCGCAGTCCTAATTTTGGTTTTACTTAATGTTTCACTTAGCTTATTTAAAAGCTACCATAATTTTTTATCACAACAAAACTATAGTATTTTACAATATTTCTATAAGAACATAAGTATTAATTGCTTTCATTAAAGGCCCAATAAATTCAACGTTTGAACTAACAGGAAATATGACAAAATTAAACGACAAGGAATACTACGATCCTACAGAGATTAAGTTTGTATTTACAGCAGACGATATGAACCTATATTTGGAAGGTCTGTTTGGCGAAAATAATGAGCTTGGTAAGTATTATATTTTACTTGATTTAATCGTTACGAAAACGCAGAGACACATAATGCAGTCAAAAACTACGGAAAGTTAACAGACAAAATCTTGATATTATGAGTTTCAAAGTCGGAAATTATACGAAAATGAGATTTTTGTCTATTCCTTATGTGTTCATGGTAAATCTTTATTGTCGCAAATTTATTTCTAACAATCTAAAAAAATAAAGTTTTTTTATTTTCAGCTTCTGCCACCAATAAGTTATTAAATCAAAACTCCAAACCGATTGTCAACGCCTTGACTCCTGCTATGGAAGCTATCACTGAATCGTTTTTGGCAAGATACGTGAAATGGTTATTTAAAGCGTTCCCATTTGAAGAATTATTTCCTAACTGCAGTAAATAATAGGTGTTAGTGATTTTTACTTATTTGAGTTATCATTCCAGTAGAATAAATTGTATTATATAATCAATTATTCATTATTAAGAAGACGTACTTAAATAAAATATACCTCTCATCTTCTGCATGACTTAAAAATTATATTTGTACTTAATTAACACATTAAAAAAGAATTGGAAGCCGTCAATTTTCCCAATGAAATACTTTTTTAAGCATACCGCTAAAGTACTATATTTTAGGACTTCTTAAGAATATCTTAATAATTATATTCGTCAGCAAATTCAGTTTTCTGAAGTGATATTTTGAACAATATTTCAATACTACATTTTAGAGAAGAATATGATATTCGGAGAAAGGTTAGTTAAAAAAGTTTAAATAGAATACTGCACAGAAGCTATAATTGCCGTAGTGGTAAGACCACTGAGCTCCTAATTAAGAGTCTCGGGTTCAATTCTCATGCAGTGGTAAGGATTTTTACAAAAATCCCTCACTGCTCGTGGTCGATACTTGAGCGAGTGAAATTATTCAATCATTAGGTTACAATTAACGATTCTTCACTTCTGTCTACTCCACGTAGTAATAAAACCCACACGCATACATACATACATAGTCAGATCTGCAGAAGATAACCGGACACCACTGCAGGCAACACATTGCCCTGGTATAAAAGGAGGTTATAAAAAAGCCACAACGCAAATTCTTCACAAATGTGGTTTTGTATTCCCGCACCTCACCTCAACGCACACGGCACCACAAAGAAGTTTGAATTGCTTCTACATAATTTATCTAGTAATACCTCTTACAAAAAAGTCTACTCCTCTTTTGAGAACACCCTGTCAAATTTACAATAAAAAAATAATGGTAAAGCAAAGGTAACGGCACTTACACCTAACACTCCGCGAGGGAGTATGGCCGGCAACCTAGTTTTCGTTTTCGTATTCCTTCCCCCTTTATACTTTCCTTTTAACTAATATTAATTAGTAGACATATATTACAACGAGAATTACATGTACGTCATCATGTGCCGTAGACCAAAAAGCGTTCGGGCGAGTCCAGATTGTTACGGAAGGGGAGACTCTTTGTTGTTTGCATTGGCGTTTGTAGTATTTGTTGTATTTGTTTTGTTCGCCCCCCCCCCCCACTGGAATTTTCCTGCCGCGCAGATTGCTGATGACGTACATGTCCTTCTCGTTTTAACACATGTCTACGTAGATTATAAGCATTTCCTTTTGCTACTGGTAAATTTATTTTGAGATTTTATTAATTTTCAAAAATACAATTTGTCAACACAAAGACTACAGAATGGCTAGAAAAACCTCCGCCTCTTTTCCAAATATTAACAACAGATGTTGCCGTTTTTTACGATGTTTAGTTATGTAAAGTAAAATTAGGTACTCTGCTTTCAACTGTCAACCTCAAAATTAAATTCTGTTGTCAATCTAACATTTTATTTTATTGATGTTTGATTTCTTTAATTTTCAATGATCATTTGCGTTTTGGCTGTTTTGGTTTATTTTGGGGCGTATTTAATAACTAAAGCGTCCTTGAGTAGCTTCAGACATTTTTAATACACATAAACCAATTTCAATAATTCACTTGGATTCTGCGTTATTGCGAGATTTTCAATTTAATTTTTCTTTGCTAAAGTGCCAACTCATGGCCGCCGCAAGAAAAGTGGCCGGGGTTTTTCTAGCCACTCTGTATTATCAAGTAGAGTATCCATTTTATTTCGTAGCCCCTTATTCATTTTCACTAGGCAACCACCCATGCTAATTCCATAAGATTTACCTGTGACATGTAATGTAATGTGTATTGCCCATTCAGAATGAGATGAAATAGTCACGCCGCCAGTAGCGGCTGGTCCATAAGCACTGCGATACTGCAGCACCCCCCGAACAAAATACGGAAATTAATTACCTATTAAATTTGTAGGTACTTGAAAATATCAATAATATAACAATCATTCAATATTTTGCATAATTATTACATAAATTTAATTAATTAAGCCGCTTTTAAGAGGAATTATTTTAATCGAAGCTGTAGATTGTAGATTCCATTCAGAGCGCTGCGAAATGTTGCAGTGTTGAAAACGTACATTCGGTGCAAGTTCCGCCGAGGTTTTTTTGTTCTTAATAATACATGGTAACAAGTAACGCGAAAGCTGCTGTCTGGGCAGCGTCAGCATTATTTGCCAGTAATTTGTAACCATAATAACCGGCGCGAAATCTGCTGTCTGGGCAGGGTCAGCATTATTTGCGAGTTAATTTGTATGTTTTTATTCAGAGAGAATTAATCTTTCATATAGGTACGTATGATAATATTTTTATTGTTTTCGTTGAGGGTGAGCAATAAAATATTCGGATGCAAGAAAAATTGAAAACAGAATTACAAGTATTTTATTCTAGAAAAGAATTTCACAACTTTATTGGCTTACTTGCATTATTAAATCTATTAACTGAAGAAAATTTGTCAAGGGTTTTTACTGAAACAATCAAACTTATAAAAATATTAATTACAATTCCTATGACTACAGCAGAACCGGAAAGATGTTTTTCACCTTTAAAAAGGATAAAATCATTTTTAATAACTAGTATGAACCAAGAACGATAAACTGCTCTGTCGATGATTTCCATTGAAAAAAGCATGATTTCAAAAATAAAAAATTTTAATGAAAAGGTGATCGAAAAATTTTGTGAAGCTAAAAATCGCAGAATGGATTTATATTTAAATAAAAATTCTTTTATTTCATTTTCCTGTAAACTTATTTTTTTATAAATTGAGTACAATTTCGATTTGATTTGTTTTATTTAAAAGGCACCTGAAAAATATGAAGGATCGTTACTGGTATGTAAGTATATTTCGAGAGCTGCAGCACCCCCATAATTTCAAGCCATGAGCCGCCACTGCACGCCACATATTACTTTTAACAAATAAATATACTAGGCATAAGTATACGTGCAATAAATAGAAGCCATAGAAGGGGCCAGATGACGAAAAAATTTTTACTGAACCTTAAAATTTTCAAAATTCTGAAACATTAAATGCAATAAACAAAACTCCAGATAACACCCACACTCGATCAACTTACTTACAAATGATTCATCAGTAAAAATATATCGTTTAATCTGAAATATTTAAATTTAATCTTAGAATTCACTTAACAATTACGATTCCACGAAATAAAAAAAATTACAAAAAATTATTAAACAATCCAAACAACCTTTGTTTGCTGTAAAACCGGATCTTCCGTATTACGTATTATTTTAAACTTACTGCCAAAGGACTTAAAACATTATTTAAAATTCCGTAACAATTTAATTAATTGCTAATGGATTATGTAAATGCAAAATTTTGTGGATTCTGATGTTATTAAAATGGAGCAACCCAGAAACACGTGTCAGTCGTAAACGATTTCAGCGAATGGAGCTTTTCGAAATGTTTTCTTTCGCGTTGCTGTTTGTAATTGCCTCATTTACATCTGAATGCGCTTGTAGAAATTTACGTAAGTACAATTAAAAGTATTATTTATTATTAACGCCAGCAGATTGAAAACCAATATCATTTTATTGGATTATTTTATACGAAGGGCAAAGTTCTTAAAATGGGAGTCAAAATTCAAAGATATTAGTCACAAAAAGAAAATAATATATAAGCGTCTCTTCAGTTGAGGAATATGCAAAGGTTCTTTTGGATTAGATAATTATTACAAATGAGGTGCTTGGACTTTTATAAACTTTCATGATCTAATAATATAATAAAAATAATATTAATATATGTACAATATCCAGAAAAGGCCGCCTGGGTAGCTCAGTCAGGTAAGTGCCTGCTAGCTATTCGGCTGACACGGGTTCGATTCCGGCGGTGGCCGTAGTATTATGGAGTCGAATTCGTTAGTTAAGGCTTAGGTTTAAGATGTATTGTGGATTAAAGCTGGTTGGAGCGTGATGCAAGTCCAAAATAGACCCATAACCTCCACTGCACACCAGCAAGTGTAAATAAGCATCGACACTGCATTGCGGTAGAAGAGAGGAGATTAATTTAAAAACAAATATTCAGAAAAATATCAAAAGCAAAGCAAATGAAACAGCCAACGTTCCTCGAAATTTCGTTCAATCTCACTGGAAGATTGGATGTTTACATACAGTAATTAATCCAGAAAGGTGCCAAAACAACCCTCAGAAGAATTATAAAAATATCTTGTTTTTTCAAAAAACACATACCTATAAAATTAAGCAATGTTTTAAAAACACTGAAATTATAAAAAAAATTCTCCTTTCAGCGTCGTATTTCCCAAAATGTTGCATGGACGATCCACAACTAAACGAATGCCTTCTGAATGCAACCAAAACTTTAAGACCGTACATAAGAAAAGGAATTAAAGAGGTCGGAATACCTTCCTACGCTCCTATCACGGTTTCCAACTTTGATGTGAAGCAGGATTCTCAATTGGTTAGTTACGCAGCCACCTTAAAAGATTTGAGCTTACGAGGCATGGACGATTACGATTTTACTGATTTTCGGTAAGTGGAAACTACTAATATCTTAGTGGATAAAATTATTTGAAATTATTAATTTTTTGAAATCTAAGGCTTACTAAGATTATACTCTATCTCCAATACCTTAACTCCTTGGCATTTAGGATTTATAACCCAATGGGATATAAAATTCGCACTAAAACTGAGGTTAATTTAATTTAAAAATGTTGCTCCAAAAATTCACCCAGCTTCTTTTTATTCTTTTTCCCGTGAGACATCAGGTCTATTTTAGAAACGTTGACCTAACAACAAGTTCTACATTACAGAACTGACAAATTTCTTTCGCAAAGTTCAATCCAAAACCGTTTGTTTTTCCCAACTGTCTTCTAATTGATTTTGATATATTTAGGTACGATCCTACTACCACGAAATTCAGTGGGGAAATTAGTTTCCATCCCGTATTTTTAAATACCGTTTATGATGTAAGCGGCAGTATGTTGTCGATTCCTATTGAAGGAAAAGGACAAGGCCAAGCATCGATAGGTAAGATGTAACATTTTTTTACTCATCTAAATCTTGAGTTTGGTTTTTGCAACTCTAATTTTTGTCTCGGTCATGTAGGAACAACACAAAATTTCAAATAATTATTTTAAACTATATACTCGCTTTTATTTCCCCAAAGGTATTAATCCTTACAAGTACAATTTCTAAAAATCGTTTCCATTAAAGGCCCGATCAATTCAACGTTTATAATATCAGGAAACATGACAAAACATAACGACAAGGAATATTACAATCCTACAGACATTAAATTCAAATTTGCAGCAGACGATATGAGTATATATTTGGAAGGTTTGTTCGGTGGAAATGACGAACTTGGTAAGTATTAAGTTTTATTAATTAATTATTATTATTTTAGCAACAAGTTATTAATTTTGTCCGTTTTATCTCATAACCACTTCGTTAATCTTTATAAGCAAAACAGTACACTTCGTCAGCAAACTCTCAGACAGACGAATGAAAATCAGTGTTTAGTTTTTTGTCACAACTTTTTAATAAAACAGAATTTATACATTTAAAAATACAACTTGGCTCTAAACTTCTCTAAATTTCTAAAATGAAAGACTTGCAGCCACATGTTGATTGGAACTTTTTGTCTAAAATAAGCCAAGGAACGTCTCAATAAATTACCTCCATGTACTTAGGAAACACCCTGCATAAACTGAATGTATAATAGATGACTCAAAAAAGAAAAGGGTACAAGATAAAATGTACACTACATTAACAGAAAAAAGGATCGAAACATCTGAAATTTGATTCGCCATTTTCAAAAAAAAAAACACAAATAAAAGAATTCAATTTAATGAGTACAAAATATTACCTCTTCGTTAATTATATTTTGTTTTCAGCTTCTACAACCAACAAATTATTAAATCAAAACTCGAAGTTACTAATCAACGCCGTAACTCCCGCTCTTGCATCTGTCACAGAATCATTTCTGGCAAGATACATTAAATGGCTGTTTAGAGCGTTTCCATTTGAAGAATTGTTTCCTAGCTGTAAATAACAAGTGTTCTCCTTATTGGTTTTAACACCTCAAATTATTATTTATTAACTAAATGATTTTTGTATTAATGTAGAATGTACTGTATGTAAATAAACTTATTCGTTGACCTTCTAACATTATACTTTGTGTGTTATTTCTTTAGTTAAAACAAATACATTCCCAGACGTGTGACAATTTTCAAAAGTTACTCCTATGCATAAATAAGGAAACTGTATAATATATCAAACTATCGGCCGATTTCTGTACTTACGGTTTCAAGGAAAGTTTCTGAACAAGTACTGTAGAAATGCTTAAATTATCATGTAAAAAATAAAATTAACTTAAATTTACAACAAAAAATTACAAAAGATGTTCCTTTTGAAACATTTTAAATTACAATCTATTCACTTTTAAAGCTGTCAAATACATGTCTTTCTTTCTTTCTTTTCCTTTTACTCTCTTATACATTTACAGGGTTGAGGGGGCCTAACACTCGAGCCGCAGAGTGGTCACCCATTCAAGTTCTGACCAAAACCCTAAAAAACAGCATTAACTAGAAACTAACGATTATTAACGACAAATAACAAGCTAAGTTCGCTAAGCAGAGGCTCATTTAACCGTGAAATGGTGAAAAATTTACTGCCTTGACTGGAGGACCAAAGTTGGCAATACCAAATTTATTTTATTTTTGTTAACAATAACAAATTCTCGTCGGATGGTGCTAATGACCATAGCAGTTGATACGCGGTGAGATCCTTAGCACCCGCACATTTGCCAGTTATACATATATCAATATGGCCATCATTATCAAGTCCTGCTCCAATTCCTACTTTTTCGGATTTCACGGTATAATAACCTTATGACATTAGTTGTCCACTTACACATACGTTTTGTTTTCAAAAGACAAATGCTAAAATTTATAAAAACCAGTTTTAAATTTTATTCTAATGTTTGTAAATTGTATCTTTACATATTTCATGGAGTGGAATGGAATTATCCGTTGCTGAATATAAAGGTGACTTTTCAGAAGTAAACTTAGTTTTTGTTATTTGTTCTGATGTAATATAGTTATCAAAATATAAAAAAGTTAGAAAAAACTTATTAAGTTAAAGGTATTTGTTCTAAAAACGTTTTAATTAAAATGTTTTAATTCCTTCAAACTGGTTTAGATATAATATTAAAGTCAATTTGCATAGAATTTACTTAAAATTTAAGAATGCTTTAAAGCTAAAAAATCTCAAAACAACAAAAGGAAAAGATTTGCCAGGAAACAAATTTATCTGTGGGAATTTTAAAACTTGATATTAGACTCTTTCCTTACAAATTTCATGTGTATAACAAAATTTTACCTCGAGATTTTCAAATACGTGTGGATTATTGTCGATGGTTTAATCAAAATTTGAATAATAACAATGTTTTGGATGTAACCTTTTTTTCGGACGAAGCCTGCTTCCACTTATCTGGAAAATCCACATGAATTTCGACAAACACAACTGCATCCTCTAAAAATTGGGGTGTGGACAGCACATGCTGATAATGGGACCAATATTATTTGATTTTTGAGAATATCTTAATGCCCTTTTTCAGCGAACTACACGCTGATGAGTTCCGAATTTTTTAAATATTTTCCATAAAAGTTTGAAATTCGTTTTACAAAAAGTGACTATTTAAGTGACTTTAAGAAATGTGATGTTTATATTTTAGTCAAAAAACTCGCCACAACAAACATTCGGCGAAGCGAAATTTACTTTGTTTTGAACAAGTTAGAGTTTTATAACTTTACTTATTTTTTATATCTTTTTTGTTTTATACCTAAAATTTTTCTTCTAAAATAACAATACGCCTGTAGTTTTCTAGGTAATATAATTAGACATTACCTTAGTTTTAAAAGTTTTTCGTGAAGCAGGAAACATCTCAGAAAATAAATATTTCTGAGTAACTACACGCATCACGCATCTTTAGTTTGGATTATTTCTAAGGTTTCTAAGGTCAAAATACACTATCAAGTTCTGATTATAACTGAATTATTGGATTTGCTTTTTATATTTCGATCTAAATTTTGAATTAGAAAATCCGGAACTTTTCTAGATAGATATTTATACCTGTAATCGAATTTAATATCCACATTTATATTTGAACTTAAAGCAATACTTTATCAGTTCATTAAATTTTGAATCTTAAAAACGTGACTAATCAAATATGAAATTGTATAAAGTTAAGGATTCAAATATAATAAACTGAAAAACATTTTCATTGCTGAAAGTCCCAACGTTAAAATTTTACAAAGCTAATTTTAGCTTAAAATGGGGATCTTTCAATTGCCGAGTTCTAACTTAAAAATACAAATTTATATTTTAGCTTTACTTCAAAAATTGAAATACTGATTTAAAAAGTGGATTTCTAAAATCATTTCCAAATTAGTTCATTAACTTGAAGGTTTAAATTTTAAATACAAATTCAAATATTTGAATTGGAACGCCAAACATCAGTTCGAGATATATTTGAAGTTCAAATCTTTAGAGGTTTGAACCTCAAATTTGTAGCTAAAATCGAACTGGAATGATAACAATACAGTAACAATTCTTCAATACTTTCAGATACAACCCCGAAACATTAACCATTCAAGGGAAGATAAATCTAAAAGCACTGCCGATTACTACAAATTTTGAATTAAATGGACATTTTAACGAAATCTACGCCTCTGGAAAAGGGCTAATTGAAGCAACTTTAGGTATTTGTTTTTATTCAACTTACAGCCATTAAAATTTTACCGCCATCCTATCAAAGAGCAAGAACAACCATATTTATGGTTCATGAAAAATTTTCACGCCACATTCGGAATTTGAACCTGCGAGCCCCTTTAAGTACTTTTATGTTTTGCTTTATTTTATTTTACCTTCACTTTTTTTAACAAGGACACAGATACTCATTGGGGCCAGATTTAAATACAATTACATTAAGTCAGGCGGATAATAATCTCAGCAATCAACCTCATACTTAAAAATATATAAAACCTTTAATTTTTCCTTAATTTTGTTTCTAAAAATAAACTAGGTAAATATTCTTGAGAAAATTCGTCAACCTTAAAAAACAAATCTGGACGTTTTGCAAATTCAAAATAATTCAAATTTTAACAAAATATAAATATTTAAGGTCCAATTGCCGCTTCATTCGAAATTATTCGGGGTTTGTTTGATGGAAATCAGGAATTAGGTAAATTAATTTTTAGGTAATCAAAACCGAAAACCAAGCACTAATGAATTTAATTGCAGGAAAAAGAACAAACGAATTATTAAACGAAAACTCAAAACCAATCATTCGTGCCGTTACACCAGCACTGGAAAATGTAACCAAAGAAATGTGAACGAGATTTTTGAAGGCGTTCTTCAGAAAATTTCCATATAACAAATTATTTTTATAGTCTGTATAAGAAATTTTTCTAATAATAAAATATTTAATTTACATATTTATCTGTGATTAATGTTAAATGCATTAGTTCATCCTTAATCTCCATTAAATTGTACATGATTATCATAAAATTTGCTCCGAAAAATACCTACTGTTTATTTATAAAGTGAGAGAAAAAACGAATTCTTGATAATCAAGTAATTTATCAGATTAAAATAATCGAATATTCTGGGTCAATTTTGAACATCGACAGTCCTAATAACCCACATTTCTGCCATAAAAATTACTTCCTCGCTAGTACAAAACGATAAGTGTTGTATATAAATACACCTCAGGTATAAGAAGTTTCCTACTTGCGAAGATACAACCGTGTTAAGTCACCGTGTCAGGCTAGGTATAAAGCAAATCGTTAAGAATGTTACGTTTCATTGCTGTGATTTTTGTATTTCTATTGGAATGGAGTGCAGCTAAAAAATTACGTAAGTATAATTTAATTTAAAAAAATGTAGGTTTTGAAAGTTATTATTCTCATCTTGAAGTAGTAAATAATAAGCGTCCCTCTGCAGAAATGCAGAAATTGATGTACAATAATCAGAATTAATAATACATCTTTATACTAATCTTTGCAGTTACAGTTTTCTAAAAAGTAGGAAAATTCCATATTTTACACAAAAAATCACCTAATTCAGTCTTTTACTGTTGTAAGAATAAAAAATTACGGTTTCGCGCTGTATTTAATAATCACAAATTTACTTTTAATAATTTTCATACAGAATAATTTTAGTTTGCATTTTATAAAGTATTTCAAACTTGACAAAACTTTCTAAACATTCTGAAGTCATTCAAACTGTAACATCCAAATCGAAAATTTATTACCTATTGCAAGTTTTTATTAAAAACAAAAAACATTTTTGGAAATTCCCAATTCTCAACACAAACAAATTTCTAAAATGTTTCAAATAACAATCTTACAAACATTGGGAATGAGTAAAATTGTCATTAAAAGAAACCTAAGAAAAATTACTGGGTTGGCACCAAAGTTAACAAGATTCGAAAATTTCCAAAATGTAAGTCTTATCCGGGGTGAATCCTAAATGGCGGATAATATTTGCATCACGCTATTCTGCATCAAAAACTGGACAAAACATTGTACAACTGTTTTAGGCCAACAGGTGTAGTTTTTGAAGAATTGTTAATTAAAGTTTTGTAAACATAGCAACACTGTGTGATCAGTCACATTACATCACCTGCGATATCAGCAATAGCAACCCACTTGATTTAATATAATTGTTTTGTACATCGATGCAACGCTTATGAAAAGCACAAGCAGGGCAGAAATTTCAAACTTACGATGGAAATTCTAACTAAACCAAGAGTATGATGAATACAATTACAAATTCGTTATTTCTTTTGTTGATTAAACTACAGCTAAAAATCAGAAGTTAACTTTATAAATTGGTATAAGACTTTATTACTTTGTTTTTGGTGTAGGTATTATCCGCCATTTAGGATTCACCCTGTATATAAACAAATTTGAAATTCCTACTCAGAATATGTATATTCGACTCAAATTTCAAATTAGAGTTTTTGCAATTTAAATGCCGATTGGTATAATAAAATTTCAAACTGAAACTCGAATTTTTCTAACATTATGTAAAACCCAAGGAAAGCTTATACTTTATAAGTTAATAACTGGGTTGAAAATTCGAATTTCGAATACAATCAAATTTCAGTTTTAAATACAAACTGAACATTACTATCTTCCAAACAAAATTCCAAACTAGAATTTACAACACCAAATTTAAGATTTGAATTTGGACAATGAAATTTAAATTTCTATAAAAAATTTGCAGTTTCGTTATGAAAAACTCAAGAAGAATTCATGCTTTGAAATTTTCCAAAATTCAAATCTCGAAATTAATCTTAAACTGAAGATCTTCCAACCCACATTCCAAATTAAAATTTTCAAATACAAATCTCAAACTCTAATTTTTCTATTAAAATTCCATTTTAGAAATTACACTTTTAAGAATGGGCTCCTTTGGGGAATATATTTTACCAAATTATGAAAATGCTCTACCATTGGCGCGTAAAGCCGCAGGTAAATTGTTCAAATTTTTGAGGAGTTGATTTTCTTTTGTATACATAATTTTCGTAGTTCCTTAAAATACATTAAAATTCGAAGTTGAAATGTGATTTTTTAAATTTCCATTTAAAATGTACAGGTTTTGATAACAAAATGAAAACCTAACGAAAAACTTGTAGATTGAGAGCAGATCTGAGAGGAACCAAAGTTTTCCTAAATTTAAATCTCAAATATAAACAAATTACAAATTCAAAACTTACAATTCGTATAATGGAATAAATTGCAGATTTTCAAACACAAATTTAATGCATTTCAAATTTTCCAAAATTCATATCTCCAATGCAAATTTAAAATTTGGATTAATAATAATTTCCGTTAAAAATTTATAGCTTTTGCTAAAATTGAAGATTAATATCTTCCAACCCAAGATCAATTCAAAATAAAATCACACACAAAATTCGTATATTAAATTAAGATTTCGAGTTGGTATTTTTAATAAAAATTTAAGATACTAATAATATTAACATTCCAGTTGAAACTCGCTCTTAAATTTCTAAATATTAAAAATCTGTAATTTTAATTCATGATTTTTTTAATATTAATAATTCCGCGATTCTGTTGCTAATCTTGTAAACAATTTAATTTTATAAACTAAAACTCCTGAAACTTTACTGTAAATTACTATTTTAATTAAGTTCAGACCTAAAATCAGTATTTAAGCCTAAATAGGAGAATCTGTCCATTGGAACATTAAAAACTCCAAATTTTATGAAGAACCGAAATTTTAATTAATTTTTCAAAGTTAAAATTTGAGACCATATTTCATTTTTGTTTTAGTCTGAATTTAAATCCAGATTTAAGATCTGAAATTTGAATAATTAACTTATAACAGAATTTTAAAATTCCACCAATAACTTTTAGAACCAATTCTAAATTTTATTTTTATTTTTTTCAGATTCGATTGACCTAAAATGTATAAACTGTCGTTATCCATATTTTGGTTTTCTAAATTTACTCAAACGAAATCTACAAATTTTTTTTATTATACATACTTACTTGGTTTTCGATGTTTATTTTACTACTGTGAAATAATTTTCTGTATAGTTTAAATACATAAAACTTTGAAGAAAAGTATTAAAGGGAAAAATTTTGAGATTTTCAGAAAACTTACAATTACCAATTAGTAAGTACATACTAACTCCCAGTTAAAAATTTGATAATAACGATTAATATTAATCGTTCATCGAATTTGAATTAGAAGTTGAGGGTCCGAATTTTTATGAATTCTTATCAAAACAAATACAAAACCCTGATTCAAGTTCCAAGTTTAAAAGGCGAATTTAAACTCGTACCTTAAACTAATATAACATTTTGAATGTTAAATTCGAAAGTTTATAGATTGAATTTTGATTTACACAAACTCGAGGACATCTCGACCTGATTTCCCAATTTTGATTCTGTGCTTAGTTAAAATTTCAATTTTTGCCAAAATTTTAATGCTGTCCTCAATTTCTATCTTCTATCTTTTTACTATTGTAGCTACTTTCCTTCCAAGATGTTACATCGACGATCCAAAACTAAACGACTGCCTTTTATTAGCAACTAGAATGCTAAAACCACAAGTTCGAGAAGGAATTCCAGAAATTAAACTACCGCCGTTTAATCCGTTGGTTACAGAATTCGGTATGTCACAGCTTGATCATCCGATTGTGAATTACACCATGTATTTTTGGAATTTTACTATGCTAGGAATTGATGACTACAATTTCAAAGAAATTCAGTAAGTACGTTTGTATAATTTTATTAATTTTTACATAAAATAAAATTTACAAATTAATACTCTGTCTTATCTACTGACTGTTGTTAGTTATACTCTTTAATATATTTGTTTTCAAAGAATTGTTAGTAATATTAGAAAACTGTGCATAGAAAAATATTATCCCCGGAGGGATTTGAACCACGGACCTCACGGTTTAAGCACCAATCCTATAGCTCTATTTGAACGGCATTAGCGTTCAAAGTCAATGGTTCAACTCTCTTCGTAAATCACATCTTTCCATACACAGAATTTCCAAAGTAAATAAAGATCAATAAAAATATTTCCCCAAATAAGCGAATCCTCAAAAATATTTTCACCTCTAAATATACGGCGGTGTACTAATATAATTTAATAACCCCTTTACTGACTCTGACTAGGCAACACACACTACAGCTAAAAGGCAAACACTACGGAAGTATGCTTGGTTGCCTATCCAGAATGGGTAAGGGGTTCCGAGATAAAACAAACACCTTGTATTTAAATATTTGTTGTTTATATTTTAGTTTAGATCCTAAAACTTTAACAATCCGAGGACGAATTCTATTTCCACCAGTACCAACAAATGGAACATGTGACGTCACGGGAGATTATTTAGCATTCCATACGCATGGATTTGGTTTAGTATATGGAAAATTCGGTAATATTAACAGCTGTTATTTCAATTTTGACTACCTGTAAAAAAAACATTACATGAAAAGATGAAATCGCCCATCCACTTGATGAAATTATAACGAATTTCAGTTAGAGCATAGAACGACACTCCGTTTCATGAAATGGACAAACATTTTGTGCTGGTAGTGAAAACAACAGATATTACACTAAGCGGATGCGTTTTATGAAGTGAACATCCTTTTCATGAACTGAAAGATTTCACCAAGTGGGCACGACATAGATAACTAACATCTAAGGGTGACGAATTGGTAGAGCGTCAGACTAGCGTTACATTAGCCTTTGGTTCGAATCTCCCGATGGGTAGGATTTTGCCTGCAGTTTGGAGGTCAGTGCCGAGCCCTGGTGACTGACTATTTGTCGTTGCGCACCAAATTAACGACGCTCTCCTCCGAATACAGGCCTACGACAACGAATAACAAGGTTGTATACGTACACACACATACACTATACACATGGCGCTGTATGTAGGGATTAAACGACGCACTAATTTAAACTACGTAATAAACTCGCAGAGACGAGCCGGATTGTACATTGCATCCGTAAAAGCCACATACGCTAACGCGCCAGCCTCGACATCGAAAGATAAAAGAGGTTACAAATAAAGACAAAGATCTATAACTAACATAAATACTCGTATCTAAAATATTGCAAAAGGGAGAAATAATAGAACAAAAACTAATAATAACAATATAATGCAAATTAATAATAATAATAATAATAATAATGATAATGAATCTTACCCCACTAACTGTTAAAGTGTTTAAAAAATAAATTATTTACTGCACGAAAATATACCTCAAAATATTCCATTAGTCACGCATCCCTGTACAAATCTGAGTATATAAGACGAGGTAGTCTAGCAGACCACTGCTTAACTAAAGAAATATTCATTCATTACAGAATCAACGGATCTATCGTTCGAAATCACCGGCGAAAGGGTGACACGTAAAAATAGGGAATACTACAATCCCAAGGAAGTTAAAATTAATATGGTAATTGAAGACTTCAAAGTTAATGTGGTAGATATTTTTGGAAAAAACAAAGACCTTGGTACGAATTTTTTCTTGTTTTAAGATTTTGTTCGTGTTAATTAATTTGATAGACTTTTTGCAGGTCAGTTTATTAACACTGCTTTGGATGTATCTTCAAAAATTGTAATCGATGCCGTTGCACCTACTTTTGCAGAAGTTATCGAAGCAATGTGGCTAAGATATTTGAAAAGCCTTACGAAGAAGATTCCTTTGGAAAATTTGTTACCACATTCTCCATAAATAATATTGTTTTTCGCTATTTTATTATTTCAATTGTTTTTATTGCTTAAATTATTTATTGTAGATTTAATTATGTAAATATTTATGTTTATTAAATTCATCGAACTTTATTCATACCTATTTCTGACCTTAAATTTTGTGAATACCTGTAAAAGAAATTGCGTCTTCTGTGAGGTTTAAATATTTCAATCTATACAAGTTTCAATAGGAAACCATCAAGTTCGTTCAAGTTGGTGTTGTTTAATATTATATTTCAAACATTATTTCACTAAAATAACAAAATCTTAATCTTAGTAAAAGTCAAGGGACACAAAAAACGTGGAATATTACTTTAAATTATGAAAAGAAATGTTAAATAATCGATCCCCAAAGGGCTACTTTATTGCTTTTTAATAGGTAATCAGGGCTCCAGGGTGCCCGCGAAGCAATTTTAAAGTGACCGCCGTCCAAATATCTAAATTCTAAATTTTAGATATTTGAACAACAAACACTCGTAGTTGTAATGAATAATTTTAATAAAAACTGAATCTCTGGAAATAGCATATAGAGAACGATAATTTATCACATTTCTCAAATTTAAAAATGGTAATAGAAGATTATTGCGATGGAAATGCTACCACCCTTCAGTTTACCAAACATTTTGATTCATTATTGGAAGAATTTAATACCAGATTTGAAGAATCCTACGAATTAGAGGTATTCTTAACCTTTTTTATTAATCCTTTCTCTCATACAGATGACGATGTGACTAATAAAATCGCAACATATTTCGATATTTCCAATACGGTGAACTTAGAATTATTGGAAATTATAAATATAACAAATGACATTGAATTAAAATCACATCATAACGAAGAAAAATTCTGGAATTTAGAGAATGGAAATAGCTTCCCATTGTTGAGAAAATGTGCTCTAAAATTGAACTCTCTTTGCACTTCGACATAGGTATGCGTGTGACTGTGAATGTTTGATTTCCAATATGAAATACTTAAAATCAAAGTACCGATCAAGCCTCACTGACGCTCATTTGGACCAATGTCTAAGAACTGGAAATTCAACTTATGTGCCACATTACAGCGAGTTGGCCGCAGATGTGCAATGTCAAATATCGCATTAATTATCAATTTTAATATTGTTTTTTCAATTAAAATTTGAATTTATGTATTAAACATTTATGTAATAAATTTATTTTGCATTAATATTTTCATGTTTAAATATTACCCCTCCCTCCTCTTCATCCCACGGTGCCCACCGAACTCCCGCATTTCTAAAATATGCCCTCCTAGTAAAAAAGGTTGCCGACCCCTGCTGTATCTCATAGATAAAAATAAATGTAGTTTATTACCACATGCGTTTGGTAAGAAGTGTGGTTCTCTTCCATGACAATGTTTGCCGGCACGCCGCCTAATTGACTAGGGAAACTTTAGATAAATTACACTGGGAGACACTTCCACATCCTCCTTATAGTCCGGATTTGTCTCCTTGTGACTTTCATTTATTTGGCCCACCCAAGGAAGCAATGGCTGATATTCGATTTGAAGATGATGAGGTCAAAAATTTTGTGCAAAACTGATTTGCCGCTCAGCCAAAAAACTTTTATAAAGAAGGGATTATGAATCTTCCAAAGAGATGGCGAACGTATGTAGAGCTTGAAGAGGAATATGTTGAAATGTAGGATAAATCATATTGTATAGCTCTTGTTGAAATAAAAAGTTACAAAAAAATTCCCGGTTAAATTTGAACCCTCCTCGTATATTTGTAAACTTTTGGATTCGGTGAAAGAACGATTTTAAAGAAGTTGCAGATAAAACTATTAATTTTTTAATGCCATTTTGTACCAGCTATTTATACGAAAAGGATCTTCGATGATGTTATATTTGAAAAACAAATATAGAACAAAATCAATACTTGAGCCTAACTTACGCTTAAAACAAAGTAACATATAGAGCACGATATTAAAAATTGTGGTTTGCAAAAATATATGCTCAAGGTTCTCATTAATTTTTTATAATATTTTGATCGTTTTTTTATATAGTTTTTTATGTAATAATTTTGGAAATGATAGTAATAATAATAGATAGTTTATTTCTAAATAAATTAAATATTTAAATTTTGTTATGGGAGTTATGGTTTGGTTACCAAAAACCTAAAATAGATATTTTTTTATTTGCCTACCAATTTTTTTTATTTTGATGCTGAAATTTTTTATAAAGGGGGTGGTGGTATGGAGAAATTTTGATATTCTTTGGGATTCGAAATCAGTTTTAATGGCTCCTCTAATTTTTATGTCAAGTTTAGATTCAATTCATCAGGAACGTACCAGATTATTATTCAAAAGTCGTTCATCAAATCGAAGATTATATCAAATAAATATACCGGGTGTCCGTTTTCAAAGTCGAACATAGGAATTTAGCATGGTATTGTTTATTTTTGCTGATTCCTGCTCGTCAATTCAGTGCACAGAAAAGGTAATGGTATAAACAGATAGATAAAATTATTGAGCATAAAATGATGCTAAAAGTAAACGCAAAACTTAGGGTTTTGTCTTAAAATACTAATTTGAAATTTAACAGTTTTCTAATATGATTTTCAAATTAAGTAGGCAAAATTTGAAACAAAAGTTATTTAGTGTGCGTATGTCAATGCTTTTCTACTATTTATTGTCAAAGTTATTAACGTTAAAATGAGTAGTTACTCCAACGAAAAAAGGATTTTTTTTGTAAAAACGTTTTATAGTGGCGTTAGTTTGCGAAGAGTTAGAGATTTGATAATTATGCTTATATTGCTTATGATTATGAAAATATCAAATTTTATGCCGCCATCTAGCGGCAGATATCTAAACTAGTACGCGATACTGTCAAACGATGCAGTACAAAAGTTTTATATGGAAAATAGTGGGAGTAGGAACACCATATTAATAACATCGCCGCTATAACCCTAGATAAAACTAAATGACGTGATACGTACAAGGTAAAATGAAAACACCAATTTCTGCAAGTCAGGTTCAATTAAAAAATAAAATAAACAGTTACACAAAAATACGCTCTTACGTTATAATCTATTTTTTATTCTAAACAAATTCGTTGTAATACCGTAGCGATTATGTAGATTCAGGTTGTAGGTCCGATTCGTACGTAAAACTTAAATGTTTTTCGTAAAATTCTATCACAATCTGAGGACATACCAAATTTGCCTGTTTTGCTGTTACCAAATCTGCATCGTCTTTTCCGGACCATTTCATTAGGAACATAAGTTCTCCTGAAATTAAAAAAAAAGTATTGTTTTTGGGAAAAGTAAACGTTAGAACTATACAGAGTGTTTCAAAATTTCATAGAATAAATGAATATAACATAATCAACATTCTTGAAGTGCCGTGGAAAAGGACATATAATATTATCTGTTCAAACCAAACTATTTATAGTTTTCTCATTATGTCAATTTATTTACGTTAGATAATGACTGTATTGCCTAATTCGTTATATTTAAACAAACAACGGAAAAAACCAAGTTATCAATAGGTACGAGGTAGCGACCAAATATTCCTGGCCTAACCCGCTTGCAGTTGTTTGAGAAATAAAAAAATCTGTTCATTTTTCAACATAATCACCCTTTACTTCAACACACTTCTTACATCTTTTAATAAGCAGCTCTATACCCTTATAAAAATACTTTGGAGTTTTGTCTTCAAAATACTGAAAAACCGCCGCCATCACTTCGTTATCATTGGCAAATTTCTTTCCCCGTAAATCCTGCTTAAGTTTATTTTGACCAAGTTTTTACAGTTGATAACGATGGTCCACTGTCATCGTAAACTGCATTCATCCTTTGTTTAATTTGATCTGGCATCAAACCTTCTTTAGTGAGAAACTTAATCACTGCGCGGTACTCTAGTTTTTCCATTTTTGAAAATATTCCACTTGTTGTCGGTCTACTGACAGCTATTTGTAAACAATGCAATGGAAACAAATGAAAATATATGTGGAGCCTGAGGAACAATGTAGCCTACTATTACTTATATTATTTTGCATTTCACACTTCTAGAAATAGGTCGGGCCAGGAACATTTGGTCGCTACCTCGTACATCTGAAAGAACACTCTGATTCGCTCATGCTTATGTCAATGGTTTTTTAAGAACATCAGATCTTTGCAAAATATTCAGTAAATCTAATAAAAACTTAAGTTTAACTTTAATTAATGGGTTCATTTGTCACTTTGCCATTTGTAAAGTGTGGTGCTCAGTTCTATACTAACACAGTGGCAACCCAATTATCAACTACGCCACAACAACAAAGCGCGGAATGGAACTTAGTTACCACAAAAAATAAAAAACGTAAGACCCAATAGCAAATATCTTGGAAACGGTTAACTTTAGAGATATTTAAATAGTATACCTTTTTTGTGTAAACAATATGAGGCAATTGTTTTTTTCAATTAGATCTGTCCTACCTTTAAGTACAAAAAACTTGAAGTATTTTTAAGGTATTAGGTACAGCAAAAGTAAGGTTTTTTTAGGTGCTAGATTAAAATTGAGGATGGATTATTATTCCCCGTCTCAAAAGAGGCAATTTCGCCAATTTTCATATGAATATTGCAAAAACTTTAGAAATTACAGCAAAAAATTAAAATTAAAATTTCGACTTTGACACCCTGTATCTCCCTAAATATTAACTTTTGGATTAAGATAATTTTAGGTAAATCGTTATATTTTGACCACACGAATCTACTGTTGGTCGGGGAACCATTACTTATGGACCACCCTGTATATACAGACTGATCGTAAATCATTGACCTTGCCGCTTTATAGCGTGGAGGTGCTGAATTCAGAAAAAATGGCGTTTTGCCGCTCTACACTTGTTCTGGATTAGTAGTAAAATTTTGTGGTTAGTTGGTTGTCATTTCGAGTTGGTTGTGTTAGTTTATTTTCGCCGTTTTTGCATTTTGAAGCCTCTTACTCTTTACAAAACAGTCGTTTTCACGACTACCAGTTCCAGGAATATCCTTGACTCGTAAGTTTTGCATGTAATTCCAATTTACAGCGATAAATATATTCCAATTTTTGTTAGGTTAACTTTCTACAAAATGCCAATTTCTAAGCAGCAGGAAAGATTTATGGTTGAATCTTATTTCCGAACAAAAATTAATAAAGCATTAAATTAATGTTTTAATTATTTCAAATGGGTATGTAAATAAATTTCCTTTATTGTTAATTTTGAGGTTATGCTAATTTGTTTATGTTTGACTGCATTTTCAAGGCAGCGGCGCTGCCAACTTAAAAACTGAACTATGAAGCGGCAAACCGTAATTGAGCAAGTCATTACAATAGAGCGGCAAGGTCAATGTTATACGATCACCCTGTACAACCATCTATCGTTTTCTGAGTGACGTAAAGAAAAATAGGCGGATATTAACGAAATAAATTTCTTACGGAGATGGTGTCAAATTTTAATCCGAAAGAGGAATATTTAACTTAAACTTTACTTTAGCATGCATTTTGATGCTTTAATGAGCTTCATTATTAAACGATTTTTGGTGATGTGATATTTTGTTTTCAGAAATTAGTGATACTGTATCAAATAATACACAAAATACCTACGCAACCATTCAGTTGCTAGGCAACCAGTCAGTTGCTAGACAACAAAAACGTCAAATGTCAAACTTCTGTCAAGTGTCACTATAGCCAACCGAACTATTTAACGAAATTTCCCCAACTAGAAAAGTATTTTTATAAAAAGAAATAATGTAAATGGAAGCCGAAACAGAGAAAATAGTATTAAAAAAACTCGTTACAGAAGGCAATTCGAGCACTCGTCCGTTCGACCACTCACCGCTACGCGGTTCTTGTCCAAATTTCGGACTCGTGCGTGAAAACGATGCCTTCTGTAACTTGTGTTTTAATATATGTACTATTAAACGTTTAAATGTCGCTGTCAATAACAGAAAGTATAGGTAACACTGCTACCAATTTCATGTAAACATTTTTATTGCCAACTAAAACAATATTTATAGATCACACTGTATAACTGAATTGCAAAAGTTCCTACCTTTCTGTTGAGTGGCTGCAAGGATTTTTTCAGGAACCAAGCGTTCTTCAGCTGGAATCTTCGAAACAAATTTCGGATCATTTTTCGTTCCTCTTTTCTTTCGTTTCCCCTTTGTTTTAGAAGTACTCGCTTCGACATCCATAATAATATCAGTTAAATCTCTTACAGTTAAAGAAGATTCTTCAAATTTCTGCTTTTCCATTTCTTTCTTTTTACGTGCCTCCTGTTCTTCGTAATCGGCAACAAGCCCGGGACAAAACAGATTTCCAGCTGTTTCCCAAGAATTGTGGCTATCATCGAAACCAGACCATTTTAGGAAATATTCTAAAGCGCCCGTTTTAGGGTTCTTACGGCTGTCGAGTACTTTTTCTACGGTGAGTATTTCGTCCTTCGCATGTGCAGATGTGGTGGCCATTTGCACGTGGCTGACTTTTGTTTTCTTACTAGTCATTCTTTGGAGTTTTAAAAGCTTTTAACTTTTAATTAACCTTACATCAATGTTTGGTTTAACTACGTTTAAAACCGTTTTATCGGGTACATACGAAAATCGGAGATAAAAATTTAATTAAAAGGCAATTTTGAAAGTTAACACAAGGAAGAAAATCATGTCACTCGATTTACAGGCGAGAATTATAAATCAGAACGTTTATCTTAAACCGAATGCGAGACATAAACACGCAAAGCCATAAATGTGTTTCCCTGCGATAAAAGAATAAAACTGACACCTACGAATAAATAAATACTGACACCGAAAAATTTAACACGGGCACTCGGCAAAGTTTAAAAGTTAATAAAATGGCCACCAGGTCCTGCAAGATATGGTACGGATTTTTAGCGGGAAAATTGGTATTTTCAAAATGTACTTCGTCACAATTTATTTATTGTAGTAAAACGTGAAAATACTTTAATAAATGAAAATGTACGTACTAAAAATGTATTAAACTCTGAAAATAGGTTCCTACTTCTAAATGTATTTATTAATCATATCCTTATTTAAAATATCATTTATTTATTAAACATTAATTTAGAAAGTATATGCAAAGTTTTTAAATTGCCAGATGTATAGGCCCTTTAAATGCTTTCACTGCTGGTGTGCTAACTACTTAAAAATAAATGCCCGTATTTTTATTAATTATAATGCCGAAAGGGAATAATGGACTTTTAATAATAATAATAAATGCACACTTTTTAATTTACATGTAATCGCAATTGCCTATAATAAAATTAACCACTCAAAAGCACCCATCCTTTTCATTAATTATCTGAAACAAGCGCAAAGATTTGAAACATGTAACCTCAAAAACTATTACTTTATAACACAAATATTGAAGTTGTACCACTTAAAAAGTGTAGTTCTGTAAAGTTTCACCAGTTTATAAATGAGCTTTAGATTAATTTCAACGCAAATTATAATAATTTATGGTAAAAATGATTTTTAAATTTTGAGGTTATTTTATACAAGCCTAGGAGATAGAGTAACAAGGTCTTACACGTACATACACATTACACTCTACACATAGTGCAGTATGTAGGTAAAACGGCACACCAACTTTGTAACCCGCAGAGACGGGCCAGGTTGTGCATTGCACGCGTAAAGCCTCATAAGGTAACTCACCAGCCTCGACACCAACAGGTATAAGAGGTTACAGATAATACATATAATGCATTAAACAATTGTAGAGCAAACAATTTCATTCTAAAATTGTTCAGACTTCTCTATAATTGATAAGTGAAAAATGAAATGAAGCTTAAATTTATGCTATACAAATAATGTGCAACGACCTTATTTTGATGGCAGATTTATTTATTGCTATTGATTATACAAGGTGATTCAGAAATAAGTGCCGTAACTTTAAGTCGGGGTAAATATTGACGAAATATTAAAAAAAGATAAATACATATCTTTTTTTTTCTAGATGCGGCGGTTTTCATTTTACAGGGTGATAAAGAAGAAAATCCAAGGATCAGTACTAGGAGACTTTCAGTACAAACTAGTTTATCTCAACTACAACTTGGAGAATTTTGAAAGATATATTCAACTTCATCCGTTCCATTCTTCAACTGCATTTTGTGTAATTTAATTTTTTTAATATTACCTAATTAAGTAATTAAACTTAATTCATGTGAAGGTCTGAACAAAAATTAAAAATCTCGAAAACGAAACGTTGTAATGAGTCCAACAAAGAGTACCGTTTTTGCGTGATATCGAATGGAGATCCTTGGATTTTCTTCTTTATCACCCTGTAAAATGAAAACCACCGCATCTAGGAAAAAAAAGATATGTATTTATCTTTTTTTAATATTTCGTCAATATTTACCTCTCCGTAAAGTTACGGCACTTATTTCTGAATCACCCTGTATAATAAAATATTTCAGAATCTCTGAAATTAGCTCAGCATTACTACAGACATCCTGAATTGAAATAGTATTTCCTGACTATCCCGAAATCGCCTTACAAAGTAATTAAATCCGGCAACATAAATCCAAAAGCGATACAATTCTAAGATACTTCTGTAGTCGACAACAGATACTTATTCTACTACCGAAAGATTATGCAGTTATTAACACATAATGAATACTTCTCCAAAATTACGATTTATTACCCAGTTTTAGTTACAATAACTTCTTAAAAAAACTGATTGGTGTTTTTATTAGCACTAAACTTAATACCTATGTAAAAAATTAAACACTCGGTGATAAACATTAAATTTATTTTCAAATAAATAACATTCATGTAACATCTGTAGGTTCTTCTTTCTGTTTATTACTATCATAAATTAACCGTATTTCATGTAATAAATTAGTTAAATTTGTTCCTAGCTTAGCACTAACAGCTATCACAGTTAAATCCGTCTTGGTTTTTAAAATTTCAAAGTTTCCAACAGATTCCGGTAAATCCATTTTATTAGCAATAACTATCTGCGGTCGCTCAGTAAGACTGGCATTAAATTGAGACAATTCATATTGCAGCGTCTTCAAATGCTCCCAAGGCTCTTCCATGGACATATCTAAGATATACAAAAGCCCCATGCAACGTTCTGTATGTCTTAAAAACTGAATACCTAAACCTTTGTTTTTGTGTGAATCTGGAATCAAACCTGGCAAATCTGCAACTGTTAAAAGGTATTTAATATATTCAAGACTTTAAATGCTTGTATGTACTTACCAGCAATTTGTTCATAATCATCATACTGAACCATTCCTAGATGTGGTTTTAATGTCGTAAACGGATACGGAGCCACTTTCGGACGTGCTCGGGAAATTGCTCTTAGAAGAGTACTCTTTCCTGCATTTGGGAATCCTATCTATGAGAGTAATAACTATCGATTAATAAATTCATTTAAAATTTGGCAAAAAACTTACCAGTCCAACATGTGCCATACTTCGTACTTCAATGGTATATTCCAAGTCTTCCCCATCAGCACCGTATTCACAAATTTTGGGGGCTTGTTCCGTATCTGTTATAAAAAAATGATTTCCTTTGCCTCCTGCACCGCCACGTGCTGCCACAAACATAAAGCCTTCCCGCTCCAAATCGCCAACTACTTTGCCAGTACTGTCTTTAATAACTGTACCAATTGGGACATTTATAACGTTGTGCTCAGCACTTTTACCATGACAATCTTTATTATAACCTTTTTCACCACCTTCTGCACGAATTGAAGCAGTAAGAAGAGATAAATCTTTTACAACGTTTGATGCTTTAAAAATTACATGACCACCGTTTCCTCCATCACCGCCATCAGGCCCAGCGAATTCGTTACTCCACAAATGTAAGAACGATATGCATCCATCTCCTCCTTTACCACCAACTGTTCTTACATTCTTAAGATCGGCAAAAGCTTGAACCTGAAAGAAAACAATATATAGATTATACTTCTAAAATTAGCGCATTGTTTTACTTACAACAGTCCGATCGGACTTTGGTTTCTTACTTCGTAAAGGTTGAGCTACTTTTTCTGAATATCTCGCAATTCCTACAAAACTAAGTTGCCTACAAAAACGGCCAACAAACATTGTGCACGATATTACTTAAATACACTACATTAACGAACTTTAAAGTAAAGTAAAATTCAAAATAAAAACAAATTTTAAGGTTAAGATTATTTGACGTTTATAAACCGCAAAATATACGAAATGGCAGCGTTCAACAGACAACCGCTGAATGGCAGCATTCAGCATGACTTACGAAATTTAGCACATTTATCATTTTATTTAATGCAAAAAATATAATGGTCTTCTTAATATCCACATGATAGTACACTCAAAAACAGATTTTAATATACATAATATATTAAATACAAGCACCAAACGATTTGGAGCATATGAAAGAAACTGTATTGTGCATGTCAAAGATGTATGTATCCCACTGAAACTCCGAGCGTTTGTTCGTATTGAAACGGAAATATATATGTAGACATAGAAAACTACGTTACTGTATCAAATGTGTTCCCTAAAAATAACAACACACATTTATTATTTATGGCAGTTTTAATCAGTTCAAATAAAAGTACAAAGTATAAAAATCTATTGAAGAACCCAACCCATAGCTATTATTTAAATCTTTAAAGCTTAGAACTATGAGTATTACATTAATAAATTATGAAAGCTTTACTTTCGCAAAATTTGTTGCTACTTCTATAACTTGATTTAAACTTGCAACGTTACTACCCGAAGCCTGTGCAGATTCAGGTTTACCACCTCCTTTTCCGTTAATTATAGAACTAATTGATGAAACCCACTCATTTGCCTTTAAACCTTTTTCTACAGCTTCCTTGGGTACCGCCGATAAACAGAATATTTTATTTGTATCAGGATCTACACTTACGAAAAAAGCAGCAGTTGTAGGACTAAGAGTTTTAACTTGTTTAAGTGCCGAATCTAAAGCTTTCGTGTTTGAAAATGCTTTAAGTTCGTGAACTAACACCGGAACATTCAGATTAGCTTGAATCAATTGTTTTGCATCTTCCACTACCTTAACAGCAATTGCAGCTTTACCTGCACGTTCTTTGTCATCTAAAGCTTTTTTAAGACCCTTTAAAGTATTTCGCAGCTCTTCTTTTTTCCAATAAGGAATAACTGCCTGAGAAATTTCCTCTGTAAGTTCTACAATGTTTTTAACATGTTCTTTTGAATGTGCACCGGTCTTATCTTCATCAACAGTACACTTAATATCGTTAAGTCTATTTTCTAGCAATTCTGTTCGTTTTAGAGCTCTGGTAGCCTCTGGTCCTGTAAGAGCAACAATCCGTCTGATACCTTTAGCTATTGCTTCTTCACTGGCTATTATAAAATCGCCAATATGACCAGCATATTTTAAATGTGTGCCTCCGCAAAATTCCACTGAAGTTTCCATTCCTGCAGGACCAAAAGGATCTGCTTCTAATTGCTCTACAGAAACTCCGATAGATACTACACGCACAGGATCCGGGTAAGTTTCATCAAACACGGCTCTCAAACCATTTACGGTCTTTGCAACACCCAATGATGATTCTTTGGCAAACACTTGACCATTCTTGCTAATCAGTTCTTTAGAAAACATTTCTGTATCTTTCACCTGTTTAGCAGTCATTGCTCCCTTATTACTAAAGTCAAAACGTAATCTATCTGGAGCCACAAGCGAACCTTTCTGTTCAGCTTCATTTCCTACCACTTTCCTAAGAGCGTAATTGAGTACATGAGTTCCTGTATGGTTATTCATTACCAAACGACGACGAGATGTATCCAAATGTAAATTAACTTTATCACCTTTTTTTAATGTACCTTCGATTGTACCGATATGTATTACATAACCTCCACGTACTTGTACGTTTTTCACCGAAAATTCAACGCTTTCATCACCAACTTTTACCAAAAAACCTTCGTCATATATCTGTCCACCTTGTTCTGCATAAAAACAGGTATTATCAAGTAACACACCACATTCTTGTCCGGTTGTTACTTCATTGACGAACTGCTTATTACAACGTAAAGCAATGACAGTTCCTTGACAAGGTTCAAATTTGTATTCTTCATTAAGACCACTTCCTGCGTTGTAGTTATATTTGAGAGAGTCATTAGTGGGAGGTACACCTTGACTTTGTAGATCTGTGATGGCATGTACGTCCAAATTAACCGTATCTTCCACACCGGTTCCTTTACCCTAAAATATAATTATGTTTAAAATATAAATAACACTTTATTATAATTACTTACCTGAGAAATTAGTTGTGCTTGTTTTTTAGCTTCCTCGTATGCTTCCATATGAACATTGAGATTCTTTTCTTCTGCCATTAACTGTGTCAGATCTACGGGGAATCCGTAAGTGTCATACAATCTCCATGCGACATCTCCAGGTAAAGTTTTAGAATCCCCTAATTTTGCGATAGTACGATTGAGTAAATTACGTCCTCTTGATAACGTTTTCAAGAATTGTTCTTCTTCTTCGTTAATTGTATCAATAATACCTTGGGGATCTTTACGAACTTCTGGGAAGGTATCTCCTAGAATCTCAACTACAGTGTGCACTAAACATCCAAAGAATCCTGGTTTGGCGTTTAGTTTCTCCGTTGCGTATCGGACAGCTCTTCTTAGGATTCGACGAAGTACATAACCACGACCTGTATTATCTGGATTACCACCATCTGACAAAGCTATAGTTATAGTACGAGCATGATCGGCTAAAACTCTGTAGGCCATGTCTACGCCATCAACATCGTTGTTTCCTACTCGACCTTGGTACGGTGGTGCACCTATAAGAATTTTTTCAATTATCAACTGCAGTACTTGTGAATTTCTTTTTAAGTTACTAAAATAGGTAATTAAATTTTACTGCCATTCAAACTGATCAAATCTGACCTTTTGAAATAAACCACACCCAGTATGTTAAACATAGAAAAGCAATGTTCTAACTTCTAGCTTTTACCAAAATAAAATTTATAAGAATCATAAAGTCAAACATTTAAGCTCAATAAAAACTCTTAATGTATTTACAAAAAACAATTAACATACCTGTGCCTTTTTGAATGGCATCAAACAGAGGTAAAAACACATCAGTATCATAATTAGATCTTTTTCCCTGTATAACAGAAACGAGTCGTTCAAAACCCAGACCGCAATCGATGTGCTTCTTTGGTAAAAGCTTCAAGCTGCTGTCTGATTCTCGATTAAACTGAATGAATACAAGGTTCCAAATTTCCAAAACATCAGGATCATCTTGATTAACTAATTCAGGCACTGACCTATTTCCGATCCTATCGAAATGTAATTCAGAACAAGGACCACATGGTCCAGTTTCACCCATTTCCCAAAAGTTATCTTTCATATTACCAGGCAAAACATGCTCGGGTTTAACTCCGAGATTCAACCAAATCTGTCGACATTCTTCGTCTGGCTTTAATCCTTGAGCTTCGTCCCCACCGAAGTAAGTTACATACAAACGATCGGTAGGAAGATGTAATACTTGAGTTAACAATTCCCAAGACCAGGTACAAATCTCCTTTTTGAAATAATCACCGAATGACCAATTACCCAACATTTCAAAAAACGTATGGTGATACACATCCTTGCCTACATCATCAAGATCGTTGTGTTTTCCTCCGGCACGTATGCACTTTTGCGTGTTGACGGCACGTGTTATTTTAGCTAACTCACTATTTGGATCTACGGTGCCCAAAAATATTGGCTTGAACTGGTTCATTCCTGCATTGGCAAAGAGCAAGGTTGGATCGTCCAAAGGAATAGTAGACGAAGAGTGAACGTATACATGTTGCTTCGACTTAAAAAAATCTATGAAAATGTTGCGAATTTCTTTAGCGGTGAGTTGGGTATTCATTATGAAGAAACTTCCCTATAATATAACAACAGCTGATTAATGGATTTAATTTAGTAAATTGGCCTAATCTTGTGTAAACATATGGTATTTAAAGTTCTCACGTTTGCAAACACTACTAAGAAAACCTAATTAGTTAATGTAATTAATTTTTTGAATTATTTCTATGTATTAACATAAGTTAAATACATACCGGTCGACCTTTCACCTGAAGATGCGTAATCGGAATCCCTGAGAAGAAACCACGTGGACAAATAATGATGTAATTTAAAGTGATATTGCGAAGCACAAATAGGTGGTACCACGGTTTTACAAAGCGAGTGCGTTCAGAAATTCAAGGATATCTCAACTACATAAATAGGATTGACTGCCGACTTTAAAAAGTGTATTAAAATCAAAATCTAAAAGGTCTTCAACTTATCTACTTTCACCTTACATCCATCTAACCTCAAAATGTCGACGTTTCAAAATATTTAGATAGATAGCACAATATTTTACGTAGTCTATTTTTAATTTCTTTTGATTTTATTATAACTTTCCAAAATCAAAAATAGGTATATCTACTTTGGGATTATTTTTTCAGGAATGAAAGCCCCTATAATAGAACTCTGTAATTAAAATTATTTTGAAGGAAGCAGAACAAAATAAACAACCTCAAAGTTAAATACAAAGGAAAACACGTGAAAAAAATTCTCTTAATAAATAAAAATCATGTAGTTACGAGGGGCAAATTCGTTGGCATCAACTTGTACATTTGAAAATACCGCCAAAACAAATGATAACCAATCAGGCGATAGGAAAATTTCACTTTTCCCCGAATAGTTTACAGACGTTCGTGACGTAAAACAGCTGAGACCTTTGACAGTTGTTCTTTAGGTTATTTTTTAATGTTTTTACAAAATTTACGGATGAATTTTAAAGACCAAGTTATGTAAATTCCGAAGCTAATTGTCAGTCAATTATTTGAAAGTTAATATTTGCAATGGAATCGCACGTTTCGTCAGAAGTTACAAGTGGCGATGAGGAAATTTCTTCCCTTATGTTAAACGACTATTCCAGCAATTTTGATAAAAACTCAGACCCGGTTGTTGATACAAATAGTTACGAAGAAAATGAAGATACTCGATCTGAACTTAAGTTTGATGAATGTAAGTTATGAAATTGTCGTCATGAATCGTTTGTTATTATTGTAATTACAGTACTTGAAACAGAAGAGGAAAAAAGTAAACGAGCTAAAATAGAAGAATCGTTGAAGAATGATAAGTCAATTTTAGAAACATGGCAAAGATTAGCGATAGAAACATATGGATTAGTAAATGGTAAGTAATAACGTTTTAATAAGCGGAAGTAGTAATATGATGCAATTTCAGATGATTTGCGGCAAAAAGTTTGGCCGTTGCTTTTAAGTGTAGATCCAGACCCATCAGAGATAGCTCCCCTTTTAGCTGAATTATCTCAACACAGCGAATATAACCAAGTAGTTTTAGATGTAAATCGGTCGCTTAAACGATTTCCACCAGGTAAGAGGCAAATCCGAATTGTTGAGTATTTCATTTACATAGTAACGATTTATTCACAGGCATTCCATATAGACAAAGAGTAGCTTTGCAAGATCAATTAACCGTGCTGATATTAAGAGTAATTATGAAATATCCACATTTGCGGTATTATCAAGTGAGTTACATTTTCATTCGGTTAGAATTAGTTTAATTCTAACGGAACTTACTAATAGGGTTACCATGATGTCGCTATAACATTCCTATTGGTAGTAGGAGAGACTGTAGCATTTAGGATAATGGAAAAACTAAGCACTAATCATTTACGGGAATGTATGGAACCCACAATGGAGCAAACATCATACAGGTTAAATTACATGTATCCCTTATTACAACATGAAGATAAGGAATTGTTCGAATTTATGGACAGGTGAAAAATATATTTATAAAATTGTAACTGTGGACTTATGAACGTTGTTTATTTAGGGCAATGGTTGGCACAATGTTCGCCCTACCTTGGTACCTGACATGGTTTGGTCATTCGTTAAATCAGTACCGTGACGTTGTGAGATTATACGATTATTTCTTAGCCTCGCCTCCCTTAATGCCCTTATACGTGGCAGCTTCTTTAGTAATAGAACGAAGACAGGAAGTTTTCGAAATAGGATGCGACATGGCAAGTATTCATTGTCTTTTGTCTCAAATCCCAGATAATTTAGATTTTGAAACGATTCTTCAACGTTCTTCGAAGCTTTACAAGAAATATCCACCCCATAAAATAGAAAAGGACGTTAAGAAGAGAGTGGAGAAAGAGTACGTATTTGATTTCTTTTACATACTTCGGAAGGTTGTGGTATTGTTTAAAATGTTCAAGAAATTGTTTAGTGCACACTTCTATCTTAGCTTTTTTGGAAATCTTTTTTATATAAGAAGAAAACATAAGTATTCTTGATATATGTGCTTGTTTATTTAATGTAAAAGCTTTTAACTGTACATAGCTTGCGTGCTAGTTTTCTATCGTACTTTTAAGACTTGAATCGTAATCTTTAAACATATTGCTACTTAATTCTTGCATCTCCATCCAAAGACAAATGTGTTGAAGATCATGATTCAATTTTTTCTTTAGCTGCTTAATAATAAATTATTTACTTACTTTCTTTTTTATTTATCCTTTCCGTTGCACTCGCTTCTTAGAAACCTTTTCTTTCCTGCCTTGTAGATGAGTAGGTATTTGCTTATCTGTACTATTCTATAGCTAATTAGTTCTTTTTTTACTAATAAAAGTGTTTGTTTAATACCTAAATTTATTTCGAAAGCAATTTGATTGTTATAATTGCCAGTTTATGCCGATCGATTTTATCACAATAAATTCTAGAGTTAAAAGAGAAATCAATGAAAACATTGATCAAATTTTAAAGATTTTTATAAATATTATTTAATCAGAAATTATAATTTACTAGACATTTTCTTTGTAATCGTTTGACTTAAGAAAAAACAATATTTGTTTATAATTTTCCTATAATCATTCAAGGATTTGTTATCTAAGTGATTTTTGTGATCTTCAGAAAAGAACAACGAAGGAGAGATGAATTGAGGATACGAAGAAGAATGGATAAAAACAAACCAGTCTGGGTAAAAATGCGTTATTATTTGCCAGAATGGTTATTGTTGCATTATAAGAACAGGTATGGTCTGTTGTTTGCGACAGCAACTTTACTGGTTGGCTTGTATGCTTACTTAAAGGCAACGGAAACTGGTTTTAGTTTGTTCAAGTAAGTGTTTAAAAAAAATCAGAGTGAAGTTTTCACTATTGAGTATGTTTTCTTCCAGGATGGGGAATTGGCACACTTGACAGTTACCTATACACGTTCCAGCAAAAGCAATGATGCATCATAGATTTTATACCTGTTTTTAAATTTTGTGCTTTTCTCATTGCTTTTGTTTTTGGAATCGATGGAGTTTTTATTAAATATTTTTGGCCGTGTGTAGGTATATTCAAAAATGGCTTGAAATGCATTTAATAGATGTAAGAATGTATATATTTATTTATTTTTGTATTATTGTTTAATAGTATAGTATATTGAAAAGAAAGTTATACACTTTAGTTATTTAGTTGTTGAGTGTTTATCTCTCCTGTATACATGTAAAATTGTGGCGCTATTACACTTTCTCAGAACCAAAACGTTGTGCACTTTTCCAAAAACATAATTAATAAATTGATATTTGTTGGATATTTAAATTACTTAAATGATAAATTCTGACTATTAGTAAGTTTAAATTCTTTTTATAGAGGTTGAAAAACATATTTTTAAAATCGCTTGTCACCTTGCAAACAAAAACTATAATATAATTACGGTGTAAAATTGTAAATAATATGGAAAATACAAAATCAAAATATTACTGTTGCATGAAATATGTTAAAAACCTGTAAAAATATATATATGTAAGTCGTATAAATAAAATGGCTAAACAGAAAGTAATGTCAGTATTTATTTTTGGTCGAAACCTAGAACAATAGTATGTAATTAAAAGCGAGTTTGCGAGTTTTCATGATTCAGTTTGCTTTACAAACCTGAGATTTCAGGTTCAAGACTCAGTTTACAGCTTGTCAAACGAGAACTTTCACTTCAGATGTGCAGAACGGGAAGCGAGACAGCATTCGGAGCAAATGAGATGCACTTACTCTCGGTTCCCCACTTCGTCGTGGTACACTCAGTAAACCAAGTTATTTACCTAGTTACGATATGGGCTAGCATAAAGCTTATTTTAGTTAGGATAATTTTTGTGAGTCACAAGCTGTTAAATATTCTATTATAAAATACCTGGAAAGATTGATGTTGTCAGTTTAACATTCCAATAACTGTAATAATTATTTAAGTGAAAGTAAAAATCAAGTAGTTTATTAGCAAATAATTGGAGACACAAATGTAATAGTTATTTACGATATGAGTATCGTAACAACTCGCATTACGATACGAGATGGAAAGTTTGTGAAACGAGACCGCAGGTCGAGTTTGACAAATCCATTGAGGATCGTAATATAAAGTTACGATATGAATATTGTACAAAGCTTTATCTACTTTTATGAAATTAGCAAAAAAAAATTATTTATTTATCAATAATTAATTGCCTGATGCAAAAGTTGACTGTTCCAATTTTCATTGAAATCTAATACGTTAAGGCTTGATTTGTTGTTTATTTGGTGTTGGTTACTGTCAGTTTGAATGAAATTTTTATGTCAGAAATCATTACAACACTAGTGCTGTAATATAGTTCATTACAAAACGATTAGTAGTAGTAGATAAAGATACATTAAAATACAATTTTATTAATTTACCAGTAGTCTACAAGTAAAAATAAATAAGAATATTTTCAATATTTTCAGAACTTATTACATATTTGAATTTGATGAATCAGAAGTGGAATAATCGCTAAAATGCTCACTGTCACTGTCGTTTCCACCCAAGTTTATTATTATATTATAACTAAATCTAAATCCGTGTCCATAAATGTTTTTTCAATCGTTTTCGCGTGTTCACAGCGCGATTTCCACTCACTTGAAAACCCTGCAAAAAACTCGTCGCCCAGTGTTTCCACCTCTTTCTTATTAAAGTTAACATTTCGTTGGCCAACATATTGTTTTAAAGATGACCACACTAGCTCTATCTCATTTAAATCCAGATGATACGGGGGCAGTCGCAAAACATCATGGCCTTTTTCTTGAAGCAACCGGTCTATTTCGTATGATTTGTAGCGAGGTTTGTGCAACTTAATTAAATTATACAAATCCGGCTTGAGCATGTCGTCTGTAAATGCAATTCCTTTTTGTCGAGCCAGTTTTACATATCTTGCTTCTGGGTGGCTGTAGTGGGACACTTATCAATTTGCACATTATGATACGGGGCATTATCAATAACAAGTACACTTTTAGGCGGCAGATTTGGTAGAAGTTTCTCTTGTAGCCACTTTTTATAATTGGCAAAATTCATTTCGTTATGATAATCCCCCGTTTTAATGGACGATGGCGTTTCTTCTTGGACGGTGACGTAAATACTGCTGCTTCTCCGTTTTTTACACGTTTGCTTTCAACCGAAAGTTTTTTAACTGAACGAATATTAACACCAGTCGCCATCGCTACTCGGTCTTGAACTTTTTTCATATCGATAATTGGTTGTTGCCCTGCACTAAATGCTTCAAATTCTTCTTGCATGAATTTTAAAACATTCGCCACAATTTCTTTACTTTGGCCGCTCAATCGCTTATTTCTAAGTTTCGATTGAAACTCCATACTCACAACACTACTAACGCGTACTTTTGTCGGAGTGTACTCGATCTGCACTACTCAACGTTCAGTAAGTAAATGCGCTCCCCGCTACTGATTTCAGAAATTTGCCACTGCGTACCCTGGACTCAAGTGAAAGTTCTCGTTTAACAAGCTGTAGGTTGTTGGAAAAATATCTGAAAATATGCCCTCTTTGATTGCAAAAAAAAAACTAAAATGGAAATGGGCGGGGCATACAGCTAGAGGCGGGGTAGGTGGATTGAAAAAAAATCAACAAAATGAACTCCAATATTAATGACTATACCACTCATCGGAATAGAGACCAATCAGATAGCTCAATTTTTCTTAGTTACGCTGTACAACATCGGTTATTTATGTTGCTAAGTTGTGTTACGCGAAACACAACGCTTGGCGTATTTCGGTCGTGGCAAACAAATGAATCATATGTAATCATATCATCCAGGGATATAAATGAACAAGTAATATTTTTGACATTTCGTAAAAATTTTTTAAAACTGAGTCGATTTGGTAAAGTTTCAAACGAAGAAATTGAAAAAGATGTATCTTTAACAAGAAATTTCGTTGTATAGTCTTAACATATACAACTCGAGCTTCATAAATCATCTGAATATAGTTTGCGGACTCGATGTGTTACCTCAAAACCTAGGCAACACATCTGGTCCTCTCAACTGTATATTCGATTATTTTCGAACCTCTTGTTGTAAAGTACGTTCATTAAAAAAAAAACTCTAGAGTGCTTTGAAAATTAGTTTTAAGTATGTCTTAGACCAGCGGTTCTTAACCTGTGGTTAGTACAGAAACGCAGAAAATAGTTCATGTATTGTTTATAATTTCTGTCAACTCGTTTTTTGTATCTTCTTCTTCTTCCAAGCCCAAGTTCTTCAAATTTAAAATGTGAACATCCTACATCAATGAAACAAGTTTGTTTTTCTAAACATTTATTTATAAAATATCACAAATCGAGCATGTACTAACAAAAAAATATAAATATTAAAATTATTTATTTAACACGAGAGACAAAGAGGGAGCACAGCAAAAACTAAGTTAAGATGAAGAAAAATAGTTTAGGAAGCAATTGTTCAAGAGGAAGAACTAAAATAAACTTACATTTCTCATAAATTTAAATATCATTAAAACCCGATGTTAATTTGGTATGATTTCTTTCCTATTATTAAATATCTCTACTAAGTATTAAAAATTTTAATTCTAACAGCCTCAAACGTTTTAACACAGTAACATATTTTATAAATACAGATCTTAAACAGAGTTAATAAGACTTGCAATATAATTTAATACGGTTGTATGACGAAGAATCTCCATATGATCAACTTTCGGCAGTGCTAGAAAATGGACCGGTTGTTTTTGTAATTTTTGCCAAAGAATACAACCTTCTAAAGAACGTCTATTAACGGTTCCATCTCCGTCACCGTTTATTAAAGTCGGATATCCATCTAACCACGTTCCTGGTTTGTAATAAAGTTGTTCCACCGTATCGACGTTTACTCCGTATAAACAATGAACTTCGACCCCTGGTGCTGTTAAATTTACTCGATATGGATCCGTATCTCTCTTCATATCCCATCCGTTCAAATATTGAATGTCGCTAAAATTAAACAAGAGTAAATTCAAATTTATAAAGGTTGGTAGTCAAAATCGTTTACTTAAAGAATGTCTGCAGGTTACTTAGAGAATAATTCTTCTTATCGGTTTGGATTAGAGTTTCAGTTTGATGCCAGAAGTACGGTGAAGGTAAAAGCCATGCTAAACTAGGCGATGTAATTTGTTCTTGACGCATTACGCTTTCACGCAATATATACGAGCCTAAATCGTCACCTAAAATATAAAATATTCTACAATATTACCACATCATAGTAATTAATTTTGTTACGATTCTAAATTGCTGTGAAATAAGGAATTCAAACATGCAATAAACAATATAATAAATCTTAACGGTTGTTTTAATTATTCATTCCAATTTCGCAGGTTGATACATACAAATATTTACTAAAAGAATTAGCAAAGCAATTCTAATTCTATTTAAAAAAAGGCAGTGTTTTCCCACCTTAATTAAGTTTAGTATCGAATGTAATACGAAAATTTGTAGTAGTGGGTTAAAAAGTAATTACAAAAGCCTCTTCATAACTTTTTAAAATTCAATGCGCTTTTATCTAAGTATATTAAAAAAAAAAAAAAACAATACGAAAACACCTACTAAACTACTAAAGATAAGAAAGTTTCACTCGACACTTTACCTATCGCATAAACTTTAATAGCTTTCACAGATCCGCCCCACACTCCTGATAAGGTAACCATGGATTTTATGTATTTGTCCTTCCATGCCTGTGATTGTTTTGTTAAGAAATATAAAGTCATGGGTCCTCCCATTGAATGCGCAATAAGTATCGCTGGCTCATTTTTATTGTCATGCACCGTGTCTTCTATTAATTTTTTGAGTTTCACAAAGAATTCTTGGTTTTCATCTGAAATCATACCGAATCAGTTTATAGTTTTAGATATTTATAAATTTGTTTCTATACTTATGTGTAAAGTTACCTATGTCAAAATAAAATGAGAAACAACCATAAAAACAAAAGAATGTATAATTATCAATTGTTTCACTTTAGTAACTGAAATATCTTTCAACTAATGAAGCATGAAATTTGGAATAGTTTTTTATTTATTTTAGATTAGCATTTTACTTAACAACTCGTTCTCGTAAGAGTGTAATTTATGTCTGGCACAGAATGTAAATATTAATCTATTAACTTCAGACGAAGAGTTGTTTTGCTAATAAATACCAGTAATGCAAATGAATATATTTGTCAATGACAATCTTATTTGTTTATGTCTTGTTAATCTATTTATTTTTATATTTCTGTAGATTGTTTATAAAATAACATCTAAAAATATTATATCAACTTTAGCAGTTCCATTAAAAATATTTGTAATCATGATAAAAACGATGTAAAATGGGGAACTATCAAAAGGTAGGTACGTAACAAATCACTTGGATATGAAGGACGTCTCTGAAACATATATATTTTTTTTAAATCTGTATTTTACTTAAATGTCTAAGATTTACACCTAAAAACCATTAAATACGTTTTACGTTATTTGTTTAATAAGAGATCATTGTATGCTTACATTATTTATAGATATATTTATTGGGCCAGATCTAGGCTTGTGGGTGCCAAGTATCTTGATGAGTGTTGACGGCTATAGTCACTGGCACAACCCAACTAGAATTGTGTCAAATAATTTGGTTTATTTATTTATTTTTTAGGTGGCTTAGCTAATTTTATTGGGTAATTTATTAATAAATAATCATTACAGCCAACTCCCTCTAACTTGAACAACTGGAACAAAAGATCTTCGAAAGAAAAGTAATGCAAAAAATACTGGAACCGAAAAATATAGGAGAAGGATGAAGCGAGGGTTGAAGAAGAGATGATATGGACATGTATTTAGAAGCGTAGGTAAAAATACATACAATTAAATCCTTAACAAATTGGAAGCTCACGTGCAACAGAAGAAAAGGAAGACCGAAAAATACTTGGCGAGAAGATGTAGAAAACGACTTGAGAACAATGGTATATCAAACCACGACAAAAATTAGCAACAGGGCAGAATTGAGAAAAATAGTAAACCGAGCTAAGACACATGCAAAACTATGAAAATTAGGAAATATGGAAAAGGGAGTAATCTACCTTGAGGAAATGGATTAAAGAAGTTCAGAACGAACTGCTATATTCCTCATGGAATGGAACGCCATTTATTATTATTATTATTATTAGTTAATAATCGAGGAAATGATTTCTTAAAAGATATACAAGCAGAAATAGGTCCAGGACAGTTTGAAAATTTTATTTATCAGAATGAAAGTAATTGATCTGAAATTACTATTAAATAATACAGACGTCATTCATATAAAGACTCTTTTAAGGGAACACGAAGGAAAATTAAGTTTCTTTGAAGCACTGACATGGCATGGAACGTTAATATCAAAAGCGGTCCTTGTAGGCGCCAAACAGTTGTACACTTCGGCAGGGCCGTCTTATCCATTAGGCACTTTAGGCACAGTGCCTACGAGAATTTTTGGGGTCTACTTAGTAAGAGAAATTCAAGAATACATATTTTGTTGTTAAGTTTTAATGAACAGAGATGCCGGGGGTAGCTGGTCTGGTGCCTAGGGCCTACGACAACCTTAATGCGGCCCTGCACTTCGTGTACTTACTAAAAAAACTCGAAACCATAACTACTAACTAAAAACTTGATTCAATACTAATAATTAACTAGTAAGCTTGTGGAATGGAGCGATTCGTATAGACAGCAAAAATTAATTAACTGATTATTTAGAGTTAGAGGCAAAAACAAATCGAGTGTCTTAGAAAACAAATAATAAAAAATATCTACGTTGTTAATGCACGGGAAACGGTTTTAACTCAGCTTATTCATTCCAATTTTAAGCAAATGCCTCCCCTATCAATTTTCACTTTTTTTTATCCTAGGCTTTGGTATTCCAGTTAATTTCAGCTGTATCTATTATTTCATCCACCCATCTTGTTTTTAGACAACCTCTTCTTCTAGTACCATCCTGTAGGCTCTCTTCTTTCATCATTGCCCAGCCCATTGCCAATTTAACAATTTATATCTTTCTATGGCATCCCCCGTCCCTAATCTTCTAGGAATTTCTACCAATGGGATTTTATCCTTTCTACATATACCTAAAATTGATCTTTCCATGACCTTAGTTTTATTTTTAGTTGTATGTTTAAGGACTATGTTTGTGCTCTGATAAGTTAAAGATGGTAAGCTAGGTTTCTAGGTTTTCTTAAAATATGGCTCAGCGATCTATACTTTCTTCACCTTATTTCAATATTTACGTCTTCGTGACTGGTTCTTCTCCATAACTCCGCATTTGATATATGTTTTGGCCATCAGATTATATGTATATCTCAAGCATCTATTGACGAACGCTTGTAATTTCCTTTTTATTGAACCGTAACATACCATACAGTAGAACTGCCTTGACTGCAGCATTAAAAACTCTAATCTTAGTCAATGTCAATGCCAATGTAGCTAGCCTGTCCGATTCTATTCATAGTAGAGAAAGTTGATCTTGCTTTATTTATTCTAAGCTTTATGTTTCTCGATGCATTTACTGTTTCTATAGGATTACTACTCAATATTATGCTATTTGCTCCTTCGGTGTTTATAATTAACAGCTTAGTCTTGTCCTTATTGATTTGTAGCGTGATTCCAACTTATTTAATTTTAACCGCATATTTTGCACTTGAGTAGACAGGAAACACACATCGTCAGCAAAACTATAGTTTACAGCAGTGAATCATGGACAATGAGAGAAAATTACAGTCACGGAAATGAGATTTTTGAGAAAGATCGAAGGAATTACTAAGAGAGATAGAGTGAGAAACATAACAGTAATCAATCAACTAAAAATAAAAGCAATTATGAAATACTAGAAGAGAAACAGATGGCCTTGCTCTCTCTGACTGGCTGACCTCTACGGAATGGGAGAAGAGAGAATGGCAAGACATATGAAATTATGAAGTAAAACTGCAAAAGGATAAAATAGGGCGTCCATGGATGCAATGGGAGGAACAACTACGACAGACCACAGAGAGACGAGCAATGAAATAGCAAGATGTGGAAGTATTGGCCCAGGACAGGAAGACATGGAAAGGAAAAATAAAAGAAACATCAGCTATATAAATGATATGTATATTAGAAATGAAACGAATATTCGGTTAACTATTCGGCAGTCGCAATATTCGGCCATTTTACCGAATATTCGACAAGTTAGTCAGACTGTTAATCCATTAAATTTTACAGGTATTTTAATGCTAATCAATCCTAAATTGCATGCAACATATTAAGTAAACAGTATTCAAGTACGTATAAATAAATAATCGACTTTATTGTTTTTAATGTTTCATATCACAAAGTAAAATAGATAAACTTTGATAGCAGTTTGCGTAAACTGCATGAAATTATTAACTACACTTAAATTACTCAATATTGTTTATACCATAACAATTATTAATAACTGTACAAGCGCAAACTATCGGAGATATTAAAACAAAATTTCGAAAGTGAACAAATAATGAATGGTTTCGTAGGCTGCAAATACACATTAACTATGAATTACTGTAGGGGCTATGTGAAACAAAAATTTTCAGCATCATTTCTTTCTGATGAGAAAATAAGAGATCACACCAGCATTAATGCATCATTAGAATTGATAACAACAAATTACATTGAAATAATTAAAGAAGATTGAATTAAGTGGATACGGTAGCGAACGACAGAGACAACGGTGTATATAAAGGAAGAGGAATGATAAGTACATAAATACAGCTAGGTACTTAATCTAATAATCGAATATAATTGAACATTAATCTTTTGTTTTTCTTATTGCTCAATAAAATACACAAAAACAATTGCAGATTAGAATGAGAAAAGAAGAGAAAGATAATCGAATTGCACAATGTAAAAATTAATTTCAAGCGATGGGTTGCATTATTACTTATTTTCTTCGTTTATTTAAATGTGATGAAATAAATTTAATAGGAGTATAAAATATAGAGTAAATCGAAGGGTTAGCATAACTCTACTTTTGTATTGGATTGTCGCATAATAACTGGTAAAAATATAGATTTCAAAATTCGTCCTCATTAAAATTAAATCTTGGCAAAAGGAAATTACAAATTACTACGCCTCAGGTGTAATACGTACCTAATTTAAAAATAAATACTTACTGGGTGCTTTACGAAAATCATAAGGTGCCCCTTTTATAGTTGCGTTTCTCACATGTCCTAAACTCACTAAAGTATTTCCTATATCCTTAAAATAAGCTCCTGTAGATGCATGACTAGGATCAAGCCATTCTACCGTTTCCGATCCGCCAAATCCCGGTATCCGAATGTCAACACCTTCCGCATTTGAAGTTTTCCGCGTTACATTGTTGTAACTCAGTTTGACATTATCAATCCAACAATCGATAATAAAAGGTGCTAATAATTCCATGTTTAACCAAATATTGAAAAAATCCTTCGTCGTCTTTTCACATATGTAATGTACGACCTGCGGTTTATTTAATTTCGCTTCTATTTGTGAACCACCGTCACCTGGTATTAATATAACAGGGTTTAATACACCACATGTCGATGCGATTAATACGAAAAATACGCCAAAAATTTGTAGGTTATATTTGTTAAACATTCTTTATTTACCGCGCAACGTTTTCTTTTATACTGTGGAATATTCAGATGCGCTGTTGTTTTTATGTGGCGTGCTTTTGTCTGTTTATTATGACTTCGAGTAACTGAAAGCGAAGATAATGGCGTTGTCCTATAATGGGGTAAAAAGAGATAACAAACGGATGTCAGAGGCGTCTTCCAAAGATTTTATGTTTTGTGTTCTGGCATTTTCCTTACGATAAACATGTTGGAAATTATTACAAGCTTTGAATATAATTTTGCAATTAATATTGCAAAAGTTGGTAAAATCAAAAAGATTATTATCAGTTTGTCGTAATAAAATCAAATAAGTTCTGTTACGAAATGTCATTTATTTGCGTAAATTGAGCAAATTGAAAAAAATTGAAATAATTCTCTCTGACAATAGTGACGTAATTACGACAAAAAAGTAAAAACAAGGTAGGAAAACAACTGCATATTTTTTTTACTTGCTTTTTAAAAATAGACGCCCAAAAGGAGTCTACCATTTGTTTGATGGAAAATTATTGTTGTAAATCGTAAAATCAAAAATGTCTGACAAACATGAAAATAAAAGAAACTATTTTGTCGTGGTGTTAGTTTACTATTCTTATTTCTTATAAAAGTTAGACTTTATCATTGCAAAAAGGTCAGATGGTGTACAACGTACATCATACCACCGTTATTTATTCATTATTATTATTAACTTTCCAGACATTAGTAATGATAAAATAGATATAAAAAAAATAAAATACATAAATGTTATCTTTCTTTTCTAATAAATCTTAAAATATTTTGTATAAAAATCAGTGATTCTAAAACGTTTTAAATGCTTGTATAAAATTGTAACTTCGTTTGTTTTTAATGTATAGGTATGGGGTTTCTTTTGTTTTGTTTTGAACCGCTTTGTTTAGCACAAGGACATCGATTCAAAAAAATAAATAAATAAACGTGCCTTATAATAACACACTGATTTTATACATACACTTTTTAACAGCGTATTATACCTATAATAGTAAGTAATTTAATTTTTGATAAGGTCAATTTAATACACAATAGTAATAATTTTATTATTGCATATGATGTTACAATTATATTACAAATTATAATATAAATTTTATTGATAAAAAAACAGTTTAAAATATTTAAAATAATAATAAACCATTTAAACCAAAGTTACATATACCAATTTTATTCGACACCTTAATAAACAATAAAGCTTTAGTTCATTGTATATTCATTTGAATTTAAATGTTTCTAAAGCAGTGCTGATTTAACCATTAGGCGGACTAGGCGGCCGCCTAGGGCCCGGGAGCTCACTGGGGCCCTAAATTCATTCAACAAAATTTTTCGCGACACCGCGGCAACTCCGCGCCATAATAAGTTAATAAGTTCCACTACACTACTTACACTATAAATTGGAAAACCGTTGGACTAAGTGTATCGACCTAAAAGGGGACTACGTTGAAACATAAATTGTTTTTGGCCAAAAAAATTATTCCTTTGTTTCATTTTAACCAGACTTATCACTCCACCCTCGTAATTTTTGCACAACTTCTAGCACATTCGTTTTATTTTTGATCCAACAACACTGGAACCCCCAGACCCCCCCCCCCATTTACAAGGGGTTGCGCCCGCCAGACTCCCGTTGCCGCCTAGGACCCGGCAGCGTATTGGCATTGTTTACTATGGCACAACGCGACGCATGGTTCTACTGCGGTAAACAATGTTCAAAAATTACGCCGCGTGCATTGAGACAATTCTTACTGCGTTTCAACATATTCACGCGTTGAACCGCAGTAAGATATGGCAATGTTAAAGGTTGCATTTTCAAAGGCAATCCTTACTCGAAGCCAGAAAAACACAGACATACCGTAGAAGAAAAACATTTTAGTAACATAACGGAAATGGACTTTAATGCTGAACATTCAAAAGCTGTTACCGAATTGTCGTCAAATTTTGACCGATTAACTGATATGGCTTCCAATGGTAAAACCGTCGACATGATTAATGGCCTAACCAAATGGAATAAAATCTTAAGCAAAATTGATACACCGCTCCAATTAATCAATTTTATCCACTCATCTAAAAATTTTACATCAAAAAAGAATATTAGTGTACAACCAACATCAGTGATCTCTTGATCTAGTTGGTCTTTCAAGGAACAGCCATTTCTCTCCTTCTCCTTCTCCTTATTCCCTAGTCAGTTTTTGTTTCTTCTAGTATCATCTCTTTTATATTTGTCCATCGTTCTTACATATCCTCTTCTTTTTGGAAGTCTTGTGTCTCTAATCTTTCTATTATTGTTTCTCTGAACTTCGCTGGTGGTTCTTCTTCTTCTTCTTCTAGTTTTGCTATATATTCCATTTTTTTACCTTCTCACTATTGGGCTTTTACTGGTTACAGAATTTTTCTCTTAATTTAACCTTAACCAAGTAATGGTTTGAGTTATATTCCGCAACTCTGTGACTTCTTACGTCCATGATATACTTGTGAAGAATCTTAAATTAACTAGAACATGGTCTATTTGATTGTGGGTTTCTCCATCTGGTAAATTCCATGTCCTCTTATGTGTTGCTTTGTATGGGAAACACGTGCTGGCTATCACCATGTTCTCTGAGGTCGCGAAATTAATTAGTTTTATTTTTGTTTCTCTCATTTCCTATGGTTGGTCGAAAAAATTGTTCTTTTCCTCTCTTGCTGTTAAAGTCGTCTATTACAAGCACGGTATCATGTTTAGAGATGTCATCCACTACTTGGGTTAATTTTCCATAAAACTCTTCTTTTTCCTTATCACTTTTCTCTTCTGCTTGCGCGTGGGTATTTATTATAGATAAATTAAATTTCCTCATCTTCAAACTTATTCTACATAGCCTTTCGTCTATTGCTTGGAAATTAATAACGTTTTTTCTTTAATATTATAATAAACGCCATTCCTAATTCATATTTTCCTTCTATATTTCCGCCTTTAAATATCCTAAAAGTATGTACTCCAATCCTTTATTTCTTTTCCTAGCCAATTTGTGTCTTTTTTTATTGCCATTATTTTTATGTTGTTATTCATTTTTCGTGTTATGGATTGGAATGCTCCTATCTCATATGCGCTTCTCGCGTTCTATGCAGTTCTATGTTCCTATATGGAGATCTCTTTTCTTTATTCGTATCCTTATCCTTTGCTTATTTCGTCGTTTGTGGGACAATCCTAACCGAGGCTTGTCTTGGGGTTCCGTAACAGATTTTTTTTATACGGGATAGAGTTGTCAACCCTATCCCCAAACCTCCTCCTTTACGGCTTTACCTGGATTTGGGACCAACAATATTACCGTCACACCTTGGCGGAGTTATTAGGATTCTCTGTGGCATTCAAAAGCTTGCCGCATCTGTTTCCTCAATCTCCAGAATATAAAAATCAATTCCCTTTAACTTCGTTTATGCCATCAGGGCAGATAAGGTGGTATAATACTTCGTCGCACATCTCTAAGGTTTGGGGTGCTAGTCATAACTTGCGATTAACCACTAAAATTGGAGAGCCTATAAGAAACCTTGGAGTTTTTTTATTATTAGTACCTAGTTTCCGATCCATTCCCAAGGTAGTCGAACGAAGGCTTCTAATAGAGAACATCTATGGGATTGTGGGTCACGTTTTTTATTCCTATCTATTAAATATTAATAATAATAATAATAATAATAATAATAACAGTAATACATACATAGTAAAATACAGGGTGATCGTATTACATTGACCTTGCCGCTCTATTGTAATGACTTGCTCAATTACGGTTTGCCGCTTCATAGTTCAGTTTTTAAGTTGGCAGCGCCGCTGCCTTGAAAATGCAGTCAAACATAAACAAATTAGCATAACCTCAAAATTAACAATAAAGGAAATTTATTTCACACCCATTTGAAATAATTAAAACATTAATTTAATGCTTTATTAATTTTTGTTACAGAAGTTGTTCAAAATGTTCACCGCTTACCTCTAAACATAAATTAATTCTACGCTTTAAATTATCAAAAATATTGTGTAACATTTGTTCGCTAATATTGTTGACTTCTTGAACAATCGCTTCTTGCAGTTCTTCTAGCGTATGTATCCTATTTCGGAAAGAAAGTAAGGTCCAGTCTATCATCACGGTTGAGGTTAGCATTAAACCATTCGCAAAATTCTACACGTCGTTGAAAATCGGGAGTGACAGGTACCGTACGACAAACCTAAAAAAGCAATACATAGGTAATAAAAACTCGTTACAGTGACTTATAACTAAATTACCTGTTTGCGCACAGTTTCCGCAAAGATTTATGCGGACTAACATCTAATCGTTCCCACACATTCGCCAAAACTTCTTCTGTTAAAACAGTTGGCCTGCCAGTAGGGTGCTTCTTAGTTACAGTGCCAGTCTCTCGAAAACGATTAACAATTCTATTTACATGTCTTGCGAAAACATCTTCGTCGAACTCAAATTTTGGAAATTTTATACGAAACTGTGCTATGCAAGAAATAATCGAATATTTCCACTCCCCGTTGGTTTCTTCGCCTGTTCGGAAATAAGATTCAACCATAAATCTTTCCTGCTGTTAGAAATTGGCATTTTGTAGAAAGTTAACCTAACAAAAATTGGAATATATTTACCGCTGTAAATTGGAATTACATGCAAAACTTACGAGTCAAGGATATTCCTGGAACTGGTAGTCGTGAAAACGACTGTTTTGTAAAGAGTAAGAGGCTTCAAAATGCAAAAACGGCGAAAATAAACTAACACAAGCAACTCGAAATGACAACCAACCAACCACAAAATTTTACTACTAAACCAGAACAAGTGTAGAGCGGCAAAACACCATTTTTTCTGAATTCAGCACCTCCACGCTATAAAGCGGCAAGGTCAATGATTTACGATCAGTCTGTATGTATTAACCAAAAACCAGAAGTTTACTACAGTCACCTGGTAAGTATTAATAAAAATAAAGTACACGTATAGGGATTTTAATCGTTGTATCCTAATTTAGACAGATTTGAATTTTGACAAAAATGACATAATAAAAAATTTTCGTAATAATTCTCAATAATGGCTAATACAGAATTTCCTCTGATTATAAATGAGGACGACAAACAAATTGAAGATGTAATAGATGCAAGAAAAAGATCGGGTCAATATGATATTTATAAAACTATAGAAGTTTTCCAGAACGGTAGAAGACCATGGTCTGCACCTATTTCGGCACTTTATGAAGAAAATGGGCAAGGTACAGCTGATGATGTTACGATGTGGTTAACTGAAGGTAATTCTTGTAATTATCCCGATCCTGGAATATTTAACATCGGACCAACAGATTCTGAAATTACCGTAGTACGTGTTAAAAGGGAAGGTTTAAGATATAAAACTAAAGAAAATAAATGGAATTTACATGACGAAGCTGTTCCTGGAGATGGTACCCATTTAGGTGAAAGCCCATCTTTAGTAAACTTGGTTACTTTAGTAGGGCAGTCTTTACATTCATATGAGAATAAAGCTGATCAGTATCACGAATATTTAGTACCATTATCTTCGTGGGATCCTTCTGATAATCCTTATCAGTTAGCAGAACCCGATGTACAATCAACGATAAGTACAAATACAGTTAGGCTTACCATCGAAGACGATGATGTTAAAACGAAATACTGGAACTTGAAAACGTTAAATATTGCGGCGAAGCATCGTGGTTTAGCTGGAAAAATTACAAATTTTTTACGAAAACGCTGCCCAAAAAAATCCAAAACATCTGTTTGCGACTCCCAAACAAAAAATGGAAAAAGTAACGAAGACGTGAATATTAATCAGAAGGGAAGCCGATAAAAATTATTTAAAAAATAAATTTATTATTTGTAACAATTTTCTATACCACATACATATATCTTTTATTTTTTTTTAATACCATTTCTTATTTTATCTAAAAGGAATTATTCTTTTTTATTTAATTTAACTGCGTATTTAACACTAGCCGTATGGCTACCAAGCAAATTTGTTCTCATACAAACATCGACATGAGGAGGGAGTTTCGCCCAGTGGCAATTCCCTGAGGTTACTAATATATGTGGCAATTTTATATAGTAACCCAGGATGCCAGACTCGGTCGAACGCCTGGCTGACATCAAGGAATACCGCAACACAATATCTACGTCCTTCGAGGTCCTCTTCTATTACATCGACTACTCTGTGGATGTGTTCTAATGTAGAGTATTCCTGACAAAACCGAAACTGATGCTGTGGAATTACTGCTTCTTGTTATATTATGGGTGCCAGTCTCTTTAATACCTATTAACCTCTCTCAGAAAAAGTTCGAGTTGAACAGCCGCGAAGAACGGACGTGATAGTTAATCGCAGTGACAACGCGAAGTACCAGTGCTCTTGAACTTAATAAATATTATTAAAAATAAATAAACGCAAGCCTTGAAACTTAATTTCACAGAATAATAATCACTCATACATTGGGCCTATCGGTAGGCCCAAATAAAAATGTCTAACAAACGTGATAATAGTGACCTTTCGCCTCCTCCTACATCGGATACCGCCAAAAGGTATTTATTTAACCCAAACACTCTTATAACAGCAAACAGATACTATATACCTGACAACAAAAATAAAAAACAAGCACCAGAACAACAGGAAATAATGGAAACTACAGAAGATCAGCAAACAACTCCTAAGATAAAGACACCACCGATATATTTACATGAAGCGGGAAATTACAATGAAGTATTAAATGATATAAAAGCCATAACTTTAAACGAATTCACAACAATAACTAAAGGTAAATTTTTACGAGTCAATACGAGCACCATCGAAGATTTTAGAAATCTAACAAAATATTACGATGAACAGAATATTAAATACCACACATTTAAGGATCCAGAGAACAATAACTTATCAGTAATGATAAGAAACATACCTCATTCACTGACAGAACAAGAAATTGAAAGTGAACTGCGGAAATTAAAATACCCCGTAAAGAAAGTTACGAGACTGTACAACAAACAACGGATACCTATTCCAATCTGTGCAGTCGAACTGCAAAAAACAGAAAACGCGAATGAAATATTTCAACTTGAAAAGCTAAATTACTGCATTGTACAAGTAGAACCGCGACGACAAAATACGGACATTGTGCAGTGTAAACGGTGCCAACGTTACGGTCACAGTAAAAATTACTGTCACCTTGAGCCTAGATGCGTCAAATGTACGGGATCGCATGTATACACCAACTGTCCAAAAACACCAAATCAACCTCCTCAATGTGTCAACTGCGGGGAAAACCACCCAGCGAACTACAGGGGATGTAGCCTCTATAACAAAATAGCCAATTCACAACAGCCAAACCATACAAACCAATATAATAAACCTGCAAATCGAAGCCAAAATCTCCCCCGTAATAACAACCCCATCACATCCAATAGAACATACAGGGATACAGTACTTAATAATCAAAACGAACCAACGAAATCAGAAGGAGAGTCAGAAAAAATCCTAGAAACTATTTAAAAACAAATACTTAACCTACTTATTCCACATATAAAACCACTGCTTATACAATTACTGCCATCATTGCTCCAAAATGGCATATAATAAACATATAATTAATAACATAACAGTTGTCAACTGGAACGCCAATGGCATAAAAACTAAAAGATCCACACTCATAGAATTCCTAGGAAGACATCACGTAGATATAGCATGTGTAACTGAAACCCATCTCATTCCCAATGAAACGTTAAGAATACCGGGCTATGCCATATACAGACAGGACAGAGAGGGAGTAATAGCAGCGGGCGGAGTTGCAATCATAATAAAAAAGCAACTCAGTCACCATGAAAAACAAAAATTGGAATTAAGAAGCCTAGAAACAGTATCAATAGAAGTTAAACTTCAAGATAAAAATATTAAATTTATAGCAGCTTATAAACAACCTAATAAGAAACTACAAGAACAAGATTTAACACAAATATTTGATAACAATCAGCCTACAATAGTAGTGGGTGATCTCAACTCTAAGAACAAAATATGGGGATGCAGAGTAAATAACCCAGACGGAGTAAAATTACACAATTACTCATCAACACACGCTATACAAATTGCTGCACCAACAGAATACACATACTTTCCCTATAGAGTTGATCATCAACCGGACATACTTGACATAGTGCTACTCAAAAACGTTCGCCACCCAATATACCAAAATGTAGTTTCAGAGTTGGACTCCGACCACACACCAGTACTGATAAACTTTTATGGTCTTCCGCAAATTACACACGTAATACCAAAACTAATCAAAGGGAAAGTGGAGTGGGATATATTCAGCGCAACTCTCAACAACAACGTAGAAACTCCAGGAAATCTACGTACAACTGAAGCAATAGATACTGCTCTAGCGAATTACACTGAAACTATCAAAAATAGCGTTCAACAAGCAACCATAACATGCAAAACAAGAAAACCACAATACTATAACCCACTATCGGCAGAGATTATGGACTTAATTAAAGAGAAAAATAGAACACGACGGATATGGCAAAGACATAGAACACCACAACTGAAAACGAAACTCAACAACCTAACGCATCGGATCAAAAAAGAGTTAGATACAATAAGAATAAGAACATACCAGCAATACATTAAAGAATTACAACCGAGAGACCATTCTATGTGGCAAGCAACGAAAAGATTACTCAAACAACGACCAACAATACCTCCACTAAAAGACAATGATGGCATATATGAAACCGATCAAGAAAAGAGTAAATTGATAGCTGATACTCTAGAAAAGACCTTCAAACCGTTCTCTGAAAACAATCAACATTCATTTACTTCAATCAACAAGACTTTATAAAAGAGGTCTGTACGTACGTAACTACACATGTACCTAAAGAAACATATCTAATACAGCCTACATCTCCTAGAGAAATTAAATCCATAATAAACAAACTACCAATAAGAAAAGCACCAGGCCCAGATGAAATCCCTAACTTAGTACTTAAGAATCTAACAAGAAAAGCACTGGCATATCTTGCAACTATATTCAACAGTTGTCTGAGACAGGGGTATTTCCCTAAAGATTGGAAATTCTCTCATATACTGCCATTCAATAAGCCAGGGAAGGACAAAACCAATCCTCAGAACTACAGACCAATAAGTCTATTAAATACGCTGTCAAAAGTACTTGAAAAAATCATACACAAAAGATTAAACAACTTTATAACAAACCAAAATATTTTACCTAAAGAGCAATTTGGATTCAGAATAAAACACTCAACCACCCATCAACTACTAAGAATTATCGAAACTATAGAAAGATGCTACGAGGAAAAACAGTACACTACAATAGCTTTCTTAGATTTAACACGAGCATTTGATGGAGTATGGACTGAAGGAGTACTATACAAACTAATCAAGATAAACACACCCCCATATCTAATAAAAATCTTGTCATCATATCTACAGGAAAGAACATTTGCAGTAAAAATCAACTCAACGCTATCAATAATGAAAGACATAAAGGCTGGAGTCCCACAAGGTAGCATTTTGGGCCCATTGTTGTTTAATATATATGTACACGACATACCTATCCAAGTTCAAGCACCTACAGCAATGTTCGCAGATGACACGGCAATCATTACTCAACACTGTGAACTACCAATAGCAATTTCACAACTACAACAAGCTATAGACAACATATGTGTCTGGTTCCACAAATGGCGAATACAAATAAATCCAACAAAATGCGAAGCAAAAATTTTTACACTTAGACGTATAAGCAACCCTGGCAACTTAGTGATCAACCAAAACCCAGTTATATGGAATCCAAGAGACTCGGCGGTCAAATATCTAGGCGTATACCTAGATACGAGACTATCATGGGGATACCACCTAAATAAAAAACTAAACCAATTTCATGCGAGGCTTGCATTACTTTATCCGCTAATAAATAAAAAATCGTCACTACAAGTGGAATGCACCAAAATTATCTACCTGTCAATACTAAGGCCAATACTAACATACGCATGCCAAGTATGGGGAAACACTGCGAAAACTAACACCAATAAATTGCAAACTCAACAGAATAAAGTTCTTCGGATAGCAACTAAAGCTCCTTGGTTTGTGAGAAACAAACAGATACATAAAGAATTAAATATTCCAACAATACAACAATTCATAAAAAAAACAAGTAAAAAGTTCTTTAAAAATATAAATCAGTGCAACAGTGCGGCTTATTACAATCTAGGCAGAAAGAACACTCACACGCGTCTCAAAAGAAAGCTAACACAAGACATAGTGCTAACATCGGACTCTAATACCAGTGATAGTGACCTAAATTAGACAGTGAAAGCCAAACAATCAAACAATAGGAATGAACTAATCTCAACACTATTCGCAAGAACTAAAGAGAAACCCCAGGAGGAACTCATTAAAGACATTAAAGCCAAATACATAAAGCACACTACCATGTATAGCATGTAAACTGCTGATCTGGTTACAACTACATATAAAAAAAAAAAAAAAAATAACCTCTCTAGTACTTTTGACTATAGCCATTATTGTCTTACGGGGCAGTTCTTTCAATGGCTTGGCAGTGATTACGTAATACCCGGGCGCTTTTTTGTTGTTTGAATATTTAATTGCAGTTGTAATTTCTACTGGAGTGAAGGGTTGATTTGGTGGGTTAGTTGTAAAGGAGCTTGGAGGTAATTTATGATCTCACGTTCTTCTTCAGGGGTAGCAACGGCGGGAAGTTGTTTGGTATATGCTTGATAGATGTTCCGCAAATAGTTCAACTTTCTCTTCTTCTGTTCTTGCCCAAGAGCCGCCGACTTTGCAAATCGGTGGAATAGTATTTCGAGCATCTTTCAGTTTTTTTGTTGCTTTCCAAAGTGTGTAGTCGTTATGTGGGGAGGGGAATAAGTTGCTTACGTAGGTATTCATTAAATGTTTCGTTTTTCCATTCCCTTAGTGCTATTTTTAAATCGGTGGTTAAGCTGTTTAGGTTATTTGTGTCTATAGGGTTTCTAGTTTGCTGTCAGATTCGTCTAGCTCTCTTTGTTTCGGTAATTTTAGTATGGATGTATAATGTATAATGGGTAATTTCCAATAACTTCGGTTCCTCGATGACCAGGCGATGTTGAGTAGTAGGCTGCATCTTGAATGTTTTTTGTTAGGTGTTCTACGGCAGTGTCTAATTCGTCCTCTGCTTTCAACGACACTTTAATTATTGTATTGTCTGTTAGGTACTCCCTGTACAAGTCCCAATTGGTGTGATTGTTGTAAAGTGAAGGCTTCTTTTGCTTTGAAAATTGGAATAATTGAAGCGCTGATTGTAAATATTATAGATGAATGATCTGAGAAGAGGTCGAAGCACGTGTCTACTTTACAGTATGTTGGGAATAGACCTTTGGTAACGAAGAAGTCTACAGCAGCAGGTACTTTATTTTATTTATTAGTCAGCCGGCCAGTATGTGGGTTCCCTGGTGGATAAAAGGAATTATTGAACGTACCTTCGGTACACGAACGTACCTACTGCGCAAACTCATTGCACATTGATTGCGATTGTTAACATGTAAGAAAAACAATTGAAGAGCGCTGTTTTACGACGAAGAATAATTTGAATAAAAGCGGTATTATCTTGTACTACAGATAGCAACAATTGCAAAGATTGATTACAGTTTCATCAAAGTAATTTTTAACGTGATGAAGATTATACTTTTTAACCTCACTCTTACATTCTAGTGAATTTTTAAAAATGCCGAAGAAATACAGTCGGCATGCAAATGGAACAACGGCCTTTGAAACCTTCGGTGTTATCCTGCCATCGTTCTTCTACATTCTTATAACATGCATATTAACTTCCACAATTATGAACACAAGAGGCAGACTACATGTGATGTGGCGACTGATTTTAGAATTCCTATTAATCGTAATTCCAATTATTTTAAACGTAACAGTATTAGCGAATCATATTCGTAATATTTTAATCGCTTTGTTTATCATCAGTGCTACTTTATGTATCATGTTGTTGAAGACGAAAGGGGAAGTACAAAATCGACCTAGGAAAAAAGTCGATACCACAACAAAAGATTTCGTAACAGTTAGTAGGTCTACCATAAATTTAATATCAGTAATTGGAATTTTAGCTGTAGATTTTACAATTTTTCCAAGACGATTTGCCAAAACTATCAGATATGGTTATAGTCTTATGGACGTAGGTGTAGGACTATACGTATTTGCAAACGGTATAGTTGCACCAGAAATACGCGGACACAAAAATTCGGTTGTAAAATCAATTAAGAGCGTTATTCCATTAATTGTGTTGGGTGGTGCCCGTTTTATAGTAACCAAAGAAATCGACTATTATGTATCAGTTACCGAATATGGTGTACACTGGAGCTTTTTCATCACTTTAGCTGTAATAAAAATTCTTAGTTCGATAATACTGAATCATATCTCCATTAAAAATGCAATTTTTAGTGGTATATCTTTATTATTAGCACACGAAATTATGCTTCAATTAGGTTTAGCGAGGTTTGTCTTAAATAATGCAAAACGAGACACATTTATAAAAGCAAATCGTGAAGGGATAGTTTCGTCAACCGGATATGTAGGTTTATATTTCCTGAGTGTAGAATTTGGTAAATTTATTAACATTCGAAGCGCTCAAGGAACGAGACCCAAGTGGAAGTTATTCTTACATCTCTGTGCGATATCGGCATTCCTATTTTGGGCTACTTTCGTACTAGAAAAGAATTTTAACGTTTCAAGACGATTGGCAAGTTCGGGATATGTCATGTGGATTATGTTCATTGGGGTCGCTATGACGACTTTATTTTATTTGGCCGAAATAATTCAAGAATATATTTACGAAGCCCGCGTTACCGTCCCTGTAATATTCGAAGCGATTAATTATAACGGACTAACATTTTTCTTACTGGCAAACCTCTTAACTGGTTTGGTAAATATTATATGGAAACCTTTAAAATTGGATAGCCATTGGGGTTTAATTATTCTTATTGTATATATGTTGATAAACTGTGGTGTAAGTTACCTGATGTTTATAAAGCAAATTAAACTTAAATTGTAAAATCTTAACTGTAGGTAGTTAAATAGTATTAAAAAAAATAAAGGTGATATCAAGTGTAAAACGATGTTTATTTATGTAAAAAAAAATAATTTTAATACTGTTAACTCACTTTTAAAAATTAATAATTAAAGTCTTTATAAAAATATTTCTTACAAAATGATTAAATTCAGTTAAAATCGAGGTAAATATAAATTAAAAAAATACAGATCTAATTTTGTTAATGGCCACAGATTTCTATAATTCATCATGTACGTCTGTCTGAGATCTGTTTTGTACGTTTTGTATCATTCCCTTAAACTGAACATGATTCTTAACGTGCTTTGCAGCTTTCTCAACGAGCCGTAAGAATTCCTTCACATCGAACGAATAATTTGTAAATTTGGCATGTGCTCCACCATCAGGATGCGTACCCTGAAAATAACATAAGTTTAACTTTTTCATTTTAAATTTGAACAATCTCACCTCATCTTCTTGAATTAATTTGGAAGAATTTTCCCACGTTATATATTTTACACCTCGTAACCTAGCCAAATCCATGTAACAATTTTCATCTTCGCAGTTATATCTGTTATATAAAAGTATTTCGTGAGTTTTTATAACAGACTGCCTTTAATAAACTTACAATTCAAATATAGCTGCCCAATCCGGCAAAAATAACAAATGCGTAAGTCCAGCTCCATGCATTCCAATGAAAATATCAGAATTACGAGTAATTTCTAATTGTTTCTTAAAATCCACTTGCCTACTATACACAACTTTTTGTACCGAGTAGTCCTTGTTTTTCTTCAAAGCTTCTATTAATTTACCCTCGTTTAAAATTTTCCTGTATTTTGTATCTCGTGATAATAAAGTTACACGAATTTTCTTATCTTTTCGTTGGTGAACAGGAATTTTTAAGCGATGCAAGATATGTTTGGAAAAGGCATTAAATAGCCCACTTCTTTCACAACCATAAATAATAGGAGTATTATAATATAAACCAAATATCATTCTCGGTAGTAATGGAAACACCACATTTTTGAAACAAACAGTTTCACCTCTGAATGTTTTTAAATCCCATATGGGATGATCGGTAAACCCTTCCCAAGCACTTTCGAAAGCAGAGTGATATGTAAATGTTTCCCATACAAGGATATGCACATCGGTAGAAAATGCTTCCCATTGTGTTGAGTTTATATGCAAAGACGCGTAGAGATTCAGAAAGTCACAGAAGTGATGGTACATGTTGACTGCTAGAAGTATCATTTTTGTAGCAAAATTAAAATAATCAGTGAAATACATACTTGCGTCAATTTTCATAATGAAAGTAGGTTTTTCTATAGTAATATCACAGTCACCTTCTTCGATTGGCCTTCGATTTAACTTAGTAAAATATCGTAATTCTGGTCCCCAACTTTGCAGTGCACTAATATGATCTGCCTCCGCATCTAACTTTTCTTTATGAAAATCACAATAGCCTCCTAAAAAATATTTGTAGCAACTTCATCCTAGTTATATCGTTTTCTTTTACCTATTTCTCCTTCTTTTAAAACATCCATTTTATATCTTAGTGGCTCCTTTCTTTCTAGTAAAGAAGTAAAATTGATCATGATATTCCGACCTCTGCAAAATCGTAAATGTTCTGAACATTCTAATGAACTGTCGTGTGGAAAAAGAGGTTCGCATAAAACCTTCATTTCTCTTATCTGTTGTTTAACGTAACCGAAATCCGCTTGAGTGTAGAAGGTATTATGCTGATCAAATTTTGTTTTCACCCAACCTCTGTGGTCACCGGGACATGCCGGTACAGAATATTGCTTTTCCCACGGGCAATTGTATTCGTAACCCCAACATTTGTCTTGATGAAGATATTCTTTATGTGGACATTCGGGATCATCTTCACATTTTTGAGCTATTTTTGTATAAGTTGCAAAATAATACGGTAAGTGATCATTTGGTAAATTAATTGATGAAAAGTTATCACTAAAAACAAATTCACAAAAGAATAAACTAACTAAAACGGGTAGCATGTTAAAACTTTCTATTACATAAATTCCTTTTTTCTAATACTAAATTGATACTTTTTCTATCAAAACGCATTACTTTCTAATTTTTCTACATTAAAATCATTAAACATCTGTATTAATACTGTTACGTCCTTGTACATGCTTGTTTAGAAAGTTAGGTTATATAAATATAAATGTCAACATGACGTTAACCAGGAAGATCCCTTTTTTATCGACGCCTCCATAATCGAGATGCTTATGTAATACCAGGGCTGTACGGGAAGTTCTTAATGTATCGTTATTTGTTGATTTATTAAACTTTTTTTGTGTACTTAATGGAAAACGGCCAGTATGTCGAAAAAAGTAAATTAAAGTGGCATTTTAATCCTTAGAAACGCTTTACTCGTTAGCAACCTACACTTTACTCCTTAAGGTACGTTTTCGTAAGGACACAACATGTCAGCCGACTTGTCTGTTCTAATGTAAACAAAATGCATTTCATGTCGGGACAGTCGGACGACATGTTAATGTCGAATGCAAAAATTAATCCCTACATATCGAGTCGGCGTTCGTTTTTGTCACTACGTAAACACTTGTGGCGGTTTAGCTCAATTTAACTAAAGCTATATGCATGCCGTGTTGCAGTTGTTTTAAATCGTTGCTGTACTGTGTTTCCGTACAAACATAACCTTGATAAATTTAACAAATTTGTCTAGAAAATTAGTTTTATTCGAACTTTTGCATTATATAAGTTCCAAAAAACTAGCATATTCAACGCGTAAGAAAAGTGGTTTTCTAGCTCGTGGAAACTTGAATTCACTCGCTATCGGTCGTGAATCAAACATTTTTCCACTCGCTAGAAAACTACCACTTTTTTTTTACTTGTAGAATAATCTATTATTATGTTAGAATTAACATGTAATAAGGTTTTATGAACATTTTAACTATATTTTTTTGTCATCTCAAATCACGTTCCATGTGAATAAGTTACTTTCTTTTGTTTTATTTATGACGTTTTATGCCAAAATCAAGAAGTTCTTGATTACCTATAACTTTTTATATTTGACGTTTCCCTGGTTTGGTTTCAGTATATTTTTATTAATTAAATGAATTTCTTGCGGTGTGTTACCTATCGCTTATCAGTCTTATTAAGGGCTTTTGTTAACCAAAAGAAACTGATGTCAAACCAATTAGTAGGTGATTTAGGTAGTGGTACTGGTAAAAGATGTGGTGGTGGTGGAGCCATTCGTAAATCTGGTGATTCTTTTAATAGAAGGGTAAAAGCAGCCAAGGAAGAAGAGTATTTTTATAAAACACAAAAAGAACAACTTCAAAAATTGAAGTCTGCTGTAATTGATCAACAGATCAAAAGACGCGAGGACATAATGTCTCAATACAAGCAGCAAGTTAAAGGAACTGAAGAATAATAAAATGTTGTAATTTGTAATCCCTGTAATTTAAAATGTAGGTATATATGTATAAGAAAATTATAAATTTCCCAATTTCTAACAAATCCCTTTTTTCGATAACTTACTTTACATTTTCGATATCCACATAATTTATAACACGCAAACCTTGTACCAGGTTTCGTTGTCGCAAAAATTCGATCAAACATAGATCGTATAAACACGTTGTAAATAAAACGTGAATTGTATAAACACAGCTTAGGTGGAAGGGGTTGGTGATTCTTGTAAACGCATTTGTATAGTTTTCGTGCAGAATGGTAGACGAGAAAATCGAGATGAATAACGACACTGAAACATATACTACTGCAAGCACAAATGATCCAAAAAATGTCCAAGAACTCACACAATATGTAAGTTTTGAAATATTATTTATGCGTACATAACCTCATTTATTATGAACTGTGTATTATTCTAATATTACGTTTCAATTACAGGTCCAAAATTTGTTACAAACTATTCAGGACAAATTCCAAAATATGTCTGATCAAATATTATCAAGAATTGATGAGATGGGAAATAGAATTGACGACCTAGAAAAAAATATAGGCGATCTTATGACTCAAGCTGGAGTTGAAGGCTCGGAAAAATAAATTGTAACTAGTTGTTGTATACTCATGTTTTTTGTATTTCATAATATATATCATATCTAAATCTATTATTATAACGTAAGATGAGTTGATTTTTTCGGTATGTAAACGCAATACAAGTGTAAGTTATTGGCTTGTACTTTTATTATTAAATTACTTTTCTTAAAACGAACAAAACTAGTAATATTTTATGCCTTATTTTAAGTATCTTCGTGCAACAAATTGTGAAGATTTTCCTTGTGAATGCTCGCTATTTTCCGAAGAATTTTCTTGGTCGCTATTTGTATCGCTCGTTTCAGACAAATCGTGTTTCAGAGAGTCTAAAGTTTCTTCACTTTTTGATATCCCGGATTTGGCTGTTCTCTCTGCTGGCGTTGGAATTCCAGGAGATCGTTTTCTACTTGAATTTGAAAATATCGTATTAATGGAACCTAACGAATGTGATGTTCGAAACGGTGAATGGGCACTTCTTGGTCTTGCTTGTGGTGCTGCTTCAGGGATACGTAATGCTTTCTTAAATTCCTATAAAAATTAAATGAGGGATTAAAGCGTTATTTTAAAGAGTACGAGAGTGGCTATTACCACTTCCTTGCTTTCCCTTATTTCATGAAAGGCCTGTTAGCAAAAATAATAATACAGATATTTAAGTAAACTGTAATTAAGAATTAATAACCTGTAAGTCGGCTTCTTCGTCAATTGCACTAATATCTTGGTAAGCTTTCGTAAGATGCTCAAGCGCCTTCGCATGATAACCCATTTCAACAGCAATAAAATCTAGTAGGATTGTTTTAATATCGTGAAGTTTTTGTCTTTCGAAGGTGGTAATTTTTTCTTCTAAATTATGAATTGTTCTCGATACTTCGGCAGTCGCTTTAACTAATTCTGTTTCTGCCTGAATCTAATAATAAAATTTTAGATATTTATTACAATTGATCTACATACTTATACACACAATTTGTTGTCGATTTCTAGGATTTCTGTCTCGTATTCTGTCCAGTTGTCTTTTCCGAATTAACTCCTTATCTCTTGCACCGAAAATCTGTTTAACCTCGTCCTTAGCTTGTTTGCAAATGTTATCATATCGAGAGAACTCGTTAACTATTTTATTATCGATATGTTGTACTCGAGCATCACCATAATCGCTTAATGTTGTAAATGCAGTTGCAAAATTTGCTAACCCCAGACTTAACGATTTATTAATATCTTCGGATTCAGCAAAAGCGATAGCAACCTGAGCAATTGAATCACCTTTATCTCTAACTTTTGCTGCTTTGCGTGAATATTGAGCAAAGGTATCGCAAAACTCTGCTAAATTTTTTTCTGCCGATAGAATTCTATCTTGTGTGAATTTTGCCTCTTCTTCACTGTATAGAAAAATTTGATGAGTGTAGAGGTTTAGTAAAACTTAACCATGTGGTTTTTTTACTTTTGGTTTAGCATATAATTTTATGTAAACACATCAAGTTTTTTAAATATAAATTATAATTGTTATTACCACTGTTGAGATTTTTGGAGATGCATTTCAGGTTTATTGCAATTTATAAAACATGTTCAACTTCTTGATTTGAAAATTATTTTAAACAAGCTATTGAAGTTCAAGATACATTTGACATTATTTGTTTGAAGTTGTTTTTAATAACATACGTCATAAAAAAAAATAATAAAGATTATTACCAGCTTATGTTCCTTGTACGTAGAGAACTCAACATTTTGTTGCTTTTACCTTTCTGTCATAACTAACTCTGACAATACAAACAAACTCAGGTGTTTAGGGTTAGGATAAAATGGTTGGAAAAAAATCAATAAAATTACTTTGCTCGATATAATTATAAAAATACAGAATACACACATGCAATTAATATTTCATTATAAAAATACTTATCAATCGTAATTAATTAATATGGACAATATTTACAAATGATAAGAAAGATTTTATTCTACAATAGCAAATGAATGACCTGTACAGGCAGCAGCATACCTCACTTTACGTTTAGCAAAAATTTGCTTCGGCTTTAACACGTCCTTAGTGTTGCCTGTTCCACAATTGCCATGTTCGTTCCAACCCCAGCAGAAAAGCTTACCATCTTTGCTCAATGCTAAATTATGTTCAGAACCTAAACTCAGTTGCTGTATATCCTTTACCTGTGCGAGCTTTTCAGGTTTGCCAGTATCACCCTTTTGGGAACCCAATTGTCCATACGCATTTCGGCCCCAAATGTAAACTTCTCCGCTGTTAGTTAAACCTGCACTGTGAGTCCATCCTGCATGAACTTCTTCCAAAGCTTCATCGACTAGTATAGATGTAGGTATTAAAGCGTTCGGTACATCTAAGTTTAATCCAACTTGTCCGTACTTATTATCACCCCAAGCTAAAATAGTTCCGTTAGCCTTCAGTGCTAGGGTATGGTGCTGCCCGGTGGCAATACTCTTAACTTCATCAAGGTCAGGAACTTTGCATATGCTAAGGTAGCTGTTATCATCGTAGTTGTCACCTAACCCTAACTGGCCTTTACTACCAGTGCCTGCCACCAACAATCCATTTTCCTTAGTTATCACAGCCATATGTCGTAATCCACAACTTATCTGTCGAAAACCGGTGGCTAATTTTTGTGAAACCTGTAATCGCGAAGGAATCCCAGTACATGTTATACTCTTACTAAGTCCTAACTGCGTGTACTGATTGTTTCCCCACACAAACAGTTTTTCACATTCTGAGACAGCTGCACTGAAATCCCAGCCGCAAGATATTTGCACAATCTTGAACTCTTTCAGGATGTCTATTAGTTCAAACTTCAACGTGTCATCAGAGCATCCCAACTGGCCTTTTGAGTTCCAGCCACAGCTATAAACATGTCCATTGTTATCCAAAATCAATGTATGTCCGGCTCCTCCCGCTATTGCTGTAATATTATCCGCTTTAAGTCCCGTATTATCCAACGAGACCTCTTTGGGTTCCACTTCCTGTTCAGACTTCGTACCTAGACCTAACTGCCCGTAGCTGTTGGCACCCTATTGTACATACGCTTGTTAGTAAAACTCCTTCAATATTTTGAATGGATGCGACTTATTACTTACCCAGGAATATAACGTCATTCTGAAGTCTGATAAATGGTAAGAAATTTACTTTAGTTTGGTTTTCCGTAAATCTTAAGCACGCGTTTCCGCTTTTTTCGTCATGAAAACATAGGTTAGAACAAAAATGTCGGATTTGATAGATAGGAAGCTTCTAGATATACGGTTCCGGGAATTTAGTGGCTCTTGTACCGTATAAATAGTCCCCGGCATTATTATCGATTGTTTAACGCAATAAAACTTGAAGTTATAAATAAAAACAATTAGCTTTTAGAAATAACAATTATAATTTTTGTATGTAAATTAAACTCAAATTTGGTTTAGAAAAGATTTTTAATATTTTTTTAGAGAACAAAGAATAAATTATATAAAAATGATGAAAATAAAGATAGGTATCTTATTGTGATTGTATAGTTTTACGAGATACCTACTAGCTTAAAAATAGATAAAACAGTTCTAAGTTAGTAAAAAATACACATTAATTTTGTAATCCAAGTATATTTAAATAACAAAAATATTAAAGTAGGTAGGTTTATTACAAGCTGTTTCTGAGATGCTTCAATAATTTCATAGTTCATTATACCTACTAGAAAATATTTATAGAGCATTGAAAGATGAAGATCAATGTTTAACAATGAAAATTCATCTCATGTATTTTAAAATCCTTACTCAGCTTTTTAAACTAAGTTTCTTTAAGCTGCTTACTGTCACAGTCATGGCCCGGATTCGATTGGAAGGCAATGGCAAACCACCGAGGTATTCTGCCTAGCTAGTCTTCTCTGGAGTGCAAGCACTTCCGTAAAGCTGTAGGTCACTTCACACGCATATGGAGAGAAGATGGTAATGCCTTGTAAGGGTATGCCACTCTAACAAGAAGAAGCTGCTTACTAGTAATGGTAAAAATGCTTTCTATATCCTTACTTTTCAATGTATCCTTATTATCTGTAGGTACATTTATTAATAAGGGAATCATTGACTGTTTCTTTAAAAAGAAATAAAACATGGCACGGATCGTCGTAACTAAATTTAAAATCAATATAAAAGTAATAGTGAATGGGAACCCGCAGTGCTGTAAAAGTGCTTCCCTATGCCGACTAATTACTTCACCTTATGGAATATATGCCGGACCATAATCCTACGATTATACTGTAGGTTCCTAAGCTGTCTGCCATGGCTCCTTCTTTAAAATAGTAATTACATTACATTTCTTATACTTTGTTCTGAGTTAAAAATTAGTCGAACATTTCTCTTTTTTTAAATCTAAAACGACTGGATTATATTAAATAATTCTTGATAGATTAGCTGCATGCCAAATGAAATTTCAAGTGCCGACAATGAAATAATATTTAACCATAAAGAGCTGAAAGTTAAAAAATAGTTAATGAATAATTACTAAGATTTTTATTTCTTATTTTTCTAAAAATACTTAACATTAGTTTAGTTTTTATTTTTACATTTGCTTTGCAATATTTGTAAACACGTTTTAAGTTTCGTTCTTACTTCATTTGGGATCATTTTCCTTGCTTCTTCTCTTATACCATTCCTTATCGTTTGTAAAAGTGTTCTTCTGTCTTTTTCATTTGGGAAAAACCTTTTCAATTCTGCAACTTTTTTTCAATTCGAAAAGATCTCTCTGTTGTCTTCATTTTGGAAAAACTTTTCTTCAAAACAGAAAAATCTTTCTTTCTGCCTTCTTCATTTTGTTTTTTCATTGTGGAAAAACTGAATTTATCGACTCCTGTAACAAGAACAGTGCTTATTTGATTTGTTAGTTCTGAATTTTTAATATGATCTTATCAATAATTTTTATATAGTTGGTTTCTATTATAAGATAATACCTTTAGTACATTTTTTGAATATATTCACTCATAACTAGTGTTACGATGAATAGTGATAAGTGATAATAAAAAAATAAAGCTTAGTAGTATTAATTAAATTAATTTTTTCTGGCAAAATAAACGGCAAGGGAGACCCCGGGAGAAAACAACTTTCATGGCTCCACAATATAAGGAACTGGTGCGGTGTACAAGATGTACAATCCATCTTCCATCTGGCTGAAGAAAGCTCTGACAAAGTTTTTAAAATGATTAATTAAACTTAATTTGTATAGGTACCATTGCAACACCTGCTTTTGTAGTTTTGTAAACAAATAGATTTACTGTTTTAGGTGTACCGATTTTTTCTACATTTTAATAATCTTTGATTATACACTTAGGTATAAGAGTTTTTAATTGCAAACTTTTTTCTCTTCCTTTCAAATTTGAATTATCAAGGTTTGACTAACACTTTTAACAATTCCTTGCATAGGAAAGCACGGTTGTGTTCTTTCGCCTTACCGCTTTCAAAATAATCAAGAATTACTCGTGGATGATAACGAAAGATGAGTAACTTTTGGTGAATCATTGTTTGAACAAATTAATAATAAAAATTTGCTGCTATTTACAGGCAAAGCAACATTATATTTGCATGGTGAAGTCAATTCTCAAAATTATAGCTACTGGATTAGCGAAAATTTACATTAATTTAATTGTAGGTACCAGAACACAACACAAAAAGGAAACGAAGAGCTAGTGTGATAAGTATTTATATTATTGGACCATTTTTCATTTCTGAAAATAAATAAAATTTTGCCAGACTGATAAATACCATACCCTTGTCATTATCACCAAAAGTACAACGCGATTCTCATTTTACCTTAATCATAATAAATGAAATTAAATTGCTGAACAAAACCTTCATACATAACCTCAATTTTATTGTCGGTTTATGCAAAAATAGAAATTGGTACATGTTTCATGATTTTTTTCAAATTTAATGACAAAATTAATATTGAAAATTTTTCTACTTACTCCAACACAAACCTAAAATGTAGTTTTTTTTCTAAATTGTAAAGCATTTTCTTCGTGGTGAAAACATTGGTTTCAACAAATATGTGGATTTGAAAGTTTCTAAGTATACGGTTGTGGGAATTTAGTGGTTCTTGTACCGAATAAACAGCATCCGGTATTATTATATTAAAATTTAGGATAGTGATTTTCTAATAAAAACTAGTTAGCTTCCGTAAATAAGATGATTATAATTTTGTTATCTAAAGTAAACTCAAATTTGTTTAGAAATCAATGAATAAATTAAATAGAAATGATGAAAATGACTAAAATAGTTACTTTGGATCGCGTAGGACTTTATACAGCGTGTCCGTTTGAAAAAGACGTTTTAAAATAGGTAACACAGTTAAGTATTTAGTCTGTTATGATGTTATGATTTTATGAAAATATAATATTGGAATTAAATTACTAAAACAACACACTATTTAATTTTTTAGTTCAAATATATTTAAGTAACAAAAACATTAAAGTATAACTATTACATACATTACAAATTATTTCTGAGATAATTCAATAATTTCGTACGTTAATTATTAATTAGGTACTACGAAAATATTTATATAATATTGAAAGATCAGGTTCACTGGAGTATTGTTTTATAAAGGAGTATTTTAAAATCCTTACTGGGCTTTTTAAATTAATTAAGTTTCTTTAAGCTGTTTACTAGTTATTGTAAAAATGCTTTCTATATCCCTATTTTTAAATATCTCCTTATTGTCTGTACATATATTAACAATAGAATCACAAGTTATCGTTGACTGTTTCCTTAAACAGAAATAAAACGTAGCAGCGATCGCTGTAATTAAATTTAAAATCGACATAAAAGTGGCAGTGAATGGAAATCCACAGTATTCTAAAAGTGTTCCACCTGCGGCAGGACCAACTACTTCACCCAAGGAATATACGCAGGACCATAATCCTGCGATTACACTGTGAGTTCCTATGTTGTCTGCCATGCCTCCTTCACTAAAATGGTAATAAAATTAGTTCCGATTTAAAAGGTTTCACAATTTTTGCGGCTCATCCGCTACGAATTTTTTTAATATAATTGATACATACATTGCACTATCAAATAATCCTTGATACGTCGGCATTAATCCCATACCGACAGAAATTCCAAGTGCTGACAATGAAATAATATTTAACCACAAAGACCTGAAAATTCAAAATTAATCGAATGAATAATTACTAAAATTTATTTTTACTCTTCTAAAAACGTCAAAATGGGACAAGGTCCGAGTAATAACAGGTTAAAGCTACTAAAGAGTAATCCAATAACCATCACAATCCAATAGTTTTTCATTCTGTCAGCAACCCATCCAGTAGCAGGACAAGCTATGCCATAAGTTGCTGATAATAAGAGAAAAATCAGTCCTATGTTTCCTGGTGTTAAATTGAACTGAAAGGATTTAATTTACAAAAAACTTCTTTGGGTACGATTCATATTTTTGGTATTAAAAACGAAAATCTACCTTTCTTAACCGCGGTTCCAAAGTAGGATCCAAAAATCCCCATGTTATCGAAACGATCATTATAATTAAACAGGTAACCAAAGTTGCTGGCAGTTTTAATAAACTTCTTAAAGATCCGCAGTTTGTATCAAACTGGCATTCTAAAATTGGAAAAATTAATAATTAAATAAACAAATAATAAATAAGAAAAAAAGTTAAAATTCTACAACAAAGAATTAAATATGCATACCTTTTGGTAATAACCAAACATTTAACGGTGCTGTGAGTATGGTAATTAAGCCGACTACGTAAAAAGGAAGTCCAAAGCCTCCAACCTTCCTAGAACAATATTCGAATAAAAATATTTCCTATGTAGGTACCTATGTAAAACACCGTGGATATTAAAATTCCTGTTTCGTACTAGTCAATCCGAAGATTAATTATGACAAGGGAGAATAATACGTGTTTAAAATATGTACTTCCACTAAGGTTATTTATGTCCGTTTTCCTTTTTAACGTTTCAGGTTTCAAATAATTGTTTTTTCAATGAAATTTGAAAATACTCACGGAAAATAATAAGCCTCCTATGGCTGGACCAACGCTCATTCCTAAACCCACGAAGGTTTCCAGAATACCCTGAAAGTGAAAAATTATTAAGTTTGTGTCTTTTAAAATGGCCAAAAAACAACTCGCAAAATATCCACAAAAAGTACAAAAACTGTCAAGAAATTTACCACAACGAGCGGACAGAAAAAATTATTAGGTGGAAAATTTGGAACCTTTAATTACAATCATTAACATATGAGTAATTTCGCCTAAAAAGCCTTAGCGGACGGGACGAGAATCAGTATAAAAAACAACAAACAGTTAATTACAAAATGCAAAATGGGGCTTACCCTAACTGTTCCGGCATGGTGTGGAAAAATATTCATGACTATTACGTATCCAGCTGTGGAATAACCGCAAGCCCCAAGGGCTTCCATACCTCGAACTGCGAATGATAATATCTTAAACGTATTTTGATCATGGACGTACTCGAGACAGCTGTAATTTAAAAAAATAATAAAATCGAACTTCTTTAAAAAAAAGGGGTTTATTTGTCATAGAAGAGCGAATTCTTCAATTTCTTTTTGAAAAAATAAAAAAGATTTTGCAATGGTAGGTAAATAGAGACTGATAGGATTTGCAATTTTTCCAAAAGGAAGGAACGAAATAAAGGAAAGGTTAATAGTGAAAAGATGTCCATTTATTAATAAAATCTAATAACAATTGCAAGATGTAACATAAAAAGCCGACATTTCCAGAATAGAATGAAATTCATTTGAAACTATAATGATGAGCGCATACATTAAAATAAATAAAAGAAGTAAGTAGTAAACGAGTTCATATGCTTAGGTTCTATATGTATAAACAAAGGAAGAGAAATGTAGGTGTTAAGCGACACCTTCATAATCAAATGCTGGCCTCAGTGGTACGCAGCAGGATTGATTTCTAAACCAAAAGTCTCGGGTTCGATCCCTGCCCACGTTAGGAAAAATGTTTAAAGTGAAAAAAATCTGGTTTGGTTACGAACTTTTACAAAAGAGAATCTGGCTGTTTCTATTCGAGTTCTTATTTCTATTGTTTGATCTCCTGTTAACCAGCCAGGTTACAATATATTTTTCTAAATGGTCTCTATTATGAATAACTATCCGTAAAGTTAATTTTAAGTCAAAAACAGTGCTAATTCTACACATTTCTTAGATCTGCAAATTGTTGTTTCTTCTTGATTTTAGATCCATATTATTGTTCTGAATGCTTCAAACCACGTTATTTACTTGTTGTTGGAGTATTAACCTCTTTCTGATGCATAAATATTTTTAAAGTTCCCCACAAGAACAGATTAGAGTATTAGACGATTCAAGTCTAGACTTCTTGGAGGTCAAGCTTATAGATTATTATTACAGGCAGTCCATGTCACTGTCGTGTTTAAATGTTCCCATCAGCCGGTGCCCAATCCATTTGAAGCCATATATTCCTTCTTAGAGGTAATGGTACGTCATCTAACATGTTTTCTAAATTATTGACTAAAAAGTCGATAAAATGGGGACAATGGGGCAAAATCTCTGATCCTAACGCTAAACCGAACTTGGTGGATGGTTTGGTAGAGCGCGTGAGGAATTTTGTTGATTTCAAGCGAATGAAATAATAAAAAAGGTCGAACGAAGTAATTTTCTGATTCAAAAAGTAACCCAATTCTTCGGTGAATCCTAGATTCTTTGGCATGATAGTGATCGCAAAGAACATTTCTTTGGTTATCATTACATATTTTTGAGGAGCGGATAGCCAGATGTAAAAGGCCTCGGATTCTCATGTGGGTATCTCGGGTTCGATTCCTGAGACCAATGATATCCCCACCGGAAGTTGTAGAAGCTAGTACGCTTCCGTGTGCTACGGAGGGCACGTTAAGCCGGCGGTCCCTGTTATCATTCTAATATCTTTGATAACCGTTAACCTCGCAACGCTTGCGGATCGATCTTCTTCATTTCTTTGGATGGGCAAGATTAGCCTCCTGTCCCGCATACGTGCAAAGAGGGCTCACATAACTCATGCCTGTGAGTTAATAACAGGTCATTAGCCTAGGGTTTGGCCATGAGAGGTGAGAGGAGGAGCAAGAAGAAGAAGAAGAAGTAATGGACCACGCTTTCAACTGCACTTAAGATGTTTTCTTCAACATATGGCAATAATATCTGATGTTAACAGAATTGATAGTTTATATCTCGCATCTACTGATTTAGTGATCGAATATTCATAGCCACAGTTTACAAAACAGAATATTAACGAACAGAAATGTAATTAAAGCAGAACAAAAATAGAAATTAAAACGCAACAAAATTGAATGAAAATAAGTACCAAGTGATCAACGGAATTTATAATTAGATCAGATTGTGATATTTACCATAAAGTGGGCAATACAGGCTTGCAGCCTGAAATATAAAAATTTAAGTGTCAGAATTGAGACAGTGTCCAACCACACAGCATACAATAGCACCAATCACAGCCTCCTCTAATTATGAATTCCGTTGATCACCTGGTACTTTTAAATAATGAAAAGCTGTAACAAATGGAAAAACTAAGAAACAAAATACACTGACGATAACACAATAAACAAAAAGATAATCACACACGATGTTCTGGTCAATAAATAGTGATACACACATCGAATGTTATCGGCTACTCCTGTTTCGATTATAAAATACGAAAATTTAAAAGGACAACTAAGATACCAATGATACACCCTTATAATATATCTAAGAAGCACAAGCAGCATGGAATTTTCTCAAATTCGGAGGAAAATTATAGGTAAACCAAGACTACGATAGACGCTACCAATTATTTTATTCTGTTTAAAAGAAATAAAAAACTGGATGGAAGTATATACAGTTTTATACCAGTAAAAGAACGACAGGAAACTGTAGCAATCAAAAGTTAGAAAATTTTAAATAAAAACAGAAAGTTCCGAATTGTTTTCACTTAAGTATTACATTTTCGAAACAATTAAAATGTAGGTCAGTTACATGATTAGACATTAAGAAACAAGTGGTAAAGGTTAAACGATTACGGATAAAATATACCAATTTTAGAATTAGGACGTTTGGTAGCAAATATGTCAATATGTGTATAAATTTAGTTTATTTACAAGCATGAGTAAATGAAAAAATCGTTTGCTAGATCAACACGGCAAATCCTTGCCACAAAATGAAACAAAACGCAGTAGGCTTTGCTTTTACTTAAGCCACCTTAGATTTCATCAAAATCTGTAATGTAATGGACGAAAAAATAAATACGTTTTCTTAATTTTAATATTATTATATTCTTACCCAAAAATAATACTGCATGTTCCAGAAATCAATACTCCTGTTATAAAAGTAAATTTTACTCCGATTTTGGGCAACTAAAACAAACAAAGTTTATAATAATCTTGGAAAAAAAATCAAGCCCGACTTACAATTTTTCCAAATATTGGAGAGAATATAAACATAATTAACGCATAAAAACTGAAAACGAATCCTGATAAAGTTTCGGACATTCCTTTTGATTCTGCTTCTTTGGGGAAAAATGGGGCCATTATTGACATTGAGCAGAAACTCATAAAATCTACGGACGCTAATAAACATAACGCAACCCTTTGTTTACACGTGAATGATTGCTTCGAAGCGGGTCTGCAAATAATTAAAACTCTTATTACAAAATTCGACCATGAATCTATTACTTAATCTGTAAATTTGTAAATGTTTGTGCATTTTTGGGGGACGTTTAATAAACCAATACTGGTATTTGCATTAGAAAAAGTTTTATTGACTTTATTTGTCAATCTGTTAGGACTTCAAATAAAAATATTTAACAACGGTTCAATGCTAATTTGAGGTTAAATGTTGTAATAATTAGAATTATTTAATTTGACTTACTTTTCGTTGTTATTACACTGGCCATTTTTGGTTTCACTGCCCGGATTTGCTGGCGCCATCGTCGATGATTTTTCTTCGTTTATAGCCATTATCTGAAAAATTTTGATAACAAAATGCTTTGGTAATGAAAAATCGTAATCAAGGTTAAATGTTTTTTAATAATGCTCATACTGGTTGATTAGTAAGAACCAGTTTCGTTTCAGTTCTCAATAAAAAAAAACGTGGAAAATGCATGTAAATCAAATATACGAAAATAAGTTAAACCTTCTGCACTCTCATCTTTCCAATTTCTTGGAATATTTTTAAAATTCTTAAGTTAACTGGCGAATTTTCGAAAGAAAACAGGTTGATTGTTGTTTATAAGCCTTAAGGTCATTTATTTATTATTTACCAAATTTGATTTTTTAAAATTATAATCAGTATTTGTTTCTTCGGTAAAAATGAATGTTTTTCAAATAGCATTTATTACGTTGAACAAATTACAACGGTTTGGTTTCAAATTTGGAAATTTTGAAATGAATTTTGTACTATTTTAGTTTTGCAACTGGAAAATTAAAAAAAAAAGCTTGACAATTTATTAATAAAATACTTAGGACAATTTATTAAGTAAATTTGAAAGAATTGTAATTGATTTCTTTGGTTTTCTGTGAAACAGATATTTAGATCTTCTTCAAATAGTATATTCATTTTTAAAGTAAATTGTTGCAGTTTGGTTTTAAGTTATGAAATTTTCAAATTATTTCTGTTTCATAATTGACAAATTTTCAACTTTTCATTAATAAAATACTTAAGATAATTTATTGGGCTAATTTGAATTGTTTTTCTAAAATTAGAAGTTGGTTAAAAAAAATGGATTTTCTTCGAACACCATTTGGAAATTTTGAAATAAAGTTCACTTTATTTGACTTTCGTAAATTCGTAAATTCGAAAGAAAATATAGCTCGATTGTTTTTTTAATAAAACTCTAAATTTATTTAGCAAATTTGATTTTTTTTTTATAAAATTAATAGTTGATTTTTGCAAAAAAATATTTGAATCAAGCAAATTACAGCAGTGTGGTTTTAAATTTGCAAATTTTGGAATGAAGTTCGTATCATTTTGGTTTTCTAACTGACAAATCTTCGGAAGAAAAATTAATGTTTATAAAATCAGCAGTTTCTTTTGATGCATTTATTATTTTTAGTAAATTACAACAGTTTGATTTTAAATTTGGAAAAGTTGTGATGAATTACGTTTTAATTTAATTTTGTAAATGGTAAATGTTAGAAAAGCTTGATGATTTATAAATAAATAACTTAGAGCAATTTGAAAATTTTTCTAAAATTAGCAGTTGGTTTTTTGTAAAAAAATATTACAATTTTTTCAAAAAGCATTCCATTATTTTAATTTTGGAAAATTCAAGATGTACGTATTATGTTAGTCTGGTAACTGGCAAATTTTCGAAAAAAAGCTTGTTTGTTTATTAATAAAATACACAAAAATAATTAACTTAGACAATCTGAAACATTTTTATAAAACAGCACTTGGTTTTATTGTACCAAAAAATATTTGAATCTTCTTCAAATGGCATTAATAATTTTTTAGTAAATCGCAACAGTTTGTTTGGGCTTAAATTTGGTGAAATTTTTTATAAATCTTTTTATAAAATCAGCAATTGGGTTTTTGTAAAAAAATAATTTTTCTTCTAACATTATTATTTTTATTAAATCACAGCAGTTTGATTTTAAATTTGGAAATTTTGAAATGAAGTTCGTATTACTTTCGTTTCAAACTGGTAAATTTTGGAAAGAAAATATAGTTTGATTGTTTCTTAATAAAAACTCTTTTGTAAAAAAAAGAATCTTCTTCAAACAGCGTATTTTTTGTAAACAGAGCAGGCGCTGAGGGTATTTGAGTATGCAAAATATGAGGACCGAGAAATGTTGACTAATACGGATACCTAAGACCCTAAAAAAGAAACCATTATGTAGATGCGTACGCTGTTGCTAGATTGTACCGGAGCATCAGTGACTAAGAAAACGCCGTGTTTTGAAATTACAAAATAAAATTTTGTATTTTAACTAATATCTATATTGTTTATGTGTTTTTTTTTTTTTACTGAAAAGAGTGAAAAATATCATTACATATTACTGGTTTCAAGACGAAGAGATCGAACTAGTTACTGTGTTTGTTTTGTGATTCATAAGGTCATTTAGTAAAAGAGCCAAAACAATTATTCGTTACTATAAAAAAAGCTGCAGATGGACGAAAAGCTGAATTCAGTGAGAAGTTTGAGAAGCTGTATAAGCCTGACTCCACACCTCCACAGCACAACGTTTTCCGTGGCACATGGCGAGCGATGTCGGTGAGGAAAAAATCAGACGCCAGGAAAAAAGAATTAGGACAAACTACTGCTTCTACTTCAGAAGCAAATGTTTCAGACAGTGATAATTCGTCATTCTATAAGGATTTCTGGAGAAACTACAGGAAAATTAAAATGTTTGATATGTGATTTGAATTGTCAAGATATTCATCATTTTCATGTAGCAAATATAAATCCATCAATATCAAATTATGTCAAAAGTAGCTGTTTGTTAGATTATACACAAAGTAATATAGAAATAGTAAATTTTCTATGAATTTTATGTAGACTGCAGTACAACAAATTACAAAACAAATTTTCCAGACCATGGATCAATGCCATACCGGAATGGACTTTAGCACAAACATGTTTGTTTAAATTGTATTTCTTTACGCAAATGTGTTAATAACGACTGAAAAAATGTATAATTATGAGTATTATGACTAAATTTCTATGTTACATAAGTTTTTTATCAACAATAAATGTTTTTTTGTTACTTCATTTTTGTTGATGTTTTATTTAGTAACCTATTTTTACAATCTATCATCCTTAAAAACTATACATATATCATCCCTAAAAATTAACATTACAACACGTTACAGCTCCTGGTATACTGCCTTCCTTAGTAACTGTGGAGTTGCAATGTAAAAAAATATTAGACCATTAAATTACCTGGCAACATTAAAAAAATTGAAATGTAAGACCTCTAAAACTCATATTCGTTGGCAGAATGCGGTCCTCATATTTTGCATACTCACTTCCCTTCAGAACCCGCTCTAAAATAGAGATTTTGGTTTTAAAGTATTATCTAGTATTGCAACTGGCAAATTTTAGAAAGAAAATAAAGCTTGACTGTTTCTTATTAAAACCCTTAAGGTAATATATTAGTTAGTAGATTTAGTAAATTTGTAAAGTTTAACTTTTTGCAGAAATAAAAAATTGGATCTTCTTCAAATAGCATTAAATTATGGCAATTTAGTTATAAATTTGGAAAGTTTGGTATGAAAGAGTAATTCCTAATTTTAGAAGTTTTGAAATTTGAGTTGCTGATCATTAAAATTTAGAGCCTTGCAAATGGATGTAAAGCACTTTATCATAATTTTTGGTACTAGAAAAGCTAGAAATCTCTTAGTTCTGTTGCATTTTAAGAGAATTTGAAAGTAATTAAAAATAAAGCTAATCGGATTGTGACTTACCAAATGGAATTTGTTAAATCATGGGGATACCGATGATATCACCAGATAAATAAAACACTCACACACTTTATTTTCTTAAAAAATATAGCTTAAGTTACGTTCAGAAAAGCTGTTTAAACGTTTCGAAAAATTATAAAAGACACGTTTATAAACAATTACTCGACCGCTTAACGAATTACAAATGCATTTAAAATCACCTTGCAATAATTAATAGTTCATGTTGGAGTAATTGTTGATGTCAGAGGTGAAAAACCATAGCGTATTGTCTTTAAATAGTCTTAGTGCCTAGAGCTATTCTGTGTTAGATAAGGTTGGCGATTTCTTTGAAAATTTGTCGGAAAATACGTAACACGTTTATTGTTTTGTTTTAAACGTTTTTAAAATTAAGTTTCACGTTTACTTCTGTGATTTAGTACGCTATAAATAAATGAAATATTGCTTGACGGGTTTTCTTCGAAATTTGGTTCCAAGTTAAGGTTTTATCAAGAGTAAAGCTTTCCAATTGAAATTAAAATTTGTTTCGAAATTGGTTTTTTGGGTTTCGGCAAAAGCATAAGCAAGGCGTTTTCATTTGTAGTTTTATTATAAAATAATAACTTAAGGTTCAAGTCATTCACATTCGACCAAATTTGATGTTCGATTTCAGGTTTTCAAGCCGGCTTCAGGTTTTCAATTTGGAATCTAGAAAATTCTAATTTCAGATTAAAATTTGACTTTCAGCAAGTACAACTTGAAACTAGAAAACCCAACATGAACTTAACATACGGGTTTTTGTAACTCCAATAATTATACCTACTCGTAATTCCTGCCAAACATCAGATATTTAAAACTCACTATTAAAATTTTTATTTTCTATTAAATTTCCAACCTTGAAGAAAATCTTTCTAATTTAATAAGCTTGAGAATTCAGAAGATCCAAAATTTGAGTCAGGTTTCTAATCTGGTTTTAAGCTTGCAATTTTGAAGTGGTGAAGTAAGATCCGAAATTCAGTATCAAATTCTTAATCCAATTTCAAGTTTCTCATCCACTGAATTTTAAGCTGATTCGAATATAGGCATGGGTAATCGTAATTTTACCTATTGAAGTTTCAAAACTTGATCCAGATTCTAAATGTAACCTTAGTTTTTGCTTAAACCAATAAATCCCAGCTTGGATCGAAAATTTGAGTATCACCTCGACTAAGTTGCGATTCGACATTTGATTCCAGGTTCTTGACTCCACTTTGCATTTCCACTTTAGAATTTATTAAATCTAGTTTGAATCTAAGATTTAAGACTTAGTACCCTAGATTCCTACCAAATGACGTTTCAAAATTCGATTTTTAACCTTAATCCTGATTAACATTCTTAATTTTGAATTCACAAAATTTGGTCTAAACCTCCGGTTTGAATCTTTGCGGGGGAATTTTGGAAATTTACCTATCGAAAATTCAAAATTTGACTCCAGTCTCTAAGCGTAAGTTAAGGCTTTCATTTTTAACCCATGGACTTCCAATCTGATCTAAAAAGTCGAGATTCGAAATTCTCGATTTAACTCCAGTCTAAGCTCACCCTAAGATTGAAAGGCCTGTTACTTAGATTCGAATTAATACTAAATTGAAATCTAAAATCCGATGTCAGGTTTTATAACGTATTCTAAATTTCCGAGTTTGAAGTCATAAGATCCCAATCTAAACCTAATTTTAGAAGCTTTCAGAATGAGTAGCAAATAATAATTAAGTCAGTATTTGAATTAGTTCTAAATTTTTAATTCCGCTTCAACTTTTCAAATTTGAATCCAGTGAATCTTAATCTGAACCCACGATTCGAATATTTGCGGAATCTTATTCTTTCTTTCTTTTCCTTTTACCCTCTTATACCTTTATAGTGTCGAAGGGTCCGAGCACACCGAGCCGTAGAGTGATCACCCATTCAAGTTCTGACCAAGTAGGTCTTTGCTTAACTTTCTACCGGGTGTCTTAAAAAGAATTACATCTAGTTACCTTTGAGATTTGTTTACATGTAAATTTTTATGTGCCGCGACATTGTTATTGGTATTGCATTATCCAGAGTTGTCATTGGTTAATTGTAAAATTAAAAAATTCACTTCAAATAGTTTTGAGTTTTCAGTTAATCAAATTTTGCAGTCTCGGATTCGCAATTTATTAAATAGAAACCGAAATTCAAATTTTCAATTCGTTTTCAATTTTACGTAAAATGTTAACTCAAAAATAAAAATATAAAATTCGAATTTTTGATGTAAAATTTGCATAATAATTAAGTTAAGGTTTAAAATTCAATTCCAGATATTTCTTACTTATTACTTATTTTTTTCTTATTGATAAATTGTTTATTTACAGGCTACTCTACATGGAGTATTAAGTAAATGTGATGACAGGACATAAACATTGAAAGGACAAACGAACTATTATTATTCTTAAATCTCGCTTTAAGTTTATAATTTTGAATTCAATTCAAAATTTATTAAATCGTAACATCAGGGCCGGATCTAGGGGTGGGCGAGGTGGGCGACAGCCCACCCCCACGTTTGCAAGGGGCGGCAATTCACAACATTTATTTAGACAAATATTTAATATACATACTCGTATTATTTTTAGAGTTGAGTTATTTAAAATTATCACTTACCTAATATACTAATAATTTTCTGAAGTATATAATAATAGCTATTTATGCAACGAGTTGCAAAATGATGGACTTTTTATCACCAGGCGTGAAATTGTTCGTCGAGGCGAAGCCGAGATGAACAACACGCCATGTGATAAAAAGACATGTTTTGCAACGTGTTTCATACAAGATTTTATCCAATTCAGATAACAAAATGTAAATGCCACATCTTCTTAAAAAAGGAGTTGGGCCATCGTGATAAAATGGGAGCATATTTTGTAACTAGTTACAAAATGAACCACTTTTCACAACTCAAATCATCTTTTTGTAACTAGTTACAAAATCGGAGCATATTTTGTAACTAGTTACAAAATGAACCACTTTTCACAACTAAAATCAATGTCGAAATGTTGACGTTTCGTAACTGAATTGGATAAATATTATTTTACGAGTTCAATTATCAATTATACGACAGTGATCAAGAGATTTACTCAAGCAAAGGCAAGAAAAGTGCCATTTGGTACTTCATAAGTCACAACACACGAGTGCTTTTTATATTCTTCTTATGCAGTCTGTGATTTATTTTTGTTTTGAAATTATATTAAAATATGTTTTTTATTTAGGTTTTTTTGATATTCATTATCAGAGTGAGATTTAATTTATTTATTGTACTATTTTATTTTTGTTATTTTTTTGTGAAATATAGAGTATTCTTACACATATATAAAGTACATTTTTAAAAAAATTGCCAGTCTACAATTATTCCTATTAATAATATTTAGGGGGAGGGGGGCGTTATTTTTAGATCTTTCCCACCCCATCTGTTGTTCTAGATCCGGCCCTGCGTAACATAAACCATATTGGCATTTCAGATTTACTAGATAGCAATTAAAATTCAAATTTTAAAGTTTCAATAATATGTTTGGAATCTTTGCAAGCGGGATTAGAAATTCTACAAATTGGATATTTGATTCAACATTTTCAGTTCAATTTAACGTTTCAATTTTGAATCTACGGCCTAATCTGAGTTTAAAATATGAAGGTAGGGTAGGAGTTCCGATTCAGTTAGGATCGAAATTCGATTGTAGGTTCTCATGCATTCTTTAAATTTGCAAACCTATATTAATTGAAGATTCAGAATTCAAAATTTTACTTGTAAATTTTCACTTTGACTTTAGTTTTCGACTTCTGTTACAAAATCTATTATAGTAATCTAAATTAGAAATTTCAATCCTTGTAATTTGCATTCGGATTTTTATAAATGAAAATTCGAAACTGATTTTTAGGTTTTCGATTCTGTTTCAAGTTTCCAAAAACGAATTCTTCAAATTTTAATTTAAATCTGAGCTACGAATTTTCATGACTAAGTCAGGGTTCGAATTCAGTTTCAGATTCAATCTCTGTTCAAGCTTCCAATCTTAAATCTATTAATTTTTGATCCGAATAAAGATTAAGAATGTTATTTATTGTCAGTTGTAGTCGAATACCATTTTGTACTTAAATTTTGATTTGTTGTAATTCAGCTTCTGATTTTAATTCTTAATCTGGGCTGAGATTTAAAATGTTTCCCAGAAAAGAATCAAAATTTGACTTTAGATTTTCACTCAATTTCAGTTTTTTCAATTGAATCCCACTATTTATTTAAAATCGGATTTTTGGAAATCAAGCTTTTGATTCAAACTTAGGTATTTCATGTTAATCTGACCTAAATCGAAGATTCAAAATTCGGTTCTATATTTTCTGTTAACTGCGAACTTTCAATCAATTTTTATTTTGTACTTAGTCTGAATTTTTGCAACCAACCTAAGACTCGAAATTTTATTAATTTAAAATTTCAAATTTAACTCAATTGAATCCGATTAAGATTTGAGTTTCAGGATTTGAAGTTCGTTACCGAGTTTCGATTTGATTGATTTGATTTCAAGTTTTAATTTCAGAAATCTTAATCTGAAGATAGCACTTAATGAAGATTAATTAAAATTTCGTTATAGATCTTTCAATCGTCCGTTTCTAATTCTCAATCCGTAAAATCCTAATTTAAATCCAAGATTCAAAATTCGAATTCGAAATACCTATGATTAAGTTACGATAGGAAATTCGGCTCCAGGTTTCCAGTCCGCTTCAAATTCTTTAGTTTTAAATCGTACGATTCCTAATACTAATCTAAAATCAGTTTTTCTGTGTGTTAAAATTTTTCAGATAAAAGTTTCCGATTCCGAATTGACAGCTAAATTGGAACTGAACTTAGTATTCAAATCAAAGTTCGTAAATCTTAACTCAAAATATATTTCGAACAAAAACCTCAAGCAGTTATTGAGGAACTAACAAAGTCTTTATTTGGAAATCCGGATTTAGGCTCAAACTTAGACCATGAAGTTATAGATTCCAGAACTTCAGCTGGACACCCATTAACTTAATTTCGAGCCTGAATTTTAAGATTATTCCCGAATTCCATTCTATCCGTTTCAAACGTGCGTTAAACCAAAAACATGAAATGCTTTACTAGGATTGAAAGGTGACTATTATGTTCTGTGGAAATATCCCTGAATTTTATTATTTTAGAATCTTGGCTTCTTGATTCCAAAATTTAAAAACTAATTTTGCTGTTTATAACAGTGGTAGAACAATAACTAAGCAGATCAAGGTTTAAAGGCTGTTAATTAAAAAAATCAAATTTATCTAATTAAGTAACTATTGGTAGGACTTTGAACTGCACTGCCACTGCTTTCGAATTTCCTAAGTGCATAAAAATTAAAGCTTAGGAAACAATAACAATTTAAGGAGTAACAAAATCATTTTCAAAGTAGCAACTTGAGCTATGAAATTACAGCGCCTTGTTTAAAATTGCGATATAAATAAACGCAGTCAGTCCACTCTTTAATTGTCATACTCATTGTTTATTTATACATCAGAAAATCTTTATTATTTCTGGTTCAAGAAAGTTGGCATGTACTCGGCTTAAAATTAGAATCAGAAGAAGAGTAAATTGGGACTTTCTTAGATTTATGCAAACGATTTTATTTTACATTACATAACAAATCCTTGTTTTTTAGTTTAAAATTTTGTTTATTAAAAAGCAAACAGAGGACATGCACGACATGCAAAAGGAAGGTTGAATTAGTTTTGGTTGGCGATGGTCAAGGATGGCATAAAAAAATCCCCCTCAAGGTCACAGTTTTGCAATGAATTTCAAATGAATCCTTCAGGTTACATATTTTATTCGTATTATTATTATAGATGTGATTTATGACGTGCATTAAGTTATTTCTGCTTATGCCATAGTTGAAACGGAAAATGAAGCGTGTTTTCCAGTGCAGTCTCAAAGAAATTCCAAATCTTACCTAACGCGAAATTATTTAAAGCGCTGTAAAAGATTCTAAAATAATTATTGTATGGTTTTTCCTCTGACAGTTATGACTTATTATGATGAACTATTAATTATTGTTTATGTATATTTTTAAATTTGTTTTTAAAAGATACGTAGTTTGGTCAAAGGCTTAGAGCTCAGTATTAGCTTCAATTAAAAATTACAAACAAATTTAAAAAAGGCTGAAATCCCTTCTTGTAGGAGGCTTTTAAGTTATTATTGGTATTTTAACTGTTAATTTCTCAGTTGGCTCTTTAAATTTTTGTATTCCTAATTTGGATTTGTTTTTTAAATTATCTAATTAAAGGAGGGGTGATATCACAATCATTACAAACAACTTCTTAGGACAGCCATTAAACCAAAACAGAAGTTTTATTATAGACCCATTAATTAATGAGTACTGTCAGATTAATCAATAATAGTTTAAATTGTTAGTTTGTTATTAATAAATGAACAGTCAGTTTTTCAAAATTTTGTTTAAAATTATCTTTTTATTTTTCTCTGTCTCTAAAATCCTTTAGTCTTTAGTACCACTTTATTCGTTGCAGAACGTAGTGTTCCATAAAGGAATGTTTCAAAAAAATATGAGTATCTAAAAGTGAATTTACAATGAGTTTCGCGTGCGGATATTCACCTAAAATTAGCAATTCAAATGTTTGAAGTACTCCGTTTACAAACCAGTTTGAAATACAGCTGTTCCAAATTTTGTTATCAAAAGCTGAGAGTTAAGCTATTAAAATAGCAGTACTTTTAGGTCTTTTGAGGGTTTGTGGATTACATATTTAGTTGGCAACCAAGAGGACACTTATTCGAAGCTCAGTCGTAGTTTGATTTGGAGCAATCCAAATAAATTTTGTTAGGCAAGGACAGATACTTTAGCAGGCAACTCCTTAAAAAAAATGCAATGCCTTTTAAATTTTTTAGTACCTTATAGATTAGATATCTGCTTGGCAGCTAAGAGAACACTTGTTTGAAACTCAGTCGTAGTTGTTTTTTAAATTTGGAGCAATCCAAATACAAATTTTGTTAGGCAAAGACAACTTAACTACTTTACTTGACAGCCAAGAGCTTGTTCGAAGCTTAGTCGGAGTTGAATTTTTAAATTTGGAGCAATCGAAACAAATTTGGTTAGGTAAGGTTAATTACTTTAGTAAGCAACTTCTTTAAGTAAAGAATGCAATACTTTTTAAGTTTTTTGGTACCTTATGGATACAGTGGAAGAACTGTGGACAAAACTTAAAGAAAGTTAACGGAGAAGGTAATAGGGGAAAAATAAACCAAAAAGGGATACCTGGTTCGATGATCAGTGTTTTAAAAAGCAACGAGAGAAAGGAAAAAGATATCTTGATAGATCAAGGAAAGAGAAGCACCAAAGGGAAAGAGAGGAAGAATATAAAGAGGCCTGAAGAGAAGCACACAGAGTATGTAGAAAGAGAAAGCGAGAAGTATTTAAATAATGAAATACTGAAAGACATACAAAGATTATATTAGAGCAAGCCAATCAGAGAATGCTAACAGAAACAGATTATTAACAAGGCTAAAGAAACCTACCAGCCGAGGACGGGCACAATTAAAAATAAAGAAGGTAAGCTACTATGGTACGAAAACGAGATTTTAGAAAGATGGGCTGAGTACTTCATAGAAAAGAACAAAAAATAGAACATGGTGGACAAGAACAAGAAGAAAGAGAGGAACAAGAAGCGGTAGACTCTACTTTAGAGTAAACAAACACTGCAATTAAAAAACTAAAGAACAATAAATCCCCAGGAAAAGATACGATACCAGCAGAAATTTTTAAAAAAGTTGGTGGATTACTGCACCAAAAACTTTTCGAATTAGTGAAGAAGATGTGGGAAGAAGAAAGATTACGGCATGAATGGAATATTAGCACCATTTTTCCAATGTACGCGTACAAGTTGCCCGAGCGAGAGCAGGTAGATTTGAATTGCTCATCATTTCTGTAGATTTTGTTTCTGTCTCTTCATATTTGACAGATATCAAATCAAGTTTGCAATTTCCAATCCGTCAAATTATAATTTAAACCTAAGATTTGAAGTTTTCAAATGAGATTCGAACTATCACTGCCAGGATTCGACATTCGCTTTCACGTTTTTAATCTGACTTAAGTTAAGTCCTAAACTGAACCTAAGTTTTTACAAAGTGGATTGCGATTTCTGTTAAATAAAGTTTCGAAATTTTATGCTAAATTTTCGGTCCTTCTTCGGCTATTTTTTATTTTGATCCACAAGGTTTGACTTTTTATAAATAAGATTGAAACGAGAATTAAGTTCAAATTCATAAGCCGATTTTAGGTTTTCAAACTGGTTTCACTTCGACTTCATGTTAAATTATTAAATCTTAAACTAAATTTAAGGTTCAGATTTTTGCAGATATGGATTTCCACTAAGTGAAGATTAAAAATTCTTCATTTTCTATCCTGCTTCCAATTCTCAATCCATAAGATACTAATTTAAGTCTCAGACACGAATGTTAGCAGCTGAGCTTCGATTTTTTAATTTAAATTCCACCCCTGGTTTTTGGATCTCATTTGAATTTCATACTTCTGAATCCACTGAAAATCGAATGTTTGCAATATTTTCACTTTCAGTTTTGAATTCATAGAATTTCAGCCTGAATAAAAAATGTGGAGTTAAATGGTAAATTAAGATCGGAGCATCTACAAAATCAAAACCTTAACGTTGATTTTAATAGTTAATTTAGCTTCAAATTTTCTTTGTAGAACAGAAGATTATATCTGGCTTTAAAATTTCAGTTCTCAATCCAGAGTCTTGATTTAGGTCCAAGCTGAGAATGTTTGTAAGTGCATTTAAGCCATGGATTCAAATTGGATTTCAGGTTCCAAGTTTTTAGTTCTGACTTGAATTTAATTTAATTTTAATCTGAACCTAATGTTCGAATAGTTTTACTAATAGAAAATCTAAACCATTGATTAAATGCAGTCTTTCCGTAAATTATAAAATGTGAAAATTAAATAACGTGCAATATTCAACCCCTCCACTATGGTTGTTTATGTTTAATTAATTAAATTAATTTTGATTAAAATTTTTTTAGACAAACAAAAGCAAAGGAGCAAAGGATTATTAAAAGAGCCTAGTAAAATTTTCAAATGTTAGCTGTGGCCGTATTTTGCATGTATTAAATTAAAGTAAATTATAAACAATCCAAAAGGCAAGATTTCGAAAAAACCTAAATTAACAACTACACATGAACCCTAATTTACGGAAGCCAATTGATTTACTTCACATATTTACAATGCCTTTACTTCCGTGTTCCGTATTTTGAAAAAGCTCGATAACAAAACTGTCTGTATAACTACATCAGATTATGTAATTTTTGAACATATGAAATAATAAATCAATAAGGAAATCGTTTATGATGTCTTATCGTTTTTATATAATTTTTATTGCGGGAAAATGGAAAAATATGAAAATGCAAATTAAAATTTAATTAATAAAAAGGCAAGCTTTAACTTTCAATTTCTTATTGTCGTTTTGACATTTAATGCTTTTTAGCTCGAAAGATTTTATTTTATAGATTTATTTAAAAAAAACGATGATTTTTTAAATTAAAGAAAATAATTTGGTTTTTGGTTGCAAAGCTGTGTTCTGGGGATTTTCTATGATTTTTTGTTTTTAGATTATCAAATTTTTTAAAATAGATGTTTTAAAATTAGAAAAATTACTTAGACTTAAAATAACTTCTTCACTTTAAATTTGAAAAACTGAAAAATTTGCCCGATTTTCTAGAATTTTGGATTTTTCAGTTTTATAAAAAACCAAGATCCTTTAAATTAACTAAAATAATAGACTTTATATTTGTAAAACTAGAGTACCTATTTTGTTGGATTTTTTTTTAATATTTGGATGTTGAATTTTCAAATTTTGCGAAATAGATATTTGAAAAGTACTTGGCTTAGTTTTTGAGATTGTGGATTTTTCACTTCACAAGAAGATTGTTTAAATGTAAAAAAATTAACTTACTTGGTATTTTGAAAATTAAAGTATTTTGTTCGATTTTTACATTTTTGGTTATTTTAATATTATAAAACTAAATAATAATATAAGGAAATAATATAGAAATAATTTACGTTATATAAGTAGGTATGCTGCTGAATTTTTATACGTATTTGCAACGACAAAGTATTTTGATTTTGAAATTTGGAATATATTGTTCCAAAAGGCAAAGATTATCTTACTTCGAATTTTTTTCGGTTTTTAGGATTTTTTGATGTTGGATTTTCACATTTTCTGAAAAAAGAAAATTTTTCTAGATTTCAAAAATTATTTTTATATTTAATTATATAATTACATGAAAAACATTGGCAACGTCAAAAACAATACATAACATAATCATAAGCAAATCAGTTAAGTACAATAAATTATACATACAATGTATACAATGCATACAATTATAGTTAGAACTGTATCATAAATGACCTCGTTAACTAAAAACTCTTTTAATGTGTTTTTAAAAATTGTAATTTCACTAATTGTACTTATGTCAGCAGGGAGTTTATTGTAGATTTTAACACAATTATAGTAGTCCTGTTTTATAAACTGGGATTTGGAGATTATGCTGATTTCTAGTGGTCATTTCGCTATAGGTATCATTGTTTTTTGAAAAAAGGGAAATACGAGTATGTTTTTTAGCGTACAGGACAATGTTATAGATATAAAGTAGTCATAACGCCTAGATTCTTAAAATGTTGCTTACAAGAAGCGGGTGCTGGTATATTTTGAATAGCACGTATACTCTTCTTTTGCATAATAATAACCCTACTTGCATTTGAAGAAGTAAACCAAAAAATAACTCCGTACGACAGAATTGACTGGACTGCTTTTAGTAGAGCGAATTAAAAACAACGCAGCATTTAATTTTGAAAGTAAATTTTCTATAAATATGGTGATACCAAGTGAGACCGCTATCGACGAGTATGTAGGTACTCCTAGAAATTTAATGGAATCAACCTGGTGAACCGTTTTAGTTTCGAATGGTTTTTAAAGAGTAACAAACCAGTTTTTCCTAAGTTTAATTTTAAGCGGTTGCACTGACACCAGCGGATCATTGCAAATAAAATTTCGTTCAGGGAGCTTGATAATTCCTGCACTCTATCAGCTGCGACTATGCATGATGTATCATCAGCAAACTGAACCAATGATTATTTTGAAAGCACGAATGGAGGCCATTTACATAAACTAGGAACAACAAGAAACCTAAAGTGGATCCTTGAGGTACTCCACCATGTAAGACTTCTTTATTTGAATACACTGACCTTACAGTGTTATGTTCTGTATAAGTAACGCAAACTCTTTGATATCGATGCTTCAGGTATGATTTAAAGAGCTGGTTTGCAATACCGCGAATACCTATCGAATACATCTTATTCAAAAGAATCGAATGATTTATCTGTAGAAATGCTTTCGTGGGATCAAAGTAAAGCCTAGTAACACTTGTCAATGTTGTCAGTTACATAGCTTAATGACGCAGAAGTAATTGATGGGTTTGGTAAAAAACCATGCTGAGTAGAGGCAAAAAAATTATTATGTTGCAAATATCCCAGCAATCTAACATAAATGGCTTTTTCAAACATTTTCAATAAAGCTATAAGTTTATAGTTATTCAGAAGCGTTTTTGACCCTTGTTTATGAACAGATTTAACTTTAGCCTCTTTGAGGCTTTGAGCTTATCTGGAAAAATACCATTGGTAAAGCACGTGTTCACAATATTAGAAAGAGGACAACAGAAGACGTGCGCAACCCTTTTAACAAGCGGAGCAGGTACCTATACCATCTACTCCAGTGGAAGATTTTGAAGGCAATTTCAAAATTAGTTGAATTATTTCTTCAGGATCAACGGGGTTAAGTAAAACGAATGCTGATAATTTGGAGAATTTTATTTCAATGAAACTTGGGATATACTTATCGGCATCCGATTTGAAATGGAAATTAAACAGACTGGCATTTCTGCTGGATTTGTAACGGTGGAATGATTATGCTCGATAGTTATTGGATTTTGATGCGTTTTTTTTATTTCTAATGGTGTTATAAATATTCCGCAGATCCTTTGATTTATTATGGGAATTTGAAAAGCCAAAGTGTTTTCCTCAAATTCAGAGATTTTTGAATTTAGGCTTTTTCACTTTTCTACAAGCGTAAAGACAGTTTCATATATACAAAGCTCAAGTAGTTTGCTCGAATTTTTCGCTTTTTGGATTTTCATTGTTTCAATTTTACAAAATATGGACTTCATTTATATTCACAAAGATGAAGTATTCTGTTCGATTTTTTAGATTTCTTAATTTTACAAAAAACGAAGATTATTTAAAATTAAAAAAATACTTTATATTTACAAATTTAAAGCACGTTTTTGATGAATTTTCAACAGTTTTGGACTTTCGATTCTCAGGGCGGGTTGCACAAACATGATTTAACAGCTTGGTTAAATTAATCATTCGTTAAAGTGAACAAAATCGAATCAAAATTCGAATGCATATGACAAATAACACATTAGTAAACAAAAAATGATGCTCTTTTGTCAACTTTGATCATTCGTTAATTTAACAAAAGCTTTGTGCAACCGGCCCTTAGTGTTTCAAAAAAGAAGTGCCTTTATTGGTTCTTTTAATTTAAGACGCTGTTACTTTTGATTTGTTCAGGAAGGTTATTCTTTTTTAATTATTGATGCAGATTTAATTATAAATGTTGTAATATAAATTTTAAGTTGTTAATGTAAATAATTTGTTGTAATTACTGTTGGATTATAATTAGCTAAAATTGGTTGTCATAGAAATTTAAAAAAATAGTCATAGAAATTAAAAAATGGTTATCATAGAAACTTTCCAGATGTAGTTGTTATGATTAAAAACATTTTTTGGAAAATTCTTAGAAACGAGAAAAAACAAATTTATAAACAAGGAGATAATAATTTGTATTTGTACGGGCATGAAGCAAATAAACTTGCTCGTCCGAATAATTATTGTATCTAAAGTAAATAGGTATTTAATTTGAAATAAAGTTCAAATATAATAATTAGAATCATTTCTCGATTCAGTGAATAAGTAAAATAATATAAAGTTAACATAACATTTGAAACTGGAAGTGAGATCAAAATAAATAAAATTTAAACTGGAAATAAACTGGATTAGAAGTAGAGCTAATTTGGATTAGATTTGGACCTGCAATCAGATTGAAAAAGAAGTGGAAGTGAAGATATTTTTGGAACTCTTTTGAATAGCGAGTGAGAAAACTGTAATATTAAGATAGAATTAAGTAGGGATGATAGACCTGACAAATGAAATAAATCTGCATTAAACATTTGTGCGAATAATTTATTTTTGCCAAATTAATTTATAAATAAAATTAATAATAATGAACCTTCACAATGACCCGTTAGAGGTAAGAGTATCTGATGAAATTTAAATTAATTAAAGGGCAAATTTATAATGTTGACTTGTGGACCAACGTGAAGTAATTCATAAAACTATAAATAATAAGAAGCCAGGTCTGCAAAGTCAGTACAATATATTAGCAAAATAAAGTACCTATTTTGCTGAATTTTTAAAATTTTTGGACATTGAGATTTTTAGTTTTCCAAAAAATTAGGATTCTATAAATCCCCAAAACAAGAATATTTTTTAAATAATCATATTCAGAAAATCAGAGCGATGAACACTTCAGATACTGTAAATTACCAGAATAAAACAATTACAAACTTTTCTCATTTAACATAAAAGAGCAAAGACAAAAATCTAATCCTATTTTCTGAAGCTGTAACTAACTTTAACTCTCGCTAGTTTCATTAATATTATTATTGTTTATCGGTACACTAGGTCAAAAAAACGATAAAGTAAAGGTCATAAGCACATATAAACAATTTTAATTAATATTTCCCGAAGCAAAGTTTTTAGTAATGCTTTAAAAACAACGGAATCCTCGAAAATTACAAAGAAAGGCACAAAGGAGTTAATTAAAATAAATATTCCACTTTTAACATTTAATTTTCTGTCATTTAAATATATTTAAATTAAAATTACTACAAGTTCTTGTCGCCTTTTAAACAAATAGCAAAAAGAAATAAATAATAAAAGAGCGATATTATAGAACTGAATGCGTAAAACACAGAGTAACAAAAATCGAAGATAGCGGAGGGATTTAAATAACAAAAATCGGTAAGAGCAAAGAACAATTATTCTAGTTTAAACTTAAAGCAATATAAATTTTAGCCAATAGGCGAAATAGAATAAAATTACACGGGAAGAAGTTCAAACAAATGCCGAATAGAAAAGGAAAAACTTCGAAAGACAAAAGATAAAAAAATCAAAGGAAAATGAACATAAATTAAAAAAAGATTTCATAACCAATATAAATAGCAAAGAAAAGAAAAAAACTAATGTAGAATATTGTTAAAAAAATTAAAAAAAGCATTTAAAAAATTAAATAAAAAAAAACTTTTTAATTTGAAAATAATAAAACACACACAACAGAAGGCATGTTAACTTCAGCTACAAAGACTCTACTATAAATTAAGAATTTTTTAAGTAAGTACTCACAGAAATAAAGAGAATAAAACAAAAAATTAAGTACCTAATAAGCTCTAAATAACAATCATCCTGTTTTTGAGTTTGGTTAATAAACAAAGTCGTTTGTGTCGCTTTTATTTTTTAAAGTATTATTTATTTATTATTTTTTAAATAAAGACATGCCATTAAAAGACTCACCTTTCAGATGGAAACACCCACTAAACCAAACAAAATCAAAAACAAAAAAGATTAAATTAAAAAATCCTTATAAAATTACAATTTTTCACTGTTGATTTAAAAACAAAGTAAGTCATGGCTTAAAAACAAATAATAACAACCACCAGGAACACTTTTTCAAACGAACGAAGAAATGAGAACTAAAATTTTTATTAAATTTTCAAAATGTGGCACACCAAAGGAAAACGCGCACCGAATTAAATTCAAAGTATTTAGCACAAAACGTGTATGTAGCAAGTTCGCGCAACTGAGAAATGAAGTGGTTCTATAGATATTGCCGCTTATTTATAGAAACGAATGAAACGATAACATAGTACGGTTGCCAGCATCGCATTGTTCGTATTTAATCCCACTTTATATTATTATTCCTTGCCTGTATTTGATTGACCACATGTATTAATTTGTAATAAGTAAAGTGTAATCATAAACCTCAGAGAACTTGAGAAATTTATTGACTTTAATATGTAATTGAAAGTTAAACAGGTTTTTTATTACAATAATGTAGATTAGAAAAATAATGTCAATATTTATGAAGTTTCGTTATGTCTTTGTAATAACTAATTAGGTTTAGGTTTCCCGATGAATCTGTACCATTTTTTTACGACTTTTGAATTGATAATTACTCGTTTCTGGTTTTCAGGTTTTCCTGAAGGGTTTTCCTCCGCAACCTGTATTTTTCGAAATTAACTATGTATTTCAGTTAAGTGACTGAATTTTTATGAATATTAAACGCCTTCCACTGTTATACAGATTTTCAATGAAATAAAGTTTTATATGCTTATTCATTTTCAGATCATAATTTTTTAAAAATGCAAGTCCAAAAATTATTGCTAATTAAGTATGTGAATTTCCAAAAATTCAGTACAGAAATCCAGCCGGTTGCTCCCAGTTTCTTCTTAAGGGGGTCTCCTGGATGTCTTCACGTGTGATCCTCACTTCCTGCAGATCATTTTCCACATCAGTGAACCAGTCGCCCTTGGTTTCCCTGTCGAGAAAGTATATAAAGATCTGGTTAGTCAATCTCGACTTGCTCATTCGTGCCATGTGGACATAGAAGGCTATCCTCTTTTTCCGAATTGTGTCTGATATCTATTTCACGTGTGTGTACCGTCTTTTGTATTCCCCGTCTTCTTTGACTGAACCCAGGATTCTTCTCAGAATCTTTTTTCTTTGACTTCAGTCCACTGGCCTAGGGATTTCAACTTTTTGTACGCCTGATTTTTCTCTGCCCCACCTCTAACTCTCTTGATGCCGGCTTGATGTTCGCTATGGACACCGTTTTCTCTAAGGAGATTCGGAGACCCACCTTTGCCGTTTTCAACAACTTCCTTGCTCATCTCTTTGCACCACTCAAGGATGACTTTCTCGAAGATAGAGTTGAAGAGTAGAGGCGAGAGCCCATCTCCCTGTCTGACTCCCGATCTGATTTCGAAGGCGTCTGCCATCTCTTCCCTAAATTTTAGAAGTAGTATTGGTCAGGATCTGTTAGACAATCGCTCTTGTTTTGTTGTCTAAGCCTAGTTCTGCCAGGATTTGGATTAGGGTGACTTGATCAATTGAGTTGTAGGCCTTCTTGAAGTCAACGAAGATCATAAAGCTTCAGACATGAGAAGGTGGGTTTGAAATTGTCCTTTCCTAAACCAACCCTACTTGATATTCTCCTAATTGCGGATTCAGCTGCTCCTCTGCCCTAGTTTGAAGAACTTACGAGAAAATCTTGTAAGTTACTGGGAGGAGAGAGATGCTGGTAGTTACGTGCACGTCCGTTCTGTCGCTTTTCTTAAAAAGGGGCTGGGTGGGGGTTTACGTCCAGCAACTTGAACATTTTTCAGTTTCCCAAATCGTGTGGATGATCTCAGTCAGTTTATCGATCGCCTTGTCGCCCGCGTGTTTCCATAATTCGACGACTATCGAATCCTCGCCTGGTGCTTTGTTGTTCCTAACTGACTGCATGATCCGTCTCTGGTGTTTCTCGGAATGAGCTTAACTTTAATCTTGAAGAGATAGTGGTCCGAATTGAGGTTGGCGTTTCTCAGAACTTTCACACTTTCTGGATCTCTCGTTGTGCTTTCCCTGCGATGACAACGTGGTTAATTTGGAACTTGCCAGGTAGGAGTTCCGGGACGCTCAAGTCTTCTGTTTTCTAGGTACGTGTTAATTTCAGAAGCAGGTTGAATGCCTTACAGAGCTCCAGGAGTTTTTCTCCATTGCGGTTGGTTCTCCAGTGTTCTGGGCAGTTTCTGAGAATATTCTGAAATTTTCTTTCTTTGTCGGACTATGCACTGATATCCCCAAGCAGGATGATCGTGTGTTTGTCTGGAATCTTAGATCTTCTGTGCCGAGGTGAGGGACAGTTTGCCAATTTTACCCTTAAAGAATCTGTAACCTTGTGACTCAAAGGCCCGTTCATTTGTAAACCTTGTTTCTTGAATTGCCCTGATTAGAATTTCGTATTAGGACAGGGTGTCAATTAGGTGTTTCAATTTACCGATCTTCTGAAGGGAGTTCATCACATTCAAGGTCGCAAAGAAGTTTCGGTGTTTTGTGTTTATATTTAATCCTTCTGGTGGCCTCTGCTGTCTTTTTATTATTGTTTATTTTCAAAAATTCAATTTTCCAAAAAAAGAACTAGACTTTTCGAGAGGTTAATTGAAAAAGTATGTCAATTACTTAAATAGAGTTCGATAAACTAAGGCTTTAGATGTTTGTTTATTTTCAGATGACAAAATTTTTAAAGATCGCAAATTGTTTGCTTTTCCAAAATTTCAGTACAAAAAATCCAGTTTTTTTAAATCCTATTTTGTTAAGGGTTTAAATATAAATAAACCTCGATAAGTAAATATGTTAAACATAGAATCATAAATTTGGGAAAACCTGAAAACCTAAAATTCAAAACGTCTGAGAATTCTGTTGTCTAATTTTTTTCTTAATTATCAGCTATTTAAATTTTGATAAAATAAAGTTTTTTTTACATGCTATTTTGTTATATTTGTTTTTTTTTCGATAGCAATTGTTAAAGTGTGCTTTGTTCTACTCAAATCAAAACGTCAAATAGCATTTTAACCGCAAGGGTAGATAAAGTGATACTTTATCTACCCTTGCGGTTAAAATGCAATGTAACTCTAGCAACGCCCACACTAATGAGATTTTAAAACGTGACTCGATTAGTAATCATTTTAAACGTCAATATCAAATGTTATATTGAAATAAAATTTATTTATAATGTTTTTCCTTTAAAATAAATGCTATAGAAAAAAATAAAATATTATACACGACGATAAAATTTAATTATCTTCTCGACTGACGTCTCGACCCTAAAAAACTCGAAGATAAAATACAATTTTATCGTCTTTTATAATAAATAACTAAAGGGAGTTCAAAAATGTGTGCGGTCAAGTTGCCTTTGAAAATTTTTTTTCAAGTATGTCGTTCATAATATGTTACAGTAGCACAACGTAACCCCACTTTTAATTGAAAAATTTTACATTTCAAATAATAGTTATTTATTATACATGCGGATTAAATTAATGTTTAATGAGCGGTACGTTTAACCGCGCGAGCGGGATACCGCCAGTTAATAAATTAATTTTAATCCGCAAGTGTAATACAACTGTTTATTCAATTTTGACATTTATTTGACATTTTTAAAGCGATTTGACATTTTTAAAGCGCTAGCGGAATAAAAATTTTAAATCGCTAGCGGAATAAAAATTTTAAACGATTGTTTATAAAACATCAACTTTTATGGGCAGGCCAGAAACAAATAAACGTCAGTTTAAAACGTCAAAATTGAATAACTACCGTTTATCAAGCGGGCGTCTCCACAGCATATGGTCCCTAATAAATCCGTCTGCTAGTTTTCTGTCGTTTTTAACATGAACGTTGTGAGATTGGTTTGTTTAAAAAAAAGGCATAGGAGTTTCGTCCAGACCACGGTATACCTACACTGGGCAGCTTTCAGACCTGGGGGTATATGTAACACATGTTGTAAGTTATCAAGCTTGCTATTTGTAGAAAGAAGAATGTGAAAAGTATTTGATGATCTTCTGCTACTCTAACAATAATCAAAATTAATTAGTGGCCCATAGAATGGTAGGCATGTCATTACTTTATTTCTCTATAGTCAGTATACTCTTGTTATTCATTTAAAAATTGGTAGGCAACTACACGCACGTCACAGACATATGGAGAGAAGAGGGCAACGCTTTGTAAAGGGTACGCCACTCGTCAGAAGAGACAATTCAGGATTTAAATTTTTTTAAATCCGCTTAGTGGTATAGTTAGGAAAATTTATTTCAAGCAAGTTTCTTCTACGTTTGCTATATGTATGTTAAAAAGGGCCCCATACACTCCTCAGTAGGTGTTAACCATCGTGTTGATACAATAGCCCTACGGTTTTACATGGTAACCGAAAGTGAGAATTTTTTTTATTTAAAAATTTCATCTGACTTCAGTTAGGATCGAACCCGAGACCTTTGGTTTACAAAGTAACCTTGGAACTGAGTCAACCATCAATTTTACGAATAATTTTTAAAATAGCACGAACTGTTTGCAAACTTTACTTAATACAAATATATTTGCTTTAATTAAATTATAATTTTTGTCTAATTATAAGTATCTGCCCTACTTATTAATTATCTAAAGAAGTTGATATACATTTAAATAAAATGTACAATGCTAAAGTAGGCTTTAAAAATTGTCAAAAACATTGAATACTAAAACGTATGTTAAAATTAAACATTAAAATTTTTAAAAAGTAACGAATTTTCGAATTAAGGTTATGGTATTTAAAACAAGTTTGACATGAATATATACAACCTAGTAACTTGAATTTAAATTGTCTTAAATTTTAAATTGTAACCACAAATGTCGTTGCTGACCCAGTAATGAGGTTAATTAGAATTAAATAATAATAATAATAATAACACTTTTTTATTTCCCGTTTAAAATACAAAAGAAAAATCTATACAAAAAAAATAATAATAAATAAAATTATAAAAAAAAATAGTTTTTTGTAGTTTTAATTTATAAAAAAACGACGAAAGAAAATTAAATCAAATAAATTAAAACAAAAGTAATTATAAAACAACTTTGGATAGTTATGACAGTTCCAATCACAGTAGGGACTTAATTTTCGTGAGCAAAACGAGCAATTTTTACTCGATTTAATTATGCAATTTTATGTTGTTCCAAATATAATTCGGGTTCCTATTTTTGATTGCCTCATCTCTTCATTTAAAACAGATTTAATTAATAAAAAATAATATTTAAAGTTTAATTTTAATTGTCAAATCAGAATCACACGCAATACTAAGGTCAGGTATTGTAGCTCTAACCTAACAAGGAATCGCCTGACCTTTTGTTTTACAACGAATCGTACAAGGGCGTTACAAGTACGTACTGAGGTACTTTAAAATAATAAAAATGTATACCCGGAAACGGAAGTTTGTTTATGCAAATAATTTTTCCACTGGGTTTATTTGTTAAGGTAAACAAAGCATAAAGTTTTTTTTTTAAATTACGAGTACATGGCCTTCCTAACCCTTTGGAATGTTTAAGTGACTTTGTGTCGTTAAGTTAGGTTTATCGTTCATGTTAAAATATGTACCTATAACGTACAACAAATTTAAATGTACTTATTTGTTGCTTTGCGAGCTTTGGTATTTTGATTTAGTTAAAAGCTCTTTTTAAGGAGAACCCGATTTTTGGTTATAAATTAAAGTTATTTTAAATTACTTAACAACAAGAATCGTTATTTTAATTTTAAATTTTATTAGTGTTATTGTTGTTTTACTAGGTTTGCATTGTTTGCAATTCAAAAATTAATGCTTTGTTTTTTTCGACTAGGGTACCAGGGGATATGCTGAAGAAAAAGAAGTTTTGGAATGTAAAAATTCGAATCGCACTTTGGGGATTTAAAATGTGTAGTAAGCTAGTAAGTAAGATTGCATTTAAAAAGGTTTGAATTTGAATTCAGAATTGAGATTTGAAACTCGCAATTCAATTCGAAGGTTCAGTTATGGTTTTAAAAAATATTCGAATTTTGCCTGAAAATATGAACTGCAAAAACGTGAATTTTCGAATCACATCTCGATGACTACAAACTTGAAATTTAATTTCAAACCTAAATTATAAAATTTAATTCTATTTTAGAGAGTTTGAATTTGAATATGCAAATGAGATTTAAATCTCAGAACTAGATTCGAAGTTCAGTCTTTGCTTTAAGATAGATTCGAATTTCATTGTTAAAAATACGAATTTTGCTAATATCAAATCACATCTTGAGGATTTAAAATTTCTGATTTAATTTTAAACCCAAGGTATAAAAATTAATTCGATTTAAATTTTGAAAATTCTAAATTTCAATTGCGTATAATTTCCGGAGGGAAATTACCATATACATTTTAAATTAAATCATGTACGAGTAGTTATCCTCTTACATATTTAAATACGCGTTTTTATATGGTTAGAAAATCACCGTACTTTACTTTTATTAATAGAAAACCATAAGCTTATAGCAAGAAAACATAAACTCTATCAATGCTAATAATTTAATAAACTTCCAGAAAATGAATAATTTTGCATTTCAAGAACTTAGCCTTCGCAAAAACACAACATAATATGCGATAATTTTTAATAAAACAAAGAAACCTTGATTATTAAACACGGGGGATTTTTGCCTCAATTAATTTATCACTCAGCCCACGTATTAATTTGCATTTCTATATTCTGTTTATTCAGTGAAAATCGATAATTTTGCATTTAAAAAACATGTAGCGCAAATGGTTAATTACATATTATCAATTAGAATATTTTACGACGTGCAGCACGAGCTAATTTAGTATTATTGCGATTTTATTTACATTTATGGAAAATTTTTAATTGCTTCTTTTAATATTTATTGAAAAACATTAAGGCTGACATTTTAATAATAACGATTGATGTAGTTGTTAGAAGCACTAAACAGGTCTCATTGAATATTTATAGTACCTTTAACTGCTCTAAATTTTAAGCCGAATTTTTGTGTCTTTTTGGATGTTATTTAATTTTAAATTCGGAAATTACTTTCATTACTTTGATAAAACACGAATTTACTCTTTCGAGTGATGAAAGCTTTCATGATTGAAAAGTTTGGATTTTTTATTTACAAATTTTTATAAATATGGAAAATGCACAAAGAACATAAAATTGAAAAGTGATTGTAAAACAGCAAACAAATTAACAGCAGCTAAAAAGTAAAACAAGTTTCATCAGAGATGAATTTTTATTAACAAAGAATATAACAAAAGTTTCAAATTTTCTTTATTTTTCAGTATCTTCTTCAAACTGGACCAGAACAGCATCCTTAGCAACGTTATCACCTACTCTATATAGAACATTTGCCACCGTCGCATCCTTCGTTGCTTTAACTATAAATTCCATCTTCATTGCAATTAATACAACCAAAGAATCTCCCTTTTTAACGACATCCCCTTTTTTGACTAAAACTTTATCTAAAACACCAGGCATCGGAGCAACGGCTTTGTTACCGGAACCTCCCGAGGTTTCTTCTTCTACGATAAATTTGGGTTGTTCCAAATCGAACTGCAGTTTTCCGCCCTGAAAAATACACGAATTAGATAGTTTCTGATTTTTTTTGAAAGGCCTTACTTCGTCAAATAATACAAGCATATCATCATCGTGATACACTTTTGCATAACTACCACAACCATCGATTTTACATTTTAAGAAAGTTTCATTTCCATTTTTACTAAGTTCGCCCTGCACGATTTTCCAAGTTTTACCTCCGTCCAGTGAAACGTGGTACTCATTGGAATCGTAAAACTTCAGCCTCAGATTAATATCTGAAATTTTCAATAATTCAGAAAAGGTATGGTCTATGAATTGAATTACGCTAACCTTCGCCTTTAAACTTGAGCTTTATGTCTCTTTCGTGATGGTGATTAATTCTAAAACTAGATTCAACAACGAAAGGATTATAAACGTCCTCTCTTTCGATTGCGTCTTTAATTATATGCATTTCGTTCATTAATGCTGTTGCAGTCGCAGCTTGAACTAATTGCTTTTCTGTGGGTTTTTCTTCGGAGAATAAGCTATCGTGGTAATCCCCAATAAAATTAGTGTAAACGTTACCTAACGCGAACTCTTGGTGTTTACATAAACTCAGTAGGAAATTCACGTTGGTTTCTAGACCGGCAATCTGGAAAATTAATATTAATTATTTAATTTGTTCTTTAAGGTTACCTATGTTTGTTTAAATCGGTTAAGTGCGAAACTTTTAAATAAGCCAAACGTGGAGTCGATGGAGGAGGAGGATAAATATTAATTCATAAAAATTGGCGAAAGGCTTAAATCAAACACAGAAATTTGCAAAGTTATTGTTTGATTAATGAATCATAGGAGGGAAAAGTCAGCGACAACAAATAAGAAAAAGAAGAAGAAGAAGAAGAAGAAGAAGAAAAAGAAGAAACATTCAACTTTATATTGACACATTTATCTCATAAGTACACCAAAACTTAAAAGAAAAGAGGGATGTATTAAGTGAGTAAAGAAGACGAAGAAGAATAAAAAGAAGCAAAGTAAAAATTTATATTTCATTTTTTACTTTTTTTTATTTTGTAAGTATGCACCAGAACAAAAAGCGGCGGTGTCAAGAGTTTTATAGTACACAAACTTAGAAGAAAAATTAGATGAATTAAAAGGAAGGCAAAAGGAAAAGAAAATAACTTAGGATCTTTGGAATAAAATACATAAGCATCAAATAGAATGATAGATATAATAAAAGAAAAACGTGTTAATGAAAGAATATTGCCGGTAGAATTCAAACCAATAAAGGAATAAACATTAATAATCGCATACGCTGAAAATGATGATACAAATAAAGAATAAAAAACAAGCTCTTCAGAACGTTACAAGAGGAAATAGATGAAAGATGAGATAATATATTAATTATGGGTGACCTAAATAGCCCAGTAGGAAACCAAAATACAGGAATAGAATATCTTATGGGAAAGGAAGGAGAAATAACTAGAAATAATAATGGAGCGAGAATTATAGAAATATATACAGGAAACGATCTAGTCATAACCAACACCAAATTTAATATACAGAAATACACAACTGTTCAACCAAGCAGAGGAGAAGCAAACACAAATTTAGACCTTAATACATATATGATAGACTGATAGAGTATAAGATTAAAAAGACAAGCGAAAATAGGGAGCGACCACTATTTGCTAAGGATAGGTATAAAACCCCAAAAAAAAAGATAAAAAGACAGAAGGAAGAAGAAATAGAGCAAAAGAAAAAATAAAAAGATATAGGTAAACTAAAAGAACAGGAAATTAGGAAGAAATACCAAGAAATTGTAGACAAAAAAAATTAAAGAGCAAAAAGAAGAAAAAAGAATAAAACTGAAATGGAGGAAGTTTAAGACGTATTGGGGGCTGCAAAAGCGTGTTGTGGAACAACCAAAATATCGAACACAAATAAGAAGATAAAGAAATGGTGGACCAAATAATAATAACAGAAGATAAAAGAGAAAAAATGAATATGGAAAAGGTACCTGAGTATAAAGAGAACACAGGATTACGAAAAATATAAAGAACAGAGGGAAGACAGGGAAGAATAATTACGGATGAGGATAAAATAATGGAGAGATGGAGGATGGCGGCAATACTTTAAAGAACTAACGGAAGATAATTTAAAAATACCTGAAAAGAAAAGAGATACAAATAATAATCAAGACATAGACGGGATCAAGCAAGAAGAAATAACAGCAGCTTTAAGAAATCTCATAATAGGTAAAGTGGAATATGAGCACCAACATGTACTCGTATTCAAAAGACAGAGACTATTATATCAACTGAAAAATAAGATAGAAGAGCAAAGGTGGAGATTGAGGGGAGAGAACTGGAACATCTAAGAACCTTGAACTATTTGGGGGTGCAATTACAAGGAAACAGAAAATAAGGTACATAATTAAAGAAAAGAATGAGATTCACATTGAGGTTGTATTAAATGTTAAACCATTCATTCATTGGAAAAAAGAAATAGCCACCAAAGTAAAAATTAAAGAATATAAAAAGATCTTCTGCCCAATACTGACTTGGGGGAGGAGTGTGAAAACTGGGCAATGGCAAAAGTCATGAGAAGCAAAGTAAAAGTACCCAAAATGAATTATCTACGCAGAATAGGAAGAACTGCAAGACCAAATTGCTAAGAGAAGAGTTAGAGGTAGAACCAGTAATGAAAATGATTTAAAGACAACAACTCAAATGGACATCTAGTTAGTAAAGATGAACGACAAACAACCTGTGAAGAAATTGTAGCAGGCCAGAATAGCTCAAAAAAGGAGACCGAAGAAAACATTGGACAGTGGAGGAAACTTTACAAGAGAGAATATAGCATGGGAGGCAGCAAATGCATTGGTGAGAAACAAGGCAAAATTTACGTTGAATTACATGTACTTTGATACCTTTAGGTCAACAATGTAATGTGGATCATACACTAACAAAATCCCCGAAGAAAACAAAAGAAAAAGGGCACAAGCAGAAGAAGGAAATAAATAGTACGTGAAAATACTAACAGTTTAAGGGCACACTTTAATAGTTAATAAAAAACTCGCTTACGTTATATTCGGATAAATTGTGCCTCATCTTCATTAAAGCTTCCACCCTGTCATTTCCCCAAACTACCAACTTAGCAATCATAGGATCGTAATGAACGGATACCTCATCCCCTTGGCGAACACCTTTAAAGAGATTATCGCCAATTAATAATAATTCATTTATCAGAAAATTAGAAAATTTTACCGGTTTCAACTCGAACGTCTTCAGAAGGTACGGGAGTATTTAAATATTTAAGCAAACCAGCGCCTGGTAGAAACCCATTTTTAGGATCTTCGGCGTATATTCTCGCTTCAAAAGCGTGCCCATCTAACATTATGTCTTCTTGTGAAACGGGAAGGGTTTCACCTGATGCTATTTTTATTTGCCATTCCACTAAATCCGTACCTGAAGGAAAAAGAACAACTAAGTTTATAGGTTAACGCTTGTGATACTAAATACTTACCTGTGATCATTTCTGTAACGGGATGTTCTACTTGAAGCCTTGTGTTCATTTCCATAAAGTGGAAACTGTGGGAATGGCGATCCAGGATAAACTCGACGGTACCAGCACCTACATATCCTACTGCTTTTGCTGCCCGTACAGCTGCTGCTCCCAACTCAGATCGAAGTTTATTGGACAAACCTGGCTACAGATAATTTTTTAATAAAGTTGTAGATGGTTGAAGCTTCATACTTAAAACTAATGAAGGGGAATGTTTTGGGCCAACATTGGTCGCACTTAAAAAGCAAACCCCCAAAAAAATTATCGGTCTCAAAATAAAAAGATATAAATTTAGTCATACATCAAGAAGCCGAAGAGTTTTACTTTAGTTATCGACTTCTGCAACACAGAGCCTACCCTTTTCTCAAAATTAGGAAGGACAAAATGTATATATTCTGTTGCAGTGGAAATCGTATGGTCAAATCTGAATGACGGTTTTGGACAATGTTTAGACCACGATTAATTAAGCTTGATTACGTTTAAAGCAAAATTAACCCAATTTTGGGAACGGAAAAAGAAAAATCCAAAGAAAGCTCTGCTGAAAGGAAAATCATTATCTTCCTTCCTGTTTTTCTTTCAAAATGTAAAAGGTCCAACGCTAACCTTTTGCTTTAAATGTTCGGTCGATTTTGCTTACTTATGCTTCAACATACCGCAGGTGCTTCTTCAATGATCTTCTGGTGCCGCCTTTGAACGGAACAATCCCTTTCGAACAAATGCACAGCATTTCCATGCGAGTCAGCAAAAACCTGCACCTCAACATGCCTGGGCTCCCCAATAAAACGCTCTAGCAACACCTCCGAATCCCCGAATGCCTTTTGAGATTCACTGCGGGCTGATTCTAATGCTTCCAAAAATTCACTTTCGTTCATGGCAGTTCGCATGCCTTTTCCACCACCTCCACGTACAGCTTTGATCATAATTGGATACCCTATTCTCTTAGCTTCTGTTTTGAGCTTTTCATCATTTTGATCTTTGCCGTGATAACCTTCGATTATTGGCACGCCTGCTTTCGACATGATAGCCTTCGAAGTACTGTAACAAATCGCTAAAAGAAGTGCATAAGGGAGTTATTCGAAGGTGAAACCTTTTGATTCCCATGTCCCTAATGGCGGAGGGGGGTGGGCCAACAAATATAACGTCGTGTTTCTGACAAAGCTCTGAAAATTCGGCATTTTCAGAAAGAAATCCATAACCTGGATGGATGGCTTGGCAGCTTGCTTTTTTGGCAACTTCTATTATTTTATCGCCTCGTAAGTAGCTTTGTTGGGAGCTTGCTGGGCCTATGTTGTAAGATTCATCGGCCTAGGGAAAAATGCTGAATAATTAAATAAAATTTTCGTAAAATAAATTTAAGGTTTTCATTGTTTGTTATTAATAGACGATGTTTTGGGACGCTCCAAGCGTTTTTTTTTAATGGGCAAATAACTAACAATAATAAGATTTTATGCTTTTCTAGCAATAATTTTGAGTTACGTCTTTGGTTTAGTTACGTGTTTGGATGTTTTACGACTCATCCATCTAAGTTAGCTTTGGTTTGGTGTATATAAAAAGGTTAAATAAGTTATGTGCTTTGGTAAAAATTATTTATTTGAAATATATTTAAAAAATAATTTGCAAAAACTAGTAAAAACTTGACCTGACTTTCGGCCGGGATCAAACCCAAGATTTTTGGTTTACAAAGCAACCGTACTACATAATTCTCTACATCGCCAACACCGACAAGTTATAATAATATATTTTGTTATTAAAAAAATGTATTATATATTTATATTTTATCCACTTCACAGGTTTTCCTGTTGAACATTTTTTGAATAAGAAAGTTTGGAAAACGTAGAACAGTTTTTGTTTTTATTTTCATGAAGAATGTTAAAAACAAGTAAAAATGAGGTCCACTTTCAAAAAACTTGAAACTAATAATGATTTTCATTAATTTTAAATAATAACTAGACATTAATATCTTTTAAATTTTTGACAATTTTTGAAAAAATCGTATTTTACATTGGCTACTCTTTATTGTTATGTATATAACAATTGACGACTATTTTTTTTTAAGTTTTTAAAAATCTGTAAATAAGAACCTACCATTTCAACATGCATGGCATTTTCGTCAGGATCGCTATAAACAGCAACAGTTTTGACGCCTAATCGGCGAGCAGTCCTCATAACACGACATGCTATCTCACCACGATTTGCTATTAACAATTTATCTATTCTTCTGACTGTGCTGCTCCATCTTTGTGTGAGATTCGCAGATCCGCCTGATCTAATTTTAATCAAAATTATAATAATATGTGTTACAAAAATACGGGTTCATTGTTACAAAACTTCATCTTCTGTGGCGTTCATTAAATTTGCTATTTGAGGATGTTTATTGTTTACCTTTTCAAAATCTTTAAAAACCATAACAAATTAAAGTAAAAGCCTGGATAATAATAAAATAAAATATGAAAGAGCCTACTTACAGCTTTAAGATATAAGAAGCCCACCACAAACCCATGCTTATGATAGAAACGAAAAAGATCGGTTGTACGAAAATGGACGTAATATTTTTATTGCTTATCTTTAAACTCTTATCAGCAGCTACATTATGAAATAATAACAAAGCGCTTTAGTTACTAGCTAAGAGTCTTGTTTACGAGTAATTCGCTTAAATTTTACGTTGACATCGCAAATTACAACAACCTATTAAAGCCCAAAATGTTAAAAAAATTATTTATATGTAAATGATAATTCTAAGTATTAATTGTGTGTATTAATCATCCCATCATTTGTATGTTGAACATATAAAATATTATCGGCATACTTTAAACCTTTACGCAACGATGACTAAAAATATAAATGGCCTCTAATTTTTTTTACGTGTACACTGACGTCACATTGGAGGCTTAATTCATTAAGTCTGTTGAGTAATGAAAACTGCACCGTTTGCTCAATTAATTTTATTTATTTCGATTTGATTATCTAACTACACTTGAATATGTTTTAGGTTTAACGATACATTTTCTTGTACACTTACGACGAATGAAAAATTCATTTAATTTGAAATTGAAAATTATTTATAATTCTTAATTTAAAAAGCACATTTTCCTTGTAACATTTAAAGTAAAGGTTGGGCACTGTCCGATTTTAAAAGCAATTACCCAGTCTGCAAGAAAACGCTGTTTTTATCAGTCAACTAACTGTTTTTGTATAATACTTCAAATCTATGTACAGGGTGGCCCATCTTCGATGTTTTTAAATGGGAAGTACCCTTAATATCGGAGATAGACAAAAAGTGATGTCGGAGTCCAGGGCTCTTTTTTGATGTAGGTTCAAGTCACGAAAACAAAATTTCGCTATCTTTTGTTATTTTTTAGTTATAGCCCAAAATTCAAAATTTGGCCATATCGAAAACTTCAAATAATTCTCTTGGTTTTGAAGATATCCAAAAACGGTAAAAACATTCTACAGGCACTTTTTCAAGTAGAATACGAGAGTCAATTCAGATCTTCTAATTTTCATGTTTTAAGAATTATGACATAAAGTTGGTATTTTTTAAATATAAGTCGTAGAAGGCCATGATACTATTAAATTGCATATTTTTTCTGCTTTCCGAAAATATATAGTTTATATGGGTTAAATGCAGTAACAATACCTTTTTTGAACAAAATCAGATTATATGATGTTGTTAGCAATTAGTAGGCCATGATACAAATTATAGCGAGTCGATATCATCGGAAGAACGTCTTGCAGTCACATTAAGGTAAATAAAAATTGTGACAATTTTGAAATAGCTGTTCTTTATTTATTTATTACTATTCAATAATTGTTCTCATAGGGATTAAAAGATTGTTTGTACTTAAGAATTAACAGAGTATTCTGCATTTTCAAAGGTTTCTCTGGTTGTTTCCGTGCTTGATGAGTAATGAATTGGTTGCAAGGACTATGGGGATGAAGTCATTGGTGTTGCATTTAAGTAGCTGCTAACACTGGAGTCGCCACTATAATTTAAATATATTCTGGATGTAGGACGATTCTGAGACCCTAGCAAACCCCCCTCCTGATGTTCTAATTATTGTTGCGTCATAATCTGCTCAATTTCTAATATTGTAAATGCATGCCGTTTCGAAGCAAATTGTTTCAGAGTCTGAGCATGGCCCTGAAAAATTAAGTCGATGGGGTCCATGGCGGATTTTCTTTTGGTCTGTAAATATTCAAGCGCTGTATTTACAGACTTCTCGCTGCTTTTAGTATTTCCTTTTTCCGTTTTTTTGTATTTATCCTTGCGGCTGGTGTTGTGTTTCACCGATGCGTTTGCTACGTTTGTTGGTGATGTGGAGGGTTGAGGTAATGGTGGCCATTCAACAAGTATTGCTGGGCTCTGTTGACCTACAGTCTCGCCCTTCTGAGTATTGCCGGACTCTTTTATTTCTGTTGCAGGTTCAGCACGAGGATCATCTGGTTCTAAATCAGTTTCATCTTCACTTACATTCTCAACCTGGAAGTAGTTTTTGCGAATGGCAAAAATGGGCTGAAATGTTCCATTTGCTTGGCCCATTGCCAGTTCCTGTAATTTTTTTTTGCTTGTCCCATTTTAGTTTTAATACATCTTAGATATTTTGCATAACTGTTGCGTATATATTTCCATTAGCTTTTCATAAGATCCCCTGCAAACGTGTACCTACTGAATTTAGTAAATATAAAATATCTCTATGCTATCTACAAAAATATTAAATAAAATACTTTAATATTCCAGATTTCTTGCTACTGGAGATTTATATTTTACTATTGGTCATAGTTTTCGTATTGGGTTTTCAACAGTTGGTTATATTGTTAAAAAGGTTTGTAAAGCTATATGTGGAAGAATGAAAGAAACATATAAGTACATACTGTCGGGCCATTCTAAGCTGGTGAACTCCGGCGCATACCGAATATTTACTTCGTACGATTTCAAGGTCATGCTTCAGTATGACAGTAATGCAGTGGCGTAGGCAATTTATGAGTGCCGCAATTGCAACAAATTTCTAAGTAGTATTTGAAAAATTCCAGTCACAAAATTAGTCATTATGTTTTGTCAGTACTAATTACATATTGGTATTTGTACCCCATCACGCTGCGAATAGTTACGCCAATGGTGAAGAGAGCAGACATCACAGTTGAAAACCTACAGCGCATCTTGAGTTTTCGCCAACTTATATAGCGGCCCGACAGTATGCCCGAAACAACTGAAGAACGTTGGAAAACTTCTGCTGAAATATACAAAAACCAGTGGAGATTCCCTAACTGTGTCGGAAGTATCGACGGTAAACATGTCACTAAAAAAATGTCCAAACAATAGCGGATCCAATTACTTCAGTTATTTGAAAAAATTTTCTATAGTAGGTACTTCTCACCATTGTTGGGGGAGACTATACATTCATATGTGTTGATATTGGAGCATTTGGAGAAAATAGTAACAGTGGAATATTTGAGGTATCCAATATGGGCAAAAGATTCGAAACTAATCGAATGAATGTTCCAAAAGCAGACAGTTTTCCTGGACAAGATGGTGTTTGTCCGTGTGTACTGATCGGCAATGAAGGGTTTGTACTAAAACCTTATTTTTTATTGAGACCGTTTCCGTACAGACAATCACGAAGGGATATTCGCAAAGAAAATTATAATACACGATTTTGTAAAGCAAGAAGAGTCGTAGAAAATGCTTTCGGGATTTTAGCCCAGAAGTGGCAAATATTTAATAGGCCTATTGAGTTATGTGTAGAAAATACTGTTTTAGTTGTGGAAACCCATCATTAGTCCATTCATTACGTACTTTTTTGGTGCAAAAGGTTGAGGAGTTTTGAAATTTGGCAGGAGTGTAGACTTACGGGCCCTAAGTATGACGCTAAGTTTGCGACCTCGAGGGACCGCCGCCATCTTGAAAAATGGCGGCCAAAGGTAGTTTTTAACATATAACTCCATTCTTGTAGATTTAAGAGAAAAAGTTTTTTATTGAATGTTTCCGGTATGTCAGTGGCGTACCTTTTAGAATGAATATGGTATACGTAAACCTTTGAATATAAAATATTCAAAGATGTAAACTGACAAAAAATATAGTAAAAGTATGAATGAACAAAAATTAGAAGCTGCAAGAAATAACATAATATTATAATACTGACGGTTAAAACAGTTTTTTAAATACATATATATTTTGCAAAGTGCTAATCTATATAAAATATGTATGTGACGCCTATAATATTCATTCGTGACCTTTCTTTGACATTGAAATTATAACATCGAATTGTTCTTAAATATTATTCGTAATGTTAATTGGTTGTATTACTGAATATCTTGGTAGAGATGTGGAAGTAACCCGCGGTGGTATCATTTTTCTACAAAAATTGAAATCGTTGGTTTAATAAAATTTTAAATAATATATTATTATTTAAATATCAAATCAAATCAAATCAAATTTATTTATATAATAATAATAATATATAATACATAAAAGTCTACACAACTGTATACACCCAACTACATCACATTAGACCACACGGTCTGTGGTGTGATGCACTCGTTGAGTGTGGAGTAGCGAACTGATTAATATACACAATTAGATTAGGAACTAGATGATAATACAATTATGTATTTGTGTAATATGTGAGAGTGGGTGTGTGTGAGTGTGTTTAAAAACAATCAAAATGCAGAAAATGCGGATTTGCAACCAGAAAATGGTAATACTACCAACATAACCACAATCCCAAACTCAGTAAAAGGTAAGTGTTTTTAAATTTTTGATTTCATGCGTAAACAGTGAAAAGTTTAATTTTTGCGTGGTTTGTAAGCATCGTATTTCAAAAAATATAATATTTTCGTGCAAATAGACTTGTTAAAAAATGTTTACAAAATCATTTTGAGACTTAACACTGTTTACCTCGGTACACTGTACAATTTTTGCGTACTTAACTCAAACATTTTTGTCTGATGCAGACAATGAAAACCCGGAACTTCATAATAATATGGCGGCTCCAAGTTCTTTCAACCAGAATGTTGGAAATAATCCTGACTTATTAGGTATAGGTATATTTACCAACATTTTTATAATCTTTTTTTCAAAAGACGATTGTTTCATAGAATCTCTTACAACACAACCAGTGTCAAGAACTGAAGAAGAAATTTCTCAAAGTTCAGAAAATAATATAGAAAATGGATCTGATAGTCCTATAGATGATTCCGACGTAGATTCTCACTACGTTCCGTCTGATTCTGCTGATGAAATGACTGATAATGAAATAGAGGAAGAAAATGCAGAAATAGAGTAAGAAAATGCAGAAATAGAAGAAAATCCTAACAATAAAGTTGAAGTAGTTAAATGTCGTAAGCGTAAAAAAAATGAAAATAAATGGAAATGTAATATAAGGAAACAAAAACGAGCGGCTGGTCAAGCATATGTGTCAAAAAATAAAAAAGAAGTTAAAGAAAGAAAACTTAAACCAAAATGTAAAGAAACTTGTAAATTAAAATGTTCACTTAATTTTACAGACGAAATTCGTAATGATATTTTTAAGCACTTTTGGTCAGCATCAATGGATAATAACCAAAAACGGCAATTTGTGGCATCGTGTGTTACAAAGGACGAAGTGCAGAGAAGACGTGAGAGAACAGGACAGAAACGGAGAAACACAACATTGCATTATAATTTTTTTAAGGATAATAAGCGTGTTAGGGTGTGTAAAACATATTTCCTAAATACACTGGGTATTTCTCAGACCTTTGTTGAAACAAGTCTTTCAAAAAGACTGCCAAATAACGGTGGAACAATTCTTGAGGATTTAAGAGGAAAGAAGACACCAGGTAATAAAATAGGCGAACATATTCGGAACAATATTCGGGAGCATATTTTAAAATTCCCAGTTCAAGAATCGCACTACAGAAGGGAAAAATCAGCTAAGAAATATCTGGACAGCAACTTAAGTATTAAAAAAATGTATGAATTGTATGTCGAGAATTGTCGTGAACAAAATGTGCCACTTGAGGAAATAGCCAAATTATGGCTGTATGCTGATATATTTAATTCGGAATTTAATTATTCTTTCAGAAATCCTGTTAATGACACATGCGATTCATGTGATCATTTTCAAGTAAAACTTCTGGATATGTTGTCTGATGAGGAAAAGCATCGGATCCGAGATCAGTATGAAATACATTTGGAAGAGGCTTCTAAAAGATATAAGCTAAAGAAGGCTGATAAGGAACAGTCTTTCCAGGACCCAAGTTTGAAAGTTGTTATGGTGGACCTTGAGAAATGTCTACCAATACCTGTTTTAACGAATGCCCGAAGTTTTTACTCACTGAAACTTTGGTCTTTCAATTATATCATCCACGACGCTACAGATAAAGACACCTACTGTTGTATGTGGGACGAGTCCATTGCAGGAAGAGGCGTGAACGAAATGGCTTCTTGCCTCATACGGTGGATGGAGGATTAAGTATTTCTCCAAATTTAAAAAAACTTATAATATGGTCTGATAATTGCCCATCCCAAAATAGAAACGGTGGAATGATTATGTGCTTTTTTCATATCCTCAATAAATTTCCACAAATTGATGTTATTGAACACAAATTTTTATTAAGGGGGCATACACACCTTGAAGCCGATTCAGATCATTCTTTAGTAGAAAGGTACTGGAAGAAAGAGAGTCAGTTTAAGATCATGATACCTGATACCTTGGGATTGGCATCAGCTAGTTCGTGTCTGCAATAAGAAGAAGCCTTTCACGGTGTTAAGTATGGAAGCGGAACATTTTAAGAATGTTAAAAGCTTGTATGAAGGGGCCAATGCACCATATTTGCTTAGAAAGAAGTCAGTTGACGGTAGCCCTTTTTTAATATCTCATGCTGTCTGTGTTCAAGTCCGATCAAACAGCCCCGGAATCCTTTATTATAAAACAGATTTTAATGAAGAATTTCGTGAGGTGGACTTAAACAGAAATCGCCGCAATATTGTGGTGCCTACAGTGACGCCACCTTTGCGACAAATAGCCCCGAAGTTAATTACTACAAAAAAATACAATCACCTCCAAACCCTTTTACAGTGGGTACCCCAAGTTCACCATCCATTCTACACAAATCTTCCACATTCAGATTCTGCAAGAGAAGAAGGGATTGATGATTAAAGTATTTTTAAGTTATTTAATTACGTTCCATTGTAGAATTTAATATTGTTTTCTACTTTTTTTAACATTTAAGTAATATTTTTGAGAATAAATTATTGTTTCTAGTACTATTATCTTGTTTAAATAGTAAGAAAACCTTAGACGCACTCAATGTTAAGTCACAAATTAAATGTAGGAATTTTATGGAAAAAAAATGTTAAGTCACATCAAAGTCAAAATTGTTTACAAATGTAAAATATCGTAGGAAAATATTAAAATAAATAAACCAAATAAGTGAATTTACCAAAAACTCCTTTACTTTACGCATTTACTATTTCAGTGTATTTGTTTAAACATTGAGTCAAGTTTCAAATCTCTCTCCTCAACAATTTCGATTTGGTGACTTAACACACCTTACCTCTGAGGTGCTGAATTCGATTCTTCAAAATCCATAAACAAACTTAAAAGCAAATATAATCTAATTATTTTCGATACAAACCAATAATAAATGACATATAATTACTTTTTCCATCGTGTTTTTACTTATCTCTTTGCACTTTTTCTAAATTTTAATCAACAATTAAGTTCTCTTCAACAATTTTCATTAATATTTTCAATATTTAATGTTAAAAACTTCTTTTAACAGATTAATAACCTCAAAACACACGCGTTCACTCCGAAAATCATGGTGAAATATCTGGAGTTTGACCTTCAATTCCTCTACCTGTGATACAAAAGGTCGATTTCTTGTGTGTGTTTAGATATTCTTATAAAAGTATTGATTTTTTCAGTTGAAAATATATGTATGTCTATATATTTGTATATTATATTCTTGCATCCGACTGATTGAATAGTTAACATTTTTAAATGGAAATTTTGAAACTTTTTTATTCAAAAATTATTTATTATACTAAATTGTCAAAATTAGTCACTTTAGTTAAAATTCCATCGCAGAAAAAAATTTTGTAATAATTTTTTTTTTAATTGTTTAAAATGATATAAATACTTGATAGCGCCAGCTGGAATGTTTCTGATTTTGAATAATTTAGTATAACAAACATTAAAAAAAAAATTCATCAAAATCGGTTCTGTTTTAGTGGGTTTAGAAGTAAAAAGCTTCATTGACTCGACTATATCTCCTTTCTTGTATATAGGTGTTATTATTGCTTTGGCCCAATTTCTTAGCATATTTTCCTCTCTCCATATTTCTTGTATCAACTTGTGTATTCTTTTTCCAAGATTATCTCCCCCATGTTTAATCAGCTCTCCTCTCAGCGTATTTTCACCCGGACTTTTGTTTGTTTTTATGTGCCTCTTGTAAAGTCAATCCGGGGACATACGGTATATAAACCAAATAACTTCAAAAGATTCTTGTTTTGTAATTTGATCTACTTCTGGTATTTGGATGTCGTCGATTTTTGCGGCACTCAAAAGTACCGTTTGTTGTTGGTAGACAAAGGTTTAAAAATACTTAGCAAAAAAGGAAGTAGGTGAAAACAAATGACAAATTTACAATTGACATTTTACAACAAATTCTGGTTAAATTATCACACAATTCTCAAATATGGACGACGAAATTCTATTGCAACTGGCCCAGCGATACACGCGACAAGACTTTCTCGATATGATATTCGGTTTTTTGCGCCGAAGGTAAAAACCGTGTATATATTATCTAAATTATTTAATAAGTACATATTTCATTTAGAACGGGAGCCAATTTCTATACAAACAGCCTTCTTAAAATGGGGTGGCCTCGAGTTACCACTAGTACTTACCACCATAGGTTAGATCAGTAAGTGTTACCACTGACGCTAGTGACGAGAAAATGAGTGTTAGAACGTCGAGTGCAGAAAATATCCAGGTAAAAGCCGGGTTCTCATTAGACGATTTCATTGATCTATGCCATTGTAAAGAAATTGAATAATCATTTCAACGATTTTTCGTTTCAATGGAAGTGAAAGGCAGGTCTACTTTGGTTGATCAACGGCATTGATTCAATGAAATTGAACAGTGTTTGAAATGTGAGAACAAGAGTTCAATTATATTGAAGCAAATGCAGTTGCATCGTCAGCTTATTGTTGGCACATATGCTCTGGATAAAATTGCGTAGAGTTTTGTGGCATTTTAAAAACATGGCACATTTCAAATGGTTTTCTTGTTTTTCTCTTTTTGATTTGTAGGCCAGTCAATTTATATATCCGACCTTGCAAAAGATCATGTAATTTTTTTGGTTTCTTACTATTGGCTTAGATCCTCACAACTTATAAAAAAATTAGAACTACCATCGCCAACTGGAATTAATAAGTTGCACTTATACGGCCGTTTCAATCACAATGAAAGTTGCTATTACGGCATTTTACAGATTCGTACGTTAAAAATGCCCTCTGGGGAAAAATATCACATTAACATTTACAGGAATCTTCAAATTCCTACAATTTTTAAAATTCAAAATATATGAAAACTTAAAAGCTATACCTTATTAGTTACGTGAATTTCGATGTAAATTTTTACTGTGTAAACATTTTTACTGAGGTTAAGTGAAAAATTGACATTTTTAAGTAAAAATGGGAAAAATATTGCAAACAATGAGGATTTTCTTAGCTCTACAAATCTTCCAGAGACAACTGCAATAACTAAAAGTGTAGAAAACCCTATGTTTCCAACAGATTTAGGAAGTGAGATCCAAAACTTAAGCATAAATACTTTACCTGACAATAGCATTTACTCTGCATCAGTAGCATTTTTAGCAGGATATATACTAAAAAAAATTAGATGGTCAGTTTCACTGTACCACCTGTATAGCACCTTTACTTTCTACGGCCATTCCAGGCCCATTATTGCAATTAATTACATTACAGGACCGAGGAGCTTTAACTTATCCAAATTCTACTTTTGTGGGGATTATAAAACGGTTGGCAGATATTGCAATGAGAGCTTTACCATTCCTTAATTATGAAAATACGTGTCAACAGCTGCTGAATATTTTACTTCCACCATTGGAACAAAATTTGATATTTCGCTGTACAAATTATAGAACAACAATTTGTAAACTTATTATAACATCAACAGTGAAACCAGTTTTCAATAATATTTGTACAGTAAAAAACGGACACTATAAAGAAAACCTCACAAACTTCAAAACCACTTAGTAGAAAAGTTTTAAAACTATAGTATTTCTTCATATTAAAAGTGTTTTAATCTTGTACAGACGTTTATAAAAATCTTCTAATCTTCTAATACTAGTAGTGAAAAAAATATTTAAATATGCTTTATGCCCGCTCAGTTTTGCGTATTTAGTTAAATTACCTACTATCACTTCATAATAAATGGATATTAAAATCCCAAAATATTGATTCCCATAAACTAAAACTATCTAAATTAATTTGATTTCTTGCAATTCAAAGTTTAAATTTATTTACATAACTTTTAAAGTGTTTCAGAATTATATACCACAGTGCGAGTACTATCCGATGTTTTAATTATAAACAATAATGTTCTAGATCGATAATACCAGCTTGCCAAGTACTAGTACAACACAAAAGAAGACCAAACGAAAATATCTTTATGCGTAAAATAAATGTAGAAGACAAGGTAATAAACACGAAAACAAACGAATCTGCAACAGAAACCTTCTAAAAGTAACAAAGAATAATATTTAATATAATTGTACACTATAACAATCTACAAAGGAGAGCTGTGGTTGCTGACAAATAGATTAAGAGATGAGTTGACAACAGTGAAATTGGATTTTGTGAGATGAAGCATAATATATAAGAAAGGATCGAAAGTATTTAGAAGAGATACCGACAGAAATTGAAGTGGAATTGTTTACAGGAAGAGAGAGATAAACACATAGAGCGAAAAGCATTCAGACACATTTGCTTTAGTACTTTAAATTCGTTTTACATTTAAACAAATGAAAATAAATTGTAAATACTCTGTACGTCTGTATATTTTGATCTTCAGAAAGTTCTTTCTTTTCTTTTTATCATCTTATACCGTTATAGTGTCGAGAGGGTCGAACACACCGAGCTGCAGAGTGGTCATCCAATCAAGTTCAGACCAAGCAGGTCTTTGCTTAACTTTCAGAATATCCATAATCGCAATTTCGAAATAATTTGCTAATTTATTGTTTTTTTTTTATCAGTTGCATATTCATCATATAAAAGACTAATTTTTCAGAAATTGCTATTTTTGGGTACCAATTTAGTTCATATTGGGATACGTGACAATTATTAATAAAGTGGGAATGTTGCGTTTCAAGCAAGATGTCCAGCTAGATTATACTATTTTATTTTGTTATTGCTGACGATGGCTGATAAAATTCTTGTAGTCATATAGACTTCGGCTGCAACATGTGTGAAGTAAAAAAAAAAAATTAGTGACTATTTTTCAGTTTGAGGTCGTTTACATGTGTCATATTTTATTTTTGCCGAATTTCTCATATGTTATACTGTTGTATCTACTTTTTGCTTTGCATATCACCCGAGCGGCCTAGTGGTTAACCCTTTCGCTGCGATATGTACTGAAGAACTTTGTTGCGCCAAAGGCGGCGATAGGCTCGATCTCGAGATAACTCGCGCTAAGCAGTTTGAAAATTCTTTTTTTGAAATCAACGTTTTGTTGTCACAGTATAAACATATGCTTGGAAAAATTATTTTAATATTTATTTAGCTCAAAAATATAATTGTATGTAACTAAAAGTAAGTAAAACATTTATTTTATAAAAAGAACTGCAAAATATCACTACCACTTGTTGTAATTATTGCACGTTTAAAGCTGAGAGCATATGTCTTGTAAATGCTCCAGCTGCTCTTGACGACTATATTTGGTCACGTGATACAACGTCTGATAAAATTTTAGCCAATAACGTATGAGCATTTTACCCCATAGAGTACGTTCCACGCATACTAGTATATCCGCGTTGAGCAGTGTGGATACAAAACCAATCCGAAAACGCTCGTCAAGAGCTTTCCTGGGATAATTTTTATTTTGCGACTTAATGCGTCAGGAGCAGCGAAAGGGTTAAAGCCTCAATTACAGCAAGGACGGTCTTGGGATCAAACCCGAGTCAGATTGAGAACCGAAACCCAGTGGTGAAGTAGGGAGGGTAGGCAGTTGTCAAAGGCATGGTGCTTACCACATCACACCATACACATAGCATGCAAGACAATCTGATATTAAAGCGACATAGGAGGCCTTAACCCTCCATGTTGCTGACCTTTTGATATTTGCATTTTTTCTAACTCTACTTTTATAATGCAGCACATCTTTTAACATACTAGTGGTTATCATTCGTCTCGACTTCCAGCATACCTAGTGATATGTTGCGCTTATTCTAAATTGCTTAGTAGTGTTCAAAATAGTGACAAGTATCACTAATAATTGGTAAATTTGTTTTTTAGACTTTTAAAAACTTTGTACACTTACCGGAAAAATTAACGCATAATCTAAAAAAACAGGATATTTTTCAATAAAATGTAGCACAACTTGTAGCTAGCTAAAAATTTCAATTAGAGGTTTCAAAAATATCAAAGTAGCCATCTGTCAGAATTGTTTCTGTTACTGAAAAACCATCACGGGCTTGTTATATGTACAGTTGTGGACAGAAAAAAATAGGACAGTGTTTTTTTTCTAGTTTAAAATGGCCCCTGTGTTGTAATTTGATTGCAAGTCAATGTGACAAATTAATGTCATAATTATAATAAAAGCCAAAATCAAGTTACTAAATTTTATAGGATAAAGTTTACTTGATTTTTCGACTTGTCCTATTTTTTTCTGTCCACAACTGTACATAGTTAATTATTGCATCGTGTTTTTATATTGTCTTACAGTGTACGCGTTTCAGTATATTGGGTTTTGATTTTTTATGCTGAAAAGCTTCGATCTTCAACCGTTGAGTAATCTTTGCCATTTTTTGTCATTATTAGTTTCGGATTTTACTGTTCGCTTCATAATTATGCCAGTTTTAAGTCGTGATACTAAAGTTAAAGCAACCACGTTGCTGGAAGAAGTCAACAGTATGTTGCAATACGGCTGGGAGTCCATCAGCCAACAATCTCGCGACTTCATAGAAAGCATAGAGCAAGATTTCGTTCGCAATCTCATCATGAGCATGCCACGGCGTCTCCGAGCAGTAATACAAGCCTGAGGAAGGCATACAAGATATTAGATTAAGTAAACACTACTTCTGGTTCCTTTAAATCCGTTGATTTTTCTTGATGTGTTCAATCATAGTTATTACATTTTTCATTAAAAGAGGAACGCTGCGGAAGAAGAAGGTGTATACGGGACTAGTTATACAGTTTGGTTGTTTTAAGTCACCCTCTGTTGTTTGACATATTTGCATGGCTGTTAATAAAATTATGCTTTAATTTGGCCCGTCAGTGTATTATAAAATCGTTTATAATTTTATTTCAGATCTAAAAGGTTATGAAAAACAAATACAAATATCGGAGTGATTTATTTATTCAACTGTCTAATCTGTACAATGATAACTACACTGAATATCATCTTTGAAACAAACAAGGATTTTTCATAATTTATAAAACAGTTAATAGGTTAACACGAATAAAACGACGCATTAAATGCAGTTATTTCGAAGAACTTCGGTACAATTATAGTTAAAATATAAGCATCTACTAGCGCTAACAACAAACTGAGGAATAAATATAATACATTTAAAGATTTTTCAAATCACTAACATTAACAGATCTATCCGACGACAGAGTTAATGATGAAAAAATTATAACCTGTAATAATGGCACGACAGTAATTATAACAGATTTGATCGTCCTGTCCGAAACTGCCAATTCTCGAAATTACGTTGAAAAATAAAAGTATAAAAATAAAAAAAGATCGAAAACGTTTACATCGTTAACATAAAAGAATTAAATAAATATAAAATAATTAACATACACTTTACGTTAAAATTAAAATATTATTTCTACAAAATGCCCTTCGTATGGCCTCATAACTTCTGTACACTTTTGTTATGTAGAAATTTACTACAAAATAACAATTTTTAATTAAAATGGTAATCACATATTTTGTACAATTTTTTCATACATTATTGGTTTCCTTCTTACAGATACGGGTGTTTTAATTGAAATTAACAAATAAAAACACACTTACGATACGATAACTATTATTTAAACACGTACGGTTAATCAGAAAAATAGATCTTCAATTTTGAAGATAAAAATACTCTTCGAGGGTCGATTAAATAAAATAAAAAGTACCGCTAGAGGAAATGCATTAGTACAAAGGATTATCTTTTATAAATATATTTAATTATTGCTTACAGAGGTAATTGTTAGTTTTTAATCGTTTATCACTGGTTTTAATTCAATATTATCTTATTATTACTTTGTACTTTAAAAATTCATTTAGAACAGGAAAATATACAATTTTTGAAAAGTTCAGATACACATATCTGTGCAACATTTTAAATGTACAATTCTATTAAAATATATAACATCTTTTAAACAGCTGTCGAGTTTTATCTTAAGGTTTTAATTTAGAATAAGCTGGTGTTCATTAATTGCTTACCGTTTTATCTTACCAGTCTTTCACTCAATAGTATATTTATTATTCGCTTATCGTGTACATACGGTTAGAAGCCTCATGATAAGGACAAAGGAGGTTCCGTTGGTCCATTTCGTCTTAATAATGTTGAATCGAGATTCATTCGTGAAGCTAACAAATAATTATCGTCTCCAATTGGCGCTGCCCTGAAATAAAAAACATTAATAAAAAACTTGGAATCGAGTTATATGACATTCAAATCGGTGATAACAAAAATTGCTTTTTATCAAAATGTGATTAGGTCTGTGAATGTTCTAAGAATAGGAAGTTATGGATGACCAGTATTCCAACATGCGCCAACTGCTTTGGTTGGTTACCCAACTAGAATTTTATTGAATTTAATGGATATCCTGGAGGGGTATTTACTGTGCTATCATTGCATTTCCCCTTCTGTTTCACTTTGCATCCAAAAGAACACAGTTTTAGATTTTTTGGCACTCAAAATTTCGCTCAACCTTGTCCAGGAGTGAACCCGAGAAATTTGGTTTATAAGGCAACTGTGCTATATTTTAACCTTAAAGGTTGGCGACAATTTAATATATTGAATATCTGAATTTAATTACATTATGACAAACCTTTTTAAACTCATGGTGTCATGGTCGATTTGATAACGTAACAATGAGTATCAAAAAATAATAACTTACTTGCTGCCATATCTGGTTTCCCTGGCTAACATGCGTTGATATGTTCTATGTTTTTGTTCTAACTGATAAGCAACTTCTCCTATTTCTTTTAATGCGTTGTAGCAACTATCTAAATCTTCTATGGCAAAAGGTAATCTGCTTCCGGCAGCATAAACGGTTGCGCTTTCACGAGTCGTTAGAAGTCTCTCTATACTTGATATGTGAGATATTACGAGTGAATGCATGCGCTGTAAGTCTCGCTCTGGATCTAATGCCATATGCAAATTACTCTCGGGAGACGAAACTGCACTGCATCCTGGAGCTAACTCATTTGGTGATTTACAACTGTAACAAATAAAAAAACGAAGCTTTAATATTGTATTACAAAGGTAGCTTGATTAAGTTGGGTATTAGTTATCAAGTTGAGGGAGAAAAGTGTGACTCTTGCAGTAGCTTCGATTTATTAATGAAGTTACAAGCAGTCAAACTATAATAATGGCTTTGTATAAAATGATGCATAATAACCCATTTAACTTAAAAATAACTCTTTTATTTATACAGTACTTACATTAATATCAAAATAGTTTCAACACAGGAAGGAATGGTTTAAATCTTGTAGCCCAATTTCAATAAACCAATGCAATCACTTGAATAATAGATGGAAAGCCAAGAAGAGTATCACAAGGCATTTCTTATGAGGAATTTTAAAGTTTAAGACGTTAGTCAGCCTTTTTCCATAAAAGACTCAATTTGTTAAAAAATTATACCACATCAGCGACTTCAACTTTTGCTGATTCTTAGTAGAGTTCGCAAAAAAGATTCAGTTGTAGGGGATTGAATATTCAATGATAAAGGAGTATTTCCATTTATACAGTTTTGTGAATAGAAAAAACACTAGATTTTCAAGATCGGAAAAGTCATGTTTGGTTTATGAAGGAGAATATTGCATTCTGTACTGTTACAGTTTGATGCAATTTTTACAGATGGTCAGAGATCAATAAATCCTTAAAGTGTGACATATTCTTTATTTTAAATGTCTGAAGTACCTCAGTATCAACTTGCAAAAGAAGTTAAAAGAGGAAGTTTACGCTGAAGCGTTTGCTCTTTATACATCCTGAGTATAATTGCTCCTTGATTGTAGTTTGTATGTGCAGCTTTGAGACTTAACTAAGCATAGTAATGAAACCACAGAATGCTTGTAACACAACTAAACAGCTTAATGGTGGATTTATACAGTCATTAACAATTAACAACTAGCAATTAACAACTAAGAACTAACAACTAACAATTTAGCAGTCGTTTATACAGCTACAACACTTACATTTGCACATGGTTGACTGTTACTGCTTTCAACACGATTATCAGAGTTTTCGGGCTCTATATTTCGTTTCCTTACAAGGAATTTATCCATGCTCCTTTTGTGAAAGTTACGTAAATATTAAAAACACGTGGGAGGCGATAGAAGTTAGTACTAATACTAATGCACGCATCGAACTACACTGCAGACGGCCCCACCCGCCGCCTTGAAAGTGGTTGAACTTGAAAAGAATAACCCATCGCGCGAGACAATCTGCAGCATACGGCGCCAGAAAATTTTCTTATACAACCACACTAAAATACACGACCTTGGATTACACGCGACACCCCTGATTTGCTTTCGTGACACCCCGGTTGAGAATCACTGGTCTAAACTATATTCAACTTCAAGCTGGCATAGATGCATACGTTTGTTTTGATTCACTGCAGCTCGAAGTTGAATTTAGTATATATATTTTTGATTATTTTTTTTGTTTCCCCATGTAACTAGGCTATGCCTGTTTGGGAATAAATAAATAAATAATGAACGATATGGAAAATTTAAAAATGAGGTCAACATTAAAACATTATTTTATACCCAAGTTAGAATTCTATTCACGTATACAGATGCAAACTAGCATTTTTTGGAGAGCTCGCTTAAATGTCTGAGTAGCTTGAAGAACATTGATTTTATAGATCTAAAGTTTACCAAAAGACGACAGATTAAAATCAAAGAGTTTGTATGACAATAAATTATCAATTTGCAGAAGTCTGAGGACAATAAGATAAATGCAAAATACAGCTTATACAGGGTGTACACAAATTGGCGCAAAAGCTCCTGGTAGGGATATTCCTTGTACAATTCTGAGTCGACAACCTTAATACAAAAATGTTCTACCATGCTTCCCGTGCCCTTACGAACCATTTGAAAGAAACGTACATTTGGTAACATTGAATCCATCCCACACATGGTATTCATAATTAAAGCATGGTAACTTAGGATACAGCGTTGTTGTTGTTGTTGTACAGTGTTGTCATACGTTTCTTTTTAACGGACAGACCTAAATCAATAAATGTTAAGATTAAAATTTCAGGGTTGAAAGACAATTATATGCAAAAATTATTTTTATAACGTTCTTTTATTTCAACTTGTAATCTTTTATTCAACAGATCATTAAATAATAATGCTTATTTCAAAACTAAACGTTGAGACTTTGAGGACCTCGTGAAGACAGGGGAAGCATGGTACATCATTCTAGTAGTAAGGTTTTCGACTCAGAATTGTACAAGGAATATCGCTACCTGGAGCTTTTGCGCCAATTTGTATACACCCTGTATAATAACAAGCTTTAGGTGCTTTGCTATTCATTCATGATCGGATGGTTAGTAAAAGAGATACAAAGCAACCATAGATCCATTTTTTAGGTTGGAATAACAAATGAATAGGATTTAAGCTGAGGAAGTTTAGTGCATCACCTTTGTAAATATAAATGAGTTTGCACTACAGTATTAAAAGAAATTACTACAAAATATGGTGATTTAATTACTGACGATGCATTGAAAGATTTCTTGGTTGTGCAACCCGAACTGCATGTTTGGCAAACATTGGCAGTGCCGTTCATCACTTTCAAAAACATGTTTCAAACTTAAGTGTAAATATAAATGGAAATGTAAATTTAATGTATTTATGGCAGATAATTATTTATTTTCAAAAAAAAACCTGTTACATAATATATGGTTTTTGGGCATTCGAATACAAGCCTTTTCGAGCACTGTTGCCACTGAAAATTCATCCCTACTCCAAATTACGAAGAAATCTTTCGATATCCCACTGTAAATAATATCTAAAATATATTGTAGACTTACCATAACCACTGGCCATTAATGAAAGCGCATGGATGATACTTTTCCAAACGATTAGTGTTAGTGTAACAAATTTTGGTTAATAAATCGACCCATTCCTTTTCTTCGACACAATTTGCAGCCTGAACATACAAAGCTCGTTCTGGTTGAACAATTTGAAACATGTTCTTCATTTTAAATGAACGTTCCGTCAGTCTTTCTACTGCCAAAATGTTTGATAAGGGAATTTGACATAATGCTTCCTTTCCTAAATAATTGCACAGGTTATTAATCGCTAAAACATTATTTATTAGATAATACAAACCTTTAGTCTTAGAATAACTGAGATCATGAGTGGTAAGTTTAAAATATCGCTGCTTAAAGTTTTTTCTACCGAATCGCTTTCTTCCCTGCGCCCTTTTAATCATCACCCTAAACAAAAAACAAATTTTAAGAATATAGCACAGTTAGCAGTTGTTTTTAAACAAATCTGTCATACCTCTTAATCTCTCTGCAGCATAATAACAAAAGAGTTGTACAATACGTTAAACTGCTTTAGTAACTGTCATAATAATCAAGTATAACTTACCCTTCTTTAAGGGTGACAGGCATATCAACCGATACAGTTTGTTGTGTGGAACTGGCAGAAATAATCTCTAAAAATTGTCGTACGGATTGCATGTGTTGATTGGTAAAGAATTCTTTGTATATACACTCCATATATTCTTCTTTACACACTTGTTGTATGGAACGACAGCTTACTAAATTTCCTAGCGATTGAATTGTTTTTGATATTAAAGTAAGTGTCCTATTAGTTTGACAATCCTGTAAAATCATTAGTTTAAAAATACTGTGGTAAAACAATCACAAATAACACTTACAATTTGCTCTGTCGTCAGATCAAAAAGTCGTGGTCCCAAAATAGCAGGAGCAAAAAATCTTAGAAAAATAAAACCAGATATAACGGAGTATCGAACTTCTCGATTGTTCGGAAAATAACGGGTGGCACATTCTCTCAAATTATGAAAAATCTGGCACATAAGGGCAGGACAATGCACAGCACTTTGAGTAATTGCGGTGAATATTTTCTGTACGTATTCTTTTAAATTCGCTAAATTAGTCTTTGCAAGATTTGGATCCTTAATTCTAGATATATCGATTTCGCACGGTTTCTTCTCATTAAATACTAAATCTAGTGTTGGTCGTAATGTTTTATGCAGGTACTGTAAACCGATTAAACGCATCGCTTCATCCATCATTTTTGATACTAATGTGTTCCCTCGAAATATTGTTGTGGGATCACTAAAAATAAAATAGGTCTTTAATAAATTACAAATGCGGTGATAATTAATGGAAATTACATGAATGAATAATGAATAATTTTGGGGTTATCTACCCAGATAAAGGAAATAACGGAGGACACTAGCTTACTAGCAGTACAAGTAAGGCCATTGGTAACATGGAAGTTCAACTGAAAACGTATGGAGAGGAGTTAAGGGTTTTAAAAGAACATTCATTAAAGAAGGAAGTGAAATAAGAGAGGGAAAGAGCTCAATTTTGAAAGGAAATTGGTCAGTTGAAGAAGTTGGAAAACCGGGAGAGAAAAGAAAAGAATAGTATATTAAAACACAAGCATGAGTTCGAAACTTGGACATGAGACGCGTAGCGGCGAGTGGCCAAAGGACGAGTGCTCGAATTGCCTTCTATAACGAGATTTTTATACTATTTTCTCTGTTTAGGCTTCCATTTACATTATTTCTTTTTATAAAAATAATTGACAATTTCGAGTTGGGGAAATTTGGTTAAATAGTTAGGTTGGTGATAGTGATTTTTGCTTGACAGTTGACAAAAGTTTGACATTTGACGTTTTTGTTGCCTAGCAACTGAATGGTTGTCTAGGTATTTTGTGTATTATTTGATATACAGTATGACCTCTCTAATCCGAACATGCCCTAATCCGAACCTCCAGTAATCCGAACAGCGGGAATTCGAAGCCATAATCCGAACAAAACCTCCTTAATCCGAACAGTGACGTAATTCCCGCTACATAAATGGGGGAATCCCTTGTTTTCATGTTTTCTAAGATTTGCTCTGTTTACTGTCCATTGTTCATTAGGCCGTTGACCATTACTGAGTTCAGTGTGCATTACAATTTAGAGCAGAGATGACTTCTAAAAGGAAACACGTTACTTTATCGATAAAAGAAAAGATTGAGCTTATTAAGAGTTTAGAGGCGGGTTCTACAGTGACCGCTTTATCAGAAAAATATAACGTGGGAAAAGCAACAATTTGCAACATCAAAACGAACAAGAAGAGGATTCTATCCTATGCTACCACATCCAGTTCTCTAATCAATAAACGAAAAACGTTTCAAAGCCAGTTCCGGATGGCTCGATAAGTTTAAAAACAGGTACGGAATTCGACAACTGTCAATTACAGGAGAAAAATTATCAAGTGATGAGGCAGCTGTTGAGCCATTTAAAAACTTGCTGCGAAATAAAATCGAGGAAATGCAGTTGTGTCTTCATCAAATCTACAATGCAGACGAAAGCGGACTTTTCTGGAAATTACTTCCTCAAAGAACACTTGCTCACCAAGCTGAAGCATCAGCTCCAGGTAGAAAAATGAGCAAGGAACGAATTACATTTATGCCTTGCTCTAATGCTTCTGGGACACATAAAATGAGATTGTTAGTGTTGGGCAAATCTCAAAAGCCACGGGCCTTTGGAAGTGAACCGCTGCCGGTGAGGTACCAAGGACAGAAAAAAGCCTGGGTTACCAGAGAAATTTTTAAGGACTGGTTTTATACGGATTTTGTTCCGGCAGTTCGAAAAAGAATGCAACAGCTGAATTTAGAGGCTAAGGCACTTTTAATTTTAGACAACGCCCCAGGACACCCTGAAAACTTATGTTCAGATGATAAGAAAATTGTTGTAATGTTTTTGCCGCCAAATGTAACCCCCTTAGTGCAACCGATGGACCAAAATGTGATTCAAGCGGTCAAGTTGCATTACCGAAAAGGTCTCTTAAAACGGATTGTTGCTTCTGAAGATGCAGATATTTCTGCTGAACTGAAGAAAGTTAATCTGAAAGATGTTGTAATCGGAGTAGCAAAAGCGTGGGAAAATGTGAGGCCAGAACTTATTCAAAAGTCTTGGAGTAAACTTCTAACACTAGTTGATGATGGTTGGAGTGAAGATGATAACCTTCCATTGTCACAGTGGAGGGATAAAATGGAGTTCTGGGGTATAGAGAAACAAATAAAGGAAGTTACTGCACTGGTACACCACATTTCTGAAGATGTAACAAGACAAGAAGTTATTGAGTGGGCCGTCGGACAAGAAGAATCATGGGAATCCATAAGCGATACGGATATTTTGGAACATGTTCAAAATGAATCAAGCTCCGACGAAGAAGTAGAAGTGATACCACTACGTGTAAAGCACACAGAGGCAGTCAGAAGTTTCGAAACGTGTTTGAAATGGGCTGAGGAAAATGCTGAATCGGAACACCACATTCTAATTCTATCCGAAATGAGAAAACGAGCTCACAAGGCAGCAGAAGCAAATATTAAACAGAGCATAATCACTCAATTTTTTACAGCTTCTTAGATTTACTTTTTACCTTTTTGCTATTTACTTTATTTTATTAGTCATGTTGTATCTAACAAAATACGATATGTAGTACAGTTGTTAATTTTTGATTTGAAAATAAAGAACTTTTTATTGTTAGAATGTTGAAATTCGTAGATGTAATTAGGAAAATGGATATTTTCTGTTTTTTTTCGATAATCCGAACATTTCGACAATCGGAATCAACCAGTGCAATTATTAGTTCGGATTAAAGAGGTCATACTGTAGTATCGCCAATTTCTGAAAACAAAATATCACCAAAAATCGTTTAATAATGAAGCCCATTAAAGCATCAAAATGCGTGCTAGAATGATGTCATTCTAATGCCGAAACAGAGAAAAACAATATAATCATTAAGGGAATCAAATTTAATAAAGGCAGCATCCAACAAGATGTGAAAGAATTCATTCCAAAAGAAATAGGAGTAGCCAAAGACATCGAAGAAGCATACAAGGTGGGAAAGCCCGAAATGAATATGACGGTGGTGAAACTGGAGAAATTTGAACACAAAATGGATGTTCTAAAGAAAAAAAAAACAGGTTAGGACAGCATAGTGCAATCTAACTCAGGACGAACAAAGGTGGCTAAGGCAGAGAAGGCAAAGGGAAAGGAGACCAAAGTGGACTCTAGAAAAATAGTGATAGACAACATTAAATATGAATAGTCCGAAAAGGAAGGAGGAAAACCGATAAGGAAGCAAGAACAGGATTCAAAAAATAGGAAGGACCAAAAGAGGGAGACTTTTTCCCAGAGTAGTGGAAAGAAGAGATTATAATAATTATGTAATTCCAAAAAAAGGGGATCTAACAAAATGCGGGAACTGGCGTGGGATTAGTCTTCTAAGTGTAAAATTGTAGTAAATAGGGTAATGAAAACTCTAGAAAACGATATTCATAAAGAACAAAGCAAAGTGTGTTGACAACATTAATGTTTTAAGATTATTATAGAGCAATCAATCGATAGAGTTTCTATCACCATTATACTATTTATTTATTGATTATGAAAAAGCATTTGACTCCATTGACCGTGAATGCATTGGGATAGTCTTACAAAATAGGACTACCTGGAAAAATATACGTTTGATAAAAATATACAGAGTATAGATGTCGAGTTTTACGTAAAGGGATATTAACAGAACCTTTCACAGTAGAAACAGGTGTAAGACAAGGATGCGTCTTGTCTCCATTACTATTTATTATCATAATGGGTGATGTTATTAGAAACGAAATTAATGGTAACAGAAAGGGAATCACCACGGAAACATTAGAAGGGGTAGAATATGCTGCTGACATATAATATGATTACGCACAATTTACAACAAATTGAATCGAGTAAGAGGAACCTGCAGTTAAATAAACTGAAGAGAAAGCTAATGGGCGTAAATGTGCAAAATAAAATTGAGTTATGGTATAATAATAATAATAACTAGTCATGGCGGCTTCTTGAAAGACATTGAACAGAGAATAAATAAAGCTAGCGGCGTGATTTGCAGCATGAATAAAATCTGGAGGGTCAATGATATAAAAATGATAAAATAAAGGCGGTGTTATTATATGGCTGTGAATCATGGTGCATAACAACAGAAATTAGAAGAAAACTGGAGACTTTCGTTAGTAGATGTCTAAGATCATCATTAGCCTGATTAGATTCCTTCGCGGCCAAAGGCCTCCTCCAAAATTTTCCATTTACTTTTGCTTTTTCCGGATCAGGCGGCTATTTATCTTTATAGTTGATCTGATTAGCCTGTCGTCTGAGCTGAATTCGAACCTATTGATAGTTTCTGTGTTTTTATTAGACATCTGTTATTGCTTAGAACGAAATCTATTTCATTTTTTGTCATAGTTTCTCATCTCTTGGGTTTCTTTCACCATATCCGAAACGGCCGCAGATTTGCATTTCTTCCTCAGTAGGTTTACCAATTTTAGAGTTGAAGTCTCAAATCACCATTAAGTGTTTTGTTTTCTTTTTAGTGGCATAGTTGTTCATAAAACATATCGATGTCTAAAGGCGCTTCCACATCAAGCGTGCCGAACCACGCCAAACCGCTCAAAACGTTTGCAAACGTTGCAGGTCGCTCAATGTGGACGATGAAGCGCGCACAAATAATGAAAGTGCGCACATACAAATGTTTTCCGCGCGGTGTCGGTACATCAAAGTAATCAGCCTGTTCGTGCACGTTTGATTTTTACGACTTGCAGAATTATATTATTATTATATATTGCTTCAAACAACTGGAACCTCGGCAAACACTAACAAACATCCGTGATTTGCGCACCAACAAATTTTGTTACAAAACGTTTGCAAACGTTTTGAGCGGTTTGGCGTGGTTCGGCACGCTTGATGTGGAACCGCCTTAAGATACATTTTGAAAATATGGTGGTCAGAGACGATAGCAAATGAAGAGCTGTTAACAAGAACGAAGCAACAAAATGCAAATGTGCAAATAAAGAAAAGAAAGTATGGATGGATAGGGCATGCCTTAAGGAAGGACAAAAGTGAACCCGCTAAATTGGAACCCACAAAGGAGAAGCGAACAAGGACGTCCAAAAATATCAGGGCCTAAAACCGTGGAAGAAGAAACACGATTCGATCACAGAACTGAAGAGAATAGCAGAAAAAAACACCCTATGTCCCGTTGGATAATATTATTATTATTACATGAAAACAAGTGACGTTAAAACAATTTTATATTTTTCATTTTTGGCTTTCACTTTTTAAATTCGCCATTCATCACGAATAACTGTTAAATGTCATTCATAATAGAGTTAGTGTGGTTAAGAATTATTAAAAATCTGAATGCATAAATTCAATTACGAATAATTAATTATACGATGATTACATGGAAATTCAAACGATGTCATAGGTAAAGAGACAAAGGCAATGACTCATATATTTCCGGTCACATATTTGTACTTACGTTAAACTAGAGATTTCTTTTTCGGCCAATGCACCGATTATGGGCACTATTTGTCCATGATGTACAAAAATTCTTACTAATGGTTGTGCTATTTCCGTTTTATTTGACACAATTTCACCTAATATATAAACTGCACTAGAAGTTATGGACTGAAATAAAAAATATAATTAGAATACTTTGATCTTAAATAAAAACAAATTCTACTCACCCTGGCTTGTACACTTTGAAGTAAAAGTTGTCGGAGTGGTTCATAAACAAAACTAGGGAACACATGATCAGCTGTATATTGTACATTTAACCGAAGCGAACCTAAAGTACTATTAACGGAAAGTCGGGTACCTGGAGGTGTCGCACATGAAGGCATCGGTCTGTCCTTTGTAGAACGAGGTTGGAGAAAATACCTACCAAATATATATTTTCATAATACTGAATTGTAATTTTATACAAAATCAAACAACATAAATTGACGACGCACAAAATTACCTCTTTAAGCCGCGAAAACTATGCATAAAAAAGTAGGCTAATACTTTGTTCCAGCACATTTGTTTTTGTTTGTATATTTTAATAAAAATATTTACATAAGCAATTAACTGGATTTATCACTAGGACTAAAATTAAAAGTATTATCTTAAAAACGAGATAACAAACGTTGTAACGTGACGATTCCCTCGTCTTCGCAATTTGATTGAAAATCAACTATAACTCAACATTTAGATTTACACAAAATAAAAATTACGTTTATTGTTCTAATTTTTATAGGTAACACAATTTTCTAAGAGTGTATTTTAGAACAAATTCGTTTAGATGTGAACAGCAGATAGTTGTGCGTTATATAAGTCTAAAATGGATATAAACTCACTACTGCACCATAATAACCGTGAATAAGCCTTAAAATGTTATGGCAATATAAGAATATTAAGAGTTAAATATTTACCATGCGTTTCTAAGTGCTGCATTTTGTTGCTGTAATCCTCTAAGTTGTATACGAACTTCGCCAAGGAAGACATCATCTCCCATACCAGGGCCATCGTGCCAAAACGATACGTGTAATTCGCAGATCTCACCTTCATTTTCAGGACAAACAGTATAGGACGAATTTTTGTCCTTATCTTGTCCGACACAAGCGTCGAATTCAAAAGTTTCTTCGAATTGTGGGCACACAGTTTTCTTACGCACTTTAGTTCGTTTTGAAATCCTTTTACCGTTCGAATATATAACACACACTAAAGCGAACGGATCGCACGAACCGTTCTTTAAAGTTAAATCGGAACATTCGATAACGCGCACTACCAAATGTTTCTGACAACTTAATTTGTTCCTATTATTAACTGGCTCGAACTTAATGTCGATATTGGCCTTTCCTTGAACTTCTGAATCAGCATCTACCGCTTTAATAGTGAACCAATGATCTTTATTATTATACGAAGCTAAATCTTGCCTTTTAATTGCGACTTTTCCGATAACCTTGTCTTGTTTTAAGTGACGATCCCTGTCGTATAAGTAAACAGAGAGGTATCGGAATTTTCTTGGTACTTCGAATTGAAATTCTTCTCCGAAAAAAGGGCTGAAAGGAAAATAAGTTGAAGTACGGTACGTTAATGTGGAAAGCGGTGATTTACCTCAGGGTTTTTTCGATGGTGGATGTGCGGAAGATTTCTTCTTGGTCCAACGACAAAATGCAGTATACATCCCTTTGAAGTGTCGATCCGTGGTTGCGGCACAACAAGTGTTTGGCCTCTCCTAAAACAGATTACGCATACACATAATGGTTAAGTTATCTAACAAGGTTATAAAGGTGTCCTACTTATAAAATGATCGAAAATATCACCACCTGCACTTAAACCTCAAAAATTGAGGTCTGACATCAGTCTTGGATGAGTCATAAACGTAACCGAATAATTTATAATGGTAAAAACGAACGTGGCGAATCAATTTCTCGCGGTTATAAATGTAAAATTATTCAGGAACTTACCGATTTTGATTTTTAAACGTTCTTCAGTTCTAACTTTAAAGTGCTCGTCCGCCATGTTTTCTCCATATCCTGAAAAAATGAATGGACTGGTGTGACGGAAGGTAGGAAAGAGACAGCAGCCACCTCGGATCCGCACACTACGAGCAAAGCCTACGCGATTATGGAACCGAGTGGAAGCTGGAAATCGAAAGGTTGGCCACTTCCTTTGCTGGAATACCGCGTATCGAACATTTATAACCACAGTTTATAACTCACGGGGAACGTTCAAACCATAAACACGTGAGTTGCCGATAAACGAACGATATCAACAACATAGAATTTATGAATGAACGACACAACATTATGCGTACAACACTGCATGTGGCCCAGTAAATCATTACAAGCTAGCGCACTACGCATTCTCCAGCTTGAATGAATGAACGAGAAAAGCGCATTCCCACTTCCCATAAGCGCCTCAACAATTGATATTATTTTTTAACCAGTGGCGCACCTAAATTTACAATTATTGTGTATTCATTTCCACAAAATGAGACTCCTACACGGCTTTTTTTCCTTATAAATTACCATGTTTGTGGGCTGAACGATAATTAAAGGCAAATATTATTTACTAGCGTTTCCATTTTTAACTCTTTGTTGTCTTTTTAAATTATGCAATCAGTTTTAATTCCTTAAAACACCATTTAGATATTTTAAAACTAACTGTCTATTCAAAAGTAGAGAAAAATAAAAACAATCTATGATCACATTATCACATTCAATTGTTTTTGTTGTTTTTTCTTCATTTGTTTTTATTAATACTGGTCGAATAAAACACAATCAAAGAGAAAATCAATGAAAACAGCACAAAAAGTAATTAAATTTTGATCGAATTTGTAAGTATTTCTCAAACAATTAATTGTTAAATTTTAATGAGTTAAAAATTAGGTATTCCTATAGGTACATAATTTATATATCAGGTATGCAACGAATTCCAGTTAGTTAACTATTCATTTTAGATACTTTACAATTTTACAAATGGAGACAAAGGCATGGAAAAACCAAAGATTTTTCTTTTTTAAATTCAGCAAAGGACGATAAAATTTTGATTTAATTTGCTTAAATATGAATAATTTTTTGAGTTTCGCAACAAAAGAAAATGATAAAGAATCATAATAAAAATAGAAATTATGTAAGTTTTTACAGATTCGTTTATTAACGACTGCAGTTTTGTATTTTTAAATCTTGTTTTTTTGGTTTTCGATTTTTGATCAAAATTTGATTAATGAACCACAGTTATTAAACGAGTTTAAATATTTCTAAAAAGTAGGGACTTAAAAAATGTATTAACAGTTGAACATTAATCGAGTCTAAATTTGAATTTAATTTTTTCCATTTCAAAATTTCAGTTTCGATTCGAATCCATTAAATTGTATTTGTGTTCGAAATTCTAACATGGACTCATATTTAATTGAAATAATATTTACATTTAAATTTCAAATCTGTTTGATTTCCGGACCAGGTTTCAAATTTACCTTTTGAGCTATACGAATTCCAGTTTGAATTTCCATTTTAATATTCAAAATCATTTGATTTTAAATTATAATCTTAAATTTGAATTTCCGAAACAGGGCTACGATTTGCATTTGAACTAAAAACTTGAATATCTTGTTTTGTTTCTCTGCAAAAGTTTTCAGTATGAATTTAATTGAATCTGAAATTTTCAGTTTAAAATCGAATAATTAAAAAATTCTTTTTAGTGCCACTTCCCTTCCAGGATGTTGGCGAGGGGGATCAAAGCCACATTTTTAAACGATTTGACGTAAGATAAACAAATGAAATCTGATGTGATCTGCGATTCAAGTTGGAGAACAAAATGAAGTTTGGGATTTTTAATAATTCTAAATTTTCAAAATTCCAATAGCCTTTTTGCTTCTGCAGACGTTTGTATTTTTTACTTATAAAATTCTCTTACGAAAAAATTGTTTTAAAACTTAAATGTTAAGTATTTGTTTTTATAACCAGGGGATTCCTATTTAAAGTTAATTATTCACGTTTCCGAAATATTTTGATTGTAATCTCGGTTTTACCCAATTTTTATTTAATTACTATATTTTTATTTTGTATTTAATTTGGCAGTTCTACGTTTAAATTACTATTTTTATTTTGTTGCAGTAAAATAAATGAAAAAGTAATTTATCGTCAAACGGCGCCGGCGGTTTAAAAAAAGTTTGACAATAATTTGACTTGAATTGAATAGAATTTGCAAACCTGATCCGATTCTTTCGCGTCGAAGTGTAATTCGGATTTGAAATATAAATAAACTTAAATGTCGAAACTTGGTATACTGAATTCACTTCGGCTAAAAGTAAAGTAAAAAAAAAATGTACATCCAAATCTGAATTCGACATTTAAGGCTTGAATCTGGATTCGATATTTGTGGTTTGAATCCGGATTTTAAATTAAAATCTGAACAGGAGAATCAAACTCCTCCACCTTTATAAAGATTTGAATTTCACTGGGGATTATTTAGTTTATGGACTGAGATTCGGATTCAATCGATTGTCATATCATCAAATCTTGGATTTAAAAAAACTCGGCTTTTAAAAACAGAAATTTCAGTTTTTGCAAATTTCCAAGATATTTTTGCTAAAGGAGCAGCTCGAAGCATTAATATTTATCGACGTGTGGGTAAGTTAATCGATTTGTCCTTATTACCGTTACGCCACTGTATTTTACGGTACGTACGCAGTTGCGGTGTCGTAATTATATGCGTGGGAATTTTCATGTATCACGATAGATCTACATTATGATTGCTTCAGCTCTCTATTATAAGAAAACAATGCTACAAATTTTGATGAACGATGGAAAGCTTGTTGCAAAAGTGCGTTACATTTTTTACAACACTCTTTTTTCCCGCACGAACGCTGCAATAATAATAACAAGAAAATTTTCGTTGAATGCCAATATTATCTATCTTTAGCATCATTTCAAGTTCCTATCTCCATCGTGACCTTGTTATAATCATTTCAAGGATATTTTTATCTGTCGGAGAGAAAAATTCCACGAGCGGTTTCCTGTCATGAATGGGGTGCTTATGTAAATGCAAATTTGTTTAAGATAACAATAAAATTTTAACGTTCGCGATAAGGATGTAATGTTGGATTAGATTAATGGCTTGAGTAATGTATTTCCTTTGAAATTCGATCAATTTCGAAATATTCCCCAGTTTTCTTGTCTAAAGTGCTTTTGGAGTTATAATTTTTGATGACCTTCGAAGAGAAAATGTTTAAATTAAATTTGGTTTTTTAGTGACTTTATTTTCTTATTAAAAAAATCTTAAACTTAAAAAAGTAATTTTCAACGTGCTTTATACAAAATTAATTTTAATTAATTATAGAACTTCTGCGAACCAAAAAATATCCTCAAAGGAGCGACTCTTTAAAAATGCCATATTTCTAAAATTATAATTATATAATATTTAGTTCAAAAGAAACTTCATAAAATTTAGACAGAATTTTTAAACTGAAATTGTAAAATTTGTTTACTTAAAAACTGAACGAATAAATTCAAGGGAACTTTAGTAATAAACAAGTAGATAAGATCTTTGAAAACGACATTTTTAAACAGGAATTCCTAATTTTTTTATTAGTTAAACATCACAGCTACTTGCTTTAAAAATCCTAATAATAATAAACGAAATATTATATTCCAAATATTGAAGATTGAAGTACTATTATTGTTAGTAAGAGAGAAGTAGGTACATACAAGGAATTTGTGGAAGATGGTCAAAAATAAATTAAAAATCGGACGCTCTAGGGCCAAAAAAGGACTAAAGAGGAACAACTTAAATACAAATTTAAAGAATGAATATAATCGAATAACAATTACGTTTTCAAGTCCACTTACCCCAAGTGGACTCAAATTTTTTAAAACGTTTTTGTAAATAATCTTCAAACAGACATGTGAGAAAAGTGGTCAAAAATAGATATAAAACGTATGGACATCAGAAGTTTAATTCACCACAAGGATTTATAGATAAATTTAAGTGTACTTGACAATTTTTACCGACGGATTGGAAGTTATGAATTATTATTAACTACTAATATTTTGTTCTTTAATAAATCAGTTGACTGTTTACATTTTATATACTTTACTTATTTCATCAAATAATTACAAATGAAATAAATTGCAATAATTGTTATAAAATATAGTTTGTTTTATTTCTCGTAAAAAAGTAGTTTTTGTATAATATACTTTTTTCTTATACATTTGGAAACGTTATCTCTAAAGATTTTTAGATTAATGTAATTTGTAATTATAACATTTTCTAATGTAGATAAGTTGTGAAAAGTAGTTCAAAAGATAATTTTGTTTTTAAATCAATTTCTAAATACAATTTTAAGTGTGCCATGTGAGTTACAAATATAGGGATGATGGTTAAGGATGAGACAGATCATCCTTTGGCCAGAACCGAAATTTTGGTGAATTTACTTGCTGGTTTGCGACCGGATCAATTTACTAGAACAAATAACATGTTGCCAGTCTATTGTAAAAGTTAAACGAAAAAGGCAAATCTCAATCATAAATAGATTTTATTGTTATTATCACAATAACTACTACTACCTACTCGTACTACTACTACATATATAATATGAAAAATGAGCTGAAACTTATCTTGATCGAATAGATTTAGCAATATTTTTGCTGTTTCTTCTTCTTGTAACTGCATGTCGTATGCATGCTATTAACAATCATTTGTGGTTTCTACTATGTACATACATTTGCCTGCACTTTCACGGATTTGAATTCCCTAACCTTTCTTCTCGCAATAATTTGCTCTGTGCTGTGGTTTTATTTAAAACATCAAACCGTCTTACAGAAAGGTTTTTTTTGTTGGAATGCTGTTACACTTAAGTCTATGTTTCTTGCAATACTTGCCAAATCCCTTAGAGAAAGTTATTTTTATTGTTCATTAATTTAAAAAATATAGCATTACAGATACTTACATACCTGGTACCTGATAGGAAAAATTATTTTCCGTAAAATGTTTACTACACACCAACATAGTTCTTCTAATGGTTTTATCAATTTGCCACTGACGCTATAATTTTTTTTGTCGGATATCTATGCGTTGAAATTTTTCCGTTGTAATACGCTTTACAGTGTGGAACGGAGCAATAACCATTGCTTTTTCGTTTTTTCAAAATGCAACATGCACTTTTCATACCCTCCATTTTTCCCTATCCTATACCGGATGGTTATAAATATTTCCGTGTGGTGGTGACTAAATCGCGTATTTGCTCGAATAGTATAGCATCTCCTGTTCTTGTGGTTTAGTGTACATTGGAGAAACTGGTCGTTCAGTACGTATCTGTGAATACAAACGTTACATGAAATCAGGTCTTCTCTCACACTCAGCTGTTGCTGAACATTATCACGATACTGGCCATAAGATCTTGTTCGAAAAATCTTTGATCATCGCCAATGCCCTTATTTCTTCAACAAAAAAATCCGTGAGGCCATTGAAATCATCAAGACCCCTAACAACTTGAATCGTGTCACTGGTCATTATCTATCAGACATATGGAATTCCACTTCTGACCAATCGTCGTCTTCCTCTTGCTAAAAGAGTTTCGCCTTTGGCGTGATTGACACGTTTAGTTACCATGCTCTTTTAGTGCTCCCCTTTTCCTCGTGAAGAAGCCCCTTAAAAAAGTGGGCGAAACGTTGAGTTCTTTTGTCTCAACAAGGACACGGTTCCAACCAGGAAGAAAAAATGGAAGAATGAATATAGTCGAAAAACTTTTTCAAGAAAAAAATGGAATACTTACCCAGGTGGCGTCGGTTTTTTTTTTTTGAAAATAAGAAGCTTCAAAAAGAATAAATAGGAGGAAAAAAATGTAAAGAGGAAAAATGAAAAATTAATGGACTCACATGTTTTTTAAAGCTTTTGAAAATAAGAAGTCTTAAGCGCAAACAAATTTAGTAAAATCAAATTCTAAAAGGATTTCTAAACATTTTTAAACAGGACATTTTAAATAAAATATTTAGCTTAAATTAATATGGTTAAAGTGCCCAAAATTTATTGAGAATTTCAAAAGGGTACAATAGTTATTTGTATCACAAGGCTAGAAACTGTCACTTTGCAAGTGCGAGTACGTTTGTAGGCCGAGGTGCAACCGAGGCCCTACAAGTATGAGTACTTGCAAAGCAGTTTCTAGACGTGTGATACACAATATTTTTCGGCCGATAAATATACGTTAATTATAAAAAATCATTTTCTATTCAAATATTTGACGTTAGAGAATTTATTTTTCTATGGAATTTATTTTTCTGGGCGTGACAATGGGCGTAGCAATGAGAGGGCGGAGTCAGTTCGGTTCAGCGCCACCAATCAAAAATCCTAATTTTACTTTCAGGACGAGGCCGGAAAATAGCATTTTCCAGACGATTTATACGCATGAAAATTGAGTGTTTCTAGCCGGAGGGCAAAAAAATAATGTTATATATGCAATTATGCATCATCGCATTTTGCGTTTGAACAAAAACTACGCCTTCTTGTGAAGCATAATGAAAAGATAAAAACAAAAATGAAAGTCAGATAACTATGAGAAAATCAAAAGTAGAACTTGCGTTGTTAAGTTCCTCCTTCGTCTCACATAAAACTAATTAATATTCCTTCTTTTGGAAAGTTATTTTTTGATTTGAAAATTGACAACCATTTAAAGCGGCTTTTGAATTTATTTGATTTTAGTCGTAGTTTTCAACTAATAGGTAGCTGTTACTTTGAAAAGTTTTTAAAATTTTCAAATTAATCAGATGCTTACAAATGAAGCCGAGTTTGCTTGTTTTAAAGATTAAATAATATTACAATAATTAGATGATTTGTAAGTTGCATTTACCGTGTAACATTTTGTGATATTGGAGGGAGGTATGTTAGTTTTACCATTATTTGTTTATTATTTGTCATTATAATAGTGTCATGTCATTAAAGGGAAGGAAATAAGTGTGAATTTACTTTCCTAGGGTTGTAACAACTATTTTGAAGACGTAACATAGGTAACTTTTGCTATTTGTTTGTGTTTGCTAATTAAATTCAATTGGTAACATTTAATGTCAAATTGTTATATTCGGAATTATTGAAATATTTAGTGACAGTTCATATCGGCTGTGGAAAAATATTTTATATGCTATTGAACATAAGTAAGATTTACTCCGCTTTCCCTGCTGGACATAGTAAGTTTTGCTTACCTTCTTTGCTCCGCAAATAAAATAAAATAAAGGAAATAAACCGTTGTTAAATATTAAAAATAATGACGTGAAATTTGCTAAACCATCTGATGGAGCTGTATTTGAATTTACAAAAATATCTTTTGTTCAAGAACGTAAATACATTATGCCTTTAAAAAGTAGTCACAACGAGGCCGTGCACGTTTTTACTGCGGCGTTTAAAAAGTGGTTAACATTGTCTATTCACTAACTACTTTAATTAATTTTTGTCTTATCGTAGAGAAAATCTTCCCTGATTGGTTTGAACGTCCAAAATGGTGGCGACCAGGCGACCTAATAAAAACGGCGTCAATACAGATGCCACAAATTACAAATTTTAATTTTGCTTGTTTCATCAAAACTTTGTGAATTAGCTAAAAAACTAGAGGCATATTTTGAAAAAATAATATTTTTTCTAAATAACATTTGGCTTTTATGAAAAACCTTTCAATCAGAAATGCCATCTTTCGCTTGGCGGACGAAACATTACAAAGTTTTGAAAATAACGAATTCAACCTGCCATTGATTACGTATATTATGAAATACCTACTATTACAGAAATTAAGTAAACGTAATTTAAATAACAATAGTAGAAATATTACTGATTCATATTTAACTAACATAAAACGATTAATAAAAGATTTTAGGGATTAATCAGGGTTCAGTTTTAGGAGTTTTGTTGTTCCTCATATACAGTTCGTTCTACAAAAAGGGTCCAAGACTATAGCGACTTTAATTCTATTTTTACTTCAAAAGACCACATACAGTGTTGGATGGGACGATCTTAGCTACAATTTAACGAACAGAAAAAAATTTTAAATGTCGTCATTTGTTTGTTGTGACGTCACCGACAATTTTTTTAAATTGGTCGGTATACTTTTTTTGGTGTTTTCTTGTAGAGAATTTTAAGTACTTTTCGCCTATCAAAACATTTAATAGTGTTACTATGATGAAATTTTCCACAAAAATGCAAAAAACTAGTTTGAGCTAGTAGGCCATGTACTCATAAATTCTATAGAAATACATAGTAGTAGTAGTAATCAAGCAACCTTACAAATACTTGTTAACTGTAAGTCAGTGGAATCTGAACGACTATTTCTAATGAGAACAAAAAAAAAAGTCGAGCGGGGTTAAATCGGGCGAACGAGGGGACCATTTAGTGGGGCCGTTAGTACCTATATCCAGTTCTGCCCAAAAATTTCGTTTAAACAATTTGTAGTAATCTTGGTGTTATGGGCAGGCACCATCTTGCTGAAAAAACATATTCTGCCTCACCTTATGGTAGAAAGACTTGTTCGTATAAAAGCTATTCGAGAAATTGTTCCTACAAAAACTAAAATGATAAATAAATCGTATCCTTAAACATTAGCTTGGACATAGGAAAATAACTATAGACCAAGAAAAGGAAAAGATATTAATTACTCAGGGTCTTTTATAGACATTTAGTCTTTTAATAAAGCCTGGCATGATAGGCTGCTGTACAAGATCAAAATTAATTGTCGTGTAACTACTACGAAGTATTAAAAATCTACAGGTTTTTCCATGTAAAGTTTCAGAAAATTCAAACTTTATCTGTAATTAAATTAAATCAGGTGTCCCACAGGGAAGTATCCTCCGGACCAGTGCATATAGCGAATCTACTGACAATCATTGGCTTCAACTGTAACGTTGGACCAATTATATTTTAAGTTTTAACTATTTACCGTGAGTTCAAAAAGTTTTTACATAAGGGTTGGCCATGAGACACAAAAATAATAGTCCAGTCAATAAAGCGGAAAAATCGTCAAAACTTCTAAACCCGCAAAAACAGAACCGATTTTGATGAATTTTTTTTTAAAACGTTTGTTATACTAAATTATTCAAAATCAGAAACATTTTAGCTGGCGCTATCAATTATTTATATTGTTTAAATAATTTTTAAAAAAATTTTGACAATTTTTTTTTCGATGAAATTTTAACAAAGTATAAGTGACTAATTTTGAAAATTTAGTTTAAAAAATAATTTTTGAATTAAAAAGTTTCAAAATTTCCATTGAAAAATGTTAATTATTCAATCATTCGGATGCAAGAATTGAATTCCAAATTTGAAATTTTTGAAAAAACTTTGTGTAATTTGTGTATCTGCACTCTCTTGTTCTTTGCAAATGCAATAACAATTAACTGTAGAGTCTACAGTATCTTGTTGTTGTTCCTGTAACATATAAAACAATTTTGGAAGATGTTTTTAACACGTATGATTTTAAATATGAGGATCAAATTCAAAAGGAAATAGCTGTAAGACAGGAAATATATTTCTAATAATTTAAAAAGATTTTATTACATCCAAAGAATAATTTAACACAAATAGTTTTTGCAAATAATCTTAACGACGAGCATGACGCGCGCAAAATTCAGTGAAAAAAGTACTGTAGAATTAAAAATATTACACTTAAAGGGCTAAAATTTTTAGAATCATTAGATCAATACGTCCCAAATAAGCAATCAAAATTTAGTTAAGATTGAGTAATTATTTATTAAACGGGAAACATTTTTTAACTTATATGCAACGCAAGCGATTTTGCTGTAATGATCAAAATTACAAAAAAATGTAATTTTACGGCATATAAATGTATCATAATAACTGTAATAATGTAATATAAATGTAACATAATAATAAGAATAATAACTCGATTCTTCAAAATGCATAAACAAACTTAAACGGAAATATAATCCAATTATTTTCAATACAAACCAAGAATAAATGACATATAATTACTTTTTCCATCGTATTTTTACTTGTCTCTTTGCACTTTTTTCTAAATTTTAATCAATAATTAAGTCCTCTTCAACAATTTTCACTAATATTTTCAATATTTAGTGTTCAAAAGTTATTTTAACAGATTAATAACCTCAAAACTCACGCGTTCACTCCGAAAATCATGGCGAAACATCAGGAGTTTGACTTTGAATTCCTCTACCTGTGATACAAAAGGTCGATTTCTTGTGCGTGTTTACATATTCTTATAAAAGTATTGATTTTTTTAGTTGACAATATACATATGTCTATATATTTGTATATTATCTTCTTGCATCCGACTGATTGAATATTAACATTTTTAAATGGAAATTTTGAAACTTTTTTATTCAAAAATTATTTATTATACTAAATTTTCAAAATTAGTCACTTCTAGTTAAAATTCCATCGAAGAAAAAAATTTTTTAATAATTTTTTTTTTTAAATTGTTTAAACAATATAAATACTTGATAGCGCCAGCTGAAATGTTTCTGATTTTGAATAATTTAATATAACAAACAATTTAAAAAAAAAATCATCAAAATCGGTTCTGTTTTAGTGGGTTTAGAAGTAAAAACCTTCATTGACTCGACTATAATGTCAATTGCAAGATTTAGAATTTATTGTGTTGCTGGCATAATACTGTTGTGCAAGTTTCAATAAAACTGTAAAAACAAAGGTTCTAAAACTTGCAGTAGACATTACTTTTGTGTCTCATGGTCAACCCTTATGTAAAAACTTTTTGGACTCGCGGTATTTATTCTATGATTTTTAACTGAAGCTTTTCTTTAGTATTTTTAAGTTCGGTTCTTGTTTTTGGTTAATTCCTTTATGAAGGCAGTCACATAAAAGAAAAATAAAAGGTATATGTAATATGTATACTGAATTAAAAAAAAAAACATGAACTACAGATTGAAATACGAACTTCAAATTGACAAAACATGCAATATTTTACTTTTATCAAAACAAATTAAAAATACAGAAAATGGGAGCGCTCTGAAGTTTTATTTATTTTATTTTTTCTTAATAATAAGTTGTTACATGTCGAATGGAACAAAAGCATCAGTTGGGAAATCTAAGTACCTCGGAATTGTTTATATGCCTCTTAAAGACTTCCAAGAAAGGAACAAAGTAACGCGCGGTAAGTAAATTGTAAGCCTGAAGTTCACACAATTATCTAACTTTCATTTTTTGCACAGTATCTTTTCATTACGTCCTATAAAGAGAATTGTCAGCGTCCTGTTCTGGTGTACTACTTTCTTATTTTTAGGTTTAATTTGAAATAACGCACTTTCAGAAATAAGGCTGTGTTTTTGAAGTAATTACTTCAGCCTTAGAAAATTTAAGATTGAACACTTCTTGTTACTTAAAGTAAGATATATGTTTTAATTTGTTTAAAATACGAGCATTGGCAATTTAAAGTCACAAAATTTTAATGAATTTAACGAACTATGAAAATTTGTTAGTTCGTTAAAATACCTTAAAAGTTTCCCCAATGGAGTGAATATCTGAAAATTAAATTTTTAAAATATCGAAAATGTTATAAACTGAAACATATTTCTTCTCCACACACAAAATACACAACAGAGCCTAAATAATATTAAAAATAATAAAAATTTAAAATACATACAGAAACGTAGCATGTTAAAAAAACATTATTTTATTGACAGTAACTCTCTCCTAAGTTCCAAAAATTGATATTGATAACATAACAATGTTAATTTTTTGATTTTATGGAGAAACTGCGAGGTTAAATCAAGCATATTCGTGGTCCATATATAATAATCGAAAAACAAAATGAAACATTGATCGAGTGTTAATACAAGTAGAAAGCGAGATCTGCAAATCTTAAAAATTAAGAAAAATGGCAACAATCCATTATAATAAATTTATAATTTTCGTATAACCATTTCAAGAAATTTTAATAAATGTATTTGCCTTTTAATTACGAAAGATTAATTATTACATACCTAGCACGTATGCAACCCAAATGACAAATTATAAAAACATCTGTATTTTTCTCCTAAAATATAAAATAATTTCAAAATATTTTGACTGATCCTTGTAGTCGGTTTAAAATTTAAAATTTTGGCAAATTAATGCTTATTTTTCGATTTTGTAGAAATTGCTTGCTAAAAATACATAAATAAGTGAATTTTTAAGTATACCGGGTGTCAACGAAACCTGGGGCACCCCCATAATTTTTTTATTCTTTAAGATATCTAAATAAAATTTGGCATATGTAATATACTCTTTAAATGGTATTTGTTGACATAGGAAACAAGTTTCTGTCACTTCCGGTTTCGCCGGAATTGACATCAACTTTGTTATTTTAAATGGAACACCCCGTATATTTATACATTTTTGGAACCTCCATTTAATTTTACATATGGTAGTATCAAGTTTGAAACATTTTGATGACAAAGTAAATACTTGCAGAAGAGTTTATTTATTAATCTAGGATGCCATGACCTGCGTAATATGGAAGTCAGGGTGCTACGACACTCAAAACAAATTATTTTAGCACTTCAACTGCGGGAAGTCTGTATTTTTTTGTGCATTTCATTTGTTTCACTTGTTTTAAAACCCAGTATCTAGATTTAAATGTCCAAAATACGTTTTTTTTAACGGAGAGTGTTATTCCGAATTAAATTTTCATATTAATCCCGCGTTATGGGTATCAATAAAATCCTTGAAAAACGCTCCTTTTTAATATCCTAGTGTCCCACCCTAGTGCCATTTGAAAAAATAGAGTTATTCTCGAAAAAGCATTTTTGCCAACTTTAGCCCATTCTAATACAGCAACTAAAATAGTTAAAGTTCTAAAACAATTTGTCTCGAGTGTTGGGGCACCTTGACTTTCATTTTGCGTAAGTCATGGCACTCTAGATTAACTTCTGCAAAAAATTACTTTGTCATCAAAATGTATCGAACTTGATACTAACATACGTAAAATTGAATGGAGATTCCAAAAATGTATAAATACATAGGGTGTTCCATTTGAAATAACAAAGTTGATGTCAATTCCGGCTAAACCGGAAGTGACAGAAACTTGTTTCCTATGTCAGCAAATGCCTTTTAAAGAGTATATTACATATACCAAATTTCATTTAGATATCTTAAAAAATAAAAAATTTATGGGGGTGCCCCAGGTTTCGTTGACACCCTGTATAACATAGTTAAACTTACCATTAAATTAGTAACTGTACATTAATTATTTATTAACATTATGGTTTTATTATGTTTTCCTAAAATGTGACGATCTTGGGAGATATGTACAGTTGTGGACAGAAAAAAATAGGACAACTCGAAAAATCAAGTAAACTTTATTCTATAAAATTTAGTTACTTGATTTTGGCTTTATAATTATGATATTTGTCACATTGACTTGCAATCAAATTACAACACAGGGGCCATTTTAAACTAGAAAAAAAACACTGTCCTATTTTTTCTGTCCACAACTGTACATATTTATGTGTAATATGAGCACAATTCTTTTATCCTATAACTTAAATTCTAACGCAAACTACGGTTTGTATTACAAATTTTATTTTGACTATATTTAATAGTTGTACAATTGCATGATATGAGCAAGTAACAAGTTGAGATACCTAACTCAAATTATTTACAAGTTAAAAATATAAACGATATATTTATGTTAAAAAAACTGTTGTGACTATGTTCTAATTATCTAATGAATAACTTCGTTGAAAGGAAAATTTTCGAAACTCTTTGTGAAAATATCGGTAAAAGCTGTGCTTACTAAATCGTTTATGAGTGGCCGAAGAATAACAAAACCTGGTTGCCACGCGTTGTTAATAATTTGATCCAACATGTTTTCTGAAAAAATAAGGAAATTTAGGACTGTTTGTATTATTTCTTAATAAAATTTATTCTTTATATGGACTGCAGGTTAGATTAGGTTAAGTACAATGTGAACGTAGTGCATTGTAATCTTTTTCATCCATGATCTCTTAAATTTTCATTTTGTTACATTAATTTTCTGTTTTGCTTTTTTATTAAGACTTTATAGATAAAATACGGGATATTCAGCTACCAAATATTGTTTCTGATATTTGAACAGTCAATTTATAGATTTACAGTTTAGTGTATTTTAAAATTCTGAGTTTTTTGGCGTTAAGTACGAGTAGTTTTAAGCGAAAGCAGTTCAAATCAATATAAAAGGCCAATTAAAGTATTAAGCAACATACATATTCTTTTTACTGCTATTAAACTTGAACAATAATTTGTTTTAATCTAAGAAATAATTTTAACGCCGTTTAGGTTTTCTGATATACAATTAGAAAACTTGTCAACTGTTACTTAAGTTAGTTATAGAAGAGGTAGACGAATAAAGAAAGCGAACGTTAAAAGAAAACGAGATGCGTACGGAGTGTGATAAGCACCAGGCCTTCAACAACTGTCTATCTTCTCTATTTCACTACTGTGTTTTAGTTTCCAATTAGTTTCAGTGACTGGGTAGACCATCCGCCTCGTGTTTGACCCCGAGACTGTTCACGCCGTACGCGAATGCCTTAACCACTCGGCCACTCAGGTGACAATTGAAAATTACAGCAATTAAAAAAGAACACAAGAAAAATTACAAAAGAACTATGAACATTTTTGTGGGAAAATTAGAAGAGAAAACATAACAATTGACAGAGGAAAGGAAGTCATAGCCGAAAAGGAATAAACTAAAAACTCTACCCTTAAAATAATAAGAAGGAGAAGAGAAAGGACATACATAAAAGAAAGAAGAAAGAAAAGGGAAAGCAAATAGATAAGAATTATAACAAGAGGGAGAAGGCAATAAACGAGAAGAAAAACAAGAATAATAACAACAGAAAGGCTGACGCGAAGAAAGGAAATGAACGGAAATGAAAGAAATGTGAAGAAAGAAAAGGAGATATAAGGAAAGGAGAAAGAGGGAGATAAAAATGATGAAGAGAAGGAAGAGAGGAAGGAAGGAAGGAAGCTAAGAAGAAAAGGGTTACGAAAAGGTATTTCAGAGATAAAACTGCAAACGATAGATAAAACTAGACGGAAAGAGAAACGAAAGAAAAAAAAATTAAATGTCGAAACTTGGACAGAGTATGTAAGAATAAGAAGGTATCGTATAAAGGTATCGGTACTTCCACTCCGTTATGGAGTATGGCCAGCAACATGGAGAGTTAAGAGCTTGTAAGTCACTTAACACCCGGTTGTCTCGCACGCTATGCATACATATGGGGCGAGTGTGACTCCGAGATCGTCCACGCTTTAACCACTGGGGTGATTACGGAAGAATATAAAAGGAAAAAATTTAATATAACTGAAGGCATTTTTAAGGGAAGTTAAAAGATTGAAAGAAAAAATTAGACCTTAGGCTGAAAATTAAAAACAAAATTATCATGAGTATTAAAATAAGCAAATAGCACAATTTAGGAAGAATTTGGAAGAACAGTTTAAGAAAAGTAAAGAGTATTGTAAGAAGTAAGACCACTTATTCTTTATTTCAATTCAAGAAATAGGAAAGACAAAAATGTTGGCAATGGAAAAAAATTATAATGCTTTACCAGAGCTGGTAATATTAAGTGAAAAATATCAGAAATAAATTATAATCACTAAAAAAGATGACATAAAAAAGAAACGGTGGCAGAAAAACAATTTAAAAAATGTAAAATATGTAACTTGGCATGTAATAAGCTGCCGAAGGTAGTAGCAGAAAGGGAATAAAAAACGCGATAGGGAAAGTAAAATAGGAAGACCTAGAAGATGTTAAGAAGAAACTAACTAACTAATAGGCAGGATGGCACCCAAACATACAGTCATGATTGGACTGAACTGAGAATTGTGTCCTAAGGTATGAAAATTAAATTAAAGAAGAAGGAAAAGATGAAGGAATGGGAAATAAAGGAGGTGGAGAGAATAGGAGAAGAAAATTAATAAAAAATGAGGAGAGAGAAGGAGGGGAAGGATGCGGAGAAGAATAAGAAAAAGGCGAAGAAAAAGAGAGAGGAGTAGGAGGACGAAAAGAAAAAACGGAAGAAGCAGATGAAGGTACAGGAGGAAAATCAGGAAAGCGAGAAACAGGAGGAGAACGAGAAATAAGAGGTAAACAAGAAGTAGGAACAGAAGGAAGATTGTTGAAAATATTTTTTCAGATACTACCTTAAAAACAACGAATGCATTAAAAGCATAATTTCGTTTTAAAAGGCAGGTTTATTTTTTTTATTTTTCGTTTGGTTTACTAATTTTTATTGTTACTATTATTATTATTCTTTTGCGAGTTTTAATTGATCTGTACCTGCACTCAAAAAATTATCGTTAAAACTACTACAGCTTACCTAAGGCGCTTCTACCTCTTAAAAGATTACTAATATGCAACTCTAAATTTTTGCTTGTTTGTATATTCACATCAACCTTAAGAGGTGTATCATAAATCATAGTTCCGTTGTCAGCCCTTCTTGGTTTTCTGGTGACTGTAGTCGTTTGGACAAAATCGAACAAATTCAAATTCCAAGTTCCTTGATTACTAAATTTGTTTCCAAGTATATTCCCACTTATTTCATAATCACCCTTAAGCCTTTTATCGGGGAAGAATTGAGTGTAACGTATCATATTTTTATCTAAATCGCTCCTGAAACAAATAATCAGGTAAATTATAACAAATAACAAATTTGTACTTACTTAAAACGAGTAACATGTGAAACTGTCCAGCCTGATTCGGTAACGTTCCTAAGTACGAGTTTGTAATTCATATTTGGGCCACCCCTTTTCTGGGGAACTTCGGATGCAAAGAAGGGATCGAATGGAGATACACCGTATTGCGGCAGGCCTGAAAGAAACACTTAAGGTGTTTGTTTTTTAACAACAGTTGGGGAGTTTTACCTGTTTTGAAAAACGGCCGAACATCGTTAAGTGCATTTTTTATGCAGTTGTCGAATTTTGGATCGCTTTTATGACAGCTGGCGAAGTGATCAGCTGGAAACAAAAACAATAATATGAAAAATTACTCATTTAGAAAAGTTACTCGATACATGACGATTATTTAAAGAAATTTAATATCGGACGTTAGCAAAATAAAAGGTTCTTAATAATTACCCGATTATTAGTTTAAAAAATTCAATAAATTGTAGGTTTATAATAACCTCAATTTGGTGAACGTTTGATAAATATAAAGATTGAGACTTTCTTTAAAAATGTAAATAATACAAATATGATTTCGTTTACTTTTGAAATGAAAATTTATGCAGCGCCTATTGTAACAATTCCTTTGAATCTTAACGGAATTTAAGTAGGCCATGAGTTCTATTAAATAAGGATTGAAACCTAGAATTTGGATTTAAGTTCTGAGACTTTAATCCAGTTTGAAGGTGTAGTAAAAAATTAGGATTTAATTTTGCCAACTAGACATTTAAAACCTAAATTCTGAATATCAATTGGCTACGTTTAATTAAATTTTATAATTCAATGTTTGATTATTTTAGAATTTTAGAATTTTTTTTTCGTTTTAACTAAATATCTACCGAGAGTTGTGTTTCCGAACAAATATCATAAGATTCGGGAGTTATAGATTAAAGGATAGGTATCCTTAACCAGTGTTGGGTAAGATCCGTTAATTAGGAATCTAGATACAGATCCAGATACATTTAAAAAATAGAATCTAGATCCAGATCAAAGATCCAAACCTAAAAATGGATCTAGATCAAGATCCAAGATCCTTAAAAAAGTATCTAGATCCTTTATAGATCCTTTCGCATTTTGTAATTTTTGATAAATTAGTTTGGAAAACGGTAGATCTTAAATATCGGTCTCTTTTATTTATCCACGCTATGAGTGTATAGAGAAATTCTACAATGTATCGCTTTTTTATTTTATTGTAATTTTTATAGATTCCAAAGATATGTACACTGGACAGTAACATAAGAAAACAGAAAACAGCAATTCAAATAAATATACAGTTAAGGGAACAAAACTTTATTGCAATGAGTTCTAAGTATTTTAAAGAGAGACCAAGTTAGTTTTTCCCTAAACTAAGTTGCCTATGGCTATGAAGTATTAACGATAATGACTACCTACTACCTGTTTTCTATTTTCTGCTATTATATGCACCGTTTTTCTTATTTTCGAAGGCTTTACACATTCCCAACGTTGGGCAGTCGCTAAGTGAATCACCCTGTGTACTTTAAATAGAAATTATTAGTCAATGAATTTTTAAAATTTCAGAAAAAAAATTGTTAATTGAATAGCGGATCTTTTGATCTAAAGATGAAAGATCCATAAAAATATGATCTAGATACAGATACAAGATCCTCTTGTAAAAAAGATCTAGATCCAGATACTAGATCCATCTAGTGGATCTAGATCCTGGATCTAGATCCACTGGATCTAGATACTACCCAACACTGTCCTTAACGTTCTGAACTTAATTTGAAATATCGGAGATTTCTGTTGAAATTCAAAATTCTAGTTTCAAAACTGATCTATGAATGTTTAGTCTTAAATTAGAGCTTCAAATTTTTGAATAGAATTAACTAAAAACTTGAGATTTATATTTTATCCAAAATCTGAAATTGAAATTCTAAGATTGTATTGAACAATTTGAATTTCTCAATCTGGATTTGTAGATTTGAAATTCTGTACTAGAATCTTGGAGATTTGAGCAGATTCAGATTTTCATCTTAGAATTTATGATTTTTATTTCCTTTCGAAGTTTAAGATCGAATTTCTATTGCCAAGTCTTAATTGAAGTCGTGAATTCGAATTCAACGATTGGACTCTGTGACACCCTGGCATCAATCAGCAAATCATATATTTAAAATTAGAGTTGCTAGTTTGAATTAAAAGCCTGCTCGAACCCTGAATTTGGATCTGAACATCTGAAATTCTAGAACGAGGAAAGTTAGTCGTGCAATGGAATGGTTCCGGAATAGAGTCAAATATCGTAGACGACATTTAATTGGAGATATCTGTAATTAGTGGATTCATATTTTTTAATCCAGATTTTTTAAATTTAAGTTTTAAGAATACAAAACCTTTTAAATTTTGAATAAAAATTGGAAGGTATCTTCTAATCGCAAAAAATATAACTTGATCTAATTTGGAAACTTGAAGTTACGGAAGGTTTTTATAGATTCTTAATTAAAATTATGTGGACGCTAAAGTGAGACTGGTTGCCTACTCTTTAAAAAGTCGAGAAAATAAACATTCAAACCGTTATTCAATGTACAAATGTTACAAAAGAGCGTTGTTCTATTACTGACCTCAGTAATCACCAGATTCAAGTACAATACAATATGCAGTATTCGTGTTTTATAGAATTAAATATTACCACATATCACACAAAAGAAACAAAAATGCCAAGGTTTATGTGTCTCAAATATTTTAAGTGATTTTTTATTTTATCCGAATAAACTGAAACAAATTGGCAAATTACTGACATGGCTAAAAAGACTCAAGCATAATTCGAAAATGACCTGAGTTCCTTAAGGTTCGCATTTTCAAACCTGGATTTGGAATTATGGACTTGTGGATTTATATCGGATCGGAAATGACATTACTGATTTTAAGGACAAAATTTGTTTTAAAAGTTTTAGGCTTGAATATGGATTATAACTTTAACTTAATTTGAATTTGGAGTATTCCAAATTTAGAGCATTTATGTATCAATCGAAAATTTGAATTTTTATAAATTGAATAAGCCGGATCTAACCCTGAAGTCTAGATTTAAAAGTAAAATTTGAACTAATAACTAAACTTAAACCAGATTTGAAGACAACCTTAAATTTTAATTTTTAATTGAACTTTGAATCTCAAAACAAGTCGAATAAGTCAGATCTTCTATGGGAATTCAATTTAAAAGTTAAATTTATGCTAACCAAATTTAAATCAGACTTGAAGACTCAATCTGGAGTCGAAATTTCGTGCTTGGGCTGAATTTAATGGAAATTGCTCTCAAATCTTAAATTTAGTCTATATTGATATTACAATTTGAATTTTGAATTGAAGTAATCTTAAATATAAATTCAATAAGTCGGTCCCAACACTGAAGTCCAGAGTTAACATTCGAATTTAAGTTGATAGGTTTCCATGTTCAAATTATAATTTAAATTTTTGATCAAAATTATGCCTGGAACCCAAATATAATTCGAATAATCTGGATTAGAAATAATTATTTTTTAAAACTGAATCTTAATTTTGAATTTTAAATGGAAATTTCATTTTAAAATCTTAAGACAGGTCGGATAAGCCAGATACCTAAACTTAAATCGGGTTTGAAAGTTGCATTGTAGATGTAAGTTTTAATTCGAATTATATTTGAATTTCAAAAAGCATTCAAATTCTATTGGGATCCGATTTTGCAGTTGAATTAATATTAATTAAATTTAAATTAGATTTGATATTTAATCTTAAATTTAAATTTTGGATCTAAATTTCGTATACGAATCTTAATAATTAAAAATTAAATAAAAAACAATTAAGACTTGAATATAAATTTCATATTTAAACCTTCAGTACTGATCAAATATGCCAAATATACCATCGATGACGAGATTTAATACTCGGATTAATACCTAAACTTAAATCAGTTTTGAACACCGAATTTTAAATTTAGATTTTTAACCAAAATCTCAAATAAAAGAAGCTAAAATGGAAACAGATTTAATAGTTAAATATATTTTAATAAAATTTAAATCAGATCTGAAGATTGAATCTTAAATTTAAATTGTGGATTGGGATTTCGTATTTGAATCTCAAGCATTAGTCGAATAAGCTGAATCATACGGTATTACGTTAACATTTAGATTAATAAATGAAGGCAGGTTTGTGTTTTTTTATTGTGTTTGAATTTCAAATACAGTTTGAATAATCCGGCATCCATGTTAGAATCCGATTTAATATTTGAATTCATATTAATTGAAATTAGATTAGGTTTGTCCCGGAATCTTCAGCAATAATTTCATATCTGACTCTAAATTCCTTGCTCATCGTTATTTATTTAATTTGGAATTGAATACCGAATTTACATTTTCAGTGGAAACTCCAAACTCAAATCTGAAATATCAGTTATTAAACCCGATTAACTGTAGATTATAAAAAAATGCAGCGTTGTCAAAAACAGAACTGAAATTATAGGATCAGTCGTTGAAGCTTGCAATCGAGTTCTTCGGATATTTTTGTATTTCTGTTGAGTACCTGTTTAGCTCTCGAGTTTAGATTTAATAAATGATTTAGAATTAAAAAATCAAGCCTGTTATCTCAGATTAATAAGCTAAATGTATTCGTACAGTATGAAATTTCCCTTTCGACTTCAAAATCAAAAGTATTACGAATATATAGAAATTTATTTAGATTAGCAATTCAGAAGTTAAATCCGGAGCCTGGCTTCAAATTTTGAAACCATAATTATAATTCAGATACAATCTATTGCCTTGGTAATTAAAAATTTTTTGTTATTGCAGTTCCATTTGAAGGCAAGTTTTGTGAAGTTTTTGCAAAAGTATTTTGTTAGCAGTATTCTTCAGTTTAAATAAAATTAAAAAATGACAATGCAAATACAAAACAGTTCTGTTGAAAAATTCGATGAAATTTTTTGGTAGTAGATTGGTTGTAGATGTGAGGACTTAGTTCATCAGCCTTGTGTTTGAAAGAAGCAAATTGGTGTTTAATTCTGTAACTTTATGAAATATCCACGAAGCAGTTTATGTAAAACAAAATTATTTACAATATTTATTCAATTATTTGTCAAACGTGAATGGAATTTTTAAATATTATTTTTTTATGCCCAGGAAAAGGAATCTTTAAACTTCTGGAAACATAATTTTTAAAACAAGGAAAAACCAAACATACAAAATATAAATTTGAACAAATCCGGCCCTGCCTTTTTATAAACAGGAAAAAGTTTTTCACTTCCGCAAGGCCTTCTAATGTTTGATTTATGAATAATCACAATGTTTCAAGGACGTTTCACTTAAATTGTTAAGGTTAAGCATTTTTATTTGACGAATCCTAATTTTAATAAACATTTTTAAAGTAAACTAAAGAATTATAACCGAATCATATTAACGATGCCTTGGACTGATCAAAGATTTTAAATTTAAATAACCGGCGCCTTTGTTCCCTTTTTCTTCCAGGATTTCATGTAGGATCGCATTCCCGATTTATTAATGAAGAACAGCCATAAAAATTACTTTATTTTTAAATTAGCTTAATTCATGTAAAATCATGGGATGTGTTAATTACATCAAATAATTGAACTCAACTTCTTACTCGTAGTTTAATTTAATTATTTAAATAAAAATTCGCTTAACATCATTAAAAATGTCAAACCACAAACAGTTAAAGATGAAAGGAATTTCATTAACAAAAATTAAACAAAACCAAAGATTATCTAACATTAATTTACGTATTTATCTTACGTGCATCTAATGACTATAATGAATATACTTGTTAAGAAAGGCAATGCCACGTTTTGCAATGCAGGAAAACGTTTACGTAAAATGTAGAAAGGTGTCAAGTATTATTAATTTTAAAATGGATACGAAACCAATAATCCCAATTATTTATTTTTAAAACTCACCAAAGTTTCTGTTCTGGCTAAAAACCGCGGCAACTAAAACACACAGCACCAAAGTTACAAAATTAATATTATTCTTCATACTGGCACTGATTCATAACATTATTTATAAAAAAAAATTATATAAAATGACTAGATTTATTGTTATCGAGAGCTAAACTCTGAGATGGTTTCTGAAATAATGAAAGTGAAGGGAGGGAGTGAGAATTTAATTTTACTATCTTCCCCACTTTAGAAACTTTGGTAAGAACATGATATACATCAATTCTTGCAAATCTTAAAAACCTTGACAATTATTTAGTTGCATCCATTTGTTTCGTGGGGTTTAATTCGAGTTCAGTTATGTAATCGATTTAACATGCCGATTAACAAAAGTAAAACGAAATCACGTGAAGTTCTATTCAGATTGTGTCCTAAAATTCAAATCACATAGTTTCTTTGAAGTGGTTGTTACAACATTTATTTGGTTTATCGGTGATAATTTCTTAAATACTTCCTAACATATGAAAATAGTGGGTTAAATAACAGTTTGCTTTCACTGTTACAGCAACAACTCGATCATGCAAGTGGTTCAAAGTTATTTATGCTCTTATATTTGGTTCAAAATTAAATATTATGAATTAAACCAAACAATTATTTGTTTGTTTATTTACAATTTAAAAAAATCGGTATGTGGGACCTTTTGCAATCGCCTTTAAACAATATTTTTTAGATCCAAAATTGAGTAAGTTATTTAAATAAATGGTTAAATGTTAACAAAACACGAGCCTGCTGCAATACAGAATGCAAAAAGTTAGTAAGTTTTGCATACTAAACATCTTAAATGTCGCCATAAATGTGTGTAAAATTTATAGCATGCAACGTTTAAAAATTTCCAAGCAGAAAATGTTAAAAAGCCGCAATTTAGCATAATTACGTTCAGTTACTCAATTGGGTTTAGGTTTATTATTTATTTTTTGCTATTTAAAACACTGATTTTCTTAAGACAATGTCAAAAATACGAGTAGAAACACGTTGAAAAAAGGTAAGCCCAAAGGCGAAGTCTACTACTTACTAAATATTCTCGTTTGCTGATGAAAACGTGCAATTCAAATAAATGGTTTAAACGGCTATGCTTTAAAACATCATTATACCAAAGAGAAAAATTTTGTAAGAAGAAAATAACAGTTGCATTATAAAACCACGAATAAACCTCAACTTCAAATTATTTCGTTTCTTTCTTTCCACAGCAAATAAATAGATATAAGTTTTTGGTAATAAAAACCTAAGAGTGAAAGCATAAAATTAAATTAAAATCGATCGAACAGATGTTAGTTACGGCTGACTTCTTTAACAATAATTCAAGTCCAGATTATTATTAAATTTTAATTGGTTAAAATGTAATTAAAAATCATCGTTACGTTATTAACAGTTTACTTTCTCCGTATTCTTGGATGCTCTGAATGCGTTTTGACCAAATGATTGTATAAGTAATTATTTAACGTTTTATGAAATCTAATAAATTGACAGTTCATCCCCAAACGTAATTGAACACAAATAATTAGTCTGTAAATGCAAATTCGTTAAAAGTAACCGTAAATAAATTTAATCTTGAAATTGAGTATTAATCCTGTTGATTACGCATTGCTAGGTTTCGTAACTGAAGCATTCGGAGCATAGGAATAATAATCGAAAGAAATTTGTTTTGTTTTGCGGGACCCGACTTAATTTCAACCTTTAGGATTTTCCGTTGGAGTAAACGGATGAAAAATTCTGAAAGGAGGGCTTCTAAATACGAAAATTTCTACAATTTCTTTAACCTTCTTTCCTTGCTTTACATTCTTCTTAAGTTTTGTTCGCTTTTTATCATTTCTTTTAGATTATATTTTTTGACTTATTTTCCCCGTGTTTTAAGTATCTTTTGAATTTATCGTTCTCGTAATTCTACGAATTATAATTCTTCCTTCATGGTGCTATGTTAATCATATCCAAAATTAATGAAATACCTTTTCCTTAAAAGAAACGGATTGTAAAAGAACAAGAAATAGTTTCTGAGTTTGCTTTGCGACTAGCTTAAATAAGTTCAAAAGTCAATCCCACCTCGAAAAAACAAAGAGAAAAATGAAGCAAACAATGAGTAAAGTAATGACGAGATAGGGAGTGTTAGAAGAACCTTATTAAAAGTAAATGCCCATTGAAATAACTAACAGCATGGTCTGCAGTATGTAAGAGTAGAAGAGGAAGATTATTTCTAACCGGAAAACATACATTCACATAGCCATACCAGAAAGGGGACGGAAAAAAGAGGATCCAAAGATGAAAGAAGAAAAAAACGTTAAAATTTAAAAAATAGTAATAGTTAAAGAAGAGGGGGAAGAACAAAAGGCCACATATAGAAAAGAGGTGCGAATAAACAAGAAGATGAATGGCAAGAAAACAAAAATTAGAAGATTACGATTACAATAGGGAAAGGATGGAATAGAAAGAAAGAATATAACAAAAATGATAGCAAAATGACAATGTGTTGGATTATTTAGTTAGGTTAATTCCCGTTTAATCTATTTTTAGCTCCTTTCTTTTTATTAATTATTTATTATCATTTAATGTTATTTTGTTAGTAAATATTTCTGCTAGATGGACCAACAAAGGCATTTAAATTAAGTGCCTTTTCATTTATTTTGGCCTTTTTTAGGCACTGGTTCCTCTTAATTGTGTGTATGTTAAAACTACGACCCCTCACATTTGCTTCTTTAAGTTCCGCATATATTGGGTCACATACGTATGGTGCTGATTTATCCAATGAACAAAGATTGGTAAGTTAAAGAAACAGTTTTCTATTTTTTTTAGAGTTTATTTGTTTAACAACAGATTCTCTGTTAACGTGCCCACAATGAAACAATAGAAAAATGAAAAAATGTCAGTATAAGAATAGCAAAAAACATCAAAACCACCTGAAAAAACATCATTACACAGAAAAGTGAAATATGTATCTTTTATTCTGAGTTTTAGTTTAATGTTCATATTTATTAATTTTTTTAATCGAAATATTAAAAATTTCAACGTTAATGTTTACGTAGAAGATGGCAAAGAGAAATGCAGAAATCTTAATACAAAAAATTTGCATTGACAGAATCACAAAAGCTATAACGCAGTAAGATTATCATGGCAAAAGAATGTTGGGCATTCACATAAAAGTGGTAGTAAATATTGTGAAATTTATTATTTAGCTTTGTAACGCACACATAGGAAGTAAAAACGCAGAGAAATCGAATATTTTATCTTTTTTAATAGTATTTAATAGTGAACAAAGAAAGCAGTTAAAAAATTATGATCTTTTTCGAATCTTCTTCCTATACGTTTCTTCTTCTTTCTTCTTCTTATGACCAAACTCTAGGCTGATGACCTATTATTAAACTCAACGAACTATAATAGTAATTATAGTTCGTTGATTAAACTCGTAAAGTATAAGTTTTATGAACTCTCTTTGTACGTATGCTGGACAGGAGGTTAAACTTACCGATCGAAGGAGGATGACCCACAATGTTGCAAGGTTAAGGGTTGTCAAAGATGTTAGTATGATAATCGGAATCGCCCACTTAAACGTGCCTTTTGAAGCACTCAAAAGCCTGTACAGTTTAAAATTCCGTCGGGAACTTCATCGGTCTCAGGAATCACAATACCCGAGGCGGTTGGGCGACCAAACTTCCGCTCTGTTACGCTTAATTAGCAAAATTATAATCAGGTTTAATGAACTATTTAATAGAACATCTTTAAAATAAGAAAAAATGGGTACTATAAATGTCAGGTATGTAAGAAAGCTCAAAAATGGAAGAATGAGATTTGTAAGGAAAAAACTGGAATTTAGACATATCATCTTTACCCCCTTTTCACTCGAAGTGTAAGAAAGGTCGGTAGAAACATATCTTAAACAAGGATCTCCAGTCAAAATATCTTTGTATTTTTTCTAGCGTGAATAGTTAGGTGAATTAGTGGAAAGTGCCTTGCACTCGATTATATTTAAACAGAGCAGCGTTGAAAAGACTTCTCATTATAAAGAATATTGTAGTGGAAGTTCCTTAAACATCAAACGAGATTTTGGATCCATATTTGGCTACATGGGAATATCAGGTACATCAGGAACATGGGAGAGATTCTACGATTATTTGTTGTATCATATTCACCTTATTTGAACGACGAATTCGTGTTAATTTAATAGATACATACATGTTTGCTAGTGTCACCATTACTGTGGTGCCTTGTTCTGGATGGGCTTTTAAAAGGCTTGAAGAGGAACGTCTTTTTCATCTAAGTTCTGCCGATGTCTTTATGATTCTGATTAGAGGAAGCTCCCTTGGAACGATATATAGCTTGATTCAAAGAGTCCGAAATATCATCCAAGGCTAGTGTGAGGTACGACTGGCGTTGGACGCTGGGCTGCCGAAGTTGGCCGAAGAAGATTGCATAACGGAGGACAGAACAATCAAGTGGGACAATGGGACGTCACAAAATGAGCGACATTCAGAAAACTGCGCGGAAAAAATGCTACAGGCAGCTGCCAGCAGAGAGACTTGGAAAGCTTTGGAAGAGGGCTATACCCAGGAGTGGATGAAAACAAGCTGAGAAAGGAGAAGAAGAAGTCTAAGGATCAATTTTGGCTCTATGGATCTATTTTTAGGCCTCTAGTAACCTGCTAAAATTGTTTAGCAAATTACTTTTAACAACGATTGATATTACTAGTGCCATGCGTACTATACCTAGAGCAGTTTTTGAGACTTTTTCACCTTTTTTAGCTCTTCACTTGGCGATTAAGTTAAGAAAAGTTCGATATTAGACCCACTGTTGAAGACAATGGTATAATAGTACCTTTGAAGGTGTACACGGTAAGGTCTACAGTGATCTTTTAGCGACTATTTTCCCACTAATTCAGTAAGTACCCAAAAATGTTCAAAGTGGACATGCTATCTAGTGGTAAACTCGAAATAAGTAAGTAAAATTTATTGGAGGCTGCAGAGTACGAGAGTCAGTAAAAGGGAAATTTACACGTTACATTAGGTAAAGTGAGTGTTTTATGCTGAAATGTTTTCCATTTTGGCTTCCAAGCGGATTTTGGTTCTTCAAGGCTCACCTTGGCTGCAATTATAGCCATAGCAATGTTTCAGGCAACAAGGATGAAGCTCATGCCCTGGTTAGAAAAGGCTTCCTGAGACCTTTTTAAAACAGAAACCAGCTGTTCCTATTTGGGTTAAATTTGCTGTTAATGAATGATTTCTTTCCCGTTTCGTTCAGCAGCGGATAAACGTAGAGATACTGAGGTAGACTAATCCCCGGTTAAAAATATTTCTGCCAAAGTTTCTACATCCTAATTAAGTATCAAAATCATCGTTAACCTATTTATAAACCATGGTCACCTGATAAAAGCACTTATGTACTCAAGGTTTGACTGCAAATACCGGGTGTAGCAGAAGCAACATGGAAGAAGAAATTTCCCCACATATCTAGGTCGAGTTTTATTGCAACCTAAGAACATAAGCGAGGTAAGTCTCGGTGCAGCGATGGTCTTTGTCCAGTTTTTAAGTTTGTATTATGGTGCTATATTTGATTGATAGCTGCAGTTTATACCAAACTTTCAACCAAGATTAAGACTAAGAGAATACAAGCATTATAACGAAGAAGAAGGTAAATAAATCATGGATACGGTCACAAACGATAGGAATAAATAAATGTAGAAAAAACATAAAATGAAATAGATAAGAAAGAAAAGGACTACAAGAGGGGGAAGGATAAGGCAAGAAAAAATAAAACAAAAATTCGAAAAAGTTTTATACGAAATAGAAAATGGGGAAGAGCTCTAAGGAAAAGTAAAGTATGATCAAAATTTCTGTTCATCAAGTATGGCCGTGGAAGTGCAAACCAACGCCTTTAAAATTGGCTTACATATATGTATTTACTTCAAACTACTAAATTTTATTAGAATATTATATTGAAATTAACGAATTCACACATATTTAGTTTGAAGTAAATACATATAAACCAATTTTAAAGGCGTTGGTTTGCACTTCGACGGCCATACTTGATGAACAGAAATTTTGATCATACTTTATAAAGTAATAACGCTGAGTAGTAAAAGCAATTTTAAATAAGAAAATAGATATTTAAAATTTATTTTTTTATTTAAATTTAGAAATTTTCTTGGACACTTTTCATATTGTATAAACGTATAATCAGTTCAACTGCGAAAGGAAACGAATATGGGGATATCACAAAATAAACTCAAAAGTAGTGATAATGAAAAAGAAGGAAAAGGCAAATAATTAGAAAACAAGGGAATGTTGAAACGAATGAGAAAAAAACCAACGAAAAAAGAAATATGATAGATGTAAAGAATACAACGAATAAGCGATTCGTAAAACACAATTCCATGAAATAAATGTGGATCTTTCAAAATTTTTTTAAGCGGAAAATTTAATTTTTACAGAACATTTAAAACTATTTTGATACGTCGTTCAATCCTATTTTGGAACACAGTTGGTCATGATTTCAGTTTATTAAGTATGTTGGCATCGAAACCTGTGATTGTGTCATTCTAGAGTACTTGTTTTGATGCCAATCATTGTTTAGCTTGCTTTAATTTTCATTTTAAAAAACCAGGAACAAATCTAGCAAGCTTGTACAACTACAACCCTAATTTGGCCCATTGATAATTAAAATGTTCGTAAATGTATTAAGTATATCCTTACTTTGTAAGCTATAGCATGGAATAATTATAAAAATACATTTCTTTTTTTGTGTTTTCTATACTTTCATTCAGGGCCGTCTTAAGCATATTCTGCGCCGGGGTGCGAAAATCAACCCTGCGCCCCCTGTCAAAATTTAATTAACTGTTTTTTTACAGAGTCTAGAGCCCCACACCACAACCTAACTTCCTTCACTGGATCGATGAAATGAAGCAAGCAAAAAGCAAGCAATAACTCGCGGCGGGTGTCGCAAATGCAATGAAGTAATTGTTTGTTGCGGCAAATTTATACCGGGTGTCAATTAACCCTGGGGCACCCCCATTTTTTAAATTATATTTTAAAATATCAAAATGATATTTGGTATATGTAATATACTCTTTAAATGGCAATTTTTGACATAGAACACACGTTTCTGTCAATTTCAAAGTAAATACTTGCAGAAGAGTTTATTTATTAATCTAGGATGCCATTACCTGCGTAAAATGGCAGTCAGGGTGCTACGACACTTAAAATAATTTATTTTAGCACTTCAACTGTAGCAAGTCTGTCACTTTTTTGTGCATTTCATTTGTTTTAAATTTTCATATTAATCCCGCGTTATTAGTATCAATAAAATCCTTGAAAACGCTCGTTTATATTATAATATCCTAGTGCCCCACCCTAGTCCCATCCGAAAAATAGAGTTATTCTCTAAAAAGCATTTTTGACAACTTTAGGCCCTTCTAATACAGCAACTAAAATAGTTTAAAGTTCTAAAACAATTTGTCTCGAGTGTTGGGGCACTTTGACTTTTATTTTGCGTAAGTCATGTCACTCTAGATTAATTTCTGCAAAAATTTACTTTGTCATCAAAATGTTTCGAACTACCATACGTAGAATTGAATGGAGATTCCAAAAATGTATAAATATACAGGGTGCGCCATTTAAAATAACAAAGTTGATGTCAATTTCGGCGAAACCAGAAGTGACAGAAACTTGTTTCCTATGTCAACAATTGCCATTAAAAGAGTATATTACATATACCAAATTTCATTTTGATATCTTAAAAAATAAAAAATTTATGAGAGTGCCCCAGGTTTCGTTGACACCCGGTATACTCCTTGAAAACAGATCATCAAAGAAAGTACCGAAATCTTGCAAAAAATACCTATTTCAAATAAAATTAAACTTCAAAGTTATATGCATTAACTAGGGGTTTCTAGTGCGGCGCCCTTTGACATAGCATAGCTCTTTGCTCTTTGAACTGGTAATTTCGCCGCGCGTATTTGTCGGCGGGATCGGAACATAATAAAATAATACGTAATTTAATTCTTAGGTTTAAAAGCTGATTTGGCTTGCACATCACAACTGAGTGATATGACGTGCCGACTGCGGTGTCGGTGTCTTTGTAAAATAAATGCGCAAAAATATTAATATTTTTCAGGATACTATACTATGTATAATTTTTTTTTTCAAAAATCATAATTTTCAAAATGGTACCTAGCTTTAGGTGGTCGGCTTGCGCCCCCTAGGACCCTGCGCCCGGGCGCCTCGCACCCCTTGCACCCCCGGGTTAAAACGGCTCTGCTTTCATTCACTGTTGTTCAATAAGTGTCTTGATATCTGTGTTTCGTCATTAATATGTGCGTGTTTTTTTTTCTTCTAAAGTTTAATACCGTTAAACTATTTATACATTGTATTTGTTTACGATTTATAATAGTCACCTAATGCAATTTTGTTGGAGATCAAATTGTGAAACGGTGAAGGAAGTGAAACTACCATAAACAAAGGTCGAGCATTATTACAATAACTTATTATTGTAGCAAGTTCGTGTTTATTATGAAATTTGCTATTTACACTTGTTGAATTAAAAAGTCAAGGTTTTATAAAAACGAAAAAAAAAAATTGGCAAACAATATGGTTAATAATGATGGTTAGCTAAGTTTTTTAGCAGTTTTAAAAAGTTAACCATCAAGCGTGCCACTAATTTAGCAGTTATTACGGTATGAATTTATAACTTTATTTATAACTAAATTTACACATCGCTTATGTTTAAATAATAAGCGATACTGACTTCCGTATAATTTAATAATATTTAAATAAATTAGTTTCTTTTTTATTAACTAGTTAATTAATCAGTGAAATTAATAATAATTAATAGTTAGGATAATAAATACATTTTATTTTGAAAATTAGTCTAGTTAAACACATGTTATAACCGAAATGTTAGATTTAATTTTACAGATCGTTATTTTAAAATTAAAATTAGCTGCATACTAAGTTTTCTAAATCGCAAGAAAGGCGAGGGATTTATTTGGTTTCGAAAAACAAAATGATGTGGCGATAAATAGTTTAGACTCTTTAGAGTAAGCAGATGATCCAGTTCTGTTCACTAATAGCTTAGAAGATATGTAAGTAGGTACTAGAAGTTAGTGTAAACGACGCAAGCAAAGACGAAGTAATAAGTCTAAGAAATATCTAAGTCACATCACTTATAATAAAAATGGATAACCACTACAACGAGGTGACAAGTTTAACTGCTTAAGCTGTTATATTAACGAGCAATGAGATTACAGTATAGTTATAAATAAAGTTCCAGCAATACCAGCAATTTATAGCCATTATTAAGTAAAAAAAGCAAAAAGATGAACTATTAAAAATCACAAGTCGACATCTACAGCTAGTTACTAGATTACCTTTGTTTTGAGAAATGTTCAGGGTTCAGATTTTGAGTTTAAACCGTAACATACATCACAACTTAGAAAGTTTAGGGCTTTTTTTTATTGTTTTTATGCTTGCTGCATTCCAAATCCCATTATTGAAAATATTTTAAATCTATATAACAAGCAAGCGATCGCAACAGATGTTGCATTTTTCAGTGGGATAGGATTAGTACCCAAGTTAAAATTATGTTTGGAATTCGTCATTTAACTTTGTTTATTTATGATATTGTAATGAAGAATAAGTAATGAACAAGACTATTAGAAATGTTAATAAGAAGTGTGAATAGGGATACGGATACTGTAGTCCGACTGAAACCTAAAAAGAAATACGAAATAATACTGGAATAAATATACCAAAAATATGGAATTATTTTAAGAACGCGTCTAAAAGCAGCAAAACAAAGTTGTTTTAAGTAAATAACACGGATAAATAAGACATCAGGGGCGAACAATCAAGATATGTAACAAAGATGAAACAAATATTTACAAACAAGATAAAAGTAAAAGCAAAAGAACAGACGGCGAAAGGATCCAAAAACGGTTATTCTAAAAAAAAAACACGCAACATCCTTATTTGGAAAACACTAAATACTAATTTTTCATAGTCTTGCTTGTGTTGGGATATTTCTTACTTTACTCACTTGCAGATTTACACACTCTGTTCGTACAAGTTCAAGAAAGTAGCACTTCACTCATTTATTTTTTTTTAAATTAAATTAAATTAAATTAATTAATTACAAAAACTATAAATTTAAGACTCACTGTAGTTCATCGTAGTTTACATCTTTTTAATCTGACGAATTAAGGAAAATTTTACAATTTAACATCTACAGACTGTAAGAGTAAACTCTAGAGATACGCTGTTCTTGACATTAAAAAAACACAAGACAATGTAAAAACTTTGAATTATTGGGTTACTCTATATTTTGGCTCAAATAAATATAAATTAGACATTTACGTATTTCTAAAACTGTTATTGAATGCTGGTAATTACGTTAATTACTCTACATACATTCGAAATCAAACGGCTTCACATTATTAAATAATATAAAATCCAAAAATTGTATTCAATGCTCCTTGTAATTTAAAGATCTCCAAACAAAAGAACAGCGAAGATTAATTACTATTTTGTATATTATTAAATTTCAGAATACAAACGCAGTTTCTTAAATCAAATAAAATGTTAACGTTATTATTATTTCATGAATGTTGCTTACGTAATAGTTGATTTATTATCCAACTTACTTTTGAGGATTCGATGAAGAGATGTGATAGTTATCACCTCACTCTCCAAAGCTGACAATTTTCTTTTAATAATAGCGTCTCGATAACAGTTTTTATAAATAAACATTTCCATACTGCCTTTCCAGAAAAATCTTCTTCCTCCTTAATAAACGAAATTTTATTTTGATTTTTATTTCTCTAGTAGTGATTAATTTACACATTTTATTAGTAAAAATGAACCTATATTTACCGAACCATTTTCGCAGCTTTTTTAAATCTGCATTTTTATCCCGAATTTTCAAAACTGATAGCATTAATATCGTGTTCACTTAAATTGAAGCAAACCTTACAATCTACGCACCTATTACTTGTCAAAATATCAGTCGTATAACCTATAATTTACTTCGCTTTGATAAATAATTACAGGATATTTACCCACTTTCAGTATTTAGCAACTACCTCTTATTTAAATTTGTACGATTCGGTTTAGTAGTACATTCACTTTGCACTTAACAATTTCTGGTTTAATCTCGAAGTTGCAATTAACTGCTGTAATTTTAATCCTTAAACAATAAAAACTAGAATAATAATTGCATACCGTTAATATACTTCTCAGTTTAATAACAAAAATTCCTAATAGAGATTTACAACAAACTTATGTATAAACTTTATATTTGACAAATTATATTATTAAAATGGTCGTTTTTTTTCATAAATGCAAAACCTTACTGAAAAATATTTTATTTGAGCTGAATTTGATTAATTCGTTCATTATATTTCTATCAATGACAAAATTGAATTCGGTCTCAACAGTGACACGGTTACAACAACCCGGAAGACGTTCTGTTAATAATGACAAAATTATTTTACCAAAAATGTTTTAAAATTTCAAAAAATACTTATGCTGGAAGCTTATTAAATTGTAGCTACTATTCAGGATTTACAAAAATTCTTCTGACACTTAAAAGCTTTATTGGATAATATACTGCACTTGTACCCAAACAGTTTGTGAACTCAAACTGTGTGCCTTTGATATTGTAACCAAACGCGGCAGGAACTCTCGAAAATAAAATCGAAACTTGTACTAGGACACAAAGCGAGTTTTATTGTATTTTCTTTTGTCTTTCCGAATTTCTCCTCTTATAGTTCTATTTAATAATTCCTATTCTGGAGAATCTCTAGTCAGTGTGTTTATTTTCTGCATGAGATTTATCGTGCCTTCTGAGAGTTTCTTGTTTCTTGGTTTCTTCTTTAAAGCGCTAACCTTCTTAATCGCACTATGTACATCATTTTTAATTATACTCATCATTTCTTCTATGTTCCCGTTTCTCAATTCTCTATGATGGGCTCTTAGTTTTGTTTCTAGTTTTTTTAATATCGGTGTAGGTTTTGCTGCAGGGTTTAGTTGTTTTTGGTTTAACGTTTATTTTAACATTTGCCCTTATAACTGGATGGTCACTGTTTACACGAAATTGATTTATCACCGATACATCTGTTACTACATATATATTTTTTTTGTTGGAGATTATGTAGTCGATTTTATTTTAACGGACCCGTCTGGGCTCCCCCAAGTCCATTTTCTATTAGGGCGTTTTTTAAAGAAATTATCTATACAGTATAGATTTTTCAACCTGCATGCAATTTAGTAGAGTTTAGCCTCGCTCACTTTTTGAATCCACTCCAAAATTTCCTATGTTCTTTAGTAGGCTTTCGTTTTTTCCAATCTTAGATTTTGAAATCTTTAATTAAAAGAGAGTAGTGGGCATTTTCTTGTAATGTAGCCGAGTTTATGTCATCGTACATTTCCTGTACCTCTTCTTCGTTTGCTGTACTCGTGGGGGCATATATTTGGATAATTTGCATGCTGTATCGGTTTGAGTAAGTATGATATATATTACCCTATCTGATATGGTTGAATATTTGGATGTTTTCTACGTTTATTTACAGGAATTGTGACCCCGCCATATTTTGATTTGTTTTCTGAGTTCTTTTGCATCAGCACATGGCCATATTTTAGTTATTTTCTTTTCTCCTGGTAGTCTGGTTTCACTTAATCCTAGGATGTTCCATTTGATATGTATATGCTCTTTTTCCAGTTCTTCTAGGTGTTCGTGTTCTTGCATTGTTGTTACGTTGAAAGTTGCTACATATAAGTTATTTTAATCAGTTGTTTGCTCCCCCTAGAATCCGGGAGCAGACTGGCAATTGCTTGTCGGTCTGGGATTTCGAGCCTGAGGCTCTATCCACCTGCGGTAAATCAGTGTTTAAGACTGACGTCGTGGGTTGTATTTAGCATTGAAAAACCATGTCTAGGTGAGTTGGTAAGGGAAGTAGGTAGGAAAAACAGACAAACAAAAATGTTTAATGTGTGTGATCAAGGTTTTCCGTCAAGTTTATGGAAAATGGGGCATAAATCAAGAGTTCACGTGGATAGGGGTGCACGTTTTCCGAAATAGCCCTGTCGCTGTAAGGATCACAGGAAGGATCCACCCGTTACATATTTTTATACTATCAACAAAAAGCTTTGAATTTGCATTTAGAATTTCAAATATTCAAATCGAATTAATCCCTTATTTACTTTTTTTACATTTTTTTAAACAATTACCAATAAAACAGTTTATTCAGTACTGATAATTGCTTAAAATTAAAGCATTGTTTTATAATAAGTACTGATACTAGGAAATTCTCCGTACCTATATAACTGATAAAAAACCTTCACTTTCTGTAATATTGGAAGTAGAATTGACAACAGGTTGATATTTCTGTAATAAACCGTTTTCCCTTTACAACTACATAAATAGAATATTAATTCTAATGTTTATTCCAAGGCTGTATCACTTTTTAGTTTTATTAGAAACGTTGCTTAAGCATTTTATTTACAAACGGACAACTAATTGCAACTCTTTATTGTTTAATATACGTATGTAAACCGCACTAGTACACAATTACAATTTCTAGAGGTAAGACGCGGGGGATTAAATTAAACGTTTGAACGTTTTAAAAGTAGAAATCTTTTCCTTTTCTATGTAGGCAAAAGCATAAAAAGTAAAATTTCCCATACGTATTGTAATTAATATGTACTCTTTTATTATATGTTCTAAAATTTGCACCCAGTACCATAAGTAAAATTGAGAGAAAGTGAAGCACAGACCTTATCTTGGGTTCATTTGTCACACAAACATCAAATGGTTAACATCCAAGTAATTATGTTATCGTTTTAATTATTCGAAATTGTAGATATTTATTTTAAATTATTCAGTGCGCCGTTTTATTTTAATTTTAATTACTTCCGCGTAAAATGTTCGTGATTGCTTTTATTTGTGTTTTCGTTTTGTGTTTTGTGAATGGAAATTCTATGAATATTACTCACGTCCGTAAGTATTTCATTTTAATAAGTAATTTTCAAATTTTAACGATTTCAATTTTTCAACGAATTTCTTCGATTGATTAAACCAAGGTAAAAGTGAAATTACGTAAGGTTTACTTAAGTTTGTAGAATTAAAGCAGAACTGGAATTTTTATGGAATGGTTTTTATTTTTAGCAGATGCTTTCTCTCCGTAAAACTGCAATCAGTTGCACTTGGAACTGCATTTAATACTTGAGAAAAAATAAACGTTAGAAAGTGTGTAAGGGGCCATTGACATCATTTTAATACTTACTTGAGGTTACAACCTTATGTAAGAGTACTTTAAATGAATTTCTTGTCTGACCAGAAAATTAAGTAGGTTACAAATGCTTTGGATGGATTTTTTGCTACTTTACCATTGTTACCGCCGATCGGTGCAATTACTTGTTGAATATATTATTTATTGACGCAATCATGGTAAAATCAAATCCAGCTAGCAGAAATTAACACAAATGGTAAATTAAAATAGACTAACTTAATTTAACAATTCCAGTTATAATTTAGGGTAATTTTTGGGTTATGTAAAAATGTTATATAAAATATCATTAAATCAGAAATCAATAAATTATTTAAATTAAAGCTTACCGGAATTTTCAAAGTTTCGCAATAAAGTACGCCTGTTAAAGGCTTAAAGTTTTTGGTAGGCATAAGATTATGTAACATCACATTAAAGTTTTTTTGTTGGGAATGTAATAAACTAGTATGAGTTAAGTTCGGCCTTGGGCAAATAAATTAAACTGTTAATGATTAAATTTCCAATTATTTAAAGTTTTTTGTTTTGGTTTGTGCGATGGGTAACAATACGTACCTTCTGCTTCCGTAGATTATTTTTAGTATGCATATAATTGTTTTTTGGTTATTGTAAATATATTTTTAGGTGTTCGTAAACAATTTATATTATTTTTAGTTAACTCCTTCTTTTTATGCTATGTTGTTTAAAAAGGCTAAACTTTTATACAAATTTGAGTAATTAAATCTAGTATAGTTAACAAATTCCAAAAGTTCAGAGGATTTAGTGTTTTAATTTGGGGTTCGAGATTCAAATTTTACATTTTTAATTGGGGATTCTATTTGTAACAACCCATAACAAATCTCTGATAATAATTACAAAAAGCGAAAATTTTGGACTCAAAATTCGAGGTCTTTTAAGTACTTTATGAAAATATTTAATACTTTTTCAGAGGTTTTAACTTTGGGCTTCAGACCCAAAATTCAAACGTTCTCGGACAAACTCAGACAGAAACCTTCAGGAGAATGCTCTACTTCAATCTCCCAATACGAGATATGAATAAAGTGTTTCAATCTTGTTTGTGAAATTTGAAAATTTGTTGTGTTTATACTGTAATCCTCGAAGCCGGACTGGAAACGCGAGGCTTAAATTCTGTTGTTAAACTTGAAATTCGACTTTAAATTCGCCCGGAAAATATATAACGCTTGAACTTGAAAAGTTTAGAAGTTTAAATCTTAGTTAGGCTTTAGAGTTAAATTCGATTTCAAATTTCAGACTGAAACTATCCCAATATTTCCTTATACACACTCGAAATACCAGATTTGAACTCTGAATTTCAAATTTGAAAAACTGCCAAATGTTAGAGGTATAAATTTTAGGATTTAGATTGAAAATTCAAACTTTTGGGTTCGAACTGGAACTTAAACTTCAGAATAGTTTCGAATTCTCTATACGAGACACCGATGTTGTATTCTGTATTTCAATACAAATTAAATTCTTTATATGATGCTTGTTAAAATTGTAAATTTAGAAATTCAGATTTTTCAGTTTCAGATTAAAAATTCAGGCGTTCCAGTTCCAACTTTACAGTGGAAACTTCGCAGTCCTGAATCTCCTATTGTAGAGTCAGAATAAGAGATCCAAATTCTGTATTTCAAATTTAAAATTTGATTCTAAATTCCTCGTGGAAACATCTCTCTATGATTATAAAAATTTTTGCGATTCAAATTTTGGACTTCAGATTTAAAATTCCAACTTTAGATTAGAACCGTTATAGTTTTAAGTCTTAATCAAACTATAAATTCCGTTTTCAATTTGATTATGTGTTTTTAAATTTTCCTAATGGAGTCTGGTTATAATAATCAAAAGTCGATATCAGGATTAAGGTTTGAATTCTCCAACTAAAATTACAGATTCGAACTTCAAATAGAGATTAGATTTCTTGTAGCAAGTTTAATTCGAGCTGTCGAAATGATAAATTTCAAAGACTTAATAAGCTAATCTTAATAAATTTCAGATTAGAATCTCTGTAATCTTGAATTCCCAACTCCACCTTCGAAATACTTTCGAAAGTCTTGAAATATGCATTTCAGTTCAACGTAAAAATTACAAATGCTTGTTAAAATTTTTTATCTTAGAATTCCAAATTTTCAAAGTTCAAACTTTGGAACTTAAACTTTAGATTCGAATTTTTACAGTTTCTAATACTCAGCTTCAGATACCAAGTCTGAAGACCAAATTCTATATTTCCACTTGAATACCTGTTTTTAATTTTCTAGCTTGAATTATAGATTACAATTGTTCTTGTCTTTATTCGAAATTCTAACTTCAAAAGAAAGATTCGGTTTTAAATTTCTTATACTCGTATAACAAATTTGTTGTTGAAATTAGTACATAATCAAGACTTAAATCTATGGTTCAAAAATTCAAAATTCAAACCTTTCGAGTTCTATCTTGATACAAAGATATAATTTGTAATTCTTTATAAATCTTAATTTTAAGAATTAAATATTGGGCTCGAAATTTAAAATTAAAATGTTGGAGTTCTACCTTCCCATTAGCATTTTCATAGCTTTGACTTTAAATACGAAAATCGGCATTTGCAACTTCAAATTCGGTTTTAAAACAATAAATATAACTAAAAAATTAAAACTATTAAAATTCAAAAATCTCCAAAATTTGAATTTCGCTTAAAACATTTAGGATTTAAATTGACGGTTAGAGTTCTTATTTTAGATTGAGACTTTCGAACAGAAATTCAAAGTTCGAAATGGAAATTGGATTTTAAAGTACTTATACCAAACAACTTATTTATGGTTGTCAAAATAAATTCAAAACTTTAACTTGAAATACAAACTGTCATGCTTTTCGAATTTCTAAGTAAAATTTCATTTCAAAATAGAATTTTTAGGCCAGATATAAAATTGAAAACTGTTTCAAATTCATGAGTTAGAATCGTCGTATATTCGAACACTCGAAATTTTAGAATCAATTTCTGACTTTGAACTTGATATTCGCTTTTAAATCATTCAAGGTAATTTAGATTACTGCTATCAACATCACAGATATTAACATACTATTTTCAATTCCAGACTCGAAATTTTTAAATATGAACGCAAAATCTAATTTGGAACTCAGGAACCAACCTTCGAGTTTAAATGTAAAGTTCGACATGTATATTTAAAACTCTGAATTTCGACTTGATTTTAAAACCAATGTAAATTGCGCAGTAAAACTTCAACAGTCCGAAGATTTAAATCATTTTAGGATTCAAATGTACGATTTCAAACTGAAAATTTCTAAATTTGAATCCTCGACTTCAGATTCGAAATTCGAACTTTGAAGTTCGAATATGATTTCCTTTTAAATCCATTGTTAAAAATCTGATCTGAATTATAGTCATAGTGATTCAGTTTAGTAAAATGCCGATTTTTTTTTAAATAAATTTTGTATTTTAAATTCAAATATTCGAATTTAAACTGCAGATTACAATTATTTTGAATTCTCGTTTTTACATGAAAAGCTTGAGTTACACATTTTAGATTCTGAATTTAAATTTAGTTTAAGATAATTTTAACTAAATCATAACATATTTGCGTCAGGCATTTTGATTAGATTTTATGTATAATATTCGCAACTTAGAAGTTTCAGAACTTTCTGGGTACTTTGATTTTCTACGCACAAATTTCAATTCGAATAAATCTTCGAAATTTAATTGGTGTTTAGATTCGATTAATAGGGTACTTAGTTCCGTTTCCCTTAATAATAATAGTTTGAAATTTCGCATTAATTAATAATTTTACAATTTCGTTGACTTTTCATTTTTAGTCTACAGTAAATTGGTTGTATAAAAAAGGATCTCCGACTTCCGACAGGAGAGGCGGACTTCCATTTGAAAGTATAAAGTTTTCGTTTTACTTCGCTGAGTACATTAATTTGAAGTTTGGGGATTATTCTTGAATTTGGAACTTAAGGTTCTATTTTAAACTCTTCAAAAAGAAAGACTCAAAAGGCCTGAAACATTCCAAAGTCTGAATTTTGGAGTTCAAATTCGAAGTTTAATTCTTCTTGTTGGAAAGTTAAAATCTTGGACACTTGGACACTTCGCATATACTTAAGTTTGAAAGTTAAGAATTGAAATATGACTTAAAACAAAACTTGAATCATGATTTAAAATTGCTATACCAAACCAGATTAAGGTTAACAAGATTCGAAAATTTTGAATCTTGGGTTAGAAATATGTATTTTGAACTTAATTTCAAATTACAATCTTCCAAGTGAATTTTCAACTGGATTTAAGAATTCTCAAGTTGCAATTCGATTTTAGATTGCTCATATGCTCATAACAAACGTGATTAGAGCTCTTATGCTTCGAAAATTTCTGGGTTTAAATCTTTGTAATTCAAACTCCCGAATTTAAAGTCTAAGTAATAATCTGAAATACGAGTACTCAATAAGAAGTTTGACAGGAAAATTTTTAATATTTAAATCTTTGATTTTGAATTTGAGAATAGAACTTTCTGCTTTGATTTCACGTAAAAAATGTTATATGTAGTTTTATATCTCCGAATGCTGATTCGAAGTTTGATGTTTGAACTCTGGATTTCGAGTTTCGGTTTTAAATTTTCTATGAGAAAACTGGCACTATGAGGCCCGAAATTTTTAAAAATTCGAATGTCTTATTCTTTGTGAGGATTGAAGTTTTAACAATTAATTTAGGATTACATACAAATTCAAACTTTCAGGTTTCTAGAACGATTTCTGTTTCAGTACAAATTCCAGTAAAAAAACGTAATCCGGGCCATTTCATTTATTGGTCCCTCAGATCATTGTCGACCTCACTTTATTAAACATAAAATCATGACATTCCTTTGTAGGTATTTTTATTTTTAATTGTATAATTTACGTTAAAAGTAATCTCACCAAATTTGTATGTAACTCCGAGCTCCACTCTTACGATACTAGAAACAAAAAAGAATTATTGTTGCCGTATCACAGGTTAACCACTACCCAACAACCAACAACCCATTAATTACTTAGCGATTAAACTTTTTAATAAATTGCCTGCTGCCTCCAAGTCATTGCCTTTAATAAAACTAAAACCTCAATTAAAAAAGTTTTTTATAACACAAGCATTTTACTCCGTTAATGAATTCTTAAATTTTGATTTTTGTACTATCGACCAGTTTCTTTAATACTTATGTTACCTAGTTTTCATTGCATTATATTCTTGATAACTTTAGTATATGACGGCATTTCTGTATTTAAATTTGCTATCTCAATTGTTATAATGACTTATCCTATACACCACAGCTTTAACAGGATCAATAAAGATTTATTTATTATTTTTTATTTATTATTTAGTATTTATTGTACACTAAAAATTTAGCGTTCGAATTTTGAATTCATTTCTTAAAATTCAATTGTAGATTACCGATTAGGATTAGAGCTGTTATCATTCGAACATTTGAACCTTAAATTTTAAAATTTAAATTTTGGTACTTTCGAGATCAAGTTCCAGATAAAAGCAGTTCTTTCCAACTTTAAGTTTGACGTTTGAAGCCTAAAACCCGAATTTGAGACTATTCGATCTTATTTTCTAATTAGATACTTGGGATACCTTGAAGTAGAATTATTTTATTCCAAACTCATTTTAGAGGGTCAAAATACTGACAATTAATTCAGGATTCAGACGTGAAGAGACCTCAAATATTGAGTTTAAATTCGAGTTATGAATTTCAAACATCGTTTCAAGGTTCAAAATTCAAACTTTTATGAAATACTTGAGATTGGAGCTTAAATTTCAAAATCGAATTTTGTCTTAATACAATTTTCAGTAATTTCATTAAACTCGTAATTTGAGGACCGAATTTCGGATTCACCACTAGAAATTCAATTTTAGATTACTCTTGAGGATTTGAATTGTTATGATTTGCACATTGCTGGATGTTTTTTCTCTATTTTTAGCTAAGTAGAATTTCTTTAGGGCGTTGTACAAAAAAGCCATTTACAAGTGAAATCCTCTCGCTGTAGTTATTTAAAGTAAACAAGCTTTCAGTAGCTCACCTTTATGTCTTTTATTACTGAATGTCGTTTGTGATTTGCAAAAGACGAACTTATATAACAGAAATGTTGCAATATTTGCAGCACTTAATAAGTTAACATGTAAACACCACTGATGTAATACCTTATTGCATGTATTCCTTAAATCACATAACTCATGAGAGTTAAAATAAATTACATCTTTATATTAGTTATTGTAAATTGATGTAATCACATTGTTTTCTTTCTTTCGCAGCTCCCTACGTAAAGCAATGTCACGAAGGGGATCCCAAGCTTTTAGACTGTTTAATCAGTTCATTACATCACTTAAGTCCTTACCTAAAATCGGGAATAAAAGAAATAGAATTACCATCGGTAGAACCTTTTCAAATGGACGAACTGTCTCTATCTTTAACTACTGGCCCAAATGGATATAAAGTATCGCTTACCGATATTGATATTTATGGAGCTAGCAATTATACCATTAGGAAAATTAAGTAAGTATTTTATTTAATTAAAATTTACAGTTTTTAAGAATTTGTGAGCTTGCATTTACTAAGAAAAAATTACAAAAAGTTATTATTTTATTTAAAGTGAGTTTTCTTTTCAGTGTTTTTTACTAAACTCTGCACTTTTGTGTTTTTTGTGTCATTTTCTTCTTCGTCTTTCTTTTTTGTTGTTCTTATTTTTCACCTTGTTTCTTTTTAGGTTTCGTTTTTCGTTTTCTGCTTCGCCTTCTTCTTCTTTTTCTCGACCTTTCCTTCTGCATCTTGTTCTTTTGCCTTGTGAATTTTTAATATGTACAAAACATACAAAAATTAATCACATACTAAATAAATATTTTAAAAAATATAAGCTGTGATTGTGGTGGTGGTGTACAGGTGTTTTTTGAAATTTTAGACGTTTATGCAAATTTTAAGATGTAAAAAATTATTCTAGAGATTTTTAGGCACATTCTGAAGAAATATTTGGAAAAATAAAGGAAGTAGTTGAAGGTTTGATGCCTAATCTACCGTTGAAATCTCCTACCAATATAAAGAGTGTATATGTACATGTGTTTGCTAGGATTTTTCAATTTTAGATGTTTAAGAAAAGTTTTACCATTTCGAATAAATATTTTGAAGTTGAAGGTTTAATGCGTAATCTATCGTTGAAATCTCCTACCAATATCAAAGGTTTACATATTGATTGCCAAGTCTTTTGCAATTTTAGACGCTTAAGCAAATTTTTAAGATGTTAAAAATCGTGTAAAGGCTTTTAGAGACATCTCGCAATTAATACTTTGTGTTTTCTGTGTCATTTTCTTCTTGGTCTTTCTTTATTTCTTTTCTTTCCTTTTTGTGTTCTAATAATTAATTGAATCGACTTTTACTTGATGAAAATCCATAATGCAATAATTAAGCAAATACAAAATTGATTTGCACAAATTGTTTCGCCAAACGTTGGCATCTTCAGATGGTGACTGTCAACATCTGAAGATGCCAACGTTTGGCAAAACAATTGTCATGGTACATTAATAAAAATTTGTGAAAATCAACTTTGCATTTGTTTAATTATTGTATTTTTGTTTTCTTGTTCGCCTTCTTCTTCTTTTCTCGTTCTTCCCCTTCTTCATCTTGTTCTTTTACCCTTTGTATTTTTTTTCTTTTATTTTGTGACAGGTTTTTCATGGCACAGGTATTGCCTTTTTTAACCTCTACGACTTCTTCGGCCCTTTCCATCGCCTTAATCCTACTTTGTCACTTTCCGAAGGGATTATTTTTAATTTTTTTGTTAAACGTTCTTCAGCAAGGGTGGAATTTAAAAATAAAGGATTTTTCTTGAAATTTCGGAATTCCCTTAAGACTTTTTCGAACTTTTCAAGAATGCCCTTTTACAAATATCCGATAATTATTAATATTATTATTGAACGTTGGGCTATCGTAAAAGTAAGTATAGAAAATTACTATAAACTGAGCAAGATTTTCTTAGATTGTCCCGGACTGCCTTTGAATATCTCGAATGATCTTTGAATGCCTTTACTATTCTAGTGTGCCTGTGGCTATTTTAAACTATCCTTATTAATGTCTTTAGATTGTCTCATTATAGACGAAATGACTGTGTTGGTGGCTCGTCTTTGTTCAGTTTTAAAACCAGTTTATTTTTCCAAAAATTACTAAAAAATTCAAAATTACTTTTCCTTCTGCAGTAATGTGTTTTTCAAAAAGCATATCTTCATAACAATTTTTTTAAATGTAAATATGCCAAGGAACTTCCGTACCTGGTTGTTTTTCTCGTTGTATCATTTTGGTTTTTCTTCTTTTCTTTTTTCCTCATCCTCCTTCTTCTTTCTTCTTACAGGGATTTTAAATTCATAAAATTCTTTGAATTTTATTATAGGTTTTCGCGATGCGGACAAGTTTTTATGGCGGTATCAATTGCTTTCTTAGAGGACTATTTTTGTTTGCAAAAGCTCTTTAGTGAGAGAGATTGGTCATGACTAAACCTTAGAGACAAAAGCCTTCGTTTCTCTGGTACTATCTGGTAATGCCTGTAAGACTACCTACCTCGAAGTTCTTAAGAATGCTAATAATTTATTACTACAGTTTTGTTGAATTGCGTTAAAAAAACTAGAAAACTACTCCAGATTTTGTTAAACTCGTCGAGAACTTTAGAATAGTTTATGAAGATTCTGAGCTACTTTAGCCGCATTATAAAATAAGATACAGCCTTGGTGATGTACCTCTCGTCGGTTTAGATGTCGTCAGTTTTCCATAAAACCAGAAATTGTTATTAAAAAACTTAAACTTACAGTTCTCTGCTTAATCACTTGTTCTTGTTATTTCGTGTTCTTCTTTTTTTTTTCTTTCTTCTCCTTTTTCCTCTTCTTCTTCTTCTATTTCTTCTGATACAGAGTTTTAGTTCCTAATATTGGTTTTATTTTATTCTTTGTAGAAGAATTTTGACCCTTTTAGTCTGCTAAGTTCTTTCTTTAAGCTTCGTTGAGGCACTATTTTTTATTCTTTAGCTTAACGATAGAGTTTGGTCACGCTTATGCCTTGGAGACGTTAGATGCCCTTTTTCTAAAAAATGTCCAAGCAAGCTCATAAAAAAGTAAAATTAGTACAGATTGATTTCCGAATTGCTGGGACTACCTGTGAATGTTCCTAAGTTCAGAATATCCTGGAATAGTTTTATATTGTGCCTACAATTGTAGTTTGACTGGACCAGTATGGTACCAAAAACCGCCTCAGTGTCTCACCCCTTGTTGCGTTGCATTTCTAAAATTCACGTATTTTTCTAAATTTTTCTATAAAGTTTAAAATCATCTTTTCTCCTTTATAATTTAAATTTGAAGGTTTAGAGAATCCTTGTTGTAAACTACCAATTGGCAGGACACGCAATTTGTAAGATATTAAACCGCATTAAGTACTTCGTTTAAAGCTTGAGGATACATATGCAATTTTAAGTCAAAAATACCTTTAAGAAACCTACGGATGTTTATGAAATATGACGCAAAACTTTTGACGAAAGATTTGATGTCGTTGAAATCTCCAGCAAATGTAAAAGGTTTAAATATTGATTGTCAAAAGCTTTTTCTTGAATTGTAAATGGCGATGTGAATTTTTAAGATGTAAAAATCATATAAACATCAATCAGATACTAAATGAATATTTAAAAAAATAAAAATCGTGATTGAAGGTTTGACGCGTAATTCATCGTTGAGATCTCCTACAAATGTTAAAGGTTTATATGTGTTTGCCAGGAGTTTTTTTTAGACGTTTAAGCAAATTTTAAGATGTAGAAAATCAGTTAAGAGAATTTTAGTCTAAATAAATATTTTCAAATACAAAGGTCGTAGTTGAAGGTTTAAGTCTCGTTGAAATCGTCTACCGATATCAAAGGTTTACATGTTGTTTATGAAGATTTTTTAAATTTTAGACGTTTAAGCAGGGTGTTAAGATGTAAGTAAAAAATCGTTTAAAAGCCCTTAACATTTCGAATTAATATTTTCAAAAATAAAAGCTTTGATTGAAAGTTTGATGGCTAATCTACCGTTGAAATCTCTGACAAATATTAAAGGTTTAAATAATATTTCTGAGGATATTCTTGATGTAGACTTTCAACCAATTATCAAAATGTAAAAATCGTTTAAGAGGTTTTTAGGTACATTCTGAATAATGTTTTGAAAAATATAAGTCGTGGTTGAAGGTTTGATGTGTATTTTAACGTTGAAATCGCCGGCAAACAAGTTATTTGCTATGTTACACTCTTTTAACTATGTTCTATTTGTTTTTAATTCAAAATGTTTTGTTTTTTTATGATGTAAAAAAATTTCCAAAGAATTTTAAAACGTATTTTGAAAAAAATAAGAGCTATCTAAAATGCATGTACTGATGTAACTGCAGGTATTTCACATCTAAATGGAAAACTATAAAAATCACACGTGTATAAAATGAGAAAGGCAAATCAAGTTTAATCTAATTTATATAAACCTTCATTATGCAACTGCAAAAAATCTTGCGTTTTAATGTTATACAATTAAAAGTAAAAAAAGGCAATACGAGGTACAGTTAGAATTAAAAGTATCCTTCATAATATAATAAATAACAAGAAAATTTTGTTTCTTTTTATAAATTAAACGTAAATCAAAACATAATTTATACTTAAATTAATTGAAGGGTATTTGATATACATAATATATGTAGTTTAGATAAACATTCTGCTGCTTAATTGTAACTGTTAACAGGACAATTAATTATTTTGCAGGTTAAGTGAAAACGGAAAACCATTCGAAGCGACAGTACACATACCAGAATTACGAATAAGTTCCAAATATATGAGTACAGGAATATTAATTATTTTACCAGCAAGTGGAAATGGAAGTTTTCACGCTCACTTTGGCAAGTGTTTTCTCTGCGTTTTATATATGGGGTGTTTCTAAATTGGCGGAAAACAAGCACAGCACTTTATTACATTTCTAAGTCCAAAAAAATGCAGCATAGTTTTACAAACTCTAAATATAAATGGTTTAATTAAAAAATTAAACACTGTTGAACAAAATGATATTCAAGAATCATGCTGTACTGGTATTTTCCGGAATTTTAGAGACACCCTGCATATTTTTGTTGACTACTACGGTCATTAGTCTATCTCAACTTTACTTACTTTTGCTTGACTTATCCAACAGGTCAGTTCCTTCAGATTTAAAAACCTGATATGACTGGGATTCGAACCTGTATCCGCTTAGTTTCAAACCAGTTTAATACATTAAGTCGCAACGGGACCCATATCTTGTTATTACTAATAGGCTAATAGCAATAAGAAATGTGTAAAAAAAGAAAATTTGACTTTCAGATGACGTTACAGCGATCGTGCGAGGGCAAGTGAGCAACAATTACAAGGGAGATTCGAAATACCTCCATGTTGATACCTTAAATTTGGATTTGTCAGTTAAAAATGTTCGAATGGGTGTTAAAAAGATCTTCAAGAATAACCGGATATTAAGTAAGTGATTTTAAGTAAATTGCTTCTAGTGAGATAAATAATATTTATTTAGATATTTTTAATTTGATAATACTAAAAATACTAAAAAAAAGAATGAAATATAGATAAGAAAAATTTGGCAAAACTAAAAGTTGTGAAGTTTTAAGCATTCTCAGAAAATATTAAAAAAAAAAAACAAAAAAGAAACTAATACAACTTCGTTATAATTTCCCTGAAACTGTAAGCTGTGGTATGAAAAATAAATCAACTAAAGAATCTTCATATTCTATTTCTGTGTAGAATAAAAAAAAATTAGAATTCAATAAAAGTCTTAGGAAATATAAGGGGGGTCAGATTATTAAAATCATTAAGTTTATGAATAAAACTAGCCTCACAAAAAGAAATATGGTAGTTGAATTCAGATACATTCTTTCAGTATTAAAGACAACAAGCGGAAAAGAATTTGGAAACCTTAAAAATATCGAGTTACGGGCAATCAAAAACGTCTGACGAGGTAGCTTAAAAACAGGGATGTTTATGAAGCTTGAACTGATATCAAAATATATGGAAAATTAATGAAATTTCCATGTTTGGAAAATCAGAAGTAATTTGGAAAAGTACTGTACATTTCAGAAAATTTGAGAAAGTTTGAGAACTTTTTCCGGAATTTAAGTTAACCTTGAAACTCTAGAATATTTTAAAAGAATAATTTCAGAAAGATCAAGAAATTAGAAGACGTTTAAAGTTCGAAGTATTAGGCAATTTCAAAAAATTTCAAAGTTAAAGGAAATTCGAGTGAATAAGGAAACTGCAGAAAATTCAGTGTTCAGGTTTATTTAAATACATTTTAACAAGATGGGAAGAAGTCGGTTTTGTTGGAAGATTTCGAAATTGTCTTTTTTGTAGTTTTCATTAACAGCCTATAAAATATTTCCAAGTTTTAGAGTTCTTGCAGGGGTTTATCTCATAATTTTATAAAAATATATTAAAAGAAGAATTATCTTCGGAAAATCTGAAGTAATTTTAATTGCTGAAAATTATACAAAAATTTGAATAACTATTTTGAAAAATAAAAATTCTGATTGGAGGTTTGATGCGTAATTTATCGTTGAAATCGCCTCAAAGATTTGCTTTTTAATTTTTGGGGGTTAAACCAATTTTTAAGATTAAATCGTTTAAGAGATTTTTAGGCACATTCCGAATAAAATAAAAGTTGCGTTTGAAGGTTTAATGTGTATCTTGATGTTGTAACTAGTCTCCGGTAAATAGCGAAAGTGTACGTATTTACTAAGTTAAAAGATAAGATCCTTAAAAATATTTTTTTGGTTTCAAATGCTTAATTTTTATGGTGTAAAAGACCTTCCAAAAATTTTTAAAACATATTTTTAATAAATATTTTGAAAAAATGTAAATCAGAATTATCTATCTAAGGGGCTTGCAGGTTCAGTTAAATAAATTTTAAGAAGGGGGGAAGAAGTCAGGCCTCGTTAAGAGTTTCTGAAGTCCATCGTTTTTAAAGTTTTCATTAATAAACCTATAAAATAGTGGTAAATTTTAGAGTAAATTCACAAGCTTTTCTCGTAATTTCATAACTTAACTGAAAACTTATTAAGATTTATTTTTGGAAATAAAATTAATTTTGAAAGTGTTTTCGAAAAATTGTGTTTATTTTAGGGTATTTCAAAATTATTTAAACTAAATTTGAGAGAAGTTTTGAAGTTTTTGTAAGTAATGGAAACGCAATACGAGCTTTGTGGGGGCATTACATATTATTTTTTAAAACACTTGTAGTAGAAAATAGGAAAGTTCCGTCGAGTTTTCAAAAGTCGAATTGTCCAAAATTTCTGACGGGAAAAAATCAGAATATTTAACAATTTTCGGAAATATCAATGTAGAACGCTTGAATTAACTTCTGAAATTTTGAAAAGCTGGAACAGAGTCTAATTTTTTTTTTAATTTAGAAAGATCGCATAGTGTAAATATAAAATGCCACTTAAAAATTGTAATTGTTCGAAAACTGAATTAATTCTAAAAAGCGCTATAACGTTTCAATGAATATTGAAAATTTATGAAATTTAAAAGGACTCTTTTGATAAACCTTTTTTAGAAAATATTCTGAAAAATGAAGAAAATCTAAATTATTTTTTACTTCCAAAAGAATACATCAGAATGTTGGAAAACATCAGAATGTTGGAAAACATCTTGACTTTTTCCGAAAGTCTTTTAGATGGCACTGACTTCAAAAAAGGAAGGCAAATTTTTAAAAATGATGAGTAAAGCTGTGAGTGCTCATAAGTAAACTAAAAAGTTTTCCAAATTTTAAACTGCTCAAAGAAAATTTCATGAAAATTTCAGGACCTCCAGATGGGTTTGTGAAGTCACCAGAATGTTTTAAATGTTTTAAGTTACCGGAAGATGCCCTTCCTGTAACGTGTATACTAAAAAATATTCAATTGAGTTCTCACAAACTGCAAAAGTTTTAAAAATCTACGAATGCTTCAGAAGCTCCTAAAGGTTTGAAACCTTAGAAATTTTGCATTCAAACTTTGAACTAGAATTTAGAATTGTTACAAAATATCATAAACAAAACGAAAATTATGGCGAATTACTGTTTTTAAACGTTTTGAAAATTTTAAACTGATTACTATTTTTTTATTACAGCTGAAGCAATAAACCTATTTCTTCGTGAAAATGGGCATGAAGTATTAAAAGTAATGACACCCCAACTTCGAAGGAAGCTCTCCCTGTTATTCCAAAGCATTTCAAACCAGCTGCTGTCCCACGTGCCAGTGCAGACCTTCTTAGTTCCTGGTTCGTCTTCATCTTGATCATCATAGCTTTACAGCTTTTTAGCACCACATTTTTATAAAATAAACCGAAATATTTGTATTAAATAAGCATAAGTAGTTTAATAATTAATTTTAGTAAATATTTTTTTAAAAAGGACAGTTTTACAAATATTGAGGTTTATGGCTTTAGTTTAAGGTATTCATGTGCTTTCATGGGCAAAACATAACTAGTTATAGAAATACTCATTTAATTAATTTGATTGATTAATTAATTAATGTTACACGACAAATATTACGTTTTAAATCAATAAATTTTTATATAATTTTTTAAACGCCAATTTTAATTAATTCGTTACCAAATCGTGAATATTGCAACGGCAGCATAATTTTCTTTGTCCATGACTAGTCAATAATCTGTCAATTAGTCATGTGTTTGGTCAAACATAATGCTATCCATTATACACTGCCAGCAGTGAATAATCATTATTCACGGTGTCATGGTGACATCATTGTCTATGGTGTATAATGAAGTAAATAGGTTATGTTTCTAATCCTACCACTTCGTTTAACATAGTCCTACCACATGGTTTTAGTAGCGTTGTTATTTAAATTTTAATTAAAAATTCTTCGTATTTGTGTTTGTGGACAAAGTATAGTATACGACTCGCTATAATGGCTACTATTATCTCGGATAATTGCAAAACTCGCTCGCTCGCTCGTTCGTGTTGCAAACATTATCCTCTGTAATAATATCATTCACTATAGCGTCGTGTATAATATACTATTAAATCCTACATCTTAAGTGGAGCGCTCTAAACTTAAGTAAAGTACAGAGGAGTACGCGTCTTTTGAAATTAAAATTGACCTGTTGGAGGATTTTTACAGAAATCAATAATTGTGATTTTATGGAACTTTATGAATGCAGTGTATAATGGTGTAGTTAACAAATGAAAATTATTTAAAGCTACGCACTACTATATCACATTCAGCTAATGAAAGTAAATAAATTTTGCGAATATAACAGTTTGAAATGCAGAAAAGAGCGATTACACAATATTAGTGGAGGATTCCAGTGGGAAACTGGATTGTAAACAGGAAGAAAGCGAAAGCTATCTAGAAAAATACAACCGTAACGGGGGAAGATAAATACAATTATCAACTAAAAACTACATTACTAAGACGACAATTAGTACACCCTTAAAGTTGACGAAATAAAAAACAAAAGAACAATAGGTACAATAGTATATAACATCTTTCTTTCTTTCTTTCTTTCTTTCTTTCTTTCTTTCTTTCTTTCTTTCTTTCTTTCTTTCTTTCTTTCTTTCTTTCTTTCGTTCTCTCTTTCTTTCTTTCTTTCTTTCGTTCTTTCTTTCTTTCTTTCTTTCTTTCTTCAGATTCTTTTTATCTAGTATTAGACATAATCCTACCACTTTTCTTTCCATTTTTGTCGTTCCTTTGCTAGTCTTCTCCATCTATTCTAACACTCTATTCGTCCATCTCTCGTCTGCCCGTACAATTATGCCCTTCCCAGCTCCATTTCTGTTGTGTAACTTTTTCTGTTATGTCTTTAACTTTAGTTCTTTCCCTTAACCATTCGTTTCATTTCCTATCTGGTAGCGTTATTCCTACCATTGTTCTCTCCATCGCTCTTGCTCTAATTTTCTTACTGTTTTGTTTTAATGTCATGGTTTTTGTATCCTACGTTAGGACAGGTAAAATACAAGAATCGAATATTTTACTTTTTAAATGCATGTTCTGGATATACGACAATTTATTAAATGTTATCCATCCAAGGGTTATCCTTCTGTTTATTTCTGTTCCTTGGTTTTATTTTTGGGACACCTTTCATCTCTCGTCTTTTGCACGTGTTCGTACTATTTTAAATCTCGATTTTTCATTATTGATGTAGTATTCATTCTTTGCCAGATTATTGCAGTTCTTACTTTATATGTTCTTGTTAACTGTAAGTTTGCATAAAGTTTAGCTCAACGGGTCTTACTTTATCCTTTATCCTTTATCCTTTATCCTTTATCCTTTATCCCTTATCTTTTGTGTCATTGGCGACATTTCACTTGCGTACGTTACTACACCTTCCACTATGCTCTGGAGTATATTACGTTCCTTTGTTTCCTATTGAATGTTGTTATTCCGTATAATTTAATTGATGACTCTTGTGGCGTGTCTTTATTTTGTACATCTTGGTGTATTTCCTCGTTGCTGGATATTATGGTTTATTAAACTCATTACAACGTTTTTCGTCAGTCACTACCAGGTCGGCAGTGTTCTTTCCGATGCGCATGTATTTAGTTTTCTCGAAATTGATTTTTAAACCTCAATTTTCGAATACTTCATTTAAATTTACTAGTACATTTACCATATCAGTATCTTTCTATGTAGAGATAACGTGGTCGTCAGCAAATAGCAACGAATGAAGACGCGCATCTCCTATTTTAATTTCATTCCTGCTACATTTTTTATACCAGTTTTGTAAGGCTTGGTCAATAACCCATGTTTTAGTTGTTTGCTTGCCATAGTTTGCTTCTGGACACACTGGCAAAAGCTTTTTCTAGATCCATAAAAGTGACGTGTGTTTTTATATCTTTCCCATATTTTTTTCAGTTACTTTTCTTGTACAGAAGATGTTATCCAGACAAGAACCTCTTGTTCTAAAACAATTTTGTTCTTCTCTAAATCTTTCTTTCGCCTGTTCTTCTATTTTATATTTAATGACTTTTCCGAGAACTCGTGCTATTCTAGGGATTACACTTAATCCGCGATTGTTGTTACATATCTTTTTGTTTCCCCTTTTCTATATTGATGTTATGTTTCATTCTTGTGATATACCTTCTCCATGTTCACTTTTTTGGAAAATCTTTAGGAGTTCCATTTTAATACATATTTCCGGGCTCAGGTGATTTAGTGTTTTTGCTTTCCTTTAGGACCATTTTAATGTGCTTTGTGGCCATATATAACAACGAAAAAAAAGACAAGCTAAAGATACCAAATCAAGAATCGCGCAGTAGAAAGAAGAACCAAAGCGGTAGAAGTGGTGATTATAAAATTATTTAAACTATACAGGAATTCGTTGCAAATAATGACAAAACCACTTTACATTGGCGATCATGAGGCAAATGAACAATCTCGGTAAAAACTGGATGAGAGATAATGACATTAAAAGAACTAATACAGCTAAATTATGATACAAGCTGCTAGTGGAAAAGGTTGGAAGATCACTTCTTAAAAAAAGAAAAAAGAATGCTAAGAATTTCTGTGAGTTATACAACCCATTTAACATGAAAGTTTCTCAATAAACTTTAAACGTTACATATAATCATTGTAAAATGCAATTCTATTATTAGCGCGTTCCAATTTGCATTGTAATTACGGTACACTCAAGGCCAATCGAACAATAGGTACCCCTTTATTAAAATTGTTTACGTATTTTTACTGAATTAATATTTGCGAATACCACGTTATTATACTTACTGCAAATAATAAATGAAACATTTTCAGTAAAATTAAAGCCTAACAATTTAGTTATGAAGGTTGATATAAAATGAATGATTTTTGTGCATAATTTATTCGCGATCATTTTAGACCACAGTAGCCCATGCTGTTAACTTATTATGTTGATAAAACAAAGCAACTGTAGAAATGAGTATTCCGAATAAAATGAGATCAAGTGAGAAGCGAAGATATTTAGACTGTGGCATCCGAAAAGCAGGAGAATAAATTCAAAGAAAAAGAAGAACATACTGGAACTTCAAAAATAGTTAGAGGGCGGGGTTTATCATCCAATGATATAATATCACCAGGAAGACCACAATAAATATGGAAAGACTATTTTGTTTAAATAAGCAATGAGCATATGAAGACGAGGCTTTTGTCATTTTTTCAGATATTAAATGTTAGGCTAGGCAGCGAAAACCCTGTTGAAAAATGTGGCTTGTTGGTTAAAAGAAATCTAACTTTAATAACCGAATCATATTCACCGTTAACTATTTATAACCTTAAAATGAATTCGATCGAATTTTAACAAATCTAGAAAAGTTTTTTCACGGCAACGAAATTTTCCTTAGCATGGCCTACTTGGTCTACAAAGGTTGTGAATCAATTGTGCGTCGTGACTAATTTTTTAACAATTCCAAAATATGTTGTTAACTCCCAATAACAACATCTTATTGTTTTATAATCAGTAACTGGTGGGAGCGGAAGTTTGACGCGTATCCCACCGTTAAATTCTTCAACAATATATAACATACAAAATTGGAATCATCTCTCAACCTTTTAAATATTTAGGAGTTTTTAAACACTTACGTTAATAATTAAAAATATTATTTTACAGGTCTTAAAACATTCAATAATCTCTTATATTTTAAACAAATTAAAAAGAATCAAAGCTAAATCAAATAGATGGAGAACTCATGTAACTGCACGCATTTTAAATCCTGCTGCGAAAAACTGCACGCAAAATATTTAACTTTAAGCAATTTATAAGCACGAATCACAGCTTTATGTCATGAAGTGGTAACGGATATGGATTTTAATTCAAACGGAGTGAATCACCTGTAGTACAAAATTGTCAATACATCAAACGTGAAAATATTTATTTGACGCACCTATATATGGGAATCAACACAGCGAGTGACATATTTTCGAGTTTTGGGGTCGTGGTACTACAACAATCAAGAAAGTTTCAGGTGAATTTTGTGCTACACAATTTTTATTGGAATTTAGAATTAATTTCTCACGAAGGGTTTCTGTTTTTCTTGCATGTTTGAAGTGGTGGTTTTGGCTTTTATGTTGTGCTTACTTTTGTCATATTGTCTTTAAACTGTTTTTATTTTTCAGACTTTTTTTCTTTGTGTTAAACAATCGATTAACTTGAATTACATTACTAAATTTTAATAGAAAATTAGTGGTACCTTTTCTTAATCTGTTCTTGTAGATTAAGAAGTTTAACCATTTAAGTTTTCTTTAACGCCAGTCTGTCTGTTCTCAACTAATGTTCTTGGTTACATTTGCTTCAACTTCAAGTTAGGATGCCGGCCGGTTCTGAAAAAAAAAAAAATATAAGTGTTAAAAGTACATTTTATTATAGTACGTGACTAATTAAATTTTATGTGACAATAAGAAATTACTTGGAATTAATTGCAAAAATTTCAGAGACACTCGAGTTTTCTAAATTTAAAATTGTTGTTCTAATTTGTATAAAAGATTTCTTTATATAGGTCAATAAAAAAGCAAATTTTCTACCTTTTTTTTATAAAGAAAATTTAGGAATTGAAAACGCTTGTAGCTGGAATTTCTCGAAAAAGAAAACTGTTCAATGTCTTTTAACTTATACTAAAAAACACAATAAAAAGAACATTTGTTAAGAATTCAACGAATATTATAAAACGCAGAAAAGTTTAGAGTCTGTCGTATCATTTTAGTTAATTTGTTTCATAAAATCTTCTAATTAAAATGTTACTGAATCGTTTCGAAATATACCTAACTCATTTTGTTTTATATAAAAATTTATGATTAATAGTTGTTAGAAGATTGGCCGACTGGTCCATCGTTCAAGTCTCCAGCAATTACTGGGAGATTTAAGTTACTACAGCAGCCAGTATTCATTATACTTTTGATTTATAATAACCAGTTCGACATTTTTGTCAGGAAGTGTATTATTTAAAGTATTACTGAAACCTCCAGCAACATTTGACGATTAAATACATTTAAAACATAACGGGATTTTGATAACTGAGAATTACTTTAAATGTTTATTTGTTTTAAATTTTGTGTTGTTAGAAGGTTTCTTGCCTAATTTTCGTTGAAGTCTCCAACGATTATTGAAAATAATAACTGTATAAGCGAATATTTTTCGCTCATTGTAGAATTTAAATCAATGTTGTTATTCTGGGCTGTTTTATTATAAATACCTTATTGTTATAAGGTTTGTTGCTTAGAATAGTATCGAAACCTCCAGTAACGTACGATGTTGAAAGAATTTCAAAAGGTTACGGGATTTTGGATTCAACCTAAAATTTTAAAACCTAAATTAAGTATTGTTTTAAGTGTGTTTCTTTAAATGTCCTCTTATTCGGTCTAGGACGTTTAGGCGCGCATCTTTAGGTGCGCACCATACGGCGCGAGCTATTAACCGCCGGCATTTTAGGCGCAGGAACCTTTAGGCGCGGGGACGTTTAGACGCCGGCGTTTTTTGTCGCGGGGACGGTTAGACGCCAGGCATTAAAAGCTATACGATCTGTTTTAAATTGTACCTTTTGAACGTTGGAAACGTATTTGAAACTAAATTGCTTTATAATAAGAGATTCTCTTCGTAATTATAAAGGCATAAAAACTGATTTAAATTTAACTAGTTACAAATATGTTTCATAGAACCAAACATGTCACATCGGGCAAAAAAATTAAGTATAAAAAAATTAAGTAAATTATTATTCGAATTACGATATTTATTATTAAAATTAAAAATTAATATAACCTGATTTTAGAGTCTATATTCTAAATAGATTAAACCAGTACTAGAATATTTTTCAGTTTAGAAAGATAAAGATAGTTTACTCTTATTAATTTAAATTTTACGAATTTTTTAAATTTCAAAGGATACACAAACTTCTTATCAATCAAGCTGCTTGAAAATTAAATAAAAAATATATACATAGAAGTTACAGGTAAAGATGGTTTTAAGTATGATTTAATTATGCTTCTTGATGCAAGGTAACTATCCCTGATTACTATTTTTTTTTAAACCAAATGGTAAATATCAGTATAAAAGTTTCCAGCGCCTAAAGGTTCGGCGTCTAAAGTGTTAGCGTCTAAACGTCCCTGCGGCCAATGACGTCCGCGCCTAATGGTTCAGCGCCTAAAAACTCGCGTCTAAAAATGCGCGCCTAAAGGTGCGCGCCTAATGTCCCTTTCCGCTCTTATTAGAAGGTTCCTTGGCTAATCTGTTGTTGAAGTCTCCACCGATTATCAGAAATTTATATAGTTAATTGCAGAAAGCAATATTTTGAAAATCTAAATTAATGTAGGGATTCTGAACTGCTTTATTTCCATTTTTGTTTTATTATCAATTTATTATTGTTGTTAGACAGGCCATTACCGAAACCTCCATCACCGTACGATGTTGAAAGAATTTCAAAAGATAACAGGATTTTGGATGTAGCCTGAAATTTTAAAACCTAAATTAGGAATTGTCTTAAATGTTCGTCTTACTAGAACGTTTGATATTTAATTTGTCGTTGACGTCTCCAGCGATTACTTGTAACTTAAATAACTTCAGAAGCCAATATTTTTAATTCAATGTAGAATTTAAAAAATAATCTAAATTAATGTTGGGATTCTAACCTGTTTTAGTAATGTTCGCGACGTTTAAGCAATGTCAAAAGAAAACGAAATTTTAGATTTAGTCTGAAATTTTAAATTAAACTAAAAATTGTTTTAAGTGTTCATTTGTTTTAAATGATGTCTTGTTAAAAGATTGGTTGTTTAGTGGGTGGTGGAAGTCTACATCAATTACTGTAAATTTAAATAATTGCAAAACTCATATTTTATTCTAAAATTAAAAAAATCGAGTTAATGTTGGCATTCCGAGCTGCATTATTTTAATTTTAGTTTTAGAATCAGATCATTATTTTTGTTGGCAATTTTTTTATTTAGGGTATTACCAAAACCTCCAACAACGTATGACGTTGAAAGAATTTAAAAAGTAACGAGAGTTTGGGTTCAGCCTCAAATATTAAAATTAAACTAAGAACTACTTTAAATGTGTGTTTTTTGTAATTGTAGTCTTATTAAAAGGCGTCGTTGAAGTCTCCAAATTAATGTTGGTATTCTGAACTGTAATATTTTCATATTTGTTTTATAATCAATGCTTCATTGTTGTTAGAAAGTTTATTTCTTACGGTATTTTACTGAAACCTCCAGCAACATTCGACTTTTAAATACGGGATTTTGAATTCAGGCTAAAATTAAACTCTAAACTAAACCTATATTTGTAATTCATTGCAGAACTTAAAAAGTCTAAGTTAATGGTGGTATTTTGAGCTGCTTTATTTTCATTTCTGTATTATTATCATTTATCAAGGTATTACTGTTTTTAAAAAGTTTGTTACTTAAGCTGTAGTTGAAGTCTCCAGGGATTATTAGAAATTGGAAAAACTGCACAAGCCAATATATCTTGTCCATTGTCGAATTAAAAAAATTAAATTAACGTTGTCATTTTGAGTTGAGTTTTACTTTCATTTTTGCTTGACCATCAATGTATTATTGTTGTTAAAGAGTTTATTGCTTAAAATTGCTAAACACTTTCAATAGATAAAGTAATTTTGGATTTAACTCGAAATTTTAAAATTTAAACTAAGAATTATTGCTTTAAGTATGTGTTTTAAATGTTGTCTTGTTAGAAGGTTTGTTACTTAATGTATTGTTGAGCTCTCCAGAGATTAGTGGAAATTTAAATAACTGCAGAAGTCAATCTTTTTAATTAGTTGGTAGAAGGTTTGCACTCCGAGCTGCCCGTTGTTACAGTTTTGTTTTATTATCAATGCATTATTGTTGTTAGAAGGTATTACTGAACTCCAAGACTCCAACAACATTCGACGTTTAAATATTTTAAAAGGGTAACGGGATTTTGGATTCAGTCTGAAAGTTTAAAACTAAACTAAGAACTTTACTTTTAAGTCTTGTTAGAAAGTTTGTTGCTTAGCCTATCGTTGAAGTCCACAGAGATTACTGAAAAATTTAAGTAACTACAGACGACAGTACTTTAATTAATTGTAGAATAAAAAGTAAAAAGGCTATTTTGGCTTCAGTGTGAAAGTTTAAAGCCTAAACTAATAATTGTTTTAAATGTTTGTTTTTATTTCACGATTACTTAGTTGTAGTAGTTGTATTGATTGTCTCAGAAAGCTGAGTGCTTGATCTGTCGCTGAAATCTCCGGAGATTACTAAAAGTTAATAGTTTTAGTGTAGAATGTTACCATTTAAAATATATAATTTAGAAATTGGGGAATTATTATAAACTGCTTTATTTTGAACTGCAGTTGTTTCATAATCAATGGATTGATGTTGTTGGAAGGTTTGTTATGTGAGACATCACTAAAATCCTCGTTTGAAAATTTATGATTATATTTTTTACTTAGACAAACCTTCTACATTGAATAAACTGAAAATGAAAATTGTTCTTCATTTCTTTTCCTTTGAACTTTAACTTTAAGTCAGACATTATCTGCATCGTAGCTTTCAGATTTTCATATCCAACATACTACAATCTAAACTCAAAAATGCTAATGTTGAATGTCAAACAGTGTATGTATAAACTATATTCATCTTTTCCCGCCTTTAATAATCTTAACTTAAAAGTTAATTGCAGTAGATGCGTGCTCTGTAGCGTAATTGTTTTATGTGCTAGGTTTTTATTGCACACGTCAATAATCTCACTTTCTCTCATTCCGAAATTAACATAACCGAACATTAACATTATCCACGTTTAAACTTATCATGCATTAAACGTATCAGCTACTTTGGTGGAATTAATGAGCAATGTTATGCATATAATTTTGATTAAGATGCGTGTCTAAAGTTAATAGTTTGAATTAAAGTTGTTAATCGGACGTGTAAGAAAACTTGCTTGAAAGATATTGTGTGAAAGTTTGCGTTATTTATGTAGAGTTGGAAAATTACCAACATTAGCGTTAATTGAGTGTAGACGAATTGAAAGTACTGTTATATTTAAAGACTTGAATAAAACAATCGAAAGATCTTTATTTAGTTAAGGGGCAAATTAAAGGCGTTTTGAAGTTTTATTTATTTTATAAAATCCTTTAGAATCTTATTCAGTTTTATATTATAATTTACACCTCTTTAAGATTATTATCTCCATGTAATTTTCTTAGCGAAAACTGTAAGTGAGATTTACTTTGTGGAGCGTGAAAAATTGCAGTCTGAACGTAGCTTCGGTATGTAATCATACGAGTAAAGTAAATCAATTCAGTTCATTTACTTTCCTATGGAGGTAAATTTACACTTATTCTCATACTGCCATGACGGTTAATAAAAAAAATTATAAATTTAATAGAATGGGTCACTGCAATTTGATAAATTTGTCTGTGTAAATTACGATTGTTGTTTGTTTTGTTTCTTAAATCTCCGACAAATAGCTTTTAGGGCTGTTTACCAGTGGTTGTTTTAGAAATTTTTTACACTTACCACTTAGTCTAGTCTTAGTCTAAGTTTCAAAAGTGTTTTATGTTTTATTTGGTTTCTGTTTTATATTATAGTTGGACGAGTTAGAAGGTTTGTTATCTGATTTGTCATTGAAGTCTCCGACAATTATATTAATCATTTGAATAAATTCCGAAGATTTTGAAGCCATCGAAGAATTTTAAAACCTGGAAATTATTATAAAGTTTGTGCCTTTTGTTCTTATTTTATAATCAATTTTTGTTAGAAGGTTTAATGCTTGGGACACTACTGATGCCTTTTTTAATTACCAAAGGCTAAACATTTTTTAGAAATTATTTTCATCTATCACTTTAAAGCCTAAGTCCTAAGTTATGAAATTGTTTTGTATTTTATTTGACTTCTGTTTTATAAACAATAGTTACGTTGAAAGGTTTGTTTTCGACTTTGTCGTTGAAATCTCCAAAAATTACTGAATCTTTAAATAACTGCAGAACAGTTTAGGGTCATTGAAGAATTTTACAACAGGAATTATTTTAAATTTTGTTATTCCTATTCTTACTTTATAATCAATTTCTGTTAGAAGGTTTAATGCTGAAGTCTTTCTGAATTAACAGAGACTTTAGAAAGCCTAAATTACGAAATTATTTTATATTTTATTCGATTTCCGTTTTATAACCCATAATTGGGTCGGTCTTGTTAGAAGGTTTGTTTACTGATCACTGAACCTTTAAATAACTGCAACAGAATTTAGAACCGTTGAATAATATTGAAATTGTGAAATTGTTTTAAATGTTGCGATTTGGAGCTGGTATTTTTTATTTTCATCAATTCTCATTAGAAGATCTACTACATGAGCTACCACTGATGCCCCTTTTAATTTCAAAAGGGACAAATAGCTTCACAAAAAGTGTATGATTTTAATTTAACTTCAACTTCATAAATAAAGTTGTCAAAATCTTAATATTTTTAAAGAATATTGTTTTGGGAAGTCGGTCTTGTTACAAAGCCTCATATAAAAACGGATCGTTTTTATTGACTTAAATGTCTACGAGTATAATCTCATTATTCCAGTAAATTACATAAAATAAATCACACGGAAGCCGGATGAGTTTAAATCAGGGCCTAAGAATATTAAGTTTAATTAAAGATAAAGGTACAGGTACTGGCACTTAAATATTCCAAGAGGGAGTGTGGCCGGCAACATGAAGGGTTAAGGTCTCCCAAGTCGCTTTCTATACCCGATTTTTATCTTTAGGTATTTAATACCTTTTCATAACAAGATAAAAATCTGTTTTATTAATTTCCTTTTATTTAGTTTAACGTTTCGATCCATGTAGGAACTTTGTTTTGCGAAGGTCAAGAAATAACAGAATACTATTTTTAAAAATATTGATTTTTATAATTAATAATCGCATTGTTCATAATAGAAGATTGGTTGTATGATGTGTGGTTGAAATCTCCTACAGTTACTTAACGTTTAATACTTACATAAGTCAGAATTTGACACTGCGTACAAAATTTTAAAGTCTAATGCTTTAATGGTGATCTGTTAAGACTTCTAAAGAAAGCAGATTATTTGGGTAATGTTTATTAAAAATTGAGGACATTTGCTTTCAACAATAATTTACAATAAAACCATTCCCCTATTTATTAAGCATTCTTTTATGCTTATTAAAAAGCAAGATTAACATACAAACAGTTATCAACCAAAATCTTCAATAAAATGCATTTTTTAGAATTGGAAACTGAAAATTTTGTGTAGTAAAATTATTTACTAAAATATCTACAAAACTAAAAAATAAAATCACTTTGACTACCTAATATAAAATTTTGTGGGGCATTTCTGACTTCAGCCGAAGCTTAGCCCATTGGTTCTTAGAGTGAGTTCTGGAATAATTTTGCTAATTTAAAGTAGATTAAAATTAATACAATTTATCATGCATAATTCAAAACGTGACTTCTTAAAACCATTACTCGGATCTGAAGTGTTCAAAAATTTGTGCTTCATGACAAATTCAACATACAGAAATTGGAAACTTAGAAGAACATAGTGTTGAGTTAAAAATAATTTTTGAAATTATTAACTTAAGAAATTTTTAGATTTTATTTTTTTATATTCAATATTTTACGTAAATGCAACTGGCTAGGTAGAAAATGTATTGCTTGATTCGGCGTTGAAATCTCCAATGATTTCTTTACATTTTACTTCTTAATGTTTTGGGCTTAATGCAGAATTGGGAAGTTTAGTTAAACTTTGAAAGTAGGGAGTCTTTACAAATGTTTGTTTAATAGTCAACGTATTGATTTTAATAAAAAAACTTGTTTCTCAACCGATTTCTTGAAAAATTAGTAACCTCAGAAGTTTGAATTTATCTTGAAACTTTACTGCTAAATCACGAAACTAATTAAATTAAATTTTATTTGTTTTTGTATAGAATAGTTAAATTCGTATTGTTAGGTTTGTTGCTTGGTTATCGTTCAAATCTCCAAAAATCACTGTCCATTTTGATAACTGCAAAATCTTTAATTCAAAACGGTTTTCAAATTGTGAAAAGAATTTAAGTTTTGCGATTTCCATTTTTGTTTTCTAATCGATTTTTATTAAAAGTTTATTGCGTGGGCTACCATTAATTCTGCATTAATTGATAGATGCCAGAATAATTTTGGAACTTACTTGAAATCATCTTGCTGCTTTAAAACCTAAGTTATTAAAATTTTTTGTTGAAATTTGGGGTCAACTCAAAATTAGCGTATGCAAACATAAAAGAGTTTAAATTTTAAATTTAATACAAAATTCGAATCGAATATTTATTTTAAATTAACACAAATTTAATATTTATAGATTTCAAAGTTCTTTGCATTCAGAATAATAAATACTATCGGAAACTACCAATTCTAAATTTAAATAAGCCACACTGCAAAGGTTATGCAATATTTTCCATCTGACAAACATTTTTTGGTATTCTAAAATATCCATTTACAGGTAAAACTTCCAAAACCTGAAAATGATCGGAATTTATTTAAATTAAAAATATTTCCCGAAAATTACATAAAACCACTTACAATTCTCAATTTTCAATCTTTGATTAACACTGTCCTACGTGTACAATAAAATTAAATTCAAGCACGTCCTGGTCTTTAATGCAAGGTAAAAAAGTACGTCAAATACCATCTCCTGAATTTAACATATCTTTACTGGAAGACACGTACGTTTATCTTCTACCGAAGAATACCCAATATACTTCTTATTCAGAAGAACTGGTTGGGGCTTCTTCTGTATATAAACCCCCTCCAGAAAGTCAAAGTCACGGTCAAGTCTGTAAGAGGTCAGTTTACCATTGCAAGTCTTAAGAACTAGAGGAACAAGCGGCTAGATTTAATTTTCAAAATAGTAGTAATAATGTATAAAGTTGTGCTGCTGGCGGTGTTTGCCGGATTTTTGAAAATAACAACAGCTCAGAGTCGTAAGTTTCATCCGAATTTATTTGCTATTTTTTACTGTTATTAAAGGAAAGTATTTGGAATTACCAAGTACGGCTTTCTCGTACATATGTATCTGCTTTCCAATTTCTTTATTAAAAAAGGTTTAAAAATGAGATAATGGGTGAAATTGCAAGGTCATGCTTCTTAAAAATATTTCAACACGATTTTATTTTCAGTGTAAATAAAAGAACAAAACTTTAATAAGTGTTGACCGAATTTTAAAGAACTGTACTTTTAACACGGTTACGAAGTCGATGTGTTAAGTTCTGTTCTGTAATTAGCAGACTTATACTTTGATTAAAAATACTTGAAGTTTTTTTTACGAAGCCGTCGCGTGTGTTTAAAGTGTAATGACTTTGAAACACAGTTATGAAGTCCATTAAAAATTCAATTAAATCTGTCACTCAGAATTTTAATCAGCCATTAATGCACGGAACGGAACCTGGCCAGTGTCCTACTTACATTTTGAATTTTTTTACTTCTTTTGTTCTAGTAAAAAACTTCATGTAATTAGTTTTGTTAATCAAGGCTGCTGTAAGTTTATGTTCAAAATTTTTGGTTCCTTCAATTTCTAATTTTCTTTATGGCACACTTGATTATCTAAAAACCAAAAATCTTTATGTCAATTCTAATGATTTTTGTTTATTTTTAAAATCCAAATTTTTGTAATCTTGTGTATACGTTGTTAATGCTTTATTTGAACAGTAGTTGGCCATGAATTCTGCCTGTTATTTTGGCATATTGGCAATGGAAATTTGACAATCTATGATTTTCTCATATATAGGTTTCCGAAATGTTGCCAAATATTGTTCAGCTGATGTCGCCAATTTTTTTTTAACAAAATCGATGGGGAAACAGATATTTTCTGACAAAGTTTATGCATTTTGCAATGCTGCTTTCGCCGCGAACCATAACATTAAAATTAATGCAATCGTTTTTACTACCTAATATAAAAGATCTACTCCATAAAAGTTTCCTTAACATGACCCACTGTGATCTAAAAAACCCGTTAATGCACTGCATTTAAACATTTTACTTAACTCACTTTAAACCTTAGAACTTTGAATTTCTTATTTACATATTTAACAAAATGTGAGGCAGTCGCAAATCACTCAAAAGTTTTATTATTTCTTAAAAAATCTAGAAATAAAACAAGTCATAATAAGTAAATAAACCATTTTAAAGAATATTGTGCATATCTTCAACAATTTAGAACCAACCAATAGCTCATTGAAATATTTTTAAAATTATAATACAAAACAAAAAATTCATAAATCTTTTGAAAAACTATGGTATATTTATGGGTTATCTTTAGGGATTCAAGAAATTCAAAAAAATTGTTAAACAATCCACAAAAATTATAATGTTCTTGAAAATTTTAGGATATGTCATCGGATTTATTTATATAAACAAAGAAAATTATTTAAAACCTTAGTCTTTTGAAAATCCACAACATTTTGTATTTTTTAGGTGTTGAACAAAATTCCAGAAATTTCCAACAACAACTTTAAAAAGTCCTTGAAGGATTAAGGAAATATCATGTAACCTATTGAATAAGGAAATATTCTGTAAATATTTTGGAAAACCTTCGAAAGTTAACAAAATTTGTAGAATATTAAAAATTCCTAAACTTTTAACACCTCTACAAAATTCAGAAATTGTTTAAAGGTTTCAGAAGTGCCTTGTTTTTCTTCAACGATCTTTTGAAAATCTAAAAAGAGGTGTGGTATTTTTAGATATATGTACTTTCAAAGACTATTTAAAAAATAGTAAAGCAAATACGCAAAATTTGGAAATCTCTGGAAACATCCAGGCAGCTTCTTTTATTCAGAAGTATAAAATTCTACAAAAGCTTCAGAAATATTTGGAAATCATACAAAAGCTTTAGTTTATTTCCAGATATATCCTGATAAGAAATATAAAAGAAATGGTAATAAATCCATAAAATTGTTGTGTATTTTCTAGATATTATTTTAAACAGAATGCGAAACAGTTTAAAATTTTGTTTATAAATCTGCAGAATTTAGAAGTTTCTTGAAATGTTTAGGAAGCTTATTTATTTAAGACAAGAAAATTCAGAAATTATTTGAAATCACACAAAATTATTATATTAGTTTAAAATATTCTTTTTAAAAATTTCAAAAAGTAAAGGATTTGCTAATAATTACGAAAAATTTGGACCTCTTGGATTATTCAGGAAATATATTTACACAAGAAAAGAAAATCTACAAAATTTTTAAGTTAATTTCAAAGAGTTTTGTAAAAGTGTCCCGAAAAGCCAAAGATTTGCTAATATAAATACAAAAAAACTTGAAAATCTCTTGGAATATTCAGGAAAATAAACAAAAGTTTCAGAAATCCTTTGAAAATACATAAAATTGTTTGGTTATTTCCAGATGCTCATTTAAAAAGTATTTAAACATCTAAAGATTTCTAATAAATTGGCAAAATTTGAAAATTGTCGGAACATTCAGGAAATCTATTTATATACGCGAAAAGTGTTTCAAAATTTTCAGAAATCTTTCGAAAGCATAAATTTTTAATTTATCTCCAGATATCGTTTTAAAATGTATCAAAAAATCCAGAAACTTGTTACTAAAAATAACTAGAAATATTTGGAGATTTCTTGAACAAAAATCTACAAAATTTTTAGGCTATTTTCAGATGTTCTTATCAAAAATCAGAGTATTTTTGATCAAAAAATTTGCTAAATAATCTACAGATTGTGGAAACCTTTTGGAATATTTGGGAAACTTATTTATACAGAGAAAATTCTTCAAAAGTTTCAGAAATCTTTCGAAAACAAAATGTTTAGATTATTTTCAGATGTTATTTTGAACATTATCCCAAAACACTGAAGATTTGCTAATAAATCTGTAGATTTTGGAAATTTCCTGGAATATTTAGAAAACCTATTTATACAAGACTGGAAAATTCCACAAAAGATTCAGAAATTCCATCAAATTTTTAAGTTATTTCCAGTTTTCTTATTTTTCTAAAAAGTATTCAAAAATCCTTTCTTAGTAAATTTAGGAAATGCCAAGCATTTTTAGAAGTGCAATTTTCAAAAATGTCATAAGATTTTTAATAAATAAGGCTTTCTTACGACATTTCTGAAATATATGAAAAGAATCGAAAGAATTTCAAAAATTACTAATTACAAATTGAGAAATTCATGATAAAATTCAGCAGATGCAATTTATTCATCTAAAGGAAGAATTTCCGAAACCTTTTGAAAACTCTCAGTTCGGGGTATTTCCAGAATTCTTTGTAAAAATCTAACTAAAATTTCTGAAAAATCTTTGATTATAAAGATATTTTGATTCGTTAGTTTTATTAAAAAACTAAAAATTTTAGAATTTCTGGAATATGTATAATTAAAATTGTCAAAAAGAATCGCCGTGGTCATACTATTTGAACTCCTTAATATTTTATTATTGTACCTTTAATTACTGCCAATTTTGAAATAGTTTTGATTCCTTTTGTTTATGAAAATCACAGTTTTTGACTTTTTAATGTTTTGGTAATTCGGTAATCTTTTGAAGGACATTACAAATTCGAATATTTAAAATATTCTTCTGTGGATTTTGGTATGAAAACTCAGATTTACAAAAAATAAAAAATTGTATTAATTTGTATTTTTTTACTTTGTTTTTGTTTTATTAATTTTTAGACGTTCTCCCTGAAGTTGAGGGTTTAATTTAATAAAAAGCGTTATGGTTTTTAAATAGAGTAAAAAATTTTGCAAATTTCTGCTTTTGATTTTTTTTTGATGTGACATTCTCTTCCAAAGTATTAAAATAAAATTCACAACATTTTGCAAAATATTTGGAACTAAAGCTTTTCTTTAATTTTTGAAAGAAAAAGTTGAAAATTTCAAAATGTAACTTCTCTCACCCACTATTATCAGCGGTATGCACTTCTAAAACTATACATTTTCCGAAGATATTTAGAAAAAAGTTTAAAACAAGTTATTTCAACAGCCTTTTACTACCTGAAACAATGCCGCAGAGATGATCCACAAGTCAACGTTTGTCTACAAAAATCAGCCAATAATTTAATAGCGTACATGAATAGAGGCATTCCTGAGCTTGGGCTTTCAAGACCGGAGCCGATTATTATCGATGAAATCGGAATAGCGCTTGGAAGTGGTCCAAATGGTTACAGGGCAACCTTCAGGAATATTAACGCGTTTGGTATTAGTAATATGACCATTACCGCTGTGAGGTTAGTATAAACAAATGTAGGTTTTCTTTTTCGATTTCTTTTAAGTTACGTATACCGTATTTAAGGAAATATCGTTAAGGAAATATTTTTAAAATTTAGTATTAAAACAAACATTATTTCGATTTTTTTAGTTTCCTAATTTACCAGAAAAGTATTTTCTATTTTTCGTTGATTTTGACAGAATTCTAAAACAAAGGTATTCTTAGAAAAAGTTGAATCATAGGAATGCAATAAATAATTAAATCTCAAAGTCGATGAATTTTCGACAGTTTTAAGGTTAAGCTTAGAAAATACCATTTTGGATCTAAAATGGGCTTTATATAATCAAATCTTTATACTCGAATCCAAGATTCAATGCTAGAATTTTAATTTTGAGCTCAAACTCTTTATTAAGGTCGCTAAATAATTGTTAATGTAATCTAAGATTCTTATTTTACGTGTAAAAATTCGAATATCAGGTTGAGCAAATTTAAACCGGCTATCGAAGTTTGAATACGAATACGAGTGTTAAATAATACCAGCTTTAGTTTAAAAGTTATCAGTTAGATTTCATTCCCAACCAAAAATCAGACTTTATCTGTAAAACTTCGAATATTAGAAAAGTCGAACGGATATAAACTAGGCGTCGAATTTTTAAATCGAATTCGGGTACGATTTATAAAATTCTGATAGGAGTTTCGCATTATGGTTTAGAAGTTGCCAGAATCCAATACCAATTAAAAATTCGAATCAGTAGCAAACCAGGTAATCAATTTTACATCCGAATTTGAGTGCTACCTATCGACTATTGCGAGTAAAGTTTAGTATTTCCAAGATGATTTATACAATGTGATTTTTTAAAAACTCAATTGTAGCAGGCCGTATTCTGTCTTAATAACCTTAGAACTGTCTGTATTAAGTCAGAATACGGCCTGCTGCAATTGAGTTTTTAAAAAATCACATTGTATTTTCAGATTTGGAAAGCAGATTTAATTTAAATAAATTCGAATTCCTTATTTAGAATTCGATTACGATTCGAATTTTAAGTTGACTATACAAGAATCAAGAATGTATATTATATATTTCATTTTTTATTCTAAACTTTAAATTAACAATCAAGACCCCTATTTCTTATCGTTAATCTAAAATTCAAATTTAAATTCAAATTCGAAATCGAGAATTCTGATCGAGTTACACGATTACTTCTATGGTTAAAATTTTGAACTTAATGTGAATTTTTATATTCGAATTTTGAAATTTGTCATTCGGCCGAACTTTAAACTCAAATTCTAACGAAGTTAGATTTTCTAATTCTTATTTCAGATTCTATTTTCGAATCTGAACTTTAAATCTCAAATCCTCTAATAAAGCATACATGCAATCGAATTTTGGTACAAATCTAGCAACTTTTACAAATAAAATTTTTAGTTTTAAAGGTAAGAATTCGCCCCGGAATAAATCTGCTATCCAGATTTCACGTTTCATACAGGCTGTTTGATTTGAGTTTACTATTAAAAAGAAGATGTTCAAATTATTAAAAGGGATCCCGAATTGTTATCTTCAATTTGAATTAGAATGTCAAGTTTTGAATCCCGAGTTTAAGGTACGAATTATGAGTCTGTATATTTTCTATGGAAAATTCACAACCAATGTCTAAATTTGAAGATAAGATGAAGACAAAAATTGTATCTTCTGGCTAAAAACAAAGCCTGTGTGCAGAATTCGAATTTATATCAAATCACGAATTAAATTTTTATCCCAAATTTCGTTTTCATGTAGCGACTGTGAATGTAGTTTAACATTTCAAGGGTGGATCTGATATTCGAATTTTGAACAAAAACTTAAGTTTTCTACGTTGAGTTCGAATTTGAATTTTTGTTTTGAATTGAATTTTAAACTGACTTTACAAGGAAAGCAAGAATCCAATTTCGATTTTGCAATTTCAATTCTTCAATTCGAAGTTCAAAGATACAGATTTCTTAGGAGAAATTTAATCTCGTGGAATTCTAAATATGGGCAAAAGTTCACAGCTTGAGTTAAGAAATAAAATTTAGAGACCAGGATTGGATTCTGAATTTGGTGTGGGGAATGAACTATGTTTATGTGCACTTAGGCCTCAAAGTGGGCCCAATTGTACTACCCCCCAGTAATCATGCACACAGCTTTGCTGGTCTCATACAAGCCATCCAGTCCGCGCAGTAAAATTGAGGATGCTGGCCAAGGGTATGCTACGGATTCTGTTAAAGTAAATAATCTGTATAACAATTATCCTTATTGTGTTATGCATCGCCATCTATTAGTTCGTTTTCTTAAAACCTGTTTTCAATTTTTAGGTTAGTTCAGTTCATGTTATTGCGGCGTGCTATGCACATCGGTCCTCCGTCCGTTACTTTACGTATGTTAATTAAATGTCAATCAATAATAACTAGTTAGTGTTTTCCTTTATCCGAATCCCCTTTTAACCATCATAGATTTATGCCATATCAGGCCAGAAACCCCCAACATGGCACCTCTAATCGAGGCGAGTGCAGAGCAGAGCAGAGTTAACCTTAATCGGTACCTACATATGTTTCTTCAGTTTTCAGTATCCTGAAAGTATACCTACAAGAAGTCGTAGTCTCCTTCTTGGTAACTGAATACAGAATTTAGACAATGTTGATGGGGGGACTGATCGTCGCTTGATGACATTTATCCAAGTTAACCCATCTGCCATAGTGGCGATTGTGGGTTTCTTGTTTTATTATTGTATGGAGCAGAGCCAGGGCCCCAAAGGGGTTGAGTTGAACCACGTCTGGCTATTTCATCAACGTGCTCATTTACATATAATCCTGCGTGTCCTTTAACCCATATAAGTTGTAGGACATTGTTTCTGGCAGTGCGTTGTGCTTTACTGTCACTAGCTATCCTGATGATTTTGTTCTGAATTTTTCGTTCATTTGCACCTTGCATAATGGAAATAACCTTCGCTTGAAAAACGGTAGTAAGTTGACAGTGCTATACTTATGTGGAGGTTCAAGTCATATGAGAACATTTCTGTACCCGTCCCTTCCACGGTTTTAGATACATCTGTATAGATGGATATATGTATTATATTCGGAAGCATCATCGGCGTTCATACACAGGGTGGTCGTGAAAGTTTGGGACATACCGTACCAGTATGTCGATTTCCTTTTTAATTTTAGAGTTTTTGAAATTCAGAGATACTAATGAATTTTAGCTCTGGGAAATTTTCGAATCTTGATAATCTTGTTCTTTAATTTACATTCGAAGGCATATATAATAAATCATTGAGATTCGAATTTTAAAGTATGAACTGAACAGATCCTGAATTACTATATTTCTATAAAGTCCTAATTTGTGATTCTTAATCCGAAATCTGAATAGCTGCAAATTCTTTACACATATCTGAGATTTCGATTATATTTTTCCAATAAATGTTTTACCAATTTAAATGCAAAGTTGTAGATTTTTTCTAAGTAATTGCTAATAGCGTAGTTTTCCTAAAAAAGCATATTCAGTTACTGAACCTTGAAAACAAATTAAGAGCGTTTAAAAATCAAAAGTGCAAATTCGCAGCTTTGATTTTGGGCCTAAGGGTGAAACTCAGATATAAAATGAAAACTCGAACCTTGAGTCTTAGTAGAAATTCGAAATTATATCACAGATTCGGATTCGAAATTAGATTAGACTTGCGAGTAGTTTTTGGCAGAGTGTTGGATTTCTTATTCGATTTATTGGTATTTTATTTTAAACATTTCTGGAATTTCGAAAACTAATAATTAGGAATCGAATCATTTTGAAAATATTGCTAGAAGACTTCTAAGATAATATCTTTGGGATTAATTAAAACAACAAAAATTAAGGATAAAAATGTACTTTGTCAAAACTTGAGTAAAAGATGTATATAAGGTTTTTCAAATTACCCAAAATAAAATAAATTTTGTAATTTTAGAAAATTCTTTTCCGAGCAAATAAACCAAGTTTTAAGATATTTTCGAAATTTAATTTTTTGAAAAAAAGCAAGTAAAAACAATTGAATATCTTATGTTCCACTTTTCTATTTAAAAGCATAAATTTCTCACTTAATATTAAATGATTTCATATGTTAACGTTTGAATCAAGTGAAATTAATGTGTTTGACATCGTTTTCTGCGAAAACTAAAATTTAGCAAATTTTCACACCTTAAATTTATGGATTAAAATTTAAATCTAAAATGAAGACGTTCAAATTAAAATTTACTTTCACCAGCTGCACATTTTAATGTTGCAATGTATTTGTTATACTTTTCTTTACTGTCGTTTAAATAATATTCGAATTAAGTGAAGTTTCGCCAATTCATTAATTTTAATTTAAAACGTAAGGTTATTGGCCCAAATGTACTCAAAGTGCATACAAAATAATTACGTTTTTTTTAACGATTGACATTCAATGTTTAAATAAGGAAGTGCATTTAACCTATTGTAAATGCTAACTAGGCTCGTTTTACTTTCTTTTAAAGATCTGACTTGGATACACATCAATTTCAATTCACTCTGTACGTGCCCCACATTTCTGCGAGAGCAAAATACGTATCCAGTGGCGTACTAATATTGGTTCAAGCATCAGGAGGTGGAGATTATTGGGGAGAATATGGTATTTACTTTTTTCTTTGTTTTGCTTTTTTGTAATTAATTTTTAAATAAAATTTTAGCTGCACTGAAATGACATGAAAAAATTAAAAGAATTTGATATATTTATAAAACCTTCGAATTTTACTATGGACTGAAACCTCAAAAACTGCCAACATAATATTTATAAGTTGTCGTTTATCGTGTGACAAAAATTATTTCCCAAAGCTGTGCTGGTATCAGTCCATAGTACGTAAAGTAAAACCTTTAAACCGACCATTTGTTTTGTGATTTAATTGATTTAAATACATCTTCAAATTTCAGAGGGCGTAAGGGCAAAAATATACGTCAGAGCGAAACCAAACATAATCCAAGGCACGCCCTACCTCACGTTACAACAGCTAAAGATGGATTTCAGTGTTAAAAATATCAGAATGGGCGTTGAAAACGTCCATAATGGAAACTCCGTTTTACGTAAGTAAAGAAAATTTAACACCTTATATTAAGACTAAACACTTCCTTTACAGAAGCAGCACTAAATTTGTTTATCAATTCAAACGCTCAAGACTTATTAAAAGAAATGAAACCTGACCTTAAAAAGAAACTGATGTCGATTTTAACAAAATTCATAGAGAATCTTTACGAACAAGTTCCATACGATGCGTGGATTATTCAATAAGTTATTAGTTTAGAAATTAGAACTAAGTTTTTGTAACTGTGTAGTCTTATTTATTTGCAACTGAACGCACAAATTTAGACCTAAGTAAGTAGGTAAGTAGTAAGACGGGAAAATTTAAATTATAAGGTTTAACATTGTACAAGAAGAATTCTCCAAGGAGTGTTTGTTATCTAATACTTATATTGTTTAATTTTTAAGTTGTTTAATGCGAAAAATGTTGGAGTACCGTGTGATAATACTCATGTAACAGTTTTACCAAATAAATTGTTAAATGAAGAATTAATAAGCAGATTTAATATTTTTCATGTTCTACCTTCACAAAAATATTAAATATAACTTGAACATATCAAAACCTAAGTTCAAGTTCAATATTTGGTTTAAATCTTTTTATTTTACTTAATTAAAAACTTAAATTAAAAACAAAACGCCCCAGGACAGCCATCAAAATCTAAATTTCCACATAAATATAATTTCAGAGGATATCTCTACTTAAAAAACGATTTTCTGCATAAGATATGCACGTGGCCTTTGCTTTACGATAATTATTTACAGAGGAAATTATTCACGTCCGTCAACAGTACTGATTTTATAATTTTTTAAATGCAAACCAAACCTAAAAGGCAAATAAGTAGATATTGTCATTTTAATATGCATTTTAGCTTTGTCTCTGCCATTAAATAATTAAAACTCATTGAAAACCGGAAATAGAAAATCACAATGCATGTTTAACATGAATAACCAACAAATTAGTCCTTGCTTGTGTCGTTAACAAAATGGAACAACTGCAAATAATTGATTAATAAACGTACCTACTACATATTTATTTTCATACATTTTTACGCTTAAAATTTGGTTTTGCACAATATCTGCTCTGTGGTTTTTGTAATCTTAATTCTCTGAATGTCTTTTATTAATTTATTTATTTTAGTTTTGCATAAGCAAATACACAAATTAGTTTTTAGAAAATTCGAAGCTCTCCGCGTAAACCAAAAAATGATTAGCTTACTTTCCGTCACAGTTTATAATGATACTGTGTGAACATTTTGGAACCAATTTTACAATCTCCGGTTAAATCAAATCAAATCATTTATTTGTCCTTAGACCAGTACATAACTAGGTATAGGACAAGTCATACAGTATTATAAAAACAGACAAATACACACATTTTTTGTTTCTATATTCTACATATGGAGTTCCGATACTGAATATAGACTCTTATTCGCTAAGTAATGTTTGACTTTCTTTTTAAATGCACCGTTTGTAGAGGTTAATTTAATTTCTTTGGGCAGTGCTCTGTAGAGTGATACGGCAGCGTATTCAGGGGCTTTCTCGTACGAAGATGTAGTATGCACTGAAACTGTTAATTCGTTTTTGTTTCTAGTTTGATAATTGTGGAAATCGTGATTTTTTTTAAAATCCTGAATATTATGCCTTATATACATTACACATTTATAAACGTAGGGCGAATATAACGTCAAAATTTTTTTGTTTTTAAATGTAGTTTTACATGTTTCAGTTGGTTTTAAGTTAAATATAAGTCGAATTAGCCTTTTTTGCGAGATAAACACTCGGTTCACGTCTTTTGCTCTGCCCCAGATCACCAAATTGTACTGCATAATTGAATGAGCTAAACTATAGTAGACATCAGTGATTAGATCTTTAGTGCTAAGTACACTTTTGAGTTGGAGCAGGGCAAAATAGGGTTAAAATTAACTTTCAAATATTTACTGTTTGAAATTAATATATTAATAAATGTTACCGAGGAAAATATCTGAAAATTAAAGTTGCTTTGAGATTGTAAAATTTACCCTTCGAGTCGATTTTTTTATTTCCCTATTTTAATTATCTGCAAAGGAGCAATTCGTAATGTGGACCTTAGATGAATATTGCTAATAAAAACTCGGCGAAAAATTAAGTGTCTAACTGTAGTACTAAATTTAAAATTTAGGTATTTATTATAAAGTGCAAATTTCTAATTTTACCATTAAAATCACATATTAAGCATTTTCACGTTTTAAATTTAGGCTTTGCATTTAGAAAGCTGAAAGTTAAAGGTTGGGCTAAACATTTTCAGCTGATAAATTCAAATTTCGGAAAAAATAAATTAGAAAAATCTTCATTTTTAAAAAGGGTTTTTATATTTTTTTAAATTTTACAACTGCAAATGGTTTTAAGAATTTTTGTATTTTTATTTAGATATCGTCAACTTTTTTTGCTTATTTCAATAGTATAAATTAAGGAATAAAAAAACGAAAGAATGGATGAATAGCAAGTAAACAGTCAAGTAAGTCAATTTATAAACTAATTAATCAACAAAAGAATAAAAGAATCATTAAATGGACAAAGAAACGAGGAAACCAACACGCGAATGATAGAAAAAGCCAATGAAAGAAAGGATAAACCAATGACTTGACCAATAAACGAAGAAATGAACAAAGGAATGAACTAACGAAACAACGAAAGAACGAACAAACAAACAAACCAAGAAATGAACCAACGAAGAAGTAGCTGAATAAATTAACGAACGAATAAAGAAATATATAATTGAACTAAATGAAAGGAAAGAAAAAGAACAAGCGAGTTAAGAACAAGTATTTAAATAAACAGAACAAATAAATAGTGACGGACGGGAGAATAAATAAAAGTAGAGCATAGAACGAACCATTGCATAAATTGAAGGAACAAATGCATGGCTGAATAAAAACAAAATAATGACGAAAGCAATAAATAAAGGAGAGGACCAAAGAAGGAACGAAATGTATAATAAATAATAATAACAAACGAAATAACGAATGCAAAAGGATAGAAATAAGGCGCAAGCGAGGTAATCAACAAAGGAAAATTAAATAAATGGTAAGTAATGCAACGACTAAAGGCACGAACGACTGAGTAAGTAAATAAATAGGACCGCCAAAAAGAATGGCGATTGGTTAGATGATTGAAGAAAACTAAGACCTCAAGACATGATCAATGAATAAGGGAAGAAAATAACGAATAAATAATAGACTTACAAATAGATAGGTAAATAAACTCATGAATAGCAATTTAATGTGGCAATAAAGGCTGAGGTAATAAAGGTAAATTTAAAAAAAATGAATGCAAAATCAAGCGAAAGGCACAACAATTGTACAAAGACATGAATAAAGAAAAATGTAGAGCGAATGCGTAAAATAACGAAGAAATGAATCAACTAGTAGATGGCGAAACAAAGAATGAATAAATAGCCGAAGAATGGATAACTGAATGAACAAACGAGTATGTAAACAATAGATGATGACTGAAGCAACAACAAACGAGAAGCTAAAAATATGAACGAACGACGACATTAAAAAGTGTAGAACATGACAGCAGCAATCAGGAAATAAAGGAACTAATAAACAAAAAAATTAATAAATAAACAAACGAATACACGAATAAAAGAAATAACGAATAACTGAATAAAGAACGAGTATATAGAAAACTAAAGTACACTCAGGTGAATAGCCACAAATAATAGAATGAAATAGTGACTAAATGTAGGAGAACTGAGAGAGAAAGAATAAATAAAAAAACCTGCATTAACTAAATTAAATGAACAATTGACTGAATGCATGAAAAACGAATAAACGAATAACCCGGTCAATAAATGACTAGGCAAATAATGAACTAACGAACAGCTGATCAACTAAACAAATAAACTGAAGATCAGTGGATCGATGGAAACACGAATGGATGAAAAAATTAACGAATGAATGGCCGAATAAATGAGGCAATGCGGTGACAGATACTGAAAGAAATAAACACATTGTTTATTTAAAAAACCATGGAAAGGTACGAATAAAAACGTGAATAGATGTATAAAACCATGAAAGAAGGGATAAATGAGTGAAATGGAGAATAAATGACTGAAATCCTCAGCACCAACAGTATATACAAACAATTCGTATATAAGAAACTTACAACATTTTCCAACTACTCACCAAAGAATCTATGCCGAAATAACTAAACAAAACCCTAATCAAGTGGAAGGTGCAAGCAGCATACTAGCTAAATTCATTGATAAGGTAAAAAAAATTATTTAATCAATTAATTCAACAAAACAGTATGGGTCTCAACATGCTCACCATGCTAATCAACAAAATGAATTAAAAAACTACGTAGACATGCTTTTAATTAGCGAAATCCATTTTACAACCAGAAATTATTTTAAAATACCAAAATACAAATTTTAACTGAAAACACATAACTTAAAAAGAACACAAATGGACCTGAAAACCAAAGAACTCAACTAGCTCATCCGAAGAAAATCTTATCTTTTAATCGAAAATAAATTGTTCATTTACAAAGCAGTTATAAAGCCGACTAACTAGGTCATTAAACTCTTGCAGATGTATCATGGTACGTCTCAAACCATACCCTACATACAGACCCTAAAATTTCTTAAGTCAGTGAAGTTATTGAAGAAAGCATCACCAAACTCCACAAAAAATTAGATCATCCTAATGCACTACTCAAACCATTGTTACAACTTGCTGAAAACAGTAGACTTGAAAGATGATGGCCGTTAGACCTAAGAGGAACCTGAGGAAACATCGCTGAATGTTCACTTCTTCACGTCATTATTGTGTAATAGCTAATTAATTATTGAACTAATCATGGTTCATACATTGTAATACTTTTTGATTGCTAATAAAGATACAGGAAAAATATATTTAAAGAAACTAAAAAAAAATAAAAAGCACTATGAGTTCTAAACTCGTATAAGCGTAAAACATAGCTTTACTTAAAGAAAAATTGTATCCGATATGCAGGTAGTCTTTACAATAGTTATACTGAGGAAGCTGTTTAGAGAGCCAAGGGTATCAATTTTATAATTTTTAGTATGTAAATAATACACCAACTAATAATCGAACAAATAAACAGGAAGTCTACGAATCTATAAAAATGAACGAATAGATGGAAAAATAAATGCAGGGCCAAATATCAAGAAACACAAATATGTAGATCAATGATTGAAAGGAGTGAAAGAACGATTGAGTGAAGGCACGAATAAATGAGTAATGAACAAAATCATAAAGAAATGAGTGACTAAATAAATCACAGGTGTCTAATCACGCAGCAGGACGTTTAGCCACGGCCAACACTTGAGGGGACAAGCCCTATGTGATACAGAAGGTCCGACAGCATGCCCAAAAGGTGACCGCGGCTTCCTATATTTGTCTGCTATGACACCGTTAAAGACAATCTTAACATCTAGGGTTAAACCCAGGTACTTAACTGTGCTTGACCCAAATATTATTGATTCCATGAGAGACTCCAGTTTTTCTTTTCTAGTGAAGATTACGAGCTCGGTCTTAGCGTAATTGGAGTAACTGTTAGGCCCTGACCTGAACACCCCTTCTGCACACGTTATGGTGTGGTGGCCCGCAACTGCAAGACTGCATACACGGATGGTTCTTACCCAGTTTTTGAGGCTATCAATATCACGGAGGCTAGTAACACCACGTTCTCTCCGGCTCTTGAAAAACTTCTTAACCTAACGTGCATCTGATGGGCATTTCCGAGGACCCAAGTTGCAGATTCTGCAATGAAGCAGAAGAAACCCGTCTTCATTCCCTTTTGTGATGTTCCAGACTACTTCTACTGAGGTATTACATATTTATTTGGCGTCAGTCTTCTAGAACTCGATGATGTATGGAGCAAGCCTTTAGGCTAGGTGCCAGTCTGTATCAATGCATGCCTTAATTTACAGCGGATGCAGAATGGGCATAGGGCCTGAGTGCTGCTACTTCGCACCGCCGAAATAAGAGGAAGAAGAAACAAGAACAAGTAAACAAACGAGCATATGAAAAAGGGGAACGATTAGAATGATCAATAAACGAAGGAGCAAATAATAAACGAATCAATGAATGAATAAAGACGCATATGAACTAAGACTGAAATAATCTGCATCAATAAATAATCAATTATAAAAATAAATAAAAACAAACGAAAGTGAACACGCCCGTAAATTTTACTGAATCTTATACATTACGGAATAATTAACCATTAAAAAAATTAAAAATGCCATTGGATTAACTATATAAAATTAAACGTTAGAATGGTAAAATTAGACTTAATTCATGGAAATCTTATAATGATTTTATGAATGAGTGTAGTCAGCTACAATTTGTTTAATAATCATGAATAGAATAAAACATAACGACGTGCACGCACTTAATTTTATTTAATTTTTCTATACTTCAGGGAACTGAAATTATCCGCCCCAAGTTCCCCCACTTTGTTTAGCGAAAACTGTATAAATCGACCCGATTTTCCGTAATCATCCTTCATTCTTAATCAGTCAAGGTGGAATTGTTTCTTAAAAAAGAAAATAATTTATAATTAAAAAGACAATAAAATCAAAATGAAATTAATGTGTAGCTTTCTAGCGGTGTTAATTTTTGTGTTGCGATGTACAGCTGAGGATATTCGTACGTATTCAGTAGTTTTTATAATAGAACATATTTAGGTTTCGAAATATATTATTCGATTGTTTTTAGCGTCCTTTATTCATGTATGTCATAGGGATGATCCGAATATGCATGAATGCTTCATCGCCGCTTGTGAAGATTTAAGGCCGTATTTGGTTAAGGGTAACTAATTATTTTATTTACTTTTTTGTTGAATTCTATATTCTGCATAATATAATGGCGTAATCAGATGTCGATTTAACTATTTCTTATTTTTGAAATTTTTGGAAACAGTGAAACTATCTGAAAACCCCCTTTCGTTCCTATTTCGGCAACTTAATTGCTTACTAAATATTGCGGATTTCCCCAGCGTTTTCAGTTATTTACAAGGGATCAGATCATAGATCCCTTTCTAGGTTTAATTTTAGGTTTCTAAATTTTTAAAAATGAGGCAAAATTGTAGCTTATTGTTGGAGATTTTTGTTGTAACTGAACATTTTAAATAGGTACCTAAATTCAAATATCTGAAAGCCATTTCAAAGTAAAATAAATACTTGGAATCCGCAAACCTACATCCCGTCCAATGACAATTAAGAAACAAAAAACTGCTGAACACAAAAATTCGATTAAATCAAAGGCTTTAAAAATTGAAAATTTTAAATCATTTAAAGAATAAGGCTTCCAGGAAATATTAATGCTTCCACACAAATCCCACACTTTCTAACCCAAATATTTTCATTATAAGGCATTTAGATTTTTAAGTGAGATTAAAGTAAAGGCAAGATTCATTGTTCCTCTAATAAAAATTTATTCATACTTAAAAACCAGGTGTACCAGAATACGACATTCCAAGCATAGAACCCTTAGTGATGCATGAATTAATTTCCGAGGAATCCGCTGGGTTACGTCTTACAGCCAATAATGTTAAAGCCTACGGATGCAGCGACTACTTTATTAGAAGCTTAAAGTAAGTTTTACATTTATAAATAGCTGGGTAGATGTAGACTGGATTAAATAAAGAATTGTAGCATTCTTTTACAACAATACAGAGGATTAGGCCTTTCGTTTAAAAATTCTCCAGTTTTTATACATAGTTGAACGTTCGATATTAATTACTTTAAGGGTCGGTTTTACAATTCGCAGATAACTTTCAGATGATATTTTTTTGGTAAACTTTATTAATACGATTGTTTTTATGGTAACTACTTGACAATTAAGTTTATTATTTTATGAAAAGGCGTAGCAATTACTTTTAACTAGATTGATTAAAAAGAAATAATTAAGACTATGTTGCTCTAACGACTTTTATATCGCAGTAGGTTACGTAAGTAAAACAGTTTCGTCGGTGTAAATAGGGCTTTGCCTGGTATAAACCTATCATGTCAGTAAAAGTCGAATCAATTTAATTTTATGGTTGTGATGTACACGAGAAGAAGCGTTGTCAGTTGTAGAGATTTTATAAGGAAACCCTTCTTGTTTTCATAGAAAACTAAACTTACTTAATGTTTGCAAAAAAGCCTTTTCCATAGGGTGGTTTTGAAATAGATGGTCAAAATCAGGGATTGGATTTGACTCGTTAGAAGCATAAAAGGTTCTTGAAACGTTGTTTCAAAAATGCATCTCTCAGGATCAGGAGTTCAATTTCGAAGAATAAACGTTCTTAAAGTTTTGATCATACTTATTATAATTCGAGCTAAGAAATACGCCAGGAATCTTTGAGCATGTTAGACTGTGTTAGACAATCAATTGTTAAATGTATGGAAGCGTGTCTTTTATGTACGAAGACATTTTCAATAAATTCTATAAATTCAAATAACGTTTTTTGCTTTCATGGCTTTTCATTTTTATGTATTAGATATTAATAATTAAATGAGTCGTAACTTCTGAATTATGCGTTTTTAAACCAATGTTTACAAGAATAATTGTCGTCCTAATCAGGGGCGGATGGGCCCACCGGGATACCGGGAAATTTCCCGGTGGGCCGTGGGCCCCCTTGGGCCCTAAATTTAGCAATTACATATAGCTATATGTACTATGTAATTTAATTTAATTTTTGTTAAGAATGCTAAGAGATTCTTAGATCTTAGAACTTATAACACATTTACGAAGAAAAAATAATATTAAAAAAAAACGGTAAGTATACAACGGCGGCCCCGACGGAATATTATGTTGCAGAACACCTGTTTTATTTTAGCGCGAATCGCCGGCCGCCTCCACGCAATTAATCCTACATAAAAAAAATATGGCGCTGGTCGGGTGTACGAATTGCATTGCACGTGCACCTAGCAAACCAGCGACGCGGCGTCGGCGAGATAAAGAGCTGTCAAGACATCTGAGCCGTCTGAGCGGATTTCAATGAGTCATAAATTATTACTATAAAAACAATTTTTGTTTGAATTTGAATAGCCAATATCCAATATCCTCAATATTTATTGTTTAGTTTTCTTTTCCGTGAAATTCTAAAGTGCCAGGAGAATGCGTGACCTTGACAATTTTCAAAAATTTTTCCTGCGGCGCTCTCGGGAGGCCCCCCCCCCCGTCCCGGGCCGTCTACTCAATTTTTCCCGGTCGGATTTATCTTGCCCATCCGCCCCTGGTCCTAATGACGAGCTTAATTCAATTTCTGATTTCAAGACCACCCTCTATAACTAGTATTAAATAAATAATTAAAAGTTCAGGTTTTAATTAATTCATTATCAATATAAATACTGGTCAGATAATAAATGAACGACGTGTAATATTAGAGTTACAATCGCAATAAGAAAAACTTATAAAATATTTTTTATTTATTAAAGGAAAAATCGAACTCTTCAGAAATTCTTTATTTATTTCCGAGGGGCTCTTTATTTTCTTTAATAAATAAACAAAAATAACATTAAACTGAAGTAAATAAATATAAGAATAATAAAAACATATTATCGGTAAAAATTCTGAAAAAAATGACAGATTTAGAAATTGGAATGGAATTTCGAACTCAAACTTAGTCGAAGGTAAGATTTTATTTGCACAAATTCGTTTTCATAATCGAAAAGTTGAAGCTGAACTGCGATTAACAGAATTTCGAAATTGCAGTGTGAAAGTGTAAAATCTTATTTTCAGAATGGATTTCAATATATGTTGCAATCAGCCCTTCTTAGGTTTTAATCTTTTAAACAATTTTGTCAGATTGTTTACTTACCTAATTAGAAACTAATCAACAAAAATTTACAAATTCAAGAAAATTGAATCCAAAATGAAAATAAAATAATTGAAAACTTGGCAACAATAGTTTGGTAAATTCTACGCGAAAGGGACTTGTTTCATTTTTTATATTTTATGGTTTAAGGCAAAATCGCTAATTACAAAAATACTCATTTCATTTATCATTGAAACACGTTTGCTTTGCTTCTAAAACAAATACCATGAGATCGAAAAAAAGATGATTCTGAGCAGGCCTTGACTAGTACAACACGATTGGCAAGACTGATTTCAAAATGTGGCAGTAGGTTAGAGGTTAATAAATGTCAAATAAATTAAAACACAAAACAGTATTTATTTAGGGAACAAACTGAAAACTAAGATGAATACATGTTAGAGTAGGTGTTCAAAATGTGATCCTTCACTAGTATTACAACGATAAACTTAAATAATTCTGGCAACAAGATTGCAAAACTGACTTACATTTGAAATGTCACTGTCACATTATAATTCATAGGCATTCTAGAACCAGTGTAACCAATCGTGTTGTACTAGTCAAGGCCTGCTCAGAATCATCTTTTTTTCGATCTCATGGTATTTATAACCTTTTCAGGAAGTTAATTTCATAGCTGTATATAACCACGAGAAATGGGAAAAATGTAACATTCTATTCGAAAATTTTTCATAAAGTTTATTTTTGATTTTTACTTTTAAACAATTTTTATTTCTAAAAGAAATTATTAGCTCTGAACTTGCGAAGCTCCTTGTTTCATTTATGTTTTATTAACTATTTATGTTAGAATACAAAACATAGACGGAGGTATTATTTTTATTTTAAGAAGTGGACTGCAGAGGTCATTGTTTTGGCCTAATAAGGGTTGCATTTCTGTTGCTCTTAATTTCAATATCCCACTACGACTACGACCTCGAACAAGTGTCTCTCTCGTTGCCAAGCAGATATGTAATCCACAAGTTAGAAAAAAAACTTAAAAAGTATTGTTATTCTAACACGTTTTTAACACTTAGTTTTTGGAAACAAAATTGGGGGCAGCGTTATTTTGAACAGAATTGTAAACAGAGAACTTGAAATAATTAAATTGCTAATTTCATGGGAATATCCGAACGCGAAACTCATTGCAAGTTCACTTTTGCTTATGTTGAAATCCATACTCATAGTGGAGTAACGACTTAAATAAATAAATAAGACTAATGTGGTCTTCTCCACAGTTTAAACTGTGGAGAAGACCTCATTAGTTTTATTTCGGAATTCAAAACTTTAAAACAATCTGAATGAAAAATATACATTTAGGCAACAACAAGGACTTTTTTTAATTTTTAAAAATTTTCAACTAAAGTTAAAACAGAGTGGGTAAGTGATTAAGACACTCGATTACAGCGCGAACGGCCTCGAGGCCAAAGCCGAGTCAGATGCTCGACTGGTGGTCTACCCAGCCACTAATTGAAACTGAAATACAGTGGTGGAATAGGGAAAGTAGACAGTTGTCGAAAGCGCATTGCTTACTACATTATTTCGTACGCATAACCTGAGAGACAACCGAGTATGAAAGTATTTTAGGAGGCCTTAACCTTCTATGTTGCCAGCCATACTTCCTCGCGGAGTGTTTAAGTGCCGATACGTTTATCTAATATTGAGTTTTTAGTTTCCAATTGCACTAAGTGTTCACCAAAACAAAACTCAAGAAATTTATAACTACAGACAGAAAATGACGTAATAATTAACACTAAATCAAAAGTAATACTGTAAGAAGAAAAAACCATAAAAGTATTATTTTTAAATCTTTTACAATTCTTTAACTAAATTCGTATTAGATGAGGTTTAGAATTCCCTCGTATTCCTCTAGAAAATACGCTTCATTGCCTATTTTTATTTCAGAAGCATATTAAATTCTTCAAAGAATTGAAAGTGAAGTTAACAACATGTCGCGTTTAACTAAGTGTCATTCATTTAATGTTATATTTTCAATCGTTATTTTATTTTAGTATCGATATGGACAAACAAACCTACGATTTAAATATAGATTTGCCTTTACTAAGAATCGAAGCTAATTATAACATCGCTGGAAAATTATTGCTTATGCCAATTAAAGGCGAAGGTCCTTTACAAGCCAATGTCAGTGAGTAAACACAAAGATTACCTATTATCTATTTGAGATCATTTACATCGTCTATCCTTAAAATTTTTGAGCTTAGTTTAAATCAGGTCTATCCTTGGTTTCGTGGTTTAAACAATGCTTAAATTTTAAGGAAGTTCTGTGCAAATGGACTTTAATGCTTTAACTTAAATCCAGTAGTGACATTTTGGATTTACCAAACTTTAATTTAAAAAAAGTTGAGATAAAAATATGAGTTTAAAGACGATGGATTCAATTTTTTACCTAATATTTTAGCCTCTTGCAAAGCAAAAGTGTTCCTACAAGGCGAACTCTACGAGAAAGAAGGCAACACCTATTTGAGATACACAAATATGACAATCAAAGTGGATGTCGGTGGTGGAGATGTTAAAGTGGAAAACCTCTTCAATGGAGATAAATTATTGAGTACTATTTCGTTATATCTCTTAGGACCTTTTATAATTTTTCGTTTTTTAGCTGATATCGTCAATGATGCCATTAATAAAAATTTGGACGCTTTCTTAGTTGAGCTTATGCCTGTTATAGAAAGAGCACTTGGATCGACGTTTTTGAATATTGCTAACAAAATTGTGGAGCGTTTTACTTTTAAACAGCTATTTCCACATTGAAGTAAATTTTTAAATAATTAAAATAGGTAAATGAATTTATGCTCTGATAAATCGCTTTTATTACTGTTATCTTTAAAGCTATAGCACATATCTGTATTCCCATACTTCTTTCTTGTTTATCAATAAAATAATACATGACCCTTCTACAACAAACGATTTTGTAAAATTATTATTATGCAGTTTTTAATGCAATTTCTTTATTTTATAAGTTAATACATAATTGTGTTTAACAGAAACAACGAGAAATTAGTTTTGTAATATACAGTGAGCACGTAAAGGTTGGAACAAATTCGATAAAATCTTTATTGGGCAAGTAAGAAAATAATGCTCGGACACGTCGATTTTATTTTTTTGATGCGCATTTTTTTGTATGCGTATATGTTTTATTACGTCATCCCTGCTCGAGTTATGACGTCATCATCAGTTTTTTTAAATGGCAACACCCTCTTTTGATAATACCATTTGAAAGAGCACATTTTTATGGGTATAGACGCCGAATTTTGTGGTATGTTACATAACAATATTTTCGAAAAAAAGTTTTAGAATTCATAACAATGTAATGAAATAACAATAGAATAAATAATAAATACAACTAAAACCCAATAAATTGAATGTTCAAATTGCATGTCATTCACCTCTTGACAATATCCATCTATTGGCGAAAACGGTGTTTAGATAATGACGCCCAATCCGTGAATAATATAGTGGCGCGCCTTCTTGTTGGTACCACATTGGTTCATCCGGCATTTGGGGATTTTGATTATTTGGATATAGTGCTATAAGTGCAGGAATTATCTGTTTTTGTAGCAAATTCAAATATTTTTCAGCATTTAATGCGCCGCCAATAACAAATTGTGCAACCGGCCAATTTACTCAGTGTTGGCCTCCTTTCCTGGCTTAGAGAATTGCGCCGTCTTCCACTGTGCAGGAAGATATTCTTACAGCTTTTCATGATAATTCTTTTAACACCTTTCTTGTTATAAGGTCATACCCAGCAGCTTTTCCTAGAATTAATTATTTGATTATGACCTGTTTCACTTCGTTTCTTTTGAACTGGGGGGTTCATTTGTAGAGCATTGGTATCGTTGTATTTTTTCTTCATTCTCAGTTGTGGTTTCTTCAAGTTAGGGTTGAAACATGTCTTCCAAATGTTTCGCAAATGCAATAACATTTTCTTTATTTGACCTTGTATATTTACTATCATCTATAGTAAGTGGGGGGTTTTATTTTGTGTTTGTTTGATTTTTATTGTCGATTTCCACAGAGTATAGTCTGAGCTTTTAGCGACAGTTAAGCTTTGTAAATATTTCTGAATTTTTTAAGTTCTTTAGTAGCTTTATTAAATTTACATTTATCATTAGGGTTACGTGTTATTTGCCACTGTTTTCTAAGTTTTGGCTTTTCTACGATTTTATCGATGATAGTTTTCGAACAGTTTATGCGTTTTTCAAGTTGCGCTTCGGTAGGAGTTGATTTCCATGCTAAGTTATGCATTGTTATTAAATATTCTAGCATGCCATCGATTCCTTATGTTGTTTTTAGTGGCATTTGAAAGTCTAAATTTTGCGTTATTAGTGTTTGGAAGTAATCCCAGTCCGTTTTCCTGTTAAATAACGTTAGTATTTTAAGTATTAGTATTACTTCTTTATTTAATGTTGTCAGTAAGGGAGAATGATCTGCCGACAATTTATTCATGACTCGCAGAGATCTTTAAGTATTTGCATATATTCCTTTTACCTTTTATAACCTCAAAATCAACGGTATCTGGTGTATTAAAGAATACATGTGTCAACGACGAAGTGAAAAGACTATAGTGATTAAATATTAGAATGGTACTTACTTGTAAATGGAAATATTTTACAATCAAGTTGTAAACAACACGAGAGAGCCGTCCATTTTATATTCGAACTTCAATTGATTCAAGATTATTCCAAAGCACACGTTTGAATTCAAGAAAGAATAGAGACCAGTGCGCAACCGCAAATAGAGTCTAGCTAAGTTAAACTTATTTTATTTTATTTATTGGTGGATTTATCAAGTCAGTAATATTTTTCTTTTGTGTAATTAGTGTCAAATTTATGAGGAAAGCTGATTTTGGAGTTATTAAGCCTTTCGATTTTTTTTAATTAACTTCTTACTGTTGTTTCTTTGTAATTCAATTTTTTTTAAACTCAAGAGAACCCACGATTTAATTTAATAATTATTTTATTTTGTTTGATAGTCGATTCAATTTTTATCTGTATTGTGTGCCGTTATTTTACAGGAGATTTGTGCTACTAACTAGTTATTGTTTTATTTATAATTCGTATAAATATACACTTAATACACGCACCCTGAGACACATCCCAAACTACACACACAATTACAGCATTAATTCAACTTATTCATTAAGTTCATAAATAAATTTCAAGTATTTTATTAATTTTTAAGTAAAGAGGTTTCACAACAATATATTTCTATAAAATACCTACAGCAATGTACACAGTTATTTCCAACTACATAATATGAATTGCTACATCAAAATAAACATTTTTTGCTATTCTATACAAACAAGCTCAAGCTTGAAAAATCAATCTTTAATTTTCAGGAAAGAATTCATCGAACGAAGCCCTCTTAAGGACTTTATTAGCTACGCCTAAGATTATTCGATTAGCTTGGCGTTCTATATACGGCGTCGCAAAATAAATAAATTCCTGTCTATTATCGTTAAGCAGATCATTTGTAGATGAGCCTGTAAAATAAGTTAAGTACATAAACTTTATATCATTCTATACTCAGTTACCTAGATTCTGATCGCCATCATACAAACTATCGACATGAAGATGATAGTCGCCTATATTTAGTCTCATATCTAACTCCGTGAAATTCATATATTTTATTCCATTTCGTTCATGAAGCTCAGCATGTAAAACACCTTTTCCCACAATATTGGCTGAAAACGATATTTGTTTAATTTATGAATTAGAGACAACTGAAAATGAAACCAATCAAAAGCACGGTAGAAGAAGGACAGCTAAGATAGTTAGGACATATAATGAGAGAATGGGTGAAGATAAGATTGTAAGAAAAGCTTTTGAAGCACGAACATATAACAAGAAAACGAAAGGAAGACCGAGAAAACATGAAGTGAAGTCAAAAATGCGGTCATCAAAAGAGACATAGAGGGGAGTGAAATAAGACGTAAAGTGCATAACAGGAAAGAATGGAAAGACACATGGATAAAGAATCCAAGGACCTAATTCAACCCACCTCACACATCCTTACACCGGCAAGGGTAGGAAGACTTTAGGATTAAGTAAGTAAGTAACAATATCACTTATTTTAGCATCAAAATAAATCAGCACTCTTTCACAAATTTTAAAAGTGTTGGGTTTGAATACAAAATAATACTGAAATAGCAATAAATAATAAGAATGGAAAATTTGGAGAAAGTTAAAGGTATCGTCAGTACAAAAAATTAAAAAGGATAGATAGGATGAAGATAGAGAAAAAGAAAAGAAGAAGAAGGCGAAGAATAAGAAAGAAAAAGAGACAAATTAACTTCATATAACGTAACTAAAATTATTAAGCATACTTATATTTGCAGAAAATCTTCCCATTTCTTGAATTGGAATAACCAGACGCGCGTTGAAATCATAAATTCCAACCATCCTTAGCAAAGGAAGAACAACTTCGATACGGAATGATAAACTAGGTATATTAGCTCTATAAAAAAAAAAGTTATAATGTTCTTCATATCGGTTGTGTATCTTTTCTGATAAAAAACTTACTTAAGTTTTGTAATATGGAAGTCGGAGCCGCCATAAACGTCAACTTGTCTTAAAATTGCGTTAATATTAAAAACACCTCTGGTTATGTCTACGTCAGGAATACGTAGAGGTTCTAATTTAGGAACGCCCAATTCTTTGATTCCATTTTTTAAACGGGGCCTTAGTAGTTCCGCCGATTCTTTGATGCATTTTGAAACTTCTGGATCGGTACGTTTACATACGTTTATGTAACTAGCTAAAAAAGAAAATAGTATAAAAAAAAAACTTCAAGTAGGTATTTAAAGGATAGAATATTTACAAGTATTTAAGTTCACAAACCCTTGGTTAAATTAAACTTTTAAAACTTAGGAAAATATCTAAAAATTGTTTGTTAGTGAAACAAAACCAATGTCAAAAAGTAATACCAATTCCGTAACATTTTTTCAAATCTGAATTTTTCTACCAAAATTCACTCAAGAAAATTTTGAACGCAAAAACAACATGAAGAGCTTGGTGCTTCAAAAGATTAATGAATAAGGTGCTAAAAAAATATTTTTCTACTCCCATGTATAAAGTAGTAGTTTCACATACTGATCGCAGTACGTGAAGTCATATTTTTTATATCGATGCGTGAAGTGCAATGCATTTCTTATAGAGTTTATTTTACGCATTTCTGCCATACGGCTCGTGTCACAAACTGCACACTCGTGTAAAAAGGTCAGCTTCACGTACTTGTTACACAATATACTATTTATAAATCATAACAATTCAAAAAGGATTTCAGAGTTCAAGAAAGCATAACCACAACGAGTTTTATTAACAACTTTAAATATACACGTTTCAGAAAGTATAAGTTCAGTCCTCTAATAAAACTAAGAGATTAGAATGGACACGTTTAAAATTCCCTCATAAATCAAATCAAATGATTCTCAAACCTAATAATGCCTGAAAATTGTTTGTTGGTGAAACAAAAACAAAAGCAAAGCCAAACAATATAAATTAATACAATCTTTTTAAAATTTCTACAAATCTGGGTTTTCATATCCAAATCCACCCAAGAAAATTTTAAATACTCAAATTTGTTACATGAAGGCGCCCTTCCTTCAAAGGATTAATTAACAAAACATTGAAATATCCAAAACTGTGATTTTCATAAATACGAGTAAAATGAATCAAAAAATTTGCAATAATTAAAGGTACCATAACGAAATATTGAGTTGAAAAATATATTTATTTATTTATTTATTTATTTATTTATTTATTTATTTATTTATTTATTTATTTATTTATTTATTTATTTATTTATTTATTTATTTATTTATTTATTTATTTATTTATTTATTTATTTATTTATTTATTTATTTATTTATTTACACAAACAGGTATTCACCTAATTACATAGTAAATAATTATAAAGAAAAGACAGATTACTAATGTCGAGAAAATGAAAATAACAAAAATAGCAAGGAATTCATTCAATAAGCCTACGTCAATTCTTTTTAACAATTTTAATTATACAGGGTGTTTCAGAACTGCACGGCACCATTTTAGGGATGTGTTCTCTAGTACAAAATATTACGATTTACCTAAAATTACCTTAGTCCAAAAGTTAATATTTAGGGAGATACAGGGTGTCAAAGTCGAAATTTTAATTTTAATTTATTGCTGTAATTTCAAAAGTTTTCGGAATATTGATGTGAAAATTGGGGATACTACCTTTTTTGGGACGAGAAACAATAATCCGTCCTCAATTTTAACAATGCTCTTTAAAGAACCTTATTTTTGCTACACCTAATACCTTAAACATACTTTAACTTTTGTATACTCTAAGTTAGTACAGATTTAATTGAAATAAACATTTGCCTCATCGTTCTTATACAAAAAAGGTATACTAGTTAAATGTCTCTAAAGTAAATCGTTTCCAAGATATTTGCTATTAATGTAAGTAATGCAACATCTTTTTTATTTTTTAAACATTCTGTAACGCAGTAGGCTTGTATTTAAAATAAAAAATTGACTTATTCTTGTCAAAAACAAGTTATAGGACATAAAGTAGTAGCGGATCAGTGGAATATTTGTCATTAAAAATTTGTAAGATTTTAGTAATGCTGTTTAAGGTTTAAGGACTGAAGAATGTAGCATCACTTCCACTTCAATAGCGAATATCTTGGAAATGGTTAATTTTAGAGACATTTAACTAGTATATCTTTTTTGTATAAAAAAGACGAGGAAATTGTTTTTTTCAATTAAATTTGTGGTAACTTTAAGTTTAAAAAAGTTTAAGTATTTTTAAGGTATTAGGTGTTGCAAAAATTAGCTTCTTTAAACAGCTATGTTAAAATTGAGGACGGATTATTATTTCTCGTCCCAAAAAAGGTAGTTTCCCCAATTTTCATATCAATATTTCGAAACCTCTTGAAATTACAGCAAAAAATTAAAATTAAAATTTCGACTTTGACACCCTGTATCTCCCTAAATATTAACTTTCGGACTAAGGTAATTTTAGGTAAATCGTAATATTTTGTACTAGAGAACACATCCCTAAAATGGTGCCGTGCAGTTCTGAAACACCCTGTATATGTACATATTTCAGAAGTTTCAATTTTTTAATAAAACAAAGGAATCAAAATTTCTTCATAATTAAGAACGTTCAAAAATTTTCGCTAGATTTTTACAAAGAATTCTGGAAATACCCTAAATAATTGAGAGTTTCCAGAAGGTTTCAGAAATTCTTTCTTTAGATAAATAAATTTTCCAAGAATTTGTTAATTTTGCGGACTGATTAGTAATGTTTTAAATACCTTTTCGATTCTTTGTCGGAAACGCATTAAAAACCTTAATTATTAAAAATCTTCTGGCATCTTTGTTTCAAAAAATGCTTGGCATTTCCTAAACAGAAGAGCTCTACTGTCTCAATAATGACACGGTCCCAACCCGAAAGACGTTCTGTTAATACTGACACTGACCGCGAGAGTCTTCAAATTCATTAAATAAACTTCTGTGCGATTTCTAATATAATGATTTTAGTTATATTTCCGCAATTTTTTAACAGTTTCCGAATTTTGTTGTTACTAATAGTTTTTTAAATTGTGAGTTATCTAAACATTTCCTTAGTTTTCCAAATACCATGAGATCGAAAAAAAATGATTCTGAGCAGGCCTTGACTAGTACAACACGATTGGCAAGACTGATTCTAGATTTATCACTAAGTTTTTGGAGTTTAGAAATTTTTTTTAGAAAATTACCTCGAAGTATTCTATAGGTTCGCGACAGATTTCTAAATTTTTTGCCAAAAGTATTCTATTTTTATGTAAACAGGAGATTAAAAAGAAAATGTAAACTTAAAGAAAAAATGATAATTGCAAAGAGATAAATTGCATCACGTAAGTAAATAAACTACAATACAGCCCTACGAAAACAGTAAAACATGTGGAAAAACTCAAGAAAGCAGGGCCTAAAAAAAGAAGACCCATATGAAGAAAAAGGGCGGAAGCAACGGAAATGCTTATATTTCAAATATGATGGGTAGATGGTTAAGTAAAATAGTGAAAATAATGATGAAATTTATTTATATAAAAATAATGGGTTTGAAGAGGAGAAATATCTATTATCTATTCTGACATTAAGAAAGCAAAAGAAGAAGATTTCAGATAGAAATAAAAGGGATCGAAAAGGGAGAACAAAACAAGAAGGTACGTAGGAACAGTAAAGAAAAAGTCAATGAAAAATAAGGCTTATAAAAAATGTGTATTTGAGATACGATTGTAAAGATAAACAAATGAAAAGGCGTCATGTAGTAGGCAAAACCTTGGAGAGGATACTATTTAAACCCAAGCAGAGAGGAAGAAATAATAAGTAAACATAAAACTGATATAAAACCTTCCAACAAAAGTACTTGACAGAATAATGTCCAATATAAACAAAATACAAAAAGTGCAATTAGGTTTAAACAAAAAAAAAGACAGAAATGGAGCAAAAGAAAGGAGGTAAACATTTAGTTTACGTGATTTGCAAAAGAAAGTGAAATAGGGGTAGCAATTCATAAAAGATAAACAAATTAATGTATATTAAAATAATAAAGCTCCAAGCTAGATCTGCTGTTGAAATCAATCACAGGTTTGAATTTGCGTCATTTTATATAAAACTTTATTAGTTCTTTTCTCTTCATAACAATTTTAAGCAGTAACCGCCACTGAAAATTATCAACTACTTAAGTTAAAAAGTTACGGTGTTCTTTTTGATTTAAATCGAAGATATCCGGAAAATTAATGTTAATTTTAAATATTGAAATAATATCTTTAGGATAAATTTATAAATAAATATTTTTTTTAATTAATTTGATTTTGAAATGTATACTTTAAAATTGTACAAGTTTAATTTTTAATAACATGTAAATAATGTAAACTTTTTAAGATAAATGTTAATAATTTTAAATTTTGTAGAATATTAGATTTATGTAAATATTGTTAATTTAATGTTGTAAATGATAAAGGTTTTGTTATATTTAAAAAATTAAGATACCCAGGGAAATATTACCATGTGAAAATAAAAAAATTGAAAGATAATAAATAAAACAATTTTGAAATTAGAAGATTCATTTTCAAAAATCCTAATTTTGAAAAAGGAATTATAAACAAAATAGATTTAATAAAACCTTTATCAAAGTTTATAAAGAAAATGTTTAATGATACCTATAAACTAAAAATAAATGGAAAATATTTATAAAAATAAAAATACAGTTCTTAGTTACAACTATTTTATTGGAAGAGGTTGAAATTGCAAAATAGGATATTTTGGTCTTGGAATTAGATTGGAGTTGGAAGTTTATTTATTGGACGAGAGTCAAAAGGTGGAATTTTAAGATAACAGTGACATGAGCGGAACGTGTTGCAGCTATCGTGGGATATTGTTGAAAATAGGATTACATGATTATTAAAAGTGTGGTGGTTAAAAGTGATTAAAGGTATTTATAAAAACAAATTTTGGTTCTTGAAGAGTGTTTAGTTAGATAATAATTTTGTGTAGTAAATTAGCAAAAGTTGGTAAATCGATCCCTTTAACGTCCTTTTGATAAGAGTTCTTTTAAATTAGCAAATTTAAATACAGGCTGAGCTAACCGGAGCAATATGTATGAAATGTGCTAGTTTTTCAAAAATAATTAATTTTACAATTAATTTCAAAGAGGAAGCATCTCATATCATAACAAATGTCGAACCCAACGTGGGGCGATATCATAACAAATGGCGCTCAACGTAGGGGCAATTGATATTAATAAATATCATATGTCATTTTGACAAGTAAAAGTCAAGAAATAAAGTGATTTTAAAGGGATTTATCGAGTCACTGTCAGTGTCAATTTTAATTGTCAAGGTGAAGTATTGTGCATATTTTAGTTTAAAGGGTATTAAGTTGTTTATAAAGGTAATATTGTTGTTTTGAAAAATTATATCGAAATAATTATTCATTTGAATGAAATTTTGATAAATTTTTAAATATGTCTGAAAGGAGATCTTTAAGAAGTGCAAGTAGGAGGAATGAAGGGGAATCGGAAGTCGAAGAGGATTTAGATCGTGAGATAGACGCCGAAGTTCAACATTTAGGGGATTATGAAATAGAATCTACCAATCCTATAATTTCAACACCACAAGCTCAAATTAATGAAGATTTTATGTCAAACTTTATGCAAAAATTATATGAAAAGTTAGATGCAGATAAGAAAAAACAAGATGAACAACGGCGAGAAGATGCAAAGAAACAAGAAGAACAACGGCGAGAAGATGCAAAGAAGCAAGAAGAACAATGGCGAGAAGATGCAAAGAAACAAGAAGAACAACGGCGAGAAGATGCAAAGAAGCAAGAAGAACAACGACGAGAAGATGCAAAGAAACAGGAAGAACGAGAGAATAACCGAGATAAAAAATTAAATGAACAGCTTAATGAAATTAAAGAAGAGTCAAAAAAGTTATTAAATGAAATTAAAAATGATATCAAAGAAGATTTGAAGAAGAGACACGAAGAATTAAAAGAAGAAATTCAAGAGAATAAGAAGCAAGTCGAAGAATTAAAAGAAGAATTAATTAGAAATAAACAAGAAGTACATGAGGAAATAAGAAAAGAAGTCATAGCTGTTACAAAAAAGATTAATGAACAAAATAGTATAATCCAAACTCAAATGCAGAAAGATAAAGAAGATTCACAAAAGAACTTTGAACAAGTGCAAAATGAATCTAAGCAAAATAAAATTGAGATTTCACAATTAGAAAAAGAAATAAAAAATACGAATGAACATGTGAAAATCAATGAAGAACAGATTACAATTATCAAGAATAATACTAGTACATTATCTGGTTCTTCAGATATATTTTCATCTTGTAAATTATTTAATTCTGAGATGACACCGAAATTTGATGGTTTTAAAAATGAATTTCCTATGAGATTTTTATCTAAAGTTGATGGAATAGTAGAGTCTATTTCAAATGAAAAGAAAAAGTTAACATTTATAGGATTATGTCTAAAAGGGTATGCAGAAACGTGGTATAATCTTATTAAAGAAGAATGTAAGACGTATACAGAATTTAGAAAATGTTTTATAGAACAATATTGGAACCATACACATCAAATGAGTATCAGAAATAAGTTAACAAAGGGATGTTATGATACAAATAAACAGATCACACGAGAAAATTATGTAATAGATTTATACAGTAAAGCTCGATATTTAGAACCACCGATGACTGAAGAGGATTTAATCCTACAATTATCTTTACATCTTGAAGAAGAAGTAACGAGAGCTGTAGCTTTACATAATATTAAAAAACTTAAAGATTTTCTTGAGATATTAAGAAATTATGATTCAGCTACCAATAATCTTAAGAAAGTTAATAGAAGTAAAAATATAGAAGATCAAAGAATAAATAATTACAATAAATTAAATTTTAATACAAGAGGGGATAACTATAAAGATGGTAAAAATGATTCTAAAATGCAATCAAATCAGTATCAACGACAATATTATAATACGAATTACAATAACAAATATGATGAAAATAATAGGAGTTTACAATATCAAGATGAGAAGAATCAGGAAAGAAAGACGTACCAACAAATGATAAAAGACAAGAATCATCAGAAGATGTTAAATCAGGTTTACATTAAGGAAAATCAAAATGAATTAGATAAAATTGAAACTGCAGAAGTTTACAAACCTCCTGACATATATAAAAAAAAAAATTGAATTTTAAAAAATTATCAAAATCCTTAGTAATAAATTTTAATTATATGCACCCTAAAGAATTTTTAATTGATGATGATAATGATATTGAAACACAGAATTTACCATTCTTAAAAATAAGTTTCCTAAACAACAATTATATTACTTTAGTCGATACGGGGGCACAAGTTTCTCTTATAAAAGAAGATTTAATAAAGTTATACGGAAATGTCCTAGATAAAAATATTTTTAAGATTTCAAAGTTAGAATTGTTAGCAGCAACTAAAAGAAAATTAACTTTTATTGATAAAGTAATTAATGTAAAAATTAAAATAGCTGATAATGAATATTTAATCAGATTTTTTATTGTGCCTGGTTTGCAATTCGATTTTATATTGGGAATTGATGTTATTGAACAGATAAAAATGATCATTGATGGTAAACAAAGATGTTTTATTATAAATGAAGTCAAAATACCTTGGTTAAATAATGTAGATTTTATTAAAGAAGATGTTACATTAAATACTTGTTTGGTCGAAAATTTAATTCAAGATGAGCAAATAGGAGAAGAATTTTATTATATGAAAAATGAATTATTAATATTATTGAAAGAAAGAATTAGATTAATTAATGACGAACCAGGTTTAGCTAAAGGTTATATACACAATTTGAAGGTAGATAATGAAGCATCTTTCAGTGTGAAAAATTATCCAATTCCTTTTAAATACAGAGATCAGGTAAAACAAGAAATCAAAAATATGATTAAGAATAATATTATTGAACCGGCTGTTACTAGCTATATTAATCCGTTAGTAATTGTTAAAAAGAAAAATAATTCTATAAGAATTTGCCTTGATGCAAGGAAGATAAATTCAATTACAAAACCTCAATTTGAAGCTCCTCAAGCAATTGATAGTTTGTTAGGTAGAAATTTCTAATAAGAAAATTTTCTCAAAGTTAGATCTTAAAAATTCTTTTTGGTTGATTCCACTACATGAAGAAAGTAGAAAATATACTGGTTTTAGCGTAGATGGTGAGATTTTTCAATTTAAAGTTGTTCCATTTGGTTTATCCACGTCATGTGCAGCTTTAGTTAGGGCAATGCAGAAAATATTAAATGTTTATGAAGAATTTTGTGTTCATTATGTGGATGACGTACTTGTTTTTAGTGAAAATCTAGAAAGCCATTTTAAACATTTAGAAACTATTTTGATCACATTAGAAATGAATGGTTTAAAACTTAGCTTAGAAAAATGCGAATTTTTTAAAAGTCAAGTGACATATTTAGGTTATAAAATTAGTGACAGGGGTGTACATATCAAAGAAGATCGGATTATAGAAATTAAAAATTTTCCAAGACCTACCAATCTGAAAACTTTAAGACGATTCTTGGGAGTTTTGAATTATTATAAAAAATTCATACCGAATTATTCTGAACTTACTATTTCTTTAGTTGAATTATTAAGAAAGAATGAAAAATGGAAGTGGGATGAAAGGAGAGAATCAGATTTTATCAAAATTAAAGACAATTTTTATAATGAATTACTATTACGTTTTCCAAACTTTGAACAAACCTTTATACTTAGGACGGACGCATCGAATTTTTCTATAGCTGCTGAATTAATTCAGATACAAGAAGAAGGTGAAGTACCGATTAGTTTCATTTCAAGAATATTAAAAGGATATGAAATAAGATACACTGTATCAGAAAAAGAAATGCTTGCAATTATATTTGCTATAAATAAACTCAAATTCTACTTAACTGGCAATAAATTCATAATTGAAACTGATAATTCAGGCTTAACATTCATGAAAAAGAAAGATTTTTTAAGTAATCGTTTGTATCGTTGGGCATTGTTATTGCAAGAATATGATTTTGAAATTAGACACAGACCGGGAAAAGATAATATATCTGCTGATTTTTTAAGTAGAAAGGATATAATTCCTAAAACAAATCAGATAATAATTGCAAATCAATTAATATATGAAACAGGAAGATTTTCCTTAATAACAATTAAAAATCAACAAGATCATCTAGAAATTGTTAAGATAAAGGATGAGCTACAATTGAATAACAATTTAGAAAATAGAGGTTTTAAAATAAATCAACATAATATTTTGATTAAAATTATAGGGGGAAAAGAATTATATGTGATTAATAAAAATTTAGCAATTGAAATTATTGAACAACTTCATTTAAGTTCTGGACATGCAGGAATTAGAAAAATTTGGTTGATGTTTAGGGAATGTTTCTATATAAAAAATGATCTTCAGTTAATTAAAGATTATGTTAATAAATGTAGAATTTGTATTTTCACTAAGGATAAGAACTTTAAGAATGCAAATATAATAGAAAGCATAAAAGTTGAACAACCATTAGAGTTAATTGCAATTGATTATATAAGTAATTTAATAACAGGTCAAGGTGGTTATAAACACATTTTAATATTCTTGGATGTATTCACAAAATATGTTAAACTTTATCCGAGCAGAAAGTGCAATACAAATCATGTTGTTAACAGTTTAAAGAAATATTTAACAGAAGTAGGCAAACCTAAAAGAATTCTTGCAGATAATGCAACATATTTTCATAATGAGAGGTTCAAACAAAGTCTTAAGAATATGGGAATACAATTTTCATTCTGTAGTATACGTCATCCACAGGGAAATCCAGCAGAACGTTATATTAAAGAAGTTGTAAAATATTTACGAGTAATAACTTTTGACAAACATAATGCGTGGGTTAAATACTTAACAAAAATAGAAAAATTCATTAACGATGTACCTAATACTGTAACAGAAATCTCACCAGTTACCTTAATTAAAGAATTATTACCAAAAAGACCATGGAGATCTGAACAAATAGCTACTGATTTAAATCATTTATTACAACGAACTAAACAAAGAATTATTAGAAATAATCTAAAATATGAAGCTAAACAGAATTGTAAAATCAAAAAGAAATGTCAATTTAATGTAGGAGATATAGTGATTGTGAAAAATTTGAAAGTTGCTAATAAACAAGAGAACCGATGTGCAAAATTGCAATTATCTTATATAGGACCTTTCAGTATAACAAGAGTAATTTGTGAAAATTCTTATGAATTAAAAGATATGGTTACTAATAAGATTAGAGGAATTTTTCATGTGTCTATGTTATATCTGTATTCGGGAACATTAGAAAATCAAATTTAATAAAAAAAAATAAGGGGCAATTTGAAATAATATCTTTAGGATAAATTTATAAATAAATATTTTTTTTAATTAATTTGATTTTGAAATGTATACTTTAAAATTGTACAAGTTTAATTTTTAATAACATGTAAATAATGTAAACTTTTTAAGATAAATGTTAATAATTTTAAATTTTGTAGAATATTAGATTTATGTAAATATTGTTAATTTAATGTTGTAAATGATAAAGGTTTTGTTATATTTAAAAAATTAAGATACCCAGGGAAATATTACCATGTGAAAATAAAAAAATTGAAAGATAATAAATAAAACAATTTTGAAATTAGAAGATTCATTTTCAAAAATCCTAATTTTGAAAAAGGAATTATAAACAAAATAGATTTAATAAAACCTTTATCAAAGTTTATAAAGAAAATGTTTAATGATACCTATAAACTAAAAATAAATGGAAAATATTTATAAAAATAAAAATACAGTTCTTAGTTACAACTATTTTATTGGAAGAGGTTGAAATTGCAAAATAGGATATTTTGGTCTTGGAATTAGATTGGAGTTGGAAGTTTATTTATTGGACGAGAGTCAAAAGGTGGAATTTTAAGATAACAGTGACAGGAGCGGAACGTGTTGCAGCTATCGTGGGATATTGTTGAAAATAGGATTACATGATTATTAAAAGTGTGGTGGTTAAAAGTGATTAAAGGTATTTATAAAAACAAATTTTGGTTCTTGAAGAGTGTTTAGTTAGATAATAATTTTGTGTAGTAAATTATCAAAAGTTGGTAAATCGATCCCTTTAACGTCCTTTTGATAAGAGTTCTTTTAAATTAGCAAATTTAAATACAGGCTGAGCTAACCGGAGCAATATGTATGAAATGTGCTAGTTTTTCAAAAATAATTAATTTTACAATTAATTTCAAAGAGGAAGCATCTCATATCATAACAAATGTCGAACCCAACGTGGGGCGATATCATAACAATATATACCAACATTTTTTGCACCATTTTAATTTTTTGCTGACTCACTTTAATTGCAGATCAGAAGTTTAATTTTTAATAATATTTCCTTCTTCTCGGAGTATCGGAAATTTACATTTGGTCAACAAACAAGGTAAGCTGGTTTTTTATTTAAACTTTTATTTGTTTGGTAGAGTAACTTGAAAACAAATACGAATTGAGTAAACATAATTAAAATGAAAAAGTTTAAGAATAAAACGTTTGGTAGATATTTTAAAATGCTTAAATTTTGAATTTATTTCGTAGATTTTTAAGTAGATTCTAAGTTAACAATTTGCCTACCTTATAGTTCAAAATACGGGATACTTGAATCAATTGTTGTAATTTAAAGTACTTATGACTTTTAGATATATTAAAGATATAATATATGCAAACTAATTTTACAAAAAAAAGCAATTAAGAAAACTCATCCAACAACAGTGATGTCATAAATGGGTTTATTTTATGTAAATAAAACTTTCTGTATTATTATCACATACACGCAGCGTACATAAGCGTAAACAGCACGTGATCACTTCATTGGTTCAGTAATCCGGGTATAGTATATATTTAATTGTTATAGTTTTAATGGTTTATTAGTGATATTAGTTTGACGTAAGAGTTTTGGGAAAATTTTAAGAAAATCAGAAAAACGAGAGCCTTGCGTTGTTATATAAATATCTGCACAAGATACTCTTGATACCAAACGCAATTTTTAATATGTTAAAGGATTGCTGGAGGTAAAGTCCCATCACATCAAATAGCTTGTAAAAGTTTTTGGTTGATTACGAACTGCGTCCATGCAGAATAATGTTAATAAGATATTTAACAAAAAAAAATTAAATAAATAAATTAATTAAAAAAATAGAAATAGAAATGATAAAAGATATTTCAGGTGGTATGTTGGAACCATAATTAATAACTGTTTGGGGCTTAATAATGTCGTGCTTAATCTAATTCTGAAGCTTTTCTAGATCGCTTGTTTTTTTTTTATATTGAAACTAGGTCCGGTCCGTTGGTGTCAAAAAATTAATTTTTAAAATTTTCAGTTTCACCTTATCAACTATGTTGGGCTATTTTTAATAATTGGTTTAAAGAAATATTTATTTCAAATTTATGGACTTTAAATAATTTTCCAAATTTGATTTGCAGCATTTTTAAGAAAAACTAAAAATATTAAATTAACTAAACTAAAAATCTAAAAGGCTGCTGTGTTTTATTTTAGTAAAAGGTTTTTTCCCCTTAAAATAAAGTTAAGGCTGCAGTATAATTGCATATTTAGATAAGTACAGGTTTTAAAAATTCTCTTGTAAACTAGCTTTAATTGCACAGCCGGAAGACTTTGAAGGTTTTGCTTGTTATATTTAATTGTTCATTGAGTAAAATTATAACGTTTACTTACGTATATTTTCACAATTCGCAGTTATAATAAATGTTGTACAAATAAAAACACTTATTAACCGCAGGGCCATGTTCTTGTATTAGTTAAAAACAAATTTTAACTAAAAGTCTACAATTCTTGATAATGCAAATGTTAGCTCTTTGGAATAACAAATTTAACTGTTATGAACGCGTTCTCGGGCAACTTTTTATATGATTCTCAAGATTTGCAAAATATAAATAATAATGCTAAGCGTATGTTAGATCATAATTAAATAAATTCGAGGTTAATGGTAAAAACCTGCACGACAAAAACAGTGTGTTTCGTTTTAGATGTTACTACAGTAATAAACTTATTTGCAATTATTTGTAACTAAATTAAATTCTTTTTTCTTCAAACGTCAGAAAAACACGACTTTGTGTCCTTGGATACACACAGTTAAACATTCACTTTTACTCCTAGGAGTAAAAGTGACATAAACATTCACTTTTACTCCTAGGAGTAAAAGTGACACTTAATGAGCCAATGGCAACTCGTAATTTTTATTTTTTATAACAAAGCAATGACAGCTGGTATGACGTTCATTTTTGACTTTTTTAAAATTTTCTTGCTAAATTGCTTTTAATTTATGCGTTTGAAGAAAAAATAACATGTGTTATTCGGAGGAAAAGTGATTTTGTGTGCCTCGCATGAATGTCCGACTCGCTAGCGCTCGTCGTTCAAACGTCATGCTCGGCACACAAAATGACACTTTTACTCCTAATAACACAATATACTATTATCCACCCCAACTCATTATTGGCCCATAATTATGCTCTCTAGACTCGTATTATAGCACCTATTATCCACTAGTGGATTAAAGTTACTTTATTCCACTGTTAGAAGAATGAGAAAATAATGAACACAAATCAGTCAAATTTATTGAACTACTTATTAATATTAACATTTACATTTATATTAACAGAAAACTCATTATTCCTTTTATTAAATTTCATCTCATTTCCGTTGATAACAATCTTATTGTTGGCAATATCGTCGAAAACCATAGTGTCTGGCAGAATTTTTGAGGAACTTGCAACATGCAAGCCTAGCCCTCTTACTGGCTTCCCCTTGTCATAGCCTTCTAGATACCACAGAAATGCATATAATTAGCGACAACGGGTATCTAGAATTTGAAAAATTAAAAAATTTTAAATTGACATTTGTAATTTAACTGAATTAATGTTTGATAAAGGTTTTGATTGTGGATAAAACGTTATATTCTATTCGTGTTTTAGTTGCGCTTTATTCACTCAAGAAAATTAAATGCTCGAACTTCGGTCGCGCATTTAAACATTCTTTCGTGGATCAAACGCCGTTTAAAACACTTATACAATAACTATTATCGTCTTGTATAATAAATAACTTAATAACTATTGTACGTTGTACTAGGCAAGTTTTATTTATGGGATTGATTATGTTCAGACATAACTTAATTACAACTAAAAAGAGAAAAGTTGGGAGTTTGTTGGTATAGCGAATCGAAAATCTGTTTTTAGGCTCATGAGGTTCAATGGTGTAAGATTCGGAGTATGAATCATGTAGCTAAAGTTTAGGCTATGTAGGCCATATGATTAAGATAGTTAGAACCATAACTAAAATAAATCGAAGCAAAATGAAATATTCTTTATTACGAAGCGGAAAATATAGTCTTGAGAGGAGAAAATAAGAATATCAAAAAAGAAACCGAGGGAATAAAAAAGGAGCTAATGGAAATCAAAAGTAACTTGTATGGATGGAAAGGGAGAAGGGAAAAAATAATGTGATAATGAATCGTTTGAAAATATATACGGAGGAAACAAGCACATTAAAAACAGTAGCAGAAAACTTTTTTAAAGAATATTTAGAGGTGTAGATTCAAGCTAAAGAGGCATATAAAACAGGCGGAAAAAGATATTTAATAAAATTGGCTAGCGAAAATGAAGAGACAAAATCATGAAAAACAAATCGATACTTAGTAAAATGACAACGTAGAAAATTTTCATAAATCACGACCTAACAATGTAAGAAATGGTAAAAAAATTGTTAATAGTCTTTGCGAAAGAGAAGAATATGGTAACACGGACCACCTATTTTCAGAAGAAGGATATATACAAGGGCACGTGAAGATCACCAAATGGGTCTTATGTAAACTAGATAGACCATTTCCTCATCGAAAAGGATGTAGAAAGCTGTATGATGGATGTTATAGTTATAGAGGTCAGATGCATACGCGGATCACCTTTTAGTTGGTATAAAATAAAATCCCACACAAAAGAAACCAAAGAAATGAGTAAGTGACCAAAAGAATACACTATACACTTAATACATGCTCACAAACTTTGCAGAAGGCAACGGGGAAACCAGCAGAGAACACATTTCCCTAGTATAAGGGGGATATATCAAAGTTCACGACGTCAAGTCGTTTAAAAATGTGGCTTTGGCCCTCTTGCCAAAGTCCTTAGAAATGATAAGGCACAAAAAGAAAAAGAAGAAGATATGCATCCAAAATATTAATTTTCAAACATAGACATGATTTTTACTTAAATAAAGGCATTGCATTGCAGGTTTTCTTTTATATTCTATTACTTTGAACATCATCACCATACTTGGCACAACATTCTGTTTAAAACATTATATGCTATCTTCAAATCTACCTATTTTATCAACAGAAAGGCCTGCAAGGCCATAGAAATTATCAAGACCTTTCACAATTAGAACTTTTATCCTCTTTCTAGCATATGGAAGTTTGTCTTGACTAACAGCTTCGCGCCACTGCCGCATCCAGGGTGACAGGTAGTAATCGGTATAGATACACTGTCCCTTTTCCATTTTGACAGAAGACTTACCAAGCTCTTTTAATTTTCATTTACTTACTAATGAAGCCCCTACGAGAATGGGGGAAGCATTGAGTTCTCCTCTCTCAAAAATGACACAGTTTAAGTCGCTCACATTAAGTAGCGCGCTCTTCGTTTTATAATCAATGAAGAGAGAAAGAAATGAAGGAGTAGATCAAGAACAAAATAGAGAATAGAGGAAATAAGCGAGAGAGCGAAAGAGGCAAAGAGGAAAAAGCTATGGAAGAAATAAGATTCCTTCTGTGGTTCAGATACAGCAGAATTGGCGAATACGCTACATCCATTGTCCTAGGACAATGGGAGCTAATTATAAAATTAATAAAGGAGGGTTTTAACAGAACGTCTTCCGGGCCGTGCCATTGTTGAGATAGAAGAACTCAACGTTTCGCCCATTTTCGTAGGGGTTTCATTAGGAGGAAAAAGGAGGCACTAAAAGAGCACGGTAACTCAACGTGTCAACCACGCCAGAGGCGAAACTCTTTTAGCAATAGGAAGAACGGGGGTGTAACTCAACTTGTTAACCAAGCAAGAGGCGAAAACCGTTGTAAAAGTCGCTGCCTTTTCTGTTTTTCTTCAGAAATCTTCGGAATATGATGGCTGCTGGACCCCTAGCATTCGTTCGAGAGCCAAGAATTGATATAAATTAATTACTATAACTGAATAAGTTACATTTATAAATTTAAATTTAAATTATAAAGGAAGAGTAAAATATTAAAAATTTAATCTCTAAATCCAAAGAGCTTATTTACATCAATGGAACTGCTGGAGTTATACAAGGTGTTTCCCAAGTACGTGGAGAAAATTTACTGGCATGCACTGAGTTTATTTTAAGGCAAAAAGTTTCCATTAACATTTGTCCTTCGTTTAAGAAATACAGCGTGATGAAGTTTCGAGAAGAAAATTCAAAATTTAGTAAATTTAGTAAAATAAAAACTGGTTAGAATATTAATATGGAATTTGGTGTGTTCAAATGCAAGACCTAGGGCTATTTTTAGTATTCACAGTTCACCAGTGGAGTGCGTGTAAATCACTTTTGTACCGATGATTATGAAAAATGATACGCTGCTGTATTTTTGTTCAGTTTTGGTAAGTTTTCTGAATTCTTTCATTGAAACTGTATGTACATTACACACCACTATTTTCTTTCTTTACTCAAAAAACATTGGTCTCGAAAAACAGAAGCGACAAATATTCTTAAGGAGCCTTCCTCTTACTAGAAAACGTCCACTGATTTTCCAAACTTCAGGCCAATACTAAAAACCAAATTTTTGCCCAATTCTCTTTAGTGAGGCATTTTAGAATACTGCATACTGCATTTTCCCACGTACCTACCAAACACTCTTTGTACTTTGTATACTGAATTTTGATAAATAAGGAAAAACGCGTTGAACAGTAATTTTTAATAAACAAAAAACAAATCCAAATTTTCGTAAAAAAGTAAAGATCCAAAAAGCTGTCCTACGGGGAAAGCATAATAGGTACATATAACATCAAATAATTTGTTTTTTAAATTAAATAATAATTAAATGAACGTTTAACAATAATGTCACGTTTATTTATATAAAATCAAGTCATCATGGTGTAAAAAATACTACAACAATATGCACAATCATCTTCGCTTTCATATGAACTAAATATGTACTATATTAGAACAGAAATTTTCTTCTACTATAACAATGCCCTATGTAGTTATGTTGCAGATTATTAGGGTTGCATAGCATCAATGAATGCCATACGTGTTTGACGCTGAGATAAGAGCTCGTGTATTGTGTGTAGTCTATACAACCCAATAACCTGGCACATTACTGTAATTGAACTTTGTACATCTAAATGTAAATTAAAGAAGTCAATTTCTATTTTTCTGGGAAGACTTCATCGTATGAAAACCTTTTAACGATTTTATTTGCAATATTTAATAATATGCTGGAAACTTGGCCTTCTATGTACGGTGTAGCAAGTCCGATAAATTCCTTTCTGTTATCGTTAAGGAGATCATTTGCAGCTTGACCTATAAATTAATAAATTAGTTAGGCCAACTTAATTTCCTTAAATTTTTAGTTACCCAAAGCCGCATCACCATTAAATAAGTTATCCAAACGGAGATTATAATCGCCTATTTTCAGTTTAAGATCCATGTTCGTGAAATTCATGTATTTTTCTCCCTTTCTTTCCTGGAGTTCGCCACGTAGAACACCTTTTGCTACACAGTTAGCTGAAATATAGACACTCGCTTAGTTTACGAATACATCTGAGATTTATTGTAAACAAATTGCGAATTACTGTTTGTGAATTAACATTATTCCATTACGCTTAATTTACATATATTTTGCTATTAGCATAACTTCAGAATTAAAATGTCATAAATTAACATATATCTTCCATATACTATACTGTATGCTATAAATTACATCAACTATAAAAAATAAATGTTGTATCTGAATGAAAACAACACAGATTGATAGGAAAATAGAAATACGAGTACATATCAAAAAGGAAAACTAACTTAACAAATTTAAAATAGTAAAAAACACCACAAATATCAAAATTGATAAGAAATTTTCCTACTTGATTCAGAGTATTGTATGCACAACTTACTTGCATTGGCATAAAATTTGCCTTCTCCTTGAATTGGAATAAGAACACGTGCGCTGATATCATAAATTCCAACCATTCTTAACAAAGGAAGAACAACTTCAATACGGAATGTTAAATTAGGTATATTAACTCTGTAAAAAATAATAGATTTCATTACATAAGTTGTGTATCTTTCCAAGTCAAAAACTTACTTCAATTTGGTAAGCTGAAAGTCGGAAGCGCCATAAACGTCGATTTCTTTTAAAATTGCTTTGGTATTATATGCACCCCTGGTTATATCGATGTCAGGGATACGTAAAGGTTCTAATCCAGGCACGTCTAATTCTTCAATTCCATTACGTAGACGGGGTCTTAAAAATTCCACTGATTCTCTGATGCATTTTGCAACGTCTGGATCGCTACGTTTGCATATATGAATGTAACTAGCTAAAAGAGAAAAAAGTTGCTTTGAAGCATAAGAAGTCTAAATCAATTTATCCATGAAGATTTCGAGTTTTTAAAAATTTAATTTTAATTTAAGGCTTAACTACTCATGTTAGCTGGCAAATTAAACCAAAAATAAAATGCTTAAAATCGGAACGTTAATTTAATAACCTTGGCTTTTTAATTTTCTTTGCAATTCATCATTTCCTTTGACTTCTGACAATAAATTTCGACACTTCAGCAGTAGAAAAGAAAATGATAACAAATAAAGAAATGAAAAGACAATAGATTGTGATGAAAATATGAGAAGAAGCCAAAAACAAATAAGTAAACTTTAAAGTTGATACAGATCACAGATTGAAGGGTTATATTTCAAATAAAGAAAATGGAAAATAGAAATAAGGCGAAAATAGAGAAAAACTTAAACAAGGATAAAATAAAACAGGCAAAGAAGGAGATTCCTCGATAAACAAGTGTTTAATAACGAGTACAAGCAGGCTGCACAAAAATAGGTAATAATAAAAATGGTGGAAGGATACTATGAAACATTAATCTTATTTAAGACCAAAATAGTACCACTTGTAAAAGAAAAGAAACACAAACATACAAACAATAATTAAAGGAGCGGAAGATATACTGACAATAACATGAGACACTGTGAAAGACATACGAGTACAAAACAGAAAGTGGAATAGTAGATGCTTAAAGTAAGTTATAACTTTGTAAACATGTGGACATGTGTGACATGCGGAGTGAATTAAAAGGTCTAATAAATAAAGCAAAAGCGAAACCCTTCTGAAAAAGAACAGAAAAGGTACCGACTTTATATCGGTTGTAACCGGTCCAGCGTATCAGAGAAAGACCACGATTGGTCAGAGATGGAGGGGGCGAAGCCAGTAACGGTAGCATACTTCCATATATCTGACAAATGATAACCAGTGTCACGATTCAAGTTGTTAGGGGTCTTGGTGATTTCAATGGCCTCACGGATTTTCCTGTTAAAAAAATAAGGGACAATGGTGATGTTAAACCATATACTACCTAGATTGAAATCCTGTTTTGAATGACAATAGCAAGTAGGTCATAAAAAAGAGTTATACATATACATGCTTTTAAGATTATAGAAAAACATTTGACTTTGTAAATTAGCAGAGCTTATGGAATATATTGATAGAAGTGGGCACATTAACTAATACTTAACAAAAAAACTTCGTGAAACCGGAACAGAGACGATTAGAATAAATCGTACAGCAGCAAATAGATTTAGTACGCGTAAAGATGTCTGCCAGGGATGAATATTATTTCCTCTGCTTTTTAACATATACACCGAATTTTTAATGAGTTCAGTCTTTGTCAAAGGGAATGCAGGTATCAAGAAGTTGGTGGTGTTGAAATAAAAAATCTAAGATATGCCGACGATACGGTCCTTATTACTAAACAAAACGAAGAGGACAAAAAAACATTGAAAATACTACACGAATTTGACGATATAGTGGGTCATTACTCATTACATATATTTGGGTTCGTATATAGAAAACAATGAAATTAGAAGAAAAATTACGTTAGCAAAAACTGCAGTTACCAAGTTAACGAAAATATGGAAAGATCGAAGTATAGCTAAACGCACCAAAATTAATATACCTAATAAATGCACTAATGTTTCCTATAGCATTGTACGATGTAGAATCTTGGACGATGAAGAAAGTAGATAAACGAAGAATTTCTTTGAAATGTGGTGTTGAAGGAGGCTAGTGAAAATAAAATGGACTGAACATAGCCTAAACGAGTCCGTAATACGCGAAATAGAGATAACGCCAGAAATAACGAAATATGGAAAAACATAATCAGGAGTCATATACTAACATTTAAGTTTGCAAATCACTATTTTCGGATGCGAAGTACACAACAAGAGAGGGAGAAAGCAAGATAACTTTTTTAGATACCTTACCAGTTTTCACATTAAAAAAATGAAATAAAAGCAACTTCAAGAACTATTAGCTTATGTTTGGCAAAACGATTAATAAACAAATTAGACAGTTGTCACAGTTGTCAGTTTCAAGAACAGGCCGGTTTTATATAAGGGTAGAGTACTAGAATGCATTTTTCCTAGTACAAAAGGAGATATCACAAAGTCCACAATGCCAAGCCGTTTAAAAATGTAACGTTGAACCCCATCACCAACTTTCTTAGAGGACATTGCACTAAAAGAAGCAAATAGTACATTGGGACAATTACGAAGAATGCGAATGTTGGATGCAAAACCAAACGAATGCAATTTAACGATGTCCACGATGGACTACCAAACATGTATTTGACTTAATACAGTAGTCGACAACTGAAATTATTGAAAATTCTCTAAGTAGCCTAAGTAATAACCAAGTAAGTAGATTATAAATATGTATAATCCGTTTCGAATATATTTATATACTAAAATGTAATGGAACAAATAATAATATAAGTTAAAATGGATAGGACACAACTTAATCCTGGAGTAAGGTGAGTAATACTCCGCAAAATTATTTACATTGGATTAATTTTGAAGAAACTTTTTAGGATGGATGAATCGATGTAAAAAACCCAATCATCTGAAATTCGCAAATAAGTTTATCTTAACTGCAAATAGTAGGAAAGAGCCAACGCCAGTTTCACCAAAGTACTGGCACTCACCAGAAAGTGGTTGGTCATGAACACATGAACAGCCTAGGTCTTAATTGACGACATGCTCTCCACCAGAGGCGCTGTTATCAGAATCCTAAGTATTTCTAATTCAAATACCTAAACATTTGCAAAATTGTTTTACTACGGTTTTAAAAGTACACACAATGTGTGTTTCTCGAACACACATTGCACATTAAAGCTTTATAAAATATCAAAACTGTCAATTAATCAGTACCAATCTGGCATCTAGCGAACACGATGCCATTAATGATAATCACATCAACTAGTTTTAGAACGAGTTACAAGAAATGTGGATAGAACCGAATACACAATTGAAAAAATAGGTCTAAAAATACACTTAAGAAGAACCACATACTTAACAAAGGCAAGTGAAGAGAACAACGGGAAAATAAAGTTAGAAAGCAAAAGATAATCAAATGTGGATTCATATAATTATATTCTTGGGGTAAAATCTAGCAAAAACCATCTAAAGCAGCTTTTATTAGAAGAGCATGATTCGCCTGAGAAGCATTTAGAAACAATATACAGGGTGTTAGTAAATGCAGTAATATAATTTATAGGCGAAAATATAACATTTAAGCTAAACGTATCTTAGTCCAAAACCCAGCGGGCAATACGTTTTTATCATAAGTCAGAAGTAACTCCACCAGAGGCACTGTAAGCGACAATAGGCCCACAATATAAATTAAGCAGAAATTAGTCCTTATTCCCACCAAATTTATTTTAAAAATAATTTGGTAGAGCGTTTCAAAATAAACATTATTTGCACAACAGGAAAAAGCATAAAATAAAGAAAAGGGAGGAAGCATTATCTGTGAAGATAATAATATTCAAATAAGAGAGAGAAGGAAAGGAAGGAAAAATGGAAATGCAAAGAAAAATATACAATCAATAAACTGTAGAACTAAAACACTTACTAGTTACAAAGATGTTCAAAAGACAACGAATATAAAAATAAACACAATATAAAAAGATTGAAACTTAAACAAAAGTTTGAAAAAAAAGGAAGACTAAAGTAGATTAAATTAAACTAAAATAAGGAAAAATAAAGGACAGAAAAAGAAAGTTGCTAAACACATAGCTAATTAGAGATTTATAATGGAAATACGCAGAAAGATAAAAAATTGTGGACAAACAAAGACAATATATGAATATTATATAAAAATCTAAGCTAGGTATCTAGGTAGCCTAGTGAATTAAACTGGACGCAAATCAGAATTACGTTTAATTAGGTTCTTTAATCTTTTTCCAGTTCTTTTGATTTAGAATCAAAATTCCGAAAGTTTGAGTAACTAATATTATTAATATTACTATTAGAGTTTTCTGTTTACTTGTTTAATTTCTAACCATTTTAGTTTTAATTTTATTAAGCATGTCTCCGTAAGAAGGAAGTGCATAATATTAGATGCATTCGTCCTTAATAAACACCGCGTCTTTATTTTCAATGTTTTTTTCCAAGTAACAAACAAAAACAGCATAGGTAGATTTAATCGAAAATTTCCAGTTGATTATCAAATAAGCAGCTTGTTTTCAATTTGTAGGTATTTGAGCTTCCTTAGGCGTTGTGATAAAGTAATTGAAAAGTAAAAACCATATTAAGGAAAATTTAACTAAATGTAACCAAAATAGAAGTTTACGGACACAAATTTACTGAATTATTATAAAAGTGGCATTAAGTTATTAAGCAATCAAATTCGGTTAGATTTTGAAAATATTCAGGGAGGCACTGACTTACTAACCTAGGTGGGTTATTATTTTTATAATTTAATTTATTTTTTAAATTACAATTAGAAGGACGATTTTGGAATATTATAATTGAGCCAACAAAAATTAATATTTTACCAAGAAACGATCAAGCAAACTCATTAAATAACAACAATGATAAACATCAAAGTAACAATTAACATCAAACATAATAAAATTTAATAATTAACAATTAACTTCAACAGGAAGTTTTAGTAATTAACGAAATTAAATTATCAACCAAGCAGGTTTTCAACGATACTGACAGGAGTAATAATCTATGCTCACATAAGCTTCTAAGTTAGGAAAGTTTCTATGTTAAAACAAATGCATTCATGACATTGCATTGAAAACTAAACCTCAAGGTAAGTGCAACAACTGTAAAATATCCGCTAATTGTTGTAAACATGCAAAATTTGAAAGTATATTATGGTACTTGGAAGACAATTCTAAATTTAGACAAAATTATGTCATAACTGGATCTGTTGTAAAAATTGTAAAAGAAGATGACGAAACGCTGCCTTTTTGTTTGTTGGTTTGTTTATTTTTAACGCTTTTAAGGTCGAATTTCGATCTTTAACATTAAAACCAATGTTCGCAATTTTTCGCTTAATTATGAATGTTAAATCGGCAATTTTGCAACTGAGTCATGGCCAACTGGATTAAAATTTTAAAGACGAAAATTTTGAAAATTAAATGACTTTTTTTGAAAATGTACGCGAGATAAGCCAAAGCTTTTTAGTATGAATGCTATTTAAAAAAAAAAAAACGAGATTTTGTAATAATTTATAAATAATTTCTAAGAATCTAAACTCCAGAGTTATTTACTTTGAATTGCTTTAATTATTTAAATGAATAATGAAGTTTGAGCTTTTGTATTTTATAATACGAAGAGTCTGAGTATCTCAGTCTAATAAAACATTCACTTTCACATCTTAGACCTTGAAACTTAAAAATAGTGAAGACCAACAAGCTTAAAGCAATTTAGTCGACAATTAAGCCTTTTTTTATCAAAATTCAAGTCACGGACGTCATAGGCGATGTTCTTGTTTTGAATGGAAATTTTTATACCCTTAGGTTGTAGAAGTAGGCATAGCTAAGCACTTTTTTTCTATGTGCATTGAATATTTATTCTCCAAATCATTATATTATCGCTTTTGCTTAACATGTTCTTCTAAAGTATGATCAAAATTTCTGTTCATCAAGTATGGCCGTGGGAGTGCAAACCAACGCCTTTAAAATTGGCTTACATATATTTACTTCAAACTAAATATGTGTGAATTCGTTAATTTCAATACCTATAATATTCTAATAAAATTTGGTAGTTTGAAGTAAATATATGTAAGCCAATTTTAAAGGCGTTGGTTTGCACTTCCACGGCCATACTTGATGAACAGAAATTTTGATCATACTTTATAATTAGCTGAAAACAACACTGACGACTGAAATTTAAAATTTAATACGTTTTAATTTAACGTTAACGAAGCCTAAATTGCGATATAATTTGAATATATTTTTTAATCACTTCTGGGTACCTACTTGAAAATAACATTAATTAATTAATATTCTTTGATTTTTATTTTGGTGACAAGCCTGATAATAATATCTAATAATGGAATATTTCAGCTTTAGTTTAATTGTTCTAAGTTTCCAGCTCAGTTTAATGAATAAACTTAGTACCTAAGAAGAACTGGTTTGGATTGAGATTTTTTTTTAAAATTTAATTTCCTACATTTCTGCATTTTACTTAATTTTAGTCTTCCAAATGTTGGATTCTTTAGGAATAATTTAATGTAGGACCGATCACTATGGGAGAGTAGACCAAAACCCCATACTAAAAGATTGGGAAAAGTGCAAAGAATAAGGAAAAGAGGGAGGCATTTGCCCTATATGGCGATGTACAGGCTAATCATATAATTCTGTTCATAGGATTGAAAATTTAAAAAGCAAAGGTCTTCAGTTTATTCTAATAAAAAGTCTTGTTACATAACAAAGTTATTGTTACTGCATTTAATATTAAAATGCAGGTTTTGTTTTAAAAATTCTATTATAAACTAGCATTATTTTCACGGTCGGCAGGTTTTGAAGGTTTTCATATTAAATTCCATACTTCAATGAATAAAATTATAACTTTTACTTACGTATATTTCCACAATTTGCGGTTACAACAAATGCTGCACAAATAAAAACACTTATTAACCACAGTTCCATGGTCTTCTATTAGACGGCAGCAAATTTTAGCTTAAAATCTTCGTTACGTTTTAACACAGACGTTGTCTGTTCGAAGTAACGAATTAAAACGTCAGAAAAGCGCTTCGACAACCTTTTATATGATTTTCAAGATTTACAAAACACAAATAATGCTACGTTGTATGATAATGAGATATTATAGGTTAATGGTAAAAAAGGTAAGATATATTCTGTATACTCGTTCGTACCTTTCAGTTGACCTTAGAACAACAAAATGCTGCTATACGCTAAAATAAGAAAACTAAAAAACTGTGGATTTTCAAACATTCATGTTTACAAGTTGTCCTTATGCTATAACCTGGTTAATAATGTAAATTAAAGGGTTAAGTAAATTGCGAACATTTAAAATTGAGGAAATATATTACCTGCTTTTGTGTAAGTGTTTGACATTCTCTGGAAAATTAATTTAATATTTCTATACCTAATATGAGACATCTAATTTTTTTGTCGTTTTTATTATCTTTAACTAGTTTCTAAATAAGTGTAAACAGCAATTAAAAACTGCTTGTAATTTATTACCTGCACGAGTAAATATTTAACACTAATTCGCTATAAATAATGAAAGTGAGCTTAATGCTGCACTAATGATTCATAATTTTTATAAAAATTGTCTTCTTCTTCCTCTTATGGCCGAAGCCCAGGCCGATGGCCTGTTACAAACTCATAAGAACGAGTTCTGTGAGCCCTCTTTGCACGTATGCCGGGCAGGAGGCTAACCTAACCCATAAAAATTGTGATAGTTTGAAACTAATCCGAAAGAAAGAAGAACGAAATCCCATTCTGGTCACTTAGAAGTTTTTCTGTAGAATAATCTTTGACATTTATTCTCATCCTTTTACTAAAAACTTTGCAGCTTGTAAAAATTATTTATTTACTTTTCCGTGTACTTATTGATTGTCTAATTGTTTTAACATTTTCGTCATAATCTTTAGAAATCATAACTTCAGTCCTACTTATTTTACGTAAGATCAGAATTCAAAAATTCGAAAATTAATTTAGTTGCTTCACCCATTCTTTATTTGTATTTGTTAATGAAATTTCGATAATTCTTTCCTTAACTTTAACATTAGCTCTATTATTTTAGAAGATATCTATCTAGAATAGTTTCACTTTCTAGAGCGGTTTGGTACGATAACTAAAATTATCAGCCGTATAAAAGAATATAATTTCCCAGAGTACATATAATTGCTAAAAAAAGTTGGAAGATATATTTAATCGGCTCCCAAATTCATTAGCCTCAAATATTCAAGTACTTTCTACTATCTATACTATTTGAGAATATATTTCTAGATTGCAATTTATACTTTTAGTTACGAAATTAAGATTTGAAATGCTACATATTTTGGAAATTCTATTGTAAAATTCACTTTAAATACATGAGGGACGCACAACGCGTATTCTGAGACGGGTATAAACGTCTAACAGCAATCAAGATCGACCCTTCCATCCCCAATAAACTTTCTTTGACAAATAAATAAATAAACTAAAATATATTTTCTACGGCAACAATTAAATTAATACAGTTTACCAAAGAAAATAACTGGAAGATAATTTATTTGTCTACACCTAGAATTTTGCTAAGTCTAAGGAACTTCCATTGAAGAGATTTTTATCGTGCAGGAAAACTGTGGTTTTACCTTGCATCAGAAAGAGAATTAGATTTTTCCCATATCAAAAATCTCATGTAACCTCGACCAGAATCGAACCCGAGACAAATCAACCTTGCCCTTACACCACCAGTGCCAGTACTAAAATCAATTTATCTATTAGTATTTTCCTCTTCCTGACACCACAACCCTTTAAAGAATTTTAGCTCGCTCCTCAACTTTCTGCCATTCTTTTCTGTCATCAGCTTTCGTTCTCCATCTTCGTATTCCTAATGCTTTTAAATCTTCTTCCACTTCATCAATCCACCTTGTCACGTGCCAAACGCACACTACGACATTGAATTGGGGATGTCAAATCCGGAATGCACTCGGCTAAGCTGCAGTGAAGATGGGTGGTTCGCATCGCTAAAATAGTACTCAAAAACACTTATTAACCCCTCAAAAGGGGATGGTCGTAAACGGTAGATAGGGCGCCACCACGCCACCTCTGTCTATAGCATGGCTTGTTTGTGCGGTTTGGCGTATATTGGAGAAACTGCCAACTCTTGCAGTTATACATATGCGAACATAAGGGGTATCAGGTTTTACACAGTAGTTAGGCACCACATGCTGTTTAAAAAATCATCTGTTATCTCCAAATTTTTATATGCGTTGATCCGCCCCTACTTCTAGGGTTAAAGCTAGAAACTTGAATTCGAATTCGAAATACAAAATGTGAATCCATTTATGAATCAAAAATGGAATCCATTTTTGAAATACGAAAAGAGATGCGATTTGCTGTTTGAAACTATTCGGACTTGCATTTTAAATCTTCGTTCATGATGATTGAAAATAGTGAGCGGTTCGAATTGGAGTTCAATTTATAACGTATTGGAGAATTTAACTTTAAAATTCACATTAACAAAATTAAATTACAAACATTAATTTTTAAAAGATTCGTGTGAGTGTGAGAAATGTGAGTCGTGAGATGTTTTCGGGACTTAGCATATCTAGTTTAAACTATTGAAAATTCGGATTTTTGCACAAAACTTACTTAAAGTTAAAAACTAAAAGCTTGGTCTGAATTAAAAAAAAAAACTATTGCAACAGAATCAGAACTAACAAAGTTCCTATAGTCCAGTCAATAAATATATTGTAGAGTGCATGAAATATGCGAGAGTTTTTGACTTCAGGGCTTTGTTAGGAGTAGTTAGTAGGTAAACATACTAAAAGTCCCCGCCCCTGGGAGGTGAGCATAAGGTGGGAGGGGGGGGGAGAAGATCCCATTTTGGGGTTTTTCGATTATATCTCGCAAACGGTGGACTCTAGAAAAAATATGCTCTAAATAAAAATGAAAGGTAATTAAATTTCCTATAAAATTGATTCTATACATATTTGTCAAACTTCCAACGGTTTTCGAGATATACGTTATTGAAAATCGACAATTTTCGAAAAAAATCATTTTTACCTCACTTTTTGTCAAACATTTGCTTCTAGTGCCTCCCACGACCGTTTCTCAGAAAAATTGTTAAACACAAAGTTGTAGAGCATTAAATTTACTTCAATTTTATATATACTTTTGCTACTTTATTTTCAACTGGATCAAAAGTTCAACATTTTTTATAATTATAAGTTTTATTAAATTATTACGAATCATACATAATAATGAAGTATTTACATGGACTAATAATAATTAAAAAAATTTATGATATAATGAAAAAATAAGCATTCAAGGTTCGTCATCGAAGCATTCATCTTCGTCATCGATGTCTTCGTCGTCACCTATATAAAATAGAAATAAACATATAGAATAATAGTTATTTATGTACCAAGGGCGTAAAGATGCTTTTATGGCTTGAGACGTGATTTTGAGCCCGAGACGCTATTCTTGGACTTACGGATACGCTGCGGATGTTGAGTCGCAGCCTGTGAATGCATGCAAGAATATAAAATGGGCGTTGTCCTTCATTTTCAACTCCTGCTGAAGCTGTTGTGAGGAATATACAATACTCTTGACCTTTCCTCTTCCAGGTTTTACCAGCAGAATGTCACGATCAGTTGGGGTTTTGGCTACTAGGAGAACAGCCAAGTCGACGTCCTCTCCAATAACAGCTACTGAGGAATTTTGCGATCTGTTGATAGCTGTCTTCACAATATCAACGTCAGCATCAGCTGAAGCTTGGAGCGTATTGATCCCTTTTTTCTGCAGCTGCGGCATCAGCAGGTTTATCAGCTGACTCTTATTATGAAAGTTGGAAAGGAAATCCTCTTGTTTGACTTTCATTTCACTTTCCAAACTGATATTGATGTCCACACATCTCCTGAGCCGATATCGACGACTCTGTTCAGCTGCTTTTGTGCTCTCTATTGTGTCAGTGTACCCATCAAAAACCACTGTACAACCTCTTCCATAATAATGGGTGTTCAGAAATTTAACGTAACCATCACAAATGGTTGATACAGTTGTCTCTTTTTGCCAAACAACTTTGTGGACTAGGAATCCCCCATCAACAACAAATTCAAAGGTACTTAAATCAACGTCCTTGTCAATTTCCTTAAACAGTGTGTATAGTTCTGACTTTTTGCACTTTCTCATTCCACTTTCGTCGAAGAAAGCCAGGGGGTAGGGAGCCAATTCATATTGCATATAATTCTTCAAATCCTCGTCCGATTCCTTGGTAATCGAGATTCGCTGAAAAAGCAAGAATGGATCCACGACAATTTTTTCATTATCAATCTTGATTGTCGAATTCATTGAGGAAAGAGGAAGTGCGCGATCTTTACGTGTCAGTTTGATATTTGTGAATGGTTGTGAATGGATTTTCAATAACGTATATCTCGAAAACCGTTGGAAGTTTGACAAATATGTATAGAAACAATTTTATAGGAAATTTAATTAGCTTTCATTTTTATTTAGAACATATTTTTTCTAGAGTCCACCGTTTCCGAGATATAATCGAAAAACCCAAAAATGGGATCTTCTCCCCCCCCTCCCAGCTTATGCTCACCCCCCAGGGGCGGGGACTTTTAGTATGTTTACCTACTAACTACTCCTAACAAAGCCCTGAAGTCAAAAACTCTCGCATATTTCATGCACTCTACACCCCTCTTTTGAGCACTCATTGACTGGACTACTAGTTTAAAGCAAGCTTCAACTTTTAAGGATAGGTATATGGTCTAAATATGCGTGAATGTTGTTAAATGGAGCGTCTGAAGAATCGACCTGTTTACCACCATCTAAATTACTTATTTGCTTAAAAGGGCAACAACAATTTGAAGACGCCTTTCCTGGTAGACTAATAGCCAAAGTCGTGAGCAGTAAAAAACGTTAGAGGGTTAGAGAATATTAATTTTAGCAGCAAATAGTCATCAAATGTAAATGTAAATTTAAACTGCAGTGCAAACTCATCTAAAGTAAAGCTAAACTATAATTTCAAATTGACCTTCGCCTAATTTTTTATTTTTATTATTAACTGAAAGATTGTTATGACACATAAAAGATGACGCTAAGTAATTGTTGTAATTGCAATTCTAGGAGTTCACAAGTTTTATTAAAGACAGAGGCCAGTCTTAAATAACCTTCAATATTAACGTAGGTGATAATTTAATTACAGGTGGACATTAAGCTTTGTCGTTAATTTTAAAAATGCGGAATTAATTATGAGACATCAATTAACGTCAAGTATTATTAGATTATTACTAACAGAATATATAACATTCAGGCAGTAATAATGGACGTTAAATAAACTCGTAGTCTAAATAACTGTATTAATATTAAGCCACAACATTTATTAATAAATCTTGTTTGTTAACGATATGACTGAAAGATGTTATAAGAACTGAAAGTTAATGCTTTTCAAAAGAGGACTTTGCATTTCTTTTGCAAAAATAGTTAACACAATAATTTTTCTGTAGTATTTTAACAACAAATTGATAAAAATACTGCCTTCCCGATAATCAGTAAAGAATTAACTAAATAAATCTAACAGAATGAAACAAGTTTGTCAATGAACCAATTTTTTTCGAAATCTTTACGTACAAATATTTGTAGGCATTTTTGAGATGCCAGTAAACTTTAAAACCGGTTGTTTATCAACATCACTGAATTAATATATTTAATTTAAAAATTTGAAAGTGCTGTACATTCTGAAGCAAATTTCTTATTCCAAAGGAATAAAAAAACCGAAAAAAACTATACCAACGTAAAGGAAAATTCGTAATCGTGGATATAAAGAACTTCGATCGAATTTTAGTTTTATTACGGCTTTTATAAATCGATGTTAACACAAATAATACGTCACAGGGTTTACCCAATTTTTTAAGCAAAAAAACGATGACATTTCAGAATGTACTATTTATAGTAAATGAATTGCAAAATGTGTTTTATATAATATTTTCTGAAGTAATTTTCAAACTGCTGTTGACTTAAATGCAAATTAAGTAAGTAAAGGAAATTCTAATTGCATAACACAATAAATAAATAATTAATGATGATTTGACTGTCTTTAGTGTGAGATTCTTTGGTTATTAAACTTAGAGTTTAAAATGCGGAATTGAAATTTTAAATAAAAACCATTCATTTCTCTAATTTGTTAAAAATAATGTTGACAAATTTTAATATTCTCCAGTAATCAAATTATCACCTATGCTCATACGAAAGACTGATTCCAGTCTTGAATAGACTTGTAAACCCTTGAAACTTCAGGTATTGAGCATTCTTTTTAGGTGTAATAGCTGTAATTACATTATTTAAAATTAAAAAATTAGGCGAAGGTCTATTCTAAATTACAGTTTTCTGATTCAGATGAGTATACACTGCAATTTGTTAATCAATATTAATTTAAATTTGATATTAAAATGAATACCTTTTGAAACTTTTAAAACTTAAGTCTTATTCGATAATTTTAAAATTTGATACCGAAATAAATACATTCCTAAAGTTTCTGTCGCTTAAAACTTTGATTTTTAATTTACCACAATGCCTTTTTAGAAGTTAGATAGATTGTTCCGCTTTAATAGCTTTTTAAGTTTGAATTGCTTTTAGAAAATTACAATCTAGGCCTTGTACGCAGCGCCGCAGCAAGGGCGGTGGGGAAGGTGCCCCCGCACCAGGCGCCGTATCAATGTAGGCGCCTAAATAGACCTGTATGATCATCTTATTTGTGCAAAAAATGCATCTGCATATTTCTTACTTGTATAAAATGCTAACAATGTTACGGAAATAAAACGCTTTCGGGTATATCCTTTAGAGAGGTTTATTATTACATTTCACAAAAAATGTAAAAAGGCGCAATCAAACTACTTTGCACCAGGCGCCAAATAGGGTTGCTGCGGCGCTGCTTGTACGTATTAAATTTCCTTTGATACTGGATATTCATTACTATTTTTGTCGAATTGCTTCGAAAAGCTTTTGGTTTCTTGGTAATTTGTATTGATTGAAAAATAAGCAAAAACATTAGAAGAGCATAAATAAAACTTTAGCTGAAGATTCATTTAGAAAAGGTGTGAATATTGGAAAAGTATAAATAAACTTTAGTTCGAAGATTATTTGGAAAAAAGCTTTAGAAAATGACAATTTAGAATTTACAATTTAAAAGAATAGGTTAACATAAAGACATAATTTTCAAGGTGAGTCAAAGCCTGTTCATATGTATGTATTTAGTTTTAATTTAGTTTATTGGCCCATCGATTAAACACGGATGAATTTTAAAGTCAATCCGTTTGTCGACATAGAATATTTAGTAACTTACAAAGTTAGTCTTCAAAAACGTTGAGAAATCTAATTTTATCCCATACAAATTCAAATTCTAATAGATAAAATTTCACAAATTAATTAAAAATTTTTATTTTGGGTTCAAGTTCCAACTCTCTGTTTCGAATGCTGAAGTAGTGATTCGAAATTCGAATTTTTCAATGTATCTTAAGGAATGACGAACATTTTATAAATCGTGTATACCGAGAATTTATCATAACGCGCAATATGGAAGTTATAGTTTCTATGACTACTATATACAACAATATTACTACATTATTGTAGAAAATCGTTGTCTAGCAACTCCCAGTTTTAATATTGCGCGTTATAGTAAATTCTCGGTAGAATAAAATCACCTGCAAAAATTCTCAAAAATTTAATTTCGAATATCTTACTCTCGATTATCACCGGAGTGGCCGAGTGGTTGGCCTACCCAGTCACTGAAAATAATTGGGAACCGAAATACAGTAGTGGAGTAGGGAAGGTAGACGGTCGTCGAAGGCGTGGTGCTTACCACATCACCCAGTACGCATAGCGTGCAAGACAACCGGGTATGAAAGCGACTTAGGAGGTCTTAACCCTCCATGTTGCCGATCATACTCCCTAGTGGAGTGTAAGTGCCCTTACCTTTACCTTTTACTCTCTATTGAGTGGGGAATTCACATTGAATTATTTCAGTTTCGATCCGGACATTAAACTCAAAATTAAAGAAATGAATTTCACACTTCAGTGACTTAATCAGGTGGAAAAATTGAAATTTTAGAAATTCTAAAATCTTGGAAGTCCCGTTCAAGGATTTCTGTAGTAATTCCTTAACGTTCGGATTTAAGGTTTATAATTTTGATTTTGACTTAGATAATAAAGTCTAAATTCTTGATTTCAAATTTAAAAGCCGGTGTAAACTTCGAACAAATTTTATTTGAAAATAAATCCCTATAGTGATATTACGAAAGAAATCCTCAAATTTTATCAATGACATAAACCCATTTAGCGCCTTCTTAAGGAAATAAACTTTGTCTGCAACATCTAAATCCTGTAACATATATTTTATCTTTTTTTACCATAATTTTGTCTGTCTCTACTAAAAAAAAAAATTCTAACAACTTATTTCGTAAACTCATACGGCATTCTACTACCGTAGATATAATAATATAATATCCACAATTTATTCGATTCGATCTTGCCAATATTTGGAACTTTATTTAAACTAAAAATTGCACTATGAAATACCCTTCGATGTGAGAGCCTTTTCATCTAGCGTCTATGTTGGAGACCAATTTCGAATGCCACTTGTTGTGTTAACAACTTCTGCTCAAAATTTTGTGTGCGAGTCCTGAATACAATAATAAACACCCCGCCATCTACATAAGTGTTCGGTTACGCCTTTCGGCTATTCCGTTCTGCTGTGGATTGTAAGAAATGGCAAGTCTTCAAACAATTCCGCATTCCTCAAGAAATTCGCCGATCGTTTTATTCACAAATTCTTTCCAGTTTCCAAATACCGTAGAAATAAGTTCACCGCAATCACGTTCTTTTTGTGCATACACTATCTGGGTCCATAACGTCTTATACCTAGGCCTGCACGAAAAAAAAAATATCGAAAGTAGCGATTTGGAAAAAGTATCGATAGTTATTATCGATATTTCAAATAAATCAATATATATCGATATCGATTGAAATGAAATAAATCGATATATCGGTTAAATCTTCTAATTTAATTACCTTTCGGCGTTACAATTCGGTGGCCAAATATTAAGTAATGAGTTTAATGAGGAAACACAAATACAATTATGTGTATACACTTAGAATTAAGCAAGCGTCTTGCTGTCGCAGAACCTGTCAGATATCTAGTTATTTTATCCGTGAAATAATCTTGTCGGACAATAAGGCGTCAGCTTATTCACACTAAAAACATTAAAAACTAAATTCTTACATCGGTAACTCAGTTCGGTGACATAGTGTATAAAGCCCATCAAGTACCGGATTTTTTCTATTTTACAGTTTTATGTTATACATACAAAAACATTAGCTATTAAATAATTTGGAAAGAATTTAAAATACGATTTACATTTTGTTTTAAAGATGACTGAATTTTATTGAAATCTGAAATTTAATTTAAATTTGTAAATACTAAAGCAAATATTAAAAACTTGTTAAGGGCGTAAAAACAATTATTTTGAACTACTGTTTTAGTTACATTAAACCGAAATATTTCGAAATACACAAGGTCTAATAAAAAAAAATGTAAAAGATAGGTTATGTTACTAAAGAAACGTTTTCAAAGAAAATCTGGTTAAATCAACAACGCAAGGACAATTATTATTGTTTGTTGTTTATTTATTACTAAAAATGTAACCAGGATTTAGGTTAGGCAACACAAATAGAACTGTAGCTAATATAGTTGCCTGTTGATAGGTTGGTCGGTTTTAACAAATACTATGTATATAGTTTGGATTTACTAATTAATATGTTGCATTATCTACATATTATTAATATTAGCATAGGTAATATTTATTTATAAAAGAGAATTTTAAATTAGCTAATACTTGGTAGTTTACATCTCTTTTTAGTGCACTCTTATGCTTACGGAAAGGTCTAGTGTTTGAGGTGATATTAAAATGTAAAATGCAAATTGCATGATGCACCTTTCAAATATTAAATTACCTTTCGCCTGAAAAAATTCCAATGCTTCCTAAGACTGCTGAGGCCTGGAAACTGTAAATATAATATTTTTAATTTTGTAAACGCGCTGAATAAAAATTCAAGTATAACTAAAAAAAAAAATGAATTAACATTTTTCTTTCCTAAAATATGGCATCCATTTCAACAAATTCTACCTACTTTAAACATAAAAGCAAGTTGTATAAATTATAGACAACTTCAGTTTTGAAAAAATTTCCCAAAGGGATAAGATTTTTATAAAATTTCTGTACATCGGCGTTTTTACTGATGTTGTAAAGGCTCTCTATAAAATAGCACGGTAAGTTTAGATTATTCATCATTATTTTCAGACCTACGTTGTTCTAGAATTTTTTATTTTATTGTCGAACCTTCATTCAAAATTATAGTACATAAATGTGGACATACAAGCTGTGTTGGTGTAGATGAGTATTAAAGCTTTCGAGTTCGATCCCAGTCGGGTTTTTAATGCGGAAAAATTTGAAACTCTATTGTCTTTCGAATACGCCGTAAAAGGGGAGATCTATCTTGCCAATGTGATATTTGGTGTTCCAGGGTTCGACAAAATTCTAGTCGAGTGGTGCCAATGACCATGGTAGTCGTTGCTTACATCCGCAAGCCTTAATCTCACTCAATAAATAAAGAAACTAACAATTTTTAAGAAGCTACTGTTAAATTAAAACCTGCAACATTTTGAATTGTTAGATCAAAATATTTTTAACAAAGACTATAAACAATAAGTTTGTTTTTTGTTAGCCACTGTGTTTTAATTTATTAGCTTTAGATTTCGTCAGTTTTTTAAGGTTACTAACTTAACACTTCTGCGTTGTTGTAAAAATCTTAATCTTGCCTGTTGTTCTTTTCCTGAATGAGCTTTAGCGACTATCGTGTGATAAATGAAGATACAAAAACAAAATGGTTATAGTTTTATAAGACAGTCGTTTAGTTAATTGCCACATATAGTAGCAAAGTGTGGACATGACAAAGACAGAACAAAAGGAAGCCGGAGATACGGGAAAGGAAGATCTTTTGAGAAAAACAAACAGATCAGCAAGGCGTACAAATGGAGAACTAAGAGAATTGTATGACGATGCAGATATCACAGAAGTAGTTAAAGTAGAAAAAAAAGATGCATCTGGTGTGTAATTAGAATGCCAAAGGAGCCTTTATTCAGCAACATAGTCCGCAAAAAGAGAAAAGGAAAGCCAAGGTAACGATGGCAGGATGAAGTTGAAGAAGCTATAAAAAGTGTGGACATAACTGAACGAAAGGGGAAAGCAATGGACAAAACGAAGTGGAAGAATGTTTTGGATGGGCATAAGCTAAATAAAGCTTCAGCACAACTTCTTTATTTACAAAAATTACATTTCATATTTTAATCTGTCATCGCTGTCATCGTACTTTTGTGCGCACGCCCGACTCACGACCGTGATTTGCACGATGCACGTTGGACCCTTCACTTGAACATCGGTTGCCTGCTATAACTCCCATATACAATAAATAAAGAAAAACATGGAATACGTTGCATATTTTTACTGTCAAAATTTATTTAATATAGTCATAAGTCGACTAACTCATATGAAGAGAAACTGGATATAAAGTGTTAAAAACATCAATATAATTTATTACCCAGTCCTGAAGATTATCCACACAGGCTACTTCATCATTTTAACAACTCAAAGGAATCCACCATACAGATATCCACTTAAAATCGAATCTAAGGTAATATAAATACCTAAAAAATGCGAATTAGAAATTGAAAAGGCTATAGCTGAACAATCTATCAAATTTAATTATTTACCACCACCAGCATTTAATTTATTATACCAGTACTAGATCTCTTGCGCAAACAACAAAACCTATGCAAGTAACCGGTTATTTAAATAGTATGGTATGACAAGAATTATCGATGATAAAATCCATGTTAGATATTGAATTGAAATTCGTGCATAAATAAAATGTGACTGTAATGTCGTACAACGTCAGGAAAAACCAGAACAATTATTAGCTTATAAACCTGGTGTCCACTTTATCAGTTCCAGTTTAAAAGTACAAATAAGCAACACATCTCACAGAAATAAGTTTCTTGATCTGAATGGTATGATGTCTATTTTCGAACCTTTAGATACGAACAGATAAAATGGGTACCTGCTAAGTAGAAGTACGGAGAATGCTTCCAGGACAGCCACTTAAGAGCTAAGACTAAGAGCTGATTTTGTTCTTTAAAAAAAAAACGGAAACTGTAGGCCCTTCCTGATGATTTTAAAATACATATATGGAAAGGCATTCAAATAGTAAGTGAATGTTAGTCAATATCTTCAAAGTGATGTCGATGGAGTTTTAAGACATATGGTGATAACTGTTTAAAACTCAATTTAAGTAAGTGTAAAGTTGTAAGTTTTGACAGAACTAAAAGAATGTCCCTTGGCATTCTGTTTAATCCTGCGACGTGTTTTAAGGATCACATTAACTATTAACTCTGTAATTAATAAATTTCATAATAACATTTCACTTGTTTTAAGAAACTCTACCAGTTTTACAAATTTAGATATATTATGTATTACGTATTAGTTAGTTCTCATGCTTTTGTCATATGGATGCCTGACGTCTATTTGTTGATTAATGAAATTAAAAACCCCAAAGAAGATTTGTTCATTTTTTATACTTTAAAGCATTCGGAATTTAAAAAGCAGATCCCGTTACCATATCGCTTCTAAATCACTTATCAGCGTCATGTAATGAATAATTTTTAGATATAAATACGTAATAACATTAGACACCAGAAGAAAATTTAAATGTTTAAGTTTTATACACAATATTATAATGTGTAAGATTAGAGATAGGAATTTGCTATATTTTCTAAATTTTAAAGTTACACAAAAAAATTTTTTGCGTTTCTTAAAACTTTTGGAAAGAATTTTTATGAAAATTAATCATTAAGTTCGATTATTTTATCTTTATTTAAGTTTAATATAAAGATGCACCAGTGCAGTTTCACCAAAACAGCAATATTTTGAGGTTATAAAACATAATAGTTAAAACTGCAGAATGCAGAATAGATAGTAGGTACGAAAGATGCCCAAGTAACAAACCAACATATCACTGTTTTGGTGGAACAATTCACACATGTAATATTTATTATGCAAAAGTGCCATCTTTTGTATTTAACAAACTAAGGTATGTATACAAATGAAGCATTTCGATCTTGATTATCCTTTTTTGAGTCAAATTTGTCTTACCGTCTTACCATAGGCTAGCGTGACCATCATCGTATTATCGGAAGTCCATCGATTGTATTGTATAACAATTCTCATTTCGTTAAGACACGAAAAAAGTGTTATGAAACTGTTAGTTGGAAGTATTTTTTTATACAAAAAAATGGTTATGTATCAACTAAAATGCCAAATTACATTGCTTTATAAGTATTTTGGTACACTTCAGAATACAGTTACTCAAAGAACAAAGAAATTCAGGCGATTATAAAATATGAAACGAAAGTGCACTGAGTTATTTAATGACTGTGTTATGTTGATACATTACGTCACTAATCTGTGAAGAATTTTTTCAGTGACCAAAAGAAACCCAAATATTACGTATTAACTTTATTAAAGTTAGCGTCTTTGTGATAAAGGATTGACCTTGAAAATTACTATAAAAAGAAAACAGTTAATAAAAGTGGCTGAAGCTAACTGGATAGTTTAACACAGAATTACTGACGTTATTATGGTAAATACAAAAATTACTGTAATTAAGTATTGCATGTTTACTTTGCAGGAGGACACATACCTCCTTTTAAGAAAAGCCATGGGAGTAATTTGAAATTATGCAAATGGTGCTAATTAACTTAACATGTTTTATTGTTCTCTTTTGATGTTTAGTCGATATAAAACTGTTTCATTTAAAAGTGTGTGTACTTAAACAATTTTTAAGTTAAAAATGTTTCCCTTTTGAGAAATTAACCGTCAATAATTTACAAAAATTGAATAGTGTTTTCAGAAATATTTTAATTTCTTGAATCTTGATTCTACAATCAAATTAAATTTAAACTAGAATTTAATTATGGGAAGGGATTCAGTTTTAGAATTAAGATTTGGATCTGATTTATTTTTATAAGTAAGTTCTTGAATTTCGATTCTATTCGTATATTCGAATCAAAATTAAGCCAATTTAAAATTCAGATTTGGATATGACTTTTGCTTTTTGTAAATTTAACAAGAAATAATTTACAAAAAAAAATGAATAAACTAATTCAACGCGAAACACTCGACTCCCAAATAAGGTAGAATTAATTTTAATAAAAATTTTAATCTTGGAATTCAGATTTGAATTTTGTCGAAGATGCTATCTGTTGTATATTTAAAAGGCCTACTTTTAATAATAGATTAAGATATAGTAATCTGTAGTATGGGTAGACATAAGTAATGTCAAAAGCACGTTTGTACCTAATTCAGAGTTCAATAAATACTTTAATAATAATTATCTTGTGTAATACATAATAATAAAATAAATAAGAACCAAGATAAAACACTATCTATGTCCTAGAAAAAATAAATGAATTTCAAAAAACTAAAAATGTAGCCTCTATGATTAGCTTAACTTTACTAAAGTTATTTAAATATGTAAGGGTTTCTGAAAACAGTTCAAATTTTTGGGTGTGTTGGACTTATTTTTAAACGGATGCATAATTCTAATTTTTTGGTAAGACAACGAAACATTTTACAAAAATGTAGTTTTTCTTCAAACGTCAGAAAAACACGACTTTGTGTCCTTGGATACACACAGTTAAACATTCACTTTTACTCCTAGGAGTAAAAGTGACATAAACATTCACTTTTACTCCTAGGAGTAAAAGTGACACTTAATGAGCCAATGGCAACTCGTAATTTTTATTTTTTATAACAAAGCAACGACAGCTGGTATGACGTTCATTTTTGACTTTTTTTAAATTTTCTTGCTGAATTGCTTTTAATTTATGCGTTTGAAGAAAAAATAACATGTGTTATTCGGAGTAAAAGTGATTTTGTGTGCCTCGCATGAATGTCCGACTCGCTAGCGCTCGTCGTTCAAACGTCATGCTCGGCACACAAAATGACACTTTTACTCCTAATAACACAATATACTATTTTTTGATTGCTCATACTAAACAAGCTTTTTTAAAATTATTTATAATACATTTTAAAGGTTCAATACACAAAGAAAAATCAGAATTATTAAAGGCAAGCAAACTACGGTTTTGATTCTTTCAAGAAAATTGTAATAATTTTTGTATTATAAAATATGAGCTTGAGCATTAAAATGCGATAAAAATTTTCTGGGATTTTTAAGAATTTCTTAAGCTTTCACTGTTGCCAAAATTTTTAACTTAAACAATTTTCTACGAATTAAAATTTAAAATATTTGAAACAAGGTTACAGGTATTTCGTCTTCTGAAGGTATTATTTAAAAAATTAAATAAATTTAAGATAAAGTTTGAACTAATTTTTTGCAAAAAAAATCAAAACGGAAGTGTAACAAAAGGCGATAAAAATTTGGAAAACGCTAATTTACTTGTACAAGTAAATGAAGCAAATTAAAAACCGACAAAATGTGAAATTGTTAAGAATTCCTCATAGAAAGCGAAATCAGTTACAAGGCCGTTAATGCATAATAAAGTGCATGTCTCTAACAACCAGTTTAAAGTTGACTTTATAATATATTAAATGTGGCAAATTGGTGAGGAGACGGTGATCCTTAATGTTATAAAAGTTTAAATAAAGCTAACCATCGAGTTCAGTTGTTCACATAAGCAAGGTCTCCAGCTCTACAATCTCGAAAACGTATATATAAATAAGTTTGTTGGAAATTGTGATACTTTTGTTTGTAACAGTAAACAACATTCGCGTATTACGGGTGCAAGTAAATTCAATCCTCAATTAAAAAATGTACAGTTCGATAATTTTCCTAAGAAATGCAGTTGTACTATTTACCTTAATTGTTGCGATTAACTGTGCCATACGTAAGTATTTTTCCCCTTTTTTGCTTTAATTTAACTTCTTTTGGTTTTTGTATGCTTAAGAAATATAGAATGCATTGAGTAACGGATGTAATTTTGCTAAATTTAGGTCAATTTTAACGTACGCCATAAAATTAATATATGGAAAATTTCTTAACATTGTTATTAAATCATTACAAAATAGGAGATTTGATTATTTTGATTCAAACATTAATAGTTACGATTGTGATTTTAAATATTTTTTTAAAGATTCTTAATTATTTAATTATTAAAGCAACGTTTTCTTAAAGATTGGATAATTAAATAATCCCAAAGTGTGCTAAGAACTTAAGAGTTTCAAAGCCTAATCTTGTAAAATGCAAAATCAATTTTTTTCAAATATTTTCAGTGGAACATCTTTTAAAAGTAATTAAAATTATTCTCACGATTAGTTTATTTAAAATGTATCAATTTCAAAGGTTCTGTAATAATTTTACAATTTAAATTATTTAGGTTTGGTATGTAAAATGTTAAATCACTTTCTAATTGGCTTACTTTTAATATTGGTGATTTTGGGACAGTGCAATATGCAGAGAGTTTCATAACAACAGTCCACTAAAAAATTAATTAAAGCAGAATTTAATAATTCAAAACTTAAAAGAAGATATTAAATTGATTCCACCCAAATGTTTTGATTTAAATTATTACAGAAACAATTTATTTCTGAAAGATAATAAAGGGATGTCCTGAAAAACAATCTTGACAGAATTTTATCAAATTAAACAACGTTCTTTGCACCTTTTCTTTCGTTGTAAACTAACTTTGAAAACATTGCATGCTACTACAAAAGTTATTTTGATTCCTTACATTTTAATTTACAGGCTCTCTGAACAAACAATAATTACAAAACAACATTTTTAGATCGTTACATCATCCAAATAAAACAAATGACTAGTAAAAAATGTTTCAAATTAATAGTTTATTAAATATTTATTTTTCTGAGCTTTGAATTGTTAAAAATAAAGATCCTTCCAGCCTAGGTAGTTTATGCAAAAAGTATGCCAAATGATTTTTGGGTTAAAAACTATTAAAAATAATCAAATTTTTATAAAAACAGAGTTTTCACTGGTTAACTTTAAGGAAAGTCTTCTAGGCTGAAAGGGCAATTCAGAAATCCGGTTATTGTTTTATACATTTTTAAATTAAAAATCCTGCAAAAAAATTGAAATTACAAAGCTTCACAATATTACTTCCAGTAAAAATATTCAGTGTTATCTCTTTGAAAATGTAGAGTTAAGCTATGAAAAATCATTTTAAACTTCCAAAGGTTTTTGATAGTTTTAAGCAAATGCCAATTTTATTGGTAAGCAGTAGGGGTGCTTCTTGAAATCAAAATATTCTATACAACATCGTGCTGCTCTTTAGAAATTTTTTATTTAAAAACCAAGAAATTTAGTTCGAAATTCCAAATCTAAGTTTTTGGGTAATCCTTCTAGCGTAAAGCTAAAGGTCTGGGCTTTTTTTTTACGTTAGAAATTTTGATATAATGAACTACTTAAAACGATGACAAAACTCAAAAGCTTTAAATTGTTAAAAAGAGATGTTTTGCCTGGAATTTTAACCTAATTAATCCTCAAAAAGTAATCTTTTAAACATAAGTAAATAGGTAATTAAAAATTGCTTAAGCTTTTAGAAGCGAACGTTATTGCCCTTTATATTTTTTTTAGAAATTTTAGACTTAAACGTTTTGGAAAGTAATTTAAAATTTGCTTTAAAGCTTGAAAAAGTAGCTTTATTGTTTGTAAACTTCCCGATTATCTTTACGGATAATTCACCTGGCCGTCACTCTACTTAGCTAGGAGAGGCGATTTAGATAGACTGCAACTACTGCAAAATCGAGCAATGCGAATTATATTAAAGTGCAATAAATATACAAGCATAAGCGTCATGTTGGAATCATTAAATTGGATAAACATTAGTAAATTTTGTGAAATGAAGGCTCTCATTTTCATTCATAAAATCAAATGTGGTTTAATGCCGGTATATTTTAATACAGTAATGCAAGAGTTCAATCAGATTCATCATCACGACACTAAAAATAAAACAAATTTTGTACTACAACATAAGAAATATAGAAAGAACCAAAATTCAATATTCTTTAAGGCACTAGTAGAATATAATAAGTTACCTAGAACAGTTAAAAATAGTAGAAATGTAAATATGTAAGTTAAAATTAAGAGAAATACTGGTAGAATAGTGTAATTTATAAGAGTTGTTTAAATAGATTGTTTAATTTTTTTTTATAATTTGAAGTTGTGTAGCGATGTTGCTAAATAAAGTTTACATTATTATTAAATAAATTCATTAAATGCTTTAAAATATAAAAGAATAGCTATTGTGCCTATGAACGGTAAGTTAATCTTTAAAAGCAATATTGTCAACTTAACTAATGTTTTGGATAACATTAGTTTATAAGTTAAAAAATACCAGCAAACCTCTAAAGCTTTACAGCTTCTTGAGAAAATTTTGTTGAATGTAAGCTTCCGCCTAATCATTTCAATTTAATAGGTCACGTTCAAGGTTCGTGAGCTTCCGGATAATTCTTAAAAGTTAGCTTTCGCTTCTAACAAAGTAACAAAAACCTTGTTATATTAGAAATATTGTAGATAAAAACCTTAAAAATAATCCAAATTTACAAAGTTTTTCTGAAAGAGCGTTTTTACATGTAAGCTTTAAGGGGACCCTTAAAGATAATCCTTCCAGCTGAAAGAAACCATTAAAGATTTCCATTATTATTACTTTTTATTTTTTTTTAAACTTCCACCGAGTTTTTTTTTGGTTGGAAACACTAGTCTTAAAGATAATAAATCCAGCCTAAATAAATCTCTTAAAATCTTTAAAGCTTAAAAAGGTAGCTTATCAAATTTCCAAAGCTGTTTAGCTTCTTGAAGCGTTTTTTACGTGTAAAACTAGATTAATCCACAAAGATACATTAGATAGTTATTATTTTAGAATTGTTAGAGTTTAAAGCTCGGAACAATTTCAAATTAAAGAAATTTTAAAGCTTTGAGCAAACTTTTTTGTCTAAAATTAGATACTACGTAAGAATAAACTAGCTATCTCAACTAATTTTACCTTAAAGCTTAAAGAAATTCCTTTAATTGCGAGCTTTAAGATAATTCTTCTAGCCTAAACAGCCAACAAAAGTTGGAATTGAAGAATAAAAAATAACTCAAACTTTCAATACTTTGTAATGTTTTACAGAATATTTGCGTGGGGAATTTAAGATAATTGTTGAAGGCAATCCTTTTAACTTGATTGCTATAGAAAACTTTAAGTTAAAAGTTACAGGAGAAATTTTTAAATGTGAAGTTTATGGTATTCCTTAAAAATAATCTTTTCAGTTTGCCATTTTAAAAATTAAAAGCTCTGGATAATTCGTAAAGCTCAAGGAAATCTGTAAAAAGTTTTAAAACTTTCAAAAGCACATCTCTTATTCATGAGCTTTATGATAAAGAATTCCTAAAAATAGTATTTCTAATTTTAATAATTCCCAAATTTCGTACATTATTTAATCCAAAGCTCTGTAAAATAATTAAAAACTTACAAAATTATCCTTTTAGCCTAAATACAAGATTACAGCTACATAGTTTTAAAAGCTTTTCGAGTCTTAAAAGTTTCAAATTACGAAATTAACTTAAAGATAACTAAAGCTCCTCTAAAAAGATCAACAGGTCAAGGAATTATTTTGTTATTTTTATGTAATTGCATATTATTCATTATTTAATTACTGTTTTGGTTTTTTGGTTAGCGTTTAATAAGCAAACATTTCGTTTCGTTAAGTGTTTCTTAAAATTGTTGATTTACACAACAATATTTTGGGAATAGTTATTTGCGGAAATACCACAACATTGCGTGATTTATTTGGTATATTTACAAAACAAAATCATTCAAGGGTATTTAATAAATTTTTAGAAGCCAGCTATTTGCAATTATTTACAAGGACGCGTTATTATGGTATGCATTGCGAACAAGGTCTGTGGTAAACCGATGAATTCATTAATTAGAAGCTAAAACGACATAAAATCATTTTAACGATAATTCTTCGAAGATAAATCTATCACATTGTATAACTGCTTATACATATTAAAAGAAAAACACAACGCATCCAAGTAATTTTTGTTAATGTTTGATAGTCGTAATTAGTTAATTAAAAGTTAAATTAAATTTGCAGTTGGAAATTCGGTTGTAAAATTTAAACTAAAAAAAAGGGGAAGCAATACAAATTATATCTCTTTCAAAAGAATTTTCTTAAATATTTTTAATAAATTTTATGTATAAAAGATTCACCATTAAATTGCTGCTGTAAATTGTTTTGCCAAGACAGCCACGAGTTCAAGGTTCTAAACCATATTAGATTTTTTAAATTTTAGTTTCGTTTGAGGGCGTCCTTCTTCAATAATTTATAAATACAATGGACCTTATTCTCACCTCATTTAAAGTTGTATCTAACTAAAGTCGTGTTTAACGTAAACATAAAGCGATATAGTTTTATATAATTTTATGTGTGTACAACAGAGATACAAGTTGTTGTCATGGTTATTAAACAATAATTTAAGAAACTATCGTTTTTGAAATCAGAAGCCTTTGACATAAAAAATTACAAGAAATAAGAAAAATTTAAATCAGCTCAAGAGAATTATGGTGATTAAATAACACATTACATTAATACTGGTACATAAAACTCGATGAAAACTTTTGTTAAAGATGCAAGTTCTATGGTACTGCTTGATAAAATAAAACTGGTAAGTAAATCATACAGCTTCTGGTTATTTTTTTTTAATTTGATACACTTAGAGATATGTACTGAGATTATTATTAACTGCCTTAACTTGGCTAACAAGATTCGAAGCTCAGCCATTCCTAATTTTTAAAATTTTTAAAAATCGTAATGCAATAGGGATTAGAACTTGTATCTGTCTAGCTACAAATCGGATGTGTAACCATTAAACCATTAAAAGCCCTTAAAAATTATTTAGATTTAAAAATAGCCGAGACGATTGATACTGAAAAACTCTTAAAAAACAATGCAATAACAATTTTTTTTAATATAATTTCGTTTTTTCTAAATGTTACTCTTCTTCCACATAAATTAATGCCAATGTTGAAATATTAAAATTATGCAAATATTTAGTTCAAGTTCACATTAGTTGTAAAACGTAAAGAAAGAAAATACGAGTTGATTAAGTAAACTAGGGCAGATTTATATAGTTTCTGTGGGGTGCTGAGAATTTTTTGTAAAAATACAAGTGGAAGTTATATTAACGTTGATTTTTAACAAAAAAAAATTATGACTTTATTTCAGAATACTAAAAGCCATTTTTGAATCCAGTTACCTTATTGGGGGTTTTAAATATCTTTTTTAAAGCTAATTTGGTATTATATACTGATATATTATTTGGTTTCCGAAACGGTACATGTTCGATGTTTTGATGGTTTTTACTCGTTAACATTTTATTTTTAATAGTTAGTGGCAAAATATCAAAAAGAAAATAACTATATACATTTTACCATTTGCTTATTAGTCTTCATGACAAGACAGTAAGCGTAAATTTAGCTCCCTTGAGAAGTAAACACTACATGGAAAACCCAAGCATGCTGAACTATGGCCTGTGATTTAAAAAAATTAACTTAGTAACGATTAACATATTATGTCAAAAATTATTTAAACTTTAAGCGTTGAATATAACATGGGAGGTAAGCAAAAAATAGTATGCTTTCTCTGGTGAGCATGGTTGTTGACTTTCGTTATGTTCTCCCTGCAATCTACAATGCCAATCAAAGCAAATATCACTTAACGTTCCTTGTTAACTGTTAAAAACCACGGAATGGTTTTAGAAACCACAACTGGAATCAATATGAAAAGATAAGTGTTATGCTAATAAAATAATACCAAAAGCTTTTCTTTGTCTTATTAAACTGAAAAAATAGCTAAAATATGAAAGAGGAAGCTTGAAAGGTTTTCTTTCTTAATCTCTTTTGATTTGCTCATGAATATCAATATTTTAATCTCCGTTAAAAGAACATCTTTCGGCTTGGGACCGTGTCATTGTTGAGAAAGAAGAACCAGCGTTTTTCCCACTTTCTTAAGGGGCTTCATAAGGAGGAAAAGGAGACAATATGTGATTTACTATTAATTTTTCCCCTCACGATTTTAGTACCTTCTGCATAACGTATGTAAATTTTATGTTTAAATCTGGTATTCCTGACCAAGTTTAAACAAAAAATCAATAATCTTCTGTTATTTTTTATTGTTTCTTCGTCATATTTTCCTATTCTGCTTGCTTTATTCTTCCTCAGTATTCTTCCATTGAAATCACCTAATGATAATAATTCTTCTTCCTTATCTATCGATACCTGTAGATCTTTCCAAAATTCATCATTATTGTAGTTGGGCTCATTATAATATTGTTGCTTCTCGTCCATCTTTTTGTGTTTCTTTATCCTTAGTTTTTTTATCCTTTGACATTCCCTTTTCCGCTTTTGTATTCATTGACTCTTCTGCATCAATACTTATATCTTAGTACTGTTCACTTTTTTTATACTTCCTTGCTCCTTTTTTCTACTTCTGCTATGGCCAGTAATTGAAAGTTGGCTTTACCATTTCATGTATCGGTTTTACTCATTTTTCATTTATTCCTTTTTGAGTTTCATGTTGCTATACTAACCTTCTCGTATTTCCCATTAATTTATTTTTTGTTATTACCTACCCTATAGTCAATCTAATTCTATAGTTAAAATCACATTAAATAATCTAGCTTTTAAGTTACTCCTCACATTCAAATATCTGCCTTTGTAGTTCTATCCTTTTTGTCCACAACCAGTTCTGCAATATAAATTTAATAATAATAAATTTGCTTACATAATCAAAACAATGAAATGAAAAGCAAAGATTAGCCTTTCCCTAGTTTCAAATACGGTCCTGATAGCATGACCTACTAACTACACTCTAAACTATAAGGTTACCCTGAATAAAGCACAAATTACAACTGGAAGTCGCAGATTACTTACAACACTTGCACAAACAGTTGAAGTGATTTTTAACTTAAAAACACACATTGTCCTTACATCATAGAGTTATGTAACAATGTAATCCTTGCGTTGACAAGGAAAGGTTACTGCACGCTACTTACACATTTACACATTTTTTTTCGGATTAAGTATCTGATAATTTGCTTTCACGGCCAATTTCGGTTTCTAAAGATTTATTTTTGGTTGCGGATTCATTGTTTATGGTACATGCCATGTTTATATAAAATTTAAAATAGAAATGTTTGAAGAGGAAATAAATCAGATTTAATTTGGTTTGGATATTGAAGCGTTATGTTTCCAATTATTAGAAACTGTATTTCCTTTCTTCTTATTTTTCTTCATCTAATGACTTTTTTTAACTACAACTATGAATACAACAATGTTTCAAGTATTTTCGTAGAATGCGTGGTGTAATAGCATTATTTTGATTTGCAAACTTCTAGGCGCGTTACTTTTAGTGTTAAAATAGCCTCAGTCATTTTAAAGGATATTTGACGAATATTCTTGACTTTACATAACTCAGATTATTGGATTAATCCGACGTTGAAATCTGTGAGTTGAAACTTATGATTTGATTCAATAACTTTTAACCTCTCTTTTAAGAAGTAGGTATTCGGTTTGGTTATTCAGTTACTCGCTTTATTTTGCATTCAAATCTTCACCACAGGCCAGCTTTCATATTAGAATTGGTCCAGTAATTGCTTTTCTCTATTTAAAAAAATACTTTAAGCCTAATTGAAAATAACGCAGGTTACTGGCTTAATCTGTAAGTTGGAATTTATAGCTTTTTTTAAAAGAAATTTTCGAGTTAATTTTTCATGTTACTGGCTTTATTATACATTGAAATCTTCGCCACAGGCCAGCTTTCACAGTAGAATTTACTTAGCAATTTTATTTTTTTGCTATTCGCTCCGCTATTAGTTAATACTTACGTCGTAACTTCAAGCTAATTGATGTATAAAGACTTGATTCCTTCCGTTTACTAGGAGTATACTTTTACTGCAGTACATTCCTAAGTTAAAGCTGAGTTTAAACAAATTTTAATGATAATTATTGATAAATGTCTCTATTATTTGATTTCCTTTGCACGGAGAAAACCTTTAGTTTAATATTCTCTAATTTTGACTTTTTTAATTTTAAGTGTCTGATTTGGAGTTTTCAGGTCTTTATTTTGAGTAAAATTTCTTTTAATAAATGAAATTACTTTTGAGGTTAAGATATATCGTTAGTAAAATTTCGCAACCATTTTTGTTTTATTAATAAAGAAAGAAACTTGGCTTTAGGATGCTTCAGTTTATTCGAGTTACTATATATAGCTTAATTTGATGTTGAGGTCTCTGAATTTGGCGGCTTATTTATAATATTAGGGATTTACCAAAACTGAAGATTGGATTTGCTTTGGGGTTTCTTGATTTACAGTTTCTTGATTCTTTTTTAAAGGAACTTAAATTTAGCAATAAAAATGATACTTAAAATTGATAGTAGTACTTAACGTCTATTTTTGGCAGTGAAATTCGAATGTTTAAATTTTACTTAGGTATAACAAAACGGTACAAAATTCGAGCGTTACTTTTAAATTTTAGTCTTTTTCTCCATTTCTCCAATAAAACTAGCACCTATCTAACTGCTTCTCATTCATCACATAAACAACTAATTAACGTTTTGTGAAATGAATTACCATACCTGGTTAGCAACTTATACCAATGGATCTGTAAACAAATCACCCACTGAGACACTATTTTTTTTATCCTGTTGTTGTATCGATGCTATGGTTTCGGCAATCTAATTAAATTTTAACTAAAAAAATCTATTTTTTTGATCAAAGTAGACGAAAGTGTATGGCTTTTGTTATTTGTTTACCAATGTAGTACTTGTCATATGACTTTTGATTTGATTTTGTTCATCTTGACGATGAATGATTGATTAATTTGAAGAAGCCGTTAAATAAACTTAATGGTCTGATATGGTCTGATATCAAGTCAAGTGACTTACTTCAGACGTCAGAATTTGTTTGGATTAACAAATAAAACATCTCCTTTGATAGATCTTTTTGGTGTAATATTTTTTTAGTCGATTCTTTTGAGAAGAATATTTTATTTGAATTTTTGGGGTTACTCGCTTTATGTTTCATTGAAGTCTTCTAAGCTAACTAGTTTAGAATTTTCTTGAAGCAAATTTTGGTTAAATGATCGTTTCTATTTATTTTCCATTTTCCATTTACAAAAGCACATTTAACAGATTCTTCCAGACCTGGCCTTAGATTACCAGCTTGATTTGACATTGAAATCTCTAAATTGGGTGCCTTATTCAATACATCAGAATTCGTCTGGACTAAAAAGAGCATTCAACCCGGGAGAATTAAAGTATTCGACTTGAATTTTTGAAGATACCTGTACTAGCTTTATGTTGCATAGAGGTCTGCTAACCAGTTATTCAGTTTCAGAGTTCTAATTTTTTTAAAGCAAATTTTGGGTAAATAATTTTTCTTTTATGTTTTGCCGATGTATACAAATGGGTCTGTTTCAAGGTGCCACTGAAATCTAACACTGAAAATAATAATAATCTCTCTTTTTAAAACCTATTTGACGTAATAAATGCGGCAATACTTAGTATCTTAATTTGGTATTTAAAATCTCCAAATTTAGTGACTTATTGTTTTAGGAAATATTTTACTTAAATATTTGCTTTATATTGCACTGGAATCCCCTAACCAGACTAACTAATTTAGAAATTATGGCGTTTACTGAAGCAAATCTGAATTAAATAATTGTTCGTTTCTATTTCTACTTCCTTCTAAAAAAATGAAGTACATGATTGAAGATTCAGCTTCAGGATGCAAGCTTCATCTACCGTTGAAATAGAGCAACTTGCTTCAACATCAGGTTCGCGTGCGGTTCGATGGTGTTTTAAATGTTCGAGGTTACTCAGGTAGATTTATATTGCACTGAAGTCCCCTAACCAGACCAGCTAATTTAGTAATTATAGCTGTGAAATAAATAAATTTATTTATTTCACTAGCTTCGTGTTTCTATCCTAATTCCTTTTAATTAAGAAATTGACATAAATGCTTCAAGATTCGGCTTCAGTTTACAAACTTGATACCGTTAATAAACTGGAAATCCATTTTCTCGTGGGTTAAATATGATTGAAGTAAATGAAAAACTTGTCTAATCCCACAAAATTTTGTGGGATTAGACAAGTTTTTCATTTACTTCAATTGATACCGTTAATTTTTTTTAATAGAGCAACATACTTTAATATCAGGAGTTCACTTGAATCGACGGTTTTGTGTTTGTGGGTGTTTTTAGATACCCGACTTGTTTTGTTGGGTTACTAGCTTTATTTAGAATTAACGTCTCCCAAGTAAGCTAAATGGTTTCGGTGGTTTATGTTTACTAATATTCAGCTAAATAACAATATTTATTTCTGCAACTAAAAAAATCATTAAATTATAACTTTAAAAACAGACACAACAATAATTATAATAACAAAATGCAAGGAGAAACAAGTGGTAAAATTCACAGAAATTAAACTTGTACGTGGGTAATTAAAAAATGGCAACGTATATACTTAAATTAGATTTAAAAAAATTACTTTGCTTTTAAAAATATTTGACGTAAACACTTTAGGCCCAGCTTCAGGTTACCAACTCCATCTGGCGTTGAAATCTTTAAATATGGCAACATATTTTAACAATAATGTTTGGTTGGATTAAAGTCAGCATGCTTTCACGAAAGCATTTGGCTCAATATTTCTTTATTTTTGGAATTATCCTTTTAAATGATTTTCCAAGTTACTAAGTAGCTTGAATTTCTATTGAATTCTTAGAAATTTGTATTGAAATCTCCCAAGTAATCGAATTAATTTCGGTGCCCTAAGACTCACTTTAAATCAATTCTGGTTTAATAATTGTGCATTTATATTTTTATAAAAAATATTTAAACAAACTGGAACGAAATTTGCGAAAATTGAGGCGCATTTTTGAACTTTCTCTTAAGATTTCATAATTATGCAGCAGTTTCTACAGAAAAATTCTGATTACAACTAGAATAAACATTAGAATTTTATTTCTTAATGTCATTTGTTTATGTAAAACTAAGTATTTATTTACATAATCACCTTTAAATATTATAATGCCATCTGCCTAGGCATTTAAGTATTATTTATTAAAGAACAAATCAGCCCTTCATTAGTTTAATTTTGTGTTCTCTAAAAACATATTTAAGTAACTTTTTGAATCTTTTTTCAGCCGAATACATCCAAGTATGTCGTAGAAATGACCCGAAGTTAGTGGCTTGCATTAACAATTCGATAACGACCCTTAAACCTTACTTGAAAGTGGGGATGCCCGAGCTTGACGTCCCACCTATGGAACCGTTGCTTTTGGACTCTGTAGAACTGACAAGTGGAAATGATGCAACTCGAATTGCTGCAACCTTATCCAATCTTAAGATATGGGGACCTACTTCGTTTATTATTAAAGAATTGAAGTAAGTTATGAGGGATGTAAGCCAATAAACAAATAAACTGGCAAATGGACAAAGAAATTAATCACTTAATAAATAACCAAGTAAGCAAGAAATGAGTAAATACATGAAAAACTAATTGTGATAATAAATAAATAGGTAACTACGTAAATAAATAAATAAATAGTGGTGCTTATGTTATTTTTAAAAAGCGAAATAACCAACAATAATTATGATTGATTTTGAAACTTTAGAAAACCCAAAGAAACGAAAATTTGCAAAATTTAAAGTAGATACACGTAACTTGATTAATGAAACCTGAAAACCCAAATTAATTCCTCAAAAATTCGAAACCTTCTTCAATAAAAATGTGGAATGTCTTTAAGGGATTCATTAAAGATTTTTCAAGTGAACTAAATTCACAAATTTTCACTGTGATAATCACTAGATTTTGATACATTTCAGGGTGAAGGTTTCTGTCAAATGCCAAAGTTTCAAAACTTAACATTTCAGTATAAGAAAGCAAGCTTTTTTTTACAACTTTTTTACTGAGTTCCTGAAATTGAAGAAGCTAACAAAACCAGAAGTAAAAGCAACCGGCGAATTATTAGGAAACTTGCTTTCTGTACCGCTGTTCCTTAATTTTGTTTTTATTTTTAGGCCAAATTTGGATAAGAATGTCTTCAGAATAAAAGTATTGCTCCCTGAGCTCCACATCGAAGGTGATTACAAAGCAGATGCAAGAGTATTGTTCGTCAGCGTTAAAGGAGAAGGACCTGCTAATATAAACTTAAGTAAATTGTTTTTTCTTTATTTAAATTTTACATTCACATTACTGTTTACACCCATTCACAAATTTAATTTTATTTCAGCTAATTATCACTTCGAATGCAAGCTGAAAGGAAATAAGATAAAGAGAGATGGCGAAGAATACCTGGAATTCGAGAAGATGAAACTCAAAATAGAAGTTGGAACTTCCAGTATTCGATTGGAGAATCTTTTTAATGGTGATCCAATAATCGGAAAGGCTACCAGCGATGTAATTAATGATAATGCTGACCTTTTCATGAATGAAATTAAGCCGAACTTACAAAACGCCCTCTCGGAGAAGTTCACAAGCATAGCCAACAAAATTACACTTAGGTTTACTTATAAAGAATTATTTCCTTAATTAACGGATTGGAAAACACACTGCCTTAAATGCAAAAATTCGGACGAATATTTTTACCAAAGCTTTTAGTTACCATCTGATTTAAATTTAAGTGGTTAGACAGTTACTGAAATTATTTGTAAAATTATAGCGTAGTTTTACATTTAATCCGAGGGGGTTGTTTTACTACAGCTTAGAAATTCAATATCTCATTTTATGGGAAGCTTCAGTGATAGTACTTTCAACTGTATAAAATGTTACTTGAAAGTTCTATACGGAAGTTCATATATTTTTTCAAAAATCTGGATTGAAAAGAAGTTGTTTTCTTCCTTTTTATGTAACTGGAAATTCAATGGAAAATTTCTATAATCGCTATCTGAAGAAAAGTTAACATAAAATTGTGATGTAAAAGAGCAAAGCTGTTCTTTAGTTTAGAATAGATTTTCTCCTCAGAAACTGATAAATCGCCCTATTATTAATTACAATAGAAGTTTAGTATTTAGATAGATTAGTTATTGGCGTGGGAGTTTCGGAAATTACTAACATCGATCCACAACAACATATTTATAGAAAGTAGTTTTATACACATTTGAAACACAATTTATAGTTTTAAAAGAAATACAAAAATAAAGTTATTTATGTAAGTTCAAGATTCTTCTTTAGCAAAAAGTTTCAAAATAATTACTTTTAGGAATACAGGTGAGTTAAGAAAAATCGAATTCGAATTCTTAAACAAATCTTTGAAAATATAAATTCAACGATTTTTATGTAAACAATAATTAAGCAAACTTCTCGACTTGCTGGATTTGGAACTAAGACTGTCAAGATTCAAAACTATTTAAGTTCGAATACCCAATCCTTAATATTTCAGATTCAAACCTTTGTTGCATTTTAAATTCGATTCCAGATGCCGGATTTAATCGTTGAATTATCTCTTGTTCGGATTTCATAATTGTTTTTTTTTATTTCAGTTCTAGATTTATTTAATATTTTTGAATTAACGTGAAGATAATTCGGTGAATTGGCAAATTTAGACATAGAAAGAAAATTATTTTTTAATTTTAAGAAGGGTTATCGTAGAACAAATTTCAAATTCAAAATTTAAATTCCGAAATATAGATCTGAGATTTCTACTTACGTTTGAAAAGCGGAACTAAATATGATCTAATAAGTAATAACACTAAACACATGATAATCAGTGTCCCCCAAAGGTAGAACAAGAAATAGTTATTAAAACTATCTAAGATGAATGACTTGTTTTTGCATTTGTGAAGTCATGAATGCACACTTCCAAAGCTGCACTCTTTGATTTTAGAGATTAATTTTGTAAATTTCAAAATTTCAAGCGTAGTTAAGATTAAAAAATTGAAATAATAGAAGTACGAGTAAAATTCTAATTATAGTCATTACATAATAAAACTCAGATTTGAATGCCTTAATTTTAATTCAAAAATCATGCCTGAAATTCAGATTCCAGAACTGATTTTCGAGTTCTTAAAATCGCGTGTGAAAATTATTTGTGAGGTGTTTATTAGAGATTTAAAGCAATTTGAATTTCATGAAGTGAGTGTGAATTCAAACAACTTAAAGATAAAATCGTAACATACGTAAATTCGAAATATTTGGATTTTAAACTCAACGTTTACAAAGTCAAATATAAAAAAAAATATTGTTCAGAAGATTGATTTATAAATAAACCAGGGGAATTTGAATTCGTTTTCTACAACGCGCCCATCAAACAAAGAAATTAAAATAATTGTTGATTAAACAGGCTAATAAAGTCTCAAATTTATCCTTAAAATTTGTTAAAAACGCATGCATATCAAATCAAATCATATTTCTCTTATAGAATAAAGGTGTTCAGTTAAAATTTTATACTGTTAATGAACTTCCGTTGTAGATTTTATTCTTGGAAAAAGCACGACTTCCTTTCTCTGCTGACATTTCGCGTAGAAAACTTTCGCTAATAAGGAGAAAATACAGCAACCTGATCATATTTTAAATTTAACACAAACCCACATCTGAACCAAAGCAGAATATTCTTAAAGGAAAAAAACTATAAAGCTTTATCGAAAACACCACAACTTATATTTCTTGGTACGCTGTTATTTACGTAGAAGAATTTAGGTAGAAGGCAAAACATGTGGTTATTAACACGATTTAAATTAATCCAAATTTAATATGAATAAAAGGGAATGAAATAGGCTATCACCCAAACGAAGAATGCAAAAAACGCAAGCTTTTTTGTTTAATACCTCATTGTACGCTTAATCGTTTAATTAAACCGAATTAGTTTAGAAAAATTCATAAAAAATCACCCCCTGAAATAACAAAGTGAACTTCAGAACAAATGAACCAAAAAAATCCGTCAAATATAAACCCCAAATTAGAACATAAACCTTGTCCTAAATGAGAAAGCTATTGTTTCAGCTTATTACAATAGTATGGATATCTGGATATCTGCTAATGGTATAGGTACAATGTGATTTTTTAAAAACTCAATTGCAGCAGGCCGTATTCTGACTTAATACAGACAGTTCTAAGGTTATTAAGACAGAATACGGTCTGCTGCAATTGAGTTTTTAAAAAATCACATTGTATAATTAATGTTACCGATTAATATTACAAAACAAATCTTTAATAAATGTAGCTTTCTCAAACTACTACACATTATAGTATTCTGTATTACAGTTGAATTTAAATTCAAACTACATATCTAATTAGTTAGATTTAACGATCATCTCCTGCTTATCATGTAATGAATACAAATACCACAATTAAAACCGTCAAACGTGATCAATCGTCCGAGGAACTAAGCATATTTAACTGCATTGAAGTCTTTACAATATTATAAGGAAATTATAACGGGGTATCTACAGGAACCTAATGTTTATTTTCGGCTCGTCGAAGTTGTGTTTGAATTATTTGGAAAACGTAATATTGACGTCAATTTTTAGATTAAGTTATTATTACAGTAGGGTAATTTCATGACTTTTTCATAAGACAAAAACATGTAAGAATATGTAAAAATGTAATTTCTATTTAAGATTATTCGCCTTAACTTGTTCCAAGAAAAAACATCTCATTAAACTGAAAATAATTCGAAACATAGGTAATTTAAATTAAGGTTTATTAAATAATAAAAAATAATTTAATTCAGGTTTATATTTAAAACCTAAAACGATCCAGCTTCTAATTTAAACTTTGAAATCCAAAGTTCATATTTCAGTTATGCTATACTTGATAAATTTAATTAATAAATCAGATAATCAGGACATAATCAGCTTAAATCAGATTGAAGGAACGATTTTTCGAATTAGAAAGCAGTTTTGAAACTTGATTAAATTCAAATTTTGAGTTTGATGATAGAATTTTTAATAATAGCACCCTCAAGGATAGATTTCGCGTATTAAAAAATAATGAAACAATCCAAAAAAGTAAAACCAAACACTTGAAGAAGTACAGTTATGAAATACTATTCAAATTCAGAATTAGTGCTGGAATTCTAAGCATCAATATGAAATGTATTTAACCTCTTAGTTTAAAATAAAACTATAATTAAGTGTAATTATTAAGGTATAAAAACTAGCCTAAAATAATTAAAAATCGGGCTAAAAATTAATTTATCATGTAAATCAAGAATCACTTTAAAGATTTGAGTTGAAATTTGGACACATTTTTAATATTACATTTTCGAAATTAAAGCAGAAGAAATCGTTTAGTTTAATCGACCTTTGTTGTAAGGTAATGTAAATATTAATTTGGTTTCATTAAGGTATAAGCTAGACAACTTACTGTTGGCTTAAGTAGATAAACGAAGCCTAGATTAAGGGAAGTCATTACTCAACATTGTAGCTTCTTAAATTCTGCTAACTTTTGATTTTGGTGAAAATCCACAATAAACATAAACACTTTTTGAAATAGCTTCTTAATGAAGATTTAGAGTTTTTGTCCTTTAAATTATCAGATTTTTTTCCCAAGCGGTTAAAATGTTATTAGTTGTTGTTAAAATATTGTATTGTTTAATTGTTTGAATCCTTCAAGGTTAGCATAATTAATAAACTAATAACAGAAAGCTTCAACTAAAAGAAAGCAAATATGTGACTCATTCTAAGAACCACGCGGAAATCCTGCAAACGTAAGTATTTCCGTATGTCATGCGAATATCAGTTTCCTAAATATAATATCTAGCATTAAAAAAACAATGCATTGCATCAAAGATCATTTTGTTATAATTAATGAACGAAGAAAGCATGACGAACTCTCCAAGTTTATAGGAAAAAGTAATAGTAAACACGCTTGTTTAAAGAAAACAAGTCAACAAACTTTAACTGTGCCGATGTGAATTGCATAAGATATGGAGGGAGTTTGATTTTCAAGAGTATGAGGGAGATCGTCCTTAAAGCCACGATAAGAGCATACTTTCGAGTGTAATCGGAATTTAAAAAAATAAATGTTAAAAGTCTTACTTTATTTACTTTGCACGAAGGCTTAAGCTGATTTTGACTTTCGAAACGTTTTCCAGAAAAAAGGCTTTCTCCTAGTTTAACAGCGCGTTTTTGTTTTTATCTGTTTAATTCTTGTTTTAACCGCTTGTACGAAAGTAAAAGTAACACCGATTTTACTTCGCCGATTACGATTAAAAGTAAATGTCCTGCATTACAAGTTTCACATAATTTCAAGCAATAGAAACTTATGAATATAAGACGTTTAAAATTACAACCGGGATTCATTTCTAAATGTTGTGTCTTCTAGTCAATTACTGACGGAAAAAAAATGAAGTTTCTTTTAGTGACTTGTGTTGTTGTGCAATTTATCATTGCCAACTGCAAAACATTGTGTAAGTATCACATATCTAATCGAGTGCAAATTTAAACAAGTTTGCCAATAATGTTATGAAATTAATGAACTATGTCGCACCGGTCGTTAATTCAAAACTTACCAAATAATTTTTTTATTTATTATTATTTTTTTGTTAATCGAGATTGTAATTTATTTCGGGTTTATCGGTTGTTACCTACTATGTATACTATATGGTGGTTTATGGTTGATTTCTTTTGCTTAATATTTAATATTGAATAACTATAAATAAAGACATTCTGAGATTACTAATTTTTTTATTTATTTGATTTGAGCAAAGCTTGTTTTGTATTTTTGAATCAAAGCCAACTTATTCTGCTGTAATTGTGGTTCTAATTATTTAATTCTAGATTAATTATTTTTAATTATTCACTAATGCAATTAGATTTCTTACTGTTATAATAAATTTAAAAGAAAATTTGTGAAATCTTATTAGAAGCTTTTCAATCCTAACACACTTCTTAAGTTGAAGATAAACTCAATACACGTTGGTTATACGACCGTGCTTGTTGTAAAAAAGTAAGAACCTCTTAGCGATCAAAAAATATATTTGGCACCAGTTTACTAACTGGATCTAACGTTGAAGTCTCCAAACTACGCGACTTATCTTTAATATCTGAATTCGCCTAAACTGAAGACAGAATTCATCAAAACAATACGTCAAGGCTTCATTTTTGTGCTTTTGACCTTTTGTGATTTTAAATTGGCTAAAGTAAATTTTGCTCAACAGCGTTTCGTGTTTCGTTTCAATTTATTTTTGTTTATTTATTTACTTTTTAGTTGCAGTGCCTTTATTCTCTTCAGTTAAATAAATCTCCCTTTGGTGATTATTTTAGATGCGAAAAGGAAAATATATATTATATTTGGTTTTAGTTAACTACTTTGACTTGTCTCTAAACTACGCAAGATATTTTTGATACTGGATTTAATCTGAATTGAAGACAGACTTCATCCTTTGAGCACTTTAAGACTTAATTTATTTCTTTTTGATTTTATGCTTTTAAATCTCCCAAAGTAAATTTTGCTCACCAGTTTTTCGTTTCAATTTATTCGTTATTATAAAGAGGTGGTAGACCAGAGATAGACTGAGACGTAGTTAAATTTATAAGAGTGACAACCTTTTATTCAGACAAACTATGACAAACTATGACAAACTATGTTATGTCAATTATATTATTATGCACACTAGACTATACGTAAAAATACGTGAAGATTGTCGACAGAACATACACAGATTTCCAACACAATTTTTAATTGTTTATCTTCGATTAAATGCATATCGCTTACATGATTATTTTGATGTGAAAAAAAACTTCCTTGCAATTAAAAAAATTTATTTGGCTTCAGGTTATTAATTTGACATAGCGTTGAAGTCTCCAAGCTACTTATTTTCGATATCGAAATTCACCTAAACTGAAGACAGAATTCCTTCCAAGAAAGGGGTCATTTTTTATTTGTTGTGCTTCAATTTCTCAAAGTAAGTTTTGCTCAATAGTTTTTGCTTCAATTTTTATTTATTTCCTAGTTGCATGACTTTATTCTCGTCAATTAAATGAATATCACGTATGCCATATTGTTTTAAATATTTGTGACACTATTGATCAGCTTCTTTTTGAAAGATATTTATTTTGAATATATTGGCATTACTTAAATTACTGAAATGAAGTTTGAAATTTGACTTTCTGACGTTAGTTATTAACTTGATTTTTCGTTGACTTATTTTTGATATCAGTATTCGTTTAGAATTGAGGTAAAATACCCCTAGATAGATCTGATTAAAAATTAGTAGATTATCAGCTTGAAGTTCCTTAACAAGGCAAACGACTTTTGTTGCCCAAATAAATTCTTATTCATCGATTTTCTATTCTATTATTTTCATTCTCTTCAACTTGATAAATAACAATGGTTTTTGCCCTGCGAAATTGAAACATTTTTGTAATATAAATTTGCAATAAATGCTCCTGAATTCTAGCGTTACCTGAAGTTGAAGTCTCTAAGTTATGTGAATCTTATTTTTGATATTAAGATTCGCCTGGATTAAAGGCGTTTTTGCCAAATATTTTTCTTTTACAAATATTATTTTTGAAGGAACATTTCACATAAATTACATAGATTTTTAACTCCATTTAATATTGAAAATAATATAATAAAATATAAACTAATTTGGGTACTTAATCTTAGCCCAAGTAAATTTTGTTTAACAGTTTTTTGCTTCTTTTATTAACACTCTCATTCCATCCAACTTAATAAACAACGACTGTTTACAGAGCTATTCTTAGTGGGGAAAAGCTAAAACTCCTTCTTCTCCTTTCCGATTTTCCAACCTCTATCTAGATCTTCTGGAGTTAAATGTCATTCTTTTCTGTCTATCCAAGCCACTTGCTGAATATTCCATTTTTGTTTTGTATTGCGAATTACCTCATTCCATCATCCTCTTGACCATTCTCTTTTTCTTCTTTCTCTTGGTTGCCATCCCATTGTCTTTTTCGGGAGCCTACCATTTTCCATTCCAAAAACTAAAACTTTGCCATTAAAAAATCCTTCGTATCACTAACTGTGTTGGCTGCGGTAAACACAATAAAGTTTTACTTTAGGCTTTCGAAATTCCCATTGTTTTCTTTTTTAGTTCAATTTCGTTAGTAAGATATCATCGGAAGAAGAACTTCTGAAGCTAATAATTAAGTAGCTGATGAGCAGTAGCGTAACCAAAAACGTAGTTTGTAGGGGGCCCAGTCCACTGTTTGGTTTTCAAATTCACCATATTGGATGGCTTTTGTAATGCCGATACCTACAATTATCGATTTTTTTAAATTAAATGTTGATTAATAACTTTGATCTTGAGGGGGGCCTGGGCCCCCTGGGCCCCCCCTTGGTTACGCCACTGCTGATGAGGTTTGGCAATCGAAATTAAAAAGAGCAGTTTTTGTAAAGAATATTATTTTTTCAAACTTAAAAACCTCACATATTCAGGTGATTTTTGCCAAAAAAGTACCATCAGAAATAAAGTAAAAATATATAAAGAAAGATTGCAATTCTTAGCTTTGTAGAAGTTTCTGCGTTTTTATTCTGCATAGGGGTGTAAGCGAAAGGAAATCAATTTTTAATTATTACCTGTTATATTTATTTTTCCATTTTACAAAAAATGTAGAAAACAAAGTCGTAAATATGGAAATAAAAAGAAATGTAAAGCTTTAACAATCAGTATGAGTTACTTTTAATGTAATGCCGAAGGTGCGTGGTTCAAATCCTTGTGGCAATGTTTTTTATAATACATTGATGGTATTTCCCCAAAGGAGTGAATCCGAAAAAAAATAATTTCTAAAAAAACAGAATGGGTTATCTACATAACTGTTTTTCCTATTTGCTAAAATTCAGACAAAAACTCCAAAACGATCTTTTTCTCTTTTTCAGATCCAAAATTCAAGTTTGAAGAGTGTTATAGATCATATTTAAAATATCTAATTAATGAAACAGATCATAATCAGATTAACATTTCATAGAAATGATTCTTCAGATTAGCAATTAGTTTTAGAATTAGAATCCAGTTTCAATTTTGACTTTAAAGATAATGATTTTTAATTCAAATACGACACTCTAATTTAAAATTTTATGAGTAATAATGCATCCCCTCAAACCTACATTTCGTCCATTAAAAAAACAAACAAAAATGTCAAAAAACCACTTGAAAATGTAAACAGTTAATGAAATCCTAAATCGAATTTGGGCCGAATTCCAAATATTAATATGAAAAGCATTTAGCATAATTTTGAATTAAATTAGTTATACGTCATTATTAAAGAATACAATCTGAAATAATTAAAGATCAGATTGAAAATTAATTTGTGATTTTAATTTATAAGAATTCGAGTTTAAATTTTTATCATAATATAAACCTTTAATCCTATATTTTCAAAATTAAAGCAGAAGAATTCGTTCAATTTAATTTAAAATCCAGGCAGAAGTCTTCTTTTAATTTTCTTTTAAATTCTAACTGAAACAGTCATCAAACTGCAAACGAAAGGTTTGCAAATCTCCAGCACTGATTACAATCTAATTCATTATTAACCGACCCGCAAGGGATGCCAAGGCAATAAACTTGTAAACATTAGGGAAAAAACGACCATGCTGGTTCTATACTTAGATAATATTTAAAAAGTCGATTTTAATGTCACGTTATTCGTAACGGTTTGCAGATTGATGGCTAATTTAAATTAGTGACACTCCACTACAAAAATTTGAAAGAAAGTAGCTATCATCCGTGCTTAATTTTGAAGACATATTTTTATTTAGTATTCTTGACGTAGTAAATGGTTGAAAACCAACGCATGGCACACCCTTTTAAATGCATAAAAACAGATGAATAATACTTAAATAGTTTATCTTCAATATAACCTGCTAAAAGTTTGTTATTTTTAATTTACAGAAAGAAGCAGGGTTACACAATTACACACAAAACTTTAGCGTTCCACTATAAACGAATAAGTCATTAAAACAAAAAGGTTTAGATGAATAAATTTTGATGGGTTCTGCAACCTAATTTTAATTAAACTTCCAAGGTTGTTAGTTTAATCTTACGTTGAAGTTTCCAAAATTAGATGAGTACCTATCTTGCTATTTGTGTTTTTTAAAATGCTGACCTATTTTTTTGACAACTGTGTTTTGTGTTGGCTTCTTCGGGACTGAACATGTGGAAATTAGTTCTGTTTTCCATATTTTGATTAGATAATTTTTAAAAAGTATTAACTTTTTTAGTTTTAACAAAATTTGAGCTTGAAATATTTATTGTAATCAAAAGAGTTATATAATATCTAATAATTGTGATTTGCTAAAGCATTATATTTAACTTCAGGTTCCAAATTTGACCTATCGTTGAAGTCTCTAAACTTTGCGAGATATTTTTGATATTGGAATTCGTCTGAATTTAACATAGAATTCATTCCAAGGGAATGTTACGATTAAAAATTTGCGTCATTGTTTTTGATTTTTGTTTATTTATTTTTTGCAATTTTTATTTTTGAATTTATTTGCCTTTTAGTTGTAATGCCTTTGGTTTCTTCTATTAAATAAATGTCGCTTATGGTTATTTTTGGTATAAAAATGTTTTGTAATTAAATAAAAATAAACTTCAGGTTATTAACTTGACCTGTCATTAAAGTCTCTAAGTTAGCTAATTTGTTTTTTGTGACTAAATTTACACAGACTGAAGACATAATTGATTCCCAGCGGCTTTTTGCTTTATTTATTTTTTAAATATTATTTTAAAGCATTATACTTTATAGATATCAGCTTTATTTTACAAAGAAATGATATAAAGCAAACAATTTTTGTTGCTTGGTTACTTTCAAAGAAAAAATGCTAAAATTTCTTTGTAATTGCAAAAAATATAGGACACTTGAAATAAAATTGACAGGTTACTAACATGGCTGATTCAGAATTTGGATTTGCTCTTAAATTCTGTATTTCCATAAATTTCTTACTTGGTGGATGAATAAGTAGGTACCTATGTTTAAAGGTTTTTCAGTTCCTGCTTTCAGTCGAATTTGTAATATAAAGATTTTATGTTATCGTCTTAATATTGTCGTAAAATCTCCTATCAGGCAAATTGGTTTTGATTTTGCAATTACTACCTATAGTAATTTTAGTTCAATAATTTTTCACCTTTTTGCCACTTTTAACGTGAGTGTCTCAGGTTGAAGTTTCCAAATTGGACGACTTATTTTAATAGTTAACAGGTTTTTCTTTGGCCCAGTTTTTATTGCATAATTTACTACTTCAAGAATGAAACTTCTTTTTATTTAAAAATTTTACATTACCAGTTCGCGTTAAACTTTCCTAAGAAGGCGTTATTTTGACGTCAAGGTTTAATCTTAGTATCTTTTCTTTCGATAATAATTTTTCGCGTCAACTGTGTTCATTTCTATATTGCATTGAAATCTCTAACTTAGAAGAGTTATTAAGAATGCACTTTGAAGTGTGCTAGTTTAATAATTCTTCACTCTGAAAATGAATGCCTTTAAAGGAAACTTGAATTTTTTTAGGTTAGTGGCTTGATGTCTCATTGAACTTTCCTAATCAAGAGAATTATACTTATATTGCTGAATCGTACTGTTATTTTATATTACATTGTCGCGCAAAGAGTTTCTGACGTTTTAGATTATAATTTTAGTTTACATTACAATCAATAGCTAGGCGAATGACATAGTTTAAAAATCCGTGGTATTATTGACCAAATTTTTTTTTCTGCAATTATTAAATAGGTATTATGATTAATTTGAACCCATCAGCATAGTAAAATCAAGCTTGATTTTATGTTTTGGTTTTGATCCTGGGATTGATCTCACAGGAACTTATTTTTAGATATTTTAAATTTTTATGGTAAAGTAAAATCGTTTAAGATTCGACGAATTGCTTCGAATATGAAAATTTACCACAAGTAAATTTCGTATAAATAGTTTTTGGTTCTCTTTTTTGAATTAAAAACAACGAATAAACACTTCAGATTATTCGCTTGATCTGTCGTTACATGACTTATTTTTGGGTATCAATGTTTGACTGAATTGAAAGAAGAATTCACCTCAAGAAACTGATTTGTTCAATACTTCTTCTTCTTCTTCTTCGACTTGTTTCTAGGTCGAAGACTCGTTCCTATGGTACCATACATTATCCTAACAATTAGGCAAACTAATTTCGATTTTATAATTTACCCCAAGAATATCTTGGTTTCATATTGTTTTTTGTAATTTAAAAAAAATTGAATAAATGCTTGATCTGTTTTGTATTGAAGTTACGCGACTTACTTTTGAAGTCAAGGTTAACCTGTGCGGAGATAGAATTCGGCCGATGAATCTGTTTTATAGAAAAGCGGAAATATTCGCTCTAAAGGATGAACTGATGTAAGTTTTGAAGTTACTAGCGTTATTTGGTACTTAAATCTCCTAACAACAACTAGTTATGCTGTTGTAAACTTTGGTTTAAATAGAATTAATGGTTCAAGTATTTTACTTTACCTGAGCTGAAAGCATTGAAACTTCTTTAAAATTAAAAAGAAAAACATTTGAAATAAAGTCTACAGGTTACTAACTTGGCTTGTCGTTAATTTATTTGTGATATTGAGATTCGTCTGGAGTGAATACCAAATTCTCCCATTTTTCTGGTTCATTTTCTAAAAGTATATTTTAAAGAATATTTGATTCAAATTTTACAGATTATCAGATTAACAAAACAAACCATTTTTCTTTTTTAAAATTCACTATAACTAGAATATAACTTCCGTTCGCTTCGACGTTAGTTATTTGGTTATTTCAACATAAAAGGGCTAAAGCCCCCTAGCACTTAAAGAAAACTTTATTTTAAATAAAGTCTGCAGGTTATTAACATTATTAACTTAGCAACTTAGCTCGTTGTTAATTTACTTTTGATACCGGGATTCTCTAGATTGAAGACAACGTTACCCTAGAGCTCAAATTTGTTTTAAAACAATCTTTTTAATATTCTTATGCAAATTTTTCAGGTTTTCAGCTTTATTTTATACTTAAAATTTCGAAGAAAGCAAATTGTTTTTGTTGTTTAACTTTACTCCAAATAAATTTTGATTTCACAATTTGTTGTTTCTATTTTATTGTACCATTTTCATTATCTTCAACTAAATAAACAAAAATTGACTGATTATTTTTGACATACAAAAGTTGAAACTTCTTGTTATAAATGCTTCTGGTTTCTAGCGTGACCTAACGTTGAAGTCTCTAGTTATGCGACTTATCTTTGATATCAGAATTTACTAGAATTAAAAACGATATTCGTTCGATTAGAATTTTGGTAGGATTCGCTTAAACAGAAGACAAAACTTGTCCCGAAAAAACAATTTTGTTGAATGTTTTTTATTTTAGAAATTATACTTCTCAAAACGATACTTAAATTAGGTATAAAATGCTTCGGGTTACTAGCGTAACATCTCATTAAAGTCTTTAAGTTGCGTACCTTATTTATAATATCAGGATCCGCCTAAAATAAGACATAATTTACCTATCAAAGACAATTTTTTATTTTGGAAATTATGCAAAAGAATATTTTACTTATGGAAAAAATGCTTCCGGTTACTAGCTTAATCTCGCATTGGAGCCTCTAAGTTACGCACCTTATTTATAATATCAGGATTCGCTTAAATAGAAGACAAAATTTGCCCAGAAAAACATTATTTATTTATTTCGGTAATTATTCTTATCAAAAGAATATTTAACTTATGGCAGACTGTTATCAACCACTAATTATCATCAACTGTTGATTATTGGAACAAAATCACATGAGATGTGAAGTATTTATGACAGTTACTATTATATTTAAAAACAAAATTCATTGTGGTTTAGTGCAAAATACCCAATAAAAAAATCAGAGATTAGCGAAATCACCCATTAAACTTTTCGGGATACTTGCTTTGTCGCGTATTGAAACCTCTAAGTTTAATAACTGTTTTATTATTATTAGAATATATTCTACAACCACATTTCCATAAAAAAATTTAAATATTTCTGCAAAATCAAATCTGACATTCATCAAATGTCATTATGACATTTTGATTTCGGTGCGGCAAAATTCTACTTTGCCGCACCGAAAATCATGCATGTGCGTGCGGAAAGTAAATTTTCCGCACGCTAATTTCACTTGTTCGGCAAACACTCATTTTCAATACTCGTATCTATGGAGACGAAGTCTGAAAATCCCACTTTCCATGGTGGGAGTAGAAAAAAATTGTTAATAAACATTGATAAAACTCAGGAATTTGTTTTTAAGAATTTCGAACTTGTTGAAACGTGTCAAGCAAAATTTCAATTCAATTTTTTGCAGTATAATTTCAGTTACTAACAAATGTATCCTGCACACAGCACCTTTTTAAAATCTCAAGTACGGAAAGTGAAAACAGATTCTTGTGGTTTAATGGTATTTTACCTGCTGTTGCTGGAGCTTAAAGAAAACAACAAAAATGCAGCGGAGAAAGTAATGCCATGTAATGCTCATTGCTCTGTACATACATTTCCTGTTTTCCATTTAAAGCAACAACAAGAATTTCAAGTGGGGTTAGACTTTCTGTTAATTAAAAAGTCTATCATGCACAATACTTTAAGTTAAGACTATTTTTAAGTAGCGGAGCAAAAATATTTAACACTATTCAAATTCCAAAAAAATATTAAAGCTGGCCCTTGATTCTTTTGAATTTCTTCTTAAAACTTCTTCAAAATGAGAATAAAACTAGGTAGCATAGAAAATATGTAGTTCGCGGTAATCTGTTTACTAAATACGTTACGAAAGTAGGTATGGTTGTATTAAACATACGCCACAGGCTATTTTAGCAGTGTTGTAGTAATTTAAGCGATTAAAGATCCCATACCACGTAAGAACTGGTTCCTTAGGTAACGAAAGTTTTATGATGAAATCGAAATGGAATCATCTGCGCCTTTTGTTGCCGCGGCTACATCTTAATTTGGTTTAGTTGCTCCAAGTGATAATTGAAGAAATTTAGCGTTTAGGTTATTACTTAATACCGAAATTAGCACCTTAACAATTAAGGTTATTAAGCGTAACGTCATTAGTTTCTAGTGTTACAAGGATTTATATCTAACTACACCTAATAAGAAGAGTCTAATAGGCATTGGCATTTTTGAATCTAAAATAAGCCATCTGATCTTTGAATTAAATACCAAAATTATGTTTTGTTTGCCCTATATAGTTTGAATTACAATCGAAATATTTAATTACCAAAATTTTTGGTCTTACTAGGGCCTTGTCTTGGCGTTTGGGATTTTTAAGCCAAAATGTTTTCGTATTTTCTTAAGACCGAATGAAAGGGACTTTTATTGTAATTTTGCTGGGATTCTTAACTTTTGAAACTATGGAGAATTGAAAAATTTTGAATAGGTATACAACTTTATTTTCGGCCTTCTGATTAAACTATCGATAATTTTAATATTAAAGCTGTTATAAACAGAAACGCCTTTTTACGATACCTACTTCGATATAATACCGTGTTCTGTTGAAAGGCAAAAAATTATCTGTTAAGAAAGAAATTAAGAACCCCCTAGCCCCCAAAAACACTATTTCAGTCGAGTGATATTTTTAGTCTCTTGTCAAAATGCTTCTTTTGACAAATCACCATACTGATCTACATGCTTTTTTCATGCCCCTTATACTTCTGGAGAATATAGACGTTTTTGGAATTTTAGAGCAAACTTTGATTGACCGTATCTTTGCAGAGTTGCATTCTAAGGTATAGGAAATTAGGTCAAACTTTTCTCTGAAAAATGACTTAAAAAAGTTTGTCGGTATAATTTAGAGGGACTCTATATAATGACATTTCACTGGGATATTTTATTTGTACTGTAATTCTTTTTCTCTACCACCAATTATTTCTTTTACAGCGGATTACCTTCCAGAACCATGCCCCAAATCCGAACCAGATTACAAAGGCTGTGTTTTAAAGGCCATCAACAAAATAGGACCGTATTTGCTTAAGGGCATACCAGAGCACAACATCCCAAAAATGGACCCGTTCGAATTACCATCGCTGATTGTTAATAGAACACTCAATGAATTTGTTAGCATTAACGCTGTACTTAAAAATATTAAAATTCTCGGTTTGGCTGGAACTTGGATCAACGAACTGAAGTAAGTCATATAAAAACAAGAATTACCTCAATAAAAACATTTGCAATTAAAGACGTATAGTTTAAAAGTATAAATAAATGCAGTATGTAGTAACAGATTTCCGAATAGAGAAAAGTACGGCGGTAGAATGCGTCAGTAATTAATTGTGGAATCCAAACATTTAGTAATTCATAACAGAAATTAGTTAATTTTCAAATAACAAAAGAGATAAGTAAAAAAATGCCGAATTTTTAAACTAGAAATTTCGGAAGGGAACATTTGATTTGTTTTATAATGAACAGAATTGAAACAACAATTCGATTTTATAAAACAGCAAAATAGGCGAAAAACGTGTATTTTCCTTAACAGCTTAAATTTTTCTTTTGCATTTTTCCGGCAAATTATAACAAATTATATATCAAATACACATGGATTCAACCACCTAAAAATCATCACAAAATTGAATATCCAAGAGGTACGAGTATACACGAGGGTAACATGTGGTATTATTTAGTACGATCAAAAGTAGAATACCCAGTAATAAAGGCAAGAAAAGAAGAAACAAGTAATCAACCAAAGGAAATACAAGACGAAAGGTATAATCTGCACATGTCGGAATCATGAGACTATAAAAAAAGACTAAATGTAAAATTGACAGATAATAATTTTACCAATCCAGGAGAGTACTATAAACATATTCAAGAATACATATATCTCGCAGCGAAAAAAGCATTAGTAACCTACCAAAGGACTAACAAACAACACAAACCCTACTGGTGGGATGAACAAATTTAAACAGAAAAAGAAGAAAAGTACCAAAAATACTTAAAAATCATTTACAAACAAGCACAAGTCAGAGTAAGGAAAAGAATACATTAAAAAAATAACGAAAACTGGGAACAGAACTGTAGTAGAATAAGTACCTACTTACCTTGGAGGAAGAAAAAGTGCAGACAGTTGGAAAGTTATTAAAAACCTACGCCAAGAGAAAAGAAATATCAATAATAATATCACAAGTATGGGAAGATTACTTCCAAAAACTATTAACAGAAGACAGAGTGGAGTTTAAAGAAACGGAAATTGAGATACACAACAACATAGTCACGGTGGGATTTCCGCCAGGATTAACATTAGGCGAAGTAAGGCAAGCGTGTATGTCGATGAAAATGGAAAAACTTCCGGACCTGTCAACACCCCAGCAGAGTTACTAAAATATGGATCAGATAAACTATACAGCCACCTTGCAAAATTACTTAACTGATGTTTAAATAGGGCTGAAATTTCAAAATAATGGAAAATCGACTATACACAAAGAAGGAAGTAAAGACAATTAATTACCCTAAAATATCAGTTACCCGTACCATCAGCAGAGTATATAGTCAAATTATAAAAAATAAAATAGAAAATGAATACAAAGACATGGACGCGGGTGAACAAGCAGGCTTTAGAGCAGGTAGATCAACGATAGGCCATCTGTATTGTATTACATAAGTAATATAGAAGAAAAATCTAGAACTGTTCTATTTCACGTTGATTTCCAAAAGGCGTACGACAACGTTCCACATACTTACTAAATTATGGGAAACCCTTTACAAAACTAACATTAATGCAGGCTTAATTAAAGCAGCGAAGAAGATGTATGAAAATACCAAAGCTAGAATGAAAATAGGAAAAATAATGATCCCAGGGATTTAAAGTTACCAAAGGGCTTAAACAGGGCTATTACCTTTCGTCAACACTCTTTAAATTATATTTAAAGCAAGCCTTGAAAAGAAGACATAATATGGCGATACCTTTAAAAGACAACATCAAATATATGTATATCTTATGATGATTAAAGTGTATTGGCTCAAGATTATGAAGACCTAGAGTACATGACACGTAAACTAAGAGAAGAACACAGGAAATGGGGGTTGGAAGTTAATACACATAAAACGGAGTACATGTGTATAAGGTGAATTACAACAAGCCTTAGTCCTGGAAGATTGACAGCAGATCAAACGTGCAAAAACCCGAAAAGCTATTCCTCAATTGAGTAGCATTCTTTGGGATGACAAAATCTCAAAGAACAAGGAAATATAATTTATAATAGGATCTCAAAGAGCACACCAACTTACAGCTTAGAGGTTGAAAGACCGTTGGACACCTGGAGGAATCCGAGAAATTATGGGAATTAATCATACAATCAAACGATTTAAGGTTCTAGGTAGCCATCTCATCTTCAACCTTGTTTCGTTTGTGCAATTATCTGCATAATAAAGCAAATATAAAGGTGTCATGAAAAAGCAAAGAACGATAAAAGCAAACGTGAAAGTAAATAAATAAAAAAACAAAGGCAACAATTGAAAATCAATCTCAACCAATTAAATCAAAGTTAAATAAAAGTAACACACGAAAAAAGCACTTCTACTGAAGTTTTGCTGTTTATTTATTTATATCTGATAATTTTGCGTTAGAATCGGAAATTACCTTATTCAAAGTTCAATTTCTTCAATTAAAAACAAGAGCTTCCTATTAATGCCACAAATCGACAATTGTTATGTTTAAATTGTGATAATTTTATAATGACGTATTTTTGTTTTCAGAGCTGATCCCGAAAAAATGTCTGGGGAAATCAAATTCACAGTACCATCTACCTATTTAAGTATGGAATATAACGTCGCGGGACAGTTATTAGCTATTCCTTTGCAAAGTCGAGGATTCTTCAGAGGAAACTTCAGTAAGATCAGTTTTAAATAAACCATATAATTAAAATGTCTAATTTTTTAAAGTACTAAAGATCGTAGTTTTCTACTGTTATGTCAAAGAGCATACTGCTCTTTGGTTATGTGTAATATTTATTTTGACTACTTATTTAACATTTGTTTTACGTTATTTATTAATCTGCACTGAAATACGGCCTATCCATTTTACCTCGTAATCGATTACTCATCCTGAAAAGGCAACCACCCCTGCTAAGTTGATATGGTTTACCTGTAACGTGTAATGTGTGTTGCCTATTCAGAACAAGTAAGAGATTACCAGATAAATAAAATTAATAGTAGTAGCAAAGAGCAGTACTGCTCTTTGGTAGTAGTTCCCATTATTTCCTGACGGGCCATAGGGAAATTAAGTATTTATTCATTTTCTTCTTCTTTTTCGCTAATGGTGCAAGTTGCGCCACGGTTTTGTTTATTTGGCACTCCATCGTCCTCCTTTACGTTTCCCTGGGGTGTCCCATTTTTCTTCTCCCTGAGGATTCCACTCCAAAGCTCTTCTATATACAACATACTAATATTTTTTTCTGTGTGTGGCCTATCCATCTATATTTCCTCCCGATTTCCACATTTACGTCACTCTGTCTTGTACCCAGTTCTTTCGCATAATTCCTTGTTTGATATTTTCTCTGGCCACTAAATTTTGAAAATTTATCTCAGGCACCTATTTATAAAAGTCTGTAACTTGTGTTTTGTTGACACCAACCAAGTTTCGGAACCATACAGTGACACTGCTTTTACTGTAGTATTAAACACCATAGCTTTAGATTTAATTTAAATGTTATTCGTATTCCAAACACCAGACAGTTGTACAAATACCCCTTGCTTTATTTACCATAGCCACAAAATTTTTTAACACCCCATTTTCTCCCGCTATGACACTTCCTAAATATTTAAAAACCCTTACACTTTCGATTATTTCACCGTTTATAGTTAACTGGCTCGGCTCTTCCACATTCACATATATAAAATTAACTCTTCTTTCAGTCCTGTGGGAATTTTTCCATCCCTCCATATCTTTTCCATAAGTCGTGTGAGTATTTCTGCCGATACCTCCATATCTATGAATATGTTAGATGTTATCTGATAAATCCCCTAGTGCCTTTCCTTTCTTAGCTTGCTTGATCGCTTTATTATTTCTTCTTTTGATGGATTTGCTTGAATTACGGATTCTCTTCTCTCTTTTACCTCATGCATTATTTCTACTTCCATATCCATATCTTCTCCATATTCTTTATTTATTGATTCTTTGAAGTACTCTTTCCATCTTAATAGTTATTGCACATAATGTTTCACCATTCTTATCCTTTATGCCCCTAACTATTTATCTTTTTCTTAATAGATAACTTTCTTACATTTGCATACAGTTCTTTCAAGTCACCTTTATTAGCAGCATTTTGTGCCGTTTCGGCTATTCCATCCACCTAATTTCGCTTATCCTTCCTACAAGCTTTCTTTATTTCCTTGCTCTTTACTCTGTGTTCTTCTTGTAAAAGTTTTCTTTCTTCAACCCCCTTCTTTCATCTATCACATTCCAAGTGCTTCCGCTCATCCATTTTTCCCTCAAATTTGCTTTATGCGAGTACTTTAATACTTCCCGACATGCATTCTATTTCTTTATTATAGTCAGTTTCATTTGCGTTTTCTTTAAGTTTTTGTAGAAATTCACCTTTTATATTGACGTCCTGAGTAATTTTAATGTTGTAACGTTACTATGCCAATCCCCACCATAATTTTAGCGATTAATAAATAATGGTCCGAGTCTATATCCGCCACGAGTGTCCAACAGTTTGTGTTCCATTTATTCATAAATCGCCAATCTGGTTCTGCACGTCTTGGTTTGGTGACTTTCTAAATGTCTTTGTGCATAAGCACCCCCCTATTTTTAGTTTCTGCATCCCACAAAATTCTATTAATACCTGGCTATTCTGGTCTTTCTCACCAATTACATGTTGCCCCAAGACACTTTCGCGTTCACATCTCCTATCAGGATTTTGATATCATCTTTTAGTATTGTACTCATGGTTTTACCTAACGAACTATTAAAACATCCGTTGCTTTCTAATGCTCTTTTTTCGGTAGGTGCATAGCATTGCACTATAGATATGCTTTGCTTACCCAATACAAACTTTGCTAGAATAATTATTCTCTCGGAAATCGATTTCCACTCCGTCAACAAATCTCTACTAGCTTGGTTCAGTAGTAGTCCCGTTCCATGCTGATGTGCCTCGCACTATTCCAATGCGGAAAAGATAAAACTAAAACCCTCACGTGATATTTCTCAGCTGCCGTTCCATCTACGCTCGCTTATTCTTACGCTCTTAATTTGCCTTTTGCTTCTTATAGTACAAAGTCTTAACATTCTATTAGCTTATCTTAAAAATTTTTCTATATCTGTCATTACACATTTATTTTATCTAATTCCCTGCTCCTTTTATTTCTCCTTCTATAAAGTGAACAACCGTCTTCTTTTTATGGCGTTCTTTTTAATTGAAAGTTACTGGTCATCATTGTAACCTTTACCTTTGGATGCCGCTACTCTCAATAATTGTACTGATGTGCAGTCAAACTCTCTAATACCTTTATTTAAAATAAATTTTACTCTTGAAATTTCCTTGTATGATTAATTATAAGACACACAAAGCATTATGTTGCAATATGCATACATAGTTTTCTTTCTTTTTTCATTGGAAATCATACTTTCACGTTATTTGTATGGCCTTCCTAAGATATTTTGTGACGCTCACAATAATTGGAAAATTTATAGGTTTATATTTTTAGTGCTCTTTAGTGCGAATCGAAATTTTGTATTAATCCTGTACTTACTGTTCACCGCAAAGCTTGCTAAAAGTAGTTATTGAAATGCAAATAAATATCTGCCTTCATCTAGACCTAGACATATGTATTTGGAGGAGCACATTTATCCCAAACAAAGCTATACCACATTCAAACCTAAATGTCGCATGTTTCTATTTCTAGGTTTTTGTAAATTCTGTACTGGATAACTTTTAAGTGAATTATTAACGATGGACCATTAACTATTTACTTCTTAGCATTCAATTTTTTGAGTATGCTTACGAACATTGCTTGCAGCTACTTTTGCAGAATAATTCCAGTGCTATAAATAACAATTAGCATACTACGTAAACACATTAATTGGTCTACCTGTTTATTTTAATGTTTTAATTTTTTTATTTCAGCTGACAGTGTAGTTTACATCAAAGGAAGCTTGAAGCTAGTAGAAAAGGAAGGAGTAAAACATTTTGCTTTGGACAAATTGAAGGTTAAAAGTAGGGTAGGCGATGGTTACGTAAAATTAACTGCAAAGAATCCACGGGACCAATTTGCTGGTAAGTTTAAGTAGGAAAAGGTTTTTTAAAGGTATTTGTATTTGTACGTTTTGCAACTTGCCAGGTAAAGGTAATGGCATCGGCGCTTTCGGAAAATTGATTCTAAAATACTAGAATCTTTTCGTCTATTTTGAAGAAACTTTAGTAAAACATCTTAATAACTGAAAAGATAGTGCAGGATTTTTAAAGCCTGAGTAAAGTAAAGTTATACAATATTACGCTTATTTATTTTATTGTATTTGGCAGATACACTTGAGAGAACATACTTCGTTTCTTTAAATCGGTAATTGCTTAATATAGAACGAAGAAATGTAAATATTTGCCAGCAGGGTTAAAAAAGGAAACGTAAGTTGTAGATTGGTACACGTTATGGTATTTAAGGCTTTCAATAAAATCCGAATCAGAATTTAAGACTTAAATCTTTGCTTCTCATATTCGAATATGCTACGATAAAATTCGAATTTCAAACCCCAATTCGAATCCACTATCCGGATTCAACTCTTGAATCTCTACCGCTAAACTAAATTTCTAAATATTAAATTTAGGTTACAATCTACGGTTTTTATCTGTGAATATCGAATGCAAATTGAATTTCCCAAACCTAGATATTATTTCCGCAACTGAGTTCTAAGTACGAACTGAAAGTTCAGATTTGGTCAACTTTGCTATTGAAAAACGAATTTTTTGTGATAAATTTGCTAAACCACCAAACTAACTGTTAAGTAAAATCAGTATTCATATAGAGGGTGGTCCATAAGTACTGGGACACACACCAACAGCAGATTCGTGAGGCCAAAATATTACGATTTACCTAAAATTACCTTAGTCCAAAAGTTAATATTTAGGTAGATTCAGGGTGTCAAAATCTAAATTTTAATTTTAATTTTCTTTTGTAATTTCTAAATTTTTCGCAATATTTCTATGAAAATTAGTAAAACTATCTTTTTTTGGAACGAGAAACAATAATCCGTTCTCAATTTTAATGTAGCTCTTAAAATATCCTTAGTTTTGGTACACCTACTACCTTAAAAATACTTCAACTTTTTTGTACTTAAAATTAGGGCAGATCTAATTGAAAAAAAATTGCCTCATCTTTCTTATACAAAAAAGGTATGTATCTAACAAAACGATTTGTCGTTCACAAAATGTTAAAAAAAATTATACTGACAAGAATATCAGACAAAGTGTTGATTACACTAACTAACGTTGTTCTTTATTATATATTATATTAAACATAAACAATCATGAATACTTTATACATTTTTGAAACTCTAATTACAACTGATATTTGAATATATTTAGATGCGTTAATATAGACGATTAAATTAACCGAGAGATTTAAGAGATACAAAAGAGTTTTTTTCTGAATTTGTGTTTAATTTGCAATTTTTACTGAAAAACCGAACATCTTTCCTGTGTTTCAAAACTAAGGAATGACATCCCAGTTTCTTATGGTACCTACTCATAGTCATAGAAGAATAAGAAATGGAATGTAAAATTACTCTATAAAACCACTCGAAATACTTAGTTTTTTCTATAATTTGGCTAAGAGCATAGCTTCCTGAATAGAGAATGTATTACTTTATTTTTTCTTTTGGGCTTAAACTGAAAATTTCTTTGTATTACAGCTGATTTGATAACAAACTTTTTCAACGAAAATCCCCGAAGAACTTTGGATGCTATCAATCCATTCTACATTGCAGCAGCGCAAGACTTCTACAGCGCTATCGTAAAACAAGGTTTAGCCACAGTTCCAGCAGAAGAATTACTCCCAGCGTAATTATACAAAATTTGAACGTAAAACCAGTTGCCTTTTTATAAAGTTTATGTACATAAATACATAGCCTCTCACGTATTTTTATGACCTAGTCTCATTTTAGTTATAATAAGTAATTACTGTACAATTTTTTATACAAAATAAAATCATGTTTGAAGTTTAATTTAGCTGGAATTGAATAGCTTGGAGGTTTTTCAAAAGATTGGTGACTTTAATAAACTTGATGTTAACTAAAATGTGTTTTTATTCTTTGTTCGTAACATAAAGGACAAGATTAAAATCTAACGACAAGGTTAGCGCAACTCATTGATTTTTAATTTTTGATCCATGTGCCTCATCTCATCAAATCACAGATTTGCGTTTAGCATACTTGTGTCATTATCAAAACCGTGATTAAAATTTCAAGGACTTTTTTTTTATTAAGAACGAGTTTTTTTATGAGCAATTGGTTTCAGCTACTGTTGAGTTGTTTACTTACTACTAAATCGATTGTGGATGAAACCTTTTACATTAAATTTAAATCAATTGAGTTATAAAAAAAGAACTGAAGCGATTTGCAGGTCTGGTGCCAAATACTTTTATTTATTTTATATATTCTGTAGTCCATGTATTAAGTTAAGTAAAAATAAAGAATCAATACGTACTAATAATTCTCTAGAATCTCAATAATATTACAGACAGGCTACTTCATATAGGTACTTTCTATAATAGAGGATATTTTATTTAATCAACCAATAGTTTAATCGTTCAACGTCTGTAAGTTTTTGTACAAAGAACTCGTACGTATACAGCCTGTCCCAAATTCAATCCCCACCATTAGGATCTCGGAAACTATAAAAGCTACAAAGTTGGTATACTATGAACAATGCTGTTTTACGTGAGGAGATTCAAACTAGAGATCTTGGTGTGTTGTTTGTTCCTACATTAAGTTGGGAACCTCATATTGAACAAGTAGTAAGTTCGTCGTTGCGAAATTTAGGTTTCTTGATGAGGAATACTTTAGAACTGTACTTTCTATTAAAATATTATATAATGCATTAGTAAAAGCTAAGTTGGAAAATGGATCTCTGATTTGGAACTATGAAATAAAAAAACATCAAAACAAAATTGAATCGGTTCAAAATAAATTCTTAAAATTCCTTTACTATAAAAAATATGGCAATAATCCAGATTATAATGAATATCAAAATATCAGGCGAGAATTTCAAGTGATTAAATTATTTCAACGGCGAGAAATTAGTGAAGTGCTTTTTATTTTTAAATTAATTAATAACCGAGTCGATTGTCTCGGCTTGCTGCCAATGGTGTCTCTGTATGTTCCGGCCTATAAAACTAGACCTCGTGATGTACTGCATGTGCCACCCTATAGAACCAAGGTACGACTGTATTCTCCGATGGTGAGGATGCTCATTGGAACTAATGTGCGGAGTCAGATACTAATATACGTCTTTTACTAAATTTAAAAATTTTGTTCAAAAGTTTTACTACCACAATTACCTATAAATCTAACAGCCATTTATTGCTCAATGCTATGATGGCCACTGATTTAAATTTGCAATTCTTCTATAATTTATTTTTAATTCTTTTATAATAATTTGTTTTTTTTCATATTTATTTTTTTTAAATTATCTATGCTAAGATTATCTCATTTATTTACATGTATTTCTATCATGGGAAAGCTGATATTGTTATTGGGCTACAGCCGGTTATATCAATAACTTAACTTAACTTAACTGTTGTTAGTTAGGTTAGGTCTTAAATAAATAAATAAATAAATAAATAAATAAATAATACCAAAATCTTTCAGAATTAAATAACAGTTTTGAAGGAAGAATTAACATTCTATCAACTTGCTGGTCATTGCATAAGGTTATTTAACTTAAAGTTACATTTTGAAACAGCTACAACTAATTAAAAAATCTTAGAAAACCATGCTCGTATTCTTAAAAGAATTTATCGAATTAGCTTTAAATGTTGACTATTTCTATATGTAATAAACAACAATCTTGCTTGTATAGTGTGAATTTCATTTTCGATATTTGGAATTCGTTCATCTTAAAACTTAAATATAATTGTTTAAAATTAGTTAATCTTTTATACAGGGTGATTCATACCAAGGGACGAAAAATAAAAGTTCGCGTCTAGGATTATAAGCAAACAATATGAAATATCTTTTTTCTATCATCCTTTGTTTTTAGGATACCGAGATTTAAGCATTTGACAAGTACAATTTCAAGTTTTACAAAAAATTAGACCATACGAAGATTTTATTTTATCACTCTAAGGAACGCAGAACAAGAAAAAACGGTACCTAAAGTGTTATTTTATTGCTGAATTGCAGTGTTGGAACTGTATTAATCTATTTTACACCAACAATTAAGCGTAGCAAGCAACAGTAATCAATAACTGGCAAATAACCCTTTGTTTCCAAACAACTTCCAAGGCTTACTGGTGATTTTATGAAAAAAGGCAAATTCAGAAAACTTCCTGCGTCGATGCCTCAAAAGCAACCAGCGATAAAAAAGTTATATCATATTTTTTGATAAACATTTAATGGCAGACACGAATTTTAATTGTAGGCTTCCTAGTATAAAACATCCTGTATAAATTTCTATTACAGTTTAACCTAAAAATAGGGTTCAGAGTTTGATTAAATAAAATCAGTAGCGCCAAACCCGAAAACAAGATTAGTTTTAATCACCAAATACGTATTTCGCCAACTAAACTCTTCTTCTGCGTGATACTTCCTGAAAAATACTTTAGAAACCAATTTCAACCCGTGCCAATTTAATTAGACAGTCACTGAGAATTATAAATAAGTTGTCGAAATACGTATTTGCTTATTAATGTTAGGTTCTTCAAAGCTTTTTAACTAGTTCTAACTACAGCTATCAAAATTAAAAAGAAAAATAAAGTCAACAATCCTTTTAATGTAATTATTTATTTTAGCTTCCTACTTTCCATTATGTTCCATTAACAGTCCAGAAGCAAAACAATGTACTTATCTTAAATGCCACACAAACGCTAAGGCCGTATTTAGAAAAAGGTATTCCAGAACTGAATATACCACCAATCGATCCGTTTCACATTTCTCAACTTCTCGTACAGGATGTAACGAACGCTGTCAATTTTAAAGTCACAAGAAAAACACTACCGTATACGGTTTTAGTAAATACGTATTTAAAGAATTTACGTAAGATTAATCCAAATCCCGTAATTAAGTGTGAGTTAATGTGATAAATTTGCTATTTAGGATCGACTCTAAAACATTAACAATTTCCGTAGAAGGTTACTTTGATAGAATGACTGTTAAATCCCTTTATGAAATGGACGTGAAAATATTGGCTATTAATCTGCGTGGAAGTGGAAATTTTGAAGAAATTTTTGGCAAGAATTTATTTCATAGTAAATATTTTGCCAGTACTATTTGACAAAACATTTCATGGGAGAAGGATAGGGCGAGGGAGTCCCAGTTCATATAGTCCTAGATCTCCCCACTTAACTCCCTTGAAATTTTATGTATGGGGTTGAGGCAGATCCTATGTCGATATGGAAAGAGGAATTTCGAACATTTTCTTTCTAATTGTATTTTATAATACTAAATAGTAAAAACTAAACTATATAATTTATTTAAGCTATCGAAAAGAACAGATTTTTAACTTACTTTTGGTCGTACCACATGTCCTTTGAGTAGTTAGGCCGGGTGTTAACCCGGTGCAAAAAAGTAATTGAAGCAAATTCAATTTTATTGTTTTAATTTTTTTAATTTCTTCATGGGTACTTTCTCACTAATTGTTAAAAAAATAGAGCATACAAATCTAAGGAAAATGTAATAAAAATGTTAAGTAACTCGCAACAATTAAACTGAGCGGTTGGGTTTACTTGTATCAAACATTTCATCGAATGTTCTAACTCTTTTTACTTCCTTCCTGAACGAATTGCTTACTTTTCATTAAAATTTTCTTATTTCAGAAAAATGTGTAGGAATACTAAATGTGACATTAGAAATTATAAAAAAAGGGAGCGTAGAATATTTGAAACCTAAAGATTTTAAATCTTCAGTAACAGTTGAGGATGGCAGGACAACTTTTGGCAGTGCGTTTGGTGGAAACGCAGAAATCTGTAAGTATTTGTAATTTCTTCATTTCTATATGGTGATAATATTTCTTTTTATTTTCAGTACATACAGCCAATGAGCTAGTAAATGAACATTCGAAAGAACTTCTAAAAGAATTTCAGCCTGCAATCGAACAAATATCCGAGCGAATTATGAAGATTATTATAATAGGGGTTGCCAAAAATATTCCGTATAAGAAATTATTTGGTCTCGCCTAAAAAAAATTATATAACAGCATTTAAATTGTTAAGAGAATAGATATGACGTTACTTAATACATACCTATTACAAATGATTATTTACTTACAATCTAAAGACACAAAAATGAATACAAAAAGATTACACAAAAGGTAATCAAAAATACATTACGTTAAAAACAAATAATAAAAGGTACACTTACTTTAAGGAACCGAGACTTGAGGATGCTATATTTACGTTATGTTCGGCAAAAATATTCACAAGCTAAGCCTCCTTAATTCCAAATAAAAGATAGGAAGACACAAATAACAATTTAACAAGTGCCATAATCACTAAATAATTTCACACATGCAACACAATATACAAAATAATATCTTAAACTTGACTTCAATCTGAACACGAATGTCGTTTACTTTATAAACTCAAATGAACGTTACTTTAACACAAAATTACTACCAACTAGTTAACTGAGTTGCCAGGGGCCCTCAAATTGCAATGTGAACGTTGAATCCGTACAAGGCGAGGTTCACAAGCCTGCACCACATACCACTGGACAAAACAGATAAACTATCATTGACTACTTCAAAGCATGTTGCACACAGAACACAAGGTACAAAAGGGCGGTACTTATTAACTTCAAACTCAAAGAACGCTGATGAAGGCCTGTCGGCAAGAGTCAATCGTAGAAATTGAACTGACGTTAAAACACAAACACAAGACGAAGGAAGCAGGAGCAGCATAAAGAGAATAGCTTTACCTGGCGACTTAAACGATAAGCCAGAGAGTGACGTGAGACTGGACGAGCTAAAAGGTACTTCCTTCTAAGACTGGTGCAAAACGACGATAAATCCAATAGCAATGGGGTTTTCAGAACCCCTCCACGAGGAAATTGTGTAGAATGGCGCTCGACAACACTGTCACTAAACTTTTCACACAAATCTATTTCTTTCCGAAATTATAATGGGGTTCCTTTTGTGAATTCGACTATGTCGTTAATTGTGGAGTGACGTAGAGGCTGAACCGTCCGTTCTCTACGCCACTGATTGCTCGCATTAACCCATATGCAGGGCTATCACCAGCAACAACAGGGCTCTCCTGGGGTAATCGCCTTTCTCCATTTTCATTTCCATTTAACTCCATATTTAAATGGGGTTTCCTTTTATCAGATTTTAACTGGAAACAAAGATAACAGGGCCCTATTCTCCTCTTTGTGTTCCCGGCGTCATTCGGGGAAAATGGTGAGAGTCGCTGACAGTACCGTCTACTGTCCCTCTCGATATGGCGTTATGATAGCACAAATCACTAGCCAGACTTATTATTATTTTTGTTGTTATTATTGTTACTACATTATCTATTAGTTATTCTAGTTCACCTCATCTTTTGGACGGCGCCATTGCCTGACATTATTAGGGGTTTGATGGCAAATTTCTTGCTGTTGTGCAAGTGTTAAGTATGACAGCTTTTTAAAGTTCCGATTGTATTATAGGCTGTAAGTGAAGTGCTTCTAAGTTTTGCTTTAAGTGTTTAGGTATAACTCTGGTGGTAGATATTACTACCGGTAATATGGTAACCCGTTCCTGTTTCCATATTTAGCTTCTTCGGCCAAATCATAATATTTAGTTAATTTCTCTTCATACTTCTGTTGAATATTGTTGGTTTTGCGTACTAAGATGTCTATTAGAAAAGTGCTTTTACCTTCAGTTTTGATTTCTTGGTTTACAATTTTTAATATCAGCGCTAACAGTAAAATTTTGTTTTTACTTTAAATTTTTGATTTTCTACTTCATATTTAAGTACATTCTATAAGAAATGCCCAAAATATTAAATTGCCAAATTTCTTTTTCCTGGTTTTTTATATGAACGTGTTACTCTCATATTGTAAAAGGTTTAGAGTAAAAGTTAACATTTCGTGTTGATATCAGTCTAGTCTGTTTATCTGTTTAAAATCAAGTCCAAATAAGTGTGTGATTAGATTCATCGTAACAAAAAATTGCCTGACAACGTCATGCCTATGGCTGGTATCTTGTGTTATAACAGTAAGTAATTCAAAAGAAATAAGATCGTTAAATTGTTTATTAGGTATTAATCCTTATATACAGGGTGTCCCAAAATTAAGTTAAGTAAAAATAAAGAATCAATACGTCTTAATAATTCTCTACAATCTCAATAATATTACTGACAGGCTAGGTACTTCATATACTTTCTCTGTTTCGGCATTAGAATGACATTATTCTAGCAAGCATTTTAATGCTTTAGTGAGCTTCATTATTAAGCGATTTTTGGTGATATTTTGTTTTCAGAAATTGGTGATACTGTATCAAATAATACACAAAATACCTAGGCAACCATTCAGTTGCTAGGCAACAAAAACGTCAAATGTCAACTGTCAAACAAAAATCGCTATTACCAACCTACTATTTTACCAAACTTTTCCCAATTGGAAATTGTCAAGCATTGTTATAAAAATAAACATAAATAAATAATGTAAATGGAAGCCGAAACAGAGAAAATTCTCGTTACAGAAAGCATTGCATTGAAAAGGTTGCCTTCTGTAACTTGTGTTTTAATATACTATTCCATAATAGATAACATTTTATTTAATTAACATATAGTCTGATCGTTCAAGGTGTGTAGGTTTTTATACAAAGAACTCGTGTATATATATAAACCGAATTATTTTAATAATCTTATTTCATCAGCGCCAGCATGTTATTTTATATTGTTTTATGTATAACATTTTTGTCTGCTTCGGCAGGCAACATACGTAAGTAACTTTAAGTATACTTAATAATATATTGCTTTCCTTTTGTTAACTGAATTTTTTATTTAATTATTCGGAATTTTAGAACCCAAAACGCAGTTTATTATTATCCAAGTTAATAAATTGTTTTCAAATAGGAAACAAAGTAAATAATTAATGTAAATACATGCAGCTATTCTAAAACTTTATACACGTGTCGGTCTAAAAATTAATTAATAGTACAATAAAACAAAGAATGTTTTGCTTGATAACCTCTGTTAATACAATTGTTTGTTTAAAAAACTTTATCTGGCGATAAAGAAATAGGCCCTAAATAAAAAATTAATTATTTTATTCTTAGAAGACAACGAAACATACGAGAAATCTTTAATTTTTCAATTATTAATCATTTTTACCTTGCATAAGTTGCATAATCTTGAAGGTAAAACTTTCTTTCATTGTGTGTTTGAATATTTACTAAATTCCTCCATGACAACTGGAAAAACCAATCCCCAAAATGGGTAAAAAGGCAGACAAATGTCATCAACCCTTCCCGATGCCAATGTTTTGAATCTTTAACTGTGGAAACCCAACCCCCATAAGGGTTAAAAGACAAGCAAATACCAGTGTCCCTTGCTGATTTCAATTTATGGTACATTTAAACTGTCTCAATAATCCAAAAATATTGGAAACCTTGACGATAAAAAAATCTTTTACCATTTGTTTTATTATTTAGTAGATTCCTCTATGAAAACTACAAAAATGAGCCCCTAAGAGAGTTAAAAATTAGAAAAATACCAACTACCCTCGCAGATATCGATTTCTGAAACCTTTAAACCACCTGAGATGTCTAAATACAATGCAAATCTTAACAATCTTATTACCAACTGTTTTATGAATCACTAAATTCGTCTAAAAAATTGGAAAAACCAACCCTGAAAAAGGCTCAACGGCGAATATCAGTAAAGATCGTTGACCTCGAGCTCTTGAACCTTTACCTATGTGAATGGTAAAAAAAATGCAAAACTTGTCAGTACAACTACCTTTTATCGTGTTTTTTATTATTTACTAAATTCCTACGTGAAAACTGCAAAGGGGTTTAAGAGACAGAAAAATCCCATCTACTCTTGTTGATATCGATTTTTTGAGCCTCTAAATGCCTGAGTGATGCAATGATATTACAAACCTTGAAAGTAACGCAACCTTTTCCCATTGTTTTGTAATTTGCCACATTGCTGTATGAAAACCAACCCCGAAAGGCTTAAAAGATAAGTAAATACCAACAATCCTTACTGATATCGACTGTCTGCAATTCTTGAAAGAAAAACTAATATTTTATTGTATTGTTTAACGTTCACTAAATTATCCGATGAACCCTGGAAAACCAAACCCCAAGATGGTTACAAAACAGAAAAAATCCCAGCAATCCTTGCCTTCCTGAACGTTTAACTTAAATTTAAACCCTAAATGAAAAACAATATTTTGCCAAGTGTTTTATCATTTATTAATTTTATCTAAAATTATTTTTTAAACAGTCCTGTCAGCCAATCATAATGAGAAAAAAATTCAAATCGACCAATAGCATCATAATTACACTGATAATTAGCTAGTAGCTGACCACAGCGATAATTTTTTCACGTTGTTTCATTGGATCACAGAGAAATACCTGCTCTGTGATTGGATCTTTGTTTAAATAAATGCATAAAAAAGTTAGCTTTGACTTTGACAAACGTCAAGACTGTCATCATTGTGTAATAGTTTAAAAAATAATCACGCCGAATTACATTCGTGGTAATAATTTTTTTGGATAATTTTAACTAGATTAACACTCATCTTTATTGCTATTAGGAAATTCCACTCGTGGACTTCGTCCACTCGTGAAATTTCCATAGCAATAAAGATTCGTGCATCTAGTTAAAATTATCAAAAAATTATCACCACTTATGTAATTACTGTTGACAATTCTACTCATAATCTGTTATCCAATGAAATCACAGTATTTTGGTAAATGGAACCAATCACAATTGAATTATATGGAAACTTTCGCTACTAGTGAAATTTCCGCGGAAATTTTACGACTAGCGGCGTTGCTTAGAGACAAAGTCTGTCAAAATTTTTTGAGTGACAAGTATTTCAGTAATTTCATTATAATTCGAGGAATTGTCATTCCGAATACCATTCATCATGTTCATACCATCATGTTCATGTCGGCAAAAAAATTGCCGGTAATATTCTAGTTACTTGTGGTATTACTTCTGAAAAAAAAACAACCCATGCGTTAAAAGACAGGCAAATATCACAACCTTCACTGATATCGATTTATTAAACCGTTGACCGTCTGAATGGTCCGACGACATTGAAAATCTTAAACATAAAACAACGTTTTACCATATATTTCATCACTTACTAAAATACTCCTTGAAAACTGGAAAAAGAAACCTCCAAAAGTTCAAAACATACAAGAATACCACCAACTTTTGCTGTTATCGATTTCAATAACCTTTAACTCTAAAAGAATCTTTCGAAAATATTACAAATATAAAAACAAAATTGTTGGTTTACTATGTGTCTTCTATTCTTTATTAAGTTCCTCTATGAAAAACTAAAAAGCCAACTTCCAAAAAGAAATTAAAAAAGCAAAATAGCAGCAACCCTTGTCGACATCAATTTCTTGAACCTTTAACTGCCTGATTGTCCAAAGATATTGCAAATCTTGAAAATGAAAACATATTTTACTACGTATTTCATCATTTATTAAGTTTGTCTACAAAAATTCGAAAAACTAACCCTCAAAAAGATTAAAAGATTGACAAATCTCCGTAATTCGTGATTCGTGCAGATATCGATTTCTTAAAACAATATCTGACAGGTTTAAGGATACTGTAAATATTGAAAGTAAAACAATATTTAACCAAGTATTTTATCATTGGCTAAATTTCTTAATAAAAACTAGAAAAACCAACCCCATAAAGGGCTAAAAACATAAAAATATTAAGAACTCTTGCTGATAACCACTCCTGAATATGACTGCTTCAACAATATTGCCAATCTTTAAGATAAAACTTTTACCATGTGTTTTATCATTTACCATTTACCGAATTTGTCTATAAAAACTTGTAAAATCAACCACTCAACAACGTTAAAAAACAGACAAATACTAGCTACCCTTACTGATATTGATCTCTTGAGCCTGTAACTGTCTGAATGTTCGAAAGATATTGCAAATCTTGAAAGCAACACAATCTTTAACCACAAGTTTTATCGATTACTAAATTCCCCTAAGGAATTTGGAAAAACCCACCCTAAAAAAGTTAAAGTACATAAAAGTACCACCAACGCTTGCTGATATCAATTTTTGGAACCTTTAATTACCCGAACGGTCCAAAGAAAATAAAACATTTTTTTGAGGTATGTTTCCGAAATTCCACTACGAAAATAGGAAAAATAAACCCCAATTGGGTCAAAAGAGATATGTAAATACGACAAGCCTTTGCTTATAACGATTTCTTAATCTTTTAATTGTTTAAATCCTAATGGCCCAAGAATATTAAAACCAAAGCTACACTTTGCTGGGTATTTTCTATTATTTATTAAGTTTTTTATTCTTTGGGCAAGTCCCAGTTAACGAAGTTCGTTGTTTCTCAATTATAACCCTTGCCTTCTTGAGCGTTACCTACATCTAACGTCCGCTGAAACATAATTTGACAAGCTTCGATCCCTTCTGTGGACGCAGTAAGGTAGTAGTTTCCTATAAAGTTTCTTCTACTTTCCCTATTCTTGTTTCCCCGCCTCCCCTTATCTCTGAACTTGCTTTTTGCCTCCTTCAACTGAGCTTGCAAAAAATTGATCTTGTGACTCAGTACACAACTCTTTTCAATGATTTCTTGTCTCGGTTCTGGGGTTATATTTTCTTGATTTTTTCCTACAGCGACAAGGGCTTCGTGTCCTTTAACAGGAACTTTTCCTGAAGACCCTACATTTTTATCCCATCTGGAAGGTTGTCTCTTTCGTATCCTGTTTTCATTTCCTTCTTTACGTATCGTTCTTCCTCTAAAAAAAATCCTGAAAGTAATTTGGTATATATTTGAAGTTTAAAATTAACAACCATTTCGTCATTGTATTGTTTTTATTTACGCTCTGACAGTATCTTATAAAATTTGATCTTTTCTGATTGTTGACTAATAAAGTTAAAATAGCTGAATTTTTTTCCTTTAAACTTTCGTCCAAAACAAAATGATTCTCGAAAAAAAAGTGTAATTGTCCCCAAAAGAAAATGCAATGTCCAAAACAGCAATTTCATGTTGTATATAATCGTGGATATGTCATAAATGCATAAAACCACACCTACGAAAGAATGGAATTCAGAAAAAATCGATATAAATATCTCCCAAAAAGGTTTAATACGCTCAATAGTCATTTAAAAAGTTAAAACAAATTTAAGTCTCACAGGAAGTAGATTTGGCATCTAAAACCAAAATTCTGTATCGAGTTGAATGCATCACACAAAAACTTGAATGAATTTTAACTTTAATTTAAATTATGTATGTATAATTTATAATAATAAAAGTCTTTAGAGAATCTTTAGAAAATTCATGAAATTTCTGAGAAATTTACATATACTTAGGATATATTTAAAAGCATAGGGATATCCTCAAAAAATAACCAGAAAAAGATTTAATACAGAAAACTAAGATTTCGATTTGTTTTTAAACATTTATGTACCTCGAACTTAGGAATCTTACAAATGTAAATTAAAATTCTTGGAAAAATCCTTAAAAGTACTTATAAATATTGAGAAATTCTAAACAATTTTTAGAAGAAGAACCAAAAGAGAAAGAAATTTTTGGATATTAACGCTAATTCTAGGTAGCAATTTTCAATCCACAAAATTCTATCTTGAATTTAATTACTAATCCATTGCAAATGTATGAAATTATAATTATAATTTGTTTCCTACAATACCTCAAAATTCATAAAGTCATAGAGCATTCACATATTTAAAAATATATATGATAAACTTAAATCATACGAAGATCTTATTTTATCACTCAAACGATTGCACAACAGGAAAAAACGTTACTCAAATTTACAAGTTCTAAAACGTTATTTTATTGATGAATTGCAGTTTTGGAAAGCTTTTTTACACTAACAATTAAGCGTAACAAGCTTGCAACAGTTATCAAAAACGCTTTTGCTTCCAAACAACTTCCATGGCTTGCTGGTGATTTTATAAAAAAAGCAGCCTTAGAAAAAAAGAAAAAATTTTATTAAACTTTAACCTAAAAATACAGTTTGTAGATTGACTAAATGAAGCCAGTTGCGCCAAACCTGAAAACCAGATTAGTTTTAATAACCAAACACGTATTTCCCTAATTAAACTATCTTTTGCGTGATATTTCCTGAAAAATACTTCAGAAACTCATTTCAGCCCCAGCCAATCTAATCAGAAAGTCACGGAGAATTGCAAACCAATTGTTGAAATACGTATTTGCTTATTAACGTTAGGTTCTTCAAAGCTTTTTAACTAGTTCTAGCTACAGCTATCAAAATCAAAAAGAAAAATAAATTCAACGATCTTTTTAAAGTAATTATTTATTTCAGCATCATACTTTCCATTATGTTCCATTAAAAGTCCAGAAGCCAAAGAATGTATCATAAATGCCACGCAAACGCTAAGGCCGTATTTAGAAAAAGGTATCCCAGAACTGAATATACCACCAATCGATCCGTTCCACATTCCGCAACTACTCGTACAGCATGGAACGGACGCTGTCAATTTTAAAGTCACAATGAAAAACACTACCATATACGGTTTTAGTAAATACGTATTTAAAGATTTTACGTAAGATTAATCCAAATCCCATAATTAAGTTTGAGTTAATCTGATAAATTTGCTTTTCAGTATCGACCCCAAAACATTAGTAATTACGGGAGAAGGTTACTTTGATAGATTGACCGTTAAATCCCTTTATGAAATGGACGGAAAGATATTGGCTATTAATCTGCGTGGAAGTGGAAATTTCGAAGGAATTTTTGGTAGGACTTGATTATAGATTGATTATATAGTAAATATTTTGTCAATACTTTTGGAATATTTGCGTTTAAATCAGAGCTTGAATATTTGGTTTAAGGAAGACGGGACTTTTTGACAAAACATTTCATGGGAGAAGGATAGGGCGATAGTCGCATTTTATGGCCTCCTAGATCTCCCAACTTAACTCCTTTGAACTTTTATATGTGGGGGTTGAGGTAGATCCTATGTTGATATGGAAGGAGGAATTTCGAACATTTTCTTTATAATTGTATTTTATAATACTAAATAATAAAAACTAAACTAAATAATTTATTTAAGTTATCGAAAAGAACAGATTTTTAACTTATTTTCGGTGGTACCACATGCCGTTTAAATAGTTAATCCTTTGGCGCAAGAAAGAAATTGAAGGAAATTCAAGGTTTTGTTTTAATTTTTTAAAATTCTTCAGGGGTACTTCCTTACCAATTGTTAAAAAAATGAAGCATACAAATCTAACGAAATTGTAGTGTAATAAAAGTGTGAAGTAACTAGCAACTGGGGGATTGGGCTTACTTGTATCAGAAATTTCATGAATGTTCTAATTTTTTTACTTCCTTCCTATATGAATTATTTCCTTTTCATCAAAAGGCTCTTATTTCAGAAAAATGTGCAGGAATACTTAATGTGACAGGAGAAATTATAGAAAAAGGTGGCGTAGAATACTTTAAACCTAAAGATTTTAAATCTTCAGTAACAGTGGAGGATGGCAGGGCTACTTTCGACAGTGCGTTTGATGGAAACGCAGAAATCTGTAAGGATTCGTAATTTTTTTATTTTTATATGGTGATAGTATTTATTTATATTTTCAGTACGTACAGCCAATGAGGTAGTAAATGAACATTCGAAAGAACTTCTTAAAGAACTTCAACCTGCAATCGAAGAAATAGCCGAGGGAATTATGAAAACTATTATAACAGGGGTTGCCCAAAATATTCCGTATAAGAAACTAATAGGTCTCGACTAAAAAAATTGTATAACCGCATTTAAATTGTCAAAAGAATAGATATGTCGTTACTTAATACAAACGTATTACATATTGATTTTTGAAATAACAATGACTGAAAAACGTCTTTGACATTGGCATAAGCTGAGATTCCATTATCTCGACTAAAAAAATTAATATTTGAACAAGTTTTAATAATTGAACTCTTATGGGAAGGCTTACAAACTGTATATACAGAAACTTTTATGTACCACCAAGAAAATGTTCCATCAAAATAAACGCATTTTGTTCTGGTGCGAAAATTATTTACCCTCTGAACCTTCAAATTTAATTGTTAACTTATTCTCTTAATTAGTTTTTATAAATTGACTACAATTTATAGACATAAATTTAATTAAGAAAAGCACTAGTTTTTAAATACTAGTATGAAAAATAGTGAAACGGAAGCAATATAAACAATAACAAGTACTGTACGTGATTAGCTGAGTTCTGACAGTAAGATCTGCAAGCCATATAGCAAGTATTTTGTCATTTTTGACAGTGCATAATTCGGTGTTAGTAAAATTACCTTACATTACACCATTACATGTAATAACAAACTAATCGTTACCTTGATTTATACGGTTATACAAAATCGTTTTATAAATCTACTTGTCTAGGAAACATTTAATTTGGCTTGCTGGTAGGTCACCCATCGAATATCCAATTGCGGCTTGGTTTCTTTAATGCTGGGAATCTGATTTTATAACATTAATGATGCTCAGAATATTGCAAATAGCAGTACAATAATGTAAATCAATTTATGGATATTTCTAACAATACGCAATAAATTTTTCTTTTGATTGATTTTCATTTAGTTAGTGAAATGAAGAAATGACACTCATTTTCCTTCCCTTCATGATGCGAAAACTTTGATAAACAGCTAGATAAAAAACAGTCTATGGAATTTCTTTAAAGAAAGTCCCAAGAAACTTAATTCGCGTTTGCAAAAATCTACAAATATTAGTGGAGTTTGTGTAAAGAAATAAATATTTCATGAACCAATTCCTACACTAAAGGTTCTACTTTCCTTAACCGAAATATTGACAAAAATCGCAATATTTTATATCACTTTTGTGGCTTTATTTTTTTATTTCGAAGAGCTGGTCGACACTTACCAGTCAATAAGGCGTTTACAGTAAGAGACTCTTCAGAATAGCACATATCGGCAGAAGAATATATTCGAGGGCGTATTTTTATGTTATCTACCTAGCAATGAAAAAAAAATCACGTATCACATTAACCACCCTTTACTTTTCTACGTAACTCTGTTTAGCACTTATATACTTATTTCTTTTTCCAATTGTCCCATAACCTCAGAAAAAAATTCACTCGGCAACTGTACAAAATATTGTTCAACAACTTCTTTGAGTGCTTCATCAGATGCAAAACGCGTTCGTCTGAGATGCCTTTTTAAGTTTTTGAATAGAAAGAAGTCTGACGGAGCTAGGCCAGGCTATAAGGTAGATGCCTTAACTTTATGAATCTACAGTAATTGATTATCTGCTGGATGACGCTTTGTGACACTGCGATCTTCCACCTTAATTTCACTCACTTTATGAAGAAGTAAACCTTCCCAGATCTCTATAAATCGCACAAATTAAACACAACTTAGCACATGTACTTCTAATATCACAGCTATTTTTTAATAATTAGCTTGGCATAGTCGCTTTTTTGTTCCATGGCTAGGTAGATAATATAAAAATACGCACTCGTAATATGAGCAAAGAGAAAATTTATAAGAGTTAGCCTTGGTCATCTGTATTATAATACTATAAAATTAACAAAAACAGTCATACTTCTTTGATAGTGATAATTGCTTTTTCTTTTGTACTGTTATAATAATACATATATATTTCCTTTTGCTCATACTATGGTATTACAATAATTGTTTGAATATGTGTACGCTCGTCAGCGTATGGAACAGAAAACTTCAGAAAAGTTTAATAAATATTAATCTTACAATAACCCAGCGCACTAAAACGAAGTTAACTTGTTACTATAATATCAAACAACCTTTTCCATTTCATTTCTGTCATTCGTTTCGAATTAACTATGAACAATGTCGTACAACTTAGAATAGCGAAAATGTATTTACAGTTTAGTTGACTACATGCTACATGCCAAAATGGGAGATTGTAAATATTTTTAAAAACAAAAAATATCCGTAGCTTCCGTAAGGCAATCAAAGGTTGTGAGAAAGAAAAACCGTGTGTGAATCGTCCGAAAAGTGGTCAGTCAAGTGATCTTCTACCAAAAGAAATGCAGAAAAACTCACAAGGGATGCTAACAAGTTGAGAGCTTCAATCCGAAATTACGAAATTAGGTAGGAAATTTAGAGTTTTTCCTATGAGAATATGTTGGGAATTAAGCCCAATAAATAAATAAACAAACAATGTCCTAAATATACTGCTGTATAACACAAAACAATTCGTCGATGTTGTTTCGTAAATGATCGAGTCATTGTTAAGGACGACAAAAATATTTTACTTTTTCAGACCGAAATGAAAGGTAATGTCGGGTTTTTTACGGATCGTATTAAAGACACTTCTAACAATGTAAAATATAAATTTAAAACCAAGTTTGAAGATAAAATATTGGAATGGTGTGCGTTTTCCGTTGCTGGTGTTTCGGTTCCTTATATCGGTCGGTTGGCAGGTGAAGCGGCAGATGTTGATCCACATACATGACGATACAAAAATTACTAAGTTTTATTCAAGAATACTATGATAATGGTAAAATAATCATTTGGCATCTACCTTCCTGCCGTTCTGCAAGGGCAAGACGGGAATGGTTTGATAACAATCACATTCCATTTATACCAAGAGAAGACAATTTACCTCAAGCGCTACCAGTGGAAAAATTTTGGTCGATACTTAGTAGAAAAGTGTATGACGGTGTTTGGAAAACCAGAACAGTAGAACAACTGCGTCAAACTACAAAACAAGTTCAACGAAATTAATGTTGGCACCTTCCACCGGTTAATGTTAGGTATCTCGACAAAAATACACCAGATAGAACAACATGGGCCTCCATCAGTTGTTTAGTTATTAATTTTTAGTTTAATATTACGTATTATTAATTAGTCTCTAATTAAGTTTCGATAAAAATAAACAAGTTTCAAATTTTAAGTTTATACTTTTTCCAAAAAGCTTTTGTTTCATACGTTAGTGGTTGACGAGTTTGATACTCCTACTATAAATATCTTGTTGGCAAGAAAAATTGGAGATTAAGTAAGGGGATAAGTACTATAAGTAGAGTCACGTCCAATAAGGCCAACAATGAAATGTAAAGCCAGGGAGATATAAATAACATTGTATTTTCATATAAACCTTAAAAATCAAACAAAACTTGAGTCGTGCTGGAAAAAGATTACGTGAGCTCTTTAAACATACCTAAAAAGTCTCGTATTCTCACCTGATGCTTAAAGTTGTAGGTACCTATCTAATTAAAATATTTAACGTAAACATTTATATAGCTTTATATTATTTTATATATGTACGAGGTTTGGCAGAAAAATAATGAGACTGTTTTAACCATGAATTTTATTTTTCTTAGAAATATAGGTCATGTCCTTCAAAGTACTTCCCTTGGGCAGCTACACACCGATGGAGGCATATTTTCCATTGATCGTCGCAGTCCTGGAAGGCTTCTGCTGGAATGCCTTTCAACTCGGCAGTTACGCCTGGTTTTTCAACCGGGGGAATAAAAAGAAGTCACAGGGACTGAGATTCGGTCAATAGGGGGGCTGAGGGGGCTGGGAAACTACAGGAATGCTATTCGTGTGACGTGGGGTGTTGTCGTGGTGCACCATTCAAGTACGTGCAATGCCTGGTCGCAAACGCGCTACCCTCTTCCTGAGCCTTTTAAGGATTTCCCGATAAAAAGTTTGATTGGCAGTTTTTGTCCTGGCGGCACAAATTCGTTGTGGACGATCCCCTGACTGCCAGAAAAACAAATGAGCATCAATTTGATTTTCGATTTGCTCATTCTCGCTTTCTTGCGGCGGAGAGAGTTTACAGTGTGTCATTCTCGACTTTGGCATTTTGTTTTTAGGGCATGTTCTCCATAAGCCCGTTTGTAACTTTTCATAGGTCACCTCACAAACACAACTTTGCTTCACACATTCTTTACAATCGCTTAGCAACTGTAACAAGTTCAATTTTGTTCTAAGTCTACGGCAGGGGTTATTCTAACTGCCGTGTGCTAGTGTGATTACTTTTCTGCGAAACCTCGTATCACAATCGCGATATTGCTATGGTAATTAAAGATTATGTCAAATTTAAATAGGAGGTGAAAATAACGACCAATATTCTACTTTATAAAAGCGTATTTCAACTACCCTTATGTTTATTTAATCTGTTATTATTGTAAATGATAATCTAACCCGTGTAGGCGTGATGATTCTCACGAAATTTGGTACCATTGCGATATGATTTTAGAATAAATATAAAACAACCTTCAAATACAATTTGACACTTCTGTTGTATCAACTTAAAGGATGTTTGTTTGTTTATCTATTGAGCGAAATCTAGGCTGAGGATGCCAAGGATTTCAACGTCCATCAACTACTATGATAGTTAACACTACCCAACTAGAATTTTGCCGAACTCAAGTGACTTTCGCCTTTGGAAGTAAATTTTATCGTGCCAAATATTGTATGGGCATAAGTGCTACTGTTTTACCTCTTATCCGACAGAGGGCACACTTTCAGATACTTTTCTTCATTAAAAATCTCACTGACCTAGACCGCGAATCGCCATCGCCATCGAGGCTGGCAAAAGACTGCGATCTTCAAAGACGCCCGCAATCAAGTTTTTCTTTAATCTCCCTGTATAAAGTAAAATATATTTTAATATTTAGAAGTCTAATTCCGAGTCATAGGCAAAATGAGATAGTGCAAAGGCACTTTTAGTATGAATGCACGTTTCGTAATCGTATCATAAAGAAACATTTTCCTAGCACCTAGTCAGCTCATTCCCTTAATTTCATTTCCATAGGTTTTTTTCATTTTATACTCGCCACAACAATCCTTCCGTAGATTTTTGCCTGAAATCTTAAACAACAAGTTTTTGTAAGTAATCCTTAGGCTTTAGAAGAGCTTTAATCTCCTAAGAAGGTGACACTGACCGACCGTTAAACGAAATATTTTGGGATCAAATTAAGTAATTTCTGTACATGTCATAAAAACGCATTTAATCGCCCAAGGTCTGCTAGTTCTCTGTAATAAAAGGATGGTCATTATGTTGTGCATACATTCAGTCACAGGTAAAGCCTCACTGTATGTACATACGTTTATTTTGTGATATTTATGCTCATAAAGAAATATTGGAGGAATATGTTGGTTTACGTTGTTTTTAGTGTTATTTTCGGGACCATTTTGGCTGGAGATCTCCGTGAGTATACTATTTTATCAATTTTTCTTGTGGGTTATTTTAAATAATAACTAAGAAATTAATAAACAACATTATAACTACAAACGTTTAAAAGTAAATTATCGTATTTTGCCCAAATTATGTACTTGAAAAATTTGTAACAATTCAAAAAGTTGAAAAATCAAAATATTGAAATTTTTTAAATTAAGGAGGCACAAACTACTACAATACTTCTGATTTTTACGAATTTTCCTAGAACTCTGTTAGGAATTACAATGGTAAATTTTTAAATATTTGCTTTCCTAATTATTTTGAATTAAACGTGCCAGTAAGTTTGTTGTAGAAAAAAATATACTGCATCGATTGATACTATTTTGCATAATTTTCGATTTTCGTGTAACAGAAAAATTGTGGAAATTAGTTCGTTTACTTTAACAAAAATCGCTATGACATACGAAAAATTTAAATTTTTGACCTTGGTACATAAATAACTATTGTTTACCAAATTCAACAGGAGGGAAATTATTTTATAAAACAATCTCGACGGGAAATAAGGTTATTTTATGTAACAATTTTAACAAGTGTAACTAATTGACTTGCACTTTTGATCTAAAATAATTAAGGATGCAAATATGTATTTACATATTAAAAATTTACCAGTGGAATTCCTACGGTGCGTGAAGCAATTAACCATCTTGTATATAACAATTTAACGAACGATTAAAAACCTAGAATGTTAATGACTTAATAAAACTGACAAGTATTTACCATTTACTAAAGAAAGTTAATAAATATAAATTATCGATAGCTTTAACTTTATTATGCGAAATTTATAATTTTAAGTTAAATTAAACCAAAAAGTTAAAATATCAAGCAGCACGCTCATGCTTTGTGGAACAACTTCTTAAATATTGAAACTTTTATTCTATTTAATCTTGCTAAAAGAAACAACAAAAATACAAAGTATTTAATTGAGAATAACAACTATGGATTAAATTAATTTTAATCGATAAATAAACCAAAAGTAAGTAGGTAAACTAATTAGAATACATTAAACTCAATCGAATTATAAGCTTTAAAACCGAGTTTAAATATTATTTATATTATATTATAAAATAGCAGTTGCCAAATGATTTTTCTAGAACCTAATCTAATTTTTCCATGTGAGATATCTTGATGCAATGTAAAAATAGATACTTGTTAATTTCTTTCAAAAAACCGGATATAATATATACGTTATATGGTACTTTGACCTGCAATTTCATTACAAATTCTTTTTGATTATTTGCAAGGTTAACAAAATATGTATGTATACGTAAAACAAGTATAAATAATAATGTTACTGGTGCAGTAGCACAGGGACTTTGTATAAAGGTTAAGTTTAAATTGGATTTCTATAAATGCATAACAATATATGAATAAGAATTGAACTTAAAAGAATTGCGTCAAATACATTATCCTTTTTACTTTTTATTACTTTATAATATCTTTACATAAGCCTTTATCGAGTTTCATTTTGTTAAGGTTGTTATTTTAGTTGATCACTTGACTAACTGGAGGAATGAACAACTTAGAACAAAAACGTTATTACGTTTAAATACTTTGGTCAGTTTACCACCTTCTGGTAACTTTGGCTTCTGAATAGGTACAAAACAACTGTTAAGAAGCTGGTCTTAATAGACTTTCTCCTATTGTATGGATTGTATAGTCATCCGACCTCGCTGATCTTCGTTTTCAACTTACATAGGTACCTACTTTTAAACATTGTGAACTAATTAGTTTCGCGATATACTACAAAAATGACCAAATTTTGTGGATAGTTTAGAGGAAGAACTTTTTCCGTGCGGCCAAATGGCCGCCCTATTAAACTTTTAACATATGTGTATTTTGTATGCTTTTTAAACGAAAACATTTCTTCGCCCGATTTTATCGTAAAAAGTCTTTAATGTTGAAAGAACGTCTTCCGGGTTGGAACCGTGTGATTGTTGAGGAAAAAAACTCAATGTTTCCCCCACTTTCTTAGGGGGTTTCATCAGGAGGAAAAAGGGACACAGCAGAGGCGAAACTGTTTTAGTAAGAGGAAGAAAGGCACGGTAACTCAATCTGTCAACCAAGCCAGAAACGAAACCCTCCTGAAAAAACAGAACAAACCAACGATTTTATACCGGTCAAGCGTATTGATGATGGCAATTGGTCAGGGGAGGAGGGGGACGAGCCATTAGCAATGACAGGTTGAATACAGGCTCTTGAACATTTAGGAAATGCATTTACAATGTTGTAACACATTTTTATGGAAATACCCTCCCATTTCTTCAAATAAAACCTTTTTCAAGGTGTCTACTATTCCATATCTTCTCGAGGAAACCTTGTTCTCCAATATCGACATAACTTAACTAAATAGTCAATAGTATTGAGATCCGGCGAATTTGCCGGTCATTATTATTTTTTGCTTATCCCGAACCAGAATCCTCCTTACAAGAGGCTTAAGTTGTTTCCGCTGTGTGCGATGGCGTACTTTCCTGGTAAACTTCAGCATTGACTTTGACGCCTTTGTCTTGGAAAATGAGTGGTGCCTTTCCAGTGGCGCAGATATCGACCCAATTCATTACAGAAGCGTGAAAGTGGGTTCTGGTAACTCTTTCGCGCAGGGACGATTTACCAGATCCAGATAGGTATCAATTGCCGATTGTTTTGGCTATTGTTGAATCGTTAGACCGTAAAAATTGTTTAATCGGTAAAAGGTAGTTTCTGGTGACAACCACTGGCTAACCTCTTCAATAAAAGCTTGCGTTTTTTAGCAGTAATTTCTTTTGCGCTTCTGTCGTGTATTGTCCTTTACGCAATCTGTACGGATATAATTTAAGATCAAGCGCAGTGACGCGCGGTTAACATTGTGCATCTGACAATGTTGTGAAACGAGGAAGTATTTACAGTGCAGAGGCGTCCACTTGTGGGCCTGTCAGAAGTAGTTTCCAATTTCCGATATTGCTTGATAACATGCTGAACCGTTTTCCTATCGATTCTAATGTGATGAGCAACTTCAGAATTTGACCTATCTTTACAATGCGGCACTATAACACAAGGACGCTGAAGTCCTTTATCCATAGCGACAGTATATATAAAGTCTTGTAATTGTTCGCAGTTGTTCGCACTGAGAAAAATAAGGTGGTTTGATGTATGACTACTATGATTTTAACCAGTGTCATTAAGCACTTGTAATGCCCTTCTCTGAAAACTTTGTGGTCGAACTTTTTTGTCACCCTGTACACTATTTACTTAATTTGTTGCACTCCATACTTTTTTTACTTTACAAACTTTCTCTTACCTTTGCTAGATTTTCTGTGTTCAAGAATTAATAATATATCATCCATCCACCGTCTTTTCTCCATCTGTTTACTTATCTATTTATATTTTACATATTTTTTGGAATTTAGCAAGTATTTCTTCTATTTTTTCAATAAGTATTCAACGATATGCACGGTGTTGTTTATCTATTTATTTATTTATTTGGCAAGTAATCGTCCAACAACTTTTTGAGGAAACTGGAGAAAGCTGGGCCCTTTAATTTGTCTAGCTGAAGTTAATCTATGAAGTGTCATATTATGATCTTAAATTATTTTCAACAGAGTTGTGATTTGACATCCCTGCTAGGGCGTCTTCTGCTATCATGAAGGGTATTGGTGCGGGGGGAACGAGGTGCAATAATGGTCGTTATGGCAACGCTTTTGTAACTATTAAGGTTATAGCACTACGAATAGATCTCATCTTCCATAAAAGAAGTGTAAATTCTTCACATTTAAGAGTTAACAACCTGCCATCGCCTTAATGTTTTATCAGAAAGGAGCATAAACAAAACACCAAGAAGTACTGAAACGGCCATTGATGTACAATAGTTTATCTTTGCAAGCTGTTCATGCAAAGATCTAGTTTTCTTGTTCATCCAGTCTAAAGCGTTTAAGTATGACATTTACCTTTTTGGCAATTTTAACGTCGAAGTTTTGAATACATGATGTTATTTCAACATTTTTAATATATCGAAGTAAACATAAAGCTATAAGCCCCGATGCCCCGTGGGTAAAATTTCCGATTTCAAGTCAACCACTTCATTTCATTATTATGTTAACAAGGTTTCCGTTTAGTTATATCATCGTCCTTGGGTCCTAGTTAATTACAGCCCTCGTGATTCTTTTAATTATAGTAATAACTCTGATGCAGGATAGTCAAGTGTGTAACGCTTTGTCTTTTATTCATCACAATTAAATAGGTCGTACGCTCATATAGAACCAGTTTCAGTTGGCATATCAACGTCTTGGGCAGTTAACTTCTTAGTTCCAGTAGGTGTATCCAGTTTCATAATATTAATCAGGCACAATGTAGGGCCAAAAAATGTTATACTTTTAATGACTTCAGTATAATCAGGATCAAAACGACAAAAATCGGAGGAGCAAAATCAAGTATGAAAGCTGTAGTAGGTTACCGTTTTTATCTACTTGAATCTTGAATGAAATCTAAAATAGGAGATATGATCTCCTATCTCAGCTTGCCTTCAACGGGTAACGGGAGATTATTAATTCACTAATATACCCAATTATACACATAAATCTTCAGATTTCTACAGCACCGCTCAAAAAGGCAATATGCAGGTCACGTATACGTAGAATTTTTACATGTTTATCACTTTAATAATCACCGGAATCGCCGAACTAAGCGCGGGCGGTCTCGGAGCCAAACACGAGTCGGATGCACGGTGGGTGACCTACCCAACCATTGAAAATAATTGCGAACCGAAACACTGTGCTGGAGTAAGGAAGGTAGGCGGTTATGAAAGGCGTCACTACATTACTCCGTACGTATAGCGAGTATAAAACCGACTTAGAAAGCCTTAACCCTCTATGTTGCCAGCCATACTCCCTCGCAGAGTGTAAGTGTCGATACGTTTGCCGTATCCGTGTAATATTTTTCCATTTTTTTCTTCAAGGGCAAGTATAGCCTTAGGGCCGCTTTTACCGCACTTATTTAAAATTTAAGAAAGGTTTAATACAATAGCAACATAATTATAACTAAATAAAATTTCAAGACTAAATTAAATCTGGAACTTGAAGAATAAGCTTTGAAAGTCTCCCTTAGTCGTTTATTTCATCTCTTGTACAATTTTTTGATAATAATCATTTTAAATCGTCCAACATTAACTTTTTTTTAAGTAAAATGTTTCACAATTTCAAACAAGTTTAAATAAATTTTTAGCGTCTTATTTTCCGACATGCAGCATCGACGACTCAGAACTAAACAAGTGCATCAAAAAGGCGGCTGAAACTCTAAAACCAAACTTAAGAACAGGCATTCCGGAATTAAATATACCACCAATGGATCCTCTCTTTTTACCTGAAGTTTCTTTACAGCAAAGTACAGCCGCAATAAATTATAAAATGAAATTAGTAAATATGACGATCCATGGATTTGGCAATTACATCGTTAAAGAGTTCTCGTAAGATAATCGTCCTGTCGATGTAAATAATTTTTAAAGGAAGTTTGCTTATTTTCAGGTACGACCGAAAATCATTAGCATTTCATGGAACATTAAGTTTTGATTCTTTATCATTTACGTCGGATTTTAGCATAGATGGAAAATTACTCGCGTTACCACTTTATGGAACAGGAAAGATCTTGACTTATTTAGGTAATTATTTAACAAGTTTTTTAGTTGCAGAAGCGTAAAATTTAGATAGTCTCACAGTGCTGAATGAAGTTCCCCAAATTAAATCTGCTATTTATTATTTTTAAAGCAAACATTTTAATGCAGATTTAAGCAAAAGCCTACACGGATTTCAAGGTAGGCACTTACGTAATAAATTAAGCAGACTTAATCTAAGCTTTTGCTACGATTACCATAAAATATTGACCCTTTCAAGATGATTCTATTTTTTTTTTTATAAAAGGTTTGCAAGTAAGAACTTTTTTCGAGCTCACAATTTTCAGATACTGAAAGACAAAATTTCTACAAATTTTGAACTCTTCTAACAATTATGATATTTTAGGTGAAAGTACAGGATCTGTTAGTACAACAGCTAAACTTACAACACGCAATGGAGAAGAATACTATGATCCCTTAAGTGTTAAAGCTAAAATAACGATAAGCGATTATAATAGTACTCTTGAGGGGTTGTTTAATGGAAACGATGATCTCTGTAAGTATCTACCCTTTAAAATTTAACAGTTGATGTCTTTTCTTTTAGCCCGAGCAACAAATAAGGTTATAAATGAAAATTCGCAAGAGCTCCTGAAGGAAATTCTACCTGCTATCGAAAAAGTAGCTGAGGAGTTAGTACATAGGGTTATGTTAGGAATAACTAAAAGAGTTCCTTATAAGAAACTATTTCCTTCGTCACATTAAGTTTAAATAAAAGGCTTAAGCAATTTTTAGACTTTAATAGTTTATGGTTATAAATATTAGTTTTAAGAACTTATTTTTACAAGGTTATTTAATTTTTTTATTACTTTTAAATTTATTAAAATAGGCTGAAATTAAAAATGTAGAAAAATCTTATGAGGTATTTTTTGTAGAGATTGCAGATGCTTTCTCAGGGTTAAAATAACTGATCAGAACCTTCCACTTGCCAAATTTATTGGCCTCGTTCACTTCGTTCGCTCGGCCATAAACTTTTTGGCGCGTCCATAATCTTGAAAAATTCATGATAGATTGTTGGAAATATTTGATCTGTGTAAAGTTTATTTTGCAGATAAAGGCCAATGTTATCGAATATTTTAGGTTTTATTTAATGAGAGGAATATGCACTCAAAGTTTGTCGGTCGAATTCGTATACACCCTGTATAATACCCAAGCAGGGAGGGAGAGTCTAGCGAAGATATTTCGCCATTTATTAACACAATAAATTTTGCTTTAGTTTTATTGTACTATAGGAGGAATATAAATTTGAGATCGGATAAACGAGTCGACCATGCAAATACTTAACCACTTCTAATACATCTATTGAACTTTTAATTGAGATATACTTTGCTTGTGACTTGTAACACTAAACTAAGCAAAAGCTTCAAGGTGTATGAACCACATGTATCTTTTCGCCTGGGATTTTTGAAAGTTTCTAAGATGCATGATAGTTAGGAAAATGTTTAGCAAATAAACCTTTTTACTTCGCATCGACCTACGTTGGCATAAAGTGCTTACCTTTCTACCGTATAAGGCCGCCACAGACATGCATGCTTATCTATTGTTTTACTTGTACAGATGTACAGTCTTTAGTCGTGATGTAAGACGGAACCCATTGAAGCACACATAAATTCCGTTTTTCAATTTGTTTTATCAGTTCTCAAAAAGAAATATGGCCGATCGCCAGAAATTAGCAATAGCTGCAGCAAGTGTTTTGACAATAAAAAAAAAAGAAAAAGCAGGTAATCAGGAAAACATTGCCAAAAAAAATAGTTACTAATGAGAGAAGGGTTTACGCATATAAATTTGCTAAACGAACTCACACTAGAACATGAGGACTGGTTTAATTACCTGCGTATGGATGAAGAAACTTACAGTGAATTACTTAGAATTGTAACTCCTTGTATTGAAAGAACAAACACCCGTATGAGAAAAGCAATTTCGGCACATGGACGCCTTATAAGTGCTACTTTACGTTTTTTGGCAACCGAAAGAAGCTACAAAGATCGTCCTCAACGAATTAATTTTCTTAATGACCATAATATCTTTATTTGCCTGTGGGTCAACTTCCTTTAGTTTTTAAATCAATACGTTATAAGCAGCATTTTTTTGTGCTTGTCCGAATATTCTTTGCTTTTAATTCTCCATAAACATGCAAATGCAAAACGCCAAATATACGCGCACTCTCCGTCTTGTACGCAAGCAAGTTGGAAGACGAACGAAAAAATCAACCGGCAACTGATTCTGTTCATGCCAAACAATTGACGGAACGCAATAAACAAAACGGACGATTTGATGCCACATACACTCCGTCTTGCATCACGACTAAAGACTGTACAAGTAAAACAGCGGATAAGCATGCGTGTCTGTGGCGGCCTTTAAATGAGTAGCTTTCAATTTTTAATCAAGTGATTATTATTAATCAGCAATGCAGTAAAATTAACGTCATTAACTAATTAATATTAATAATTGGCCAACTTGTTTACCTAACAAATAAGTTTAGTTTTTTCTTAACTAGTTAGTGATCCAGAATGTTTACATAAGCGTTCTTTTTGTATTTGAATCTTAAAAGACATATCTGAAAAATGCATCTCCTACTTCTATGGTGCAGTTGATCTTTAAATCGTATTAATTAAAGGTCACTTTTTTACCTCAGTCGTGCAGTAAACCGCATGTTAAGCTATTGAAAATTAATTCTTACTGAAATATTTGTTTCGCGCTTTCATTTAAAATATTTTTCTTAGTAACCCATTAAAGATTGTGCTTCAATAACAGACTATTTCATAAAAAAGTGACTACATTCATCTAGTTGTTTATTAAATATTTAAGAATTTTATAGGGAGTGTTAAAAAAAGAAGGGTTAAATATTTCAAGAGCATATGGTGCAATCAAAAACAAGTCTTAATATACATTATACATACGTACATGGATCCGCAAATCAATCCTTTTAAGGTAAAATAATAATACTTTGGCAAAAATGTTGCCAGTTTTTATAAATAAATTTAATAAACTTATTTTAAAATATACACGATATCAAAGATTAGAGTTTTATTTAACAATTTTTTTGGCGTAATTTTGATAATAAGGACCTTTCGTTAGAATTTAAATCATTGGGACGCCCTATATATTTTAAGAACCCTGTAATTAATTTGCTATTTATTAATTAAGGTTTTTAATGAGCTTTTTATTGTTTATATCAAATTGATACAGATAAAGAAAAAAACTTGACAATCGTGTTACCTTTGAAGCAGACGAAGATAAAACGTGTTGTTAATAATGATAAATTAACATAACAAGTTACATGAATATTTACTTTAATTGACGTAATTGTTCGTCTAAGTATGGAAAATAACGTAAATCGAAATTCAACTTTTATATGGAATGAAAAACAAAGAGGAAAGCCTACCGATGTTTATTTAACCCCTTTTTAGTTTCTGTGAGTATTGCGTCACCAATTACTGAAAATTAAAAACTAAACAAATACGTCTAACGAGTTTCTAAAAATAACGTAAAATTTTGCAGAAAAATTTATCAACGTTTTCAAACTAACTGGTTTTGTGAATATTGCGTCGCTGAAAATTATAAATATCATTATAATACTTCATGTTTGAGTACTGCAACTTTTCACGCGTTCTTAGATAAAATTTTGGAACTATGTTGGTGGATTTTACGATTATTGTTTGTCAATTTCGAAATTTTTGAACAAGTTTTTATGTTCTTCTTCAGTTTAGTTGCCTGAATCTGAATATAGCATTTCCTGCATTTTTTCCTTTTGCGTATGAACTTTTACAAAAATTACAAGAAAATGATGTCCTTTATAACAATTTACTCGATAAATTGTTATGAGAATAATTAATTAATTCCTTTATCAACATCACTGTTATGGTAGCCATACACGTACCGGCTTGCCTGTCAGTTACGCCTGAACAGTCCGCCGGGAGACGGGCGGCCTGTTAAACTGAAAACCCCATACACCTTCAGTTGAAACCAGGCCGGCGAGCACTTGACATGCTGTGATCATGTTCCCCAGTGATGAAGATGCCCGAGCGATTCTCGCTTTAATAGCTGTACAGGGTGGGTATAATCATCTGTGATCCCGGCAGCTATGGAATTAGCTATATAGAAATGATGACTAGCACTATACAGGGTGTCCAGGATAAGGATGAAATGCATGGGGATCTTGAAAACGGTAAAAGATACAGGGTGGCTTAAATTATAAAAAAGTTGCGTAATTTGGAGCTCAATAAGATGCCGCCTCAAAATTCGAAAAATTCCGAAGATATCCGGAAAAAAACATTAAATACGACAGCTATAAAATGCGCATGCATACGCAATGTTGGGTAGACATGTCGAGAAAAATCTAGCAAGCGACATCTGGTTTATGTGTCATAAATTAAAAACAACGCTACATTTAATAGGGCACTGTTAGTGCACGCTGTCGGATCGCGGACTTGACGCATCGCGAGCAGCGTGTAAACATTATATTTTGTACGAAATTCGGCAAAACATTGACTGAGACTTTGAGTGGTACAAGCGCTTCAAAGAAGGACATGAATCAATGGATGATAATCCCCATCCAGGTAGACCCGCTACCGCGAGAAATGCACAAAAAATGGTCAATCGAGTACGGGAAGAGATCAGACGAGACCGCCGGCAAACGATAGATGACCTGGTTAACATGTTGGGAATCTCTCATGGTTCTGTACATGCAATTCTTCATAAAAGTTCGGTTTATTTTGGACTCTACCTCGTCTATACCTGAAACCTGTGAAACAATTTACAAGGTTCTACATAGGGATCGTGGTAATCAGGTGATTTCACTTTCCAAAGACACGTTTCACTCCGGTACAAACTGATGAATTCCTCCAAACACTGGTTTTCTTTTTCACGTGACATTTTTTAACTATGAACAGTCGAGGTTAAACAGGACGTGCAATATATTCTGAGTATATAGGTACTATCTGACAATTTGACTGACTGACGACCTGTCGCCTCACCCCACTCACGAACCGTGCGCCTGCACTCCCATCAGTTCAGCCGGATGGACGAACGTGTTTTCGTTCGTTCTCTGGCCTCCGGTTCAGTCGGATCTGACAGGCCAGCCGGAACCCACTCACATTCCGACCGCCGGTCTCCCGGCGGACTGTCCAGGCGTAACCGACAGGCAAGCCGGTACGTGTATGGCTACCATTATACATGGTGTCCCATGACATAATGTCACTACTTCACCTACGTGTAGGGGAGGTGAAAACAAGTTAAAACTAAAGAGTGGTCATTTTTTCTTAATCGGCTATTAAAGAAGTTATGGCCTGTTTTAGTTAAATATTGAAGCAGCCAAACCAATAAGCGATGTCAATTGGTATTTGATACAAACTATATACGTTACTATGAAAATGATATTTTTTAGTTAGCTGTCAAACGGCAGAGTACGTTAAAAGGTAATTTCTTTGTTTGAGCTTATCAATATTGTTGCTAATTTTTACTTTTACATCACAATAGTACGCCGATATCCATTACATATACGGTTTTTGTGATGGCAATTCAGTAGGAGCTGCTCCAGAATATGCAGCGAGATTTCTGAATCGGCGAATACCAGACCGACGAGTTTTCCAAACAGTGCATAACTATCTACGCGAACTTGAAACCTTTCCTAAGCCATCGTCTGAGCGTCCAGTGCAGAAAGCACTAGACAATGAGGATATCATACTGCGAGAAATTGATAATAATTTCAGCACCTCTGCACAAGTTAATGTACCACGAATGCGGGTTTGGAGAACATTAAAACGCCATGGTCTTTATCCATACCATCTTCAGCCTGTTCAAGCCCTTTTACCTACAGATTTCGCTAGTCGTACGGAATTTTGCCGCTGGATCATTCAAAATCAACAACTACTTAATACAATTGTATTCACGAATGAGACAACATTTACAAGGAATGGAGTAATGAATAGAAAGAACAACCATTGTTGGGATTTGGAGAATCGACATGAAATCACAGAATCAAATCATCAACATAGGTTTTCAGTGAATATCTGGTTTGGAATTATTGATAACATGGTCATTGGTCCATTCGTTTTTGAGGGCCATTTAACCGCCGACAGATATTTAAGTTTTTTAAAAGATCATCTTGGAGATCTGTTAGAAAATGTCCCTCCGACGACCAGTCATGGAATGTGGTACCAGCATGATGGTGCCCCCGCCCACTTTCCATTACGTGTAAAAGACAGTTTCTGAATCAACGGTTTGAAGGACGTATAATTGGTAGAGGAGAACAACACCGCTGGCCCCCAAAGATCTCCTGATCTAACTTGTTTAGATTATTATTTGTGGGGTCATATGAAAAATTTGGTATACCAAGCACCATCAGAGGCTGTTGAAGATCTTAGGAGACGCATTTTTGAGGCAGCAAAACTAATTCGAAATAACAATGCTATGTTACGCAGGGCAACTAGATCTCTCTTAAGAAGATCCAGAATTTGACTCGAGAGCAACGGTAGTCATTTTGAACAATTTCTATAGTGAAGGTATAATAAAATAAAATAACCTAACACTCTGTATTTCGAAAACGGTTAACTTTAGGACATTATGGTTTGGTCTAAAAATTACATACACAAAGTAGTGACATTATGTCATGGGACATCCTGTATAATAAAATAACATAACATAAGGGAGATTTTGTTTTTATCTTATAGATTTTTTATTTGAAACCTGTTGAAGACTTCATTTCTCAGCTGTTGATCTTTTAGTTAAACAAACAGTTTACAAAACATAATTTGCTTCAGGACTTTGTTACCCGACTTCTTCATACAGTTATAAAAACAAGATAATTTTAAGAATAATAATTTTCCAAGTAAGTTGAAAGTTGATGATGACGTATTTATAATAATAAATAGTTTCTTATTATTGGCATCTGACGAACTAATTAACAGGAAGTGTACGAATGATCTCAAATATTTTAACGATTACAAAGTTTAATAGGTATTAATAATTAATCAGTTAGTTTCTGCTGCGCATTATTTAGAATCAACTCAGTGTAGCAAAAGACACAGTCGGTATAATTTCTTAAAAGTAGCAAAATGCTATATGTTCTAGCCATTTCGTATATTTTTATAGGGTGTGTGTTTTCGAAAGAAATTCGTAAGTATTTAAACCAATATTTAAATTTTTAAAAGTTTCACAAAAATGCGTATATTTAATAACATTTTTATAAAATTACGTTTTCAGCATCGTTTGTTCACGTATGTCGTAGACACGACCCCGAATTTGGAAAATGCTTAGTAAAATCAATGAACGAACTTCTTCCACGTTTAAAACACGATGTCCCGGAATTAAATCTTCCTTCATTAGAACCCTTGTATTTTAATGACATAAGTATGAATACAGGAGGCTCATCTGCCGTTAAAATAGATATTGTGCTCACAAATGGCACGATATCTGGATTAACAAATATTGATATAAAATCTTGCAATAAGATTGTCGAAAAAGCTGAATTCACTTGCTCTATGACATTTCCTTTTCTTAGGATACGAGGACATTATGAAATGAAAGGGAGAATTATGCTCTTTCAAGTTGACAGTGATGGGCTTGTTGATCTTAAGTATAGCATGTTCATTCGAAAACAAATAAAAAGTGGAATTGGCTTTGAAATCTTTCTGAAAGTATTTCTTAGGGTGTATGTTAAAATTAACAAATTGATATTCGTAACTTAACTAAGTGTAAACAACAAACTGTCTAGCTGGATACGATTTGAGGTAATGAACAATTAGGATTAAACCTGACGATGTAAGGAGCCGACGTGCATTAAATTCCCAGGGGTTGCTACTAGATTTTCTTAATTTTAGCTTAATGATTGTTTGCTTTATATTTTATATTAAAACATTATAGCTATTAAGACAACAAGTGTTTTATAGAAGGTTTAAAAATCGAGGTCGTAGTTCAAATCTGAGCGAACGAAGTGAGCCGAGGATTTGATAGACCGGGATTTTTAAACTATAAAACGCGAGTTGTCTTCACGATTTCTTCTAACACTAATATCTCTCACTAATATATTATTAGAAATTTTAATAAATTATTATTTGAGACACGTTCCAATACACAAAATGCGAATATGGCTAGGCAACGACGTATTTTATAGAGATAAGCGTATTTTAAAGGCCTATAAAACACGTTGTCATTGATGACGTATTTTATAGAGAAAAGTGTATTTTAAAGGCAACATAACAAGTGAGCTCTTATGCACCATAGAAACAGTACAAGATATTAGTGTTAGAAAAAAAAATATAAAGTCACGAACACTTTAAAATTTTAAACAGTAATAAAAAGGTTGACATACCTATGTACAGTTTTTTGGTGTCTTAATGCAGTAGATGTCTAATTTTCAGACAAAAAACACCGAATTGAATCTCAACCGTGGTTTGCAAACTTATAGTGATCGAGGTTTAATTTAGATGATTTATGACCTCAACAGTCTTATTAAAACAACAAGTTACATAAAGCATAATTTTCAGCAAATGTCGCAATTGATGGCAAATGGTACGGAAAGGTGTTCAAAAAAGATGGAAAAGATCGCACCAAATACGAAAAATTTGAGGGTAAAGCAGACGTAGAGGGAATGCAAGTTTATTTCGAAGACATCTTTAGAGGAAACGACGCTTTGTCGGAGAACACAAATAAAGTTCTTAATGAAAATATTCGCAGCTTAAAAGATGACTTGGATCCAGTTATTCGTAAAACTATATCAAATATATCTTTAGAATATTTAAATAGAGTTTATGCGTTGTTTACGCTTGATCAATTATATCCTAAAGATGAATAATAGGTAAACGCTTTTTATATATTGTACCTAATTCGAAATTACCTTTGCCTCAACGTTTTATATAACAGAAAAATAAATAATTAGTAATAGTTTAAGGATAGATGATTGGAGCCATAGAAGTATGCAGGACTTTCGATTTATAATTCTTAGATTAAAATTGATGTCTTTGAAAGAATAATAAATATTAGTTTTTATAATCCTTATTTGCCCAATTATAATGATATATGAAAAAGAAAGTACTTCACCAATAGATCATGTTGCTCTCACTAGTTAGAGAGTAATCTCGAACGATTAGTCATCGCGAAGGATCCAGCTCTTCCCTATGTCTCCACGTATATTAACTATAGACGTAATCTAGCAATGAACCTTTCCTACTGCATAACGACAATACAAAATTTATGTTGCGAACATATGTTTAGGCAATCTGATTTGTCAGTGCTTGGTAAGAGTGATACCCGAAGCATAGAGAAAACAATATAACCTTAAATTTTATTTATTAGATAAGAAATTAAAATTGGATGTAGCCCAATATTTTATTTATTTTTTACGATTTTTAAGATATCCCATTTCGAATTGTTTACTGTCCGAACCCCACTAATTTTTGTCTATTTTTTATTCAAATGTACAATAAACAAATAACTCCTTATCATTTTATCTTTCACTAAAAATAGATTTTTCAGCGTGTTCCATCACCATGTTTCGAGAAACGCAGATTTCATCGTCCACGTCGCACACATATTTTTATTAATTTGAAGGAATCGACTCGTACAATTTTCGAACGCAACTTTTGAAGGAAATTTCTTCCTTTACGCACTTTTTGCCCTTTTCTACTTTTTATAGATCTTGAGTTTATTTCTCTGTTTGGCAGGTTGAACCATTTCTACATAAGTTCAGAATTTTTCGCGACGTTCCGAATAGGGGAGGTGAATGCCTTCACTATGTTTTTGTCCAAGTGGACCCGGTTTTCGGCCTGGTTGTAGTCGGTCATTGATAGAAAATTCCTTTCCGTATTTTTTAATTGTATGGCTTGAACTGCACCAACGCTTTACGTGCGCACTGTATAGATGATCTGGTTAGAGAGTGGAAGAGAGAAGTATAATCAGACATCTGAATAAATCCTAGAACATACCTAAATACGATATTATTCGCCGACGACGAAGTGATAATTCAAACAAATGAATCAAAATTACAAATCGCTAATTTTAAGCTACACAAATTATGCGCAGAAAACAACTCTCAAAGAAAAAGGCAAAGATATTGGCCTCTCTAGGCACAAACTAAAATAGTAATTGATCAAGAAATCCTGTAATAAGTGGCGCATTTAATTATCTAGGTTGCGATATCAGATGGTATATGTGGTACAATAAAAAGGACACAAGAAGTTCACAGTAAAAGAGACACAGCTGCAATTTTATAACGTTATGGCAATACTTACATCGTTTTATAGTTCTGAAAGTTGGATTACAAGAGGGAAGGAACTTCAAAACATACAAACGTCAGAAATGAAGACATACGCCAAGAATTAAGATTCTATTCTATAATACAAAAAGCAGCCGAATAGAAGGACAACTGAAAGAACGATGTAAGAAAAATGAACAACAAGTACTATACTATAAACCTGTAGGTACACGAAGTGTAGGAAAACCGAGAAAAAGATGGTGAGTAGAGAAGCCGGAACAGCCGTGTTTTGCCTATACCCGAACAAACAGAAGAAGAAATTAGGCTATTAGTTCTGTAATTCTAATGAGTAAATGTGGTTGTTTTATTATAGTTGTAATTATGTAATTTAGTTGTAAGTAAAATAAGTCACACAAAACCCACGAAAGTTTAATGAATTAGTTACAATATTATTTATTTTACTGTGAATTACGTCATTTTTCTCCGGCTTATTTACTTCTGAACTCATTAAACATCTATCTACGCACGAAACCTTGATATTCACCCCAAAAAACAATATTAAATAAAATTGCCTCATTTCAGTTATTATTTTTGCATCAAAACTATTATTATTAATTATTATAGATTATTAGCAACTTTTAAAATAAAAATACTGTTATTCACCTTCATCTTGAACTGGTTAAACTATTGCTGATTATATGATTACAGCTAAATGTGTTATAAAATTATCTGAGTATAAAAGCTGCGAAACGGTAGCTGTATAGCTTGTTACAGCATAAAGGGTTTACGAAACACTTCTTGTTTTACCACAACAAGGTGGTAGGTACATAAAGAATAAATTTTATAAATACTAATCTATTATAAGAAACGTATTTTTTACGAACAGTAAAATGTTATTTGTTGCAACACTTTTGTTTACATTCAGTGGAAGTGTTCTGTCGAGAGAAATTCGTAGGTATTCGTCAAAAATATATAATATTATTCCTTATTTTCGGTTTATTTAACGCATTTATAAATATTAACACTCTTAGCTTCGTTTGTGCATCTTTGCCGAAGACAAGACCCGGAAATTGGAAAATGTCTTGTGAAATCAATGAACGAACTTAAATTTCGTTTAAGAAGAGGCATACCGGAGTTAAACCTTCCTTCGACAGAACCTTACCATTTTCATGACATAACTTTGAATGCAGGAGGGACATCCGCCGTCCAATTAAATATCGAAATAAAGAATGGGATAATATTTGGGTTAACTAACTTCAATGTAGTGTCTTGTGATAAAAATGTTGATAAAGCCCATTTTACTTGTTTTATAAAAGCACCGTTTCTCAGGATGCAGGGATATTATAGAATGGAAGGGAAGATTGTGCTCCTTCAGGTTGAAAGTGAAGGACCTTTTGATTTTAATATTAGTAAGTTCAACCATAATTTTAAGTTGTTTGTGTGTTTACTTATGAATGGAAAGTTATTAAAACACTTATCAGGTAGGCAGAAGTATGGTGTAGTGTTAACACGTAAAAATCCAAACTTGTTGAAACTTAAATTCAATGAAGAAAACGAATAAACATTTTTATGATCCAAGTTTTTACCCACAAAAATATAATTTGTTTGCGAAAGCGTTTAAACCTTAATTTTTCTAGATAGGCTAGATTAGTAATACTAAATTATGTCTTTATAATGATTTGATTATTTTTATGTAAGTCAATACCCATTTTATCTCGTACTGGCTTTGAATAGGAAACATACATTACACGCCATACGTATCAGTATGATAGGTTGTGACTATGCAGAATGATTAAGGCGTTACAACATAAAATGGATACCTTGCATACAGTTTCGTCTGTACTTAAAAAATATGACCTAGATTATCCTATTCGTATTAGATTATACAAATTAACCTTTTCAGCAAACACTGATTTTGATGGAATTTGGCGAGGTATAGTATACAAAAAAGGAGAAAAGGAATATACGAGATATGAAACGGTAAATTTAAAACTGGAAGTAGAAGGAATGCACATTGAATTTGAGGATATCTTCAAAGGAAATAAAGTTCTATCAGAAAACACAAATCAGGTTATTAACGAAAATATACAGCAACTGAAGGAAGATTTCTATCCGGTAATTAAAAATACTGTTGGCGAAATATCTTTAGATTTTTTGAACAGAGTTTATGATTTATACTCTCTTGATCAATTATATCCTGATAATTAAAATTAATAAAGAACAATATTTTTGGCTTTTAAGGTAGAAGTATTTTTTTATTATTTTGTAGCGTTTCATTGCTGTGTTTTATACTTTCTCTTTTTAATAAAATATCAGTTAGTTTCGCATATTTTTACCTTACAACTTTAGCTTGCTTGTTAGTGTTGGTTAATAAAAATATTAAATATTTATTAAATTTCAGCAATATTAACATCTTCTGAACTGTCTTGTGCTTTCTGTCTCCCTAGACTTACTCTGAATTGTCGCAAACCTGTTTCCACAAATCCAATCGCATTTTCTTTGATCGTCCTCATCTGCTTCCTTTTACCCTCTCTAAGCCTAAGCTACCCAATCGTCTCACAGCACTTGTTTTAATTTCTATTTGTCAGCTGAAACTTTCCGTAAAGAAATATAAAACTAAAGTATAGCATTTTCAAGATATAAAAATTTAAAAACAAGCTAAAACATATTTTGCTGTGCTTTAGCAATATACATTATACATATCCCTATGTTACAATATTTTTCACCTACATTTGCTGAAAACTGTCACTTTAGGTACTAAGACTACATTATTTTTCTTTGTCTTATGATCAAGGCTTCGGTCCCTGGTCTATTGTTAACTCGTAAGTATGAGCCCTCTTAACATGTGTTTCTTCAGAAGGCTAAACCTTAACCATAATGAAGAAAAAGAAGAAGATCGACCGGCAGTATTGTGGTGTTAACAAATGTCAAAGGTGTTTGTATAACAACCGGAACTATCAGCTTAATGTGCCCCCTGGAAAAGGCTACATTCTACTTAGTTACGTATTTAACTACTTCTCTCGAACGACCACAATCTTAGAGAATGCACCGCCTAATAACATCAGTTCCTGAAGCCATGATAGCTACAAACATTTGTAATAAGCAACCGTAAACAAAAGGTCAGTCGTCCCGAGGTAACGAGGTCTTTCTGGTTGGACTGATCAGGTTCCTGATTATTGCGGACGTGTATTGACAAAACGCAAGCAAGAAACTGATAATCGGATCTCCTTCTTCTTTCTTCATTATAGGATTTCTCTAGTTCCATTACTATTATAATGATTCCTTCTATCTTCTTACTGCTCTTCAGGGAGAATGCTTTCCTGCTGATAATCTGCCTCTTGCCACCTTAACTATCTGATTTTCATTCATTCTTTAAATATGGTTGTTCCATTCTTGTCTTCTAATTAGGATTCATTCATCCACTGGCTGTATATTACAGTGGCTTCTTATATGTTCATTTCATACTCTATCTCTGCATATTTTTGCCACTATTTTTCTTAGAGTTTTTATCTCCGCTACTTCCATTATATTTCGTGCCCCCCTGTGTTTCTACACCGTAAGTTAGTATTGGTCGTATAGTCGATTTATAAATTCGACTTTTGGCTTCTGTATTTCTATATTCGTTATGACATATATTATGTTATGCAGTTCACTAGATGTTTTAGTCGCTTTCATAAGTTATGTCGATACTTGGTGTTTAAGGCTTCCAAATTTGCTATATTAAATCCTGAGTAATTAATAGCGCATACTTGATCTATTATGTCATTTTTCATTTGTAATTTGAACCTTATAGGTGTTTTATCTATCGTTAACCATTTCGTTTTTGTTTATGTTATATATTTTACATACCCCGGCATTTCATTAATAACCGTTGTCTTCATTTCTGCCACCAATACGCGTTATCGGCATAACAAACAATTATTATATCTTAGTCCTGCATTTTGTATCTTTCCAGTATTTTTACCTTTTTAATTACCTCGCCCATTACTATGTTAAATAATGAGGGAGTCCCCTAATCAAATTCCAGCTGTGGAAACCATGGAATTTACCGACCAAGGGCTTTTCTTTTACTTTAATTATTATCTTATTGCTCACTTGTCTTTGTTTTAATATTTGTACCATAATCTTAAGTAGTATTTTAACGAAAGCCTTCTTGTTCATCCGTGTAGGTTATGTTGTTGTTTATTAATTGATTGAATCGACTTTTACTTGATGAAAATTCATAATGCAATAACATATTGTTGTTTATCCTTTCTTTTATTATTATTGTTAATGTGAGTTACGTGTTTAGTAACTTCTTCTAAATTTATCCCTCGTTCTTCATATACAGTTATTCATTTTTGATTTCCATTCTGTGTCACTACCACAGCCAGTGGCGTAGCTAGTATCTTATTTACAGGCGTTCGAGCGCCTGTAAAAATCTGTTGAGCGCCTGCAAAAATATGTTCTACGACTACTATTTTTTTTAAATAAATTTTTTTTTCTTTGTTGTTCCAACCTTCTAACGACTTAAAAGGTGAAAAGTGCATTGTTAGTGGTTGAACACTAAAATGCTGAGCGCCTGCAGCTAAAGAATTCTGGCTACACCACTGACCACAGCTGGTTCTCCGTATAATTTCTTAACGAAGTTTGCGCATACTACCAAGTCAATATTTTTTATTTCTAAGTATTCTTTCGAGTCAGTCCTACTATTCCTTATTGCTCTCCATATTTGTTTCTGAGTACCTACTATACAAGTCACTTTTAAGTATCTTTGAGAAAATTTCTTATTAGCTTTCCTTAATCTTTCTAATAGGTATCTTTGTTTTGTAAAAAAAAATAATTTGAACTAGTTATTTCAGAACACGCTTGCTAAGGTAAAGTTTTTCGATTATTACTCGAAAACGGTTTGTCCTACCAGAAAAACTCAAGAGGCCTTTTCTTTTTAGAATTGGTTGCCGATTAAGAAACAGATACCTATTTTGAAAAACAGCAGTGACGTACTATTTTTTTTTGTCAGAATTACCTTTTTTACTGTCACGCACGTCACTGCTGGAATTGTCAAACTTAGTTGGAACGAAAAAGAATCTCTTCGTGCCAGTATAGTGCATATACCAAAGCTCAATTTAATATCTTAAATCGTTTTCGTGATATTTAAAAAAAAGTTATGTTTTGGACACCCTGTATCTCGAAAAGGAAGTACTTTCGGACCCTTATTTATAATAACTTTTTTCTTATTTTGACTTCTAGAGTACTCCCTTAAAATACTGTCCCTGTATACTATATACATACTAGGGTGGCCCTTAATTATGGTTGAAACAAATTTTGATCGGGTCACCCCTCAAATCGATTCTAAAAAAATAAAAAGGAATTTTAAGATTTACCAGACCTCTAAATTCAATCCTTAAGGGGTGCCCCAAGGAGCCTGCATTTTCCCATTTAAATAACATAGGTTTTCAGTACACTTCTGGTTTTTATTTTTTTACAAAAGTATGTGTGCCTGAAAAAATCCGGCGAGTGCTGCGGTTCATTGCTCACTGATGCCCCTTTCACGGAAAAAATCATGGGAGCCAGGTGTCATATCTTAACAACTCGTTGCAACCGAGAAAAACGACAATATTTTAAAATTACCCCTTTCTTCACCCCCCATTTATTTGCTTAAGATATGACACTTGGCTCCCATAATTTTTCCATGAAAGGGACACCAGTGAGCAATGAATCGCAGCACTCGTCGAATTTTTTCAGGCACACGTACTCTTGTAAAAAAATAAAAACCAGAAGTGTGCTGAAAACCTATGTTATTTAAATGTGAAAAAGCAGGCTCCTTGGGGCACCCCTTAACGACGAATTGGGAGGTCTGGTAAATCTTAAAATTACTTTTTATCTTTTTAGAATCGATTTGGGGGGTGACCCGGTCAAAATTTGTTTCAACCATAATTAAGGGCCACCCTAATACATACACAAGTAAACATCACTTTTACTCATAGCAGATAATTAATTTTTACTTATAAAACACAAAGGAAAAGTATACGTCCATAAGTCACTACGCAAAGTCTAATTCAAAGTTGTAATTACTTAGTTACTTTTTGATGTGCATAAAATTCGTCAAGTGAATAAAAAGCAGCGCTTTTCAAGAAAATTTTTAGTTTATGTATAAAACATTCAACAGATGATGAATTTTTGATTTGTGGCGGCAGGGCGTTATTAATTTTGATGCAGTTATAGTATGGACCCTTCTTGTATAGTGCTGAATGAAGAACAGGTATTCTAAGAGATGCGCCACCTCTCGTTACTACCTTATATTGTTATAAATATCATTATTTTTTTGAAATAAATGCAAGTGTTTAACAGCAAGTATGGTTGTAGAATAAATTTATAAGGAAGGTACAGTTAAGATACCAGTTTTGATGAAAGATTCTCTACAGGATGTTCTAGCTTTTAGACTTAGTATAACTCGAATTATTCTCTTTTAAGCTATAAAAACTCTGAAGATGTCGGATGAATTATACCAAAAACAGATACTGTACTGGATTACGCTTTGTACATAAGCATAATAAAATGATATGAAGTTCGCAGTGCTGATATTATTTTTTATGTAACGTATTAGGTATGTCGCCGTATTACATTTAGCAAAAACGCTGTTAACTACACCTGACAATCGAAGAGCGTCATTTACTTCAGTGCCCAGAAATTTTATAGAATCGTTTTGTATACAAGATTTACCAGCTAACTTAACCAGCAGAGATTAATCTGAGGAACCTTTAAAGACTAAAAAAACAGTTTTTTCAGTGTTAAGTTTTAGTTGATTTAATTTACACCAATTCACCATTTTTTCAGTTATTTCGCAAGCCGCTGTGGATAACTCAGAAATTGAAATGCTATGTAGTTATAATGCGGGATGTGTCGTTCGCGTACCTACTCATATACCTACTGAATGTTTTTCCACAAATTCGGAAAGAGCGTTAACAAAAATTAGAAATAATAAAGGACCCAGTAATGGCCCTTGGGGTACCCCGCTAGTTATTGTAACTAGGCTGGATGAAGCTTCCGATAATACATTGTTAGTTATGGAGTTAATATATACAAACTGAGATCTGTCGGTTAAATAAGATCTAAAGAACCTTAAATGCTATACCACAAACACCATATTTTTGAAGTTTGTGTAACAGCAATTTGTGGTTAATTAAATCGAAGGCCTTCGATAAGTCAAAAAATAATCCCATAACTGAATCTTTGTTTTATAAATGATTAAGTAGCTGGGATGTGAATTCAAATATAGCAGAAACAGTAAATAAGCTTCTTTGAAAAGATCGACAAGAGTATTGTGCTATCGATTTTTTTTTTGTTTATATTTTCACTGTTTTCTATGACCCTAGTTATTCTGCTTCCTTGGGGATTTCCTTCGAAAGCTCTTCTTTCCCGATGTTTAGAAACGTGTTGCATAACCGTTTATAGAGAATATAAACCGTTTATATTATCTTCTCAATATAATTGTGGAAATGCATTCTTGGTTTATTCTTCAATTCTTAGGATTACCAATACGCACGAATAAAATTGAATTTTCTAAGTTGGTCATTTGGTTTCTCAAGTTTTTCCTGAAACAAATGTCATCAACGAAGTCCAAATCGTGTAGTCATACCGAATGCCCATTCAATACCCCCATTATAGAAGTTTTAACAGTGCCCCAGAAAGTACGATGCATAAGCCTTTTAGTCACGTGGTTATTTCTACAATTTTTTGCCAGGTCTTCCTATATGCTTCTTTTCTCTTCTGACATTTAGCTGCTTAAACTTCTTCCTTCTAATTATCTATGGGTTTCCGTCTCCCCTTTAATTCACGTATTTGACCTTCTACATTTTTTTCGGTAACCGATCTTCCATCAACTCGTTAACGTTTGACTGTTGCAATTATTTTGAGTTATATGGCAATTTCACTCTGTTTCGTCCATTGAAACCACTTGTCTTTTCTTTGTTTCTTTTTATTTTTTTAATGCTTCTCATTCCCATACTCTTAGGGATTTATTGTCATGTATTGCAATCTTTCTCAAAGCATCCAAACGAACATTAAAAATTCTGCCCTTTGTTGTATAATTTTCTGGCATGTTAAAGACCACTATCATCAATAATAAAACTTTTATGCTATACAAATACAGTTTTCTTGCTACTATTAAAGTCATTTAAATTCTCTGTATATAAACAATTTACGTTTTTTACAAACCTGTTATGAAAATTATTCCTTTTAACGTAAACTGCTGTATTAATTAGGAAATCAAGTTATACAAGTTAGTGCGTGTTTAAAAACAATCCATAAAAGTCGCTTAATAATAATCATTGTTCAATACCTACCCTATTAACCGCAATTAGATATTTAAGTAATTACTTATTAATTATATAATTTAGCAGATCATTATTACAAGATATACGTATAAAAATTTTATTTATTAATAATTAGAATTAATCTAATATATTATAATCCTTTGGGTTTCTTTTTAGGATTGTGTCGTTCTTTATAAATAAGCTTTGCTAAAAATTTTACATAGAATAAATTCGAAACAAAATGCAAAATTTCAAGTAAATTTCATTATTATTTAAAAAATATAAAATACAAACAGAACTTTTACTTAAATTATTTATATAGAACGGTTAGAAACTTTTCGAGTAGCATTGTCAATCGAATCTGAATCAAATCTTTGCTTCTCATATTCGAATATGTCAAGACCAAGACACGAACCTTGATTAAAATCAAATGCAAATATAGTTACATATTTTTAATTTCAAGACTAATAAATGGTATCATATACTACATACATTTGGAATTGATAATTGATAAAATCCAAAGTTCGAGATCCGAACTGGATAGTCAAGGGCTAAATCTAAAATCTGAAATCTGAATTGGAAATACTGAAAGAGATTAATTGAATGTCGAATTAGTAATCGAAGATTCGAACTTCGATTGTCTAAACACAACCTTGAGTTCAGATTTAAAGATTCGATTCTTACAAATTCGATTAACGATTTCGGAATTTGAGTCTTAGGTATTTTTTAATCTTAACGGCCCTAGTTTCTAATAAAAATAATTATATACAATAATTACAACGTGGACTGGTTAACAATTTTTTACTGCCCCCGTAAATCATGCTGAACTTTTTTTATAGCAACATAAAGCAAAACTAGTTCTTATATTTAATGAAACACAGGTTAAAATAATTTTCATTTTTAATTTGATTGTAGGCAGTGGTGTAGATTTTTACTTAATTTAGCAAAAAACTATTTGTTTTACTTAATTTATCAAAAAATTATACTGACAAATAATAATAAATGTAATAAGGAAAGGGAGTACATACATTGTAAATAATTGTTGCAATTTTGAAATGTAAATGCCAATAATTAGAACTAGTTTGTTGTGCGGTCGAAAAATTTATTTATTGATTACACCCATGTTTAAATATAATATTCCAGATTAGTTGTTATAGGTCTTTGTTATCCCAAAAATAAAACTGGAAGGGATCTAAAGTATATAATTATCGAGTTCAGGCCAAATCTAAAATATTAAGCAGGGCAGAAACTAAAGACTACGTAAAATATGGATAATCTGAAGAAATTCTTCATAGTGTTTGTGATCTTGCAAACTTCTATATTTGTTATTACCCGCCCTTACAGCATACTTAAGTTTTTAAAATTATTGCGTAGTTAACATAAAATTTAAATTAAAAATTATAGTATCTTACGTACATTTACGTAAAAGAAACGGCCCAGTACTAAGTCAATGTAGGTAGGTATAATAAATACATTCAACGAAATTCGACATCATCTCATAAAAGAAGCGGCGGAAAATAATAAAGACATTTACAAGATAATAGGGCTGCAAAATAAAACAATACAAATAGAACCTCCCAGAGCTCCTAAAAATAACATTATACAGTGCATGAGATGCCAACAATATGGCCATTCGAAGGCTTACTGTAACAGACCATACTTATGTGTAAAGTGCGGAGGAGTTCATAATACCTCAGTTTGCATTAAAAATAGAGACACGCCGGCAAAGTGTGCACTATGTGCGGGCAGCCACCCCGCAAACTATAAAGACTGCGAACACTATCAACAGTTGTTAAGAAACAAGAATCCGAGGCTACGAACAATGACACAACCCATAACCAATACACCTACATATATAAACAATATCCAACCCTCCAGTACCTATCAATACTAAAGCACTTTTGCAGACGCAACAAAAACAAACTTAGAACCAACGGAAAGCATCGCTGCGACACTGAATAAATTTCTCGATGAATTTAAAAACTTATTTAACTACTCCAGCAAAATTATTTAGTACTCAATATGATCACACAATTAATCAACAAAATTAATTAGAAATGGCTAACTTGACGTATAGCCCAATGGAATGCTAATGGTCTTCCACGCCATAAAGACGAAGCTGAATTATTTTTACAACGAAATTTCATAGACATACTCTCGATCAGTGAAACTCATTTTACTAACAGAACCTACTTTGAGATACCAAATTACAAATGTTACTATACAAACCATCCTGATGAAACACTCACGGTGGAACAGCAATACCTATTAAAAGTTCGATAGTATACGAATTACCCAAATATGAAGAAAACCATATACAAGCAACGTCAATATGCGTTAAAAGCCTTCCTTATGAAGTTATCCTCATAGCTGTCTATTGTTCGCCTCGTCATAATCTAAACAAGGACCACTATAAAAGATTCTTCGAGACAATGGGTTCAAAATTTATAGCCGGAGGGGACTACAACAGCAAAAATGCGCTATGGGGCTCGCGCATTACAAGAACCTAAGGCAGAGAATTGGGACAGGTCTTGCATGAAAACAATTACTCCTTCATATCAACAGCCTTGCCAACTTACTGGCTTACTGATACAAACAAGCTTCCAGATTTATTGGACTTTTTTTTAACTAATGGAATTTCTTCAAATTATATAGATATATCATCAAATTATGACTTAAACTCCAATCACAGCCCTATTATTGTAACAGTAAGCACAACGGTAATAGTAAAAAAGTTAACACCGCGACTGCACAACAACAAAACAAACTGGGATACCTATCGTCAAATAATTCATAATAGCATAGACATCTCTATAAGACTACAAAAACCAGATAACATAGAAGTAGAATAAAATAATCTAGTTAGAACTCTCCAACAAGCAGCGAGAAATGCCACACCAACAAGTGATCCTAAAATTAAAATAAACAATATACTTACCTCTAGAAATAAAAAAATTGGTGGCAGAAAAGAGAAGAGCCAGGTCAAAAATGCAGAGCACACAAACACCAGATAATAGAAGAAAATATAATAGGATTAGCAACACCCTAAAATCTAAACTCTAAGCAATCAGAAATACCTCCGTAGAAATTTATCTTTCTAATCTTTCAAGACATGATGATCCCATCTGGAAACCAATGAAACCAACGAGAAAACCTAAAGCTACTAGTCCTCCTATTCGTAAATGTGCAACACCTCCAGGTCCATGGGCAAAAAGCGATAATGGGAAGGTGAACCTATTCGCCGAACACCTTGCAGAAGTATTTTCTTCCTACAATAATGATCCAGTACAAGAAGTAGAAGATGATTTATCCACGCCGGTTCTAGCACAGGAATGACTAAAATTATTCACTCCAAAGGAAATACAAGAAGTAATTAAGACTCTAAACCCAAGAAAGGCTCCAGTGATAGATATGATCACTGGCAAAATGCTACAAGAACTTCCCAGAAAAGAGCTGATAAAACCTTTGTATATATTTAATGCAATGATAAGATTTAAATATTGGCCAAAATCTCTCAAAACAGTACAAATTATTACGATACCAAAGCCTGGAAAAATTCTAACGGATGTCACATCTTATCGACCAATAAGTATTCTGTCAACTATTTCTAAGCTCATTGAAAGACTTCTTCTCAATAGATTAAATCAAGATTTAAACCAGCAGGCATGGATCCCAGATCATTAGTTTGGTTTTCGGCAGGCCCACTCGACCGTCCAACAGAGCCACCGTTTAACTAATATTATTAACAAATCCACGGAAAAACGGGATTACTGTACCGCTGCTTTATTGGACATAAAACCTTTGTACGGCAGGGTGAATGTACATAGCACGGCACGGCAAGGTGCCTGTCTTTGTTCCAAGATACGTGTCCGTGGGATCTGACTTCTTATGTATAAGGAATCGCTTAGTAAGAGCTTATTATGGCAACCGCCATCATTGAAGAGTTGTCTTTGCAAGAAGTTAGGTCCTTCGTGAAGCGATGTTTCCTACGATTTTGACGTAAGATTATTTTTCTGTATTTAATTTAACTTAATTCAATTTATAGTAAGACTTGCTAATAATTCCGAGCGAACCACTTGTTGCATTTTATTAACTGTGATATTTGAACGTACTTGGAACTTATACCTAACATTGTTTAAGTGTTTATCTGTAACTTCATTTAGCTCTTCATATTATTTTGTGAAACTTCATCAAACTTCGATAATATATGTTATGTTGGTTGACTCAGAGTTTTAATATAAAACCCCTCGCAGCAAACCCCCACGTTGGTACTTAATGATTATCAGAAATTTAATTAACATGTTTTTTTTTTAATTTTACTAATTTTTAACATTATTTTTGATGATAACCACTACGTTACAATATTTTATCAGCATTTCCTGAACCAAGGTAAAACGCGACTTGATGTTAATAAAGAAACGGCAACTGAATGTGTCTCGCTCAATTAGCATGGAAGATTTATTCCAGAGTAATAAAGTAAACTTTAAGGGGAAGCCTAAAAAAGGAACCACAAGTAAAGCAAAATACATACCATAATGAAGGCAATACAAGATTATATCTTTTTGTTTCGAATGACCATAAAAAGGTAAGAAATTGGCTTAGTCTGCTTTCGACTGCGTTCTAAAAATAAAAATGAGGGAATCCTTAAACGAAGTACCGAATCGACTAACCAAAATAAATTAGAAGACCTACATAGGTATACAAAAACATGACCAGTGTAGTAAATATAAATGAGATTGAATCAAAAGGCTATACATGAGAAGATCAATCTCACCTCGTGTCTGAAGTTGCCTCTAATTAAAGTCATATTTAACGTAAGCATAACATGATAAAACTATATAATTTTATATGTTTAAGTTATATATTTCTTCTAGTCTTATCCATTGCCCTCCTTGATATTTCATGGCAGGTGTTTACTTTTAATTTGAGTTTAGGACCCACGATTCTTCCCATCTATGGTTTTAAATAAATGCATTTTTTTCGCTACTGTAGTATTATTTATTTGGCAATAGATTTTATTTTCCTTGCATATTATTTGTCTAACTTCTATTTTCCACCTTTGTTGATAATCGTTTCTAGATACTCCATTTGATCCGCATACTCCAGTTGTTAACCCACTATCTGAATGACCGCTTCTTCTATTTGTTCTTCTCTAATAATGTGCTATATTCCACTTTTACTGGTCCCATTTTCTTCTAAGTTTTTTTTTTGCGTGTGTTTATATTATTTTGTGTGTATGCATATCTAACTATTAGAAGAATTAAATTAATAAACTAATAGATCAAGTGCGCCAATGAAATCAAGCGTGCCATGAAACAAATGTTTATTGTTTTGTAGTTTCGCAGTTCAAATTTAGTTTTAATAATTGCAACAGTTATAAAACAAGCTAATTTTAAACTAGGTGTTCTGCAGCAAAAATGAATTTAACGAGAGAAAGAAAGCGTTGCACGATTTCGTGCTGCATTTGGTGACCAACTGCCTTCGCATAGGACTTTTTACAGCTGGTATAACGAATTTTAAAAAAAAAGGCTTCACTCGGCGACGTTTTTCGCGAAAGGAGACCAATTTCAACATGCATGCTATTAGAATGAACAAGGGAATAATTACAAAAAATAAAAAGAGAATGTTAGATCAAAAGAAAACAAAGAAGGCCAAGACCTTCAGTGGGAAGAGCTAATAGAAAGGAGAAACGAAAGTGGGCCAAAACAGGGAGATAAAGAAAGGCAGACATACATAGAGAAAATATTTGTGGAAAGACGCATAGATATCAAAAATTGGTATCGTAAAACAAGGGACAAATTAGAAAGAGGGAAATTAATAAATAAAATCAATTCATCATTTATTCAGCCGGATTATACACATATCCAGAAGAAATACTGACTGTTAACGGAAGGTTTACATATCTTATACATATCTAACAATACAATACCTAAGTTGGCACGTATAAAGAATTTACATTCGCAGAACTTTTTATACTAAACTGATCAACATCTAAGTAAACGTCAAAGATGAAATCTCCGGTAATGATTTGTCACTTTAATTGAACCTTTTTCCGTTTTATGACAACCAATTTTAGTTAAAGGTGTTTAAAATGATAGGTTAATTATTATGTAGCTTACAACTTCGCGTGCAGAAAAATAGCTTTATTATTTTAATATTGAAAATAATAACTGCAATAAACTAAAAACACAACGCATTTAAGAAAATTAGCATTCGTAAAATATAATAACATTTCAGAAAACTTTTTTCATTGTTATTTAATTTTAATAAAAGTTTTTATAAGAGCTGTACACAGAATAAGATTTTAATAAATAATTTAGTAAATGCAAGCAATGATGAAGTACTGCAAAAAATTGATAAGGTAATTAATAGTACATAAAAGTAGTTATTTGCATTTTTACATCACAACGAGATAGAAAAAAAACAATGGCTTTGTTATATATTGGTATTTTCCATTGATTTCGTTGCATCGTATCAAACGATATTAAAAGGTTTGTAATTAAAGCAAAATCTATAAATCACGCAAGGAGAATCACCTTGTCCGTTTGGTTTAAGGAGGGGTGAAACTATAAATAAGAACATTTAAACAATTTATGTAATATTTCTTGAAACTTTAACATAATAAACTATGGCGAATATAAGAACAATTCCTGCCTTTGTGTTATTTCAGCTTATTTGTTATGTTCACTGTAAAGAAATTCGTAAGTAGCTTTAACGTTATAAATAAGTAGAAGCATCCTTGCTAAATTTTGTGTTTTTTATTTTGTTGTAATTTTTGTATGTATTTTATATGTGGTAAATTTGTGCTTTAATTTTTTTACGAATTTTTAGGGCCTTTTTAAAAATAGCAGCTAATATCCTAAAAACGGTATCCATAAAACATTTCAGTTTTCATTGCAGATCATTTATTTTTTGCAAGCCCAATTAAAGTTTAAACTTTCTTCATTTCTATTTTCCAAAGCAACCAATCGAAATAAATATATTTACTGCAATTTTATCATCGGAATATTTGCTTTTTATTTAAAGCCTCCTACATCCACTTATGCAAAAGAAACGATCCAGAATTCATCAAATGTTTCATGAACACAATGAATGAAATTCGTCCTTACTTAATAAAGGGCATACCTGAAATGGATTTACCACCAGGAGATCCTTTACGTTACTTTGATACATCTGCAAATAGTGGCAAAGGAACTGCAGCATCTTTAGAAGGACAGGCATGGAATCAAACAGCAACAGGAGTAATGGATTACGTCATTAAAGATATTTCTGTTGATTTTGATAACGCAAAGTTTGTTGTTAGTTTATTTTTCCCACGTATAAGACTACAAGGGGATTATAAACTAAAAGGGAAGGTTTTATTGCTTGAAATTGATGCTACTGGACATTTTGACATAAATGCTAGTAAGTTATTTTTGTATTTTGAATCCTTTCGCTTTTCTTAATACCTTTTAAAAATATCAAACTAATTTGGAACCCAAAACCTTTATCTAATTGAATAATTGAATAAGCTTCTGGACACAATAAACTGTTTCGATCATCTAAATGTTTATTTTTCAGCTGAAGTAACCGCTGATGTAGACTTTTCTGGAAAATTCGTCACTAAGAAGGGAAAACAACATATTGATTTTGAAAATGTAGATCTAAAACTACAAATAAAAGAAACTGTTGTTTACTTTGGCAACTTAATAGAGGGAAATGAAGAACTTACTTATACTCTTAATCAAGCTATTAATGCAAATATGGATGCTATAATAGAGGATCTGCTGCCTATTCTTCAAGAAACATTTGCTGGAATAACACGCCGATATTTCAATCAAGTTTTTAGATTGTTTCCATTGGATCAACTCTTTCCACAAGATTAAATCTAGGAGTACTTTATCTACTGTTTCAGTAAAATTAATTTGAGTTGTAAATTTCACTTCTAGAAAAAAATATTGCAAGACCAGCTTTGTTGAAAATTTAAGAAAATAATAAATTGAACCTTTTTCACAGAGTAGATATATATTTTTATTGTTCCTTCTATCGTACATTATTTGAGCACCGTATCCGTATTTTTTATAGCAGTTGAATTGGTGTACTACAAATTAGTTATATCGTCTGTTGGTTAAAGTAAAACTTTAGGTATAGTAATACCTTTGGGTAAAATGGCAACAATCTGACTAGTGGAAAGTGTCAGATAATGCATATATTTATCAGATAGTGTTAAAATATCTAGTTTATTTTTTTAAGTGCATAAAATTATGTGTTCCTGACAACGTTACATCTATTACATCTAGTTGTTTAATATAAATCATGCTGCATTCAGCAGTACGATCCTCAAAGGTAAAAAATTAAAATCATTTAGGTTAGGTTAACAAGTGTTATTTATTTTGAAGGGTGAAACAAGCCAACCCTTTACGAGGCAGGGTTCTTCAAGACGTGTGCTTCCATCAGAACACAATAAAGAAAATATATTTGGTCGCCAAAATGAAGACATCAATATGTTTTATAAACTCGTCCATCAGGAATACATAATTCTAGCCGAATAGTAAGTGGTTACGGCCTAATAAACACGGCTCTTTAATGAGAAAGTTTTTATGTTTTAGTAAAATGTTAGTTAGTGAGAATATAAAGGGCATATACGTTATTCCGTCCAAAGAAAATTCGTTTGGTATGTTAACATTGTTTATTAATAACGATAAAATAATTAAGGAAACCAATTTTAGTGTGGTTTGGTGTTATTTTTGTAAGAAGTGGCCTTTATGAAGACGGAATATTTAGATTTAATATAATATTGCCAGATAATTTTCCAGATGGAGAACATCCGGTAAGCGTTTATGAATACAGTAATAATTACAAGTAACGAATTGTAAATTGCGCTTTCTAGCAAGTCATATTTCAATCCGAAGTATACCATCCTGTGATACCTTTAGACACCAATGAACTTCATCTTTTAAATGGTTTTCCTGTGTGGAATAAAAGCGAACAACATATTTGGCAGATTTTAAAATACATTCATTGGAATTTTTACCACTTTGATGCTTGCCTTGCTCATGCTGTTAATCAAGAAGCTGTTGATTTGTAAGTACACATTTCGTAAGAACCTCTATAACTAATTTGAAAAATTTATGATAGGTATAAATATAACATAGTATTGATTTCATCAATCACATAGTGTTTACAAGATGATTACATGTTTAATACATAGCAACTATCATCAAGGGTCTGCTATCTTGCTGTTATTATCTAACTTTATGTATTAGCTTTTGTAAATATATTTCATAGGATCTGTTTTTTGTTGTAAGTACTATAAATGAATTATTTCAGATTTAGAAATAATCCAGAGGCGTTTAAGGAAAAAGTAAAAGAATGCGTTAAAAAGAGCCAAAATCAGCTTAATGACCCGCCAGCTACTAATGATAAGCATTACCTTACGTTTGAAAAATATGAAGCTGAAATACATGACCCCGTCCGAGCTTCAATAATGTCACAGGGTAACGAAGAACGCCCCACTGTAATAGGCCATTCATGGGTTACACCTGGAAGTTTTAAGCCGTTAAGTAGACCTCCGTCACCTAGTTTTGAAAGTGACACTTGACATGTGCCTTTTGGTTACAAACTGCTTAATTTAATTTCTTGTAGAGAAATTACACTTTTATTTTTTGGTAAATATGTAAATTTGAGTGTTACTAATGTGCAATATTATTTTACGTTAGACGAACAAAATTAGAATTGCTTATTGAATTTCTCGTAGCAGCATTCACAATGCAGTGTATTTTTTTTGTGGTAACTTTTTAAAGTTGACTGCCAAATACACAAATTGCCAAAGTTGTAAATAGTATTACATAAATTTTATTATTGTATTCTACGAGAAATCCAAGGTGATTTGATGAGCTTTGCTCGCTTGTAATGTTTGTGATGGTGTCGTGCTTTTTGCAGTCACTATAATTATAGCAATATGTGTGTACATGACAATCTAGGAAATGATTTTTTTTCCTAACTTTTATAATTGAAAAAGTGTGTTTAAATTATTACAATAATACAAATAAAGCATATTTTGACAAATATGTTAGAAGCAAATAGCCTATCGTGGTCTAAAACTTATGAAAATAACTTAGGCATATTTATCTTCTAAACTATGAGCTGTTCATATTATACATATAAATAATGTTAAAAAAATTTATATGAAAAACGTTTTTCTTATAAATATGGAGTTAACAGTTATCAGTCAAAGTAACCCATTATGTACTAAATTAAAGGCAATGTAATTGCTGCTTTATTTCCTGCCACAGACAATTCATACAATGACCAGCAATACAAATAGTTAAGAGACTTTATAATGTACAGTGCAATAAAATATTTCACTTAAATCAGTCATATGTAAATATACACTTAGGCTATAGTTATATACAGAGTATTTACATTGATTTACTTATTGTAATTAAGGTTTATTTTTTATTGCTTCATTAAACCACTGATTATCCAAAGTGTATGTTTTCCCTTCCCATGTAAAATGCGTTGGCGGCTGCATTTCGCCATTTTCAAAAGTAAAATATTTACTAAATTCGATTGCCAGTTTTGACCGGACAAGACCTATAGAACTAACTTTATCAGGTGCAGGATGATACACTCGACCAGATTCTGGTAACATAAATATTTTCTCAGGATCAAATTTTACGGCCAATAAATCACCAGCATGATTATGAGCCAAGTAATTTTCTTCAACGCTGTTTTCTTTTGCTTTTTTAATAACGTGCGTAAATACGTACGGATAATCATCACAACGTACATAGTTTCGTTCTTTTCCACACAGAGACATATATGGGAATTCCATATAACGCCCTGATGTATTAATTTTTAACTGGCTAAAGAAAAATCGTATGAACTTCTTTTCCTTAAAGCACGATGTAAAATTTTTCATCTTAGAATCGTCTAGAAATAACTGATTGCTTTATAAGTAAGTTAATGATAATCCTGAGACTTACCATTCCTTGATGATCGATAAAATAAAAGTATTCTCTTATTTTCGGTTCTGGTTCTTGTCCTTGAATGTAAGAAACTAGGCATTTTTGGGATTTAAATTTATTATTTTTCAATTGCACACAAATGTGTCTCGTTGTAAAATTGCGCAGTGTAAGCATTTTATTAATATTAGATAATAATATAAACAAACAAAGCTACTTTAGTAGAGCAAATTAAATTTTTTAAATAAAATACAAAAATCTGTTTTCAATTTGAGGTTATAATCCAAATCAAAGTACAAACAAATGACAGTTGAATCCCGAGTCAGAGGTGTCCCAGCGTAATTTACTTATGGGATAAATATTTGAGAAAATTAATGTTTTCCATTTTTTCCGATAAATTAAAAACAATCTCAGTTTATCTTAATAAAAACACGAACCAAAGGTAAACAATACTTTATCATACCAGACCCGTATTATTATGTAAAAATTTAAGCCAATATTTGTTAATATTATTTGAAATTATTTGTTAATTTTATGGTAAAAATTTAGAGTAAATAATTCGCAAGTAATGTTTTAGCGTATTTGCTTTTCATTATTTATAGCGTAAAGGTACAAATTAATGTTTATTTTTTTAAATGATTAGCAAACATGACAACATGTATGTATGATAAATGTCCCATGGAAAAATAGATCCCCTATCATTCAATTTTGAGTGGGCAATCGTTTGATAACCTTATACGTTGCAGAGGTCAAAACAAACGTAAAACTGCTTAAAATATACATTATTTCTTAAACAACTATAGCTATTTCTACATTTTTATCTCGACAGAGTTGTGTAATTGCCCAGTTTAAGTGTTTTAATCTGGTGAAGTTGCACTTTTAATTAAAAATGTCCAGATTTGCCGAAGTACAATTGGGGCCACCCATTGAAGTTTTTGCCCTAAATAAAGCTTATGCTGAAGATACCTTTCCGCAGAAAGTTAGCCTAGGGGTAGGAGGTGAGTTCTTCTTAAAGTAGTTTCATCGTGACCCGAATATCGGTCATTGTAGCTTACCGTAACGAGAAGGGACAACCTTGGGTATTACCTGTCGTTCGTGAAGTTGAAAAGATCCTCGCTGCAGATGAAACACTTAACAAAGAATACTTGCCAATATTAGGGTTGGAGGCATTCAGCAGCGGAGCTACTTCTATGCTTCTCGGTGGCGACAGCCCTGCACTTATACAAAATAGAGTAAGTCCTTTTATGACTTTATGATTTACAAGTAACTGGATTTTTCTTTAAGGCTTTTGGTGTGCAATCGCTGTCTGGCACTGGTTCTCTACGTGTGGGTGCTGAATTTCTTGCCAGAATTCTTGGAAGCAAGATATTTTATTTTTCTAAACCGACATGGGGTATATTATTTGGTATTATTGAAAAATTAGATTGTAGTACTGTTTTAATTTGCTTTTAGAAAACCATCGTTTAGTATTCAAAAATGCAGGCTTCGAGGAGGGCCGTGAATACCGTTACTGGTCCGAAGAAACCCATGGTTTGGATCTTGACGGATTTCTGGAAGACCTCAGAAATGCTCCCCCAAATTCTGTGATTATTTTACATGCTTGTGCCCATAACCCCACCGGTTGCGATCCAACCGAGGAGCAATGGCAACAAATAGCCGATGTTATGCAAGAACGCAAATTGTTCCCTTTCCTCGATTCAGCATATCAAGGTTTTGCTTCGGGAGATTTGGAAAAGGATTCATGGGCGGTTCGTTATTTTGTAGATCGTGGTTTTGAGTTACTTTGTGCGCAGTCGTTTGCTAAAAACTTTGGACTTTACAGTACGTCCTCCAAGTGGAGTTTTACCTATGCTGATGTATGACTTTTTCAGATGAGCGTGTCGGTAATTTAACTTTTGTTTTAAATAACGCCGCATATGTGCCTCAAGTTAAATCGCAGGTTACTCTTATCGTTCGAGGAATGTATTCAAATCCACCAAGTCACGGAGCAAGAATTGTAGCCTATGTTTTAAACAACCCACAACTCTATGAGCAGTGGTAATTATCGATGTATTAAAACAATTTTATGGCTCATGATTGTACAGTACAATCTGCTTTGCATAGTTTCATAAATCCTATTCATTTCAATAAAATAATTAAAGGCACTTAGCGCTATGGGTTAATCGAAATAAAAAATTATTTTTTTAGGAAGGATCATATTCGCACAATGTCATCACGAATTATTGAAATGCGACAAGCTTTAAGAAGTGCATTGGAAAGACTTGGTACTCCAGGAAATTGGAATCATATCACTTCGCAAATTGGCATGTTTTCCTATACAGGTTTAAATCGTAAGTCTTTAAACTATACTATTTTGTGTAACTAATTATTTTCAAATTTTTGTTTTAGCACAACAAGTGGAAAATATGATTAAAAAACACCACATTTATATGCTTCGTTCTGGACGCATTAGCATGTGTGGTATTACGCCTTCAAACGTCGATTACGTTGCTCAAGCTATTAATGAAACCGTAACAAATGTGAAGTAGTAGATGTAAAATCGATGCTGTTGATGCTAATATTTTAGCTCAAATGTAACGCAATGGTATATGGTATTAACGCTGGAGGTATAGTTCTAGATTTGAGCCTACTTTATAGATTCCTAGATTGTAAAAATTTAGTTTTTAGTTATGTATCCTGAGCATTTTATTAGGCATTTTTGCAATTGTGATAAATAGAACAGCATCTTTTTGAAGTTGTGTTTTTCTGCAATTTTAAGTTGCATTATAGAAGTTTGTAATATAATCAATTTTTTGTGTTCGTTTTTGTTGATAAATTAATGATTAATGACCGGTATTAAAGGAGAGATTCCAGCAGTTGTTATGTTGGACCGCCAATTACGTCAAGCAATGTTTATTTTCAGCCGTCAGTTATTTTGAACAAAAGCATATTTCTACGATCATTAACTGTTATGAACGTCTGATGTTAGGAGTGCGTTTTTTTTAATAATCAGCCATTGAAAGTAATTAACAGTTAGTTCAGTCAGCCTTATTGTTCAGCTTTCAAAATGTAATTTGCAAGCAGGTGAAAAATGGTTCAGTTTACAGAAATGTTCTTAGTGTGCTCACTTATTTGTTAGTTGAATTATGTTAATTTTAACGGTAAAATCCAGTCATGTAGGTTAAAAAAGTGGTGTTTACTAAGTGCCTTCGTTTTTTATAGGAATTTATCTTGTGCTTGTCAATTTTTTTGTGTAGCTGCTAGGGTCTCTAATAAAATAACAAATGAACTTAGATGATAACATTTACAGTCTTATCGAATTATTACAATAAAGGTTGTATATCGTAATCGGTTTATAAACAACCACATCCATATTCAGTCATTACAAATTGTAGCATAAAACTGTTAAAGGACCAACAGTCACGTTGCACACAGTTTATGCATAGCTATTCTATGGTGTTACAAATTAACCCAGCAATAGAGTGGCATAGGTGTTCTGTTTTGCAGCTGAAGTGACATAAGTTCAAATATTATTGAATATTTTTAATAATCTGTTAATTATAGTCTGCTAAATACTAAATAGATTTTGGGGACAGTGTTTGGTATAAATATGTAGGTCTTTTTGTTGTTAATTAATTCACTGTTGCATAATTATACTTTCTTATTATAGGTACAATATCAAAAAACGTTTTTTACAACTACACTGTAAATTGTAGATACAAGATACAAGTTTGTTATTCTAATGCAAAAGTAATTTTAGGTGAATGTTGATCACTAATAATGAAAAGTACCTGAAATTTACAAAATTAGTTTATGATGTAAATCGTGTATTGTATCTGAGTGTCGTATTCTACTTACTAAAAATATTGAAATTTAAAGAAAAATTTAATGTAATTTGTATTACGAGAATTTCTGTTCTTGTAAATAGGTACCTATATTATGTAAAAATAAATTCCAAATTAATATATGGTTGTAAAGGGTTTTTAATTTGTTTATCTCATAATAGATTCATTGTTTCTAAAACGGCACTTGCGAGTACCTACTCCTGTTTCATAATGTTTACTACAGCCTGGTCAAGTAATACTGTTTCAGTTGGCACTAAAATTCTAGTGATTTTTTTTCGGGTCTATTGCTAAAGCTAGCTAATCGGATGTGTTATTTATATTAATTTCATAGCGAGTCAATTAATGGGTTACGACAATACGTTACGTGACGTAATACAAGGATTCAAGAAGGTAAAACAACGATTCTATTACCTACTGAAAATGGAGAAAAATGTTAAAATCTAAGGATACAGCTTGAATTATATTCGGCATTATTTTTAGTCCAGTGAACGCAGGCCGAAAAAGGGGGGTTACCCTACAAAAGGTCCGGTAGTTCTGAATTTTTGATATGTTGTATAGGATGGTTGGTTAGTGAAAAATCCAAATTTCCATAATCCCCCATCTTGTGGAAACCACCGAAAATCGGCACTTTTTTCAGTTTTTTCCTATAAGTTCTTTCTGGTGAATTTTAGCGCAAAAAAAGTTTTTCACCGACTTGTAGAGGATAAAATTTCTTGCAATTTTGTTATTTGAAGTTTTTTGTACGATTAATAGCAATGAAGCTTCCAACAAAGGCTAAAATTGCGTACTTAGCACAATTTTGAGTTTGTTTCCACTTTACATCGCAATATAACTCCGTAAAATTTCATTTTAGCGTAAAAGTCCTTATAATCAATCTTGTAGAGAATTTAATTACCTACAAAATACATGTATCAATTTTTTTTACGACCAAGTATTCCGTTCGTGATAATATCAAACCTGTTTGATTTTTGCTTCGTTTAGTCAATCGTGAGCAGAGCAAGAAGACAGTTGTGTTGATCATGGCTGCTCATATTTTAAAAATGAATGACACAGACACCGGTAAATTTCTAGAATAATTATATCAGAATTAGCCGGTTTTGTGGGATCCAACCAGAGAGGACTGTAAAAACCGAGAGTCCCGTGCAGCTGCAGCAAGAAAAATTGCTGTTGCAATGGAAGTCGAAGGCTTTACAGACATCCATCTAACAATGAAATTCAAAAATTTACGTAGCTCCTACTCACAAGAATTTAAAAACATTTCTCAGAGTATGAAGTCTGGGACTTTTTCTGACGGGGTTTATATCCCTAAAGTGAGGTGGTTCAAAATCAAAACAATGGATTCTTTCCTCAAACTAAAGATTGAAGTATTACTTCCAGTTTTATTCTGGCCGGTAAAGCTTCCCTCATATTAGTGTGATTTTTTTGAATTTTGGGGCTATCCACCATCGTCAGTTGTTTCTTTTTCTTGCCAATTTTTTTTTGAAATACTGCCTGCTATCACTCCACACATACTCGTATAGTAGCCAGAAATAACAACATTACACAGCAATTTTTCTGTGCCAATGGACCAGTGAACAGAATATACCCAGTATTGTAACAGGTACTTCTTTTTTGGTACCTAGGTAAAGGTACAGGTACACAGAGAAAAAATTACCTAGTTACAGGTACAGGTATACTTTTACAAAAATACCTAGGTAAAAATACAGTTACCATAAAAATGTACCTAAATATTGTATGTACAGGTTTAGGTACAACCGCACAAATAATTTTTTTGATCGATTGTTAAAATATAAATAATATAAAAAATACTACTACTTTTTAAATAAAATAAAAAATTTTCTTAAACATACCTACATCATGCACATCATTTATATTATTTATTTTTTTTGAAGAACAATAGAGTTTCAAGAACCTCATCATAAAGCGGCCTATTTCGTTTGGAAGTTAAAATTAAATTTGTCCTCCTGTACTAAACAGTCTTTCAATAGGAGCTGATGAGAGTATGATTGTATTATTTATTATTTAAAAATTCTTAAAACGATTTCATAATTAAATAGGTATTTTAAATTTTTTGACTTATCTTCAAAATACTTCACTATATTTTGATAATATTAATGGCATCATCATTCTCTTTCACTTCACCGTTAAATATGCTACACAAAATACCCAAATGACGCCAATAAAATTCGAACTATATGAATATATTGATATTCTCTTTATCTCTTTATATCCACAATTATTGTTTAAATTTTTTTACGTAGTTTTACAGAGAAAATAGAATTTACGTTGCACCTTAAGTTTTTATGTTTTTTAGGTACAAGGTAACTCTAAAAAATACCTAGGTATAGGTAAAGGTAATTCTAAAAATATGGACCTTTTAGTATACGAAGGTACAAGAGAAGTACCTAGGTACAAGTACCTAGGTACATTTACCTAGGTACGTCTCAACACTGAATATACCTATGTACCTAGTAACAAGTAAACAAACAAAATAATTACAAAGAAAAAATGATTTGTGTTACTGTGCAGACTGTGCTGCTAGGAGTTAAGTGTTGCCAACGATTAAAATGCCACTTTAATTTACTATTTTCTACATTTTAAATTGGCTGTTTTCCATTAAGTACACAAAAAATTTGTATTGCTAACTGATACAGTAGCATTACTTGATTAATAAGTTGTATAATAATTAGCACTATGCCATGTGCCATGTTGTACAGTTTTATAGAGTGTGCCATTCCCGATTTCTGTTATTATTTATTTTAGAATACCATGTTTATTATTTGTACTTTACAAACACTCAAAATGTAAGCATAGCTCAATTAATAAAATCTGCAATTTTATTTTTGACCTTGTTTATGTTACGCCTATGGTGGGTGATTACTTATATGTATTTTCTTTTAGATGGCGCTGTAAGTCTAAGCTCTCTAATAATTTTAATCACTTTTTAACTTAACCTCGCTTTGTAGTACCAAGGTGTATGGTTGTTTATCGCATAAAGACTGAAATTATTATAAAATTATTACAAAACTAAAAAAATGGCAAATACAAACACGGATTTAACAGAAGAAGATGCAGCCGATTTGCAATTTCCCAAAGGTACGTTTTTATTTTTAACTTCAAGTCAGGTTGTTCCTATTTCCAGTTATTCTTCCAGACTATACTTCAGAGAGTTTGGCTTTAAACAGGGAAAACTCGCCTCATTTAAGTACAGTTGAATCAGAATGCCAATGTTGCCATTATGAATTAAGTACACCCTACATTGTTTGTGTAATTTGTGATATAAATATTTGTAAATTTTGTTTTGCTAACGGAATGGAATTTGCAAATCATAAGAATAACCATGATTATTCTATTTTTGATGATAATTTAGTGCTCTTTGAAGACTCAAATTGGACTGCAAAAGAAGAAATTATATTGTTGAATACGTTGTTAGATTATGGAAATTTTAGCTTAGTCAGTCGATATTTATCTAATCATTCAGTGAAGGATGTAAAAGACCATTATGATTACTTTTATTTGCAAAGGCAGGGTTCTCCGTTATTGCCAGGCTTTCCTAAATTTGAAGCACATCAGTGTACTAGTCAAGCGGTTCCATATAGATTTCGTTTAAGCGACGTAGACGAACCACCTCGATATAACTCGAATTCTGTCGGGTTTCATTCAATGGCCGGTTACAATGCCGCACGTTCGGAATTTGAATTAGAATATGACTCAAACGCGGAAGATTTAATTTCAAATTTAAATTTCAAACCCGTCGATCGTGACGATTCACAGTATGAACTTATAACAAATTTACAATGTGCAATAATCCGTAGTTACAATAGACGGTTATTAGATCGACAACGTAGGAAATCGATAATTAGAAATCACGGTCTTATTTTAATTCGCAAAACAATCGGTTGGTTACATAGATATGACTTGACAATTACCCGACGTGTTTATGAGCGAATGTGTCGGTTTATGCAGTTCTACAACGGAATGCAGTTTGAATTCCTAATGGAAGGCTTGCATCGATCTGGAGAGTTAAAGGCTGAAATTTCCAAGTAAGGTATAAAGAAGATTTGATGGACTGAAACTAATTTATGAAATTGCAGATTATGCGAATTCCACAAAAAGGGGATTCGAACAATTCGTGGGGCACAGCTTTATCTTCGATTGAAGCAAAAACACGAAGATTCCATAAACGATGTCAAAACATTTCATAACAACACCCAATTTAATTGGAAGGTCAAACATTCCCTTGCATCAGCGCTTTTTCCAGTTAGTACTAAAAAACGTGGAGTTTTTAGTCCGTTGGAAGTGGTTGGTCTTCCTGGTTACGAAAAATTAACTTCTAAAGAGCAGGATTTGTGTAAAAATGTTAGATTAGTTCCACTTTCGTATGTTGAATTCAAAGATATTTTAATAAATGAAAATAGAAAGGCAGGGTATTTGAAATTGCAAACCGCAAGACGTTTACTTAAAATTGATGTTAATAAAACTAGGCGTTTATATGATTTTCTTGTGGCAGAGGGTTATATTAATAAACAATAATTAGGCTGAAATTAATTTTTGTTTTTGTGTACATGTGATATTTTTGAATTATTTATGTTATAGTCATACAGCTGTACTTTTCGTAACTGTTGAATGTTATTTACCAGTGAATGTGAATGTAACATTTTTTTAATATGGTAATGCATGTAGGTGTATTTTGTAATGTGTTAAAAAATAAAATTTTGTGTTACAACTGTGTTTTGTGATTTTGAAAGACGATTAAAGGTGTGGTTTTTAATTCGTAATGGCAATTGCTGTGATGCTTGTGTACTATCTTAAAATTTCTCAATCGTTCTGGATTTTTAAGAAGGTAATATTCTTTCTCTTTAACTCAAACTGAAGCAATTTTATTGTACAATTATAGAGGTCCTTCAAATTTAAATAAATTTACATAAAGAAAGATAATTAAATGTGTGCTTTAATTAAAATTTCACAAACAAATTCAAAATGTAATTGTTACAAACTAATTAAAAAAGTTCTTTGTAGAATTTGAAAACGCCGAAACGTTACTAATATCTGAAGTTCATATGTTACTGGAACATCGTAAGGCCCAAAACGAGTCCGCCGAAGACGAACAGGAATTCTCGGATGTATTTATGAAAACTCTTACTTATACTGATAGATTTAGGAAATTTAAGAATAAGGAAACGATCTCCGCTGTACGAAAGTAAGTGAGAAAGTTTTGCATTTAAACCCAAGCTTATATTATATTTATTTTAGTTTACTCATGCAAAAGAAGCTTCATAAATTTGAACTGGCGGCTCTTGCAAATTTGTGCCCTGAAACAACTGAGGAGGCAAAATCTTTAATTCCATCACTTGAGGGAAGGTTTGAAGATGAAGATTTGCAAGCAGTGTTGGACGATATTCAAACTAAACGCAGTATACAATATTAAATTACTTTACGGAAATGTGGATTTCGAATTTTTATAAATAAAGTTTTGCTTCTATAAAACTGTTCGTATTAATTTAGTTGGTAAATTTAAATGAATAATTTGTTGTTTTAATTTCAGTTTAAAGACTAAACACTTATAAGAACTTTTAATTTGTGAAGCAACAGCTTCGGTTGTCTCAGAAGCATGGCAAGTAAAATACCTACTTAAAATTAATGCTCAAAAGTTCTAATTTAAACAATACCAAGAATAGAACACCCAATTTGCTATAATTTACAACAGATTTTTTTGTATGAGTTGTTTTTTGTACCCACAGTTCGTCCGTTAAAGCAGTTAATCTGTGTAAACTTACATTTAAGCATATTGCCGAACAAAATATTTTCAAAATAATAAAATGTAAAGTCAGTACAGTTTATTGTTAGAATAATAAAACCCAATAAAAATTCGATAAAATTTTTATGGGCCAAGTAAGAAAATAATGCCGGGACACGTCGATTTTCTTTTTTAGATGCGCATTTTTTTGGTATACGTATATTTTTTATTACGTCATCCCTGTTCAAGTTATGACGTCATCATCAGTTTTTTTAAATAGCAACACCCTCTTTTGATAATATCATTTAAAACGAATAATGAGGTGGCGCGCCATCTTGTTGCTACCATATTGATTCGTCCGGCATTTGGAAATTTTGATTATTTGGATACAGTGATACACAAGTACGGGAATTAGCTGTTGTAGCAAATTCAAATATTTTTCAGCATTTAATGCGTCGTCAATAAAAAATGGTGCAACAATTGTGGTACTTACTAATTTCTCGAAAATATTTTCATGTAACATACCATAAAATTTGGAGTATATACGCAAAAGATGAAATAATAAAACATGCCAAAAAATGCGCATCTAAACAAGAAAATCGACGTGTCCGAGCACTATTTTCTTACTTGCCCAATAAAGATTTTATCGAATTTGTTCGAACCTTTACGTGCGCACTATACCGGGTGTCAACGAAACCTGGGGCACCCCCATAAATTTTTTATTTTTAAAGATATCTCAATGAAATTTGGTATATGTAATATACTCTTTAAATGGCACTTGTTGACATAGGAAACAAGTTTCTGTCACTTCCGGCTTCGCCGGAATTGAGATCAACTTTGTTATTTTAAATGGACCACCCTGTATATTTATACAATTTTGGAATCTCCATTCAATTCTATGTATGGTAGTATCAAGTTTGAAGCATTTTGATGACAAAGTAAATACTTGCAGAAGGGTTTATTTATTAATCTAGGGTGCCAGGACCTTCGTAAAATGGAAGTCAGGGTGCTACGACACTCAAAACAAATTATTTTAGCATTTCAACTGTAGCAAGTCTGTCTTTTTTGTGCATTTCATTTGTTTCACTTGCTTTGAAACCCAGTATCTAGATTTAAATGTCCAAAATATGCTTTTTTGAACGGAGAGTGTTATTCCGAATTAAATTTTCATATTAATCCGGCGTTATTGCTATCAATAAAATACTTGAAAAACGCTCGTTTTTAATATCCTAGTGTCCCACCCTAGTGCAATTTGAAAAAATAGAGTTATTCTCGAAAAAGAATTTTTGGCAACTTTAGGCCATTCTAATACAGCAACTAAAATAGTTAAAGTTCTAAAACAATTTGTCTGGAGTGTTGGGGCACCTTGACTTTCATTTTGCGTAAGTCATGGCACTCTAGATTAATTTCTGCAAAAATCTACTTTGTCATCAAAATGTTTCGAACTTGATACTACCATACGTAAAATTGAATGGAGATTCCAAAAATGTATAAATATACAGAGTGTTCCATTTAAAATAACAAAGTTGAAGTCAATTCCGGCGAAACTGGAAGTGCCAGAAACTTGTTTCCTATGTCAACAAATGCCATTTAAAGAGTATATAAATATACCAAATTTCATTTAGATATCTTAAAATATAAAAAATTTATGGGGGTGCCCCAGGTTTCGTTGACACCCGGTATAACAACGAAATACAGAAACTCTATCTCCTTCTTTCAAAGCTTCCAACAGCTTTCTCGAAAGAGCCCCAGGTAATGCAATGATTAATTTAGTTTGTACAAATACAAATTTATTTTACCTGTCATCGCCAGATTCAAATAAAGGATGAATGAAAACAAATTTAAATTTATTTTCGTCCAATTTATAACAGCAAAACAAGCACAGTATCTAAATTTAGAAGTCTGGATAAATTCTATATTTTATTTTTACACACGAGTACCTACTGTAAAATAGTGCGTTTTATTATTGTGATATTTTATGCATTAACATTTTTAAAAATAAAAACGTCCGTGTTAATTTGTAGCAGCCTCCTACGCTTATTCAGCACTTTCCTAAACTTTTCGAAAGCGTATTATTTGTTTTCTTTATGTCTTATGTGCCCTGAGGGTCTATTGTAGAAGATGATTTATTTCAGATTACTTTTTCTTAGGTTATTAATCTAAACTTGATTTTGCCAACGAAACAAGAAAATTGCTTTGGAAAAGCTTAGTTATATTGTGGATTTAACCTATTGTTCATGTTCATTTGATGTTTGTTAGTCTTCGATTAACTTTTGCTATGGGCTTATTTGCATTGCGAATAACAGTAAATTAAGCGTAGAAAAACGAGCTATAGGAAATATAATCTATATTTATAACCATTTTTATAGAGAAATGCGATTTCTTAAAACATCTTAAACTGTGCGAATTTTAATATTTAGGAATTTAAAGATTTGAGGAACTTTTCGCAATTATTTATTGACGTTGCATTTTTTTTTTAATTTCAATGAGAACATACCTACTTTCTGGAGAACAATTTCTGAATTTCAAATTTCGAATTTTCTGTTACAGTTCACGTTTATAAATGTAAGTTTAAGTATTAACTTTGAAACAATGCAAATAAAACTGGGTTAACTCCTGAGAAAAATTCTCTACGCGAAATTTACTATTTGCCACATTTACTACACTTACCAAAAGGCTTTACACAACATTTACGCCAGAAAAAAACCTTTGTCCACGACTAGTCAATAATCTGTCAATTATTCATGTGTTTGGTCAAACATAATGCTATCCATTTTATACACTGCCAGCAGTGAATAATCATTATTCACGGTGTCATGGTAACATCATTTGGTGTATAATGAAGGAGATAAGTTATGTTTCTAATCCTACCACTTCGTTTAACATAGTCCTACCACATGGTTTTAGTAGCGTTGTTATTTAAATTTTAATTAAAAACTCTTCGTATTTGTGTTCGTGGACAAAGTATAGTATACGACTCGCTATAATGGCTACTATTACCTCGGATAATTGCAAAACTCGCTCGCTCGTGTTGCAAACATTATCCTCGGTAATAATAGCATTCATTATAGCGGCGTGTATAATATACTATTAATTTTCAATTGAAGATATGTTTGTTTGAAACAACGATATTATATTTGCGATTTGTTGCATTTTGTAAAGAATTGTACCAAACTAAACCCTTTTTAGATAAAAATGCCAAATTAAAGTCGGAGGTAGAAACGTAAACAATTACTTTTGAACGAGGGTGGTAAATAGGAGTTCCTCAAGGTAGCGTACTTGAACCATTTCTTTTTATACTGTTTATCAATGATTTGGTGCCCTAAAGGATAATGGATTTCTCATCTTATTTTTTGTGTAAGATACCTCAGTTTCGGATTAACATTGTAATATATTTTCTGAGAAAGTCATTAATTGTAAAATTGTTCAATGCAGAGCAATCTGGACTTAATAAAAAAATAATAAGAAGCCATTGAACGCTTATTTTTAGTAGTAGATGAAGAAAAATCCACTCGCCGTTTGTTAATAGTATGTAATAACAATAGTAGTAAGTAGAGTAATATTACTCTTTAGTTAAATAGGTACCAATCTAATCATTTAACAGCAACAGTTTAATTTAAAAAAATTGGTTGAACGTTGATAAAGAACATAATAATTAGCGTGATGTCGGAATCAGCGGATTATTTGAATAGGAATATCTCGATAGTAGTATGCACAGTTTACAAGTTTACAAGGACTAATCAAACACTCAGACAGGTATACCTATATTAGTATAAATCACCCTTATGTAATTCAGGGAAACTGAAGTCAGGCCTATGTTTAAAATTAATTCACTTCTGTGATGTCATAACTAATAGGTCTATATTGTTGAAGCTTCACAATGCGGAGCGTTTTTGGAGACATCTCTAATGCCATACTGCACATACGGAAATGGGACTGTTTCTCCTAATCCGGGATGAACGGGCAAAGAATGAGTAAAAACAGATTTCTTGGTGAAAATCGTCATTAATATACTCAAAATTATATGAATTGCTAATTACAGAAACGCCTTAAGTCCATTTTTCATAGTTTTGAGAAAAATATTAAAACTATACTAATTGTATAATTTAAAACGACTTAGGAAGCCTTAACCCTCCATGTTGCCGGCAATGGATATTGCCGTCGTTAATATAGCAAGATATGTAATTTTTACACTCAATATACCATATGAACAAAAATTATTTAGATAAAGGGTGGCTTTGGAATTCTGAACGTACCTATCATGTAGAACCAACAACAAGCTGAACCAATCAAAGGCAGTGAGTTTGTTCACCATGGCCATCCCTTATCTAAATGTTTTTTGTTCATATGGTAGTTCTATATAACATGGACAAAATATTAAAATCCAAATTTACCTGAAAGCCGATTTAAGGCGTTTTTGTTATCAGAAGTTCATATGCTATAAATGCAATTGCTTCCTTAGTGTGATGTTTGACCACAACCTATTAATTAAATATTTTGGCTATAAAAGCACACAGCAAGTCACGATTACAATCACAAATATTATTGACCTATGTATGTCGATCAATTGCTAGATGATAGTTCTTCCCATATCACTCCATTTTATAGTCTGCCTTTGGTTTCTTTCAACCACTGCATGTTATTCAGCTGTTTAATGTTATTCTTCCATCTGGCATTTGGTCGTGCGACTCTTATATCCCATTCTAAGTCTCCACTCCAGCAATTTTTGGCTTAAATATTGCCCATCTTTGGCGCAATATGTCTTGCCATTTAAGTTGTTCCGTGCGTTCTATACATCGAAATGTTAGGTCTGATGCCTGAATCTTATATTTCTTGTATGACAGTCTAATGAACAATATAATTCTTTCGTGCACCCCTTGCATTTTGGTCAGCTTTTGGACATGTCTTTTTGCAATGTTCCAAATCTCAGCTCCGTGAGATAATACCGTTTTAAGCTTACTTTTTGGGGTTTAAAGGCGTAGTTCAACTTGCCAAAAGCTACCCATCTTGTGGCTATTTTATTAGACATCTTATCTTTTTCGTTGTTACCTTTTGATCTAAATTTATGTAGTTATGAGCTTTCTTCAAATGTTTTCCATTCAATGTAATGTTGGTGATGTAAGGCAGGTTTGCCATAATTTTTGTTTAACATACATATATTAATTATTAACTTAAATACGTTAGCGGGAATATCGAGTTTGATTTCCATATCTTGCAATTTTTGGGGATTGTTGTTTATCAGTACAATATCGCCCACAAATCTAAGACTGAGATTGTTGCTGTGGTGGTTAATTTGCTACTACCCTGAAAATTTATAGTCTAGTGTGGTTTTAAGTGTGACGCTAAAATTTTTCTAAATATCACTTTTACCCATGGCGGAATATTATAATTACTGTAATACTTGGACTTTGTCATTTGTTATTTTTTTGACAGCTCCAATAATATAGAGTAAATTGCAACAAAGCACTATTAATTATCATCGGGGTTTTATTTTTAATTTTTGTATATGATATTTTCGCAGCTTGTTTGTAATTTTCGATCGTTTCTGCGTTGGGATCTTTTCCTTTTCTCTTCATCTTTTCTTCCCGTTCCGTTTTTATTTAGTCCGCTTTGTTTTTTCTTCTATTATTTTGCTTGCTATTTTAATATTCTTTAATTATACAGTAAAATGTTCTTAACACTCATAACAAGACGGGAAAATTATATTTTTAAGGGGATTGGTGCCCGTTAATTATTAAATTTGTGAAATCTACTGGTTCTTGCAGTTGCGATGTTACTGAATATGTATAAATCTTCGTTTTTTAACAGTCGATGCCTTAAAGTTAATTTAAGAGAATCTTTTTTTTTACTTGCATTAGTTTAATTCTTATCTCTTCTTTCTTTTTCCCCTTTTGAAAAATCATAAATACAAACTTTTCTTTTTCTGCCTTCAGTTCTACCAGTTTTGATAGGTTTTGGATTGTCTTATTATCTATTTTCTTTTTTCTTTTATTCTTCACTAGTGCCTTATTTTCACTGTTCTTTGGTTGTTTAATACTCAGTAGTATCGTTCGTTCTTAGATCTTTCGCTTAGTAGTCTTAGTACTCTATCCGTTAGCTTCCAATGCATTATTAATCCAGGTATCTTTCTTTCGTTCGTTGGTTTTATACGTTCTAACCAAGCTATTCTTTAATACCTCGTACTATACCGTTATTCTCGGCAAGGCTAGTTAACTCATGGTTCATCGTTCGTATATTTTCCTTTTATACACTTTCGTTTTAAATTATACAGTTAGAGCAAATAGAAATTCAAACTACGTGACTTAATTTCTTACCACTATACAGATTGTCCGAAAACCAGTTTAAACATACCATGTGATTTTTTAAAAACTCAATTGCAGCAGGCCGTATTCTGTCTTAATAACCTTAGAACTGTCTGTATTAAGTCAGAATACGGCCTGCTTCAATTGAGTTTTTAAAAAATCACATTGTACAAAAATTAATGAGTGCAACAAGGAAGACATAAACAATATGGGTAGCACAACAAAGATAGAATGCTGTCATGGCTAGGTACATTTTTAAACCAAAGATCTCTCTCCAATAACAAGCAAGCAAGCAAGCAAAAACATCTGTCATAAATATTTTATCACAATTTCTCATTATGACGGATGTTTTTGTTTGCTTGCTTGTTATTGGAGAGAGATCTTTAGTTTAAAAATTTACCTAGCCATGATTGTATTCTATCTTTGTTGTACTACCCATATTGTTTATGTCTTCCTTGTTAAACTCATTAAGTTTTGTATGTTTAGACTGGTTTTCGGACAATCTGTATAGGCAACACATCTTTCCAGTTAGAAATACTTTGAAATGTGTGTAAAAAACAATGACTCGAAGCTGTCCATGTCCATGCCGTTGGTGTAATGTCAGGTTCATTATCTAACCTAAAGAAAATAATATTTGAAACTGGTTACAAGTTACAAACCAGATCCTGTTTTAAACAGTTTTTAAAGATGTAACAATAACAAGTAGAGTAACGGCGGGGTTTATGGAATATACCCGGTAATATGGAATACCATGTTTTTGGCAAAACTACTTGCGTCATCTACGCTCAATTACCAAAATTACATTCGTATCAGGTCCATGGTCTTCTACTAGCATGCATAGTCTACGCATACTAACCATCTAGCAGTTCTGACCGTTGAAGTGATTGCCACGCACGTGAAACTTTTACGTATGTGCACACAATTTTTGTTTTAAACACTTCTAAAAGTGTTTTAACTGATGTTGTTGTTTAGTTTAGTAGATGAATGATGTGCAAAAGCTTTAATAAAGAGAAATCGACTATTTTAGACACCTTTTATTTTTCATTCCAATCTAAGCCCCAAATTTATATGGGCGGGAATTATGAAATAGTATTCCATATGTAAGTCTGGTAGACTTACGAAATAATAATTCGAATTTACCTATTTTTCAGAAATGTCCTGAAAAGATAAGAAAATATAATGATGCAGAATGTCATTTTGTTCGGGACGTTTTTCGGCTGACGTAAAAAGGTGAAATATGACTGTGTACAATGCCTAAGGTGCCAGCATTGGGCACATGACCTGTGTGCTGATTTTGAAAAGGACTGCTATATTTGAGTTTTTTGTCGTTAGTATATTTCACCTTGGAAATATATGACAATGAAAAGCCGTAATCTACGGTCGCTTTCGATTGTCACGCTAATATAGCGTGGTGACATAGTATTCCATATTACTTCATATACATATTCCATATTACCCGACCATTTTTTCCGAAAGCAGAAAGGTACTTTTTACATTATCATAAATATTTTTTAAGTTATATGTCTTTCAACTTTGTGACTATTATACGTTATAATAAACCCTTTTGTACAGCCATTAGACCTTTTTCATTGATATTTCACCCAATACGTTTCAAGATATAAAAAAAAAAATAAAAATGGTATTCCATAATCCCCGTCTTTACTCTACCTAATGATGGTTTCTTTGAACTTTGCTTGAATATCTTAAGAAAAAATAAAACTAGCTGGTCATGTGATTTAGTGATTTGGAGTAGCTTTTGTTCATACTATAGTTTCTTAATTGTTAGCTAGGTTTCGGAATCATATACAGGGTGAACAAATGGAATTTCAAATCACGTGACCAGTTATTTATTTATTTTTTTTAATATATTGCGTTCAGGTATAGGTAGCGCCGAGTTACTACATTATGACATATCAGCGGCGTTTCTTGGTATTTATTGTGTTTTCCTTGTTCTCCGTGTTTTTTGTTTAATTATTTAAAAACCAGTTCTTTTAAGAGCTAAATTTGCATTCATAGATTGTAACTGAGGTAAGTTTATAAGAATAAATTAAAGCGATCTTATAGGAATTAAATCTGTAGGTTAAAAGGTTACATCATAGTTACCCCAGATGTTACGCCAATGATAATAATCTCCTTGGGTTTTATTTTTGTACACAAATTTGAATGTATTGCCAACTGTGCAAAATGTGCCTATACAGCGGGGTCACGTGGTTTGAAATTTCTTTTGTTCACCCTGTATTATCACTTATCTTATGGAGTTTATTTTAAATTTTGCAAAAGGTAATAAATACCAGCATATTTTTACGTGAGATTGATTTAGTATAGAGTTCTGAAGTCGAGGCTTGGTCTTTCAATAAAGTCTTCACATAAGTAAGCTTGCTAACAAACTAGAGTAAGGTATTTCAAGTTAAGCATTTTTTTTCTAATTACCGAAAAATTTAAAAACTGAACCTTGATTACCCAATCGCAGACAAATGTATTGCGCTTCTGTTATTTTGTCAAATTTCAACCTAAAATATAGGAATTTTAGAACTTTGAAAAATGTATGTTATTTGGGTTGCCTACTCACCATCAAAGCTGTTTATCGACATCATGAATCGCGTCGCAGAAACAACGCGCAGTTTTACTGATTTTCAAAAGGTACCGCTAAAATTTTTCTTGCGCCTTGCGGCCGTTTGAAGTGTCAGCCAAAAGATAAATAAATAACAAACGAAAATTAACTTTTAACAACGGAAATAAACAAACAAGTATGTTTTTAATCGGATGACATCAAATGCGGCAGCTGAAATAATAATAATAATAAGCAACACTCGGGTCAATGATGAACGAAAAATGTATTGGCAAAGGAACAGGGAGTTTATAAAACAAACCGATTTTACGGTAAAGATAGCTTGACATTCTAATCGTATTTGTTTTAATGTTATATGGGCTTTGACGTCCAATGCGCTGGTGAACGAAATGAAGCGAGAGATTCCGAGTGGCGTCGCCTCGACGTCGGCGCCAATCTTCCAGTTTTGATGTCGCGATTTTGATGGTCGGACGACTGCTTGTTCTCTGACGAAGTCCAATTTGTTTACGTCTTAAAAAATGCCCGCGATCAATTGACGCATTTTAAACAATTTTCAACAGACCGATTCTTTCCGCCGCCGAAAATCGGCCCGGAATATTCGGGATTAACATCGCAGATTTTCGGAATTAAAAATATTCCGAAAAAATCGGAACGCAGAAATTTAAAATTTTCGTAAAAATCGATCGGATCGAAGTTTTCGAGATTTTTGACCCGCAGCTACTGTGAAGAAGAGACAATCAGAATATTAAAAAAATACTAGCACGTGTATCAGCTGGAATTGTACTGATTTCCTATTGGTGAGTGAGTGACTTGTGTTAACAGTGTTAACATTACAGCGGAGTCATTGATACAGATAGAGGAATAGGATGTTACTCTTGGCTTGACCTCAAGAACATTTATTGTATTGTTGCTTTAGTCTGTTTCATAATTTATGATTTCCGGTCCCATGACCCTAGTTTTTCTTTTTTGAACCTATTTAAAAAAAAAATCTACGATCGATTTACTTCTCGATAAGTCTTTTGAGTTTGTTAATTTAATACGTTCGACCTACCACGTATCGTAATGCAGAACCAACCCCAATTTTTGAAAAACGTAAAATTTCCTTTCGGAGAGCTCCAATTTTCATTTGGAAAGTTCGTGTTTGCGTTTTGCGTTTTGCGGCTTCTACGAACGGTTGACATATCGCAGACAGATATTGATATTTTATTAGGCATTTAAACTTGCACTGTGCAAATGTTTACATTTTATAAGTCGTAAATAATAACTGTTATCTCTTATAAAGTACATATAATGAGTTCGTAATCGCTGCTGTTATGAGTTTTACAAATTTATAATTTTTGTTCCATTTTTTAAATAATTAATGGTATTAAATAAATAAACAATATGAATGTAAACAAACATTTTGAATTTTCCTCATTTTTTTCTACAAATTAAGTTCAGGGAAACAACTGTATTTTAAAGTGCGGATTTTGTAGTATCAATACGATAAATTCTGTGAAAATGTTCTTTAATTTGAAACTATTTTGGGGTTTATTTGGGTTTATATAAATACAACTTTTAAAAACAAAAAGTAATTAAGGTTGAAAAAGGTTAAAAAGCAAAACAATAAATTTAATTTGAAATACCGACTTAAATTTTTTGCAGTCGACAATTCTAAATATTCAGAATCTTTGAGAGTTTTCTAAAATGCCTTGACTGTCGTTTAGGATAATTTTCGTTGGTTTCCGAAATGTTTTGAACTTTCAACAGTTACAATATATAATTTAGGACTACAGCTAAACTAAAAGTAATGTTTTTAAAGAACAGAAAAGTTCAAAAAGATCAGATCATTTATGAAGATTCCTCAAAACTGCGTCTGTTTTTTATTCACTTAAATTTGAGAAATTTTGCAGGAAAAAACAAAACTTCTGTTAATCAAAGATTCGTTTCAAGATTTTCTTTAGATCTGATGTCAAAAACGAGCAAAAAAATAAATATTCAATGTCTGAGACCAAACGTGAATAATCTAAGCGGTTATAAAATTTAATTTTCAAAGCACTTTAAATATATTTAATACCAACTAAGTCTTCAGTCAGTGCTCAATAAGATTATTTTCAGTAAATACGTTGAAAAAGTTAAAAACGCCTACACATCGACATTTTTTAGTTAGATTTTTAGAGCTTTTCTAATTTTTGAAAACCTCAAAAAGACATTTTTTCAGATTGGTTTTCTAGAATGTAATATTTTTGACAGATTTTTGTGATAAATTCCACAACGTTTCTGTATCAAAGTTTAAATTTATATTCTAAAATTTGGTGATTTTCAGTTTTACGTGATGTGTAATGTTTTATGTTGCATGAACATGTGAACCTTCACAACCACCAATTTAAAATAATTTAAGTGACCCAAAGATTTAAAGTATTTTAATCCTCTAAGAACGAAATTGTCTTTCCTAGAGGAATTCTTAAAGGATTCTTATACTAATAAATAAATTAAACTTAACTTTAACTTAAATTTGAAATTGATGTTGCAAAAACTAAGTTCCAAAAATCGCTTCTAAAAATTAAACTTCGTTAAATTAGCCTTTAAAAATCCATTTTAATACAAATTTTAAAAAATAAGTAAGTATTCTGTGACAGTCGAATAAAGCTTCGAAGTTTTCTAAAACAAATACGAAAATTCTAATAAAAATCGTCCAAGAAGAAATAAATAAAAAAAATATTCTTTAGAACTGAAATCCCCAGGAGTTGCATCTAATTACATAACTTCTATTTGTATACGGATGAAACTGCAGTGGTCCTAAGCTAAGAAATACAACAAATTCGTGCTTCGTTTAATCCCTGTTAGAATTTTTGAGCAAATCTTTGTTTTTTATTTTATCGTTTTAATATTTGAGTTTATTCATGGATTAATCCCTGTTAAGTGCAAACAATGTTACGAATTTTTTATTTGGGGTTTCACTTGGTTCACTGAATAGATATTTGAGGTTAGGCTCTATTTATTTTATGTTAATTTTGTGTTTTATTGTTGATGTGTGTCGGTTTAGTTATTTTTTCGTGTGTTGATTTTTATTTGCACCCTCTTTTAAAAACAATTAAATGCCAGTTATTATTTTTTTATGAACATTAAAAAGCCTAGCATTATCTTCCCCTATAAATCCCGAAGGGTTGCGTGATTCACCTATTCGTGTTTACGATTTCACTTGCTATAAATGCATTAAAGCCTAAATGCATTTGAATTTTACAAACAGTACCTAAATTTAATGCTGTTTATTTTCTTGATTATTGTACGTTTTACTTTCGTCTTTTAATAATTCTCTTTTACTTGCAAGGAAATTAAGCATTAGTTTATTAATTCAAATTAGATTTTCTACCAACTAAAAAGTTGTCCAAGTTCAATCGCCCACTGTGACTTTAAACTCGATACACAACTTTTTAATAGTAAACATCCTATTTTTTCTAATAAAAGTAAACATAAACGACCTTGCCGATAAATATTCGACATTAATTTCATTCCAGTCGAACTTTTTTACTAATAAAGTGTTCTTGACATTTTCGTTCGATTTTCGGTTCGGATGTATTTTATTAAATTGGTTGACTAAGTTGGGCAGTATTGATTTAGTAGATTTGTTTAATATGTCGATTTGTTGCATTTGTAGAAGCGCTAAATTGGAATGCCATCGAACCCTGAAAACCACAATAAATTATTAAAAACCCAATTTAACTTTAATAGATTTATTAAATTGGTAGATTTGTTAAACGGATAAATATATTAAATGCATAAGTTATTAACGCCTACTGTTTGTAATTTTTTACTGATGCTCGACGTTTTTTACTAAAATATTTAACGCCCATTTCGTCCTGTATAATGAGTCGTTATCAGGCGTGAAGGAAATGCAATGGTTTGTTTATAATGGTGCTTTGCATATTTATAACAAGTTTATGCTAATGTTATTGTCATTCTCTCTTAACACCTATTAATTGTAGGCTGAATACGTTTGAGAAATAAATCGCGCTTAATGTGTTCTACATAAATAAATACTAATTATTGTTTGTTTAAAATCGGTTCACGTTGGATGATTTTGTTGGTAGAGAAATATCGTAAAGATTTTCTAATCTAATAATACCGGTGGAAAACTTTGATCCAAAAAATGTGTTTGTGAAACTGGGTAAATAGAGGAACGAAAGTTCCAAAAATAACGTTTTTTACGAGTACTACTTTGTGTTATTAATGTTGGCACCAATACTGGTAGTAAATAAAAAAGACAAGATTTTTTTCGTTTGGATCGACCTTGAATCTGTAAGGATGTTTCGACAAATAATTTATTGTTTACACTATTTTGAACAGGTTGCCTTAGAAGGATGCAAGAATTCTAATAAATTCAATTTTTAAGAATTAATGGGTAAATAAGAAATTCTTGGAATATTTTTAAAATGTTTTTAAGGTCAAGGACTTATTCGAGATATTTTGAACAAAAGAACTGTTTGTAATTTTTTTTAAACATGTCAAACTAATTGATGCAGTTTTAATTTTTTCTATATGGAGTAAAACATAAATATTTTATTTTCAAAATTAAAAACATCTTCTTTATATAGGTTTTCCAAAATTAATTCATATTTGTCAAATCTTTTGGAACTTGCTAAATCTGTTTTTTTATTTGCTCATTTGGCATTTTTGTTGTACCAACATATTAAGTTTTGTTTTCAATATTGAGTGCCAATTTACAAAAAATATTTCAATTTTATAGTGAAAACGTAAGTCTGCCACCACATACCTCAAAAATATATTTCTTATTCTTTTAATTTAAAAGTTTATTAAGCATTTCAACATCAATTTTTTTTAGTCTGATACTAAACAATCAAGCAAGGTTGTTTTTATCGATTTCTAAATAAATGATAACAGTCTGACGATAAATAAGCGGCGAAAATTGTTAATTATTTTTGCGGGTCGTATGACAAACCTGGATTAAAGTTTTAATTTTTACTTTTGAGAAAATATTCATCTTTTACGTTTCAGGTTTTTATTTCAATTGAGGTAACTCGAAATTATTTCTTATAATCTTTTGTGGACACGTTTTAAAATTCACACATCTACTGACGCACGTTTTTGGGATTTTAAAGATTTGTGAATGTTTTTACATAAATTCTCTGAATTAGTGAATATTGTTTAAAAAATAATATGCTCTTTGCAATTTTTAGGTTCCTTTTTTAAATGATCAACAAATAACTGATAATTGGTAACAAATATCGAGTATTAAGTCGAAACACGTTTTAAAATTCACATCCAAAAGCACGTTTCTGGAATGGCAAAATAAGAAATTTGCAGGATTTCTAAAAACTAAAAATAACTTGCTTGGATATTTGATACTGTTATTTGGGAATTGCAGTCTCTTTTTTTAAGGATTGTAATAATTGGCGATAAATATTAGATTTATGAAAGAGAAACGACAACTTTAAAAAGGTAAATTAATTATTCAAATTTTTGGCTTTTTTGTTTCTTAACTTGGAATTAATTGTGTAAAGGCGGATTTTGTCTGCATAAATTTGTAAAACATACGATAAGAGAAGCAGTTAAGCGAGAAGTATGTGTTTCAGGAGTTTTGCTTATGCAATTAAAAATTAACGTATTTTCAAAATTGCTTTTCCAAAATTCTGAATTGTCTTAGTAGTAGTAGTTTATTTTCAAGGCCAAGGTATTAAATATAGTTTTCCCATCAAATTTTGAAGGCTATTGCAACCATATTTTATAGCTTTTCATGATCTTCAGTAAACCTAATAAGCCTGAATCTTAAAGATTAAAAAATATCTATTTTTTCAGTAAATTTTATGAACATTTTTGAACTGTTAAATTCTTAAACTTGTCATAAAAAATCGACTGTCAAGTACTTACGTACATGAGTTTTCTTGCTTCTTACAGATAATAAATTGAAACAAATAGGTACCTTGGGTTTGTAGTTAGAGGATGCGACACAAATTTGAAAAATATAGAACTCGTTGTATTCTAGAAGAAAACTAACAAATCTTAATGTTAGAAGAAATTTTAGGGCATTTATTAAAAACCGTCCAAACGTATACCCCTGTTCTGTTGTTTTCAATCTAAAGACTTTCATAAAGAATTGAAATTTAACTAAACTTAAACCGACCTCGGTGGTGTAAAAGAAGACAAGGATGCTTCTTAATTCGTTCAAATTGCAAAGCAGTAAATGAATGCACATTCCAAGTTTGAACTTGAAAATTTGAAATTCGAAACTTAGGTACTTGATTGCAAAACTATTATTATAAACTTTTACGCTTCGAGTTGTATTTTGGAATTTGAATTCTTTCTTCGAATCTCAGTTTGAAACTTCTATATCTAATCTAATTTTTAGAACTGGAGGTTGTTAACTGAAACTAATTTAATGTATTCTAATGAAAAATTGCTTGTATTGGAAAACTAACATGCGGTAGAAGTTCGAACCATACATTTACCAATCCAAGTCGCGAGTTTGATTCGGGATTTTCTTAAACACAAAATTCTATTGTTGTTAACTTAATTAGTAAAATGTATATCTTTGACTGCACATTTTTAAGTTCACAGTTCATAACTAACATTTAGATGCTTGTTTATCTTTTAATCGTCAGCAGCTGGTTGTGAAAAATCTTTGAAAAACCTAAAAACTAACATTTATAGGTTTGATTTTAGCATACACATCTGATATTTTATGTTTGATTAAGAGCGCGCTGTGAATGAAGAAATGATTTAAGTTCCTAAATTCTTATATTTTAAAAACCAACTTTGTACTTATTTCAAGCCGAAACGTCAAAATTTGGTTAACAAATCCGTAGTTTCGGCAAATTCGAATTTCAGTGTTCAAGGTTCAGACGTTACGCATTTATTTTGTTTTTATTGACAGGGTTAGTTGTGATTGACAAGTTTGTTAATTAATTAATGTTACTTAATAAAAAAAATAGGGAAAACGACAAAAATATATTTAAAAAGTCAACCAATTTGTTTTCTATTTGAAAATTATAATCGTTACTAAAGGTTTATTTGGTGCGATTTAGGGTTTCAGTCAAGCATCTCAACGCACGTCAACTGTCATGCTTAGTATTACTTCTTCTTCTTCTTCTTTAGTTAGCCTTTTGTTTTCTATTATCAACTAATAGCCTCCCTCTGAATGTTCCATTCACTTCTTATCATTGCTTTTTCTATCCATTTCTATCCTTAATTATATCGCCTTTCTATTTCATTTGTGAACGAAAATTGAACTTTTCCACTACGTGATGCCCATCTGTATTTTTCAATTCTTGTCACATGACCACTCTAGTTGCACTGAAATTTCGATACCACCTCGGTCATGGATGCCATTTTTATTCGACTACAAATCGGTCTATTTTTTGTTTTATCTTTAAGCGAAATCCTTTATGTAGTCCTCAATTTACTCACTATGTCTTTAGTTGGGCCCATGTTTGCGTACCTAGGTAATGGTCGGCCCTTGATTGAAAATTTGTACTTTTGGGTAGATTTAAATTTAAATTTTCGGATTTTTTACGATGTTTGCGGGCCAAAACCTTCGGCACACCGTTGCCAATTGTAACCGTTTGCGATGTTCATTGTAACCCCTTTGCGGTAGTTAAAGACAGTTTAGAACAGAATACAAAATTAATAATAAAAAAAATCTTTAAGGTTAAATATGACGGATAACGCTAAAATAGTCGATCAGTCCTAATTTGATTCTGGGATTTATATCACCCCACAGATTTACTTTGATTATTTATTAGCATCCAGTCATTCTTTCTCATCTTAATTATTGTTTTGCTTTTTGACATGAGGCGATTGATTTACCATAATTTTGATCTTGTCTTTCAGTAAGCTTTCTGAAGTCCTTTACCACGAATCTAATATCATCCATATTGTCCCCTATACGAGCAAAACTTGCAAAGATTATTTAGAGTAGTGCACGTTAATGTTTACAGTTCTGTTTCCCATTTCCAGTCTTTTGAAAACGTGTTCCGGTGCTGCCGTAATAATTTTGGTGAGATGATTTCTTATGTCTGACTATGATTACTCCCTTGATTTTTCTCTGCTTTGTTTTTGTATCTGATAGTAAGGGTAGCTTCATTGTATAATCGGTATAATGTTTTGTGTATGTATCTGAAATGTATTCTGTTGTCGTATCAGTGTTCGGATAGGTAATTTATCGAAAGCAAAATCAACCAATGCGATATGTAATGATATGTTATATCGGCGGCTAATAACCATAGTAGTTAATGCCTAGGAACTACAATGATGATGGTTTTTCTATTAAGTTCTTAATATGATTATATGATCTATTGTGATGTGCCACTCTGGAAGCCAGCTTGTTCGAGTAGTTGGTATAAATTGAATTTATTTGTTAGACGATTTGTTCTTATTCTGAACAGATAATAAATTTATTAATCGATAGTTTTGTAACTTTCTTTGATATATTTTCTTGTATAGCTTGCATAGTTTTTGTTCAGTATATTCTAACAGAATTTATAATTATTTTATTTAAGTTTATTACGGCATAATTTAACCACTTCTGATGTAATCCCACCTTTTTTATTTTTCATAGTTACAGCTGAACCATTTCGTTCAATTCTATTGTATATCGGGCATTTTTTGCAAGTCAACATTTTGAATTTTAAATGAATTCTTAGTTCGTTTTTATGCTTCCAATTAAGAAAGGTGTACAATTTCCTGGTTGTTTGAATTAATGTATTTTCCCGGAGTTGGGTGTTCCCTTATTGTGTTAGTTTATTTCTGATTCTTCTTCTTTTTCTGCTGCGATCGATCAGGAATTGTCCTTGTTTGTCTTACTTTCCTATTCCGCACCAACTTTCAACCAACTTCTTGGGTGGTCGTCCTGGATATGGCTTTCCTGTTAGTGGTATGTTCTTACAAATGTTGGCTAGTTTTTCAACATTTATACGGTTCACTTTCTTCATAGGATTTTTACATTCTTATTTTCTTCGATGGTACATTTTAGCAGATTTTTATTATTTATTGCTTTAATTTTTATGCGTTCCTTGTTTAAATCTTTTACGTTTAAGTTGCGTTTTCTTATCTTCCCAACCTTTTTTTAACATTTTTCCAATATCAAATGTTTACATAGACCCTTCACAGTTTATAAAGTGAATTTGTAGCACATCTGATATTTATTTAAAGTTTTTGTACATCGTCAAACGTTAAGTGCGTACTTCTGCCCCACTCTACTCTATTAAAGTTTTCCTAAAACCTATTAATCATAATACTTACTTAATAAGTATAATATTTTTGTTTCTATCTTTTCCTTTTCAATAGTTGAATTATTAAGTTGCTTACGAACAGTACTTATGCTTTTTACCATATTTCTATGAAAGTAACCGATTACCTTACAAAGAACTTTGAATATTTTATAAGCCTATAAATTTCGAAACGGTTCACCTTTCTGGTAAAAAAGGTCCGTGAACAACAAAATCGAACGTTGTAGTTCAATAACTTCTACATTTAAATGGAGATATTGCGTTGTAGCAGGTGGGAACGGGTGGAAACTCCACAAATAATAAGTTATTATTTGTGGAAACTCCACAAATAATAAGTTCATAAGAAAAACAATGAAATAAAATTGAAGATTGGTAGTTTTATTTTCATATTTAGATTTTAAAACTTTGTTATTATAATAATAACGTTTCCTAGAATTTAAAAATAGTAATTTCAGCCTTTAGAGAAGCTTTTCTTTGACTTAAAAAAGAGTTTATCAGGGTTAGGTATAGTTAAGTAAAATTATTTCGCACATGCAGTGATACACTCTGGTTATTACTTATTAAATTTTTAATTTTCATGTAAATTTTATATAAAAATCTGAATCCTTCCGCTTTGTAAAGATTTAAAATTTTAACTAGATTAGTAACTAATGCTGTAGTTTAACTTATTGTGACGATGAATTGTCGAAAATTTAGGAATTAATGTCGTGAGTTTGAACTTAGAAGATCTGAAATCGAAATTTACTTGAACACAAAATTCTGTTATTACAAACTTTTACCTCGCAGTCAAGCCGCGAATTATATTTAGAAATTTGAATGCTTCGAATTAGAATTTTTAGTTTGAAATATTTGTAATTATTATTATTATTATTATTATTATTATTATTATTATTATTATTAATAAGTCGTGTTATATAAATCTTTGACTTCGAATGTTTGCTTTCGAATTCTGAATTTCGAGACTACATTTTTAAGTTCGCTGTTCACAACTTTTGCATATACGGCCATTGAACTTTTAATTGTTAGAAGCTGGTGGCGAAAAACCATTCAAACAACTAGTTCTAATTAATTGATTTTTACAAATTAGGAAATGCCACTCAATAAAATGTCAATCATTTCAATCCCCACTGAAAAATTAAATTCAAATCCACATTTAAATACTAAACATTTAAAATCATAAATTTTGCGTGTAAAATTCAAGATTATTTTGATTTGAGAACGTAACTTGAAGTAATAATTAGTTAAAAAATGTTTTCTCAAAATGTTTAATTATGAATGATATTTTAAATCTACCTAAGTAAATTGTCACCATCAAAAAATCAAGTTTCTTATATTTGATTTAAAGAATTTTAATAATTTTACCGATTTTACTTTAAATTTGATTTCAAGTAAGAATTGGAACTTGGCATCAATTAGAAATTCCATTGTTTCTTAGTGTAAAAATTTCAGCTATATTCGAATTAAGTGTCGATCTTGTATTAACCATTCTAATTAGAAAATGTAAAATGTAAATATTGGGCACTCATAAGTCTTCGACTCGCAAAAGAAACATTAAAAGCCATACTTTAAGGTTTGGCTTGAAGACATAAGATTTATATTTTAAAGCTGAACTCAAATTTTTGATTTTAAAGATCAAAACATTCAGAATTAATTCACAGTTAAATTTTTGATATGAAAAATGCAAATTCGTAAGTCTATTTTCACAATTCGAACATACGAGTTTAGATTTGTTGTTCATATTTGAGATTTTAGATTCGACTTCAAAAAATAATTCGAATTATATATGTATTAAGAATTGCAAATCAGTGGCCAAATGTTTTAAAACAGGTTTAAATGCGTTAGCTTTGCCTTAAAATTAATTGAGTTCAAACTGTTTCTTATTGCAGGTTTGAATAAAAAGTCCAAGGTTCTAATTTCAATCTGAGTTTCCGATATTGGAATTTAGATTCGATTGACGATCTAATTTAGTTTTGTAGTTTTGCAGCTGGATATTTTAAATGTCGATCAAAAATATTGGAAATTCACAGAGAAAAGAATGAATTTGATTATTAAAAAATTTAAAGGTCTGCTTCCCTATCACTAGCTGTTACCAAAATAAGGAGCTGCACTCACACACAGTAACTTTAATGTATGACCCTGCAAGGTTGATTGATGTTTTTTCCCTTTCAAATGATGAGCTTGAGATAGAAATTAAAAAATGCGAGATTTATCGATTTTATATTTGAAGCCAAAGATCGTATATTTTCAGTTCAGAAATTTTAAATTTGTTTATTCATAAATTTTATTATCAGTGGGCATTTTCAGCTTCGAAGTTTACTTTTTTGAACTTTAGCTCTAAGACTTCCATTAGACATTTTCATGTTTGAATTTAAAATTATTTTTACTTGTTTTAAAGCTCATCATCATTATATATTTCTATATGTTTTTGTAAATGAAGTTAAATTAATATTGTTTTGAAATTGGAAGCTTTAAAAAAAGTTCAAAATTTGCATTTTTTAAACCAAAACCTTCTGTACAATTTGCTTTATTTTTAATTTGGTGTACTTTTTTGACCAATGAAACTTAAAACTTTAGAAAGGAATCCAAACATTTTATTGTAATTGAAGCTGGAAGCTTCAGAAGTAACTGAAATAAATTTTATTTAATTAGTTAGAAATCGAGAAAAAACGCATTATAGAGACGGTCAAAGTATTGACTTTGGAAAATCCGAATTTAAAATTAAAATATTTCAAATTGACGGTTAATTTTCTCTTTTAGCTCCTATTTTAAAACAATTATGTGTATAGACGCGTAATCCCGCAAGCAACCCCCTTAATGCAATTAATTTTATTGTAAATCGAGTAAAACACCGGCCAGATAAGGCAATTCACATCGAATTGAAATAAATTAACCCGTTATTGGATATTCATCAACATCATCATCGTCATTTGTTCAAAGGTACTTATCGAATACCTACCTTAATTAGTGAACAGTGTGTACAGTGTGTCCTAAATTCGACGTACATGTATGGGTAACTTTGTTATTTGTACAGCTACGGCAAAACCGATTACACGTTATTGGGCCAACTTTTTGAGACTAATTCTATGGTGGAAACAGAAAAGGGCGATCTTCTTTTCTTTTCGAGTGCGCTGGAATCTACGTCAAAATATCTATAAATAACCTCTATACTATATTCACATATTGCTATAAATAAAGAAGTTATAAGACTTTGTAGAATTGGAGTAATTTTGAATTTAGCGCAATAACACGGAAACAAAAGAAGATCGCCCATTTCTGTTTCCACCATAGAATTAGTCCCAGAAAGTGCAATCGGTTTTGCCGTAGCTGTACAAATAACAAAGTTACCCATACATGCACGTCGAATTTAGGACACACTGTACATATTGGATAACCTGCAATTACCAATTACAATGTGGTAAACGGGAAGTGAATTTTGATTTCACCAATGTAGTAATGTAACTTGCCGGGACGTTATTTGAATGAGGGAATTAATTTTCGAAAAATACAAATTTATTTAAAGATACGCTTGTAAGTGCTGATAAATCGGTATATTGTTAGAGCGTGCTTTCTTTGATGGAGTCATTTCATAGTACTCTTACACAATGGAGGAATGAATGACTGCGTGATAAAAGATAATAACATTTAGAAAGGTTCCCCAGAATCCCCTCTTTTGTAGATGTCTTCATGCGCATATGGTTTAATTTAAGAAAGATTTTCCAGCTTTATTCTGTAATCCAAGACAAGAATGTGATCACAATTATTTGATTTACTTTCGTTAACTATTGATTAAATATTTCAATAATTTATATTTGTCTTCTGTAAAAATTGATATCATTTTGATTAAATAGCTAAAAATATAACGAAGATACTTTCTGTAATAATTTTCTTTAGAGGAGATTCAGCGAAGATCCAAGTATTAATCAAATCAAATTAAGACGTGTGACCGAAATAGACATGAAAATAAATTCAGCACTATTCAAAAATAATTTATTTATATTAAACTAATTTAAGATTCAACATAAGGCAATAGTTTAAATTCATCATACCGTAACTTAGCTGGACCTTGTTTTTTACAAACAATTAAAAAAGAAATACAGTTTGTAAAACTACAGATTAGAAACATTAGAATTTATTTCCATATCGTAAAATTTTTGAAATCGGATTTCAAAAATTCAAACTAAATTTCAGATTACCAAAAATTTGTACCTACTACATTTTTCTTCTAAGTCAAGTATTTAATTCTAAAATTTCAATTTTTGGTTTTAAAAATAAATGCCTCAGTTTAATTTCGCATAAACCAAAACTTTTCGAGTAAAAAATTCTAAAAGTTCACTTTTCACTTCCAAATTTTCATTTTTGCTAATTCTTTGAATTATACTTAAGTCATATTGTAAACCCTACTTAATGTTAGAATCAATCAAAATTTTCAGGTTAGCTAGGTTGAATAAATAAAAGAACTTGAAGTTAATCTCCAAATAAAATACACTTGGAATTAATTCCAGATAAGTAGTAGTGACAAACAATTAATTGAGAATCAGTAATTAATTACAGTGATTTTGCAAATTAGTAAAGTAAAGCCTACAGAATTTTACTTTTATATATTTCAAATTATTTTAAAGGTAACTTTAAGAGCTTGAGGCAAAAAACTTTAAACTTTTGAAATTAAACTTGAAATTCTGTTAAAGCTAAATTTGAAATCTTCTTAATTATTAAACACATCTAAATAATAAATTTATCTATAATTGAATCCACCAAACGATCTTAGTAAAAATCTTAGTATTTGTTGCAGATACTGTTTTCTTACATAATAACGCAATCTGTATTATTTCCGCATAAGTTCTCGTGATCCTGAATGTGTTAAACTATTAAGCACCCTAACTGTTGTTAAGAGTTTTTTTCAACTTTATTTATGTGATAATTTATAAGCAGTAATTAAAACAAGAAGGGTTGAGCTTTTGAAGTTTCAATATTTCGATATAAATTGTTTGAGAAAATTTAAGCATTTGTATAAAAGTTTCTAAAAAATATTATTCACTTTGTAATCTCAACTTAGAACTTGCGACACTGGATTGCTGTAATTAATAAAAACCATTTATTTACTCCCCAAGTCCAAAGTTAAAATTTTTCCGAGGACTAATGCCTAGAAAAAAGCTTAATTTCCATATTTGTCTTTAAGTTTGACTTAAAATACATAAAGCCTAATGTCACACAGTCTGCGAATGCCCTTTATTTTCTATTTATTTTTTCTAACACTTTCCCAATTTCTCAAAACTTCTACTAACTCTACGTTAAGAATGTTTCAAAATTTTTTATTTAAGGATTAATTAAATTGATGAAATTATTGAAGTGGAAAATCAGTGGCTTGAATCTCTGCAGAGGTAATATTTTTCTGTATAAAAATATATTTCCAGAGGTGCGAATTTTTAATAAATTAACTTTTAAAATGCAAAACCTTATAAACAAAAATTTCAAACTTTAATATATGTATAGAGACCTTGAAAATCGGAAATCTTAAAATTTAGAAATTAAAATGTTTTGTCTACAGTTCCATCAACATTAAGATAAGTGGTTAGATTATTTGATGCTAATTAAACCCCAAACAAAAATTTATTGCCGAAAATAATATCTCAATATGAAACGTGAATTTGTTATACATTGAATAATACAAAAATACATTTTCTTGCAAATTTTGTTGGTTAAATGTTTTCTTGTGCCGTAATTACAATTACAACCTAGTCTTGTGATTTTACAAAATTAGTAAGCACTCTAACTGTTACTAAACAGAATTTCATTAACAATTTAATGTCACTTAACTGATATATTCTAGCAATTTGCATACAAAGCGTCGAGCTTTTATAGTTACAAAATCTCGAAGTAGCTAGCTTGTTTGGAAAAATCAAAGCATTTCTTGAAAAACACTACTGAAACTTCTGAGAAATGTTTGCAAAGTTTAAAGGAACGTAGAATGAAATGTACATGCCTTTTTAAAATGAAAAACAAAATATACTTTCATATTAGCAACCCTAACGTTGATTTAATATTTACTGAATCAATTTTGACCTCGGTTGAACTTCCGAACAACTGATAGCTTATGTGCAAATCCCTCCGTAAAATCCATTTACGCTATACGGAATTTCCATCTCATCAAATTATTAAATTTGCAGCCAATAACCAACAATTCACGGGAGTTCATCCTTGCTACCTTGTTATATACTATAATCCGAAAATAATTTTAAATAACAGGTAAAATTTGAAGTTTATTAGGTGCGATTATTTAAATTTTGTGGTAAAATTAACGATTTCCTTTTTTATACGCTATTTTCTGTTAGAGCAATATGTAGGGTGACCATAATTCCTTGATCTGAAAACGGGGCATGTGAGGGGGGGGGGGGCTGTTAGAAAAAAAATTTAATAATTTTAATTTAATAGTGAAAAACATTTAAAAAAATTTAATTTTTTCCACAACTCAAGAAACAATTCTATAGCAAGGAATTTTTAGAAGCAAACAAATTATTCTTGTTAATACAGCGCACATAAGCAAACAAAGTCCCCGGAAAATATGTCAACTACATTTAAAAATTTGTAGCGGTAAAACATTCGTCCAATCAGCACTAACAATTCTCAGAGCGTATACAGGGTGGTGACTCGAACACCCGAACATAGGGATTTAACATGTAAAATCATATTTTCGTAATTTCCTGCTCCCCTAATTATTTTAGGTAAAAAAGCTTCAAATAAAAGTTGTAGAACATAAAATCCTGCATCTGAATCAATAAACAAAATTAATTTTGCGTGCCTTGTAACCTCAGAAATTAGGTATGAAAATGACGTAAATCACCCCAAAAATAGCGATAGCCATGGAATTCAAACAAAAATTAACAAATGTTAACGGTTTATCTGTCAAATTTCATTTAAAAGATTTAAGTTTGTGTTTTTTTAATATTTTTAGGACCGTGGTATGGTGCAAACCTAATCCAGATCCAATTTCTCTAAGGCTCACATTTGGATTATTTGATACCGCAGCTAATACATTCATTTCGTTAGCGTTATGATCTTCAGCTTCAATATCTTCTTCTGGTGCAATATTTATTTTATACTATTACCACTGTAAAATAACTTTAAAAATTGATTTTTTTCACTTATTGTATAATTGTTGGCCATATTTTCACTTTAACAGTAATTACAATAATAAAAATAAACTAACGCAGCGTAACTTGACAGATAAACCGTTAACATTTGTTAATTTTTGTTTGAATTCCATGGCTATCGCTATTTTTGGGGTGATTTACGTCATTTTCATACCTAATTTCTGAGGTTACAAGGCACGCAAAATTAATTTTGTTTATTGATTCAGATGCAGAATTTTATGCTCTAAAACTTTTATTTGAAGCTTTTTTACCTAAAATAATTAGGGGAGCAGGAAATTATGAAAATATGATTTTACATGTTAAATCCCTATGTTCGGGTGTTCGAGTCACCACCCTGTATGTATTCCCAAGCAAAAGTAACACCGACACGCCGAGGTCGCGTCAATTTGTCAGTCGTTGTATTTTGCGTTGGCAGGTTATTTTTAAGTTTTGAATTTTTGTTATTAATTAGTGTTTATAAAAACAGTTTTTTTTCAAGACCCTTAGTGGATTTTGAGAAAAAGGGTAAAACATTTAAATTTACCGCCAAGATACCTTTTACCCGGAGTGTACTCTTCAAATGTAGAGTCACCAAGACACGCCCATTCAGGGACTTTGTTTGCTTCTGTGAGTTGTAAGTTAAGAACTGCTCGGCCGAGAATTGCCGAGAATGCGTAAACATCAAACGGCGAAGTACGCCTCGAACACGTCTCAAGGTAGGGTGTGACCGACCTTGAATAATGCTCAAGTGTGAGATTGAGCGAAGTATCGACTATAAGTACGAGGATTATACGCGTAGTCCGTAGTGTAACGTGCAGGAACTGTCTGCGCAAGTTCATATTCATTTTGAAATAGCGGTACTTAAATTATTTTCATGGAAAAATTGTACTTAATATTTTTTTTACTAAAACGGGACAAAAACGTTATTTTAGCTAAAACGACGGGACGACCGGGACATGCTAAAATAACGGAACAGTCCCGTTCAAAACGGGACGTATGGTCACCCTAGCAATATGGGAAAATATGTGAAAATGAATATTCTCATGTGCAGAAAGTTTTCATAATTTATATCCGAAGTAAGTACGAGTGAAACAAAATCCACAAAAATAAACGACATTCTTTCAGAATCCATTAACATGTGTTAGTCGAGTGTTGTAAGTTGTGTAAACATTAATCAAGTGCAGAATATTTATGTAAACCTCAGCCTTATTTTATCTACAATTAATATGTTAATGACTTTAGAGACGCTAGAAATTGGATTTTAACTAATTGGCTAAGGTTTAATGGTATTGAATGTGGAAATGACGAGAAGAAATTGATTTGTCACCGTTGTTATTAATGAACCCAGGAAAACAGGTGTGCAAATTAATCGGTTTCGATGTTGCACTTAAAAGTTTACTTACTAGTAAAGACACAAGCTCTATTTAGTTTAAATTAATCGGCGACCCACATATGGAAATGCAAAAGAATCGCTGCTACGTTTAAATACGCAGTTGCAAGTGGGTGTAATTTTTTGTTCTAATTAATGTCAAATTAGAAAACATAAATTAGGTTGGCCTTCTTGATTTTTCAACCCTGTTAATGTTTATCCGAGATTACCTTGATCATTCTAATATTTTAGCATACTTTATTGTTTTCCATTTAGAATACAATTTTTCAGTTTCAAAATCGAATACTTAAACTGACTTAAACCTATTTGTAGATTATGTTGGGCTTAATTTGTGAATTTAAATAACTATTTTGTGCAGCCGGACGCGAAGTGGTCATTTCGCGTACGCAATACAGGACGCGAAATCCGATTTCGCGGCCTTACCCTTAGTAACGGCCGCGAAATATTTTAACGGCCGTTACCCTTAGTAACGGCCGTTAAACTAAACGTCACTTATTTGACACATGAGAGTTGACATAACAGATAATATGAAAATGTCAGTTTTATTATGTATTTTTTACGGCTGCACAAAAAATGTTGTGTATACTTCGGCCGCGAAATTCTTTAGCGCCCTCGAGATTGTCTTGCCTCGGCCGCAAGCGGCCTCGGCGACAATTTTTCTCTCGGTACGCTAAAATGGAATTTCGCGGCCTTAGCATACAAATAACTATTAATGTAGCATACGAACATTTGGACTCAAAATTAAAATTTCCAAATATAATTCGCAGGTTACTTGAACTCAATCAGACAATATTAAAATTAATTTTATGACAGTTTGGACGTAACTTGAAACTTGAAATGTTTTGGTTTTACGAATTTTTTTGGATCAAATTTTAAATTTTTTAAGTTAATTTGGGTTTAACTTGATAATTTGAATACTTTGAATTTAAAATGCTAATTTCCAGGCTTAAAATTAAAATACATATAAATCAACCCTGATAGACAAAGTACAAAAAATCAATCCTTCTTTTCTCGAAATCTAAATCTAATAAATTTAATTTTATGTTAGTTTGGGATTAACTGAAAACCCCAATACTTTGGATGTAAACTGCAATTTTTTTGTTTTAACAATAAAAAATTTTAAATCAGTAATCCAACATTTTGTATGTAAAATGCGACTGTTAAGGCTCCAAATTAACATTTCTGAATTTTATAGATTAGTTAAACTAACTTCAAACTTTCATATTTTGGCTATAAATTGAGAATTTAAAATTTATTTCAGGTTAGTTAGAGTTTAACTCGATTACTTCAATCTTTTTGATGTGTATTAGGAATTTCAGGTTACTTAGGAATTAATTTGATATTTTCAATGGTTTAAATTAAAATTACAAATTTTTTATATAAAACTTAAAATTTGTAAAATTAATCTCGAATTAGATTGGACTTAACTGGATAATTTCAACACTTTGGATTTAATATGTGAATTTTTAATAATTCCAAATTTTTGGATTTAAAATGAAAATTGTTAGCCTCAAAATTAAATTTTAAAGTTTAATTTACGTTAGTTTGAGCTTAACACGATAATTTTAATTAAGTTTTCTGTTGCAAGATTAAAGTTTCTAAAATTAATGTCCAGTTGGTTAATTTTGGATTTAAACTGAATACTTTTAGCCTCAAAATTAAATTTTAAAGTCAGTTCGGTCTTAACAAGGTAATTAAAATATTTTTGTTTTAAATTAAGGATTTGAAATTTAAAACAAAATGCTGCAGAAATCGAAACATATCCTATTTAAATATACAGCCTAATTGAGTCTTAAGGTTAAAGATGTAAAAATAAGAGCTTGCTGCTAATCTTGTGCCTTTTCTTGTTGATTTCAGAAAACATAACAAACCTGGAATTTTAGCACTTGCCAATACTAAAAATCTTCGACAACATATCACGAAGAGAGTTATTAAAACTACTGTAACCTATATAGCAGTTCTTTCCAAGATGTTTTTTCACATTTTTTTTGCTTTGAAAAATAAATTAATTAATAATAAAAATAAAAAATTGTCACAAAAACAAAAAAGTGGCCCATAAAATTAGAAATTGAAAATAAACTAATAACAGAAAAAAAAAATAGATTAGAGCTACTTCAGGCTCACTAGAAATCTAATGATGCACAGTTTTTGTTCGAAATACATTCCTAAAATTTCAGTTTAGTTTTTGCATAAATTATTAAATAATTAAATAGCAATTACAAATATTTATCACAAAGGATGATACAGTTTGCTTAAAACGTTTTGCTAGTGCAAAATAAGTACCGTTAGTCTTGGAATTAAAATTTTCTAAATTAACATTAGTTATGTTGGATATACGTACATAAATTACGAAGTTTTAGACTTTTAAGTTTTTAAATTAAACTTAGATTAGTTCACGCCTAACGCTATAATCCCAGTGATAAAAACACAAAATACTAATTTATAGCTTCAAAAATAACATTTTTAAATTTAATCTTGGATTGGTGGAGGGCTATCTCTATAATTCCGAAGTTTCAGATTCGAAATTAAAATTACTGATTACAAAGTTTGCAAAAACTAGCTTTAACAGTTGTAAATGTAGGCTGTTAATGCGATAATATGCTGCTTGACTTTTAAAACTAATTTAAAATTCTTGGTAAATATTTAAAACAAGAACATTTAAATTTCTGCAATTTTTTTTTGTACATTACTTAATTTTCGCGTACGAACATCGATAAGAACTTAAGGTGGGGCAATTTTAAATGCATACTAAAACTAAAACGTTTTTAAATTGCGACATTAAGCATATTTATTCTATCATAATTGTAATTTATAAAAAAAAATAAATGTGGTTACTTTTTAAAGTATCCGAGTAGGCGTTGAACACGAAAATAAAGCAGATGTTTTGTATTATTCGACGTGTCAGTAAGTCAGTATATCTTGTGTTGTATCATAAACAAAGTTTCTTCTTGTTAGTATGCAGAAGTTTAGCTTGATGAGTCGCGGTTATTTTTGAATATTCATGCTATGGTACGGATTTTTTTTTTAATTTAAGGGTTTTGAAAAGCATGCGAAGGACAATAATTTGAATTTTTGAAGATCGACGAATAAAATTATTTGATTGGAGAAAGTGTAAAAGTTTTAGTTTAAGTTGCAATAGTAGTGGGCGAATGTTTGCGTTTGTAGTGGTTTTGGTAAAATTGAGTTGTAGAGGAGCGCCTGACTTTACTGCCCATAAAAAGGCAACAAAAGGAAAGATCTGCTAAATTTCTCAGCTTTTGTGAGTTCATTCTCAGCGCATGGTGCATTCTTAGCATTCTGAGGATCTGATTAAATTTTATCGAGGAACATTCAAGTATTTGACTGAATACTTTGAAATTTTATTTAATTTTTAATTTCGAAGATTATTAAAGATAATAACGATGGTGAACTTAATCAGAAATTTGGTAAAAGTAAGACTCGAAATAAGGTTGCCAATTATTTTGAAACCAAAATTAGTAAGCCTTTTTAAATACAAATGCATTATTATTTGTCTTTAGGTTTGCATTAGAGGAGTTTAATTGTATGTATTAAATAGAGATAATTAAAAGTTGTAGGTATAAAAGAATATTTCCACACATTATTGTTATTGTTGTTTATAAGTTTGCTCCCTGATATGTAAAGCCGTCTCAGACAAATTGGGGTAGAGTCACTAATTTTTAAATATAAATAAGTAATTTTTTGCAGGTTGAAGTTTATAGTTCCTCCCTTTCATTTCTTCTTCATTACTTAGTTTCTTTTCAAAAAAGTAAACAATTAATCGTCTTTACTTTGAGTTTCGGAGTTTCTGTTTGAAGCAATTTATTTTAATTAATTTACATAATTAATAATTTCCTTCGGAATACTTAACTTTAGTCGAGTTGCATTTTTATTACAGAAATCATTTTAATATTTTCTGTAAATGTCACAAAAGACCAGATTTTCACGGTATTGGCATTTTTCGGGTGTTTTTAATATTGTAATTGCAACTCCACATACGTAGCTTTAATTTCCTTTCGAAATAAGGAACTTACAACTTAGTCTGGAAATTATCCGTATTATTATTTACACAAAGTTTCTTGGATTCTTGGAACATTTGAAACTTTGGTAGTTTTAGGAAATTCTAGTTATTTAGATTTCACAAATTTTCAGTTTTAAATTTAGTTTTCAAAAATTGTTTTTATAGTGAAAGTATTGGAGTTAAGCCCAAAACTAATGTAGATTTAATTTAGGAACATGTTGAAATTATTAAGTGAAGTTCGACTCAACTTGGGATTAATTTTAGGAATTCTTTTTTTGAGCCAGAAAATTGCTAAAACCAAAATATGGAAATTATTAATTTTAAACCATTTAATTTTGAGTTGGAAAATTCCCAACGTAAATTCAAAATATTCTTCAGTTTTAATGTGCTAAACTTATTATAACTGTTTTGTACGATGTTTAACTGAAAATCGTACGACACTAATTAACGGCCAATAGAAACGTTAATATTGAGCATGGTTACCACGGCCACGCCCCTATTTCATGGAAATTTTTTGTTGATCGCTAGACCAACCTAGGTGAAATCAATAAGTGGAAATTTTTATGTCAAATGTGACAGCAGACGTACAAGTTGCTATGGTTACGTTTCTAAAATTTAAATATGTACTGAATTATTATTGCTTTTAGTGGCGATGTCGTTACGATTTTCTTACCGAATCTACACTCGAGCATTAATTCATGTCCGGGAAATTTTTAATAATGCATTTCAACAACGTATTAATCGGCCCGAGCGGAACGCGTTGTTGAAATTCACACCTAAAAATTTCCGGAAAGAATTAATGCTCTTGTGAGATTATAAGTGAAAGTTTACTGCGTCAGAAGTTAATATAAAAACAGATTAACTTTACCCACAAAAACCTTGGTGGTTCGTTGAACATCTTATTTTTAAAAAAATTCTGTAAGAAATATATTTCATAAAACAAAAAGACTTCAAACATGCATAGCATATTTCCAAAAAATGACACTAATTTTTCAATTGTGTCGAAATGCCCAACATCAGAAAATTAGAAAGGTTAGAAAACAATAATATTATTTTATTCTGCACATTATTTGGAAATTAGAAAATTTTGGTAGAAAACTAAATTCCCTTTTGAATTATTTCAAAATTCGAAAAGTGTTTGAAAAGAATCCTTTTGGAAATATTTGGGAGAAGAAAACTAAAGATTATTGGAAATTAGAAAAGTTAAAGATTAAATCCGCATTTTACAACTTAGGATTATTGGGTTATTACAATAATAATTATTCTTGGTTTTATTTCTTTTTTCAATTTTGTGACGAGATTCGAACCTTGTGTGAGTTAGTTTCTGGCAAAACAAACAGTCAGTCCACTGCGTTTCCTGACTTCTTTTTATTTTTGATTTTGTGTTTATGGGAGGAGTAAGTAAACGTAATGTATTTAAAGTTATAACTGAGCTTCTGTAAAACGTTTATTTTCACTTCCTTTTCATTGTTTGTAGTATTTTTTTACTACTTAACCCATTTACTGCCAAAGGTGCATATACGCACCTTTTTACAATAAATATTTTTTTAAAGGCCACTTTAATAATTTGAAGAAAATTTTTATAAATTTTAATTGTTGTCAATTTATAGCAATTTTGCAGCATTGCTGGTATGAATAATTTTAAGTTATTTCTTAGTAAACCACTAAATTTTTGTATAGCAAAACAATGTCACGAAGATATCTACTTTTGATATAGATAGACAATAAATTTTTAGAGATTTTGATTTTTGTAGTTGTTTATAACGTGGAAATATGAGTGGTGCGTTTATGCACCTTTGGCCAATACCATTATCTATTGCAACAAGTGCAGGTGTTGACTCATTACGTCATTCTGATGAGTTGAGACCTGCAGTAATTCGCGTCGTGATTGTATTCAGTTTACATTGTGTTTTTGTGAGTGTTGGTTTGGTTAGTTCTGGCATTTAGAAGTTACGTTTATTTTACACTGTGCAGTAACATAGAAAAGGTAAGGTAAATGTTAAAAATAATTACAAACTTGTAAGTTCACATTTATAAAACAGAAATCATGAGTTGACATGACAAGGCAAATGTGCAGCCTAAGTGGGAAATAAATAGCACACCTAGATTCTGGAGGAAAGCCACCAATTGAACTCTTTTCATTATTTTTTGATTCTGAAATTATTGCTCAAATTTTGTGTTTTACAAAAACTTATGCTACTCAAAATAATCGCCATGACTTTAGCATAAACGAAATTGAATTGAAACGCTTTATTGGAATTTGTATTTTATCTGGTTACCATAATTTACCACAGTGCGATATGTATTGGTCAAAAGATGAGGACAAAGAAGTAGCTATTGTAAGAAAAACTATGAGTGGAAATAAGTTTAGATCCATAAAGCAAAATGTTATTCACTTATCAGATAATACAAAACTAAACAAAAATGATAAATTTACTAAACTTACCCCTATTTTCGACATAATGAATACGAAATTTATGCAGTTTGGTGTTTTTGAGCATAACCTGTCTATAGATGAGGAGATGGTACCATATTTTGGACGACATTCATGCAAAATGTTTATTCGAGGAAAACCTGTTAGATTTGGTTTCAAACTATGGTGCCTCTGTTCGTATACCGGTTATTTGTTTCAATTTATTCCATATGGTGGAAAACAATCAGTAAATACTGGGCTAAGTTTGGGAACTAGGGTAATCATGGAATTAGTTTCTGTGATTGAACAACCTAGCCATCATCGAATTTTCTTTGACAATTTTTTTTCCTCTTATTCCCTTTTTGCCAATCTAAAAGAGCAAGGCTTTTTTTGCGGCTGGCACAGTTCGAGAAAATCGCATAGCAAAGTGTCCTTAGGAAACTAATAAGCGACTGGGAAAATTAGCTCGTGGAACCTACGTATATTCTTTTGATCGTGTTCTGGAAACACTTGTTGTAAAATGGAATGACAATTCTGTTGTTACAGTCATTACGAATGCATGTACGGGTATGCCACTTGTACAGGCTAAGCGCTAGAATCGTAAAGAACGTAAAGAAGTTGCCATAACTCAACCAAATGTCATATCTGATCATGGGCGCCGTTAACCCAAAACCCAAGGGGGGGCAAACAAGGAATATTTGAAATAATTTCAAAATAGGTACATAATCGTATATTTCTTACTTGTAGGTAATAACAAAACATACTTTTCATGTTTATAACTTTTTATTAAATTGAATTTTTAGATTAAGAAAACAAAAAACCAAGATTTCTTCGTTTTGTACCAAAAACTTCTATAACCTCTTCTATTAATTGTTCTTTATTTTCTTCCACCTTCTTTCTATGAACACTTAATAGGCATAATCCGGGCAGCCGATTTTCTGCCATTGTAGACCAATTCTTCACTCTCCTTAGAGTAGAGAAAGAACGCTCTATTGGACATGTTGTGCGATTTTCTTCACGAAATCTGGATCGACAGCATGCTTCTTGATGTTAACCGGGTGTAAACGAGCTATGGAAAACGCAACACTAGTATGTTGGGAAAAACGTATTTCCAAAGAAGATATCAGAGAGTCTAAGTAAGGGTTGAAAATGGTTATTCTAAAATATTCTTCTGCCGTCTTTGCTACAACGTTTCCTCTGTGAGTTTGTCATCCTTGGAACTTTAATTTCAATATCAAATTCCGCAGCTAAATCTACGCTGCTTTTAAAAATTCTTGCAAAAAATCCTTCTGAATTTTCCCTTTCTTCCTTAAATGATGAAATTAAATCTTCAATATGTTTTTGTACACCCAACAAATCTATTGCTACTCCTTGCAACTTGTTTCTTACTGGTTCTAGTTGCGACGAATATCTTGCTATTATTTTGAGACAGATTAGAAATTCAGGCGTTGAAGTAGAACAATACAACTGATTCGCTTTGGCTCGACTTTGATTGTTAAAGTTTTTCTTATTAGTAGTTATTTCTTGCAACGCAGACTTAATAGAGTAAAATTTTTCAGCAAACAGTCTTATAGATTTATATTTTGCCGTCCACCTAGTCTCACATAGCACAGTAATATTCGAAACTAAGTTTCGCCTTTTAGGGCTTTCTCTAAAGAATTTAATAACTTCTTTAATAGTACCAATGCAATTTTGGGTATCGTGGACGGAATTGAGATCATTAACAACGAGATTCAAACGGTGAGAAGAACAATGGAAAAACGTTGCTCGAGGATGTTCATCTCTAATTAACTTCTGAACACCGTTTTCTCTTCCAGCCATAGTGGAGCATCCATCAAATCCTAAACCTATTAACTTGTTTAGGTTAAGACCTCAATCCCTGGCGAATGTTAAGATAGTTTAAGATATTGCTTGGGCATTCATCGATTTTAAGTCGGTAAACCCCAGAAAATCTTCTTTGGCCATGTTGTTTTTATCGACATACCTTACCCCAAGTGAAAGTTGTTCTACCCCAGCAATATCAGCTGTTTCATCCGCTAAACGCGAAAATCCAACACTATCATTCACTTCTGTAACAATTCTTTTTCTTATGACGTAGCAAGCAAACGCACATGCTCGCGAGTAGATACATGTACATGGACAGGCGCCGAATTATGCTTGTGCATTATGTCAGAACCCGAAATGTTTATTTTGTGCACTTGCATTTTGCATACTAATAAATATTAAATATTCATATACAGCCTTTAATGACATATAGGTACAAAATATAGAAGACTTTAGGGCCGTTATAAAATAAATCTGAAATTGTTTCTAAAAAAAATTAGTGGTTGAACTCAACTTCCAGGGGGGGGCAAGTGCCCCCCCTTGCCCCCCCTAAACGGCGCCCATGTATCTGATTACAATTTATGGGTGGGGTGGACCTTCACGATAATGGTATCGCCAATTATAGAATCAAAATCAGAGGTAAGAAGACGGTGGCCCTTATTTATAAACATGATAGATAGTGCAGTCGTCAATAGCTGGAAAATTCACAATATAGCTAACGATACTAAAATACCTCAACTTGAATTTCGTTCAAAGCTAGCGCTTACACTTATGAAGTATGATGGTTTTTCCCAAATAACGGTTAGTGAGTCACAACCTGAAAACTCAAATTATGGCCGACCATCCAAGAATAGTTTGCCTAATGAGATAAAATACGTGTGCATAAAGTGTACTGTTCATCTACACCCAGACTGTTTTGAAGCATTTCACTGTAAATAATAAAAATAGATTAAATATTACTATATTATTTGCTAGAATTACCTTTATTTAGTACTTGTGTGTTACTTAAGTTTGTTAGGGTATTTTGCCAAAGGTGCGTATACGTACCCATGTTTTTTTTCTATAAGCTTGTTAGATTTTCATCAAAAAATAAAATTTCTGCCTAAATGAAAGCATTTTCAATCTTATTTAGCGAGAAAATAAATAATATTTTTTTTTGACTGCTTGGCCATTAATGGGTTAACTAACAGCATCGGCCGCCATGTCATTGATCAACCTAACTGCAATTGCTTAAGAAAATCAAATGAAAATTAAATATATATTTAAACGAACCATAATACCAAGGGAAGCAGTTTCCTTAAAAATTAACTTCAGAGGAAGTAAAGCAATTTTTATGGCCAAATACTCTTAAAAATTCCAAGAATTTTAATTATTAGAATTATATTTCACTCCAACTTTTTTATAAGAATTCGCAAAATGACACTTTTTCAAACGAGCATTTTTAAACCACTAGCATGAAACAAGTTAGGTGTCTTTTATAGGTTACAATGTTTTTGAACTTTTTCTTGTAATAAGGTTTTCCAACCCTATAAATTTGTTCATTCGAGATTGAGTTTTCAACCCTGGTTGTTTTCGAAAATACGTTATCTACCCTTGCCAATTTCCAAGTAAGCAGATAGATATATGCGTGGCCTGACAGGGAAACTGTTTTTGCTTGCGAAATAAAAATAGCTAATAATTTTTTGGGTTTTTTCACAGAAATTGTATTTTCTTTACAACGGGTTTAGATTTATTTTTTGTTTTAAGAAAAAAATTGTTCGTCTAAAAAACACATAGGTATAAGGTGAATAAATAGAAATATTTAAGTTTATTAAAATAAAAGTAAATATCACATTCTTGCAATTCATTTAGCTTTCAAGAAATGTGTATAATTTTTATTAATTAACGTTGTTTTTGTTTTATTGGTTTCTATTAATTCCAGTTACCTACCTATAAAGGGCCAGACATTTTTATGAATCGTAACTAATTTTGTGTATATTTTTTATGAAAGCTCTTTTGTTTTTAATTGGTTTTTATTAATTTCAGTTATATAATTTTTACTAAAAAGGTTAGAAATTCCTATAATTCATTAAAGTTTTGGTTTAATGACTCTGGTCTAAATAATTATTCATAGAATTATTTTGTAAAAATTTTTTTTTCTGTAGCTCACCGATCATTAGTCCGTTAAGGTATAAATTTCAACAAACTTTGTAAAACAATACGCAGCAATTTCAATTCAAAAGCTTTTACGGCGCACACAATAATGGGAAAACTTTTTTAATGATTTAGGCACAAATGGTTTGTCACGTAGTCATAAATTAATATACGCAGTTATTTACTTTCTGGGTTAGCTAGAATATCACATTTCTGATTTAATTCTTTCATTGCGTAGTTTTTATATCTCTCTTCCTTTTCATGACAACTTAGATAAAGGTGATATACGAGTGTAATATTATCTAACTCAATTGTCCTTAGAAGTATTTGCTTAGAATTTTTTATTGTTTTTATTCTTTAGTTAATAGAGTTTTCTTTTGAAGAATAAAATTGTCTTGTAAAAATTATTTGACGAGAGAAAGGTTTGATTTTGAGAAATTGAGGAAGTGTTTATTTAGACCAGGAGTGACCAACCTTCTATAGTTCATGCTTCAATTTTTTCATTTTTTAGTTAAAATGCGCCATACAATTTTATACCCCTTGTCAGTCCTTTTAAAATATGGTAATATGGATATACAGTGTGTCCCGGGAGGAACCTGCAAAACTTTGGGAATATGTTCCTGAGGTCATTTTAAGAAAAAAAGTTCCATAAATAAGGGTCCGAAAGTACTTCCTTTTCGAGATACAGGGTGTCCAAGAAATAAGCTTTTTTTTAATATCTCGAAAACGATTTAAGATATTAAATTGAGCTTTGGTATGCACTATACCGGCATGAAGAGACTCTTTTTCGGTCCAACTGGTTTTGATAATTCAGCAGTGGCGTGCGTGACAGCAAAAAAATAAATAATTCTGACGAAAAAAATAGGACGCTACTGCTTTTTTCAAAATATGTATTTGTTTTTTAATCGGAAACTAATTTGAAAAAGAAAAGGCCTCTTGAGTTTTTCTGGTAGGACAAACCGTTTTTGAGTAATACTCGAAAAACGTTTCCTTTGCAAGCGTTTTCTGAAATAACTAGTTCAAATTATTTTTTTTTACAAAAGTTTTGCGATTATTATTCGTAAACGGTTTGTCCTACCAGAAAAACTCAACAGGCCTTTTCTTTTTAGAATTAGTGTCCGATTAAGAAACAAATACATGTTTTGAAAAAAGGCAGTGGCGTACTATTTTTGTCGTCAGAATTATTTTTTTTTTGCTGTCACTCACGCCACTGCTGGAATTGTCAAAACTAGTTGGATCGAAAAAGAGTCTCTTCATGCCAGTATAGTGCATACCCAAGCTCAATTTAATATCTTAAATCTTTTTCGAGATATTAAAAAAATTGCTTATTTCTTGGACACCTTGTATCTCGAAAAGGAAGTACTTTCGGACCCTTATTTATAGGAACTTTTTTTCTTAAAATGACCTCAGGAACATATTCCCAAAGTTTTGCACGTTCCTCCCGGGACACCCTGTATTTAACAGTTATGCATAAAATGATTTATTACAATATACACATACGGGTGGTCCATAAGTAATGGGACACAGACCAACAGTAGTTTCGTGAGGCCAAAATATTACGATTTACCTAAAATTATCGTAGTTCAAAAGTTAATATTTAGAGAGATACAGGGTGTCAAAGTCAAAATTTTGATTTTAATTTTCTCCTGTTGGTCTGTGTCCCATTACTTTTGGACCACCCTGTATATGGTAAAATAGAGATAGACACTTTTAGCAATTTAAATAAAAGGATTTCCTATAAAGGCAAGATAAACATTAATTACTTTAATGAGACTTTTCAAATTGCTTCGCTTTTGCTAAGTTTGAAATGTTTGGAGTTAAATCAGTTACAGAAAGCATCAAACAGCAGTTTTTCAAATTTTAATTGGGTTCAGTGCGCCACTTCTATTCATGCAATGCGCCACTTTTGGTGCGTGCGCCATAGGTTGGCTATACTTGGTTTAGACGAACTAATCCGAAAATAAAAAAGGCACCTCTTAAAGGCAAATATTGAAATTACGCCTCTTTCTGGACACTTAATTTTTAATTTCGCTTGTCAGTAAATGGTTTTTAATTAAATTCTATCTTACAAGTTTTGAGTTGAGGTTACATAGCGGATAAAATTTTTTAAAAGTGCTTGAATTTGCTCAAATAAACTGCTTCGAAACATTGAAACTTCAAAAGCTCACCGTTGCTTGTTTCCTACTTCCTAAATAGTTATAAATTATCGGATAAATTACGTCCAATAAAATGTAAAATGTTTAACAACAGTTTGAATAATAGTTTGATAAAAACAGTACTCGTGGTACTTAGGCCGAGGCATTACAGTTTGAATTATTATATAGGAAAACATTTAACGATTTTTTTTTTATTTTTTTTAATTTATTTAACCAGCTCAGTATTATCTTTGCTATACATGGTTCTGATATATTACTCTTATAGCTATTAAAATCGTGTGAGGGCAGCATATTACTAGTTATGCTCCTCTGTATCTCTACAACATATAATTAGTTACTATGATTTAATTATTCTATATCTTCTGGCTGTGAGATGGTGTCTTGTGGTCTTCCTTTTTAATCGAGTGTGAATGTTAGTTTGACCGATGTTATAATACTTAGCACTAGGGCACTCACTAATGTTATTAAAGAAATTTGTTGTCACTTTTTTAATATGTTCCTCAATCGTTGGTAGTTGCAGTTCATGATGCAATTGAACATCTACAACTATCTACAAGAAAAACTTCTTTCAATCGTTTAACACGTAACAAATCCATGTACCTACAAGGAGTTTTGATTAGGGTCGTTTCGTGGAGTTAATTAAAAACAAAATTTTTATTTAGATCTAGTTAGTAATTAAATATGTGTTCAAACTTAATTCTTTTTAACAAAATTCAAGTAGTTGCTTAATTTCAGAAATTTACAGTACTTGATTTGCTACTGATTTTTGTGCTGAGGTTTTGGAAGTTCGTTTTAAAATAATTCTAAATATTTAGATTAGTTAGCCATTACTTTACTAACTCGTGATTACTGTAATTACTGGTTCTAAATTATTCATTTGTCACTACTTTCCGGAATTCATTTGAAGTGTGTTTTGTTTAGAGATTAATCTCAGGTTTTTTTATTTATTTAGCCTAGGTAAATCTAAACATTTTGATTAATTCTAACTTATGGAATTAAGCAAAGCTTACAATTCACAGAATTAGTAGAAGTGAAAATTGCAAGTGAAGTGTCGATTTTTACAGTTTTTTTTTTTACTGGAGAAACCTTGCTGTCTTGTATACGAAATGGCTTGCCCTTTATAGGGCTTTGCTTTAAGAGTTATCAAAACTGATTTTTAACTTGACTTAGAAACAACAATGTAGTACACCTTTCTGACAATTTGTAATTTAGATTGAATTTTTTAATTTGAATTTAACAATTAAATTTTACCTACTCGAACTCATTTTTAAGTTTTTAATCTGTAGTTTCAGAAACTGCTTGGTAAACGATTTAAATTCTTCTCGCGACTTGTAGCGATTCTTAAATTAATTTGATTTAAATACATTTTTGTGTAGTATTGAATGTATTTCGAGTAGTTTGAATGTTGAATGTTGTGCTGTTTTCCGAAAACTTCCCTTAAAAATTATTTGTAACACTAAATATTTCATGGTATGGATGATATTCAGATTTCTCACTGTAGTAATTCAAACACCATCACTTATTCTTTAATTATTTTCGTGATACAAATAATGTGCTTTTTTGATTTGAAAACTAAAATTAATAGTTGTTTATTGCATCTCTTCTAAAGGAAATTTCAGAAAGTATCTTCGGTTTATTTTTAGCTATATAAAGTTCACCCAAATTACTTTGCTATTTAATCCAAAGATTAATAATTTTTACAGAATACACTTATAAATTGTCGAAATACTTAATCAGTAGTTTACTAAAGTAAGTAAAATAACTGCGGTCACATTCTCGTCTTGGATTACAGAATAAAGCTGGAAAATCTTTCCTGAATTAAACCATACACGCATAAAGATCTACAAAAGAAGGGATTCAGGGGAAGCTTTCTAAATGTTATTGTCCTTTATCATGCAGTCATTCCTTTCGCCGTTGTAAGTGTACTCTGAAAAAACTTCATCAAAAGAAAGCGTGCTCTAAAAATACACCTTGTCCCATTTATCAGCACTTAAAAACATTTATTTATCTATAAATTAATTCGTATTTCTCTAAAATTAATTCAGATAACATTCTGACAAGTAACATTACTACCTCGGTGTAATCAAAATTCACTTCCCGTTTATCACAGGGTAATCGGTAATTGTAGGTTATCCAATGCCTACACACTGTTCACTAATTAAGTTATTCGATAAGTACCTGTGAACAGATGACCATAATGATGAATATCCAATAACGGGTTAATTTAATTCAATTCGATAGGAATTGCGTTATCTGACCGGTGTTTTACTTGGTTTACAATAAAATTAATTGCATTAAAGGGGGTTGTTTGCGGGATTACGCGTGTATACACATAATGGTTTAAAAATAGGACCTAAAAGAGGAGAACATTTTAATTTTAAATTCGGATTTTACAAATTCAGCACGTAATAAATCGTTTCGGCCAAGTCTCTGTAGTAAGTTTTTTCTCATTTTTTGTGTTCTGACCATTAAATAAATAGAATTTATGAAATATTTGGGAAAGTTCGTGAATAATTAAATTTTTTATCTCTAAAATGTTTATTATACGGATGATGATGCTAGAAATTTTAAGATCAAGTACTCTAGTTGAAGAGTGTATGTCTTGTTTATTCACAAATCGCACAAACAACATGACGAAATGTTAGTTTTCCTGTTGTATACTCCTATTGTTTATTTTATTACTTCGAAAATTCACCCCTAAAAAGTAAATAAATAATCCGCACAAACACCTCTCAAAGATACAAATGTGAAAAAGTATGTTAAAATACCTTGTTATTAAAATACTATTCAGAAAAGCTCTCTAAAATTTTCGAAGGGGACACAGCATCATGCACAGAAATCTGTTGGTTTTGAAATATTATTTTCAGAATGCCTAGTGGTAGCCTGTGTAGCATGCATGAAAAATATGGTTTCTTTTGCAAAAGTAGGTGCAGCTATTTTTCAAAAATAATTCACAAAATTAGAAGCGCTCTTTTTTGTTGGAACTGTTCCGAGTTAAATTAATATGCTGTGTTTTAATAAGTCCAACTAAACTATAATTTCAAAAGTAACTTAACCAATGGTTGTTTATTTATATATTTATAGTTTATTTAAATCAAATTAATCTGACAGCAAATAAGGCACGAATACAAGATTTATTTTTAAATCGGGCAATTCTGATCTACCTTGTACAATGCAATAGTTTTAATTTACTCAAAGCGTTTTAGAATTCTTCGAATAGTGGTTCATACTTGAAAATATGCAAAAAGCTTCGTCAGGTATTTTGTTTTTATTTAAAGTGTAATAATTAAAATTCTGAGAACTGGAAAATGTCCCAAATTAGACTGAAACCACTAAAGACTTAATAATAATTTTATTAATAACAATTCCGCATTGATTTCTTCGATTTCAGAAAAGAACAAAACAAGGGTGCCTAATTTAACTTTAAATAATTTTTTTTTCTTGTAGTTCGAGACGTTTGGGATATTCCAAAGGGATCGAAAGGATATTTACATTTGGTGCTAATAATAGTTTTATTTGTGGTAACAATGACAGTTTGTAGACAAATTATACCCACACCTTGAGTTTAAGTTGCGCAGGTGGGAGACTGCCATGACGGTACAATTAGCAGTCACAAATCTATCTGTTATAGCCGATAATTAGAGACGTACGTCACTAATAGCTGGTTTACTCGTTTCTAACGTTTCTGGCTTTATTATCTACAATTAACTTACTACATAGGTTAAAATCACCTTAACGTTTCGACGGCCTTTTAAATACTTCCCAAAAACACGGGACACACGAAAAACCTAAAATTCAATTTTCTATAAATTTTACCCTTTTAACACCCGTAGGGAAAGAAGTTTTATTTATTTTAGGTCTCTCAATTTTAGGTCAAAATTGGCACTCTGAAAAACTACTAGCACAACCTTATTTGCATGTTTAAAATTTGTTTTTCGTCCGTTCGCACCTCCGGTTTTTCTACAGAGTTCCATTAAAAAACTTTATAACTTCCTTTGAAGATCAATAAAATCCAATTTGCGAGACGTGCTGAATTTATCTCGTTCCGTATCATATTTTACTCTCCAGTTATTAAAGAATATACGAGCTCAGTGTGCTATCATGACTTAATTTGCCTCTTAGTTTATTATTTTGCAAAGATTAACTCGAGTGTGAAATATATTGAGTAATACACAGGAGTCCTCTAAAATTAACACGGCGAGAATACACGGGAGGTGAGCAATTTTCAAGAGATTGTTGTTTAGGTTTGTAACTTAAAGAAGTAAAGAAGTTATCTTTTCGCAATGGATTAAACTATTTTTTTAAATTTAAAATAACTACATAGTTAATCTTTAGATCAGTTTTTTGGAATTCGAATTTTTAGAAAATGTAAGTTTGAAGTTCAATTAAAAATTTATGGAATTTCATTTGATAATTCCAAAATGTTATAGTTTAAAAACAAACCGTCTTTTTTTCAAATTTTTTTCTGGGTATTTTGCAATTTTCGACTTGTTTTGGCCCCAATAATTAGAAGATGTTACATAATTGTTTAAGATAATACCGAAATACATTAAAAATTAGGGTTGGTTATTGTTTCCCATCCGAAGAAAGTTACAAATTTCACAAATTTTCTTATGAATATTCTGAAAACCTTTTAAACTTTGATGACTATATTTTTTAATTTTTTCTGGACAGCATTTTAAACTCAAATATATTTGCTTGATTTAGAAAGGCGCCAACTTTATTAAGATTAAAATTTTGTCTCTTGTTGGCTCTAATGAATTAAATGTTTATTTGGTAACCAAGAAGACATTTTTGTCGGATTTTAAAACTTTTAGCCGCGAATTCTTTTCTGGAAACTAGATTAAATTAAACGCTTAGTAATAGCAGTGGGTTTGTTAAAATTAATAAAAGAACGATTTCCTGAGACATCAGCAAGTGAAAAGACATCAGCAAGTGAAAAGACATTAGAAACTATTTTTGGTAGTCGCTGCCTCTTAGAAGAGCACTTTACAAAATGTCTCGTGTAGTGTGGTTTGTCAGACAAAACGATTTAGATTGGGTATGTTTCAAGTTTCTAGTTTTCTGAAATCACTTACCTGCTAATCACAAGCGCTTTGAAATGCTTGGTATAAAACACTGTCAAACTTCCTTTGGCGTCAATTAAAAAGCCATTCGGACGATTTTCGTTAAACTTTTGAACAACATCGGGTTGTAACATACGACCATGGTTTCGGGATTATCGCTCCATTATTTAATTCCAAGAAGAAATTAAGCGGAAAATTGTAAAAGCTCCTTGAGTATGATGTTATAGTTCCAAAATACAACATTCAGAAGGCTCCGGTTACTCCTAGGTTCGTTATTTAAGAAGTTAACATAAATTATTCTAGACTGAATTTAGATGGCAGAATATTTCATCCATGTCAACAGAACTTGGACCAAAAACTTGATAACACATTTTGGATTTTGTTCCAATAACCCTATCGGAATAGTACTAACACCTTTATCTAAGATTCCCTTAGTGCCACACCGCAGAATCTATAAAAACATGTTTTTTTGAACGTAGCATCACCGTTCTTCCGTTGTGGTAATTCACCAAATTTGAATGCCATTGAGAACTGTTGTTGGGCTTAAGTTAAAGGTAAAGTTTATAGTTTTAGAAACGCTAATTTAACAGATTTTAAGAATAGAATCCTAAATGTATGGCCGAACGACTCTGAAACTAAAACTATAGCGAGAAAATGCGTAAATAGTATATCTGGCAGAATCAATCTAATGGGGGGGATAACAAAATTTTTATTTTAATTGGATTTCCCAGTAATGTAATAGTTAATAATAGAAATTAAATATGTGTACGTTATATGAGCAATAAATGTGTTCTAAAAGAAAGATAATATTGAAAATTACAAAAGTTTCTAATTAGGTGGCCACCTACTGTAACTACAATACAAATCACCCTGCTATACAGCTTGCCCCACTTACTTTCCTTTATTGGATTTTTTTATAGTTTGCGAAAAACTTTAATTCTGTAAAAATTTATAGTTAATTGTTTAATTATTGTTTAGTTAATTATTTTAAATCCTGTAGGTTACTGTCCTGGGACATACTGTATATTTCAAACTCTCTGCTAGTTGCTGTTAAATGTTCGTGTAAATCCTTTATATATAAGAATATAGGACCTTAAGGATAAACGGACGACGTAAAGTGACGGCACTATTTTTACTTTTACGGTCTGTACAGTAAAGTTAGCACGTCCTAAGCTTATGGTTTTAGAAAGAAAAAAAAAGATAAATATGAAAGTGCTTCCTATAAAGTTTATCATAAAGGCATAACGTAGTCAGGGATAGATTTAACACTGACGATCGTTGAGGGAAGTAAATGGTTTTCCCACAACACAATAATGCTAAGGGTAAGTAGAGAGGAGAGCTCCCCAAAGTGTAGTTTTCCGAGGCACTGATTCCTGCTGCCGCCATCTCGCGCTCGATACGGGTCCGATATTCTCAAGCGGGTCATTAGATCTAGGTCTTCTGCTACCAAGACGTACGCAGATTAATTTCCTCGTTTCCGTTTCTTGCGTGTAATAGGACGGTAGGTGGAAACCGGAAAATAGGTTCGCTCTTAAGGAAATTTTCCTCGGGCGTTTGAGTTTCTGTTTGAAACGAGTGGTTGTAGTTTTTTTCCGACCTTTCCAAATAGGAATCTCGATGTGGCGACTTGCTAGATGGTCCCCTAATCAATCGTCAACGAAACGAACCTTCATTAATCTCGTGAAACATTAACAGAATTGGGCGAACTTTCACTTACTTGAAAAGAATGTAAAAAAATATATCTTTTGTTTATTTGCAGAGTTTGCACGAGTTTTTCTTAGGAACGAACGCTTTACATGTGGTTGTTGGAAAATATTACTTTGATTGACTCTATATTTTTAGAAACTTTACCTTTGAATCCAGAAATCAAAAGCTTGTATTATCTTAATATCTTTTTGAGTTCCATATTAAGTGATTTTTGAACATTATAGATTTGTATATTATAACACAAAATTAAAAATAGTTAAGTTTTTATGGAAAGTTAGAGAACTTTTTAGAGTATTTTCGATATGTCCAGTTTCAATGTTTGTAAAGCGCAGGGGGCTATGGCTGAGACTTTTCTTGGTATAGATCTGTATGATTAGTAAGAAGCACACTGAACTTATTTTAAAGTTATGGTTCGCAACATAATCAGTATACTAGTAATTACCAACTGCCAAAATAATGGAGTGTTCAATTTTAAAATAATTCGATTGCCAGCTACATAAAAATATATGGAAAATGTTAACCGTTTAAGAATTATATGAAAATTCACAAACAACAGTAAAATATAGGATACAGATTAGGGTGGCCTTTAATTATGGTTGACACAAATTTTGACCGGGTCACCCCCCAAATCAATTCTAAAAAAATAAAAAGTAATTTTAAGATTTACCAGACCTCTCAATTCCATTGTTAAGGGGTGCCCCAAGAAGCCTGCTTTTTCCCATTTAGATAACATACGTTTTCAGCACATTCCTGGTTTTTATTTTTTTACAAAAGTACGTGTGCCTTAAAAAATCCGGCGAGTGCTCCGATTCATTGCTCACTGATGCCCCTTTCATGGAAAAATTATGGGAGCCAAGTGTCATATCTTAAGCAAATAAATGCGGGGCGAAGAAAGGGGTAATTTTAAAATATTGTCGTTTTTCTCGGTTGCAACGAGTTGTTAAGATATGCCACCTGGCTCCCATGATTTTTTCCGTGAAAGGGGCATCAGTGCGCAATGAATCGCAGCGCTCACCGGATTTTTTCAGGCACACATACTTTTGTAAAAAAATAAAAACCAGAAGTGTGCTGAAAACCTATGCTATTTAAATGGGAAAACTCAGGCTCCTTGGGGCACCCCTTAACGTTGGAATTTAGAGGTCTGGTAAACCTTAATATTACTTTTTATTTTTTTAGAATCGATTTGGGGGGTGACCCGGTCAAAATTTGTTTCAACCATAATTAAGGGCCACCCTAATACAGATTCTCCCGAAATTGTTTGTGCGGGCCGATGCGGAACAACGAGCTGAATCCATCTAGATCAGAAAATACACAAACATTTTAACATATCAAAATTACAAGCTAGTATGGTGTAAAATAATGGTTGTTTTGTTGTTTAATAAAAACAAAATGATAACTCGAAGGACCATACTAAATGTGTGAATAGCTTCGACTCACCTTGATAATGTTTCCTGGTTTGGCCAAATGCTATTCTTCTAAATTGTATTTTCTGTCCAATGTATTCTTCTGTCTTGAATCTTCTATAAAATCTTAATACCAATAACTTTCAACTAATGTTATAACGTTTCTAAATTGATCGTCGACCAATTTATTTCCATTTTTTCCAATGTTCTTAAAAAACCAACTAATGTATTTTGTATTTCTATTGTTCTGGTTTTGACTAATTTTTTTTACTCTTTTTTCTAATGTTCTTGTTTCCAATCAATAAAATGGTTTCCAAAAAACCAAAGCTTGTCGAAGCAATGCGATATACATAATAAAAATGAATATTCAAATACGAAAGGGCATTAAACGCGTACACTGCCTAGATTTTATTTTCTAAAACAATTCAAACTAAATTAATAAAAAAAAAACTATTATTAAAAACCGATGGTTAAGATGTTATATTTATTACGCCTTGAAAATTTGCACATTCTAAAAAAATATTTTTTTCCTCGTTAGAGGAAAATTAAAATTTAATTAACAAATATGTTAATATTTGTTAATTAAATTTTAATTTTCCGTTTTCATATTTGCCCATTTTTCCGAAATAAAAAGTATATAAAAACGATAAGATATGGTGAACGATATCCTTATTAATTTATTATTATGAAGTATATATTCAAAAATTATATCATAAGTGTACAACTAATATTGGTATTGAGCTTTTTACAAAACACGGAAGTAAAAACATGGCAAACATGTAAAACAAACCAATTGATTTCTATAAATTATCATTCATGTGTAACAAGTTACATAATGTTTAATTAAGACCTGTATGCTTTTATGCTTGTTTTCGGAAAAAATTCCTATCTATTAAATTGCTTATAATTTATTACATGAAAAATACGACCACAGCTGCCATTTGAGAATTTTGTTTTTTGATGATGCTTTTGCTTATTTAAAAATTTAGTAATTTAAATTAAGAATAATAATAGTAGAGGGGGCTGATAATTGCTTTTTTATTTATTTTTCAGGTTTCATAATTTCCAGACCGTATTTTAATCAATAGGTTGAATCCATTAGTAGAAATATTCGAACATTAGGTTCAGATTAAGATCAATTTCTATCAAGTCAGAATTAGAAACATGGAACCTGAAATCGGATTTCAATTCGTGACTTATCCGTAGCTCAAATCACCTGCAAAAATTCAATTTGTACTTAAATTAAGACCCTTGAATTTGAAGCCGGATTGAAAACTATAATTTGGAATTTGAATTTTCATTTAGTAGTAAGTGAAAACTTGAAGTTGGACTAACAATACGAAGTCAACCCTATTATTACAATTTTGATTTGAGCGAAGCTCCTCGGTTTTCATTTAAAGATTTACATTTTCAATTTAGGGAAGGACAGAATTGATTTTGTTTGTTGAGCTAGAACGTTTACGTTCAGGTTTCAGTTTTGGTGTTTGGAACTGTTGAAAAGAAAATAATTTGAGTGAAGACTGCTTTGGACAATTAAAATTATTTCAGTAATTTCGATAAATACTGTTAATTACTTCCAAAATAGCTCGGTTATAACAACAATATTTTAGTAGTACATGCGATATCTTTACATCCGGGTTTCACTGTTTCATTTCTTTGAGCATTTAATTTCGTATCTTCAATACTAGATTTGAATTGTTGTAGGTCATTCTGATTTTTAGTCCTGCATAATACGGTCACAACGATTTGTTTTTTTACACACTAATGTATTTTAACAAGTTTTCTTTTCTTAATAATTATCATATTAATATTATTAAGTGGAATAGATAGATATACTATTTGCAAGAAATAGATTTGGTTATCAAATTTATTGCATTTTAGCATAAAGTTTCTTATATTTTTGGAATTCTTCAACATTTTTCATAACTGTACTAAATTAGATTAGGTTGGCGTAACTAAAAAGGTTGCTGATTTTTTTTTGCAGTTGGGAATATTTTCGAGATTCCTAGCGATAATCAGTGTTTGTTAGTTTTAAAAATTAACATTTACAATTGAAAGTATTACTTGTTACGACTGACATTATCGGAATTTTTTCGAATTAAGTTTAATAAAACCATTAGGGATATTCAGATCAAAAATTTGCTTTAAAGTGGTAAGTGTGCAATTTTGGAGAACTTTTAAAAAACTTAATCAATTTTGAAAACTGAGTAGTTTAGTGGACTTAAAAAAACTGGAAGTTATTCAGAATTGCTAGCTCTATTTAAAACAGCGAGGCTTTAAATTGTGGCCCAACATATAAACAAAACCATTTATGAAAACCTTGAAATTTACAAACATTTGGAAAATTTAGCATTTCCGGAAAGCTGACAAAATGTAAATTATAAAATCTACTTTTTCGATAGAAATACCCTAAACTTTATTATCTACCTAAAATATCAAACGTAGCATTGCATTTACTTTGACGAAATTCCTTATATTCATATATTATCAATCTTTACGAGTGCGTGCAAGAATAAAATTGTTCCCAAAAACGTTTATTTCAGTGTTTATCAGTGTATAAAAATAATTTACATACATGCGTGATAAATATTTATGTAAATAATTTATAAGCACACGTAAAAATACACGCTTAATTTAACATAAGGTAATTATTAGAATTACAACGGAAATACTAGTGCTTTTAAAAAATAAATCGGATCGTTAATGTCACCCTTAAATATTTATATTGTGATTTTAAACTGTGGCGTATCTTTTGTCGAATTCAATTCAATCATAACGTTTTATAAAAACAGCTTTCGATACTCTCCGCGGAATTGACACAATAGAAAAGTTTATGATAACTTTTATTTATAAAACAGATATCCGGATGAAAAATAATTTTACTGAAGAGAAACGGCGTAAACTTTATAATTAAAACTTGATCAAACTAACTTGGTTGTACGAGAAAATTGAAAAATAAAGTACATACCTTTAGATGGGTCGATTTTAATATAACTAAATTTAATTAATTAGTTTTTCTTTGTTGGCCTGTTTTATTAAGTGGAATTGTAAAGTTTAAAATGTCAACGAGGAAAATAATTACCCGGATCAATTAGGAACCCTATGGTAACGTGTACGTACGAGTATTTCATTACTAATTTGTTAGAGTTTGTAATCTGACTAAAGAACGAACAAATATTCTCATTAATTATGAGCGTAGCGTAGAGTTTATGGTGGGTTGTTCGGCTAAATGCGATTTGTTGATTAATTTCTGTTATAACAATCTCTACAGTTTCGTTATGCATTTGCTTGGGGTATTTTACAACCACAATTTGATGAATCTGCCCGCCTCGGGTTCGTATTTGCATTCAACCGTGTAAAATCGTTAAAATTATGAAAATTATTCCTAAACCTGTTAGATCGCGTAAACGGGCGGGCGTGCAATTAAATTCTTGTTTTTTATTATGAATTTCCTATAAATTCCCTTGTTATTCACACTCTACAAATATTCCGTAATTTATTTAAAGGTTAAACTCGCAAATTTGGGGCTCGAAATAAAAATTAATGTGCTCTAATTATCTCGCTTCGCGTTAAAATTAAGAAGCGTTTTAATATCGATTTAAGGGCGGGGAGGAAAATAATTATATTTTTACATTAATGCTTAGGCTTATGAATTTTTGGCTTTGTTGTCATCTTGTAACGTTCGAACTTATATTTAATTCATGGTGGATCGATTACATTAATAAATTATTAGACAGGTATTTCATTAGAATAACATTTGGGGATTTACTCGAACGATAACAGTACCTAAAACTGAATAATTTAGAAATTTTAGATTGTAATTATTGACGAATTAGAAATCACTTCTAAGTTTAATTCTAAATCTGGATTGTGTCTCTGGTTTTCTGGGAAGGCTTTTTGATTTGTGAAAGTTAAAAGTAATAACTTTGATAGATGTTTTAAAAAATACATTCAGTTTCTATTTTTAAGTATGCGGTAGGCATCTTAATTTGAGAAAATTATTGCTGTGCAATGTTTAAATTAATTAGAGTAAGAAAACTGGAAGATTTGACGTTTTTAGGTTTAAAGCGTGTACATAGTTACATTGTGTTCTAATATTTGTTTAGGCCCCTTTCTAATTTGAAAAACTATAAGTTGTGTTTAAAAATAATAAAATTATTAAGTTAACTAAGCTTAATGGTCATATATAGGGTGGTCCTTAAGTAATGGAAAGCAGTGCACCAGTAGATTTGTGGGGTTAAAAATTACGACCTACCTGTAGGATTACCTTAGTCTAAAAGTTAATGTTCTATGAGATACAGGTTGTCAAAGTAAAATTTTAATTTTCTTCCCTTGAATAAGAACCAGCCTGTAAGCATGACAGTTCTACAGGCTGTAGAGGCCCAATGATCTTGAATTTTGTCTGCCGTACTTTTTACTATTTACCACCATCTAACTGTCTTGTGCTGCTTTTATCCATATTGCCTTGTTTTTATTCTTTATATCCACAAACACTACATATCGAAAATCGTGCATAATATTTATATCACGCGATTCTACGTCAAAATCTAAGCAAAAAACTCCAGTACTAGTACCAATTTGCTGTTAACTCTTTAGTTATGGAGTTATTAACACCTTAAGTCGTATTCTGGTTTGCTTGTTGTGTCATATTTTTATGAAATAATAATTTTTAGCTGTATTTTAATCAACAAAAGAAATAACTAATATGTAATTGTACTCAACATACCCTTCGTTTAATTAGAATTTTCATCCGAAGTTTGAAATTTTTGCAGTGCTTGTGCTTTTCATAAATGTTACAATGATGTACAATGCAATTATACTAAATCAAGCGGGTTGCTATTGGTGATATTGATATCGCAGGTGACGTAGAATGATAGACCACACAGTGTTGCTAAGTTTACAAGACTTTAATTAACAATTCTTCAAAAACTACACGTTTTGGCCTAAAACAGTTATACAATTTTTTCTACAGTGTTTAACGCAGAATTGCGTGGTGCGAATATTATGGACCATTTACGATTCACCCTGTATAATATAGGTACCATAATCATTTCCTTTTGGGTGGGTTCCTTTTCTTGTTTTTTCTAACTTTTTCTTTAAACACCTCTTTGGGGATTTGACTTTCTGTTATCTTCCCCAATGCCTCAGCCATTTGTCTTAATGTGGTCTACTACGTAGGTTGTCTATACATTCTATTTTTGTTTCTTGTCCATGACCTCTTTCCTGTTCATATCTCTCCAAAAATCTTGTCTAATATTTCCTCGTTATTTTTGATTATTATCCAAAATCAGACTCTCATATGGTACTGATTTTGGCTGCTTTTCTATTCTTGCTTTCAACATCTTGTTTAAGACTGCCATTGCTCTGCTTTCTTACATTATTCTTTTCTCTACTTCGTGGCCCTTCTCTGTGGTATTCGATGCCATAACCCGTATCTAATTAAAATGACATCATTTTGCAAATGTACGAGGTATATCCACCAATTAAGTTCCGATCGGTCATAAAAATTACAAGATCTTTTTTCTTTCACTTTTTTTTTATTAGTTTTGCTTAAATGAATATTAAACTACTTCCCTACATAGTCACCGTTTAAATTTAAACATTTATCATAGCGTGGCACAAACTTTTGTATACCAGTATCTGTGAAATTTACGTCAAACTTTTTTATCCAATCCTGAACCAGAGTTTTTACTTCTTCATCAGTATTGCATCGCTGCCCTGCTAAAAATTTCTTAAGACGAAGAAAGAGATGAAAATCACTTGGTCTAAGATCGGGGCTATAGGGCGGACGAAAAAAAATTTCCCAATTAAATTTTGTCAACAGTTCTCGAGTCGAAGCGGCTGCGTGAGGTCGGGCATTGTCATGCAACACAACAATTCCCGAACTGAGAAGACCTGGCCTTTTGTTCTAAAGGCGCCTCCGGACTGCTTGGACAAGTGGCTAACGTTAACGCATATTCCGGTAAACTTTCTATACAAACTACGGGCTCAAAAATTAATTTGAAGCAATTCCTGATATGAAAATGTATAAATAACTGCAATAGAATTTGTCCTACAAAGCCGTTTTTTTATTTTAGAATTTTGATAAGCGTATATTTAATTTAATTAGATGTTACGTCGTCCTTTTTATATCAAAAACAAAACAAAAAATCAAAAAAAGGCTCTTGTAGGACAAAGTTGATTGAAATTATGGATAGATTGAAGACCTTAGAAAAGTTACAAATTTTGTTTTACGACTACAATTTGTAGAGAAAGTTTTTAAAAGGTCAAGTTTCAACATATTTTATTGAGAAAACGTTGGAGCATGTATGCAACCCAAATATCACAACATATAATCGGCTTAAAACGATTGACAGCTCTGTGTCATTTTAACACTTCTCATATTAAAAACTTGAAAAGAGAAGGATTAGTAACAGAAACAATAAAACTCCTGGATGTTTTGACCATCTACAGAGGTTACTTGGTCTACAGATCAAAACTTTATACCTCCGCTGGCAATTATTATTCTCAATACTCAACAGCACAAAAATTAAACTAAATATCGATTCAGGTTTCAGTGGTTTATTTATTATTACATACAGATTGTCCGAAAACCAGTGTAAACATACAAAAATTAATGAAACTTTTGACTTCTTCGGCGTTTTGATAAACATATCTTTGCTCTTGTCATTATAAATAATATTTTCCTTCAAACGTCATAAAAACACGACTTTGTGTCCTTGGATACACACAGTACTTATGTAAGTAGGGTTGCCTATTTTAATTCGACATAGGCGCAACACTGATTTCTATCAGCAGTCCGGAGGCGCCTTAATGGCTTTTCGTAAAGTAGCACAGTAAGCATATGCATTTACTGTTGGATGCAATTGTCGCAATTGGACGCAAATTTCACAGATACTGGCATCCAAACGTTTGTTCCACGCTATGATAAATATTTAAATTTAAACGGTGGTTATGTAGAGAAGTAGTAATATAGGTATATTTAAGCAAATACTAATAGAAAAAATGAAAGAAAAAAGATCTTGTAATTTTGATGACCGATCGGAAATTGATTTGTGGTTATGCCGCGTATTAAATATGTACCATATTGTCATATATTTGGACGATCTTTAGGTCATACTGATTTATGGTTTCCTCCAAACCTAAACTATACTTTCTCTAATTTGTCCTTTGATTTGGTGTTTGCAGTCATAAATTGCTTCATGTAATAAGCAATTTCGAGGTTTGAGTCGTTTCATATTCAAGCCCGAAAATCTACTAGCATGACGTTGTCCAACCCCGAAAATCTATTTATATCTTCGGCCGTGGAAGTCTACGTAATCATACATTGTTTGGTTTGTTTTGTATCTAAATTTTCCGTGTATCTAATATAATAGAAGGTTAAAAAGAATTGTCAATAGTAGACCACCTTGTTTTACAATTTTTTCCAACATATGGACCTGTAAGCCTTTTGTGCCAACACCTCGTTATGCCTTTTCGTTGATCAACGTTATTCTTACCAACGTATAAATATACATATTATGTATTTCCAATTTGACCATACTGTCAAATAGTTTAATCTCTTGGGATATAGTCCAATGCTTATCTGAAGTCAATCGACGCTCAGATTTTGTTTGTAAGTAGGTATTCTGTTGGATAATCTTTAAGGTGAAAATTTGGTCTATTATAATTTTGTTGGTGTTTTTACTCTGTAAAGTGATTGAAAACCTACGTAGAGCTTTAGTGAATGTTTACATAAATTTAAGGTACGTTATTAGAAGGTATTAGTAGTTTCAGAGTAGATTTTCAGAAATCACAGCAGTTAATAATGAATTTGATCAAATCACTTTTCTACTTGAAATAATTTGTATTTTAACTAAAAGCAAACAAAAAAAGTGGAACAAAGTTTATATAGGGCGATCTATAAATTTACGTTAGTCCAAAAGTGGCGTTGAAGTCGAAATTTTAATTTGAATTTTCTTTTGTAATTTCAAAAGTTTTCCAAATATTTATATGAAAATTGGTGAAAGTACCTCTTTGGGACGAGAAACAATAATCCTTACTCGATTTCAATACTTATAACTCCTCAATGAACCTTACTTTGCTACACCTAATGTATAAAAGAAAAAAATTGTACTTAAGTTAGGGCAAATCTAATTAAAGAAAACAGTTGCCTCATCTTTTTTATGCAAAAAAGGTATGGTGTTTAAATGTCGCTAAAGTTAATCGTTTCCAAGATATTTGCTATTGAAGTAAGTGACTTATTTAGAAAATATTAACTTCTAAGGTTTACGGTTTAAAACTTTATAAATGTATCAACAAAGGTTTTAGAAGATTTTGAAAAATTATGAAGCCATGTTGGCTGCCCCGTGCCAGAAACTTCGGTTTCACAGATTTTCAATTTTGTTTCAAAATTGGCAGGATTTATTAATAACTTTACAGCAGTACATCAAAAATTCTTTAAATTTTGCTTTAATCTCAGTTTAAATTAGCCAATAACCATAGTAGTTGATGCGCATTAAAATCCTTGGCATGCGCAAACCTACATTTCGCCCATTAAATAAATAAATTAGCAGATTCCCGATCTTATCTCAAAAAAGTGTTTAAGAAAATTATCCAGAAAATTTTCTTTAAAAATATTCAGGTAATTTTTGAGCAAATTTTTAAAATCGAAACATTTTAAACCTAATTCTAAACAAATGTGTTAAGTAAAAAAAAAGATGATAGTAAAACGAGATCATGTTATGTACTCTTAGAAATGATACAACTTGTTGACATAAAAGTGCGAATCTTGTGTGGTACAGTTAAAAGATAACGCACAATATACTTCAAATTTAAATAACATTATAACTTATAACATTAACACGATTATAATATGAATGTCAAAGGTTTCCGTCAGTTTAGTCTAGAAACATCGAACTGTCTTGAAGGGCGGTGGTAAAAATGTCGAGACTGAATGTGTAATCTTTTATATGGCAACGAAAACTAGGAAAAACAGGGAGATTTGCAATTCTTAGGAAATATGTAGAACTAGGTCGATGTGATGTATGAAAATTACAATCCTATTTTTATTTAGATCTTTAGATCAGTTTTGAAAGATTTGATTTGGGTAGAAGGTTTTTCTACTTGTTTCTGCTGAGTAATTACTTTTGTCTAACATAATAATAAATGTCATTTTATTTACCTACATTTATTTGTTTTATATTATTTACCGTGCAAATAATTACGTTGGGTGGAGGTTATTTTTGATTTTATTGTGTTTGTTTGTCGCAGAGCTATTGTTTTGTTGGAATGTAATTTGAAGCATAACTTTGATTAAAATACCATAGAAGAGAACGCCATTTTGAAGTAAACCTTTAAATTTTGGTATTATTTTATTAGGATGTTTGCAAATTGATATTTACAGAAGAGGGGAAAACATTTTCGCGGGCGTCTAAGACTGATGAAACTTATGTGGAGGAGATATTGTCAAAATCGATTTTTTGAAGAATGAGATTTTGGTATCAACCCTTCTCAAGTTGAAATACATAAGAAATAATTGTGCAAAGAAATTGATTATTAGTTATTAAACCCTCACAATTATTGACAATTTGATAACTTTTCGGCGATTATTTTTGGGCTTCATCAGAGGCTGATTCTATGTGTGGTTGTTATCCAATGTTCATTGCTATCGCAAGCCGCAAACGTAACTAATAATATCTAAATTCACAGAAATTAACCAAAAATTTTGCTTTTCATCTAATTTATAATATAAAATAATCTAAAGTTATAAAGCTAAGTCGTTTGCTGAAATAATTGTAAAGATTTCGTTCGTTTACTGAAAATATTTAGTGCCACGAAACAGGTGTGATTTCTTGTGCGTTTTTAAAAATGTTCAAAACATAAAGCTCTAAATATCTTCAAACATAAGCTTTCTATGATATCTAATTCAAAAAATGATAATAAATAGCTGCTTGAATTCCAACAAGGATTACAAATAATACTAGTTTTCCATATTTCCAAGCGTGTTCAGAAATTGAAATTTACAAAGAATTGTTAAAGAAATCGTAGAGCTTCAAACGTCTTTCGTTTTTGTGAAAATGCAAAGACCTCACTGTGTTCCCAGTTTAAATAAAAATCAGAATTACGGTAGATTGCATTCGAGACTATTTCAACAGTTTACTCCGACCCTGTTTCTAAATTTAGGTTTACTTAATTTATTGTTTTGGCGAAGTTTTTAGTGTTGTCTTGTTAGCAATTTCCCAATTATTAAAAACGTTTTAGTTTGTTGTCGTACAATGCTTTTTTTGTTCGAGATATTTTTGTAGAACACTAATTTTATTTTATTGTTTTTGCAATGTTCGTTGTGAGGTTCTCATTTTCCTTCTGTGAAAAATGCCGTTTTACTCTTTAAATTAAATCTCTAGAACACAGTGTTTTTGTCTGTCTAAGTATTTATCGATTTATTGATGTTTATAAAATTTCACTTACGCTTTCATTACTTTTGTGTAGGACTTTTCTTAGTTGATTCAATTATTGTTTACTCTTTAAATTAAATCACTAGAAACCAGTGTTTCTGTCTGTTTATTTACCGATTTATTGATATTTCTGAAGTTTTTAAGTTTTCATTGCGATAGATTATTTATTAAATATGAGACGATTCGTTGGCATTCTCTTACTTTCATAAGATGTTTTGATATTTGAGTATTCTGTCACATCAAGCTAATTATTTTTATATTTTTTGTTGGTGTTGGGTATAGACAGAATTCTAATATAATTTAACTTATATAAAACGGTTCAAATTTTCTTCGCCTTAAGGCTGCGGCTGAGATTCGAACTCATGTGGCCCATGATTTTAAAACTTGCTAGTGTTTAAGTCATCGAAAGCCCAATTTTTGCATTTTAACTCTTCATTTAGTGTTCCATAAAATTACAGATGACTTAAGGTCCGTATTTAAGTACCAATTGGTTGAAACTTGGCTTAAGTTTGAACATAGAATAATTGGTTTAAATCAATGCTAAATTTGAAAATTTTTTCTACAGCCAATTATTGGATTTCCGTTTAGTGTTTCAGTGAATGTGTAAATGATGAAACAGGCGTTTGCACTCCAATTAAATATAAATAAATTGCAGAAAATACTTGCATACCTTTTTTTCTAACGTAAATAACGTAAATAATCAAGCCATGACTAAGATTCGAACTTACGTCTCCTTGGTTCTCAATTCTCTAAGCTCAAACGTAATTGTTTGTATCTTTAACTACTCGTTTCTGTTTTAAAGATTACGGCCAATTTAATGTGTGCCAAATTTTCAGAATATGTGTTTATAAAACAATTAAATAAGCATCAAAAATTGCAATTAAATGAAGATACTTTTGCTAGATATAAATAAATATACCGCTTGGAAAACTCTTTTACTCGAGGTAAATAAAGCGGGTTTATGTCTTAAACTAGAAAGCCTTCGTTCGTATAGGAAAATCATTAAAATCCAATATTTTAACTTTGGTATGCCGATATGTTAGTAATTCTCTTAAAATATCCTTGTTTACAATTCCGTTAAGTTTACTTCAGTATTGTCATATTTTATCGGAAAGTTTTCGTTATCTATCGAAACCGTGGTTTCGTCACTCATCCACCGTTCTATGTTATATTTACTTTACGATGAAAGAAAATACCCGGAACTAAATTACTTTCATTGGAATGACAAGTGAGGTGGAAAACATCAACATAACAATTTTGTCGACGACGGAAATCATATTTCAACCGAATTTAGATATATCAGGAAGAAGTTGTCGTTTCAGCGTTCGTGTACTTCCTTGTTCAGATCGATTTTACTAAAACCGAGATTTAAGTTCATTAAAAGTTCGGTGGCAGTGGCCAACAGAACTGACGAGAAGTTTAACAACTTTTTTATTGGATTTACTATTAATCCAATATTTAGTTATTAATATTTTACTCCGTCGTAATTATAATTACCGTAATTAGATTAATTTAACCTCAAAATTGATTTTACTAACGAACTAAATTTATAAAAGGCGAAACCACGGATCGTTAAATGCGGACATCGCGTGGAAAACCATCAGGACGTCCTAGATTACAAACTCACGCTGTATTTTAGACGGAATGTAAGTGTCCTTCGTGTTGTAGTAAATTGCAAGAGGAGTCCTATAAATTCGAACTTCCTTAAGAGCCTGGAAGGCCGTTTATCTCACCTGTTCGCAATTTTCTGTTAACTCGAGCTTAAATTTCTAAAATGTAAAACTTTAACTCCTACCAACGAACGTTTTTAACTTTTTAAGTACCTACGGTGTGGTCCAGACAGACACATTCCTACACGTAAACACTGTATAATAAGCGTAGTTGCATACTGATGTTTGTTAATGAGTCATTAGTCATTACGTTGACGAAAGAAAGCGCGTGCCAACTTTTTAAATTGTTCTAAGACCAATTTTGAACATAATTATCTAAGTGTCTTTTGAGAACATGTCGGGTCTTAAATGTGCTATCTGATCAGTAATATTTGGCGGTATTCAGTGACTAAATGGGGTAAAAGTTTCATTTTGAAATCAAAGAGACGTATGCTCGATCCTTTTGAATATTACCAAGCTGAAAACTAAATTGTAATTAATTAGACTCATCTTAAGACACTTGTAAATTCAGTTTCCTTTTGATTGAATTCTGATTGTAAACACCAAATTAACTACAAGTTTCGAATGATTCAATTGAAGACCGCAAAACGTTTTGATATAAAATTCGTTAATGGTAAAATTCCATTTGTCATAGAAGATTAGCTGAACGTATAAAAGATCGCACCACTTCAAATTATACAAACACGAATGAAAAAGATAAACAAATACGAGTAGTCAAGCATCAAAATTTATCTTATCAGCTGCAAAGATAAAACGCCGTAGAAAATTTTATCTCGCAGGGACATAAATCCGATATGCCACTGGCATTTAGTGTTGATCCTGGACAAGAAAACAAACCACGACTGACATTTGAAATAAATATTTACAAAAAAATATTTGTAATAAATTTGAGATATGCCAGCATCTAAAAAGATATTTTATGTAAATTTAATTTGCTCTTTTGCCTTTTATCGGCGTTTTTGTTATAAGAAAGCATATTTTTAGACAGTGAAAAATATTGTAAATTTCGAACGTTATAAATATAAGTTTAACTGGCGTGAATCATGCGAAGCCCCAACGAGAATTACTTGGGGCCCCCTTTTTAATCGTGTTTAATTTAAACATAATAAATAATTGCGTTATTACTTGTTCAAATTTAAAACTGTTACGTTTGTTATTGACCGATGAAAGTCGTTACAGGTTAGAAGAATCAAACGAATCAAATATTTAGAATATGTTTATGATGTGCTAAGAGCACTGTGGGCCATGTCAGAAAAATAGTTGCGTTTATGCAAACAGAATATTTCGTTGTATAAACCGATTTTCTCAGTAAAAATCACCTTGAATCAATTTTGAGATTAAATAACGAAATAATATTACAAGTAGGTACTTAATGGATACAGCATAAAATCAGAAAGAAGTGATATTAACTTTAGAATACTGGTACATAGCAAATATCCTTACAGGGTGTTAAAATAAAGAGGAAGAGATTGTCTTAAACGAGGTAGTTTGTCAAAAGCCTCATTTACACTTGGAAAGTTTACTGACGGAAAGTACTTGCCGCCAGTAAACTTGCCTTGTGTAAATCAGAGGAAAGCGTGACTTTTTACTTGCCGGCAAGTAGCAAGTGAAGTTGAGGAGCTGGCTAGTTTAGTGGCCGGCTTTCTTGTCAAGACTTGTAGTTTTCCGTGTGTAAACAGTTACTTGCGGCAAGTTGGTAAAAGATAAGTTTAAAAGATGAAGTGGAACAGTGACCAAATAATTGAATTTTCTTTATGAAAAATATGAGGTATTATGGGACATACGAAATACGGATCACATGAATCAATTAAAAAGAGGAAGTGCATTCGACAGCCTTTTAAAAGAATTAAAAGAAATCGAGGGTTATTGACAATATTTAAAACTAAATTAAAAACAATAAAAACCGTGTACCGTCAAGAATTAAATAAGCTTTAACCATTTTGTTTTTCTTCCAGTCTACAACTAAACTATCAAATATGTAAACACACATTTAATAGCAAGTTTACTGGCGGCAAGTACTTTCCGTCAGTAAACTTCCCAAGTGTAAATGAGGCTTTAAAAGCAGAAATATAAGGAAAGGATTCACAGAATAGCAAAAAATAGAAACAGAGATCAACAAGCAAACAGGCGACGAAATAAAAAGCAGGCAAAAGGACTATCTTGAAGAATTTTTTAATTTAGAAAAACTTAAAAGATTAATAAATGAAGTCACATTCGAAGATGTTAAAGAGGCACTACAGCAGAAGACAATAAAGAAAGCTATTGGATCAGACGGAATACCACCAGAATTTTGTCTTAACGTGGAAGAAAAAAGAGCTAAATAGGTTAACTAAATCTTTTGTAAAACAATGAAATGATTTAATTCCAAAGTGTTAGAGGGAAAGCCTTTTACTTCTATATTAACCATAGGTTACAATAATTAATTAAAACCTAATACCAAGGAACTGAGCCTGTGGTCTTATTCAATTCAACGTCAGAAGCATTGTAAAGAGCCACAAAAATATTAGACAAATATGTATTTCGGCAGATAAGTTGCCATACTCAGTCATAAGCTTTGTTGATGATGTTGGTTGGAGTCAGTCAGAAAAAAAATCACTTCTTCAGGCCAGCTTTACCTTTGTAATTTTGTAAGCTACAGAGACTGACTCCAACCAACATTGTCAAGAATGGTTCTGTATGGCTGGTTTAAGTGATCGTTTGGCGCTGGCAAACGAGATTATCTGATAACGATCTTATAGGCCACGCAAGTTGTGAAGGTTACTTTAAGTATGTTTTTTGTTATAACTTTTGGCAAAATTATAAATAAGTTACATTGCCCTACAAGGCTAACTCGGATAGGTCACATGATTAGTATGGACCAAAACAGAATACAGAATCTCAAAGGTTGAGTTGGAAGGAACTACAAAGACAAAGGCAAAGACGAAGGTCAAGGAGCAGGTGGATGGAATACCTCGAGGAAAACTTAAAAAGACTGAAGTTAAAGGATGGAGAATGCAAGGAGCAGATAAAGGCATTCAAAATTACATATCTAAATGTTAGTAATTTTTCACGGTCTTTGTCGTAATATATATTTCTTAACAAAAAAAAGCGTGCATCCATAATGATGTAGGGAACCTTAAATTAAATTAAATTTTTTATGAAGTAAATTTATGGATGTGATAGTACATATTGTATTGATAATAGACAAAGTACTACTGGAAATACATTAAATGACAACTGAGACCATAGCAAAGAGACCAAAACACAATAAAAAGGAAGTCACGTCCAAGAAACTCAAAAATGTTCCGTACAACATGAGACTAAATCTACGTTTTAGGATAAGTGCATTACGTTGTTACGTATTTTCAGTTCTCCTATACGGGATGAAAGCATGGATGTTTATAGAAGAAACACAGAGAAGATTGAACGCACCTGAACTATGATGGTATAGAGGAATGATGAGATGTAATGGTACCATGTAACCAGTAAAATAATTCTTTAAAAACTACAAAAATATCCAGAAGGACTCCAAAGAGTTAAGAAAATGAGAAACCACAAATGTCACCTGTTGCAACTAATAATTCAGGAAAAAATCAAAAGAAGAAGGGGACCTGCTAGAAAGAGAAACTCTTGGTAAAAAAAAACTTAAGACAGTGGTCTGATTTGATATCAACTGAACTTTTCAGAACAGCTAATAACAAATGTGTATTAATTTCATTACCAATGTCTAATCAGGATATTATACTAAGACTAAGAAAAAGAGGAAGGAACAAAATAATAAAAAACATAAATCAAAGAACTGAGCAACTACAAACGATCATAGGGTACAAGTATCTAACAACAAGAAAAATTACGTGGATGACATCATACGAGTATTGCCCCTCATAAAAAAGTGCAAAAACTGATAGAAATATTGTTTGGAAAGATTGAAAACATGTAGTAAATATAAACAAATGTATAATATTTAGTAAACCAAAAAATGGTAAAAGGAATAAACACAAACAATCTTTTTTTTCTTCCCTTTTGATTGACGGTCTTACTTTATGCCTGTACCCATTTCTTGTACGCCTGTCGGTTCCTAGCTAGTGCTCTCATCTATACCATAGTTTTCCTCTCTTCTTCCCTGTTTCCTTGATTCTGTCTATCCATGTTTTTCTTGGCCTTCCCTTTATTCTTTTCTTATCTCTTCCAGCTTCCATAACTCTCTTGACTAAGCTGTCTTCCTTCATTCTCGTTATGTGCCCCAATAATTTCGATCAGTTAATCTTTTTCTATCCTATTGTCCTATATCGGTTCTCATTCAATCTTATTCATTTTGTCTTAATTTCTTAGGTGATCCCATTTTGTTCATTTAATTTTTTTTGTCGTCCGCATACTTTAAACACTCTATCTTTATCGGCAGAAGATTTCTATATCCTATCACTGTTTGCATATTCTGGGCGATTTTCTGTGTATTTTTGATCAGCCTGTCCATAATCACTATGAACAACAATGGGCTTAGGCTATCACCTTGTTTTACTCTTTTACTCTTTTGATTTGAAACTCCTCCGGCCTTTTTCCATTGAGTTGAAATTTCCCTAGTACCGTCTTGCATATGCTTCTTGCCACTTTTATTAATTTCTCTGGTGTTTATATTAATTCTAAGCTTTCCCAAATAACCAGAATCACTGTAATTTGTAAAAAATCCCAACTGAAATAGCACAAAAAGATGGACCTATTGATAACTCACAGGGCAAAAAGCTACGCAAATATATTACGCATTGTGTAACACAATTTTGGGAAAAAATAAATAAATTGAAGATATGTGTAATGTGCATGCTAATCACAGATAATGCAATAGAAACATGAGAGTATGATAACAGCTGCTTGAATGAAGCAACTTAGTTACACGAAAAATACGCTAGGATAAAATGCAAAACGAGAATATTAGGGAAACACCGAATCAAGAACCAGAAAGGGAACTAAAGAAGGCTTAACTGGTATGCATACACAATTAGGACAGATCAGGATTGGCAAGAAAGCAACAAAGGACCAAAAGATAAAAGGGAAAACCAAAGAAGGAATGGTTAGAACAAGTAGAGGCAACAGGTAGTATGAAAAAAAATACGATGAGTGAAATAACTGAGATGCCGATGGGCCATATGGTTGGACTGAAAAGCTTACAACCGACAACCTTTCCATGCCCTAAATGGCAGAAAGAAAAAGAAGAAAAAGTTGTATTCAGGCTCCCAACAAGTTCTACGGTAACGCATAGAAAGTAATCCCCCTTTTACTTATATAAATATCGTTGCAGTATTTTTCGACTGAAGAAAACGTACAAGTTACGTGATTTACCCAGTTTCACAGCACTGCAGACCTTGCTGTGTAGGTAACTATTGTCAGTAAAATTGACCGCAGTTTAAACATTAAACTATCTAAGCTAAGAATTAAACTAAATCTTAAGTCTAAACGTTGAAAATAGAAATCTACTTAGAAGTACAGAGTTAAAGCACATACATAACAAAATTTTGCACTTACTGATCATACTAATTCTGTGAAACGCGTTAGAATTTTTTGTAAATCATCAAAATTTAAAAATATCGCTTTCTCAAGATCCAAAAATTTTAACATCATCATCTCAAATGTATACATCTACGCCTCTGCTTTCGCCTCACTACCTCACGTGGAGAAAATTAATGATCCGATCATTACATCCTTATCACAACATGTCAGCTAAGCATAAATCTGCAAAGAAAATGTTAAATGGCTAGCAAACCGTTTTCAATTAATCGATCATAGAAAGCAATTCATTAGAAACTTAATCGATTTCCATATTAACTTATTTAACTATTAATAAAACCGAAAACTTTGGTATTCGGAAATAAAATTATGAAGTTACCTCAGAGACATAAACTGACGTATTAGTTTCGTAAAAAACTTATTTTTGATTAAAGAAAAGGGGAAAAGTGGGTGGCGAGAACGTACAACGAACATTTCCTAGGTTGCCTTTTCACAAATGAGGGATTTAAAGAATTCTCAAAGGGACTAAACAAAAACTACAGAGGACGTTAAAGTAATGTGTTCGGGCAACCGGGACAGTCACAAAACTTAGAACTCATGGGAAAAAAGTAGATACATTAACTGCAAAAAATAGTATTTGAGAACTTTGATAGGCATGGATATCCAGGGACAATTTGTTGTTTATTTGAAAGTATACGAAATTTTGCGTTTTATACAATCCATTAACTGAACTTATTATACATATGTATATAAAAACGCGTCTAAATTCGTCTTTCTTTTTTCTAAATACATATACGTATATTTGATGATTTTGTTGAATATTTAGTGATAAACCCAGTTGGAGTGGATCATGACTTGAAAATCGTTTCTTCGGTATCGGTATTGTTTACCTCTTATACCTTTCTGTGTCGAGGCTGGTGCATTAACAAACAAAATTAAAATTTAAAGGCGTATAAACTATTATTTCTTCTAAATTATCCTGATTATGAATAATTACATAAACGCCATTTTGAAGATCACATTATTTGCATTATAAGAAAAGAATTAAGGAGCTATTTAGATTTAAATTTTGTAAAAAATATAATCATAAATTGGGCATGATATTTATTTCTTCGAACTTCCCAGTAAGTTCAATTGACTTAACTTTGGAATAAAGGTGTAGTACCATACTAAATTTTTAAAAAGGCCATATTTTTAAACAATTATTATTCAACATGGATGCAAGTTCGCTTTTTGTATAACAGCTTATTACAAATCCTCGCAAAGAAATGGAGAGAGGTGATTCATTCTCCATTATTTAAATCGCTGATGCAAAACTTTATTTGTAAGTTTTGCGAGCGACGATTACGTTTTTCCCACACATATTTTTACGAAAATCTCTTTAAACTGCTTTGAAGAGCCACTATTTCCTAATAAACCCAATCAGTACAAAAACTACGTCTTCTCAAAACAATGTTTACGAACTGCACTTAACAGTAGCTTTCGAAAAAATTAAGTTAAACGTGTTAGTACACAAACAAATGTTTGCACAAGAAACTACACACGTGTAAAAATTTAAGTTAATAGAATATGGTAAACAAACGCAATTACTGGCGCGTTAAAAAATGCTGATTATACAGAAAAAGGGTATATTGTGACGTTATAAAAACCCCCAACGGTATTGTTTCTTCTAACCCGACCATAAAAATTCCGATAAATAATAGAAGGTCGGACTGATTATTAAGGTTGACTGACATTTTCTACAAAAATATCTTAATAATTCCTCACAAATTCCGAGCAGTTTATTAGAATTCTAAGAATTATTTCGGTTTCACGCCATTGTTGAGAAAATTGATCGTTAATTGTCTGTTAAATATTAAATTATTGGCTTTGAATAACCGCAATAGGTCCCTGATATCCGCAAGCCTAGATTTCGCTCAATAAGTAAACAAATAAATAAATTATTCAGATATATCAGATAATATTTGTTATAACATATCAATAGAAGCAATTTACTGTCACTTAAAATTAAGATTTTATAAGTAAATTGTAGATAGCTAGATAAAAACATGTATATCCCTTTAAATTAAAATATCTAAATTACCGTAAATACACTTCCTCCTGTATGTAAGTGACTCGACATGAAGGTTCACAAAGGTTGCTAAATACACATTTTTAAAATGTGATTTTTTAAAAACTCAATTGCAGCAGGCCGAATTCTGACTTAATACAGACAGTTCTAAGGTTATTAAGACAGAATACGGCCTGCTGCAATTAAGTTTTTAAAAAATCACATTGTACTTTCAATAAATGATCGTCAAAACATATTTGGCATTTTCAAAAAAATCGCTTTCACAAACATGGAAAGGGTGCTTAGTTTTAAATAAAACTGTCATTTCTTGGACTACAATTTCCTTATTGCATCTAAAGTTTATTTGATTGACTATCGTTTTGAAGGTATAAACAAAATATTATGACAAATAAAATTAATGTAAAAACTGCGTAAGAAGATGTTTAAATATTTCAGATTCTTTTGTGCCACTTCTCGGGGGTCTACAAGGATTTTGGATTAGAAAGTCAAATTTTCTATGGCTTTAAGTTTGAAACCTCATTTATTTTTTATGCTGTTTTGCAATAAACCTACTTCTTTCTCTAAGGACCGGTCTTTCCATCTCTTAATAAATTTGTTCTATTAAATACCTGTTAATACAATCGTTTCCATGGAAACTATTTGCCAAATAGCTTATTCGGAGGTTTATTAGGAGATGGAAAGACCGGCCCTTAATACAGAATATCGAAAATTTAAAATTCGAGAAATAAATTTAAAATTTCGGTTTCGGTGTGATATCAAATTTTTAAGCTAATCGCTTGGAGATTAACTTTATAAAGTATTTTAAAAGAGAGTTAAGATGTAACCGTTTTTTAGTTAAATTGTACACAAAGTAAAAACATTCGTATACGTAAAGCAGTTTAAATTTAGTTTAAATGCTGAATAAGTACGCAAAGTTGTTTTAAATGCTTCTTATCCGCCGAAGCAGAAAACATCTCGAGCCAATAAATAATATTGAAAATGAGGAGTTTTTTTAGCAGAGTAGGTATATTATAGAATATTTAAGGTGTAGCTATTGTTTTGGTTAAATTTAAATATTGCTGGAAAAATATTAGAACAGGAATGTTTAATTCTGGGCTTCTGCTACTACCTTACCACTTTTTTCAAGTGTCTCGGTTGTATAAATAAAACTGAGATAAATTAGAACTCTTTATCATTGTAAGTGGAAGTGTGTTTTTATGTCTATATATTTTGTAGGCTTTTCCTTGCAGTCAACCCCTGTCGTTTGCTTTTGTAGGTATTTATTAAGATTGTAGATTTTTAACAGTAATTATTAGAGAGTGGGGTGAATTTTTCACAAATTTTATGAAATTGTAACATCATAATTTCCGGTAAGTACTATTTTGGTAATACATTGAACAATTGAGCATATCTAAAAGAATAAGAACAAAATGCCAAATTGGGCTCACACATCTGAGTTGCACAAGCTACGTTAAAAAAAATGCTAACAGTTTAAAGTAATTATAACTTTTTTAAAACTTAAAATTAGCACAAAATAAAAACACATTCACATTCGCAAAGCTTATTTAATTTCAGTTTAAATGTCCATCGCGTTGATTTTCAATAAGCAACAATATTCCTTTTGAATGAATATCTGTAATTTGTTGTGAAATTAAAATTTTCAGCTCTCAATAGTATTAATTTTATCCACTTATGATACGATTAACCAAGCACCAAATGGGATCGATTAGAATTCATAAAGTCAAAACCACTTTTAAACTTGTCAACTGATTCAACTGACAACTAGCTATTACCAAAGCGTTAAAAACTAAAAAATGTGACTGGCAAACAAACTTTGACTTTGGAACACAATAGCTTATTTTTAATTTAGTTTGTTTAACAAGGCAAAAAAGTAGTGGCTTTTCGCAACCGAGGCGAAACTAAGGCAGTAAATCTGCACTTTTGACTTGTTGAAGATATAACCTTTTCGCCGATTATTTATAATTAACATTAATTTAATGACTATTTTTAATATTTTTTATGGAAAAACAAATTTCACATATGTCATTCCAATGGTTGTTTTGATGCAAACAGTTAGAAAAAGCAGTGTTTTACTGACTGGCAACAAAGATTGAACTTCTGTGCCTAATAAGGCTTTTAGTATCAACCGGTTGTTGTTTATGCTTATGCTTTGGTTTCGACCCCTGCAGCAATTCATGTGTGCTATCATAATCCCAATAAAAAAACAGACTGAAATTAAAATCTAACTTTGATCTGCTCCATTTATAGCCGATGCATTTGCAACTGCATACAACGAAATGATTAGCCAGAGGATAATTCCAATACGATTTGTCAATCCTTCATTTAAAATTATTTTCCCAGTTTACAGCATAATATAACTATGTGAAGTTTGCAACAAATTTTAACAAAAAGTAATTGCATTAATTACAAATGAAATTTATAATTTGCAGCTTTTTAATTAGCTAGTGCATTAAATAGTTTAACAGTTTTAATAGTATATTGTATAACAAGCACGGAACGATATTCATTTCCCACGAGTATGATATTCATTTCTTACGAGTGGGAAATGAACATTCCGTGCGAGTTTTACACTATACGTTTTCTACGACTATACATTTTTTTTAAGTCAAATAAAACTAACTTTTATAACAAGGTATTTTATTACCTAACAATATTTTAACACTTTTTGACAAAGAAAGGTTTATTTATTATTTACAGTATTAAACGTTATTATGACAAATTGTAACTACGAGTACGGTGATTTTTTTCAGGCAGTTTTAGATTTTAAATTAAATATTTTTATTCAATTTTGACGTTTTAAACAGACGTTCATTTGTTTCTGGCCTGTCCATAAAAGTTGATGTTTTATAAACAATCGTTTAAAATTTTTATTCCGCTAGCGATTTAAAATTTTTATTCCGCTAGCGCTTTAAAAATGTCAAATCACTTTAATAATGTCAAATAAATGTCAAAATTGAAATAAACAGTTGTATTACACTTGCGGATTAAAATTAATTTATTAACTCGCGGTATCAACGCGCTTGCGGCTACCGCCGCTCGCGCGGTTAAACGTACCGCTCATTAAACATTAATTTAATCCGCATGTATAATAAATAAATATTAAATACGCTACCTTTGACATGAAATATTCATTTTAAATTTGACGTAACTAAGTTGCGTTTCTAGGAAAATTTGATGTGCACTTTTTTCATGGTTTATATGATTTTTTAACCTGTACGGAAATGTTCACATTGTAGTTTTGTTTGTGTTTTATTTCCTACGGGTCGTATGCAACGAGCTACATTTATTAATTGATAATTAATATACAATAAACCTATTCCTTAATAGTCGTAGAAAAAAACTATTTTCAAACTTGCACAACAGTTACCTGATTATGCAAAGAATGCAAAGTAGTCGAGTAGATATACTACTTCTTTTGTAAACAGGGATTACCTTACATATTTGGTTAAAAACAAAAATTTTAAATTCTTTGCTGGTCTTAACAATTGTGTAAACATACATTATTTCTTTTTTATTTCATTAAATATTTCAGAGCAAAAGGATTTAAAATTTATTCGTTGTATGAATATTTATAGCTAATTTTTGACGTGCTTTTTGCAAATTCAATTATTTTTACTTATATCAACCATAAATTTGAAGAATTTTTACGAAAATGAAAGAAACAGTGTGAAATAATCAAAGGACTAAGGGTTTTACCTTACGGGTTCTTCGCCAAAAGTGGAATTTTGGATTTTGAAACTGAACGTACTTCCTGTACATTTCAAAGTATATACTTATAAAAATTATGAAGCATCGAGGAGTTGTAAATTGTTACAAAAACTAAACAGTACTAGACAAAAGGCGATACCCTGAAATTTAACGGCACATTTCGGTCCGCCTGCTGTAAAAATTTAAGCTCTGAATCTCTAACTTGAAGATTTTAAGTCAAAATTCATCAGGTTGAAGCATTTTAGTAAACTTCAATTTTTAAATTTTTATACCCCTGTTTTATCTGCATTTCTAACAATTATGCAAATCTTGTTAAGGTCGACCATATCAATGAATATTAATCAATAATAGCAGCAAGAACTCGATAATTTTCACTGGAATTAAAAAATAATCAGGGCCAGATAACCAGAAACCGAGGTTAATAATTACCAAGTATTTATTCGGAAAAAAAGAAAAACACTGATTATCCCACTTTAGTCATTGGCGTCTATGTAAATCAATATTCGTCCCTGATCCTAATGAAAACGTGGCGTCTATATTTCTGTCCATCCAATTATAGGCAATCAAAACCAAAACACAAACTGTAATTAGCAGTCATTAATATAAAATCAACTCACTGCTGTCGCTCCAGGTGAGTTTTATTTTCATTGAAATCTACTCTCATTTAAATTTAAACTTACATAACAAGCGAAGAGTCTTTCTAAATTTTAATGCAAGCTGTATTATGTCTACTCTTCCTCTATTTGCATTCTAAACTGCTAACTGAATTAATATGTTACAGCTTGTTAGTTACGTTTTCTCAGTACTTAATTTCTTGAATTTGAATTCTCTTTTGGTATTAGAACAAATTTTAGAAAAATATTTCATAGCTTAAGAATTTGTCGCTGAAGTCGAGGCGGAATTTTCTTCTTGTAATTCTATTCTTGGCTCTGAAGCCCGGATATCTGCAAAACCAGGCTTACGTCTAGTCCTGCGATGCAATAATGCAGATGTTGCGGTGGGTTTTGTTCGATAACACCATTCTGATGCAGCTATGGTTGATTTCTATTGGTTAGATGTTAGGTTGTTATCAGAAATTGCGCTTTATATATTATGTACATTGCGGTCATAAAGGTTGGAATAAATTCGATGAAATTGTAATCCTCGAATACGCCAATTTTGCTTTCAAAAATATGTTTTTTGTACTTCACTAAGTTTAGAACAACCAATGCTTGAATAATAACGTCAACAGTATTTTTTTTTAACAGCAACCTATATATTTTTTCTATTTAATGTGATTTGAATTCTCTTTACAACGATCTGGAACTTTCCTTAAGTTACATAACAATTTTTTTGAGAAAATTTTACAGAATGTTATGTTATTGCTGAATTTAGCAAGTATTTCAGAGTTAACGGCTTTTAAAATCCATGAAAACCAAAGCATATTTCAACTGATGAACAACAGATTGAAATTTTGTCATGTGCACTATCGATACTTCATAAAAAGCACGTTTTATTTTACTTTTAATGAATGTTGCCTTTTTTTCAACTAAAACCATTTTAAGCTTTTACTTTAATCATATTGCTAAAGATTTTAATTTTTATTTGATTTGTCACTGTCATAAAATGTACTAAAAGTATAGCCTTTTAAAAAAAATTGATGACATAATTATCGGAAAAACAAATTCTGTACAAGCAAATCAATTATAGAAAAGAAAATATTCGAAAACAATAACTTGTCCAAGAATTTGTGTCCAGAAATTAATATTTTATAATGTTGTTTAACATTAATTTACATTCGAATCTAGTGACACCAAGTGTTTATTTGTAAACATATGATGATGCTGCGTGCATGGTTTCAGGGAAAATGAGAGCAACTAATTAAAATGTTGTACCTGAATGTACATCCCCCTGGTGACCATTCGTCGTTGGGCACCTAATTAATGACGCTCTCCTCCGAATACAGGCGTAGGAGGTAGAGTAACAAGGTCCCACACATACATTCACTTTACACTCTACACATGGTGCAGTATGTAGGTAAAACGGTGCACTAACTTCGTAACCCGCAGACCGCAGAGATGGGCCGGGTTGTGTATTGCACCCGTAGAGCCTCATACGTTAACGCACCAGTCTCGACACCAATAGGTATAAGAAGTTACAGATAATAGATTATACCTGAATGCACAAAGTTATGTGATAGCCAATAATAACAAATTTATAAGCGAAAGGTTACGATAGTGGACGTAAGTAACCGAAAAAGGCTGCGCAACTTTTATCTCGTTAAATCGCCTTTACTATACATAACACACGACACAGCTTTTCGAAGGTCTTACCTATGAAGTGTAATTTGTGTTGTGTATTTCGACTACTAATTAAAACGTAAAACCTATGCGAATGAGGAAAGGTCCCAACTAATGAAGTTAAAAAAAAAAGAAAGTAATGTCGAAATAATTACCAAATATAGAATAATATGAAATTACTAACACCCTAAGGGTATCCAAATAATCTAAGCACCTGGCAAGGGTTAAATACTGACTGAGTTGTTAAACATCTAAATATCGATGGCTTGCACGAAACAAAAATTCTGAGGGATTGAAATGAAAGTATCGCAATTCCGTTGCACAAAAAAGGAGATAAACGAAACGTAAGAGAAGTTCAGAGAAGTTCTGTTTTATAAACAGCTCACATGGAGTTCGAATTGCGTCGGTAGTATGGAAAAGTTCCATGAGTCGCTGAGATATTAATTCTGTCAGTCATAATTAGGTTTAGGTACGTTACTCTGGCCAAATAACCCAAGCTTTCGGCAACATTACCAATCATTTTACTCATCTTTACTTATTACCAATCAAAATGTAAAAATAAAGAAACCTAATAATTACTAAGCCATCCAATTAATATCCTAACTTACTAAATGCTTTACTACAAAAGTTGGATAGCTAGCTACTAAGTAGCAGAATATGTAGGATTTTAGGGAGGTTTCAGTACCTACGATGATCTTGTGACTTGTCAAAAACTCATCCAGAAATCTACTGGACATTGATCACAGCTTTCTATATCTAGCATATATGGATTGGGAGAAATGGTCCCAGGCTGTGGAAATGTGAACTGTAGAATAAAGTCTAATTAATAACGGAATTGATTATTTGGTAGAACATCAATACCCAATATCTTCAAGTAAGTACAGATGTTAAACAGACTGGAAGACAATAGAAATGCTATACGTTAAATGCCCAGGCGTTAAATATGACTAAGCTACTTGCTTTAAGCTGAATAACAGTTTTTATGTCCCAGATAGAAAGATACGGTTATTGACATAAATAGAAAGAAAATAAACCACCAAACAATTTTCTATTACCAATTTGGTGAGTTATATGTATAACGGTGTACTTAGTGGGCGTAGGAAACAGATTAATTTGTACCATTTGATATTACTTGTCATAATGGCAAGGAAATAAGTGTGAATTTACCTCCCAAGGGAAGTATGCACAATGATTGATTTTTACATCAGCCAGCCTAAAAAATTCAATAAACATTCTACTTACTGAATGCTTCAGTATTTTTGAAAATAAATACTTCTCAAATTTACAAGAAGTTCGTTCAGTTTCAGTATCCAAAACCGCATTTTTTTGGAAGGACCCATACGATAAAATCGTGTAAAATACCATTCTTCCCTTCGTTACTTTAAGTTCAACAGGGTGATTTTATAGTATTTGTACATATTAGAATCACATAGGTATAAATGGTGAATAAACAACCTAATTTGCTTTTTTTGTGTAATATGTTATTTTACGACCAAGCCACAGGAAATCTAGCTGAAGTAGGTAGTTTATACGTTGAACGTGCCCCAGATGTCTAACTGGGCGATATTGGGTATTTCAAATTTAAAACACAAAACTGTAGTCGACAAAGAAGGGCTAGTACATACTTTGGAAACTAAAAAAAGTTAGTTTTCGAGGGCCTGTAAAATTCTAATTTAATAGGTTGATGTAGTATCCATCAGCAAGGGCTGTGCCACACAACGTGTAGCATATAACAAACGATCCAGTTTAGAGTCATCTTCGGTAACCCATGAGATTAAAAGTCTTGTTGTAGCTAAATGCAACTAATACAAAATAAGGTGTCTAGATTTATGTGATCATTATTTATTTTGTACTTTGTCAACATTTCCATAAACTACTCGAATAAGTACTCTTATAAGACTCGACGTAATATGTGGTAGGTAGGTATATGCACGTCGGCGTTCCACCACATATTTAATACCGTAAGTTAAAAGAGTTTGTACATAAGGGTTGGCCATGAGATACAAAAGTAGTGTCTACTGCAAGATTTAGAACATTAGAACCTTTGTTTTTACAATTTTATTGAAATTTGCACAACAGTATTATGCCTGCAACACAACGATGACAGTTAATAAATTATAAATCTTGCAATTAACATTATTTTTGTGTCTCATGGCCAACCCTTATGTAGAGACTTTTCGAACTCACGGTACTTTTGGAAGAACAGTTTGAAATCATGAAAGCGTTGTTATTAAAGTTGGAAAATCCCTAATCAGTTGAGGTAGTCTTTTGTTTTTTATTAATTTAATTAAATTAGCTGTAAATAAATTTGTTGCTGAATATTTTTGTTATTTTTAAAGCTTGCCTCTAAAAATCCTTATTATGAAAATTTACTTATCACGAATATCCGCCGGTTGCGATAGCGTCAAGTTTAGCATACTTATCTATTGCCTTATAAATCAAACATTTCGGGTTCGATTCCCGGTCCAGGTCGACGAGTCTTTCGAATACGGGGTAGAATTGTAGGTTCGATGTTTGGCACGACACTCTTAGGTTCGGTAAAATTCTAATCGGGTGGTGCCAATAACTATAGTAATCGACGTGAGTTGGAATATCATCCACAAACCTAGATTTTGCTAGTTCATAAACAAATAAATAAAAATCCAAACGAATAATCATAGTTTGAAAATCAGTTTTCGTATTTATTATCTACATACGAGATGTTAGTTCAACGTATACAAGTATTTCGAACTCACATTCTATATTATTACATATTAATTTGTGAGTTAACAGGTGAAGCTGTAAGAAACACATAAATTTAATAGTGAAGGAGCTCAATCTTTTTAATAACTTTGCGGCTTAAGAAATATCTACGAACATTTTTAACCATTTTGGTTAGATATAAAAAATGTAAGGGTTTCCATTTCACATTTCGTGTTCAGGAGCGTAACAAATGGCGTTGTGGTTGTTTATTTAGTGAAAAATTGTTCCTTAGGTGAAGGTAGTCACGGCTTACTAAATAAACTCGGAATACTTTTGTATATTTCATTGCCTTCATACCATTTATTTTTACTGCTACCTTTTAAATTGCTCGTGCGGTATTAACGTAAAGTGGTAATTTTTTCGCTCTTTAAAGTTTCACATTTAGCACGTATATTGGAAAAGTTTTTAACTTTTTACAGCTTAGGTGGATGATAATTAATTAGCTTTAATTAATGTTTTCAAACTGGTAATTTTTATTTAGTACAATTATAGAAATTTCTTTTCGGAATTAATTGCGACATGCAAATAACAATTTTTCTCGGCATTAGAATGACATTATTCTAGCACGCATTTTGATGCTTTAATGAGCTTCATTTTTGGTGATATTTTGTTTTCAGAAATTGATGATACTGTATCAAATAGTACCATCGAGTACACAAAATACCTAGGCAACCATTCAGTTGCTAGGGAACAAGAACGTCAAATAATGTCAAACTTCTGTCAACTGCCGTAAAAATCGCTATTACTAACCTACTATTTTGCCAAAATTTCCCCAACTAGAATTTTTAAGTATTGTTATAAAAATAAACATAAATAGATAATGTAAATGGAAGCCGAAACAGAGAAAATAGTATAAAATTCTCGTTACAGAAGACATTCGAGCACTCGTCCATTTCGGACTCGTGCGCGAAAAGGTTGCCTTCTGTAACTTGTGTTTTAATATACCATGAGATCGAAAAAAAAAATGATTCTGAGCAGGCCTTGACTAGTACAACACGATTGGCTACACTGGTTCTAGAATGCTAGTCAAGGCCTGCTCAGAATCATCTTTTTTTTGATCTCATGGTACTATACTCGTATATTTGCTACAATAACACGTTTAATATATTTTATTCCAAAATCATTATTTCGGTTTTACATTCACTTATGCATGTAAGTAAAAGAACTGGATCTGGAATCATCCAAGCATGTATTGCTGTATTGGCGATAAAGCAGAATTTGTTTAAGTTAAAATATTATGAATTAAAAGTCAGGGCAGGGCTTAAGCTCTAAATTTAATTTTTAATATCAAAACTTTCAGTTTAAGTACGGAATATTGATGAATATTCTGTATCCTAACAGAGAAAAAATCAAAACCAAGATTTCAGCTGTAAGGCTTAGAATATCTACTTTGTACTTTAAAATCTCTACTATCAAGGTATAAATTTGAAATATCACAGTGAAAGTTCCGAAATTGAAGTTTAATAATCAAAAGTTAAAAAGCTGCACGATAACAGTTCAAATTTTAAAATGTTGAAGTCTGTTTAGGGAATTTTGAATTTCAAGCTATAAAGCAGCTGCCCAGCCTCAGGTCAGATTAAAAGAATAAAATTTTAATATTTATCGGTAAAATCCCGAATTTTCCCTTTGGAAACTCAAAATTCTGTAAAATGTATTTTGCACATTTGAAAAACGGTTGCCGTGAAGATTTCGAATACTAAAGGTTTTAGGTTTTAAGCTCGAAGTTTTCGTTTACAAAGTTGGCCTTAAGTTAACTTAAAATTTAAAAAGATTCAAGACTCTAAGATCTAAGATCAGTAAGAACAGTGAATTTTTATTTGAAGTGGTAACCGCCTAGCCTTTTTTTTTTAGTAATTTTTCAAATTTGAAGAATATGAAGATTTTGGGTATCATTTCTTGAATTACAAATAAAATAGATTTTGAGTCAGAAGTCAGAAGATTCAATTCAGACGTCACAGGTTTTGAAAAAGTAAGTCAAAACTCCTGACTTCCGCTTTTTAATTTTTGTTTTAGCACAGATTTGGACCATTCAAAACAACGCCAACTATCGTACAGATAAAAATCTTATACCACAAAATTGTTAAAATAAAAATTTATCTTGCGAAGGTTTATATCACAATTTATTCCAATTTCTTAAAAAAGACTTTCTTAAGAAAGGTTTTAACATATTCGAACGGTAAACCACATTTACATAAAATGATTGTTAGGTATGAACAAAACAATTTTGTGTTTCAAAGACTCCAGCTAGGACATTTTAAAATTTTTGAATATTGCTTCGAGAAAATATCCTCAGTATACCGTGTGTCCCCGGATCGACGCATGAATAGGTGAAAAAGCCTGAAAATTTTTGAGTTGAAATTTCATCTTCGGGGGTTCACCCCTGCTTGAATAGAAACTAATTTGTGTCATAATAATTTTAGTTTCAAAAAATCAATTATGCCTGGGAAATTTACAGAAAAGTTATTTTTCCCACTAGTAAAGTGCATTTTCTGTACTAGATACGACAAATAGTATATTATAGACCAAGGTAGAGAAGACATTTTTCTCAGCCGAGCAGTATTATTTCCCTACATGCGAAGCATGGAGGGAAATAAGTTGTGAGGCTGAGAAAAGTCTTCTCTACCGTGGTTTATATACTACTTTTTTCACTACTAGCACCTTTATTCCTTTTAATTAATCATTTTTACATAAATAAAAAATAAAATGACAGATGCGTATATTTATTTCTAAATATCCACAAAAATCAAATAGCCTTGCTTGAAAACAAGGGAAGAGGTTAATTTCAATTGACATTTGGGTAAAACATATTTAAAATAGGCACCTGAGCGCAGAGCAATTGTTTCTATTATTAACCAGTAGTCAATAATAAAAAATTATTGACCACTGGGAGAGAAAATCATCTTCTGGGCTCGAAAATAAGGTCAATAATGACATCTTCTAATACTAGTAGTGAAAAAAAGTTATTAAGAAACGTTGTTCAGAATGTTACATTATGCTAGTGTACAAAATTTCAACAAGATTTATTTTTTCATTATGTTCATTAGACATTCATATTATTGTAGTATTCTTATCACTTATAATGAATGGATTTTTGACAGATGACATATATGAGTTGAATAGTCTAAATAATTTTATGAAGGGTAGATCCATTTTTTCTTCCGATTGATCAACATAATCTATACCATCTTTCGATGTATGACAAAATAGCTAAGCATTTCAATTTCTAAATAAACCTAATAGCTCAATAAACCAAAATCATGGCCTACTACGGTTTAGAAAGCTCGTAAATGTATTTTAAATAGACATTCGACCAATCCTACTAAGAATATAAGCCCAAGAGGTGGTAAACTATTTCAGAAATAATTTTAATCCACCTCCTTAAATTTCCCCAGTTTATTTTATTTCACGATATAAGTCATAAAGATTACTCGCGATTAGTTTTTCCTGTTAATAGTAACGAACACATAAATTTTCACGATACTATTCCAGCGTTTAGCGCAACTTTATTACTGCAGTTTCGCTAACACTCCAAGGATGTTAATTTAAAATTCGGTTTATCAGTGGTCTGCATTAAACTTTATAAAGACTCACCGAATTTTATTCGTTTTATGGCTTCGTTTCTCCTTTTCAAATTACCTAAACAATAATAAAATTCTCGCCATTATCACCGTGGTTCTACTTTATTGATAAACAAAATCGTCGTTAAGTACTCCTTAAATTTCTTGTTATCTGCATGCATACGAAAAGCGTATTTTACTTCGTATTTGCGTGGTTGTAAAATGGTAGCAAAGGTTAACTCAGAGGCGGTTTAAAGTTTCGCTCAGAACTTATTTGTTATTTTATTTTATCGTTTCATCAGTGGAACTTGTCTTTTGTTAAAATAGCTTTAACGGTCAAGGTTGGCTTTCTAATTGTGTTAAAAAGTCTCGGGCGGAATAAATTGATTTTACGTTAACTAAAACTCTAACAGAATTTGTTTGCTTTAAAAATAAGTTTACTTAATTTTCATTACATTTACTCAACCTTCGATTTAATTTCATTTAAAAAAAGAACATAATTAACTTGCCGTTAACGAAATGGGAAAGCGAATTCTGAGCTTTTTCTTAACGTTTAGAATGTACACCGATTAATCCATATTTTTTGAGGAAAACCTCAGTAATCTGATGTTAAAAATACAGGGAAATAAAATACAGCCCCGTAATTTTCATTAAATTAGTTGGACCTGTCTGTTAGCCCGATAAATAATCTGCAGTAAACAACTTAATTTCCCTAAAAATAAATGCAATAAGTATATGTTTAAAAAATATTCTGGCATATTTGAAAGTATTAATCTGAGCACGTTTGAGTTGTTGAATTAATCAGTTTAATTCTGATCCTGCTATTTTCCTAAGCACTTCCCTAAAATACTGTATTTTAAGAATCTCGTAGATTTAACATTTCGCTGAGAAAGTGGCGTTAATAATGCTAGTTTTTTTTTTTAAACATTTACAACCTGTAAGTTCTCCTTTCATAACCCAGAATTAAACTTTAAAAATAAATTAGTTAATATCATTTCACGACTTTGAGGGAATTACTTCAGCTTATTAAATTTTGAATTACGCAGAATATAAACGAAAATTATTACGTTCCCCTATCTCACTTTAACTGTAGCATCAACTAAAACACAGAAATACGGCTTTATTATTTAATAGATTAATATAGTGAGATGTAAACCTGAAATTTACGAGCTGTAACAAAAGAAAATGACAATAAGAGGATAAAAAATCGCAGTTTGCCTTTTTTTATTATGGTAAAAAGCCAGAAATGTCTTTATCCCAACTAATGAGAAATTACTTTCCATAACGGGATATACAAAATGACATGTGTTTGGCACGACATAAAAGGGTTTGTAACTCTGACAACCAATAATCGCGTGTTCGGGATGAAATACATAATTGGTTCGACCTTCATCATCGAAAATTAACTGTTTTCGAAATTCAAAGCGTTACATTGAAAGTCTAGAGTATGTAAAAGCTTTTGGAAACGTTAATACCCTTAATTAGTCAGGGTCGTACCTTTATAATTAATTAGAAGAATGTAAATAGCCCCTGGTTTTACCGAACAAATCCTTTTGATGTGAATTTCTTTTTTCAAATAAAATTGAAAGGTATTTCAATATAACCGAGTTTGTACAGATTCAGCTAATGAGAGTTGTTATTCCGCTGTAAAATTTTGAATTAACAAAATTATTCAAAAGGTGGGAGCGTTATACTAGATAACTCTTAACGTAAAAGTAATTTATATTCAGGTTCGAAACAAGTTAGGGAATAGTTTTAAGCAGTTTAGAATATTCAAATCTAAAATCAATGTTTAGATACAGAATGGAGAGATCACTTCAAAAGTTATATTGTATGGTCTGATAGAGGGTATATTGAAATTTTCAGTAGATGCATATTTTATTCTAACTAATGTTCTGCTGACTTCTAAACGTTTGCTTTCATTGAAATTGATAAAATTGACTGTTAGACACGAATCTTCACTATGGTAGACTTTGAATCTTGAATCTTAATTCCATTTCGACCTGCTTGAAATATCAAGAATTTACTTTTTGATTTGCTCGTAGATGTGGGACCTAACCTTAAATCAAGACTTGATTTTAGACTATCGAACCTGGATTCGATACTGACATTTAATTTACATTGTTTTGAATCCGAATAAGCATTTCGAATAAAAACTCCAAATCCGATTTTTTAATGATATTTGAAATGCCCACGTTTGCTTTAAATTTAAATTTGAAACTAGATGTTTGATTGTTGGTTTCCGATTTGAATTTTAGACCGAGAATCGTATTTTTATATGAAATTGATCCATATCTAATGCAACGAATTAAATTAAATTAAACTGCATTGAATTGAACTGAAATACAGAAATTTATAAAATGAAAACTTGAAATCATAAATGGATCGTGACAACTAACTGTAATATCGAATCTTCATAGAGTTGAGCCCTGAACTCAGACTGAAAGATAAGATGCATTCGAATCTCTCGGTGTATTCTACTTTAACAATTTCAACCTTCACAGATTTGATCCCTGAATTCAGATCGTAAAATTAAGGAATTTTATGGATTCGAATCTTAAGTCACATTTAATTTTGATAAATCAAATTTTCATTTTTTAGCCTCAAATTCAAGTCGAATCATTTTCTCTTGTTACATCTTACTTTTCAGACTTGAATCTTCAAAGATTTGAACTCCGAATCCTGATCGTAAGATAGGAATTTTATGGATTCGAAACTCTGCACTTTGATAATTCCATTCTTCAAATAATTAAGTTTTAAGTAGAAGTTGAAAATAGGATTATTATGTAATCGAACTTCTCGAGACATGTAACTTTGGTGATTCGGATCTTTAAAGGCCTAGCCTCGAATTCAGATTGAAACATTTTTCTCCCGTCATATCTGACTTTTATTATTTGAATTTTCAAAAATTTGAGCTCTGAATCTGGACCATAAGATATGCGCCCCGAATTCAAATCGATTGACAGAAATTCTATAGATTTTTAATCTTTTCGGTTTGGACCGTCGATTTCGGAATATTTTTAAACCTTGATATCTCTGTTATAGCGATGTAGCAATTTTTGGTTTTTAAATTATGGCTTCTAATATTCAAAGCTTGAACTTCAACCGATTCAAACCATTCAAATTTGAATTTCCGAATCAAAACCTAAGGTTCATATCTAAATTCGGAAGTAGATCGTCAAGTCTAACCTTAAAATTCGAATATTAAGCAACACCCAAGATTTGCGTTCTAGCCTCAAGCTGTATATGCTGCACGTTTAATTTTAAATTTAGAATCGAAATTTCATATTTCAAAATATAATCTACTAAATTTCATTTTGGAGAGTTTAATTGCGCTAATTTTAACATATTGTAATTGAACTTATACGCATTTTGATGTATGTTAATGAATCAAGAAGGACTAGTTTGATAATCAAAGCGCATCAAACGTTCGACATAACTGAGTGAAACCTATAAGACAATTTCAAACTTGGTGATTTAAGCCGAATTTTAGATTTCATTCTCATTAGAAATTAAACGTAATCTTGCTATAATCTATATGTAGATTCAAAATAGAAATTTTGGGACTTAATTTAATATAAATTTCAATTTTTGATTCAAATTGCAACCCACATTAAAAAATTTGAGATATAAATTCAGACCATTAAAGTCTTAATTCGATAGAAATTGAAGACGTGAAGAGGCCTAAATTCCAAGTTCGAATTTTAATCTTGAATTCAAAAGCCAATTGATGTTTGAGATTCGAATGCAAAAAATGAAGCTTAAATTCGAATTCGGAGTGGGCTGCCACTCTTAGTTTAAATGATCGACTTGAGCATATATTTTCAGCAAAATGTTTGCAAGTTTCGAAGCTAAGATTTCAATATATTTTTTTTCTGCTAGTTCAGTTTGAAGTCTAAATTGAGAAGAACTCTAAATGCAAACCATACATTGAGAATTCTAAACTCAAAACTTCAAAAGCTACCAATATGCAATTTTCTGATTTACTTTACAAGGTTCCTTCGTAGATCTTGTGCTGGCATATTGGATAGAATGTCTGTTTTTTAACCAAGAGAACACGCATTCGAATATTAGCATAGCAACAAATTTACTGTAAGAAAGAAAAAATCAAAATTTGCTATTCGAAAGTAAGAAAAAAGAAGAAATAAAGGAAATCCTAACAATGCTTCTTGTTACAGGTATAGTGCGAAAATCATCTTCGGTTGGCTGCGTTTTCTAAGTGGAAGGGCCCCAATCTCTTACCCAATTTTGAAATTCTGTAAGTACCATAAAATTATTATTGCATATTTACTTAAAACCAGACGTCTCCAATTTTTGAAGCAAATCGTATATTACTTCATAATTATTTATTAATACGCCCCTATATTTTGCATCTTTGCCAAAAATCTATGCACGCGGTAGCAAACACAACATTACAACATTCAGAATGTTGGCGATAGCGCTACGTGGTAAATTTCCCCACAAAAAAGGTTTGTTAATTTCAGATTGCAGACTTGGGTTTTGTTTTTCTTTTATGCAATTTGTAATTTTCTTGTGGCTGAAACTCGGCGTTTTAGTAAGTTTGGATTAATTTGCTAACCAAAATAATTATAAAAGGTGCTGTTTTAATTGAGTGATTAAGAAACGTCATGAATAATTCAAGAAATGCATAATTCCATTACATCCTTGCTGTGTAAGGCAATTTTGAGCTTATTTTTTTTGCAAATTGCTAGGTGTTTTGGGATTTTAGTAAAAAAAACCGTCCTCGAATTTCCGACGATATTTATTACGGCAGACGCGTGCTCTGAAATTGATGGTAGTTAGTTACTTCGTGCCGATAAATTGCAGGATGCGAATGTTAATTGTAATATTGAAACCTGATGTTTGTAAATTGAACTTGAACCGACGAATGGCATTGGCGTAATGGACAACAAAACGATTACGTTAATGTTTCATCGATAATAAATATAATCATTAAATCGAATCGACGGGGTTAAATGGCACATTTGATTTTACAAAACGCATTAATAATAATACAGGGTGGCTCTGAAAATTATGAAATAGTTATTTACGTAATCAGTTATGAAAAGAGCGATTTTGTTTGATGAGTCGTAAGTTTTGAAAATTACGCGAGTCAAACAATATCGCTTTTCATAACGTATTACGTGCAAAATTTTATCTAATTTCATAATTTCATTCTTCCACTTTCTAAATAATAATAATTATTCATTGTCAATATTTGACAAGCAATAAGTTACTTTATTTATTATTATTACATAGTAGGCATCTGCACGGCATTTGATTTAAAATTGAGTTGTGTAATATTCTTTATCTACTCCTGCTAGGATAAGAACCTATTATATCATTCATTTGAGTTCATTGAAGTTTATTATCGCACTGAGTGAGATAATGAATTCATTATCAAACTCAGTGGGATAAGACAATATTTATGACCAAAAGTTTTATTTTTTATGAAGAAAATACCTTCGTTGCAGCTTCTTCTATGTCCAACGGAATACTTTCACAAATATTTACCGGTTTTTCTCCACAAATCAAGGAAAAATTAAAAATACAAAATTATTGACGTACAAATTATTTAGTTGCTATGACGAAAATAAATTATGCAGACACGATGCTACTCTGATTTTAAATAAAATACCATGCTACTCTGATTTTAAATAAAAAAGATGGTCTGTCAAAATTATGTAATTTTTTCAAATTGAAAATTATCTAATTTTTTCAATTTTGAGCAGTCATAGATAAAATGTTGTATTATTTACGTGTGATAAAGGCCATTAACATACTCATGCTCTTACTCCGACTCGGGCTAACGCCCTCGTCGGGCAACTCAACGCATTCGTACGTTAATGATGTCTTTATCCCACTGATATAATAAATAACTATTACAAAACTCAGATCGTATCAATTATGTAAAAAGTGACATTTCATAACGTCAAAAGGTTAGGTAAAATTGAACTTTTCAAAACGGAATTAGATAATAGTTATTTATTATATCAGTGGGATAATATGTTAATGGCCTTTATCACACGTATATAATACAACATTTTATCTATGACTGCTCAAAATTGAAAAAATTAGATAATTTTCAATTTGAAAAAATTACATAATTTTGACAGACCATCTTTTTTATTTAAAATCAGAGTAGCATCGTGTCTGCATAATTTATTTTCGTCATAGCAACTAAATAATTTGTACGTCAATAATTTTGTATTTTTAATTTTTCCTTGATTTGTGGAGAAAACCCGGGAAATATTTGTGAAAGTATTTCGTTGGATATAGAAGAAGCTGCAACGAAGGTATTTTCTTCATAAAAAATAAAACTTTTGGTCATAAATATTGTCTTATCCCACTGAGTTTGATAATGAATTCATTATCTCACTCAGTGTGATAATAAACTTCATTATCGAACTCAAATGAATGATATAATAGGTTCTTATCCTAGCAGGAGTAGATAAATAAATGTATAGGCCAAATTAGCAGGTGGTGTTATAATCATGTATACATTGTCGCTATGTTTAATTTCAAATGTTTTTTTGAAAATTATGCGGTTTGCATAAATACATTTTGTGTGAACGATGTACATAAATTATATTTGGTGATTATTAAAACAATTTTAAAAACTTAATCGGCAAAGTTGGACAAACCATTGAAGTAACCTTAAACGCTGCAAATAAAATATTAAAAAAATGTTTGTCAAATTTGTACCAGGACTGATAATTAAACCTTTCGAATTATTGCAACTAAGAGTCGAAATTATATTCAAGTTTCAAATATTTATTTTGAATCTTAGATATGGATTGAAATTTTGAATTTCAAATCGAATCTTCCAAGACCAAATTTACGCTTGAATTTTGAATTTTGAGTGGTTGTAATTTATAATTTGATACTGAATTTGTTAATTTGTTACCAACGTGAGTATCTGTGAATACATAAATCGACTATCTGAAAATTTTCTATGTATATTCGAATCAGTATCAAGCCAGAATTTAAATGTCGAATTCGACTTCAGATTCTAAATCCAAATTCTGGGTTTCGATAAGGCTTTCAGCAATTTTGGTTTGATTTATGATCTTTGGAATTTCAAGTGTTAAATAAATATCTTTCTTTCTTTGAATACCAAAATTTTGAATTCGAATTTTAAATTTGAATTTGAACCTTGAATTTAAAGGTTGAACAAATCATTTTATCCGAATTTTAGTTATAGGAATCAAATCCAGGCTTGAATCTTGAGTTCTGAATTTTGAATGGTTGTAGTCTATACTTTAAAATTCGATTTGATATTTCGATATCAACGTGAATATCTGAATTTGAATACGTGAACCGAACATTTGGAACCTTTCCATGCAGATTTGAACCACTATCGAGATTGAGTTCGAATTCAGAATCTAAATCAAAATTTTAGGTTTTAGTAGTGCTTTCATCAGTTCAGATTTGTGTTATGATGTTTGGAATATTAAATTAGTATTTTAGCGGTTAATAAGACTCTATTGATGAATTTTACGTTTTTTCTAATATTCAACCAAAAAAACTGTCATTTTTACAAAACAAATTACACAGTGTAGATTTGTAGATTATTATTATCTAAACAAAAAGCAATACTCAAGCAAACCAAGGCAATACTGACTAACACAGAACATAAAAATATGAGTAACACAGAACATAAGTAGTTCCGTTACATAGTATCTCTTTTATCGAAATTAAAACTCTGAACCAAAACACGATTCTAGCGACGAATCAGGAATCGGATTTAGAGTTTTAATCCCGGTTATTATATTGATTTCAAGTTTGGAGTTACACATCTCAAGTTTGGCGTTTTGGATCTCCAATTAAGGTTTGCTATTTCAGTCTGGATATAAGTTTTAAATTCAGGGCCAAATCCAATTCCAAAAAAGCATTTCTAAGCCAAATATTATCTCAAAATTCGTATTTAAGTTTCATAACTGAACAGCAAATAGGACTTAATGCCAAATTTAACTGTAAATTCTGAATAAAACTTCAAATTCTGATAAAAATCTTGTATCCACTATGTTTCTTTCAACATTTTAATTTGAATAAGTAAACTTTTACGTTTTAATTTTCTTTGTTTTTGGTATCTGGACTAACTTTGAGATAATAAATGCAACGTTCGTGACAGTTGCGTTAAGAATACTGCTTTTATTATTTCAGGTTTTACTGTTTGTTATTTTTAAATCTAAAAAAACTCCTAATCCAAATATTTAGTTATTTGAAATATTAATAATTAAAGCCCGAATCTGAAATTTAGAGCTTCGAAACTGTAAACATGGATTCTATTTCTGATTAGTAATTAGCGGGTTGTGCAAGTTTTAACTAACTACTAATTTTAAAATTCAAGTTTGTCGTTTTATTTACTAAATTTTAGGTCCGAGAATTCCACCACACATTTGAATTAAACCCAAACTCAAATTTTAACACCAACATTCCACAAATTCAAATGTAATTTTGAATTTCGCAGACTTAGTTTTTATTTTACGTCGCCGTAAAATTTTTGATAAAGAAGAATAAAATTTCCTTTTCAGAGGAGATTATTGTTGAAAAAAGTTTAATCTAATTTATGTATGTTAATAAATCTGCTCATTAATGATTTATACATATTTTTCGAACGCCCTGTATATACGCTGCCAAATATATTTAGTGAATTGCCACAGAAAAGTCCCATAAAATGTTTCAAAATACTTGTTTTTTGACAGTTTTATACCACCTGCCGCAATTTGTTATTGCCAGCCAGGTTCGTGAATTATACAGTTGGATCAATGAAACAGGGAAATACAAAAAAAACTGTAGATTATCTCGTGAAATTTATATATCGTTTTAGTGTCTATGCTATGCATTAGAATATTTTTAAAAGAATGTGGGATTTTAGTGTCCAAAACCAAAAGAATGTCACCTACACTCGTTCTAGATTTACTTAACGTCTTATCCTTGTCTTAAGCTTAGCTTTAAAGATCAACTTAATAAATTGTGAAGTTAGGCAGTAGACGGTGTTTATACAAGAGTAATCGAATTGCTTCCAGTCGAATCAAATTTGTTTATATTTCGGGTGCTCAGTTATGTTGTGCGAATTATCTTCGATTTCGTTACTCTTGTTATAACGACATCCCCAAATTACAAAGTTTACTTGCTGTTAAATTTTCTAGAGGGTTTCGTGTTTGAAATTCGTTTAAAACTTCCCCGATTAATATTAGCATTGACAAGTTTGGGGAGGATTTATAAAATCTGAGAGATAATTTGAAGTAACAGTTCGGTTCGTGGGAATTGCTACCTTGCAATTGATTTTTACTTCTGTCTAACCCTCATCACGTGTGTAATATATGTTTATCTACGATTTGAAACGGGGTTCGTCCCGAATCCTCTGGGTGTAATAGATTAAAATGTTCCTGTCTGATATAATCTTGAATTCTTGTATTGAGACTGAAAGATAAATTTATTCCCGATTTTTCCAGACCGTTTAAGACAAGCATGGTTAAAGTTTTGCGCTACACTCGTGTTATTGTATCATTTTTTTCATCCCTTTTAATGATTAATGATAGGTTTCATTTTGAACTAAACCTAGACAGAAATTCAGTAGTTTTTGTCACCGCACCCCTTTTTCCAGAGTACTTCTTCATTATTTGTATTTATCATCTATCATCTGTCACGTTTCGGTTTTGAATCTAGTACTGTTAATAATTATTAATTATTTGGTTGATAATATTTAATTATTTCGTTGCCCTTTTTGATGTATTTTAAATGGGAACAGCATTACAAGCAAAACCCGTCACGTTAGCCTAATTATTTTAGTAAGTCCATTGATTTAATTAATATTTATTATTCTGTCAGCTAAGCGCGTATTGATTAATAATGGAAAAAATGGTTTCCGTTTCGAATTTTCATACTGCGTGATAAATAAGCGCCTGAGTATTTTTCAACAATTTAAAATCCAACGGTGTATTGAAATGCGTTATTATCTCCTATTTGGAGTTTCAGGTTGCTGAATAAGGTAAAGAAGTGTATTGTTTTCTTGGTATGTAGTAACAAACAATGGAGATGTGAGCAATTTAAAGAAACTGATGCGTGAGGCCTTTAAAGTGACCTTAAACATAGCAATTCTTGTACTTGAGCTTTAACGACTTACGCCGCGGATTATTATGGCCAAAACAATTTTAACCTTCGTCGTACGGTTCTAAAAAAATTACACGGGTTACGGTGCGGGGTACATTTGTGACCCCAAGTATAAATGCAGTTTTTTGCCTTCCTAATTTCACTATGATATGTTTATTTTAAAAAAACATAAACAAAAAGTCAATACAAAACATAAAATATTTATTTAAACTAATATTTAACAGAAAATATTATGGAATAATGGTTATAACGAAAAATAAAAAAAAAAACAAAACATAAAAATATGAAAACGAATCAAGTCTATTCTTTAGTATTCTGACATTTTTCACACATAATTTGTTTTTTAGAGTGTAAAACACACACAAAACGATTGCACTGGCAGCACATTTGTCTGCATTTTCTATCTACAAACGTACCCCATGTCGCATTTTATTTTTTTTATAAAATTATAAGATTTATTTTAGTAAATCACTGAAAAATATATTAAGAAGGTTCTAATTGACAATAAATTAAATCGAAAAAGCAGCAAATTGAAATTTTACGAAAATGAATTAAGCATAGCTGTATGTAATGTGGCCTATTGGTGGTTTAGTGGACTATACACTATACGTCTGCTTTGCAATCAAAATGACATAAGTCATAGAATCTCAACCGTCGTCGTTCAATTCTTAACCGACCGAGATGCGAAGAATACATTAATTTTGATTGATCAATTGTCTTAGAAATACTGCTTTTATAACACTAAGATTTTATATCGAACTGAGAACATTACTATTCGAGAAAAAGACGGACATTTGACGAACACGCATTATTTAGCAACCCTGCAATCCTAAATATTTACACAAAAATAAGGTTTTTATAATATTTTTGTAAATTTAGTTTAGTTATAATTTTCCGAAAAAAATATATTTTGCTCTTTAATTTCTATTACTATAGGAATCGGCACAAAGATAATATCCCAGCTGTAATGTTCGTCGACGAAGCTGCCGTGAAAACCTTTACTAATTATTATAAAATATTACAAATCATATACTTAACGTTTTTATGTAAACTCAAAATGCTCTTTTGGTTTGGTTACTGCTAAAGTTAAACACTACGTTTCTCACTTGTTTTAAATATAGATAGTAATTATCAAAACACAAACCTTGATGACGTTAAGGTTTGGTTTATAAACTAGAAATATCGGGTTCGATTCTCGATCCAGATCTGTGAGATTTTTAATGCGGAAAAGATCTGAAAGTATGCTCTCTTTTTGATTCCTTCTAAGTTCCTTATAAGTTTGTCAAAATTCTAGTAGGGTAGTGCTAATAACCCTAGCACGTTGAGATTCTTGGCACCTGCAAGCCTAGATTTCGCCTAATAATAAACAAACAAGCAAGCAATTATCAAAACGTTGAGGACGTTGTGTTACGTTGAATTCATCATCTTCATATCTTTATTTGGTCCATGGACTTGGAGCATATGCAAAATTATGCTAGATAATTTTTTCTTGGGAGGCTATACACTTTTACACGGTTTCGTTTGGGCAAAATGTCTGTAGTATTGGTTGAATTTATGTTTTGTAGGGACGAAGAGTTTAAAGAATGATTTATTCCTTACGATTTGTTTATCTTCGCGTTCAGATGCAATTTTTGTAGCTTCGATTGTTATTGTTTTAAAAGGTTTGGGTTCATAATTTGGGGTCAGGGAATTTTTATATTGTCGACTATGTCACCTATACTAAAACATCGTTTAGGTTTCTTTTCAACATAATAGACTCTTTCTTTTCTCTCTTCTGTTTTGTTTTGACCTAAATTAGTGATTGATACTGTTAATTTTTCGATTGAAAATTAATTCAAATGAGGATTTTGATGTAGAAGAATAAAAGATGTTTCGATAATTTAATAGAAACTCTTGCAGTTGAGAATTTATTTAATTTATTACTTTCAATATTTGCACATGTAAAATAACGTGTAATAGATTTTAAAAGTGCCATACCCTTAATTTGCGGCTAAAAAGTATTTTTTGTTACGTTTTAGTCCATAAGATGTTAAACAACCAGAAAATTCTTTTCTAATAAACGGTGGCTTATTATCCGAAGTAATACTGATTGGTATATCCACAAAAGCAAAAATCTTTCGTAATACTGGTTTTGAAAATTCATCAACTAAGAAAATTACATACTTATTACTTGAAAAGGTCCAGCATAATCAATGTCTAAATTTATGAAGGTTGGTTTGGTATTTTTTTGTCTGAAGGGAATCTTTGATGACTGCGTTGTCTGTTGCTTGAGAGGCTGTGCATTTATGAACTTCTTCTGCACTTCATGCATTTTATTAGGTAGTTTTATTCTTTATATTTATTTATAAAAGGGACATTTGTAATTCGAAACAATATATATATATAATATAGCATATATCCGGAGAAGAGACTTAATCTAAAAGGTTCTTTACTTAGCATGGGGCATGTTTCAAAAAGCCATTCTTCTTTATTCATTTCTTAAAGTAGTGGTTAACTGCAGTATTCTACGAAATAGATAATAGTTTTTTATGTAGGTTTAGTAGAATTTGATCTTCCTTGAAGCAATCGCATTTAATTGAAGAGAGGAATACAAAACATGATTACATGGTTATTTTAATGATGTGGAAATAAAAAGCAGTCAAAATGACCTTTATTTTCGCAGTAGAAGGAAAATTCAGAATTGCAAGGGAGAGAAAGATCCAACAACAATGATTGGAAAAGCATAATGCAAACTGAAAATGTCACAATGGGAACTTCGGTGAACCTTTATTAAACTTACATTTTATGTCAAACAAAGAGAGTTGAAGTCTTATTGCATATACATATGTTTAGGAGTTTTTTGGCTATTAGCACATCACCCTAGTCATCGCAGTTGTTGAGCAAAAGGTAATCTATCTAGCTAATGCTGTGTCGTCCGCCACAATAACATTAGCTTTCGATGATATCTTTATTCGCTTTTGTAAGAACCATTCCCGTCCTTGTTGTTTGTTACATTCAGTCTCTCGTCGTTGTTGCAATTTAAGGCTTCTACCCAGCATTTTTTTCGGTTTATAAGTATCATCTTTGCTGTCTCACTCAGTAACGGGTTGTCTAATGATTAAGAAAAATAGCTTTTCGTTAAAAAAATTACAGCTAATTTATAAAATTAATCTAGTAACATTGAGTTATTTTATAAGCGACATAACTTTTTTGTAGGCTGAGGCAACGATAAAAATACGTTAGTTTAGTGACTAGTTGTCAAAATGACCCGTAAACAAAATCGAGCTGTCGCAAAACGTATTATCTCGTTTCATAAAAACATTGTAAAGTTCAAGGACTTTTATCACCTTTGAAATGAGGGAGTTTCGAAATCAGCTATATACAAAGTTATATACAGATATGATCAAACAAAATAACCACAAAAAATGCTTTGTCGTCCATCTATGTGTTCTGCGTAGTTAAAGACGGCTGTGGTTCTGCTAAAGTGGTTAAAAAAGCGAATCAAGTCTTCGAAGATAATCCTTCAATTTCCGCAGGTTGGCAGCCAGAAAGTTAAAAATGAAAACTGTTGACTAAAATGGTTTAATTTCTAAACCTTACATTATGGACAAACCCATGAGTGGTCACATGTTTGACCGAACATGGAAGCTGTTCATTATACTACGCAGGATTTAGAACAGCAAGGAATCTGTTTTGTACGCAAATTAGGCAATGTACCTAGTGTTCTTCAAGCGAGAGGTGTTGCACAATTTTGGGCATTATGTAAAAAGTATTACATATTCAAAGTGTATTACGGCACCAAAAAATCTTATTGGATTTTGAAGGACGTTTAAGAAAATTTTAACAGAAGTGGAAAAGAGGCGATGAAAAGAGATTGGAGAAATTTGTGTAAAATTGAACCGAAAAGAAATCGTGGATCAAATTTTATATAGGTTAAGTATAGTAACACTAAACGACATTGTATTATAATCAAGGGTTAAATACCTAAATAAAAATCAAAATCATCCAAATTTCTGGGAAAAAATATAGTAAAGAGAACTGACCTAAATTGGGAGGGAGATAAACAAAGGGCTAGGAGGAAAAGCATTAACTGTGTGATTGGATATGACGACTCCAAATATTGGGTAACCAAAAGTAAGTTCTTGTAGGCTATTTTGTGTGATTAATTCAATTATGTTGTATCTAGCTTTCAATGGTCTCATGTTATGTCAATCAAGCGAAACCAGAACTCGTATGTTGGAAGAACATGATATAACCAAGTGGCATAATGGACGAAAGAGGGATATATTTTAATACATAAAGTGAGCATGCATAAAAAGGAAAAAAGTGGAACGATATCACAACAATGATGCCCACTTAACTGAATCATGTTTGCTAAATGTGCATATACATACATAATTATGTACCTTATGTAGGATTGATGATCTGGCCACGAGATGCCTAATAGTAATGGAAAAGTTGCATAGTAGGTTTCCATTAGGGCAAAATAGTTATCTACATTACAAGCTGCGAAAGTTTGCTTTTCGGTATGAGGTGTTTTTGAATGGCCGAAGCGAAGCGTAAGCGTATCCGAGGCTAGTTAAAACCCCCGAGCACCTGAAGGGCTTTCGCAGCGTGTAATGTATTAAACTTTTCATTCTCCCCATGACATTTAACCACCGTAAAAGATGAAATTATAATAAAATGAAATGATTCAGTGATTATAATAAAATTATTATAAGGTGGCTTGTTGTCAACGTTACTTTGGTAACAATACCGTTTCATTTAAAAAAATTATTTTATAACATTTGTCAAATATCGTTATAATTTTTGAATATTTGGTCATAATTTAGTTCAAAATGAATTTCATTCAAGAAGCTGCAAATATTCCGTACAGAAGTTTGTTACCGGACAAATCCAAAAACCGGTACAATCAAGCTTATGAAAATTGACATTGTTACGTTTTTGTCCAGGGCACGAAAGTTTTTCATAGCTAGCAACCGATCACCTAGCATGTTTTACTTTCGCTTTCAATTGCCTTATCAAGATAGAAAGTTACAATTTCGTAGAGGGGAAAATGAAATGTTTTTTTGTTAAGTTACACATGGTTTTAACCAAAGTTAAGGTAGTTTAGGTTAGGTGAACTGAATTATTCCATGAAATAGATTGACTTAGGATTGGTTATATTATGTGACGTTAAGCTAGAATAATTTAAGTTAAATTAGGTTGACTGAAGTAAGGTTAGGTTAGATTAGTTTGGTAAGTAGGTTAGCTTAGATTAACCCAGGCCCAGAAATAGATTTAGGTCGAGTTAAATTGAATAAAGGTTATTGTTATAGTTACTTAATAAATTTTAGAGAAATCAGTAAGCTATTAAGGCGTCGTTGGCTAATTCTTTCAGTAGGTTCTTTGACACTATAAAAAACACTGAAACTGTGTTTGAATATGCATTACCTATTTTTAGCGTCTTAGGTTTTTATTGTCTTAGTTTTACTTGTTACAACCACAAAAGCCTGTATTTTTAGTTAGCATTCTTTTCTAGTTTTATTTTATCCTATCATTAATTTTATGGTAGTTTTCTAGATATAACGAATTAATTAATTATCAGTTCATGTCTTGCAGTCTTCATTTTTTAAATGGCGCAAATCGTGGGTCTAAACACCTATTAATTTAGTTTACTTTGACATCAATAATAATTGCATTTTTGTTAAATTACATAAATCTTAATTGGGTATTTCGTCACTAATTAAAAAGTATAACAGAACAAACCCTTAGAAAAAATTATATAAATTTAATAGTTTGCGTTTTAGTAAAGTTCTGCGCATTTTAACGCAATTAAAAACCTTCAAATTTGTGGTGAAAAATACTTAATCACCTGATTATTGTATAGTTAATAATATTGTACAAATCCGTTTATAGATGCGGAATTTATACGAGGATTCCACTTATAAATCACTATTGAACATTTAATAAAAATATTCTCCGAAATCGATCTTTCCTTGACTAAATTTTCAGCGTGAAATTTTATTTAAAAATATTCTCACGAAGGTTTCTTAATTACCAAGTTTTTGTTTTATCTTTAATGTAGCTGCCATTTATATCATTCCGACTTTTGCGTTATAAAAAAAAATAATTTGCACCGAGCGTATTTTATACATTTAACCTTTGTTGTTTTATTTAAGGCTGTTTATTTAGCTGAAAGTTGCTTCTCAAGTGCCTAATTAAAACACCGTTGCTTGAAAAATGGCACGCTTCAATTATGTATTTTAATTTTTCACCAAGTTTACTTTTAGCTGTTTAGCCTGCCGTTTATAAATAAGAGGCTTTATAAAAGATTTTTTGGTAATTTTACTGACAGAAATGTCGTAGAATTATTTAATTTTTTTCTATCTGATAATAAGATACAAAGATTACAAAGGTAGCTTCTTGTTTAGTTAATTTCGAACATTCTCAAACTTTCGGGATGAAAAATGTTCAAAATATAAGACTGAGTTTTAAGCATATTTCTTCATTAAAATAACAAAAACTGCCAAACATGATTATAAATTCCTTAAACATCTCGAAAATCTAAAGATGAATTTCTTATTCAGTTTTTTAGGTGGTTGTTCCCTTTTTGTTCGGCGACAGGCCGACAGGGGCTTGCTCAGTTTCCAGCAGACGACTTGTAACAGGGAAATTACTTAAATTCGTCTTTTCGAATGGCGTGAACGAGCTGCTTTGTTTCAAATTGAACGAATGAAAACGTTTAACAGTTTCTGATTGTCTATTAAAAGTTATGAATTAACGAAGGTTTATTTTCAGCGGAAAAGGCTTTATTTTCCGAATTTTGGATTAAACGTGTTGGATTATGTTCAGGCTTTGTTAATAGAACTTTATTTAAATTAAAAGCAAACATTTTGTTGTTTTATATGAACGTGTTGAAAACATGTTAAGGATTGACGAAAACCGATTAAAGTTATGAGATTTTGTTTGTGTAAGGAATTTGTTGAGTGGTTAAGTTTTGAAATTTTGTTTTAATCTTACGGGAGCATTGAATTTTTAATATCTAGAGCTTTATAAATAACACTAAATTTAGAAAGATAAACTTGTGCGTTTAAAGATTTTGTGTATGGTGGTTCACAAATATGTTTGAAATATTTTAAAAAAAGTTCTCGTAATAGAAAACTGAAATGTAATTGTTACACTTGTTTTTTATTATCATTAATTGCTTCCGGCTCCGTTGTCATCAAGATTGGCAAGCTTGCCTTGTACGCCAAAAGGTTTAATTCCCGTGTCAGAACGTTGAAATTTTTATTGTGAAAAAAATCTGAAACTTCCAGCTATCCGTACCCCATACTAAATTCCATGTTAATGTATTGTTTGGCACGATAAAAATTCCTTTCAGAAGATCAAAGTCCCATGAATTCGACAGAATTCTGATCAGGAGGTGCTAAAGGTCGAAAGGACCATTGCGGTCAACGCACATTGAGATACTTAGTAGGTACCTACCTTGGTAGGTACCTTTAAATTTCGGTTACAAATATCTTGTTAGCAATACATATTGCTGACGTAATTTTTTAAAAATTTATAAATACAGTTTTTTAGGTTTAGGGAATGAGAAGGTTTCTATTTAGTAAATAATAAACTTCACATATCCGATTTTAAGTAATAACGGCAGAGGAAATGTTGAAACCTGAGCAGTTATCTTTGGCAAATTAGGTTCATAACGTGGCGATAAATAAGTACTTTAAAGATTATTGACGTACCAGTCAGGGGCTGTCAGAACGAAGCCATGCCACACGAAGAAGGAATATTACTGTAAGTGTAAATAAAAGTAAAAACTGAGAGAATTGAATATTAAATAGTCAGTTCTTCAATAAAGCGGCCAATTTTAATCTTGCAGAATTGAATATTCATATTTTTATAACTTTAGATGAAAATTAAAATTTTTGTAAATATTTAAAATAAGAATTTTACAAAGGTCTTCTTTAGAAACAAACGTGTATCACGCGTTGGTTTACCTTATCATAAAAGAAACCAATCTTGATGTGAATACTTCAGGCCGAAGATATTAACTAAGAATTTTATTAAGGAAGTTATAAATGCCTAACTAAATTTCAAAATTAAAACGCAGCTAACATAAATTTGTGTGTAATTTAACAATTTTCTTAAAATTGGTTTCAAAGCTGATATTTCTTATCTATTCAGAGAGGAAAGATCGTTTCTGTTAATAGAAGTGTTGATGAAGCTGTAGTAAGAAAAGTTAGAAGATGTATCGGACGTTTTACAATGTTTTAAATGTGTTCTTTTATTAAAAGGAAGTGCCTAAACAATAAAAGGTAGCAAAAGGAGGAAAATTTAATACGACGTGCACGTGGCGCCAGAAACACTCACCGAACCCGTTTCAAACTTGCCACAGGAATGTTGCAAGTTCACAAAAATATTGTTTACTATACTACTGCTCTTACGAGGAATTCTTGTTTTTGTTTTTATTTTCCTTTTTTTTTATTATTTTTGTCACTTAAAACCCATCTGAGCGAAACCGCGATATTACAAACACGGGAGGGCTTTAATTTTAGCCAATAAAAAAAACCTATGCGAAACAAGGAAATCAAACGAAAAATTGTCCACTCGATTTACTCATCCTAGTTCGTGGGTTTGCCCATTTAATTTACTGATGACGAACGAAATTATCGGCCGAGTTTTTTCCACGTCGTTGTGGCGAACTTGCGTTTCTATCGAGCGTTTGCAATTTCTTTTTGCAGACCAGCAGGTTCTTATATGTAATCGGCCTTTAGATGGAATGTTACGGTCTCAAGGTAGTCTGGCTGGTTTTGATGATCAGTCGTTGCCCTGTCGGTAGTATCCCCAATGTTTATATTAAAATGTGATCGCCATTTTCTCTTCTTATAGAGGCGCCAGGTCGCTGAAAATATCGATTTGACTACGCACGCGTTCCTGATTAGAATTTCTAATTAAACGCCGCATTTATCAGAACAGGTGCTGGGCTGGAAAAATGACTCGAAACTAAACGACTTTAAACTTTTATCGTAATTTGGTTTAAAGTAGGTTCTAACTCGATAATTACGCCCTTATTTTCTACCTATGTAATGTTTAACAATTCTGAAGATGGATATATTTTTCAAAAATAATGTACAACTCAGATAGGTTCTAATAGAAATCTTAATATTCGAATTGGGATCTGTATCGTTAACAGAAATACCAAGTATAAAGCAGCGATTCTCAACCTATGGTACACGTACCACTGGTGGGTGGTACACAATGGACTTACAGCTGGTACGCCAAGGATAACTATTTTTGAAAAATTAAATAATTTATTAAAATAATGTAACACTGGTATAAAAGAAGGAATTAAAACTGTATCTCCACATCGATTACTGCCTTTGTTAGGTCTGTCATAGATAAAAATTAATATTTTTTATTTGCTTACCTATTTGTTTATTTTGTTGTCGAAGTGTTTTCTAAAGGCGGGGGTACGGAGAAATTTTGATATTGTTTGGGTGGTATGCGGAACCCAAAAGGTTGAGATCATATGGTATAAAGTATGGGCAAGAAATGTATAGCATTTCCAAAAACCAGTAAATTTGCAAACAATTTTATATAAAGATATGGGCCATGCACTTGATAGGATTTAAGGTTGTTGATAAAATTAAGTAAAAATAACTTTTTAAGTATGAAATTTAGAATCAAAATGGCGAAACTTTTAAATAGAAACTTTAACATCTTCAATTTTTATTTATAGGTACACTTAAATAATAAACAAATGGTTAGGTTCGGTTTGAATTTTGAAAGTTGTAAATATTAATTCAGAAGATATCAAAACTCATAGAAATATTTGAAACTTTTAAATTGAAACTTTAACATCTTCAGTTTTTAACACTTCACTTAAATAATAAATAAATTATTATGATAGGTCGGAATTTTGAAAATGATAAATAACAGTTCAAAGGATATTCTACCCTAATTCTAAACCTAGTGGAGTAAGTAAAATATTAATGTTTTGATGGATCAAACGAAGATAGTTCTTAAACAAATTGTTTAATTAGCAAGCTATTTTGTAATTTTCTAAAAATCACCTTGAAAACCTAATTTAGTTTTATTTTTATTTTGATGGGGTGATTGTTTCTGTTATAAATTTAAATTAATTGTTCTTCTTCCTTAATTTAATTTTTAGATTCACTGTACTTATCAAAATATTCAATATTCTAATTATGTTTTCCATTCCAGCTATGAATTTTACAAAATGACTAACTACTTATATATAAATACCTATTGTATCTGTTTTGATATTACATTTGATTTATAATTTTTGGGTTAATTGAGCTTTTAATTAGAAATTAGAAATTAGTGATCAATCCGAATATATATTGAATAATTGAATAATAATTAAAATTTAGTTTAAAAGTTTAAATTTAAAATGCAGGCCTTAGTTCAGACTTCAATTTGATGTTAAATAATTATACAAATGTTTACAGATCTGCAATTAATTATATCCAAACCTCTAAATTTAAAATCGAAATGCAAAATAATGTATTTCAAATCCACATTGAAATATAAATTTTAAAATTATAGTAAGATAACGAGAATGATTTAAAATTAATACTTGAGTTCCGAAAACAGCTGCACACTACCTAACAATTTTTCGTTAATTTGGAAAGAAATTAAAAATTTTGTGTGTCTTTTGTGTGTCAAGTGTCTTGTAGATGTCACGAAAAGTTTTAAAGAAAACCTTTCCATTAATATTCAGAAAAAGGTTCAGTGCTTATGGAACCTTTTTAATTTGCAAAAAGAAGAGAATTTATTCAAAATTAAATATTTTAAACAGATTTCTTTCTTTTCAAGCAATGTGTTCTCTTTATTTAAATGCTTAAAATTTAAAACTAAATCTGAAATTACATTTAGTTTTGGATTTCAAATTAAATGACAGACAATTTTGATTAGTAAATCACAAAACATTAACTGAATTATTCTTGGCATCATATGATACGTGTCTTAATTTACATAACATCCTACTTTATTTCTAATAAATAATTAAAATTGAAGGTTTATACTTCTTAGGGACTAATATTTCAGTGTAGCTTTAAGTTAGTATTTAGTTTAAGCCGGATTAAATTAGGGTTTAGGTCAATCCTCATTGCATTTAAGCCGCAGCTAAGCCAATTTTTAGTATAATTAAATTAAGGAATGATATTTCATGCAGGATTAAGCTAAGGTTAAAGTTTTACTTAAATTTCTACTGAAATATCAATCCTTAACCAGGATGATTTAAGTAACGGCATTTCAATGCAGTTCTAAGCTAAAGTTTAGTTTAGGATGGCCTAATAAGGACTTAAGGCAATCCTCACTTCACTTAAAGACTTTATACTCCGTACTTGAGGCCTAGTTAACGCGACTTTAAGTTAAGTTTCTGTTAAAATCTATACTGAAATATCAATTCTGAGTTTGATTTAGTGTAATTTTAAGGTAACTCTTAGCTTAGGCATTAATTTAAAGTTAGTTAAGGGAAGCTTCAGTTTAAAATTGTACTCAAATATCTCCCTTAAAAAATTGAAATTTGTGTCCGCTATAACTATTTCATTTTAATTATTGATTTAACGTTAAATATCTGAATTTCAAATTAATAAATCTGGATGTAATAGGCAGATTTCTTGTAGTTTAATTATATTCCAAAAAAATTCATATTAGGTTAATGTTCTTCAAAAATTTCTAAAGTTGGTATTTCAATCTCAATCTGGAATACAAGATTTTGCATTTTAATCCCAGAATTAATTATATTAATTTGTCTGTTAAAAATCCAATTAAATTAGTCTGATGATATAAAACTAAGTTTGAAATTTGATAATAATTAGGTGTTTTTTTATCTTAATCTGAAATACACGATTCTGTATCTGAAATACACGATTCTGTATTGCGATTAATACCATTACAATTACCTCTAGATTTAAAAATATTTTCAGTGAATTCTGCCAGTATTTAAAATAAGCTAAATACTCATAACGCAACATTACAATAACAGATTGCTAAATTTTTAAATTTATTAAAATAAATATCTGGACTTGAAAACCACTTAAAATAATCGAAAAGTTTAATATGAGCAATCTAAATTTAAAAAAGACTATGGAGAAGTAATGTACCTATATTCAAGAAACAATAAAATCATAAAATTGATATTTTGATAAATATTTCGAATGGAAATTGAAAAAGAGAATTAATATGCATGTATCCCAAAACAATGCATAATGGCAAAAATAGATCCATTAAAATTTACTCAATAGAAACCTTTTGTTTCTTTTATCTTCTTAACCTATTTTTCTTAAATTCGGTCAAGATATAGACAAATTATTTTCTGTTTAACAAATTTTGTCATACATAATACCAAACTTAATAAATAAAAATTAGCAAAGTATTTCTTTGCAAAATAACAATCGTTAGTTATCTATCAAAAGGAATTCGTTCTTGAAAATTTACACAGTGGGTGATTTATCAAGAAACATCCCTCAGATTTTATGCACCATATCACCTAATAGCCCGACAGTAGAATAGAGTCCGTTGGGCGGCCATTTTGTTTTTAATTGGGTCAATCAATTTAATCGATTGCGCAATCAAGGTCGAATTAATGGGATTAGCGGTTTAATTAGATCAATTCGCGGTTTATTTAGGCCAATTTAGATCAATCCGCGGTTTATTTAGGTCGATTTAATGGGATTAGCGGCTTAATTAGATCAATCCGCGGATTATTTAGGTCAATTTAATGAGATTACGTCATAATTAGATCAATCCGCGGTTTAATTAGATCAATCCGCGGTTTAATTAGGTCAATCAAAAAGTTTAATTAAATTCTCGATTAAAAGCGGCGGTGCATTAATAGCTCGATCAATCGATTTAATTAGGTCGATTAAAACTTCCATTAAAAGCGGCGGCCATCTTGGAATTAATAGCTCGATCAATTTAATCCATCAAAATTTCGATTAAAAGCGGCGGCCATCTTGGAATTAAATCAAGTATTATAGCTAGTTCAATCAGTTTAACTGTTTAATTAGATCAACCTATCTCTCTCACCCTTTATATTGTACAAATGGGCAGGGAATCGGCGGGTGCATAATTAATTATTCAGAGTGCCATATTGAATTAATCTTTAATCAAAGTTATCAAATTCAATCAGGTTAACTGTTTAATTAGATCAATCTATCTCTCTCACCCTAAGTGACATATTGAATTAATCTTTAATCAAAGTTATCAAAATTCGGCGTTATCGCGGTATCAATTCAGCCGATAAAATTAACTAGACTGAGTACAGTCATTTTTTTTTTTTTCCTCAAACAAGGTACGTCTTCGACAAGTTGGGACCTGTATGTTTACAATTCAAAGCTTATGACGTCAATAGGGATTAATTTATCTTAACAATAGAAACCTCGAGGGACCAGCTGTGGCATCACAGAAAAACACATGAGTCATCAAAACGTCAATTACCCACTCGGGTGTAAACAATAATAAAAGTAACTTATTTCAAATTCCCGGAATACAGGAAATGACTAATGTGACAGCCATTGTGTGATTATCGCAAACAATAACCATTGTTCAAAGGATCTTTCTAGATTATTCTACAAGTTGCGTCATGAAAAGGCATGTTTCGACTTGTATGTGAGACATCTCCCCTTCCATCCTACACTACGGTATAAATAAGCGAACAGATTCCTACTCGGCCATTCAGAGTTCCTATCTGTGCTTTCTACCTAGTGACCTATTGAGTAAGTTATGAATAACCAGCAAGAAAATTCAACCGTTGAGGCCAGGAAGCGTTGGGCTCCATATGATAAATCGCGTCGAGGCTGCGTCCAGAAGTCTACATCAGTAACCAAAGAGCGACCCCGAAGTTTTTCGCCACAACGCCATATCACCGAAGAAGACGTGCGTGTGTTTCAAGAAGAAGCCCTGCCTGCATATGGTGTTAAACCCTCTGAAGATGACGCGCAGCAGAGAAATCTGGTACGAAGCGAGAAGAAGCGTCTACTTTGCGGGTCTTACATCCCGTTAAATAATTCTGCAAGTAAGTTTATACATATTGGAATGGATCCGTATAAAGATTTTGCCCCGGTTGTCCGCATCGTTAAAAGCGGTATTGAAGCTGGGGTAGAATTCGAAGAAGAAGCGTTCAAGGAGTTCGTTAATGTTCTACCCGAGATATTAGTGTCCTTGCGTGAAGGTAGTTTAAACTTCGATTTGCAGCGTTACAAAATGCTCTGTACGGGGTGGCAAACGTGTAAATTTGTACCAAAAACTGGTACAGAAACATTTGAACTTTACGCAATGTATTCTACGCTAGCGAAAATTGTGGACATGAAAGATTTTCTCTTTGTGCGCCTAGAGACATTGAAAAGGAGTGCTATGAAGATGTCTGTGTTATTTACTGAGTTTTATACAAATGTAGCATGTATTGTTGAAAATTCTGGAAATTTTGACGTATTAGACGTTTTACTTTCAGACACCTATAAAATAGATTATAGGGGTGAAGATGTTTTAGGTGAATTGATTTATAATTTTAAAAATTTTGTTATTACTGTAATTCAAGGTAGTGTAGGGTCTGATGATCGATTGTACATTGCTGGTGGTGTTAATAGATAAATAAATAAATATTGTTTCCACGTATACCTGTCTTATTATTTATATAAATTTCTAATTCTTTATCCTACAGCCAGTTTAACTCTGACGTTGATGCAATAAACATGGAGTGCCAGTTTCAACATCCGTTTTCTGCAATTGTTGCGGGACCGTCAGGGTGTGGAAAGTCGTTTTTTGTAGTTGATTTTTTAAAAAATATGCACAGTGATAATATATGCAATGTTAAATTTGAAAAAGTAATTTGGTTTTATGATGAGTGGCAACCTTTATATAAAGACTTAAGCTCCATAGCTGAATTTCAACAAGGACTACCAAATATGGACCAGTTTGACGGGGTTCAACCAAATTTAATAATTATTGACGATTTAATGCGCGAGACAAACGGCAGTATTGTAGATATATTTACTAAGAGGTGTCATCATAGAAATTTAAGCGTGTTTTTCATAACACAAAATATATTTCATCAGGGCAAAGGGCAGAGGGATATTTCCCTTAATGCACACTACATCATATATTTTAAAAATCCGCGAGATGGAACTCAAATACGTCATTTAGCGTGTCAAATAGCCCCTTCAAACATTAAATTTCTACAAGAAGCGTACCAAGACGCAACTTCCAAGCCTCACGGCTATTTACTCTTCGACTTAAAACAATCAACACCTGCTGAGTTTAGATTCAGAACATCTATATTTCGAGAGGATGGTTCATGTTATGTGTACGTGCCGAAGAAGGAGTATAAATACAACAACACCTATAAATCTAACGTCATTAGTGCATGATGCCTCACGCTGTGATTAAAAACTCTGAATTGCTCCGTGCCCTAGCAAAACTCGGACCTAAGGAGCGAGCGGCTCTCTTAAAGGCCGTGGGTGATAAAGAAATTCATTGTATTTGTGAATGTATTTATAACACTTTAAAAGGAAAAGTTCCATTAAGTATTCATCAGAAAAGGCGACTCTCTCAACACAAACACATCCTAAGGCGATTGGTGAAACCCGGGGAACCTATATTCAAGAAGAGAAAATTGTTAATACAAAAAGGTGGTGCATTACTACCGTTAATTCTTGCTCCACTAATTAGCGGAATTCTGGGAAGTTTGCTAAAATAAACTAAAAAATGGAGCATGCTAAGAAAATGATGATTGTGCCTCCCGAGTTGCTACAACGGTTAACTGTTTCTGAAAATACACAACCAAAAATATTATCTCAATTAGACGAAGACATGCAAAAAGTTCTTGGTTCCAAATTATCGGATCATGACAAATGGGCCCAGTACAATCAGGTGTTGCAAAGATATTTACACTTTACGGACCAGTCTCGTCAGCCAGTCAACGTGCCTGTGGAAGTCAAACAAGAATCTTTACAGCATTCAGACATACTAGCCACACTACCCGATACGTATAAGAGAAAGGCAAAGAATCTTATTAATATTTTAGCTTCAACTGGCTCAATTGATTGGGATGATAAGGGAACCGTCTCCATAAAAGGTGAAATTCTACCGTCATCAAATATTATCGATCTAATAAATGATACACTAAGACCTCGCAAAAGTTCAAATCCTGCAGGCTGGGAGCAGTTTGCATCCTTTATGAATGAGAAAAATATACCTCATGAGTTAATAGGTAACCCTAAACGACGTAATGTTTCATCTTATAATCAATCGCCAAAATTTTTAAAATCAGAAGTGAAGCCCGAAGACTACGATGCCGATTCAGAAGGGCGTATAAAAGAAGTTTCTGGAACTGCCTCAACCAGTCAACAAACACCTGCTAGCACACGCTCTAAAAAGCGTAAAACTTTAGGCAATACCGCACGCTCAGCTAAATCTCTGGGTTGGGCAAGACTTAAACTTTAAAAATGGTTGATTTGAATACCATCTACTACGACCCTTCAAACCCTGTTGGATATTCTGGTGCCGATTCATTAATAAACTCTGTAAAAAATCAAGTTCCAAAAGCAGACGTAGAAGAGTGGTTAAAGAAACAGGATGCTTACACTGTTCATAAACCTCTTAGAAAACATTTTCCAAGAAACAAGTACGTTGTTAGCAACATGTTTGAATTATGGCAGGCTGATCTTTGCGACATGAGGACTTTGACTAAATACAACGATGGAAACAATTATATTTTAACAGTAATAGATGTCTTTAGCAAAATGGCTTGGGTAAGACCTTTAAAATCTAAGACTGCAACATCAGTAATAGAAGCTTTTAAAGAAATATTTAACGAATGTGAAACGACTCCTTTAAAAATTCAAACTGACAAAGGCAAAGAGTTTGTGGCAGCGCCCGTGCAGAAACTGTTTAAAGAACATGACATTAATTTCTTTGTTACCAATAATCCCGATGTAAAAGCGGCCGTAGTTGAAAGATTCAACCGAACACTTAAAACAAGAATGTGGCGTTACTTTACCTATTCAAACTCGTACAGATACATCGATGTACTGCAAGATTTAGTTTCATCATATAACAATAGATATCACTCGAGTATCAAAATGCCCCCGAGTAACGTAAACGAACAAAATGTATTGGAAGTATGGAACAACCTTTATCGTGGAGGAGTGGGGGTACAAAGAAAACCTAAATTTAAAGTGAATCAGCATGTTAGAATCAGTAGAACAAAACATACATTCGAGAAAGGTTACGAGACAAATTGGAGTGAAGAGGTCTTTAAAATCTGCGCGACTATACAGCGGAAGCCTCCTGTATACAGAATAGTTGACTTAAACGACGAAATTATTGAAGGAACTTTCTACGAGGAAGAGCTACAACCTGTAACGTTAGAAAAAGACACAGTATTTAAAATCGATAAAGTGTTAGCTGAAAAAGGTCGTGGCAAATCAAAATATTATTTAGTGAAGTGGAGGGGGTACAGCGACAAGTTTAATAGTTGGGTAGCAGCTTCAGAACTTAAACGTTTGTGAAAATGGAGAACGAATTTTATCTAACTCTCTTAAGCAACAGTTCAATGGAATATTTTCCCAAAAACACTACAACAAAGTTTATTACACAGTTACATAAACGTGTAAGGTTAACTAGTAACTGGGTTGTTGGAATTGCTGAAATTCAATATCCGTGTTCCTTTTTAGCTGTGACAGACACGGATAACTTAATTTATTATCGTCTAACGCCACCTAACGCTGAAGACAAGGAAACGGTGCTAAAAAATGCTAGCAGCCATTTCAAAGACAGCTCAGAAGTTTTATACGAAAATGACGGATGGTTTGTTTTTCACATACCAGCCGGGAATTACGAGAATATTGAAGATGTTATTACGACGATTAACAGTCATCAATTACTAAGTAGGCTGTTGGAATTTAAGTACAATAAAGTTACTAAACGGGTGTCGTTAAACTTAAAAGAGCAGCTAGCCGTACTGGGATTATCACAAAGATTGGCTCTTCAACTTGGATATAAACCGGGGACAAACATTGCACTCAACCAAGCCCCGTCCCACCCCTCAAATATCTGGGTAGGCCTGCCATCTCAAATGTTTGTATATTGCGATATTGTAGAACCTCAACTTGTTGGCGATGTTTTATCACCACTTGTTCGTATTATCAATATAACCTCAGACAATTATAATTACGGATGTCATAAGGATGTAATATTCTCGCCCACTCACTACATCCCTGTGATGAGAAAAGAATTTGAAAATCTCGAGATAGATATAAGGACCGAGACCGGAGCCTCGATGCCATTCGAGTTTGGAACTCTGAGCTTGAAACTACACTTCAAGAAAATTAATTAATGATGGATTGTCCCTATCAACAATATTACGTACAACAGGCAGGGAGTGGTATTGGGGCTATTTACAGAGGAGCTCCTTATCAACGTGGACATGGAATTGGATCATTTCTGGGCGGTATATTTCGCAGCATCCTTCCTCTTTTTAAGACTGGTGCTCGAGTGGTGGGGGAAGAAGCCTTGAGAAGTGGGAGTAATTTTTTAAACGATCTAGCCGACAAGCGCACCGTTAAAGAAGCCTTTCACAATAGATTAGAAGAAGCTGGAAAAAATTTAAAACGTAAAGCCGATGCAAAAATCAGCACTTTAATGGACGGATCCGGGTATAAAAGACCACGCACATTAAACATTACTCAGTCTATATCAAGATCTCCTGGAAGGGTCGTCAAGCGTAAAAATACTACGAAAACAGAACATAGTGATATATTTACTAAAATTTAAAAATGTCTTTTCTACATGCTCATTCTTGTGAATGCATTAAATCCGAGCTGGACTTGTTTGCGTTACCTTCGACTCAAACTAGTATCGAAAATGGACAATGGATATTTTATAAACCGCTTTCTTCGCTTACTGATGACGCACCTATCGAATTTATTGTACCCGGAAATGGAAATGATTACCTGGACCTGAGTCAAACTATGCTACATGTAACCGCAAAAATAGTGAAACAAGACGATACACCTCTAGGCGATGAGGACAAACCAGCCCCCGTAAATAACTGGCTACATTCTCTTTTTAGTCAAGTGGAGATATATTTAAATCAAAAATTGGTATCACCTCCAAACAATACTTACGCCTACCGTTCATACATAGAGACTCTTTTGAATTATGGGCCTGAAGCTAAGAGTTCTCACTTGACCTGTTCGCTATGGTATAATGATACAGCTGGAAAAATGGACGCCACAGGCGATGAAAACAGTGGACTAGATAAAAGGCGGTCGTTCACGAGTAAGAGTAAACAAGTTGAATTAATGGGCCATGTTCATGCGGATTTGTTTAATCAAGAGAAATTTCTTATTAACGGTGTTGAAATGAAGATAAAGTTTGTTCGGTCACGTGACACGTTTAGTTTAATGGCTATCGCGGGTTCGACGTATAAAGTGAAAATTACTGACGCTAGTTTATTAATAAGAAGAATGAAGATAAACCCCAGCATTTTGATAGCTCACACTAAAGCTCTGGCAACGGCTACATCTAAATATCCAATAACTAGAACTGATGTCAAGGTTTTAACAATTCCATCAGGTGTACAAAGAAAATCCTTAGACAATGTGTTTCTCGGACAATTACCGAAACGTTGCATTGTGGGATTTGTGACAAATAAAGCATTCAACGGCGATTATGCATCCAATCCCTTTAATTTCGATCACTTTAAAATGAATTATTTTTCATTGTATATTGACGGACAACAGATTCCTACTAAACCTTTACAACCAGATTTTACAAAGGACGGAATGTACGTTCGGGCCTACCACACCTTATTTTCGGGGACAGGAATTCATTTTCTGAACGAGGGTAACGATATTTCACGCGAAAATTACTCTAAAGGATATTGTTTTTTCGTTTTTGACCTAACACCAGATTTATCGGCAAATGCCAGCACTCATTGGAATCTTGTGAAAAATGGGTCACTTCGTGTAGAAGTTGGATTTGAAGAAGCTTTGAAAGAAACAGTGAATTGTCTGCTATACGCAGAATTTGACAACGTAATCGAAATTGATAAACACCGAAACGTGGTGGTGGATTTTAGCAGTTAAAGCAAGTTTTGTTGCAAGTGGGGATTTAGTCAGCTGCTTGTAGTTGCATAGTATGGACGTGTTCGTTGACTTGCAAGGGTTCCGTGGAGTTGACAAAAAGTTCATTCCAAAAGAAGTTGTTATTATTTCCGGCGACGGAAACAAAATTGAAATCCTTCACTTCGAACCCCCTCAAATTTATTCATCGCTACCTGCTTCTGTAAAAAAGGACGTGACATATCTAGAAAATTATTTTCACGGACTGTCTTGGGATTCAGGCTTCGTAAATTTTGAAGAGTTTGAACTAGAACTCAAACGTGTGGTGCAGTGCTTCGATACAGTCTTTGTTAAAGGCGAGGAGAAGAAGAAAGTTTTAAGCTTTCTCAAACAAACTGTTATAAATTTGGAGGAATTTGGGTGTCCGTCTTTAAATAAATTGAAGAAAAAGAAAACTGCAGTACGTTGTATGAGTCATACAATTGAAAATCCTGTTTGCGCCGTTGAAAACGTACTACTTTTATCTGATTGGTACAATGAACACGTTCGAAATAAAGAGCGCTCTCCGGACAATACCGAGTCAGTCGAATGTGAATCGACATGTTTATGCTTCTGATGAATTGCCTACGCGTATAATTAGACCATGTGCGATTGTGGCAAACACAGATCCATTTTATAAACCCGGAGAACACTGGGCAGCCTTCTACATCGATGAAAATGGTCATGGCGAGTACTTTGATTCATTCGGACGCCACCCCGAAGGACATCATTATAATTTTATTCAGAAGAATTGTAAATCTTGGAAAAGCAATACTAGAATGATCCAGAGTATGACTTCAAATTTCTGCGGCCATTACTGTTTAGTGTATTTATATTTAAAAATGAATAATGTATCAACTTTAGATTTTCTAAGTATGTTCGATAATAATTTAAAAAGCAACGATCGGCTCATCAAGCTGATATACGACCGTTATTTCCCTAAGATAAACTTGTCAACTCGGCGTATGATATACTGAATGTAATACAATCTAATGTATAAATTGTAAGTGCACTTTTTTATATAAATAAAACTTTTTTAAACGACTTCTTGTTTCCTTATTCTCTACGAAGTAAAACAAAGAAAAATTTCGATTTGTATAAGAGTTTATTATTATTTCCATATATGTTGGTGGGTATAAAAAGTGAATTATGTATATAATAATAATCGTATAACGAAAGTGTAAGTGATAAGTACAGCAGTAACATTAATAGTTAAAATTGATTAAAACTTGGTTACATAAAATCGATTAACTAGAGTTAAACTTGAATTATTATTATTTCCATATATGTTGGTGGGTATAAAAAGTGAATTATGTATATAATAATAATCGTATAACGAAGGTGTAAGTGATAAGTACAGCAGTAACATTAATAGTTAAAATTGATTAAAACTTGGTTACATAAAATTGATTAACTAGAGTTAAACTTGGTAGCATAAAATTATCTACAGAGTAAAAAATGCTGATACTTGGAAGTTAAAAACTATTATAATAGAGTACTGATAAATGATTAAAAATGAATAACTAAAGCTAAATTTGGTTATACAACGTTATATACATTTTAAAATACTAATATTTGAACTTAAAACTAATGTGATATGAAAAAGTATATACAAGCTAAACTAAGAATAATATATAAAAACTAAGATTAATTATGCTAACGTACAAAAATAAAACTAAAATTAATTACTGGGATATGACGAGCAGTTTCAGCTATATCGGTGGAAATCTACCATGTTATTACTAACTTACGTTCTATAACCGAAAGGAAGCGTGTCAAAACTATCCTCTACACGACGCCGCTTCGTATACTGAACTCTGAACACCTTCCGTTCAGGCTTGGAAACGACCTCGTGCACAGGTGTTCTGACAATCTTTCTATCGGTTTGAACGTACGTGGCCTCGGCGTCGTTAAGAACCATGTCTTTAAGGGTCTCGAAATTTACACTTTCGGAATTTTTAAAATTCAGGGTTATCCCTTTAACTTTGCAAATAAATATAAAGCCATTCTTATTGGTGGAAAACACCTTAAAGGCATAATTCTTAGGTCCGCCACTAACGAACTCGACAATGTAACTACCGGGCCCGTAACACTCGATCTCGTCGGTCATGTCACCGAGGAAATCTCCTGTTTCGGGTACCCACTCACCCGGCCTCTGTGTAAAAATCACACTGTCGGTGTCGAAGTACAGCACACGTCTACCCAGCTTTTCCAAATACTTATACAGCTCGAGGCGTGCATTAGCTGTCGTATATGCAGCTAGCGCGACATTGACGGTATTCAATGGCTGAATACACTCGTCCGGCCTGTCCCAATTTAGAATGATCGTATCATCGTCCACAGGAGTTAATGTATGGACTTCAACCGAAGGATCGGTAAGCTTCTTGAATAACTCATTCGAGTCCGTGATGATAGAGGACTGCATTAGATTTTCTCTCTGGGCAAACTTACCCCAGAAGCTGTTTAAACACAATTTCGCAATGTACCGCATACCCGGATTTGACGCGATTTTACCTTTATCTAATGCAACCCCCTCTCGATCAGCGTATTCGGAAACATACCGATCCTTGGCCTGGTCATCCGTACACCAAGAAGGCCATCCACTACACTCCTGCTTTATCTTCACGAAATTGTTTACGTAATCCGAAAAAAGTCCCCCTGTTTTCGTTGCCTTGTTGTACTGAGCGACCTTATATTCCCAAACCTCTAAAATTTCTATCACCCTGTAGCCCAGCGAAATAGCTTTCCGGAGTTCATCCGCCACGTAAGTACCGGTAAATTGACGCTCATCCTGCGTATGAGCACACTCGCCCATAAACTTGTCCTCAGCACAAGTTCTACACAGAACAAACATCAATTTACCGTGCATTCTAAGAGGTAGAACAGGATGGTATAGATCGGTTGGTGGTACAATCGTACACTTGACAATGCCCTCTACAGAATTAAGATCAATCTGTTCACATTTATCCCTACCCACATGAATTTTAGGATGCCCTATGGGGTATTTCCCATACTTATTAACAAAGGGATACAGTGAACAGACGTCTAAATACCTGATCTTCTCATCCTTTTCTACCTTGTGATGCAACTTAATCGCATTGGTACGCCCACCGAAGAAACTATTTCGTGGGTTTAAGGGTTCGTGTCTAATAACGTTGTGATTTGCCAAAAATTCTGCGGCCTGAATATTAGTTTTTAGAAAATTTTTAAAACGACATTCTTTCATTTCAACGAGGTTATACCCAAAGGATCGGATGCGAGCTGATGTGGCCTCTGTCTTCTCACGACGCATAAACATCGTTTCATTTTTGTCACCACCAAGTTGCGCCGTTTGATCAGGGAAACAAGCTTCGCAACCGTGGTAGTAACAACCCTGGAACTGGTATACAGTGTTCGTAGCCTCGCAGAAGCCATCGACCAAGCAGCCCTCCCTAAGTTTAACCTCGCGACTATTACCCGCGTGTTTAATTTGAAGATCCAAAGAGTGTTCAAGATATAACAACCATTTGATGGCGATAGCTGATTGCTTGTCGGCCATTCTATAACCGTTTGGGGGTATAAGGCCTATTGTATCAGCTGTAAGAAACTTACGTCTGAAGACTGCATTGCAGGAACCAGCAATCGTGCATGCTTCACGGAAGGGATCAACACCGTTTGACGTGCAATAACTACGCCAAAACTCCAAGCAAGCCTTCCTCAGTATATCGACGTCAGAAATGCAGTATCTAACAAGCTCTTCTTGCAGGTTGAATACTGCATCTCGCTCGACCTCGCCTCTATACCAAGCAAGAAACTCACTTCTAGTCGACGTAGCCATCTCGTCAGCCCCGTAATAGTGTGTAGCTGGCATTGGCCCAACATAATTTTGATTACCCAGAGTATTAAAGAAGTGCGGGAAGAACCCTTTGGAACCCTGGAAACCAAACGTCTTGGGTAACTTGCTAAGCGGCATCGGCATGTAGTTCAGAGAATCTAAAAATTTGATGTCTTCGCCGCAGGAGATGGACATCAGCTTGGTGCCATTGGATATAATTTTAGGGTTCCACCGTTCCTTCTGACTAATAATCCGGCGTAATACAAATTGGGAATCATAGCCTTTAGCGTTGTGCGCCAGAGCAACTACGGAGCCTACCGATTTCTTGAAATTTAAAATGAAATTTAACAGTTCATCGACAGGATTCTCTCTAAAAATGTGCTGGCGCTTTCCGCACTTGTTGCAATCTTTATTGATATCGGCGTCGTCAATACACGACTTACACACGTTCTGTACAACGCACAAGTTTGGCTGATGCAGATAAACATTATCTGTACCATCCACGAGAGAGTCCTGTCGACATTCAAAATCATAAAAGACAAAACCAAAATGTTTGTCTAACTTTTTCTTATTCGCGACATTCTTTGACATATGACAAAGATGACGTATGGGTTGCTCGGACCTACATCTACTGCAGTACTTGAATCCACATTTATGATTGGACTTTTTGTCAGTCCACACACTATACAGACAGGTTGGGCACCTCCGCAAAGCCTTACACAGATTTTTGGTATGCTCAGTAAAACAGGCTTGACCGCGAAAATCTCTGTGGCACTCGTTGCACTTAACGAGGTCCACATTTACATTACAGGGGGGTGATGAATGACAGGACGGACAAATGTATTTGCAGCCTTTATGAGCGTTTTTCTGCCCAGAACGTATACGGCACATCTCGCAGAAGTAGGCAGTTGAAAAAGCTGAGCATAAATTAGTAATAACATTGTAGTGCGCGTTTTCAAGGATTAAATTCAGGACTGGCTTGTCGTTATGCCGGGGTCCTTCATAATATACCGTCTTACCCAGTCGGTTATTGTACACGACTATTGTGTGATTTACCAGATATTGCTGAAACTGCTCTATATGGTCCCTGGTCCCGCCCTGGCTGAGATCAACTTGGGCTCTAGTGCATAGCTCGTGAGTTCGCCGGTCCATCTCGGGATACCCCTTCACTAACACGGGGAGTAGGGGATCGTTGGCCCTCCAGGCCATGGCTAGCACTAGAGCCCTGGCCAAGCACTGATTGTCGTCATTGTTGACCACCATGATACCTTTTCTGCGCCGACAAAACTCCTCGTAGCTAACGCCAGTTAGCTTTTCTCCGCCATACCCACCCACAGGGAGCGAGACCCTGTCCAGTTGGATTCTCAGCGCGTCCTGGGAGAAGAAACTGGCGTTGCTTTGCAGGATCTTGTCTAGCACCGCCATCACGACCTCCACGGATAACTGGTCAACACGGCGAAATGATATGCCTATAGGCTTCTCAGGGAACTTGTCGCTGTGTATGACCAGCCCCACACGGTCAGATGGCGATGCGTCGGCTACCATGTGGTCAATAATCTCAGTGAATGCATTCTAAAAATAATATTTCTTAATTAATAAACACTCTTAAAAAAATATAATTGGTTTTTCAAAAGACTATAAGTTTAAAATAAGTTATTTACCTTAAGCCATAAAGCAGGCCCACTCGCTTCATTGTCAACGTCGGCAAGCTTCAAGGTGACTGTCTTGGCCATGAGGTTAAACTTTTTAACCAGCTTCGTGCCTTGACTAATCACCTTGAAGTATTTAAAGGCCTCAACTGCTGGCTGCTGCTGACGGATACCTACGTTGTAGGTCGGCTCACGCCTCCGGGTCAAATTGGTAACCTAAAACAAAAATTAAATTGAATACTTTCATTCACCTTACTCCAGTTAAAAATTTGTAATTTATCGTATAAATTTTATAACATTTACCTGGTTGCTAGCAGCCTCAGGTCTAGGCGCCTTAATGGGTGTAGACGCTGCCTGCCTCGGTACTTGCCGTGACGTCGACGGTACACCCGCCCCGAATGCCTGAAAATAGAGTTAAAAGATTAGGAATTACTTCAGACATGGAAACTTAAATTTCTTAAATTGATTTTATAAGAACTGTACTCACATTGACAGCGTCTCTCGGCTCGTCCCTGGGATGATGAACGGACGTGGGCGGTACCTGTATAGGCCGTGAAGTCGAAGGTTCACTGTTACCGCACGCCTGCAAGTTGAATTAAAAATTAGAATTTGCATTACTTCAGACATGGAAAACTTCAATTTCTTAAACTGCTTTTACGAGAAGTGTACTTACATTGGTAACATTGTCTACCGACTCGTGCTGCTGCTTTTTAGTCTCCCCAACAACCCCGGGTGATTCAACAGTTACCTATAAAAAATAAATAATGAATAAGACTCGCACTGTATAAACGGTTGTTAATAGATAATTAAATTCCCTAGCGACAAGTTTATAAAAACTGAATTATTTTAAAAATCCATTTTCAGTATTTAAAATTTTACTTACCCTTCGATTCTCTTGCAGCTTCAGTATGTAGCCTTGCAACTCTTTAAGGCAGCTGGCCTCAACAGCCGTTAAAGAGTAGTCTTCGTATACCATCTTACGACAGATTAGATCGTAGATGGTACACAAGCCTTCCTCGGTACGGATAAGGCCAGAGGCTACAATCTGCAGGAGTTCGTTGACGGTAGACATGGTTCTTGACGTAGTTGATGCTGGAGTCGGAGCAGTGAAGTGGATTGAGTAGAGCGTTGCAGCTAGTTTTATACGGTTTTTTTCAATCCCTACTTTCACGATTTTTTTTTCTCACGGTACACGCACAAAAAAGTTTAACAAAGCTGCTGAGTCAGTAAAAATTTCAAGAAGATTGAATCACGCATTGTTTTATCTACAGACAATGCACAAAGCTACCTTTGTTAGAAGATAACTGTTTACTGAAATAATACGACATGTTAAATACAATGTCTTAAATCCTTAAAGAATCGAACGTCGGGTTTTTCAGTCCGGATTAAAAAATCTATTGTTTAAACGTATTAGTCATTTCGCATTTCCCATTATTGTGAAATCATTTTTAAACAAAGTTCTTCTATTTTGGTCTGCAGCGTATATACTAGAAAAACTGTTTTTAAAACGTGGGTAAATTCCGGACTTCCCTTTTGCATCGAGTTTTAATTATTTAAAACTATAATTGTTGGATTGAAATATTTCCATCTACAAATGTAGCAGTTAAAATTGAATTAGTTCCATCTACAGATGTAGTTCAGTTACCAATTAAATTGATTAACGGCAATAGAATGTTATTTAATAAAATGCATTTCGGAAATTTAAGGATAACTCACATGTTAGTTTTCGAGTTTTTGTTTATGCTTAAAAATGCGACGAGCGATGAGTAACACTGCTTAGAAAGGTTTCTATTGTTAAAAAATTAATTCCTATTGACGTCATAAGCTTTGAATTGAAAACATACAGGTCCCAACTTGTCGGAGACGTACCTTGGTTAACAAAAAATGATTGTACTCGAACTAGTTAATTTTATCGGCTGAATTAGATACCGCGATAACGCCGATTTTTGATAACTTTGATTAAAGATTAATTCAATATGGCACTCTGAATAATTAATTATGCACCCGCCGATTCCCTGCCCATTTGTACAATATAAAGGGTGAGAGAGATAGGTTGATCTAATTAAACAGTTAAACTGATTGAACTAGCTATAATACTTGATTTAATTCCAAGATGGCCGCCGCTTTTAATCGAAATTTTGATGGATTAAATTGATCGAGCTATTAATTCCAAGATGGCCGCCGCTTTTAATGGAAGTTTTAATCGACCTAATTAAATCGATTGATCGAGCTATTAATGCACCGCCGCTTTTAATCGAGAATTTAATTAAACTTTTTGATTGACCTAATTAAACCGCGGATTGATCTAATTAAACCGCGGATTGATCTAATTATGACGTAATCTCATTAAATTGACCTAAATAATCCGCGGATTGATCTAATTAAGCCGCTAATCCCATTAAATCGACCTAAATAAACCGCGGATTGATCTAAATTGGCCTAAATAAACCGCGAATTGATCTAATTAAACCGCTAATCCCATTAATTCGACCTTGATTGCGCAATCGATTAAATTGATTGACCCAATTAAAAACAAAATGGCCGCCCAACGGACTCTATTCTACTCCCGACTTATTTTTCCACAGAGTGTAGTTCACTTTTAACGAGACTAAAACACCCACATTTACAAGGAAACTTTACTCAAGCAGTGTCTTGTAACTTTTATGATTAGGAGGAGCGAACCTAACTACGTAGCTATTCGTACGTACAAGAACCGCACTTCTAATTAGGTTGTTGGCGTAATTATTCTTTTTTGATGGAAAATGTAATCTTTAAATCATATTTTTCGATTAAAATTAATCAGCGAAAAAATGGAAAGAGAAATTTTACGTCCCTCATTGCGTTTTGCAAAATTTGCTTTAAAATATGAATTTGCTGATTAACAAACAATAGAAGCAGCAAGGAGACGGGGGGGGGGGGAGTTTAGAAAATATTGCTTTTTTTTAATCGTTTTAAGAGAAACGGAAATTGAGATATTTCTGGAACAATTAATTAAGGAGAATATTAAATTAAAGAAATTACATTAACCGATTTAGTGATTTTATTTTATGAACTGAATACAAATTTTCAAATTTTTGCAAGCAAAATAACAAGAAATTTTGGCAAATAAGTATTGGATTGAATTGTTTAACAAAAAAAAATCGCTTTTAGGCTATTAAATAAAATAAATAGTTCTTTTAGATTTTTCCATGCCCTGAATTCGTATTTCCACCGACAACAAAACTTTATATTTACAGAGATGCTCATTGGTGCATTGCACCCAATTCCTTTAACAAAAAACTTATTCACGAGTTTGTTTCTTCCATTTCCTGGACATATTTCCTCTTGAAAATCACAATTTCAAGGGTCACGATTGAATCGTGGAAGTTGCTTTTTTCTACGAAAGGAAAGGCGAATCATCTCTCGTATTTTTCAAAGAGGAAACTAACCAGACTATCAATATGAAAGCAAGAAAACGAATAAGTTCATCCTTTTGTGATCTTGAGAGAATGTAAATCAGAATTCAAGAAGTTGGGTTTTCTTCTATTTTTGTGTACACACTCTGTTAGTGGAACAAATCGGTTATATCTAATTTATTACTTACGTCTTATTGAGGTTTCTAATTAGGAGGAAATATATTTTGATAACCTACATAATGACTTTGTGCCATACGAATTGTGTTTATTTATTATTGGTTTTTCACTTAATACAAATTTATTGTTACTTACACACTAACTCGCTTGTATTTACATTTATTAGTTTTGTTTGAAGATTAAATTTTTGCGTTACTGATGAACTTAGCCGTGAAACATCCTTGAAGTATAAATACATAATTTAAGTTTATTAACGGAAAATTTTCGTTTTTTCCTGAGTGTTTCATTATTTGTATAGCATAGTATTATATCTAGAGCACGAAAGATGTGCATTTTCACATTTTATCTAAATAACAGTGAGTAGTTTTTCAAATTTGATTCCCATATATAAGATGAATACTGAAGCATGTTAAAGCATGCATGATGTATATGTTATGTAACATTTAACCAGCAGTGTATAGTTTTAATTGACACTTTAAATAATATTTATGCAATACTTCGGTCCTATTTTTTCTTTTAATCGTGCTGACTTTATTGCGATGCTTAGGCACTATAAAGATTGCTTCCAGAGAAGAAGTTCCTTGGGTTCGGCACAGTTTTACTCTGGCAGGTAATTCTAAATGATCATGGCACTCAATATGCGTTGAGATCCTTGGACCTGTAAGCCCAAGAAATAATTAAACAAACTTACTCCTCGGCTCTTCACAACCTGTTCGGATGAGCTTCTCAGTCAAGATTTTCTTTTACTAGTATAAAGTAATAGTTTTCCTTTTCGTCATTTCCATTCTTTCCAGTCCTATACTAGCCTGCTGCAGTCAGCTGTTCTCAAGCGGTATTGCACTTTGTTCTACGAACGCATTCGTGGTCCTCCTCTGTTCCTTTTTCCTTCAAAGCTTCCTTTAAATTTCTATTATTATGTCTTGATTCGTCAATGTTCCTCAAGTTACCCACTCACCCAATCAGTCCGCCCTATTACTCTTTATTTTACCAGGAAAGCTGGGTTGGCTATCATATCTTATCTTAAATTCAAAGTTTTACCTTTATTCCCTGTCATCCAATACAGGACCAAGAACACGCTTCAATATCTTCCGCTTGCAAATTTTTAAAACTTCTTTATGTTTTTTATTTATTGCTCAATCGTATGTTCCATATACCTATCACGCCTGGCCCTACAAGATCTTACTAACGACTATTTTATGTTAACATAAAATATCCTTTAGCTAAGTGCCTTTTTCGCCTGTATAACTACTGATGCCCCGCTTCTTCCGTTATAATTATACTCTCCTTTCTCAAATAGTTTTCTCCGTGCTTCTAGATCTACTTGCTGTGGTTGTATTCTTGGTGTGGTAACTAATACATTTTCTTGGTTTATTATAATTATTGCTCTCTGGAGGTTGGTTAGTGTTTGAGCCTGTGATTTGTTATATCTTGCAATGTACAGCTGCATAGCCAGCGAAGTGAAATTTTATTATCATCTTCACAGTGGTTCGGAGCACACGTAAAACTGTAGGTCCCCTATGTCTGTAAGCTATTTAACATGCACATCACAAGTATATGGAGAGAAGACCGACAACATCCTGTAAAGTGCACGCTACTTCAAGAAGATCTGCACAGTGGGCTGTCTTAAAGCCCTAACTATACAGAAGCTTATTTGAACCGCAGTATCCTTAATGATTCTCATTGCTTTTAAAATTCTTTTTTTACCTGTTACTAGAAGAGCATTTAACATTTTCTTAGATCGCCTACTGGTAAGAGCCCTGGAATGTTTCATACTTAGGTGGCTTAACCAGTAGGTACTTACGGTGTTTGCTTGATAGCCTGTACTAGGTTTGTGTCTTTGCAGTACTATATGTGTATGTAATATAACTGATTAGCACGATGCCTCTGGATAAGCTTTTTCAAGGCTATTTGCCTCTTTATTGCCTTGTTAGTGTCCTGCTGCTCACAACAAGCATATCATTTCTCCAGTTTCGCCATTTGTCCATGCTATTCTAACACTAATTTAGAGTAAATTAAACTAATTGAAAATCAGATTCTTCACTACCTAGTCGCCGCGCCGGTTTGTTGGTATTTGGATTATTTTTCGTGATGGAGCTTGAGTGATATTTCACCTAAGCATTTCTATGTACTTGTAGTTCATTTAATTTCTTTAATATTAGGACTGTCAGTAAATGTGATAACTTGCCCATTTTTTTAAATAGCGTTCTTATTACCCATTGTGGGTAATATTAAAGAGTACGGTTGATCATTCTAACTTAGTCCTCTTTTAATCTGGAATGTTTCAGATATATTTTCTTGAACTGTTACTTTTGCCTTTTATAAATTTTATTATTTTCGCTACTTTACATTTCAGTTATATTTTGTAAAGTTGTTCTATAGTAACTGAGTAGTAACCCTGAATAAAACCTATAAACAGAAGATTTTTGCAATCTTTTTGTAATATTTGTCTCAGTTTGAGCAAATATATACGATTAAGACTTTTTCCATCAGTGGCAATCACTGCAAAACTAGTGACCCGTATTCAGTAATATTGTTTCTGTGACACACTGGCTTATGCTATTCAAAAATTATAGCCGTATTCCATTTGGTTGATATTTTTCTTTTAGCTAGACCTTTATCAGTACATATTTACTTTCTGGTTTTTTTACCTCCATATTTTAAAATTCGAACTGTTTTTAAATCACCTCCAAGAACTTTTCTATTTGTTTGTTTCTTATTTCGGCGATTTCCTCTTGTATTGACGATCAATTTCTTTTTTCCACAAATGTGGCTTGTGTCATTTCTGGAAGCTGACTTTCATTATTTTGTCCAGACCGAAGTAAAAATTTTTCGAAAAGAAATCTAAGTTTTACCTTGTTTCCTTCTCTTCCTCTACAGTTATACATCAGTCTTATGACTGGTTTGTTGTAGCATTCCAACTTTGTCGGTCTCTTGTTTTCTTTTTCATTTCTTGATGTGTCTTCTAACGGGTGTCCATATACTGTCAACATCCCAGTAGGTTGTGATTTCAGAAACATATTTCGTAATTTGATTCAGAACACAAAACCAAATATCAAGATTTGTAAAATGTCATTGTCTATGATTTATTCTAAGACTTGTAACTTGTTTTTCAAAGTAACCGAGATGACGACTGTTTACGAACACATGTTATAATTTCATTTATGTATTGTAGCCGGGGGTCTTCCTTTTGCGTTGGTACCCCCATACTTCCCTCGATGATTGTTTTAAGTAGATATACCTTCTCGCCTCAGTATATGATAATAAGTTTGTCTCTTCTTCGTTTTGGATGTTTCCGATTATCCCTGTTGGTTTCGGTAACAACTTTTTTTTGTATTCTCATTTGTTGCCTCTTTTCTTTAGTGCTGATTGTTCCACTACTGCTAAGTTTCTCTGTTCCTCCTGCTTTTTCTTCTTTTACATATTTTTATTGTTTCTTTTCTTATTATTATAGTAATATTCTTCTTTGTTTTCTTCGTTTCTGTTGTTCACCATTTTCAGTTTGGCATTATTTATTACTAAAGTACTGTTGCTGCCTTTATTATTTTTGTTTTAGTTTTTCTATGATACGTTTATGATATTTCTTTATAATGTTTATTTTTTGTGTTTATTATATTTTAGATATAAGCCTGATTCATTCGGTGATATAGCTGGCAAGTGCCTGTTTTATGATTGGGAGGTCCCGGGTTCGTATTCAACCCTAGCCAGATTTAAAAATTCTGTTACATTAAGCTTAATAGGCTAATGCCCAGGGTTGTCGATGCCAGTAAGATTAACCAAAAAGCCTATTGAATATCGTAATAATTAGAAATATTTCATATAGCGTATTTAAATGCACATTTTAATTTTTTTTAACATACATACATAAGATGCATACCTATATTGATTATTTTTTTGTTTTCCGTGTCCTAATAATATGATATTAGTAACGTTTATGGATTCTTTAATTTAGTTGTTTGTTATCGTTAACCTCTTATACCTTTCCAATTTTTAAAATTCGGCATTTTTAATGTTAAATAATTAACATAACATTTTAGCAGTGAATATCTACAGGAGTTTAAAGGTTCAAACATGTGTGACTTTTAAAGCAATTGATAGACACGTGTACGCCGTTCTGTTATCTTTTTTTTCATGTGCTATTTACGTAAAAATTCAGAAACATTATAGAACTGATACTTAAAAAGATTTAGTTCTAACAGAAACGTGGATTCGTGCCAGGTTGATGTGTGTTTATGTAACACCAATTCGGCTCAATACTTTTGTGCAAAAATATTGTTGAAAATAATTGGATCAAGCTGTAGTTCAGTTGCAGGTATTATTTGGTTAAAATCCGACAATATTATTCCGACAGAGTTTTGTTATTTTGAGCTTTAAGTCTGGACAAAAGATGTCTCGAGAGTTTTCCATATTAAAGAAAAAGTTAAAAATAACCTCGCTCATAAAATATCCAAGTTGTGTTATTTGAAATGCCGGAGATTTAATTTTTGCGTGCACAAAAATGTGAGAATATTTCATAACTTGTTTATTAAAGTTGTAAATTGTACTCATGTTTTTATTGTTTTTTAGTTTTCACTTGTGCACTTTGTAAAATTTATCTTTGAAGCTTTTATTTTAAGTTCTCAATAAAAATCCTGCGATATTCTTTACGACGATTTTAAACTACATAAATGTGAAATAAATCCAGAATCTGAGAACAAGTAAAATGTAACTTTGTATCTTAACACTGAAGCAAACACGTGTGAAATTTAATACACAGGTATGAAACATGAAGCGTGCATAAAATCACGGATGTCAAGGTCTTGTCTAGTAAGTTCTTTTAGCAAAAAATATGTTTACGTGAGTCCATACCCAATAAATAATGCTTTCTTTTTGAGTTCTCTTTGAGTTTTGTAGTCTTTTATTGGGGACATTCTTTTAATTATAAAAATTAGCGTTGGTGTTTTGAGTTCTGATAAACTACTTTTTGTAAATTTCTAAAAAAATTTTTACAGTTAACGTGTACGTTTATGTATTTAAAAAATCGAACAGGAAACGTTTCTTAGAATTAGCTTATTATAAATTTACATAATTTATTTTTTCATAAGCTTAATAATATGCCATTCGTAAGTCTTCCTGTTTTGCTGTACTAGTTTCTAATTATATTTTTCATAGTTTAAGCCTGATTATATTAAGCCAATTCAGCCTGAACTTAAGCTACTACTTTTGTTTAAATTATTAATCTTCGCCGAATCAAACCCTAATACAACTTTAATAAATTTTCATTATAATAAAGTCAGATTCGCCTAAGTTGACTGAGATCAATTCGAACGAGCCTTCGTTCTTAACTTTACTCAACTTAACTATATTTCAGTTTAATTTAACTTTACTATTTATTTCTTTAGTTTCAATCCTTGTGAAACAAAATAAATCGATTAATATTTAAATCCCCCTGTGGTACTTACTTGTAGCTTAAGCCAATTTAATTTAGGGGTTAAGCGAAGCCTTGCTACACTTAAATCTTAGTTTAAACAGATGTAAGCTAAGCTTTTAATTTTTGAAGATGTATCAAAAATTTTCCTTAAATTTAACTAATTCCGATACTTTTATAAATATTGAAAATATCTGTTGTTGTCTTCTTGCGTGGTTTGTTTGAAATTTCAAAACGGTTATTTACACGTTTCGTATTGTTTTCCTAACTCTAAACAACTAAACTTAAATTACTATAATAAACACTTAAACAATAGTTAAAATTAGACTGCATTAGAAAGCGAGCCAAACTGTATTTTAACGGCGACGGTAAACTATGAACATGTTGATTAGAACTTCGCCTTCGCTTCACTTTTCTTATTTTATTAGCATAGAATTTTTGTTATGGTAGAATTCTAGAATAAGCAAAGGCCAAACTTCAGTTCTGTAAGGTTGAAAGAAATTTTTTTATTTCTTCTTCTTCTGCATGTCTTGGATCAAATATCCGTTACGTTATCACGTCTTCAATTCAAACTTTATTATAAATATTAGATTCATAACTTGAATATATTGTTTGTATCCTGAGCTTTTAAGGTTCCGAATTTAAGTTACATTTTCTACCAATATTTGGACCTGAATAGCAATTCAGTATTTGAAGCTGAATTCCAACTACCAATCCTGGATTTAAAAATTCAATTCACAATTCAGCTTTGGTCTATAATTAATTGACCGACCTTAAGCGCATGTAAAATTTGCAGTATAAGTTTCAAGTTCAAAATTTTGAATTTAAATCACAGTGTGCCTGCGAAATTTATGATCAAATATCAGCCTGGAATTTAAAATTTGAATATCAATTCTTGATTAAAACTGAAATTCGAAATTGAGCATCGAATGCGACTATCAATCCTGGATTAACATTCAAGTCACATTTTGGATTTAATACATAATAGACTGACCTTAAGCCCTTTTAATATCCTTTACTTGAACTTATTTTCGCGAAATTTACCCCGAATATTAAACCCGTCCCTGGACTTAAAATTTAACAGTTTAGCTTTAATTGGTTCCTAAATACTTTTGTTTCCTATTAATTAAGCTCACTTTCGTTAAAATTTGAAAAATTTGCAGTTCAATTTAGTAACTTTCAAGTTAAAAATTTTAATTTTAAATTCAAATCAATTGTTATGCGCTTTAGAAATGCAAAACATAACTAATTCAAGTATTTGAGCTGAATGAATTCTATTTAATGAAATTAAACAGGTTTAATTAATTAAACTAAAATCAACTTAATCGAATAATTAAAACAGCTTTTCTTAAGTAATTTATAAATTAGGAACTTACTTATTCTGTATTTGACAATCGAGATTTTACATCATTTATATATCAGTGCTCTGACATTGCATGAAACTTTTTTCATATTTACGTCTCTCTTCGGGTTTATTTTATTTTTGATTTTTTTCTTCTTTAAAGTTTATATTTAAATTGTAACATTTGAATGTGAAATTTAGATTTCATAATCTATAGATATTAAAAAATTCAAGTTCGAATCTGATTTTTAATTTAATAATCAATTCATGAATCTGTTCTTTGAAAAATTGAGTTGATTACATCATGTGATTCATTAATTACATTTACCACATGTGGATACAACGCCATATTTAATGTTTTAAACCTGAATTTTGGATTTCAAACTTTAAATCAGAAGCTGGGTCGTTGTACATTTTAGATATGAAGCTGAATTTCAGAAACAGGTCTTCCTTTTTATGTTTCAAACCTTTATCTAAATCATATTTTAAATTATTTTTAGTTTAATGCAATATTCCACATTAGGGAAACTTAAGGTGAATCTTTAATAAAAAATTACATTTTAAACGTTAAGAAAAGCTTTTAAGCACTCTATTATCAATAAATGTTTTTACCGTATGAAAAGGTTATAAAATGAGCTTACTGTAATAATAATTTAATTTAAAATTGACGTCAATATTACGTTTTATAAATAATTTAAACAAAATTACAACGAGACGAAAGTAAACGTAAGATTCGGGTAAATATCTCATCTTCCTTATAATAACCTGAAATGGAATATCTTTGAGACTTCCTCATAATATTCCAAAGTAAAAAACTTCCATACAGTTAAATCTGATTATTTCCTCGGATGATTGATAAGGTTTGACGGTTTTAATTGTTGTATTTGTATTCATTACGGGATTGGCAGGAGATGCGATCGTTAAATCGAACTAATTGGGTATGTAATTTGGATTTAAATTCAGCGATAATATAGAATACGTACCATATAATGTGTAGTAGTTTGAGAAGGGTACATTTATTAGGGATCTGTTTTGTAATATTAATCGTAAACATTAATTATATACCATTAAGAGGTATCCATATTATTGTAATAAGCTGAAATAATAGCTTTATCATGTAATGCAAGGTTTATGTCCTAATTTGGGGTTTGTGTTTGACGGATTTCTGTGGTTGGTTTGCTGAGAAGTTCACCTTGCCATTTCGTGGGCGATTTTTCTAAACTAATTCGGTTTAATTAAACGTTTAATCGTACAATGAGGTACTAATCTGAAGAACTTGCAGTTTCCATTATAATTCTTCGTTTGTTAAAATTGTAAAATTTTAAAATAATTGAAATATTAATTTACATTATTTTGATGAAATCCAACATTTTTGTCTTCTTTACCTAAATAAATATATCGAATAAATGACAGCATACCAAAAAAATGTAAGTTGTGGTTTACTTGATAAAGTTTTATAGCTTTCCTCCCTTAAGGATAATCTGTTTTGGTTCACGTCTGGGTTTGTTTCAAATCTAAAATATGATCAGGTTACTGGATTTTTCACCTTATTGGCACAAGTCAGTTTTTCTAAGTGACGTACAATGTACAATGTACAGTTGTGGACAGAAAAAAATAGGACAGTGTTTTTTTTCTAGTTTAAAATGGCCCCTGTGTTGTAATTTGATTGCAAGTCAATGTGACAAATTAATGTCATAATTATAATAAAAGCCAAAATCAAGTTACTAAATTTTATAGGATAAAGTTTACTTGATTTTTCGACTTGTCCTATTTTTTTCTGTCCACAACTGTACAACGAAAATACATTACATTAACATTCGGTCAAATCGCTTTTTATTCAGAATTTTAACTGAACGTTCATACATATGCTTTGTGGATTAAGTATGGTTTGAATTTTTTTAGTAAAATTTAAATTAGGACGAATATCTTCAGGGCTGAAACTGTTATGCATTTTCTTATTTAACCCGTCGTTTTATTTCTATGCGCCAAAATAATAAATTAATAATAAATTTCGTTCAATTTTCCATTTTTCACATCTGATTTTTGAACTCAAAATACTTATTTTGGAATTTGAAATAAAATTCAGTTGAGGGTTAATACTGAACTTGCAATCTGAATAAAGACCGAATATTTATTTTATATTTATGGATTTCAATATAGTTAAGGTTGTACTTTTAACTAAGATTTCTACTTTGACAATAAAATTCTCAAATTTGAATAACTTTAAATTCCAATCAAAACTTTAAAGTTGCTTCATTTTTAGTAGGATCTATGGTACTAAGTTTACTTCAGATTTCATTTCCAAATTGATTGCTTAGAAACAACTGAAGTTTGAATTTCAAATCTAGTGCTCGGTATTTGTATCTGGATTTAAAATTCATACTTAGATATAAATTTTGATTAAGGACCAGCAATTTTACGTAAAATTTTTGTAAAACAAATTTTGATGTAGATTTCGTTACAGAGTTTGATTTTTTTCATATAGCGCTTTGGTTCGAATTCGAATATTTGAATCCTGATGTCAATTTTTTTAATTGTTACCTGACGTTGTAAGTGTCATGATCATCATCATCTGCCTAATTCAGTCCGTTGTTGGACGTAGTCCTCTCCAAGCATCTTCCATTGGTCCCTGTTTTCCATCTTTTGCATCCAATTGTAATCTGCTACTCTTTTGATATCGTCAGTCCATCTGAGGGGAGGCCTGCCTCTATGCCTTTTGCCTATTCTTGGTCTCCATTGCAGCATGCTCTTCGTCCATCTCTTATCTGCTAATCTGGCAATATGTCCGGCCCACTGCCATTTCCCTTTAAATATCTGTTCTATCACATCTTTTACTTTCGTTTTATTTCGAATCCATGTATTTGTCAGCCTATTCCTTAGACTGAATTCCAGCATTTCTCGCTCCATTCCTCTCTGCCCTACGCTCAGTTTTTGCATAGTTTTTACCGTTAATGTCCACGTCTCTGCTGCGTAGGTGAGAACAGGGAGTATATTCTGGTTGTATAACTTCGTCTTTAGTGTTTGATCTATGTTACTTTTAAATGTTTCTCTCCATCTACCGAATGCGGCGCAACCAAGTTTTATTCGTCTTTCTATTTCTTTTGTTTGATTATCCAACCGTAGTGAGGTGTATTGTCCAAGGTAGATATAACTTCCTACTTGTTCTAAATTTTGCCCGTCAATCTATTAGATCGTTTATCATTATTTTGGTTTTCCCTCTGTTCATTTTTAATCCTATGTCTTTGGCTTTTTCGTTTAGGTCTGTTATCATTTCTTCCAATTCTTCTAATTTGTCCGATATAAGCACGACGTCATCAGCAAATCTTAGATGGTTCAATCTTTCCCCATCTACTTTTATTCCTTTATTTTCCCAAGCGCACTTTTTAAACACATCTACTAAACATAGGGTAAATAATTTGGGAGAGATGGTGTCTCCTTGTCTTACTCCTCGTTCTATATTTATCGGATTGGTAGTACCTTGTAATTTGATTGTACAGGTAGCGTTCTTAAGTACATATATATTTTATTAATGCCGTGTATCTGTAATCTACTCGGCTGTTCTGTAGAGATTGTATTATGGCCCAGTGTTCAACCGAATCGAATGCGTTTTCAAAATCTACGAAGGCAATAAGACATAATGATAGGTTATATTCTTTTGATTTTTCTATTAAATTTCGCATAACTTGTAGATGATCTTGGGTACTATAGTCGCTACGAAAACCTGCTTGCTATGGTGGTTGGTAGTCTAATTTGTAAACCAGTCTATTAGTAATGATCTTTGTCAGCAATTTATATATTTGTGGTAATAGACTGACTAGTCTATAATTTTCCAATCTGTGTTTGTCGCCTTTTTTGAATAGTAATATTACAACTGCGTTATCCCATTCTTTAGGTATTTCCCCTTCTTGCAGGCATTGGTTTAATAATACTTTTAGTTCTTGTAATACCGGATGTCCCCCTTCTTTTAGCATTTCTGGGAGTATCTCGTCTTCGCCTGGTGCCTTATTTCTTTTTGTCTATCTTAAAGCTTTTTCTATTTCATATATTTCTATATCAAGAATTTCTTCTGAATTTACATTTAGTATTTTCCTTTCTACATCTTTTATAATTATTTGTATCAGCTTTTGTGCTATATAGAGTTTTTTGTAGAATTGTTCCGTTCTTTGCGTTATTTTATTTTGGCCTATAATTAAGGCTCCATTTGTATCTCTTAGCGATGTCATGATTGTATCCCCCAGTCTTCCTTCCTTCTGCCATTGTTTCGTTTTTCCTCCATTAATCAGTGCTTCTTCAATTTTTAGTTCATGCCATGCGTTTAAAGCTTTTTTCATCTATCTTCTTGTTTCTTTGCTTATTTCTTTTAGAGGTTCTATATTTTCTTCTCGGTTGATTGCCAATTTCCTTCTTTCTTCCATTAGCTTCTTTGTATTATCGCTTATTTTGCTGTCTCTTGGTTTCGATGTTTTTATTTTGGACGAGGCTTCTTTAAGTGCCGTTGTAATTTTTTTATTTCTTTCTTCTAAGTTGTCTTCCGCTACTATATTTACTTCTTTTAAATTTTTGTTCAATTCGTTTTTGTATATTTCCTTATTTGCTACTATATGTTTTCCCTCTGTCCAATTTTTAGATTTCTGTATAGCTTTATATCTGTCATTTTTGTTATTGATAACGATCTTACTTCTTATTAACCTATGATCACTTCCGGTATTTATTTTTTTCACTACCGATACGTCTTGCACTATATTTTTGTGTCTATTTCATTCTTGGTTTGTCGATCCGGACTAATCCACGTCCATTTATTTTGTAATTTCTTCTTAAAGAAGGTATTCATTGCATAAATTTGATGTTGTCCCATATAGTTCATCAACAAATCAACATACCCCCTCTTTCATGTCTTACTCCTATTCCATAGTCTGCTATATATTCTTCTCCTTCTTCTTGTTTTCGTCCTAACTTGGCGTTGAAATCCCCTATGATTAGCAAGTGTTTTGTATGGCTTATTTTTAATTTTACACCTGAATTCTACTTTTAATGATGAATCTTGAACGTCTGTTTAAAGGGCAATTGTTCTGTTTCAATTTTAACATTTAAGTTACTCACGTTTTTTTGTATTTGGTCTGAATCGAACTGCGGTTTTAGTTTCAAATTTTGCTTTTTTAAGAATTTATTAAGATATATACTTAGATTTAAAAAGCTTGAGTTTTCATCTTGAGGTAGGTACAGTTGTGGACAGAAAAAAATAGGACAACTCGAAAAATCAAGTAAACTTTATTCTATAAAATTTAGTTACTTGATTTTGGCTTTATAATTATGATATTTGTCACATTGACTTGCAATCAAATTACAAAACAGGGACCATTTTAAACTAGAAAAAAAACACTGTCCTATTTTTTTCTGTCCACAACTGTACATAGTTGTGGATTTACAATTTGGACGAATTTAATTTTGAGGTAAAAGACTTTGAAAAATTAAATCCCTCTCCAAAGTCTGGTCTACATTTCAAAAATTTATCATTCTGATTTCCTATTCAAACATGTTTGAAAGTTGAATACTAACTCTTCAATCCTAAATTCAAATCTAAGTAAGTTATTAATGTGAGTTTGTTTTTTAGTTTATGTGCAGATTTGTTTCCAAAAGACATTAAGTTAAATTTAAAAATTGAATTCATGCTTTAAATTGTAGTTTGAGCTCCGAAATGTTAGGATCTCTAGGATTTGACACTTTAACAGTTTATTATGGCTAAAAAATTTAATTTTGGGGTTTAAATTCTAAGATTCTTAAAAATCAATAAACAATTCAAACTTTAATTCTGCTTCCAAGATTTTGAACTTCGTATAGATCATGCTCAAATAATCGAAATTTGACTTAGGTTTTGCAAATTATTTATTTTTGTAATTTACCTACTTATATAATTTGTATAGAATTTCGGTGTGGTATAATTTAAAAACAATTTCAGAAACAGCATTCAAAATTGAGTAGAATTATTAAACACTTTGCTAAATTAGTCAGTCAACTAACAAACATGTAACGCTTTTAAATCTTCCCTTGGGCAAAACTGGATAAACCGAATGAAAATTAAACAGCATGACAAAAAGTCCTAATGAAATTTTAATTAAAACTGTATTATAATCCATGTAAACAATGCAGTAGTATGATATTCCAAAACCTTCATTAAATCACACCAGTTGTGCTTGTACTTACAATAATGCAACAGGGCAATAATTAACGAGGGATGTTATAGCCAACGGCGAGGTGGTGTAATTTAAAGGTACGAGTGAACCGACGCGAATTAAATTTGTGGGATTAAAGTAATAAATTTTTAAAACTTTACGAAGACAAAAATGTGCGTGTGACTGGTTAGATTAGATTTGCGTTTAATATTTTTAAAATTTTTAAATACGCAGTATTGCGTTAAGTTTAATTACAGGAAGATGTAATTTGTTCGTCGGTTATGTTCACTTCGTACACCTCAAACTCGCACTTGTAACACCTCTGACACGCTTCCCCAAACCCACATCATTCCCTTGACTAATAATAATGAGGGTTAATTTAGACAAACGTGTTGCCTAATAACCACAATTTGTAACACATTTCAACACCTATTTTTTTGTGTGCGATGTGAAGATGACCCGCGGCTGGTTTCAGAAGTTTTTAAACAGTTTACATTTGAAACTTAGGCCTGTTTCTCCTTTTTATGGCAACTCATTCAATACGGTATTTTTATTTCCTAAACTAACTTTGTTATCATTGGGCATCTATCACTACTCGACAAGATTCAGAACTCATTCGCTTTGGATTTAAAAATCCGGCACGGCTGCGATTTGAATCTGAGTTCTGTGTTGTTTCGAAATGGTTGTCCAGTCCATCAAGAAACCTTTCTTTTACTTATGTAGGCTTAAGAGATCAAAACTTGATAATTGTTCTTTTATCTTAGAATAATCAAATGATTGAATTTACACTTATACTTTTCTAAATGGTGCCTTTTGTAGAATTTGTAAATATCAACTTAATTTAAGCATTTTCGAAAATTTAACGTTTATGAATTAATCAAAAAATAATACCATAATTCAATTCTGTAGAATTTCGAAATGTCGATTAATATTTCGGTTAGGTACTTGAATTTAGAACAGTTTCCAACATAAAATTTCAAACTGAAATTGGGACCAAATTCAAATTTATTCCTATACTACATCAAACTTAAATGGCAAACTTAAAAATTCAAAATTTTATCCTCAAATCTAAATTTCAGGTTAGGGATTTGCATATTAATGGTTGTATAAAAATTTAAGTTGAAGAACAAACTTTTTATTCAAATTTTTTTATGATAGACCGAATTTTAATGCGCGATTTGAATTAAAACAAAAACATTCACTAACTGAAATTTCAAATATGGATTTAGGTTACAAATTGTGGAAAAAGTAATTAAGCTCAGTACCTTGAAGTGTATCACAATTTACAGGAATTAAACAAAGCGGTGATTATTTATTAAAATTTTAAATATAAATCAAGAGTTAACCATGCAAGTGTTGATTTTTGAAAACGGATTCCACGATTTTTAGGTTCTCACTTCCGATTTTCTTTTAACATTTCACTATCTTGGTTTTCGCTTTTCTTCTGAAAGTATCACTAGCAGAAGTTAGATACATAATTTGACAACAAACACAACGAATAGTTTTGACGAAACTACGTACTCAGTTCTGAAAAACTTCACCAAAGAGGCCTTCGCTTCTATCATGATGACGTTCAATGGTTTAACCTAATGGGAAGTTTCCCTGTTTTTGGCAATTTGTTTGTTCGAAAGGGAGAAAAAGGAAGTGTAACATTAATTGTACGGGAAATTGAATTTGAGGACGTTTTCTTAGTGGAGATGGTAGGCATGAGACGTTAGAACTCGAAACTTCATAAATTCTACCAAAGCTAGACTACTATATTAAATATTTTAACATTGGACTTGATTCTGTCAGTACCAATGCGCCACCTAACGGATGGTTTCGTGAATAAGGCCAAGTTGAGGCAGCAGTTTCGGTATGCTGATGTATACACATTTACAGAGAGTCGTTCCATCGTTTTGTGGTTTTTCTGGTGTTATTTTGTTGTCCATTAATGTGGCATTCTTGAAAAATGTTCGTTCCATGTACTTCTTCTTACATGAACCCTTTCCTCTATTTTCATGGTATTGTTTCTTTCTTAGTGTGTTCATTTCTACAGTCTTTCTTCTTAAAGTGGCATACCCTTTACAGGGCGTTGTTGATCCTCTCTCCATATGCCTGTGGTGTGCGTGTCAAGTAGCCTACAGACATAGGGGACCTACAGCTTAACGTCGGCTCCGAACCACGGAAGTGCTTGCACTTCTATTCTAGAGAGGACTTTATTCCATATAGGCAGAATACACCTCGGTGGTTTGCCATTGCCTTACGAGGGAAGCGGCCGGGTAATTTCGGTGTATATGTGTCCCTGGGAATCGAACCCGGGCCATATCAGTGGTCAGACGCACGCTGAACCAACTGAGCCACGTCCGCCTCCTACAGCCTTTAGCATCCGCTTTGTTTTAAATGCATCTGGTCTTGTTTCGACAACACATCATGTCAGTATTATGCCTTGCGACCTGATTTGTAAGCTCCCACCACTCTTATTTTTTTTTCTTTATCTCGCCGTGTTTATAGAAACAAATCCCGTATTTGTGGGGTACTCTCTCTTTGAGTTATCAATTTCTATCATTTAGTTGATGAATTCTTTTTGGTTCTTTTCTTTCATCCGTGCTAGAGTTGGAATTTCACTTAAAACTCAAAGAGAAAGGGACACTTATAGTTACCGGGGAAGGAATTTTATCTTCTCATCGTTAATAGCACTGACAGTGACAGCTACCACTTGAAAAAGAAAAAGAATACTAATGCTCTCAAAACAAAAACTGACCTTTACAACAACTGGCCGTTTTCTCTTCTTTCAGTAGCGGTCAATCTTCGATCCCCTTATCTTGTTGAAAACTTGTTCAAATCTAGAGATCCGCCGACTTCAGCAATTAGGAGTCAGTGTCCAATATTCGAGAACCCTGTATACAGGGCGAGTCAACAGGAGCGCGGTGGTTGATATCTCCTTTATTGTTTAAAATGCATAAAAAGTTTTCAAATAAAAGCTTTTGAGGACCACCAGGACCATATTGTAAAATTATTTTGAATTATACAGGGGGTTGCATAAAAGAGTGGCATATAAAAGTTTTGTTTTTTTAAATGGAACATCCTATATATTTTTGCACAATCTTATTCGAATTTTTATTACCTTTCTGGACATGCTTTTGTTTTTAAATTCCGTTGCGGCGTTGCCAAGTTATTCAACTTTTTTAGGAAAAATTGACATTTGCAGATCTCGCTTATAAAATTTGTACAAATCGTAGTTTTTTTCTGGAAAATGATAATCAAGACGATGCACTATCCCCCAGGCAACAATATGGTCGTCGTGGTCCTCAATAACTTTTATTTGAAAACTTTTTATGTATTTTAAACAGTAAAGGAGATATCAACCACCGCGCTCCCGTTGACTCACTCTGTATAATTCTATAGGTGGTCTTAGTTGTGAAGGCAACGAATTGCAGGGGACAACTGTAACCGTTTCATTGAATACTGTAAAGCCTAGTACCTAAACACCTAGCATAGCATACATTCACCTGCTACATGACTACCTAATCAGCTTCACCCAAAGCTCTTCAACACTTACATTGACGACATTCCATGCCGGAACTAGCTGAACAGCGTTTTTTACGCATCTACTTCCTTTACATAGTTCGTTCCATGGTGCTACAGGTCGCAGCTAAGAAGTTGCAATGAGCTCTTGCAGATCTGATACCACAGTACTATAAATGGAGGAATCTGAACCTTTGCAAGACAGAAAACCAAAGTTTTATTCCAAAATTAAAACATTGCAAGGTAAGCTATTATACAAGGTGTCTCAGAGAGTTTTGCACTTTTCTTTCTTATTTTGCTCAGTTATTATCAGTTTTCACAACTAACTTTATTTGGAACTTAAAACTACATTTATTGGAAATTCATGTATGGAAAATTATATCATCTAGATGTCGCCCATTTCGCCACTGGCACTCTTCCAAGCGATGCCTTAGATTTTCTATGACGCCATTTTCCATAACCCTAAAGTTACTGTTTGATGATTTTAATGACCAGTGGTGGTTCCAGCAACCAGCAATATACCGAATTAGAAGCTGTAAGAGAATGGTTCCCGGATAAATTGGTATCAAGAAGAGGCGACATCAACTGGCCCCCAAGAAGCCCGGATTTGGCTCCAAACGATTTTTTTTTGTAGGGATATCTTAAAAGTCAAGTTTATAATAACGCCTCAGCAAATTTGATTCAGCTTAAAAATCGTATCCAGGAAGAGATTGCAGCCGTTACTCCTGACTTATGTACAAGCGTAATGGAAAATCTAAAGCATCGCTTGGAAGAGTGCCAGCGGCGAAATGGTCGACATCTAGATGATATAATTTTCCATACATAAATTTCCAATAAATGTAGTTTTAAGTTCCAAATAAAGTTAGTTGTGAAAACTAATGATAGCTGAGTAAAATTAGAAAGAAAAGTGCAAAATTCTCTGAGACACCTTGTATTATGATACCATGAAACAACTCCATCAAATATCAGGGCGCCACGTTCAATTGGAAAACATTCAGCCCATGCTCTAGAACAAGTGGATAGATTCCACTCTGTTTTGAATAGCACAAATCTTTATCTGACAATACGCCTGGGGCTCCAACATATCGCTAGCCGAAGGACAAAACAAATTAGGCTAAATTGGAAGCTGTCAAATTTATCGAATTATTGACGTGGATTGGTTTGTTAAATATCATATTATCAGATGACCTGGGCATTAACACTTTAAGTATTACATCGTCGAGGCACCGCAGAGATCCTTCAAGACCGCGAATCAATCTGAGATCCAACACATTCGAGATGTCGCGTCAATCGTTACAGCTCAGCAAAAACGGAAGAAAAAACTTGGCCGAGAACTCTTTACAAACATCTTGAAATTAAGTATACAAACGTTAGCAAAACCTCAGACAAGCAAGAGGACTCTGAGAAAGCCCAAATCGCTTGAGGAGTTTATGGAATGAAATATGTGGATTGGCTACGGTTGCCTGACGACGAACATTGGTACCGAAACCGCAGTAGTTCAATAGAATATGCTCATAATTAAGCCCCCAATAAATATCGCTCAGACTGTATACTAATAATTTCAGAGAACCCAGATTGTTAGACTAGTTTATTTATTGAACGAAATTAGTTGACTACGAGTGCCTGATGAGGTGCAATGATATCGGAACCGTAGTGGTTCAATAGTCAAACGAAAATCTTTATCGAGTTATCTAGTTAGCTAATTAATTAATTTAATACAAGTCGCAGTTGTTTTAGAGTTTAAAGCAAAATGGGATTTGAAATAGTATATTGCGTCATAAGGGAAGATATAGGCATATTTCATCCCGAAGATTTCTGCTGCACGAGCGAACGCAGTGAGCGAGGGCAGCAAAAGCCGAGGGATGAAATATGCCGTTAGATTCCCGTAGGGCACAAGTTATTTTTCCGCATCCATGAGAAGTTCGTATTAAATAAAAATAGTTATAATATAATACGTACCTACGTTTTTGACATATAACCTCAAATTACACATGTCAAATTTTCGTATTAAAAATAATTTCTATAATGAATTTATGTAAAAAATAATCGTATTTGCTTGAATTTTAAAAAATAATTACACTTATCAATCACTTAAATGAAGATTTTTGTATAATTAAATAATAATTTTGATTCTAAATTCTATCGATAGATGTCACGTCGATAGCATGCACGGTAAAAACCCGCAAATGTTCATATCGTCCCGCTTTTTCATATTTACCCGCTATTCGCCATTGTTAACCTCAAATGAGATAAATAATCTGTCAATTACATACCATGGATACGGAAAATTAGATTTTCAGACCCCACTTTAATCTCTTAATTACAACGTTAAGTTTAATTTTTAAAATATGTTTTAATGGCATGATTTTATTATAAATTGTAACCTCTAAAAGTGTACTAATTAATATGATTTATTAAAATAAGTAATGTTCAACAATTCAAGCATTAAAATTCCCGATATACATTAAACCAGTTCGATGTTTTTAGAATACAACATAATCTTTTAAATGTTTTTAAGGTTCTAAATATTAACTTTGGAATTGAAAGAATGGTTATATCTTGAATTTACAGCCATTATTTTCGTTCTACAATTCATGAAACACACAATAACATAAATTAAATTTACAATAAACTTTGGCGAGTTTGTATACTGCCACTTCTCTTTTCTCGCAATTAAAAACTGATTATATGAAAATCTTCTAAAAACTGGTTGTTTCACATTCCTTTTACACAAAAAATTCCGTTTTTGTTGAAGTTCTTAATCACTTCCTACTTTTTGAATATTCCGTACTCGTCCTTGTTTTTACAATTATCCTTAGTCGCATATTTCTAATTTAACAGCAGCGGAATTATGTAAGTACAACATTTTATTTGTAAATTTAAAGCAGAACGATTTAATAAAACGTATGTTCGCTTTTTAGTAAAAACTTTATTTTATAAAAAAAGAAACAGGTGTAACGTTTTACGTCAACGATTGTATTTATATTTCACTGGAAAACATCAAAAAATGCATTTCCTTTTAATATCGATTACATATTAAAACAGGGAAAGTTATAATTATGACGTTCTTAGGTTAAGTGATTAGATTTCCACTGGCCTATAAAATAACTTTGTTGGTAATTGGTTTTATTCTGTATGGATCTGCTTTGTTGTTCTTTTTTGGATTGTTTTTCTCATTTTACTGCGATTATTGAGTTTAACCTGAAATTTATTCGTGTAAAAGTCACAAAAACTGAAAAATTAAACAGTTAGTTTATTAGGCTTTCACAAAGGAAACAAATTTAGGATTTTTATTTAATTTCAGTTCAAGTTAAACATGATTTTGGCTAATGTTTGTAACTTGATTATTGAATTCGCACTGTTTTACAGAATTTGTTTAATAAAACGCATAGTATTAGCAACAGACATTATCAAATAATTTAGGTGAAGGTTTAACGTGACACAAAAACCTGAAAATATAACATTTAATTTATATAATTATTATTTATATAAGTAGCCGTGAGCTAATGTCACAATTTATTATTAAACTGAAGTTAATATTTACTCTCATAGTATGCTTGTATAATAACCTAACTGATTTTAATGCCTCAGTTTCTTGTTCATGAAATTATAATTGCTTTATTTATATTTTCGGATATCGAGCAAAATCTACAATTCCAGAAAATACCTTTTATTTTTTGTCGTTTCCTACACTTTTTCTGCTTAATAAGCTTTCGATAAATAAACGCTCGAAAGGCCAAACAAACAAGCTATTTTAGAAAAGAAAACAACGCAGATCAAAGCTGAAGCCGGACGAAAAATCTTTAAAAGAAATGGCGTATGGAAAGGTTTGAAATATTGAAAATGTTATTTCTAGTAATTTGTTTATCTTTATTCATCAGAAGGGTGTAAACAAATTAACAAGTTTTAGTTTAGTTTAACTTATTATTATTATTATTATTATTATTATTATTATTATTATTATTATTATTATTATTATTAATTTAGATTGTTTCTAGTTAATTGAAAATAATTAAAAAAATGTTTGAAAACTGACTCTTAATTTACTAGCGAGGTTATGAAAACTTTTCTGATTTCAATTTCGGATTTTATTTAAACCAAATTTTATTAAAATGAATGTCACAATAAACACTCAGAACTGTAGAAACTCAAAAGCTTTCCAAATCCAACTTGAGCTGACCCAGTATGTTTAGCTTCTCTTACCAATAACTTCTTTTAGTTTCTGTATTTACATTTTAAGCTTTTTCTTAATATAGAATATTCAAATAAATTATAAACTTTATTTCTGAAAAGGCAGTAATTTACGTTCTTATTTATCTTCTACCACATTTCATCCGACTTTTCGGCCAACTTTACATTTTCAAAGCTGGTTTCTTCAACGTCTTTGGAAAGAATTTTAGATTTACTTTTTACATCTGCCTTTAGGTAAATTTCGTGTTTTGTTCTGTGCTTTTTAACAATTTGCTATTCTTATACCCAGCTTTCATTTTTTGCTTTTAAAAGTCCCTCTGATAAATATGAGTTTTCAATTTTTAATGTATTATATTGTACGAATTTAAATTAGAAATTAATTTGTTATTTAGCATTATCTGCTTCGCAAAAGTGTCTCTGATTTTGATATAAATCTATTTTTAAGACTTGATTTTGTATTATTTCGGTCGGGATTTTTTTTTGTTTTAAAGTTATCTTATACACGTGTCTGGGATTTTCTTGTTTACAATTTATAAAATTCGAGTCTTTAATTTCTTATAACGGTACTTTGATAAATGAACTGTGAGATTAAATACTACGTAATTCTTTGCATTTTCTTCACGCTGAAAAGGTTTAATAAAAAAATCTCCGTCAAAAACGGCCTTGAATATGCATGAGATTTTCTGTCCCCTAATTAAGCCACCCTTAAACCTCGCGCAGATTGAATAGTAATATTTCAGGAATAATTTCAAACTTGGAACTGATATTATCCATTAGAACACGTTCGGTCGATTCGTTACATCAATCGCGGCGCGTCAAAAATATAGGACAAATGTTAGTAACGTGCGTTTGGCTGGTTTTGTTGGATTATGGCAAAACGAAGACTTAATTGAAGCCGCCGATTGGGGGTTGGTTAAAGGTCATATTCTAATCCTGGTCACATTTAACATAAGGGTTGTGAGGTGGTTAGCTAAAAGATTGAGTGCTGGTCGTTCAGGGGCGGTTGTTGAAATAAATTACAATTACAAAAGTGGTAATGTGCTCTCGTGTGTGTGTGTCTTCGATCTTCTCTCTGTGTTAGTTCGCCGAAGTAATTGGGTTAAGTTAGGAAAACGTGTTCAAGGGTTGTTTTAATTTTGATGCTAATTTTGATAACTACTGAAAGGTTTATTTTGTTTACAGAAACTTGTTTTGTACTCTGATTATATATGAAACTATTTTAAGTAAAAAATTGAATTGCGGTTATATTTAAGAATGGAAAATCAATTATTGATCAGGTGTTTACAATAAAATAGATATAAGAGAAGGTCAAAGAGAAAGATGAAAGTATTTTAGCTCTTTTTAGAGACTTCAGATAGGTGTATGATGTAACCTAAAAAATTGAGATATATGTATAAGGTGTTGGCTTACCTAGAGTTTAAATTAATTTCTCTAGTCCAAATGATATTAAAAGAGACAACCATTAAGGTAAATTTCAAGGGTCAAATATTCAATACGTTTATCAGCAATAACAGCTTAAACTAGGAAGGTTTTTTATTCACCACCATGTTTAATGTAGTTTTGGAAACTATTATGTGAAAATGAAACAAAATAGAACGTGCTAAGAAATTCACATCAATGCTTAGTATATGCGGAGGATTTGGTACTGATAACAAAAACAAACGAAGAGCTCCCAGATCTATTTAACCGTTTATAAAACAACTCAAGTGACATTTGTTTAGATGTCAACTCTAAGTACACTGACCGGCAAAAAAAGTGGCCACCCCTATATTAAAAGAAACCAAAAGAATTCCAAGGGCATTTTTATTTATATTATTTATTTTTCAATTACAACTGGTTTTTATCCAGTTTGCTTACAATAATAATTTAAATAATAAAATTAAAACGAAAAAATCATTGAAATAACTGTACTCACAAAAACACAAATTTACTGAAATACCAAAAACAAAAGATAATAGAAAATTTTAATAACGAGTATGTGCTCCTCTGGCATCAATAACAGCTTGCATACGTGCAGGCATCGACCGCAACAAATTTTTGGGTCGTTTCTTGTGGAATACTCTCATATTCTTCACGAAGAGCAATTTTCAATTATAGTAGAGTTCTAGGGACTATATGACGTCGTTTAACCCTTCGTAGAAGTTCATCCCATAGATGCCCTATGATATTAAGATCAGGACTGCATGCCGGCCAATTTAAAGCCTTGATACCAACCCCCTGCAAGTGTTCTGTAACAATTCTGGCTGTATGCGGTCTCGCATCATCGTGCATGAGTTGAAAATCGTCTCCTATAAATGGTGCATATGGAACTACAACTTCTTCTAAAACTTCTTCGATATAACGAGCAACTGTTATTCCACCATCCAAGGAAACAAGCTCAGTACAACCATGCAATGATATACCTGCCCAAACCATAACGCCACTACCGGCTTTATTTTTTCTTTGTTTGATTGCAGCTTGTGCATATCTCTCAGTATGCTGTCTCCAGACTCTTTCGCGTCCATCTCCTACAATGAAACAATATCTGGATTCGTCCGTAAAGAGAACTAGTTCCCAATCCTCTGCTGTCCAGTGTAAATGCGTTCTAGCAAAATTTAATCGCTCTCTAATGTGACGTGCTTTTAATTCAGGGGCGATAGCAGATCTTCTGGCCTTCAAGCCAGCTTTGTTTAACCGTCTTCTAATTGTACGTTCACTAACGTTTACGTCTCTCACCGTCTGAAGACGATTTCTAGCATCCACAGCGGCTGAAAAACGATTTCTTCAACCCAGCTTTGTTTAACCGTCTTCTAATTGTACGTTCACTAACGTTTACGTCCCTCACCGTCTGAAGACGATTTCTAGCATCTACAGCGGCTGAAAAACGATTTCTCAGAATTTGTAAACAAACAAATCGATCATCTCTTACGGAAGTTGCTCGTTTGCGACCTAAACCAACTCTTCTAGTATATTTGCCAGTTTCTAAAAACCGTTGAAAAGGCCTTCGAACCGTAGTTAATGGTATACCCAGAGCTGCAGACACGTAAACTTGACTTCTTCCATCTTACAACAAGGCAACAATACGTGCGGCATCTTTACTACTAAGAGGCGATTTTACAAAGTAAAAGTGCTTGTTAATATTGGTAAAACAGTAAATTGTAAAAAAAAGTGAAGAAACAAATGCTAGTGTTTTGTTTTGTGTGTTTCATTTTTTAAGAATATCAATTAACTGCAAAGTATGGGCGGCTTTGATTTTATTTGTACCGCGATAGTGATGTTTGTAATCTTAGTAGGGTGGCCGATTATACTGAACACCATGGACATTTATTTAAACCACAAAACTAGATTACATGTACATTTTATAGGGTGGCCACTTTTTTTGCCGGTCAGTGTATATCATATTGGACAGAAAGCAACATCAAGATGCTGACGAATTAAATGTTAAAGGTGTAAAATCGGCTAAACTTTTTGATTTTAAAAACGTAAAAGACTTAGTGTGTCTGGTGGTAGAAATTACAGGAGGCGAAGATTTAAAATGAATGAAAGGCTTGTTGGGGTAAGGCTAAACTACCTTGATTTTAAGGGTAGGTAGAGCATATCAAATAGAACAACTCTTCTCAATAAACCATGTGTCGCAAGTAGGCGGTAAGCTCAGAACAAAATTAAAACGATCAATACAAAAATTGGTTTGAGATCACTGGCATAGGTATGCTCTGTTTACATTCAAAATCTAAATTTATCATACGCCTTTCTTCTTCATACTGAAAAGGGAGTCCAGCTAAGTGAAACCTGTAAATTACATAATTGTGTAATGTTTCATTAATGTTTGCAGGGTCAAATTTCTATGTGTTTTAAATACATTTTATCCAGCGGTTCTCAAAAGTGTGTAACAAAATTTAAAATAAACAAAAATCGCGATAAGCTTTAAATTTTTGCTGTAATGTACTTCTATTAAGGTCAGCATATTTATACCCATTTAATTTAACGACAATACTTTTGTATCGCCCTATAATACGTAGGTATATAGTGGTGACCAGGAATCTAACAAGATGTAAACTAAAAATAGATGAAGAAGTAGTAGAAATCAATCACCCATCTGGGCGTAGAGATAATTAGCAAAGGAACCCTATAGAAGAAACCGGTATTACAAATACATAAAGCTGTCCCTATTGTAGAAAAAACCAATATAAATATGTCCGTTCAGATAAGAATACATCGAACAGTATGAGACCAGACACAAACAAAACGAAAAATTGTGAGACAAAGAATAACGAGCTATTGGAGAGAAGGAAGTTACAAGGCATCGAAAAGTGAGGAGAATAATTAAAGAAATACAAAGTTGATTTTCACAAAATTTTATTGCTGTCCCACGACAATTGTTTCGCCAAACGTTGGCATCTTCAGATGGTGAGTACAAGACTGACTAAAAATGACAATTTACATACACAGGTAAACTAAAAATAAATAAGAACATAAAAATTTTAATTTTACACAGAAATATACCTAAATTTTACGGGGTTCAGAAAAGTTATACAAAAGTAGGAGTGGGGTAACGGTTTCTTCAGAAAGCCGACAAGGTAATAAATTTATTTTGTATAACTTCTCTGAACCCCGTAAAATTTAGGTATATTTCTGTGTAAAATTTAAATTTTTATGTTCTTATTTATTTTTAGTTTACCTGTGTATGTAAATTGTCATTTTTAGTCAGTCTTGTACTCAGCATCTGAAGATGCCAACGTTTGGCGAAACAATTGTCATGGGACAGCAATAAAATTTTGTGAAAATCAACTTTGTATTTCTTTAATTATCGCATTATGGATTTTCATCAAGTAAAAGTCGATTCAATCAATTAAGTGAGGAGAATAGTAAGCAACGACGTGAAGGTCAAACGCATAACAATCGACCAACGAAAAAATGGCGCGAATGTTGGATAAAGAAATTTGAAAAACAGGTATAGACTAGGAAAAAGCAAGGTCTGTCTAAATGAAGAAAGAAGAAAAAAGCTTCCTAGTAATAGGAATAACAAAACTCCTGTCATGGAAATTGGGATGTGATTTTTACAGCTTTGGTTTTAAGTAATTCCTTTAATGCAGAAACTTTATACTTTTTATTTTTGTAATTGTGTAACCTATTCACATAAAAAATGGAAGAATTGTTTTAAGTAATGCAGTTGTTCGTTATTTAAATTCTTAGTAATTATATTTTTCTACTTTTCCTAAATTTCCATTAAAAGTACCTAGTTTGTATTTTTTTATATATTTGTTACAATTTATGACAAGAGAAAATCTGTAGCCAAAATAAAACTTCTCTTAAAAAACTTCTCAATTTACCCAACAGAAACTCACGCTAAAGATAAATCTTTTGAGGCTCCTATCGAATGCAGTATCACATCCGTGAATTGATTAAATCGCTTCGTGTAATTAAATCAGTAAGCCCTTGAGCGTAATTCCGAAACTACAGGGACAGGCGTCTAATACAACAAAGATGGCATTATCAAATCAGGACGAAGTAAGACGTGTATGTAATAAAAATGCAATAACGTTTATTGCATTTCGCGTTTGCAGTAACCCAGAAGTTCTACTACGAACAATAATGAAATTGCTCCGATGCCCTCGGAAGTGAGTTAAGAAAATAAAATATTTTCTGTTTGAACTGATTTCGCTCATTTTATTTTTGATCGAATTCGACTCACCTAGCTTTAAAGGAAAGTTTTCGCGGACTCCCTTCGAAAACTCGAATGGAAAATAGCGGGGAAATAAAATCGGGTAAAACCATTTTGAAAAGTTACCAGATCCGACTTTCTTATTAATGAAAATAAATGAGAATAATGAGGAAAGTTTAATGTAGCTTATACAGATTTTATAAGTTTAAATCTTTTGAGACGAAACTGGAAACCGTATTAGACCGGTTAACACGATTCTTTATGCCGTCGTATTTGTAATTTATTTTCTCATTTCTGTCAAGTATCAAGTTAAATTATCAAGTTAAGGTTTTTCCCTTCGTTAAAACTATATTTTTAGCACCTAAAGCTTCAATTAACTTTCGCCTTATACAAACAACTTTAATTTTCTTTCATATTGTCAGCGATAAAATTAAAAACTTAGGTGCTCTCTTTTTGAAAGGGAAGGGGATTTATTTTAAATGAATTTTTCGGCGAATTTCATCAATTTGTGTTGGTTATGGATTTACATTTAGTGAAGGAGACAGACCGTCAGTAAACGGAAGCGCTTTATAATCATCGTTTAATAAATTGCTTCCGTTATCAGCACCCCCATTTTGAAAACCTACAATATCGACACGTAGGATTTGAGATACTGTTGTGGGGCTCTTTACACGTTTTCAGACAATAAAAGTTTATTATAAAAGTTTATTGTCCTTTATTACGATACCCATTTTATATTGAAATATTACAATAAATGTAATTTATTAATACCTGCTGAGTTATACAAATTAATTTTTTTAATTAGTATAATAATATAATAATAATAATGGCAATAATTCATATAAAACGCAAACAATTAATTTTTAATTAAAATGTAAAAAACATATTGAAATACCAAAAATTTTCTTTAGAATAATAAGTGACAGACCTAAAAAAAAAAACTGGGGAAAGGAGACTGTTTTTAAAATAATGTGAATCGATGAATGAAGAAACGGTTTCAAAATAGGGAGACTCAGTATAGATTCGTTGAGCAAGCTAAACTACATCCAAAGTATACGGTTAGAGTAAAAGCAGAAGAAATGAGCATAAAAAGACAAAGAAAAGAGAAGCAGGTGGAACGATATGACAAAAATCAGTAGAAGAGAAAAAGAAAAGAAAAGACAGGAGAGGCCCATGATATACAAAAAATTGAGGGAAAAAGGGAATGATGAATAAAGACGAAAGTAGAAGAATAGAAAGAAAGGAAGAAGGAAAAGGAAGATAATAAAATCAGCATAAGAAAAAACTAGAGACGGCAGAAAAAGAAGCAAAACTGTGAAGAAAGATAAATCAGCGGAATAGAAAAGAAAAAGAAAAAGAAGAAACTGAAAGAGAAGTAAAAATTCAAAACAGAAAATCAACAAAAGCGAGAGTTGAAACGATAGCAAAATAAGAGAAACGCCGACGAAGGAAAAGGACAAGTAGAGCAAAAAGAAGTTGAAAAAGACAATAGAAAAATTAAGAGTAGTATGATACGAAAACAGAAAAAAGGAAAAATGAGGAAGATAGAGAAACGAACCATGAAGAGAAATGCCTTTTCGTATTATCGTCGTTTTTATACAGGGTGTCTCACTATATTTTGACTGATTTTACAAGCTTATATTTTCTAAATGGGATGAAGTATTAAGGTGCGGTTTTCACCAATGAGTTTTACATGAGCCCAAGTTTTTTTTATGGTTTTTACGAATATGCTATTCCTTCTTTTGTCAGTCATGGCATGCTAAATGTTTTGTTGTTTACGTTTTTGATTTTACAGTAGTATCTTCATAAGCGTTTATCTCGGTCATTTCTCATCCGATTTTAATTTTTAAAATATCGTTTGAACGCTAAAATATGCGCCTATTCTTATTTTTACAAATAAGTATAGGGTTGCATTTAAAAAAATGAAGTATCTGGTCTGCCAAATAATGCCATTTTTATTTCGGTTTTTAAAGAAGGAATAGCATATTCGTAAAAACCATAAAAAAAACTTGGGCTCATGTAAAACTCGTTGGTGAAAACCGCGCCTTAATACTTCATCCCATTTAGAAAATATAAGCTTGTAAAATCAGTCAAAATATAGTGAGACACCCTGTACTTTACACGTTTGTAAGTTTCTAAGGATTTTTTACGACTTTCTTTTCAAGATTCCGAATTCGTTTATATTCATTTATAAATTCGAATATGTGCTCTTTAAAGAAATACAAAAGCCCTTAATTTTAATTTAAAATTTATCTCTAATGATCCAATTCAAAAGACACACTCGAAAACACTCAATGAACCATGATATGTATCTTCTTCGCCAAATTAATTTCTAATAATGTAACGCAGGACATTTTTTCAGGAGTCCTATTTCAGTGTATGTTGCTGTAAAATCGTGAAACGATATTTGCAGAAGCTAGCCTTAGCCAACTTTGTTAGGAGTGTTCCATTGTGAGGGTGGAAAACCTCCGACGGCGAAACGTATTTGGTTTTTAAAGTTTACGGTTTTTCATTTGTTTACACTTTTAGTACTAAAAATACATAAATGATAAGCTAGGATTTTAAAATATTTACGTAGGTTATGAAGGGCGTTAACTTTAAGTTATGCATGCAGAAAATCTGTTGCCTTAATATTAAACGAGTTACTTACTTTATTTATAATTATAAAATCACAAAAATTATTATCGAAGATATTAAACACGATAATAGCTTTTAAGTCTTTTAGTATCTACCTCTTAATTAACAATTTTAATAACGCCCACAAAAGCAAGGCAACCCCGATCTTAAAACTATATTAAATAACATTAAATTTTCAAGCTTTATTATCTTATGGTCGTTATTAAAGTCTCTTTCCGCACGCACGTTTATTATCATCGTGAAATACAACAAATGGCAACCTTAAACTCTCGTCACAAAAATCCATAAACGTGCCTGTTTTACCGAACTCGGTTGCCAAGTTTTATGATTTATTGTATTGTAAATTAGACGCGAGTGTTTCTTCAGTTGCTTCCGAACTAAATTTTCACTTCTATGAATAAGAGTCGGATAAAATTTTAATCTCAAGAAATTAAGAAAATAATCCTAGAAATTCCGATAACATCTTATATAATAAATAAACTTCTATTGAAATGATTTTTCGTGCAGGAAATAAAGGTGTGAAAGTTTAAGTACTGAAACTCATCTGGTGTTAAAATTCTTATATTGTTTTGTGTCAGTTTTCTCGACCTGGAAGTCAAATATCAGCTCAAGGTCTATGAAACTTTTCAATCGTTTGTTGTGGTTCTTTATTGGATGGCAATATGATAAGGTTTCTTTGGCGGATTTGTCTTCTTTTGTAGCTGGATCGGCCCTTAAAGGTGTGGAGTTTTAGAATATCTTGTAGGCGTACATTTCCAATAAGATTTGCACTTGGATGGGAATAAAACCGCACATATCTATCTATAAATATACAACAAGGCAGCCACGTTTGCTTTAAAAAGCACAATTTGCTTTAAAAGCATTCTCTTTTCTGCCTTCTGCTTTGAAATTGAAGATAAAATCCTATGGGATTGATCTTGGTTTGGTACAAAACAAACGCGATATAAGTATCCCCAGATCGTCCGTTTTACCTCTGAATATTTTTCTAGTTGCTTTCATTTTTCTTGTTAAGTTCAAGAGGTGTACTGTGTATCGATCGTTTTTACTCGCTGCCTTGTATGTTTTCGTGTAATCATCATAAAAAATGCGAAGAAAATAAAACCGGCGTCATAATATTCCTTTACGAAAGTCGTTATTCCGCAGCAAGCTTTGTATAATTACCTTTCACAGAATTATAAACAAGGTTTTTGCTCTCTGTTAACTTTTCGTGTCTCATTTAATTAAAGCAGAAACGGAAAGTGCTTGTATGAATACTTGTTGCTTATCTGACAGTCAAACAGCAAATTTTATTATATTTATGATGTAAAAGAAAGAATATTTCTACATTTTTTTATTGTATTAGATTTTTAGGAATCCTTTAAGAAGTGTTTACATTGAAGGACACCTCCCTGTAAATACGTAGTTTAGAAAATACTGAGACTTGTAGATGGATGGATGGTTTTAGACTGAAGAATAAATTAGCGAATTCATTTATTTTTTCCTGTTCAGCTTCATTCAGGAACACAAGGAAGCTTCTTCTCAGAACAAAAAGATCACTTTGCTGACAGTGTATGTTATTGCTATCTCTATCCAAATTTGGGATACAAATTAAAAACAAAATTGCTGATTCATTTTTGAAGAGGCATAATTCTTTGGAGAGGCAGTTTAGGTTGCAAGCGTATATAAAAAAGTTGGGTACCTAAATTATTTTCGCCCAGGGATCACTTCTTGCATTTTCACGTACTTATGAAACACCCTATTCTATGATAAGTTAATTATATTAACGTTTATCTTGACAAATCCTGACAAATGTCATATTTTTTCGTTGTGTAACTGAAGATTATAATTATGGTGCAATAAAAAAAAATCACCTCAAGGTTAGTCATACCCCGGCTCCACACTTGCTTTAATGAATATTCGTTAGAGTTGACCAATATTCGTGTACTTGTTTACGAATATTTGTCGAACACACCCTCCATACATACATACGTGATATTAGCCGAATATTCGTATTTGATATTTGAAATATGGAAAATATTCGTATTCGCTTTATTCATCATGGATTCGTCTTCAGAAGAAGGCCTAGTAGTACTGCAGCTGCCGGGTATTTTTTTATTGAGTTGCCATTATTTACAATTAAATAAAAAAAGTCAGCAACCTTGCTTCGATTTTTATGATCGGGGTCATTTTGATCCCAAAGGCTAATTTCAATTCTGTACACTTTTAAAAATTCTAATACAGTTTCATTTGTCCATTCCATTTTCAAATGTTAGTGTAATTGTTATACAAAAATAAATGAAACCTAGGCAGACGATTTGCATGTTGGTACACGATAGCGTGGAGGGCATGCGAAAAAGACCTTACAACAAATATTCGTCGCCCTTGATGTGTGTTAACTTACCGACACTGAATGGCAAACATTCGTGTTCGTGAAAAAGTGCCAAATACTCGTATACGAATACGAATTTTTCATCCACACTTGCGGCATTTTATCCGAATAGCGAATATTCGTACATGAACAACGCAAATGTGGAGCCGGTGTTAAGTGAAGTACCTATGTGTTTTCTAAAACCATACAGTTTAGTTCCTTAAAACTACTAAATTATGAAGTATACCTACATCCTACATATCTTATTAGAATTGGAATTTTCCTATTAACTCAGTAAAAATTCGAAGTATTTATTGAAAATTTTGAATGTATCCATTTTTTAAATTAAACGTGTAGTGTAACATATTTTCTGCGATTTATATTTCCAGTTTCTCGAAATAACTCTACGACCTATCTGTGTCGTTTTAAATTGGATATATTGCATTTATTTCTTTTTTTCCCTCTCTTTACTCTTTTCCTTTCTCACTTGTAGGGTTGAGTGGTAGAGCAGCCAGCATGTTTTGCTAGGCTGAACTTCGCCCTGTGTTTAGCTAATAATAAATTAATTAATAATAGTATATTATACACGACGCTATAATGAATGCTATTATTACCGAGGATAATGTTTGAAACACGAGCGAGCGAGCAAGCGAGCGAGTTTTACAATTTCTGAGGTAACAGTAGCCATTATAGCGAGTCGTATACTATATACTTTGTCCACGAACACAAATACGAAGAAGTTTTACTTAAAATTTAAATAACAACGCTACTAAAACCATGTGGTAGGACTATGTTAAACGAAGTGGTAGGATTAAAAACATAACCTATTTTCTTCATTATACACCATAGACAATGATGTTGCCATGACACCGTGAATAATGATTATTCACTGCTGACAGTGTATAATGGATAGCATTATGTTTGGCCAAACACATAAATAATTGACAGATTATTGACTAGTTGTGGACAAATTAATTAATTAATATGTTTAATTGGTTGTATAAAATTAGGTTTGTATTTGCAAAATAAAGGCTATTTATTATTATTATTATGATTATTTTAAGATTTAGAAATTTCTCCTCCGAATACAGGCCTAGGAGCTACAGTAACAAGGTCTTACACATGCATACACATTATACTCTACACATAGTGCAGTATGTAGGTAAAACGACGCACCAACTTCGTAACCCGCAGAGACGGTCTGGGTTGAGCAATACACGCGTAGAGCCTCATGCGTTAACTCACCAGCCTCGACACCGAAAAGTATAAGAGGTTACAGATAATACATTAATACATTCTATCAGAAAAGACTTAATCGAATGCATTCTAAAACACAATAATTAATTTGTTGGACTTAACAGGGATAAATTAAAAATCCTTTGTACTAAGTTGGTTTTCTATTAGACCCTTTTAAATCATTAATTATATGTTTGGGTGAAAATTATAATTAAATAATAAAGTTTTAGATTGACAATTAGTTGTTGATGGACAATTTAACGCCAATAAAATTTGTATTATAAACTAGTGTTCGACATGCTTAATTGTCCGTCTCTCTCTCTTCCATGGCTAACCTTGAGGTGAAATTGTTTGGATCATACTTTAAGTACGAATATAAGCTTATTTTGTCGTTTGAATACTATTAACAGGGCCGTTCCTAGGGTATATGCCGCCCGTGTGCGAGAATAATTTTGCCCCCCTCCCCCCCTATTGATTAACTGAAATTGCTCTGAAATATTTTTACCTTAAATTACCTTAAATAAAACACAGATACAAGAAAGTGTAAAAAAATATACATTTTATTTAATAAAATCATAAATTAACATAATTATTGCTATAAAAATATAATAAATAAAAGTACATAATATACTATAATAAATAATATAAAGTAAATACATACACTAAATACATAGATACGCTGTCTATCTGATACAGATTCTTAAACACTTATATAATATAAATATAAAATATAGAAAAGTTTAAATAAACTTTGCTTTTCTAGCTCTTTTTATAAGAAAATTGAATATTTTCAGAGTCAGAGCTTACTTCTTCTAACGAACACCGATCTTTTAAGTCGTTCTTGACCACGGACTTGATATCGATGGTTTCGCGACTTGGCCCTTCGGCTTCGGATCCGCTTGCCTTTTTAACTACCTATGTAGTTCTTCTTTTTCAAGTTTTCTTTTTCTGTATTGTGCCCCAGAAAGTTTTTTCGATTAAAAAAAATAACGTATGACATAAAGTGTAAAAGTGTCGAAATAGTTTTTGTAATGTAAATGAAATGTATCATAAAGTGTAGGTACTTACCTTTATTAAACTTTCAGTTGCCTAAACAATGATCACAAAATCGAACACAAAAATTAAGAACCAACAACAATTTTTTAAAGTTATTGAGTTTGAGTCGTTTAAACTACTTAAAAGAACACATATCATCCCTGCCAGTGCGTATTTATAAGATCTGGCTAAAAACAAGCCATTTCCTGCAAAATCTTATGCGTAAAAAAGTTTAGCGACGATGGCACGACGCGAGCTGTCGACAGTCAACGACGCGCGTTGCTTTTTTAAAGCAAACGTTTATTTGTTTAATTCTAGTAACCAGTTACATAATTACACAATTTTTAAAATGTGTATAAATATAGTATACTAATTATAATAATTAATTATTTTACCAGTAAATTAGTTTTGACAGTAGTTATTTATAACTTGTGGCTTTTTAAAATTTTCTGAAAAGACTTTTTTAATTTTTATGTAACCGGGCGGCTGCTGCCGCCCCTTTGGCTTGGCGCCCGTGTGCCCCGCACGCCTAGCACCCCCGGGTCGGAACGGCCCTGACTATTAACTCTAGAAAACCTTTAAAAGAACAAAAAACTAAAAAGAATTTAACTTTTGGGCCCATTTTTTATATAATAATTTTTAGATATTATTTTTATTGAAGGAACGGTTAAAAGTAATTTCCTTTACTTTAAGAGAAGGCGAGAGATGAAAGATTAGCTTAAAGTACTGCTCCAAAAATATCTTGCGCAGCTCGAAATTGTTTACCAAATTTCATATAAAATACTACGGATTACTTTAATAAATAAGGTATGTTAAGAATTCACGTTTTCCTAGAATTAATTTTTATGTTTCTTATGTTTTTGTGCCATATTTGTATTTGTAAGGCTGGCTGCGTTCACCCTAAAGGGCGCAGGTCAGACTTGAGTTTCCGTTTTGTAACGGACTACCCTAAAGTCAGTTCTTGTACCGCACTCACCTCGGTAAGTTGTAAAAATTGTAAATAAAGTAGTGTTAGCAAAAACCTAGTGTTTTCAATCCGCCTGCCCTTAAGGAACGCATACAACGTTCTGGGTTCTAAAAATATCGAGCTCTCCGAACCAGGCCGTTGAGCAAATCATATAATTCAAAAATTATATACAAGGTATTTTCATATAATATGAATTTATCTAATAATGTACAAAGTGAGAATCTTAATCGAGGAAACCTTTGAAAATAAATGTTTGTCTTCAATTCACGCACCTTATTTATGCTCCAAAGTTTACACTGTCATGTAGCAGAACGCGGGCCAATCTACAACATGTGATTTTTTCCAAGGCCTTCCGCGAATGGGTTACCTTTTTTCCTCCGACCTGACCTTTAATGTTTCTTTCTTTCTTTTGGGGAATAGAAAATACCTCAACAATTCGATTTTAGAACTTCCTCAATGTAATCTCATCGTAACAAAATTTAGGGGCTGTTAGAGTGTCCTTTTAAGGTGTTTATCCATGTCCTCAAAATGCTCTTAAAAATCTGTTCTAGCTGCCCAATTACAACAGTCGATTGCCGATCTCTTTTATCTTATATGGCCTCGGAATATTCTAAAATTAACTCAATTTATCTAGCAATGGCTTATGTAACATATGCGAAAGTTTACTTTTATTCACCGAAAAATGTGTTTTTAAATGTCACCTTTTTTAAAAGACAGCAAAAATAGATATTTGTATACTAAGGCCGCGAAATTCCTTTTTAGCGTACCGAGAGAAAAATTGTCGCCGAGGCCGCTTGCGGCCGAGGCAGGACAATCTCGAGGGCGCTAAAGAATTTCGCGGACGAGGTATACACAACATTTTTTGTGCAGCTGTAAAAAATACATAATTACAAATTTTATTACTTTTGAAAAACAAGCAATTTAATTCATTGTAAATAGAAAGTCGGTTTTCACGTCATAATGTTTCTATGGAAATCACATAAACAAACGCGTTTCGCTGCCGTTACCTTTAGTAACGGCCGCGAAATTGTATTTAATTGGATTTCGCGTCCTGTATTGCGTACGCGAAATGACCACTTCGCGTCTGATTGCACAAAAAAGTCTTTACGGTACGGAATCGTTTTGCAAACTTATTACAATTGCAGTTAAACAATAAAACAAAGAAAATAATGTATCAGCATAATAAGCGGTACAGGAGATAATGGTCAATGTTATTAGCTATTCAAATACGACAAGCAGTTTTAAATACATAACTCGAACACTATTAAGCATCAGTTACGTTGCTTTACCATGATAAATTACTTCAAACTACCTCGGATTTCCTTAAATTGTTTCGAAATATTTAAGAATGTTCCGATCTGCCTGATCGCTCCAGACTACATTAACTTAAGATTGTTCCAACTTGTCTCAAACTACCTTTGAGTTAATGCCAGAATATCAAATTTAGGATGCAAAAGACTGCAAATATTGAATGCTAAAGACTTTTCGCTTGAATGACTTTGAAACATCCTAAGATAAAAAATGTCTTGACGAGTATGAACTATAACCAAACATAAATTAGGTTACCTTACTTCAAGCTACCTCAGATTTCCCTAAATTGCTTCAAAATATTTCAGATTGTTTCGAATTGCCTTAAAGTGCTCCAAATTGCATCAACTTCAGTTTGCTCTAATGTGTCTCAAAGTGCATCTGAGCTAAGGCATTTAGATTACCCCATTAGGATACAAATGGCATAAGGTGTTAACAACGATCGAGGGATCGATGTTGCGGGATCCCATTTTTACAAAAATGCCATGATTAGTATATAAACCACAATTATTAGCAAAAGTAAGTTAGGTTACCTCACATTGTCCTACCTCAGATTTTCCTAGAGTGAATGCTTAGAATTGCTTTACGATACCTCAAACTGCCTCACTCTTCTCTCAATGGCCTTGGAATGCCTTTAAGATTTATTGCTTTACAATGCCTCAAAGCGCTTCAATTTCAGATTATTCGGGTGTGCCTCATTTCCTATACGAAGATTCCAAATACCTGAAGGTTTGGTAAGGGTTGAATGTTCTCGATTTGTTTTTTACCAAGAATGCAACGCTACTCAGCAATAAAGATCGGTTAGGGTACTTCAGTAAGTACAGACGAGAAGTTGACAAACACTATTTCAGATTTCCCTAAATTTCACGTGCTTTACAATGCCTCAAATTGCCTCAGCTTCAGATTATCTATCTCCAACTACCCCTAAGAATGCATCTGGACCACTTTGTATGAGACAAAAGTATATCACAGTGGTTAGTATGTGTAATAAGAGTGTAAGTATCAAAGGGTTGGTCAAAATCGAATCTTAAGAATAAACAGCTACCCTTTTTACCCCCTAGATTTTGTGCGGAAGGTGACATGGTTTAAAATTGTTTCCATAATTAAACTCTTACAGAACTAGACCAGTAAGCGACTGTTGTTAACAACATGCTAACGTTTACATCGCTGACAAAAACATCCCATAAATTTAAATTACATTTTGGGATTAAGGGATTCAATTTTTATGTAATCTACAAACTGCACAGTACTAGAGTTAAAAACTAACTATTTAAAAATTATGTTAAAGAGTAAAATGCCAGCAATGCAGCGAGACAAGGAAGCAAAATAGAAGAATTTCCCGTATAATCAAGGTACATTCAACGTTAATTAAAATGAAAATAGGTGTTTGAAAACTTTGCTAATAAAATGGATGGAGAGATGTGCAAATACTTGCTCGAATATTTCTGAAATTAGGAAAGTTTGTGTTTCGCAGGGTATCCTTGGGATGAAAATGAATAAAAACCATTATTAAAGAGCGTCCATACAGTTATTGCATGGTAAAAACCTCAGATAGGGCCCTCGACGTCACGTTCCTACCGCTCTGTGATTTACGGAAGGGAACTACACGCCGAAACTCAAACCTTGTCATTTTCTATTCCGGGGCCCGGAACTAACGCGGAACCAGATATGTTATTAAATATAAATGAAATGTTTTGGTGCAATATTCAACAACACCGCTCCGAGGCGCTGATTTTACATTTTACTTCGCTCCTGAATTGCTTTTTACCAAACTTTTCAAGATAAAAGGGCGTTTCAACTTTTTTTACGAAGAGGAAGTAATTGAAAAATTTGAGCGTTAAAAAACAAAACTTCAGACGCCATTTTATGCAAAATATTTTTATAAAACAGGCGCAATTTACTTACGTTATCATGCATAATTTAGTAACAATTTAGAAATTAAAATTATTTCAAAAATGAAAGTTTTGAAATGTAAAAAATATCTATAAGAGTTCAAAAACTCTTTCACAAAGCTCAATAATTTCCCAAATAAATTTTTAATATCAAGTGGTTAGTCCTTTCAGTACACGAATTAAAAAATATGCCTTTTATGAAATACATGTCAATGCTTATAATACTCATAGCTGTGTTGGCTGAAAAGAGTCTTTGATTGGGTTATTTTAGCTGTCAATCAAAGTTATGTAAATAAAATACGAGCACCAAATTTACATTATTATTAAAAATCGATGGCGTTTAATTATCCTGCAAATATTTTTCCATAAATTCAAGGGTTTTATAAAATCTCTTTACGAGAATTAAATAAAAATCTATGCTCTTATAGAATGTGATTTAATGTTTTTTTAATGAACTGCTGAGAGCTTTTATATTTTATTATTTATATACCGATTTTTTTCGTTAGTATTGCGGTATTATGAAAATAACAAGTTTTATTTAATAGCATGTTTTAGTACTTATTATACACTTGTTTTTAAATACCAAGAATTATTAATAATCATAGGAAACAATTAGGGAATTGAATCCTTAAGAAAATTCACTGATTTATCCTTCTGTTAAAACTCTAAAATTCAATTTAGAGAAAATTACAATTCATAACAATATAAATATTTTTTCGAAGTAAATCATTACTGGGCTATTTAATAGCAACTTTGATAAATACTCTGTATGTCAGATTTTTAACTGTAGAGATTCATAATTTGCTGATAACATTTTAATTGAAATCTTTGGAATTAAATTAGAAATTCTAAATTTTATACTGAAGTTCAGAATTTAAAAATTCATGAATTATGATTCAATTATGTAAAATTTTAAATTTAGTATTTGTTAAATTAAGCGTGCAAGTTACATTTCAGGACTGAATTACGAATTTATACTTTTGGAATATGACAATGTTAATGCTGGGTTTTGATATATCGACTTAAAAAGTAACATTTTGAGATGTAAAGTTGAAATTGTGATTCCTCAAGATCATATTTTAAAATTTCAATATTTATTTATTTATTTATTTATTTATTTATTTATTTATCCCCAAACAGGCATAGCCTAATTACATAGGAACCCAAAAGAAAAATAGTAATACAAAAATATTTACAGTATTTGCGTTTCTTTTATTTTGAGTTTAAAGCTACAAAATTCAAACTTAAGCTGTGATTTAAAAACTCGTTTACAAGATAATAGTATATTATTATATGAGCGATTATGACAGCCATTATTCACGGAGATGACGTTTGAGCCCACGAGCCGTCAGGCGAGTGGCACAAATCATCTGAGCGAATAATGGCCATAATCGCGAATGTAATACGATACTTTTTCTACACCTATTAAACAAATATATTAGACTCAAATTAGTCAAATTTGATAACTTTGTAAACAAGCAATATGACAACACACTTGGGCGTGTCGATTGTCAGCCGCAGAAGGAGTTGATCGCGGGCGATTTAAAATATGATTGGATTAGCGAAATATTGATTTTTGGATTTGTATTTGTGATTGGCCGAAATCATAATTCACTGCAGTGAATTATGAATCCATAATTCACTGCAGTGAATTATAGGTACTATTTTTCCCAAAAAAATGCTAATAATTGCAATATAATTAAATAGGTGTAGAAAAATTTATTAAAAATGAAATTTCAGGCATTCCCCATGCTTAAACTTAACCTGAAATCTAGGAACTTTAAAATCGAATTCTGATTATTGAGATTAAAATCTTAGGCTTTCTGTCAAAGAATTCCCTGAATTATTGAATTGAATTATTGTGCTCTTAATTTACATAAACTCGTCTTTAAACACAAAAAATTTGAAATCTCTAAATCTTAATAATTAACAAGTCTAATTTTGGTTTTCTAAGTTTCTATTTCATTTCAATCTTATCGTTAAAACTCAGGAATGTAGATTTAAAGGTTTGACACATATTTTTTTGTTTAATTTAATATCTTAAATTTTAAAAATTAATAATTTCCAATAATAAAATCATTGTAAGATAACTGAAGCTTTTGATGCAAGCTCTGTATTTTTTAAGTAAAAGATTTCACATTTCCCTGCAGCTTCACAATATAACACAACTCAATTGAGACACTCCAAGAAATAAAATTTTCACTCCCCAATTTCCCTTTAAGCCAGCTTTATGAACTACCTTTCCTTTGCTCCTTCCTCACATTCCTACTTTTGCATAATATTCTCATTTCTGAAAATTCATGAATTTTTTTCCTTAACATAATAATTTAGCGCTCTGCTGCGTGCGCCACATACGTAACAGAAGGTTAACCAACTTGCACGGGGTTTGTGATAATATAAAAGCAAAAGCACACGTTTGTATTGATTGTGTTGTGTGTGTGTGTGTATACAATTTTACGTTCCTATCTCTGACACAAAACCAACCAACCCTCTATCTTTTAGGGTAAATAAGCCACGGTTTTCCGTCGTTGACTTAGTGGCAACACTAATTGCTATGTTTTATTGATCGGCTTGTTCGATGACCAATTTATATTTAAATATATGTGAAACTAAATGCCTATTTTATTTCAGGCATAAAATTTATTCTCGATGATTTTAATTCTGATTTATATGTACCTCGGTTACCAGGGAAATATGACAACAATTTAGCATTTAATTTAGTTTAATAATTTCGGGATTTCAAAACTGCTGAGCTTTTATAAGTAAACATTCATGTTTAGCGATAAACCTGTTAATAATGAACAGATTTAATATAGAGTTGTAAAACATCACATGTTGGTATTTATTTAACCATTTATTTACGGATTTGCCTGTCTAACTTTTAAGGTAATAAAATTAAACCGAAGAGTTTTCAATTCACCCTTGAATAAACCCAACAGAAAAGATTCCCAGTCAAGAAACCAGTGCATTTGTAAAAGGAATGAGGAAGCAAGCGTTGCTATATTTGGATTAAAAGGTAGATTTTCAATCTTTACAAATTCGTATTTTTACAGTACAAACTGAATAACGTAACATTCTATGCGCTATGATAGAAAGCAAAACAACTTTTATGATCAACCTCGATGCTTCTCAAATATAAATAAACTCTTCTGCAGCAATAGGACAAATATCAATAGATATTTACTCTTTGCTGAAAATCATACAATGGGTCCTTTTCGGTGCTAAAATTCTGTAAACTTCCACGACAAAGCGAAGGCCACATTTGCGTACTGGTTGGAACGTTTGTAGTTTTACTGAAAAATGATGGGGTTTGAGTTTTTGTAAAAAGGGCACACGTATCGAAATTATCTTAAATTCGAGCTTAAAGTAGAATTTACTGCTTCAAAGTTGGAGCTTCACTTAAATCTTGATTAACTTTTTGGGACATTTTAAGCGTACAAGGTGGAATGATGAGCATCTGCATTGTAGTAATAAAACTGTAAATTTCACACATTTGCCCTCAAAATTTAAACTTTGAGCTTAGTTTGGTTATTTTTCATATTTGTTGCTGAAAAACCCTTAAATATGAAAATCTGGACTGCAAGTTTCGGAAATTCCGATTTATAAAATTCGAAATTTTGAAATACTTGGAAATTCGACCACTTCATTCATATTTTAATGTCAAAAGTATGAGATTCGTAACAGAGATTATGAAAAATTATCTGAAATTAGAAGTACTAAAGTCGAAATTATAAGCGTCAAAGTTTTACTATACAAGTTCAAATGTTGGTGGCGTCCTGAAAGTTATAAATTGTTGTGCTTTCTTTAAGTTTTAAAGCACAACTTTAAAATTCAAAGCATTGGAATTTGAACAGGGTTCCAAACATCAAAATCAAACTGTTAAGTATTAGGTCTGTCAAATTCAAATTTCTGAAATTTTAGAATTTCTTATTTCAGTGGTTGAATTTTCAATAACACATTAAGACATAAATAATAATCGAAGTTTGAAATCAGAAACTTAGGGTTTGAGTTTCTAATTCCACATAAATAATTTACTTTATAACTTTTTAGTGACAATTTTGAATTTGATAACTACCTACTAATGGACTTGTCGGAGGTTTGAGTCTGCAATGTTTAATTCCATGATTATAATTCTATGTAAATTAGAGCAAAAAAAAACGTTGTACTTATATAAGTGTTGAGTTCTAAAATCAAAATCTGAATTACCTATGTTTGTATATCTCTATCACAATTAAAATTTTGAGCCTCAAAAAATAAATTTCAAACATCAAAATAGAAGTATCGAAAATTGACTCTTTTAAGATAATTGAACAAAATTAAAAGGCAAAGTTTTGAATTTCGAGGAAAATGGAAAGTTTTGAAGATTAGACTAATAAATTTATTTTATTTTCAGGTAAGAATACATACATCTAACTATTTTTTCTTCAATCCTGATTTCCATTATTTATTCAGAGTATTCTATTTTGTATCGAAACTTTTCAAAATTTTTAAATAACAAATGCTAAACATCAGCTTGGAGTTTCAACCTAGCTTTAGCTTTAGTTTTAGTTTTGGGCATTTTAAAAGTAAAATTTAGAAGTTTAAAGCTATGTGAATTTCTTCTTGTGTCTTTAATAATTTAAAAGTCTTACGGCCGGTATTATCAACTTTAGTTAAAGGTAGCTTTAGTCTTTAGTTAAGTAAGCTTTAAACTAAACCCTCCTTTATGCGTGCTACCCGTATTACCATTATTACCAAAGTATTTAATGCACATTCAACTAAACGGTCCTTTACTTTGAATTGGCAACGCCGACAAGAAAAACCCTAGAATAAAGGTTCTAACATAACCTACAAAATACATATCGTTACCTTGCAAGAAGAGTGATACAACTCAAAAATCTTATTAATATTTTAGCTTTTGGTGTCAAACAACTCCACAAGTCAAATATATCTTGTTACTCGTTATTTGCTATTGTAATTTGTTATTAATTACGATTATGGCTACAGTACCAGTAATTGCTTCAAAAAATACATGGTTTATTTAGTTGTATCATACGTATATGTATAATTAAATAATTCCTCGTCGGATGAGTAATCACTTGAAATATCGGAATCGCTGGATGTCATGTTTACAATTCAGATTGAGGTTATGTGTGTTATGTGTCAAAATAACCTGGCTTTAAATATTTTAACTATCCGAAATCGGGCATTTAAGTTTAAAGCCGCTTTAAGAACTAACCGGCCGTTAACCGCGCGGGTTAAATGCCCCTTAAGCTTAAAGGCGGCTTTAAATATGTTGATAATACCGGCCGTTAATTTTATAACTGATTTATTACAACTTAAATATTAAGTTTCATCGAAAAATAAAAAGCATCATAGTAAAATTTTCACAAATAACTATTGTGACGGTTTTAAAACGTTTAGCTATTTAAAACTTCGGTTCGTGGTGTGAATTATTTATTAACAAATATTAAAATTATTAAACAACGAAGAAACACGAAATAACAACTTAACCCTAAAAGACAACACTAATATAATTAATATCGGTAATCTAACTAATTTATTTAACAACTTAATTCACGCAGTTATTTATGTTCACCGACGCACATATTTGCGACTGTTTTTGTAGGCTTGATTAGACTAAAGTTCGCTAAGAGGATGCGCCTTTTATATAGACAAGCTTCCAATCCAGCAAATTCCACACTGCTGTGGAACGATGAGTTATGGAACAATCCGGAACAGCTGACGTATCGGCGTGAAAAGATTCACGTTCCAACTAGCAGCTGGTCTGTCTCGTTACACTATTATTTATTTTGTAAAGTCAAATCACAAATTAAAATTGTTAACAAATTCTGAATATTCTGGTTGAAATATTAAATCTGAAAAATCACAGCTTGTTCTGCTAAATCAATGCAAGATGTTTTTTAATTGCCTATCGAAACTTCAGTAGTTTAACATGCGATCATGATTTTTTTGTTGGAAATTCAAACTTATTCGTTGGAAATGTTTAATGTTTAGAAAATGCGATTTTAAATTTTATGTAATTTATAAGTTCGGTATTTCAGCTTGAAACTAAAACTTTGGAAGCTCAAATTTCAATATGAAGTACGCAGTCTTTCTTCTTTCTCAAATTTTGACTTTGTATGCCAAAGCGTAGATTCAAAACTTAGCCCTTTTAAATACAGCGTCACCGTTAAAGCCCGCATCATATGGGAAATTTTTTTATTATTTAGTTTAAGCAAATTTAGATTTCATGAACAGTTTTTGTTTTGAAAATAATACAAAATGACGTTGACAATTTTTTTTTATCGTTCGGATATACCTACCTCTCAAATTCGACATATTTTCAAAAAAAATACGAAAAATGTTAAATGAAAAAATTGTTTCTTTAATTGGAAAATGGATTTGAGAATTTTGGTTTATAACATGTTTGAACTGAAATGCCCTTTTGTACTGTGATGAAAATAAATAAAGCGAATTTTGCTATGAAATGTTGAAACTAGAGCAACTTTGCATCAAGTATGACATAATTCTGTTAGCATATTTGGAAATTTTTTGAAAAAATCCAGCTAGAAACAATTTTAAACAGAAGAAAAAACCTTTGGCAGATGAGTGTATTATATCTTTACGGGTCTTTTCGGATTTTAATAAATTCCAATGAGCCAAAAAATTGTTATGTTAAGAAAACGTGAAAAATATCAAGGTTGTCCAAATTTATTCAAATTTGGTAGGTGGGTAGAAAACTGAAAAAGAAACAACTTTTTCATTTAACATTTTTCGAAATTTTGAAAAATGTCCTAACTTTTTGTAATTGTTTTGAAAGTATGTCGAATTTGACAGGTATAGCCGGTCGATAAAAAAAATCGTCAACGTCATTTTGCATTATTTTCAAAGCAAAAACTGTTCATGAAATCTAAATTTGCGTAAACTAAATAATAAAAAAATTTCCCATATGATGCGGACTTTAACGGTGACGCTGTATATTGAAATGTGAATTTAAAAATAAATAGTTCGAATTCAAGATTGAAAATGTGAGTATGAAAATATATAACTCGGTCACTGAATGAATTCTAGATTAAAAAATAAATGCTCACGTTCAGAATTCCCAATTGATGATTCTTCTTGTGATATTTAAAATTTTGTACTAAAGCTCTTAACGTAAATATTTGATCTGCGAGTTGCGGATTACGATTTCCTCTTTCAAAGTTTCAAAAGGACGTCAGTTTTAAATCTAAATTTATATTGGAAATAAATATAAAGAAATTAAAATTCTAAGTTTTAGAATGGAAACTTTAGTTTGGATATGATAAATTTATTGCTTCGCTTCACCTGGCTTTGAAGTTTTAATCACGACTTTGAAGTTCAAAATATGGTATGGTGGAAGAACAAACTTCTTGATTTGACGAGCTGATGCCTCTCTACGGCTTGAGAATATATGCTCAGTTTAAGTGTTCTCCATATGGCGCTGTTAAACACCTTTTGGCAGCTTATTAACATTTTTAGTGCAGATTATTTTTGAAGTAAATTGAGCAGCGATTTAACAAAAATACGGTTTCACGGGGTGTATGTTACAGAATATAAAATATTGTGTTCGATTTTGTGCTTTCAATTTGCATAGTGGAATGGTATAATTTGGTATTATTTGTATTTTTTTGTTGTCAGTTTTCCGCATTTATTGTTGTTGTTATTAGGATTTGTTTGTTAGCAGTATAGTGGACTTCACATATTCTACATATTTTCCATATTAGTAACAAATTTTATTTCGTCTATAAACGTACTGAAGCTGTAAAATCCTTAAAGCCGACGAATAATCTTCACCGCCGTGGTGTAAATTATATCAGTCCGATTCATCAATGGGGTCTAACTTGTTAGTATGACTAACGGGACTTACGCCTGTGTAACCCTATTCACGAAACCGTTGCGCACTTTTTTACGCCAAAAGTTACACGAAAAGTTAGACTACCTTTACGACCTGTGCAAAAAAGTGCGAAACTTGACAGTTGTACAAAGTTGTGTAGTTTAGATAAATTTAAAGCAAAATACTTCGATAAACACTAGCTTCGGATGTTGCAAACGGTTTTTAAGCCATAAAAGTAAGTATTAAATAACATTTAACGTATGTTTACTTCCGAATTAAAAAAATTTCTTTTTTCTGATTATACCTCTCGCTAAATTGTACTTTTAGGGTATGTTATAGTCCCTTCACGGTAAAATGCTAGTCTACTACGATTTAAAATAAACAGGAAAATTGAAGAAGTCGTATTAGGGATTTTTTTTATCAAAAAATCTTGTTAATACAAGTTGTTCAGAATCGTTCAAATAAGCTAAATCCGAAATTTTATTAAAAACAAAAAATTTTTTAATTCCAGAAAATTCTAATAATATCTAATCTCACAAGTCTGTCATGATTTTTTATTTTATTCTTTTAATTCAATACAATAACAAAAAACGATGCTTGCTTAATTACTTAAATAATAGTATTTTGAACTAAATGACCATTAGCACATATACATTTTTCTATTCGTTTTCTAAAATAAAGAGATTTTCAAAATTTTTTGTTTTTAATGAAATTTTGGATTTAGCTTATTTGAACGATTCTGAACAACTTTTATTAACAAGATTTTTTGATAAAAAAATTCCTAATACGACTTCTTCAATTTTGCCGTTTATTTTAAATCGTAGTAGACTAGCATTTTAGCGTGAAGGGAAAGTAACATACCCTAAAAGTACAATTTAGTGAGGGGTACAATCAGAAAAAAGAAATTTTTGAAATCGATATTACATAAAACAAATACTGGGGTGGTGCCGTCTAAAGTGAGACACACTGTAGATGGCGAACTCTTGCTTAGCAAAAAAATAGCAAAAACAACGATTTAGTTAGCAACGATGTAATTAGTAACATCAAAAAGATTAAAAAGTGTATTAAATTTCTCAAGATTTATTTTCTAGTCTCAATCTCGATTCACGAAAAAGGTTAGGCAGTGTGCCTAATCAATCATTGTGAGCAACTAGTGCCCATGTGGTGAAAATTAGCGTTTTTTCAGAAGCGAGGGTTATATGGTAAATAAAAAAATGCCCAGGCCTTAGCGAGATATGTCAGCTCGTAAAATCAAGGTCGGAAGTGTAAAAATTTGTAATTAGGAATTCTTTACTGAAACTCAGACTTTAAAAATTCAGATTTTATTTGAACTGGTTGCTGTTTTTCTAAAATTTGCTTTGTAATTCCGAACTTCAAAATTCTGTACTGAAGATTTCCACGTTTTAGTATAAAGATTTGCTTGTAGCTGACGATTCGTTCTTACTTTTGAAAATTTTAAATCTTTGAAAGCCTTTTAGTCAGATGTTTAATTATGGAATTTGAAGTATTGACACTCGTGATGTTCTCGCCGTCTTCTGAATATGATAGATAATACAAGCGGTATGCTTCAAGATTTCAATTTATTGTTAAAATAAAAAATTCATAGTTATAACCTTTAATATTTAGAATTTTGTTTCTGAAGTTTAAAGTTTTGTAAGTCGCTCTTAAAGTAAAAACCCCAAATTATAAATTTAGGATTTTGTATCTCTCGGTTATAAGAAAGTATTTGTAAATACTATTTTAAATCAAATTTCTAGTTTGAAAATTATTATTTGGGTATCAAATTTTAATTGTTAAACTATTAATATTTAACTTTTTAAAAGTACCGAATTCAGTTTAGAGTTTTAAGTTGGAAAGGCATGCTTTTCAAATTTTTACAACAAATTTTGAATTTCTTTATAATAATGTTTCTTAAAACTTTGTTAAACGAAAACTGAATAATTTAGACAAATTAAGAGTTCAAAGGTTTTTAAAAGCTCCGGGGGGACGCATCAGTTCAAATGATTGAAATTATTTATTAGGACGCAAATAATAAGTTTAGCTTCTAATATGTCTCATATTTAAAATTTTGGATTTCATAATAATTTAAAAATTTATACTTTTGAAAATGTTTCAACATAAATGAGGTTTTGATAAAACTTTTTTGTTCTGTTTCTTACGAGCACTTCTAAATTTATTCAAGATACCTTCCCATTATATATTCGCTTGGTATATCAAAAATGAAATAGAAGATATATAAAAAACTACGCATTACATGACGTACGTCAATAAATACCTACGTAAAGAAAACCCATCGTAAAGTATCTATAGCTGAAAAACCCATTTCATATATATAAGACGAGTGGTTACTGGTATGCAGTTGTTCCAACGTATTCCCAAACCTACACTACAGGTCCCTAAACGATAGAATAATTTATAAAGAAGCATGCTCAGAAATTATAAATAGGTAGCCAGCTCCTACCTACTATATGTTGGAAAATTTTCCTGTAGTGGCATGAGATGTCGGTTTTTACTTCCTCCTTTTAAAACCTTTCCGTGACATGCATTAAATATGCTTAAGGATACGAATTACTTAAAAATTCTAGTGCTTGGACCTTTATCCAATTAGAAATTTATTTGTTAATTTAATGCGGATTCTGAGTTGTAAAATAATAAACATAGGTGGCATCGCAGGTGGCCATGCTAATTAATATCATCCAATTTTGTCCTATTTTGGCAAAATTCGTATAATTTTGTAATTGTAACGTTCTAACTAAGTACCGTAATTAGTCGTTATTAATTCTAAGCAACAAACGAAGTAGTTAATTGCATATTTTTGTTGTTATAATGCCTTAATGGTAATTTATAATTTTATCACTAAGGCTTGCAAACTTTTATAAATAATTCATACAGTTTGTTTAAGCTACGTTTTCAACATTTACATAAATTGTGACTCGCTTTAAAATTTTAATTACTTCATGTTTTTCATGACAGTGAATAAACGGACTGCTTCAAAAGTCCCGATTAAATTTGCCTAGATAAGTTGACGTTATACTTTACGGCATTTAAATCGTTATTAGTAGTTTCGATAATAATCCTCAAAATCGTATTGATTGCTGTTTATTGTTCAATAAATATTCGTATTGTTACCAGGAAGAATACCTTTATCATCATAAAATAAAAAGACAGTTAAATTGATTACACGTAGAAAGCTTTGTTTGTATGGTTTTGTATAACAGCAGCGGTAAATTAATTATTAAGTACTTTGAACTGCGTTCATGTAATTACGATGCGGGTACTTCTGTGGCTTCGCCATTTCTTGTCATTTTCAAACTTTGGTTGTTATTCAACGTTGTCAATATATTCTACACTGATAAGAACTTACATTAGCGAAATAAGAAAGAGCACCTGCTAATTTAATTACAACGAACCGCAAGAGATGCCATATTCGCTTTATGAACTTTCGTTGGGAATAGTTTTACTCTTAAATGGTACCATTTTAAAATGTTTAAAGAAATATTGTGTGCGGTGCGTATTTTCTGGATAAGATATAGGCTTGTGTGCTCATTTACTACAATTCGACTAGATAATTTTCCGAGCCCAAACGACTTCCATCCCTGGTAGGGATCTATCTCACATGAAACATTATTGTCATGAAATTGTTTACTTTGCGCATATGTTTCCCGGCCGCTTTCTTCGGAAGGCAATTGCAAACCACCGAGGTGTATTCTGCCTAGTAAAGTGCTCTCTGAAGTAGAAGTGCAAGTGAAACTCTGACTTTAAAGCATGAGACCATGCTATGGTTACTTATACTTCCAACTTTTATTTTAATAGTTCAAACTTGGTTAAAAATTGTATCCCAAAGATTGCTTCTACTTTAACTTACAAATTTAATTGACATCCAAGTTTGAATTTCAAAATTTAGATTTTAATTAATTAATTAAATTTTAACCTGAAAGTTTCTGTCGAAAAATATCTAAATTAGAATATCCCCACTTTAAATTTTCGGATTAGTGATAAGTGCGTTATCTTTTATGTACCTCCCAACCAAACATTTTAACGTTTTGAGAAAGGAGGAAGTCAGACTAATTATTTTAAAGTCTTTGGCGGTGTCGTGGATAGCACGTCCCGCCTTGGGAATAAAGATGATCTTGCCCTTTCTCACGGGTACAAGAATGTACCAGTACCACATCGCCAGGCCGGCCCGAAGTAGATGGTATAGGGGGCGCCGAGGGTTTCCAGTTTCTCCTGAAGGAGAGCAGGGAAACGTCGTCGGCCCCTGGACTTTTAAATGAGTCAAATGAGGCTATGGCACCCAAGGGTGACAACTTTGGAGGCCAGTTTCCAGTCGGAAGTGGATAGACTGACAGGGAGTGGCCATTGTTGGGCAGCTAGGGTTCTAGTGCCACCGGAAAATGCACTTCCAAAATATGCTCCGAGTATTCTTTGTGGCTGGAAGCTGTAGCACAGTCTACGAGTTTCAAAGACTCCAAGTGCGACCGTTTATTCTTACCAAGAATTTTTGTAAGGCAGTTTTTTTTTGTGCAGAGACTCAATGCCGAAGCAGAAGTCCCTCCGCGCGACCTTATAAAGTCGCTGGGATCTTTTGAAAAGATCACAGTCCTCAAGTTGGCGAGTATTAAGAAGCCTAAGTGTCTCTTTACGAAGTGTTTGAAGTTCGGAGTTCCACCACGGAACTTGTTTGCTTCTACTTTTTCTCTTCAAGGGACAATATTTCTCAAACGAGGAAGTGATTGCCCCGAGCAAGATTCAAATAGAGGTCTCAATATCCCCAGTGATCCTTGGGATCTTGAGTTGTGATAGTCCCCATTGAGGGACGTACGATAGGTTGCCCAATTGGTAGCTTTGGGTCAGATCTAGAGCAAATTTGATGTGTCGGTGGTCCGAGAAGGAGCCCACGACATGCCCGTCGTTGAAAAAAGAAACGGAGGGAAAAGCAATGTAAATAACTTCCTTACTTCTTTGAGTAGTAAAAGTTGGCCGTGTTACTTGAATTAGAATTTCCAAATCAGTAGGGTATAGGTACTGCAAAAGACATGTACCTCTAAAGTTTATATCCGAACTGCCCCAGCAAGTGTGGTGCGCGTTGGCATAGCAGCCTACGATAAGTGGAAGTTTTTCCCTGTTGCAGTAGTTTATTAGCTCCTCAAATTTAGGTGAGGGCTGCGGACTACGATTACAACGTCGAAACTGTTATTGCCACAAGACAGACGAATTTCGACGGCTACCAGATCCCGATACAAGAAAATTGGTAGCGCATTCATATTGGAGTTATTAGAAATGTATAAACACGTTCTGTGTGTGGCTGTGCTACGGTTATGATAGATCAGACCAATAGAGCAGTCTAATCCTCTGATAGATCCATGGCGGACCCATGATTCTTGAATCAGAGCTATGTCTATCTGCCCCAAGGCGACCTGTCGCCTAACAATAGCCGCAGGCGGGGCACTATGTTGCGTTGTTTCATTTTTTTTTTACCCTACTTTACTTTTTCTGGGGCAGTCACGTCCATGACCTCTGCGTCGTCGTCGGACACGGAGGGGCTGGACAACTTTGGGTCCAGTTCCATTTCGACCTAGCCGCCTTTTCTTCAGCGTCGTCGGGCGGGTCCCCAAAGGTTCCCTCCCTGGTGCTGCCAGATGCTTCTTCCTGCGTAGTCGTAGCGTGGTTTGGATGAGCCTGTTTTGGGTCCCAGAAGGTCGTCGTCACCATGCACGCTTGCGCTGTAAAGCCCTTTTACTCAAAAAGGGCAACCGATGGCCTCATCGATGATTCGAGTTCCTTTGGACTCGACCACCTGGGCGTCTCTAATTTTCCACTGCTCCGTGTGGAAAGTGGGGCTATGCCATTGCAGACGTTTAAGGAAGGTGTCGGCAGTCTTATCCACCGGTAGGCCGGCGACCATGATCATCAATTTCTTTAGTTTTGGGAGAGCCTCACCCTTCAGGAGACGGAGAGAGACCCCTCGACTGGTGAAATGTCCGTATAGGCTGCCTTCAGCCAGTTTAAGAACGCCTAGTTATTACAAAGCATTTTTAGGACCCCTTGCTCTGTGTGCTTAAAGCCCTCGAATTCAGGGAGACCAACCGCTACCTTGATAACCTTGGCAACGTTGCTGTAGGTGTGTCCCGACCCGAATTTTTTGACCGGCTTGCTGGTGTTGGGCGGAGTCTCACCTTCAGGACGCCCCTGATGAAGCCAGCTTCCTGAGGTGAAGTCTCCCCAGCAGTAGGCCATCGGGTTCCGGTTCCTCCAGATGAGGTCCCTTGAGCCACCATGGCTGCCTTTTTTTCCCGTTTTCGGGGCGCACCACAGCGGTTTCTTCTCTTGGTGGATGCCCCGGATACAGGGTCTTTAGAACCAAGAGGAGTCAGTGAATCGAGGAAGGATGGTGAAGGCCCCACTACTGAAGCCTCCTGGTCTTAGGAGCTGGGAGACTCCGCTGCCGGAGTCCCCCCTTCGGAGGATGTGGAAAAGGTCCCCGTTAAGGAACACTCCACCGAAATAATAGTTATATCTGGTTCCATGTTGATCCCGCGAGTACACACGAAATAAAGGTCTGCTCCCACCCACTAAGCCTGTTATGGGATTAAGTCTCAATAGGATGGAGGCCGCCTGATATTCCAAAGGCATCGTTAAAGGCACCATGACCCTGGTACTATCCAGCCATCGACACGATAGCTTCCATCTTGGCTTCGAGGACGTTTATTAACCTTCCGGTCTAGGTCCGCTGAGCTCGGTTTCAACAGGGTTACCATGAGGAGGATACAATCACTAAAATTGCATATTGCCTAGCACTCGGAAGGCAATACCCAGCAGTCTTAGGTAGTGGTGGGCGGTAGTGCATGTCCCTCCAGTTACCATCTCCCCCATCAACCCCAAGTTATACCTTAGTATTTGATGTTTTAGATGTATATAACCTCTAGCTATAGATAATTGAAAGTACCTATCTTTTTAGTCCCGTTTGGAAATTCCAAATTTTGAATTGTCACATCAACTTTACAAAATAAACCTTTTAGCCTTTTTCAAAATCTTGCAATTGAAAATCTTTTGAGTCATTAATTTTTGAGTCAGAATTAATTATAGTTAATTGTAAAATTATGAAATTCAGACTTTAATATTCAGAAAATTCCGATTGACGTTCTGTTTTGAAATTTATAATCCTAAAACCAATAATTTTTAAGTTGAACTTTTGAATATATAGTTCGGAATTCTAGCTTCTAAATCTAACTTTGCAGCCAGAAATTAAGATTTTCGAGATTTTAAAAGTTTTTGCCTTGAGACCCAAAATTTTAAAACTACAAATCTTTAGATGAACTATCGAATATAAAATTCGGAATGCTCATTTCTGAAGTAAAGTTGCTGTTTTTTAAATTAAAAATTTTGCAGTTAAACTTTAATTTTTAGCATATAAATTTCAATATAAAACTAACTTTTTACCGAGTTTTACAAATTGTTACTTCTGAATTAACTTTTTATCAGAAGTTTAATTCGGTTCTAAATGCGATGTTTTGTACTGAAAATTTGAACATAATTCTTTGCCCTACTTTTCAAGATTCTGACTTAAATATTGGCTAACTTAGTAAGTCTGAAATTACCGAATACTTAAAAGCTCAAATTTTGATGTTTAAAATATTTTTGAGGTTAACGTTTAATTAAGTAACCTTAACTTTTCTCAAAATTCTAACCTTTAGACTTTTAATTTCTACCATGTCAATCTGTTAATTTGATTTCTGGTTTTGCAACTGTTGGCATTGAAGTAACTATTTGAAGCTTTGTTGTCAGTGGATATTTGTTATATCTTAAATAATTTTTTACCCTCCACGAAGAGCTTGTAACATTTTATTTCATAGGAAATGGGAGCTGTTTTTAAATTTTGTTTGTTACTGGAATATTTTGAATTGAAATAAAACACTAAACTAGGTTTTCGTAGCAGATATAAACCTTTTATTTAATTTAATTTTGAATTAAATAAAAATTCGCGCACTCGTTTTAAGATTTTGATAAATTAGTTTCAAGCAAATTTAGGCTAATTCTAACAGTTGTCGAAGTCTTAACAAAATCGAATTTATAAAGAGTCCGTAGAAAATTTTCTTTTGATTTCACGCGTCTTTACTCTTTCATTTCATTAACTGAATGTTAAGGTTCCTTTGAGTTCAAAGCCAGCGTCTTATAAAATTTTTCAGCCTCTCTCAGTTTCCTGTAGGTTTAGACACCGGATATCGATCACTTTAATGTTACCTCAGTAGGTTTGACTTTCTGATATTTCTGTTGCATAAAACATGTTTCATATTTGATGAATCCGTCGGGACATCCCGGCGGTGTTTTCTTCTTTTTTTTAAATTGCGGTCTCAATTTTTCACCGACTTTTCTAGGGGATAAAGCAAAGTGGAGACAATTGCAAGTTTGATATTTCTTTCCCTTGGCCCGATTCCAGTAGTGTCGTTTTGACCTGAATAACATGATAATTTGGCAGGTGCAAGGCCGGCATTCAAATTTCAGGAAGCTTCGTGAAAATCGACACCTTTTATCGTTTCGGTTGCACGACGAATCTTAAAAACGGCATTGATATTCGTATAGCGAGGTGTTCTTTTTAACTTGCAATATATCGTGTCTTTTGGCACAACGTGTTGTTTTTTGGTTTATTAAGTTCTCTAGAACCCGTTTATAAAGGACATGCAGTCCCTCGAGGCAGTTTTCCAATAATTCCCTTCGAGGTGAAAAGAAAAATTGTTCTTCTTTTCACTTGTAATTTCTGTCCTCTTTATGACATTAATTTCTTTTGTATTTTCGGTATTTTCGTTACCTAAGTGAAAATTGACGTGTACAACGTACGTAGGTCGAACAGGAACGGTTCCTTTTATAATACCCGGGGCTCTAATGCGAGTTAATAATCCGTCGATGTTTGAACTGAAAGCTAAAATAACTTGTTTATATCTGCAAATTCGCTAATTTCCAGGCTTTTTACCTGTGTTTGTTTTATTTATGTTTTGTGAAATGCTTCGGGGCATCTCTTGTTGGTTCGAAAACTTAGCACTGAATTTAGAAAGAAAGCAAGTAACCCTGGAAGTTCAAGCTTGATTACAGTTCCTGTAAGAGACAGCTTGTTTAATAAAGCAAACAGACTACATTCTGTATGTAAACCAAAAACAATTATCGTCGCTCACTTTAGTTTCTATTCTGTTTTTTGAGATTATTTGATTTCTTTAACATTTCAGAAAGTAAATAAGTCGCTTTTGATCTTAAAATGTTTGTTTTTCTTTTGTTTTATATAACAGTATGCATTAGCTTTATTCTTAAAGCTGAAAAACCAGAATGTATTGATAATAGTTTAGGCACGGTATTTTAATTATTACAATTTACAAGCTTTAAGATTCTCAAGTATGAAGTTAAAAATTTTGATTTGATCTCATTACTTTGCCAGGGTGGCGCAGTGGTAGAGCGTCAGGCTAGCATTGCGCTAGTCTTTGGTTCGAATCCCCCTGGTGACCATTCGTCGTTGGGCACCTAATTAACGACGCTCTCCTCCGAATACCGACCTACGAGGTAGAGTAACAAGGTTCTATACGTACACACACATGCACTATGCACATGGTGACGTACACACACATACACTATGCACATGGTGCTATATGTAGACAAAAAACGGCGCACTAATCACGTGACTCGCATGCGGGCCGGATTGTGCATTTCACGCGTAAGACCACATACGCTAACGCGCCAGCCTCAACACCGTAATTTGGTATAAGAGCTTAACGATTACATACATATATACTTTGATTGAACCTTTGACTTTATTTTTAGGCAGATAATCACCGATTTTGATCATATAATCAAGTGTATTTAATTTAAAAAAGTTTGCATTTCTTAAAATTCAGCTAATGAAGTAAAATTCAAAGTTAAAATTTACCAGCGAAAAATTTAAATTCTCTAATTCGTTTACTATAAATTATCAGATGATTACCAATTTTTAGCTATTAGAAATTTGGTTTTGCTTATATTGACTTTTAAATCCGAAATATTACCTAAGTCTTGTAAGACAATTTTTTAAATTTTAAAGTTAAAACTTGCAGACTTATTTGCAACCTCTTCTACTTTTAGGTGCTGCGGGAGGGTTAACAAAATTTCTACATTTCCACAAAAAACAATTAGACCGATTTAAAAATTCCAGACATAACAGTATTAGTATTTCCAATTTTTAATAAATAAAGATTAGGTAAGGAACAGTGGAAGTGAGGAATTAAGAGAAGAACGTAAAAATCGAACAGCAAAAACTAACAATACAAAATACAATACATGCAATATAATGAGAATAGAATGAAGAAAAAGAAAATTTAGAGAATATGAGGAAAGCAAGTAAACGAAAACACTTGAAACGCCTACTAAGGACATAGAGGATATTTATACAACGTAAATGAAAACGATCAGAATTAAACTATAAAGCACAAAAAGTCAGATATGAAACAAACCAGATTAAACTACTGAAATTAAGAAGAAGATGGAACAGTCATTGCAGGAAAGAAACACGAAAAGGTCCAAATAGTATAACATAAACGACAGGGAAACAGATAGAAAGAATAGAAAATAGAAAAAATTGAGAAAGGTATTGAAATAATAGGAGAAAGAGAAAGTAAATGGGGAACTGAAGTACAATTAAACTGATTCAACCTCAGGGTGTCGAATGGACAAAGGGCGAAGGAGGAATGGTGGCCAATGAAAAAAAATATCAAAGAATAATTAAGTATGAGACACTATGCTTTGGGCTAACAGTTAGATATAAAAGTAAGAATAATACCAATATAGTCATAGTCACCGGTAGAAAGAAGCGAAGAACAGAAAATAACAAAGTTATCTAACGAACTGCAACACATACTGAATACAGTAAAAGAAGAAAATAGAAAAATACTAATAACTGAGGATCCCCAGAAGGAACGAAGGGACAACAATAAAAAGATGTAATGTATGGATACTTATGAAGGAGATATTAGATGAAAATGGATTTAAAATAACAGAATGAGATTATATGTATAACAATAGGTACCTACCTAATACATTTTATGTTATACTAGTTCATTATTGTGTTTTTATTGCTTAGTTAGCAACGACATAATAGTGTACTTTATGCCAGCGCACCTATAAAGTGCACTTAATGGCCCGCGCGCGCATAAAGCGCACTTTATAGCCCGCGCGGGCATAAAGACACAAAACCAATACACAAAAAATAACCTTTATTAATAAAATTACAAAATATGACATAAAAGTTTGTTTGCACCGCGGGAATTAATAGATGTGTATACCCTCGGACGACTTACAAACCCTCAGGGCATAAACATCTACTTAATACCCTTGGTACATAAATAACTATTATAGCCAAAACGTTGAAGATAAATACACGGCTGTAGTCGATAAAAAAGAATAACAAACATACCTAATTGACTATACATAACGGAAAAAGAGAAGCAGTATTCAGAATATAAAAAGAAAGGATGAACCCCCAAGGAAGAAATTCTGAACAGATCAAATTAGTGACAGAAAATTTGGAATGGACACTGGAAAATTGCTGTATTTGGAAAAGAGATGGCAATTTATGGGGTCAGAAGGACGATTTATTATTATTAGCCCACACAACCCTAACAGAGGGCAAAGGCTTCCCTCTTTATCTCATCATTTGTAATCTTTTTCAAATTTTTCTCACTTTTTTGTGAGGAGTTTTTGGTCTACTCTCCCATAGCGACCGGTCCTCGTGGGAGGGAGGTGCCGTGTTAATGGAGTAATCGGGCCACCGATCCCAGCACTGACCCGAGACAACGATGCTTAACTTTCGTAATAGAGCGGGATTGGGGTACCTAGCTACCGCAACTCGGGACCAGAAGGACGAATAAACACATGAAAAGAAATAAATATTGGAAGGATGTGGTAAAAGAAGAGGCAAAAGAAAAAAAGAAAGCCTAGAAATATACCCAGTGCCCTAAAAGTCTTGGAATCAGAAAATGATTGTTTGTAACTAACAACAATAGGTTCGCTTCGCTCGTTTCTGTAACGTCCTGCATTCGTTTCGGAATCGTTCTTCCCGCAGGTGTTATGAACAACGTTTTTCCTACAAATGTTTAGGAATCGTCCTAAACTATCATTTTGTAAGTTTTCAAGTTGTCAAAAGTGACATTTCTAAACGTTTTTCGGAAAACCTACAACATTTTAAACCTCTACCTTGACTTTCGACGTAACAGTTTTTAAGCTCACATGACTAAAACCATAAAATTCATAATTTAAAATATTCCAGTTTGACTTCGCCTAAAATTTTTAAAAGTTAAAGAAAATACGTTTGAAAATTGCACGCTCCGTGTATTTACTTCGCCTTGTCTTGGTATTTATAATACAAACCCTTTTAATTATATACACATTCATTTATAATTAAACGAAATAAATTAAAATTAAGAAAAGCCTTTTATTAACAAATACAACGCCCGTTTAATTTTCGTGACCTCGTCGAAAATATTCAAGTTAGTTGGTGCTATAATGGGGTTTTACCGAAGAGAAACAAACGTCTTTATATAAATTCACGTTTGTCAGTATCTCTTAACATAACACAAAGGCTTTATTAATTTTAACTTAAACACTGAATTCTAGTAATTAATAAATTAATTAATAAATTATTTTACGTTTCACTGATGTTTGTGTAAACATTTCGCTTTTGTGTAAGAAGAAAGTTCTACTGCTAAGATTAAATAAATGTAAATTATAACAAACGATTTAATTTCATTATGCTTTAAATAACTTCATCGGAGTATATTTTTAAACGAAATGAGAAATGCTTAAAAGCCCAGCTCTTTAACGAGCTTACAAAAACGAATTTTTAAAGGTACCAACTAACCAACAAAAGCGTTAAAATGAGTTTTTATAACGTAAAAACCAAAAAGTCCAGAACAAAATTTACTAAAATGAGCATACATAATCAGCTTGTAGGACTGTATTAATTATAGTTTTTATAAAATTTACTTTTTAGAAAAGCTAATTAAATAATAAGAAGGGTAGTGTGGAGGTTTCTTGTTCACCCTTCTGCTGGATGACATTGGTTGGTTAAGCGTACTTGATGAGCAATCACTTCGAAACCATTGAAAGATTAAGTAAAGATGAGTAAAACAAAATGTCTTTCCCACTTGTTATATTGAAAAATACAGTAGCAAACCAGGTTTCATCTCATAGAGACATTATCAATGCTAAAATAATAATCTAAAGTTACAAAACTTAATCGAGCTAAAGACTGTCGCAATCTTACCCAAACAAAAAATAACAGGTAAAACGTAACGGGTTCAGACATTTAGCCAATTAAGGTACTGATTCCATATAAAAAACTAAGAAAACAATATTAAAAATGCCTGATCCCGTCACGGGGTAAATGGTCCAAACGTCTGGAACCTTCAAACGAGAAAACTCTCAATGGAAAATTTTGAATATTAAAAGGATATCATAATCACAACTGAAAGCAAAAAAGCGAGGTCAAAACGAATACAATAAAATCTAAGTAAACCAACAAAGTTGGACTACAAATAATACTTACTAGGAAAGAAAAAAGTTAACAAATTATGCAAACAACGAAGATAATAAATAAAGTGATTAAACACTACATATTAGTTAATTAAAACTTAAGCATCAGGTGAGCACGCTGACATTAAAGGAAAAAATGGCAAACGGCACGTCTTGCCAACAAAATGAAGTAGTGATAAAAATAATTGACCCTAAAAATTACCAATGCGCCAAATTCAAAAAGTCAAAAAATTTTAAATCGCAAAGCTATTAAAAGTAAAATTGAAAAACAAAGGAAAAAGAAGCTAATGTAATATGATATCTAATACACTGAAATTACTATTATAATAACTCAACTCATTCAAGCAATTATCGTGACTGTTCTTGGAAAACTTGCGAATTTCCAAGATTTCAAGGATATTAAGCCTAATACCTTTATTCTCAAAATGTAAAATTGTAGTATGTAAGTAAGGATTGAAATCATGTAAAGAGGAAATTAAGTGTAAGGAAAAAGGGGATCTTAGTAACCTAGAGTTGGGAACCTCTAATAAATCTGGATTAAGTAATGAAAGGTGTTCGTTAACCCGTGAGCGGAAATTCCGACCCGTCTGACCCACATAGAATTTAGAGCAACTACCACAGTTCAACAGATAAACTCCAGATCTGTCGAATATATCAATTTTATCTTTGTTGTGAACAAAGAGGCTCTTAAGATTAGAGTCGACTTTGTAAGAAACTCGAATATTAATGGATCTCAGGAGATTCCCAAACTTATAAGCACAAGATCCAATAAACGGTAAAGCAACATAGTTAAACTGTTGTGTAGGGGGTGGCATAGATAACAGACCTTTATGGATATCCTGAGTATGTTGAGAACACAGATACTTAAACTTAATTTTGTTGTACAAAGTCACAATTAAGTCGTGGGGGTAGTCATTAGCCCTAGCAATATGGTGAATAATATTAAGTTCCTTGTTGAAGTTAAATTGACTAAGAGGATAAGAGAAAAGACGGTTGAAAAAATACCTAAAGGCAGCAAGTTTGTGTGATATAGGGTGAAAAGAACAGAAAGGGATGACCTGGTCCGTAGTGGTGGGTTTCCTATAAATATCCACTTCTAACTTATTGTTATGTCTAGAAATCAACAGATCAAGAAAGGCAAGAGAATGATTAGATTCGTATTCTACGGTGAATTTAATGCTGGGGTGGATACCATTCATAAAATCTAAAAGTTCTGAAACTAAGGTGGTGGGACCCTTGAAAACACATTAGATATCATCTACATAACGACGCCAAAGGATGATGTTAGCAGCCAAATGATGTTTGAAAATATCCTCCAATTTCGAAATGCAATCAACTATATCAGGCTCGAGATTAGAAGAAGTACTCAATCTGTCTCTCACTCAAAACTTTTTTCAATTTAATAATAGATTTTTCAAACAGAAAACTGGTCTCGCTATGGGATCCAATTTATCACCTTTACTTGCCGAGATTTTTTATGTCAAAATTAGAATCCTCCATTCTCAAACAACATTTGGCTGCTAACATCATCCTTTGGCGTCGTTATGTAGATGATATCTTATGTGTTTTCAAGGGTCCCACCACCTTAGTTTCAGAACTTTTAGATTTTATGAATGGTATCCACCCCAGCATTAAATTCACCGTAGAATACGAATCTAATCATTCTCTTGCCTTTCTTGATCTGTTGATTTCTAGTCATAACAATAAGTTAGAAGTGGATATTTATGGGAAACCCACCACTACGGACCAGGTCATCCCTTTCTGTTCTTTTCGCCCTATATCACACAAACTTGCTGCCTTTAGGTATTTTTTCAACCGTCTTTTCTCTTATCCTCTTAATCAATTTAACTTCCACAAGGAACTTAATATTATTCACCATATTGCTAGGGCTAATGACTACCCCACGACTTAATTGTGACTTTGTACAACAAAATTAAGTTTAAGTATCTGTGTTCTCAACATACTCAGGATATCCATAAAGGTCTGTTATCTATGCCACCCCCTATACAACAGTTTAACTATGTTGCTTTACCGTTTATTGGATCTTGTGCTTATAAGTTTGGGAATCTCTTGAGATCCATTAATATTCGAGTTTCTTACAAAGTCGACTCTAATCTTAAGAACCTCTTTGTTCACAACAAAGATAAAATTGATATATTCGACAGATCTGGAGTCTATCTCTTGAACTGTGGTAGTTGCTCTAAATTCTATGTAGGTCAGACGGGTTGGAATTTCCGCTCACGGGTTAACGAACACCTTTCATTACTTAATCCAGATTTATTAGAGGTTCCCAACTCTAGGTTACTACGATCCCCTTTTTTCTTACACTTAATTTCCTCTTTACATGATTTCAATCCTTACTTACATACTAGAATTTTACATTTTGAGAATAAAGGTATTAGGCTTAATATCCTTGAAATCTTGGAAATTCGCAAGTTTTCCAAGAACAGTCACGATAATTGCTTGAATGAGTTGAGTTATGATAATAGTAATTTCAGTGTATTAGATATCATATTACATTAGCTTCTTTTTTCTTTGTTTTTCAATTTTACTTTTAATAGCTTTGCGATTTAAAATTTTTTGACTTTTTGAATTTGGCGCATTGGTAATTTTTAGGGTCAATTATTTTTATCACTACTTCATTTTGTTGGCAAGACGTGCCGTTTGCCATTCTTTCCTTTAATGTCAGCGTGCTCACCTGATGCTTAAGTTTTAATTAACTAATATGTAGTGTTTAATCACTTTATTTATTATCTTCGTTGTTTGCATAATTTGTTAACTTTTTTCTTTCCTAGTAAGTATTATTTGTAGTCCAACTTTGTTGGTTTACTTAGATTTTATTGTATTCGTTTTGACCTCGCTTTTTTGCTTTCAGTTATGATTATGATATCCTTTTAATATTCAAAATTTTCCATTGAGAGTTTTCTCGTTTGAAGGTTCCAGACGTTTGGACCATTTACCCCGTGACGGGATCAGGCATTTTTAATATTGTTTTCTTAGTTTTTTATAGGGAATCAGTACCTTAATTGGCTAAATGTCTGAACCCGTTACGTTTTACCTGTTATTTTTTGTTTGGGTAAGATTGCGATAGTCTTTAGCTCGATTAAGTTTTGTAACTTTAGATTATTATTTTAGCATTGATAATGTCTCTATGAGATGAAACCTGGTTTGCTACTGTATTTTTCAAGATAACAAGTGGGAAAGACATTTTGTTTTACTCATCTTTACTAATTATCCAACCCACTATAAGTATCCGTAATGGATGATCTCAATACATTTGTTTACATTGAAAGATTGTCAGGCATTTCTCCCTTTTTTTACTTTGTGTTAAGAAGGGCGACTCTGGTTTCTATGCCCCAAACGTTAAATATCTCCCGTTAAAATTATATCTCCTAAATAAATTTTTAAATTATTTTATGCAGTCAAAAATATAAATTTTATAAAATACGAAAAAGCTTTTAGATAAGCAAAATGTTTTCGTTCTGTTTCGTAACGAACAATTATCTACGACAAATTTATGACGTTAGAAATTACCATAAGAAAAGTTGACAAATTGGCTTAAAAAGAATAAAAAAATTTAGCTTAGATCACCATTAAAAACCAGAAGAAATATTATGGTTGAAAAGTTAATAAATGATTTTTTACGTTGGTACTAACCTGCAACCATCAAGTTTTTAGAACTGGTTGTTAAATCGGATTTTATTAAGGTTGTCCTTTTTACAAGGCTTATTCGAATAACATACTAAACCAAAGCATAATGGCACTTCAAAGTTTTAATGGTTATAAATTTCCTTTTTGATTAATAATATCACAGGAACATAGAAGCGGATTTAATACACATTTATGGAACACTCTCAACTATAGAACATCATTAAAATCTGTTGAACAAAGCAGTAATGTAGTGAAGCGCATAATACGTTTCATCAATTTCAAATGGAAGCGGTTTATCAATATTTATTATTAATTGCCGTGTTGTAACCTTGTCTTTTGTACGAATTTCTTGATATATTTCTGTGGTAAGGTGTAAAAGCAGTTTAAAGCTAACCGGAAAAGTTATCTACATTTTAACGGTTTATTTGTCGCATGTATCGATAGTTGTTGCATTAGAAGGTGCGATTCTGGCAAAAGAAACAATTTTTAGTATTGCAGTGATATGAGTTAGACAATCTCCTTATTTTTTTTTCTTCAAAACACAGGGGGAAAATATTTGAAACACCGCCTAAGCGAATAGGATTTGAATGTAAGATTCGAAGTTTTAAACAGAGTTTAAAGTTCCTACAAGAATGGAATTAGAACCGGAATGTCAATAAGAACCGAAAAATATTTAAGAATTGAATCAAATTTGACAACCTTTATATCCGAATTAGTTAGGATAGAATTCTTCGCATCCATATTCGAATTCGACTCTCAAAGTCGGATTTAAATATTTAAACCGGTACTAGTTCAAATTTGTTTTGTACCTACTTTTTGAAATCCAATTTTTTAATTTAATTTCTCTTTCTAATCATTTAATTTAAATTCTTAAGTTCAAATTTGAAAATTCAAACTGTGAATCGTTCATACTTAAGATTAGATGTTAAATTTTCTAAACGAAGTGTGTCTTTTTTATTTCCAATTCAAAATTTGCATTCTCGAAATTGGAATCGTAACGAAATTGATCGAATTTACAGCAGAATTCGAAGTCTCAAAGTTAGATTCGACGATTACCATTTTGAATTCGTAAAACATTTAATTAAACTCTATTTCTTGTAACTAAGATGTGAATATTCAACTTCTAATTCAAACTTTCGAATCCAGTTCGAACTCGAATTCGAATCCTCCAAGTTGGATTCGAATATTCAGGCTGTGAATTTTTAAAATTGTAAATTCGATCTGGTGGTTTAATTTTCAATTATCATATCTTTGAATTTGGATTCATAACGCAAATCTTTGAATTCATATTTGAATCATTAAAGTCCAATTCAAATTATCCGAAAACGATTCATAATTTGCATTTCCGAAATTCTTCAAATCGGTAACCGAATTCGAAACTACATATAAACTTAAATTTGAGAGCTGAGCTTCAAATTCTGTATTGAAATGTGAATGTTGAATTTCTCACTTAAAATTTGAATATTTTGTGCGCGTCTTTTTAAATCCAACCCCAAATTAACAATAATAAATCGAAACTCAAATTCTGTACTAAATTTTATAATCGAAATTTAAATCATTATTTTACAATGCAAAATCGCATTTCCGAATTTGTGACAAATATATCCTGGAATCCTACGCCGGAGTGCAACTACAGCGCGGACGGTCTCGGAGTCAAACCCGAGTTGGCTGTTTGGCGGGTAGCCTATCCAGTCACTGAAAATAATTGGGAACCGAAATATAGTGGTAGCGTGCGGGACAACAGGGTGTAGAAAGCGACTTATGCAGAACGCTCACCGAAGTGATGTGACAAGTGATCTGACGACTGATATGACACGTAACTCACAAATGACATGTCAGTAGTCTGAAACACATGCAGTTAAATCATTTAGCGCAGACCGAACTTACATGTTACTTTACCAATCATATCTGTGTCAGAAATAGCGCATGCTCCATTTTTTGTCAGGCCACTTCTGTGTTACTTGACTTTACACAACGGTATAATGAAGAATGATCTTGAATTTAATATTTTATTCGTTTCTTTAATTGAAAAGCAATGGTGTTTATGTATTTATACTTGCGCTAAGTAATTTGTAAAAAGTTTCAGAATCAGAAGTTTCAAAATGTCTATATATTGTCATTATATTATTCAAATTAGAATTAATTATTTAACAACTTATTCTAAAATACCCCAAAATTATGAATTTTTTTTATTGATAATGTAATTATTTTGCCACAAGTAAGACAGCATGAGGTCGTTATAAGTACTGACAAATTTGGCTAAATTAAAAGAGTTCGTATTGTAACCTCAAAATCTACGCTAAAATATACTCGTATGATAATAATTTAGGCCACTAATGCCGGAAGCATGCATGTCGGGCAAGAGTACAAGGTACAAATAAATAAAAGTCACAAAAATGGTTAACAATTATATTTTCAATCCAAAATATTACTAAAATTGCAAACATCGAACATTTAATACATATGATAGTTACTTAAGTTTATCAAAATTAAATCAAGTTTGTTAACATCAGACATTTAATAATTTGGACATATATTTACTAATCGAAATTAAATCAAGTTTGGTAACATCAAACATTTAATAAATTGGACAGATATTTACTTTAATCGAAATTAAATCAAATTTGTTAACATCAAACATTTAATTGAAATGACACGCAAGTTAGTTATTAAATTTACTGAATCCTGATGCAGGTCGTAAGCTTACATAAAGGACCAGTTGTTAATACTATAGAACACGCCAGTTACCTTTAAAACCAAAAACAGTTGGTAATTTTACTAGGAATTCTCGTGTTTGGTAAGATCTTACCCCACGACGGAACTTATTTGACAATTCCTAAGGATTATTTCTTATTAAAATTATCTTATTGTGTTTTCCTTACAACAAAATTATGCAGATGTCTAAGATACAATTCAACAAATAACTTAACGTAATCAAGTTACACATATCTTTTGTAAACATTATTTGCTGATTATTAAAATTAGTTAATAAATAAATAATACTTCTTGATTACAAGTCCCATTATTAACACTATAATGGACAGGATGCAAAGTTACTTTAAACGACACATAATTATCTGACCTTCAACCACTGAAGAAACGGTTATTACGTGAACTATATAACCAAATCCTTGTTAAACGAAGAACTTGATTAAGAAACCATTCCCCAGCAGGCGTCTCCCTCTACGCTCGATGCCAGCAAGTAGAACCAAATTACCAAAACAGAATCCCCAAGCGGAACCAAATTCCACAGGAATCAAATATCCAAAAGTAACTACCACTTGAACAGGAATCAAAATGTAGCCTAAGGGCTACTGCACCATTCTTCTCGATTCGTATTATAAATTAAGCCAAGTGTGTGTACGAAATGGTTCATTTAAATTTAATTGTGCGAATAACACTTTAGATCAAAAATTGTGAATAAATTGATTCAAATAAATTGTAATTAGTTGCCTCGACTTACCTTAATATTTGGTGGTGGTTGTAGGATAAACACATGGGTTGAGACGAAACTGCGTAAGCGAAATTGCGCGTGTATTATCGATCACGAACTATTTAGGAATGAGAATGAGCTCTGGTATTTAGGAACCAGGAAGGGTTGTTTTTGAACGGAAGTTAAGGGAAGGGTTGAACATCAAGGCAACCAAATATATAAAAATAAAAATACACTAGTTGTTGGTCCCTCTAGTGAGTAAACTTATATACAACTAAAATTATTGGCTAATTGGGCTAATAAAAAATAATTATAAATATAATCAAACTATGAATAATAAAATTAGGGATAATCTAACATACCGCCCACCAAAATGCATAGTATTTTGATTATTGGTTGGGTAGCGGACATAACTTAACAAAGGGACGCTTGATTACGCCTTGACATGTTTTAATTGTCGCGACCCGAGCAATTCCTTTTCCGTCTGGATGTAATTGCATCACGCGACCTAAGCGCCAGCGCATTGGGGGGGATAATTCATCTCTTATTAATACCATCACCCCTTCGTTTAGAGGCGAAGAGGTTGAGGTCCATTTTGCCCGTTGTTGTAGGGTATGAAGATATTCATGTTGCCACCTCTGCCAAAAATGTTGATGCATTTGTTGCAACAATTGCCAACGACTTAATCTATTTAAGGGCGTTTGCGTGTAATCTGGGTCAGGGATGCAGGTTAACGGCGCTAAAGTTAAATAATGTCCCGGGGTTAAGACCTCCAGATCATTGGGATCTGAACTTAATGGGCAAAGCGGCCGAGAATTCAGTACTGCTTCTATTTGGATTAGAACAGTCAAAAATTCCTCATAAGTAAGAAGTTGTCCTCCAACCACGCGGTTTAAATGGGTTTTGACTGACTTAATGCCAGCTTCCCAGATGCCACCAAAGTGGGGTGCAGAGGGGGGATTGAATTTCCAAGCAATATTTTCTTGGTCAGCGGCGTTTCGGAAGTATTCAGTAAGAATGCGGGCTGCTCCAACGAAATTAGTTCCACAGTCGGACATAATTACGCTACAGCGACCCCGACGAGCTATGAACCGGCGTAGTCCGGCAAGAAAGGCATTGGTGGAGAGTTCGGATACAAGTTCCAAATGTAGCGCTTTGGTCGACAGACAGACAAATAGGCAAATCCAAGCCTTATATGTTTTAGCTCCACGAGCTCTACGCGTCGTGATGGTATAAGGACCACCAAAATCGACGCCTACAGAAGTAAATGCGCGTACCTGTTGAACTCTTACGGCAGGCAAATCACCCATAGGTGGTTGTAATGGTTGCGGGTTTGAGCGGAAGCACTTGTAACAATTGGATAGACATCGGCGAATTGCACGATGTGCAGACAGAATCCAAAAATTTTGTTGCAATAAGTATTGCAGGGTTTTACACCCAGGATGAAGATGCTTTTGGTGGGTGTGTTCGATAATCAATACCGTCAATCGATGCGATTGCGGAAGAAGTGCGGGGTGTTTCTCTTCAAAGGACAATTGTGAGTTACATAAGCGACCACCCACCCTAAGGACTTCCTGGTTATCCAAAAAGGGATTTAATTTTCGAAGTGGTTTTGAAACACACTTCTTTTGTTTTAATTTAGTTATATCGCTATGAAATGCTTTCTCTTGAACATATCTGACTAATGTGGAAAGGGCACCTTGTAAGTCAGTAGCCGTAAGGGCACCGAAAATGGAATCACGCGGGTTTCTTAAATTGCGAACGAAGCGGCAGCAATAGGCAATGACTCGTAATATTTTATCTAAAGAGGAGTGCCTTTCGAGCAAATTGTCCCATGTCTCTAACAGCGGTTGCGCGACGAATACATTAATATTCCTCTCCTCAATTGCAATAGCGTCCTGACACTCGGAGAAACTTATTTGTCCCATGGGCCATAATTCGGAAGAAGACTTGAGCCACAATGGGCCCGCCCACCATAAAGGGTGTTGGATCAGGTCTTGAGGCAGTAACCCTCTGGAAGCGCAATCCGCGGGATTGTCTTCGGAACGTACATGGCGCCAACACGAAGGTGATACGCGTTCTTGGATGTGACTAACCCTGTTGGAAACAAAAGTTTTCCATCTATGTGGAGATGCACGTAGCCACGCCAGAACTATTGTTGAGTCGGTCCATGCAAAAATTTGCGAAATTTGATCAACATAAATTGCGGTAACCGAGCTAATCAAATTGGAAAGTAAATGTGCCCCACACAATTCCAACTGTGGAAGCGAGCGTTTCTTTAAGGGTGCAACTTTAGTTTTTGCGGTTACTAGTTTGACTGAAATTTCGGAATTGGCAATCACGCGAAAATAAATGACAGCTGCGTACCCGGCTTCTGAGGAATCGCAGAACCCGTGTAACTCAATCCTTGAATAATTTTGCGACAGCAGATACCTATCAATGTGGATATTGCTAATGCAGGAAAGTTGTTCGCGATAGCGGTTCCAGCGATCTATAATATCCTCAGGTGGCGTAGCATCCCAGTCTAAGCCTAAGCACCAAAGATGTTGGATGAGGCGTTTACAAAGAAATGTTAAGGGTGCGAGAAATCCCAATGGATCAAAAACTCTCGCAATTTCCGACAGAATTTGGCGTTTTGTGCAAGCCTGCCTAATCGAATCAACCTTAAATGAAAATGCATCTTGGGAATGAAACCATTGCAAACCTAGTATTTTGATGGTTGAATTTGAATCGATGTCAAACGAAAGGCCATCTTGACACAAGCCCGTATCTAAGCCTGATAACAATTCGGGTTTATTGCTTGCCCATTTACGGAGTAAAAAACCGCCTCTGTTTAATAAATTAATTAATTGGATCTGCAAGTCCTGGGCTTCCGATAACGAATTGCAACCTGAAACCACATCGTCGACGTATACGTCTTGTTTTAAAACCTCCGACGCTTTGGGGAAATTTTGTTGTTCATCTTGCGCTAATTGGTGCAGAGTTCTGATTGCTAAAAATGGAGCGGCAGAAACCCCATACGTCACGGTGTTTAAAACATATTCTTGAACCGGATCGTCCAAGGAAAATCGCCAAAGAATTCTCTGATAGTCGCGGCATGTGGGTGAAACCATAATCTGACGATACATCTGTTTGATGTCAGCGATTAGTACGATAGCGTGCGACCTAAACTTTAGTAACACATCTACAATGTTGGGCAATAACTTTGGTCCCGAATATAAGCAGTCATTAAGTGACTGTGCGTTGAAATCTCTTGCAGAAGCGTCAAAAACAACCCGAAGCTTTGTGGTACTGCTGTCGGGTTTAATTACGCAATGGTGAGGAATATAAAATGATTCGGCCGAGCCTGAAGGAGGCGCGAGTGACATATGACCGCTGTCCAGATAATCCTTCATGAACTCCACGTAAGTCTTGCGAAGGGGTTCATTGCGAGATAGACGGCCTTCTAACAGGTGAAGACGACGTAGTGCAACAGCCCGTGACCTTAAGAATTGAGGATTCGGCGTTTTAAATGGTAATGCGACCGAGTACCGGCCATCAGAATCTCGTTTAACATGCGATGAGTAATGTCCTTCGCATGCAACATCCTCTTGCGAAGGTGGAATTTGACATGAGATTTCCTCAAGTTCCCAAAATCTTTTTAATGTCGAGTCTAAATGCTGCTCGGACAGCGAACTGAAAAACGAATTTACCTTAATTTGGCTGGTTGCGTTTGCCTGACCGGATAAGATCCAACCGAAAACGGTGTTCATTGCCGCTGGCGTATTATCAGGACCTGTCACTAACCCGGGGCGTAATAATTGTGCAAATATATCTGCGCCAAGGAGAAGATCTACCTTACTGGGTATATTAAACTGCGGATCTGCTAATCTTAAACCCTTGATATGGAACCAGGGCGAAGCATCAATCTCAGTGGCGGGAATACTGCGTGAAATACAAGGGATAACATGTGCATCAATTATATGACATGGTTGAACTTCATCGTGGGGATATATACAACAGCTGACGGTGCCTGACGATGCAAAGGCCGAAGATGAGCCTATGCCCTGAACCTGAATTTTATGTGAATTTTTGATCCGCAGGCCTAAGCGATTGCTCAAAGTAGAGGTTATAAAGCTACCTTCACTACCACTGTCGAGAATAGCTCTTATCGTGTGAGGTTGACCAAAAACGTCGCGAATATCTACTAGTGCCGTAGATAACAGAACAATTTTGTTAGCTGTGGAACTAACCAAGGCTGTGACCGCAGATGTTGGAGTATTAGTTGATGTGGAAGGTTCTGATTGAACAGGTGTAACAAAAATATTGGGGGTTGCGGGTGTTTCAAAATGTAATAGCGTATGATGACTTTTGTCACATTTACGACAGCGCGAATTAGATTTGCAAGTGCGTACGTTGTGGAATGCACTAAGGCAATTAACGCACAACCTTTTTACTTTTATTAATTCGAAGCGTTGTTGCGGTGATTTCCCTAACAATTCATTGCACAAATAGGTTAGATGGGATTTGTGGCATATAAAGCATTTATCATTAGCCACGTCATTTGATGTCGCATGTAAGGCGTATTTGGACTCCTTTGAGGGCCTAAAACGGTTAACAGTAAATTGTGCAGGTTTAAGTGTGGCATTGGCAACAGTATCAAGAACCCTACACTGACTTTCAATGAAGGTTTCCAAATTCTTAAAAGCCGGGACTCCCTGCTTTAACTCGCGAATTTCAGACTCGAACAACCTACGCGTATTGGAATCAAGTTTGTCCAATAAAAGATTAACTAATATGAAGTCCTCGAGTGAATTATCAATCTTTAATGCCCGTAATGCAGCCAAACTTTCTCTAAAGTTATCGAATAAATTTCGTAGTCCCTTTAGCGATTCTTCCTTTAATTGGGGCAGAGAATATAGTTTATGCCAATAATGAGTCGCTAATCTTCTTTTGTCGTCATACCTATCTATTAGCGTTTGATAAGCTATTGGATAATTATCATCCGACAACTCCAGGGATTTTATCAAATTTAATGGCTCGCCAGAAAGACAACTGACCAGATATTGGTATTTTTCAATATTCGTCAATGAAGTGACGTTATGAATTACTGTATTGAACAGTTGAATAAAAGGTGGCCACTGCTCTAAGCTGCCATCAAAATTGCGAAGATTAATTTTCGGTAAGCGAACATTAGAGTGAAAGTTTGAGGTTTGGGATTTTGATACATTTGCGAGAGGAGCGGGTGGAATTAATTGTTCGAAAATTGTCGCTATTTCAAAATAAATTGTATCGACCTCGCTTCTAACCATATCTTCTGCCTCAAAATCGGGATCTTCCTGGTTAGATAAAAGGGAAATGACGTGCTCATGGGAAGCTTCTACTTTAGAATAAGTGTCATCCACGTGTTCATAACGTTTTTTGAAAAGCGTAATAAGCGAGGGCTGATTTTGCGCAAGTTTAGCTACTTCTAAAGTTTCTTGCAATTTATTAATTAACGATTTGCGTAGTGCACAAGCTTCTACATATTTTGCGTTTGTTTTAGGGGCCATGTTAATAATGAAACTGAAAGGACTAAACACCGTTATTTACCCTGTAAGGGAAGAACAGGTAGCGGTTCGGGTCAACAACCCCGACTCGGAGATGTTGTTCAGGTACCTAGCGTGGAGGCGATAAATCGACGAACACGAGGTTGAATAAAAATCTCGTAATATCTTTGTTAATAATTATCAATCAATATTAAAAATACGTTAAAAATGTAACTAATGAATTGGCGTATGCGAAACAGTCAAGCGTAATCGAAGGCGACCACGAGGTTTTCTTAAAAATGCAGTTATGCGCGAAAACGAAAAACCAAAGGGATGTGATTATTAAATACTAAGCTAAATCAAGTCGAAAAACTACAAGCATGCTTTATAATCTAAAGAATTATTATTACTGGTATTAAATCTGACGTCGAAGGACCAACAAATGTGTGTACGAAATGGTTCATTTAAATTTAATTGTGCGAATAACACTTTAGATCAAAAATTGTGAATAAATTGATTCAAATAAATTGTAATTAGTTGCCTCGACTTACCTTAATATTTGGTGGTGGTTGTAGGATAAACACATGGGTTGAGACGAAACTGCGTAAGCGAAATTGCGCGTGTATTATCGATCACGAACTATTTAGGAATGAGAATGAGCTCTGGTATTTAGGAACCAGGAAGGGTTGTTTTTGAACGGAAGTTAAGGGAAGGGTTGAACATCAAGGCAACCAAATATATAAAAATAAAAATACACTAGTTGTTGGTCCCTCTAGTGAGTAAACTTATATACAACTAAAATTATTGGCTAATTGGGCTAATAAAAAATAATTATAAATATAATCAAACTATGAATAATAAAATTAGGGATAATCTAACACCAAGTATGGCTTTAAACCAATAACACTTCATTCTTGCATCAAGATACTCTTAGGACGACGCCAAAGAATTTTTTTTTTGCTCCCTCAACCCCCAATCAACAACCTCTTTTATTATTTTCGTTGTCATCTCCCCCAAAAGAAAAACAGAGCATCACTTTGCTAAAGCACCTTTTGTATCAAATTTTGAATAGTATATTAAAACACATGTTACAGAAGGCAACATTTTCGCGCACGAGTCCGAAATTTGGACACGAGCCGCTACGCGACTAGTGTTCGAACGGACGAGTGCTCGAATTGCCTTCTGTAACGAGTTTTTTATACTGTTTTCTCTGTTTCGGCTTTCATTTACGTTATTTATTTATAAAATTAGTTGACAATTTCCGTTGGGGAATTTTTTGGTAGAATAGTTAGGTTGGTAACGGTGGTATGTTTGACGTTTATAGTTTTGCACATTAATATTTGAATGTGTATTTTGTACGCACTTTGTAAATTTGAATTTGTTATTAATATTGATCAAATTAAATAAATTGTAATCTCGGATGAACAATTGAAGGGCTCGGTGCAACAACCGGTCAGATCCATTTGTTTGAATTTTACAGTAGGTATCAAAACCAAACTGTTTAAAAGATGATAAGAAAAATTTAACAAAAATAGTTGGAATATGTAGATATTGCTATCTTAAGATAGTTATAAGGGAAAATGATTTTATTTGCCGAGAGTAATGTATAGAATTTTTTTTCTCAAATGGAGCTGTCCAGTTTTTGCCCCAAGAATAAAACACAACAAAAGAAAATGAATGTTATGAACGTTTATTAAGGAAAAAGCTATAAAAAATTGTTTCTCTATGTTTAATCCATTTCAAATTCAACATCGTCGGTTACAGGTTCTTCTGCTTTCGCTACAGTATCGTAGTACCATTTATCATTTTTGGGTACATATTTTTCCGTCAGAAAACACATTTTGTAGTTTTTTTATTTTAATAGTTAGTGGATACGTAGCATATAGCTTATCAGTTGGTAAAGAAAATAATGTACTCGACATTTTCTTAAAACTGAACTCCGGAGCTGTTTGGTAGCCAGGTAGCCAGGCAGCTCCATTTTAGTTATATCTCAGTTACTACGTTTGGGAGCTGTCCGGGTTTTGTAGCGAACGATGCGCAAACTTTTATAGAGCTAAATCCATTAAAAAGTCAGTTTTCGCCTAAAAGTGGAGCTGCAGGTTTTTACCGCGCTGTATCTCTGTAGGATTTTTTTCAGCTAATAAAAGTAGGTGATATATAACAATTAGAGTTCGGCAAATATTACCCATTTTTTAGTTTTTATAAATAACGTTTACACGACTGAAAAATTGCCAAAAAAAACCTGACGAAGTTGTACCGATTTTGGGACAACTTCGTCGCCTAACTTGTGTTCACCTAAAGACAAAGTTGTACGTTTGTAAAATCAACTTCGACATAGTATAAACAAAATATATAAATGAAGTCGTCTCCAGGAAAATTGTCTCGAAAAATCGTAATTGCAACTCCCTGTTTATCGAGATAACCTTTGATAATCAGTCTTATTTCAAACTTTGTTAACGGATAAGACCAAGCCGAAAGTTGCAGCAATGACCTCTTCCTCCTCGAAGGTCGTTAGGGCTTTTGGGTGGCCAACTGGTTTAATATGTCTACCATGCCACTTGTCCTGAAGCGTTGCTCGGGGGATTCCATATTTTTCATTGGCAGCAGACACCGAGAGGTCATTTCCAAGATCTTGCAGTGCGTGTTCAACTAACTGGAGGTCATAACGCTGCTAACTGCTACCTGCCAACACTTTTCTATTTCTCTTCGGCTTTATTTTCAAAAGTACTAATCCTACGAAGAACAAACACGCGAAATGCAACGACAACGGATAGTGTGCAGGTTATATTTACACTTTCGTACATTCAACTTCCGAACTGACAAATTTGCCCCGTTTTACGGTAACTAAAATAAAAGATATTTTTTAGCTTTTAAATGTTTTTTTTTAATCTAATGAAAACTAGAAATATAAACAATAAAAACGATTCAATTAAGCCAAACTAACCAACTTACACCCCGATTATTAAATTAAAAAATATCTTGAAATTAAATGTAACGTACCATGAACTTTAGTGTCGGAACCACTGACGATTCACTATCATCCTGGTTTTGATTGACCTCAGGATGGGGAACAATTTGGATTGGTCTGAATCTCTAGAATTATAGCTGCATTTAGCCAGACGTGATAATAAAAAACTTATTTTTCGGTTATGCCAACAATAACCTTTAAAACGTTTTTTTTTTTTTTTAAATTTTATCAAATTATAAAACAATTTTTATACTGTAATATAAAGTCCTACCTTTAGCAATATAGTTTTCACTCATTTCCCTAACCAAAATACGATTTAAAGCGCTTCCACGCTTTCTTCACTTCACTAGTCGATCTCGATAGATGGCTTTAAAACATCGAAAATCACTTGGTTCGTTTTGCCACCAAGCAAATAGTAGTTTTAAAATATCGAAATTCTAATCCCTTCATTTACGTTTTTGCTAAATGAAAAAGTATTCATAGCTTTATTTACTTTGTTAGATACAATGTAGCATACCAATTCCTGAAAACAAAATATCACCAAAAATCATTTAATAATGAAGCTCATTAAAGCATCAAAATGCGTGCTAGAATGAAGTCATTCTAATGCCGAAACAGAGAAAATATTTTCTCATGGCTTATACATCCTTGGATTAAATTGTTTCAGTCAATTATCAAAGCAAAAACCAGGATCAGTTCGAATGTCAACAAACTCAAATTAGGAAATAGAAACCACATTTCCCAAGCTTTCGCCCCAAACTGTTAAATAAACCATTTAATTAGCAAAACTCTAAATGAATAACCATAAAGACAAATTGAAAGAACAATTAATTAAAAATTGTTACAGTATTATCGTATAAATCCCTAAACTTGGATTGGAAGGTGCGAACTGTGAACTTTTCTAACTTCAGGTTAGGTACCAGATACAAGTATTAGAATCTTGATTTCAATTGACTTGGAAACTTGAATACTGATCTTTAAACATTGAAAGTAATAATGTTTTCCCTTGGTAAATAAAATGTGAATGTTTTATTTCTAATTCAGAGTTTATATTTGTTTTTTTCATATTAGATTTTCTGATATTTGTTTGAATTTGTTCTCATAATCAAAGCGATATCTCATATACGAAATGCACATTATAACTTTCACAATATGAAATTCAAGATTCGAAAGACTCGAAATTTGATTCGATAATTCTAATTTAACTGGAGATTGAAATTCAAAAGGAGATTAGAAAATATCTGGATTCAAGATATAAAACTTAAAGTTAGGTTTGAAATTAGAAAGTTCAGGCCGAGTTAAAGGTTTAACTCGACAGTCGCAGCTTAAATTTGGATTAAAATTTTAAACTTGTGCGAGATATCCAACTTGACTTCCGTAGTTTTTGCTTTAATACTGAAAAGTTAAGTTCGAAATTTTAAATTTAAAGCTAGGTTTAGGATTCGACTTGAAATTCGATTCGATGTCTAATATCAAATTTGAGTTTATATTCTAAACTAAAATGCAAATTCTGGGTTTGAAGATATTTGGGTTTGAACTACGGCTTATTTCATTTTCCTGAAATAATGCCAAAAGAGAAAAGATTTGTATCACGAATAGTTCGAGTCATTGTTTTTATTAAACTTTACAATTTTTTACTTAAAAGCTTATCCTTTTATCCTTTTAAAAATCCAAATAATTCAATTTATTTTAATAAAATCCAAATATATGAACATAAATTTGTTTTTGACAGAGTTCATTTTTCCCAAACTTTCCATTTGTTTAATTAATTTATGCGAGAGAGAAAAACCACCTGCGGCCCCATCCTTTGCGAGTAAGAAATCGTTGGGCTAAAAGTTTATTTCCTCCATCCAAACTCACTTTGACGTAATTAGTCCTGAAAATTACCTGCATTTTGACAGCGTACGATGTCCTGAAAAGGAATGCGAGCTTGGGATATCGAAAATACCAACGAAATTTCGACAATCTCGCGGTAGATAAGGACGAAATAGAAATGTAATTGCAAAAATAGAAGGGATCTGTCTCTTTCGTATTTACGAGGTGATTTATTATGTAAGCAGCTCGGGAAATTTCTTATGAAATTGAATTGCTTACGTGAAGCATTCGTTTAATTCTAAATTTTTGATTGCTTTGATAGGAAGCGTTCTTGCTTTTTATTAATAAAAAGTGGGAAAGTAGTTTAAGGAATCGGAAATTTTGTGTCTGTTAACCCACTTTTTCAACATTTAATAAATAAAATTATGGTTCAGAAAACGTCCCATTTACGAGCGGCCTCGCATGGCAAATATATGGGAACATGAAGAGGTCCACAACCGTTTATGTAACTTTTAACCCGAAGGGCCGTAACGTAAAAGTATATCGCACTAAAACAACTTTTTAGGGTTTTGCATGAAAGTCGTTTCGTATATCCCGAATTGTTTTTGTTTTGTGCGAAAACAATACGCGTAAAAAATACGACTGGGTAGTTGGTTATAAAAAAAGAAACGAGTTTAATTTGAAAAAAGTTAATTACAAATCCAATAAACAGTTCATCGTTTAAACAGAGGTGAGGTATTTGCTCGAATAATTAGAGGAGTAAAGTTGGCTATTATACGTCTAGATTATTGCTTTTGTAAACTTTTCCCTCTAGTTTCGAGTAAATTAAATTGATCGCTGTTTTAACTAAACAAATTTCTAAAGAACTTGGCTAATTAAAATAAACAACCAAGTTGTAATTTATTTACGAACTAAAATGTTCTGGGAGGTCTAAATATTTTTTATCGACATCAAATTACTTCCTTTGCGTTATAATTAGATAGTAAGTAAATTTAATGATTATTTTTAAATACTGAATAAATCATAAAAACTACATTTTTTTAAAGTTATTTTTGTTATAACGGGCGATCAAACGAATTTCACATCTAGTAGGCTATTTATTTTTTAGGCATGTCTTAGTTTAATCTTAAATATTTTGGTTTATGAACTGATGTCAAAACAATAAACCAATATAAATTAGAGTGCGCTGCAGTACCCTAAAACATGCTCTGCACTTACAGCGCCTACCCTAATCTGAAATTCATTTGATCACCCGATATATCGTAAACATGAACATTTAGTAAGTTTCAATATACTCCCCAGAAACAATTTAAAGAAGTTTTTAACGAAAATAGAAACGGACAAAATAGAATCTCATTTGCCCAAATTTTAAAAATATATATTATATAAATAACAAAAAACATATGCTTTACATAAAACAGCTGGAAAATGTAAAGCATAACCACTACTTGTAAAATTCTAAAACTCATTATTTTTACTTTCCATTGTAACATTGAACGAACGGTAATGCAACATGCAGTGAGAGGAAAATTTTTGTTGGAGCACACAGCACGTACCGCATTTTCAAAACGCTGTAGGACATTCTATTTTGGTAGTACATGGGCAAAATAAATTATTATCTAGCGAATCTAGTCATTTGTCTGGGAATAATGGCATGCGCAGTCTATTGTTCTAATTCACAAAGGGCAAATGTTTATTTTAGCATGAAAATTTCAGTACCGAAACGGCGGAAATGATTTTTCTTTTTGTTAAATATCGATTTTCTATATTTGTTGATGATGTGGGATTAATTTCATTGTATTGCTAAATGGATTCGTTTGAATCATTAATTTGTTTCATTCGAAAGGTTTAGAACTGCACAATATTCGTAAAATAAATGCACTAATTAAATTGCATGGTAGAAATTCATATTATAACAAAACCCAAAAAAAGTAGCACAAGGGCTTTTGCTGCATTATTGTTTTTTCTCATATGTTAAAAATCATCTGACACCAGATAATTTTATTAAGCCATATTATTTATTATATAAACAGATTTACAAATCGTAAGTAAAGTTTTATTTGCATAAATGCATACATATTTTTTTAATTATTTTGATTGGGCGAGATCTCTTGATGTGGCATGTTCTTGACAGGGTGTTGTCAGTCTCCTCTCCATATGTCTCTAATGTGCGTGTTAAGTAGTCTACAGACACAGGGGACCTACAGCTTTACGTGGGATCCGAACCACGGAAGTGCTTGCTTCCAGAGAAAACTTCCTAGGCAGAAATACCTCGGTGGTTTGACATTACCTTCTATGGGAAGCTTTACTTGTCTAAAATGTTACTTACCCCAAGGGACTTCTGTGCCCTGGAAATTACTTTCATCGTGCCAAACACTTTATTGGCATAGGACCTACGGTATTACCTCGTATCCCAAAAAGTTATTCCACATTAGAAATCTTACTGACTCGTTCGGAATTGAACCTTTGGTGTTTACAGTTTAGCTATATTTTAGTAACGAGGCAATTTTCTTATTTCGGGGTAAAATTAATAACTAAAAAAATGCTTTAAAAATTTTGGTTTAAACAATGAAATTCTATCAGATGTGGAAATTTTGTACCTGAAATACTGGGCGATTCACATAAAACGCGCCTCTCAAAAACCGCAAATGCAACCCAACATATATATTTCCAAAGCTACTAGAAATATCTGGAAATTAAAAATGAAAATGTGATCTAGTAGTTAATGATTAAAAGTGACAGAAATTACTAGTTATGAAATAGTTATTTTCATAACACGTGCGGGAAGTTAGCGATTCCGAAACGAATGCAGGACGCGAAGCGAGTTTCTGTACCTGCATGAGTTTCGGAATCGCTCTTCCCGCACGTGCTATGAACAACGTTTTTCCTACAAACGTTTAGGAATCGTCCTAAACTATCATTTTGTAAGTTTTCAAGTTGTCAAATTTGACATTTCCTTTTAAAGTAATAATCTAGTAAGGATGGTTGCTATGCGATTTTCTGATTTTTCACTTTCCCGCAGTAGTGCGGGAAAGTAACATTTTTAAACGTTTGTCGGAAAATACTTTTTCATGAAAGCGATTTCTATACAAAATTGTTATCGTTTTGCGTTTTTCCGTTTTGTAATGTTCCTTTGTATGTTTTTGTACTGATAACTGAAATAAATTTATATTTTCAGTCTAGAATATAATCCTGACATGACATCTACCTATGTAGTCATTATGCAGTAAACCACCTCTGATTATATAAATTAAAGCATCGGCGGCTTTCCTATGCTAATCAGATAATTGCTTTTATGACTTGCCTGCACTTATTCCAATCATCTTCATCACCTAACTTGTAACCCTTGTAATTTTATTCACACTGTGGCTTCCCATCTGGTTTTAGGTCGGTATTTTGATCTTCTTCACTTTAATGTCTGCTAATATTCTTCTTTAACCAATATATTGAAGTGATACTTATAATTTTTAGAAAATTTATATTCTTTATTTAAAATACAAATTTGGAATAATACCCTTTTAGGATGCAAGTTGTAAATATTAAATTATGTAAATAAGTTAAGGTAATTTTCAGAACCTATTGTTGTCTGTGTTAAAACTTGTATTATATTATTGTATTTGTTGTAAATAGTAGTCATAGCAATGTTTTATGTGTATGTATGTGGAAAGATGCTTGTTTTAAAACAAAATCAAGGAGTGGGAGATTTTTTGGATAACTAGGGAAGATCTAAAGAATGAAGGAGAATAAACAACAGTAAGTTATTGCATCTGGGATGGATGTTTTCTCGTTATTTAACGCCTGAATTGTTCACTCTGTCTTATGTACTTTTATAATGGTTATAACTTATAACAGTTTCTTTCTGTGCTGTGGATGTTTCTATATAGCCCCACTTTCTTCCCCGTTGGTTCAGTAGCTTTCGAAGATCTGGGTTCATCTTTATAGTACTCATATCTTGTTGCTAATTTAATCATTGGTCTTTCCTATTTTTTACTGTTGCTGTTCTAGCAGGACGTATCTTTCTTATGTTATTTACTGCATCTTTTAGTTTTTTGGATTCGTCATTGTTTCTTGATTTTTTAAAATAATTAGTTGGTTCTTGTAAATATACTGTGGGCTTCATTGTATTCTTGTATGTGTTCATTTCTATTTGCTATTGTATTTCAATGATTAACCAATTTTCACCGGATATTTTCCCTGCTTAGTTTTCCTATATTCAACTTTTGTTTCTCTTTTTACTGAAACCATTTGTTCCTACCATACGGTGTGCCCATTTTAAATCATGGCCCCTTACTGGCTCTGAATATGCAACCCATATTACATTACAGGTATCCTTACTGGCTCTGAATATGCAACCCATATTACATTACATGTATAGTCTATACCTGTAATGTAACATGAGTTGCATATTCAAAGCCAATAAGGGGTCACGATTTAAAATGAGCACACTGTATTTCTCATAGATTTACACCTTTTGTTGTGTATTAAGGTTCAACTTGCTTTTGCTATGTCCTTTATTTCTTAAACTTTTTTGTGTTCCATTCTCAATCAGTTTCTTCTTATTCAGACTATTCTTCGAGCTATATCCAGTTCATATTTACGGTTTACGGTGATTACAGTTTTAATTTGAGGGTTTTTTTCAATCTTTTTATAATTTTTTTTAACTAAATAACATTTTCAGTTTCACTATGCCTAGAATTATCTGTCGTGTTTTGGCGGTCTTCAATACTATTGGATACATAACAACGTTGTTCTTCAATCTAAGAGTAATAATGGTACAAGCTTATTTGAGCTGACCTCTTACATTTATAACAGAAGAAACATGGTATTTTATCACTAAAACATGATCAACTTGATTTTTTTACAGTCTCCTGTTGATAATTACGAATTTGTTTGTGGGATAACTAAATGATATGTTTTTCGCTGCGAAGTTTATTATACACATTTAAAATAAATTAGGACCTGTCTTGTTAATTAACCTTTTACAGAATTATTTTTGTATCATAATTTACGTGATAGCAAATTTCTTATGCCGAGGAAAATATAACCAAGCCATTTAATTTCACTCAACACCACTATCTTTTAATAAAGGAAAACTACTTGCAGTACTTTTTACACCTCATTAGTTACAGCATAAATAATAGTAGTAATAAATATGTAAATAGGCAATAACAAATGTAACTAGATTGTTACTAACTGAAGCAAGACTATTGAAAATTTTACAATGTAGGAATATTTTATTATTTAGAAGTTAAAACAGAGTAAAAGGGTTTTCTTTGCATGTATCTTAAAGCACTATAGCTTGTTAGGAAAGCTTTAAGTAAAAAAACATCGGCTACCCTTTGAAAATGGCCTTTTCAAACTTATAAAAGTGCAGCTTCTAAAAGAAATGACTAAAGTCTTTAAAAGTACCTTTTAGTAGAATGACTCTGAAAGAGTAATAGCAAACAAAGAAATAAATAAGATGGGTGTAAAATTCGTTAATTAGGTAATTATTTTAGTTTTTATCGTTGTTGAAATACTTTCGCCCCATATTTTTATTTTTCCAAGCTTTTATATCAATCATTCTTGAAGTATGTTTTAGACTTATTTATTATTTATGAAAAATTGAAACATATTATGTAATAAGGGTTGCACCTCGGCAGTGCTGCTATAATTTAAGCAGATGAGCTGTGATTTAGAATTTCGAAATTTGTTCTTAAATGCGCTAATAATAATCTATTACTTTCAAGGCATCAGAAGGGAAGTCGTAACGTTTTATAATTATGCAATTTAAATAATAAAACTTTCGTTTTTATTGTAAAAACAATAAAGTTGAATTAAGATAAGAAAAATAATTTAAGATAAAGTTGAAATATCGTAAACTATATGAATATTCCAACCTTGGCGAGCACACGTGAGATGTACTACACAAATAAATTCTGATCACTTAGAAGCTTCATGTAAAATATTTATTCTTTGAAGGGATAATAATAAAAATCGGGGTGCCTTGCCTTTGCAGTTTCGGTCTGGTACAAAATTCATAATACGAAACAGAAATTTTGACGATTGAAATTTGAATAAAGTTTTGGCAAATCTGTTTGAATTTCATGAGTTGTTTTCATCCAACGATGTTTACGAAAGTGGTCTTCCATTGTTTCCTTGTTAAATTTAGTAATACCAATTAAATCTTTAGGATACAAAAATCGAACACGAAGCACGGTGCTTCTGATAGGTCTCTTTATGTAGTTAATACGCTTGTTCTTTGATACAGTCGAGCAGTTCCAATAATATTCCCGTATTGTACTTGACAACCTATGTTAAAATTAATTATTCAATTAATTAGGCTTGTTTGCAGTCGATGTTTAATAAACGAGGCACGCTTTGGGTTTCACGTTTGTTCTCTGTTAGTCCGCACTTAAAGTTATCAAAATTTTCAATCATATCACCGCCGGTGTATTTGGTAATTAGTCCCAGACGTTGGGAAACAAGATAGTTATGGTCAAACTTTGCCACAATACAATTAGGGTGTATCAGATAAATTCTTGTTAATTCAGGTCGACAACTTCAGGAATGGAACTATGGGTGAAACAGGGCTTGAAGCTGTTCTGTAGTGTATAAGGGGGTCTGTTAACTAGCGTACAACGAAGCAATTCAAACGGATAAACGCTCATCAGTACGGTTCAAGTTGTATGTTAAGTCTAGCCAAGCAATCACAAATGCTAATAAACACTTCCTTATCAACAGAAGGCTCTATTTAACAAACTACAGTTGGGCATCTTAGTGCCACCGACCCGGTGATGTCCTCTCTTTCTTCCGAGGAAAAAACATCCGGAGAATTTTTTGCTTCCCTGACGAAAATCACTTTAGACGAAAGAAAACGCATCGAAAGTAATATGAAATGACGTATATGGAGGGAAAGAATGGACCAACCCGCGCTAAATTCGTTTGTTTTGTTAATTTTGTTATCCTGATTGTTCTTCGATGTTCCATTTTGTTACGTGGTTTACCCCAGACATCATGGATAAAATTACGTCCTAGGATCGCTAAACCGCAACAACCGCAAGCCGAACTAAAACGCACTTAGAATTAAAGGCCACAGACAGGCTTTAGAAACACTGATTATTATGTACAGGGTTGTTGGACTTTAATTATCACACGGATATAGGATGCAAACATAATTAAACACTTGCTGCTTGCATTATAAACTTTATGATACAATTTCGTAATGGAATTATTTTATTATTCATGTATTAATTTATACGAGAGACCTGTTACGTTAAAATAGATAACCCAATGGCAATATTTTTATCCGAGCCTTAAATTATGTAATTTTCAGATTTTCATGTACATGAAAATTATTTATTGTAGTAAAGACTTTTGTGACTTTTGTGTAACTAAAGCTAATTAAAGAAATGAATTTTCTTAAGCCTCTGATTAAATTATTTATAATTCTTGTTAAATTTTATGCAAGGGGATCATAAATTCCCGAAATTCCGACTTCACATTGATTTTTCGGTGTTCGTACGTATAAATTCGAAATAATGGCCTTTATAACCCATATTTGAAAAGTTGACAGATGATAACAATATATCAAACGCCTAAAATAGAGACTTAAGTCATTTATTATTCGCATAAAACCTTTAATCCGTTTACACGTTATTTAATATGTAATAAGCCATGACCCTTTGATGAATGTTATTATGCAAATTGGCTTTCAGAGATTGTAAGAAGTTGAGTTAATTAATTTAAGACTCATTTCTGTCATATTTAACTCCAAGCCACTTAATTTTGATTTATGGTAAAGTACCGACCCCCGCTTGTGAAAGCCTCATTGATGATATTTTGTCCGCTAGGTGGAACATTGGGATTTGCTTTTATGTTTTCAGCGTGCATTTTCCTACTCAATGTCTAGGAAATGTTCAATACAGAACTATCGAAATAATTGTTAATGAAGATGTGCCATGGAAAATCAAACAAATGTTTTTACTTGGCTCCTCAAGTTGGTGGTGAACCGCTGTCGATGTTACTTCAAATTGTCAATCGAATCTGAGATTCGAATCTTTGCGTTTCAAATTCAAGTATCTATTATGATAACATTTGAATCTCGAATCTGATTTGGAATTTAGAATCCCGAATCAAATTCAAATCCCGAATATCTAATCTGAATTTGAATTTCGAATATTGAATGTGGGTTACAATTTCAAATGCAAATTGAAACTTTCAGCCTCAGATCTGGTCTTCGAAATTTAAATTTTGAGCCCAAACTCCAATTTACAATTTTAAATTTGGTTTCCGATAACATTTCTTGTACCTTGTACCTTGTACGACGCGTAGTATTCGGGAGGTAGTGGGTTCGAACCCCACTGCCGACTGCCTTGAATCGGGTTTTTGGGTGGTTTTCCCGATTCAACAGAGTTAACCATACCTGAAGTAAATACCGGGGCATGTAATTTTCCACCTATACATCTTTCATCCTAGTTTTGCCATATCCTAGTTCAACCCATCCTTATATGTATATACAGGGTGTTTCAGGAGGAATCTGCCAAACTTCAAGGGGGTATTCCCTAAGTAATTTTAAGTAAAAAAGGTCAAATCAACATAGATCCGATTGGAAAAAATTATGGAGTTATGGCCTACTAAAGAAAACATATACATGTTAAAGTAACAGTTTTTATTTAAAAATAAATTACAATTCGAATGAGATAACTTGATAACTGCTCAAAATGGCCACCTGCTTCTTTAATGCACATTTGAGCACGGCGCAATATGGAGCTTATCGCATTCTCAAGTAGGTACTTGAGGAATAGCTCGTATTGCAGCAGCAGCATTAAAAATAACGCTGAAGTACTGTATTTCGATCGTTGGTCCTTTTCGCATAAACCAAATCTTTCATATGTTTCCATAAATAATAGTCGAGAGGATTTAGGTCGGGGGACCGTGCTGGCTACGCATGTGGTCCTCCTCGACTCGTAGTAGCCTATGCATATCAAAAACTTGACGATTTGGAATACGATTACGATTTGAAAAGCGGCGACGATATTCCTCCACAGTACCTCTGGCATAGCCAACACAAAAACCGTAAATAAAGTGTATATCTCCGTATTCTTCGTTTGAAAACTGCGATGGCATTATTGCAAAGTAACAATCTGTGCACAAGCTAATGAGTTTACTGATGGCAGATAATAAACGTTGTTTAACAAACAAACTCGCCTACTCTCTGAAATGCCCCGAATTTTTCATGTACAAGGTGGTCCAAATTGGACACTTTTGATAGGAAACACCAATTTCTAGAGGAGATAAAAAAAAACTAACCTACATGTTACGAGCTCGATTTTTGTGAGAAAGTGAATGCCGAAAACCGCACATCGATATCTTGAACTGTTTAGAAGATATAGGGTGGTTTTCAATTTTGTGCATTTTTGACCCACCCCCGTAACTTATTTATTTATGAATATTTTTTGTTTTTGTAAAAACATTCTTAAGGCACTTTTTTTAAAGGAATCCAATGGTGTCCCAAATTTTTTTGTAAAAATAATGGTTTTGAAGCTATGACATAAACTTGTATTTTTTCTTATTGCTGTTTCTAAAATACTATAGATGAATTTTGTTAATCTGGAGTGCCATGTTGAACAATAAAACGAAATAAACTTACAGCTGTTATAAAATAAATGTTTAAAAAGCAAAGTAGCAAGTATTTTATATATTTAGAAAAAGAATATGCAAAAATATATAGGGTAGTCCATAAGAAAAAATACAAGTTTATGTCATATCTTCAAAACCATTCTTTTTGCAAAAAAACTTGGGACACCATTGGATTCCTTTAAAAAAAGTGCCTTAAGAATGTTTTTACAGAAACAAAAAATATTCATAAGTAAATAAGTTACGGGGGTGGGTCAAAAATGCACAAAATTGAAAACCACCCTATATCTCCTAAACAGTTCAAGATATCGATGTGCGGTTTTCGGCATTCACTTTCTCACAAAAATCGAGCTCGTAACATGTAGGTTAGTTTTTTTCTATCTCCTCTAGAAATTGGTGTTTCCTATCAAAAGTGTCCAATTTGGACCACCTTGTACATACATATGTCTTTTCCTTTGGTTAGGCATAACTCCTTAATTTTTCCCAAACGGACTTATGTTTATATGACTTTTTTTGCTTAAAATTACTCAAGCAACACGCCCTGGAAGTTTGGCAGAAACAACCTGTATATACAGTGTGTCCCAAATTCAATCCCCACCATTAGGATCTCGGGAACTATAAAAGCTACAAAGTTGGTTAAATAGGGAAAGTTTTAGGAATTTTAATGCACATTTCATATCCGTTGAGAAATCACAGCCAGCTTTGACCGTTTTCGAGATATCTTGGAAAAACCGAAATTTGGAGTTTTCTGTTTTCCAAAATATCTCGGAAAGTATTAAGTTATTAGTTTCAAGATTTGTACATTGTGAAGGCACTTTTTTACGGAGAATCGGGTGGTACCATTTGTTTATATTTATGACGCTTTGTTTCTATTCTATGAACAACTACTTTTGATTTTCATATGGACGCCATATGGAATTTTGTTGTTACTAAACTCAGCTGTTTTTTCTCTTTTCAACGATGTATCACACGTACCGAGTTTTTGAAGAAGAGCGGGAATAAAATACATTTTTTTTATCATAGCCTACTACGCGAATAAAGAAAAAATGTATTTTATTCCCACTCTTCTTCAAAAACTCCGTACGTGTGATACATCGTTGAAAAGAGAAAAAATAGCTGAGTTTAGTTACGACAAAATTCAATATGGCGTCCATATGAAAATCAAACGTAGTTGTTCATAGAATAGAAACAAAGCGTCATAAATATAACCAAATGGTACCACCCGATTCTTCGTAAAAAAGTGCCTTCACAATGTACAGGGTGGCCCATTTTCGATGTTTTTAAATGGGAAGTACCCTTAATATCGGAGATAGACAAAAACTGATGTCGGAATCCAGGGCTCTTTTTTGATGCAGGTTCAAGTCCCGAAAACAAAATTCCGCTATCTTTTGTTATTTTTTAGTTATAGCCCAAAATTCAAAATTTGGCCATATCGATAACTTCAAATAACTCTCTTGGTTTTGAAGATATCCAAAAACGGTAAAAACATTCTACAGGCACTTTTTCAAGTAGAATACGATAGTTAATTCAGATATCTTTTAATTTTCATGTTTTAAGAATTATGACATACAGTATTTTTTAAATATAAGTCGTAGTTGGCCATGATACCATTAAATTGCATATTATTTATTCTGCTTTCCGAAAATATATAGTTTATGGGGGTTAAACGCAGTAACAATACCTTTTTTGAACAAAATCATATTATATGATGTTGTTAGTAGGCCATGGTTCATGATAGCAAAACAAAAAATAATAGAGCGGTTGCATGTAACGTCACTAGGCCATCAGCAGAACACTTGAAGGGTAAACAAAGGGTAGATTTGTATGCACCGGTATACTAATTTTACCAAAAAGAAAATATTAGATACATATTACAATATCAAACTGAATAAAGATGTGTTTAACTAGATGAAGGATGGTTTAGCCTACATAATTACGAAATTTTCAGTTACCTACTTAAAATTTTCCCCGCGGTCAGTTGATGCGAACGTAATTGAAAATTTTATCGTGAATTAAAAGGAGTATTAGGGAACGTGATATTTCCCAGAGAAAGCAGTTAGAGAAAAGCTCTGGAAAACAAGAAACTAAAAATTTTGACAGGTTATACGTAGAAACTTATAAAATCTCCATATATCAAGATAACTAAAAGCTGTTAAAGATAATGCGAGATTTTCTACAAAATATTAAATTAATTATTTAGTTTTGTTAACTTTCAAAACTGTCGTTCATTTTCAGTCGGGCGCGTTATTGGGTGCCTGGTGACGTCACATGCACCCGCTCTATTAGCTTTTGTTTATTGCTATCATGAACCATGGCCTACTAATTGCTAACAGCATCATATAATCTAATTTTGTCCAAAAGAGGTATTGTTACTGAATTTAACCCCCATAAACTATATATTTTCGGAAAGCAGAAAAAATATGCAATTTAATGGTATCATGGCCAACTACGACTTATATTTAAAAAATACCAACTTTATGTCATAATTCTTAAAACATGAAAATTAAAAGATATCTGAATTAACTATCGTATTCTACTTTAAAAAGTGCCTGTATAATGTTTTTGCCATTTTTGGATATCTTCAAAACCAAGAGAGTTATTTGAAGTTTTCGATATGGCCAAATTTTGAATTTTGGGCTATAACTAAAAAATAACAAAAGATAGCGGAATTTTGTTTTCGGGACTTGAACCTGCATCAAAAAAGGGCCCTGGACTCCGACATCAGTTTTTGCCTATCTCGGTTATTAAGGGTACTTCCCATTTAAAAACATCGAAAATGGGTCACCCTGTACACGTGTTGAAACTAATAACTTAATACTTTCCGAGATATTTTGGAAAACAGAAAACTCCAAATTTCGGTTTTTCCAAGATATCTCGAAAACGATCAAAGTTGGCTGTGATTTCTCAACGGATATGAATTGAGCATTAAAATTCCTAAAAGTTTCCCTATTTAACCAACTTTGTAGCTTTTATAGTTTCCGAGATCCTAATGGTGGGGATTGAATTTGGGACAGACTGTATATATGTTTATACATATAATACATATATCTATTCCGTTCTCCGTGGCTGAAGAGGAGTTCTGCCCTCCTATAGCGGCCCGCCACCCATCTCTTCGGGGTGGAATGAAATAACGTTGAACTTCCTTCCTTTTCTCTTCAGAATGGTTTCGCCTCTGGCTTGGTTGACAAGTTGAGTTACCGTTGCCCTCCTGCCTCTTGCTAAAAGAGTTTCGCCTCTGGCGTGGTTGACACGTTGAGTTATCGTGGTTTTCATAAATGTTGCAACGATGTACAATGCAATTATATTATCAAATCAAGCGAATTGCTATTGGTGATATCGTAGGTGACGTAGTATGACTGATCACACAGTGTTGCTAAGTTTACAAGACTTTAATTAACAATTCTTTAAAAACTACACGTTTTGGCCTAAAATTTTTCGTCCAGTTTTTAACGCAGAATCGCGTGGTGCGAATATTATGCGCTATTTACGATACACCCTGTATACACGTTAGTGGATATGAATGAAGTTGGCCGTGGCACCATTAAAAAGAAAACGCCTTTTGCCTCTTTTAGGACTTAAATAAGAAGCAGGCAAAGTTAATTTCAATTAAACAGTAGCGTGTAATTTTGTTAATTTAACACCTGGTAAAATATAAATTATGCATGCAACTTTTTGTACAAATTGGTCAAGGGTCAATTAGTGTACAGATAAACAAGAAAAAATGTCAGAAAAGTTAATACCTAGGAGGCTAAGGAAACTCGAGTAAAGTTAATTGCATGTAGCAGGCTTAGACTCCAAGAAAATATTTTAGTAAGTTTCACTTTCAAAAAGTTTTAAAAATCTTAGATATTCCAAATTATAAAAAATATTCAATATTGTTAAGGAGGCGTTCAGTTTGTTGTTAAAAAGACATTACTGTTGAATTTCCTGTCTTAAAAGTAGGTACTAGTTGTAGAAATAAAAGTAAAAAAGAGTCAAATTCTAACGCGATGAAATAACATGATCATTTAACAAAAACAAAATTAATTTTTGTCAAAAGAAAAGCACTTCTGAAATTCATGAAATACAATTTATTGCCGGTTACTGACAAGCTTATAGAAACTGTAACGAGGAATCAATTGCAAGCTTATTTAGAAAACAACAATATGCTGTACATGGAACAATCGGGTTTTCGAGAAGGACATTCCTGTGAGACGGCCGTTCAGTTGATGTGTTCCCAGTGGAGGAAACTAAAAATAAATGATAGCGATAGTGTTGTCTCACGTGTGTTTGTTGACTTAAAAAGGGCGTTTGGGACCATAAACCACGAAAGGCTTTTAAATACATTAATTATAGCATTAGACTTAATTGAATATTATTTAAATGATAGACATCAGTTTATATGGGGTACCACAAAGCAGCGTTTTGGGTCCACTTTTGTTTATTATTATTTATATAAATGATTTGCAAGATCATCTTTTAAAATAATCATTTGCAAATACCGATACCCTGATAGTTGTAGCCGGGAATAATTGTGCTGAAACAACTAGAAGTAATATTTTAAATAAAAGCTGAAAATTGTATATGAGTGGCTGTGTGTTGACAAATTAAAATAGAAAATGTATGACACTGGGTACTAAAGCGAACTATTTAAAATACAGGGTGAACAAAAGGAATTTCAAACCCCGTGACCCCGCCGTATAAGCAACACAATTTACACAGTTGGTAATACATTCAAATTTGTGTACAAAAATAAAACCTAAGGAGATTATTATCATTGGCGTAACATCTGTGGGAGAATAGGAATTAGAATACAATCACTTTTAAACAAAATTTAATGAATGTAAACATCTAATTAGTTATTAAAAAAATATACGAGTATAATACCATATAACATCATAATAATCGTTCAAAATGTTCACCATTAGTTTCTAAACACAAATTGCACCCTTTCTTTCAGGTTGTTGAAAACTTTTATTAGGATTTCAGGCGTAATGTTGTTTATTTCATATCGAATAGCCTTTTGCAAGTTGTAGGTCCAGGACACATTTTCATTTTGTGTACCACTTCGAAAGTGGGCTATCAAAATAACGGCATCTTGTTCTGGGACAAACATGATGTAACGTTTTAACCTACAAATTTAATTCCTACATAAGATTGCTTTATTAACAAATCGTCTTCCGGATTGGGACCGTGTCATTTTGAGACAAAAGACTCAACGTTTCGCACACTTTTATAAGGGGCTTCTTCAGGAGGAAAGGGAGCACTAAAAGACAACGGTAACTCAACGTGTCAACCACGCCAGAGGCGAAACTCTTTTAGCAAGAGGCAGAAGGGTAACGGTAACTCTACTTGTCAACCAAGCCAGAGGCGAAACCCTCCTGAAGAGAAACAGAGAGAGAGCAGCGACTTTATACCCAGGCGGAACCAGTAATGATGGCGGACTTCCAAATATCGGATAGATAGTAACCAGTGTCACGATTCAAGTTATTAGGGGTCTTGATGATTTCAATGGCCTCACGGATTTTCCTATTGAAAAAATGAGGGGCATTGGCAATGATCGAAGATTTTTCAAACAATATTTTATGACCAGTGTCGTGATGCTGTTCAGCAACGGCTGAATGTGAAAAAAGACTTGATTTCAAGCAACGTTTGTGTTCACAGATACGTGTGCGCACTGAGCGACCAGTTTCTCCAATGTACACTAAACCACAAGAACAGGGGATGCTATAGATGCCTCTTGATGATAGGGGTTGAGGCTTATCTTTTACCGAAGGGAGTACCTGTGACACTTTTGGAGGGGGTTTGAAGATGGTTTTGATGTTATGTTTTTTGAGAATCCTACCTATGCGATCCGTAACTTGGCGAATGTAGGGTAAGAAAGCTGTAGCCTGGGGTGTACAGGTATTTTGAGGATTTTAAGGGTTTGCGGGGTGTAGTTGTTTTTGGATGACCTTTCTAACATCGCTTTTGTTATACCCATTCTTGATGAGATTTTCTTGGATCCCAAAATCCGGAAGACGATTTGTTAATACTGACACTAACCGTGGAAGTCTTCGAATTTATTAAGATTGCTTTAATTTATTCTTATAAACATACCTCAGTTACAATCTATGAATGCAAGGGGTCTATCGAAATCACGAAAACAAGTAAGGCGGTTTCATTTAAAGAAAATGTCGCTTACGTCATTACTCGAAAACAAATGACGATCGCAAAAAGAATTTAATGGAAAAATGTGCATTTTCAGAAAATAAAATCGACGTCTTCGAGGATTTGTTCGAAAACTGGTTTGTTTCAGTTTTAATTAATTTATTCCATATCCCAAAACAGAGAAATAACTGGTCACGTGGTTTGAAATTCCATTTGTTCACTCTGTATATCACACGTGATTTTAGAATTAATATGAATAACGAACAAATTGAACGAGTTAATGATATTAAATATCTAGGAGTCACTATTGACCCCCAATTAAAATGCACTGATTTTACAAATTGTATATAATATCTAAAAAGTTAGGAAAAAAGGTTGGATTCTTCACAAAACTTATTTTATTGGTCCAGATTGTTAATTTACAATACTGCCATATTTTGACTATTATAGCTGCCTATTGCTTTCATGCCCAAAACAACAAATACATAGACTACATGTAGTATGAGGATAATCTTAGGATGTAACAAATATGTGTCAATAGAATCAATGTTGATAACCCTAGGCTGGTTAATGGTGGGTGAAAGCATTAAAAAGGCAACCATGGTTCTAGTATACATATAAGATGGTCCATGAAAAAGTTCCAAAATATTTCTGTGAGCTTTTAATTACCCGATATTAAATTCACTCCCGATTCCTAAGATCAAAAGACGGTTTAAATATAGACTTACCTGTAAATCATTTTTGATGGGGTCTCTATCTCTCTATTATATGAGGGTATACGCCTTTTTAATGCTCTTCCATAAGAATTAAAACAGTCTACTTCTTCTTCTACTACTTGCTACTCCAGTATCTCGATATCTTATTCAACACAGAATAACTTTAAAATGTAAATTGTAGAATGTTAATGTGTATCTATTTTCTAGTAGCAAGTGCTAAATAAAGTACATATTTACTTATTTATTTTTATACTCAAAAATTCGAACAAGGAGGGTAAATAAATGTAAGTAAAAAGAAGCTGAATATGATTCTCAAACAGAAACGGTGTGAATTGTACCAAACTTTTGTTAAATTAATAAATAATCAAAGTGGACAAAGGTCAATGTTTTCCTATTTCGATAGCGTTCAGGTTCTATACCTGATTGAGCCACAGTAGAGAAGACATTTTTCTCAGCCGAGCAGTATTATTTCCCGACATGCGAAGCATGGAGGAAAATAAGTTGTGAGGCTGAGAAAAGTCTTCTCTACCGTGGTTTATATACTATTTTTTTCACTACTAGCACCTTTATTCCTTTTAATTAATCATTTTGACATAAATAAAAAATAAAATGACAGATGCGTATATTTATTTCTAAATATCCACAAAAATCAAATAGCCTTGCTTGAAAACAAGGGGAGAGGTTAATTTCAATTGACATTTGGGTAAAACATATTTAAAATAGGCACCTGAGCGCATAGCAATTGTTTTTATTATTAACCAGTAGTCAATAATAAAAAATTATTGACCACTAGGAGAGAAATTCATCTTCTGGGCTCGAAAATAAGGTCAATAATGACATATTCTAATACTAGTAGTGAAAAAACTATTTAGGTGCCTATTATAATTACATTTTACACAAATGTCAATTGAAATTAACCTCTCCCCTTGTTTTCGAGCAAGGCTATTTGATTTTTGTGGATATTTAGAAATAAATATATGCAACTGTCATTTTATTTTTTATTGATGTAAAACTGATTAATTAAAAGGAATAAAGGTGCTAGTAGTGAAAAAAATAGTATATAAACCACGGTAGAGAAGACTTTTCTCAGCCTCACAACTTATTTCCCTCCATGCTTCGCATGTCGGGAAATAATACTGCTCGGCTGAGAAAAATGTCTTCTCTACCTTGGTCTATAATATACTATTATTAGTCCATTATTAAAACCTGCATATGCCTGATGAGCCGCAACGAAATCAGTCATGATTGTCTCTCTGTTTTTGCCAAATTAAATGTAACACCTTTGTTAGGTTTTTGTAGGTGGGTTCAATTTTGCTGTAAATGTATTAATCAGAGTTTGTACCTCCCTAGCGTTAGGCCAAACATCGTTTTGTAAAATAATTCAATCATGTAAAAATGTTATCTGAAATAACTGAGTTGGAAAAATATTTCATAAAACATTATAATATATAATTTGTTAAAAAACAAACACGTAAGAAAACACAAGAACAAAATTGCCAAGACTTATACGATACATTAAACTGTAGCACTGCTGTGATATTTCTTTTCCCAAGAATTTTCTTCAAAACAATGGCCAAACAATTAGCCTTTACCTTTCTCCTTAATTTTCCTGCGAATATTTGTGATAATAATTTAATTTATTTTCAGGTTTCTTCAAAACGCAACGTTTATCTTTGTCAAAAGGAAAGAAAGTCCAGCAAGATTTAAGAAAAATTTGTAAGTTTTTTTTTTAATTACTTATATTAAACTAGTTCTGTAATTTTCGTTCGAGTTTTAGGGCGCGATAATGTTTTCTGTTCCAAAGAATTCGAATAAGTTGTTAATCGTTTCTGTCATAACATAAAATTGATGTGAAAGATTTATTTAAATGTTTTACATTTTTATATGTGTATGTTACGGTCAATGTGAAAAGTCCGGTCAGTATTAATAATTACCGGTAAATATTAATACTGTACTTGGTATAGCAATTAAAAAACTGCACTTCCTCTACTTCTAACCTCCAAGAATTATTGGATGATACAGGGTGTACCAAAAATGGCGGATAAACTCTCTAGCACACTGTTTTGGGATACTCCCTGAGTACGAAAAAAATAATAACAAAATTCTTTAGGCAATATTTTTTAAAATAAAGTGGTTTAAAGATCAATAAATCTGACAACGTTGTTTAATAAGTAATAGTTATTTAAGCTACAAGGAGTGTAAGGACGTATTAACATTTGAGGTAGGCGAATACGAGCCGAGGTGAATCCAAGGCTCGTCGCCTTCCGAAAATATTAATAGTCCATACATTCCGTGTTCCTTATTATATTCTTTTCGCTACCATTAGCAAGTAGTTCAAAAGAACAAGAAAATATTATTTGCAAAGTATGAATTATTTTGTGACAGTCTTTGTTGTAAGTATGCGCCCTATACTTGGAAACGTAAAAAAAACAATATACCTAATAACAGTGGTAATAATGACAACGGCAAGCTTACATTTCTGTTATCATTGTTCATAATTTACCTAGGAACGTAAGTGACACTATAAAGTTCCGTCGTCAAGAGTAACTACAGCTCGAATGTTATTAGCCACTTTTACAGTCTTTACTGTTACCATGCATGTAAGGCCTACTTATTATGCTGGTAGCGAAAAAAAGTAGTAAACTGGTGTTTACCATGTTTGTGTTTCCCTGGATATAATGTTTTACTGAAATTAAATTTTATATCAAGTAGCAAAAATCAAATGTTTTGTTGCCAAATGGAATTTTTAGTGTTTGGAACACATTTTAAATATTTTTCATTTTAATTGAAATTTTTGTAGTCAATAACAAAAATGGTTGGAAATGTAATTTTATATGTAATTTACTTGAAACGCTTAGTTGATCGCGGTTATAAATTTTGGACTTTGGACCATATTTTCACAAATGCAAGAGAAGATTTTTTTTTATTATTTTTCTCGTACTCAAGGAGTATCCCGAAACAGCGTGCCAGAGAGTTTATCCCCATTTTTGATACACGCTGTATATTACCGGTTATTATATTCATAATTTCTAACTAATCATACTGACCGTAGTTTTTTAATTGCTATACCAAGTACAGTATTAATATTTACCGGTAATTATTAATATTGACCGGACTTATCACATTGACCGTACATATGTATACATACATACCGACTCTGGGTTTATAGACACACCTTAGTGTTGTACCCAAACATTTCGACCTTACTAAAAATCTTCAGAACTAAAATTGACAAATTGTTTAAATTAATTAGCTTTAATTTATTGGCCCGAGGGGTGTACAACAATCGCGGGCGTTTAGTTCATAATGCCCATGGTGCCTTCAACGTTTTATGTCCTACCAGTTTTGTAATTTAGATTTGTGACATTAACTGAGCTGTCATTAATTTTCACTGTGACAGTGGCGTATAATAAAGTTGTATCCATGGAAACAAATGGTTCTTACTGGTTTTTATTGGCCATAATACGCCCTACGGCATTATAAAGAAATAATAGCCCTAGGGCGTTATTTTGTATATAGCATACCTCAAAATAGAGCCATTATTGTCAATTAATATACCGGTAGGACATAAATAAATTAACGGAGGTTAAATTAAGCTAGTTTTAATTTTGTTAAGCCTGCAAACATAGGCGCATTCAGGCTGTTTGCTTGGAATAGACTTTAGAAAGAGTAATAATATTCCAATACTAACTGGCGTATTGGCGATAATGAGAAGTCTTGAAATGGGATTTTCTTAAAACTTAAAATGTACCAATCAGAAGAGCTATTTTATGATATTGGGAAGGCTTTGACCTTTTAAACTCCTGTCGTGAGTATGCTCATATCTGTAAAATTACAATAATATAAAATCAAGTTATGTAAAAAGGCTGAGATAAATACAATACAATTGTTTCTTACATAATGGTAGGTGTTATTATTTATCAAGCCGGCGAAGATACTTCGCCAAATTAAGTTCTTAGCTTATAATATCCCAGAAATATAAAATTCCGAAATAAAATAGGAAAGCCTTTCTAAAATTATGGCATAGAGGAATAAACACATTTAAAAGGAATCCAAAAAGAAGCACTCTAATTTATCATTGGTTTCTAAAAATATGAAGGAAATAATCCCATTTTAAAAAATTAATTCCGTCCAAACATGATCACCGATGGTAATCAGTACGATTCAAACTAGGGATGGGACATCGATAAGAAACATCGATGTTGAACATCGATGTCAACATCGAAGCTGGACATCGATACTCAGAAAATATCGGTAAGAACACATCGATATTTTCTCAACATCGATGTTTTCTCAACAACGCTCTTTAATTGCGAGTGGTAAGTGAAAAGTGAAGTACTAATAATAAGCAGTAAGTGGTGGTAACAAAAATACGAATATAAAACAGTTTAGAGCAATCGAAATAACAAAAACAATATTCTTGTCTGGCACGATCCTGATAACGAAAAATATAATAGCGTTGGCGTTCTGGTGTTCTACGAAATTCCCATAAAAAAAACTGTGTAATGTTTTGATTTCGGCGCGCCGCTGAGTCAGCGCTGACGGGACACATAAAATCGCAGCTGCATTCGTCATCGATGTTTCTGAAACATCGATTGAAACATCGATGTTAGACATCGATGTTAGGGAATGTAACCATCGATGTAAAAACATCGAATATCGAAAGAAAAACATCGATGTTTTTAGAACATCGATGAACATCGCCCATCCCTAATTCAAACTACAATTTATTGAAAATTACCCTCTTGCGTGTCGTATCTAACAATTCCTTTTAAAAATTTGAACTTCTAACCTTTTAATAGGTATCCTCCAGGGATTTTCGTGTTACCATGAATATTGATCTACGTCCACACTTTAACGTAGGTTCTTCCCAATATATAAACTTAGTTCCTAATATATGCAGAATACGTGACTTTCGAAAGTTAGTGAGTAGTCAAAGAGAAGCGCCTTCTGGTCTGGTCTTATTAGAGTGAAATGAGGGCCATCCAGGCCAGGCCTCCTTCGTTATAATCAAGTCTTTCTTCCTTGTCAGTTATGATATACTAAGAGGTTATTGTATTAAAGATAGCTGGTCGTCTGCATTAGTTATGATTATGAATAACTAAGGCGCTAAGGCCTTGTGTTTAGTTTTGAACATTTTTTGTAGCTTGCGAGAAAGATTTTGCAAATAAATTCCGGTAAAATGAAAGCAGTGGCGTCTGAAAATCTTGAAAATAAGTGTAGTCAGTTGTTTTTCTGGTTCAGTAATAAATAGAAATTAAAAATACGTTTTTGTTTTAGTCTTAGGTCGCCGTATTATTAATTCATACCACATATTCTTTTTATGGCTTTTAACAAACGATGTTAAGTTCCTCTCGTGGTTTAATGAAAAACAAATTGAAATTTCATTCTTTGTGCATTGCTGCAGGCTTAGTTTGTTATTATAAAGCGCAATATTCTAAATAGCAACTTCATGCTACGGGTTTTACCAGAAGGAATTTCTTCTGTTTTTATTAGGGTTAATTATATAAAGCTCGTTTTCTTTATTTAATTTAGTTTATGCTAAAACTGGGTAGCGCTGGGTGTACTTTTGTAAATTATTTTTGTCAGTTTAGTAATTCAATATTTACCTTTAACAAAGCTAACCTTCAATATTTGAAAAGAAGATGGACATTCTCGCGGTAAATGAATTGTTCAAGAGTTCAAAAATCACTAAACACTAATTTTCAGTCCTGAATAAATAAAACCCCCGAAGACTTCATTTTAGAGGTAGGTAACGAAGTTATAACTTTACATGCTTTCTTCTATTACGCCTTTCATGGTATTTTATCATTATACGGTTCCCCTACGTTAACATACTTGGATGTAGTGGCGGTTGTAATAAAACACTAACGACTACGACCTCAACTTGAATGTGGGTAGATATTCTGCTGACATTTTATTCGGAATACCTATTTTAAGGGTAACGCTATCTTTTCAGGAACTTTAGTTGGAGATAAATTGAAAATATAAATGTCTCATTTACATCGAATTCGATAAACGTCGGCAGGGAGAAATCTAGAAATTCGTTACCTCATCCTTTCGCATTTAAGTCGTTTTATTTGCACCGTTCGCTTCGACAATCGATCAGGACAATTTTCGGGACAAGTTGGTCGTGGAAAGTGCATTGTTTCAGCTTGCATTGTAAACATATGGCTGTCCCTTGACAACTTTGTAATTAAACTGGTTGATTGTTTCCGGACCATGGCCAGATTTACTTTCGAATGTTTCTTTTTTAAATTGTGTTGTACACAAATTAAGTAAATACTGACAGGATAATTCTTTTAACGAAAAATTACAGACCAATGCTTTTCAGTTCTGGTTATCTCCACTGTTTCAGTTATACCAACGTTTCTCAACGTTTTAGTATTTGGGACCCACTTTTCTGAATTCATTTTAATCACGCCCCCCTTCCAGCCGTTTTATTGGAATACTAGTAAAATACCAGTATCTATCTAAATCTATTTTGCTTCGCCGCTGCTACGTCGCTACAAGCCCAAGATTCCACAATGAATTACAAAATTTTGTCATGTCTGACAATAATGACCGCCGCGTCGTGAAAATATGCATCGATGTTCATTGTTCAATCTTTCGCGGTCCACATACAACATACAAGGTGTTAGCACAGAATAAAAAATACAGAAGCGACACTCTCGGCGGTTCCTTTGATCTTGAGGGTATCATTCTCGGTGACCTTCGGCCATTTTGTTGATGGTATTGTAACGTTTTTACGACGTTTATTTAACATAAACTCGGTTCGTGGTGTAAATTAATTTATTAAACAAACTTAAAGTACGAAATAATTATAAAGAACAACAATTAAAACTAACGTAAAACTAAACCGAACACTTAATATTAAAATCGAACACTAAAGTAATTTATGTAACAGTTATTATTTATTTAAACGTAGGTATTTATTTATACGTAGGCCGCGATTATCTGTTCAAGACTGCCGGGTTTTTGTTCGTACCGCTCTTATATCTGCGGCGGCCTTTGACTCCCGAGTTTTGTGGATTTTGCTAGAAGACTCATCGAATTTACTCGTCGGCTCGAGAACAGCTGACGCGGCGATGATGTCATTGTATAATTTGTTACACTGCCCCCTTCTTTAAGTCTGTTCTGTCCCAGAACAGGTTTTGACCCTTGATTCCTGAAGAACGGGTCATGACGGTATCGGCACTGTTCTCCTCTTCTGCAGGTCCCACTGCGGTAGAAGTAACAGTCTACACTCTTCTTCGGTGTTAACGCAGCCATTGAATCAAAACTGCAGACCAGGATAGTAACACCGGAGTCCTTGAAGACTACCTCCAGCATGTTTCGTACGGTCCTCCAATCTAGCCGATCCAGCCCACAGCCGAGTTTGGGAACTGCCAACTTCTTAATGCCCCTAGCTAACAGGTCTTTCTTCAAATCCCATAGAGCATTCCAGAGGTCTCCATAATCCGGCTTCTGGTAATGGAACTGTTTCGTAACCAAATAATAAATAAATCGTTGTTGATCTGGGAGATATAAAGCTTTGCCGACCGTGGGGTTCTGTCTTTCGAGTGCGTCTAGTCGCCCAAATTTCTTCTTAAATACGACCGCAATTCCTCTTCCTAAACGAAGGTCCTTGGATACGCAGTGAGCTATCGAACAATCAGTAGGAACCTTGAAGAGATCTTGCTGTACTTCAGTCGTCACTCCAAATCGTGCTTTTCCGGTTCCGGAAAACGCCGCCATGAACTCTTCAAAAGTCGGTCGGCTTTCGGCAGGCTCTACTCTGTTGATAAGTTCTCTGCCCTCGTCTTCAACACCCAGGGCTCTGTCATTACTTCCTTCGTATGGTGCCAAACGATTGGAATGCACCACCTTTGGTTTTCCTCTGGGTTGTTTCTGAATGCGATAGATTACGTCGTTTATTCGCTTCTTCACTTGATACGGACCTTCCCAATTCCGTTGTAGCTTCGGTGAGAAACCACGACGCCTCTGCGGGTTGTAGAGCCAAACCAAATCTCCAGGCTGAAATCCGCCTTCTTGGGTCCTTACGTCGTAGGAATTCTTCATCCGGTCGCTAGCGATCTGGGTATTACCGCGGGCCCGATCGTGGATGTCATTCAACTTCAATTTCAATTTCGTGACGTAATCATCTCCTGCTACCTCTTGTTCCGCAGGCGGACTTCCAAATTCGAGGTCGCAGGGTAGTCGCAGTTCGCGTCCAAACATCATGCAGGCCGGCGTTTGACCAGTGGTTTCGTGAACTGCGGCACGATTGGCCATTAAGAACAGGTGCAAATATTGATCCCAGTCTCGTTGATGGTCGGATACAACCTTGGCTAAATATTTGCCCATGGTCCGGTTCATTCGCTCCACCATTCCATCGGACTGCGGGTGTAGCGGAGTAGTTCGAGTCTTACGGATGCCCAATAATCGGCAAACATTTCCGAAGAGTGCAGATTCAAAATTGCGGCCTTGATCCGAATGTAGTTCCAAGGGTACACCAAAGCGGCTGAAGAATTCCTTAACTAGCACTTCGGCGACCGTCACGGCTTCCTGATTTGGTAGTGCATATGCTTCCGTCCATTTAGTGAAATAATCCATTGCTACCAGGATATACTTATTTCCCGTATCAGTCTCGGGAAACGGTCCAGCAATGTCTATGGCCACTCTCTCTAAGGGACTGCCCACGTTGTATTGTCTCATGGGTGCCCTTCTTTTTCCTAGCGGCCCATTCCCTGCGGCACACAGGTCGCACTTGCGACACCATTCCTTAACGTCTTCTTTGCAGTTGACCCAATAGAATCTTTCTCTAACCTTCTCGAGAGTCTTTTTCACACCATAATGGCCTCCTGAGGTGCCATCGTGAAGATTTCTAAGCACTTCTGACATTCGGCTTCTCGGCACTACTAACTGAAGCCTGACGGTAGTTCCGTCTTCGTTTTCCAGTTGCCGCTTCAGAAGCCCGCTTTCTATCTTCAAGGAGTCCCACTGGGCCCAGTACGCCTTCAGGGTTTTGTTAGAAGAGCTGATTCTCTCCCAGGTTGGTCTTTCACCCTTCCGTTTCCACTCAAGCACCATTTTCAATTCGGGATCTTCTCCTTGCTCTCGTTGCAACTCTTCAGGCAACCAATGGTCGTTGACGATTGTGGTACGGCAAATCTTCCCTTCTAGTCGAGAGCAGTGAGGACAGTCTGCTGGACATGGCCTCCTTGAAAGGGCATCGGCATTCCGATGAGTAGTGCCCGCACGATGTTCCGTGTCAAAGTCGTACCCTTGCAGCCGTTCAATCCATCTTGCGACTTGTCCTTCCGGATTACGGAACTGCAGAAGCCATTTTAACGCGGCATGGTCTGTTCTCAGCAAAAACTTCCGCCCATACAAGTATTTGTAGAAGTGCTCTACAGACTTGACGACAGCCAACAACTCTTTTCTGGTCACGCAATAATTTCTTTCGGCTTTCGATAAGACCTTGCTAAAATAGCCGATAACCTTTTCATGTCCATCTTGTATTTGGGAAAGAACACTTCCAATGGCCAGGTTACTCGCGTCTGTATCAAGTATAAACTTTCCATCCATCCGTGGGTAGTTTAATATCGGTGCGGTTACTAGAGCATGTTTCAGTTGTTGGAAAGCTGTCTCACAGTCTTCGCTCCAAATGTAATCGTGACCATCTTCCGTTAGCCTTGTCAGCGGTTTTTGCTATATTGGCAAATCCCGGAACAAAACGCCTGTAGTAAGTGCATAATCCAAGGAAACTTCGCACTTGGTGTTTATCCCTTGGTGTTGGCCATTCTTGCACCGCTCGGATTTTATCAGGGTCGGCTGCTACTCCATTTCGTGAGACAACATGTCCAAGATAGTTGACTTCTTTTCTAAAGATGTGGCACTTCTTCGGACTTAATTTCAAGTTGGCTCCACGAAGTCTTTGGAACACTTCTTTTAGGTTTGCCAAGTGTTCTTCAAATGACCTGCCAACCACGATTACGTCGTCAAGATACACCAGGCAAGTTTTCCAGGACAATCCCCTCAAAATGGTCTCCATCAAGCGCTCGAAGGTGGCCGGAGCGTTGCATAGGCCAAAGGGCATAACTGTGAACTGCCATAATCCCGAACCGATGGTGAACGCAGTCTTCTCTCGGTCTTCAGGTTCCATTTCAACTTGCCAATAACCACTCTTCAAGTCCAGTGTCGAAAACCACCGTGAACCAGATAACGTGTCCAAGGTGTCATCAATACGCGGTAAGGGATAGCTGTCCTTCTTCGTGACCTCATTGAGCTGCCGGTAGTCCACACAGAAACGCGTTGATCCATCCTTCTTGCCAACTAGAACCACTGGTGATGCCCATGGACTGTTTGATGGTTCAATGACCCCTTGTTTCTTCATGTCGGTAATAATCTTCTCAGCTTCGTCACGCTTCGCCCATGGAAGTCGTCTCGGACGCTGTCGTATAGGTCTGGAATCCCCGGTGTTGATCTTATGTCGTACCACTTTTGTTCGTCCCTTTTGATCTTCATCAAGGGCAAAGACGTCTCGGTATTGGCAAATCAAAGTTCGCACACTCTTCAATTCTGTTTCATTAAGGTCTTCACATGAATTGGTTATCATGTCAACACGTTCACCAGCATGTTGTTTGGTAGCTGGTCTTTGGGATTCATTCATGCATTGGGCTATTTGGGATACTGGTACACACTGCCCCACAAGGGTGTTCCTCTTCAACGTCACCGGCTCCATATTGACGTTCATAATCCTCACCGGTACTGTTTCTCCAACCTTAACCAGCGCTTTCCCTACCAGTATACCACTGTGGACCTTTTTGTCCCAAATAGGTTCCATCATTCGTACACATCCCGCCCGAAGATCTCCATCCAGACCTGCCTTGACAATTCGTTCACTTCTAGCAGGCACCGTCACGTCTTCCGTTAACAGGACTCGTACTACAGGATCGTCCATTGGATGTAGAGGAAGTTCTTTGTTGCCGATTCTTAGAACTCCTTCCTTCAAATCCAGCGAAAACCCGAATTTTCTCAAAAGGTCCATTCCCAGAATGAATTCGTCAGTGATGTCAGCCACTAATACTTCATGTACAAGCTTCTTGCTTCCAATACCGATGGTCATCTTCGCTATACCATGCGTCGTTATCACATCACCTGTCGCAGTCCGAAGCTGGGTATTCGTGGATGACAGCTTCACGGATTCTTGCAAAATGTCTGGGCGTATGATGGATTTTGTTGCCCCAGTATCAATGAGTAGCGGAACAGTTTGGTCGGCAATGTTTCCATCAACAAACAGACTGGCATTTCGGTTCTTTGACGCTACGGCGTGGATGGTGATCTTCGGGGCATTTCCTCTCGAGGTCAATGTTCGCCCCTTCTGGTCAACATCTTTTAGTTTTCCATGTACATTCTTCTTTCGGCGCCTTTTCTTCCGAATAATCTTCAGTACCAACTCTTCTAACCGGTCTTGGGAGCCTTCAGGTTCATCGGCCATCATGCGGACACGCCCGTGTCCTTGTGACGCTTGTTTCGCCGCTTCAAATTCTAAAGCGTGGCCGAGTGCATCGTCTATTGTTCTTGGCCGCGCTAACCTCAATGACTGTTGCGTTTCTCGATCCCTTAAACCATCTACGAACGTTTGTACTGCTATCTGTTCTAAGAAGGACTCAGGAGCCGTAGGGTAGGCTAGTCGAACCAATCGTGCAATATCAGCTTCGTATTCTTGAAGATTCTCACCACTCTTCTGGATCCGATTCTTCACTTGCGTGTGATACACTTGTTGCAGATGTGCGTCCCCATATCTCATTTCCAATCGGGAGACTAACAATCGGTAATCATTCTGTTGGCTTGTTGGAATCGCTTGAAGAACGTTCGAGGCGTCCCCGCGCAAAGCAACGATTAATGACACAGCCTTTTCACGGTCAGCCCAACCATTGGCCCTGGCAGCTGCTTCAAATTGTTTGTGATAGGTGGACCATGGTGTCTTTCCATCAAACGTTGGTGGTTTGAGTCTCATTCCGGCGGCAGACCCTTCTTTAATCTCCGGTCTGATTTCGGTAGGCTGTGTGGTTGCTAAGGGTGATAATATTTGATTCAACCTTTCTTGTAATAGTGTTGTTGTCTCATCTTCCTCGGCCGTCGTTGCTAGATCCATTTGAGCCATTCTTTCTTCTACCATTTTTACGATTTTATTTTCTAACGTTCTGGAATTTTCCAACATCTCCTGCTTTAACGTACTGGAATTTTCTAGAACTTTTTCTAATAATTCTTGTTTCAACGTTCCACAATTTTCTAGCATTTCTTGCCTCAAACTTTCAGAATTTTCTACTACCTTTTCCAGCACACTAGAGTTTTCGAGTACTTTGTCTTCCAGGGATTTACAGTTTTCAAGTACTTTTTCTTCTAAGGTTCTAGAATTTTCTACAACTTTTTCCAGTAATTCTTGTTTCAAAGTTTCAGAATTCTCTAGTACTTTGTTCTCTAGGGTTCTAGAATTTTCTACAACTTTTTCCAGTAATTCTTGTTTCAACATACCAGAATTTTCAAGTACTTTTTCTTCTAAGGATTTTGAATTTTCAAGTACCTTTTCTTCTAAGGATTTCGCATTTTCAAGTACTTTTTCTTCCAAGGATTTACAATTTCCTTCTAAGGATTTCGCATTTTCGTCGATTTTGTTCAGAAGCACTTTAAAATCCATTCCGCTGCCTGGCATTTCGAAACTAAAGCTTGCTGGATCTTGGCCCTCTTTTAACAATGCTTCTTTTAGTCGTGCTTGTAATTCCTTTTTTGTACCTGCCGTATCCAATTCCCTTTCTTCCAATTCTCTTCTCAAGTCGGCCACTTTCAACTCTTGAAGCGATTTTCCAGCCATTTCACTTGTTTTAAAGCACTAAATTTTTAAGCAGTTCAACTGTCTTTTTATTTTTATTTTTAATTCAACACCGAACCCGACACCTGACGCCAATGTAACGTTTTTACGACGTTTATTTAACATAAACTCGGTTCGTGGTGTAAATTAATTTATTAAACAAACTTAAAGTACGAAATAATTATAAAGAACAACAATTAAAACTAACGTAAAACTAAACCGAACACTTAATATTAAAATCGAACACTAAAGTAATTTATGTAACAGTTATTATTTATTTAAACGTAGGTATTTATTTATACGTAGGCCGCGATTATCTGTTCAAGACTGCCGGGTTTTTGTTCGTACCGCTCTTATATCTGCGGCGGCCTTTGACTCCCGAGTTTTGTGGATTTTGCTAGAAGACTCATCGAATTTACTCGTCGGCTCGAGAACAGCTGACGCGGCGATGATGTCATTGTATAATTTGTTACAGTATTTTGCGGGAAATTTAAAAAGTAGTATTTTTAGGGTATGGGTTAAGGCTCATTAAACAGTACCTAAGAGTAAAAGTTAAATATATTTTAGTAGTTAATATTAATTTTTGATAAACAGCTTCAGTCTAATTAAAATATTTTTAATGAGAAATCCAATTCTGTTTCATATTATTTATTTATATATAAAACAGTAGTATGTAAAGACAAACTCTGACATTTTTTAATAAATTCATTGTCCTTGTTTTTGGTGCAGCTTGAACTGGTAAATTTAAACACTCACGGTCCAAACACTTTTATCATTTAAAAAACGTTTACTACACACCGACAAAGTCTGCGGAGGTCTGCGATACAACTGCTAAAAAACATGTGCTAACCAGCTAAATTGTCAATGCTGTGACAGCAATACCAACGCCAAAATGGCGTCTAGCAAACATGCGCAATGAAATTGAAAACGGTGAAAGTACGAGAGTGACGCTTATGTATTGTTTATTCTGTGGTGTAATAGGTAATGCTTCTGCCAAACTTTCCTTTTGTGGATAAAATTTCTCTTTATTCACTTATACCATAAATAGCTATTCTGTAATTTTTGCTTCATTCTTCTCGCGTCTTCGCGTCCCCCTTTCCGTTATTTCGCGCCCCCCCAAGGGGGCGCGCCCTACAGGTTGAGAACCGCTGAGTTATACACTTCATGAAACGTCTCGGTAGACATATAGCGAAGAGCAGTTATCGCAGAACTCAAACAAAAGAGCAGGAGTTTATATTGACTTAGTTCAGAATTGACCTACACGGCAGGCTATAAGATAAACATGTTATCTTGCACGCATTCAGAGCAAAGTAGTTTTATATTTCCGGAACGTAACGGAAATGCATGGACGAAATTAGTCCAAAAGTAGCATAGTGCGCAGTTCAGGAAGTTGATTTTTTTCTCTATTCTTCGACGCTTTCACGGGGTTTATTTAGGGCTAATGCTGAGTTTCTGTTCTTAAAGTGTTTCAATGCCGTTAGAAAGTTTAAAGGTCACCCTTAGTTAATTGAAATTGATGTTACCCAAAATCTCTACGTCGATTTTTTTGCGTGGGCGTAGCAGGAATATTTTTGGTTACAACACTTACAACAGTGAACTTATTTTGGACTCGTCCCTAACATTTTGTTAATTAAGTAATTTATATTAACGTTTTGGATGAAAGGAAATTGACGTATTAGATTAATATAGACGTAATTTCTTTATTGTCAAATGCGGTTTTAGGTTGGAAAAATACTAGTTAAGTTAAGAAAATCCCAACAAAACTTCAGTGAAGCTTTTTTTTAACTTTATACATTAATGAGTTTACTAGTTGTAACTTATCTATTTCTAAGGTTGAATAAACGAAGTTATTAGTTCTAAATTTCAGTATCAGTGATCAGAAACATACAATGAAACTTATATTAAAACCTTGAAATCCTTGAAAATTCTTAAATAATTTAAGCTCAGTTATTATAAAAAACCAACATTCATTTTTAGCGTGTTTTTATTAACGGAAACCTTTGTTTTGAATGTTTCTTAAAAAAATCTTCCGTAACACAAAACAGCTGGAAGCAAAAAATAATATTTAAAATCTTGGTGAAGTACATTATAAAATGTATAAAGACTTAATACTGTTTTGGTTAAACTTAAATACAGTTAGAGAAATATAAGCAGATAGTAATATTAAAGCAAGTCGATGTTTAATTCAGCTACTACGCTAGCACTTTTTTCAAGTATCAGGTTTGTAAATAAAACTGAGATAAATTATAAGTCTTTGTCTTTGTAAGTGGAAATGTGCTTGTTTCTAGTTTTATAAATTTGATACATTTTTCTTTGAAGTCATCTCGTTTTGTTTGCTTCTGGGGTATTTATTGTAGGTTTTAGTAGTAACTGTTACAGGGCGAAGTGAATTTTTCACAATTTTCATTAAACTGTACCATATTTTTGGGTAATGCACCGAACATATTTAGAAAATGATGGAAAAAACGGCTCATTAGGCGTACAGCTTGAGTTATATGAGGTTATTCAAAAGAATGTTATAGTTCGAAGCTGCCATGACTATTTTAAGAATTACAAGTTTATACAAAATAAAAACATTTGAATTCGTACGGCTATGAACTTTATTTATTTAAGTTTACATGTTGAATATGTACGCCATGCTGTTTTTCAATACGTATCAATTAACCTTTTATACCGCCAACAGCATTTTGCAGGAAACCTGGCTGAATATGTGCAGTTTGTTATCAAATTAAAATCTTCAGCTTTTCAGTTGAAGTAGAATTGCTTAAGAAAACTTGTTCGTCAAGAAATCCTCAAATCTGTGGGACTGATATCTGGTCAGATGTTACGAAAATGTTTACTTACGATGCGATTGCTAAATGTGCATTCACAGTATAACGGTAAATATAACCGATTAGAACTATTAAAGTCAAAATATTTTTGAACACAGTAATTTATTACTTAAAGGTTTAAAAATTCAGTAAGCAAGGAACTTACTTGAAAGTTTTCAACAAGCTTTTCACCACGGTATTAAAAACTGAGAAAATGGATCGACCAATAAATCCCATTGCTTTACGTATACTGCCTTTTTATTTTGCCTAACGCCTAACCTTTGATTTCCCTAAAAGTTACGATAATTGTAAATAACCTTCTTTTGTAGAATCTTATAAATCTTAAATTATTAAAATTTCTGTTTAACTTCATAACATTAATGAAGCTTTTGCTTTTAGCAGTTTATATTAGAGTAGTTTTGAACTTTTCAAATATTATAAGATAGTTGAATTAAATTCTTAAATAAATTAGTAAGATTTTCCATAAAAATAGTAAATCAACAATCATATTTACCTTGTTCGTTCATTATCTGCTCTGTTACTATTTTAAACACGATCGATACTTTAGTCTTGGTCTTTGAGGATTTGTAAAATCAAATATATTTAAAATAATTACTTTTAATTTTTTTAATCTATCAATATTTTTGTATATTTCTACATACATATACCGTGCGTCCACGGCAAGACGCAACGTAGAGAAACAGCAATGTATTTTTTTAGAAAATATCCGGGTTACCTGCGGAATATGTACGGATTTAGTACTGAACATGCGTAATTGAGCTTGCTTGGTGCTAGAATGAGATAGAAATAGTGCCGGCATCTGTTATCGTGGCACGCAATTATTTCATTGTTTAGTTTTTATATTTGTCAGTTTCGACAGCGACAAAACGTCAAATTGTTAAATTTGTTAGATTTGTCAGTTACTGACAAATTTACATCTACAATGTAATGAAGCGCGATTAGAGATACATTATTATTATTATATTAAAACTCACTAAAACAACACAATTTAAAACAATTATTTATAATGCCATAATATTTTACATATTCTCTAAAATCACTCTTTACGTAAAGTTATAATAATTGTTAAGTTTTCTTGCACAACAAATCTGTACTTCACCAAATTATACACTTTTCCCTATCTAAGCAATTTCACACCTATCTACATGAACGATTAAGACTTGTAAGTTGCATTAATAACTTCTGACAGAGATTTTAGTACCTACACTAAACAAATTTTTATTTCAATATTTTCATTACATTTTAAATTCGGTTGGTATTCGACTGATGAGCATTTGCTTTCACAAAAACTTGGGAGTTATCATCCAATGAATTGGTTTAATAATTGTATTTTGCTTATTAACTTTTTTCATCTCGGAAAAAATGGCAGTAAAAGGGAGAAAAAGAAGCAAAACGACTTCCATTTACAAAGATAGTCGAAAATTTAATATTAAAAATGCTGGAAGCAGTGGAACCATCTAATATTCGACGTACTTTTTCTTTGTCGTCGTTACCTCTTTATCAAAACCTATTATGTGATTATTTTAAAGGAACGTCTGAATATGTCAGGTGATTCGCTTAACGTTTTAACCGAGGCCATTAGTGGCTGAATAGCCATTAAAAACAAACTATTTCTTGCAGTTATTAGTTTACATAGCTACACCTGTGAAAACAGTTTGTAATGGAAAGCTATAATTCATTTGCTAATATGCCTGCTTTTGAAATATTAATGTGTCTACCCAATATTGCAGACAAGTTTCCTCTCTTTGCGTTTCTCTTTGTAGTATTCCGAGTGGACTGTTATTAAATTCCGTTTCATCAATATTCTCCTCGAAACGAACGTTGATTAACATACATTAGTAAATTCACTCTTTATTTTTACATTGTTCTATTTATGCAGTTTTGAAATTTTTTAAATGTTGATTTTTTACTAAGTGAATGATTTACCGAGCTTTATGATAAAACTGTTGGTTTATTTATTTATTTGCGTTTTTATAATTTTTAAAATTATTTAACAACCATAATCAACTATCAAATTGATTAATAGACTTTCTAGAGTTTGTCTTATTTGCAAAAAGTTTAAAATTTGGGAAAATTAGATTCTATTTTGTTTTATACCGGGTGGTTTTTAAATTTGATAAAACAAAATCAGTGTCTTAGGTTAGTTCACATAGTTATTTTGAAGTTAATTGTTACATTCATATTTCTTACGTTAAAAATCTTCCTTTTCAGATAGTTTTTACGCAAGCGCACGAAGCTTCGTAATTAAATATTTTTCTATAATGATATTCAATAAAATGGCGAATCCCTAAAGATATAGTGGACAGCCATCCCTCCGAAACGAAGTATCTATCGAAGGTGTAAGAAATCGTTTAAACGACGAACGTTCATAATCATATGTGAATTATCCTATAACTTCAACATAATACTGAAGAACTGATACAAAATCTGTGGACATTGTGTTAGCGAACAGTGGGTCTCAAAAATAAGTAAATTAACTATTGACAATGAATAACGTTGTGTTTATAGAATCAATAATATAATTATACATATACTATGTAATAAGTTGTTATACAGGGTGATTCAAATTCGACCCTCACCATGGGGATCTCCCTTATGAGCAGAGTTAGAGGGAATGTTTAAATTCGGCAAAGTTGCTATTTTTTGTTCTCTTTAAGAATCCGCCGGTAAAATTGACTTACGACAATTGCCAATCGAAATATTTTGAAAAATCGAAAAAAGTGGGATTTAGTTTTTTGCTTGTGGTGCTCTTATTTGAAGTTATAATTAAAAACTAAAAACACATTTTCATAGCCATTGTTTCTCCTCTATCTGATGATCTGGTTATAATTTTATTAGCACGTTTCGTCGCTTGCAGGCCATCATCAACTTTCTTATTTCTTATGGGGGCCATTTTGTTTTTTTACAGATTCAGATGCTCACTTTTTCTCTGATTACAACGATATATGATATGTAGGGAAAATATTCTAAATTTAGTGCTTAATTCTCAAAAAAGGCGTATGTAAATGTTTGAAGTTGAAATTTTCAATTTCACAATTATTCAAACTAGGAATTAAAATGTTGGAAATCAGAACTTCATGCAACAACCTAGGCTTCAAAATCAAATTATGAAGTTTACACATTGCACATGTCTTATATTTCAAAAATGAATTTTAGACATTAAAATTAAATTATAGAGATGAACTGTTTTATGGTGAAAATTCAAAACTAAAACTAGAAAATTTTAATTGTAAATTGTAATTAAAAATGAAAACTTTTAATTTGGAGGTTAAAAAGCCTTGCTGCAAGAAAGTAATAAGCTAATAAGTAATAAGAAAGGTAAACTAGATTATTGTTTACAGCAAAGAGAAAACATGAGGCTTATGCTTCTGCAACCAACAATACAATTACCTATGTAGGTAGCGCTGAAACTTATTTAATAAGTTTCAATTCTACGAGGCTGTTTCAAATGAAATCCGGATTCGGTGTGTAAAGCTGTATTTATTCAATAAATTTACCAATTGACATATTATTTCTCTACGTAATCTCCTTGCCTCTCAATACACTTTTTCCATCGGCCTACCAACGCTTTGGCTGTGCGCGAAACCATTTATGCACCGCGGTTTTTACGCTCTCGTCGTCTCGGAATTGCAGTCCACCCAGATCTTTTTTTAATGCCCCGAAAATATGGTATTCACTTGAGGCTAGGTCTGGAGAGTACGGTGGATTTTGAAGCGATTTCCTTAATTTTAATTCGTCTGTTTCGATAAATTAGCTCTTGTACCGCCGCTATGTTCTCTGGTGTGATTACGCGATTCACCTGTCCTGGTCGCGGTGCGTCTGCTACACTATCACATCCATTTTTAAACTTATTGGTCCATTCAAATACGCTTGATCGGGCCATACAACTACCACTATACACAGTAACTATTCTTCTATAAATGTCAGAACGATTAATACCCTCAGCAGTTAAAAATCTTATAACTGAGCGCATTTCTTCGCTGGTGCAATTCTCTAGCGTTGCCATTGCAAACAACTATGACAATTTGTAGTTGCAAATGTTTTATCTAATAAATAAGAGCGCTACAGCCTCCCCAGAGAAATGCTTTAAAACATTATTCAATGTGTTTTGTAAAGTTCGAACATTTGGATACTCTGCAAGCACAATCCGGATTTCACAGCCTCGTAACATCTTATTGTATAAATATTTTCTAAGGGGTTGTTGTAGCGAATTTGACATTTTATATTTCTTAGTTGGGTTTTTCGCCACCAATTATATAATTCTGTTTTAGCAGTTGGTGGCGAAAAACCCAACTAAGAAATATAAAGAAATTCCTATTTCATATTGCAAGAAAAAGTCAAAAATTTTGGACAACCTTCAGGTTTTCAACGTAAATTTAATACTTGCAATTGATTTCCAGTTTATTTACAAATTTTTATTTTAAAAAACGACATGATTTGCATTGAACTTTCATCTGACATTCTTATCCTTAAATGTTTCTTTAGCATTAAAGCAATTAGATTGTTTTACTCAAACTAAGTAGTATGTAGTTTCCATTTAACTGTCTTGTTTTTGTTTCTGATAAGCACGAACAAAAATTATTAAACGTTTCCCTTAATTAAGCAGTGAGCTTTTTATAACCAAATTATAGGAAACAGCAAGATAAAATTATTGTAAACTCTTAATTTTGTAAACATCCTGTAAAGCTTAAATTTTAATTGGTTGCAAGTTACTCTTTCTTATTAATTCTTGCCAATTAAGATAAATATTTTCCTTTTGATACAAAAACAAGGAGGCGCAAATCGTAGTAGGCGCTCCCTACCAACGTCACAATCAACTTTTAATGTTTTCCCTGCTTTTCCAGTTTAATTATATTTAATTTAATGAGCGTAGTGATTTGATTTTGGTTCAGATTTTACATTCTGCTAATTGTTTTTTTTTTGGTTAATTTGTTCGACTTTTTAAAATAATTTTTTTTTCATTTTTATACTGTTGCTTTTTGGTTTTATTCGAATGTTCGTCTGCAATTTGATACTTGGTGTTTTGTATGGAAGCACTCGAAAAGTTAATAATTACGCTTGAAAGCCGAAAATTGAAGAATGGAAAATTACTGGCTACTGAAATTCATCACGCAATGTAGTGTGAAACTAAAACGAAATATCAGAGGGACTCGAAGTCGGTGAAATGAAATGGCTATTATTGTATCGCACAATAGATCTCTGAACGTTTACAGTCGATTCTGTCCTATTGTATTGTAACTTTGTTTTTTAAGCATCACCCTGAATTTCTATTCCGTGTCCCATTTAACTCGTTTCGTTAAAAAGCTAAACAGGAAGTGTTAGTGAATGTTCGAAATGGTAAAGTTAGTACACCATTGTGTTAGTAACGAACTACCGACGGAGAGTTTGTTTCAATTTAAAATTGAAACGAAGGCCGTATTTAATTTAACACCCCGTCCCTTACAAAAATGCAATACTCCTTGACGACACTTCGAAAACTTTTGACGACATTTAAAGAAACAGCATCTGGGCTAATCCTGCGATGGCAGTCATAAAATCCAGTTAAAAGTTTTTTATGAGTTTTGGGACCCCTCCTCGCACAATTCACTTTTGTCCTTGATGGCTTATTTTACTGAAATTGCTTTTATGTTTTTTTGCCATTTTCATTCTTTGATTTTTTTCAAGAAGATACTTCCTCAGCCAAAATTAGTTAAATGAACTTTAAACTTCCAGGCAAGGATGCAAGTGCCAATATAGAAAAATCGATTAATTTGTCCTATTTTCTTGATCATAATAATTCGAACGAAAATTGTCCTTCATGATTTTATTGTTATCCCTTTGAATTAATTGATTAGTCCCGCAGATCTTTCTGCAAGAAGATATTGTTTTAGCCAATTCAGTGAGAGGATTTAAATTTGCTCTCATATTTAGAGTAGATAGGAAGAAAAATTGCTTTTCCCAAATCCAAACAGATCGAAACAAACCTTCATCCTTGACGATACGGTGCAAGAAATGCTCTTCCGCTGTTTATTCTTTAAAAGAAGAAATTATTTCACCAAAATGGATTTTACGAAAAATTAAAACTAATTTAACTAACGTAAAGTAAGAACGTAGAAAAATCGATGGTCTTTCTGTTGTTTATCATGGTAGATCGAAATGAATTATTAATCTTAATGTTTTAATGGAGGAAATGACTTTTTGTTCATAGAGTTTTAAAAGAAGAGATTGTTTTAATTGAATTAGCAAGAAGGTTTGGCCTAAAATTTCAATGTTAAAGTAAGTGGGTTTTTCTTCTTGAGCCTAGAATACTGATATAGGTAAATCTTTTTTACCTTTATGCATTTATGCTTTAGTTTGTAAAATAGGACTTTTGTTTTTTTTGGCGTTTTGAAAAAATTAATAACAGTATTTAAATCTTTTTTTAGTCTGTGTTTTATTTCTTCCTCATTTCCTCCATCTTCGTGAAAAACCGCTCCCAGATAGATAAAACTTTCTACTCTTTTTATTTCAGCCTGTTCCAACCCCTGTTCTTCTTCTAGAATCAGGTTTTCTCTTCTCCATCTTTTCTAATGTATTCCTAAATCCATAAATTTCGTCTTATTGTAATTTATTTGCAGTCCAAAACCTTTCGCTTCTATTTCAAATTTCCTTATCATATCTTTTAAATCCCTCTCTCTTCTAGCCAGGATCACCACATCGTCAGCATACGCAATGCATTGATAGCTTTTGGAGTATACAGGGTGTTTCTTAATAACATGCTAATATTTAAGGAGGTTATTCTTGGGTCCATTTTGAGAAAAAAACTTCATATGAACATATGTACTAAAGGTCTTAACTTTTGAGCTACAGGGTGCTAAAGTTTTAAGAAAAAAATCTTTTTTTTATGATAACTTTGGTATGACCCTAGATATTTTTGTGAAACGTAGTAGGCATTTTCTATGCATCAAAAGGCATTTTCTGCTGTACAACATAATTGAGAGTGGGTCTCCTTGTCTTAATCCTCTTGTAATTTCAAAACCCCCTATTAATTAGCCCTCTACTCTTACCTTGTATTTTGTATTACTTAAAGGTTCAGCAAGTGCTGGAGCTCTCATGAGTTCTCTAACGTCAAAAACGGTATTAAAAAGCACAAAACTCAGAATTTATAAGACAGTTAGCCGGCCAACACTGACGGTTGCATGCGAAACGTGGGCATTTACTAAGAGAATATTAGAACAAATAGACGTATGGGAAAGAAGAAACAATCAGGAGTTGTATGAGCTTTATAATAAACCGAAACTATCAAAAGTGGTCAAAGCCCAACGAATTCGATAGATGGGACATATTTCACGGGCAAAAGAAGGAAGAATGATTAAGGAAATTCTGAATTCGCAAACTACGAATAACAGGGGGAGAGGAAGACCTAGGGTTAGTTGGAAGTGACACGTTGAGGAGGATTTGGAAGCAGCGGGAGTTAAAGGATGGAGAAGAGTGGCAGAAGACAGGAAAAATGGAGAGAAGTAGTGCAAAATACTCTTGAACAGTAGTTTTACAAGCCCTGGGCCACTGGGCCTGTTGTGCTTCTATATACCTATACAGTGTGTCCCAAATTCAATCCCCACCATTAGGATCTCGGAAACTATAAAAGCTACAAAGTTGGTTAAATAGGGAAAGTTTTAGGGATTTTAATGCTCATTTAATATCCGTTGAGAAATCACAGCCAACTTTGACCGTTTTCGAGATATCCTGGAAAACCGAAATTTAGAGTTTTCTATTTTCCAAAATATCTCGGAAAGTATTAAGTTATTAGTTTCAAGACTTGTACATTGTGAAGGCACTTTTTTACGGAGATTCGGGTGGTACAATATGTTTATATTTATAACGCTTTGTTTCTATTCTACGAACAACTACTTTTGATTTTCATATGGACGCCATATTGAATTTTGTCGTAACTAAACTCAGTTCTTTGTTCTCTTTTCAACGATGTATCGCACGTACGGCGTTTTTGAAGAAGAGCGGGAATAAAATACATTTTTTCTTTATTGGTATAGTAGGCTATGATAAACAGATGTAAGTCGCAATAAACGTCAAAACACAGTAGGTATTTCGTGAATTGGAGTAGTTGTTGTGTTACAATGCGTTACAGTAACCTTCAAAAATTCGATTTCTACAATTGCTACTTGAAAAATAATCGCAATAGTGAAAGAGCTGTGGAATATATGTACGGAGTGGCCCACTGAAAACAGTCTACGCAATTTTTTCTGGAATTAATGATCGGATTTGAAAAATAGAAAGACTGTTGAAAAGAGAATCGAAAGGCCTTTAGAATTGTATAACGTTTGACACCCCTTTCTATTTAAAATTTTTAGGGTGCAATTCACCCTCATCTTAGGGTTGAAGTTGTGTAAATAATACTAATCAATTCAGATGTCCCCCTTAAAACTAAAATTGACGTATTCGAGCATTTTTCGCAAAATTGACGTTACGTGGCCAAAACTTGCGTTTACTGTTTTCAGTGGGCCACCTTGTATAATAGCCGATCTGTCAGCTTGTGATTTTTTTATGGGGCTACCTAAAGACTAAGGGCCATATTCATAGCCACTGTTTAAAGTTAGATGTTACTAATTATTGCTATAGCAACTTATATTAATTATATTGGTTTAATATCTACTAAACCCTACTAACTTTAAATACTGTCTATGAATATGGCCCTAAAGTGCTTGCTAATCGACCGCAAACTTTGGAACAACTAAAACATAATATTCGGACTAAGATTAACACAATCACAATTGAAATGTTGCAGCGGGTAATGCAAAACTTTCGTGCTAGACTTCAAGAGTGTGTAGCTTTGTATAAGCAAAGAGTATCTATAAATTGATTATTACATTCTTAGGAATTCTTTGGTATAGGCAAGAAAGGAAATCAATCCCCTTTCCTTCCTAAATAGATCGAAATGATTTTTATCCTTGTTTATTTTATGTTGTGAAAGGCTGTTTTAACCAAATTAACGAAAAGATTAGCCTAAAATTTAAAGTCAGCAGGCAGAAAAATCAATTCATTTTTCTTCTTGATCCTGGCAAATTGAACTAAATTTCTATCATTTATGCTCTAGTATGGGGCAAACAGTACTTATATTTTTAGAGGTTTTGGGTAAACTACTGAAAGGATTTGTTCCCTAAATTTCAAGATCAAAATTGAAGCAAAAATATAAAAATAAATGATTTTTTTGATCTGTGATGGTTTAATTACAGCCCTTTCGCTCTTTGAGTGTTATAAAAAGTGTCTAATTTAATCAAGTAAAATTAAGAAAACACGAAAAATCAGTCCTCTATTTCTGCATTGGTCCAAATATGTCGAAATTATTTTACCTATTGAATTAATATTTTTATTTTTTGAATTTTTACAACGCGAAACTCACTATGGCGGTTTTATGAGAGGAATTAATCCGAAACTTGAAGGCTTCTTTTTTCATATTCCTAACAGACCTAAAAAATGTTCATCCTTGATGACTTTGTTTACTAAAATTATATTTTTATTTTGAATTTTACGAAAAAAAATTCGTTGGGCCAAATTAATGAAAGGATTGAATCCAAATCTTCCCTTCTTTACTTTCTTCCTTCTTCATCTTAATAGAACCAAATGTTTATTCCTTGCTTGCTTAGTTTATTAAAATTTCTTTCTTAGCTTTTAATTTTAAGGAAGCCTTTTAAGCCAAACTAATAAATGAATCTAAAACTTTAAAGTGGGATTCAAAGTAGGGGGTTAGAAATATTATACATTTTTCCTTTTTATTCCTAACAGACCGAAATACATTTTCATTCTTAATGACCAATAGTTTAATAAAAATGATATTTCATATTTTGAAAGGCAGTTCGTTAATTTAGGTTAATGAAAAATTAACACTAATAAAAGCAAAGCAATAAAGCCAGTGAAGTATAGTATGCGTTAAACAAAATAATAATTGCCAAGAAAGAAGTGAGCTTGCAGACAAAATTCAGAGTTTACCACAGCATATATGTACCAACATTAACGTATGTATCGGAAAGCTGGACAATACAAGATAAAATAAGAAGCAAGATAACTGCGGGGGAGATCAAATATCTAAGAGGAATAGTGCGACGAACAAGAATAGATCGCATAAGAAACGTGGTAACACGAGAGGAAGTAGGCATTAACCCATTAGTACATAAAATAGAGGACCAGCAGTTAAAATGGTATGGGCATGTAGTAAGAATGAGTGCAAACAGATATCCGAGACAAGCATTGGAAGCAAGGCCAGAAGGAAGACGAAGTAGAGGCAGACCACGTGAAACTTGGGATGACAGTTTAGAGAAAAGAGCGATGCAACGAGGAAAAGACCTGAGGGAAGTGGGACGGATGGCTGCCGATCGCAATCTTTTCCGGAAGTGGATTGAGGACCCGACGCTGTAAGGCATAAGGGAAACGAGAAGAAGAAGAAGAGAAGAAAAATTGAGTTCGAAATTTCAAACCAGGATTCGAAGGATGAAAGAAAAAGTTGATCTTCGTCTTTCTCGATCTTAGCAGAACCATAATTTTTATTCCTGATCACTTAGTTTATCATAAAAACTGTTTTAAAATTTGGTTTTTACAGAAAGAAACCTTTTAAGCTAAGTTTAATTCAAAACTTCAAAGCAGGATTTAATGCAGGAAATTAGAAATATACCTTTCTGCTTCTTAATTTTAACAGATCGAAAGAAAATTCTTACTCCAGCTGAATTTACTGTAAACAAATTTCCGTTCTTTGATTTTTGAAATAAAACATTTTTTAAATCAAACTAATGTAGAGATTTAACTTAAAACTTCAGTCTAAGATTTAAAGTAATAAGGTAGAAAAATCAATTACCTTCTTGATTATAATGGATCGAAATAAATTTCAACCCCATTTCATTACACCTGCTTGCAATTTTATTACCCGTGTAATTCTCTTCAGTTTTAAATCGACGATCCTTTTATTAGTTGAAACCCCCGCTTTCATATTAGACTGCAACGTATAAAATAGAAAATGTTTGTTAAAGCGCTTTTTGTTGCGCTTCGTCCCTCTTTAGGGACGCGCTAAACATCCTTATGACAAGAACTGCGAACGTGTCTTTCCCAGTAGGAAACACGGAAAATCTAATTAGCGTCACGGTAACTTTAAGGAAAGAACCGCTGATCAAACCGGAAACTTAACCATTTAAAAATAAACAGGAAACTTTAGCTAATGTAAAGGAAATTATAGGTTTTTAATATTTTATTTGCTCGCTTCAGCTTTGCTTAAATTAATTAAATATTACATTATTAGAGTTCTTGACGTTTAATAAGCTACGCCAAGTTAAAATTTGTACAAAAGCGAATTTAAACGTAAACTCGACGGTATAAAGTTAAATATTTAGCTTGAATTATTATTAATATTTAAATATTTGATGATGGAACAATCAAATAATCGAGCAGACTTGAAACGACGTCTTGTTTTTGTCCGAATGTGATTTTGGTAAGCAAGTGCAAGTGAACAGTTTATTAATGTAATTATGTAAGGGTGGTTTGGCGATGTAATTTTATAAAAGCGATCCTTGAGACAATAGAATTTCGCTTTAAGTGCCAATTTAAACGTCCACCACAGCTGGGTTCTGAAACTACGTGATGCAGGGAAACTTTCCTGTGACGATGTCATGTAGTAATCTTCTAACTTACCACATGCCCGTCGTCGTTTCTTTACTGAGGGGTTATAGACGTTTCCCTGTAATGTCTCTTTTGAATGCATAAGGCAAACTTGTAGCCAAGTTCTTAGAGTTTAGTAGATTTGCTGGTCTTTTGGTAAATACTCGTTGCTATTCCTTTTCACCGCTTTTTGTGCTTTTGGCTTACTTATGCTGTTTCTTCAGCTATTTATTTATTTATTTTCGTGAGGGCTTTTAATCCTGATATTGGGACAAAAGTTTTTTCAAGAAATGTTTTTTTACAATCAACCATGATTATCTTGCATCGAGAGAAAAATTTGAATTGTGTATTGTAGTTTAGATTACATAGTTGTTGTATAACATTTCATGAACTAAAAATGGCTTGAAAACACCAGTTTTTAAAAACGTTCACTACTCAAATATTACCGAAGGTAATGTAACTAACGTATTTTGATAAGCAAAGATATGCAATTAGGAAATTTAGCAGATCAAAATAAATTTTCCCAAAAACTTCCTACCTTTACTAATTTTGGAAGTATTGTTGTGATCTTGTCTCATAAAACATTTAACCAAAATTACGGTTAGTAAAACATAAGACGTTACAAGCCTCAAAGGCCCTGAAGGATGCTTAACTTGGTATAACATTTACTCCCTCGTATTAAATATACCGCACACGGTTTACTGTTTTTGGTTTTAGTACTTGTGTTCATAATGAAATAGGTGGGTTGATTAAAAAATTAATATTGTGTGTGTCGAACAGAGCTCCTGAAGTTTATTTGTTTTTAATTTTTTTTAGTGGTAGTATTTTGAACTACTACAAATGTGTGAAGTACAGAATTTTCAAATTTAAAGCTGTCTTTAGCTTTTAATGTTCTTTTTTATGTTAAAAACATACGAAAACGTTTTCCGTTTGGCTAATATCGTTGTTCATGGAGAACTTCTTCCATCATTTAAATCCGTATTTTATTATTTTTGAACAAAATCTATACAAAATTGCTAATATTTAGTGTTTTCGAGTTAAGGTTTTAAAATACGATGTTAGGCAATCCAAAACCATTCAAAATTACATGACTACAAAATAATTCACTATGATATTAACTGTGGGCCTAAAAAGTTTTCTAAGTTTACAGAACCAGAATAAGTTTTTCTTAGATTTTTTTGCACCATTCTTCTAATTGGAAGTTCTTAATTACAATTTAATAAAGCTAACGATTACGGTTTAACGCTTTATTAATTTTTTACAGAAAACATTGTGATGCTAATTTATTCATTTCTGCTTCTCTTTATCTTTATCTCTAAGTTTTGTAAAAATTTGGTTGACTGGTTAGGAAATTTTGAAAATAGGATATTATTATTATTACTAAAAAGTTTTTATTGTTTTATTTTATTTGTTTGTACATTCATTTAGAGTTTATCAAAAGTGTTGATCCTATTTTTTAAACAAGAATGATCTCTCATCATCGCTTGCCTGTGATTTTACAACGTTAGGCATTTTTATAACAAAATTTTGAGGAAGTATATGTTTATTTTTTCGAACAGCATTATCAACTAAACAAAATTTCTTTCAATAAATTCCAAGCTTTAAATTTGTTCCTTTTTGCATTGTGTTAACGCAAAATGCAGAAACAAAGGAAATTATTTATTTCATACTTTTTCTCTACGTTCCACAGGTGATATAACTTTATTCCCTTTTTTTAGACAGTCGTTAGTATAGTATTTTAAATTCATTTTCTTTTTACTACAAAATTTAAAAGGTATATGTATTTAACCAAGAAATTGCATAACATTATTTTGAAATTTCAGGGGGAGAGGTGGGATGAAAGGGACATGTATTGAAAGTCCATGCTAACAAACTAAAGACCTGACTTAGATTAAAATATTTCTGTAAAAAAAAAAATTACTTGCGATGATTTTTCTATTGGTGAGTTTCCATATAATCAGGTAATTAAATAACCTTAACTTACATTTGCTGGGTTGTTGTAGTCTATATTACCATGGACCCTGATGGGCGTCTGTTATAATATTAAGCTTCTCTACCTTTGAAGAAGGTGTTGTAAATGATTGTCATTCATCGTGACAAATATTAACGAGAACTCAAGTGAAACATCATTTATGGTAGGTTTTGACATGTAGTGGTATATTACTTTTAAATTTTACTTTAAATATGTATGTCACATATAACTAATAAGTTGACTTTGACATTAACGAAAGGTGAGTATATAAATCAACTTAAAGATTACTTGACATTAGAAGCCAAAGACTACTGTAAAGACGTTTTCATTTGAACACCCTTTATATCCTTGAGACAACAATATGTTAATGTCATATTTTCCATTTTAAATGATCTGTCTGCTTCTGGTTATTTTCTTATTATTTATACCACGATAATGTTGAACAGAGCCGGGCTAAGAGCGTCAGCATGCACACACGGCTTGCATAAGTTTACCCCTGCCCTGTAATGTGTGTTGCCTGATCATAACCGGTATGGAGTTACGATATTAAAATGGACACACTGTATAATCGATCATCGACTTTTAATCTTCAAAAACAGTAAACGTTTATGTTGATCTCATGTATTTCTAATACCTAATGCAAAAACTGATTTTATGCCCATTATTCCTCTATTCTCATTGTCGTTAATTACTTTTTCGCTAGATCTCCACTTTACATCCAAGATGAGAGTAATGCCAATTGTTGAATTAAAATTTCCCATAATAAAGCCCTTAAAAATGTTATTCGTTAAATTACTAACTATTTCCTTACCAATTCACTAATTTTTCTCACCATTCAAGACTTAAATACAGAAAATACACATTCCTTTATTCATTGTAAATCTGTGTATATTTATACCGGTGTCCACTCTCAAAATCGAACATAGGCAAATTAACATTACATATCCCTTTTAGAAGTTATGCTCATTTTTTTCTATAATAAAACAATAAACAGGTGTTAAGTTAATCAGAGGTTTAGTTAATAATAATAAATAATGATAGTAAAAAATGAAAGTAATGAAAATAAGACAGAAAAACAACAACAAAGGAATTATAACAGATATTCCATTTTAGGCCAAGCAGTATCCTAGTCTGTTGTAAAAAGAATTTCTGGCGTTGGCTAACTGTCTTTCATTAATTAAAGCACATTCGGTTACTATTGCTTCCCTCAAAGAATTAATGTCTATGTGGCGTCTTTTGTAAATTTTGGTTTTAAGGTGACTCCACAGGAAAAAGTCGCAAGGTGCTAAATCAAGAGACCTTGGTGGCCAATTGATAGCTCTACCAATCCAACGGTCTGGGAATGAATCGTTTAAAAAATTTCTAACATGTAAGTGAAAATGTGCCAGACAGCCGTCTTGTTGAAACCAGATCTTCTGATTTTTCCTTGCAGCTTCTTCCAGTGCAGGTCCCACTTTCGTTTCTAAAAGATCTAAATACGTGTCTGAATTTAAATTACTTTCTATTTCATATGGGCCTATAATTTTGTTGTGCCCAAAACCCTGTGTTTTGAACGTTTGGTTCATTGTTTAATGGGAAAGTACATTAATCGGTGAAACATATTGACGACAAAAACCGGCGATTATGATTAGCGAGCTCTTGCATTTCGTAGCAAAATGCGCTTCTGCTGCCTTCGTTTGCATGGGTGATATTTATACTTCTTCAGTATCTTCCATACACGCGACTTAGAGAAACCTACTTCGCCGATTTCCTATGATATAATTGAGATTTTAGAATATTGCGTTTCTCTTTTTTCTCTTTTGAATGATGTGTCACCAGTACGGGGTTTTTGAAGAAGAGCGGGAATAAAATATATTTTTTTATCATAGCCTACTACGCGAATAAAGAAAAAATGCATTTTATTCCCGCTCTTCTTCAAAAAACCCGTACGTGTGACACATCGTCGAAAAGAGAAAAAGAGCTGAGTTTAGTTACGACAAAATTCAATATGGCGTCCATATGAAAATCAAAAGTAGTTGTTCATAGAATAGAAACAAAGCGTCATAAATATAAACAAATGGTACCACCTGATTCTTCGTAAAAAAGTGCATTCACAATGTACAAGTCTTGAAACTAATAACTTAATACTTTCCGAGATATTTTGGAAAACAGAAAACTCCAAATTTCGGGTTTCAAAGTTGGCTGTGATTTCTCAACGGATATGAAATGAGCATTAAAATTTATAAAACTTTCCCTATTTAACCAACTTTGTAGCTTTTATAGTTTCCGAGATCCTAATGGTGGGGATTGAATTTGGGACAGACTGTATAACATCTGTGGCGACCACAATCCAGCATTGTGTTTGCGTTCCTATTTTCGTTATATTTTTTGTAACAAAAACAAAGTTTTGTGCTGATACGAGTCATGGATGAAGAATTGCTCCTTGTTTCAACGGCTGTTTCCTTGTATGTGAAGTCCTAAGTAAACAAAGATTTCGCACTGACGAGTGCGCCGTGCCACTCCATCACATCGTTTTTCACATTCACGGTCAGTTGGAGTGATGGAGTGTTGGAGCGGCGCGATGGATTTTCGGACTGATGGAAATCCGTCCGCTCCTCATCGCTCCAATAAATCCACATGAGAATGTACACTGACGGTCGTTATTTGGAGTGGTACGTTCCATTTGGCTTGAAGTGATTGGATTTGAATGATCGTCAGTGGCGACCTTAAGTCCCTTCGGAACAACAGGGGACATGCCAATGGCTAAAACTAAATTCTAGTCAGGTAGTGCCAAAGCAAGTTGATCCGCATGACTAGGGCTCGCCCAATAAACAAACATTTTGATATGATATTTTGGGTTAACTTAAATTTTAAGTCGGTACAGGTTTAAGTTGTAACTTAGATTAAGTAGGCTTAAAGCTTAAGTCAAATCTCACTACACTTTAACGTCCGGTATTTCAGCATAAACTTTAGTAAAAGCTCAGCTTAAAGTAACTAGGGCTTAATTGAGACATTTTTGAGCTTAAATTCTATCATGCATGACCTTAAGCTGAAGTTAAATGTCAGTTTAAACTTGTACTAAAATTCCGGCCCTAAGACGCCTTGTACTAAACTTTTGATTAAGTCTAGACCTATGCAACTAACGAGTCTAAGTAAATGCAGTGTAACCTGCTTTGAAGCGCAATATTAATGTTAAGTTGTTCTTAGGCTTAGTTCTAGATTTCATGCAATCGATACATATATATTTTTATGATACTTATGAACGAGCTTCCATATTTATTACAAATTTAATTATCTATCACTTTAGAAATTATTGAAAGTAGAAAGTAATAAGAACAACTAAAATATCATTTTTCTTCATCTTAATCCAATTTTGTGTTATCATTATTATTTATTTTGAGAATCCAATTCGCACACTGTAATAACAAAAACATTCTTTTTAGAATAATTATTTTGTAATTTTCTTGGAAAAACCAAAACCATAATTTTATTTCTGTTTTTTTTTTTTTTTGAAAGTTGATTCGACTAACACTAAGCCGATTTGCTAGTGTTATCGCGGAATTATTATTTATCCAACGGTATTATCAACATCGACGTTTCTTCCATCATTTTAATTTTTTTTTCGGCGAAATACCTCGCAAATTGGTTTTATGGACCGAAAATAGATTTGAATATCCCCCACAAAAAAGCCTACTTCAGCAATAACGTTCGTAATACGCGTGTAGAGAATTTGAATGTATTGCTTCTGACAGTTATTTTGTTTTATGATTTCGTTCAAGAGAATTGGCGAAAAGTAAACTTGACAGATATCGGAAATGAATTCTGAAAAGAAGGTTTTTATCCTGTAACCTTATTACAATTTAATTTTGCTTTGCCATGTTAACCGGTTTGAGTTAAACGGCGAACAAATAATTTAAATCCACGCGTTAAAAATTGATTTAACACGAGATTATCCATGTTGTTATCCTAAATATTTAATTCCTTCCCCAATCTGACCCAGATTTATCAGTATTTGATTTTAACAACAAACGAGAGCTTTTCGATGAGCTTCAGCTTAATACAGATCAGTCAGGAAATTTCAGCAGTTTGTCGAGTGCTTTTCGTTCGATATCTAACTGTTTTAATCAGCTTAAGGAACGTCGTACTAATTACTTTATCAGCAGGCGGCACTTAGAGGATTAAAGTCGGTCTTTCTTAATCCACGAAATTTTTATATGTAAAATTTAATTAATTTCACTCAATGCTCGAGGTTTCCAGTTTTCCACCACGGTTATTCTTACGCGTCTGGAAAAATCTGGCGGAAAGTTCACAAACAAATAAAGTAAGGGGTTTTTAGTGCTTGTTTTAAGAAGTGTTGATATACCTCAGGATTGTAACCGAGGATTACTGCACGGCCGGTAAGCTAGGGACCTGTCGGTAACCAAGGCGACACCTTTGACGTCAAGCGCCGGGATGCCACCGACGTCTGTTATATCCGGCCATATGACAATTACCGGGACAAATTGTAGAACATACTTTTATGCTTTGATTATTGCGGGCGTGTCAGTTTTTGCTTTTTATTTTTAAACCGCAAAAAATTTTCCGTCATCACTTTGCTTTCACATACTTTAACAATCGCGAAGATAATTAGTTTGTCCCCTTTCTTGTTAATTACCTTTTTGTTTTTAATTCTAACGAAGAAGAGACAAAAAGATGACTTTGTTATTTCGGGTAGTGGACTTTAGTGCGGTCGTTTTTTGCAGTAATGTTGTTTTTGTGAAATTGCTTGTTTCATTAACTTCTTTGCCTAAGCCGGATTTTATATTATGAGTTTAGGTTAGAGGATGAGTGAAACTGTTCCTTCACATGAATTTTTGCCTGAAAGGACCGGCTAGATGTATCTACATGCTTTACTCTAATGCTTTATGAAAATGGTAGGAGGCCGTTGAAAGCCGGACCAGTGCAATATTTTCTGAAATATTGAAGCTCTCAGGTGTTGCCTGCATTTTAGATTCGCTCGTTAGAGCAGCTCATAATCTCCTTGGGTTTTTCTTTTTGGGATACTCCTACAGCTTACTTTAGATGTAATATTTATTTATTAATTTATTTATGAAGTGTGCGAATTTATATAGAGTACGATTTAAATCCAATACCATTTGTATTAAGTATTTACTGAAGTTTAAGATTATTGTTTGTTTTTTTGTTACTTATTGGGCGACATCTTAATATTCAAGTACAGCGCGACAAAATATGTGCTATATACTTATTTTTGTTATACGTACATAATTATCTTCTTCCATTATTGTTTGACCTTTTAATAATTTCTCAATGACCTTTTTGCGGTTGAAGGAGTCGTTTTTTATTCATCCATTTATGTTAATTCCCAGAAAATTTTTTATAGCTTTAAATTATTTTCCAAAAATCCAGTTCAGCGAAAAGTTTTTTTATCGTTAAAAATGTAATCATTAAAAATGCTTATTTGATTAGTTTATTTATTTATCTATTTGACAACATCTAAGTTACAAGATTAAAGCTTATATTTTGTCTAACGACTTATACATGGTGCATTGTATTTAAAATGATCTTTGCCTTTTAAAACAAATTTGTACTTTTAACTATATGCCTATTTTATATTGATATTTATCTTATCTCAAAATTATTTTATAATTCTTGAAGAGGATTTCTTACTTTTAACATTTGAATAAGTTTAACACATACCAGAATTGTCTTAGTTTATTCTTTAACATGTTTTTATTTATTTATTATAACTCGTTATATGAGCAGAATCTTCGAAAAATAATATATTATGCATGATGTGCGGTATTATGTATTATCCTAAGGCAGCTGGTAAAAATTGTGACAAATTCATCATTCTTGCGCGAAGAACAACTGTGTTTGAGCCTTCAAATTACTATTCCTTTAGAATTCCTGTATATTGTTAAACTTGAAAAGCAAATTTTGTTTCTTCAAAGAAAATATTCACAAATTCCAATTTTTATTTTCAAATCCGTTTTTTAAAACTTTTTGATAATTATATGTATGTATATTTACAAAATAAGAAATGTGAGTGAAACCTACCTTCTTCATACAGGGTGGTGACTCGAACACCCGAACATAGGGATTTAACATGTAAAATCATATTTTCGTAATTTCCTGCTCCCCTAATTCTTTTAGGTAAAAAAGATTCAAATAAAAGTTGTAGAGCATAAAATTCTGCATCTGAGTCAATAAACAAAATTAATTTTGCGTGCCTTGTAACCTCAGAAATTAGGAATGAAAATGACGTAAATCACCCCAAAAATAGCGATAGCCATGGAATTGAAATAAAAATTAACAAATGTTAACGGTTTATCTGTCAAGTTACGCTGCATTAGTTTATTTTTATTATTACTTATTATGCAGAATTTTATGCTCTACAACTTTTATTTGAAGCTTTTTTACCTAAAATAATTAGGGGAGCAGGAAATTACGAAAATATGATTTTACATGTTAAATCCCTATGTTCGGGTGTTCGAGTCACCACCCTGTATATCATATTATTAAGTGAATTCACTAAAATTTCAGTGGAAAAAACGTATTTTATTATTTAAAAGTTTTGAAATAAACAATAGGTAAGTAATTTTAGTTTGGATTCCTAATTCTCGAACATGGATCACTGAATTCAGACTTTACAATTTAGACTTGATCTTTTAAAGATTTCAAATTTAAAAAGGATTAAGTATATTTGATGTGGGAAAATCTTCTTTCCTTGCTGTAGCATTAGTAACACAAGAGTGTAAGATATTCTTTGCTAGCAAAAATACGCTAGTAAATTTCATCAAGTCTGCTCTCAATCTGGAAATGCCTTTTTTGAAAGTCTTATTGATTCATATAGCATACGTAGAAGTTTAATTAATAATTTAGATAAACACAGGAGGGGCATTTCTTTAATTATGCAATTTATATAAAGAAATCTTCAACTTGGTTAAAATAAATACCTTAAAGAAATATTGTTGCAAATACTCGACAAGTGCTTTCGTTATTTGCTGCTTATTCAATTTAGCAACATTCTAATTCAAGTCCGCCAAAACATAATTGCCTCAGATATTAAATGTTTCTGGCATAGGGTTTCAGTTTATTCTGTTGGTATTACATTTATTTGTTAATCGAACCGTAGTCCGTTAATTTGTCAGATGGTAACTTTTTGTATGGCTTATCGATTAAAATTGCTCCAGAAATTTCTATCCCTACCTAGATTCGCATTGTTATCAGAAGTGAGAGGCAGGTCGGGCAAAACACACATAAATAACGAGTTATGATCAATTTATTTATTAGATGACGTATTTTCATGCAACATCTGCCCCAAGTGTGTTTTCAAGGAAAATAAAGAAAATGCTTGATTTTATTTAATTTATTGCCAAAGTTAAATGGTTCCTCGACCGACAGTCAAGCAGGCTGGTTCAATCGTAAAAACATAAACCTAGAATGAGTTTAGTGTGATTTTACTGATTTACTGGTTAATTTCTATCAAAAAAATTCTTGTTTACACTAACGAAACTATCGATCTAACATGGCCATGTGGTTTCAAAGCTCACGAATGCATTATGGATTTAAGTTCGTTTCTATAGAAATATTCAGTACTCCCTTAATACCACTTTAATTGCGTTTTTAAAATACAAATGTGTTTTACTTACAACGTCTTTTTATTGTACAAATGTGATAAATTAAAAATTAAACCAATAAATCTTGTTATACGGGAATGGTCCTATAAAACAGAGCTCGGTTTCTGCAGCACGAGCTTGTTAAGTAGACCTGACTTTTTATATGCTCGAGGGGACGTAAACGTTCAAGCATAAATTTCCAAAATTAATTGAAAGAAAACAAAGTACGCTTGATCTAATACGTATTCTGAAAAAAACCATGCTTGTTTTCAGTTTTATGATTTGTTTTTGTATCTGATTGCATGCAGTTGGAGTTGTCACCAGCACGGAACATCACTGTGTTTCCATCTAGAAAAACACAACGAATATATCTGTAAATTTTGTACATTTGTAACGTTATTAAATTTGATGTGATCCATACTTCCTTCTAACATTGTGTAGTAAATTGCGAATTACTCAGCCGGATATCATTTGGCTGCAGTATAATCTGTTATCCTGAGCAATTGTTTCTCCGGATATCCTCTATCAGTTCAATCCCCAAGAGCTTGATCCTTGAACTTCTCGTATTAATTTCTATGACTGTCATTCTTTTATTTTTCTAGCTGTTAATGGACTTCCTGTAAATTTCCACTTTAATTGAATCTCATCTATATCAAGTTTCGGTATTTTTAGAAAGGATTTTAAATTTAAATACGAATGAAATTTTTAACTTTGTTTCAATATAAATCTAATATGCTCTTAAAAGTTAAAATTAGAAATGGTTTTTTACAAAGACCTTTAAAAATAAATGCCTAAAATGTTTGCTTAATACTAGTTTCTTTTTATTTCATTTTATGTACTTTCAAAATTAAACAAAAAAAGTTATATAAAGAGAAATTTAGCAAAGCCTAGGAAGAGCCTTTAATGGTGAATCGTTTTGGAACTTGTTTGATTCGTATTTCGTTTATATTTAGATTTTTTGTAATTTACATTTTAGTTTGCTGTTTTTATTTCAAATGAAATCTGTTCTGGATATTCTGGTCTTAAAATATTATGGTAAAATTCCAAAATATCCCTGAATTTCGTTTTTACCACAAAATTTCGAAACCAATTTTTGCTTTAAAAATACGGCTTTAGTAATTTTCAAATTTTGGAAATTAACAGCTTATACAATTATTTTTTCAATAAATTCAAAAGCATTAATTATTATTCATCAAGCATGAATAACAACAAAAAAAATTCCAGGTTTAATTAAGAATAGAGTATCACAAAGCCAGTATAATAAGAATATCGTTGAGTTTTAACCTTTAAATCTAAGTTCTTGTGAAAACAGCTAAACTGGTTGCTTGTAAATCCACAAAGAAACTTCTTTCTATCAACTTTGTGTTTAGATCTTTACGGTACAAAAAGAAAATTTAAAACTTCTGCAAAAATGATACAAAGAACCCCAGAAAATTTCCTTTTAGAAATCTTTTTAAAAGGGCGATTGTGCTCGATTTGAAAGTATCTATTTTCAGAATTTTTTTAATAAAATATAATTCACATAATCTTATTTACTTATTGATTTTCCAGGAGTTGTTTTAGGCTTTTTCAACTTCAACGTCAAATCCTTATTAGTAGATTTGGAAATATCTAATTATTTGGTGTAATCGTTTATTAAATGTGAAGGTTAGTGTATCATCAAATAAACTTGAAAACTTTCGAAAACGATGCCAAAATTTTAGTTCTCGGTAACAACCTTGTTTAATATTGTAACTATGTTTAAGAAGTCAAGAAGTTTCAACTGAAAGTTGTTCTTTGAAACTTAAACAAGCTGTGGATTTTCTGACACGTAAAGAATACTATGAAATTTGAAGCTGTAAAAAGTTTTGTAGCATACCTCTTATCATAAATATTTCGTTGTACGGGTTTGAAAGTTGGAAATTAACAGAAGCATTTAAAATAATTTCTAGTTTCAATTAGTAAATGTTTAGCATTTAGAGACATTGTCTTTGTTTGAAATTGCAAATGGGGAAAGAATCTAATAATCGATGATACGAGTATTGTAGATTTCTAAAATTATTTCCATCTTAACAATCCACACTGGCAGAAATGCGGCTTTTATTGAAAAAAAATGAAGTAATCGTTTATGCATTATTTTTTTTGCATTTTGACAAAAAAAGTGGACTTTTTTTTATCAAAAAATCATAAAGAAAGCAACACTTTTTTTAACTATTTAATTTTACATTTTGCATTAAGTAAGTATGCTTTAAATAAAATATTGTAAATTGTCAGTTTGACAACTGTCAATTCTCAAATCCTTTTTATCCTGTTTTGAGGAATTTAAAATGTAAAAATGCAAAAAAATATTGTGTACAACTCGTATGAAAGCATCTTTTTTTCACTCGTTTGATTGATGCACTCCAGCTTCGCCGTCGTGCATCAAACTTCAAACTCATGAAAAAAAGTATTGCTTTCATTACTAGTTGTACAAATAACTATTAAAATAATAAAGTTTTAATGCCAGGTGATTTTTACATTATTTATCACAGCTTGCTATAAAAATTTCTTTAATTTTAAATTACCGAGTGTCTTAACTGAAATACATCTAGTATGTTTTGAATTTCCCATGTAAAGCAAAATGTGCCACTTTCGCGCAATACTATTATGCTAGTAGGCGGAAGAATAACATAACATGACCGAAAGTATAAAATATGCCTCAATAATAAAAATCTTTCCTTCCACAGTGTACATTTTGTGTTGTCTTAACAAATTTAATTACAACTATTAGAAGTGAATTAATTTACTTTTTAGTTTCACAATTGACCAATGACAGCTCTGGATAATGCAATACCAATAAGCCAATAACAATGTAGTGGCACATAAAAGTTTACATTCAAAAGTAACTAGATGTAATTCTTTTTAAGACACCCGGTACATTCCAGCTTTAAAAAACAGAATGTTGAAAGTATTGAAACTGCTAAAGTTACAAGCTTGAAATTCGCAGCATTTACTCCAAAGTATAAACTCCTGGCTCTAATTCTTAAAATTTAGATTTTCAAAATGAAGCGTTGTACATACCGAATTCATGTCTAAATTTATAAAAACGACCATTCATTATTTTAAAGCCTTTTCAGAATTATAACTTTTAAATTTAATTAAATATGTAAACCTTTTTGTTTTTGAATTTTTATCTTAAAATATTCCATTCCAGAATTTAATTCTGATGTTTAATATTTCAGTCTTTATTTTAAAATAGAATTCTGAAGATTAAGATCAGAATTTCAAGCTTTCTGTCAAAATTTTACCGTATTGTTAAATTTTAGAAACGGAAAAGCTAAACTTCAATGCTTTAATGCCAATGGCCGTCCACTACCATTATTTCATCCCAATAGTTATTGTGTGCGTGCTTCTATCATTGGACAATGCTTGCAACGGTTACACGTAAATTTTGAACATCGTGTCCCAATACAATTTAACAAAACTCACTAATAAATTAATCAACTAGCCTGGAAGCTGACTACCCATTTGCCTTTTTTTGAATTCCATTACTCTTGCTATATACCATGAGGTCAAAAAAAAAATGATTCTGAGCAGGCCTTGACTAGTACAACACGATTGGCTACACTGGTTCTAGAATGCCTATGAATTATAATGTGACAGTGACATTTCAAATGTAAGTCAGTTTTGCAATCTTGTTTCCAGAATTATTTAAGTTTATCGTTGTAATACTAGTGAAGGATCACATTTTGAACACCTACTCTAACATGTATTCATCTTAGTTTTCAGTTTGTTCCCTAAATAAATACTGTTTTGTATTTTAATTTATTTGACATTTATTAACCTCTAACCTGCTGCCACATTTTGAAATCAGTCTTGCCAATCGTGTTGTACTAGTCAAGGCCTGCTCAGAATCATCTTTTTTTCGATCTCATGGTATTATGTAAGCAAGATTTTGTATCATAAGAATTAGAAAACGTGACATAATTTTTTAAGGTGATTTATACTAATTAATGCTCTTGTAAGAGCTACATTAAAATCGAGAATGGATTATTATTTTTCATCTCAAAAAGGGTTTCTCCAATTTTCTAATGAATATTTCGGAAACCTTTGTAATTACAGAAGCAAATTAAAATTTTTACTTTGATACCCTCTTTAACTTTAAACTAAGGTAATCATAGGTAACTCGGATTACTTTGACTCGACGAATCTTTAGTTGATCTGTGTCACAGGAGAACTACCCTGTATAGGTGTATGTATACAACTGTTTCCAAGCCTTAGGTTATGTATTTTGTGTTCCACACCGACAATTTGTAAAAGGAGTTTTATGAGCCAACAAAAAGTCTTTTGTGGGTATTTGCATCGAATCGATTGTATTTAGTAAAATCAGCGAATTGAAAAAGGAACAAGGCACATCAGCTTCTCGAATAGTGTACTACAGTAAAATAACGAAATAAAATGTAAATTTAAAGTGCAAACTTGATTTAGCATAGTAAAGAGAATAGAAGTTAACAGGGTCAGAAATTTGCTTAATGCTAAAAATATGCTAAGAAACTGACAATCCCTGCAAGTTTCGTATTTTATGTCATGCAAATTCTAAGTACGTGGAAGTTGCGATAGAATATTTGATACAAAGAGCTTCTCCTAGCGAGCTTTGTATCTAAAAATAGAACTGCAGGGTTAAAGTTGCAGGAAAGCTTAACTACGTTGGAAATAAATTGAAAGCGAGACTTGGAGGAAAAATTTCTTTATGTGAAGCCCTTGAGTTTTTAATTTGATGTACAATGCAATTTTTTTTTAATCCGAGCAGAGTAAAACAGCAACCATTGTTGTGTAGGTTTTAGTTACAATGTCAAAAAGGTATTCTAATTCCGTTTCCCTTTTTCGTAATAACACGATGGTCTTCGGTTTAATTTCGGATTGCATTCACAGTCTTAGATCTGATTAGTAAAACGTTCATTACACGCTTAGCTAACCAGAAGCAACTTACGACCCTCTAAAGGGGCGCTTTTATGTATAAACGAAAATTATCCAGATTTACGTTTTATTCGCACGAAGTTGTTACGTTCGGCTGTTATAAATATGAAAGCAATTCACTCAGGACAAACGCGCTCAAACACGGCAAATTGTAATAGCTGCAATTATCATTAGGTAATTCACGATTCGTGATTCAAATTTAGCTCGAGTGGATGAATTGAATCGAATAAATAAATTCGTGCGCTCGTCGCTCGAAATTCATGACGTAGGTACTTTGGTCTCTCTTATAAGATGAAGGCTTTGAAACTGGACACGTCCCTACTAAGCTTACGTCTTAACTGAGACGTTTAAATACACAACGTGATGCGGGTGATGAGAAGTGAGATACGAACGGTTTTGGAAGAGGTTATTTTAACAAATTTTCCAAACTGCAGGATTTATTTTTTCTTGCTTGGTGGATTATTCCTTTACGGCACTTATTTACCCATTCATTCAAAGAAATTCTTCTTCTTTTCAGTTTTAAGAGGAGATTAACATTTAGACGGAGCTAGATCCGGAGAACCTAGATAGCAGTCGATCAGTTCAAATCATTGCTTTACCTTGTAAGCGGCGGATATGTTAGGCTTTGAATAGTTTTTTTGTTCTTTCTTTTTTATTCGGCATTTTTTGTACACATTTGTACATATGCCTTCTCTAGTTCTTTCCATTTAGTTCTATCTTATGTTAATCTAACCCATCTTTTACCAACCATTTTCTTTATACCGTTGTACCATCTAACCAGCGGACGCTCTACATTTCCCTTTTCAGTCCTCGATTTCCATTACTTTGTTTTTTTTGTCCATCTTTCACTGTTCATTCTATCAATATGGCCCGCTCATCTCCATTTCATTTTTGCCACTATTTCTGCAAAATCTGATTTCTGCCGAATCGATGTATTTGGCGTTTTATCCTTTAACGCAATGTTCAGCATTACCTTTTGTCCTTTTCCATGTGGTGTTGTGTAGTCTGTAATTTTTCTATCGTTTTGTTTGTGAGTGCCTACGTCTCTGCTTCATATACCAGTAGGTACTTTGTCGTACATTAGTCTCTTGTAATTTTATGTTAACTTTTATTGTTTTCCCCAAACATATCTACTGATCGATTTTCTCTGTTACTTCTACATCAATTATGATCTTGTAGGTTTCTCCCACATTATTGTGTGTTCATTTCAGTAGTTTAGTTTCTTCCCTATTTCTGTTTAGGCGAATTTGTTCCGATTTTTAAAATTCATTTAGCATTGCCTTTAGTTTATGAGGATTTTCAGCTATTAATACTACGTCATCCGTATACCTGAGATTATTTATTTTCTATCTATATTGATTCCCCGATTCCTTAAATATGCCCTTCATGGCCAATGTAAGCAGTTTGGGGGACATAGTATCTCCTTGTCTTTTTCCGCTATTCATTTTTGTATGCTCATGCAGTTTAATAGTACTATTGGCTTCTTAATACATCTTTAATGAATTATAACTAATCTATTCTGTATGGTTTATTGCTGCCTTGTTCCAAAATTTTTCCCAATAACTTGGTTAATACCTTCCTGTTCCAGTTTCTTGCCCTTCACGTGGTCTTTTATAGTTATTTTTATTTTAAAAACCGTCCGAAAATATACTATACTTACAGTTCTGTACCTACACTTCTATATTTACACTTGAATTTCCGTTGGTAGAGTGTTTCTACTTGTACATAGATAGTACTAACATATCAAGATGTTGCCCATGGTTATAAATCTGTCAGTCACGCACAAGTATCACGCCATTAAGGAAAACATGTTTTGTGTACTTCTTAAAAAAACATTTCGTGAAAGTGAAGAAGTTGGTAGAAAATTTAATACAAAATACGGCAGAGAAAATGCTCTATAAGTCAAAGCCATTCAAGATATCCTAATTAAATTTAACGAAAGTGGTGCAATGCGAGATCCAAGAATCCAAATCTACAGTGGCAGTGGTTGTTCACAAGAAATATTGCAGTTGTTAATGTTAGTGTAGTTGAATTGCAAGCAACGATAACAAACTTTCTATAGAAGAAATTGGAAGGCATGAACCTAGACAACATGTGGTTTCAACAGGATGGTGCTGCCTTTCATACAGCCAACGTAACAATCCATCTTTTGGGAGAAAGTTAATACGTTAATACTTTTCGTTGAAATGTCAAATTTTTATCTCAGCACTCTTTATTTCCCTCACTTGGTCCGGTTATATTCTGTGTGTTTAACCCCTACATATTCGATCTTTTTTATACTACGAGTTTCCAGACCATTTGGAAAGGAATTAAAACAATAACTAACATTTAAGCGGCTTGTGTAAACCTTATTTTATACAAAGAAAACTAACAATAACTGCTTCTGAACAGTATACGTAGTTCTTAAGTTTATTTAAATATTTTACAAAAAGATTTATCTCAAGAGACTTCCACATAAAGAAAGTATTGAACGTTACCTGGTGAATTTAAGAATTAAGATTACATAAAGGGTTACCTAAAAACGCTCCAAGAACTACAAAGAAAATGCCTTCACAAATTAGGAAACAATTTAAAAATGGGAAGTCTAAAAAAATTTTCCTTAAATCTAAATATTGGTTTTTGAAGAAATTCCTAGAAATGAAAATAATTATTAAGCATAACTTAAAAATCTAAGGACGCTTTCTCAACCATTAGCAATTTTCGTAACTGAATTTATTGGAAATATCGATTTAGCAGGTAAGCTGACTAAATCAGTGCTTAAAATGCAAACAACAGTAAATAATAGAATTACTGGTATATATTAAACTTTAGGGATGCTGCATTAATCTTCTAACAGTTTCGTGTTAATTAATAGTTTCTATAGAAACCCTTGTATAAATAGAAAACACAAAATTACTTTACACCAAAGTTGCTTCTTAGATAAATTTGTTAGAACAGTCTTTAACACTGAGTTTTGAGATTATAAATGCGCAATTTATTCATATATAAAATCAGTATGAGACAAGGGCACCGCAATTGGCTACAATTTTCTTAGAAAGTAAGAACTTTTGTTTTTATTTTGAAGAAATAAACAAATTGGGGTCTATAAAATAAAAGCATACATCAAGAGACCTTGAGTCCAACTTAAAAACTATAACAAAATTTATTTATTATAAAATTTAAATTAAATCTTTTTTGTTGTATCTATTGTATAGACACAGGGCTTGCTTCTCCTCTGCTTATAACTATTTATTCTTATTTTTTCGTTGTAGTTGAAATGAATTTAAGGTTTTAGGCATTAAAACGCATATAAAAATAAGTTCTATTAGAATATAACTTTTCTCTGTTTCGGCACTAGAATGACATCATTCCAGCACGCATTTTGATGCTTTAATGAGCTTCATTATTAAACAATTTTTGGTGATGTTTTGTTTTCAGAAATTGGTGATACTGTATCAAATAATACACAAAATACCTAGGCAACCATTCAGTGACTAGGCAACCAGTCAGTTGCTAGCCAACAAAAACGTCAAATGTCAAACTTCTGTCAACTGTCGAGCAAAAATCACTACTACCAACCTAACTATTTAACCAAATTTCCCCAACTCAAATTTGTCAAGTAGGTATTTTTTACAAAAAGAAATAATGTAAATGGAAGCCGAAACAGAAAAAATAGTATAAAAAACTCGTTACAGAAGGCAACGTGCTCACTCGTCCGTTCGGCCACTCGCCGCTATGCGGCACGTGTCCAAATTTCGGACTCGTGCGCGAAAACGGTGCTTTCCGTAACTTGTGTTTTAATATACTATTATGTAGACAGATGTATCCTTTTACACCACAAAATTATCGTCACGCCGTAAGTGTGCTTTTGTAACGCGAATGAAAAATATATTTTATAGCTGGCGCCTGGAGAATATACATTTTTAATTTTGGCTTTCCATTTCCCGATTGTAGCGAGCTCAAGTTTAGTCATGAATATCTAAAGGTATTCCTCGGTTGTTTGTATCATAAAAAATAACAACTATCATGGTTGACTTCAATGTTTTGTTTAATACTTTTCTCATGTTTGCCCTAATAAGAATATGAGGTGATTTTTAATTTCTCTATCATTATTCATTACTATAGTGCTACAGATTCGCAATGCTTTAAAGAATTAAAATACAATGTAATTGTAAGTTGCATAGTACTGTTAAGAGTGTTAAGTAATACTAAAATATTTATTTACAAATAACGCAGTTGTCTCATGAATTTATTATAATCACGCTGCTGTATCTTAAACTTGAACTACTTGCTCCTAGGGGGGCCCTACATGAACGTTCCAGGTAATAAGTTCATGTATGACTCGAAACACCATTATATTTTGATAGTCGATTAATTTTAGGAAATAATTATAACAAAAGTTTAACAATGTTTATTAATATTTGCCCTTTCGTAAAATTCCGAAAAGGTGTTTGCTATTTTGATAACTTGGTTCCTTTTAATTTTGCCAGTTACACAAATTTCATGGACCCTTTTTAACACAACTGTTATTTCCACGTGTTAATTACACAAACTAACTTAATATAATTTCGTAACGTAGCCCACTAAGCATACAATTAGCAAGAATTTATGTGGAAGCTATATTTAATAACAATAAAAGTCCCTTTCCTGTTTCAGTTTCCACAATAAAAAGGTACATTTAGGAATTTACCAGGTGGGTGTTTTAGCTCTGCGTTTTATTATTTGCAGAAACTTATGAGAATACTGTTGTGTTACTGTAAACAGTGTAGGTGTAAATACTAAAGAGCTTTTATTACGTTCAGGGAAATGTTAAGGAAATGACATAAATGAAACTTATTTTTCAAAACAAACAACACAAGATACCAAAACGGATGTATTGAGAGTCAAGACATGATATAGCGCAAAGGGCAAGTGCGAAATATTTAGCAACTATTAAACTTGGATAGTATGGCCAGTCTTGTGGTTTAAAGCTGGGAGTTTGAAATTCACAAGCAACTGCGGTTGGGAACCAATATCAGAGAAGTTTTGAATTCTATAAGAGGGGGATTATAAAGGGTGCTTATGTTTTGATGAATATTACGGAATAATTGGGACGTTTACGGATGTCTCTCGAAGATGGCACCGTAGTCTTGTAAACTTCGAGCTTTCGAAAAAAGACTCTCCTAAATGTATCGCGTGTTCGTAAACTTTAACCAGGTTGAAGTTCCGATAAACAGATATTTTGAAATTATCCTGTTGTTAATTTGTTATATTTACATAACTTACCTGACTTTATCTTCGTTAAACATGTTACCATAAACTTATAAAAATGATAATAAAAGCCATAAATAATTAGTACACTTTATTTTTCGGGGCTCAATTTACGGCGCGAAGGCCAGAGTTCAAAAATAATTACACAATAAAGAATTAAATTATTGATTAGATTTATACATACAACAAAGTAAAGCTGAGGGCTTAATAAATTCCAATAAGAAAATTCAAAATTACACTTGCTGAAGGCTTACTAAATTAGGGAATGCAAGAAATTCCCTGAAATACAAATTCACCCTAATGGCAGAAACGTTTATCTCTTTAGGAATGAAATTAGTGGCCATAGACCCAACTAAACTCATTCATTGCGGAGCCTTTTCAAACAGGCCTAACCCATGAATGAACAATTTACTACAAATTTAAATATGAAATTTAATTATAAAATCAAAAAATAACATATGGCAAAAATTTAACCATACTAAAAGTTTATAAAAAACGAAGTGGTCAAAGATAACAACAAATAATAATAATTGAATTAATTATAAGCACATATCTCCCCAAATCAACATTCTAGAAGGCAGGTGTTGAAATTAAAATGAACGGATTAAAGTTGTACAAATCCAAAATGGACTCCTCCTCGTGCTTCGGACATCCCATTCAAACAGAAATTGAAATATGCACTCCAAACCAACAACCATTAAGAAACCAAATACTTCCAAACAGGAAAGCGGATAATAAATTAAACCCTCGTAAAGCCGCTGTAAGATTCAATTAAATAAATATTTGAAAATAAAATGGAAGATTAAAACTTACCACATGAATTACGAAATGTGCGAAATTACAAAGAATTTAAATAATCAGCCGGAAAAACGTATCCAAACATCGGACCGCTGTATTAAACAATAAATTCCATTCAAAGGAACACAATTAACAATAAAAATTGTACGTTAATTAAACGTTGCAAACAGGTCCTTCCATTCGAAAGTTCAACAGCAAAGAGACCTCGTATAAAATTCATGTACGACACCTCGACAGAAAAATCAACACAGCGCCTGCGCGAATACAGATGCAATTAGAGTTGCATAAAATATACGAAAATTCGCATTTAATTATAACCTTCAACTCATGAGATTTCAAACACGAAATATACACGGTGCGTAAAAAGTAATGGATTCACAACGATGTGAAAATGCAATAAGGACGTGGAATTCATATAACACAAAAAGAAACATTGAAAGATAGAAAAAATAAAGTTAAACAAGCACAAAATAAATTCTTACTTAAACAACAATGGCATTTGATAAGAAAAACGATACAATTTACTCGCAAGCAGAAAATTGTAACAAACAGAAATAAAAGTTTCAAGAAAAAATAAAACTTTTTTCGAAGATTTGAAGACAAAATGATAATATGGCAGCGTATACGCGTATAAGGGTTTCAAACCTTCGAAAAATATGTTTAATGCATCTTTACTTATATGTAAATGTTTCAGGCTGCTTTTCATTTTCAGATCAGTTTAAACGAGGAAATTATAATATAAACTGTAGCTAAATGTTTGTTTTTATTTTTCTGGGAAAATTTAAATACTTCATCGAGGAAAAGTAAACTGTCCGTCGTAAATTTTTAGCTTTGGGACTTTACTAAAAGAAACACACAAAAAAGGCACTATTTACGAGTAGTTGGAAAACCCCAGATAATACTCTTGTTAAAACAAGAATGTGGCGCTAAGAATACGTTAAAAATATAAGGTAACCATAAACTTAAATCAAAGAATGCCTAATAATTTTATCTTCTTTGCTTAAAGTATTATTTACCGTACATAACTTTTCTATAACGTACGAAAATTGGCTTTCAATAACTTGGTATTGTCTTACAATGTTTTGGAAAATTTTAAATTTTCTAAAGATATTTAAAGTCTTTAAATTTAAATTCTTTCTTAGTAAAACTAGGAGTTTCAGTACCGGGAAATCTAAAGTTTCCAAAGTTTAGTCTCTGTTTAAAACTTGAAATTTCTTAATTCCGATTGATATTTCAAACCTAAAACTGATTTTTAAATTTTAAATTCAAAAATTTAGAAAATCAATGTCAGAAAGCGCCAATGCTAGATTTAGATTCGGACGTTTAGACTTGTATAGAAAAATTTTGTTCCAAGCCCCAAATTGAAACTCTAAACTCAAATTTGGATCGATATTTGGAACCTAATTTGATTTAAAGTATTTAAAATTTTAGATTGAAATGTGAACTGCGAAGTAATTGCCCCGAGGCTTTGATTCGAATTCGGTATTTGAAGTTCAAATCTTATTTTTTAAATTTAGCCTTAATAAAGGTACGAGCAAAACTCGATGATTCTTATATTTAGATGTGACATTAAAAAATTAGATTCGAATTTGAAGTATCGGCTTAGATATAAAATTTAGACTAAAGTCAAATACCGAATTTAAATTAGATCATAAAGGATTGAATATTGATTTGAGATCCGAAATTTGCGATTCGAATTCTGTTTTTGTAAGAATTCGAAAGGTTCAAGTTTGTTTTTCTTTACTTAATCTATGTCAATCATATGGTTAATTTAATCTACGGTGAGTAACAAGAGGAAATGGATTATGTATGCATATGCATGTAAGTAACAAGATTAATGCGGTTAGTAAAAAATGTCCACGTAACCAACGAGATTTGAACCATGTGTGAGCTAATCGCGAGATAGACTTTCAATTCGTAGCGGATGACGGTCTTTATTAAACGCGATTTAAATTTAGTTATGAGCCGTTACACAAACCTTAAGAACAAGACAGAAAATTTATTTAATTACAACATTAATATAAAGGGACCAGCTTCTATAAAAATAACTGATGAAATTAAATGCAAGGTCGGGAGAATTTAAGGCATTTTCATTTTATTCCTCCAGGTAAGCAAAACCCACTTTAGATAAGCACAAATGCCTTTTGGATACTTACAATTTTATCATTAAAATATACATTTATTCGCATACATATGTTTTCCTGTTTCTAAAAAATGGTTGCCAAACGTGCAGCGTTATCTTAGAAAGCAGGACGTGTTTACTTATCAGTAGTAACAGACAAACCGACGGGTAATTATTGGTCAGTGCGTTTTGTAGCATCGTACGAAGAAGTTTAGTAATTTAATTCCGCATTCGTGTCGTGTTAGTGAATTTTTTAAAAACCGTAATGAATTTTTAATTATTTTTGTGGCAATGGTGACAGGTTTGTGTAAATAAATTCTTCTCAACATTCAGGGCGGTGTACGTGAACTAATGTATTCTTATTTAAATTCTATTATTTCATTAAATGAAGGTGTGATGCTTACCACACCATCCACCACACCATCCCGTACGTATAGTGTGCGAAACAATTATTGAGGAATGAAAAGCGACTTAGGAGGCCAACCCTCCATATTGCCCGCCATGCTCCTTCGCAGGGCGTTAGTGTTAATACTTTTACCTTTATTTCGACAAAACTCGTTGATTCATTTAATATTTTCGGTCTTATCTAAAAGTAATTTGTCAATCAAAAAAGGCTTTCGTGAACATTCAATATATTAATGCGTTTCTATTTTCGTATTAAAATATTTAGTTATTTGAATAATAGGTAATATTTAAATACTTATCACGAATGAAATTTGTTTAATAATTGCTTGATTTCCAAATTTTCTTCCTAAATAAAACGTTGGTAAAGATGATTTTTATTTTTTGTTATGTTTAGCTTACCCTAAATTTTAATAACAGAATAGAGGACTTAATTTTTTTTGGACATGAAACACATGCTCCCAAATATATTTTAAAAGTTTATACTATTTAAAAACGCACTTGTAACCTGCCCACTTGTTAAGTGTAGATTCCGACTGTTATCGCTAAACATTTAAGCAACATCCAGCTGTGCTTGCTTCTTGCTTTAACAGGTGTTTCAAGCTTCTTCCACAATAACGTTAGAATAGCATCCGTTAACGTTAATGTTGATATTATGTTAACGTCATTCATAATAGCGTTCGTTTAAATTACACAAATCCATATTGCAAAATTGCAAAAATACTTAAATTAATTCAGTTGCACTACATTTAATGTGCCGTACTATAAATATGTATAAATTAAAGTAGGTCTAATAAGTGGTTTTCAATTAAATTATTTATTAGGCAATCCTACCAGTTAACTGTTCTTCCATAGTAAGTTTTAAAATTAGTTATTATTTTTCCCACCTTTCGCAAAATTTTTGAATATAATTTGATATCGGCTTGCGTTATGAGGCTGTCATGCCCGTCTTATTTAATTTTACTTTGACTATATAGTTTATCAATGTTATTTAGTTTTAATCATGTATTTTCTCATTTACATTTCGTCAGTATAAACTGATATAATTTGTATTCAACATCATTCTAATTATCCGTTTCTATATGTATGTTTAGATATTAGATTATTTTAATGGAACATTTATATCAAACTGAACTTTATATTCAATGTGATATCTGTGGATTATAAATAGGAGTTAGTTGTACGAGGGCTGTTCTGTAAATTGTTAGTTAGAAGAAAACTACGGAATTTGTAAAGAAAATAATTTTATTGTTTTTCAAAGTATTCCCCCTTAGACATAATACACTTCTTCATTCGTTGAAACCACTTCTCGAAACACGCTGAAAACTCTTTTTTTGGAAGGTCGTCAATAATTCGCTGAAATTCAGCAACAGCCGCATTGGCGTCAGGAAATCTCTTACCACGCATGAGTTTTTTAATCAGCGGAAGCAAAAAGAAATCGTTAGGGGCAAGATCTGGACTGTATGGTGGATGAGTGACGAGTTGGACTCCGGATTCGTGTAAAAAATTTAAAGTTTTTGCGGCCGTATGCGGAGTTGCGTTATCGTGGTGTAACAAAATTCCACGCAAACCAGATCTTGGGCGATCACTACACAAACTTCAAGGCAAACTTCTGTATACCAATCAGCAGTTACAGTCTTACGATCTTCAAGAGGAATTACTGCAACTGGACCACTGTATCAGAAGAAAACGGCAATCATTTTTTTGTTTGCACTTTTACCGCGAATAACTTTTGTTGGCATTTCCTCCTTTTCAAACACCCAAACAGTTGATTGTTGTTTTGTCTCGGGATCATAATTATATATCCACGATTCATCCCCCGTAACGATACTAAATACCTGCTTTGAAGATCCTTCATCGAACTTTTCTAACATAAACCTGCACCAGTCTACCCGTGCTTGTTTTTGTTCGTCGGTTAACAAATGTGGAATCCACCGACTTGCCAGCTTTCTTACACCCAGATGTTTATGTAAAATGATATCTACTGCAGATGATCCAATGCCTAGTTCGTCTTGAATCTCTCTATGAGTGATATTCCGTTTTTCCTTAATCAGCTTTTCGGTTGCAATAATGTTTTCAGCACAAACAGCTACTGCAGGTCGTCCAGGTCTTGGTTCATCTTCTAACGTACTCCTTCCACGTTTAAATTCACGGAACCAGTAACTAATTGTAGATAATGATGGACTATTGTCGCCAAAAGCTGCCATTAAATTTTGGTGACTTTGGTCGTATGTTAAGCCTCGTTTATAATCGTAGAAAATCATAGCCCGAAAAGCATTCAGCGGCACTTCCATAATGCTTAGTAATAATCAAACGAATTATAACAATCAAAAATTAGGATCTCTATATGCTTTAACTTCAACCTTGCAAAATTGCAACTGGAAACTGTCAAAAGAATACGCTTTCGATTGATGCAAATGTTTTTGTTTTTCTTCGCATCCATGGCCTGCTACTAACAATATACAGAACAGCCCTCGTAAAAGACCTCAGTTCTGCTATTTTAATTAATAGTGCTCTAACAACTATATATTCAAAAATCAGACACTTTCATCACCGTTCGTTGTCTCTGTCTCAGTCGTAACATAACAAGGCTAACGTTAAAATGCATGAAATTTCTGGAATTAACGTGTTAACATCGTGAAAAATTAACGCTAAGATAACGCTATACTAAACTGTTTATCCTTAAACATTCTACAGCTTGTAGGCAACATTAATACTTACTGTTAAGTTCCTAACATTAACGTAACGTTGGCATGACTGTGGAAGAGCAAATCTAGGTTCCAAAATTCAAATATTGATCCAGATTTCAGTTTCAAGAATCACAACGAGATCTGGAATAATTTTTTTCTGTAAAAATCTGAATACCCGTATGTAAATTTAACCTTTAGTTTCTCTACACCTAGATTTTGAAATTTTAAAGCTTAAAGCAAATATACAAATATTCAAATTTAAGTTTCGAGTTTTCAAACACAGACTTGAAAAGCAATTTTTCCATAGAACTGCAAACATCTAAACTTTGGATTTCTTGATGTTGAAATTCCAAATTTTATAGAGGAAGGAAGCGGATCTCGAACTTTAAGTTGAATTTAGGATTTAGACCACTTATAAAGATACGGATTTCATTTTATTCAACTGTAAATATCTTTAGGAAGTTTAAAAGCATGGCACTAGTAAGTAATTGAAAGTCAATTGCAGGTACAGTAGAAAAGTTTAATAGTAAATAATATTTTAGCAAAGAGGACAAAATTATCTGGTACTTTTTGCTTTAAACAAAAAATGACAGAGGTTTATGGTTACTTTATATCTTTTAACGGCCAAACTTTTGTTGCAAAAAAGTAGTTTCTGAGGTTTTCCACCTACCTGTAAAATGTGCATACTCTTTTTTTTTAGTAAAGTCCCAACTCTAAAAATCTATGATTGACAGTTTGCATAACTTTTAAAAGATATTTATAGAAAAATAAAGATGAAATTTTAGCTGCAGTTTACGTCCTGATATTTTAATGAAACGCAGCCTTAAAAGTTTAAACACATATGTACAACGTTACATTAAATATATTTCTCAAAGCTTCGATACGCTTATGTGCGTGTTCTCAAATAGAACGTTGTCACGTCATCATTTGGTTTTAAAATTTTCGAAAAAGGGTTGGTTATTTTTTCTTAAACATTTTACTTGTTCTATGATACGCTTGAAGAGGATAAGATAAACTAAATCTTATAGCAATAGTAACTTTTCCTATAAAACAGAAATGAATATTTTCAAAATATTTGGATCATCTGCATATGGTTTATTGTAACTTTAACCTTGGTTAAAACGGTTCACGAACACGCCTAGTATTTAAGAAAATCGCTTTTTTTCAAAGGCTCAATTGGGTATTTTCCATTTCTTTCAATTTTCGTTATATTCATGTTTCTACGCAGAAACATACGCCACTAACGCCCTAAACATATTAAAAACATGTTTATTGAGAGTTTTTTAGGCAAAAATCGCTTTAGAAAACTCCTTAAAATTGGCTATTTCAAAGCCGCTTCCGAAACGCATCTCATTGGCTATGACTGTCGTGACGTCACCGGCCATATAAATGGCGTCTACTACCTTGTTTTAACGTGGTTTCAACGTAAAGAAGATCGTCTCCGTGTCTTATTTCGGTGTTTGCGAATTTTTTGAGTAAAAAATGGCATCAGTTGCTTTTGTGAAAGCCTCATCCAACAATTTACCATCTGTAGACATGTTTATGGTGATAGAATTCATCAAAAATGATGAGCGGTTCAATGCAGCAGAGCTAAGGGGAGCAAAGGCTACTGCGTAAGTATTTTATGTTACTGTAGGAATATAATGTAATTATTAAAGTTGCCATTATTTAACAGTATTTATTCAGAAATAAACAAAATAAATTGTTGCTGGTTTGGTAGGTATATTACCTATAAGTTAGTTAGGCTATGCAGGAGTACCTAATTCTTGTTTTAGTGTTTTGTTTACTTATAGCATATGGAAATCGTCACTAATTGTTGGAAAACTGGAGAATTACGCGAAAAGTTACTAAAAAAAATTAATTTTTTTGAATTTGAGGCTATATTTAGCTTTAAATCGGGATATTTTGACTTGTTGTCCACTTATATTAACTATAAGTTCGATGGATTTTCGGTGCTTTACAGGTAATAGGCGCCTGAATATTATCTTCAGCAAAAAATAAACAAATAAGGACAGCTGTTTTTAACTAAAATAATCGAGCGGTTACAGAGGGATTATTAAATAATATCAATAATTTTTTTTATACAATATAAGCCCCACAAAATTAAAATTTATTAAACCTACTGCTTCGAAGGAGTTCCATAAACAATTGAAAGAGACGCAATTGCCCAATTTAGTTTTAACTCCAGACTAATTTACCTTTATTTATTTAACGCTTTTACATCCACTGGCAGTATTTAAGTTCGGTGAATTTTTAGTGTTTTGCAGATAATGGGTGCCTTAATATTATTTTCAGTAAAACATGAACAAATACGGTTCAGTTGTTTTTCAGCTTAAATTGATTCAATTTTTACTTCTTTCGAGGACATCTTATCATTCCCTCGCAGTATTAATTTCTTCCAATCTTTGCTGCTATACATTGAAATGATCTTGGCAACAATAAAATGTGGATTTTGATTTTGAAAAATCACCTCTCGCAGCTTTAAACCACATTTTTCTGCGTGCGTAATCCTTTGGCACCGTCACAAATTTTTTTCCTGGTGTACTCACAGAAGTACTTGTGCAAGCTGGCACAAAACACCACTTATTTTGCTTACTCTCCATTTGTGTTGAATGTAAATAAAAACGACTGAATTACTTTACAAACAGGCGAAAAAATACCACAGGAAACACGAAATAAACCATACGAACTGTGGGACAGATGTGTAAAGATATGGCCAGTGACGTCATGTCCAACAACGTGACGTTGATCGCGCTGTCGGGCGTTTACGCGGGAAGTTTTTAGTTTTGAACTTAAATAATTTTTTTCTTCAAAAACTCAAGCTGCATTGTTTTTTTAATTAGGTTTTTATGATATGCTACCAATAATCTAACGTTTGAAACACAATTTGAAAAATAGGAAAATACCCAATTGTTGCAAGAGTAGGGTGCCAATTATTTCACATTATTAATCAGAGCATAAGCAGTCCTTAGAGAATTAAAAACTTTTCTGGTATTGGTTCTCAATAAAAAAGCAAACAAGAACAAAAAATTTAACGTTGACAATATATTCATTCTTTCTTGTAAATTTTTAATTTATGCTAAGATTTTGGAAAAGTCCTGCACGGCTACTAACAGTTTTTATTTTTGATTTTCAAAATAAAATTTTTAATTTTAGACGTATATTTTGCTAATATTCTTAGGTCCTTATTTAATGTGAAATACAAACGTCTCGCTCATGGAGCGTTAATGCCGATATCTTATACCCTCTAGGTTTAAACCTATACATTCTTTTAACAACTCTCCCATGTTCAAAAAAAATTTTTTTTTCTTTCTTAGTTGTACACCATGTTTCTGTATCGTATACCATTATAACTTGATTTTTTTATATATTTCAAATATTGTTTAATTAAGCAGTGATGATTTGAGCGTTTATGCTGTACCGTTGTAGTTTGGGCTTTCGTGTCTGCCAGTGTACTTATGTACTACAGTCCTATAAGGTGTTTGAATTGTCATGCCTTTTCAAACTCTTGCTTATTGCTGCTTTTCAGATTTTCATTTTAATTAATGCTTCTACTGTTGCAATGATACGTATATTGGGTTTTATATTGTTTTATCTTTGTTTATAAGCTCATGTGTTTGGTTATTAATTATTATAAGCTACTTCCCTTTTCTCACTGATACAAATATTACCTTATTCAAGATTATGATTAGTATTATTCCGCTTTTGGTGCTAATTAATCCTTGCATATTTTTTTTTAAGGATAGGTTTAGAGAAGAATGTTGAAAGGCCATCGTCCTGTTGCAATCAACCAAGGCCTCCTACAGTGTACCAGGCCCTCTCATCTCCGAACGGCTACAAAATAGTGCTCATACTGTAGCATAGCGCGCCCATTAGAAACGGCGTATTTTCGCACAATAAATGTAATAAACCTACTTTAAATATTGTAAATATAAGTTTTACTGATTAAAAATTATTTCTATAACTATCCTACACCATTGCAATAGAAAATTATAAGCAGGCGATGATTATTTAAAGGTATATTTGTAATTTCTTTATTCAACATAAAAGTACGGACATTCTAATACCATACATTGAAAGGATTGTTTACAATTTATAGGAATTGTAATTAGCATTTCTTCTTCTCTTTGAAATATAATTGTTGCTTATTTAGTAAATTCTTGCGTTCTAATAGATGTCTAATAACTTGGTTTTTCCTAGTTTTTCCTAAACTAAATGTTACTGGAACTGTACCTCATTGTAAATAAACATTTATCTAAGAAATGCTAATTACCATTCCTATACATTGTAAACAATCATTTCAATGTATGGTATTAGAATTTCCGTACTTTTATTTTGAATAAGTAAATAAATTACAAATATACCTTTAAGTAATCATCGCCTGCTTATAATTTTCTATTGCAATGGTGTAGGATAGTTATAGAAATAATTTTCAATCAGTATAATTTATATTTGCAATATTTGAAGTAGGTTTATTACATTTATTGTGCCAAAATACGCTATTTGTAATGGGTGCGCTATGCCAGAGTATGACCACTATTTTGTAGCCGTTCGGAGATAAGAGGGCCTGGTACACTATAGGAGGCCTTGAATCAATAGTTGAGTTAGCTACTGTTTGCCATAGCTTCATCGTTATTATGTTATTAAGTTAATAATTTTCCTAGTCACAGTCAATGATAATTTCTTTTTTCTTTCACTTTATAACTTCTAATTTTTCTTTTTATCCGTCTCGATGGCATTAAGGTTAGCATATTTGTTTTATAAACCAGAGATCTCGGATTCGATTCTCGTTCCAGGTTGGTAAAATTTTTAATGCTTAGGAGTATCTGAAACGTGCCCCTCTTTCTGATACGAGGTAAATCTGCAGGTCCCGTATCTTTATGTTGTTTGGCATGATAAGGGTCCCAAATCCCCTGAATTTGGTAAAATTCTAATCGGGTAGTGTCAATTACCGTAGGAAATAAATAAAATAGATTTTCTCCTTTTTTATTTCTTTGCTTTCTTACACTTTAGATAGTCTGTGCAAATAATTACACGTACTATAAAAGATGTTCTGTTGTCAATTCCTAGGAAGCTATTGACATCCATAACGCCCGGCCCATATCCTCTATTAACTAAAATATGTTATATTTTTTATATTTCTTAGTTGGGGTTTTCGCCATCAGTTGCTCAAATAGAATTAATTTAAATTTAAATACAACTAAAAAATATAAAAATGCCAAGCTCGCCACAACAAAGCTTTAGAAAATATTTAAAAAATAAGATATACCTAACTAATCTGTTTGGGTTTTTTGTTTGTTCATAGGGCGAACAGAAAGTTTCCTTAAATTTTATTTTTTAGACGCATTTAAAAAGATCAAGATACTTCTAAAACCTGTTTCCCATTTCAGTAGAAAATGTTGAAACAATCGCGAATATACACACTTGCGTAACGTGTTTCAGGGACTGCAAAAACGTGAAAAAATTAAATGTGATTATTGATTATTAAAGTGTTGTTATAGTTTCCAAGAGTTCAACCATACGCCCAGACTTAATTTTATGCTTAATTTATGCAAAATTTCAAGCATTTGTTTAAACAAATTGAATATCGTAATTTTTATTTAAAATTTTATTATCAATTTACAAATATCCAAGTTTTCTTTTTTAATAGCTTGATTGATGTGAAACTATGTATTTCATTAAGAATGGAAGAACTTTCTCGTTTTTCCATAATTTTCGTTAATTTCAGCAAAGCATTTCAATAAACACATAAACGATGCTTCGGATCCTATACTTGGTTTCGGGTATTAGTTATTAATTATTAATTTGACAAATAATCCGTCATTCCTTAATACCGTGTGATGCACCTGAAATTCTGAAAAGAACTCGTTTATGCAAAGTTCCCCGAAAGAAATATTCTCCGAATATCTTTATTGAAATTCTGTAAAGGCTCATTTTAATACAGTGGTTCTAAAAGCTCGTATTTTATTTCCCGAAAAATTCTCAAGACGACTACAAATTTTCTCTTACATGGATTTACGAATTTTATTCACATGTGGATTTTTATTGGTTTCCTAAGTTTATGTAAATATCTTTCTTTAAACGAAAGTTGTATACTTCAATTGAGAAGTTTTTCAGAGACGAACGTTCGCGATTTTATTTTATGCTTCAGACTTAAATTATTGTTATTTTCACTACTTTCATTGCAATTTTAATTTTCATTTTGAGTATCAAAACCATGCAGGCGTTCTGGATTGCGTGCATAAAAATAGGCCGTTTTTATTAATTATGCGCAGTACAACAATTAAGATGGGACGAGCATTCATTTTAATGCTTTGTTGTAAATTAATCAAATACAATACACAATGTCCTTTAAATAATTAAACGAATTTTATCCATATATACGAGTAGCTTTTAAGTGGAATTTTTAATGTTTTACAAATCTTGTCAAAAAAGTCCCTGAAATTTTTAATCACAGCTCGTTTAGTTTCGACATATCTGAAATCCAGCTTTGAATATCCCGGAAGTGTTAATTTATAATCAAAATAAAATTCTGGATACATAAATGTCCAATCAAAGTTCAAATTTAATTCCAAATTTAAAACATTCTGACCACAGTTAAGATTCAGAGCTGGACTTTAAGTCTGATATCCGGATTAAAACTATAATTCAGATTTAACCTTTACTAGAGACATTAGCTTCAAACGTAAAAATTTGAATTTCGGATTCGGATTCAGATATTCAGATGTAATATTAAAAGGGCGAAGATTAATTCGAAATTCGAATTCATAGCCGGTGTCCGAATACGATGGTTGTTTGAAGTAAAATAAACGCCGCAGAGATGGCAGCACCATGGTCAAAATCGATGCACGGCCGATAAGTTTGATCCTTCAAACGAGCCCTTGCCGAGTTTTAGTTCAGTGCATTGTGGGGTTATCGTTTGGTCACGTGAAATAGACGAACGTGCAAGCAGTTTCAGAAATGATGGACGGAAAGAAGATTTGATTTTATTTTTTGAAGGGGAAAACGGCGACCTAAATAAAAACTAAGCCAGATCTTGCCCTTGACGAGTCTTCTCTTTCATTTAAGACCGTACGTTTGTGGGTTGCTGACTTTAAACATGGCCGAACAAGTACCGAAGTTGAACTACGCAGCAGACGCCCAAATGATGTGACAACTTCGGATGTGGTGACTAAGATCCACAAAATAGTTCTGAGTGACCGAAGATTGAAGATCAGGTTGTTCGAACGGACTTAACCCCAATGACTTTTTGCGCCGGTCTGTCCGTCGATGAAACGTGGGTCCACCACTATACACCGGGGTCAATCAAAACAATGGACAGCCAAAGAAAGCGTCTGTTGGCAAGGGCAACAGTTTTTTGGGATTCATAGTGTGTGATCTTTATTAACTACCTGATTTTAGACTCATGATTTGGCTTACTAGGATTCGGATCTTATCAACAAAGGTTTTAGATATGGATTCGGATATTTAGATATAGTGTTAAGAAGTCGAGCTCTGATTCAAAATTTAAATATCAAATTTATTTCTCTAGTACTCCAAGCTTGATTTTAGAAAACGAATTTTGATGTTCAGGCTGGATTCTCAAGCATTAAGTACTAATTCGAAACTCGACAGCTGAACTTGTACTTGATATTCGAATGTCAGCTTTGCCATAGAATCGTAATATTCGAATCCCACTTCAGTAAGATTTGAAAGTCCACAGAAAAAAAGTTAGATTCAGCTTCGGGAATTCGGATACGATACCTATGCCTTAAGTTCTGGTTTAGGTTTAGAATTCGATTGTTAGCAGTTTAAACGCAGATTTTATTCGAATTAGGTATAAAGCATTGAAGCTTAGCTTGATTAAAGTTTGAAGTTTAAGAATAAATGTTGTTTATTAAATCCCATTGAAATGGTTTGCCGTGATATTGAAACTTACTTGAAATTCGAATTAAGTAAAATTCTAAATTCAAAAGGTTCAAGATTCAAATTTTTCCTTAGTAAGACGTTGGAATGTTGAAGTTAGTAAATCCTCAGCTTACATCTGAATTTTGATATTTATATTTATGAGCAGAAGCATTACATTCGAAGTCTCAGTTTGAAGCTTGAGCTTTAAACTTAGACCAATATTTGGATCTGGTTTAAAATTTTTAATTCAAATGCAGCTGAGAGATGCAACTGCCTTCTAATAATTCGAAATTGAGTGACAAACATTTGAACTTTAGGTTTAAATTCTGATAAAAGGCTGTTTGCAAAAATCTAGCAACTTATTCGAAACTTCGACTCGAATTCCCAATTACAAAATTTGAATTCGTCGTTAACAAAAGTTGGAATCTTGGTGTCAGTCCAAATTTAGATTTAGATTTCGATGTACAGTCTTTATTAGAAACATAACATTCCGGGTCTCTATTGAGAACTCGAAACTAATATTTAGATTGGTTTTTAAAACCAAAATCGCAGTTAAAATTGCAAATTCAGGTTTAGATATTCGATATTTGAGTTAGTAGTGATTCGAATACAATGAGAATGATTCGAATTTTGGAAGCAAATTTCGGTATGAGACTGATTATTTATAAACACTAAGTTTTGATTCAAGGTTCTCATGTTAATCTGAATCAAAGCTAAAGGGTCATAAATTCGGGTTCACAATTCGAATTTCCAATGTAGCCTTAATTAAGGATTAAATCTCAGTGACACGAAGAATTTAAATTTTAAACTCAAATCCCCTGATATTCAGGTTCAGTACCTAGTTAATTCGTAAATAACCAAATGGGGATATTTAAATCTGGAAATAAGCATGAGTTTGAAATTCAATGCGGATTAATGTTCAAAAGTTCGAATCTTGCCTGTTCGAATATCAATAGTAAAAATGAATTTTGTATTCAGATTTATATTACTTTTATTTTTAATAGTAAATTTCGAAACTTGATGCTCGCATTCAATATTTTGAGTATAAAAGTCAGGCTAAAGCTCTAAATTCGAATTCGCAGTTGAATTGCGAATTTAGCTTTAATGCAGATTCTAATTTAAGAAAATTATTTGAGTTTTGCACTCTGATTGGATTCTTGATATTCAAGATGAATGCTAAATAGTTGAATTCCATCCCAAAGTTTGAAGTTCGTTTTGATCAAGAACAAACTCGGATTAATTTCACATATTTGAATTAAAATTTAATTCGAATCTTGCCGTAGAAAATATTTCAGTACAGAATATTTGAAGTTAAGGTTGGAATTCAGACGTTTAAACACAATATTAAAACATCCAGTTCCAACTGAAAATTCCATATTTAAGCTCAAATCCAGATTACGATTTTAAATTCAAGCTCATATGCGAGATTGCAAATTTCCCTTCGTATGAATCGAATTTCGGTGGTATAAATTCTACTTTTATATAAGACTCGATATATGTATATTCAAACTCGGTACTGAATAATCAACTTTCGTATTAAGATTTCGCGTTGCAATTAGCTACTATGATTCGGATCTTAATTAGCAAAGATTTAGGCTATAGATTTGGATTGGGATATTTAGACTAAAAATTCTAGCCTTGATTCAAAATTTGAAAATTAAATTTAATTTCTTAAGTATTTCAAACTTAATTTTAGATTCAAATCATAGATTCGAATTCTTATTCGAGGTTGAAATCTTTTAAGGCTCTAATAAATATTAATAGCAAACGTTTAATGCTAGCTTCGGATTTGGATCTTTAAATTTCGGAAATCAAGTGCTGATTTGAAGTTCGCAGTGTGTGCTCATTGCTTTAAGTTTACACCATAATTAGAGTTAAATTCAAGCTCAAATCAGTTTCGAGTATGATTTTATTAAGGATTAAATATGGATTGGAACCATTAATCCTTCATTTGACGTTTTGATCAATTAAGCTGCTTATATGTAATAACTGAAAATATAAAGACGAAGTTTAACGATAATTTTTTTAATTTTGTAAAATCGGTAGTTTTCATAGTAAAAAAACAAAATCTAAGCAGAAATTACTTCAATCTTTTATAGTAAAGAAATTCGCAGCAAGTTAATACACTGACAATATTTTCAGAGATAAAGAAAATACTTCATATACTTGACAAGGTGATACATCAAAAACTGACATTCTTTTTGTCACAAAAAGACAAATAGCCCACAAAATTTATGTCACTTACATTACAAATTTATCTAGCGCTATGAAGCTTAAGTCGGTGACATTTTCAACGAGATGGGGATAAAAAGATTTAGGCGAGGCAGTAATTGCAGAGGAAAACTGAGCTTTTTGTGTCTCTTATGAAAATTGTATTACAAACAGGGAATGTCTTATACGGGAGAATAAAATTTAATCTTGTTTTAAGCAAGTATTTTAAGAATTTCTCAAATCAGAATAAACTTGAACTAAATTGTAATTGGAAACCGAAGTAACGTTTGAACTCCAGGATGTAGAAAACGATTTTACTCTACATTGCACTTTATTAATGGCAACTTCTTGCAAACTAATAGAGAAATTTAAATTTTACATCGTTCGCGTTTTTAAAAGCTACCGTTTTAGTTTTCTCTTCTTTTTTTGGTTCATAACGTTAACAAACCGTGCCGGGACGAAGTGCGACGCTTTCCGTAGCTAGGTTGAAATGACGTTGATAAATTTGAGAATAAAATCTCGTCTTTGCGATAAGCAGAGCGACAAATAGGCTAAATAGCGTGTCATTGTTACAAACAAATTTTATCCTGACAAAAATAAATTGTTTTCTCGAAAATTGCCTCTTTGTGACGGTTTATAACCGGTGTTTTCACTCCCAATTCTCAAATGACTAACAAATTCCCTCTTGTTTAAAAGTTAGAATTCGTTTTGTAAGTTTACGAACTTTCTCCGATTTCTTAGGTTTTTTTATGGAGAAATCGGGAATACAATCGATGTGTTACATATTTTGTTTGTGTTACGAAATGTTCGACATTTATTTGATTTCCTCTTATTGTTACAGGTATGGTCTGAGTTTCTTTACATGGAGGTGATATGTTGGTGAGTAGAAATTTCTAATTTTCTCGTTCGCGGCAACTACTCTTCCACCTTGTTTACGAGATTTCTTCATTTTAATAAAACCCGACGCCTTTGTAACACAGTTTTAATATACAATAAAATTCCTGGGTAAATTTCAGGGACATGCGAAGTTAAATTAGTATTATAATGAAAGACAGTTTTAGTCGCGGATTTCTTCGTAGAATTTATTACGGTTATAAAGAAATTCAGCGGATTTTAATTAGCGTTATAGTATGACTTGGAGGGAAAGTTTGTGGGTACATTTCTAGAAACACCTTCTTATTAAGTAAACTTTAGTTTTGATGTCTTGAATTAGCGTGTGTATGTCAGTGTTTTAATTTCTTAAATTGTGAGAAAGTTTTAGTGGGATTTTGAAGTTTAGTTTATAATTTTTATGTTAAATTTGTATCGAAAAAATGAATCTTGAAATTGGAATGTTCAAAAGAAGACATCAAATTTCGTGGTTGCAAATTATTTCGCTTAAATTAATAAGCTCTGAAAATCTGAATATATTTAATGTTTTAGGCTCTAAAAATAAGAGAAATATTCTCTTAAATATTATTTTATTACTAATTAGGTTTTAAAACCCTAAAAATATTATCTTGATCTAAAATTAAATATACTGTTGAAAATTATCCGGCTCGAGGACCAAATGGAGAAGATTATCTGGTTTGTAAGACCAAATGTTTTAGATTTTGTAAGTTGAACGCTGGTTCGTTGGAACTTATCTGCAGGACCGGCTTTGTGAGATGTAGAATTGGAGCTCACAAGAAAAGCCGGGAACACATAAATAAATGCACGTAATTTAAACTAAATAACGTATATTGAACTTTTAACTGTGTTACAATGTAATAAATTAAAGACAAACAGAAATATATAAAACACGTGGACCGGCACTAACTGGACTTACTTACTGCTTACGTGTTGCTTCTTCGGTGGTTGATGTAAGACAGATTTCGCAAGCGGATCTACCGGGTGGCTGAGTAATATTGCGTAGCCAACTTTGGTAACGCAAGGGTAGCCAACTTACTACGGAAAAATACCCTATTGCTTTAACATAAACTAAAAAAATCACTACATGTCAGAAACGAAAAGTTGTTGTGTATAGGAGTATTTATGCTGTGCAACGAGTGTCAATTATTTATTAAAGGTTTCAAATCTAATTCGAATCAATGATTCAACTTATGTATTTGGCCATTTTTATTGTTTTATATGTTTTTATATCTATCGTTATCCCTCTGCTTAGGATTTGATGATAGTTCGTTTCAAAAATCGTAGCTATGGAAGATAATTAAAGATTAAATTTACTATAGGGCCTCTTGTTAAAAACTATTTGTTAACAACTGACTTTGTAAGCTTAAAATTTGGATCATATTTTAAACTTCTTATCAAAAATTCAAATCTAAACCTGAACTAAAACTATGCTTGTCTTCTAATTTTACCTTTGTTTTATTTAAGGATTAAAATTGAAATCTGAATACGGGTCCAGAAATCAGAATCTTCCAATTATAATTCCAGATTCAGGTTTTTCAAATTATTAGATTCAGCTATTTGTTATTGGAATTTTGATTTTAATTGACTTGGTAGTAGACTTTAATTCTTTTAAAATTTATTCGTGTTCTTCGATGGGAATTCAGGGTGTAAATACGTTCTTTCACATTAGATTATCGAATATCTATAACTTAGAAGCAGTTAGTAATAGTATTAGTATTATCTGTAACCTCTTGTACCTTTCGGTGTCGAGGCTGGTACGTTAACGTATGAGGCTCTACAAACCTAAAAGTATTTGGACTTGAGATTTATGATCTGAATTTGAAACTTCAAGCCGAGTTCAAATTTAACTCAATAGTCGCAGATTCAAATTTGAAACTTAAAGCCAGATTTTGAAAATATTTAGGTTCTAAATAAAATTAAAAAATTTAATATTTCGGTTTTCATATTGAAAGATTGGATCGGTATTTGAAATTTCAGATCGGGTTAAAGATTTTTGTGTAATCTACACAACTATCAATAAAAATATAGCTTTAAAAGAACATGTCATTGTTGAGAAAAGAACTTCGCCAACTTTCTTAAGAGGCTTCATCAGGAGCAAAAAGGGGACACTAAAAAAAACGAACAATTTCGGACATTCATAAATCCCATAAACGTTTAACTTTAAATAGCAGAAAGTGAGATAATCTCGTGACATTTGCAGCAACACTTGTATTTATTTGTTCTACCTGTGCCTGTTGCATTTCGATAAACAGACTTGCGATACTAAATATTTTAGTTATAGATGGATCATGCCACATTTAAAATTTAAAATTTGTTTTGGTTTATCCAGAAGGCCTAATTCGTTTATAGTTTCTTTATATAAGTAAAACAAATCTAGAACATTGTTGCGTGTAGTATGCTGTGTTCAAATTACTGACCATTCCTTGCCTACCATCTTTAAAGCGGCATTTTTAATTACTTGTTTTAAATAAACTAATACAAAATTAATTATTTTCTTTTTTGTAAGGCCAAAGCTCCACTTGTTTAATGTATTTATGTGCCCGTCTAATTTCTCTTCTGTTCTGGATCCAATTCTCAAACAAAATCTCTTCCTTTTCTGTTTTTCCAACTTCTTAATTTCGATATTTTCCTTAGGATGTGTTCTGAAGCCTTTTTTGGCTCATCTAACCTTGTTCTATAGCTTCTACGGTAGTTGGTCTGCTATACAGGGTGTCAACTTTCGAACTTGATAGTAGCATACGTAAAATTAAATGGAGATTCCAAAAATGTATAAATATAGAGGGTGTTATATTTAAAATAACAAAGTTGGTGTTAATTCTGGCAAAAGCGAAAGTGACGCAAAACTTGTGTCCTATGTCAAAAAATGCCATTTAAAGAGTATGTTACATAGGTACACCAAATGTCATTTTGATATCTTAAAATATACTTAATTTAAAAAATAGGGGTACTCCAGGTTTCATTGACACCCGGTATATTATTTGTTCTTAGGCATTTCTGTACAGTAAATGGTTACTTATTTATGATAATTTGTATCAAGAAGATTATATCACATGTAAAAGCCAATTTAGTCTCATTATTTATTACAGGAATAATAATAGCGTGGCTGATATGTGTGACACCACCTGTTCAATCATAAAGGGTGTTAGGTAATACTTCTGCCAAACTTTGGGAATAGCTTTATAATGACAAATGGGACAAAAAGGTATTATACAATTTTTTTCTAATATGCATAGTTTCTGAGACGAAGCATGCTTTATTTTACTTCTTATTCTCGAGAAAAACGAAAACAACGGGTTAAAAATACAGAAACAAAATGTTTACGGATAAATAAGAGTCGAATACATCAAGTAACAATAAAACTTTATTAACAACCACAAAATAATTAAAGGAAAAAAAGTGCAACTGAGAAAACAATGGTATGAGAATTTTTTATTCCTTTTATCGTTACAAACCCACCCCTAAAGTTTGGAAGAAGCATTACCTGACACCCTGTATATAAATCACGTGCTTTTGGATGTAACATTTCATAGTATTGGGACATTTCATTGTATTACACATATCTGATCGAAATTGAAACACTTGTATTAAGTCTGGGTGAAGGCTGTTTTCACTTGTTGTTTAACTAGTGTGCTTTTCTATTGTGATGTCGATTTAGTAATAGATGGTATGGTAATGCACCTTGTGCATTTCCACTCCATTGCCAAAATGAGGGGAATTAGTTAAACATTGTATCTGAATGTACACGGCTATGTGATTATTATTACCATTATTTGCTTGTACAAATACCTATATAGGGCAAAGACATCCCCTTTTCTCTTATTATTTTTGTGCCTTCTCAAATCGACTCACTTATTAGTGAGGGTGTTTTGGTCTACTTTCCCATAGTGACCGGTCCTCGTGGGAGTACTATACTTTAATCAAATTTATTTTGAGGTGCCGCAACAAAAATGATGTTATATTTACCTGGATGCACTATATCTAAAATTTGGTGATTATACCTTATTCATCGAGTTCTGACAGTAACATCTCAAACCCATAATATGGCATATTTTATCAGTGACTAGATCACTAAAGCAATCCCATAAAAATATATCAAACGTTTTGTGGAGTCTTTGTGGGTTAAGTATTTTGTCAAATTTGACAGTGCAAAAATAAACTAATAGCCACCTTGATTTGTATTTTATAATAAAGCATATTAAAAATTTCAGCAATTCCTTTTAGACCAGATCGTTTAGTTGGAAACATTTAAGTAAGTTTCTTAAATTTAATTTTGTCCTATCAAAATTGTATAATTGTATAAAAGTACAGAACATTTATTTAATTTAGTAAAATAAATGGTAGGCATCACACAGTACCTTGTTAAAGGTGGCGTTATTATAAGGTGTGTTTCCTATTGTCAGTTAATTTCAGTAATAATTAAGGATTTAAAAAATAAAGGAAAATGTCTTTGTTTTATAAAAAAAATTTTCGCTACTTAAACGCCCTCAGGTTAGTTATAATGTATTAATAATTTCGGAAGCACCAGTTTTCCATTTTATGTTACTATAAATCACATATTTGTATATTTTATAAGAAATTCTTTATATCAGATGTAAGAATAAAAGTAGTTTAATACCTTTTAACAGCGAAAATTTAGACATATTTTTTAATTCTAGTTTTACCTTAAAAGTTTTCATTGTATTTTTGTTAATGCTTTGTAATGGTTTACAAGACAATAACCATAAAAATTCAGCACAGACTTACATAAACTTGATTTATTTACATAGTAAAATTTCATAACATTGACTTTAAAATGCATTTTTGAAATCTCATATAAAAGAAAGCTTTAAATAAAAATATTTTAGTATAATTTGACGAGACAGGTCGCTTAGATGAATTTATGGAGCATAATAAATGCTTATTTCAATACCTGTCAGGAAAAATGTTACAATGAAGTATATTAACAAAACGTCTTCCGGATTGGGACCGTGTCATTTTGAGACAAGACTCTTGAGTCTTGTCTCAAAATGACACGGTCCCAATCCGGAAGACGTTTTGTTAATACTGACACTGACCGTGGAAGTCTTCGAATTCATTATGAAGTATATTACCTACCGTGAATTTTGTAATGTAAACTGTCAAATAAATAAACTCAATTTAAAACAGTCACTGTGTGTTACAGCGTAATTTTTAGAATCCAATAACATCTACTCCTATTATGTTATACAGGGTGAATAAAAAGTAAGGAACCTCGATGCTGGAGCCTTTATTATTAGTTTTAGAAAAAAAGTTTTAGACAAAAGTTTTATAACAAATTATTTTCCACAAACTGATGGTTTTAAATATTTTTTGCAAGACCATACCTTTGCGCTATGACGTCATCGATACTTTTTTTAAATGGCAACCTATATTTTTTTGGTCGAAATTTTATAGCATTTTTTTTTCTCTTTATGACTGTCTAAAAATATCATATGGTTGCATAAACGAAATTTCCAGAAAAGTCAAGTTGAATGTTATTCGTACCAGTATTTAACGTACGTACTTTTATCACAAAAATTAAACATATGACTATTAAAAACAATTACAGACAATGTTTAATAGTATTTTATTACAGAATCTGTTCAAATTGTTCGCCATTAACTATCTGACAATGTCCAATTGGATGAGAAAAATATGAGAAATGAAAGATTGCCTTGGAAACAAATGCAAATTTCACTTGTGACAGTTTGTGTTTATTAAATAATAAGACAATAATTATTGTAATTTAAACTGCCTGAGAAAGTGATTCTCAACTATGGTACGTTTAACAGAAACAGAACGCATCGAAATTTTGATGATACTTGGATACGGTGAAAGAAGAAGATCCCATTTCGAGGTGCGTGATATATTTAATAGGGAACATCCCTTTGGTTCCAGCAAGATGGAGCGCCCCCCCGGTTATGGCATTCATGTTCGAAATTATTTGGATACAATTTTTGAGAATAGCTGGATCGGTAGAAGGGGTAGTATCGAATGGCCAGCCCGATCGCCCGATTTGAATCCGTTGAATTTTTTCTTATGGGGCCATCTTAAAAGTGAAGTTTACACCAACAGACTCAGAAATTTAGAAGAGTTAAAAATTCGTATTCGGGAAGAAACACGGGCAATACAGGGCATTACAGGGATTTTCACATCGAATTGGACATTGTCAGATAGTTAATGGCGAACAATTTGAACATCTTCCGTAATAAAGTAATGTTAAACATTGTTTGTATTTGTTTTTAATAGTCATGTGTTTAATTTTTGTGGTAAAAGTACGTATGTTAAATACTGGTACGAATAACATTCAACTTGATTTTTCTTGCAATTTCGCTTATGCAACCGTATGATATTTTTAGATGGTCATAAAGAGAAAAAAAAATGCTATAAAATTTCGACCTAAAAAATATAGGTTGCTATTTAAAAAAAGTATCGATGACGTCATAGCGCAAAGGTATGATCTTGAAAAAAATATTTAAAACCAACAGTTTGTGGAAAATAATTTGTTATAAAACTTTTGTCTAAAACTTTTTTTTCTAAAACTAATAATAAAGGCTCCAGCATCGAGGTTCCTTACTTTTTATTCACCCTGTATAGCCAAATTAGGGTTTTAAATTTTAAGTTACATTCACAATAATGTATTTCCGGTTTAAGTAATTTCTTTTGTAACACGAAAATGAACAGTTTCAGGCAAAAAAGTTTCCAGAGCGAATGTTACGAGTATTTTATGGAAATTACTTTGAAACTTAAAAACAGCCATTTTAAAATTAATAAAAAAATTTAGTAAAATTTTCAACGTCGTTAATAGCACAAAAAAGGACCTTAAAATTAATAAAAGTTATGAAAAAAAGCAATGAATAACTACTTCTAGAAACGAATTAAAAAATATATCAAAATTCATATCTAAAGCAGTACCTAGCCTCAAAATTTAAAAGTGCAAAATCCATAAACTTAAATAACTATGATGCAAAAAGATTTAAAAACAATAATTAAATCAAAAGAGAGGTACAAGTTTCAACAATTGCTTTAACTGCCATTCTGTTTATTAAAGAAAATGTAAGCATTTCTGCGAATACTCTAAAAAGAAATATTTCGACTATTTTACTGGAATACTTCTGTAGATGACATAATTTTTAAGATAATCGAAGCCTTTTGAACTATGAAGTAGGTTGCTTCGACGATATAGTTTTGAATTAAAATCTCTTCTTGAAGAATATTAATATGTAAACAAAGACACATGGCCGTTAAGAATTGCCTTTGAATTTATTATACATTCAAAAGAATTACGTTCACATTTTAATTCTTGGTTATGGGAGTAGTACAAATCAACGTTAGAATAATATAGTCTGGTACTGTAGAGTGGTAGTGATTGTTGATCACGTAGTTACAGAAATTTAGAAAAGTGGAAAAGTCTAAGTTTCTAGAACATCTTTTAGGAAATTTTAATCTGGGCCAGAGTTTTTAAACAGTTACAATATTGATTTATCATACATTCACAGCACATTACATGGGAACATAACATATAAATTGGATAGCATTATCAGAATATTTGTTTACATCGTTGTCATATTCTACCTGGACATGTTTTAGGACCAAATCAAATTTATTGCAAGTAACGTCATCAGAATCAGCTAAAATTTTACAGAGGTACTGTACTGAGGTGCCAGAAAATCGATAAAATGCCCTATAGGCCCTGCTAAAAATCCAAAATGTGGCGACCATCTAGTTCACTGTGCTCCTAATACTAAACTCACCTTGGTATTTGCAAAAATATGTATCTATTTTACCTAAGATGACAAAATTATAACAAAGAGATTATAATTTTTTAATATTGATATATGGCCCCCAAGGAGTTTGGATGGTAGGCTCTTTGAGCCCTAGTCCGATACTGAATCGAACTTTACCACATTTAATTTTGGCGCACAAAAATAAATTAATTTAATTATAATTTAAAATACGATTATTAGGCCTTTAGGCTTATGATTTTATGGATTTATTCTATAGGGACTTAATTTTGTTATTCGTTGCATATACTGAAGAACAATGCTAATGTAGCTTATGCCTAAAGATTTATATTTAATTACTTATTTTATTAAATCCAATTTAAATGAATATTTTTAAGCAATAAAAAAATGAGTGACAGTTGTTGGCCCATTTGTATCGTTTTTAACTTACTTCTAGAAGAAAAATATGTTTCATCCTTTTTAGTGAATATTACGTCAGCTAATGAAATATCAATTGCTTAATTAAACAGTTTTACCTAATAAAGTAGTGAATCTGAAGCAAATTAATATTGGATAGATATTTTTGACAGGAAAACTTTAAACTTATACCGTTGTTATATCGTGGCGTTTAATTTTTGTATTATTCTGTATTTGAAGAACTCTTGTCTGTTTTCAGAGAATCAAACACTTTATCAAATATCACTATAATTTCCACCAAAAAATTAGCGCTAGCGACCATAAAGATACCTAGAAGGACCTGTTTTAATTTCCTTTGAAAAGGTATACCGAATCTTGAAAATACTCTTGTGCATGTTCTAGATTACAATAATTTGTTCTAGCTACTTACATAAGTTAGTTTATGCTTACATGCTGAATTAAAATTGAAAATATGCCGTAGTTCATTTTACTGGAATGTTAGCCAACTCGTAATGCTACAAAAAATTTCTGTTGGTGGCAGTGGAGATCTAAACCGTTTTACTAAATATTTATTTTTTGTATTTTATTACACGTACTTCTAAAATAGCTACACCTCACGTTATAACAGGTGTTACAAAGGTGTACCCTAGAGGTTGCTGTCTATTTGTGACATTATACCTCCTTTAATTAAACTGTATAATTCCCTTTGCGCCTTTTGTTTATGTGCTAATGGACTGGCATCAGTTTACAAAATGGATTACAATCCAAATGAGTGGTTTCATATTTAAACGCTAGTGTTGCCGCTATGCTCTCTTGAAAACAATACAGCAGCGCTCTTTAAATTTTTTTAAATTTCTTGAAGTCTTCACAACTTAAAATTGTGCACTATTATTATTTAAAATTTAATAGCTTTAAGCCGGTTATTCTCTGAATGATTTTTGAGACGAGATTTTTTAAAAATTTTCATAGGTATTTCGCCAACCAATTACTAAAAATTAAAAAACGTTCCAAGTAAATCTAAGCTTCTGTAAACTATTAATAATGATTTGAGGACTTTTAACAATTAACTTACGTTTTCCTCTAGAATAATAAAAGAAATACAAAACAATACATAGTTTTTTAATTTTTAAGTGAAACGTTTAAAATTTATAAAATGGAGCAATCCAGTTTTAGAACGATTTATACCAGGCGAAATAGGATAATACCCTTGTTCTTAAGAACATTTTAACTAAGATCTGACAACCAACTAATTCGTCTCACAAAAACAACTATTAAGAATTTCCCTTGAGGTAAAAGTTGCCTTGACCATATCGGATTAACTTTTTTCCAGGATATTTCAGTACCTACACTTTTTCAGTGCCCTTTAATGTCAGGTTTAATTTCCTTTCAATTTTTAAAACTTCATTATTTTATCGTGTCAAATCTTCCATAAAGCTTGAAATTATTGACCGAACCTCCGACAGGTACTTTTTCTTCCTTAAAAAGAACGTTCCGATACGAATTTCCTTTGGGAAAAGGACTTTGCTCCCATCATTTTAATTTTTCAACACCTGTATCAAACGTAGGCGGAAAAGTTTCGGCACTTTTGATATGCTAAACAGTATAGATTGATGAAAATTCACCCCTAGACTATTATGCTGAAGCAAAGCCTTAAATTAAAATACTTCCAAAAATTTATCGGAATTAATTTCTGTTACGAATGAAAGAACTCCGGTTTAAGCCTCGTGTTTGTAATAAATTTTTACAAAGCACTAATATGGGCTTGTGTTTTATTAAATTCGGCCTGTATATACGTTCATGTTGATTTTCATTGTCATGAATTATTCAAAGCCCTTTGAATCTGATTGTGGTTTTCCTCGGTAATACAAACTGTACTAACAGGACAGGTTAATGCAAGCTTAATAAAAATATTATTAATTTAATTATTCTTGTTGTAAACAAAGCATGTTTCGTTTTATAGTTGTTTCTTCTATTAAGTTTGTATCTTACAGGGTTTTACGGTTGGCTGCTTTAAATACATTTTTAAATTTATATCAAAATTTGTAAAAAAATATATAAGTTGGTTTGTGATTGCTGAGCAAATCCTAGATACTTATAACAATTGTTTTCAAAGGTTTTATATATCTCAAAATTTAAATTCATGCCAATTGCAGATCCACAGCTATCCCAATCTTAAAATATGCAACATGGAAATTCTAGCTTTTTCAATGTGATCATCTTAGTGATTTCCAAAAAATCTAATTTCAAATTAGAATCGTAGTTACAATCAACATGGCAAAATGCAGAAAAATAAGTACCTAACTAAAATGTCCGAATTAAAATAGAAACTTTGGTGTTCAAACACAGGTTCAAGATTCGTATATAGAATTATAACTTAAACAGAAACTAAAGATAAATTAAAATTACCAAAATCAAATTTTAGACCCTAAAATTCTGAACTCATAACAAAATCTAATAACCAAACTTCCAACTCATAATTTATGACTCAAATTTCAAAACAGAAAATTCCATATTCTGAAGTTCCAAATTCTCAAGTTAACAAGAAATAGTTTAAGTTACAATCTTAGTTCCTGAATTCCAAAGGATTCCAATCAAATTCAAATTTGGTTTTTTAAACTTCAAAGTCAATTTAGAATTAGAATTTAAATTTGGGAGTTTTAGAATTGAAATCTCTCCCTCTTCTTCTTTGAGTTAGCCTTTTATACTTTTATACAACGTTGCGTAAGAATTAAAAAATTGACATAAAAATTAACATCAGAATTCAAATATACGAATTCGAAAAAAAGAATTCTAGGAACGAAATTAAGCCCTGCCTAAAAAAAAACAACCTTCAAAATATGACTTCAAAATTTTAACGTAGTTGCAGTTGCAGTTCTTCTTCAAAATTTACATTTAAGAACTAAAAAATTATAAGAAATAAATCAAACTTTGTTTCGAAATAAACATAGGTACAAATGAAAAAAACCATTAATCAGACTAAAATTATAATTAAGATGAGAGTGTTGACTGGACTGAAACACATGTCACAAACAACTCGAAATTATCAATGCAGTTTTGTTTCTAAATAATCAACTTAACAATGAAGCAATTAGCATTATTAAATACAAAACTTGAGCTACTGACGGTGACGTAGTCTAAGATCATTTTTGTGTATAATAAAAATTTGAGATAAAAATGCCTTAGTCTTCCCTATCCTAAAATAATAATAATGATGATGATGATGATACAAAAATAAACTTAACTTGGAGTTCAAAAAATACGAATAACATATAAAAGCCAAAATATGATATCTCCAAAATACACTTTGAGTTCTAACTCGAAGATATTACCATGTCCTTCCAATAAAGGTAGGAAGTATCCAAGCGAGGAACTTAGGAGGAAGTTAGTGAATTTCCAAACTTTGGTCCTTATTTTATGTAACGTAAGGAAGTTTTCTTGTGCGAATACGTTTTGTAACTGTGGTCGGTAATAGGAGTACATTAGTTTACCTTGAACGTTTAATAAAGTTACCTTAGGGATTAGATCAAAGGGTCTTGTCAGTTAACAAAGGTACCTGCCTTGTCTATCTAAGTTATTATAACCGTATTGGTTTAGCAATTTTAACATTCTTTACATTTATTTTATTATTAACGGCTGGTGTACGTTTTATTGCCCAGAATTTTAAATTTCAATTTACTATTCATTTACGTGTTCTAAAAACGTAATAAACTGTAGAGTGAAAAATGGGATTTTTAAATATTTACGTAATTTATTTCTTTGATCACGTAAGTGTGCATGAAACTTTAAATATCACGATATAACACTGGTATATAGGTTTAAAGTTTGCATGTTGAAGATATACATCCATTCTTGAATTAATTAAATTCAGTAGTTTGTTAGGTAATTTATCTTTCTGTTTGATTAAGAAATTGCTTTTTCGTTAGTTGTATTACATTTCGTAGTATTTAGTTAGAAGACTGAAATTTATTACCCTTCTTAAGGGAAATTAATAAGCACATAGATGCGTTAAAAGTTGTTTTGCCTATGTTTTTAAATTATTCAAAAGTCATTTGTTCAAATTTGAACTGGTTGTTTAATTGTTAACAAACAAAGCGAAATCTAAAGTTCAAAATTTAACTTTAAGTAGGCATATTGTTCGGGGCTTTTCTTTGATTTTATCATTTAAGTAACGGAAATCACAAAATCAGCAAGCATTTAAATGTGGAAAATTGCGAGCTCAAGGATCGAGGAACTTTTTAAATTATAGCATGTTCAAACGTTTATTTAAAAAAAAATTGCAAAAAATTTGCTATTAAACGATAAGCAATTGAAACATGAAAGGTAAACATCTATGTTGTGCTTTTACTTTACTTTATAGTGTTTGTGACGTCGAATTTTCGAAAAATCAAATTCCCGCCTGTAGTTTAAAAAAAAATTTAAATTTCGGTTGCTCCATTAAATTTTAGTCGAAAATTTGTCCCGATATACCTTTATTACAATCTATATAGATGTAATAGTCAAGGAGATAGCCTGGAATCCCTTCGGGAGTGGTCCATCCTGTACAATATAAGCTATATCAGAATTCGACCTACGTATTTTTACGAGTGGTAAGTGGCATCAAACGACACAACTTTTGTCAATAAATCAATAAAGTCCAAAATAAAGACGCCACAAGTAACAAAACAAGACCTTGAAAATTCTTTAAAGTAGATGATGCTACATTTGTGTCTGCTTGAAGGCAGTTATAGCAATTATTTGATTCACACAAGCTGGCAGTAGATAATTACAGTTACCTATCCACTGACCTAAATTTATCGCCACGTTTAAATGACCATGTTGCTTTTCTTTAAATGCCACCATTAACTTTTTCTGAATCAATTACATAAATTCACATTTCTCTCCTGTAATTCATTACTTCACATCTGTAGCACAGTACGCAATTCATTTGCTGATAGGTGATTTAAAATGTAAAATTAGAAAATCCTCATCCTTATTTCTTGTTAGGGGTTCTACTAGGTTATGATTCCGATGGTAGCACTTTGTCATCTTTTACCCAACCTAATCCTATTATGGTAGTCAGCTGTATGAGTTGCAGTAGTTTTCTTACGAAGTGATCGTGTGTAAATGCTACTACACAAAGAGTATCCCCGAAGAGTTGCTATCTCCTGAGCTGTAATGCTGGACAGTCAAAGATTATGTGTGAGGCTGTTTCCTCTTCTTTTTAACATAATCTACATAGTGTATCTCCTCTGTATGTTCCCATTCTATGAAGGTGTTTTCTCAGATGGCAGTGCAGTCGCCTAACTTCAGTATGGCCTAAGTGGAATTTGACAGTGACAAGGCTGTCCAATTATTGCCTTCCTCAGTCTCTGTCCTTGTGTTGCATCCCAGCAAGAAGTTCATTGTTTCTATTGTTGTTGGGGTGTTTCACTTGGATATTGAAAATAAGTATTCTGGACCTATAAATGCGAGGACGTTTGCCTTTTTTTTACCGTCTACAAGTTCACAAAATCTGTAGAAGGCAACGGGAAACCAATGCAGAGATCACATTTCGCTAGTAAAAGCAGCTTAATAGGTGACGACCATACTCACACACCTGGGTGTCCTGGGACCCATATGAATTGAACTTTGTTCTTTTCAGATAGAATTGAGATAGATATTCCCATGTTCGTTTAGAGCTAATCCGAGGCAACTCTAACGGATATGGAACTAGAGTCATAGCAGAAAGGGAGTGCATCAAAGTTCTTCCTACCATGAATCCATTGCTAACATACTGAAAATGATTAATAAATCATTATTTGTTAAGATCATTTGATAGGCACTATGCGCTAAGAACGTGAGCAGATCATGTCAGTCTCCTGTCATTTAACAAAAAAAAAAACTTTTCCTAAAATTTAATGTTTAATACCTTAGGTACTTGATCAGTAAGTCTTGCAGCGGTTGGGTACTCTTTGGGCTTAGATGTGATACTTTTGTATCTTAAAGAAACGGGTGCTGGTGAAATGAGTTTTTGAAGCGAGTGGTGTATCTAGATTTTGCTTGTGATATATTTATATGTTATTATTGTTATTTCTATGTTTTTTTTAGCAATTTTTGATTCAGGAGCTTGTTAAACATAGTTAATTCGCTGGGAACCCTGTAATTTATTGTTAAAAAATGTAGCACATTTAAACAGCTAAAAATCTTAGTCGTAGTAGTTTTTTTTAGGAAACTGATTGTATGTACCATATGAACAAAAATTATTTAGATAAAGGGTGGCTTTGGAATTCTGAACGTACCTTGCATGCGTAAGGACAAAATTCAATATGGTGTCCATATGAAAATTAAAAGTAGTTGTTCATAGAATAGAAACAAAGCGTCATAAATATAAACAAATGGTACCACCCGATTCTCCGTAAAAAAGTGCCTTCACAATGTACAAGTGTTGAAACTAATAACTTAATACTTTTCGAGATATTTTGGAAAACAGAAAACTCCAAATTCCGGTTTTCCAAGATATCTCGAAAACGGTCAAAGTGGGCTGTGATTTCTCAACGGATATGAAATGAGCATTAAAATTCCTAAAACTTTCCCTATTAACCAACTTTGTAGCTTTTATAGTTTCCGAGATCCTAATGTTGATGATTGAATTTGGGACACACTGTATAGTGCCTGACAATAATAATATCGGGGATTTTTTCAATTACATAAGTTACACAAAATACACGTTTTCTTAACTATGATATGCTTATTTGTAAGTAAGTAGTATCATACTATATTCATTCGCTTGCAGTTACTCATGATGCAATTAACAACGCCTGGAGCCTATGTAATCCTAACGATATTATTGTCAAGTATTGTACACCAAACTGCTGATCTATTTCATCAAAGACGATTAAAGTCAAATGAGGATGAAACTGAGCACTGATTATAATCTCGTCGAAACGAAAATATGTGAAACACGTCAAGCAGCAAACGCCAAGGAAAATGGTGGATTTAAATTTTAACAACATTTTATTGGTTCATTTGAAACGTGTAATTACAAAAATATAATTTTAGTGTGTAGATGCTTAAAAGTTTAGAGAAAAAACTGTATCGTGGTAAATTCCTTTTAATACTGTACAACAATATTGTTAAATTGTCAACTTGAAAAAGTAAGCTTAAAATTATTTTTTGAATTTTCTTTTGTTGTTTCTCTGTCTTTATATTACCAACAGGAGCAGAACTTGGTTATATCTTTCTTTTAATCAATGATGTCGACAGCTTTTTTCGTCCGCTTGATAAACTCCGACTAGCTTCTATAAAATTCTACCCGATCCTTAGGGTGGCTGGAACAAATTCGATTTGGCCCTAGTTAGAATTCATAGCACCGAAGCAGTCTACTTCCAGATTTCTGACAGCTTGAGTTATATTTGTCTTTAATATTTTGTTATCTACAGAAATTCATAGGTCTGAAAATAGCTGTAGCTCTGACACCTCAGACAGTCCTTCTCCGCTACAGCAGTCAAAGAAATGTCGGAATTTTTTTAAGTAAAAGTTATGATATCATACAACATATTCCAGAGTTTTCGATTTGCTTTGCATTCCATTTTCGATTTTTTTGTGTTTATTTCCTTGAATTTTATGAGATTTATTCGTAGTAAATTTGAAACTTCTGCCTTAGAAGATGTTTTTTGATATAATTTGTTGTCTATTTCCTTTGAGCTTAATATCTGAAGACTTTCATACATCAGCCTGAAAACAATTTAGAGAAAAACAGTTTGTCGTTTTATTCTGATAATTAAATTTTCACTAATGGGCGTATGAGGCCGAGGTTCAGTAATTAAAATTTCTGCGGAAATCATATTTTTCTAGGTGCAAAACTTTCTTACTTCGTTAAAATATATTGATTTTTTTTGTCTCTATTTCAGCAATGACATATTTAAATGGTTGAATTGTTTTATTACTTTCTAAGTAATTATTAATTGTTCTATCATTCTAAGATTTTAACCATATTCAAATTCTATTACTCAAAAAAATTGTCGTAAACGAATATTCTCTATAGTTTTATATATTTTACTGTTTATTGTCAGAGCTTATTAGAGTTAACATGGAAGACTAAAATTAGGGTTTATTTACTTGACAGTTTGTAATATAAATATGTATAAGAATTCACGGAAGGTAATATAAAGCGCTGTGCTCTTTTCTGAGGTTATTTGAATAAGTATTTATCTTATACTAAATTCTCGGAAACGACCTGTCTAAAGTAAAATTATGGAAAATGTACATTCAAATAACCTGTTCGAATTCATTTTATACTAATTTTATGAAATTCCCTAATACACACAAATAGAAACTTATGTTTATAATATATTTTTTCTCAAGTTCTAGTCTGACTTGTAAAGTCGTTTATATCTTAAACAAACTCGAAAGCATGACAGGAAACGATGTATCAATTTAGAACTAGAGTTATAAACAACAAACTTTAGTGGTTCAAGTCCCCTAAAGGTGTTATTTTTTAAAATTATATTGTACTGTACCCTGTTTAATAATTACTTACGTTGGATACGACAATTGTCAAAAATATATAATTTGCTTTGCTCTTTAATTTAATTGCTTATAGAGATCTTACCTCAAGGTCGTTAGGTAGGTTCGTTGTTTGTTCCAATTTTTAATTAACCAAAATAAAACTTTACTCAAACTTTATAATGGAGATTTCTTTTATTATCTTGTTTTCCCTATCGGCCCTACTTAAAATTATCTTAAAATTATTTTTATAAACTCACTATCTACTTTTAACTTCTCCTTCTTTTCCAAAAATTTCTTTATCCCCAAAAACCAAAAATTTCAATCTGCCTCTGCTTGACTCCTCGCTCCTGCTTGAAGTTGCCCCCGCCCGAACTGCTTTTGCTCGAACTGCTTTTGATCGAACTGCTTTTTCTTGAAGTTCAGTCTTCACTTGATTTTCCTTCAAATTTACTTTATTTTATTTAATACAGGTTCTTAATCTTGTTAATTGTATTTATAGTTGATTATTTATTCAATATTTACTCTTTTTACGACGAGCAACTTAATTTTGTTGTTGCCCCTTCGAATTCAAAATATCAACTGAATTCCAAATTTGTTTTTTCTGTATCCTGGATTTTTAACTCGCATTTGTTTTTTTCACTATAACGACTATTTACAAGGTTTCTAAAGTAACTTATTTTACGTTTCTAAGACTACTAATTTAGCTAATTATTTACTAACAATGATCACTATAATAACTTAAATTTAATCTAGCTACCTATCTTAAAATTATATTACAATCTTTTATAATTTAAAAAATCTGCATTATCAATCTTTGCAAAATAAACTTTAGTTAATTAACTCAAAAACATAACCTTTAATTATAGGCATCCAAATTAAATATCACTTCAATATATGTATATCAAATTCCATAATTCGTCAAAATACATTAAAAGTCAAATCACTTTAGTTGTGTTCCCTGTAATCTACAAAGTAAAAAAAAACCTAAGTGAAATACTGAGTGAATTTCCTAAATTGTCGAAATACGTATTATAAATAAAAAAGAAAAAAGTACTTCTCGTATTTTGTTATTTATTATCTTTAAAAACAAATTTCTACGAAATGTTTTTATTTTTAATTCTTTATTTTTTCACCTAAGGCATCTTTAGGTAATGCATATCACATCGGTGATGTTTCTTAGGATGTAATGTGTCTTGCCTACCCTGAATGCTTTTATAAATACGGCTCGTATCTGTACTTTTTTCCATATTTCATAAATTAAAGTCGGATTTTAAGAAGCTGTAATTTTCTGTCTAACTAATCCAGGTCATTAATGGTTAATAAATAATCGATGTAAAATTCGGAAAATTTGAGGCTTCAAAATTTTCAATTTATTTCATAGTTGCTAACTATATAATATATAAGGCACTAGAGAGTAAAATCGTATATTTGAATTTGCGATTTTATCAAAACCTTATTTTGATTTTAAAATTTTAAAGCATTTTAAACTTTATGTTTATGGATATTTTATTTTTTAAAATTGCAGTAAAAAATTATACCTGATTTGCACTTCTTAATACTTCATCGTTTGATTTTGTAATGTTACAGAGATAACTTGGAAGGTTTAAATATTTTCTTCTTTTTTTCCTTATTTTGTACCATATTCTTTTCAGGACGTTGGCAAGGGGGATCAAAGCCACGTTTTTTAAACAACTTGGTGTCGTGAACTATGTTATATACTAGGGAAATGTGTTATTTGCAGTGATACCCGTTGCTTTCTGCAGAGTTTGTGACCGTGTATTGTATTGTATAATGTATGTGTCTTGTGAAGTCGACCACTCCGCCGACAGAATCGTTAATTGTAACCAAACGATTAAATGACTTCACTCGCTCAAGTACCGACCTTCAAACAGTAATTCTTTGTAAAAATCCTTACCACTGCGTGAAATTCGAACCAGCCTCCTAGTTAGGAGCTCAGTGTTCTTACCACTGCGCCAACGAGCCGTTTTAAATATTTTAAACCTATTTAAACCAAAATTAATTCCTTCTACATCCAAAATTTAATTTAAAATAAATCTGAATTTTAATATCACGTTATTTAATACTTTAATGGAAGTTGGATTTATAACGCAGCACATGTTGACTGACTGAATTAAATTATAGTTGGTTTATTTGACAGTTAATGTCATAAATATGTGTTTATATTTGCGGAAGGTAATATAAAGCATTGCGATATTTTTCCCGGCAGTCATTTGAATAAGCATTTACCCCATAAACTCCTAAACGACCTGTCTCGTGTCAAATTATCCTGAAAATTTTTTATTCAACCAATCTGTCCCGGAAAATGGGATTTTCCAAATGCTTTTTAAAGTTAGTTATCTTCTTACTTCATTTTATTCAGCAATATTTTAGTTTCTAAATATTTCAAATGTCTTATAGTAGGGATAATATTCGTTAAGTTTTTAAGGGAAGGTTTATTTTATCCTGGGATATTTTTGCATGTTTAATAAGAATTATTAAGGAATTGAAATAAATTTCAGCGAGTACATTTGTTAAAAAACTTGTAGAACAGTGTAATCTTATTGTAGTTTTCATGTAAATTTCAGCGAGGCATGCAAAGATCAAAATGTCGGAATGTTTATAGTCTGACAATAAATTTTATACCTTCTGGTTTGTGGTATCAGAATATCGAGAGCACTTGTATATATATTTTTGCGGTCAGGTTCTATACGAATTATTTAAAGGTTTCTAAAAGTGAAAACAGATTTTGAAACAGCTTATTTTAAAATTTAAAGTTAATGTTTACTCATATTTTACAAATAACAGGTTATTCAAAACAACAGCTAATTTTTAACTTATTAAGCGTTTAGAAAAGCAAACCTTAAAGAAAAAATTATTTTTATTTAGAAACCAATACGATGTTTTCGTCGATAATATTTTTTTAAGTTTGAGTACCATGGGAATCTGCTTTTGATTAATCTTCAAGTCATTTGTTTGCCACTAAATTTCTAAATCGCCAATCAATTATTATGTTTAACAATCTTTTTGATTTTGCCAGTCTTATTCGTTTGGCAATCATGTCACAAAGCACGCTTTATTCTAACACCTGGCCAGCCCGTTCTCCTAATACGAATCTGGTGGATTTTTGGCTTTGAGTTATCTAATTAGGTAACACGCTTTTCTAGGTAATGCTGCAACTATCAATTTCACAAGAAAATGTAGATATTCAACCAAATTTATTGTAAAAGCTGTTTTCAGCATAAAGGAAAAATTTCTATTTATTGAGGAACAACTTGTAGGACATTTTCAACATTTAAAATAAATTAAATAAACCCCATTACTTTATGAATTCGTTCATTAATTTTACTAGAAATAATTTAAGTAACATTTTGTTTGAAAGAAATATTCAATTTCTGCGTTCATTCAGAAAATGCAAGCTTAGGAAAACTTGTATGTAGATGACGTAGGTCAAAGATGGTTTTGAGTCTAATACATTCTTGCTCTAGGCATATCAGAACATCAAAGCTGACCAGAACAAAAAGTAAACGATACATCTTATTTACACCATATCACCGGAAAATGTTAAAGCTTTTTATCGTTTTAACAACAATAAAATGCGTTACTGAAATACTTTTTGCAATTATTATCTGATATTTTAGACATATTAGTTGAATAAAGCCTTTTAAATAAAATAGATATTGCAAATATTAATTACACGTAATAATTTCCAAAGATAAAAAAAAAGTCTTTAGACTCGAGTAACATATTATAAACTTTCAGGCGTAGAAACTATGACAAACTTTATTAATAATTCAATTAAATGAAGCGACACATTTAGATTAAATTTTAACGCGTCACGCATGATTTTCAAGTGCGAAAATATAACCTGTGTAAGAAGCTTATTGAACGTATTTCCGATAAAACCCCATCGTATATTCGTGTGCGTGGGGGGGTTTCGACAAGAATAGAACTAGAATAAGCTCCTTTCCTCCCTTTACATCCAGTTTAGATCAACATAAACACACGTCTAGATATTTTAGGTTCAATGTAAATTTTGCGAATGCGAAAATAGACAAAATGGTTTGTCTTTAACATTCTTTCGTTACTAGTATAACTAGTTACTAAATTGTGAAACTGTGTAATACTGATTTTGAAAATTTAAGCCGAATTCTTTGTATAAATTTTTTTTTTCGAATAGCATATAAACACTACTGTTTCAGTTGCTTAATACTGTTTAGTTGTGCATACTGATTATTTTTTAAATCTTGAGACCACAAGTCTGAAAACTTTTTTAAATTATTATATTCGATAACACCGTCTTTCTTAATACCAAACTTTTTAAGATGTGGATTTATACCTTTATTATTATATTATATTATATTGTGACCCTTCTTTACTTCAACATCGTAATCGTTATGATAAATCCAATAAATACTAAATTTTTGAGAGTACGCAGATGTTATGTACAAATTAACTAATATACAGAATGGGTATAAAAAGTTTTCAAACACAAGGGGCCGTGAGGAATAAAATCAGTCTTAGGTTAATTGGCATACGCACGGATAATTAAGCTGTTTACAGTTATATTAAAGTATGTACAAAAAGTGTGGTATCAAGTGAAATTCTTCTTTACGCCATATTAAGAAAATATAAAACAAACAGTAATCAAATAAATCTTAATTTTTATTATTTTTTACTTCTTAGTTAAGACATGACTTTTAATTTCATGGATCACTGAAGAGTTTAAATTACATCGCTTAATATAAACCCGCTCGAAAATCAGGGCCAATCTTTTCCAAACAGTGCTGACTAATAGGAAAAATACAATATAAAAATATATTAATATAATATAAGCAAGGAATTCTTGTAGCAGTTCTCTAAAAATAAGCAATTAAATATCTGGATAGATCATTAACTTAACCTTTTAATAATATCTCATACTAATAGTTTCAGATTAATAATGAAGCTACAAATTAAAAACAAAAAGTTTTTATTTAAAAGAAAACAAAGACAACCAGAAACTGTAAACTCCACGTTAATTTAGTTAATTATTTACAAGCATATGTCTCTAATAAAATTTACCTTGACATTGAAAAAGGGAATTAAAGTAGGCCTTGTTAAAAAAATTAATGATAGTCACCGTATATTATTTTCTGTTGCATGTAAGGTTGATCGTAAAAATATTCCAGTATTGCCAATTGCCGTATCACAGCCAAGGTCCACTCCAATTTCTTCTTTGATTGGCAACAATTAATAAACAAACAAACAAACAAACAAGTAAGATATTATTGCTTTGTTTTAGCCGCAATACCCTTATTTTTTCAATACCGCCTTGCTATAGTAATTGAATTATTTGGTAAGAACCCCTTAGGTGCACCATATTACGCAGGTAGAGATACCATTGGTCAACCTTATAGGCTTGCTTGTAGCTTCCTTCGTTAACTTTTTCATTTCTTCTTATTAATACTTTGTATGTAGATTGCAGCTTTTTTCTTCTTCGTTCTTATCTTGCTCGTGGTCTTTTGTATAGGTTTTAGCTTGTCTTTCCTCATGCAATTCAGATACTCTCCAGCTCTCTTTGCCCATGTCTAAGCTTTCTGTGTAATTTTTCTGAATGGTTTTAGGTCTCTTACTATTTTTAATAAGCGTATAAATACGTTGTTTTAACATTAACCTACGAAATTTCTTTACGCTGAATTGTACATTTCTCCCTTCTTATTTTTTCTTTCTTCGTCCTCATTTATTCCCCCATACAGTCATTCCGTATGTACTATGTCGGTCAGAAAGAACAAAGTACTTTGATCACCGTACCGGTATTATATATATATAAATTTGGACCTCTTGGTTTTTGTCCTAAACGTAATGAAGTGTCTAAAATTCATTCAGATTTTCTAATAAATGGTTTCCCGCGCAAAAACCTTTTTGGAAATTTATTTAAAGATTGGCATCGATTTTAGGTTTGATTTAATTCATTTATGATAATCTCCAAACTACATATGTCTATGTACCTAAGTTTCACAAGATGATGCAAAAATGAGTAGTGGCTAAAATGATTTTAATTAATGTGGATTGGCTTTTGTTCCCTTAATTCAATTTCCCACCAGCATCTTTGATTCCTTGTCACAGTTTTACTGTCCTCCGTTTTTGTTATTTGTTACGGTTCTACATTTTCTCGTTATTAAAAAATGTATGATCCGTTTTTTGCTCATTTCGTAAAGATTGCCCATACTATTTAGTTCTTAATATCCACTATTCAGGCTAATGCCAGGTGAGGAGATTCTTTACATAGCCTTTTTACTATATGTCTAAGTTCATCTTTTGTTCAGAAAATGATGCTTCTATTAGTTTAGGCTACACGCTAGGGTCGTAAAAGTTTCTAAATCTAGTTAATACCGCCCCTATTTATTCATGTTCGCCTAGGTATTGCTTTCAATACTATGTCAAACAATGGAGTAGACCCAGAACCAGCCTAGCTTAATCTACTGTTTGTTTTAAATTTTGCCGAGATTGTTTTGTACGGTTTAACTTGTACGCACATTTTAACCAAATAAACATCTTTCTAGACTAAACCACTGTAAAGTTTTTAGTAATTACTCTGTGTGGACGAGTTTATTTATATCAGTAAAAAATTGAACTTTTTTTTCGTTTTATTTATAGTTTGAACTTTGATTGATTTCCTTTTTTAAATGCTTTCTATAAAGATGTTTGTAAAAGTCTTCGGCTTGCAGCAAAATGTATCACTCTATAAAATATACTTTGTAATGGAGTCCTCCGGTAGTTGGAACTTGGGAATAGTTTAGTAGTATATGAATCTTCATTTCCTATTTTACTTACTTTATTGGTTTATCTCTATTATTTCTGTTAAATTTAGCTCCTTACTAAACAGGATGTTCTATTGATAGGCCAACGACGCAGGAAACCTTGAAATAATCTTAATTTTTCATTCTGTAAACTTGACTTTGACTTTATTTACGAAACCATATAGGCAAACACATAAATGACCTTAAACCTTAAATTTAGTCTCGAGGTTAGCTCTGCTGGTGTCGGTTCCGTAAAAATTCTATGGTCGATTTCCGTTGTAAAAGAAATTCGAATTTTTACCAAACATAAATTACAACTTTTAAACTCGAATTCCCAACGTTTGAACATGAGATCCTGATTTTAAACTCGCAATTCTATCTTTTCAATATCCAAAGTTTAAAAATCAGAATATCAACTTTTGAAATGGGAATTTAGAATTTAAAACCCGAATGTCGATTTTAATAGTCGAGATTTTGAGTTGTAGAACTCCAATTGTATAGAAAATTGCATTTCCCTTTCGTAAATTAACTTCTAATTCGGATTCGACCAACAGAAACAAATAGTCACCAAATCATTAATGGTATACTCCTATACTGTGATTCTGCCAGTCACAAACATTAATTACATGTTTAAAATAATTAAGAATATGAAAAATATCGATTTCTGCAAAATTCTTTAAACAATTTGATATACGCGTGACAATTTGTTAAGATACCTGTAATGTATTTATAATGAATTATAAAAATTCTGTATGTAGAAAAATATCTCTTCCAAATGTACATATTTGAACCTCTTCGAATTTATTCCCTAAAATAGAAACATGTTGAAAAATTTGAAAAAGTTGCAATCTAACTTACTTATATTTCACTCCACGCCAATTTAATTGAATTTAAACAAATCAAAGACGTTGTGTGTATAGTAATAAATGAACAAAAAGTGCCAATGTTGAAAATGGCTTGCTCAGTCTCTTAGTTTTTTACGTTCGAGGATATGACAAACATAAGAAAACAGTAAAAAATTCGTAACACCCCTTAGTGTGTCCTGAAATTAATTAATTTATCTTGAAACCTTCACCGAGTTTACATTGGCACAGTTCGAGGGGCTTTTACAGTTGTACACAATGATAAAGTTGCGGTAGAAAACGGGCCGTCTACCTTTCCGTTTAGTTAATTGAAAATCCCAGGAGTGTGTACACAAATGAAGGGAATGACGTGGGAAATGCTTTACTAAAACTCTGTTTTGCTACTATAATGAAGATGAACAATGATGTTGCGGCTTGCAACTGTATAGTAGATTATTTTACAGACCTTTTGCTGGACCTATGCTTACATTGGACTTCCAAACATGAATACTTTAGGGGTTTATACGTTTCCCTAATTTAAATTCTACGATAATAACTCATACAAGTGCCGATAACGTACTAATTGAATTTTTTATGAAAAATTAATATCGGTGGTAGATTTTTTTACAGCAAAATTTTATTGACAAATGCTTTTAACTAAAGTTGTGATTTATTACAAAAACATCCAGAGTTCTGTGTTTGCTTTTGATGGTAGGTTGCTGTAATGGGTTTTTGTTAGTATTATTTTTAGGTTAGTCGGGAAATATTTGTATTTATATTAAAACTAAAGCTTTAATTTTCGCTTATTTGCATTTCATCCTAGATACGAATAATAATTTCTTGTTTTCAAAATTCAGAAATATTGATTATATACAGCGTGTCCCAGGATAGATGTTACAATAGGTGTGATGGACAAAAACATTTTGAATTTTATTTTAAGATTGTGGAATTAAGCCCTGCTTGGTTTGAAGAGAATTTTAAGAATATTTTCAGTGTTTGAAAAACAAGTCGGCCTTGACATTGAAGCGAAAACTATTTTCTTTTCAGGTAAAGTACCCTTTTTGTTCATGATACGGCAAAATTGTACTGAGAAAAGTTGTTCATAATAAGAAATTATGGCCCTATGCAAAATTTCAGGAAGATCTACCTACTTTGATTAAACCGTCACATTTTAGATTAAACAAAATAAATTGTATTTATTCAAAATTTTCTTTGTAGAACATTGAACGAAACAAATAGCATTTACAAGAAATTTAACTTACGAAACATAATAATAACACTGATCGACAATAAATTATTTATTCCACATAACTGCCAGGAGGCCATGAAAAAACTATCGTTGACTAATCTTCCTGAAATTTTGCATAGGGCCATAATTTCTTCAGCTAATTAAGGAATTAGTTCGTAAAAGCTAGATATATCATCTGCTTAATTAATGAAAGGAATTTTTTTAGCTTTTTGCTTTTTTTAAACCTTGAAAGTGAGTATAAAGTTAAAGTCCCTGTCTGACATAATTCGTCAATGGCGGAAACTAGTTTGTCAATTAATCCTGTTTGTTAAATTTAAAAAAGCAATTTTGTTTCAGATGCTGGATTTTAATTAAAACCTTTTGTTGAATATCTATGTAAGATCTTTGTGTTGAAAAAAATCGGATGTTTAACTAAAAACTTTAAACTGAAGAGAAGATTTTGCAGTATATGAAAAGGAACCAGACCTATTTAGTTGTTGAAAAATAAATGAAACTTTAGAAAGTGAAAATTTTATTATAGTATTCCAATACCACTAAAAACTTCTTTCGACTACTTAAAAGCAACAAGAACAAAATAAAAACCACAAACGTGGCTCTGAAATGGTCCATTTTATTCAATCTTGGGACTTAGACAGTTACTCTCCAACTCCTGGACATTAGCTTCCCCATTTTCTGTTTGTTAAATTGTGCTTGTCCCCTTCAGTTCACATAATGCTCTTTTAATGACATCTACTTAGGAGTTTTTTGATAATGTTAAAACACACCCACCTGTTATTTTTAATAACAGGATTATTAATGAAAATTTACCTTTTCTATGTCTTTGTCTGGTGACTTTATTTGATTGTTATTATTATATACCTATAATTTTTCTTGTTGTTTTTATAGATGATTCATGAATTATACATTTATGCCTAATTATGGCATATTGCATGAAGTTCAAACATTTTTACACCAAGGCAGCTTTTAAAACTTAAAAGGATAAAAATTCCACATTAATTTCAAATTTCGAAATTCAATAAAGTAAGATTTTACTAAAGTTGCGTACATTTTTTCGGCAACAACAAAATTGTAAGACATAGTAAAATTCCTGTGTAATCATTGCAATCGTATTTATTGACAATGGAAATTTTGGTTGGTTGGAATATTGCTTTTAAGATCTTATTTAACATTTCTGTTTGCGCCAATTTGATTAAATCAGTTTAAATTTGAATTAAATATTAAACACAAACTCTAATATTGGAACGTATGGAAATATTTGGCTGTTAAACAGAGTTAAACATTTATTTATTTTATTGTTATACAGGGTGATTCAAATTCGACCCTCACCATGGGAATCTCCCTTATGAGCAGAGTTAGAGGGAATGTTTAAATTCGGCAAAGTTGCTATTTTTGTTCTCTTTAAGAATCCGCCGGCAAAATTGACTTGCGACATTTGACAATCGAAATATTTTGAAAATTCCAAAAAAGTGGGATATTGTTTTTTGCTGGTGGCGCTCTTATTTGAATTTATAATTAAAAACTAAAAACACATTTTCATAGCCATTTTTTCTCCTCTTTCTGATGGTCTAATTATAATTTTATTAGTACGTTTCGTCGCTTGCAGGCCATCATCAACTGTCTTATTTCTTATGGGGGCCATTTGGTTTTTTTTACAAATTCAGATGCTTACTTTTTCTCTGATTACAACGATATATGATATGTAGGGAAAATATTCTAAATTTAGTGCTTAATTCTCAAAAAAGAGTATGTAACCTAAAATCATGCCTGCCATGCATTGTTTAAAAACAATGGAGCATCTAGTTAGGTCGCTTTTGTTTACTTATGTAATTGTGAGTGATCATTATATAATGATCACTCGTTCAGACAACCATTTAGCCTTTAACATTTACAGAAAACCCACCACCACAGACCATGTTATCCCCTTTGATTCTTTTCACCCTATTTCTCATAAACTTGCTGCATTCAGATTTTTCTTCTACAGACTCTTCAGTTACCCCCTCAATCAATCAGATTTTCATTCTGAATTAAGAACAATTCATACCATTGCCCGCAACAACAATTACCCGTCAGATATTATTAATAAATTATTTCTCAAAATTCAACATTCCTTTTACTTAAACAATTCCACCAACTTAGACATTACTCCGGTCACCAACAACAAGTATTTTTCTTTGCCGTATTTTGGGCCTACCTCCATCAAACTCGGCAACTTTTTTAGACTTTACAACCTCAAAATTTCATTTTCTGTCAAATTTAAACTCCATAATTTTCTGGTCCACAATAAAGATCACATAGAACATATCAACAAATCTGGTATATACAGGTTAAACTGTAATTGTTGCCCTGCTTTTTACATCGGTCAATCTGGCAGAGCTATGAAAACCCGTATTTCTGAACACAACACTTTAATCCGTCGTAACCATATAAAATTAGACCCCCATCTCAATATCAAATCATCTTTTGCTTCCCACATCATAGAAATGGAACATACATTTAATCCCACTGTTGACGTCAAATTGCTCCATTTTTGCAATAAAGGTCTCCGTTTAAACTTTCTTGAAATGCTCGAAATCAATAAGGCCCATAAAAACGATAAGAACAATCTACTTAATGAGATTGTCAATTTCAACAACAACTGAATCTTTTTCAACCTCAATTAGTTTTGTTCAGTATTCTTGTTACAGTTTCCCTTTTTTCGACCGGTTAGTTTAGTTTTGTTTTGTATGGTCAGATGTCACCACGTGCCCCCTTTTTTCAAGGAACTTCCTTGCCTTTTTTGCTTAAATTCTATCTTTAAAAATTTTTCGTGTAATGTGAACCACATGTGTGGCTTGCCTTTTGTATATTTAGGAGCCCCATACTTCTTCGGTTGGTGGGGTATCCTTCTTTTCAATTTGTTTAATTTTTTTAATTCACATATTTTTAAGGCATATCTTTAGTTAAGTTGTAAATGAAAGTGTAAGTTAAAGTTAAAGTTCAATTTATTATGTTTTTCATTGTTTTTTAGCAGGTAAGATTTTAACGTTTTGATTTTAAGAACATAGTGTTATTATTTCCCTTTTATATTACAGTATTTTGTAACATCTGATGATGTGCCGGAGTCGGCACGAAAACGTTCAAGAATAAAATCTAAAATTAAATATATTTGTGGAAACCGACTTCGTGTTATTAATTATTGGTATACAATTTATTATTTATCACACGTTGGTAGTATAAAATTAATTTCCTCATTTAGCTCGTAAGGCAATTCTTCCCAATTGGCCTTTCTAAAATTCTTCTCGGTTTAGAAACTGATCTTATTGATGGGCTTTAACCTTAAATACCAACTTCATATAGGACCACCCGGAATTAGCTATCTGAAAAGTTTGAGAGAAGTTTTCTTAGTATTAGCATCTAGTAAAACCGACATCTCGCACAGTGAAAAATACATTTGGCAATAAAAATTAGCCCCATGTTGTTTATATCTGCCCATACACTAGTGTTAAATGTCGTATACTTTCAATTAGTATGGTGACAGCTGGAGCCATTGATATGAAGGTATACCTTGGAGGATGAAGGATTTCAACTGTAAGCCTTTCTGTGTGAACGGGTTTATAAATGTTAAGAATATGCAAATTGTTGAATCGTTGTAACGTCTGTTTCAAAATACTCACTTGATGGTAGCACAAACTCTCCCTGAGTACTATGCAAACCAGTTGTTTCGTAGCAAATTAATAACATTTTTCCAGTTATTTTCTGATTGCGCTACGTAATGTACTTTTGTAATAGATTAAAATCAGTTTAAATTAACACGAATGTCCCAAACGTATTAAAAAAATCCATTACTTTCAGCACACCTTATCATAGTAAAGATCGACTCCAAGACTTTTGCGACATATGCTAATTTCTTAGAGGCACTCTTTAATTGTATCAGATACATGTTGACTTTAGTGATATCGTTTTCGGTGTAAGTTGAATTGTAAAACAAGTATTTTGTAACCATATATGTGGCCTCTTACTGTTAACCCTCCTCTGTATGGTTCCTATAGCAATGCTACATCTATTTTATGATTTTATGATCTTTAATTAATTTAGAGAGATATTCAAACTTGCCAATACTTAAACCATGTACGTTGATTCGGCAAATTCGGATTGAAGAGCGAATATTTTTTTCGATATAATTTTTATTGTAGTAGGTAGGTAATTGTGAATGATATACGTCTCGGATGTTCCCTTTCGTTTAACTTTAGTTGGGCGTACGTCGTACGTGCATCACTCCGCTATGAATGCGGAAAGGGCCATTAAAAGAATGCCAAAAGATTCTCCATTAAACCTAAAGGAAACTGTTTAGTTGTGGCATTCAAAAAGTTCACATAAATTATATTTTTAATTTTATATACAGAAATATATCTCCCGTTGGCTAAAAAACGAAAACAATCAATTTTATAAACATCGAAATATTAGACAAGAAATACACAAAATCTAATTAAAACTTCATGCGAGTTGGCAAGAAAGGTACGCGAAATTCGAAGTAATAAATCGACTGCAACGAATCCAATATACAATTTCCAATGTTTCAAGAGTCGAAATAAGTTCCTCTAGAAACAAGAATGAGAAAGTTTGATGCAATTTAAAATTTATACGTGTCTGCTACTTTAGTGGCTGTAACGCTGTAACTGAAATATGACGTAAATAACAACAGTTTGAGTATTAAAGAACGTTACGAGGTGTTGGAGTAAAAGCAACCCTTCACTTGTCAGTAAATATAACAGACGTACTGCACGATTTTTAAATAATTCAGTGTTGATCTTCTTGTTTTTGAAGAGTAAGACCCGAGTTATTTTTTTGACTGAGGATATTTGTATTCTTTCTGTAGAACTAAGAGGTGGTTCAGAAAAAAAGTAGCACCTGTTAATTCCACATTAAAAAAAAAGAGACGGTCTTTTCGAACTTATATTTTACGTAAGAAAAATATACCATATTATTTATTAAATTGCAATAAATAAACAAAATAAAATCACCCGTGCCAAAAATATCGAACTTTTGCTTTAACCCCCTTCATCAAAGTTTGAACATGAGCATTACTGATTTGTTGAGCTTGTTTTCTCCACTTTTTTCGAAAATCATTCATGTCTGCCGCCTTAGATTTTGTGTTTTTAAGTTGCCTTTTCATGTTAGCCCAGTAACGCTCAATTGGTCGGAGTTCGGGACAATTGGGCGGGTTTGCTTCCTTTGGTACGACCGATTACATTATTCTTTGCATAAAAGCCTGTTGCCTTTTTGCCGTAATGACATGTGGCCAAATCCGGCCAAAAGAAAAAAGAATTTTTATGTTGTTGTATTAGTGGCAATAAACGTTTTTCCGGATATTCCTGTACGTAAATTTCTCCATTTATAGAGCCAGTTGTAACAAATCCTTCAATTTTTAAGCCACATGTGCATATCGCTTGGCAAATCATAAAATTTTGGGGAAATTTACTTGCCATCCAATATTTATATTTTAGAGCCACATTGTCCTTACATGTTGCAACAAAAAATTCTTGTCCAGGGATTTGGCTAAAATCAGCAACAAAAAATTTTGCCAACTTAACTTGACTCCAGAGAGGATTTTCAAGGTGGGTGTTCACAATTAGCTTAATACGAATAACTTCATTCGTTGGCATGACGCTTTTTTATCAAGATTTTACCACAAAACTTGCGCTGGAGATACTCAAGGATGTAATTTGACAGTTGTAATACATATACCAATTTTTTTTTGCAATGCCTGCCTAGATGATGAAGTTTCTTGCTGCTACTTTTTTTCTGAACCACCTCTTACCTATTAAATATTTACGTTGTATCAATAACAAGAATGTAATAAATTGTCAATGATACTTTATATTTATCGTATTGCGTCTTCTACTAAGGGCATTCGCTACGTATGTTAACTAAACTTACTTATCTTGAATGATCAGATCACCAAAATTAGGTTACAACTGCGATTCAAAGCTGTCTTCCTGCTTGTAAGGTAGATCTCCAATCTATTCGGGTACAGATACGTACTTTTAGTTTTTGGGTTAAAGTTTGGAATGTTTAGGAAATTTTCAGAATGCGAATATCCAACAATTAAATTTAAATTTTTGGATGCAAATCTGCATTTTGGAATTAAGGTTTGAATCCTCAAAGTTAAACCTCAAGACTTATATTAAGTCTGAATTAAGCTTGAAAAATATTGATTGAAAAGGTTATTTCCTATTTGAGATTTAAACATAAGTTTGAATTTTAAAGTCGATTCAGATTCCATATTGAGGAGTTTAACTAAAGATTGAAATTTCATCTCTATACAAAAATCGGGCAAAAAATCAGCGTTTGAATTTTGCACATGGAAATATTCCAATCCGTACTTGAATTCGGAATCAAATTCGTGTTTGTGATTGCAGTTTGCCCTTTTGTACATTTAGAGCCGAAATTTTGCTTGAAGCTGAAGTTTAAATTGGTTTGAGACAAGCATCTTACAATTACGCTCTAACTTGAGCTGCTTTAAACTAAGTATTAGTTGGAACGTGAACTTTTTAAGTAAACTTAACCTAAGCTCTGCCCCTATATTTATTCTGAAATACCGGTCCTAAAACCTTAACTGCAGCTTAGAACCGAACTATGGTAAAATAGCTTAAGTTTAGCGTGAATGGTCATGTCCATTGTCCATGTCATATCATGTTTTTAAGTTAAGACACCGCACTAAAACAGCAGTCCTTAGAACCGAGTAAGCAGAAGCTTAGCTTAAATTATGGCTTAAATAAAGGTAAGACTTCTGCTTTAGTTCTATATGGATTCGATTTAAAAAATAATCAAGTCTAAATAAACCTGAGTTTTATGTTAGGCACCAATTACAATGAACTCTTTTTCGAAATATTAGCTTTGTTCAAAGGGCAAACTTTCTAAATACGTCAAAACTTTTAATGCCGTACTAAATGACAACAGCAAAAACTACTTCGGTGTAGAAACCACAAATTAACCCATACACGTTCGTAAATTTTTCAAATTCAAATTCAAATTTATTTATAATAATACATAAAATTTTTTTTACATAAACTGTATACATACAACGTTACATCACATTAGATTTTTGGTCTGTGGTGTGATGCACTCGTTAAATAGCTCTAACATAAGTTTGCGAACTGATTAATATCACATAATATATTCACTTTGCATTATGTTACTTTTATTCTATATCTAAACAAATTAGATTAGGAACTAGATGATAATACAATGATGTATGTGTGTGATATGTGGGTGTGTGTGAGTGTGTGTGTATGTGTGTGTGTTGTGTAACATTACATTTCAAATAAATTTTTGAATGGTATAATATTTTCCGTGATGTAGATCAGCGAATTTTTTTGGAATATTTTATTGTTTTTTATGTTTCGAATTTGGAGTGGCAATAAGTTATAAATTTTTGGTCCGAGATATCGTAATGTTTTTTGATTTAGGGTTTTTGTTGTTTTGGGTAGCCTAACGTTTTTGTTGCAAAGTAATCTAGTTTGGTAAGAGTGATTTACATAGTCTAAATTTTCGTTACAATGGATATAATTTACTACTTTAATTATATATAGAGTTCTAATATCTTGTATTTTGCATTCGTCGAATAACTCTACACTTGGGTGTCTTTTCTTCTTGTTATATAGTATTTTAATCAAATATTTTTGAGTTATTTCGAGATTATGTAAATGACACTTTTGTAAACTTCCCCATACCAATATACCATATACAAGTATAGATTCTACGAGAGAAATGTATATCATTTTTAACTGTTTTTTTGGAAAAATATTACGAATGGCATAAAATTTTTGGATTAGTATTCTCAGTTTTTTATTTATATATTCCACGTGTTTGTCCCATCGTAAATGTTGGTCTATCATGATCCCTAAGTATTTTATTGAATATATTTTTTTAATATAATATGTGGTTGTTCCATTTATTATTATTTCATTATATTCTGGTTGGTCAAATTTATTTGCTGTTATGGCCAAAAATTTGGTTTTATCGGTATTTAAAGAAAGCCAGTGCCCATCCAACCATTTTTTTATACATGATAAACCAATAGATACTTTCTCGTGTAGTCTATTCCACAGGTTATCCTCAAAGATAATAGCAGTATCGTCTGCATATGAAAATATTTTGCCTTGACACTCGAGATCACATAAGTTGTTAACGTAGATAAGAAAAAGTATTGGGGCTAGAACCGTCCCTTGTGGTACTCCCGTTTTGATTACTTTTTGTGAACTACATTTGTCTTCGATTTTTACGAATTGTAACCTATTTGATAAATAATCTTTGAAGACATTCAACACTATTCCTCTGATTCCTATTGTTTCAAGTTTTTCTAAAAGTAAATGATGAGGAACTGTGTCGAATGCCTTCGTTAAATCTAAAAACACTGTTATCGTTTTTTTTTCGCTAATCATATTATTGTTAATTTCTTTGATTAATTGCGTGATTGCAGTTTCTGTGGACGATTTTGGTATAAATCCGTATTGGTTTTGTGATAAAATGTTGTTTTTTTGAAGGTAGTTCATTAGCCGCATTTTTAAGCATTTCTCAAATATTTTTCCAAATGTATTTATCTGACTTATGGGTCTATAATTATTTACATCAAATTTATCACCCTGTTTGTAGATTGGGGTGATTTGTGATTCTTTAAAGTGATTTGGAACTTTTCCTGTACTGAAGACCATGTTTATTAAATACAATAGGGGTGTAATTACTGCTTCATATGTTAGTTTTACCGTTTTTGTTGTAATGTTATCCGGACCCGGAGCAGTGTTATTTTTTAATTGATGAATGCATTGAATTAATTCGTTTTCTTTCATAGAGTATAAGAACATTGAGGAATTTAATGGGTTTTTGTGATAAATTTCTTTTTTATCTAGCTTCTTTGCCAATTCGCCTCCTATGTTTATAAAATACGTGTTCATAATTTCAGCTATTTTTTGTTTATCAGTGATAATGGTTCCTTCGTGTCTTAGTTCAGTAATATTATGGGATTTATTTCTAATAGGTTCATTTGCAGCTTGTGCAATTGTATTATAAATTTTTTTTGTGTCAGTTATATTATCTTCTATACAGGGTGTTAATACTAAGTCGTTACACCCGAAGATGGCAGTTAGAACTTATTAAAACAAACAACTTTTCTTAGTTCCAATTTTTGATTTGGTGCCCCGGTTCGTAGTTATTGGAGTTCTTTTGTTTTTCGAAAAATCGTCATAACTCCTTTATTTTACGGACTATTGAAAAAAATCAAAAATTTTCAAAATTAGCTTTCGACTCTCTAAAACATTTGCATTTACAATTATTTTTTATTTTGTCAAATAACAAAATGGCGATCGAGCAAAAATTTCAAAACAAGATTTTTTGACAACCACCCCATCGATTTTTGAAAGTAAAACATTTATAAAATCCTTGAACTATCTACTACAACATTTGTCCTAAAAAATTTTTTCGATCTATCCAAAAAAAGTCTTTATTCGTTTACTTGAATTACAGATAAGTATTAACAAACTAAAAAAATCATTTAAAACGAAGTAGCTTCCTGCCATTGAACAATGAAACAAAAGAAGATTAGATTTGACAAGTACACTATTTATAATACATTTACAAAATGGCCACCATTCGCAGCAACGCAAGCCCGGCAGCATATTTTAATGTTGGTGGAGACCTTCGCAAGGACTGCCTGCTTCTGTTTTATATCTTCTGCTGCAGCCACTATTCTAGCTACTAGTTCTAACTCTGTGTTCACCGGTGCCTCGTATACAGAGGTCTTCATCTAGTGGAGTTAGGTCGGGGCTCCGGGCTGGCCACGCAATAGGACCTCTCCTCCTAATCCACTTATTTGGGTATTCCCGATTTAGCAATGCGTTGTGTGAGTCGGTGCCCAATCATTCTGAAACTAAAGTCTCCGTCTGATGTTTAATGGCAAGTCCTCAAGAAGCTCCGGTAGCACAGTATCTAAGAAAATAAAATAATTTCCCCCATTCAGGCGGTTTGGGAGAAGGTAAGACCCGATTACGTGCTCCCCTACGATTACCCCTTTCGATTACCCTTGTGTTCGTCGATGGGTCATCTTCAACAATACCAAGTGCAGCCTCTTCAAATCCAGGGGTTTGGCGTAATCTGTTGGCGTTCCCACCAATTGTTGGGTAAAAACAACTAGTCTCTGACAGACGTCTACAATTTCTTTTTTTTTATGTGCATTACGCCTTGTCTCCCCAAAAACCAAAAGCATGTCAAGAAGTTCAACGTTTTGATAATAATTCATTTTTACGTACAAATTATGCAAAATACGCACACAAATGATTAACTTTAAAAAGTATTTAAGTTTACAACATACAAACTAGAAAACACACGTGCATTAAGTTTGAAGTATCTTGTTCGGCTTTGTGCACTTGTCAAATCTAATCTTCTTTTGTTTCATTGTTCAATGGTAGAAAGCTACTTCGTTTTAAATCGTTTTTTTAGTTTGTTAATACTTATCTGTAATTCAAGTAAACGAATAAAGACTTTTTTTGGATAGATCGAAAAATTTTTTTAGGACAAATGTTGTAGTAGATAGTTTAAGGATTTTATAAATGTTTTACTTTCAAAAATCGATGGGGTGGTTGTCAAAAAATCTTGTTTTGAAATTTTTGCTCGATCGTCATTTTGTTATTTGACAAAATAAAAAATAATTGTAAATGCAAATGTTTTAGAGAGTCGAAAGCTAATTTTGAAAATTTTTGCTTTTTTTCAATAGTCCTTTAAATAAGGGAGTTATGACGATTTTTCGAAAAACAAAAGAACTCCAATAACTACGAACCGGGGCACCAAATCAAAAATTGGAACTAAGAAAAGTTGTTTGTTTTAATGAGTTCTAACTGCCATTTTCGGGTGTAACGACTTAGTATTAACACCCTGTATATAGTTTAAAATAATTTGTTTTAGTTATAGCGATAAGTCTACTTAATCTATTTCTATATTGTTTATATTTAGTTTGCAGCTCTAGATTATTTTTATTTTTGTTTAGTTTCAGCTTGATCTTATCACGGTGTCTAATTGATTTTATTAGCCCTGTTGTTATCCATGGTTTTAGCCTTCTCAGTTTACTAGTATATTTAGTAGTTATGGTGTTATTTTTTACTAGTTCTGTGTATCTATTCACAAAAATGTTTGTAGCAGTTTCTACGTCGGGGTTGATTAAGATATTTTCCCAGTTTTCTTGTTGCAAATCTGTCATTAGTTTATCATATTTTATTTCCGTTTTGGTATTGGCTAGACTTTTTTTAGTTGTATCCGAATCTTTTTGTATTAGTTTAAAATCAATGATAACTGGAAAGTGATCTGTTATATTTGTATTTATTACTGCACTTGTATAACAAAATTTGTTTAGATTGTTCGGGATTTTTACATTAATATGATCTAGACAGGTCTCGGATGTCTCGGCTATCCTTGTGGGGTCGGTTATAGTTATTTTGAAATTAAATTTTGCTAAAATATTTTTGTATTGGTTTGCTTCCGGTGTTTCATTTGAGATATCTATATTTATATCACCTATAATTATTTCAATGTCATTTTGTATATTATTATTTAATACGGTTTCTAGTTCATTCAAAAATAAAATTTTGTTTGATATTGGTGACCTGTAAATCGCTGTTATTGTGAATTTAGTTTTATATTTGCTAAACGTTAAGCGATCCAAGGTAACTTCACTTAGCTTTTGGTTTGATATGATAACATTTAAGGTATTTTTATAAAATATTACAACTCCATCATTTTGGTTTCGTTTCGAATTGTTGTAATAATTTAAATATCCGTTAATATGAAAATTGTTTATGTTAATTATATTCCATGTTTCGGTTAGTACTATGATGTCCACATTTTTTATTTGTTCAATAAGTATTAATAATTCATCAAAATTTTTTCCTATACTTCTTATGTTTATATGTATTATACTGATTTGTGGTTTATGTGTTTTGTTGTTTTGTATGTACGTATCTATTGTGTAGGTTTGTTTGTATTGTGTGTCTTGTGTTTGTGTTGTATTATCATCGTCTAATATATTAATAAGGTTAAATGTGTTCATATTAATTGACTTAAAACTAATTAAAATTAATTTATTACAGAATTTTGTACTTAAAAAAAGAGAAAAAGAAAAGGGTTTTTATTCTTATATTATGAAGTAAAATAAAATAAACTCTGTGCCTGACCTGTTTTATAAAATATAAACATAGATTAGGGGTTATGCTTGTTGTTTCCATCTACTTCGCTATATCTTCTAGTTGTTCTTCAGTTTTTATACTTATTATTTTGTTGTTTTTCTTAGTGAGTACGGCACCGTCCCAGGTCCATACAGTCTCTCGTGGAAACGTTTTTATCGCCTTTTTATATAGCGCCAAGCGGATGTAGGTTAGATCTTCTCCTATGAAAATTCCTGATCCCTTCAGGTTTTTTCGATTTGCCATTATTTTTGCCCTTTCGCGATAGGTTGAGAACTTTACTATGATCGGTCTTGGTCTTGCTTTTGTATTTCTTGTATCGTTGTTGTCGTTTGTATCTTGCGCCTTTCGGCCTACTCTGTGTGTTCTTTCGATTACATCGATATTATTGTTTACTTTTAGCGTTTTATTAAATAGCTCCATCACCAGTTTATCTGTGTTTTCACCTTGTGATTCAGCTATGCCGAATATCCTTATGTTATTCCTTCGTGAGTACTGCTCAAGGTCCTCCAATTTATTTTTTAATTCTATGTTTTCGATTTTTATTTCTTCTATATTCTCATTTAAAGCTTCTAGTTTTGCATCAAAATTTTCCATAACTGTGTTCAGGGCTTTTTCTACACACTTTTTAATATTTATCTCTATTTCATTTTTTAATGTTTCCACCGTTTCAATTAACATTTTTTGAATATCTTCCTTATCCACACGCGTTAACATATTTGTACTGATTTTTACAAGGAAGTTTAGATTTTATGGTAATTTTTAAGGTGGATATTATCACTTATTCACAGGTCAGCATGCACACACGTCCGCTCAGTTCGACATTCGACGTTGCAATACATTCTAAAATATAATTATTTGGGCCAGTTTATAAATGTAAAAGATTAGTATAAAACGAAATTCAAAAAATTAGTCGCAGACGAATTTGAATTAAAGGAAGGCGGATTCATTTCATCTAAACCTAATAGACTGTAGATAACCAAACCGAATTTCGTAATAGTTATAGGCCACTGTCTAGATTAGCATTAACCAAATTTACAGTTGATTGGACTAGGATAATTGAGGTAACGTTTTAGATACCGAAATTTAGTTAATGAGTACATGTTCTGTTATTCGAGCCAAAACGGGGAATATTATAATCATGAAAGGTTTACATAAAAGCAGGCTGAAAGTAGTCGTTATGAATGGATCGAAGTAATTCACGAAGCGAAAACACTTGCTTAGAGGTTTTCATAAAATAATCAGGTATTAACCAAAAAAGTAAAAGAATAAAAGCTAGAAAAAGATAGAGTTAGGTCAGTCGGTGAAAGGACAGAGAACGAGTAAGAATTATTGATTAATATCCCAAAAGTATACTTTCGGTAGCAGATTGCTTCAGTTTTTGTTTGTTTCTGAGGAGAAATATCTCTTTGATTTTAATTGTTAAAAGGAGATGGGAATAATAATCGAAGCATAACCTAAAAGTGGACTAATTAATTTATAGTTCAGTAATCGGATTGTTACTTTTGACAAATATATCGTTGTACTGGAAGTTACTTCTTGAAACTCTAAACGATCCTATAAAATCACAAATTGTTTTAAAAAATAAGTATTGTAGCAACTAAGTTGCCTTCAACAATGCGAATAACCCAAAGCTTGGTATCAGTCCAAGATGGTTATTCGAAATATTTTTATTCGTTAAAATGAAAATTCTCTCAAAACAGCTTTACTGCTTTAGTGAAGACTTTATACATATAAGTTGCAATATTTAATACTGTTCCCTGTTTCGCAAATACTCGTATGTTGAACTACACTAGTTTCAATCCTGTTGAATCTGATATGGATTTAAATCAGCTGTCCAAGTTATTTCTAAACTTTCTTTAGGCTTAATTGTCTTTTCTATGAAAATTTTGAAAATGTTTATTGATATTCATATCCTACTTCTACCAATTTTCTTTTTAATTCTTTATCAAAAGATGTAAAACAATATCAATTAGGTAATTAATTAATCAATAGTGTCCCTATAAAAAATGGCTGCTTCACCGCTACTGATTTTCAACCATGGCATCGATTAATGTATGTCAACCATCAACCAAAAATTTGAAACTGTAATTAGTCGAACAACCAGTAGCAGTAAGTAACAAGCAGGAAGCTTTATACTAAAACCGTGTAAGTCATTTTCTAATTAGGTTTTAATTTACGTAATGGCCTTCAGAAAAAATTGCTTCCTCGTCGAGCTACAAAACCGAAAGCAAATTTAAAGTATCTTTATTAACACCTGAATTATCATAGTATAGTATTTTTAGTCTGCTCTCACTTTAGAGTTTACGTGTAGGTATCGTAAAATCGTTAAATCGTCGCTCAGAAAGTAACCTTTCGAATACCTAAAAATTTTGGATTATTCGTTTTGTCAGAACGAATGTTTTCCCCTCTGTCGATCAAAGATTCATTGAACTGCATGAAAATTCCTAATAATTTTCATTTGTGTGTTTGTATTGACCTACTGTTGAGTTATGGTCATCATGAAAATTATCGAGTGTCAAAATGTCAGGTTTTATTCATGTCGTTAATTCTACCGGAACGAACAACTCACTCTTTTCCGATTAATGGAACAATACCGCTTGCGTTTTTTTTTCTGGTTATTTTTATACAATCGGTTCTATTTTCGGTTTTCTACTTTGACATTAATTGCCCTCTTGCACGGAATTTTCCAACTTGTTAATTTCCTCTTTTTGTAGTACAGATTTAGGGATGGACACGAATAATTGAAATAAATTAAATATTCTTTCTATCTTTCGTTTAAATCACATAATATAAGGTATCCTTTTTTAGTGTGGATTATCTACAGGGCTATCATCGTAGGAAATCGGAGGAACAGTGATCCAATTTTAAATTTTTTTGTCGACACTTGGCATGAAAAATTAAGTGCGTGTCGTAGCTTTTAACTCATACCTCATGACGTACAATCACCTGTAAGGATTACAGGGAAAATTATTAAATAAGTCACAACTACACAACTAAAAAACGTACTGTCAACTGTATTAACATAAAACCTATTTATTGCAAGTCAAAAGAATCTACTTTATAACGTTAGATTATAACGGGTGTCCATAAACTGTCAGCATCCCAGTAGGTTGTGCTTTCAGAAACATATTTCGTAATTTTATTCAGAATACAACACCAAATGTCAAGATTTGTAAAATGTCATTGTCTATGATTATTTAATCTAAGACTTGTAATTTGTTTTTCAAAGCAACCGAGATGACGACTGTTTATGAACACACGTTATGTTAACGTCAGTTTGGTCCCTCAGCACAAACTGAAAGTTTGTGTCAACATAACCTAACATCGGAAATAAAGCCTGCAACAGACAGTTCCTTTATTTTTTAAAAGCTTCTATGACGATTTTTACGCTACCGTATTGTTAGAAGTCAATTTAAACCGTTCGAAAATTTCTCGACTTAAATAATAGATGCTTTTGTGTATAATACAAATGGTTAGATCAAAGATATGTGTCATTGTGGGATTTTCTATACGAAGTTTTCCCCTTTCAAACAGTTCGAAAAGCAGAAGATATCGATGACAAATAGGCAATTCTCGTGTAGACCAGCTCGACTTTTCAAAACTTTCGATTTACTCGAGTCTTAGATTCATTACTTATCGATACAAAAGTTTGATAAAGGCATTAAAAGTTCGCCGACTTTTTCTCTTTATCGAGGCGACAAACGTCCCTCGGTAGGTTGTAAGATTAAATTTTGAATTAATTTGCAACGTGTGATGTTCCTGGTGTATCAAACGCAAAAGTTTAAAGTTTTGCGATCCAAAGTTATGAACGAATTCTGAATATTCCGGACAACATTCGGGACCGTAAAGTTTCACGGGTTGACAAGTTCGCACGTGTTATTTTATTAACAGCTGATGATGTTTTTGATTCAGTTGAGTAAGAATTTGTAATGTAAGAATCGTTAATGCCTTCAAAAAGTTTTCGCATTATGTTAACGTATAATACAGGGTGGTCTATAAGTAATGGTTCACAGACCAACAGTAGATTCCTGAGGCCAAAATATTACAATTTACCTAAAACTACCTTAAAAGTTAATATTTAGGGAGATACAGGGTGTCAAAGTCGAAATTTTAATTTTAATTTTCTTCTGTAATTTCAGAAGTTTTCGGGATATTGATATGAAAATTGGAGAAACTACCTTGTTTAGGACGAGAAATAATAATCCCTTCTCAATTTTGATGCAGCTCTTAAAACGTTATTTTTGCTACACCTAATACTGTGAAAATTCTTATTTTTTTGTACTAAAGTTAGGGCAGATCTAATTGAAAAAAGCAATTGCCTCATCTTTTTTATACAAAAATAGCTATACTTTTTAAATATCTCTAAAGTTAACCGTTTCCTAGATATTTGCTTTATTCACTTCTTAAGCAGTCTGTAACGCAGTAGGCTTACATTTAAAACAAAAAATTGACATATTTTTGTGAAAAACGAGGAATAGGGCACGGAGCAATAGCGACTCAGTAGGATATATGTCATTAAAAATTTCTAATTTTCATGTGTACCTACACCGCAAGTAATGCTCTTTTCAACGAATAAAATGTAGCATCACTTACTTCAATCGCAAATATCTTGGAAACGGTTAACTTTAGAGGCATTGAAATAGTATACCTTTTTTGTATACAAAAGACTAGGCAATTGTTTTTTTCTATTAGATCTGCCCTAACTTTAAGTACAGAAAGGTTGAAGTATTTTTAAGGTATTAGGTGTAGGAAAAATAACGTTATTTTAAGAGCTGCTTTACAATTGAGAACGGATTGATATGAATATTACGAAAACTTTAGAAATTACAGAAGAAAATTAAAATAAAAATTTGGACTTTGACACCCTGTATCTCCATAAATATTAATTTTAGGACTAAGCTAATTTTAGGTAAATCGCAATATTTTGGCCTCAGGAATCTACTGTTGGTCTGTGAACCATTACTTATGGACCACCCTGTATAATGGATGTACTTTGCTGCGTCCGATTAAACTAATGACGGCGTATGTGTGGCTTGTAAGTGAAATTTGAAACAAGAGGCAGGTTCCCATGTTTGTGTTTAGTTTCATTTAATGATGATTATTATTAAAACACTAAATGTACTACATGTAGATGCCTAATTAAAGGTTTGCTTAAGTCACAGCTACAGGATGTTTCTGATTTTTTGGCTAATTAATCCAAAACATGCTTTTTTGTTTTTCAGTTTCTTCTGTACAGGGTGGTCCAAATTGGACACTTTTGATAGGAAACGCCAATTTCTTTTTACAAAAAAACTTGGGACACCATTGGATTCCTTTAAAAAAAGTGCCTTAAGAATTTTTTTACAGAAACAAAAAATATTCATAAATAAATAAGTTACGGGGGTGGGTCAAAAATGCACAAAATTGAAAACCACCCTACATCTCCTAAACAGTTCAAGATATCGATGTGCGGTTTTCGGCATTCACTTTCTCACAAAAATCGAGCTCGTAACATGTAGGTTAGTTTTTTTCTAGCTCCTCTAGAAATTGGTGTTTCCTATCAAAAGTGTCCAATTTGGACCCCCTTGTACATGCACCGTTGTACGATATTCCCTGCCTTTATTTTATCCCTTCTTATGCATTATCAAAACACAATTCTTATATTTAATGTACAATATTGCCCGCGATTTTAAATCTAATGATCTTGAAGGCGAAGAAGAATAATTAATAGAAAATTGAGAAATATAAGTTAAATGAGTTTTTCCACAATGCTGTGAAAATAATTACGAGCTTTTCCTTCTTTTGTTGCTTCTCATTCTCATCACTCTTTTTCTTCCTTTCCGTTTTTTGGTTTTCTTTCTCTTCTGCTTATCCTTCTTTTGCTCGTCCTCTTTCTTCTCTTCGCCCTCCTCCTTTCCCCCCTCCTCCTTTCCCCCCTCCTCCTTTCCCCCTCCTCCTCCTCTATTTTCTTTGTTTTACTGCCCTTCTTCTTCATACCTTTCCTCTCCATCTCCCTATTTCTTACCTCTTAGTATCTCTCTTCCTTTTCTTCTTCTAGTTCTACTTCGGTTCTTTCGCCTTTTATTCTTCGTTTGAATTAATTATTTTCATTACTGTTTATTTTTAAGGATTTGAGTAGATGAAAACAGTCAAGTTCGGTAGAAATATAGCAATATGAATTATCAGCTTTTGTTTAATAGTATTTTATGTATCTAGGACGAAAAGTAAATCTTTAAGGTATGAGTAAGTTGTTTACGGCCGAGGTGGGTAGCCGAGGCCGTAATTACTTGCGAGTACCTTAAAGACACCTTTCGTCTGAGGTACATACATAATTTTATGTCATACTGGTTTCTAAAGTTGTTAAATTATTAAAAGAAATCTCCAGCAACTTGTAGCAGTATTAGTTTTACCAAAGAGTATAAATTTATTATGTATTCTTTGGTTTTACGTAAGTAATCTAAGACGCAACTGTTCGGATCTCCTAGCAACTGGCATTTATAGAACAAAAAGTGACACTTTAAAGTCCTAGGACTTTAAAATGATACTTTAAAGTTCTAGGATTTTAAAGTTTCACTTTTTATTCTATAAATCGTTCGAAAAACGTTGCTTTAGAAACCAGTATGACATAAAATATATTTTAACTTCTGTTTGATGTTATTTTTAGGTTGATCATTTTAAAATATACTAATTAATAATAATTACAATACGTTCATTTTGATTGAAGCGAACATTTTGCATTGTAACAGCTATTACACGCTTTTATTATAATAGTATTTTATGTATCTAGGACGAAAAGTAAGTCTTTAAGGTATGAGCAAGTTGTTTACGGCCGAGGCGGGTAGCCGAGGCCGTAATTACTTGCGAGTACCTTAAAGACACTTTTCGTCTGAGGTACATACATAATTTTATGTCATACTGTTTCTAAAGTTGTTAAATCATTAAAAGAAATCTCCAGCAATTTGTAGCAGCATTAGTTTTAAGTAACTAATCTAAGGCGCAACAATTCATATCTCCTAGCAACGAGCATTTATAGAACAAAAAGTGACACTTTTCGTTCTAGGACTTTAAAATGATACTAGCACTTTAAAGTGTCACTTTTCGTCCTATAAATCGTCCGAAAAACGTTGCTTTAGAAACGAGTATGACATAAATTAAATTTTCGAAAAATCTTTGCGTTATGAAAATTTAAACCTTTTGTATTAGTTAGGCAAAACCATAAAGACAATATTTATATTTTAAGCCTTAGTTTGAAAATACACGTTGGACGTTCATTAAAGGCGGTAAAATGGAAGTTTCCTTGCGTAGGCTGAAAAATCCTTTCTTATGAAAATAACGTACCTCTAAATAACGTCTCTAAATATAAATTAACCCCGAATTTGCTTGAAAGAAAGGCTAATATATTTCGACATTCGTAGGTTTAGGAAATTAAATTATGTAGGTAGCCGTAATAACCGTAATAAAAATATAAATTATGTACTAACATTTACCTTTATTTTATATTAGATAAGTTATTATTTCGTAATTTCTCGTCAACTGTAAGATTTTAGTATCAGACCAGCATTCCATTTCAAAAAAATATTCGATTTCTGCTAAAATTATTTAGTTTTAGAGTATTCTTTCTCATATGAAGTTTAAATTGATGATCGCTCTTTCTTTATGACTCGTTGGATCTTGAATCAAAATTGACGAAATTTGAATTGTATCAACAAGCAGTTTAGAATCGAAGATCTTTTCTGAATCCAAAATTTATAAAATTTTAATTACAAATAACTACAAACTTCTTCCACTGACTTACCTCTTTAAACCATACTCTTTATTGTTCATGATCCTTTCATTCTCCATCTTCTAGGTTTTGTCTTCCCAGAGTCTCATCCCCAGGATATTCAAAATATATCTTTTGTCTTTCTAACATGGTTACACCAAATGTATCTATTTTGTTCAAGGTAGCTAATCATATTTTTATACATTCAGCCTTCTTAGAATTTCATCATCCGTTACATGTCTGCTGCCATAATTATATTTTTGTTTGTTTTTGTTTGCTACCTATATTTCACCGCTGTATATTATTCTAACTATTTTATATTTTCAAGTTGTATATTTTCGGTGTTGTTATTTCCATTATAGGCATATCGCACAAAACAGAATTTAATTGTTTCATCCGTTAATATACAGGCTGTATACAAATTGGCGCAAAAGCTCCAGGTAGCGATATTCCTTGTACAATTCTGAGTCGAAAACCTATTAATACTAGAATGATGTACCATGCTTCCCCTGTCTTCACGAGGTCTTCAAAGTCTCAATGTTTAGTTTTGAAATAAGCATTATTATTTAATGATCTGTTGAATAAAAGATTACAAGTTGAAATAAAAGAACGTTATAAAAATAATTTTTGCATATAATTGTCTTTCAATCCTGAAATTTTAATCTTAACAGTTTTTCATTTAGGTTTGTCCGTTAAAAAAAATGTATGACAACACTGCCAAACGTCCTCGTATTGTCAAAGTTTGACGTTTACAAAACTTTCTAATTCGGCTTTGTAACTTCGTGCCATTACTAAGTTTTGCGTTTTTTTGTGTTTTAATTATTATCTTGTTTACTGGTTTGTTCTAATTTTGCATCATCCCTGTTTTTCGTATTACTTTTTTTGTTATCTTGTTTGGTTTACTTAAAGAATGGATTTCACTTTTAATGAGTAGTATGCTGATATGTACATGGTATATGGGTTTTGTGAGGGAAACTATAACATGTCAGAACGAGAATATCGCGCGCGTTTTCCTAACCGGTGACATCCTACATCCTACTGCAAACGTATTTCGAAGACTAAATAAGCGTGTTCCTGAAACTGGTTCATTTATCCGAAGAACTAGGGACATCGGTCGACCAAGAGCAAGGCGTACGGTTCAACTGGAAGAGCAGATTTTAAATGCAGTAGAAGAAGATCCCTATGTCAGTACCCGACAAGTAGCTGCAACATTAAATGTTCCCAGTCATATGACCGTTCATAAGGTACTACAAGAAAACCTGCTACATCCATATCATGTTTCCAAAGTGCAACCCCTCTATGAAAATGATAACATTGCTCGATCTGACTTTCGCAACACTATTTTAAATAGAATTTGTGACGAAGATGGCTTTTTGAGACGTATTCTTTGGAGCGACGAGTGTATGTTTACTCGAGATGGCGTGTTCAATACACAGATACACACAGTACCCATTATTGGGCTGATGAAAAGCCGCACGAGTTTCGTGAATTTGGTCACCAAAGAAGGTTTTCTGTAAATGTTTGGCTAGGCATAAGAAATCAGAGAGCTGTTGGACCAATTGACCTACCGAACCGCCTTAATGCCAATGGATATCTTAATGTTTTGGAACAAGCGATTGATGAGATACCATTGAATATACGACCAAATATGTTATTTATGAATGATGGGGCTCCTGCTCATTTTGCTCTTAATGTAAGAGAGTGGTTGGATGACCACTACCCAGGAAGATGGATTGGTCGCAATGGACCCATTTTATGGCCGGCGAGATCCCCAAATTTCAATCCATTGGACTTCTTTATTTGGGGTTTCATTAAAGAAAAAGTTTATGCCACACCTCCACAAAATGTTGATGAGGTTAAAAACAGAATTGCCGCAGCAATATTAGAAATTATACCTGATAAGTCGGAGCGGGTAATGCAAACAATACCAAAAAGATTACGACTATGTTTGGAACCAAATGGTTTTCAGTTCGAACAGTTAGTGTAAATTAGTATGTTAGGTTAGACAATAGTGGTGTTGATCGACTACGCAAAAATGCCCAAAATTGAATCACAAAATAAAATCCTAATTTAAAACTTTTGGAATGTATTATGTTTAAAATAAATAATTTCTGAACTTTTATCTCTCTAGTGGCTCCCACAATAAATTGAAGGTCTTATGCTACGTACAGACGTAGACACTTTAATGTCTAGAGAAGCTGTATAGATCGAGTGTCTTCGTATGTACACTATGTAGAGTAGTGTCGTTAGATCAGACACTCGTGTCACGATAACCGCTCTCGCAAGTTCGTAGACTTCCGTCTGAATACATTTTTTAAACGTGTCGACACACGATCTAAAGTGTACCGGCATGTTAGAAATTTTTTGCTAGAGCCGTTTTGTTCTATGCAGTAATAAGCTAAAGTAAGTAGGGGAATTGTGCCTAAAATGACATACTTTTTGTTTGAATTTATTTTTCGATATAAATATATTGCTTAAACTCAACTCTTTGCAAAAATAGTTATAAGATGCTCATACATTGCCCTTTTCATCTATTTATTATTAGATTAAATCGTCGAAACAGGCATTCTAAACAAATACATTAGTGAATGGTCCTGCTTACAATTTATCGAATAATTTTATTCACGTCTTCCGGATTGGGACCGTGTCATTTTGAGACAAAAAGACTCAACGTTTTGCCCACTTTTTTAAGAGGCTTCTTCAGGAGGAAAGGGAGCACTAAAAGAGCACGGTAACTTATCGCAAACCCACACACACGGATAGGTATCTTCACGCCAACTCACATCATCATCCGGCACAAAAGCTCGCCGTGATTAATTCCCTCGTTCATCGTGCTATCGCAGTGTCCCAACCCGGCAGTCTTCATGTCGAGGTAGCCCATATCCAAGAAAATACCATCAAGAATGGGTATAACAAAAGCGATGTTAGAAAGGTCATCGAAAACCAACCACACCCCGCAAACCCTAAAAATCCTCAAAATAGGTACCTGTACACCCCAGGCTACTGCTTTCTTACCCTACATTCGCCAAGTCACGGATCGCGTAGGTAGGATTCTCAAAAAACATAACATCAAAACCATCTTCAAACCCCCTCCAAAAGTGTCACAAATACTCCCTTCAGTAAAAGATAAGCCTCAACCCTTGTCATCAAGAGGCATCTATAGCATCCCCTGTTCTTGTGGTTTAGTGTACATTGGAGAAACTGGTCGCTCAGTGCGCACACGTATCTGTGAACACAAACGTTGCTTGAAATCAGGTCTTTTTTCACATTCATCCGTTGCTGAACATCACGACACTGGTCATAAAATATTGTTTGAAAACTCTTCGATCATTGCCAATGCCCCTTATTTTTTCAACGGGGAAATCCGTGAGGCCATTGAAATCATCAAGGCCCCTAATAACTTGAATCGTGACACTGGTTATTATCTATCCGATATTTGGAAGTCCGCCATTATTACTGGTTCCGCTCCCTCCACCCCTGACCAATCGTCGTCCCAGTCAGATACGCTTGGCCGGATACAGCCGGTATAAAGTCGCTGCCTCTTCTGTTTCTCTTCAGAAGGGTTTCGCCTCTGGCTTGGTTGACAAGTTGAGTTACCCTTACCCTTCTGCCTCTTGCTAGAAGAGTTTCGCATCTGGCGTGGTTGACACGTTGAGTTACCGTGCTCTTGTAGTGCTCCGTTTCCTCCTGAAGAAGCCCCTTAAAAAAGTGGGCGAAACGTTGAGTCTTTTGTCTCAAAATGACACGGTCCCAATCCGGAAGACGTTTTGTTAATACATTCACCTCCAGCCAAAAATTTCAGTGTTACAGCTACTCTTTCACCAACTGAAATTGCACAACGCATCGCTGTATCCTGTTTTTCTATTTTTGGTTTAACTTTCTCGATAAGGAATTGAAAGTCTGAAGCAGACATTCGAAGAAAATTTTTAAAGTATTGTGAATCTTCATATCTGAGCTCCGCTAACAACTTAGAATATGCTCCTTCCGTACTTCTCTTTGCTGTCCACTCTTTAACCCAGCATTTTCTCGTTCGCTTCTTCCTTCGTTTTTTTATAATATAGTTAATGATCACTGCGGCTGCTAACCGACATCTCTTTCGTGACATGATTAAAAACGAGGTGACATCAAGTGTCAGCTTTCCTACGCCGGGCCCGTCTAAACACACGATAGAGAAGTGTCAAAAAATAAAGTGTACTGAGTCTACTGAAGTGCTCTAGACACCGATCTATGCAAATAATTTTCTACGTAATGTAAACAAGTTGTAGACTGATCTAGACACAAATGTCGACATTTTAATGTCTACGTCTGTACGTAGCATTAAGCCTATGCATCTGCTATTACCAACGAGTAAAATGACGAAAATTTAGTTTTTTGCATTTTGACAAAAAAAGTGGACTTTTCTATTAAAAAATCGTAAAGAAAGCAACACTTTTTTTAACTATTTAATTTTACATTTTGCATTAAGTAAGTGTGCTTTAAATAAAATATTGTAAATTGTCAGTTTGACAACTGTAAATTCTCAAATCCTTTTTATCCTATTTTGAGGGATTTAAGATGTCAAAATGCAAAAAAATATTGTGTACAACTCGTATGAAAGCATCTTTTTTTCACTCGTTTGATTGATGCACTCCGGTTTCGCCGTCGTGCATGAAACTTCAAACTCATGAAAAAAAGTATTGCTTTCATTACTAGTTGTACAAATAACTATTTAACAATTCCAACGCTGTATCCTAAGTTACCATGCTTTAATTATGAATACCATGTGTGGGATGGATTCAATGTTGCCAAATGTACGTTTATTTCAAATGGTTCGTAAGGGCACGGGAAGCATGGTACAACATTTTTGTATTAAGGTTTTCGACTCAGAATTGTACAATGTACAAGGAATATCGCTACTTGGAGCTTTTGCGCCAATTTGTATACACCCTTTGTTTTGTGAAAATTTATTGATAGTTCTGTTTCTACATATGCTCCTTTCACTTTCCACACCTCAAACGCCAGATCTCTACCGTCTTATGTGATTACAACCCGGTAGCCAGTGTAGAAACATGTTACTTTCTGAATAGAAATCTATTGCTTTTATATTTCTTGTTCTTTGGGTCCTTTAATGTATGTTCCAGCAATATTTTCAACAGAATAAATTATATAAAACGTCCTTGTAGCAGACCTCTCGAAGGTATTGGTAATCGTTTTCCCAACTTTTATGCTGACTTTATTTTCCTTATACAGGGTGTTTCAAAAAATAAACTCTCTGGCACGCTGTTTTGGGATACTCCCTGAGTACGAGAAAAATAATAAAAAAATTCTTTCTCTTGCATTTTTTAAAATATGGAAGTCCAAAGTTTGGATCTTAATACGCTAATATTAAAAATTATAACCGCGATCAATTAATTATTTCAAGTAAATTACATTTCCAACAATTTTTGCCGCATTCAAGAAATGTTAAAATAAATAATTTTTAAAATGTGTCCAAAACACTAACAAATTCATTTGGCAACAAAGTATTTGATTTTTGTTACTTGATGAAAAATTTAATTTGAATAAAACATGATATCCATGGAAACACATGGTAAACACCAGTTTACTACTTTTACTTATTAAACAACGTTGTCAGATTTATTAATTTTAAACCGCTATATTTCCAAAAATATTGCCTAAAGAATTTTTTTTTATTATTTTTCTCGTACTCAGGGAGTATCCTGAAACAGCGTGCCGACATTTTTGAAACACCCTGTATACAGATTAACGACTGCGTGTGCTTACGTCTATTCGGGATACTCCCGTTTCTCCCATGGCCTTCTTTCTGTCCTTGGTACATTGCCGTAACCTTTTTATCTAATCTGTAAAAGCAAAATGGATTTTTGTTTTTGTCTTTTTTCGACTTTACTTTGGATTGTGAATATGTGATTTATGGAGAATTGTCCTGTCATCAATTTCAATCTTTGTATGCTACCTTCTAATAAATTTCTTATTACTTTACCGCATATCCATCCCACTATTCCTAATGCTAATATAATAAATATAATAACAAATTCTATTTCGATTTTCTTTTTTAAAGATCAATTTTATGTGGGACTCTTTCTACTGCTGTATTTTTTTACCATATATGGATTCCACATAACGCACTTCTTCTAATTGATACGTTTAGCTAAGGTGAAATTCTTCCGGCTTCGATGGATTTTATTTACTGCCTTAACAGTTTTTCGCTGTCTATGATTTGATCTTATTCTTGGTCGTGGTTATATTATTCATTTCCTCTTCTGTAAACCGATTAAAAATTCTTGATAGTGTTTTTACTATTCATCTTCGTTCATGTAAAATCCGTTTGTCTTTGAAACTTTAGTTATTCCTTATGACTCAGTGTTTCTTGCCTCGTTATTTGTCAGTTCGGATTCTTCTTTCTTCTATTTATGTCGTTTTTATCCTTATAAGTCTGCAGATCTTCTATTTTCGCTTCGAGTAGATATAAGGTAAAATTATTTTCAAGGAAATGTAAATGTATAGCTTATTAGCTAAATAAACGTTATTAGTAGGGGGAGGGGGGGGGGGGCTACGACAGGTGTCTATCGACTCTCCATACAACAACGCCTCACATTTGCTCAAATAAAGCTTGACACGTTTGACGAAAACGAAGATTTAACCATCATGATGAGCGATGAAGCTCATTTCCATTTAAATGGGTTAGTCAATAAACAAAATTGCAGATATCGGGCCTTAGAAAATTCCCATGGATTGCACCAGAGACCACTACAAGGTCCAAAAGTAACGGTGTGGTGTGGTATTGGCAAGTGCGGGATTTTCGGGCCATTTTTCTTCGAAGAAGATGGAGCCACGGTAACCGTTAATTCAGCTCACTACGTAAACATGTTTGAAAACTTTTTCGAACTAGAACTTCTGAGGCAATGAATCAACAGGAGGGATGTGCGGTTTCAACAAGATGGGGTCACTGCTCTTACGGCCAGAGCTTCCATGAATGTTGTTCGAGCTGCATTCCCTAATCGGGTAATTTCTCACTTTGGCGATATCCCGTGGCCTCCTCGGTCGCCAGAATGTGTGATTTTTTTTCTTTGGGGGACTTGAAATCACGCGTGTGTGAAGGTAAGCCTCCCACACTGGACGAATTGAAGGCCGCTATACGTGATCGAATTGAAGAAATCGACGAAGAAACGTTGGGAAGAGTGAAGGCAAACTTTCGAGAACAGCACCAAACGTGTGTTTGTGAAAATTGCCATCGCTTGAATGACATTATTTTTCGCACTTATCTAAGCATTTGAAAATGGCATGTTATACTGATTATTTCTATGGTAATACATATTTCTTTTACAAAAAATTAACGGAGTAATGCTTCTTTAAAAAACGCCCGTTTCCCGTGGACCACCTTGTATAATATTCAAATTTGCAAACCTATAATTGTTGAAAATCAATTCCAATTATAATTTTGTTTTTGTTTTGTTTTGATATTCGGTTTCAGAATTTGGATATTTCATAAGTCTTGATAAGAGAAATTCGACCAAACGTTTTTCACCTAACTCTTTATCGTTTACCAAAGCATTCCTATAAACTTTTCGAAACAATAAAATGGGCAAGAGAGATAGAATAATGGGGGTCTTATTTTTTTTAATAATGAAGAAAGCGAACTGTTAACAATCGAAACATGGCAAAATGTACTGCAATATTATGAGTAACACGTTTCTGAAACAAGCTGTTGATACGATGAATAATCAGAAGTTGTTAAAAACAGTGTGCCATACAGTAAGGGCAATTAAAATTACGTTACACTTTAGAAAAGAGTTTACTTTTACTAGTTATTAGTTAAAGGAAGAGGTGTACGTTAATAAACTTTTGATACTTTATACTTATGTATGAAAAGTCAATTGAGAATACGACCCCTTTTTTGGATACCTATCACAGTTTCTATTATTATCAATAATAAATTTAATTTCATTGTTTACAGAAATAAAACGTCGTTGTTTTATATTTAAAACTTTTTGATCAGTTTTCTCGTCGGACATCAAGCATGTCCGTAGAAATTAAATGTAAAATGAAATTATTTTAACTTTGGATTATTTATCCTGCTAGATATTTTTATTCATCTTGTTTTTGGTAAGGTGTAATTTTTGCAATTAATTTTTGTTGCATCATTTTGTATTTTTCCATATGTTTAGATGGTTAGTAATATTATATTACTTTTTTGGTTAGTCTATTTAGACAATAACGTTAGTCATTCCTTCTCCATTAATTTGTTTGGTAAGATGAATATTTTCGTTGGCAAAAAGTGTTTGGCCATTTTTGTAAGTTTCTCTTATCTTTTTAGATGTTGTTGGTTATTATTTTACATCCTATATTTTGATATTTCTAGACATTATCTAGACATTATTAAGTAACCGAGTTTGATACTTTTATATTTAATCCATTAGGTAAGCTAATTATACACAAACTTAATTTTATACTGTAACATTATTTATTGTAAAATTTTTAGCATGAGGATGGCCTTAATTATTCAAAAGGCCGAAACATATATGTAGCTACACTGTAATTTTACGCTTGTTTAGCGTTTTCGTCACTAATTAAATTTTGTGGAGAAGACGAGTTTGGTTCATTTCTACTGTTAATCATTTACCCCACTAAAACATGGATTTTGATTCAATTTTAATACTTAATGTTCTAAACTAAAAACATAACATGCAAAATCTGCAACATTGCTATAGACACATTGCCGTGGAAGATGTCCTCACCAAAACACGTGCTTGTATTGCTGCGTTTTGTACATAAACTCCAAGATACATTTAAAAAAATGCGCACTGATTAAGCCAGTGCCCTTTTATATGCTATTAAATTTATGTCATGATTGTTGCTGGGCCTTGCATTTATTTTCTAAGCTTGAAAACATTGTTTCTTTTTTGTTTCTCCTATAGTGAAAAAATCGTTAAACCAAACTAGTTAAGTAAATTGGAGTAGAAAGTTTCTAAGTGACAATAATCCCATGTCCAGTAATTGTACATAATTATTTATATTTCTTATTCGTTTTGAATAATCATTAATTACTTCCTGATATTAGCCTCCAGGATTTAACATTAATCTTAAAAATAAGAAGACTGCAGCAAAATTCTGGAAGGATGTTTAGGTTATTAAGGGGTATATTACAAATTTAATAACGATTTATTATGTACCAAGTATTTGAAGTTAATTGGTACATTAATGTTTTAATTAAGAGTAGCTTTCGTACAGCTTTGCAGCATAACAAATGTTATTTGCTGTACAGAACTCGCCCTTCTTGTTTAGATTGCTTTTGTTTTTCTTTGATTTGGGCCTTATTTATTCAACTAAATAATTTTTTATGGTTGCTTTTCTGTTTTATACTTTGTTTCGATTGGTTTCACAGTATATGATGTTTTTCTCATAAAGTAGAAATTTAATCAATTTTTGAAACATTAAACCTTAAGCGAAGAAAATTGTATAAAATTTTTTAATCCTTTTGTTTCAGGGGAAAAGTAACCGTTATACTGCTAATCTGCAAGCAAAGTTGATTAGCTTTATTGAACGAGATTTGTCTTTAATTACTAGCGAACTTGAAAGCTTTAATGTTGTACTTACCCGGTTTTTCGAATTTCGTCGATAATTTGTTTTATTAAGCATCGCAATATTCGATAATTAATTAAAATCAAAAGAATTTCCATCACATGTAATTAGTAAAATAAGGGATTTAACGAAAAATGCTCCTTCTATGTATTCAAAATAAAAGCTTAGAATTTATTTTCTCATATATTCGGATAATCCACTTACAAATGTTCATTTTAATTTTAAAACCCAGGTGTTTCTGTTGACAACCATGAAATATACAAATAAACCTTGTCGCTTATTTGGAGAAATTCCCTTTATACGCGATTGTTAACACCGAGGGGAATATTTGAGTTGAAAATTCCCAGACAGTTTCTTAATATACGAGATTTCCACGAAATAAATTTAATTAAACACTGTCTTGTCATTCTTTTGGATGCATCGCTTGCTTTTAATTAACTTCAGTTATTAAAAATCGATTAGCCGTTTCGGAGATGATGGAAATTCGCACAGCGCAATCGGTTTTTATGAAAGGAATATTTTTAAAATTCCATTTACATTATTATACCACGCCTAAAAGTTAAGTTTTATTGGCAGTAACGAGACGATTCGCAGCTAAAGCCCCAATGAATTTTTAATTTCTTAAAAAAGTTCACCACCCTAATCTGTGGAAGTTCAAGGCGAAATCAAAGGTCCTATCGGGTTACCCTGACCCCGATGCCTTTTGTTCTCGCTACCCCCATTGTTGTATTTTTATAATTAATAATTGATTTTGCTATAACTACAACCGATATCAGGTCAGGAAAAGGAAGAAGCTGATTCATTTTCGAGGTGGTTTTGATTGATGTCCAACATTTTTTCCAACTTTTATGTGATCTTTTCAGTGGTCGATGCATTTTGCCTTTTTCGTCTCTTTCAATCGTGACTATAACCTGTTCAAGGAGAATATGCCACTGCAAACGTACACCCTTGTGCGAATTAATGGAATCAAACAAACATTTTCATAAAAACATCTTTATTTAGCAATATGTTTAAAGTTAAAAATATAAGTGCAAGTTTACCACTTTGTATGACCACATTTATTCTCCTGTGGCATTGAATCAACGAGATTTTTGCCCATTTCCTTCAGTTTTTGATCTCTAAACCACACAGCGATTAGTACACAGACCATCTTCTCCGTGGTCGAACAGTCCTCCCTCCTCAGCTTAAGTTTGCAAATGGACCAGAGGTTCTCTATTGGGTTGATGTCAGGGGAGTTTCCAGGCCAATCACGCACGGTTACACGGTTGTCTTCGAAAAATTCTTTGACTTTTTTGGAGATGTGACATGGAGCAACATCTTGTTGAAAAACTCAAGTGATTGTGTCCCGGAATATGTGGAAAAAAAACCCAAAACATCTTCTTTAGGGGGTGCTTTACCGTCTGATGAATGTTTTTAGGAGAAATATTTTCCCTGTCAGCCCGACGGACTTGTAAACGCGGATCCCCTGGACAAAGAAATGGGACTCATCAGAGAATAATACTTTCCTCCAATCCTCCTTGATCCAGTTTTTGTATTTCTTTACCCCCTGTAGGCGTTTTTTCTTCATAACAGGCGTTACGGCTACCTTCCAGCAAGTGACGGCGGACTATTGCGTCGTGAACATGAACTCCTGATTGAGCTAATTCTTTTTGTAAATCGCTGCTATTCAAAGTGGGGTCCATTTTACTCATTCGCAATAGAAAACTGTCTCGTGACGTTGTGACTTGCCTTCTTCCGCATTTTCCCTTTCGTCTAGGGGAAACGGAGCCAGTTTCAATTTTGCACTTCAAAATTTTCGAAACGGCACTCTGGCTAACACCACACTTTTTGCGATTTCCGTCTTGGTTAGGGAAGTGTCTTCGCTCAGAGTTACAACTGTTTGTTTCTTTCTAGGAGTAATATCTATGTTGGCAAATCGGTTGGTACATGAAAAGGGTATACAAGTTTACAAAACATGCACGTCTCGTAAGTCAAACTATGTATAAAATAACCAGAAAACTAGGGAGGTGACTGATAACAGCTGTTACAACAGTGTTGCCAACGAAAACAGTACTGCTAACGGAAAAACGCCATTATTTATAGTATTTTACATTACAAGCAAGGTAAAATGGTATTTACTGGCGATAAGAGGATATAACTGACGAGCCTGTTACCTCTTTGAGCCAGTAGAAACTGTTACCTTGCGTGTATTGTATAATATTTTATTTGTTACTCATTTGTAAACGAAATTAATAAATAAAAATTACTACTCATTTTTGCGTAAAAAAAATTGTAAATGATATCTCATAAGCCTTTGAAGCAGTACCAGATATAACATATATGCTACAAACTTGTAAAATCCTTACAGGTCAGCTGTCAATTTTACAAGTTAGTAGCAGTAAAGATTAACTTTCAAACTCAATAGACAGCTTTGTAAAATGACGTTTACAAATAAGTAACAAGTAAAAAAATTAACCAGTTTTTTCAAACTTTCCACCCATGATTCCATTAATTCGCACAAGGGTGTACATTGTCGTTACCGCGTGACATTTTTTCAGTTTGTAATACGTCATCAGGAGGAGGAGTAGATTTCACTTTAACCATACTATGCTATTAGGGGAGTAAATAACGTTAAAGTAATAGAGTCCAATATGGTGTTGTAGAGCGATGAAGTTTAACAATTTCCTGAACTTTGTAAAAACTTAAACCATTCGAGAATTCTAAGCTACTGGGACATTCTAATTCATTTCAAGGTTTTGAGAACATCAGAGTAGTATTTTTGGGCCCGCGAAAATTTGTGCAGGATACTCATTATGTAAATAAACAGCTCTGTTAGAGCGTTTATTTACATTGATGTCATATTGTCATATTCCTTGGATCTTCTGCTTACATGTTGGTTTCATTTGTCTTTTCTACCTTAGCTGTCTGTTCATATGAGGTACTTTGCATTATTTTCTAACATCGTCGTTTCTAATTCTGTCGGTTAGTTCGTACCCAATTAAAATAGCCATTAGGGAGTATTTTCATTTTAGATTCTCTTACAGTCTAAATCATGGAACTCGAAGAAGCCCAAAATAGAAAGTGTTGTTTATCGTTTTTGTTTTAAATTTGTTTTAAGGAGCCAACTGTTAGACCACCCCCATCTGTCTATATCATATCTAACTACCGGGTGATCATCGGAATTTATAATTAGAGGAGGCTGTGATTGGTGCTATTTTATACTGTGTGGTTGGACCCACTGAGAAATTAATAATAAATTGACAATTGTTATATTTGAGGTTATGCTCGGGCTTTGTACGATCTTTGATGATATAGTAAACATTATTCTGCTGAAACGCAGAAAAGAATAAGTTTGAAGAAAAAATTGAAATTACTTTCAGTGAGAAATATTTTATGTTGAATATCAAACATTTTTAAAAATAAATGTCACAATTCTGACACTTAAAATTTTTAATTTCAAACTGCAAGCCTGTGTTGCCAACTTTATGGTAAATATCACAGCCTGCTCTAATTATAAATTCCGTTGATCACCCGGTAGCGTATTGGCATTGTTTACTAGGGCACAACGCGACGCATGGTTCTACTGCGGTAAACAATGTTCAAAAATTACGCCGCGTTCATTGAGACAATTCTTACTGCGTTTCAACATATTCACGCGTTGAACCGCAGTAAGATATGGCAATGTTAAAGGTTGCATTTTCAAAGGCAATCCTTACTCGAAGCCGTTCCGTTAAATTGCATTTGGAATAAAATCTTAAACAAAATTGATACACCGCTTCAATTAATCAATTTTATCCACTCATCTAAAAATTTTACATCAAAAAAGAATATTAGTGTACAACCAACATCAGTGAGTCGTAGACCTGGTCTTACATCTGGTGCGAAACGAATTGAAGCAGGCAGACCTTCTAAGCACGAGAGAAAAAAAAATGGACAGAGGAAGAGATCTTTAGCGGTCAATGTTGATTTAAACAGACCAAATGCCAAATCGCATGGAACTGGACATTAATTAATAACTGTTTTGGTTCGAATACTATTTTGCTTTGTTATGTGTTACCTAAGTATAATAAATAATTTTATATAACTTTAATATTATTTTAAAACAAAACGTATGTGTATAATTTTCATGATAAAATAAATAACTGTTCACTTACATAATTTCTTATCGGCGTACATAATTAAGTTTAATTTAAATATAAGTTGCCCTTACTTGTTTTATAAATTCGCGTATCTCATCTGCTCAGTACCTGCCTATACTTCGTCGCGTTCAAGTAAGGATTGCCTTTGAAAATCGACCTTTAAATTGCCATATCTTACTGCGGTTCAACGCGTGAATATGTTGAAACGCAGTAAGAATTGTCTCAATGCACGCGGCGTAATTTTTGAACATTGTTTACCGCAGTAGAACCTAGCGTCCCGTTGTGCCATAGTAAACAATGCCAATACGCCACCCGGTACTAAGATTAATGTCCTGATAATTCGTAAAAATTTTCCATACTGGCTAGGGTTGATAGCTGTGTGAATTGATCACTATCACGAAGCAAACTCGAAATCTATTGTGCCAATGGCGCTTCCAATAAAAAAATAAACAAATACATATATTTTGTGGTTAGCTACCAATTCCTGATCGATGATCGAAGGGTTCCAGATTCAAATCCAGTAGTCATAGCTGGCTTAAATCTGGAGCTATTGATTCTGTTAGAAAGGCACCGGCCGATGCAGTTGATATGATTTGGTGAATCTTTTGGTTCAATTAATATATTCATTCTTTACCATTCTTTAAAATAAATAGCCATGCACCAAATAAGATTAGATCAAGTAACGGTACAATAGGTAAATTTTTTACCAACAATGCAGGCGAAACAGGAGATATAAATAATATTTGTAAATTTAACAAGGACCGCACGCACAAAAAGGAAGTTGTTACCTCTAAACATTTATCAGCTGCACTCCATAACTTAGAAACTCAACAAAAGGTTGACGATATAGTTAATTCAGCCAAGAACGATTCATTACCTAATAACAATGTTATAAACAAAAACAATGATTGGCAAAAGGTAAATTATAAAAAAAATCGTTAGCAAAGGGCACAGCCAATTGTGGGTAATCAAACACCTACTCAATCGTCATTTCTAAAAGCTGTCCCAAAAACTTCATATATTCACATCTCTAGACTGGCTCCAAGTACGTCGGAAGGCGATATCGTTAATTATTTAAGTTGAAAATTGACGCAGCATTATTACCTGAAATTATGAAACCAGAAATTTGGCCAAATTGTGTAACAATAAATAAATTTTTTCGCTGGAGATCCCAAACGATAGTAAACAGCTAAAGAAACTGGATGAAGAAAGTGTAAGAAATTTTCGTATTCTAAACTTAAATATTCGTAGCATCCGTTCAAAAATTAACGTTTTCGAAATATTTTTGTACGAATTGGGTTATCCAGACGTTTTGTGTTTAAGTGAGACTTGGCTTTCTGTTGACGAAGTGCTTGTTGTAGCGCTAGATAAATACAAAATTGCAAATTATTATTGTAGAAGTGAGGCTCGGGGTAGAGGAGTAGCAATATTAATTAAAAACAATTTAAATTTTAATAAAATTACGTTAGATATAACGTGAGATCGAAAAAATTTCACCTCAAAGTTTGCCATGAAAAATATAACTGGTGTCTTTGCTAAAGTCATACAACTTAAGCCATTAGAACTACTAAATCTAAAACTATACCTAACTGATAAAAATTAGAGCAGATTAAATTATTCTAAAAACTAAAATTAAATACAAATTGAACAGCAAAATGTTATTAACGGAAAATTATTTTAAAGTAGAAGAGTTATGTGACCTCCATTTTCTTGGTGACAGATTTGAATTCTGTGTTTAATAGAATTAGTGACATTTTATATGCCTGACAGCAAAACAGACATAACCTCACACACCTCACAATACCTATAAAACAACAGCCAAATATTTTTTATAATAACCAAAATTAACGTAAAACCAATAGATAACGGGATTTTTTCGAAGAAACGATTTTACATGACCTTTGACCTCGAATAATTCGCTTAGCGTATACAATTTCGCAATGGACTTTTTACATATTGTTTATAATGCCAAAATAAAGAAGTGTACTAAAGTCCACTTCGCTAGGATTTTTTTAGGCGTTAAATCCTAAAGTGACTAGGCTAAAATGAGTATTTAATATAACGGGTGTCCATAAACTGTCAACATCCCAGTAGGTTGTGATTTCAGAAACATATTTCGTAATTTGATTCAGAACACAAAACCAAATGTCAATATTTGTAAAATGTCATTGTCTATGATTTAATCTAATACTTGTAATTTGTTTTTCAAAGCAACTGATATGTCGACAGTTTGTGGACACACGTTACAAATACCCCAATCTGTAAACTCCGCATGTTTTTAACGCTGTTTATTATATTTTATGTGTGGAAAATGTATTTTTATTGTATGTAGGTACCTACCTTGTATTGACTTGGATCTTGTACTGACTATAACTATGTAAACCGTATCTTCGTGTGGCTTAAAGTTGCAAATAAATTACTATTATTATGAGAGGTGTGCTAGTTCTGGATAAATTTCAATGAATCTTCTATGTAGTTCCTGTCTGTAGCCTATTTTAACTGTGTCTCCCTGAGTGGTAGTGTAGTAACAACGCATGAGGTTTATATTCATATCATCATTCCACTGCATGCGTTGTCTCGGTTTGCCTGCTTTGGTGGTTGTCGGTTGATTGATCGACAAAGCACTTTCTGCAGGTTGGGATGCGACATTGGTTTCTTGGGTTTGCTGTTCGGCTGTGGTATTTTCGGGTAACCCGGTGTGCGCCCGCCTGTTCAGCGACACACCACTGGCGGTCCGTATGCTGTCACGTCCAGCACCAGCTCCAGACGTGCCCTGGCGCTCCCCAGGCAGCGGCTCTTTTCTACTATTATTTTTACGAGTCTCCATTATAAGATGGGTAATGCGTTTTATGCCTACCGCCAGGCTAGGGAAAGGTTAAAATAAGGAAAAATGGGATAAAGGATAAGGGTATATGGTTCGATTCGGTCATTTCGGTTATTATGCCCGTTATGGGTAGGTTGTTTGAGACGTCGTCTTACATTCTTTTCTGGGTTTTTGTTTTGTTCAATCTACATTTCCCTAATTAGGTTTCTTTTGCTTTTATTTCCATTTTTAACCCATTGCAGTCTTTTAACATTTCATATTCCGGTGTTAATTTCTTAGCAAAGAACTCTTAGCATTGAACACTTGAACAGTCTGACGTTTGGATTATCCAACCTTCGATAACTTAGGCTAAAGCAACTTCCTGTTCCTCTTTTGTTTGAATTTAAAGTCAGCTGCAGCAAATGCTATATAGCCTCGTTTCTACATGCATAGATCTTTGGGGACATTCGACTGGTGCCACTAACTGGCGTACTAAACTGCGAGTGTAAATTTGATCTATATCAAGAAAAAGTCGAAATCAGTTCAATTTTTCATGCAAACTTGAAAGTGAAGTAAACTGACGCCAACAAACTGCACATGTTGAAATGAGATTAGTCTTCAAAAGTTAATAAATTAAAAAGAAGCACTCAATACAAATAAGTACGGCTTCTCCATCACCCTCTACCTTCTTCGACGTAAAAGAGTTCCCTGAGGATTCTGTGTTTATACATTTTGCTTAAATTTATAGCAAGTATGCTTGACAGTTGACGATGCTTTTACGCTAATATTCATCGTTAGTTAGTAAGGAACTCCTTTTTCTGCGAATATATCATTCCCTATAATAGCGAACATTTAGCGCCATAATTTGAAAGTCTGCTGTTCAAGTTTAATTATAGCGCAAATTACGAGTTTATCCAAAATGATTTAGGCCTGGGTGATATGGAGGGAAAAGTTATGTCTACGTATTTTTTTAGGCATTCGGAACCATAAATTAGTAAATAAAAGACTTTGGTAGAATTATATGTATATTATGATGAGTACATAAATTACAAATGGTCCAAAATGAAACTGGGATGAAAATGAACATTGTGTTAGAAAAAGTTTTAATACGATGGAGTATCCCAGTAACAGCAATTTTGTTGGAAAGGTTATGTCAATCAAATAACGTTCGGTTATGATAAAACATCAAAAGAAATATGATATCTTATTATAGCTTCAGTTTCCAAGAATATTAAAATGTGTATTACTACCGATTTGCCTGTTATCATGTATTGCATTATCAAAACAAATATGGAGTATGGGAGAACTTCAGTTCGGAATCTGTTCGCTTTTGAATCATTTTTTATCATTCAGGTTCTGTAGAGTGTAGATTATTTGGTGCTTTTTTTTCCAATTTTATAATTTCTCCAAGTTGGCTTTGTTAAAGTTATTGATATTTGTAAAATTGGAATAAATTAATACCTTTACTGCATTACATACACCCGAAGCACCCTTACCATTCCATGTTTTTGCAGTATGATGTAGTGCTCTTTTACATTATTAAGCGAAAATTATAAAGCTTTGAAGACGTTTTTAATTTTATTTGTCTTAATCACATGTTTCCTCCTAATTCTTATTCCAAGATATGTATGTGGTCAATTTTTGTATTTTAATGTGCCCCGTCGATATTTTTCTAGCTTTCGCTGTTTGTTTGATTTCCAATTTCTTCCTAGTATTATGCGGATATCATTATACCATCTTCTATTCAGTTGTTCGGCAGTCCGTATTTGTGGTTTTTGCTCCGTTGCTTTTGTCTATTTATGGTTAAGTTGACTTTAAATTGTCATCTAAGGGATTATCAACAACTACACCGTTTTTATATAATCTGCCTGTCTCTCATTAGTTCTTGCTTAGATTCCTTCGTGTAAAGCACTACGCGATAAACAGTTGTGCCAATAAGACCAAACTAAAGTGAATGGAGTTTTATTTAGAAAAATAATCTAGAAAAGCGCAATGGCCATGATTCAAATATAATTACAATAAAAATATTAATTATTAACAAGATTTAATTATAGACTTGATAAGACTTAATACACAAAAATTTAAAGAACAGAAAAATAAAATAAAGCTGAAGGCTAAGTATGCCAACAAAAATCAAATTTACAACAGCTGAAGGCTTAATAGGGAACGCAAGGAATATGTGAAAAACAAATTCACCCCTAATGGCATAAACGTTTATCTCATAGGAATGAAATTAGTGGTAAATTAACCCAACTAACTCATTTATTGCGGAACCTTTTTAAATATGAATAACACATAAAAATCAAAAAAAATATCTAGCAAATATCAAGATCAAATAGTAATATAAATTTTAAATAGCAAAAATTAAATTATTCATTCATTGGTAGGATTGGCAAACAAGCCCAAAATTTTAAATGAAATAACAAATTAATAATCCACAGACTTAAACCATGCATGAGCAATTTAAATATGAAATCTAACTATAAAAAAACATATGGTACACAGATGTTAACCATACTAAGTTTAGCAATTAAAATAATAATTTTAAGCACTTATCTCCAGAAATCAAACGTCGTAGGCAGGTGATGAGTAGTGAAATAATTCCAATATAGTATTGAAAATGGAACTTTCAAAGGTAACTGCAAAATGTAGCTGCAAAAATTGAACTGCAAAATGGCGTCCTCCACGTGCTTCAAATCTCCCAACCAGGCACAAATCAAACTTCCAGTACCACAGCAACGGAAAACAACCAGCCACCCTCAACCATGGGAATTAGATGAAAATTAAACCTAGTACAAGTTGCTGTAATCTCCAAATTCATAAGCAATTGGAAATAAAAGGAAAAAGTTAAACCAACCACATGTGCTAACAAATGTGCAAAATACGAATAATTTAGATATTAATGAATCGAATAATTACTACATCGAAGTAAATCCATCCAAACATCGGATACTATAATTCCATACAAACAATATATTTAACGAATAAATCGTAGGTTAAATTAACGTTGCAAAAATGGTAGTCACTTCAAGGAAGTTCAATCGCAAAGGGACCTCGTGTAAAATTCAAGTACGACATCTCGACAGAAATCCACACTACGCATGCGAAAAAAACCAAAGCCACAAACTCCCACCCTATTTCCATTATGCAAATAAAGTAGCATAACTAATAGGCAGAAAAATTACATAAAAATATGAATTTCACTCGAAAGATTTCATAAATGAAATATACACGGTGCGTAACAAGAAATGAAATCACAACGACGTAGAAATGCTATCAAGACATGGAAAATAAAGAAACACAAAAGAAAATTTAAAGGATAGAGTCGGTAAAACCGGAAAGAATTTACTTCCGAACGAAATTAAGACAAGTAACGAACTAGATGACCAGGAATCGCTTAAAGATGGAGATTTATGCGCCGGCACATGGAAATAAAGCATTACAAATGCAGTCAAAACCCCAATCAAAAGAAAATCTTTACAAAATACGAAAAGGGAAAATAAGTATATGAATTAATCAAGTAAAATGGGAAATTTTGAAGAAAAAGTAAGAAATAAAGTGAAACAAGCACAACAAAAATTCTTAATACTTAAACAACACTGGCATTTGACAAAAAAATGATACCATTTAATTGGAAAGCAAAAAAATTGTAACACCTTGAGCTTTGCATTATTATACGGGCCAATATTGCTTACATGGCCTAAACTGTGGTTGTACAACGCATTACTGCTTTACGTTCTCGAAGGTTTCTTCGATTATATTTATAAACAAGAGTGCACCGCTTTTTATGTACATTAATGACTCAAAATACACACAAATATTTCTCAAAGTAATGAATTTTTAAAGGTTTTTATTCTCTAAATAAAATCGTTCATTTTATCTTCGCCTATTACGGCTGAACTTGTTGTGCCTTATAAATATAAACAGGACTTTTTGATCTCTGGGCTAGGGAAGAGCGCCCAGAGGGCTGTGGCCGTAGTGGTAGTTGGGTGGGGATATGTGGAGGGGAAACACCCACTGAATCCCCCCGTAATCACCGTTCCTTTACTAGTAATGCTATGTCCGAGCAGGAGGTTCCCTTGTCCATTGCGCAACGGATCATCATCCTATTTTTAACCAATGAAGGAGTCATACTGACCGAAATTTTGTCCAGACTTCCTGCACAGTTTGGCGATGCTACGCTGTCACTAAACAACATGTTTGACTGAATGAAATTTCTCAGCGGTCGTAATGGAGTGGAAAATGAAAGCCATTAACGTCGCCCACAGATGAGCGTCACTGACAGCGACATCCGAACCGTTCGTGATCTTATGGAAGGTGACCGACGCCTAAGTGCGCTCTAAATCGCATCCCAGGTTGGCATAAGTGGTGGGAGTGCGTATACAATTCTTTCGGAACATCTGGGCTTTCGTAAAGTGACGGCGAGGTGGGTTCCATGTCTACTTACACCGAGGAAAAAAACATCAATCAGCGGCTTCTGAATCGCTTTGTGGAAGAAGCCGAAGCGTTTTTGACCCGAATTGTGGCTTGTGATGAGATATGGGTACACAACTATACCCCTGCAAACAAATGGACGGGCATGGAGTGGAGGAAAAGTGGGAAGGGAGTTCCAGATAACGCCAAAATAATGATCCGTTGCGCAACGGATGACGGATCATCCTGCTTGGATATAGCGCTACTAGCGAAGGAACGGTCATTGCGGAGGGTTGGGTGGGTAGCTCCCCTCCAAACATCCCCGCCTAACTACCACTCCGGCCACAGCTCTCTCGCCGCTCCTTCCTAGCCCTGACATCAACAGTCTGGTTTGTATTTGAATGACTCTCGTATAAAAGAATGGCGTAGTGATTGCTAATCCTTTAGACAACAATTTAAAATACAGGAAATTATATCGTTCGTCATCATTCCATTATTAATAATGCAGCATGTTTTATTTTATTTACTTCATTTTTGGTCTCCTTCTAAGTTTTGTTTGTGAATATGATCACATATAAAACAAATTTATCATAATTCAAAAATTACTGTCAATTTTGCTTTATGCCAGAATCGGTTAGAATAATCAGAGATAAAAGTATCATTTCTGGAATTTAAATGCAAAAGACATTAGCTGTACGTTGAAAATATGCAAAGATATGTATTAGAATACTTCTGCTTAATTGTATTAAAGACTTAAGTTGAAATAATAAACGAATTTTCAGGTCGTCATAAGCAGCCGCGTATTTCATAATTACAATCAGGTTTGAACGGCGTATTAACGTGTTATTATTTAATTATACAACAACTAGTGAACACGCGCTGAAATATGCTTTACATGGCATTTCCATTATCGTAACTGCTTGTATTATAGAATACCAATTTGTAAATACAAATACGGTCCTGAAAATAATCGTAAATGTGTTTACCATAATTTTAGAATAATTTTAGCGTAGCAGAAATCTGCTGAATGTGTAAATATATTTTCAGCGATTAACGAGTTAATCTGGGAAAGTGAAAGATTCTACCCCAAGTCTGCTTTTGTGACAGCTGTTTTTTTTTGTGTTATTATAGCTTAAACTGAAGGAATTCTGGAAAAGTATTGGAAACTCCAAATCGATATGGATTTTAATTTAGAAAATTAAGGCAGGAAAATTTTTTGAATTTTAAGTATCAGATTAAATGTAACTGATTTTGAAGTTTTTGCCCATTTTCTTAATTTTTACTTCAAAACTTACTGTTCATTGTAGCATAGGATTAAAATTGAAATTTTGCAATATGATTTCGAAATTCAATCCAAACTTCAAGCACGCCTCTTTTGCATTTAATTTTGTTAAGTTTGTTTATATACATTAGTGTGGCCCTTAATTATGGTTGGCAAAAATTTTGACCGGGTCACCACCCAAATCGATTCTAACAAAATAATTAAAGGTAATTTTGAGCTTTACCAGCCCTCTTAATTCCAATATTAAGGGGTACCCCAAGGAGCCTGCTTTTTTCGATTTAAATAACAAAGTTTTTCAGCACACTTCTGGTTTTTATTTTTTTTACACAAGTACGCGTGCTTGGAAAAATACAGCGAGTGCTGTGATTCATTGCTCACTGATTGGCTTTCACGGAAAAAACCATGGGAGCTAGGTGTCACATACATATACAGGGTGACAATAATCTACCTGTGTTGTATGGGTAACTTTGTTATTATAGAAGTTAGAGAGTCGGCTAAATTAGCAAAGTTGGGCAGAATTTCAAGACAAATTAGATGCCAGTTTGACATTTGACATACACTTTCAACTTTTTCAAATATTTCGAAAAAACTAAAAACATGCGATTTTTTAAATGTTTTATAATTCCACAACCACCTATTCTAAAACCAAAGTGAAATATGTTTCTTGTAGATATTTTTACGTAGAATTATAAAAAAATATCTACAAAGTCATAGCACTCCCGATTTTTGAGATATAAGACAAACTTACGTTTTTTTAAATGGCAACCATAGTAGGCTATGGATTCATTAAAGAGCATATTTTTTGCTCATTTCAAAAATGTATAGGTTGTCATATCTGTTTCGGTTAATTTTCTCAGAATTTGCAAAAAACTCTAAGTGATCATAATTAATAATTAGCTGCATAGTATAACAAGAGTGCCTTGGAATTGGAAAACAACAAAACAAATTTAATTGCCAAAATTATTCCTGTTTTGCTGATAATTACGGATGTGAATGTGTTAAGTAGTTCTGTTAAAATGGCTTACTCGTGGGAAGAAAGAATAGTTATTTATTATACAAGACGATAAAATTGTATTTTATCTTCGAGGGCGTATTTTAGCGTCGAGACGCCAGTCGAGACGCTAATTACGCTCGAGAAGATAATTAAATTTTATCGTCGTGTATAATACTCTATTTTTTTCTATAGCATTTATTTTAAAGGAAAAAAATTATAAAATAAATTTTATTTGGCATTTATTTGACATTGACGTTTAAAAAATTACAAGGCGAGTCACGTTTTAAAATGTCATTATCGTCATCATGTTGGAAACACATTGTATCCAACAGATTTAGAAAGAAGATTCAATTATGCTATGTGGTTTGTTGAAGAAAGTGAAAGAAACGAAGTCTTTTCTCAATCAATTCTATTTTCTAATGAAGCCAAATTTACAAATAAAATGGTTTATTTAATAGAAAAAATCATATTTACTGGGCAAGGGAAAATCCACACTTAACGGTTGAAAGGCGAGAGCAATACGTTTTTTCTATTAACGTTTGGTGCGGCATTCTTGGAACAAAACTTCTCGGTCCTTATTTTTATGAGGAAAATCTAAATTCAGAGAGGCAGTTGCTATTTTTACGTAATCAATTCGAAGAAATGTTGGACGATCTTCCATTAAATTTTATACAAAATTTGAATTACTTCCAACACGATGGAGCACCTGCTCACAATGCTCACACTGTGTGGTCACCATTTATTGGAAAGATTTCCTAATTGGATAGGTACCAGAGGTCCTATTGCGCGGCCTCCCAGGTCTCTGGACTTAACTCCCCTAGATTTTTTTTTGTGGGGAACTATTAAAGACAAAGTGTACAAAGAAAAGCCTCATAAGTTATTATTTAGTTCTGTTAGCCATAATGATAGTTACTAAGTACCTATTTTATTTGTTATTTGTTTAATTAAAAAAAATTGATAATTTCAATTGTTTTTGCTGATGAGTTACTAAACAAGAGACTATGACAAAATCCCAAGCCATTCTTAGTTCATGGTTATTATTTATCATCATTAATTTCAGTTTTTTGCAAATTCTGAGAAAATTAACGGAAACAGATATGACAACCTATACATTTTTGAAATCAGCAAAAAATAAGCTCTTTAATGAATCCATAGCCTACTATGGTTGCCATTTAAAAAAACGTAAGTTTGGCTTATATCTCAAAAATCGAGAGTGCTACGACTTTGTAGATATTTTTTTATAATTCTACGTAAAAATATCTACAAGAAACATATTTCACTTTGGTTTTAGAATAGGTGGTTATGGAATTATAAAACATTTAAAAAATCGCATGTTTTTAGTTTTTTCGAAATATTTGAAAAAGTTGAAAGTGTATGTCAAATGTCAAACTGGCATCTAATTTGTCTTGAAATTCTGCCCAACTTTGCTAATTTAGCCGACTCTCTAACTTCTATAATAACAAAGTTACCCATACAACACAGGTAGATTATTGTCACCCTGTATACATAATTATATATAAAGTATCGTATTATGTTTACTAATTTTTGCCAAATACGTTTGGATATTGCTCCGATTTAACGAAAGTGTTAGTTAAATCATGTTTGTGTAACCGAACCTAAATGCGTTAAAAGCTTACTGAAAATTAAGGAAAGGTGGAAAGGTTATTATGTGGGTGGATATATATAAATAATGATTTATGTATGAATTGTTTGAACTTTTTAACCTAAATTGGGACGTTCATGACCTTTAATTTGGAGTAAGTCTTCGTAAATCCATGAAAAATAGCTTCCTAAAGTATTTTTGTATTTTCAGAACACAGACTTTATATTTATGATCTTTCTTGAAAGCTTTCTATTTCTTATTTGTCTTATTTATTTTTTGTGTTTCTTATTTATTTAGTAATTTTTTAAATTTATTATATTTATTATTTTTAAGCGTCTGCTTTTATTATTTATTTTACTTGAATTAGCAAATGGATTTTTATTAAAAATTATTTTTTCTTTAAGTAATTTATGGCCTCGTTTAACAAATTATTTAAATTTAATTTACAAATCTTTAATTAGCCTAATGATATCTGAGCTTCATTTACAATATAATCAGCAGATTGTATACAACATTTTATTTTGAGCTTAACTTTAACAAAAGCTTTGTCGTAAGCAAAACAAGTTGAAATTATTATCAAACTTGAGTACAAACATTTAATAACTCACAGAACTGATTACTACGTTTTGCATTAACTCAAAACTTAACACTTACCTTTGATTTTCAACCCTTTGAATCAGAAATTTCATTATTAAGTTTCCACATTCAATTTTGGGGGGCAAGTGCTGTTTCCAAACTTCGATAATGAAAGCTCAAAATTTTAACTGAAATTACATTCGAAACGTTTAATTATCAAACTATAATTTGATCGAACTCAAAGGGTTAGTAGATGATTTGATTTGTTAAAAGTTTCCACTTCTGAAAACTAAAATGTTCAGCTTTCAAGAAATTTTGATTATTTTTTGGGTATTGTCTTGAATAGGTATGCTTTTCATTTTTTTTTAGTTAAATTAATTTTGGTGGAAAGTTTTTAAATTCAAAGTTTTGTAAAGTCCAATGCATTTTAATTTCAGATAAAATTTAACAAATTTTAGTAAAAAAAATAAACGTTTGTGTGGTTTTGGAAGGAAAATCTCGCGATGGAAACTTTCAAAGGTGGCTGGTGGCTTAGTTGAAGGTTTTTTCTTATTTTGTTCAATAAGTTTGTGTTCTAGTTATACAAAACTTCCCTTTGGCATTCCGTGATTGTCATAACGATATGGTTTAAATTTAGTACACGTGAAATAGTTTTCGATGTCTTAAAACGGGATTAAATTAAAGCTTTAAATTTAATTAAATGGTTTCGGTATTGCAATCTGTTCCGTTGATGGTATTATTGTGTAAGATAACAAAACGGTATAATGAAATGTATTCCGTTATAACAGATTTTAATGAGGATTTATCTCCGATTGTATTTCAATTTGTAACTTAGACCAAATTAGTTTAGAGACAATAATACGTCAACTCGGAGCTCATTGGTTGCAAAGTGGGACTTCATTTAATTAAGTACTTTGGAGCAAACTTTCCTTCAGCCCCCACATTCACTAAAGGTTCAATTAACGGAACCTGTCACAATGAAATATGCACGTGCCGATGTCAAAGGAACCACAGTTACTAATTTATATACACCCCCGCTAAGTTAACGCCGCGTCGTAAATTTTAAGGGCGCATTCCACAATTATTACGTTGTAAAGCTGGTTATCTTATTGAGTCGACCTAGCATCTTTTTTTTTTACTATTTTTTAGTATACAACAAACGTTTTCTTTCCACACGACGCGGAAATATTTTATTCTAAAAGTCCACATTCATATTCGTACATAAACAAATATTTCTTTTAGTAAGGGATTTCATCCCTCCGAAAAATATGGGCTTCGTTTCCTTCTGACACAAAGAAATTCCTTCCGAAGAGAAATTTTTATTTTATCGCTTCTTCGATGCCCTTTTCCAAATGTGAGTTGTGGTTAAAACATGAAATAATTTAACTAGAACCGCAAAATCTCCTCTTTAAGGACACAACTCCCCGAAAATGTGTCTTGCAATAAATTAAACCGAAGAAAATTAATTTTAAAACGTATGTTAATTATACCTAACTTCTCCGATGTTTTCAAATGTTTAAGTTTGTAAGGAGAAATGCACAGGGAAATTAATACAGAAAGGACGTATCCATACGATTCCAAAAGACATGCAACTGTATTTCCCCGAGGTACTGTAAATTGAATATATTAAAGAGAAGCAGGCAAAACGTAAGTAAAGAAACATATGCTGTTCTTTTATATAAATTGCGAATATAAATACCGACGGGGGGACGTTTAACACCTCATTTAAACAGGAAAACTGATAAAAGAAACTCGTTCAGGACTGCTTATTTGCAATGCTAAAATTCTACCTAGGTATTCTATGAGGAATTATATAAGTTTCAGGGCGAAATAAAAAAAAATAATTGGGTTTTTACAATTTTAACTTAAGACTGGAATTTGTTACGTTTATTTAAGCCAAAGTAAAATCTTCTGATAGCAGCTTAATATACCTATCTATTTGCTAGAATAAATTCTTCTGAGAATGAAAGAAAGATGAAAGTAAATCAAAATTCTGGACTGCAGTGGACATAATTAAAACTCGATTTCACGGATTCTTGCGCTTTGCTTTATAAAATTCAAATACTATTTTACTAAGATTTTTGCAAACATACGAGGTTTGCTCAAAAAATATCCAGAATGGTTTTATAACTTTGTAATAACTGGACACAAAAAGCTGTGGTTTTGTACAAAGTGTGCTTAATATTTGTAATATCCGTGCTATAAATCACATCTGCTTTGCTCGATCTGTTGTTTCACAGTATTTTTTTTTACACTTGCGTAGTTGTTTGTCGCATTTTATCATGTCGGAAAAAGCATCAACGAATTTGCATTAGATTTTGCCAAAAACTTTTCTAAACTTGTAAAGATACGTATTTGAAGTTACAAAAAGTCTACGGCGAGGATTGTAGGAGTCGTACGCAAGTTTATGAGTTGTATAAAAGCTTTGAAAACGATCGTGAAGGCATTGAGAGTGATCCGCGTTGTGGAAGACCTACAAGCAACAAAAGTGCACAAAATATCGAAGTTGTGCGCGCAGCTGTGCGGGAAAACCGCCGAATTACTATTCGTGGGTTAGCTACAGAGCTAAACATTAGTTATGGTTCGATTCAATCCATTCTTACGAGGGATTTGGGTATCTCAGCTAACTTTGTACCAAAACTTCTCACAGCTGAACAAAAACATGACCGTGTTTTAGCTGCTAGTGACTTGCTTGAATGCGTCAGAAATGACGAAAACTTTCTAAAAACGATCAGATCTGGCGATGAAACATGGATTTATGGGTATGATCTCGAAACTAAGGCCCAATCTTCACAGTAGAAGACTAAAAATTCTCCTAGACCCAAAAAGGCACGACAAGGTCGCAGCAATGTTAAGACAATGCCGACTGTCTTTTTCGACCACAAGGGAATTATGCATCATGAATATACTCCAACTGACCAGACGATTAATAACGAGTATTACTATCAAGTTCTACGACGATTGAGGGTTCGTCGTAGAAGGTCAGAACTGCATGAGAATGGCGAGTGGCAATTGCATCACGATAATGCCCCCGCCCACGCATCTCAACTTGTGCAGCAGTTCCTTGCTAAACATGGCATTCCACAAGTCTGCCAACCTCCATATTCGGCAGACCTTGCTTCAACCGACTATTTTATATTCCTCAAAAACAAATTTTAGTTAATAGGAAAACGATTTCCAGACATTGAAGAAAAACGCGACGAAGCAGCTGCTGGCTATTTCAGAAGACAAATTTAAAAAATTTTTCGAGCACTGGCATCTACGTTGGATTAATTGCGTGTGGCTTCGGAATGAGACTACTTTGAATGTGATTAAATATCAGTTTCATAAATCTTGTATTTCTTGATAAATAAAGCCATTCTGGATATTTTTTGATCAGACCTCGTACGTGTATGACTATGACGGCTAAACTTAAAAAAAGTAGTAAAACAAATATTAAGAAAATCTCTCTCGCTTACTTGTGCTGCCCCTTCGAATACTCTTTTGTAATCCGAATTTTAAAATCTTCGCACTTTATTGATTATATTTCAGAAGATTCAATTTGGAACCATTCAGATCTTAAGTTTTTCAATGCTTTTTTTTTAATCAAACTTTATACGGATACTTTCAATTTCTCTGCATTCGGATTAGTTATTACCTGAAGTGATGATTAAATAAATTTAATAACTAAAGACTACTCGTTTTTAATCCTGAATTACAAAACTGAAAGATCATTTCTAACAATTAAACATTACGCAGTCAGCTTCTCATCCTATAAGTGTTAAAGGAAGTATAGGTAGATTTCAGCTTTTGTCCTACTTAATTTGCGATACTGCAAACAGAAACATTGTTGAAATTTTGAAATAAAGATGTGCCATGAACTTTAAAAGATTAGAATTTAGGTAGAATAAATTAGAAATTTTAAGTACCATATGAACAAAAATTATTTAGATAAAGGGTGGCTTTGGAATTCTGAACGTACCTTGGATGTTTGATTCATCGTCAGTCGTTGAAATTATATAGGTTATATGTACGCTAATCAGCTTGTCAAATAAAACTTAGTTATTAAACTACGGGAATATTTTCAATTTATTACATTAGATGTTGAAAATGGCCACCATTCTCATGCAAACATAAATTTACACTCCTTTTCATGTTTTCAAATGCGTTTCGCAGCATTTCGGGTGTGATATTAGCACATTCTACAATGATGAATAAAAATTCAAATCGAAACTGACATTTAATTGGCATGTAGAACCAACAACAAGCTGAACCTATCAAACACAGTGATTTTGTTCACCATGGCCATCCCTTATCTAAATAATTTTTGTTCATATGGTATTTCAAGAGCAGATTGATAGCAACCGGAGTTCAGAATTGAATTAAGTGTTTCGGTGCCAAATTCAGAAAAGTATGTCCTGTCTCTTACTATTTTATTACTTTAAAAACATTTAGAATAGTTAATTTTTTTCTAAATATAAATTAAACATTATAATTTGGTTCATTAATAGGGCTCTATTTTTATAGTTTTTTAGATTGACATTTTTTGCAAATATTTTTATTATAAACATTAAATTACTAAAAATCGACGTTTCTGAAGTTGCAATTTTTTTATTCGTAGTGACACACATAATTTCACATTTTATTTTAATTTTTTATGTTAATAATTTAAGCTTTTATTTCCGGCAACAGCAGATTTTTCGTTTATACTATGTGCTACAGCATTAGAATTTACTTTGAGAAAGCGAAGAAAAGCTTTTGATTTCCTTTTTGGAATTAGAAATTCGCAACCCTTGAATGAATTAATTTTTAAAGATAATTATATATTAGTAGATGTTTTATTTACAACTTCTCCCTTTGGTTAAAGTTTCTAGCATTAGAACCTTTCCCACCTGTTTCAAACCATTTAGCTAATTGATTAAACCATATTAATAAAATAAGCAACACATTTGGGGTGCTTCAAGATGAACCTGTTAGTAATTCTTGAGTAATTTTGAGTCAGAATTGTCAGTCAGCATAAGTTTGGTTCAAAAATATTGTTGCTTAAAATTACTCGAGGAAAACGTTTATGTATCGTACTTCGTGTACCCAATTTTCAAATTAAGTAATTTAAAACATCAAATTAAAGAATAACAAATTAATAAACCACACAAAAATATCACGAAAGCTTAACAGTTTTAAATAAGAAAAGTTATTATCTTTCCCATATAAATGATTGAGTTAACTTCTCGATATTAAAGCAGCTACTCAGAATCACTTAAGTTTGTTATTCGAGCTCTTTCATTTCGCAGCTGTTCCCATTTATACTTCCTCAGTTCTCTCGGGTAACTAATGGATGCAAGGCAATCTTTTAAGATAACGCGAGTCGGACATTATTGGATCTCAATGAAAAACCTATAAAATATCATCCACCAATAAGTCGTTTCTTATCCCTCTCATTACGACCAATAAAACTTCTCGATACTTTCAAAATTGGGTCGTAATTTTTGCTCTTAGTTCGATACAAAAGGAAACTTTTGATCCCTGCAAAGAGATAGGATAAACATTAGGAGATTTTATATTTTTGGCAATTAAATCGCAGGATAAAGTCCAGCAACAGGTGTTGTCTAAAAAATGTAAGAAGTTTGAGGGAAATTGGGAAGGGTTTATCATTAATTACCGGTATAACGTTTTCTGATGTTATATGTATAACATACCTATACGTACAAACAAAATTTCGCTTCTCGAATAACACTGCTCCCAGGAGATACGAGATAAGCCTTCCAAATCTGAGAAGTTGTTTACAATTTGTAAGAAAATTTAATTTCCTCGAAATTATTGGGAAATTTCAGCTTTTTATTGTTTCTTAATACGAAAAGGAAATTTTTCTCATTATCTTTATTTTTTTATGATTTTCTAATGTCGATTGTATTGTTTTTAATTTTGTTCGAATATATATTTTCTGAGGAGAAATAAAGTAAGAATTTTTAGGTTATTTGAAGAAAACTGATAAATTTACTTGCTTAAACAACGAAACGTAATGAAAACACTGAATATTTCATGATGTTGGGAATAATTACGTGCGTTGTTGTTTTAAGTTGATGGAGTAACAAACTGTTGTTTGTTTATTCAATTTGTTCGGTAACATGAACGGTTTAATTTGTTATAACATCAAACATTTAGTTGCATGTTTGTAATCTTTTATCTTGTCTAACCAAAATAAATTTTTAATAACCTTCTTTATTTTAAGGATAATCGTTTCTTTCCTTTTACATGCATCACGTTCTATCAACGAAAACTGCCTGTTAAAAGAGCCTGTTGTTCAATTAAAACCGAATGAACGGTTTTAATTGAATTTAAGCATTTAAATTCCCACTTACGAAGTAACAAATTAATATATTAGTTGTTAATTTAAAACTTGAAAGAATGGCGTGGTGTTTGACAAAAGAGTTTGGGGGAAGCTTAGAAAATCTTCTTCGTATCGGAAAATCACCAAAGAACGACACAAAAAGAAGTAAAAAGAAAAGTAGACAGAAAGGAGGTTTAATTTGTTATCACATGAGTAAAACTCTTCCCGTGAGGTAATTCAGCGTCTGTAGCTCTAGAATAAATTATCCCTTCTAAGGTTCTTCCTACAATAATTGAATTACAATACCTTAGGGCCCTGAATACTAATTGTTAAGGAGTAACATAGTATTTGTTATTTATGTTTTTACGTAAAAGACACGTAACTTATATCTTCAAATTACCTTAGAATCTGAGTTATAGTAAATATCTATCGTTTGTACTTACAATCATAATTAAGAGGGTGCGGATTTTTAAACATTAAAAACAGTAAAAAACAGCATATGAAATTTATTAAAAAATTTTATTAAATATTGCGTGATACTTAAGCCAAAAATTAATTGTAATTGCCAATTCAATTTATTTGGTATTTGATGTGTAATTGTACTACGAGGTCTTTCTAAATTCATAACCGACTCAATTACGAGACTTTTTTGGACACCCGTTATAATTAAGCAGAAATAGATTAAGGGCGGGTTTCACAAACATGATTTAATGGCTTCGTCAAATTAATCGCCAACTGAAGAATATCGAATCAATATTCATTTCATTTCATATAGCAAGCAACACATTAGTAAACAAAAAATATTTTGTCAATTTTTGATCATTCGTTAATATAACAAAAGTTCTATGCCACCGACCTTAAGAAAGAAAATCATCCACATAATTCTGACAATATACACAAAGTTACCAAATGCGATTATTTTGGTGTGATTTGAATTTATTTCAGAACGTTTTCCAACAGTTATTAATGTTAACGTAAAGAATACGAGGCTGGCATGAATAGTAAGTCCACAACACAATATTGGATGAAAAATAATTTTATTTTTCGACATAATTTATTTCTACCATAACAAACATACATATTCCAGTAGTACCTTTTACCTTTGTGCCATCCTTATAGGTCAGTTCAACTCCTTAGTATCGGCATTTGTTCCATCAATCACTTTGAAAATCGATACGTATCTTTTAGTAGCTTGAAACTATTTTAGGTTCAGAAATAAACTAAATTCCTACGGAGTAAAGTAAGTCCGCGAGTTAAACAGGACGAGACAGCAATTCAAAATACAGTTAACGAATTTTAGCTATCGAAATAATCGATTTGCGACATTGCCCTGATTAACTTTTCCTTTGTTAATTGGGACCCTTTTTCGCGAAATTTCCGATGCGGTCAAATACGTTGGCGTAGTGTTCCGCATTTATTGTTTTATTATATTCCAAGAAAATCTGAACCATCGCCATAATTTTGCACGCTTAAGGAACTTTTTCGTCTTCTTTGGAATTTGTTTGTAGTTCACTTGGCACTGTTTTGATTGTTGCTTAATCTCTTCGATAACGAATTAACACAAAACTGTATTGGGTTACCCTTCGGGAGCACCCAATGCTGCTCAAAGATGAGCATGAGATTCAGTTTTTGTTCTGGTATTCGGGGAACTCATCAGATGAATAAGTTTTTCATACCTAAAAATTGGCGTAATATTTGCTATGCTTACTTATTCTTTGAACATATTTACAGTTTCACAATACAAATTTGTGTACGTCTTGGGACACATTCTTAGCACGTGCCCCAGCGTTGTGCATCTACAGAACTCGTATGGGCATCGTGTTTTAACTATTGATAACGACATATGACGCTGATATGAAGTAGTATCCAGTTCAGCTTTTATATTAAAGACTTTATACGGAAGCAGAATTGCCAGCCGTGGCGATTTGTCGGCTTTCTGACTACTTTGATTTCTTGCGGTTACTCCTTGTATTATTTTATGAATTGGGAAACGTGTGCTGCGTGTAACCGAGTGTCAACTGTCAAATTATCAAAACGTGAAAATCAAGCATGGGAATGGATACTCGCCATGTTGTATAGACATTGGAGTAACTAGAGTGAACTGTAGTTAGTTAGAAATAAATAAATGTTCTTTGTTGTTTTTTTTTTTTTAATGAACACAAATATCATGAGGTTGTTTTTTGTGTACTAAAAAATGCCAGTAAAGAAAAATTACTCTAACAGTTTTAAAATCGCAGCTCGAAATACGCCGAAATTTGATGATTTCCGGCGATTTATAATTTTCAAATTTCCTTGATGGCTATAATATCTAACAACTCTGTATGGAAGTGTTTTACATTTTTACAAAACAAAAATTTTACTCACCTTGAAAATGTCCCAAAAAACAAGCTACTTGGCCTGAGTTGAACTGTCAAAAGGTATAGCTGCTTAATTTATAAAAGTAGTAAGAATAACAAATAAAAATATATTAGTGACATTTATTCGAAGAAAAATGTTACCAAGGGGTGGCCATGTCAGTAAAATTGTAAAAACAAAAATTTAGCTAAGGTAAACTAGGATTTAATACAACTCGAGCTGCATTTAAGTTATACTAAGGTATCGGGTTTCAATTTAAAAGTAATTCTCTTTGTGCTTCGGTTAAAAGATGTAATGTTTGAAATATTTTTAAAAAGTTAGTTTTCTTTTCCATTCGTACTATTTTCCTAACTAACATCGGAATTCTCCGGTCCTCAATACCTTAAAATATGCTCTGGATGTGGTAAATTATATGTTTGCTCACAAATTCAGTTAAAACTTAACAACAAAATTATATTGAATTTTAAATAACTTCAGTCTTTCGATGTTCGTTTATGTGGATTTTTCGTATTAATTTCTTTTAATGATTCCAACTTCAGCCTTGGCTTGAATAAAAGAGCCTGAGTTTGCTTATTATTTTAAATTAAAGATATGTTATTTGAATGTAAAAATATTTCACCCCAAATTTCTTTTCTTTTTCCAGACTTAGCATATTACATATTAAAAATATATTCGCGTTTTTTGTGTATTTCAAGACATATGAAGTTCAAAAACTGGTTTACTTCTGAATTGTAACCTAACAAATTTATTTTTGTATTTATTTGCGCGTTTTTCCAAAATTAACATTCTTTAATACTATTTTAAAGAAATAATAATGACAAGCTTTCTCAAAGAATGTTAAAAATTATGAAGTAAGTAGAAACTTTGCTTTCAAAATCTATTACTATGTAATTAATTTTCAAACATTTTAATTCGCGTTTAAATAAGCTTTGAATTTGGAAAATCTTTCAACATTTAGAAATTCAAAATCTTGATCTTTCATAATTAGTCATGTAATGTTTTCTTTTATGCTTTCAGAAATCATTCCCTTAAATTTGATATATTTTTTGAAATTTTCATTTTAGGAATGGACTGACACATTAATTTAAAATGAATATTTTCACATTCGTTCCGGTTGCTTATACTTATATTTCAAAGATCGTCCGATTTTCAAAAACCTTTTTAGTACATACCTATCTGAAAATAAATTCATTATTAGCAAAACTATTGAATTAGCTTTGACTCTCTTACACTAAATTTTGTTTCATTTTCTAGTGTAGCCATTAAAGTAACAAATTTAGAAAATTTTAGGAATTAAAATTGCCACCAACTTTAAATACCACAACGTGCAAGGAGCCCAAATTACACCATTTTCAAAATAACAAAGGTTATTTACTAAGTTTAAACGTGTCGTTTTACAAATAAGTAATACAATATTTTATTGTTGCTGTTGAAACAGAGTAAACAACAGTAATTAATTAAAGTCTCTCATCTCTTTTGCATGTATTTGTTCATGTTCTTGTCATAAATCTATTTATAAAACAAGTATGGGCTGGCATTGTAAGTGACAAAAGTAAGGCAAAGGCTGTTTCTTTAGTTTTAATTAATTAACTAATTAGTTAAAATTAACATCGGCGTAACAAATGTCTTTTGTTTTGAGTTCATGTCAGGCAGATTCGCAGGAGATGAAATAATACAAGGCAAAACTTAATCCTCTGTCACACAGATTTGTTTTAAGTTTTAGTTTAACATTAGGTTTATGTACCATGAGATCGAAAAAAAGATGATTCTGAGCAGGCCTTGATTAGTACAACACGATTGGTTACACTGGTTCTAGAATGCCTATGAATTATAATGTGACAGTGACATTTCAAATGTAAGTCAGTTTTGCAATCTTGTTTCCAGAATTATTTAAGTTTATCGTTGTAATACTAGTGAAGGATCACATTTTGAACACCTACTCTAACATGTATTCATCTTAGTTTTCAGTTTGTTCCCTAAATAAATACTGTTTTGTGTTTTAATTTATTTGACATTTATTAACCTCTAACCTACTGCCACATTTTGAAATCAGTCTTGCCAATCGTGTTGTATTAGTCAAGGGTTGCTCAGAATCATCTTTTTTTCGATCTCATGGTATAAATACCGGGTGGTCCATCGGTCTGTATTTTTTTTTTACTCGCTTATTTTAAATATTACCGAAATTTTCTTCAAACAAAGTTTATTTTGCAGTAAAATGCCCACATATCTGCAATATAAGTTTTTCTACCGGGTGTTCCATTTTCGCGCAATGACATGCAACTTTATATTTTTTAATGGAACACCCTGTATATTTTTACAAAATTTTAAAGATTTTTTGTTTCTATTTAAAACAGTTCTTATTCATTATAGTCCTAAAATGATCAGTACAGAAACTATTCATGCTTTTAATAATAAATAATCACACGGAAAGTATGTCATTATAAAATATAAAGTTGCATATTATTGCGCGAAAATGAAATACCCGGTAGAAAAACGTATGCTGCAGATATGTGGGCATTTTAATGTAAAATAAACTTTGTTTGAAAAAAATTTCGGTAATATTTAAAATAATCGATTAATCGATTAATCGATTATTTTAAATATTAATCGATTATTTTAAATATTACCAAAATTTTTTCAAACAAAGTTTATTTTACATTAAAATGCCCACATATCTGCAGCATAAGTTCTTCTACCGGGTGTTCCATTTTCGCGCAATGATATGCAACTTTATATTTTTGAATGGCATACTTTCTGTGTGATTATTTATTAGTAAAAACATGAATAGTTTCTGTACTGGTCATTTTAGGACTATAATGAATAAGAACTGTTTTAAAGAGAAACAAAAAATCTTTAAAATTTTGTAAAAATATACAGGGTGTTCCATTAAAAAATATAAAGTTGCATGTCATTGCGCGAAAATGGAACACCCGGTAGAAAAACTTATACTGCAGATATGTGGGCATTTTACTGCAAAATAAACTTTGTTTGAAGAAAATTTGGTAATATTTAAAATAAGCGAGTAAAAAAAAATACAGACCGATAGGGCTTAACAAATTTATTTAACAACTTCGCCATATCTTCATAAATAATATTTTCATTTTACATTATTTATTAGAACGAGCTGCAGTTATAGTTTTGCAGTCGGTGAACAATTATTCGAGTTAAGAACATTTTTATTCTGTGTTTTATTATAAAATCACGGTGGTAATTTAGTCTTCGGTATACATTTAATAAATATGTGACCTTTAATTTCATTACGTGGGTGTGCATTTTCGGGGAAATGATCCCTAATTCGTAAATGACTGTGTAATTTACGCGGATAACACGCGGAATCAATTTTAAAAGTCCACGAAAATGTGATTGTTCTACGTCAAGTCCGCATTAGAGGTATGTACGACATGTACGTTTATTCTAATAATATAAGTACAGCGCATGTATTGTTTTCATATTGTGGTAACGTGTTATCTCTAGTTGAAACGCATTAAACAAATATTATTTGCATAGTAAAAGAAGCATACATAGTATTCCTTGTTAATTTAACATTTGCCAGCAAATAATTGCAAGCACTCATTCCAACTTTTACTTTTAGAACACATTATTCGGCGACTTGCATTATATAAAGGTATTTTTAAACGAAATTTCCTTTTTATTCTATGACAAAGCGAAAGAAACTGCCTTAGTTTAGTGTATTATATCAAAAGCATACATTTTTTAAGTTGATATACTTATCTATGGACATTTTAAGTTTCATATTATCATAATAATCATTAAACATAGATGAGAATATATAAAAAAAAAACAGAAATATAAAAGCACGGGAATAGTAGCTTGAACTTCCCAGCTGCCTTAAAATAAGGGGTAAACTGTTAGCAAAATTATGTATACCGGCATTCAACTGGAAATCAATGAAATTACTACAAGAAATTCTAGAAAATTCCACTACGGTTTACCAGTTGCCTCAAAGTGCCTCAAATTTCCTTAGAATAAAACATATTTATTATCTCAAATTGCTCCCGAAAACATATCTTCTTCTTAAGCAACAAAAGACCATCATAAAGGTCGCTGAGCTGCATAGCACCTAACCTAACCAAATTAAGTTGATTTTAACCTAATTAAGCTTAGTTGAATTTAATGCTTCAGTTGAATTCAACCTAAACGAGGTCATGTTTAAAACCACATAGGTAATTCTGAATTTTGATTCTGTTTGTGAGACCTGCACACTTCTAGTACCGAATGTGAGTCTGCAAATTAGAAGCGTAAAGTTTCAGATTCAGTTTCCTTTGTATGTTGGACAATCGATTTAAATTTTAGATTAAAAGCTAGCTTTTATAACGATCTGTTTTTGTATTCAGGAATTGAATTTTGAGTTTGATCTGGTTTTTTAGTCCTCTCTACTTCACGAATTAGAAAATTGTTTTGGATTCAGTGACAAATTTAAAATCAAATTTTTAGATTTAAATTTGGATTTAAATATGACCTCGTTTATGTATTTGAAAATCAGAATTTGGCTTGTTATTAATTCAACAGCTGAAGTCTAAGGGCCGGTTGCACAAAGCTTTTGTTAAATTAACGAATGATCAAAGTTGACAAAAGAGCATCATTTTTTGTTTACTAACGTGTTATTTGCCATATGCATTAGAATTTTGATTCGATTTTGTCCACTTTGACGAATGGTTAATTTAACCAAGCTGTTAAATCGTGTTTGTGCAACCCACCCTTAAGTCTGACTAGAAAAGTCAAATATGGTTTTTAAATCCAATTTGATTTTTATAATAAACAAAATCAGAATTTTTTGAATTTGAAGTTTTTTAAAAGTTACGATTCATTTATACAGCCTTTGATTGCCACGATTGTTTTTTGCCTTGACGAAAATATATGATCATCGTTAGAAAGCATCGGTTGAACTACCCAAAAAATTAGGAAATTGCTACAAATTACCTTAGATTTCCTCAAATTACCCGAACTATAATGTATCGTATTGTAGACAGTAATTTTTTTTGTAAGGTATTATAAATTATTAGGTAGTCAAGAAGAATACTGTGTTGTAGATTCGCTGTCGAATATTGCTTAGCCAGTCACTTTGTTCCAAAGTCTAAGTTTACCATAGGTAGTTTACTCTTTGTGCAGTAGTGGAAAATGTATAAGTTATTTTTATATACTTTTATAAAATGATTTTCTTTTAAAAGATGCTTAGGGTCCCAAGAAGCTACTGAAAATCTATTAATTGGTCTAAATCTCTATTTTGAAGTGAATTAGGGTCGCTTTCCCATCATCCGATAAATTTACTTGCAGATATTCACCAGAAAATATGTGGAAGATTACCACGAGGTCTTCAAATTGGCCCCTAATTAAATAACAAGAAATTACTGGCAAGTGAAAATCCTTTACACATTTTACATTTTTATACGAAAATTTGATGTAATACATAAAATTAAAAATAAGATAATAAATGTATAAAAGATAATGTGCTAATAATGTTTTGACCTTTCAAAACAATATTCGTAATATCTGCAATTAGCAGTGTTAGCTTTAACGATTTCATCTTACTTTGCAACTTCTCAGTTGGATGTAACGACCTACCGCTCTACAGCGTCTCAGGAAAGCGCAAAAAACATAAAACTTAGGGATATTATGTGCTTAATTAACTTCTTATAACTGAAACGTCACTGTTAAGAGGTCGTTGCCGTTTAATTTCAGTTTTTCGTACTTTTTCGTTTATTTGTGACACTTACTATTCTAATACCTGCAAAGCAGAAACTCAATTAGAACTTACACTTTGACATAATAAAATTCTAGGAAGTAATTTTTGTTCACTAAAAACCTCCCTTTTAAGTTTCTACCTATTAAAACAATAATTGATAATAAACAAGTCACAGAAAAATTCGTTTTATAAATAGGTACTAAACGTCATGTTTTAAACCAAATTACATAACACGTTCGTCGAAAATTGTTCTAAAAACAAGTCTAATGCATCACTTTAAAGTTAAATAAAGCAATAAAAGAAGAAGGCCGGTTTGAACTTTACTCAAAAACTATCGATAGTTTGGAACTAAAATGGCGGCGGCGTGTTCTTCTTTTTCCAGCTACCAACTATCAACTACCAAGTTTACCAGGCATCAGTCTAAGATATTTCAGATAATGCATGTACTCTGGGGGCGATAAATCAATAATAGAGAAGATATAAACTTAGCCAGGAGGGAATCTTGCCGCTAAGTTTTGTTTTAGAGCTTTATTAGATTGTTTCGTGAAGCTTCGTACTTCAGATTTAAGTGTGTAAATTAGAATGACGGGTAAATGTTTGGTTTTGGATTGAATAGTAATTCGTAAGTAATTTTACTAGACTTTCTAGGTAAAGAAACCTTCAAGAATATTCTTTTCGTTTTGGTTTTGGAAATTCAAATTTGTTTCTACAATAATGTGAAAGTTCCAAATCGTAGATTTCAAATACAAATATTTAATCATGAAAGAGAATGGGAAGATATTGTGTGGAACTTTTATCTAAAATTTTAGGTTTAGTAAAATTTAAATTTGCTTATAGAGCTCAGGTTTGGTGTTGATCTGTTGATATTCCGTATTTGCTTAAAATTAACAACAAAAGTAGAAACAACTGAAGATTCAAATTCTGTTTTAAGTATTAGAAACTTCACTATAAATTAAAAATTCAGAAATTTTAGATTTACAGTGGAATTTTAAAATAAAATTTCAGGCTTTACCACAAACTCGAAGTTTGCTCTAAAATTTAACTTTGGAATCATATATTTTAAAGTTAGCCCACTTAAAACTTTAACTTTAAATTTATAATTCGAATCCTGACTAATAGTAAAAACATATATTATAATCTAATAACTCGAATTTGAATTAAAATTTAAATTCTAAATCGTAAATTTGAAAAGCAATTCCTTAATCGTGTAAAGAAATTTTGAAGTTTTATGTGTTTGTTTTAATTGAATTTTTGATTTTGATTATTGAGTATTGGCATTTTGAGTATTAAGAATTTCTGATTTTAAAACTTGCTCCTTAAATAATTTAAAAAATTTGTTTCAAATTTTACTTAAAAACTATTCTTAACAAATACTTGTTTCTTAAAATTGCAAATATTGGGCACTTGTTTCATTTTTTTTGCAAATGCTTCAAACCCAAATTTTGAACTTTTAGTTTAGTAAATTTGGTGATCTGATCTCAGAAAATATAAAATTTGGTTTTCGAGTGTATAGTTTCCAATTCAATTAATATCTTTGTGTTTTCGGCATTTTAAGAAAATCATGCATAAAGCTCTTTCCATTGTCTCTCTCTTTATGTTTTCCTTTCGCTTTCTTTCTCCCTTTCTCTCCCTCTCCTTCTCCTTTTATATACCTATTTACAGATAAAAGTATACTAAAGATACCCTAAAACTTTCAGTATGTCAGTCGTTCAGAACATAGTGTAAAGAATCGAATCTTTATTAATTTACAAAAAGCTCCGTAGAAATGCTGTTCTTGTTTCTCAACCGTATCTGAAAAGATATCCTTCGGGAATTTACTCAGAAAGAATGTTTCTTTGACAGGATTAGTATTGAAAAGGAGTAACTCCCGGAGTGGAAATGCTTTAAAATGTTATTTTCCAGCTTTTCAACATAATCGTTAGAAAAATCCAGCCACCAAAAAACATTGAAAATTTGCTATTAAATCTGTAATTATTAATTTTACTGAAATTTCCTAAGGTTTCTGAAGTTATTCTTGCGGATTAGAAGGCTGTGTGTGAATTTCTATTTATAAAACTGCATTACTTTTCTATACAAAAAACAAATATAAAATACAAAAATGTTTCCATTTGATAAATTTAAAAGCAGGCAATAACAATAAATGTCGAAAATGAAAATGTTATCAGTAAATTAAAATCTTGGAAATAATATTCGCTTTTATAGATACTGAGACGTGTTCATTCAACCCACACATATTAAAATCCACAAAAAAATATCGCAAAATATCAAATGAAAATATAAAGAGCTAACATTGATTACACCTTCGTAACCCGGGGAGGTTGGTGAACCCGAACTTGAACTTTTAATTATTGTAAAAGGTTACTTAAGCAATCAAATAATCTGAAGCATCGATCATTTTATATCATTTTTTCCCGTAGATAATACGATTTGAACGGAAAGTACGAGTTTTTTTTACGTTTTTTACGTTGAAGGTTGTTCTTTGGAAGTTTTTAATTTTAACGTTAATAAAACGAACGCTTTTAATGATTCCATGTGTATCTCTCGTCAAGGTTCCCGAAATTAATTATAAAGCTTAATCTTGCTAAAACTGTGTAACATCCAAGATGGTTCTAATCCTAATAATTAAGCCATTATTTCGAAGGTTGCTCGTTATTTAAGGGCGTATCTTCAATGGAATCGTTGCGGATGTCAATCGAACAAACAAAAATATGATCAATTTATGGAACGATGTCGCATTTCCAATATTTTCCTTTTCCGATTCTTTTAAAAAGTTCGACTTTGATCTGAATAAATTTCGGGGATTATGGAAATGGCTTAATCTCGAGTGATGACTTTCTCGATTTTATTCCTTCTGACTAGTTATTATTTGTTCAAGAAAAGCTCAGGCGTGCTGCTTTGTTTTTCAACAGGCTTAACATCTCGTTGGGTTTTATTTTTAAAAATGAGGTTTTCACAAGTTTTCAAAATATTTTTGACAGTCGAATGGTTTGTTTTATTAAGAAGTTTAAAAAATGTCTAGCTGTTATAAATTATTTTAGCGAAGCACAATATGTTTTCATACACTATTTGAACTTTTGTCATCTTTGTTATTATTAATTGAAATTTTAAAGGTTGCAGTAGTTGCATGACATTCATGGATTTGGTAAATCTTTAAGCAACAACTGAAAAGTTATTGCTATTCTAGAATCCATTAAGAAGGGCCCTTTAATGACAATTATTTTAATCACCGTTTAAACCCATTGCAGCTTCATTTTGTAATCATAATTATTAATTCATTTCTTAATCCTTTTTATATATATCGTAATGTTACATATTTCATAAATTATTAATTTTAACTAGGATGGAATTTTAAAATGTTATGAGTTATAAAATAATTAAGTTGTGTACAGACTTAAAATTCAATTTAAAAGAAATGTACATAAATAATAAGTTAGATAGCTAGGAATATTTAAAATTGAATTATGTACATTATTTATAACATGTTAAAAATGTAATATTAAGTTAGCTAGATCTGGTTTAGTCATAATAATTGTATTTGAAAATATGTAAATAAGTTCATGTTGAAAATCAAGTAAACGAAGGTGGATAAAATTAATCAGGACAACGACAATTGTAAAAAATAATAACAGATGAAAATTCTGAAAAACAGATTATCCAAATTTTGTGAAAGAAAAGCTTTGAATATAAATTAATTAAAAGCAAGATTAGTAAATGAAATTAATTCTCTATATGAAGATCATATAGAGGATATGAAAGCCTGTTAAAAATAAATCTCAAATTAAGAACCTCATCAACACCTAAGAGATACTAAGTTAGCCGGAGCTTACATAAAATTAAAAGTAATAAAGATTCTGTCAGGGTAAGTAAATTTTAAAATTAAAATTAACTTATAAAGCTAAAAAAAGATAACCGCCATAGCAACATATTTAAACATCGAAGAATCTTGCAAAAAATTCTTGCTCTTGATTTTTTGAACTTTGATGTAGACACTTATTTTTTGCATCAATTGTTAGAACGTAGTATTCAACTTACTCTCCTAAATATTTTTCCTTTTAACTTAAGCTTTTAAAGTAATTTCCCAAGACAAAACATTTTATTACAAAAACTCCAAACTGAAAAACTTAAAATGCAGCTCTGTCCAAATTTATTTTAACCTTCATTTTTAAATGTAAAAGGTTGTGCTCGGTTGTACTGCACGTCTGTCAATTAATGCAAATTGATTCAAGTTTTTGCTGTTCGAAAAACTACCCAAATGGAATTGTTGATCATATTAAAACGACCTGTGCTTGTTTTACAATTATTGCACAACGTGGATTTAGTTTGTAAGTGGTTTATTTAAACTGGGAATTTTGTCCGAAACCTTCATTAGTTGAATTTCGATATCTAATAAGTTACTTAATCGATGGAGACTCCAGGGTTAAGGCGCAATTTCATTAATTGCCACAATTAATTTCATAGTCGTGCCAAGAATTTCAATAATAAAGCCCTGCCTATCAAAATTCACTCCACCCTTATTACCACTCATGATTCATGAATAAACACTAGTGATTAAAAAAGCAATTAACGCGTTTATGTGCAGACGATTAATTAAATTTGTGACTAAATTCCTGTTTTTAGTGTGGTGACCATTGTGTCTCACAATCAAATAGTTGTAGTCATGGTATTGTCTAGTGACAAGTTCAATTTCTCTATAGACTATTCTATACCTAAAGTCAATAGAAAAGAAGATATTACCAAAAAACCAATTTTTCGCACCTTTTAAGCCCTACAACTCAAGAAGCTCAAGATCAAATCAAGGGTACTTTTGATATGTTGTTTAAAAACACTAAATAAAGGTGTACACAAAAATTCAGCTCACTTTGAATTTTTCCGGAGTTTTGCCACATAATTGTCTAATTTGACTGGACTAATTGGCTTACATTTAAATCCAAACTGAAATTCAAAATTGAAAATTTCGAATTTATAGTGTCAAGAAAGTTTTTAGAGAACTAGATTTAAAGAATACAAACGTGAAATCAGATACGATACATAAATCTAGCTTGATAATTAAAATTCCTATTTGTTTGTAATTTTGGAAATTAGTCTTAAAAGCAATTCAAATTGGAATTTCGATTCGAATTTAGAATTCTTAGTATTAGTGAAGCAGATTTGATATGCTTAAGTTCAAATCGAGATTCAAAATTAGAATTCTCCTTTGAAGTTTTTAATTCCATTTTAGAGAGTCAAACCTTGTAATGCATATATGGTAGAAATCAAACCGAAATTCACATTGAAATTTCCGAATTTGATATGAGGCTCATTTGATCCGAATATTAAAGCTTCCGTTTTAATCGAAATTCAAAATTAGATTAATGTCATAATAAATGGTCGAACCTTGTAATGAAATTTAATTTCAATTTCGAATCCTTCGAGTGTTCAAGAGATGAGTCAAATAGTTTCATTCAATATTCTAATTCTGACTCGAATTTTAAGACAGATTCAACTCTAAATGTCACATCTGGATTTATTCTTGTCAAATCAAATCTTGGTTTTGAGATTCTGAATCGATGTTCTTAATCAAGGATCTAAACCCGGATTAAAGGAAGATTTGAAATTCTGTTTGCGGTTAGAAGTTTTTCATCGTGGATGTTCGAATCTTAATTGTAACGTAAATATGAAGCCTCAAAGCTTCCAATTTAAATTGAAATTCAGTTTAAACTTCAAATCCATAGTTTTAAGATAGGAGTTGAAAAGATTTGATCTAATGTCAAATCTAGTTTAATTGTTGACAAGCCAAATCTTGGTTTTGAAATTATTGTGAATTTATTTCCTTAATCAATGAGTCGAATATACAAGAAGCTCAGATTTGATATTTAAAACTCTCAAACTCAAAATTAGAATTCCTTTGTAATATACATTCCAATTTTGTAATACAACTTTTAGATTGAAATCTTGGATTTCAAACTAAAATAAAAATTACAATTTCAAATTGTTCGTATTAACAGAGGAGTTTCGAAGTCCGATACGAATTACTAATCTCGATTAGAATTTTTTTGAACTTGAAAATCAAATCAGATTTATTATTGGCAAATCAAATCTTCATTGCAAGACTTCTGAATTCGTTTTCCTAATCAGTGATTCGCATGCGACCATTAATTTCTTCAACCTTAATTCCAATTTAAGTCTAAAATTTAATTTTTTGTTTTAGTTTTGCGATTCGATTAAATAGGTTCAATATTCCTAGAGTATTATTAGGTCGGTTTCGTTAGTTGGATTTATACAAATATAGAAGAACTGAACTGTTTTGCCAACCGAACTAAAAAATAACCCGAAATTTTGATTTATGCAGATGTTCATTTGCTTTTAAATAACTCCAAGATTTGAAAATTGCAAGAAACCTTTGTCACGGTTTAATCACGAGAGATATAATATGAATTTCTACAGTGCAGCGTTTAACTTTGTTAATATTTTTTTCCAAAACACGCTACCTTTTCATTTAAAAAAAAAAAAGTGGTTTTCTTCTAAAATTGTGAACACGAACCGGTATAATGGAGTAACCCCGCGGCGGACAAGCAATAATGTTGGAAATGTAAATACTTTTAACATATGAGTTGCAAGTTAAGTGAGCAAGCTGAAAAATATACCACGCAAAACTCATTGTCTAACCTTACAAAGTAACCACGACCTTTACTTAAATTTCAATGTAATCGAGCGAAAAATAGACCCTGGTATTCAGCTGTATAAAGTCACACCGCTTTACTGAAAAATGTCTTTCAGGATTTCTGAAATGGGTTGTGCAAAAAGATGAAGTTCGATAAACACGCGCGTTAGGAAACCGAATTCTTTTTATAAATTTAGGCCCCCCTCTCTCGTAAGATCTCAATACACGATAAAATTCCCAACTCGTGTATTATTATTATTTCGTATATAAAAACGGAAACCTAAGGAGGCACTCATAGGTAGAATAAAAATTTTCGGTCTCCTCGTCTTCTACTACTTGAGTTATTACAACCTACCTTAAAAACGTTGGTGGAGAATGGAAAGACAAAAGAAATATTACGATAACTGCGTTTATATAGACTTCCGTGGAAAATTATTCTTAATGGGTTTCCCTTTCGAGATTATTGTGCCCGCTCAGTTTTATTTTCGGTTTAAAAATCGGCGGTTGGTATGAAATTCAAATTTTGTCAAGCAACTGTCTGAGTGGATTTAAATATGATTTTAAGTACGATAAAATTGATTTACGGAAACTTACAACAAACCTTATTTCATACACAGGCATAGACAATTTCAAACAAAATACAACTTTGATTTTCGTTTTAACCTAATACTACATATTTTCCATAAAAAATCATTTCGAGCTTTCTTACATAAATGTGTTTTTAGGAAGACCATGAAACCGTCGTATTTTTAACCCTTTTTCGTTTGGGTTTCAACGATTCTTTACCGCCGTGTTGATATAAAATTTTCGCAGGTAGTTTCTTCTACGCATGTTTGTTAAACTCTTAAAAACTTAAGGGTTTCTTTCTGTGCGAAGTAGGAACGTAAATACAAAAGGCGACTGAGTTAATTACTTTTTCTAATTAGGCTTGGTGTTTTTGAAGATAATAAAGACGTTTCGAGTTCAAGATTTCCATACGAAATAGTCACTTACAATACCACGAGTGGCCAAAGAATTGTCGATTATTTTTTTGCTGTAACATCACGAATGTTCCTCGTGCTTGCATAGGAATACCACGAGTGCACAGCACGAGCGGTATTCGCAATCACAAGGAACATGAGTGATTTTACAGCAAAAATAATCTACAATTCTTTGACCACGAATGGTATTTGGGGGACTATTCAACGAAAAAAAAAACCATTTCCATCGAATCATTTTTCATAAATTAGTCCACATTCAAGTTTGTTTACATGAAAATTGTTCTCTGTGGGATATAACTAGCAATAAACTGTTTTCAAAAAATTGTCGCTTCGTATCACTAGTGAAATTGTATCGACAATGTTTTCTAGTAAAAATTGTCGATACAATTCGTTTTGATTGGCTCAAACACGTCAAATCTTGCATTTTGATTGGTCGATTTTTGACAGATGACATATGAGTTGAATAGTCAACAGTAATTACACAAGTGGTGATACTTTTTTGATAATTTTAACTAGATTCACGAATCTTTATTGCTATGGAATTTCCTAATAGCAATAAAGATGAGTGTTAATCTAGTTAAAATTATCAAAAAAAATTATTACCACGAATGTAATTCGGCGTGATTATTTTTTAAACTACTACGCAATGATGACAGTGCTGAATTTTTAATATTTGTATTGAGACAAATGGCTGCGCTACCTTAACAACCAAGTCAAAGCTAACTTTTTTATGCATTTATTTAAACAAAGATCCAATGAAACAATTTGAAAAAATTGTCGCTATAATCAGCTACTAGCAAATTGTCAGTGTAATTATGATGCTATTGGTCGATTTGAAATTTTTTCTCATTATGATTGGCTGACAGGACTGTTTAAAAAAAATAATCTGTGTAATTTTTAATTTGTTGGGCTGCGAAGTTAGAATTTTAATATTAAACCTGAGAATTTCAGCTTTTGATAACATCACAAGAATTATGTTTTTTATTCTAAGGAAAATCTTGAATTCGCCAGGCGTTATTTTTCATTTTTAAATTTTTTATGGATATTTTGCCCCCTGTTGCCAAGAAGTTGATACTGAAAACTGGGATGAAACTCATCGCCACGACAAACTTCCAGAGAATTATAGTTAATTAATTAAATTTAAACCTGTCGAAAATTTTCCTAATTAGAAAATTACTATAGGTATTTTAAATTTTCTTCTGTTTCGAATTCTGAGTTAAAAATTAACAGTTTAATCTTTGAGTCTGTGAATTTTTAAAATAGATAGATATGAAGTCAATTTGTCCTTAAAGTCTAAAATGTTCATGTCTCTAAAGATTAAAATTCAGCATTTTTAAAATTACTCTAGTATTCAGATTTTGAAATGCAAAGCTTCAAATATCGATGTCACTTTGAATTCTTGATTACAAATGCCAATTCAGAATATCAAAAGCAGGATTCGACTTTAGAAGTCTAAACGAAAGACTGACATTCGAACATTAAATTTAAATATTAAAATAGATTAATTTGAAATTGAGTTAAATTTGGGGTATGAAACGTAATATAGTAGACCATTCAAAAAATTGGAATTTTGGTAAGATAAAATGTGAACCTGAATTCAGAATGCTAGATCTAAATCCTATCCAGCTGAAACTAAGCTTCAAATATCCAATCCGGATTTACTTTGGAATTCTTGATTGCGAAAAGGGATATAGAATCTTAAAAGCGGGATGAGAAAGATGCGAAAATGAATTTTTAATCGACTTTAAAATTCGAATTTCTGTTAAAGTGTAAATTTACATAAACATTAAACATATTAGAACCGAATCCTTAAAATCTAAAAACCTCTCCTACCCAAGGATTTAAAATTTATTTAACTTCCAATTTCGAGAAATTATGGCAAAATTCTAATTAAAAGGCAGAATCCGAATTTTTAATCTCAACCCGGACTCAAGTTTTACCGAACATTTCAAATTTCAAATCCGAAGTAATTTCTTTTTTATTTTAGAAAATCTTCTTTACTATAAGTTTCTATTTGGTATTCGGAATTTAAGATTTTAACATTTTAATACTAAATTCATGAAAATCTATGATCTTTGAGTCTTTGAAGTTCAAAATTAAAAATAAAACTATTTTCCAATTTTTAGAGTTTAAATGCGGATGTATACGTGATTTAGTTGAAAATACTGTTATTTAAGTAATTAGACATCGTTTTTTGTTATTGTATTGAATTAAAAGAATAAAATAAAAAATCATGGCAAACTTGTAAGATTATTATTCGAATTTTCTGGACTTTTCTGGATTTTCTAAATTTTTTGTTTATAATGAAATTTCGGATTTAGCTTATTTGAACGATTCTGAACAACTTTTATTAACAAGATTTTTTGATAAAAAAATCCCTAATACGACTTCTTCAATTTTGCTTTTTATTTTAAATCGTAGTAGGCTAGCATTTTACCGTGAAGGGAAAGTAATATACCCTAAAAGTACAATTTAGTGAGGGGTATAATCAGAAAAAAGAAATTTTTGAAATCGATAATGTATAAAAAAAATACTGGGGTGGTGCCGTCTAAAGTGAGACACACTGTATGTAGTTAGAATAAATCGTTAAAATACATTATTATAGTTGTGATTCAGGCCCCAAATTTAAGTTATTTAACCCACATTTTAATTTTTAATGGAAAGATATTAGCTTATTTCTTTGTTTCGGAATTATATATTATCAAGCGGTATTTATATTCATAAATTCCTCAACTTTATTTGTCGAAATCTATAAACTTTACATTCGTAAGTTAAAATTTCAGTTTTAACGTTCTAACTTGGAAAACTGATTACCTTTATTTTTGGTTTTGCTACGATCAGATATTAAACCTAAAAATTAAATAGTTAAATATTACCCCTTAAAACTAAAACTATTTAAAGCTGTGGATTTCTGTTTTAAAAATTTAAAATCCAAATTATGTTTTAATGTTAAGCCTTCAAATATTAACTAGAAATTCGATTTTTGAAAGTCAACAATTAAAAATGCTGAAATTTCAAATTTTCAGAAATACTTTTAGCTTTGTACTACATATGAATTTAAATGCAATATTAAATTTTAAAGTTTCTATTTTAGCTTGAAATATTAAGTTTAAAATTTTATTTTTTAAATTTTAGTTTATGATTTAGAATGTCTGAACTAACATTCTATATCTTAACGATTAAAAATTTTCAGAGGTGGTTTTAGTTTTTTTGTCCCCCTCATCTTGTTTTAAAATATAAGGCTAAATAAATAATCAGAAGCAATGGTATTAAGAATTTGTATTTTACGAGTCAACCAATATTAGTGCTATAAATTAATTAATTATTTGCATTGATGTTTACTGTCTTAAGTGGTAAGCCTTCGATAGTGTTGGTTAATTCAGCTTTCTATATATTCTCATTATAGGTACATAGATTTTTCAAAATTAGTTCGGGTTCGTTAAAATTTTAAATTTTAGTACTTATAATATTATATATCTTGTTAGTAAAAAAAGTATTTTAAGTTAAATGTTGTCTAAGAAGTAAACTGTTTTCAACAACATATTGCAGTAACGGAATTTCTCTACTTATTAGATATCCTTTTTTTATTGTATTCTGTTGTACTTAAAAAAATGTATTTATGCAACTTTAATTACAATTTTGTGAAGGCTCAGTTTTCTAATTTCAAATTCTGTTTTAAAATGTAAACTTAAAGCTGAAAGTTTGGTATTTCAAAGTTGAACTATGAATAACTAATAACTATTAGCCTTTTTCGTAGAATTCAGAACTTCGGGCTGAGTTTCATAAATTTAAGTGTTAAACTTTAAAAGTTAAGAAAAATTTTAAAGTTGTAAGTGGGAACCCAAATATAAATTTTGTAATATTTTTTTCATTCAAAATATTCTTCTTGGTTAGCTTAACTTTTAATACAACAGTCTGCTCGAAACATTTCCGAACTGAATTATAATTTTTCTGAACTAGCAATTAAGCTTCACTGTCGACAGTTTCACATTAAAATTTTCATTTTAACCCTAAATTCTAATTTAACTAAATTTGATTTTTCATGCAAAATACATTCTACGATACCACTGTAGATTTAATCTAAAAATGTATAGACAATTCAAACCTCAAGCATTCAAATGCGAATTAAAATTCGTAAACTTAGAACTTTATTTGTAACTTTCGTTTTTGGAAACTGTACTTTAAAACGTCTTAGTTAAGCTTAATATTACCTTTTTCGACTTTCGTGATTTCAACATATTAATCTGGACTTTGAATAGGCGTTGAAATTTAAATTAAAAAACAGAAGTTTGAAACTTTTTATGAAGACCTTTTTAGAAAGAATTAAAAAATCAAGTCGACATACAATGATTTGAAATTCGCCACTTAGGTATGCAGACCTTAATCAGGCCTTGCAAACTTAAATCTTAAATCTTGAGTAAATAATTTAAAATCTAGTATTAGCATTAAAATTAAATGCAAATTTAAAGTTTCGAATTTGATTGTTTGAAATTTATTTATCGACTCTCTCAAACCACAATCCTGAGTGGAGCATTTAAAATTATCTCGAATTTAAAGACATCAAAATTTGATACTAGATTTCAGGTTATCTGCAACTTTAACCTCGATTGGGTATTCTTACATCAACTCGAATATATAATAGTGAGTGGAGTCTTTAAAATTGACTTGAATATCGAATTTGATTTGAAACTGATTACAAAATTCCAGAATCGAATTTGGATGATTTCAAACTTAAATTGCAGGAGTTTTTCGGCTTTAATTAGGACTGACACACTCATTTTGGTGTCCTTCGTACAGTCTCTCAAATTTGGATTATTTGAAACCCAAATTAACCGTGACATTCAGATTTTAACTTCAGACGTTAATCTTTACGAAAACTTGAATCATAAACCAAGATAAATTTTAAATCCATTGTCAAACAATAATTAGTCTTCGGAAAACTTTGAAAGGTGTTTGTTTTCCGTTTAAAAAATCCACGAATTGGAGGTCCTATCCGTTTTGTATACTTCTTATACTTAGGACAAACTATTACATATCTTTTTGATTTCTGTAATTAGATTAGTTATGTAATCGTCCTGTGTGGGCTCTTCAAACTAGTAAAAGTTAAAGTTCCCAATTTTTCCATTAATTCAATTAACTCTTAACATCCTTACGTGTAAATTATTCCAACAAACACGATTTTGTACTCGTTTCTTATCCGACAGCAGGCTTCGTGTTACAAGCTTACGTTGAAAATGTTCATTCATAATTAATCAACATCAAGTTTCGAATCTGCCAGAAATTACTTCGTCATATTCCACACCACAAAACTTTCAGTTTTGGAAGTTTATGGTAGAAAAGCTCGACTATATTTACGGTATTTAGCAATTCTATTTGTGTTCTTAGAAGAAAATATAAATTACTTTGTCGAGTCATCGTTAATGTTTGGATAGCCTAATCAAATACTTAATTACAGCTCTTTTTTTAATTGTTTACTTTAATTAAACAAGCTGTTGTAATAGTATTAAATTTAATTTGTCTTAGGAAGAACAATTTGTTAAACTATTTTTGCATTTTAATTTTTATTAATTTTGCTAAATAATCCTGAAATCATAGGCGATTTTTGTGGAAAATCAAAATTAAATTCGTGTCTGCCAGCATTAAAAATTATTCGTGTTCGTTTTAGTAGAAATAAGTACAAGAGATCGAAACGCCTGAAACGTTAGTTTCTTGTTGTTCTGAACTACCTCGTTAAAGAAATTGAAAAAGAAACAATTAAAACTAAAACTCGATCCTTGTCAAATAAAACAGTTCTGGCGGAAATTTATATGCCAAGCGAAGTAAACCAGGAAGTTATTAAATGAGACCGTTCCAGCTATAAATTGAATTTATAAAATGGAACTAGTTTCACGTAAGTATTATATCAGGATATTCATTAAAATTTTATTAAGTATAAAGCCGTGCAAAAACTATATCGAAACTTGTTTTCACCTTTTCACTGGAAAACTTGTTCGTTTTTAGTGTTTTAATTTTATAAGGTTGAAATGGCAGATAATAATTTTGTTATTTCAAAATAAACGTAACCCTTTACCAATGAGTATATTTTTAGATTTATGTCACATAAAACGGTAGTTCATTTCTATTTAAATAAACAGTGAGATGTACGGGTAAGATAATTTCTTAGGTATATGTTGTTCCATTGATTTTAATGGAATATGTTCGTGTTTCTAGGTTTTGATTTTTAAACACTAATTTTTTGGTTTTAAAGAGGCGATTTTTCGAATTATAAATTTTCCGGAATTCGTTTAATGCATTGAAAAATTAAATTTATCGTAGTATTTAACCCAGTCTTTTTATTTAACATTTACGTAATTAAACACACACCGACTAACTAATAATACACAGAATAATAGAATTGTCCCATTTATTTAAATAAACAGCTATTTACTGCATGTATATACAGGGTGGTCGTGAAAGTTCGGGACATATTAGCATTAACTCCATAAAAAGCAGTGAAATTTTTTGCTAAATTAAAAATGCCAAGCGAATGCTTTTACGCAAAATTAATTTTTCTTTCATAATACGACACAGAGTGTTTAAGAAACGTGGCGTTCATATTTTTTGTTAATTAAAAATGTCCTTAATCCACCCTAACCACGCCACTGATAAAATTAGAAAAAAAATTATTTGAAAAATTTTCACTATTTTTGATGTAGTTAATGCTGGTAAAGTATGTTCCCAACTTTCGCGACCACCCTGTATATTGCGAAGTTGCTGTAAAACTCTATAGACATTCATTATTCGCGTTAGTCCGTTTCCAGGATTGCCGGTATGTACATCCCTCATTTCTTCTACAACGCGGCTGCTCCAGACGTCTCTAGGAAGTATGCCATCACAGCTGGAAGCTGAAATCTTTCTAAAAAATCATAAATAGGGCCACTTCTGAAGATTCTTTTCAAAAAGTGTCAAATTTGACAGGCGCAGAATATTATTTGACCAAATCTGTGTGCACTTTTTTTAGTCCTTAGGCAAGTACAAATCAACGCCGTACTGATTTTTTTAATAAATACTTATAAAAAAAAATCCCATATGACCGTACTTTTTGACAAACCCTGTATTCTAGTGGTATTTAAACTGTTCCGTGGAACCCTGGGGTTCCATGGAACCTCTTCAGGGGTTTTGTGGGTGAAAGTCAACATTCGAAAGAATTTAAAAAAAAATCGAAAACTAAAAAGTGAATTATTAATGCAATTTAGTTCCTAGAAATATTTATGTCTGGGAATGGTAATTTTCTAAATAGCTGCTCCCAATCTTAAACGTATGTATTATCTGCAACCTCTTGCACCTTTTGGTATAACAGGTTACACCAATCGTAAATCCGACATTTAAACGATTCAAAAAACATTTTTCGGTTTGATTTACTATTCAGTATGCAACCGTCTTACCATTACGCACCTTTCTATTCATTTATTCAATGCTTTGAACACAGACTCCAATATTTCTTCGTTTATACAGGGTGGTGACTCGAACACCCGAACATAGGGATTTAACATGTAAAATCATATTTTCATAATTTCCTGCTCCCCTAATTAGTTTAGGTAAAAAAGCTTAAAATAAAAGTTTTAGAGCATAAAATTCTGCATCTGAATCAATAAACAAAATTAATTTTGCGTGCCTTGTAACCTCAGAAATTAGGTATGAAAATGACGTAAATCACCCCAAAAATAGCGATAGCCATGGAATTCAAACAAAAATTAACAAATAATGTTAACGGTTTATCTGTAAAGTTACACTGCGTTAGTTTATTTTTATTATTACTTGTAATTACTGTTAAAGTGAAAATATGGCAAACAATTATACAATAAGTGAAAAAAAATCAATTTTTAAAGTTATTTTACAGTGGTAATAGTATAAGACAAGTGCGAGATCTATTTGCGAATTTATATCGTCATATACCAATTCCGTCGACATCAACAATCCATACCATCATCAATAATCAAACAAAATATGGGTCAGTGTTCGTCCCTTGCAAGAGTTGTACTAAAAAACAAATAAATATAGCACCAGAAGAAGATATTGAAGCTGAAGATTATAACGTTAACGAAATCAATGTATTAGCTGCGGTATCAAATAATCCAAATGTGAGCCTTAGAGAAATTGGATCTGGATTAGGTTTGCACCACACCACGGTCCTAAAAATATTAAAAAAACACAAATTTAAATCTTTTAAATTTTCTGTCCACCATGAAATTTGACTGATAAACCGTTAACATTTGTTAATTTTTGTTTGAATTCCATGGCTATCGCTATTTTTGGGGTGGTTTACGTCATTTTCATACCTAATTTCTGAGGTTACAAGGCACGCAAAATTAATTTTGTTTATTGATTCAGATGCAGGATTTTATGCTCTACAACTTTTATTTGAAGCTTTTTTACCTAAAATAATTAGGGGAGCAGGAAATTACGAAAATATGATTTTACATGTTAAATCCCTATGTTCGGGTGGTCGAGTCACCACCCTGTATGTAGTAGCAATAACCGTTAGAATTTTTTTTTCTTAAGCAGAATAAGGTATTGGTCAAAAACGACCAATTCATTTCTTTGGAAATTATTATTCAACCAGTTTTTAACCGAAACTATAGAATGTGCGACGCATCCGTCTGGCCGAAAAACTAATTTTCCTCTAAATACTAAATAAATCAAAACAAAATTATTTAAAACTTCTATTTAAATGTACCTTATTAAATCTTTTACTATCGGTTACAATTTCAAAATTTGGATTTTACTGAGTCCAGTTTTTTAGAGTTTAGCGGACGTATCTACCAACAAAAGAATTTTCTCAGTTTTAAATTAAATTTGGTATTTAGAACGTTCTCATTACTTAACACAGCTTTGCTTAAATTTTCCCGAAAAATTAAAAGTAAATGTATTTTATCTTTCCCAAATTCGAATTTGTATGAAGAGTATTAATTTGTTATAGTTCAAATTTATATATTCCTCGTGCTTGTTACAGTTTGACATTGAAGTGAAAATTCTGGCCTACAAAGTTCTTGAAAATATGAATATCCATTTTTTATATATAATTAACGTTTTGAAATTATACTTAAAACTACAATCCGAACATTAAACTTAACATTCTGATTTTGAAGCTGCAGACTAAGGGAAAATCCTAATTTTTACATTAGATAGGTAATAGTATTCTAAATGCGAATCGCTTTAACTGAGACTGAAGCTTCTTGTAATTGATAAATTTAAGAATCAAGATTTGTGGCAGTCGGATTAGAATTTGACTTTAAACCTGAAAATTTGGCTGTGGAAATAAAAATATCTTTTTCTAAGATCAAGCTAAGCCTTTTATTCTTAAACGGCAAACTTTGAACGTACAACGATCTTTTTTAATACTTTCTCTGCTTCAAAACTTTTATTCCGGCTCTTAAAACATCTGTACATCTGTACTGTACAACTTGCAAATTAAATTTCAATAATTAATATTTCTAAATTTCATGTAATGCATGTTATACAAATGTTTAAAATTTTCGTTGATTTGATAAGGTTTTCTTTTTAATAGTTAAGTTTTGGAATTTCTAGGTTTTACATTGAAGCCCAAAATTCTAGTCTCAAGCTAAATATTGTGATTTGGGGATTTGAAACCTAACATGGTTATTCAGATTCCTCTTAAATGAACTATTCTACGACTAAGCCTAAATTGTTCTTTGGTAGATTTAAAAAAAAATTCTAGGGAAACTAGAGTAATATTGAAATTTGATAAGTTTGAAAAACTGTCAGAGTGCTAGACTTATTCGGAATTCTTAATTAAGTTATGTTTTCGAACTTTGTAAGTCAGAATTTTTGAAATTTAAGACCCATACTTTGATATTTCAGATTTGTCGTAAACTATATAATTTGAAAAATAAACAAACTAAACTCAAGGTGCAAACCAGAAACTATGAGTCTAAATATTTATATTTATTTGTTTTGTATTGGGAATTTTTTGTATGAAAGCGACTTAGGAGATCTCAGCCCCCCGTGTTGCTTTTACCTTTAGTATGTGCAGTTGTGATGAAACACTATTTTAAAGACTTGTAGGTTTATAAAAACGTCTTTGTGTAGTGCACGTAAAAAATTACGTTTGTTATCATCATTGCGTAAAATAAAAGTTAAATTTAATACGAAACATTTCGAAGGATGTAATTACCCTCATTTTTCTACTATCATGCTAAACTAAGCATAATCTTCAGCTGAAAATTTTAAATTAAAAAGTAACAAAGACTTTGGTTAATTTTATTTGAAACAAGCAAGGGTGTTCCAGTTGAAGAATTTTTCAGTTTTTCACAGAAAAAGGAAAATAATGCAGTATTTGCAACTGAACTGAAATGCGGAATTGTGTAAGTAGTTTTGTTTCTGAACACCATTTACTATAAGTAGTCGAATAATACTTTTCTTAATAGAAACCTGTTCAACAGTGATAACGATTAAGTATTTTCTGAAAGCTTTGTTTTAATTTAGGAAATTTTAAATGTATAAATGTGTTATTCAATACACATTGTACAGGGTTCTCCAACAGGTATGACCTATTTTCATGAGGCTCTAAAAACATAATCAAAGGGTAAAATGAAATAACTCTGCGGTGTTTAAAAACGTTATATTATGCAATTTTAACCCTTAAAAATAATATCAGATAAATGACTACCATTGGCAGTTAAACACTGCTTCAAACGATTTTTAAAATTTTCCATAACTCGCACTAGCAACTCGTCAGGAATACTATTGATTTCTTGAGAAATATTGTCTTTCAGTGCTTCAATCGTACGTGGTCGGTGTTTATAGAATTTATCTTTTAAGTGGCCCCACAAGAAGAAGTCAGCTGGTGTTAAATCTGGCGATCTTGGTGGTCAATTGATGTCTCCATATTTGGAAATCAATTTGTTTGGAAACACTTGTTGCAGAAAATTGCAGTGTTTAACTGCCAATGGTAGTCATTTATCTGATATTATTTTTAAGGTTTAAAATTGCATAATATAACGTTTTTAAATACCGCAGAGTTATTTCATTTTACCCTTTGATTATGTTTTTAGAACCTCATGAAAATAGGTCATACCTGTTGGAGAACCCTGTACGTGTAACGGTTGGAATTTTATTATCTTATACAGGATGTTTCCTAAGTATATGGAAAAAAGTCATGGCTTATTTTAAGATAAATTTTTTTTATCAACATGTGTCTGCAAGTCCTTCATTTTCGATGTACAGAGTGATGAAGTCTAGAAAAAAATTTAGTAAATTTTAAAAATGTGGTGTGCGCAGGTGCAACGTCAAGGGTTATTTTCTGCGTTCTGAGTTCACCAACGGCGTGCGTGTGAATTGCCTTTGGGCCATTGAAAATGAAAAATGATACGCCACTGTATTTTTGTTCAATTTTGATTGATTTTTTAAATTCCTTCATTAGAAGTCCATACGCATTGCAATTTCTTTTTTTTACTCGAAAATCATTTGTCTCGTGGAAAAAGATAAAAAAAATATTTTCCAAAGAAATCAGGTTGCTTAACGCGTATTTTAAATGTATGAATTCTGGCGCAACAATAAGAAATCAAATAAAGAGTTGAATAACGGTTGTAAATTTCATCCGCTTCCTGTTGATAGAAAACGTCCACTGATTTTCAGTTTTATATCTTTGTCCAAATTTGGGCTAAAAATTAAAACCCAAATTTTACTCCGTTTTTCAAGAGGCGTCTTCAGGGAGCATGCAAGTTTACAAGGAAAAATACCCTTAATGTTCGCCCAGGAATTACATCCTGAATTTTTTTTAGATACTTAAGAAACACCCCGTATATTACAAACAATTAATCGCAATATATTAATTATTATTTTCTTTTGTTTTAGAAACAATATGGAGTTTGAAAGGTAAGCCATTATATTTTAAAGTAATAGTTATTTACGTAATCAGTTATGAAAAGAGCGATATTGTTTGACGAGTCGTAAGTTTGCCAAAACGAGCGTTAGCGAGTTTTACAAATTACGTGAGTCAAACAATATCGCTTTTCATAACGTATTACGTACAAAATTTTATCTAATTTCGTAATTTCGTTCTTCCACGTTCTAAATAATAATTCATTGTCAATATCTGACAAGCAATAAATTATTTTATAGTAGGCATCTGCGCGGCATTTGATTTAAAATTGGGTTGTGTAATATTCTTTATCTACTTTCATTTCGTAATATCAATATTTCGAAACGAAAAATCGTGTTGTAATGAACTATATTACAGCACTAGTATCGTAATAACTTTTGACATAAAAATGACAGATTCACAAGAGAATTCATAGTTATTTTATTTGTTATAAACATTTATTATGCACTTTTTACGATTTTTACGATATGAATATAGTACAAAGCTTTATCTACTTTCATGAAATTAGCAAAAAAATTAAATATTTGCCAATAATTAATTACCTTATGCAAAAGTTGACAAAACTGACAGCAACCAACACAAAATAAACAAAAAAATCAAGCCTTAACGTATTAGATTTCAATGAAAATTGAAACAGCCAACTTTTGCATCAGGCAATTTATTAATTATTGATAAATATTTAATTTTTTTGCTAATTTTATGAAAGTGGATAAAGCTTTGTACGATATTCATATCGTAACCTCGTATTACGATCCTCAATGGATTTGTCAAACTCGACCTGCGGTCTGGTTTGACAAACTTTCCATCTCGTATCGTAATACGAGTTGTTACGATACTCATATCGTAAATAACTATTACAACACTCACATCGTATCGATTATGTAAAAAGTGACGTTTCATAACGTCAAAAGGTTAGGTAAAATTCAACTTTTCAAAACGGAATTAGATAAATAAATTTTACAGTAGTTTCTATTTATATTTCCAATTCTTGATTTTAAGACCATACTTTTTAGTGCAAATTGAAAAATTAGTGTTGTATAACATACTAAACAAAAAAACAAAAACTTTAAAGTAAGCGCTCCCTAGTAATATCTTATACCAGCAGTAAATGTACAAAGATGTAGCGTTTTCATTTATAACTATGTACATAATTTTAAAATAATTTAATCAATTTAAACCACGGATTCTAAAATGGAAATGATTAGAAAGTAATTATTTGTACAACTACTGTAGAAGGTGAAGTTTTGTCGAACTAAAACGAAAATCGCAGCCCCAGCGAAGCGAGCAAAACTTACCATACATTTGCGGAAGACAATTTCTTGCCGTGTTGAAAAGCACTAAGATATAGTTTTAAAGGCAATACTAAAAAAATGCAGATTTTTTTTATAAAATTTTGAAAAAGTATGGTTTGTTTATTTACTGGGCGATATCTTGGCTTGCGGTTCCAGGGATCACAACACGCTGCAATTAATTTGGCGATTTAACACTATTGGACTAGAATTTTGGCGAATTTATATATAGCTGGCATTCGCGATCGGGATTTTTATCTTGCCAAGCATAGTATTGCCACGGAATTTACTGTTTACCTTCCAGCTTGCAATTGTTTCTACATATATTAAAAGTATTAGGTACCATTTTCAAATTTCCAAATTTTCGTTTTTGTTCTGGAAACTTTTTGTCTAGTTTTCAAATTTTGTGAATATCCGACTTATGCAAAAGATTTGGTAACAAAATTACGAATTAATCTACATATTCAATTACCTACTATGTGCTATTGTAAGAGGTTATATCTCTGATTTAATATTCTACCTTCCGCTTTGATGTAAAGTAGTTTCGAAAAAAATGAATTTGAGTTTGATTAGATATTTTCGATTTTATGGTTGGCAGTTTAAATTTAGTTCTTTGGTTTTGAGTTAAATCTTAGCTTCAGAAGGCTCTCAAAATTCTAAGCTGCTTTTTGGCTGCTTCAAATCTATAAATTTGAGGTTCGTTTTGAAGCCAAATTTCGGGGCTAAAGTCATGATTTGATTTCTGGTTTTCAAACCTGGAATTCCGAAGATCGAACCTGAAATTTGGCTTTAAACCTTGAAAGATCAATTCGTATTTTTGATTCCGAATACGTTGACAAAAAATATAACGAAACAAAACTTTTTTTTGGTCACCGTACCCCCTCAGATTTAATTAAACTGATAATTTTAAATCAAATTCAAAATTGTTCTGAAGCCAGATTGGCACATAATATTCGATTTTCCATATTATTTTGTATTTAGTTCGATTCTTCATTCATAAAACTGTTTTCAAACCTGTAGATTCAATTAGTCTTAAGTTCCACAACTTTAAATTCTAATTTGGATCCAACAGAAGTTCTCAATTTTCGAAAACTTTCTAAGCTTCGATTTGCCTTTTTATTAAATTGACAGCTTTGGCCATTATCTTTTTAGCGTTAGTTTTTAAAAAATTTATATTTTCGATTTTGAATGTGTATCAACCAATTTTATGTGTTTTTGTTGTAGTCAATAATAATGTTTATTTTCAACCATCTATGTAAGTAATTACGTTCTAACTGTTTTGTAAGTTAGAAAATTGGCCTTTACTGACTGTTACTTTCTACTCGGGTGGAAAGTTATTACTTTCCACCTGGGTGGAAAGTGATCAGCTGATTACTTTCCACTCGGCCACGCCCACTGTCATTAAATGGCAGCTTGTTTGTTCAAAATATTAATTATTATTATAAATGATTCATATTACTTTATATGTATGGTTTAAAATAAAATAGTATGACAAACCTTGGTGAAAAGTTTCATTACTGTCTCGAGATATACAGGGTCCTGCAACAGTGCGTCGGGCTTTCCTAGCGCCCTTACCGTGAGAGATAGAAAAAAAAGTTTAAGGCATAAAATTATTGGTTCGAAGAGGTCTCCGTCGCGAAATTATTTTCAATAATAAAGGGTGTTCCACTTTTGCGCTATAATAAAAACACACATTTTTTTAAATGCAACACCCTGTAACTTTTCATGTCTTCCGATGTCATTTTTTAACCTCTACATAACTGTCTACCCACTTTTGTATTTTGTGTCAGTGTTACCAACTTATTAATTTTTTTCCGAAAAATCTTTCATAAACAGACTTCACTTTAAAAATCATAAGCGACCTTGATTTTTGAAGTAGAGGGATAAATTTTAGCAATAATTGTTGTCCGGTTAAAGAGCAACATTTTGATATGAGAAAATGGGATTCAGTTGATACAGGGTGTTACAAAAGAAAATGCCAAACTTTCCAAACTTCAAAGTGACATAACTCATTTTTTTCAAATGGAACCACCACTGTTTTATTTCGCGAATCGATAGCTTTTTTTATCCTCTTTAATTTTGTATTTAGATGTCCGATACCTAAACCCCGTAGTTTTAGAGATATTAAATACTTTTCACAAAAGTAACAATTTAATTACATTTTATGCACCAAAGTGGGCCGTGCTAATGCAAAAAACCAAAACAAAATGTAAGTAAGCCTCAATGTAACATTTTAGTAAATTTAGAATCAAAACGGATAATACTTATGTAATAAAATTAATTGTTTTATTCAAAAACTATGAAAAGTAACAAAATTCAAACTGCATAAAAGACAAACGACTACAATAAATGTTCGAAATGTCTTCCATTTTCATTCAGGCTCAAATCAATTCGCTGCTGAAAAGGTCTTTGCACTCTTCGTAACATTTCAGGTGAAATACTTGCAAAAGCGTCAACAATTCGTTGTTGCATATTTGTTTGTGTTGTCGGTGGTTCGTTATAAACAATTCCCTTCACGTATCCCCACAAAAAAAATCAAGTTTTGTGCCTGAATGAAAATGGAAGACATTTCGAACATTTATTGTAGTCGTTTTTCTTTTATGCATTTTGAATTTTGTTACTTTTCATAGTTTTTGAATAAAACAATTAATTTTATTACATAAGTATTATCCGTTTTGATTCTAAATTTACTAAAATGTTACATTGAGGCTTACTTACATTTTGTTTTGGTTTTTTGCATTAGCACGGCCCACTTTGGTGCATAAAATGTAATTAAATTGTTACTTTTGTGAAAAGTATTTAATATCTCTAAAACTACGGGGTTTAGGTATCAGACATTCAAATACAAAATTAAAGAGGATAAAAGAAGCTATCGATTTGCGAAATAAAACAGTGGTGGTTCCATTTGAAAAAAATGAGCTATGTCACTTTGAAGTTTGGAAAGTTTGGCATTTTCTTTTGTAACACCCTGTATCAACTGAATCCCATTTTCTCATATCAAAATGTTGCTCTTTAACCGGACTACAATTATTGCTAAAATTTATCCCTCTACCTCAAAAATCAAGGTCGCTTATGATTTTTAAAGTGAAGTCTGTTTATGAAAGATTTTTCGGAAAAAAATTAATAAGTTGGTAACACTGACACAAAATACAAAACTGGGTAGACAGTTATGTAGAGGTTAAAAAATGACATCGGAAGACATGAAAAGTTACAGGGTGTTGCATTTAAAAAAATGTATGTTTTTATTATAGCGCAAAAGTGGAACACCCTTTATTATTGAAAATAATTTCGCGACGGAGACCTCTTCGAACCAATAATTTTATGCCTTAAACTTTTTTTTCTATCTCTCACGGTAAGGGCGCTAGGAAAGCCCGACGCACTGTTGCAGGACCCTGTATAATTATCTCCCGACAGTAATGAACTACTTTCCACCTCGGTATGTAATATACTATTGTGTGATCTGAATCGGATTGAAAAAATGTAACTAAAATGTTTTAAACAATATAATCTTAATCTTAAACGACCAAGTTTAGCATATCTTTTGTTAATACACAAGAGGGAATTACTAATGGAATGTTTTACACGAAAATTTCGAGGTAATTTTTCGGAATTTTGCGACAATTCAATAGAAAATCCGTGAAAATTCCACAAAATTTTATATAACTAGCCCTTTAGTATCTATAGACGGATTTGCAACGAAATCTGTTTGAATGCCGCGGAATTCCACTGAAATTCCATGGAAATTCATTCAGTTATACACAATAATTTCTTTGCAATTTACTTCTCGGTAATTTACCTTTGTTTTCTTGTGCTAATCGGAAATAATCCTTTTAAAATTAAGCCCATTAAGAGACGCGGCATTGCAATACATATACCCTTATTGTTTCTCTTTAGTACCTAAACGATTACATCAGTTTCCTTACTTTTGCCTAATTTACAAGGAAATTGTTTTTACCCGAATGGTCCGTCGGTAAAATTCCGCTAACGTAGTCTTTTATGGACTGTTTTTCATTTGGATTTTGAGCCATTTTATTATATTGGTAACGTTAAACGCCACTTTACGACAGACAATAAATCTGTTGTTATTAAAGGGCGCCATTATTCACAATTTTCTTGAAAGGCCTCGTTTGGAAATGAACACCAGACTCGTTTTCTGTGTCGAAATGTACACCAAGAGCTTTATCGAGTTATTTTGAAGTCCTTTCATTGTTCCTCGTCCGAGCGAATAAAATCCCCGAATAATTACGACACAGATTCCCAGATACAATTTCGGTTTAAATTCTAAATAGTGACACGCGAGAAAGTCGAGTTTTTCCTAATCCCAAAAATGCGATTCTTGGTTAAGAACGGGCTTTAGTAAGTTACGAGGCAGTGTAAGTAAAATTTAATATCGCTTTAAATTCTACTATTTACATACTAAGTAAACATAAACGTATTTCTACATGAGTAAAATGTTAACCGAATAAACCACTAATGAGAAATTTCACAAAGCGTCAATTCGAAATAAAACACAATAGTCAGTGTAATTGGTTGAGTGTTTATTTACTACAGGTTTAAAATTCAGGGAAATGTTCGAGCGGAAATTACTGTTCGCAAAATTACACACTTGTTTAATGATGACATTGGTCGAGTGTTTCGGTATGAATGTAAAATTGATAAGACAATTATACCTGCGCCTGTATTATTACCTTTATCGTTTGAATATTAAATGAAATGATGATCCGTAATTTTAGGAAACAAGAGCACACATGTTAGAATTTATTATTTTACAAACAGCGAAATTTTTTATCAAGATTGATGCGGTAATTTAAGGTTGTACAAAATTAATTTAGTTTGAAATTTTTGTTTTCGGACTGGTTGTCAAATTAAGCTCTTGCTATATTTTTTATTGGTGGAAAAATAAATAATAAGCGATGGATGTTCGAGTAAATCCCAAATAATTTAACATTTAACAATCTAATTTCAATTTTACAAAATGCCTCGAAATACCCATTTTAAACGAATTAGAGGCCGTGAAAGTGGTTACATTATTTAAGAAGTGCGTAGACAAAAAGACATTGGAGAGATTGCCGGGATGACCCAATCTATAGTTTCGCGTATAATAAAAAGATACAGGGAAACTGGAGAATACAAAAGAAGAACAGGCCAAGGTCGTGAAAGGTGCACAACAGAAGTTGACGACCGATACCTGCAACTTCAAGCTTTACGAAACTGTGGATTAACAGCTCCTGAATCGAAAAATATGATCCAACGCACAAGAGATGTTAATGTAAGTAATAAAACTATAACAAGAAGAATTAAAGAACATAATTTAACCTCGAAACGACCTGCTATTTTACTCCGACTTCTCCCACATCATAAAGTTCAACGTTTGCATTTCGCAAAAGATCTTGTGAACTGGACAGAACAGCAATGGAAAAACGTTCTCTTCACCGTTGAGACCCGGATTCAATTGTGGAAATCAGATGGGCGTAAGCGAGTTTATAGATGACCTGAAGAACGATATGCCCCACGTAACTTGGTACAAAATGTCAGTTTTTGAGGAGGATCGATAATGCTTTGGGGTGATATTAGTTTGGAGGGTCATACGGAGCTTGTAGAAATTGACATAAGAATGAATGGCGAATATTACATTAATATCATATTAGAAGAACATGCGCTCCCATATGTTGGCTTTGTAGGATATGATAGTTTTGTGTTAATCATCGTCACTCAGTATCTAAAAAATGTATACATTTGACAGTTAGAATGACCACCATTAAGTGCGGATTTAAATCCGTTGGAGCATCTATGGGATTTACTAAAAAGAAGAATACGAGCAAGAAATCCGGCTCCAAATACTTTAGCTGAGCTCCAAAATGTAGCACAAGAAAAGCGAAATAACATCTCACAAGGAGATATACAAAATCTCATTCGTAGTATGCCAAAAAAATATATGCAGTATTTTTGTCCCTGAGGTATAAAGCAAAACAATCCTAAAACGGCCCAGTAATTAAAATGGCGAATGAAGGTAAATATCTTTACCTTTATAATAAGTAATATAACTTCGAACTGTAGAGTAGGTAGGTACGACCAGTCAAGTATAGTTAGTTAGTAAAATAAGGAGTAATACAGTAGAATGTTTAGGCCATTCAGAGAGCATAAATGAGATAAATGCTAGGAAAATAATGTTGAAGGGAAACTCTGAAAGAGAAATAAACCGATGAAGCTTGCGGACGCTGTGAGGTACAATGTCTAAGATGAATTAGAGGTAGCAAGTTTCAAACAAAATCCGTAGAAGATAGGAAAAAGAAATGAAGGTGGTGGTAGACCAGGCCTATAAATAAACAATTTGCACCAGTAGAAAAGAATCGGTTAGGAAGCCCCTAATGAGACAAGGCCCTAGAAGGATTGCACGAAGGGCCGAGAATTACTAAACGGCTTAGATGGCCAGCAGCATTTTCGTACTATTTATAACAAATAATAAATTATCTTGGCCTACTTAGCTAACCATACGTGAAAAGATTAACAATGTGGTAGAAACATTTAAGGCAGCTACCATTGCGAAACGTACTGGCAAACATCACTACAACGTCCTTCAAAGCAACAACCCTACCATCTCAGAACACTTTTTTCGTCTTATAAGAAGGAAACATAAGGTTTATAGGCTGGGATAGCATAGCTTAATTTATCTAATAAAGTCCATCGAAACAGATCGACCAGTTTAGTAAGAAAGAATTAGAGCAGCATAGAATCACTTCTCACAGAAACTAACCAGATTCCTTTAGTTCTGGGCGTCCAACAGGTGAAGATCAATTCTAAGATAATCTGTGATTATCTCAACACTTCTAATACATAGTCGACCTATTCAAAAAATAAGGAAAAATGTCAATTATCTACTGAAAAACTGGTAAAACGAAACAAGAAGAATGACGTTCGAGAAATAGAAAAAGAACTAAAACGTATAAATTCTTGGCGAGATAAGCGAATGTAAAAACGACTTAGGAGATTTTAACTTTTTATTTTTCTAACTTTACTCCTTGGATGAATGTTACCATTAACGCCTTTATCTTTACGCATACTTACGGAACGAATAGTACCATCAGAAATAAATAAATATGTTAAATGTGTTCTTTCTTCACTTATCGCCAAAACTTAGGCCGATAGCCTGTTATTACTTCGTACCCCGTATGAGCCTTCTTTGCACGTAATGTTGTGAAGGAGAAGATTGGCCAGCTATATTAGTAGGTTAACAGTTGTCAAAGGTGTAAGTATGACAACCGGATCGTCTTCCAAAACACATTAAGACTTAAGTTACAAAATTGCACAGTATACCTAATTTGTCCTTCATAAGTCTACTGACAACATACGTCATATTTAACAGTTTGTTTAAAACTGAATATATTTTCCTGTAGCTTAAGCTAAGCAGTGATTTTGAAGATTCTTAACATTGCAGCACTCCCAATTCATCTACCCATCAGTCTGTTATTTACTCTATATGTATACTCAGTTTAACGTTCAACGAGTTATTCAGTTATATCTGAACATGTACTTGGAGGATAATAACTTACCTCCCCAACTACAGTGCAGATTTTAATTCTTACTCCACAGCCCACAAGATACTGAAATTCGCCGAAATAATTGCAACAAAAATTGAAAACAACAAGCACACATTTATATTATATCGTGGACAGAGCAAATCAATTTTCTGGTTACAAAAATTAACTCGGCATGTTATGCAGTTCGATATTTGAAACATAGTCTTAGCCTTACTACATTAAAGACATATTACTTTGGATGTGTACAAAGCATACTGCAATATAGCGTTCTCTTTTGGTATAACGCAGTTGACGCAAACAGAGTATTCATTGCTCAAAAGAGATTAATTAGAGCCATGCTTGGTTTAAGAAAGGATGCTTCCTGTCGAACTTGCTTTAAAGAATTAAAAATTATGACTCTTGCCAGCCTTTACATATATACATCGGCAATTTACACTAGAAAAAACCTAAACCTATTTCCTACAAATAGCCAGATATCCCAATCAATGAGCACTAGGGGAGCCTCTTTTCTTTCTATCCCAAACCATATAACTACTTTATATGAAAGGGGGTGGTATTACAACTGTATTAAAATTTATAACGCCATACCACCAGACATAAAGTCATGTTCAACACTTGCAAAATTTAAATATAACTTTAAAAATTATTTGCTGCAAAAAGCATATTATTCGATACAGGAGTTCGTATTGTGTAATGACTAATATCCGTAAGGGTTTATATTATACAGCTTTTAAAATGTGCAATTAATATGTTATTATACATGTAGTTTATGTACTGTATTTTTTTGTATCTATGTGACAATGCTCTGTTACAAAATGTAACTCTATAGCAATAAAGTATTATTATTATTATTATTATTATATTATTATAACATTTGCACAGAGGTAGCAAGATATTTTGATGTTGTTTGAACAAATGGCTCTGTTCACAAAGTAATAACACTAAACATGCCTCTATTCTATCGCCTGTAAGTTATTTCCAGCGTTTGATACCTATATTCTTTAAGTTCTCTTGTGCCTCTCTGTCCTTGTTTTCCTAGGTCGACCAAACTTTGTACCTTCTGGAATTCTGTGTTGTATCGCTACTCTTGTTATCTTGTTATCTTGTGTTGAAGTAATCTGTATAATTATATGTCCCATCAATTGTATTCTTCTTGCTTTGAGCTGCCTCATAATATCTTCTCATTCAATCAGTTTACGTATCTCTTTATTTATCCTGATGCTCTATGCTTCTCTTTTCTTCTCTTATCTTCTTCTCCCATGTATACTTAAAGTGCTTTTATCGGCTTTTGACGTGTGCCATACTTTTATCCCATATGATATAATTGGTGGAGTTGTGCTCTTATAGCAAGAAGCCCAATTTAATATATAATAATATAATAATATGTACTTTATTTAGTAATATTATTAATTTTCCATTAATCGTACAAGAGTTTATAGTGTCCAATATTTTCTTAAAAACTATTCTTAACGTACAAACTTAATTGTTTCTTAAAATTATAAATATTTGGTTTTATTTCCTGTGGAAGATTGTGATAATATTTTAAAACTTTGTAGAAAAATGAATTTTGAGATTTCGATTTGGAAAATTTTGGTAATCTAAAGTCGGAGCGAGTTCTGGTATTATAATCATGTATGTCTAAATTGTACAGGGTGGCCCATTTTCGATGTTTTTAAATGGGAAGTACTCTTAATATCGGAGATAGGCAAAAACTGATGTCGGAGTCCAGGGCTCTTTTTTGATGCAGGTTCAGTTCCCGAAAACAAAATTTCGCTATCTTTTGTTATTTTTTAGTTATAGCCCAAAATTCAAAATTTGGCCATATCGAAAACTTCAAATAACTCTCTTGGTTTTGAAGATATCCAAAAACGGAAAAAACATTCTACAGACACTTTTTCAAGTAGAATACGATAGTCAATTCAGATATCTTCTAATTTTCATGTTTTAAGAATTATGACATAAAGTTGGTATTTTTTAAATATAAGTCGTAGTTGGCCATGATACCATTAAATTGCATATTTTCTCTGCTTTCCGAAAATATATAGTTTATAGGGGTTAAATGCAGTAACAATACCTTTTTTGAACAAAATCAGATTATATTATGATGTTGTTAGCAATTAGTAGGCCATGGTTCATGATAGCAAAACAAAAAGTAGTAGAGTGGTTGCATGTGACGTCACTAGGTCATCAGCTGAACTCTTGTAGGGTAAACAAAGGGTAGATTTGTATGCATCGGTATACTAATTTTACCAAAAAGGAAATATTACATATTACAATATCAAACCGAATAAAGATGTGTTTAACCAGATGAGGGATGGTTTAACCTACATAATTTTGAAATTTTCAGTTACTTAAAATTTTCCCCACGGTCAGTTGATACGAACGTAATTGAAAATTTTATCGTGAATTAAAAGAGTATTAGGGAACGTGATATTTCCCAGAGAAAGCGGTTAGAGAAAAGCTCTGGAAAACAAGAAACTAAAAATTTTGCCAGGTTATACGTAGAAACTTGTAAAATCTCCATATGTCAAGATAATTAAAAGCTGTTAAAGATAACGCGAGATTTTCTACAAAATATTAAAGTAATTATTTAGTTGTGTTAACTTACAAAACTGTCGTTCATTTTCAATCGGGCGCGTTATTGTGTGCCTTGTGACATCACATGCACCCGCTCTATTAGCCTTTGTTTATTGCTGTCATGAACCATGGCCCACTAATTGCTAACAACATCATATAATCCGATTTTGTTCAAAAAAGGCATTGTTACTACATTTAAACCCTATAAACTATATATTTTCGGAAAGCAGAAAAAATATGCAATTTAATGGTATCATGGCCAACTACGACTTATATTTAAAAAATGCCAACTTTATGTCATAACTCTTAAAACATGAAAATTAGAAGATATCTGGATTGACTATCGTATTCTACTTGAAAAAGTGCCTGTAGAATGTTTTTACCGTTTTTGGATATCTTCAAAACCAAGACAGTTATTTGAAGTTTTCGATATGGCCAAATTATGAATTTTGGGCTGTAACTTAAAAATAACAAAATATAGCGGAATTTTGTTTTGGGGACTTGAACTTGCATCAAAAAAGGGCCCTGGACTCCGACATCAGTTTTTGCCTATCCCCGATATTAAGGGTACTTCCCATTTAAAAACATCGAAAATTGGCCACCCTGTACATCAATAACTGGGACATGTATTCTGGAAGTAAACAATTTATTGTTTTGTAGACTAATACTAGAGTTTTAAAGTAAATCCCCTGTTTTATGCTCAACCATTGCAAGATATCTAACACTAAAGTAATTTTAGTAAATTTTGAACACTGCAGTATAATACGCATAGTTCTGTTTTGTTGCTTTTGCAATCTTTTTAATTCTGATTCCTGACAGAGAAACAAAAACAGTAATCAAAATGTGGAGCAATAGTTGCTTTGTAAACATTAATTCTTGCTTGAATAGTTAATAGTTAAATCTGAACATAATAATAGTTAAAGTCATCCTTAGGAGGCCATGAAATTAAAAATCATGTCGTACTTACATTCAGAAAATCTTACATACGTTTGTTTTGACAGGTATTCCAAATAAAAGTGCTTAAAGCTAAGGAAAGACGAAAATTCAACATATCGCATTTGATATAGCAGGTACCCTGCAAGTAATGCCCAGGAGTGCACTGGCGCACGCAAACCGTATGAACGTAGTAATTGAAAATTTTAAGGTGATGTGTTGTTTGTTTTGTATCGACTGATCCACAAAAGTTGTCTTCAGAGTGTGCCATGAGAAAAATCACGAATGTCTGAGCCTAGTCTTGAAGTAACGGGTGTTTTTAACTACTTACTGTTAGAACTATTGGTCACAGAGTATAAACAACAAAAAACGGCAATTTTAATCGGAGTATTACATATTAAAAATAAAATTTACCTAAATCTTAAATCTGTTTTTATTACTAAAGAAGATGCAATATAGGGCCGCCATTTTCAATCAAATACTCTATTTGTGATGAAGTTAATAACATTATTCAGTATCTCGGGCGAATTATTTATTTCCTCGAAACTGCTGGTTAGTCGTTGCATAAGGTCCTCCATATCACCAACATGTCGCACGAGCTTTAATCACAGGATATTAGGGGCTATATAATTGGCATGTTTAAGCTAATGATGCGTTCCTCAAAGAACTCTATCAGAAAATTCAGATTTGCTCTTGTGGAATGAATCCATGCCCTGTCGTGTTGAAAATATCCGGTCCCTAACTCGTCGTCTGTCAACGATCCTATAAAGGAATCAACAACTCAAGTCGATGCCTTTCAGCGCTAAGTGTTCCTAAAAATAATTGATAGTGAATAACTTTCTTTTCTCGAATTCTTAAATAAATCTCTATCTTCAAAGAATGTCGACTCTAGAATCCGTCGCTTGCTTATAGCTACCCAAACACAAATTTTCTGGGGATGTAAAAGTGATTCAACGTAATAATATGGGTTTACATCACTCCACATTCTCATATTTTGAGAGTTTACATAGCCGGAGAGATGAAACCAGTCTTCATCAATAAAAAAGATTTTTTGCGGTACTTCATCGTTATTATCAAGATCATCTAGAAAATAAATGCAGAATTGTTCGCTTTAGGGTCTATCATTAGGTAGTATCTCATGGACAGCTTGCAGGCGATACGGATGGAGATGTAGGTCTTTCTTCAAAATGCGGTGACAAGTTCCATATGAAAGATCTATCTGCTCCACCTCCATCACAAACTGAACGACTTCGACATTTGCCTGCATCCCGAGCAGAATAAACCCACTGGTCATTGACGTTCTGTCCGTTTCTAAAATAAAACTCTAACATTCGGCATTTGTGAATGTTAGTGAAAACCATAGTTTCTGAAATTAAATCGTAAAGTTAAGAGCTACTTAATTTAAAATATACTTATAATTGACAGATGGAATTGTCGAGTACAGTTTGGCATAACTTCTATTATGGTCTAAGTGCCAAAAATAACGAACTGAGATATTCAACAAAAACCGATTATCGTAGTATTAAAACAAAGTTATATCGGTTGCTCTCAAGAAACACAAACAAACATTACTAATGGAACAAAACTGGAAATTCTTCAACAAAAGAATAAACATTTGTAAAATTTTGTAAATGGCCTAAGTGCCAACAAATATTGTATTTTTAAACCTTCTAACTACCAAAGTCTAAGTGCCCCCATGATCCGGATTTTCTAGAGCCGGACCTTGTTCAGCAGTTTCCGCAATCAAAATCTTCATAAAAACCAAGATATGCCAAAGGAATGTAATCTAACATAGACTATAATAAGTTGTCTAATTTCGCTTTCGTGATGCGATTTTTGCATTCCAATAATGAAATTGACCCGATCTGAAATTGGCAAGCTGTTTCCCCTTTTTTTGTAGAATATTACACATTTTCCACGGTGCTACATCATTAAAATTTTTGCCTTGAAAGGGTTATCGTTTGAAATACGCACCCAGGATGCTTGGGAGATATTAAATTTTGAAATGTTTATGTATGCATCGGCGAGAGGATGAAGATCCTTAAAGTCATGTTTTTCCATGTGTACAACAGTGTATGGGCTTTTGTGGCATCTCTCTTTGATCATTTTTTCAATTTTTTTTTGGAACATAAAGTTTCGTTAATCTTTTGCGGCTCTCTATCTGGGCAACATCTCGGTCACACGGAAGGTATATGTGTCCAGATATTAAGAATTTTAGATCTATCTGTGAGAATCTACCAGATGCAACAAGATATATCATGGCTATGAGGACCATTCTGTTCTTGTTACGGCCATTGTTCATTCATCACTCCATATGCAGACTTTCTCCTTGACAGCCAAATTTTTGGAAAGCAAAAATTTCTAAAGCGCAGAATCTACCTCATTGCCTCCTCTGCCTGCTAACGATTTATTCCATAAGACCGTTGTTGCTGTATTATTGTCAGCAATATGAATGTCGAAGTTGTAGCAAGACAGCTGTCTACTGTAAAACATTTCTGAATGTGTCAGTGTGGGGATAGAGATAACTTGTTCCAAATTCATAGATAAGACCAAAGTATTGCTGCTGGGTTGTTGCGATTCAATACTATCCTCTTGCATGGCTTTTCTGGTACTTTCTACTTTCCGGTGATGCAAATTTAATTTTGTGGAAAGGTCGCGGTTCGCTGGATCTTTTTTCACCTTATTATTAAGGATATTTCAGGTAGAGCAAGTGTCCGATCAGGATTTGCCAAATCTTAAGTGCAGAAAGTGTTTTTTAAATACGTCAGCATAAAATCGGTAGTTAACGGAAGTACCCAGATATCGCTTCTTAAATGCTAGAAATAGCCTGTTGACGTTCAAGTCCGCACTCAAACATTCTTTCTTTGATTTTTCTCTACTGTAGTGGTTTTCTTCTCGTGGAAATTCGTTTATGTGTGCAACAACTTGTTGAACGATCTCTTCAGTATATTTCCTAGCGCGATTTGCTTTCCCTCTCGAATCTTTGAACACAGTTTGGCCTCAATTTTCCTCTCTACTAATCCTTGTACTTTATTGTGAGAAAGTGCAAAAATCTCGGAAAATACCTTACGACATACTTGCAAGTGCTTTACTTTTCCATCAGGAACCGCATAACAGATAGTTCCTTGAAGGCGGCTTACACTTGGGTCGGCGGATGATCCATGGCGCCTACGACTTCTTTTTGTCACCTGCATTAAACCAAGTAAGTATGTGTTGTGCCTCGTTTGGCTTCATCAGTAATTGCGTAGAATGGACGAAATAGGCTTAGCTGCTCCTCAAATGCAAGGTCCTTGCATTTCCACTTGCAACTACAATTAACCTATATTCAAACAATCTTAGGTTAGAATCTTACAGCTGATACAATAATGAAAAATACTTACAGCAGGTGAAGGTTCTTTTTTTGCCGGAAATACATCACCTTTGTAGTTTTTGTATTCAGCACCACTTGTTTTCAGTCTTTTACGTTCATTCATAACACTTTCAGAGCCCCTAGGCCGTCTTTTACGTCGATTATCTTCCTGAATATCGAAATAAAATGTACCTACAGAAGACAAGTTGCGTCCAGACTGGCAACAGACGCGGCACTTAGACCGTTTCAATATTAACAGCCTCTGGCACCACAACCAACTGCATCCATATACTCCGTATATACGGCCAGTCCACTCTGCTTAAAAATAGGTTTTGAGACAGTAGGCCATGAAGACCAGATAGTAGTGTTATCTGTTAAATAAACTATAATCAATTCGGAAGATACCTATGAATTGTTAAATGTCTACCATTTTTAAAATCGATTTAAATTATTTGATCGATATTTATATCTTATAAAGTAATTAATTAAAGCTATTCCAAGAGTTACTGATTAACGAACTATACCTTTTCAACTTCAAATTGAGACTAATCATTTTCAAATTGAGAATAAACACGTTCAAATTGAGACAAAATAATCTGAAATCGATTAAACACATTCAAATTGAGAACTAACACAATCAAATTGAGAATAAACATATTCAAATTGAGAATAAACACATTCAAATTGAGACAAAACAAGCTGAAGTCAGATTGTTTTGTCTCAATTTGAATGTGTTTATTCTCAATTTGAATATGTTTATTCTCAATTTGATTATGTTAAATCTCAATTTGAATGTGTTTAATTGATTTCAGATTGTTTTGTCTCAATTTGAACGTGTTTATTCTCAATTTGAAGATGATTAGTCTCAACTTGAAGTTGAAAAGGTATAGTTAAAAATAGCACAAAAATAGGACTAAAAATAAACAATCAAAAATCCTGTCTACTTACTAACAGATGTGAACGCAAAATCTATGCTGGTGGAGAAGAAATTCAGTACCAAGGTAAATACTTAGGCCAAATTAATTTATTCTCAGAAAACCAAAACAATATAGTAAAAGAAAGAATATACAGGGTGATTCAAAAATGGCGCATAAGCTCTTCAGTACGTTGTAGGGGACGGTTATTTGAACTGTAAAAATTAATAAAAAAATTTTAGCTGCTACATTTTTGTAGTTAACAACGAAGAAGTAAATTGTAGATTTGGCAACACGGGTGCAGCTATGTAGTATATGAGTGGCTTTTATTTCCTTTCATTTACATAGTGAGCTTATTTAATTAAACAATAAATTCAGATTGGTATATAAATATGAAATTTACTAACACGTAAAAAATGAAATAAGTCACAAATTAAGAAACATAAACTGAATGTAGGTATGTTCTAAATAAAGTGTTCGAAATTTTGCCCTCCAGCCTCTAAACAAATTTGAGCCCTACGGACTACGTTGCGCTGAACTCGCTGCAGCATTTGTATGTTGACGGTTTCAGCGGCATGTTGAATTCGATCAATTAGATCCTGCTGATTCTGGACTGGAGTGCGGTATACTAGCCCCTTAATGTAGCCCCAAAAGAAAAGGTCCAAGGGTGTTATGTCTGGGGACCTAGGTGGTCAACTTACTGGTCCATTACGACCTATCCATCTTTCCGGAAATTCTCTATCCAACCAGACTCTCACTGGGCCAGCAAAATGAGCAGGGGCACCGTCTAACTGCATCCACATATGTTGAATAGCCGCAAGAGGGACATCTTCGAGACGTTCTTGTAGCTGATTTTGAAGAAAATCTAAAAAATTCTCTCCATTTAGGCGATGGGGCAGTATTATTGGTCCGATCAAATTATTTCCCAAAATCCCAGCCCACACATTCACGCTAAACCGTTGTTGATGATGGTGTTCAAAGGGCAAATGGGGGTTTTCTAGTCCATAATAATGACTATTATGTTGATTAAAACAACAATCTCTAGTAAAATTGGCCTCATCAGTCCACAGCACACGGGAAGTAAAAAGATTGTTTTCTGATACACGTTGCAGTAACCAGTTGCAGAAATTTACACGCAGCTCGAAGTCGTTTGATAGCAAGCTTTGAACTTTTGTGTAGTGGTACGGATGATAACCTTCACTACAGATAAATTTTGTGCAATTACTCTGCGAAACTGCAACTTGTTGAGCAATACTTCTTGAGCTGCTAGTTGGTTGCTGCTCTAAGATCTCGAGAATTTCTTCCTCTATCAGAGGCCTCAACACGTTTCGTGGACGTCCGCAATCTGGACCTGCATTAGGTATTACATTTCCAGTTTCTCTAACTCTTTGATCCAATCTTCTAATCACATTCACATCTGGATGTCTTCTATTGGGATATCGTTCAGCGTAAAGTCTTGCAGCTCTGTTGGCATTATTACGGCATTCGCCTAAAACGAAAAACATAATACGTCTGCGTACTCGTTATTGGAATACATGATGGTAATGTTGACAATCGATGACAGTGACAGATAAAAACATAAGTGTACTTACTTAGATATGGTTATTAAAAGTTTTAAACATCGTTGCCACATATTTTTTTCAATTAACTTGGTACAAAAATATCAATTTTGAAAGCTAATATTTCAGGATAATGAGGTGTTATGAGCATTTTTTTTATTACCCACTATGAAAAAATACTTAAATTATTTATATGAAATGATGAGAAGTTTCAAAATCCACACGAATTCAAAGTTGAGTTCTCAACTTAACTTCTTCATTTCTCAGCAAATTAGCGGCTAAGAATTTTTTTAATATTTTTCCTACACTTCAATTATTATTCCCTACAACGTACTGAAGAGCTTATGCGCCATTTTTGAATCACCCTGTATAGCTAGTGGATGGAATAAGTTTTGGCAGCTCCAAAAGATCTGAAATGAAACAACTAACTTAAAACTTAAAGGAAAAGTAATATATTACTGGTAATGACATATTATGCAGCACAAACGTGGTGTCTAACAAAAAGCAACAGCAAAAAACTTGTGGTTGTGGCACAACATCATATGCTAACAAAAGTTCTCAAGATGAGAAGATAGGACAGAACAAGAAATGAAAATCTTCCACAAAAGTTAGTAGTACATTTCATAACTACCGCTATTAGGAAACTGAAATGGAAATGGCGAAGGCACAGAGAGCTAATTCTGGTACACCCGGTACTATTCCAAATTAAAATTGATAGGATTAACCTAAAGTCGGTTTGTTAAAAACGTTTCTTCATTTAAGTGATGGTTTTAGCTTTCTCTTTAACTCCGGCAGACCTTTACGATTATTCGAGTAAAATCGACGCCCATAAGTGAAAACCCATTTTTGCAATAACAGTTACGACAATCTGCAGTAAAACGGTCTACAATTCCATGTTTTGTTTGTACTCGGCTTTGGCTAAATGTCGTTTAACCATTTTATGGTGCAATAATTTTGCTTTCAAAGCGAAATCCAACTTAACCTTTATTTTTATTGTCTGTACAATTTCTTACTAGCTGAAAGTTTATTTTCGTTCCGAATTGGATGGTTGTATTAAACATTCGTTTGTTCTTTTATGTTTATAGAAACTTAAATTACCTATATAAAAGCGACTATCTCGAAGAATTTGTTTAATTTATTTTTCTTTATAAGATTATACGAGTAGAATTTGTGAAAAAGACTGGTTGTTTTGTTCGTTATGCTGTTTATAAAACCTAAAATTCAGTTAATAAGTAAATTTTTTTATAATTAACAAATAAGTTTGATAAGTTGGAAGGAGGTAGGCTGATTTTATCATCTGTTTATTGGTTACCGTGACAATGCGAATTTACCTCCCTAGGACAGTAACAGCCCAAGCATAGCATTTTGCATAATGTTTTTGATAAACTATAGTTTACTGCCGATGAATGCCAAATTATTTGGTCAAAAATTATTTAGTTATCCTCGATGGTATTTCACATCAACAGAAAAATTCTATTCTGCGGAGCATGCGGCACTTACTTCCCTTGGCATGTAAATACATATTTTAGAGGAACGCAAGCAGATGACAGAAGAAGAAGAAATAAGTGGGTAACCAACGTACATTATCGTATTGGAAGGTATATAGTAATAGTAATTTACGATACTAGTAACGTTATGAAGCATTTTACATTACGGGAGAAAAGTTTGAAAGAACGAGCGACGAAGGAGCGAGTTCTTTTAATTCTCGAGTAATGTAACCAGCAAATAACGTTACGCGTGTCGTAACACGGTTTATATCATCCTATAATAATTTTTTTCAAAAAAAAAAAAAAATTATTTTCAGTGACAGTTCAATGACAGTTCAATGACAATTCATAAATAGTAACGTAAATCAGCCATATCGTGCTGTTATAAGCATTACAGTACTAGTGCTGTTAAATGTATCTTAACATAACTCGTTGCTAAGGAGTTATTAGCATGATAACGTTATAGGATGATGTAATAGTTGTTTTTCTACTCCTACTATTGAAAGTTGATCTTTCCACATGATTTTTAATGCTGAAAGCAATTGTTTGTCGAAACTGTGCGACAAAATCCAAAAGTGTGTTGCAAAGTACTTTGCAACACACTTTCAAAATGGCCCCGGTTAACTGTATGGTTTGTTTATATTTGCGATATGTTTATTTTCATAGCAACGGACTTATTTCCATAGTGACCATAGTTTCCATGAGCATACTTAATATTCCACAACAAATTATAAAATTTGCTTTAAAATATTAAATAGTGAATTAAATGTCCTTCTTCTGTAGGAGTAGAAAAAATAGTGTGTAATAACGCTTGTTGAAAGTGTTTTGCAAAACTCAAATGAATGCAGCCTTCGACTTCGTCTCAGGCTGCAACCTTCATTTTCGTTCTGCAAAACTGTACTTTCAACACTTGTTATACAAATTACTATTGTAATACAAGTGTTGAAAGCTTGCGTTTGCCACACGAATGTGAAGTTTGCAGCACGAACGATAGTGAGTGCTGCAGTCACATGAGTGTGGCAAATACAAGCTTTCAACACATGTATTACACACTATTTTTTCTACAACCACAAAAAATTTAAATATTTCTGCAAAATCAAATCTGACATTCATCAAATGTCATTTATGACATTTTGATTTGCGTGCGGAAAGTAAACAAATTAGCGTGTGGAAAGTTTACTTTCCGCACGCAAATCAAAATTTGAGTGTGGAAAGTTTACTTTCCGCACGCAAAATCAGATTTGCGTGCGGAAAGTAAACTTTCCGCACGCTAATGTTCACTTGTTCGGCAAACACTCATTTTCAATACTCGTATCTATGGAGACGAAGTCTGAAAATCCCACTTTCCATGGTGGTTGTAGAAAAAATGTATTTTAGTGTTTGAAATACAATATTTAACCTGATGCGCCTCCTTATTACGTAGCAACAGCTGTAATATCGATCAATAATCGGTACTAAATTACTGTATAATATGAAATACGTAGGCGATAGTCCGAATTGCAAGCCTTGCTTGCCGTAGTGCCCCATAACTATCACAGGATGCGGGTAAATGAATGATGGCATTAACCTACTGCATTATAGGTTAGTGTTTGAAATGAGCTTAAAGTTCAGGATTTTAGTTTTTTCATGCGATCCGGTTTACTGTTATTTTACACGTTGCAGTTAACCTCTTTACCATTAACTCTCGTGAAAATATTGCCACCATTACTGTTTGATTCTCTCAGATAGAAAATTTCTATTTGTTTTTCTGAAATTCGCAAAAGTAATTTATTAAATCCGTGTTAACTTAGGACAAATCGTATTGTTTTGCTTTTACACCCTGAAAAATTAATTCCAGCAAGTTGAATAAGTAACACGGATAGAAATTTATGAAATTTTAATGGCAAGCCTTTTCGAATGAATTACGAATTAGCCAACGTACTAATTAAGATTACATTTGAAAGCGTTGGATATTTTAACCGCTTAAAAGAACTGAGCCTTTGTAGTCCGACTGACTTTCCTAACATTGTTTTACAACAGTTCTCTCTAGTATTTACAACTAAATCCGGGGTGGATTTACACCTTATTAAGTCGGTTCCGAAAACGTGCAGTGTAAGCATCCCAAGAGAATGCGCAATAAGCAAATAAATACTGTAAATAGTCCGAAAAATTGGGGTATTTCAAAAAATAAGCCGTTTGTTTTTTGAATTATTTGACCCGAAAGCTTTCATTTTCCGAGAATGCGATGAATTCCGTACTGGGCTTATTTCCGTACTGGGCTTATAAGTAAAAAATAAGGAATTCTATTTTGTTCTAACCAGAAACGATTTATTTCTATTATGTTATGTTGTGGGCGTCAAGATATCTCCTTTTTTTTAAATAAATGATTTATATCAAGCAAGCAATACGTTTTAAATCACATAGTTGGCGATTAGTTTTTCTTTTAGCGATAGAAAATGTAGAAAAGTGTAACATGTAGCCCACTTTAAAAGATAGTAAAGAATGTAAGAAAGTGAAAAAGGAAAAATCCTAACAATCACTGTGATACTTCAGTAGGTTTTTAGCGATGACAGGAAAATACCTACAAATTAAAAAAGTCGGTATAAAGCTATAAATTAGAAATTCATAAAAATATTTAGAGAAAAAAATTTGCCAAAACACTTTTTCATTTACTCTAAGTTGGCTATCTGCCTTGGAAAGTCTCCAGACTGCGACAAACTTCCCTTTTGATGTTTAAATTCTCTTAGATATTAATATTCAGGTAAGTAATCAAAAATTCGATATAACATTTTTAATAGAGTGAGTGATACAGACTCGTAAAAACATTATTTAAAATTTACAATGATTATTTTTTAAACAGTCGTGTCAGCCAATCATAATGAGAAAAAAATTCAAATCGACCAATAGCATCAAAATTACACTGATAATTAGCTAGTAGCTGATTACAGCGATAATTTTTTCACGTTGTTTCATTGGATCACAGAGAAATACCTGCTCTGTGATTGGATCTTTGTTTAAATAAATGCATAAAAAGTTAGCTTTGACTTTGACAAACGTTAAGACTGTCATCATTGTGTAATAGTTTAAAAAATAATCACGCCGAATTACATTCGTGGTAATAATTTTTTTTGATAATTTTAACTAGATTAGCACTAATCTTTATTGCTATTAGGAAATTCCACTCGTGGACTTCGTCCACTCGTGAAATTTCCATAGCAATAAAGATTCGTGAATCTAGTTAAAATTATCAAAAAATTATCACCACTTATGTAATTACTGTCGATAATTATATGTTTTAACACTATCGTCCATAGATGACCTACTTTTGGAATACTTACTTAATTAAGGGCGGAAGTTCCGCTAAAAACCAAATCTCCAATAAAAAAAAATTAGTGATTACTAAAGATATCAACGAATAACTATTCTGGTTTATAAAATCGCATTTACGTAAAGCAGATAGGTAAAGACGAGCGTAAAGATTAATTAATTAATTCGCATACAACCAGGGTTGGAAATAGTGGTGAATAGCGAGCAATCTAATAATTACCACCCACCATTAGATAACAGATTTGATCCGAATGTATGACATTATTTTCAATGTTAAAAATAACAAACTGTGTTGTAGTTTACAGTTGAATATAAAGTAGTCGTGGGCGCAGACAAGGGCTTAATGTTTAGACAAAGCCTCTTAATTAGAGAATTTTGCGAACATTACGAATAAACCGTTATTAGTGTTATTACCACAGAGTATCAAATGTTAACATGATACGATACTATTCCTTTTAAAAATTCAAATTTGAAATGTTTAAAGCGATTTAAAAAATATACAGGGTGTTAAAGAAAATGTGTCACAAACTTTGAGGGGGGGGGATAGTATGGCCCAAAATATGCAGAAAAGTCTTAATGAACATGGGTCCGCAAACGGACGGTTTCGGAGATACGAAACATTTTGCGTTTACACCACTTTTCTATTATGTACAAACAAACAAACAAACAATGTAATTTATGAACAAACAACAAAGGCAAAAAGTCAACTGAGATGTTCAAAGTATCCTCCGTCCATTTCACAGCAGCCACTCTTTCGAAAACCCCCACATTGGCTCGGATTCGGTGGTATCCTTGATCTACTCGTTGCTGCAGCTCCTCGAAGTCATTTACAGGAGTAGCATACACTAAAGTTTTCAAATATCCTCAAAAGAAAGAAACCAAGGCGTTTTAAAGCAGGCGATCTTGCAGGACATGGTACAAAAACGAATAATCCTCCGTATCTCCGAAATCGTCCATTGGCGGACCAATGTTCATTAAGACTTTTCTGCATATTTTGGGCCATACTATCCCCCCTCAGTTTTTGACACTTTGTTTTTAAGACGTTGTATAATATTAATAAATTAACGTAATGATTACTTTGTCGTTTTATGTGGTTCCCTATTAAACATGATATTAACATTACCCTACCAGGTGAGGAAACCTTCTGAATCCAGAACTATTTTAGTGGGGTAGTGCCAATGGCCATAGTAGTCGATATCCTTTGTTAATACCCGTCAGCCAATACGTAAATAAATAAACATTAATAAAAGTTCTGAAGCTGTTGGAAATTTTGTATATACTCAACAGCTATTTAATGCTGTCAATTCGGCTTTTAAATTTCACAAACATTCGAAAAGTAGGTATACAAAAGGTTGCAACCTTATCGATAATGTCCGAATCTTCTTGCTGCTGCATCTTCGTATCTTTAAGTCCTGCTCGAGCTTTAAATATTGAAGTGCATGTTATTTAGGATTCGAATATTAAACCCACAATATTTGTTCGAATCTTATACTTCAAACTATAAATTTGAGTTTATATCCCTTTCTTTGATTTTTCAAATTTAGAAATTTTATTTAAATTATAGAACTTAATGAAGTATCAAACATATTTAAACATACAAGATTTAAATCTTTAAATGCAAACATGGAATTTATATCTTCGTGGCCAAATTTCAAATTCAAATTTGAATTCGATTCAAATCTTTAATTTTAATTCGAATTCCAGATTTCGAACTTGGGCATTGATTTCACACATTTCTCTCCTGATATTGAATTCAAATTTCGAATTTTTCACTCTTGACATATTCGATATTCAGTGAACTTCTTAAGATCCGGAAAGCTTTTGATTCAGATCATGAATTTCAAACCATTCAACCGGTAAAATTTGATTTTTAGACAGCAAACGCTAGATTTACATTTTGGAGTTCATATTCTAGATCATTACTAGAATATGGGAGACAGAAGAAATAGCAAGAGAATGGAGAATGGATTGATCATACCGATATTCAAAAAAGGAGACCGCATGAGTTGTTCTAACTATAGAGGAATATCGTTATTAAATACCACGTACAAAGTCTTAACAATAATTATATACAAAAGACTAGAATAATATCTGCAGGGTGTAGTAGGAGACTACCAGTATGGATTTGTGAAAGGGAAATCGACTATTGATCCAATCCATATAATGAATCAAATAATAGAGAAAGGCTATGAACATGATATAAATCTACAGGCCTTCGACTGTGTTATCAGGAAAAAATGGGTATTCCCACAAAACTAATTAGTCTGATAAAAATGACCATGGATGATTCTCAAAACGTACTAATGACACATGAAGGAGATACCGAAGCTTTTCAGATCAACAGAGGAGTAAGACAAGGGGACTTACTTTCAGCGGGACTTTTCAACCTAACACTAGAAGCAGTCATCAGAGAACTCTTGCAAATAAATCTATACAGTTAATAGCCTATGCGGACGATCTAGCCTTAATATCAAGAGACAACAAAATTCCAGTGAATGTGTTTAATAAATTAGTAAACGAAGCAAACAGAAGAAGACTTAAAATTAACGAATCAAAAACCAAACTCTTACGATGCACAAGACAAAAAAAAACAGGCGAGAAAAGCATAAGACTGGGAGAATTTAATTCTGAAATAGTTAATAGCTTTAAATATATAGGAGTAATGATCAATGGAACAAGTGAAAGAAGTATGGAAATAACACAACGCATCCAAGCAGGGCATAAGGCATATTATACATATAAAAGTTTAATGAAAAATAAGAAAATCAGCCATAAAACAAAAATAAAAATCTACAAAACTGCCATTAAACCAGCAGCAATATACGGAGCTGAAGTCATGAGCTGAACAAAAAAAAGATGAAGAGCGTCTACGGATTTTTGAAAGAAAAATCATTAGAAAAATTTATGGTCCAATCAAACTAGAAAATGGAGAAATCGGAAATCTAATGAACCTTGAAATTAGAAACAAGATTAATGGAGAGGACATAGTTAAAGTGATCAAAGCCCATAGACTGAGATGGTATGGTCATCTGTACAGAAAAGGAAAAGAAGACAACGTGCGGAGGATCACAGAGTGGACCCCATCTGAAGGACGACCTAAGGGACGGCCCAAGATAAAATGGAAGGATCAAGAATTATAAGACACAAAGAAAAATTAATTGATAGGAGAAGATAGAGAGATATTGTCAAAGAGGTTAAAACCCACACCAAGTTATGAGATTTTGTCTAAGTAATAATATGGAGTGATTCACCATGCTAAATGAATCTATGAAACTCCGGAAGAGGAGTGGTTCTATTCCAGATGGAATGTTAACCTTTTACATTGATATTCTAGATTACAACCGTGAATTTCGAATATAAAATTGTATGTTGGGATTTTTAATTTCATAATATTGTTGTATGTGTGAAATTTGAGTATCAAATGAGTTTTATGTCTTCGAATACAGATTCGAACCTTGTAGTCCGGCTTTAAGATTCAAAGCTTATATTCGGGATTAAAGGAATTAATCCTCGATTTCAAATCAGAACCGTGGAGTTTTATTTAAAAACTCGAATCTTGAATCTATAGCCAATATAAATTTTGAACTTTAAGCTTCGGATTCTATTTATTTTATATACCACCTTACCGTAGATTTGAATCGTATTCATAAAGTTCAGTCCAAATCTGATTTTTCAAAAAAAAAATTGCTTTTAAATTTTGCATTTTTTAATGTTAGGTGGAGTAGTACATGGAAGTGTTCTAAACATTTCCTGTAAGTCTCAATCAACGGTTAAAATTAATTTTCGAAATATTAGATAAAACTTGATAGCGCCCGTAAGCAATCCCGACCATTCTGGAGGTACAAATTTTAAGTTTTTCTGGGAGGGTTTTAGTGGCGTGCATTTTTCAATTTTTTGTGGAGTAGTAGATGGAAGTGTGCTAAATACTTCCTGTAAGTTTCAATTAATTATCCAAATTACTTTACGAAATATTAACTGGAAACCAAACTTCTTGCTTGTGTTTTGCAGTGCGGGTTGCCTATCTTGAGTTCAGTTATACGCAAATAAAGTCGACGATGAGAGAGTCGACGCTAAGTTCATGCGCGTAATTTTAGCTAGGTGTGAAATGATATTTCGGCTTCGATATAATAAAATACCAGTTTTTATTAAAGATCTGTTTTGAAGTTGGTAAAAGAACACCCTGTAAAGTAATTTATTGTAAGTTATAAAAAACAAATCTAGTTCAAACTCAGTAGCAACATTAGATCACGTAACAAATTTAACCGTAGCTTTTTAAACAGCCTGAACTTTAACTCTAGACTAAGTTGCCTATTCAACGGCATAGACATGTGCCTACAAAAGCAACTTGATTATGTCATCAAATTATGTTGATACTTAACCTAGTTACTCTGAAGTGTAGGTACGGGTAGAGAGTAGAGCGGGTGACTTTCTTCCGGTATTAATTTCCGTTTCGTACTGCATAAATCCTCATGTGCTGTTTACAACTCGTGTTAGCTGCACGTCGCTCGATTTAGTTATTAAGTTATTAAAATACAAAGTAGAAAATTACGAGCTCGCTTGGTCGCGACTCGCGGGGCAAGAATGAAGAACACGCCGACCGCAACAAGAAAATTTGATCAATACCGTGGCATGCGGAATTTATCGAGATACATGTCGTTTCTTTTCGTACTTAGAAACGATAAATTTAGATTTAGTTGTATACGTTGGGATCAGCTGTCCGTGTTAATGTAAAATAATGGTCCTTGTTTTCCTGATCGCGGATCGTTTGAAAAATTTAAAACCTCGCCGCGCCTCCGCTCTCAAATCGTACGGGCGTACTTGGCATTCGAACAAAACGAAAGGAAGCAAATTAAAAATATCAAAGGGAAATTTAGGACACGGAAAACGACTGCCGTGACAGATGTTTTTGTTAAGTTGATTCACCCTCATGTCTGGTTGCCACTACATTATGCCGCGCGCGTTTGATGCAAAGCATAGCAATTACCTGAAGGTACCAACATCAACAATGCAATCGAAAGTAGCTACCTCTTAGTTCGAAGTTTGCATGGTTCATATATTTTAGAGTTCAAAGGAAACTACGTGGTAACCGCCTGTATACGAACAGATAACTCGAACTCGTTATTGTAATAATAACTGTGATGTGGATTGCTTTCGAGAGGTGGTGGAGGCGACGGGAACAATTTGCTGCCATTTGAGTAATGAGTTCTACCCTTTTGAGATGTTATGTCGCGTATATGCTTCGACAACTTTACTTAAAAAGTCACATACGCACTCGCACGATTCCTTTGACTATACACCGGGAAAAATTCTACAGAATATCGTTTTTGCTTACTCGTGCAAATTTATACCAATTTTTTCACGTGAAAACGTTCTGCGTACAGTTTCCGTGCATATCATGCCTTGATGAAGTTTTGCCAACAAAAAAATCAACATGAAACTTGTAACTAAGAGGTGGTTCAGAAAAAAAGTAGCAGCAAGAAACTTTATCATCTAGGCAGGCATTGGAAAAAAAAATGGTATATGTATTACAACTGTCCAATTACATCCTTGAGTATCTCCAACGCAAGTTTTGTGGTAAAATCTTGATAAAAAAGCGTCATGCCAACGAATGAAGTTATTCGTATTAAGCTGATTGTGAACACCCACCTCGAAAATCGTCTCTGGAGTCAAGTTAAGTTGGCAAAATTTTTTGTTGCTGATTTTAGCCAAATTCCTGGACAAGAATTATTTGTTGCAACATGTAAGGACAATGTGGCTCTAAAATATAAATATTGGATGGCAAGTAAATTTCCCCAAAAATTTATAATTTGCCAAGCGATATGCACATGTGGCTTAGAAATTGAAGGATTTTTACAACTGGCTCTAGAAATGGAGAAATTTACGTACAGGAATATCCGGAAAAACGTTTATTGCCACTAATACAACAACATAAAAATTCTGTTTTCTTTTGGCCGGATTTGGCCACATGTCATTACGGCAAAAAGGCAACAGATTTTTATGCAAAGAATAATGTAATCGTCGTACCACAGGAAGCAAACCCGCCCAATTGTCCCGAACTCCGACCAATTGAGCGTTACTGGGCTAACATGAAAAGGCAACTTAAAATAACAAAATCTAAGGCGGCAGACATGAAAGATTTTCGAAAAAAATGGAGAAAACAAGCTCAACAAATCAGTAACGCTCATGTTCAAACTTTGATGAAGGGGGTTAAAGCAAAAGTTCGATATTTTTGGCACGGGTGATTTTATTTTGTTTATTTATTGCAATTTAATAAATAATATGGTATATTTTTCTTACGTAAAATATAAGTTCGAAAAGACCGTCTCTTTTTTTTAATGTGGAATTAACAGGTGCTACTTTTTTTCTGAACCACCTCATAGTAAAATATGAAAGTGGTGAAATCTATTTAGTTCGATTTTTCACAATAAAGCTTGAGCTTCTCAGAGGTTTTATTGTCATGTTTGAAGTTGATGCATCGACAAAATAAACCGAAAAGGAAAGACGATACCTAGCCGTCTTGCACAAGTGCAACGAAAATATTTTGGGTTATTCTGAAGTATTTGTATTTAGTAATAAAATAGTAAAAAACAGGATTTTCGGTAGCAGTTTGCATCACAATAACAGCAGATTTCGTTTGTCGTTATTGAAAATTCAGCAGTTTTCCAGTTGTAAAATCAACTGATGTCCCTGAAAAATTTCTTTTTGTAAAAGTGAGTGGCACACCGAAAGCTTCTTGGAAGAAAAATAAAAGTTATACTCTGAGATTAATAAACAGTAATGTTATAGACATCCTAAGGATGGCGGCTTCTTTAAGTATCTCCATCTGTACGTAATTATTCTATACACAGATGCGGACACTTCAAATAATTTACATCTAGCTACAAACAAGATAAAGTCAATTTAGAAAAATATCGTGATACAATTTAGGTGTATAAGAAGTACGTACGTTGTTCAATAAGTTCTGCCTCCCGAGCTGCAGCTCACCTACCAATCGATGAAAGTGAAATATGTTACATTCCAAAGAAAGTTTGAAGTTCCCGCTTTCAGACAATGTATGCATTTTCCAAGTAGTGCCATGGACTTCGAAGCAGTCCCTTGCAAAATGTCAGTCTATATGGATGTACGGTTAAAATTGCCGAAATAGCCTGCACGTCTGCGTAGGTATTGTTCGCAGAAAAATGCGATCATTCAAAACGACAACGCTCGGCCACACACAAGTCGGGAGACAACCGCGCGTTATAGTCCAGTCAAATTAGACAATTATGTGGCAAAACTTCGGAAAAATTCAAAGTGAGCTGAATTTTTGTGTACACCTTTATTTAGTGTTTTTAAAGAACATATCAAAAGTACCCTTGATTTGACCTTGAGCTTCTTGAGTTATAGGGCTTAAAAGGGGGCCTGGACACTTCGCCCAAAGTCCATAACGCCCACAACCAGATTACGCCCACAACGCCCACAAGCATGCCCACTTCGCCCACATTCTCTAGAGGGACACAACGCCCAAAATGACCATATCGCCCACTTTTGAAAGAGGCCACAAAGCCCAAAAGGTCTACAACGCCCACATTCTCTAGAGGGACACAACGCCCAACTTGACCACAACGCCCAATTTAATTCTAGATTCGTGTGAACTCGTTTCTTTATCTAATAATCAAAATCTAGATATTATTTTAATTGTAACTCGATCGTATCCACGTAACGCCCAACACCTCTAGAGGGACACAACGTCCAAATAAATTAGTAGGGACATATCGCCCAACAGTTCGACGGGGACACATCGCCCACAATCTCTAGAGGGACACAACGCCCAATATTTAATGTGTCCATAACGTCTGGTGTGTTCATACTGCCAAACAAAATTCCATCAGGCTTTACCTTTCCAAAAGTCCGTGACAAACGTTTGTAAAGTGGCTGATGTTACAGACAGAGTTAGAAAATAAAATGCAGGGCACTAAAAATGGCGACAAGTCTATTTTATGAGTGCTTCATTCGACAGGGGCACAATGCCAAAAAAAAAATTGAAAAAGCTCAATTAATAAATTAAAATACGGTTTTTACACTTAGTTTTTAATTTACTTCTCCCAAAGACAACCTTATATTTTATGGAGGGTTTTTACTATTCTGTGGTTGTAGGTATTACACATTTGTTTTAATGAGCGTAGGTAACCTTTCCTTTACAGTATTAAAAAGTGCATTTTTTTGCATTCTGTAATAATATATGGAGCTACGATTAGATTTTTTGTGATTGCAAAGAGGTACCTATTGTGTGTTTGTACATAGAAAAACTTAAGATTCTTCAGAATTACGTAGAACTGCTTACTATCTTTTAATCATTTTGACTGGCAGGTACCATTTAGTTCTTAAACAAACAAAATTGTATAGCGTAGAAACTGTCTTGGGTTAGTCAGCTTAAACCAAAGAATAAGGCAGCTTTGCTTAAGCGTGGTGGAAAGAGTTGTTTTCCTTATGATTCAAAGTTGAAATAATCCGCTTAGAACCTTTATATTCCGAATGGAGAAGAAGAACCACTCTTGGGAACATTGCCAGAAAATGTACCCATTGAATTCCAGATTGGTAGTGAGTATTTTAACAATCTACTTTACTGAATTAGTTTTCCAGTTTGATGAAATTGCATGCATTGCTGTGATACTATTCATTTATGTACATAAATCTGTGACTGTAGTTGCGGAAATAAAGCTATAATAAGTTTATATTCATCAAAACGTAATATACAAACATAATTTGACGATACATTTTAGATCCGCTTATTGAAGAAAGCGAAGATTCATCAGAAGTCCCAGATGTAGACATAAGAGCACCAGAAGTGGCACAAAATGAAGTGCAAACACGGCCTAATTCAGCCCTGTGCATTATTTGCAAGGAACAACTCCCCACAACTGTTTTGATGCCATGTAAGCATTTTGGATTTTGTGACGAGTGTAGAGACACGATGTCCAATTTAGATGCAGAAAACCAAATACCTGATCCAGAATGGGGCCATACACTTAATTATTCGGTCCTTTAGACAGGATAGCTATAGAGTCCTATGTAAGAGTATGTAGTACATAATTAAAAACAAATATACAGATGTACCAGTATACCTGTGTTAAGTGTTGTCATCCTTTTTCCTGATTATTACTTACTTACATGCATTTTTTATCAAGCGATATGTCCCTGCTAATTTATTTGGGCGTTGTGTCCCTCTAAAGATTTTGGGCGTTGTGTCCCTGTCGACTATGTGGGCGATGTGTACACGATCGAGTTACAATTAAAATAATATCTAGATTTTGATTATTAGATAAGGAAACGAGTTCACACGAATCTGGAATTAAATTGGGCGTTGTGGTCAAGTTGGGCGTTGTGTCCCTCTAGAGAATGTGGGCGTTGTGGACCTTTTGGGCTTTGTGGCCTCTTTCAAAAGTGGGCGATATGGCCATTTTGGGCGTTGTGTCCCTCTAGAGAATGTGGGCGAAGTGGGCATGCTTGTGGGCGTTGTGGGAGAAATCTGGTTGTGGGCGTTATGGACTTTGGGCGAAGTGTCCTAGACCCCTTAAAAGGTGCGAAAGATTGGTTTTTCGCTTATATCTTCTTTTATATTGACTTTTTGACTTTAGGTATACATACAATAGTCTACAGATAAATTGAAGGTTATAAAATACTTACTTGACTGGACAATCGTGTTTAAATGCTAATACCATCGAAGATATCGTGGAAACAGGATTTGATAGAGAAAAAGATGAGAGTCAATTAGAAAAACTTTCTAAGGATTACCTGGAACAATGCGATATGGAAGGAGAAGAAGATGAGGATGAAGAAGCTTAATGTAACTCTATTTTGACTTTTTTTTTATTAAGTATTATGAATATTTGGACCGGCCGAGACAGTGGATACCACGTAAAAAAAAACGAGCCACGTACTCAACCTCAAAGGTGGTGTGGAATGGGGTACTTCGTTAACCTTGACTTAGACGTTTAACATCACATTACGCGAAAACGGTTGGTCCCACGAAAAAACCACAAGGTACTTCTTTGTACTGAATTTTATATCCTTCAATTTCTCTGTAGACTATTCTATACCTAAGGTCAATAGAAAAGAAGATATAATCGAAAAACCAATTTTTCGCACCTTTTAAGCCCAATAACTCAAGAAGCTCAAGATCAAATCAAGGGTACTTTTGATATGTTGTTCCGATCGTTCTGAAAATTTCAAGTTCAAACCCGAATTAATATAGAAGATGCAATTTATTCCGGTATTTAGAAATACCTTTAGTTACCTCGCGTTTTGACTAGTCAAAACTAGATTCCATCATCGCTACTGGTTACTTCTAGTTTTGACTAGTTAAAACTATTTTTCACTGATTTCGGGTTTTAACGGTAACATACATATACAGAAAACCTGCTGAAGATCTGCAAACAGAATCGTAGATGCATTCGGTTTAATCACTAAAAATATGTTCCAGAACCTAAGCCGTAGCATTTTATTCCTCTTCGAAACTTGTGTGGCTAATAATGGTGCTCAAGTGGAGTAATTTTTGTAGAACTGTTACAGATTGTTTAGTTAATTAAAATTTGCTACATTTTCAAGCTGTATTTAATTAATAAACAAGCCGACTACTGTAGGTATGTAATGGATATGGTACCTTGATACAAACAGTAGTTTGCGGGCTGCAGTGTTGCCTGATGCATTCAAGTTAAAATGGTTATAACTTTCCAAAGATTGTTATTAGGAGTAATTTTGTTAAGCGTTTTCAATTGCCTTTTGATGCGTTATCCCATGGTGCACACCCTGTATATAATAATATATAATAATAATAATAATAATAAAAATAGTGTATTTATCTCGAAACATGCTATCGGTCTGAGGTGTCATTAGAATTGTATTTATTAAAGAAGTTGTTTTTTGTTTGCATGGACAAGCCTTTACAATTTTTAATTGGCGACTTTTATACAATGTATTTCAGAAATGTGTTAGGCCACAGTCAAATTTTCAAACCTATTAGGTTTGAAATAAATCTCTTTAAATCTATTACCGAAATATTTATTTTGAGAGACTAACTCCTATTAAAGAAGGCTTCCACCGAGGTTGGTATGAACGTGGAACTCCTCATAAAATTTTCCTTAATTTTACGTGTAATTGCTGTGGAGTTCTATAGAATTCCAGTGTACAAGAGTTTACCGCGAAGTTTGCTGGTGGTTTATCCCCCGAGTTTTTTAAAGATGAAATAGCCAATTTTGAGCTATAATGAGCAATTTTAAAATACGACACCACCAGGTGGCAAACTATTTTACAAAAGGCGTTTTTGGTAGCTTTTAGTTATCTCAAAAAATACATTATTTTTACTATGTTCTCTTTCATGTGCTCTCTTCAAAGTTTTAATTTTTTTCGCAAAGATCGTTCTATTATTTGTTCTTAAAATAAAATTTGGTGAACATGTTTTAGCTATAAGGAGGTGCTAGCAAAGCATACAATTACTATTTTTCCCATAAAGGCAGGAAGTAAGGCCCCCTTAACAACTTTTAAGCACAACTTTTCTAAGTTGCCAAGAACTTCGAAATTCCCGTTCTATTTTACAGCACCGATTAGAATTTAATTCTAGATTGCTAGTATTTAATTATACTAATAATACTTTCTCAACATGCTAGGTGCAAGCAATTTAAAACTATATCCATTTTTAGTTGTTTTCAACTTTAATTATAAACTTTTTTGGTATATTACAAATTGATAAAGTTTACAATAAGCCCATTGGGCATTTACAAATAATTACAGTTACTTGAAAACTATCTTCCTCAAAATATCGGTGTAAATTTGTAATATAAAATACAAGTTTCTAAAAAGGAAAAAAATATCAAACAAACATTTTGATGGAATTGGCATTACTGACAATATTACAACACGGGGAAGTTTCAAAAATTCATATTAACCCGTGAAAAATATATTGAGAAAATATTTTTGATTAAAAGAAAATTTGGCAGAATTTATACATCTTTGTAGTAGTTGAAGGGAACATGCTTAAGACAGCATTTTTTTTAGTTTGACTCTCAAAGAAGGTCCAAACAACAAGACGTAGGTTAACAGTTTAAAGCAAACCTGTCAATTATGAAGGCTATTTGTAACAAGTAGAAGACAACTTTGACTATCAGTTTAGTTCAGACACGCTGATAATCATATAAATTCAAAACACATCACTAACTTACCCCAAACTTGTTAAGTTAAGGCCTCTTGTCGCTAAACAACTCACAAGTTGTAGTTTATCTTACACTATATTTGATAATCCCTTTAATGTCCGTCATTAGGGTTTATTATTAACTTTATATAATTTCCTCTCTGTTACCAGCGAAAATTTATCGGAATTTTATTAAACATCATTGTAATAAAATTATACCTACTTGCTGAGTTGTCTGTTTAACTTATAAAATTTACATTTTGTTTTCAAAATTGATTTAAGATAGTTTACTATTTATAAAAATTGTTAACTTAGACAGCTGTTATCAATATTTTCATGGCTACTTCCGTGGAAATTGTTTTTTCCGTATTTGCCCGCAGCTGATCTTCTTCAGCTCATTTAAAAGTTATATTTTCGAAACTTGATATGAGGTTCATTATATTCCTCATGTTTTTATTTAAAATATCTGTATCTAACGTGAGTTTTTAGGATAAAATTGTTTTATTTTTAATTAATTTGCTTAGTATATTTACATGTTATCGTATCTTTATTTTTTAGGAAAAACTCGTGTATGTAGGAGTTGTATTATAACATTTTGCAAATTATTGAAAATTACGGCATATTGTGGCGAAGCGAGGAGTTGGGTTATTGTGAATAATTAATATAAATAAGTAATTGAAATTAGTTTGCTAGAGTCGTTGACCAACAACGCCACTTGCAGATAGCTTGGCTTTATAGCGAAAGATATTAAATTAAAGTCCAATTCAACTAACATTTATATATTTTATCTACGTGCTTTAGTGTTACCAAATCTTATATTTCTTAGTCTGAGTCCCCAATTCAGTATTTTACACAATTTGTACTAAGTTCAAATTAACATGATTTAGTCTAAGTTCAGTTTCCAAATAAAGTCTTTAACATTTGAGAACTAAATTCCAGTTACATTTAAACGACCAAGTCCGTAAAACGGATTTAATTAATTTATTTGAATATTTTTAAAGTTCTAAATAACATTTGAAACGACTTAGACGATTCACACAAACATTTCGTACAAGTCCAGAATTAATAAATCAAATAACTACATTTGAAACATCTAAGTCTGTAACTAGAATTTAGACGGTTCACACAAATATTTCATAAGTTTAATTTTACAAATAAACAATCTTACATGTAACTGCGGACAAGTATCGCCTTGGAGGGTATCAATTTTCTGTAAACACTGCTTGATGTTACTTCTATGATGGATCAAGCTTAACCATATTTTTGGCTTAATTTTTCGCCGTATTTATTCAGTAAATTGATCCCTTCCCTTAAAATATCTAATGGTTATTTTTTATCAATATGTTTGGGTTCTCATATTATGTCTCTTTCATGAAAGTAATATTATGCTTATGTGATTTTATTACTGAATTTGTCAACTCCACGGTTGCATTAGAATTTTGTATTACCTTTCAAATTTTGTTTAACCGTACAGCATAGGCGATGGCCTTTTCCAAGTTGATAGCACGCAATTGTACCTCTCAAGTTTTTCAATTATTTGCTTGATTTACCTGCTTTAAATTCGTTTAGCCCTTTTCGAATTCCCCTGTATACTTCCTTAATAAAGTTTACAAACCACTGCTGAGTCGTTTAACCAGTGCATGCAAGCAACTCAAAACTAATAGATAGCAGTCCTAAAATTGTAAGTATGTGCACATAACATATCTACGTATGTTTTTAATGACATCGCCAGAAGAGAAAGGGCTTTTGTCGAATATCGGACCATTGCCCGTGGGAAGAATAACCGGTGGTATTTGTAAATTGAAGTTAAAGGCGTAGACAGTGGTTTGTAGTTGATATGCTGAACCAGGGATAAAAACTAACCCCTGCGTTTGAGTTGCATTGCAAACAACTGGGACAGAAGGATTCTTTTGGGCATTGTTGAAGGAGCTCAGTTGCTGATAGGTTAGATTTCACAGGCGTCTTCCAAATCATTGTAATAAATAATAAAGTTATGGTATATTTCTGACGTATTTTAATTGTATGTTCATGATTTATATTGTTTTTTTTTGTCGCTTGCCCTTATATTATATCATTGTCTATATTTCCGAGATATTTAACTCTTCCAACTATTGTTCTGTGTAATCAGACCTGTTTTCAGAATTTGCTTTTTGTCAACTCTTATTTCAGATTTATATTTATTTGGATATTTCCGCTTACTTTCTTCATCGTTATTACTTGGCCAATTTAAATGCTGGTTTTTCTTTTAAGGTTTTCTTTAATATTTTCCACTCATCACACTGGTTGATTATCTGTTTGGTAAATTTCTAACGCTTTTTTACTTAGCTGTCTGCATGCTTTTATGTGCTGATATTCTTCTTCGAAAGATGCACCTTCATATTGTAAGCTGATAAATAGATTGTACTTTTTCCTCCGTAAAATACACGAGTGCTTGGACACTTTCCTTTCTAGCTGATGTTTTACTAAACGATATCAATACCTTTGATGGTACCACAAGGTAAGGATCGGAACTGCAGGTTTTTCATCTTTACAATAATACCATTTTATAAGAATACAATTTTTAGTTATTGTCAATCGATAAAATCCCAGCTTTCGCAATTCATTGCGAATGATGATTGATACTTCTATCTTAGATCTTTCGTGTTTGTTAACTCTTCAGTAATGGATGTAGTCTTTAATTATTTTGCTCTTTATTTGAGATGGCTACATCTATTCTTCTACTTATAATTCCTACTACCACTTTCAGCTATTGGTTCTTTCCATTCCTTCATTCCATATATTAAGATTTATAATAGTCTTTTTTGCTGATCGTATCGTTGCTGCTGCAGACTGTTGAAGGAATTTATCTTACTGAGATTTTGGAAATTTAATGTTGTCACATAAATAAAGAATTACCTATTACCCAAACCCACTATTCGGGATCAGGGATTTTTTGGTGTTACAAGTTCTGTAAATAGGTTGTCTTCGAAAGCTATAAAATCTTCTCTACCTTCAAACCAAACCAAACCTATATTCTGAGTTAGGGAATCAATTAGTGGGTTTTGTCAGTCAAAACAGCTATGTATAGAATAATGAATTCGGAGATTTCTACGGTCAGTGTCAGAATTAACAAAACGTTTTTCCTATTGGGACCGTGTCATTGTTGAGACAGAATAACTCCTATTCTGTCTCAACAATTACACGGTCCCAATCCGGAAAACGTTTTGTTAATATGTATAGAATAGCCGTTTCCTCTGCCTCTTCCTCTTTCGTTGTCAGTTGGGCATTGGACCGACTCTTATTTTTTTTTTAATTTAAAACATTATGAAGTTAAACAAATAACTGGAAAGTATAAAACTCTAGTGTGTAGTCAATGGTAACTTTATAGGGCCGGCATTAGGACAAAAAAAGTAATTCAAGAAATAGGCAGTGAACGTAGAAAAAAGTTAACATCGAACCTTTATAAACTTTGGAGAAATTTCGTGCTTCAACACACTTAAGACTTCTGAGATTTCTTTTTCCGGTCTTGTTTTTTTTTTTTTTAATTAATTTTAACAATGATATTTTGTGTTTAACCTGGTAACATCAACTGCTAAAGTCAGTGGCCAGTGTTGTAACAGGTACTTCTTTTTTGGTACCTAGGTAAAGGTACAGGTACACAGAGAAAAAATTACCTAGTTACAGGTACAGGTATACTTTTACAAAAATACCTAGGTAAAAATACAGTTACCGTAAAAATGTACCTAAATATTGTAGGTACAGGTTTAGGTACAACCGCACAAATAATTTTTTTGATCGATTGTTAAAATTTAAATATAAAAAATACTACCATTTTTTAAATAAAATAAATTTTTTTCTTAAACATACCTACATCATGCACATCATTTATATTATTTATTTTTCTTGAAGAACAATAGAGTTTCAAGAGCCTCATCATAAAGCCTATTTCGTTTGGAAGTTAAAATTAAATTTGTCCTCCTGTACTAAACAGTCTTTCAATAGGAGCTGATGAGAGTATGATTGTATTATTTATTATTTAAAAATTCTTAAAATGATTTCATAATTAAATAGGGATTTTAAATTTTTTGACTTATCTTCAAAATACTTCACTATATTTTGATAATATTAATGGCATCATCATTCTCTTTCACTTTACCGTTAAATACGCTACACAAAATACCCAAATGACGCCAATAAAATTCTAACTATATGAATATATTGATATTCTCTTTATATCCACAATTATTGTTTAAATTTTTTTACGTAGTTTTACAGAGAAAATAGAATTTACGTTGTACCTTAAGTTTTTATGTTTTTTAGGTACAAGGTAACTCTAAAAAATACCTAGGTATAGGTAAAGGTAATTCTAAAAATATGGACCTTTTAGTATACGAAGGTACAAGAGAAGTACCTAGGTACTTGTACCTAGGTACATTTACCTAGGTACGTCTCAACACTGTCAGTGGCTATCTAACTTAATCTGACTTACCCAACAATCTTCGGTTCTTCGTTGCTCTGAATTTTAACGTTCGCCACAAATGGCATTCGAATAACTGCCCTTTTGGTTAAAAATTAAACTTCTAATTCATTAAGCTGCCAATAGATTTAAAAATAAAATTTAAAGTGTCAGATTTTTCGTCTCTAAAATGATTGTTTAATGTCTGTATAATGAATACTTTAGAACTTCAAAATGTAATTAGCCTTAAAATAACTTTAAATAAACTTAACACGAAAATAAACAGCGCAGAATTACATTTAATTGCAGAATTGATCTACAATCGGTGTTTATATCCTCAAACGGTTGTCTTGTTTTATATGTTAATACTCGAAAACACACAGCTTTGATGTTCGACGTGTTAATAAACAGTAAATTGGAAGTGTCATAACTGCAGCCTTCGGAATTACATAGAGAAGTCTGGAAAATGCAAACTTGTAGAATGTTTATGTCTTCCTTAATTTAACTAATTTGCCGAGTTATGTAAATTATTTACAGGGAAAATGGCTGGCTAAATACGGCGTATTTTAAATTAAATGTTTCGAAATTCATCATAGCTACGGAAATTGAAATATTTGGTTAGTTGCTTCGGTTAATTTAAATAATTGGAGTTTTTTTTACTAGAATTTGGTTGTTCAAATTTTATTATGAAAAATAAACATTTTTAAGTAATAAGTGACGCCTTTCCAGGGGGATAAGTTTGTAATTAATTATTAAAACTTCTTTTTGTATTAAAAACTGTCTGCATATTCAAAAATTTAATAATCTTAACGGTGATAATTTTCTGCAATGGAAATCTACCCGGTTTGTTAAAATAAGTTCAACTCAGAGTCATAGATATAATCGCTTTAAAACAAAAATTCAAAATATGAGCGGTATGGTAGAGCAAACAAACTGATCTGAAGTGGTATTCTAAATCACAGCTAACAACAAGTAGTACTTAATTAAAACTCTGATATTATTATATAACTTTCAACAAACTTAATAAATTAATTTTTCTAAATATATCTACGGCAACAAACCGGTGTTGTGGTTTTGAGTAAATTCTCTGGTTTTAGGATTAACCTCCGTCCTTTTTCTACAAAGCCCTGAATTAATCTCACCTTCGGTAGACATTCTGGTTAAATATTTATCGTTCTCATTTTGTTAATCACGAAGAGTAGAAAATGATACCGAATTACTATTGAAAAATTATCAGTATTGTTTGATTATCTGTTCAATCACTTTTATTTGCTCCCTATATTGACGGAGATAAAAGATATTTATTTAGTTATTTTATTTATTTTTATGGAGTACGTCGTAGCAAAATCTCCGCGAATTTGTAGGACACTTTTGATGTTGCTGGTTGCCTTTAAAGTCATGCCAGTACAATTTTGTTATTCTTATAAAAATCGTGTGGTGAAATACGAAATATTGAGTGCTTCGAATTAGCAAAGATGGTGTTTTTATTCACTTGCTGTTTCGGTGAAAGGAATAAAAAATCTTCTTATTCGTTTAGTAATGAATGTGAGTAATTTTTGTTTAAATACTGGTTTTACCCTCACAGTACTAATGTGATAATTTAATAACTTACGTATCAACACTGCCTTAATTAAACTATTTTGCCATAAGGTATATGAAATAGATGTAAAATTTACAGCCAACTTTAATCGTAAATCATCAATTTATAAATTGCCTGTTTATTATGGCAGATATTTAATAACCTTTTTTATTTCCTAACAATAAACGATCTTAATCACTGGGAAATTATTTTGGCTAAGCTTGGCTTAGTAGAATTTCATAGTTTTATCGTGGGTGATAGTACAAAATTAACAAATTTATCATGCGTTAATCCTTCCGTTATTATGTGCTGCAAATGATAATAAGCAATCTTGTAAACATTGTCAGTGCAACTGTTATTTTTGTGCAGCACGATCGATAGCTTGCGTTACTTCCTGTTGATTCAGTCGAGGCCGGCTTAAAACGACGAAAAATCCACATAACCCGTATTGCGGAATTTTTTAGTAATCTAACTGTTAGAGATTGGGATTAAATCTTATGATAATACTGAAGTAAATAGTGAAGATGACGAAGGTTGCGTAACATTTACCTGATTCTTTGAAGTAATGCTAAAATGTTTGCGGATTTTTAATAAGAATCATTTTGAATTTTCATAGGAATTTTTAAACATTAATTTACTTCCTTAATTTATTAATTTAATATTAGAAAATGTTCTAAGTAATGAAGATACAACACGAAAATTGTACATTTTTTGGAAACTTTTCAGGTTTTTCGTGTTTAATCAACGTTTTTAGTAAACCACAACGTTAATTATCGCAAGTACATTTAATGCACTAATTTGTACGTAGGCTACATAACAAATGTTAGTTTCTGACGGACAAACTTACCGTTCCAAAGTAGTTTTTATAAAAAGAGATTATTCCTTGACAACTTTTTCAAAACTAAAAACTACTGCATTTGTTTTAATTAGTTAAAAGTTAAAATAATCATAGTTGGGTTTTATCTTAATTTATATTCGGGGTTTAATTAAAAAGAATGTGTGTTTATCAATTTACGAAGTAAACTGTATGTTCAAATAAATTTCAAAATCGTTAGTGGTTAGTACTGAACGATTAAATCGAAAGTGTAAATTTCTACGAATGCTGTTAAGCTGTTAAGACCCATAAAAACAATTTAATTTTTATAATTTCTGTATAATATCTTGTTATTCCTACAAAATCGTATTTAACAAATTCCTATGCAGGAACCCAATATTTGGCCGTATAGTTAATGTAAGTATGTAGATGAAAATAGACAAAAATTAAACTCGATTATGGTTTTAAAGGTGAACCGTGTAGAGAAAGTTCATACATAAAAACAGTAACGATGCAATTGTTTTATTCTCTTAATAAATAGTATATTTATTAGTTATATACCAAGGTAGAGAAGATATTTTTCTCAGCCGAGCAGTATTATTATTACTTGTGAGGCTGAGAGAATTGTTCTCTACCGTGGTTTATATATTAGTTTTTCACTACTAGCACTTTTATTCCTTTTAATTATTCAATTTTACATTAATAAAAAATAAAATGACAGATGCATATATTTATTTCTAAATATCCACAAACATTAAATGGCCTTACTTAAACAAGGGGATAGTTAATTTCAATTGACATTAATTTGTGCTAAGCATTTGTTTCCATTATAAACCAGTAGTCAATAATGAAATAATATTGACCATTAGCACTAGGCGAGAAATTCATCTGCATGGCTCGAAAACAAAGTAAATAATGGTATCTTTTAATGCTAGTAGTGAAAAAAAATTATAATAGCCACTTAGAATAAGATTACACAATAATCTAAAGTTGGATATATTATTGCATAAGTGGCATAAATTACACCCTCTCCAGCCCTGCGCTGCTATTTAAATAACTCCACAGATTTTTAAATATTTTGTTTAACGTTAAGGAGTTCTCTTATTAGGCTTTATGGGTTACATTACATTAGTTTCCATAGGGGCGAGGGAGGATTAGACTACACCGCTGAATCCAGATTGAACAGTAACTAAAGGACACTAAAATTAACATGTTCATAATTGTAGCAAAGAAACTTCGTAGTTTTAATAATACAGTATGGCTATTAATTTATAGTACTGAAAATTTCAAACTTTTTTACTTAAAATAATATGTAATAATAAATTAACACTTAAGTATTAGCTTTACGAGTAACATGTTCTAAGTGCCCTCCATTACGTTGAACGTACAGTTCGTATCGTTCTTGCATATTTGGGCCATATTTGAAAATAGAGGCTGTTGCATCTGTCGCATCGCTTCTGTAATTTTCTCTTTTAACTGTTGTATTGTCGACGGAGGGTTATCTCGGAAAACCCACAGTTTCAGCATACCCCAAACATATGCATCCAATGATGTTAAGTCTGGAGAGTGAGATGGAAAAGAAAACTCGGTGAAACGTGAAATCACATTGTTTCCAAACGTCTCCCGCAGAAAGGTTCTTGTAGCCTGTGCTGTGTGGCACGTTGCCCCATCTTGCTGAAAAAACTGGCTACCGAAGAAACTGCGCACCAGACGGTCACTTTTTCACTATGCAACGGTATTTCTTGCACCTCTTCTGGTCGTTGGAAATCTAAAAATCTATTGCTATGCCTATTTACATGACCCGACAAATGAAAATGACATTCGTCACTCTACCAGATGCTATTGATGAAACTGGGATTATTATAAGGATTCTAAAACAGTATTCAAGTCTTGCAGCATAATCACCCATTCTCAATTGTTGGGTCGTCTGAATAACGTAAGAACGGGCATGTTGTGTCGTTAGATATACGAGTATTCTTAGTTACCGTTGCTAAACATATTCTTGGTTACAGTTGTTATGTACAGAGATATACATTGTTTTTCTGTTTTTACTTTTTCAATATAAGTTTTCAATTTAACTGGTTTTTCTTATTGTGTTATATTGCATCTTTATAAAGATTACTAATTACTACCACCAAATACAACAGGGCATTAAGTTGTTTCAATATCTTCTGAAGAGTCCTCCTGTTCATATTCAATTTTGCAGCAGATCTCAGTTGACTACGACGTGGTGAGTCCATAATTTGATTGAATACACGTTCGTGATTTTCGTTGGTATCCACTGTTTTTTTTCGTCCAGCTTTACCTTTTCCTTGGTGTAGCACACTTCCAGTTCTTCTAAATTTGGTTATAATGTTCAGTACAATAGCATTACTTGGTGCCTGTTTATTGAAATACTCCGAAAATTGTTCGCGGACGAATTTAATGCTTGGACCATTTTGTCTACCTAAACCGTATGAGCGAAAATAGTGCTCAACTAAACAGACTTTTTCTTCAGTAGATAACATTATTTTTTGTGTAGTCAATGGTAAACGGTCATTTTACTATGTAGAAAATAGTAAAGTAATGTGGCATTTTACTCGTTAGCAACCTTTACTCATTAGCAACACTTTACTCATTAGCAACCACTTTATTCCTTAGCAACACAGTCTGTTTGTTTACTTGTTACTATGTACGTGTTGTAGTTGCTATGTTTCCGTACAAACATAACCTTGATAAATTTGTCTAGAAAATTAGTTTCATTCGAACTTTTAGTACTTACACAAAAAAATAGCGTATTCAACGCGTAAGAAAAGTGGTTTTCTAGCTCGGGAAATTGTAATTCACACGCTAACGCTCGTGAATCAAATATTTTCCACTCGCTAGAAAACTGCCACTTTTCTTTACTTGCAGAATAATCTAAAGTATGATCAAAATTTCTGTTCATCAAGTATGGCTGTGGAAGTGCAAAACAACGCCTTTAAAATTGGCTTACATTATATTTACTTCAAACTACCAAATTTTATTAGAATATTATATTGAAATTAACGAATTCACACATAATATAACTGTTATTTTCCAACAAATAACCCTAACTTTTCATTGCAACCTGCGGCGATAGATACAAAATGTGACAGCTGTCGACAATTTTGAAGTAAAGATATGTGAGCCAATTTTAAAGGCACCAATTTTTTGATTCATAGCCATACTTGATGAACAAAAATTTTGATCATACTTTACTATTACGAACTTGCAAACATATTAGTACATCTAACCAAAACCAAACGTCAATGTTTATGTCAAATAACAGTGTCAATTATTATTAGAGGTTTAAGCAAAAGTAGGCATTTGAGATTCTTAATTGCCTGAAAGACGTTTTTGCATTAAATTAATATTAAATTCTAATCGAATCATTTTAAGTTATTAAGAATGGTACTGGTAATTAATATTTTTCTCTCACTGTTGTTAGTTTTTTATGACTCTGTTTTCTTCATTTACTACATTGTGTGAACATTCGTGCAAATTTTACCGTTTTAGACCACCACATTCTTAATTTGAACGAACCTTGGTAGTTTTGACAGATTCTAATGTTACAAATTTGAATTAAATAACTAGTGACTTTTCTAATGCTCCAAATTTTTCTTCCAGTTAATTAGTTGCTAAGATAGAGAAGTCTGCAACTTCTTTCAAATCTACACTCACAGACAAAAATATTGCATATTTTTTTAGGGCTTTATTTTTTCTTTAATACTTTTGTGATTTCTTTTGCTAAATATTTTACACTGGAGTGTTTTACGTACTGCACTTTTAATGTTTAGAAATACTCGTTATAACTTTATAAGTGATAATTGTACAAATCACAAACATATCATGGTGTGCCTGGCGATTAACAAATGAGTTGCCGATATCAGAATGACATTTCTCCACGACCATTAATTAATTGTGAATGTAATAATTCCGAAATCATTTTTAATAATAGAAAGTGAAAATTCTCACTCTTGAGGCAGAATATTTATTCTGAAACACTTGCTTCTTATGTGTTTTGCATGCATTTTCATTCTATAACAAGTGACAGAATGAATATTCCATAATTATGCTCAACGAAATACATAGATTGCCATGGATTTCAAAACTGTCAGTGTCAGATGTAAATGCAGGGTTCTAGTTGTTTTGAGACAAGTTTTAATTTAAATTTAAAAAAAAATGAGTGAACAATCGAGTGAATCAGATATGGAATTTGATAATGCTCCACCTGAAATTACAAATTATGCAAATAATATAACCGAGAACCTCCTACCGCAAAAATCGAGAAAAGAATATGAAAAGTATTATGCACTGTTTAGGGATTGGCAACAAGAAAAGAAAACTAACTCCTTTTCCGAAAATGTTGTAATTGCATTTTTTTGTGATTTATTAAAAAAATTGAAATCATCGACTCTCTGGAAATATAAATATTAATACAATGTAATATAATTGTTTCAATAAATAACTTGTTTTGTTCAGATCTAATTGTTTTTGATTCATACTTTCCGGTCGTGGAGAAAATACAGTCTGTTACTCGGTTAGAATGAAAATTCGATCTACTCGTGGTTCCTCACGCTCGCGTTCGGAATCTTCCACTCGTATCGAATTTTCATTCTAACCTTGTTACAGAATATGCTATTCCAGATATGTAGTTCTTGATTCTGTAGTTTCTGTTAGTAAGATGCCACATTTAAGCGAGTTAGTGTCTGTTAAAATTGTTACTTTAGCTAATGAGGGTTGCAGGCAAGACGATAGAACACATATGGAACATTCTGAAGCGACTTATACGAGCACGAAATCCACCTCCTAACTCAATTGCAGAATTAAGAATCGCTGCACAGGAAGAATGGACTCGAATTCCGCAAGAAACCATCAGAGATATTCTGCGGAGTATGCCTAGGAGAATGCAAGCTATTGCACTAAAATGTAACTTAAAGTAATGTTATAGTGTTGTTCTTTCCAATTAAATGTTATGACCAAAATTAGGCTATTTTATTAGATGCCCCACGAATCTATTTTAAAGCTGCAATATGTAATTTATTTAGTTATTAATAAGAGTGAAATGCTCCAGTGTAAGATATTTGGCAAAAGAAATCACAAAAGTATTAAAGAAAAAAAAATAGAGCCCTAAAAAAATATGCAATATTTTTGTCTGTGAGTGTATACTGAAACAATATTATCTGTTAAATTACTCCAATTCTATGCTGTGCAAGACTGGTTATTGAAAAGGCACTGGAGTATTTACGATAAATTACTGCAATTTTACATTTTTAGTATTAGAAGCTAAAAATGTTGTGAAGTATTTAAAGGAAAAAATATACCAATCCCGCTTTGCTTGATTTACTATTATGTTTTGTAAGCATTCATTTAACAAGAGAACAAAATAGTAATATTCAAACCATATGACGTAACTTTCGGTCGTCGCATAGACAGCACATCTTACCCAGTTGACAAAGATTTAAAAACAGCATCGCCATTGGCGTAACATCATATTCCATTGTTTGGAAATTAATTATTTAAATGACTAAAAGGCTCACGAAGATCTTCCAGTGAATCGTAGAAACGGCCGGGCTTGAAAAATGGTACATCGTCAAATTAGCTTAGTAAACCTTCACGGTCATAGATCAATCTGAATTTAGTCAATATGAGGTGCACACCAATCACTGGGATGTAGTAACGAGGGAAGAAAATCCTGAGCGAGCGGCTTTAACACGCCAGTTTACTATTTCTAAGATTAAACAAAAATATAAAACATTGACAAATGCTCTAAAAGAGGCGGACTCCTAAACAATTCTGATTGCTTGACTGGAGACAAGGCAGTTCAGCTTAATGACACAAATGCGATATTATACAACGTCATTAATCTTAAAAGAAAAAATTGAAGTTATAATATAAAAAAATAATAAATGTAGAAAATAAAAAAATAAGTTGTTTGAGAAAATAGATAGTAAAGAAACGAAACATAAAGAAGTTATGACAAAAATTTGAAGTTTATCATTTGCTACATACCGTTTTTCCCACTTTATTCTAGTATTAGTTATTTCCTTTCGATGTTAATCAAATCACGCATGTTTTTCAACTGCCATAGGGTAATTTATCTTTATCACTGTGCCAGCTATAATTCATAGTAATTTATAAGTTTAAACGACATCCAAAACCTCAAGTAATTACTTGGGTAGAGAACTTGGTTATTTTCAAATTTCTAGAAAACTGCATCTTCCTTGTTCATCGCCATTTTTGTTTCTTTATAAATATACGAGTATTAGACGAGATCTAGGCATGCGGTTGCCAAAAACGTTGGGATTGCTAGATTTACTTGGTCCAATCCGACTAAAACTTTGTCGAACCAAAGGAACTTCCACCTCCCTTTCTTCCCAAATATTGATATTGGTAAAGTGCCTACTGCTTCGAAAGAGGGCGAATTGAAGATTTTTTCGCATTAACAATGCCAGCCCAACTTGGGCTGAGATTAAAGCCAAACTTTTTGGTTTACTCTTCGACACCACCGAAGTCGGCGATATAATTGTTATGGTATTTTCTGAAATGTATCGTAGTTACTCGTTTTGGACTAGCTATTTCGCCTCCACAGTTGCTAAAATAAAAATTAAATTGGAAAAACTATTAAAATACCTAACGTAACCTGTTTTAATTTATTTGAAAACGGAGAGATTTGTCAACATTACAAGTTTCATATTTTATAGCTTAATAAATTTAATTTTTATTTAGCAACTATGGGGCGTAATACCTCAGACAGAAGTATAAAATTTCAAATTTTCCAGAAAAAAATATAGTTACCTGATCTAAGAACGTCACTTTGACAAACGTCAAATTTTTTTTGAGATCGAAAATTTTGCAGTAATGTCATTCCGTTATATTTCTCGTTTATAAATGGGAATATCTATTTCATTATAATCAGAATCAAGATGTTTATCCCCTGTTTCCACCCCTGTCAGTTTGCCATAATTCACATAACCTAACAGGTCCGGTAAATTGTTATTTTCTTTGCAGGGATTCAAAATGGCAGTGGCGTTCTGTTGGGATCACACGGGGACGAACGAGGGCGCTTGAGCGATGAGTTCTTTCCGGCGCCCATGGACCCCCCCACGACAGTGCAAGTATTTTTTTGCGTGGGGCAGCGCCACGAAACCGCGCTTTTTCGTTCCGATACCCCTGCAGAACAGCTTAAAGGTAGGAGTTTTGTCATATTTTATCATTGCTTTACATTCATTTTAGGTGCGTAACGAACAGCTCCCGCCGATTATAGTCCAGTCAAAATAAACATAACAGTTCGGAATAATTCCCATGGAGCTGATTTTTTGTGTGGACCTTCATATTATAGACACATTATAGACCTAAACGAAATGTCAAAAGTCCCCATCGATCGGTGTGCTGCTAAAAATTTTACGCGGGGTCAAACGTCATAAAATAGGATTTTTTGCGAATACCTCGTTAACGATTAGTTTTACTATAAAAATAGTTATTACCGAATTTATAGCATATTATGCAATTTTCGACAAGAAAGGTTCAATTACTTCTTTTCATAGAAGTAACCATTATCGAGATACTGTGATATTAAGAATTGAAACTTTCATATTGTTGAAGAAATGCACTCCTATCCACACCACTTTCGAGGTAGAGTACTCGGCGCGTTTGTTTTTTTTTTATAATGTGGTATCCCTAGTAGGCCTAATCTACGATTTTCCTAATAAAACAAAAAATTAGTCTTGATCATACTTCATTTCTAAAGTTACATATTCTTCTTCTTCTTCCTCTAGCTGCCGTATTTCCACAGGATGCGCCAAAAAAACAGGATGGATCAAATACACCTTCAATAATTAATACTTGTTCTTGCATGAGACTGCTCTATGGCTGTATTGTCGATTATTATAACATCAGCGTCATTTTCTGCTCGTGTTACACAGATATTAGCAGCGATGAATTTTTCGCACAACATTGAAATAAATCGATTCTTGTTGAAGATTGTGAATGGGCATGGAAAAACAATGTTTTGGAGCCAATTCAAACTCTGCTCCAGACATACTTCTGAATACTAGTAACAAGGGCTGTAATTATGATAATTCTGGTTGCAGAAAAGTATTATATTTATTATATTGTTCAGCAGTATGTGGCAACTGCCACGGTCAATCTTACTAAAATGTTGCACCCGATATAAAGGACGACCATGTGTGCGACATCAATGAAGATGTAATTAATTTATCCATACTGTTTCATGGCGCAGAAAATATAGCAGCTAGAAGAAGAAAAAGAAGCAGAAGAATATGCAAGTTTAGAAATGAAGTATGAACAAGAATAATTTCTGGTTTTATTGGGAAAATTGTGGATTAGGCCTACTAGGGATACCACATTATAAAAAAACACGCCAAATATGCTACCTCGAAGGTGGTGTGGAGTGTATTTCTCCAAAAATATGAAAGTTTCAATTCTTGATATCGCAATATCTCGATAATGGTTACTTCTATGAAAAAAAGTAATTGAACCTTTCTTGTGGAAAATTGCATAAGATATATATTTGATAATAACTACACTGCTCCAAGAAATTAGCGCATCACTATCTGAATCTGATTTTTATGTGTTTTATAGATTAGTACACAAAACGGATTGTATTAATGGCGTTATTTTATGAAGATGAGATAAAAATCATTGTTTGGGTTAGAAAAACATTAAAAACAACAATTGTTTCTTCAAAAATTATTTTTTTATTGGTAACTACAAAAAGGACTTAACACTAATACTACTAATACTAATTATGCTACTAAAAACAATGAAATAAACAAAGAAACTGTAAACAAAATGGTATTCAGTATTGTGTGTTACCACCTCGACTTCGAATAACTGCTTCACATCGTCTTCTCATGCTGAAAATTAATGATTGTATCTCATTGTGCCCCATTTCTTCCCATATGTTGGTCAGATGATTTGCCAACTCTTCAAAATTGTTTGGCGGATGTTCCAGGATTCTCACTCTCCTTTTTAACTTGTCCCAAAGGTGTTGAATGGGGTTTAAATCAGCACTCTTGTGTACCTGTGAGCATTGATAGTCCCATTATTAATGACCACCAGTTCCGTGCGGGCATTTAATGAAATTCCACCTCAGACCATAACAGAACCCCCATTAAATAATGTTGTTGGGGCTACGTTACATTGGGCGTAACGTCCATTAAGTCATCTGTATACTCGTGTCCTACCATTTACAGTTGTACAGACAACACCTGGACTCATCAGTGAATAGAACTCGTACCCAGTCTTCTGGTTGCCAGTTTACATGTTGTCTGGCAAAACGTAATCTGACTCTTCGGTTGTCTGCTGTCAATTTTGGACCAGTTGCAAGTCTTCTAGCTCTTAAATTACCTTCTCCCAAACGTTTTCTAATTGTTTCTATACTTTGTTGCCGTTGATGTGTCTCTAGAAGTTGTACTTGCAGCTTACGGCAGGTTGTGAACCGTTCCCGTAAAGCCCGCATTCGCAAAATTGGTCTTCAACTGCAGTTGTAGCACGATTTCTACCTTGTCCTTGCCTTCTGTATAGGGTTAAGTGGTGTAAAAGTGAGACAGTAGAAAACGTTGGTAAAAAATAAGACAGTAGATAAAAAAATATTAATTTAACACATTCGTTAATAATTATTTTTGTATTTAAAAAAGCAGAGCTTATTTGTTACAAAACCATATAGCATTTCATCTTACAGTGATAGAAGTTCATTGAAAAAAATGTACAATAGAACACTGTAAAATGAATCCAGAAAACTTTCATTTGCGCCATTCAAACTTTGTAGAAAACAGTGGTTCATTATGTAGCCCATGTGCTATCAGTTGAAACAGACGACTTTGTAGTAACATATTTACAACGTAAAGGCAGCCGATTCATTTATCCGGAGAAAGAACAATTAGATGATGTACTTAAAGGTGATGTTGTACTAAAACCACCTCCCCCAAATTCTGTTGTACAGCAAGGGCGTCCCTGCAGTATGTGTTTCCAATAGATTTAAGTGAATTTCTAGTGTATTAATTAGTAGTACCCATTATTTTGTTCATGTGTTAGTGTTGTAAGTTCAGTTAACAAATTTCCTTTTAGTTTTTACTGATATTTTCAGAATTTTCTTGAGTTATTTAGTAAAACCATATTTAATGTCTTAGAAAATTAAGTTATGCTGTGGATAAAATATTGAACATTTTTTTCTGGCTTATTTTTTTACTGCCATGTCTTATTTTTGCCCTCTATTCAGTCTAAATTCGTTTTAGATGGAGTTACATGGGTGTCTCATTTTTGAACAGATCTGCCTCTTTTTTACCCTATTTTAGAGGCAAAAATGAGACAGAAGTTATACACTTTCACATGATAAAGTTGTATGCTACCTCAATTTAAATGAAGCTATACGAAAGAGCAACCTTTATTACATATGTTACCCTTTGTTTCAATTTATTTGCTCAATACTTTACACTCAAAAACTCAAAAGATTTAAAAATTGTCTCATTATTACCCCACTTGACCCTAGTTGTAACACTCGTGATACCGATGACTGATTGCAGTTTACCCTTTCAGCTATACGCCGCGCCGTTGACTATAACCTTCTTCAACTAAAGTAACAATTGTCGCACACTGCTCACGGGTTAAATTTGCAAAATGATGATCCATCTTTAATAATAAACAGTTAAATTCTCAAGTTTAATGAAAGCAACTTCTAAATGTTTAAGAATAGTATATTATATACCAAGGTGGAGAAGTCTAGTATTATAGCCAGAGGGCCAAAGCGCCGAGGGATATAAGGGCCGAAGGCTATAAGAGACTTCTCTACCGTGGTCTATACATAGTTTTTTTCACTACTAGTTTTATTAAACTCATATAACTCATATAATTGTTAAAAAATAGCACTATTAATAATTTTAAACACTTTTCAAAATATGAAACAAATGACAGTTTTTTGTTTTGTTGGTGTGACAGCTGTTTATAGATTAAATTAATGTTGACATAAAAGTTAAAATTGTAGTTTTTTAGCCTTTAGTAGGTTTTCTTGCTTTGTTTTTGAAAAGCACTGGAGTAGTTTCGTCTGAAATAGCTAAATTAATAACAATTTTATCTCTACCTTATGTGGTGTTGACAGTTGAGTTCAAAAGTAACGGATCGATATATGGCGGCAATTCAAATATATCCAAGTTTTGAAAATTAAAATGTATGTATATTAACTGATTTTAACGTCTACAAAACTGTTAAATAAAATTTCCCCATCAAGCTAAATCGTTCTATCAACATTTTCTCTTTAAAACTGTCACAGGATAATCGAAAAATCTAAAATTTGTTCATTATTTACTAGTGGTAAATAATGAAATTTTTTTTACCCCTTACAGAACAAAAGGTAGAGAAATGTCATTTCACAGCATTCTGTCATATGCCAAAATGGTACACCATATTACTAGTAGTGAAAAATAGTTATTTATGGTGCAAGTGTGTTATAAGGGAAATAAGTCACGAGAAAAAACGGGCAAGCCACGAGCACGTAGTGCGAGTGGCTTTGTTTTTACGAGTGACTTGTGACCGATAACACACAAGTTCCATACATAATTTTATCCAACATCTCCATAATTCGCTAAAAACTAATCAATATTATCAATCACGAATTTCTTACCTTTTGAAATTTATGTCGCTAGGAGAATAATTTAATTCAATTGTCAAATGTCACTTTGAAATTTACTTTTACATTTAATGTTACTGTTAATGTAAATAAGGAATAGGAAATTTTTTGATTCATCTGTTGTTGTTATACCTCTATAATAATTATTATTAAATGATTTTTAATACCTGAAATTGTTGTGTTTATTTATAAATTTAAGATATCCATTGGCGTGACTTATGAATTATTTATAACTCACTAGTGACTTATAGGGTATATAATTCAACTGAAATCAGTACAATTATGGTTGTATAATTAGGAGATGTTGGATAAAAGATGTTATTATGGCAAAGAGAATAAGGTTACTTTGACAAAATACAATGCGATTTTTTAAAAACTCAATTGCAGCAGGCCGTATTCTGACTGAATACAGACAGTTCTCAGGTTTACGGCCTGCTGCAATTGAGTTTTTAAAAAATCACATTGTATGAGAAATGTTTGAATTATTCTTTTGTTTTATTATAAAATAGCGTTGTCATACATTCATAATAGAGAGTTATCGCAAGTACAACGCTAAATTTAGCGTACGTTATTTTCGTACAATCGGACGAATGCGCATGCGCCTAGATTTAGCGTACGCTAAATAAATAACCGCGGCCCGCTATTTTCATAAAATAGCGGAGGGTTTTGCGTACGGTATTTTGAGTGGTGAGGTTATGTTCCCATATTTATAAACAAATAATTTTATGTGTTGAGGTTAGGTTTGGAAACTTTAGCGTACGGTAAATTAGCGGCGTGCGATAACTCTAAAATGTCATTTACCGTAAAAATAAAATAACGTATAACATCACGTGATTTTAGCGTTAACGGAAATTTAACGTAGTACTTGCGATAACTCCCTAATATGTTTATTCATTCTAAATATCAGTTAAATGCATAGGTTGGATTGTGTAATCTATAAAAAATCAGATCCTAATATAGTGATGCGCTAATTTCTTGGAGCAGTGTATTTTTACAAGAAAACTAACCGTTAACGAGATATTTGCAAAAAATCGTATTTCATGATGTTTGACCCCGCGCAAAATTTTTAGCAGCACACCGATCGATGGGGACTTTTGACATTTCATTTAGAACTATAATATGAAGGTCCACACACAAAATCAGCTCCATGGGAATTATTCCGAACTTTGGACATTTTTGTGTCTATTTTGACTGGACTATTATATGGCGCGGAGACCTAAGCATTAGAGGACCACAAAAGTCAGTCATTTTTTAATCTTTAAATTTACTTTTTTTACAAATCTTAAGATTAATTTTCCATTACATCTTTCTGCAAAAGTTGGTAAAATACAAGAATTATTTTTTAAATGGGGGGAATGCAACCGTAATTTATCACCCAGAAATTCTACTTATTGAAGTATAAGACATCTCCCAAAAATTTATGAATAATTTCTAAACTTGTAAAATTACTAAGTATACGAGACAAAGCTTATCCGTACTTTTAATAAATAAAGGAATAGGGTCATTGTGGGAACAGTGAATCACCATTTTTTCAGTGCCATATAACTTCGTAAATGCATATTGTACAAGTCAAACTTAAATGTGTACAATGCTGGCATTTAGCAACATTTTCTTCTAAGACATCCCTCCTTGGACTATTAGGATGTTTGAGTAGGTAATAAATGTTTAAAAAAAAAGTGGGTAATGATTCACTGAGTACTTAGGGGTGTACACAATGACTCACAGCAAAGTACACAGAGAATCACAAGATTTATGTAAGGAAAACACAGTAACGTTCATTTAAATATCGCTTGTAATTAATGTAACATCAGTTTACCTTATCTATGGCAAATCACAGAACATTACAATTTGTACTTATTGTAATTTTTAAACATTAGCTTAGTACGCATATCAGACCCATACCAGTCTTTTATCAATTCTAGGAACAAATTTGCCTGCCACCTTACCAAGTAAATGTAAATTCAGAAATTTAAAATTTAATTTAAAAGTACACAGTTAATCACGATAAAAGTACACAGTGAATTGATTCACTGTGTACTAGTTTGTAAAGATTCACTGTGTACCACTCCCGCCATTTTGATTTTGTTAACTCATTTCCTAACTTAAACGCCGACTTGAGCAGTGGGTATATCATAAAAATAATGCTCAATGAATGATTATTACATACAAATATTAACATATAGATTATTTTCAAGAATTAGGACAAGAATAACTAATGAAACTTACATGGAATTTTTTTTTTGGTCCATAAAAAACAAAAACGCACTCCCAGAAAACGTGTCCAAACTTATACCGGCGTCACAGCTGGAGTAAACTGAGAGGCTCTAGGAATGTGAACTAGTGGGAAAGAGACAACACGATCGCATTATTCTTTTAACCCTATACGTCACTGATTCACTGTGTACTGTAGATTCACTGTTCCCACAATGACCCTACTCTCTTTCTGTGCTTACTTTGCTAAACTTCCCATTCGGAAAGGATTAAAGAAAGGCTCGTTGTAATAAAAACACGAATTCTTAAACTTAATTTTCAATTTCTACAAGTTTCACAAAAACTGTATTTATGCAGGGTGTTAATGTAACTATGTTACAACATTTTTGGGGACGTAAGGATTTTTTTGCGAATAAACCTTAGCGAAAAATGCACCCCTTCCACTTTATACACCTAATAAACTGAAATACACTAAAAAGAGCTTTTCCCCTGTCCGTTGTCTATTTTTTAAATTTAATTCGTAAAAAGTCGTCGTTTACTATAAAAAACGAGCTTAGGTATTCAATAGATTGAATAGAAAACATGGAACTTTTATGTATTATTGATGTTTGATGAAGGAAATTGTGTCATGCTCGTCCCAAACTGACGTAGTAAATCCTTTATTCGAATACTAAAAGCTCAAAGTTCGTTCACACGAATCAATAAGAGTGCAGGAAAATCAAGGAAAGCTTTTTAAAGCGACTTGATATTTTCAATAAATTGCAGTTAACATTTTCAATAAATTTCAAGATTACTCGAAACGAGTACAAATAGCAAAACAGCTTTAACCTAGAAATACCAGGAACGTAATGGCCTTCATATTTCAACATTAAATTCCAAGTCTAATTTGCACCAGTAAAACCTTCAGTATTTACACAGATTCTACAGCTTTATCCTCCTGAGTAGGACAATCCACTCGGAGCATACCTTTCTGGCAGAAATTAATGTTGTTGTAATCAGCGTAGTTTATTTAAGCAGTAAAGCTGTCTGGTTTTAAATTGGAGTTGCTGTAATGGTTTTAAATTTGTAGATTTGTAATTTCAAGGTCGATTTTACAATGATACCGGTTAGATTCTATGGGAAAGAGTACATCCATAAACAAAACAAAATATTTTTTAATTTACTCAATTGAAATAATTAGAAATTAAGCCAAAGACATTTTTATTTAATTTTATAATTTCAAGTCCAAATTTAAGTTCGTTTATTAAAAAAATTTAAATGAATGCGATAGCAAGCATAATTTTTTATAGAAATTGTTAATCAAACGTGGTTTAGATATTCCTAAACTAAATTCTTACCTTTCTTGCAGTAATCATTGAAGGGACAACTTTTGATTTTTTTATTTTACTTGTAAACCTTTAACGGAATTTTTACCTTCGTAGTTTTATTGGAAGCTGAATTATTACTAAAACCGAGTTTGCTTGTAAAACTATCTGCTTTAATAAATTCCGACATGTACGTGCTGTATTTTCGAAATTCCACAACTACCCTAGTTTTCAGGAATTTGGTTGGTTTTACCACAGCCTTAAATTGATTGTAGAGTCTTACACGTGTGGTTATTAAATTGTTCTAGAAAGTTTCTAGGCAAATAAAATGTGCTTGTATTTGTAATGCTCTTCCACTATTTATTAGATGAATTCTGTGAAATTTATAATAATGACTTGACGTTTTATCGTATCTCCACTAATTTTATTATTTTTTTTATACCTTTTAACTTTTATAGATAAATTTTTAGTCGTTTGTATGGCCTTAGTCATTTTATGATTTATATTACTTAGATTAATTTCATTTAATGGACGAATTGTCTATGTTGTTGTTATAAGGTTATTTTCGAACTACTCTTTCTCTCTATCTATAACCTCTGTGTTGGAGCTTGTCGTTTTTCACATTCCCTTAGTCCTTTCCATTTTGATGTTTAACTTTACTTAACTCTTTCATTTCTTTTACCTAACCCATACTTTCCAATACTGTTTGAGTTACAGGTCTCTTGCTGGTCAATTTCTGAGTTGAAGTTTCCTATGATTAAAGCTAGCTTTGCGTTTGTAGGTGTTCTTGCTTTTATGAGATATCTGCTGGTCGAAGTATAATCTTGTATAATTTGGATGTTATATTTTTCTTTAGATTATCCATATTTAGTAGCATTCAAAACAGACACAAAATCATGCAAAATCAAACATGCCGAACCTAAAACGTCGGTTATTTTACCTACATATTATCACTTGTATCAATGCATTTTGGGCTATAAATTACTAATGAACCACGCTATGTTTTGGTAGATACTTAGTAAATTACGAAAGGGTCGTTTGGCTATAAGCAGCCTCATGACACTTGGAGTCGAAAATGATCTTGTGTGAATGAACCCTACAATGTTCTCAATAAGTTTAAACTCTTAACGAAGTTTATACATTTCTTGGAGGCCATTCTTCCTATATGCAGATATCTCACTCAGAGAATGTGCAAGAATGTCATCTGGTTCTGGAGGCCAAGGCTATAATCGATGCTGTTGTAAAGGTGGTTGCAAATCGAAAAAGAATTATGCAATTCAAAGTGCCATCAAAGTGTTAATTGCTCGAATAAATAACTAATGAAATATTTTTAATATACTGTACCAAAAATGACATTCTGGAATTTTACTTAAGTTGATTTTTATTTTGTTGTCGTTTATTATATTCTCTAAAATAAATAATTGTTTACGAGCAAGTGGAAACTTTCTTTTTAAAATCAAATTGCCCAAAGGGAAAGTAGCTTTATTCATAGTGCCTGGTCAGTTTAATAAATTAATCAATATTTATCAATTTGTCCGGTCATTTTGGACATTATTCATAATGACCAGACATTATGAATAATGACCTATTAATCACTTTGTCCATAACAGATATACTATAACGTTGACGATTTATACATGCTGGACTAAAATGAAATACACAATTTTAAATAAACTAATTCATTATCCTTTTTAATCAATGCTACCTTAATTTTATCTTTATTTTTATTTATTTATTAATTTGTCATATTCTTTATAGTACGCATCCTTGGATTTCTCGGGAATTAATCTTAATTCAGCTTGTTCCGCTAACTTTTAAATTTCCTATTTCATTTTTAGCACAACAAACTGCACATGCACAATGCAAACGTTTTAGAACAAATGCACATAACAACCAAACAACAACTGCTAACCATCTCTATGCAACGTGATGGGATCCACAGGTCACCTTCTAAAATGAATCTAAATGTTTTAATTTTGTACTCTAATTTTTACAATGTAATGTAGTGTACAAGTTAGTATAAGTGCCTTTAAAGCCCTTGCGCCGCTGAAAACAATCGGCTTCGCCTCGTGTTCTTAAACCCGTCGCGGGTGCTTTAAAGGCTTTCTTATACACTTGCACCATGAGTTCAAAACAAAATTACATAAAGCTTGGCCATGGAAAAATAAAATAATGTCTACTGCAAGCTTTATATACCAATTGACTAACGTTTAGGCACAGTCTTCTTAGCGCAAGCGCCAGTATCTAACCGGCAGTGTGTTAATGTTAGGTTAAATTGCATTGTAAGTAAACCAATTTGTGAAGAAATGAGTTCTTTTATTTCAATTTAGACGATAACAGTAACAACCAAATTTCTACACTGTTAAAGAAATCATAACAAGTAGGTAATCAATCATTAAAATTGGAAATTATAATTTTTTGATTTCACACAGGTACAGAAAAATAAACATAAAAAACTAAAGAAGCTGTTCAATATGACCACCGTTTTCCTCCAGACACAAATTTACTGGTTGATAATTCTGTTTTGCAGTTCCTTGATATTGTTAATAGGGTTCTTGTATACATTATTTTTCAGATAATGGAATATAAAGTAGTCTAAAATAGTCGAGCCTGGCGATCTACATAGGTGGAAATTCTGGATTTGAACGTAAACTAATTATTCGATTGTCAAAAAATTCACGAAGGTAATTGATGGTCCCTTGAGCGGTGTGGGCAGTCGCGTCATCCTCATGTATAAAGCAAGAATTTTAAATGGGAACAGCTTTAAATTTGTTTTGACAATAGTATGGCAAGTTCCTAATGATTTAATGATAAACCAGTCTCTTGCGAAAGTGTATGTAGTGATGTAGTGGGTTGCTCGTTCACACTTTGACCAATATCATCAACTGTATTTTGAGCACGAACTCTTGGCCTTCCAGTTCTATCTCTATGAGTAGTGCTCCATGTATCTCGGAATAAATCAACACATTTTCTAAGTGCGCTGAAAAATCTCCTTCAAGGAAAGCTATATCTGGAAATTGTTGCCGAAATTCCTCTAAACATGACACCGCACTGTAAATCCATTCGCCGTTATCTCGAACACCATTTCGAAAATATGACTTGATCATAAATTTTTTGTATTCTATTGTAATAACCATTATAATTGTAGCTTTTGAATTTTCAATATAAACTTATGGCAACAACAACAGAGATGACAGTTAATAAATTCTAAGCTTGCAGTAGACATTATTTAGTTTTCCATGGCCAAGCCTTATGTAATTTCTTTTTGAACTCATGGTATTATAATATACTATTTCTCACTACCACCTTGGTAAATTGACATTACATTGTCAAAAAATCAACAATATTGGAAAATACAACATTTAGTTGAACAAAAACAGACTGTATCTAAGGACAAAAAAGACGATTTACCGCGCCAGGTCACTTTTCGCGTGTGGTACCCCCGTCTACAGCCCCCCCCCCCCCCGTCTACACCATAACGGGTATACAAAAAGAGTTATAATGGAGAATACGTGTTTATTTATTAATATTAACACTAACTTCAATTGCAGAAAAATCATCAATTTCTTCTGAATCACTCATTGCAAATCAATTTTTTTCTGCTGATTGTGTTTATGTGTTTGTTTGCAACCGTTATACCTACACGTACAAAGCTCTTGAAATATTCAAAACCTTGGGCGATTATATCATTTTCGGATACGCTGAAAACGTTTTGTGACCTATAAACTAGATAATAAAATCACAGCCCTCATTTGCTCTACCCCAAGATATTGACTATAATGAAGTTATATCGGAATAATGTATGATGTTAATGTATCTTCCTAGCAAAACACACAGGAAAATTAATTATCGAGGTGGTACGTACCGGCGATGATTTAATAATCGGCCTTAAAATAACTCGATAAATATCAAATAGGAAAGGTACCGGGTGTCTCAAAAAGAACTACATCTATATAGTTATCTTTGAAATTTGTTTGCCTGTAAACTTTATGCACCTCTACAATGTTATTGGTATTGCATTATCCATAGCTGTCATTAGTTAATTGTTAATAATTGTAAAATTAAAAAGTAAACTAATTCATTTCAAATAGTTTTAATTAAATTTGTTAATACAACACAAAACGTACACTGTGCAAGAAAACATTTTTATTATTGAGACATACTTTTGATCAGGACAGTTAATTCTTCCGTCTACTAGCAACAGCATTGCGCGGGAGCGGCACATTTTATTTTACATGGGAAATTCAAAGCATACTAATTCTTCGAGTTCAGTACGGTGGCTTATGGAAAGCGAGGTAGCCAGATTTCACCACAAAACTGGATCATCATCATCTTTCATTGGTTATGCCTTAAGACCTGTTCCGGTTCCACGTTCCACCTCATTCTTGGGCGACCCACTTCCCGTCTTCCTCTTAAACCGCTTGGAAGTACATATACACCTGTCAACCATAAATAATTCTGGCTATTGTATTTCAAGACACCTAACAATTGCTAATCTTTTTCTAATACTTATTCTGCATGTCTCTGTCAGCGGTACTCAAACAATTGTTATGCAAAATATCAATGATAAACTTACGTCTTATAAGCCAAAGACATTAGAAACATCTGAGACAATCCTTAAAAACATAAATTCTCTAGTGTGCACTTAACACATCATAAATTAAAAATAAAAACGATAATTAAGAAAATATATTGCTATTATTGCAATTTTGCCAAAACTGTCCCAGTAATAGTTATTTATGTACCAAGGACAAAAAAGTGCACATTTATATCCGAGACTGCGTTTACTTGCCGAGGCGTTAGCCGAGGCAAGTAAACAGGCGAGGCGTTAAAAAGCACTTTTTTGTCGAGGTGCATATTAAATTTTTCCGTCGACCTTAATAATTTGGTTTCGTTTTAGCAAGCAATCTCTCTATATTTATAAAAATGCAGTAAACTGAGAAAGAACTTTATTTAAATTTCAAATAATATTTAACATATTATTTATGGGGGAAATCAATAATAAAGTATTATTTATTTATATTTATTGTACAATTTATTTCACTTTTGGTTTAAATTCAATGTAAATTATCACGCGTGTTAATGGCGTTCTGAACTTCTGTGTTTGTTTGACATCTAACTTTCATTTGTTCATGGCAATTGCGATTTTTTATGAGAATGTGTGACGACAATTTTATTAAAATTCGTGTAAAAATTCGGAATTAAAATAGCAACAGTTAGACTAATTTGATAATATTCAAAAACACATTTTAAAGTAATATCTATATATAAGAAAGTGGAATTTAAACTGAAATTAATGGCTAAAATCGGATAGAATGAATTTGCGGCTGTGAAGTAAAAGCGGACGTGAAGTAAATGAGTCCGTGAAGTATTTGCGGACGTAAAATAATATGACGTTTAAAATGTGACACTTTTCGTATGGAAATAAGTACGTAAAATTTCATTTTTTACAAAGGTCGACGGAAAAATTATTTTTAGTACTTAGATATAGTCCAATTGGCAAGTTAGGTAATGCGCGTCATCAATCACATGATCAACGGTCGGCATTATCAATAATGCGCTATAAAAAAATACAAAATGTTATTGCTAAATATAAATTATTTTTGTAGTTTTCTAAGATTAGGCAGCCGTGTTTAGTTACAAGGTCTCTAAATTTTTGAAAACAAAAAGAAATCGAGTTGCTATTTTCTAATTTACCTCTTTTTGTAAAGTTAGTATTATTTTTGGCATGTTTATATTCTTTCACTTACAAATTTTTGACAGATCGTGTTGTATGTCATTGTCATTGCGATAGAATGGGAAAATGTCAACGCCTTTCATCAGAAAATTTAGGTTATAGAATTTGTAAATCGTTTGAAACTTCATGTAGACGTACTAAGTTATGATGTCATAAATTTATTGATGACGTGCATTACCTGACTTGCTAATTGGACCATATATAAAATTTAATTTGGGGTCTTAATGTTAATTAAGGGTCGCCGTGAATGTTCGTTAATATATCTTTATTTATTTTTAAATTAATACATATAAATCTTTATATTCTAAATTATTAATTATTCATTACCTGACTACACTATACAAATTTAAAATGCAGATTTATTGCAAACTTCTTATCTAAAATTACTATCCTCCATAATCCTATTAAATCCAAATATTAACTCACTTTTATACCACAACTGCCTAAAACCGCTCCAATTAATTTAACAAATCACCATCCAATTCCAAATTTTCATATGACACCTGACACCCAATTCCACCAGTATAAATTTTTCAGCATGGAACCCCATCCAAAAAACACTTACAGTAATTAAACATTTCATTTATCTTCAACAAGACTCGAATTGCGAATTCTTCTTATTTAGAAGAATTCCCAGAATTATCAATTATTCGTTTTCCTCAACGAAAATAACTTATTTCACAATTATTGAATTGTCATTAACAAAATTTGTGAAATTTTAAATTAATTCCCTTATTGTTCTTGACGAAACAACTTATTTTCTTCTAACTTATTTCTTTATTTATTTTTTGCGTGTATAGCCAATCTGCTCGGAATCGACTTTAGGCATTACTCCAAGTCAGACAGCTGAGTCATGTGTGTGTTACTACGTATGTGGTGGTCATGTTACTCTATCTCATAGACCAGTCTTCCGAGTAGAGCACAGTTAATTAAGTCCAACTGTGAATGGTCTCACCAGGTCTAGTACCGATCTCAGAGGCCTAAGAAAAAATCTCCACCAACGTAGGGATTCGAACCCGGGACTTGCAACATGCAAGCCTAGCCCTCTTACAACTGAGCTACCTGGCTTCCCCTTTTTTCCAACTTATCTTTATTTATTATTCACCTCTCTTTTGTTTTCTTGTAACCCCGGTTCTCATATAATTCTATTCCAATAAGAAAACTTTCTTCTGTTACCAGACAACTGCAAATACTGGCGTTTCCTCACTGCCCAACCCTATATCTAGCTACATTGGTCTTTCTTAACAATAAATTATGTACATTTTTAATAATAAAGTTAAATCTGCATTAACATAAAATCATATTAACGATTAATAAACAATTGTATTCAACTCAACATTAACATTAAAATCATACTACAAATATCATACTTAATACTTACCTGCGTAACATGTATAAACTTGTTGGGAACATCTGGTTTTATTTTGAGTGAACTTAAACCGCTGGCCTTTGCCGATAAGTGGCAACATTCAACATTGACTACCAAACTCCCATAAGAATAACATTGCCGTATCTCTGCCGTACTGAACTCTAATGAAACGAAGAATGGATGTACGAGGGGTATTGATATCTAGTTAGCCTGGAAAGTCTCTAGTAGACAAAATTTAATATGGTTGCCATGGTTACAACTATGGTGTTTTATAAATAAGTTGTCAAAGTTTGGCATCCATAAGTTGAACGATGATAAAACAGCGAATTTTTTAAAACGGTCGTATGTCGAAGAAAAAGCTAGAGTTTGAAAAATCGAGTTTCGGTCAGTTATTAAGTATTTATTTTTGAAAGGGTTATTGAGCAAAGACATTTTTACTGATACGATAGAAACCTTAGGTGATCAGTGTCCTTCATATGCCACTCTTAAAAACTGGGTTGGGAAATTTAAGAGAGGAAGATCAGATGTCAAAGGTGAGCAGCGCTCTGGAAGACCAATTTCTGTGACCACTCCGGAAAACATTGATTTTGTCCATGATATTGTAACGAATCGCATCAGCAGCTGCGGAAAGCAGGTGCGAGATCAAATGCGTCATCCGCCGCTAGAATTATCCACCGAAAAGCTTCCAGAGCGTTCGGCGGATACTTACTCTCGCGCAATTACGGGAATGTTGTGGAATGAAATTCTGGAAGGACGGAGCTGGGATATACAGGGTGGTGACTCGAACACCCGAACATAGGGATTTAACATGTAAAATCATATTTTCCTAATTTCCTGCTCCCCTAATTATTTTAGGTAAAAAAGCTCCAAATAAAAGTTGTAGAGCATAAAATCCTGCATCTGAATCAATAAAATTAATTTTGCGTGCCTTGTAATCTCAGAAATTAGGTATGAAAATGACGTAAATCACCCCAAAAATAGCGATAGCCATGGAATTCAAACAAAAATTAACAAATGTTAACGGTTTATCTGTCAAATTTCATGGTGGACGGAAAATTTAAAAGATTTAAATTTGTGTTTTTTTAATATTTTTAGGACCGTGGTGTGGTGCAAGCCTAATCCAGATCCAATTTCTCTAAGGCTCACATTTGGATTATTTGATACCGCAGCTAATACATTGATTTCATTAGCGTTATGATCTTCAGCTTCAATATCTTCTTCTGGTGCAATATTTATTTATTTTTTAGTACAACTCTTGCAAGGGACGAACACTGACCCATATTTTGTTTGATTATTGATGATGATGATGGTATGGATTGTTGATGTCGACGGAATTGGTATATGACGATATAAATTCGCAAATAGATCTCGCACCTGTCTTATACCATTACCACTGTAAATGTATAATTGTTGGCCATATTTTCACTATAACAGTAATTACAAGTAATAATAAAAATAAACTAACGCAGCGTAACTTGACAGATAAACCGTTAACATTTGTTAATTTTTGTTTGAATTCCATGGCTATCGCTATTTTTGGGGTGATTTACGTCATTTTCATACCTAATTTCTGAGGTTACAAGGCACGCAAAATTAATTTTGTTTATTGATTCAGCTGCAGAATTTTATGCTCTAAAACTTTTATTTGAAGCTTTTTTACCTAAAATAATTAGGGGAGCAGGAAATTATGAAAATATGATTTTACATGTTAAATCCCTATGTTCGGGTGTTCGAGTCACCACCCTGTATAAGGCGCGACCAAACGAACCCGAGTTAGTCTAATCCAGCTATACAACGGTCGCGAAGTTAATATAAATATCCGTGAATAGTCTTGAACTAATAATCGCGGCGTGTTTGTGAATACGTAGAAATAAATTGTTAAATAAATAAACTGTTATAAATAAATTACTTTAGTGTTCGGTTTTAATATTAGTGTTTCGTTTTAGTTTTACGTTAGTGTTTAATTGTTCTTTATAATTATTTCGTACTTTAAGTTTGTTTAATAAATTAATTTACACCACGAACCGAGTTTATTTAAAATAAACGTCGTAAAAACGTCACAATATGATTTTAGAAGATCGACGAATTGGGCTCAAGCGTATAGCAGAAACATTGCACATTTCCTACGAACGTGTGTTTCACATCGTTCATCACGACTTGGGTATAAGAAAGCTTTCGGACAAATGGATTCCGAGATGCTTGAATGCTTATCAGAAGGACGTTCGATTGACAACTGCGAAGGAAATCTGCCGGCGTTTTGAAGAAGATTCCTCAACTTTTTGGATCGGCTCGTTACTATGGACGAAACGTGGATCTATCACTATAACCCAGAGAGTAAAGAGCAATCCAAAGAGTGGAAGCATTTTGGTTTTCTACGACCCAAAGAATTCTGTATTCAAAAATAGGCTGGCAAGATTCTTGCTTCAGTTTTCTGAAACAAAAATGCGATAATTCTGATAGTTGGACCAGAGTGGAAGTATCGCGGAAGCATATTATACTGATAGTCGAGTCAATGAAGGTTTTTACTTCTAAACCCACTAAAACAGAACCGATTTTGATGATTTTTTTTTTAAATTGTTTGTTATATTAAATTATTCAAAATCAGAAACATTTCAGCTGGCGCTATTAAGTATTTATATTGTTTAAACAATTTATTTAAAAAAAAATATTAAAAAATTTTTTTCTTCGATGGAATTTTAACTAGAAGTGACTAATTTTGAAAATTTAGTATAATAAATAATTTTTGAATAAAAAAGTTTCAAAATCTCCATTTAAAAATGTTAATATTCAATCAGTCGGATGCAAGAAGATAATATACAAATATATAGACATATGTATATTTTCAACTGAAAAAATCAATACTTTTATAAGAATATCTAAACACGCAGAGAAAGAAATCGACGTTTTGTATCACAGGTAGAGGAATTCAAAGTCAAACTCCTGATGTTTCACCATGATTTTCGGAGTGAACGCGTGTGTTTTGAGGTTATTAATCTGTTAAAATAAGTTTTTAACACTAAATATTGAAAATATTAGTGAAAATTGTTGAAGAGAACTTAATTATTGATTAAAATTTAGAAAAAAGTGCAAAGAGACAAGTAAAAATACGATGGAAAAAGTAATTATATATCATTTATTCTTGGTTTGTATTGAAAATAATTGGATTATATTTGCTTTTAAGTTTGTTTATGCATTTTGAAGAATCGAGTTATTATTCTTATTATTATGTTACATTGATATTTCATTATTACAGTTATTATGATACATTTATATGCTGTAAAATCACATTTTTTTGTAATTTTGATCATTACATCAAAATCGCTTGCGTTTCATATAAGTTAAAAAATGTTTTCCGTTTAATAAATAATTACTCAATCTTAACTAAATTTTGTTTGCTTATTTGGGACGTATTGATTTAACGATTCTAAAAATTTTAGCCCTTTAAGTGTAATATTTTTAATTCTACAGTACTTTTTTCACTGAATTTTCCGCGCGTCGTGCTCGTCGTTAAGATTATTTGCAAAAACAATTTGTGTTAAATTATTCTTTGGATGTAATGAAATCTTTTTAAATTATTAGAAATATATTTCCTGTCTTACAACTATTTCCCTTTGAATTTGATCCTCATATTTAAAATCATACGTGTTAAAAACATTTTCCAACATTCTTTTATATGTTACAGGAACAGCAACAAGATACTGTAGACTCTACAGTTAATTGCTGTTGCATTTGCAAAGAACAAGAGAGTGCAGATACACAAATTATACAACGTTTTTTCAAATATTTCAAATTTGGAATTCAATTCTTGCATCCGAATGATTGAATAATTAACATTTTTCAATGGAAATTTTGAAACTTTTTAATTCAAAAATTATTTTTTAAACTAAATTTTCAAAATTAGTCACTTATACTTTGTTAAAATTTCATCGAAAAAAAAATTGTCAAATTTTTTTTAAAATAGTTTAAACAATATAAATAATTGATAGCGCCAGCTGAAATGTTTCTGATTTTGAATAATTTAGTATAACAAATATTAAAAAAAAAAATTCATCAAAATTGGTTCTGTTTTTGCGGGTTTAGAAGTTTTGACGATTTTTCCGCTTTATTGACTGGACTATGATCTGTTAACTCAATTATGTACAAAAATTGTGGAAAAACGCCGCGAAAAACTTGCCAAAGGTGTGCTCTTTTTGCAACACAACACTCCTGCTCACAAGTCGTTGATTGCGCTGCAAAAAATTAATGAAATTGATTTTGAATTGGTTGACCACCCGCCCTATTCTCTGGATTTAGCAGCGTCAGGCCATTATTTATTCCTAAAACTCAGAAAACATTTGAAAGGTAAAAGATTTTGGACAAATGACGAAGCCATATGCGCCGCTGAGGATTGGTTTGCAGACCAAAATAAAGAATTTTTTTTAAAGGGCTTAGTAGTACTTTATGAACGATCTGCTAAATGTGTAAGTCTTAAAGGAGATTATGTTGAATAAATAAAATTTTGTTTTGAAATATTGTGGCGGTTTATAATATATGGTAGGCTAAGTACTTATCAATACTTCCTCGTATTTCATTTTAAGACACTTTGTAGCTTTTGCACGCCAAAATGAGTTTTCGCTTGTTGTGCAACAGACTGAATAAAGAACAATTAAAGGTTAACAAGTTTTTAGTTTTTGTTCTGCTTTTTGCGCAATTTTCGCACATTAAACTTAATCCAAGGATATTTTTGTTTCGTTTTGATTGCTAGATGGTTTGTTTTAGTTTTCAATACTTCTAGGATTCGTTTTTTCTTCTTCCGATAAATGTAACTTTCAGATATTTACTATTGAAACAATTCAAGGAAAATATTTGGAAGTTAAAATTACCAGGAGATAGAAAAACTAGTCCTTAGTAACGTGATTTGTGTATTCCCGCTTCTGTTCAGCTTCAGCCGTATAAAGTTGTTGAGTCCATTTTGTATCGTTTTTACTTATTATTTTAACCGAATGGCAGCAGCAGTTAATAAACGTTGGAATATTTGGCACCCGCAAATATAGAACCTTCCCTAGAGACAAACCGACAGATGTTTTGATTAAAAATTAAATTTTGTATTTAAACGATAAACACCTAGTTCGGTCTATCATTTATATTCAAATTTATTTTTAATAAGAACGGTTCCAATTAAGAAAAAAGTACCATTACGTACCTACGTACATATAATTTCACAAGATTAATCGAGGAAGCGTAACGAACATCTCAATTTTCCCCGCTGTATGTCGAAAAGTTATCAGATGATGCCTTCGCATCTCTTAATATGTAGAAAATTGGGGAGTTTTCCGTTCAGAATTACTTGAAACGGCAAAACTTTGAATGTAACAGTTACCGACTGTGTTTTACTTTCTGCAAAATGTTGCGCTTTTTGTCCCTGAAATTCAAGCTTGGCCAACTAAGGTGAATAGCGATTTTCCGTTCCGGAATCACTTATCCGTTCGCTAAAGCTAGAGTCCCTTCGAGCTTAACGCTTGGAAACTTTTACTACCTCATCTGCCTTACGTCTTTTTTTTTATTTCAACTCCATTTAGATTTACCGGAGTCTTAGTCAAAACCTTAATGGGAGTTATATTACTCTGATTGACAGTTTGCTTAAATTTGAAATTTTCTTCCCAAATTTATTTCACGGGCTTCAATGTGTGAGAATGTGTTTCAAAAATTGCGTTCGGTTTTACTCGTGGATATAGGTAAAGACTGTAAAAGTGGGAAGTTTTTTTGTACGTAATTTAGGTTGGTCGCTCATTTTCATCTCCGTAAATAAGGGAAATCTAAAAACAATTTCTTTAAAGAGCATATTAATAGCGTGCTTGTTCAGAAGGCAGAGATATTTTATTTCTGCAAGAAGTTTAGAATTTTCTCTGTATTACGTATTGCATGAGAACGTGTAACTAAATTGAATTTTCTCGTGCATATCAAAAGAGCCCTGCAATTTTCATGATGGATTTCTATAAAATGCTAGCTCGCGTTTAATTCCGAGATCGCAAAAAATAACCTTGCTTCCATTAAATTGCATATTATTTCTTTGGCATTACAATATTCAGGTAACGCAACTCGAATAATAATTTTAATGTTATGAATTTTCTCTTTATTCTCGGCCAAGACGCTTTGTAGACGCGAACTGATTATAATCATTCATTTATAGATTTATACAGAATTGCTTTATTTGTCTGAACGCAAACAAAAATCGATGGTGTCAACACATGCCACAATAAAAGAGATTCCATGTAGCTGATGTTTCGCTAAAGCTTTGTTTGGCAAATTCCAGATTTTCACCTACACAAGCTGTGTATTTTTTATCTTTCTTATTTGCCGAATTTATATTTCTGATTTTTACTTTATGCTCTGTTTTCAGAATAATCCCCCGAAGCGTATATTTTTTATTTTTAGTATTTTTGTCAATTTATTTACATATACACAAAATGAACAAAAATCCGTAACAACAACAAGGGAACGTAAATAACTTATTTTGATGTTAATTAAACTTTGTGATGTATGAGAAAGTAAGGGCTCCAGCAACAGCTGCCTCTTATAAAAATAATTCTCAATAGCCAATGATTCAGCCCTCAACAAATTTCATCGGTCTTTACTTGCTCGAACTAACATAACTGCGAAAAATCTAATCAGAACACTAAATTACGATATTGGATAATCTTCAGAAAAATATTTCTCTCTTGGATTTTTACGTTATGTTTCGACGGACACACGATTTCGATATTAGTTTAGCTCTTTCCTTAATAGGTGAGATAATAACGTTATAATACGCTGGCAAAATAATTGAAACTGTATTAAAAACCTTGTGAGATAAGTCAAATGTAAATTTTCGATTTTTATTTAGTCTCTAAAAATTGACTTGTATTTTTGCCTTTCGTTTTGTAGAAAAGTTATATTTTGATTTCAAAATCGAGCAGGCCGTGGTTTTGGTGATACTGTAATTAGCTTTGAATATAAAACTAGAGGAAGGAGGCTACATAAAACAAACGTGAGACCAAGATGGGTCTTGTATATGGCGGCTGAATATTTCCGGTATGTCAGTAGCGTACCCTTTAGAATGGATACGGGATACGTAAGCCTTTGGATATAAAATATTCAACTATGTAAACTGACAAAAATGTAGTAAAAGTATGAATGAACGAAAATTAGGAGCTGCAAGAAATAAAATATTCTAATACTGACGGTTAAAACCGTTTTTTAAATATATTGCTATTACCTTATATTGTTAGTAATTTAATTATTAGTACTTTAATTGTAATTTTGATAATTTTAATTTTGGTATCAAAATTTATTATCTCCAGCTAACTCAGCCTCGGGTCGTTAAACGAGGTCCTTTTTTAAGTTGAATAAGAGTAATAAAAAAATATGTTTTATGCAGTTTTATTAACAATTTTTAATATCCTAACCTCCCTAATTGTAATATCTATCATTTATAACAGTTTTTAAATACGCTCACGTTTTTGTGTTTTCAATCCAAATCAATTATTCAGTTTTCTTACTCCAAAAGTTGATATAACTTTCAAATTCAAATCAGTTGATATAATTTTATTAGTCTGTGGCGACATAACGGTGCTTGTCTAATACTAGTAAAGGTGCCAAGGGTTGTTGCGCCCTTTCTCGCATTAGTTTATACATAGTAATTGAGTTGCATTCTAATTTTACTATTTAGCTGTACAGGAATCCGATTTCAATTTTCAGATGATCAGCAAACCAGTTTATTTTTATTTATATCACGTTATTCTTCCTTCTTCAATTTAGAAGAACCCATTTATTTAACTTCTTCTATGCAAGAATGCAATCTCCTTTTGGAAATACAATTGCACTGATATTTTATCTTCCTTTTTAGGCTCACAGATAAAATACACAACTTCTTTTCCAGAAGAAAAATTCTACTTTTTTATTTATTTACCCTGACTACCGTTGTCCTGGTTTTTCCCATATTTTCCCCCAATTAAAATATTCGTTCCTTTTCTTGGCAACACTTAAATATTCATTCAATTTCCTTGGTACCTAACACTTAAATAACGATACTGCCCTTTCAAATACACATTTCTACGTTTTTAGCTATCGTAAGTTAAATTTAGAATACCTACAACAAAATTATCTAATCCTTTTTTCATTTTTATTTTATATTAAAACTGCATAAAAATAATTATCAATCTTAATTCGTTAAAAATAAAAGTAACCTCTATTTAATATAATATGTATGTTAATACCAATTGATATCATTTCAACATATTTTGCAAAGTTCTAATCTATATAAAATATGTACGTGACGCCTATGATATTTACTCTCGATCTTTCTCTTGACATTGAAATTATAACCTCGAATTGACTACAAGTGAGTTATACATGGGTTTCCAAAATGGCGACTTCCGCACTGTTTATTATAGCTACTACAGCGCTACACTCCTTCCTGTAGTTTTATATTCAACGGTAATTAGACTCCAAAACTTAAAAAATGTATAGTTCACCACAAATGGCGCCATCGTCCTTTCTAATTGCGTCTTGACTAAATAAAGTAGGCAGGCCAAAATATGTAATATTTAATTTAGCTGGCCTTGATACGAAGTATACAGGGTGTTCCGTATCGTTATGTTCAAATTTTGGGAACATAAAATAGACTTAATTCTAAGACTAAAAAACACAAAAGTGGTAGGTCGATCTTTATTCGTTTTGAAGTTACAGGCGTTTGAAATTATAAACCATAAATAATCAGATTTAAGTTCGCAAACCAACTAAAAACTTATCTTATTTCACTAATTTTTAATTAATGATATTTTCAAAATACCCTTCTCCTTGCTGAATACAAGCTTGTACTCTTATGCAGATACACGAAGTGACGATTCTTATTTTACGCTTGTTTTCTCGTAATTGAAATAAATAGGTTTTGAAAATCAAGGTGACTATGACTGATCATAAGAAGAGACATGTGGTTGCAAATGGATGGTGCACCAGCACATTTCGGAATTTCATGAACAACAATTATCCACGATGGATTGGTGGTTGGTGGTGTTGGTCCTGTTGCATCGCTACCTAGATTATTTATGGTTTATAATTTCAAAGACCTGTAACCAAGGCCCGCTGAATTAATATTGCATATAAGGCCTGCCCACTTCATTTATCCAAGACGCAATTAGAAAGGACAATAGCGCCATTTGAGGTCATACATTTCTCCCTTAAAAAATATATAGTTCACCGCAAATGGCGCCATCGTCCTTTCTAATTGCGTCTTGGCTAAATGAAGTGGGCAGGTCTTATATGTAATATTAATTCAGCGGGCCTTGCTGTAACTTCAGAACGAATAAAGACCGAGTTACCACTTTGGGTTTTTTAGTCTTAGAATGAAGCCTATTTTATGCTCCCAAAATTTGAACATAACGATACGGAACACCCTGTATAGATGCGTGGATCATGGATTACCTAAATACCCAGTGCCATCTAAGAATTTTTGGCAGAACAGTAAACAAAAATCTGTAACGTGGGATACGACTGGACCCCACGTGTACAGTTAAGGATTAAATATGATAGTTGAGAATTTAACGTCAAATAATTGAATCAGAACCTCAATTTTTGAATTAATCAATTCCGTATAAACAGTGTGCCCATTTTACCTCTTAAACAACCCCTTACTGGTTTTAAATAGGCAACCCAAATTACAAGTCACAGGTAAACCTTACACTGTGGAGTTGCAAATATTTTATTATCTACACCTTATAATTATCCGGGACTCATTTCATGACCCAATAATCGTTTCAGCATCCCTAACGGGTGTAAGTGTTGCATCTGACTACTTGCATGTTTTTCATGTCACCACCAACATTTTTAATGAAATCGAAACATAGTAATCATTAAGCATAATTGTAAAATATTATTGGTAAATCTAGAATCAAACAGGCTCTAACATTTATCTAGCTATTAGTTTAATAACATTTCTATCGTTGTAAAAGTAAAAAATGTCCCACCTACGCGGGTTATGAGTCGCAAACGTCAGTTCCTTCTAATATTTAATGCTATTTTTCTCTTGAAACTCGAAGTATCGTTGCAGGTTCTTTCCGTTCCTGCTTCTTCCGGTTTCTTACTCAATTTGACTTTTATTATCCTGATTGTTATTTTCTGGTTCGCCATCTGCTTCTGTCATTCTAGTCACATCCAGTATTAATTTTATCATTACCCACATTATTTCTCTTAATTTTTTTTCGCATATACGCACGTAAAATTATTTGCCACTGTTTAATTTTATGGGGCCGATGTTTTGGGTATGTTTTTCCCATAGAATAGTCAGATTTAATTTATTTCGTTTGCCGCTAAATTTTCTTGGGGATGTTTTGGTTTTTAAATTAAATTTTTAATATCCTTATTGCGAATAACATCTTATAAAGATATTATTATTTACTTTATTTTATTTATTACTTAAAAACTTGATGTTACAAGTTAACCGTCCGGTTTGGTTTTACTGTAGCAACTAACTTGTGAGGATTCAAGCATTACACCATTAGTCAAATTTCTTTAATCTCTTCTAAGCAGTTGTAAAGCCTCGTATTGTGTTTCCTGTAATCTTTTATATAGACAGTTACATCAGGTAATTAACCTTTTAAAGTGCTTTAATCGTCAGCATATTGTTTCGAAAAATTTCTGTATTTTTAAAGGCATTGTCAACTTATGCAACATATCAAATCAAATATCAAAATACGTTAGTTAAAATACTCGTAAAACTACCCGCAGTGGTAGAATTTTAATATCTTTGATAATAACCACAATAAACGGGTAGAGAGAATTCATTTCCCGATACGTGACGTCACGAGTGTCGTCCTCCTGAGGCTCCGAAACAAACACAACACCCGCGTTGCTGGGTTACTAGTATTATTAGTCGACCCGGCATTCCGCTCTTACTGGCAAGCGACACTCTTGACATCATATCTTAAACTATTAGCTCCCATAACACGGTAACGAATTAAAATTCGGCCGTAAAATTTTGCACAGGTGCAATACTCACTTTACTCAATCAAATTATAAAATAAAAAAAAACTACTTTTCATAAGTTGACAATGCCTTTAAGTAAAAGAAAAGTAGGTTATGTATTTGGTATTGCTTTCCTTTGTCTTATTATTTTTGTCATAACTGATACCTACGTCCACTTTTGCTGTACCTAATACCTTAAAAATACCTCAACTTGTTTGTACTTAAAGTTAGGGCAGATCTAATTAAAAAAAAAACAATTGCCTCATATTTTTATACAAAAAAGGTATACCATTTAAATATCTCTAAATTTAACCGTTTCCAAGATATTTGCTATTGAAGTAAGCGATGCAGCGCCTTATTCACTTCTTAAGCACTCTGTAACGCAGTAGGCTTACATTTAAAACAAAAAATTGACATATTCTTATCAAAAACAAGTAATAGGACACAGAGCAATAGTAAATCAGTGGTAGGTATATTTGACATTAAAAAAAAATAAATTTTATGTGTAATGTGTACCGCAAGCAATGCTCTTTTTAACGAATAAAATGTAGCATCGCTTACTTCAATCACAAATATCTTGGAAACCGTTAACTTTAGAGACATTGAAATAGTATACCATTTTTGTGTAGAAAAGATGAGGCAATTGTTTTTTTCGATTAGATCTGCCCTAACTTTAAGTACAAAAAAGTTGAAGTATTTTTAAGGTATTAGGTGTAGCAGAAATGATGTTATTTTAAGAGCTACATTAAAATTGGGGACTGATTATTCTTTCCCGTCCCAAAAGAGATAGTTTCCCCAATTTTCATAGAAATATAGGGAAAACTTTAGAAATTACAGCAAAAAAATTAAAATTAACATTTCGACTTTGGCACCCTGTATCTCCCTAAATAATAACTTTTGGGCTAAGGTAATTTTAGGTAAACCGTTATATTTTGACCTCACAAATCTACTGTTGGTCTGTCAACCATTACTTATGAACCACCCTGCATTTAGCAAATTTTTAGTTTTAAAAGTCTGATTATTTTTAAAGTTAGTTCTGAAAAATGGATCATTAGAAAAAACTCCTGAACTTTGAAACTTTTTCAAATATTTGTTTAAAATTTTCGATTTTACTTATATTATGTTCGAAAATAAAACCAAGGGACCGCGGTTAGTTTTTTCAGGAAACCGGTACTATTTACGAACGCGGTTCCTGAACGCTGTGGTCAAATCTGCGTACCACAGTAACCACGATCTGAGCGCGGTTTCGTGGTAAAATATTGTGACATAACCTTAAAATTTCTTGACTGACAGTTCAGTAGGTGCGTGTAAACAACAACAGTTCTTGTCAACAAGATATTTTCATTGTGGGAGTAAGTTTTATTTATAACCATAACCAGGCTTCCATAATTATTATGACTTTATGACAAAATATACTTGACAATCACGTACTACAACAAACTCACAACGTCACAACAGACCATTCGAGCAAGAGAGTGACAGTTGTTTTATACATTATCTGTAACCACGCCGGCCGAAAATAGTAACGCGAACCGTAACCGTTCAGGAACCTCGAACCATAACCGCGGTCCCGTGGTTCTAGTTTCGATCATATTGTAACAAGTTATGCAATGACATCATCGCTGCGTCAGCTGATCTCGAACCTACGAGTAAATTCGATGAGTCTAGAAAAATCCACACTAGACTGGAGTCAAAGGCCGCCGCAGGTATCAGAGCGGGGCCGACAAAAGCTCAGGCAGTCTTGAAGTGATAAGCGCGGCGAGAATTGTGAATACGTATAAATAAATAGTTAAATAAATAACTGTTACAAATAAATTACTTTAGTGTTCTGTTTTAATATTAGTGTTCCGTTTAGTTTTACGTTAGTGTTTAATTGTTGTTCTTTATAATTATTTCGTACTTTAAGTTTGTTTAATAAATTAATTTACACCACGAACCGAGTTTATTTTAAATAAACGTCGTAAAAACGTTACAATATTATTAATATACAGGGTGTTTCAGGAGGAATCTGCCAAACTTCGAGGGTATATTCCCTAAGTAATTTTAAGCAAAAAAGTCAAATCAACATAGGCCCAATTCGAAAAAAATATGGAGTTATGGCCTACTAAAGAAAACATACATACGCATACATGTTAAAGCAACGGTTTTTATTTAAAATAAATAAATTACAAATCGAGTGAAATAACTTGATAAGAACTACAATAACTGCTCAAAATAGCCACCTACTTCTTTAATGCACATTTGAGCATGGCGCAATATGGAGCTTATCGCATACTCAAGTACTTGACGAATAGCTCGTATTTCAGCAGCAGCATTAAAAATTCACTGAAATAGTGTATTGCGACCGTTGGTCCTTTTTGAATAAACCAGGTCTTTCATATGGCCCCATAAATAATAGTCGAGGGGATTTAGGTCGAGGGACCAAGCTGGCCACGCATGCGGTCCTCCTCGACTCGCAGTCGCCTATGCGACCTATGCGTATCAACAAATACTTGAAGATTTGGAATACGATCACGATTTGGAAAAAGCCGACGATACTTCTCCACAGCAGCTCTGGCATTGCCATCACAAAAACCGCAAATAATATTCTTCATTTGAAAACTGCGATGGCATTATTGCAAAGTAACAATCTGTGCACAAGCTAATGAGTTTACTGATAACAGATAATAAACGTTGTTTAACAAACAAACTCGCCTACTCTCTGAAATGTACGATCGAGAGGCATAACTACTCCGAATTTTTCATGTACTTATTTTTCTTTAGTTGGCCATAACTCCTTAATTTTTCCCAAACGGACTTATGTTTATATGACTTTTTTACTTAAAATTACTCAGGCAACATACCCTGGAAGTTTTGCAGATTCCTCCTGATATACCCTGTAATAATAGCTTCATTGTTTTACTTATCGGATTAGTCAAAAATAATTGCCATAGATTTATAAAGAACCTTATTTGAATTAATTAAATTAAACGGCCAATTTAAGCAGAAACGATCGTTTACTCAAGAACTTGATGTTATAAAAAGTAATGTAATGTAATGTAATCGTTTACCTCTTATACCTTTCGGTGTTGAGGCTGGTGCGTTAGCGTATGTGGTCTTACGCGTGAAATGCACAATCCGGCCCGCATGCGAGTCACGTGATTGGTGCGCCGTTTTTTGCCTGCATACAGCACCATGTGTATAGTGTATGAAGTGTTAAAGAAAAAGCGTTTCGTTTCAGTTACATGTTGATTTTCTTTTTATTCAGGTTTTATATCGAAAGCGATATTATATACACATTTAACTCCCTTTCAACTTCCCTATAAAAGAAATTTAAATTCTTTGGCATTAATTTTCCCAAAGTTAAAGCATAAAGTTGACTTTTATCCAGAAAAAGTGTTTTCTTTCAATCTCGCAACCTATCGCCGGTCGTTTTTGAAAACTGAAACATAAACGTTTTTAAAGTTGAAATTATCTTTGATGTGAAATTTAAAGAACGAAGGTGAAAAACTGCGCTCGTATTAACCAAGACGATATTGCTGACCCATTTCTTTAAAACTGGCAACGTATGTTGCACTATCCCCTTGTCAACCTGACGAAATTTTTACAAAAGTTCGTAAACTTTAGGAAGAAAATTTACATGTCCGTTTAAAGAACAACTTCATAAGTCACCCTTTTCGTAGTAAGGCATTCGCATTCCGCTTGTGCTTGAGAAATTTTAAATTGAACTTGAAAAGAACTCGCTAAAGCGTTTTATTTTTCAGCACTGCAGTATAAGAAGTCCCCAAGGGCAATTTATGAAGCCCGAAGGAATATTAAAGTTCATGTTTGTTTAAGAAACTTGGGTTCCTCGTTTATAAATTGTTTTCCTAAATTTTTAGAATGTTACTTGCTTAATTACTTCAAAGGAAACTTTTGCGTTTCATTTCATTTTGAGGAATTTTAATGCAAGTACGAATTAATTCACAAAAGCGTAGAAACTGCCACAGCTACTTACTTTAATGTGGAAATTCTTATTAAAAGAATTTCCATCTCCTTTCTACCGTCAATAATAAGATTTGATTTATCTCGTTACTTTTTATTGAGATTCAGAAGGTAATTCAACGAATTAGTTACGTAAAAAATTACACCAAAAAGCTTCATTACTACCTCCTGGAGGTTCATTTCCCAGGGGACGGCACCGCCCAAAGAGTATCCATGGCAGAACAACATGAAGTTCTTGATGAGAACTGGTTGTTCGCTGAGGATATAATAACGGAGGGTGCAGTCACATGGGCAGTGAACGAGTTCGAACCCTATAAATCTGCAGGGCCAGACGGAATCTTCCCCGTACTGTTACAAAGAGGCCTAGGGGTCCTTCTTCCAACGGTCGTAAGGATATACAGGGCCAGTGTAGCAATGGGGCATGTTCCGCAACAATGGAGAGCAGCCAGAGTGGTCTTTATCCCCAAACCGGGCAAGAAAGACTACACGGCTGCAAAATCCTTCAGGCCCATTAGTCTGACGTCCTTCCTATTAAAAACTTTGGAAAGGATTATCGATAGGTACCTTGTGGAGAGGGTAGCAGTAACATACCCATTTCACAAACACCAGCACGCATATATACGTGGAAGATCCACTGAAACCGCACTCCACGCTATCGTGCACAAGGTAGAGAGGGCCCTTTATTACAAAGACGTAGCCCTAGCAGTTCTATTTGACATTGAAGGTGCATTTGATAAGGCAAGACTAGCCACAATAGATCAAGCCCTACAGGCCAGGGAAACCTCACCCATGGTGGTCAGATGGGTAAGATCAGGGCTAGAAGAAAGAACCGTAACTGCTGCCCTAGAGGATTGTTCGGTTGAGGTCGGGGTGAGAGGAGGATATCCACAGGGCAGCTGCCTTTCACCCCATCTGTGGTGCCTCATAATGGACGAACTATTGCGGCAGCTAACGGTAGAAGGCTTTTATGCTCAAGCATACGCAGATGATGGGCTGGTGCTAGTAACCGGCAAATTCCTGAGCATCGTCTGTAATAGAATGCAAGTAGCCTGCAGGATAATTGAAGGATGGTGTGAGGAGAAGGGTCTCTCAGTCAATCCACACAAGACCGAGATGATTCTCTTCACCAAAAGAAGAAAACTGGATGGATTTAGGGCGCCCATTATGTACGGCAGACCTCTAGCACTAACGCGGGAGGTTAAGTATTTCGGGGTAATCCTAGATAGTAAGTTAAGCTGGACGTTGCATGTCGACAAGGTTGTCACCAAGTCAATAGCAACACTCTGGCAGTTACGCCGAGCGGTGGGCAAAAATTGGGGGATAAACCCTCAAATTTTGTACTGGCTCTACACAATGGTAATCAGACCCAGAATCCAACATGGTTCAGTGGTATGGTGGCCTAGTGTAGATAGACCTTCCGTCTCAGCCAAGCTGGCTAAAATCCAAAGATTGGCCTGCGTAGGTATCACTGGGGCAATGAGAACAACCCCTACAGCCGCACTAGAAATTCTTTTAGGATTTCCAGGTCTCGACACCTGGATAAAAAAGGAGGCCATGGCAGCTCACCTTCGAATGCGAGATGCAGGGATGTGGAGCAGTCAAGGAGTATGCACGGGCCATGCTAGGGTTGCTGAAGCGGTGACAAAGGAGCTAGCTCTGTCAAGCTGCAAAGTGACCGAAGCAGAAGACCGGCTAAGATTGAATAGGAAGTACACTCTCACAATCCCTACTAGAGATCAGTGGGAGCAGGATCAGGTTAGCTTTCATCCAGGGGCCTTAGTGTGTTACACGGACGGCTCAAGGCTGACGGAAGAAAGACGCTCCGGGGCAGGAATCTATGTAGAAAACCGAGGCATACAAGAAAGCGCAGCTTTAGGAATGTACACCACGGTATTTCAGGCAGAGGTTTTTGCGATTTTATCGGTAGCTACAAAGGAGGAAATACGAAGGTCGACAGAACAAAAAATTTACATTTGTTCTGACAGCCAAGCGGCACTAAGGGCAATATGCTCGCCCAGAACAAGATCAGCACTAGTTCAGGAGTGTGGCGATGCCCTAGAAGAACTAACAACAGGGAGAGATGTAGAACTCGTTTGGGTTCCCGGGCACTCAGGTATCCGAGGCAACGAGAAGGCTGATGAACTAGCCAAACTCGGAGCCATGGATACATGTTTGGGGCCAGAACCCTTTTTGGGTATCACAAGGAAACATGTCTCAACGGCTCTTAGTGAATGGGCCTTCGAGACATCTAAGAAGAAATGGGAAAGCAACAGAGGCTGTCGACAGGCTAAGGACCACATAGCGGGATTTGACTTGAAAAAGTCGACCTGGCTACTGGGAAAAAGCCGAAGGACCTTAAATCTTTTGATAGGGATCCTGACGGGTCACTGTAAATTAAGAAGACACCTATCTCTGATAGGAGTAGAGCAGAACCCCGAATGCCCGAGATGTGGAAGGGCCGAGGAGACGTCCTTTCACTACCTTGGAGAGTGCGCGGCATATGGGCGACTAAGGTTCAAAACCTTCGGTGCGGTCACGCTTCAGAAGGAAGAGTTGTACTCCCTGGCATGGACTGACATCCTGATTTTCATTAGAGAATCTAGGAGGTTCACAGAGGGAGATGAGGCAAACACGGTAGGAGGTGGTGAGAGTGACTGAGGGGATGGCTAGGGGTTGGCAAAAAGGGCCTACAGAGGCCTACTTGCTAGGCTCAGGTCTCCCCACAATTACTACTACTACTACTACTTCATTACTTACGCAATTCGGGTTGTAGCGGTTACGATTCGTGAATATTCTAATGCAGCGAAAGTTTGTGTGTAGGAAAATGGAAAATAAATGAAAATTGGACGAGTCGTAAAATACTTAAGTGTTTGCGTTGAAATGTCTAGACGACGTACGAAGAATTGCTATAAAATTCAAGAAACATTCGAAGTCCTTACAGCCAATTTGTTATCTTTGGTAAAGCTACGCCGTTGCAAATAAATCTGAATTACGGACCGAAAGATTTCGGCATGGCGAAAAGAGAAAGTCTAGCAATAATTTCTGGCACATTTGAGGTTTATTTGAGCTTTGTAAAACCTTTGATAATTCGTTGCGTTATCAGAAACGCGTAGAATTTCACGTTTGAACGCACCGCCAATAAAACAAGGTCAATCTAATAAAAGTCATCTTTTTATCGAGAAAAAAAGCGGGGAAGCGCCTGCAAGATAAAAATTGCAAATCGTCGTCCATATAAATCGACCGGCTTGTTTTAGCGAAAATAAAAGTTGTATATTCCTATTAATGTATTCATCGGCTTTGAATTTTTAAAACGGCGAGTAAAACGTTTTTCCGCAACACGGATCATATAAATGGGAAATAAAGAGGATTGACAACACATGTAGACGTGAATTTGCACTAATATCTCGCGAACTTGTGCAATCAACCGTAAACAAGGCTTAGCAGCTTTCATTGCCGTTCGGCCTTTTCCTGAAAGCACTCACTCGACCGCACCAATCACAAGTGCTGTTTGACATTGCTTCTGCACGTCAAGAGCGAGCAATCGATAAACTGTACGTCAAATATTACAAATTACGTGTAGGACGTCGCATTGTTTAAGATTTAATTCGGAATTATGATGCGACGCATTGCATCTAGTTTTACTATTTATATTAAGTTAGACCAATAAGGAACTGTATCATTAATTTAGAAATACACATAATACGAGCAATCATCCATTGCTTTACATAAAAAAATATCTAGTGAAAGCTTTAAAAATTTCCATATATTATGTTTTTTAATTTTCATTTGGCATAACCTATTCAATAAGCAAAATAAAACATTTTTAACCCTTCAGGATCAATATTTATACTGATATAAGCAGAAGCTTAAGCTTAACACAAAACAGCTCAAATTTAAGTACCTAGAGTTGTAGTCGGCGTAAGTCGTAGTTTAAACCGACTTGCAGTAGTACTAGTATTTCTGTACAAGTTTAAGCTGAAGCTTATTAGCTTAGGTGAAATATTTTAAGGATTAAGTTGAGCATAGCTACCCTTAAGCCCAAATTTAAGTCGCATTAAGCCAAAATATCGACTATGAAAAAGCTATTCATGTTTATTCATGATGGTTTTAAGTTTTGAATTAGAATTTCGATTTCAAATTTGAAATTGTATACAGATTCAAAATTTGAATTCGAAAAGTCCATTGCAAAATCTCGAAATTTAGAATGTAACCGAATTTGTTCCAACATAAAAAGATTCCAGTTTATAAATTAAATTCAGAATCAATCTAGCATTTCAGTTTTACAATCAAGATTCAAAAGTTGATATCCGAAGTCAAACTCAAAGCTTTGATCTTTCAAATTCGATGCTGAAATTTGAAAATTCTAACTATAAATGAAGTGGATATTCGGCAATACCTTTGCAAAGAAGAATATCAATTTTATATGAAGAATTTCCAGGACGCTTGAAATTTAAAAATATTCAAGTCTCAAATCTGAAAATATTCTATTTCATACGAAACTTGAAAATTGTGTAAAATAGCATCATCATATGCTTTATTTTTTCTCTGCAAAAAAAGTATTTGCACTTTTGTCCTAAAATAATTAGGGAAGCAAATATTTAGAAATTAAAAATTTAATATTGAAATTCCTTTAGTGCGTGAGGCAATGCACCACCCTGTATATATGATAATATTATTAACAATTTGTTTCAGTTTTGGCGTGATATTTTCTCGATAGTTTTAATTTTTTATTTTATTAACTAAAAAAATAAAAATTAAGGGTAAATTAAATTTACGAAAATATTAACTAAGAATGTCACAATCGAGACTACATTTTCTTTATTCGAATAGGAATCACCTTTTAAAGATATAGGTAATTCAAAGTTTTTGTAAAAGCAAATTTAACTTTCCTAAATGTAAAAGGAGAATAAGCTATTTAAGGTATTCAGTTTAATTACAAGAATTTTATTACAAGACAAGGCGTTGCTAGGTTTCCGTAACTTGAGCGTTTATTAGGGAGAATTTCGTCAAAGACAGAGGTGCCTATACTTCCAAACCGAAATTAACCAAATCTAAATAAAAATTCCCTTAAAAATTATTTATAGAAATTTACGAATTCCTTTATTTTATATTTCCGAATTCGGCCTGTTTTTTCCTTTTAAATTCAAAGTATGTAAGGATATTTCTTTTATATTTTTTAAGTTGAATTATTTGGTGTTGTTCTGTGGGAAATTTGTGCAGCCGTGAAAATTTTAATAAAGCCGTGGTGCTTTAATAAAATGCATAAATCACATTATTTTATAAAATTGAAAATGAACTAATTAGAGCTACAAGTTTTGTGTGACATAGGTATTTAGGTTTCAATCACGATAAGATTTTACATTGTATTGAGCTATTTTGAACCACCTTAACCTGTGTTTTCTTTTTATTCAGTTTAATTCAGTGCATTTTAAACATCGTTCAATTTATTGCTTTTCTGCACCTGAGTAATTTTTTGTACTCGCATAATTTCTGAAAGGTAGGTATTTTAGTTTGTAATTTATGCAGTTATTTCATCATTTATCGTATAGATAACTTTTCATAATTGCATTGTGCACAACAAACGTTTCCAATAATTGCTTTCATAATTTATGTAATTTTATATGCGAAATCACCGCTTTAGGAATATTAATGCCAAATCGATTCCCGTTAAAAGGTTCAATCTACTAATATTTTTTTTATTTACACTAACTCGGATTTCATTTAGTTTAATTCGCATTTTTCCAGTAATTTTATAAACTGATTTAAACTGAACACTTCGAATTCATTTTCATGTATTGGGAAATTTAAACTGTACATACAAATAAATTATTGTAAAGTGGGTTTTCGTATTTCTAAAAATTGGGATATTTTGAAAAATATTCACTTGAATAATATACTCTTTAACCTTCTAGAACTTTGCACATCGTGTCTTGTTTGAATTTCTAATTAATTCTATAGAAATCGAATTGAAGCGCTGGTCTCTGAACAAACTATATTAGCCTGTTTAATAATCACGTAGATGTCTTGTCCTTGCCTGTAAAACCCAAAAAATATTTCTAGTGTCACACTTTACACTTTTTTATTGCTCTTTACCTCACAAAGTCAAATAAAAAGCCACAAATAACACCCAGAGAATGTATAAATGTAATAACAGCGATGAAACAAAAATGTATGTAACGTTATTAAAGTTTAATACACAACAATTGTCAATGAGAACAACGAATATACGGAAGAAATCAGGTTAAGAATTGGACAAGCAAGGAAAGTGTTTGGGAAGAGAAGAAGAGTGTTTTGCAGCAAAGGACCTTAATATCGATAGATTGGAGGCATTTGAAGCGTGGGCCTATAGAAGGATTACAAAGATAAGCTGCGTAGATAGAGTGACGAATGAAGAAGTGATGAGAAGAATGGGAAAGGAAAAAGAAATAATTAACACAATCAAGAACAAGAACCTGCAATTTCCGGGTCACATAATGCGAGGAGAAAGATGCAATTTATTACAAATAATAATACAAGGAAAGATACAAGGAAGAAGAAATCGAGGAAGAAGACGTATTTCTTGGTTAAACAACCTTAGAAACTGGTTTAACTGTAGCTCTACTAAATTATTCAGAGCTGCAGCATCAAAAGTCCAAATCGCCATGTTGGTTGCCAACCTTCTTAGAGGAGACGGCAGTTAAAGAAGAAGAAGAAGAAAGAAACTTAACACCAGAAAATTGTGAGAACCAAAAAGGATGGACAGTAGGCAACGTTGAAAAACATTCTAAAAATCGACTTAAAAAATATCCCAAATATTTAATTCCGTCGGTTATTTGTATATTTTCTCATAGGTGGATAGTGCTTTCGTTCCTTTTTTAAATCCCGTTTCTGGGTGAAAAACAACTAGGGTGGTATTCTCTACGTGTACTGGGAACGCCCGTTTTAGTCACTACCTGTCAATGGTTTTTAGTATAACTTTCATTCTTTCGGATGTTGTTTTCCGAAAATTCCTGTTTACTGGTATAGTTATTGTTATGTTGCCAGATCGTAGGTATATTAAGTAGTCGTCACTTTATTGAATATACAAAGGAGTTTCAGCTCTCTGTTCTTTCTTGGTCTGTTTTATTATCTACCATTCAAATCGTTCGGCTTGGTGTTGTTCGTTATGATTATGGTCTTCTATTTTTCTTTGTTGATGTTTTAGCTTCCGTTTAGTTGTAAAGATTTTGTTAAACTGACCAATAGTCCAGTGAATAAGTACATGTTACCTTGCAAAAGGTCGGGTAGAAGATTTTTTTTTTTTTACTTGTATATATTAGGCCAACATTGGAAAACCAAGTTTTCCAATTCGGCTGACCTTGTGGCAACTTTCTGTGGCCAAAATACACGAAATTTTTGGACTGTTCTTGGTTTTTTCAAGATATCTCAGATGTGGTTCGGTCTAGCGCTTTCTTTCTTCTTATCTTTCTTAAAGAGTACAAAATTTCCAACAAATTTCATTATTACTACGTTTTTCTAAACCCAATAACAAGCGCGTTACAGCATCCGATATATTGAAATATTTTCCCAATTTGGCGAAAATAGCACCTTATTAAAAAGAATAAAGTGTGCTATTTTCATCAAGTTGGGAAAAAATTTCAATATATCGGATGCTGTAGCGCGCTTGTTACTGGGTTTAGAAAAAGTCGTAAGAATAAAATTTGTTAGAAATTTTGTCCTCTCTAAGAAAGATAAGAAGAAAGAAAGCGCTAGACCGAACCACATTTGAGATATCTTGAAAAAACCAAGAACAGTCTTAAAATTTCCTGGTTTTTTAGCCACAGAAAGTTGCCCCAAGGTCAGCCGAATTGGAAAACTTGGGTTTTCAATGCTGGCCCTAATATATACAATTAGAGAAAAGAAAATCTTCTACCCGACCTTTTGCAAGGTAACGACCTTTTTACGAACCTAGCGACTGGACTACAAAGTAATCTATAGAAAATTACCATTCCCAAAAATTCAATAATAACTGATACTATTCAGTTTTAGTTGATCGAAGTAATTTTACTTTAAGGGGCATATCTGAAGTCGACGGACAAATTTTTCGGGTTGGTAAAAAATGTCAAGGGATGCAATTTTCGAGCGAACCAGAAGGAGCGAAAAAAGCCCTCGTCATTTATACTTAAGGGTGCTATAATGATGAATTTATTTGATTGATACAACTTTTTACCTACATAAATATAGCATATTTCTAGCAACATATATTATCATTCATAAATTTTTAGTAGGACCATTTCAAATGTCATTATAAAATTATTTGCGAACTAATTTTTGCTAGAGTAGCTAGAGGATATACACCTCAGCGTATAACTATTATGTTGCACTTGCGGATTAGGTTGCATGGAAATTAGATATTAGGGAAAATATTTGTAATCATGCTGTTAATATTTTTAGAATTTTTACAAACCACAACGGATGCTATTTTAAAACTACATTTATTTAAAATAAGAGTTTGGGTAAAATCTTTGTAAAATTCGGTTAGTAGTGACAAACTGACAAATTCGTTGAACGTACGTAGTTCAAAATTTTGTCACTGCTATAGGGCAATAATGTAGATGTTGACAACAGTTTTTGAGGTAGCTAAAGGGAAAGAACCCAACAATTTACAGTTAATATAATTATAGTTTAAGCTTATGTACATTAAATTTGGTCAGCGGAGTTGCCCACTTCAAGGCGTCTTGTACATCTTAAGATGGTCTTGGCGTCGTTATCTTACAGTTCCAACACGAGGTTTATTTAAAATGTTGCTGCCCTTGATATACTTTATTAAATACACCCTTTATATATAAGAATTTTAGAATGACCACAAGTTAAAACTAGCTCTTGGGAAGATTATTAAACTAAATTTTAATTAATTCCGGATCTCGAATATTTTATTATTCATTTAAAAAAAATACATATTTGCGTAATTTTTTGTAATAATAAATTATTTCTCTTTCATAATTATTCGTTAGTTAATTTATTTGTGTGGCATTCAATCTGTTGATAATTTTATAAAGTATCTACTGCTAGAGTGTTGTAGTTCTGCTCTTCCACAATTTGTTTGAGCCGAGTAAATTTAAAATTTACCTAATTGAATTTAATTATGTCTTAAATTTGCATGATTTATACAATTGGATTGTTTCTTCATTTACTCGAGCTTAATTGAATTATTTAAATGCATAGGTTGAATTTTCGTCTGAATCCGTCTAATTTGCTTACTTCTAATTACAGGACGTACTATTTCAGTTTTAAATTTCGACAGAAATAGATTCAACGAATGACGAATATCAAAGAACAGAAAAATGTCTTAAACGTTTACCATTACAATGAGTTTTAATGTATTCGCATATTGAGAAGTTAAACATAGACAACCATAAAATTAATTATCAATACTGAAGGGTTAGTGGGTTGTAACCAACATTGTACCGCATAAATTTCAACCTGAATATTGAAATATACATTAAATTTTTAATAAACAAAGTTTGCTTGAGCTAGTTGGAAATTCTAAAGGAAATTCCTACAATTTACGTAGAATATGAAAATCTTCAGAGAAAGAGTGAAATTATATTCGTGTTCCGCATTCCGCCCATGCAAATATACAACACAAAGGATCCCGTTTTACCAACAAACTTACTAAAATTAACGTAAACGAAGTGATGATTTAAAACATCCTCGCAAAAAGAACGTTTGTTATAACATGAAATGACTTTAAAAGATGAACTAAAGTAATCCTTACAAAAATGAATGTTTTAGTTGTAGTGTTGGAAATGTATATTATACAACTTAATTATTATGAAAAGGTAAACACAATTGTTTGATTGATATTAAAAAATAGAGTTATTAAATTAGGTTAGAAAAAATAAGATAAAATTAATGTGTTTTATCTGCATCTATGAAGTTTTGTTTTGTTTTGTAATCTAAATGTTATTGTATGTAAAACAGAAAATTGAACTTTTCTCTTAGCAAAAGTAAATTCATGATTAAGTTTATATTTTAGAAAACCAAAGACCAAACTATTGTAATAATTAATTAATCTTACGAATTTGTATTAACTAACCCTTTAGTTGAATCAACTCGATGTTTTCCCTATTTTGTTTCGCCCTTTTATCTAAATTTTCTTTGTTGCTCTTGATATAAATTGTTTCTCCTTTGTCTGTTACTTTCTCATTATACTTATCTCTTTCTTTTGCTTTCCCCTGAGGAACCAACTTGTTTACTAACTCACTAATTAGCTCAACCACTCACTCAGTTATCTACCCGCTCACTCGTTGACTAACTTATTCACTTCCAAGTATTCTGACTAACTCGCTCGGTCATTTTCTCGTTTATTTGCACACTTGATTATTTGCTCTCACGCGTTAACAGACTCACTCGCTGGCTGATTGACTCAATTACTCAATTTCACTAAGTCATGCAGCCACTTGCCTAAGTTACCCTCATTTACTCAGTTACTCATTCATTTACTCACTCATTCATTCACCTACTCCTTCACTCACTCACTCTGTCGGTCGGTCACTTACTTATAGAATCACTTTTTACTCATTTGCCTATTCATTCATTCGTTTAATCAGTTACCTACTTGCTCACTCACCCATACCCTTACCAATACACTCACTCTGCTGCCTTTTGATTACTTGGCGAAATTTTAGTACTGCTTTATTTCCTCCAGTTGGCATTTCTCGCCAATTTTTACTCCTTCCCCGTTTTTTTCTTTTTCTTGTCCTTCAAGTTTTTGTATGCTTTTCTACCTTACCTTAAGTATTCATTTATGTTTTTTTTCTTGCGTATGTAACCCCTTAAGTGTTAGAATTTCCAGGTGAAATTCAATTAACCTAATTATATCGCTTTAAAATTGTAAGCGGTTATTCTAAAAAAGAAAACGATAGAAACAGGAGGATAAGTGCTCCCTAAAAAATTATTAAAAACTAAGTACAAACAAGTCGCATAAAGAGTTAATAACATCACCGTTATTTTTACATTACATCAAAGTAAATTCTGTAATACGTAGAACATCTATTTGTCCTGTAAATTTGATCAGAATGCTTCCACAAGCAAACAGGCCTTTAAATATCTATAATGATATTATAACCAACAAACTTTGCAGTTAATATAGCTATATTGTATGTTGAAATTTCCACCGAGGATCAAATTAATGGGTTCGTAACTATACGTCGATATATTCAACCAGAAACTTTATATAATTCGATACAACAAAGATTTAATTGGGTTTTCAATAAACTGAATATGAATTCGATTTCTCAAGTAACTAAAGTAACAAAATCTGTTGAGTTACTTTTGAATGCCTTTATTTCGACAAGTTTTCTAGCCAGTTTTTATTTTAAAATGTTCCTAAATGAAAGGGAAACTGTTATAAACTATTGTGCTATTAAAACACGCCTAAAAGAAAGAAAATATGTATTGTATGTTCAAAAAAAATTCTATACATAATTGTGAGCCATAAACAACGATGGTAATTTTTGAGACTAAATTTTTATGGATTCCTTTAGCGAAATGTTAATAAAAATTGATTAAAAGCAGAAATCTGTTGCTTACTTTAGAGCCTCTGGCATCTACCCTGTGATTTAAAAAAAATCATATCTAGTAGGCCATGCTTCTAACGACGCGACGTCCACGATTGTAAATACCTCACATCATTCAATTCAACTATCATAATGACATTTTGAGGTTATGTGACCGTGTTTTCATGGATGTTGATTTTTTATGTATATTTCGCGTCAAAGTTCATCGATTAAACCCCTTTTAATTGGCAAACTTTGACGTGAAACTTAAAAGGTGCAATGGATATTCGCGACAGTCGACAGTTCTATAACAAAACCTCAAAATGTCGTTTTGACGGTTTACTTACCGATGAGAATTCGCATGGGCACGGCCTGCTGTAGCGCAACCAAAACAGAAAGTGGTAGAATTTGCAAATGCAGTGTGGTAAAAAACTAATGGGTTATTAATATTATTATTTATTATAGATGGTTATTTTTTTTTATTAGAACCTGCAACACCTCTCTTAAATATTACACATTCAGAAGTAAAATATTCGTAATTAAAACACGCGAATTTGTAGTTTGCTATTTTAGTATCTGCGAGTGCATGTTGCTACCTTATTTAAATTTTTAATGCACATTTTATAGTAAAAAATGCTAAGAATTTTAATGTATTTTAGTTTGAGCCCAGTTTAACATATTTTATCATTTAATAACAAATTTTCATCTTACGACATGCTCATATTAATTAATCTATTGTAGACATAAAATGTTACACCATTCGTTTATAATAAAAATTCACACCGCGTAGTCTCTCGTTGTAATTTTAAAAGGGCAAACTTTAAAAGTGCATCCGACCATCCTACTGTAAAAGTTTTACTGCTAATTCTTCCACTTATCTGCTAGGAATGCTAGTGCTAGTTCGTAAATTTTTTTTTATTATACCTGCATCATAATCTTTGTATTTCAAACTAATAAGCGTGCGAAAAAGGACGATTAAAACACGCCGAGTTTTAAAGTTGCCTAGGTACCAACAACGTTTCATAACAAATTTACATAACAACCAAATAACAACTGCTAATCATCTCTATGCAACGTGATGGGATCCACACGTCACCTTGTAAAATGAATCTAAATTTTTCAATTTTTTACTCTAATTTTTACAATGTAATGCAGTGCAGGTATAATAAAAAATAGCGTATAATACACGTGTAAGAGCCTTTAAAGCACTTGCGCCGCTAAAAACACTCGACGTTGCCTCGTGTTCTTAAACCGTCGCGCGTGCTTTAAAGGCTTTCTTATACACTTGTATTATAATATACTATTTAGCACGGAAAACGTTTTTAACAGGAGACTGAAATTTTATAGCTTTTGCTATTAGGTTTTAAGGTTTTATTTTAATATACGTAGTTCAACATACTTAATATTTGCTTAATATACGAGGGCTGTTCTGTAAATTGTTAGTTAGAAGAAAACTACGGAATTTGTAAAGAAAATAATTTTATTGTTTTTCAAAGTATTCCCCCTTAGACATAATACACTTCTTCATTCTTTGAAACCACTTCTCGAAACACGCTGAAAACTCTTTTTTTTGAAGGTCGTCAAGAATTCGCTGAAATTCAGCAACAGCCGCATTGGCGTCAGGAAATCTCTTACCACGCATGAGTTTTTTAATCAGCGGAAGCAAAAAGAAATCGTTAGGGGCAAGATCCGGACTGTATGGTGGATGAGTGACCAGTTGGACTCCGGATTCGTGTAAAAAATTTAAAGTTTTTGCGGCCGTATGCGGAGTTGCGTTATCGTGGTGTAACAAAATTCCACGCAAACCAGATCTTGGGCGATCACTACACAATTTCTCGAAGACTTGAGGAAGGCCAACTTCTGTATACCAATCAGCAGTTACAGTTTTACGATCTTCAAGAGGAATTACTGCAACTGGACCACTGTATCTGAAGAAAACGGCAATCATTTTTTTGTTTGCACTTTTACCGCGAATAACTTTTGTTGGCATTTCCTCCTTTTCAAACACCCAAACAGTTGATTGTTGTTTTATCTCGGGGTCATAATTATATATCCACGATTCATCCCCCGTAATGATACTAAATACCTGCTTTGAAGATCCTCCATCGAACTTTTCTAACATAAACCTGCACCAGTCTACCCGTGCTTGTTTTTGTTCGTCGGTTAACAAATGTGGAATCCACCAACTTGCCAGCTTTCTTACACCCAGATGTTTATGTAAAATGATATCTACTGCAGATGATCCAATGCCCAGTTCGTCTTGAATCTCTCTATGAGTGATATTCCGTTTTTCCTTAATCAGCTTTTCGGTTGCAATAATGTTTTCAGCACAAACAGCTACTGCAGGTCGTCCAGGTCTTGGTTCATCTTCTAACGTACTCCTTCCACGTTTAAATTCACGGAACCAGTAACTAATTGTAGATAATGATGGACTATTGTCGCCAAAAGCTGCCATTAAATTTTGGTGACTTTGGTCGTATGTTAAGACTCGTTTATAATCGTAGAAAATCATAGCCCGAAAAGCATTCCGCGGCACTTCCATAATGCTTAGTAATAATCAAACGAATTATAACAATCAAAAATTAGGATCTCTATATGCTTTAACTTCAACCTTGCAAAATTGCAACTGGAAACTGCCAAAAGAATAAGCTTTCGATTGATGCAAATGTTTTTGTTTTTCTTCGCATCCATGGCCTGCTACTAACAATATACAGAACAGCCCTCGTATCTTATGTTTCGACAACGATTTGTGTTAGTACGAGTATTAGATATAAGCATTCGATTCCTGGTGGATTTTGGTCGAATGAAGTAATACTGGAAGGGAAACGAGGTTCATATAATATCAGTTTATACGAATCGTATGTCTTCTAAAAGTATTACTTGAAACCAAAGAAGGCACGGCACGTCGGGGACAAATAGTAATTTTCTTGTCAGAACTTCGATTTCTCTAAATTACTTGGGTTTTTTACAGATTTATTAAAGAAAGTCATATTGGTTGGGGCTTCGTTCTTATTTAAGTAAAATCTTTCTAGAGAAGTTTATGTTTTATTATTTTTAAAGTACCACGCAATATGAATGAATATGAATTTGGGAAGTGACGGTTGAGTATTTCAATTTACCCATTCAAGTGCAGTGTTTAAATTTCTACTTTCTGCTGGGATTTAAACCTACGTTTTCTTGCTCGGGAAGTAGACGTTTTGTCCATTAGGCTAACTTTTTTATTGAAAACCCTAGCAACCCTAGTAAATGTGAGTATACCACCCTAGGGAAGTAACCGTGCAACCTAAATAATAGTTATTTATTATACAAGACGATAAAATTGTATTTTATCTTCGAGGGCGTATTTTAGCGTCGAGACCGCTAATTACGCTCGAGAAGATAATTAAATTTTATCGTCGTGTATAATACTCTATTTTTTTCTATAGCATTTATTTTAAAGGAAAAAAATTATAAAATAAATTTTATTTGACATTGACGTTTAAAAAATTACAAATCGAGTCACATTTTAAAATGTCATTAGTATGGGCGTTTTAGGGTTAAAAACAATAAATAAATTACTTTATCTACCCTTGCTGTTAAAGTATACCTTATCTACCCTTGCTGTTAGAGTGTTACTTTATCTGCTCAAATTAATAGATAAAGTAGCACTTTAACAGCTGCTATAGAAAAAATAATATTTTTGTTTGTTGGTATGTCAAATCGCTAGGTCTAAAGTTATTTCAATTTTAAAATGTTTAACGTATAAGCGTGTAATGGTTTTTCGATCTAGACAAACTCTTCGTCTTAAATATTCAGTCAAATCAATCATACTTCCTATTTGTGGTTTATATGGGTTCCCGTGGGTTGCTGCTGAAGTTTATTTTTTAGTTAGTTGGTATCTATTCATCACAAAATGTGTGGTTTGCACATATTTTACAGTCTTTTATAAAATATACTCTAAACTATCATGTATGCGAATCTACTAGCTATAGTAAGATTATATATACTTTTTATATATGTATAATATGTCAAACAAAGTTTTTTGAAATGTAATTACAAAAACGATAAAATAAACTGAAAGTTTTTTAAGTATATCGAAAATAGCTGAAAGAAGGTAAATAGGTAATGATAATGATAATTTCGCTAAAATTGAATTACTTTAAAGCTAGTCGTAACGGCTAATGCAAAAAAATAAGCCGGTAATTATAATAAATAATGCCTATAGGGTGAATATTAAATGCGCTTATTGCACGATGATGTGGTTCTATTTTTTATCTACTCCTGCTAGGATAAGAACCTATTATATCATTCATTTGAGTTCGATAATGAAGTTTATTATCGCACTGAGTGAGATAATGAATTCATTATCAAACTCAGTGGGATAAGACAATATTTATGACCAAAAGTTTTATTTTTTATGAAGAAAATACCTTCGTTGCAGCTTCTTCTATGTCCAACGGAATACTTTCACAAATATTTACCGGTTTTTCTCCACAAATCAAGGAAAAATTAAAAATACAAAATTATTGACGTACAAATTATTTAGTTGCTATGACGAAAATAAATTATGCAGACACGATGCTACTCTGATTTTAAATAAAATACCATGCTACTCTGATTTTAAATAAAAAAGATGGTCTGTCAAAATTATGTAATTTTTTCAATTTTGAGCAGTCATAGATAAACTGTTGTATTATATGTATACGTGTGATAAAGGCCATTAACATACTCATGCTCTTACTCCGACTCGGGCTAACGCCCTCGTCGGGCAACTCAGCGCATTCGTATGTTAATGATGCCTTTATCCCACTGATATAATAAATAACTATTACATCATTCTATAACGTTATCATGCTAATAACTCCTTAGCAACGAGTTATGTTATGATACATTTAACAGCACTAGTGCTGTAAAGCTTATAACAGCACGATATGGCTGATTTACGTTACTATTTATGAATTGTCATTGAACTGTCATTGAACTGTCACTGAAAATAATTTTTCATTTTTGGAAAAAAATTATTATAGGATGATATAAACCGTGTTACGACACGCGTAACGTTATTTGCTGGTTACATTACTCGAGAATTAAAAGAACTCGCTCCTTCGTCGCTCGTTCTTTCAAACTTTTCTCTCATAATGTAAAATGCTTCATAACGTTACTGGTATCGTAAATTACTATTACAGGCACTCGACTAGTATTCTAAATATTATTGTAAGTCGTCTGCCTCATAAGACATCGAATTGTTTGTTGTAGTTTGGTGTACCGATTAAATATTGTTCTTGTGTGTAATAATTGTTTAAAATGCAGAGATCCAATTTAACTAATAATAAAACAATAATAGTGAAACGGCATCGTTTGTTTTTATAGCGTACATTTGTTTCTATTTACATAATATCAGCTATAATTTTTCAAGTATGTCTAATGGCTTATTTGTGCGGAGCGGATACCCGCGTTAGCCCGGTTATCATACTAACATCTTTGATAACTGTTAACCTCGCAACACTGCCCTCCTGCTAAGCATACGTTAAAAAAGGGCTGACAGAGCTCGTACTTATGAGTTAATAACAAGCCATTGGCTTAGACTTCGGCTATAAGAGGAAGAAAACGAACCTTATTTATATGTTTAAGGGGTTCACTATTAAACGTTGCCTTTTTCATATGGAGCTGAAGGTGCGATTATTGTTTTCGTTTTTTCGTCATGCAGTTAAGAGAATTCATATGCCTAATAGTTTACCTTTCTCTAAAATGATTTTTGTCTTTTGCTATTTTCATCAGATGGTTACTGGCAGCTCCATCGTCGTTTTGTCCCACTTCCTACTTTTTTTTTATGAATTCTGCTATTTTTTTATTCTATTTTATTCTTTTATGTTGTAATTTTTGTCTCCGTCTGCTCTTGTGGCATATAAGAGTACCGTATTACGATTCATAAATATGTAAAGGTAGAGAAAGGTATCGGCACTAACGCCCTGCGAGAGAGCATGGCCGGCAACATGGAAGGTTAAGGCCTCTTAAGTCGCTTTTTATACCTCGGTTGTTTCGCACGCTATACGTACTGGGTGGCGAGGTAAGCACCTACCTTCCCTACTCCACTGCTGTGTTTCGGTTCCCAATTATTTTCAGTGACTGGGCAGGCAGCCCACCCTACTCGAGTTTGACCCCGAGACCTTCCTGGCCATAGTTGAATGCCTTAACCATTCAGTCTCTCCGGCGATTTCACATTAAACCACTTATAAAACTCGTTACGTAGTACACTACGATAAAAGGAATTTGTAAGAACTGAAACTTAAGGCAGCATTAATAAGTCGCATTTCTACAGAAATAGGTTCAGTTCAGTTATACAAGAGTATATTGAAAGACAAGTGTTACAATGGCCCTTATTGTAATATGAGTACAGTTTGCATAAACGAGCCGTTGGCGAGTTTCTCAATGTACGAATATTACAACTCGTCATTGTAACACATGTTTTTCATACTATTTTTCCTATTTCGCATAATTTATTTTAATTAAAAAAATTAATATTAAGCAGAAATATTAAATGTGAAGGTTGGTAAGATTGACAGTTCCAATAAACATTTGAAATTCAATTAATAATTTATTTTGACGTTTATTAAAAATATATCCGAAAGTTACATCTAACAGGATTTCTGTCTCAAAATTGATGGAGAATTACAATGCACTCCACCTGAGGTACATACCTAACATTGCCTCTAATGCAGTTAAATAGATTTTTTCTAACACTAATATGTTATACTGTTTCTATGGTGCATAAGAGCTCACTTGTTATGTTTCCTTTAAAATACGCTTTCTCTATAAAATACGTCGTCAATGACAACGTATTTTATAGGTCTTTAAATACGTCGTTGCCTAGCAATCTTCGCATTTTGTGTATTATGACGCGTCTCAAATAATAATTTATTAAAATTTCTAATAATATATTAGTGAAAGAAAATGTCTGATATTAGTGTTAGAAAAAATCTTGAAGACAACTCATGTTTTATAGTTTAAAAATCTCGGTCCATCAAATCCTCGGCTCACTTCGTTCGCTCGGATTTGAACTACGACCTTGATTTTTAAACCTTCTATAAAACACTTGTTGTCTTAATAGCTATAATAGCAGTATTTTTACATTTACAATAATGACAGATGTGTTTGACGTAGAGACTCAGTTACGAACGTTACAGATAAAATATTCCCTCAAAACAGCTGTACAAAAATGTTCATTGTAGCACTGTTTTTGATAAAAGCAGTTGTACAAAATTCACGTTGTGAACGCGATATAGGAAAAACTTTTTTACGCAGACCCTTTAAAAAAAAGTAGCTTAAGTATAAGTTTTTCAAAAATGAGAATTTAACACTTCTAAAATTATTTTGTTTCAGATTTGTTCCGGTCGGCCGCTGAAGCGGGTCCTCGTGACATTCTGAAGTTGTACAACACGGCTGGGCAATTGTTGAACATAAGTCCGGAATTACCTCCAAATACGCTCGAAAATCCTTACTCGTTACAAGTAGTGGCCGCGAACGGTTTCGCAATGTTGCACAAAAGCACAGGGGATGATATGAAGGCGCTAGAGGCAAGAATATCAGAATTGGAACGCCAACTTAAGTCCGATTTACCACTACCCCCGGCTGTACAGCAATTGCAGCTTCAAGTCGACGCTTTTAGGCAAAAGCTCGAAACCACAGAGAGCTTAAGTTGGTTAGGTGAGTATTGTTCGTGGATTCTATTGTGCGTTTCGCGTTTCCTCGATGAAATTAAGTTACGGCGTGAGAAGTCGCTGTGTCAAATAGTAAAGACTCGGAGATGTTTCAAATTTAAATCGAGCTTAATTTATGAGGCAATTGAGGCGAGCCGAGAAGGGAACAAATAAAGGAAATGAAAGTTGTTACCGTTTAATTTCGTATGTTAACGCTCGTCGCTTTAATACCTTTAAAGAAAAAGAGAACCGGATGATACTGGCTTTATTTTAAAAAAATCTACAACAACGCCGTTTAATAAACGAATTATAAGTTATACAAAGGGAACGTGTTCTGTTTAATATTGACGAACCGTCTATATCTGTGTACATTCGCTTGGAAATAGATTAGGCTGAGGTAGAATGCTGGTTGTATTGCTAATGGAATGTAAGCGAAGTGCAGAGAATACCTTCCAGAAAATAATTTTAGTTTGTTGAGAAACGTAGAAATGAACAGAAAATTTAATGGAAGCCTTTAGTTATAATGGGGTACATAAATCATATACGGATAAAATTTTAAGCAACAGCCTTGAACTTTAATGAAACAGCCTTGTAATACATCAAAAGCTTTCAGCACGAGTTAGCCGTGTTTATATAAAAAATTACGAATGGAAAAATTAAAACTCACTTTAATAAAATGAATTTTATAGGTATTTAATTAAAATTAGTGCGACGGTTTTGTTCGTTTTCATTGTGGAATTTCTTTTATGAACAATTGAAATATAAGAAATTATTTGAGTTCCTTTAATTTATTAATTTTCGGAAGTTTTACGATATCATTATTATTTAATTAAACCGGTATTCAGTAGTTTTGTTAGTTAACATCAAAGACAACTAACTAATTATTGAATGCTTTAGTAATTTTTACTGTTCAATGAAAAGCACGTACAGAGTTGGTTTTTGATTGAAACGTTTGATCAAATTAACAAGAGGTAAATCATCCTCAAAAAATGACGAATTATTCCATATTACATTAATTGCTACCAAAACTATGTGGTTGTAAACATAATAATAAGTTAATTGACCAAAGCTTAACCTATTTCGGTATTCATATTTTAACTGTATATTCCATACAAACTTTTAAGCTTCAACATTTCCTGGAATTTTTATATTTAATCAGATATTTAGTTTTCTCCCTGCGAAATCAAAACTTGGAACATAACTATGATATTTGATAACAATTTTCTTTTCTCTATGAAAGGCAAAAGAAAGAAAGCAACAAGAAAACAACTTAATAAAATTAATTATGTCTAAGCTGTAGGTACCTCTTTCTGATTTTTTTACTAATTAGTAATTCTTAAGCTTCCGCCGAGTATAAAAGTATTGACTAAATTAAACCATTTTAAAATGTTTGATGGGCTGCTTTTCCTTTTTAAGTGAATTAAAAAGCAATTACTAATGGATGTTCTAAAAGCTTCACAATTATTTTGAAACTTCCGTTAATTAATGTTTTTAATCAGAGTTATTAATATATCCAATTATATGAAAACTTTTAGCAAATTGTTCCTAAATTATGTAGAATGGACCTAATTTTGTTTTATCTTTTTGCTTTTTCTTTGAATTTAGAAAAGTTTCCATATCCTAATGAGATTTTAAAATCTATGGAAAATATAAACAGTTGATGTACCAATGTTAATAAAAAAAAAATAATGGAAATCGGAAATAATTTTAATTTTAATAATTTTTTGATTTGTGGATCTTCACGTAAATGCTTTATGTTTAAACAAAGATTTTATGGTAATAGATTTTAAAATTGAAAATCTCATTTTGTTCAGTGTACTAATTATACTTTTATAAATCTAGATAATTTTTAGTACATACTTCTAAAGTTCACGGAATACCCCACCCCACCGAATGTTTGTCTGAATTTTACCGAAAAGTTCGAATGAGTTCGGTACACCCGAAAGCCAACCTTTCCACAAAATGCCAAAATTTGCCAGAAATACAAAAAAAAGATTCTTGCGCAATAATTAGGTAATAGAATATTTTTAGGTTCCCTTTAGTAAAACTATTAATTTTTAGTTGTAATTTTGTAGTAAGTACATAAACTACTTGAAAATCTAGTTATTACATAAAACTACTAAATATTCATATTAGCGCCGTTTCATTGGTTACTTTTTATTTCATTGTTAAATTAAAATTTCAACTATGTAATATTTGGCGGATATCTTAGCTGTCCATAAGAGTTGAGACTCACGATTATGTTGTTTAAAATCAAAACCCTGATTTTCCAGGAAACTTAATTTACAAATACACGCCAAGTCTATGCATACGAAATGCATCCAATTATTATCTGTTGTTACAGCTGTTTGATATTCTGAATTCTGTTGTCAATACAAAGACTTTAATAACCTTCGTTTTATCATTAATACAATGCCTTATGGTAACGTAAACATCTTGTTTAGATATTCAAATTTATGCATTATTTTACCTTTAAGTTTCGTCGTGCAACCTGTAAGCACGAACTGTTTATAAACCAATGAATTTAGAGATGTCTTGGTTTTGGTTTAACTAAAAATTAGGATGAAATCGAATGTTTGTATAAGATAGTACATACACATAAAAAGAATAGACTTACGAAATCAGTTATGAACTCGAGGAATATTTTTGTGTACAGAAGCAAGAGTCGTGTTTGTCTTTGAATTAAACGTTAAATTGGACAAATGATTTATGTTCCCAGTTTTATCTGTGATTCTGTTTATTTTTCTCTCGAATATACCGTAGGCTTACTCGTACAATTTCGATTAGGGACCTTTTATGAGAAAATAAAAGATTCGAACAACTTTCCTTCAAATATTTTTTATAATTGCCAGTTCCAATTTAATAATAATAATAACTTTTAAAAAATCATCTTCCGTTCTACACTCTTTAATTATTTTTTATTTAAGTAGCAAAGTGTCAAAAGGTTTGAAAGTATGGTATTAAAAAATTTAGATACGTTTATTTATTTGTATACTTAAAATTTTATTTAGTCAGAGCTTGTATTTTAGTTATAAACCGTGGATCGTTTTTCATTTATTTAATAGGCCTCAGTACTCTGTTTTGAAGCGTAACAAAAAGCGTACTTTGTTGAATCTCTCAGGAGGACAAAGAAAAACAAAGGTAAAAAGATTATCCTCCCGTTTTTAAGAACGTTTAATGCCCTTTCCTACTTCACTATATTATTTTAATATTAATGTATTACCTTTTTACCCACTGACACGTAAAGCTAACCGAATTATTTAATGTTTTTTATTTGCTATTAAAGTAGTATTTGTATTTATTGAGAATTAATTTATCCCTTTTACGAGATTTCTGGTAAAAGAATAGAAAGCTTTCGAAGAAAATTATAAGTTTTCAATGCTGCCGCTGCAGCGTATTAATAAAGAACAAACTTGTTCTAGTTAGTTTGTTTTAATATTTGAGGGTTTGCTTTGTTTACCCTAATACGTTTTTCAGATAAACCTCTTAGTCAGATTTGTTAAAAAAAATAAGTTTTTAACAAAGTTTTGCATAAGAGGTAAGAAAAAATCTGCTTGACTTTTCAATTTTTTTTCTAAATTATTCATTGATTTCTTGCAATCTCGAATATTACATATTGTTTTTAACTTTTTCCTGCTTATTTATCGTTTCATATTTTTCTTACTTTCATATTTTCATTAGGTAAGTACACGATGCTACTCTGATTTTAAATAATAGTTATTTACGATATGAGTATCGTAACAACTCATATTACGATACGAGATGGAAAGTTTGTCAAACGAGACCGCAGGTCGAGTTTGACAAATCCATTGAGGATCGTAATATGATGTTACGATATGAATATAGTACAAAGCTTTATCTACTTTCATGAAATTAGCAAAAAAAATTAAATATTTGTCAATAATTAATTGCCTGATGCAAAAGTTGACTATTTCAATTTTCATTGAAATCTAATACGTTAAGGCTTGATTTTTTGTTTATTTGGTGTTGGTTGCTGTCAGTTTGAATGAAAATTGGAACAGTCAACTTTTGCATAAGGTAATTAATTATTGGCAAATATTTAATTTTTTTTGCTAATTTCATGAAAGTAGATAAAGCTTTGTACTATATTCATATCGTAAAAATCGTAAAAAGTGCATAATAAATGTTTATAACAAATAAAATAACTATGAATTCTCTTGTCAATCTGTCATTTTTATGTCAAAAGTTCTTACGATACTAGTGCTGTAATATAGTTCATTACAACACGATTTTTCGTTTCGAAATATTGATATTACGAAATGAAAGTAGATAAAATACCATGCTACTCTGATTTTAAATAAAAAAGATGGTCTGTCAAAATTATGTAATTTTTTCAAATTGAAAATTATCTAATTTTTTCAATTTTGAGCAGTCATAGATAAAATGTTGTATTATATACGTGTGATAAAGGCCATTAACATACTCATGCTCTTACTCCGACTCGGGCTAACGCCCTCGTCGGGCAACTCAGCGCATTCGTATGTTAATGATGCCTTTATCCCACTGATATAATAAATAACTATTACATCATTCTATAACGTTATCATGCTAATAGCTCCTTAGCAACGAGTTATGTTATGATACATTTAACAGCACTAGTGCTGTAAAGCTTATAACAGCACGATATGGCTGATTTACGTTACTATTTATGAATTGTCATTGAACTGTCATTGAACTGTCACTGAAAATAATTTTTTATTTTTGGAAAAAAATTATTATAGGATGATATAAACCGTGTTACGACACGCGTAACGTTATTTGCTGGTTACATTACTCGAGAATTAAAAGAACTCGCTCCTTCGTCGCTCGTTCTTTCAAACTCTTCTCTCGTAATGTAAAATGCTTCATAACGTTACTGGTATCGTAAATTACTGTTACAGGCACTCGACTACTATTCTAACAAAGTTTTGCATAAGAGGTAAGAAAAAATCTGCTTGATTTTTCAATTTTACCTTCTCCATGGTAACGCATTGTTTTCAATATTTTTGATATGTCAACTAAATAAATTTTTCTTCAAACGTCATAAAAACACGACTTTGTGTCCTTGGATACACACAGTTAAACATTCACTTTTACTCCGGCACTTTTACTCCGGCACTTTTACTCCTAGAAGTAAAAGTGATATAAAATGAACCAATGGCAACTCGTAATTTTTATTTTTTATAACAAAGCAACCCGTAGCAATGACAGCTGGTATGACGTTCAATTTTGACTTTTTTTTAAATTTTCTTGCTGAATTGCTTTTAATTTATGCGTTTGAAGAAAAAATAACATGTGTTATTCGGAGTAAAAGTGATTTTGTGTGCCTCGCATGAATAGTCCGACTCGCTAGCGCTCGTCGTTCAAACGTCATGCTCGGCACACAAAATGACACTTTTACTCCTAATAACACAATGTACTATTTTCTTCAAACGTCAGAAAAACACGACTTTGTGTCCTTGGATACACACTGTTAAACATTCATATTTACTCCTAGGAGTAAAAGTGACACAAAATGAGCCAATGTCAACTCGTAATTTTTCTGTTTTTATTTTTTATAACAAAGCAACCCGTAGCAATGACAGCTGGTATGACGCTCATTTTTGACCTTTTTTTAAATTTTCTTGCTGAATTACTTTTAATTTATGCGTTTGAAGAAAAAGTAAGATGTGCTATTCGGAGTAAAAGTGATTTTGAGTGCCTCAATGCTATCCATTATATACTGCCAGCAGTGAATAATCATTATTCACGGTGTCATGGTAACATCATTGTCTATGGTGTATATATAATGAAGGAAATAAGTTATGTTTCTAATCCTACCACTTCGTTTAACATTGTCCTACCACATGGTTTTAGTAGCGTTGTTGTTTAAATTTTAACTAAAAATTCTTCGTATTTGTGTTCGTGGACAAAGTATAGTATACGACTCGCTATAATACATTATCCTCGGTAATAATAGAATTCATTATAGCGTCGTGTATAATATACTATTATTTTCAATTCTCAATTTATTACTTGAAGAAGAAATGAATTCTAGATTTGGACATATTATTTCTTTTTCTTTTTTTTGTAGTTCATATAGTAAGTCTGGGGATCAGTTTTCCGAATTAAAGGAAATGATAAATAGTTTAATAACTAGACTTGAAAAACTTGAGATTGGTTACATCCAGAAAGAGCAGTCTCCTGAATTTTTTGAATCAGTTGTCAAAGAAGCCCAAGATCGTATCAAGCGCGAAAATAACATAATTGCTTACGGAATAACTGAGAATGAAACTTCAGACCTTGACACTGTAAACAGCTTATTGCAAATAGTAAAACCCAATGCGGGCCTGGCTGTGACTCGTGATAAGATTATGCGTGTGGGTAAGAAAATAGAAAATGCTTCCAGACCTCGTCCTATTCGCATTACCTTAAGCAGTAGCCACGAAGTCTACGATATACTTCGTAACAAATTATCTATCAAATCCTCTTCAGAATTTAAAAATATTATCCTTAAAAAAGACGAAACGCTTTATCAAAGGCAACTACCATGAGATCGAAAAAAGATGATTCTGAGCAGGCCTTGACTAGTACAACACGATTGGCAAGACTGATTTGAAAATGTGGCAGTAGGTTAGAGGTTAATAAATGTCAAATAAATTAAAACACAAAACAGTATTTATTTAGGGAACAAACGGAAAACTAAGATGAATACATGTTAGAGTAGGTGTTCAAAATGTGATCCTTCACTAGTATTACAACGATAAACTTAAATAATTCTGGAAACAAGATTGCAAAACTGACTTACATTTGAAATGTCACTGTCACATTATAATTCATAGGCATTCTAGAACCAGTGTAGCCAATCGTGTTGTACTAGTCAAGGCCTGCTCAGAATCATCTTTTTTTTGATCTCATGGTACTTAAAAAATGCCAAAATGAACTACGAGAACGCACCGAAAAAGGAGAAAATAATCTTACTATTAAATATATCAATAGCATGCCTTCCGTTATATAAAAAAAAACTAATTAATTCCAACAGCAATGCCTTTCTGTGTTACTATCAAAACGTGCGTAGTATTCGCGGGAAGATGTTCGAGTTTGTGACTAATGTAAGTGATTGCGAATACGACATTATTGCTCTAAGTGAAACGTGGTTGTCATCAGATATTAACAGCTCTGAATTTCTTTGTACGGATACCTATAATGTCTACCGGTGTGACCGCAATTTTGAGGCAACTGCAACAACTAGAGGAGGAGGTGTTCTTCTTGCGCTCAAAAATAATGTTATTTCCGAGGTTCTTGATTTATCCCAGTTACTACAAGTTTTGCCGTCGTTTGAAATTGTTGGTTGTCATTGTACTTTCGCGTTTCGCATGTTGTAGTTTGTATGTTTTTGTTATTTATATACCCTGCACTCCTTCAATTACTGATCTCGAAATATTATGGGAATATTTTGTGCAAAACTACTTAGAAAAAGATAAGTTACTAATCCTAGGTGATTTCAATATTCCTAACATCTATAATAACAACATTACAAATAATATAAGTACCCTACTATTGAGTTACACTGATATACTAAATTTACGTCAATGGAATTATATATATAACGCAAACATGAAATTGCTCGATCTTGTATTAGCTAGTTTCAATTGCAAAGTTGAACATGACAGTAAGCCTTTGATAAAAGAAGATCTACATCATCCGTCGTTGGTAATTTCATTTGACTTACAAATCAAAGGTTCTAATAACTTTCCCGTTTTACGGGCTAACAAGCAGTATAATTTCAAGAAATCTAGTTTTGTGCAGTTGTATGCTGCTCTGAGCCTTGTTGATTGGTCAGTGCTGGGTGGGTGCACTAATGCTGAAGAAGCTTGCGATATATTTTATAGTATGTTGTATAATGTGTTTGATGAATTTGTACCATATTTTAAAAGCAAGGGTACTAAAAATAGATATCCAAAATGGTTTACACAAGAAATTATAAATAAAATTAAAATTAAATATTCGTTTTACAACAGATACAGAAAATATCACTCTAACCAAGATCTGATAGAGTTTCGGCGGTTGCGCGCACTGATAAAATGTCAAATCAAAACTGCTTATGTAAGATACTTATCTGAGATAGAGGACTTAATCAGTCACGACAGTAAAAATTTTTGGGCGTTTGTTAGATCCAAAAAAGGTACTTCTAGAATACCCGGAAAGTTGTTCAAAAATAATATACATTTTGATGATCCTAATGCGATCGTTAATGCTTTCGCAGAACACTTCAATAGTGTTTACCACGATTCTACTTCTTTCGTTTCTGATACTGCTCCTTGTACTGGCGATTTTCCTATTGTAAATATACAGGAAATTACTGAAGAAGATATAATACTTGCATTCCGCAAACTTAAAGGCAAACCAACATCTGGTATCGATCAAATACCCAGTTTTTTAATTAAAGACTGTCGTAATGTTTTCATATATCCATTACATATCATTTTCAATCTATGTTTGAAAACTTCTACCTTTCCATCACGATGGAAAATAGCTAGAGTGTGTCCCATACTTAAAAGCGGCGACCCAACGGATATAAGAAACTATAGGCCTATAGCTATACTATCTAACTTCTCCAAATTGTTTGAAATGATAATACGTAATCGAATATACCAGCAAATTAGAAATTTTATTTCACCTTATCAACATGGTTTTGTTGAGAAGCGTTCGACTGTTACCAATTTATGTTGTTTCACCCAATTTGTTTCCGAAGTTGTTGATAATCATGGTCAAGTAGACGTCATTTATACGGACTTTTCCAAGGCCTTCGATCGAATAGATCATGGAATATTATTGCAACAACTAAAACGATATGGTCTCAGTGATTCGCTAATCCTTCTACTTATGTGTTACTTAAAAGATAGATCTCAGTATGTTGTTTATAATGGTTTTACTTCTCTCAGTTTTTCTCCTAAATCTGGTGTACCTCAGGGTTCCAATCTGGGTCCTCTTTTATTTTTATTATTTATCAACGACTTGTGCTTCAATACCCGTTGCGAAGTTTTGATGTATGCCGATGATGTGAAACTTTATACTTCAGTCAAATCTCCTAATGATTGTATTAAACTACAGTCGGATTTGGATAACATCTCTGAATGGTGTAACTCACATAAACTTCATCTAAATGTTTTTAAATGCAAAGTAATGACGTATTCGAGAAAAATGAATCCAATATTACATAATTATACTATTTACTATCAGTCATTAGTTCGTAATTATGAAACAAAAGATCTTGGCATAACTTTTGATAAGGATCTGTCATTTAACAAACACATATCAAACATAACTTCTTCTGCAAACAAAATGCTGGGTTTTATAATACGCAACTGTAGTAAATTTTCTAATATAAATACATTGAAAACGTTATATTTTACTCTAGTCAGGAGTCGACTTGAATATTGTTCTCTAATTTGGTCACCTTATTATGACTGTTACAAAAATGAGATAGAAAGCGTTCAAAGAAAATTCCTAAAATATCTCTGGTTCAAAGCTCACGCTGTATATCCCATACGAGGTACTTCTAATGAATTATTATGTAAATCTTTTCAAATGCCATCCCTCGATCATAGACGTAGAATAACTGGGTTGACCATATTATTCAAATTAATTCACAATTTGATTGATTGCTCATATATACTTGCTAAATTAAACTTTTACACTCCCCGCATTGGCACCAGAAATAATTACACCTTTTACATACAATTCTCAAAAACAAATTTATTGAAAAAATCACCTGTGGTAACCATGTGCTCCCATTACAATGAAATCTGTAATAGCTATGATATCTTTAATTCTAGTTTGTCATCTCTATTGCATGCTTTAGATTAGAAATAGTATTTTTTTTTTTTAGTTTTATTTAATGTATTTATTAATGTATTCTCTCTTCTCCACACTGAATTCTTAAAAAACGAATAGAAGTATAACAAATAATGACGTTTAAATGCTATTAATTTACGATGTGTATTGTGCCACCGAAAAACGTCGATAATAAATGAACGTAATGACGCTAAAGAAGGTTTATGTCAACAAGGGAAAAAGATGAAGATTACTTCAGGTAAAAAAAAACCCTCGGCAGCTATTGGTTCAACAGTTCGTGTAAAAGTTCCTGACGTAGACCGTGGAAGAGGAGATCCTAGGTCTATACTTGCCATTGTACTAGATGTTACTGATGATAATTATTATAAATTGGGCACAAGGAATGGTATAATCAAACAACTATATGCAAGGTCTCAGTTTAGTGTTTGCGATGAGAAACTTATATCCGCTGAAGAAGTTCCTTCCAAAGAGATATCCCTGCGGGCTGTGGCAACTGCCCAGTCAACCGGCACAGGATAAGGCTTTAAAAAATGTTCTTGCACAAAAAAATGCGAAACAAAAAAATGTTTCTCCAAAAAGAATAATTTACTGTGCAATACTTAGTGTCATGGTAGCGGTCCATGCACAAATAAATAGCAATAATATTATAATACGTCCTTACTGACGAAAAACTGTATAATTAAAAATGTATTTCTGTTTGTGATAAGAATATCGTTTAATTAGGTATTTTATATGCGAGAATTTTACATTTATTTTTTATTACTTCCGTAAACATTTTTTTTCCAAAGATGTATTAATTTATGCTTATTCTAAAAGGATAATTATTTTCTTTTACAATTTGTTTTTTTTTTTTTTATTAATTACTAACTACTGAAAATCTAATTCTTCTAGTTATAATCTTCGTCCCGTCTATTTATTTCATACTTTATTTTGTATAACTATGTTATTCTACAGAATAACTAGCTAATATATAGAATAACTAGTTAAAGTATCAAATAACAAAACTATTCTATAATTTAACTACCGTAGATCGGAATTTTATGAAATAACTAGCTATTTCATGGAATACCGGAATTATACGCTTTAACGGTAACATATACATCTTTCTCATATTTTATACTATTTTTCACTTGTCTTTTGAGATTTATATATTTTTGCCTTATAGTTCTGGCATTATTTGCCTAATAACTACGTTGGCCGCTGCAACGAAATCAAAGTCTTGTTTTTTGGTTTTGTTCTTTGTCAATTTCTTTTAGGTATTTTGAAATTAAAACGTTCAACTTTATTTTATATTTGGAATCCAGAAGAATATTAAATGTTTTTACTTAATCTGAACTTTAAAACTCAAAACATTTAAGTTAAAATTGAAATTTTTATCCTTTTTTGTTCTGAATTTGAATTTTCAGAATTCAACAAATTCGAGATGTTTATTCCAGTATAAAAAGCCTATTTTTATTTGGCACTAATTTATCATTATTTAATTTTAGTAATTAAATTTGAACCATAGGTTCATTGTTTTCGTAACTTATTATTGGAGCAATTTTAACTTTTCCTAACTTTTAGGTTTATTTGGAAGTTCGAAATATCAAAATATTTAAAACCATCTAATAAGTTATTCATTTCTTATATAAGAATAACGAAAACTATATTGTTGTTAATGAGAACGTTCAGCAGAGTGAATTTTTTAAATCACTCGTAACGGATTAAAGCAGGAAAATTAAATTTTAAATCATGCATCGTGTAATATATTGAAAAACCCCTCATTAACATTGGCTTTATGTGTATTTTATGGGCAACCGTCATCCCAATGTAAACTCAAATAGAACCCATCAAACTTGATTGTTATTTAAAAAAACGAAATATTGAAATCCCACTCTCGGTCATCAATATATAGTTCGAAGATAAAACCAATAATGTATTCAAACGGTCACGGCTTTGATGCACTTCAAGGGTAAATATTGGCCTGTTTTTACACCTATGAATTCCGAGCGGGTATTTCAGGACGGCCGAACATTTATTATTTCGAGCGATTATGCGAGTTTTTCCATTAAAATCGAAACTTTCTGGACGCATTGCAGGAGAAAATCGAATTTATTAACATAACTATTTGCTTATAAACAAAACTCGACCCAACTTTGACGATCAGAAATTTCGATGATGGATTTATTCCCCCCATTTCAAAGCTGCTCGATTCCTTTTAAATGTACCGCAGATTTAGGAACGAGATCACTCTTTCCAAATAAATATTTGTTTATGAAAACCGACAGACTCTTCGGTGACTTATCGAATCCCATCTAGTTAACGATAAAATTACTCCGAGGTATATTTAGATCTTTTCAACGACATTTCCCCAATCTGCGTCAATCTTTGCACTCCCATTATTATTAAAATCGCTAAATATAACCAGAATGCCTTTCGCTTATTTTTAGCGTATAGTTTTGATAATGTTTATGTTTATTTTCGGTGTATTCGTAGTTTATTTTGAGGTTTGAACATAAACAAAGTTGGCAATGAAACTGTGGAAAACTTAATTGGAATAGTAAAACAAACGGACATGGAAAACATTTTATGTAGATCCAGTATTAGTTGTTTTCAAAACGAAACAAAATTAATTCAACAGTAAACCAAGTGCAACTTCTAAAATTGATTTTTTGTGTCTTAAAATTGGATGAAACCAAATTCAATCAGGGCATTCGAGTTAGGGAGACCTTTCGTTTAAATCTCCATTTTCGGTTGTTTTACGTTTTAAATAAGATTTATGTTAGTAACTGACTAAATGATAAAAGTCGCTAGAAGAAAATAATCAAAGTAAAAATCAACAAGGCTCTTTTAAAAGTTTACGGGAGAAATTATCATTAAACCAGTATGATCCCTCATATTTTACCCAATATCTCTTTTATAAAGCTATAGAGGCTTTTTTGTTTTACTTAATCGAAACAATTTTTGCGTTTATGTTATCAGACAAACTTCTGCATACAGTACCCAATTATTACTTGAAATATATTTTGTTAAGTAAAGTGTTGCAGCTAACACGCTTGCCTTGTACGGCAAAGCTTTGAAGTTCGATTCCCCAACTAGGTAAATGAAATTGTCACTGAGGCCAAAGTTTGAAAGTATGCCTTGTTTCTGATCCAAACTAAGGCCACATGCCACATGTACCGTGCCAATATGATATTTGGCACGATAAAAGCCGGTACAAAGGATGGAAGCCTTCTTACGTAAAGTTTCAACAAGAAAGGATGCCTTTACGTTCTTTTTAGACTACTATATAGTATTAAAGAAATAGCTGTATTGATCCAAACGCCCTTGTATACAAGATGTCCTGTAAAAGTATGTCGTAAATGTGGGGCTTAAAATAAGCAACCGGGTGTAACACGATCATGGTACTCCCCCCTTTTTTCCTTTAGTTTTCAAGATAAATGGTTGAAATTTGGAAAATCCTATATACTTATTAAACGTCACTTTTTGACATATTAAATGATTTTTTTCCACTTCCGGTTTCACCGGAAGCGACACTAACTTTTGATTTTCAAATAGAACACCCTATATATTAATGCATTTTTGAATTATGCATAATTTTCTGAATCCAACGATACCACATAAGTGACATTTCAGTCTTCAATATTTATTTTAATTTAATTTTTAGTTTTCTATTTAAGTGTGCCATGACTGTTCCGATTTATTCTAATTGAGCCGTGTAATACTAGAAAAATCGAAATCCCGTCGAAACTAGTAAATTATGTGATTTATGAGCAAATAAAGTTTATCAAAATGGTTTTTGGGACAAAACACGATCTTTTCAAATGTAACCATATTGGTACCGTGGTACCATTTATTGCTAGCATTAATAAGGAATTTATTAATGTGCCTTATTAAAATCTGCGATAAATACAATCAAAATTACAGCACACATTCGTGTGGCAAACGCAAGCTTTCAACACTTGTATTACAAATTACTATTTCGCACGCAAATTCTGCTTGTTCGGCAATAGTCATTTTCATAAGAAGTGCGGGAAGTTAGCGATTCCGAAACGAATGCAGGACGTTACAGAAACGAGCGCAGCGAGTTTCTGTACCTGCATGAATTCTCTAGTGCTTATTAGAACATAGCTTTTTATGTATTTTCGAATGCTAGCATATACATACTATCTATATTTTGTGTTTAACTCTACGTTAACTTTACATGTAATAGGTATAGAATATTTTATGGAAAACGTTATGTAATCCACCCATACTCTTATACCCTAGTTCTTCAGTTTCATATGTTAGATCTTAGGTAAAAGGCTGCTTTTTTGTATTGCGTTTTTTGAATTGCCTTTTTTGTACAGTCCTTGTGTATCTCTTATAAGTATTGTGATGTCGAAAAAAAATAAGGCGTAGCTCTAAATAGTTTTGTGATTTAAAAACTATACAGGGTGATTCAAATTCGACCCTCACCATGGGGATCTCCCTTATGAGCAGAGTTAGAGGGAATGTTTAAATTCGGCAAAGTTGCTATTTTTTGTTCTCTTTAAGAATCCGCCGGCAAAATTGACTTGCGACAATTGCCAATCGAAATATTTTGAAAAATCGAAAAAAGTGGGATTTCGTTTTTTGCTTGTGGCGCTCTTATTTGAATTTATAATTAAAAACTAAAAACACATTTTCATAGCCATTTTTTCTCCTCTATCTGATGATCTGGTTATAATTTTATTAGCATGTTTCGTCGCTTGCAGGCCATCATCAACTTTCTTATTTCTTATAGGGGCCATTTTGTTTTTTTACAGATTCAGATGCTCACTTTTTCTCTGATTACAACGATATATGATATGTAGGGAAAATATTCTAAATTTAGTGCTTAATTCTCAAAAAAGCCGTATGTAACTTAAAATCATGTCTTACACATCGTACTATTTTCCTCCAACTTGATCGAAATTTAACAGAATATGGATCGTTTACTGCACCGCGTAATGCTGGTGCTAACAGAAATTTGGATAATAATCAATCTAACATTTTACAAATGGTAATACTAAGGCCCTATTTTTTTATAAATGTTTTCTCTAAGATATGTTCTTCTAGATAAACAACACTACTTCGACCTCTACACGTGAAATAGCTCTAGAATTAAATTTGCCGCAGACTCGTGTATGGCGAACGTTAAAACGTAATAATTATTAAGCATACAAGATTCATGTCAGTCATACTTTACAACCTGGAGATACGGACAGACGCTTACTTTTTTGTACTTAATTGGTTATTACAACAATGTAATACTGATAACAGTTTGTAAGACAAAATTATTTGGTCAGACGAATCAAAATTTACAAATGCTGGTTTATTTAATCGTAATACAGAGTATTACTGGTCAGTCGAAAATCCAAGGCAGAATAGGAAAAGAAGACCACAACATCGTTTTGGAATTAATTTCTGGATGGGCCGGTATACTGCGTGACCGCTTAATTGGACCGTTTATGTACGAAGAATTTTTGAATGGGGAACGATATTTGAATCTTCTTCGTACACAAGTGTCTAATTATTTAGAAGATGTTCCATTAAATGAACTCCAAAGATTATGGTGGCAACAAGACGGTGCACCAGCTCATAATGCGAGAAATGTGGGAACTTATTTGCATCAGGAATTTCCCAATCATTGGATTGGAAATGGTGGAGTAGTGGAATGGCCGGCGAGATCCCCTGATTTAAGCCCTCTCGATTATTTTCTTTGGGGAGCTGTAAAAAATCAAGTAAACAGAGATACACCTCACAACATTGCCGAACTAAGAGCAGGATACAGAATGTTTTCAACATGATCCTCAGAAGGAATATTCAGAGAGCTATTCAAAATTTAAGAAAACGTGCTCAATTATGCATTAATGAAAACGGCAGATTATTATATTATTGTAATAAATTGTTTTTATTTTTTATATGTATTAAATTTTCCAATTTTGTTCTCATTAATCCAGTATTTTCGTTAGATTAGGTTCATGACGAGCTTCATTATTATAATATTATGATATTTTGATATCACTGGCAGTAACAATTACACAAGTAAACAAAAGCGACCTAACTAGATGCTCCATTGCTTTTAAACAATGCATGGCAGACATGATTTTAAGTTACATACGCTTGTTTTGGGAATCAAGCACTAAATTTAGAATATTTTCCCTACATATCATATATCGTTGTAATCAGAGAAGAAGTGAGCATCTGAATCTGTAAAAAAACAAAATGGCCCCCATAAGAAATAAGAAAGTTGATGATGGCCTGCAAGCGACGAAACGTGCTAATAAAATTATAACCAGATCACCAGATAGAGGAGAAAAAATGGCTATGAAAATGTGTTTTTAGTTTTTAATTATAAATTCAAATAAGAGCGCCACAAGCAAAAAACTAAATCCCACTTTTTTCGATTTTTCAAAATATTTCGATTGTCAATTGTCGCAAGTCAATTTTTCCGGCGGATTCTTAAAGAGAACAAAAAATAGCAACTTTGCCGAATTTAAACATTCCCTCTAACTCTGCTCATAAGGGAGATCCCCATGGTGAGGGTCGAATTTGAATCACCCTGTATAAAGAACGGATTTCCTTAAAAATATAGAAAATCACTACAAACTGTCCTAGGATTGCATCGGAATGCTCAAAATTTTCGAAATTACCTGCAACGATCTGTAAAAATACCTCTGAATGAACAATAAATCCTACCCTCTCTTCTTTGTTTTCCCTTAACCTCATATTTGCAATTCTTCAGATCTTGTCCATTTCTTTTGTTTCTTTTTTCTTGCAATTACTTAGTTTTCCAATAGAACTTTTCTACTACCATTTTTATATTGTATGGATTGTTTAATAGTTATTTATTGTATGAGTGGATTAAGAGGCAAATAAAACTCGCGGCGGCCTCGTGTTTAAATTTTCAAGAGTTTTATTTGCTGATAATCCACAAATGCAATACAACATTTTATCCACAACTTACAATATTATAGAGGCATAATTATGCGGATCACTAATACCGACATTGATAATTTTGAAACATAGAATTAAATGTGGTAGGTCATGGAATGGTTGCTATGGCTGGTTGTTTGTTTATGTTGTTTTTAGTGAAAATAAAAACAGTTCGGGTATCAAAATGGGAGAAGAGCAGAACATTCCGGCATTTGTCGCTGAAGAAGCCCAATAAGAATGTTTGGATATGTTGCCCGTAAATTCTAAATCTGCCTACGAACGACAAGCAATTTTCCGATTTCAACGTGTGGAGAGGAAAAAGGGTTGTAGCGGTAATAACAGAAGACGTGCTGCTTTCATATTTCTTCAATATCAAAAAAAAATATGTATGTCGCTTCTCCAATGTGGACAAAGTATTCGATGCTAAAAGCCTCCCTGCAAGTGTATAACAACGGTGATATTTCAAAATATTGTAAGCTTATTGCTTATTTGAAAAGTTCTTCGAAAACTCACAAACCGAAGAAGGCAAAGATTCTTGAAAGAGCTCAGATCGAACAGTTTTTGAAAGAGGCACCTGAGGAACAATACCTAATGATGAAGGTAATTATTTAATTTCTCTTTATAACAATAATTAATTGTTAATTTCGAACGTTTTCAGGTTGCACTAATTCTTGGCGTTGCTGGTGCCTGCATATGCAACGAATTAACATTTTTGACCGTAAACGATGTGGAAGATGGCTCCTATCTGTTTATCTCAATAACAGAAACGAAAACAAATATTACACGCAGCTGCACCATTATGGACGAAGGATTTTCTGTGACTGTAATTAACATGTGCAAAAAGTACATGACTTTACGTCCTCGAAATATATCAACTTATAGATTCTTTTTGCGGTATGAAAATGGGAAATGTACGGTACAGGCAGTTGGTATTAATATGTTATCAAAAATTTCTTTAAAAGTTGGTTTGTTTTTGTAACTATCAAATGCGGAATCTTACAATGGTCACAGCATGCGACGATCTTCAGCAACCTTATTGGCGAATGCAGGCGCCGATATTACTACTATTAAAAGTGGAAACACATTGTTGTCACGTCACGTGAGCTCATGTAACCTCACGTGAATTCACTATCCACTAAAATCAGTGAGATTCCTCGTAGGAGACACATTTATGTCACGTAATAACAGTCGCTCGCTGTGTTTCTACGTGAAAAAGTTTACAAGATGCATGAGCATAATATTAGTGCTAATACTTCATCTTCTTCAGATTTAGAACAAGAGTTGTTAGAAGTCGCGTGTGGATTAGTTATAGGAAACGAAATAAAAAAGAAAAAAGACTAAGCAATGGATACACGACGTTAACTTGAAAAGAGCGGAAAAGGCGAATTCCAGAATTTATTTCACGAGTTGGAAAATGATTAAAATCGTTTTCAGATGTACCTACGTTTCAATAAAGAAGAATTTGACTTTCGAATATGTTGGTCTCCTTGTGACAGGCGTTGTACCAAACTATCATGTGCAGGCACTTTTGCAATCAGCATTTCCTCCATTTTCTTTAGCTCACGCTATCACGCCTCACGAAAATTGTGTTGAAACAGAAATTTGGGTGCGTGCTGGCATACAATATCATGTGTGTTCACGTGAAAGCAGCGAATGATAACATCCTGCAAATATAACTACATGAGAAATACCAGTCTCATGAATTTGACGTTTCACGTGAAGTCACGTGGGGTCACATGAGCTCACGTGACGTGATAATATTGTGTTTCTACATTAATCGTCATGGTGGCTGGAAGTCGAGCTCTGTAGCGGAAGATATATTGAAGATTCTGTTGTAAATAAAATTGAAATTGCAAAAAGAATTCAAGGAGAAGCGTCTTCGAATTTTTGTGGCAGCTCTACTTCAGTTAGACTTCCAAGTGCTGTTGCAAATGATACTGAAGTTACAAAAATTGAAGTTGGTCAAGTTAATAAGGCTTTTTCTTTTCATATCAATGTGAATGTGAATATTAAAAACTAATGTTTAATAAATTTTGTCAAAAATCTGACAAAAGTGTTTTAATAGCTATATAACAAGTGAGTAAAGTATTACTTTTATCACGAGTAGGAAAGTTTTGGCAAATCCTACAAGTGAAAAAAAGTAACTTTAGACACGAGTTTGAGTCTTGAGAATGCTGGCAGATTTTTATAGCGACTTCTCGGATTGTACGACTCACTGAACACTGATGCACGCTTTTGTCTTCACCCACACCCACTTGAAATCCTGGATCACCAACATATCTTAGAAAGACTTCAATTTTTTTCTTCCGTGACAGAGCACTACCTCTCGTTTCATCCGTATTGCCCAAGAAAGTATCTGCCAAATACCCCACATGATGTTCCTCAAACCTATAGAGAGCTCGATATACAAGGACATCCGTGTGTCTTCGGGTTTTGTAAACTTTAGGTACACGCACTTCCATAAACAGAGCCATTTTAAAGTTTCCAAAATTAATTAAGACAGGTATCCAGCAGACTTAAAAAACAACCAGTATTTACTTCAAGTTTTAAGCAAATACTGCATCTTATGCATACAATTTTAAGCTTTTACTGGTAAATTAAGTAAATACTACTTGTAGTAAATGCTTGAATTGTTTTGCATATGAAACCAAGTATTTACTTTAAAAATTGTCAGTAAAAGCATTTACTGGTCTTTATGCATACGGGCCATTGTATTTGTATTAACATACAAAAAAACTAGCATTTCACGTGCTGAAAGAACTTAGTTAAAGAATGATTTATTTATTTAATGATTCATTATATTATTTGAACCACCGGAAGCTATTAAACTTAATAATAAGTTCTTGCTACGTTTTACGTCTAAATTAATCAGTGAGGTGTTCTTTAGATAAAAAGGGGCTTCGGCTACAAAATAGAGAAAAACAGAACGAGTGCCAGCAATCATTTGATAATAATCGGCTTGTCCTTCAATTTAAAATTCCGATGATGAACAACTATTTATTTCAAGACAGGAGATTTCCGTTTGAATGAATAGCCTATTTGTCTTTAAGTAATATACATATATACTTTTTAAAATAATAAACCTTTTGCAGATCATATAATATTTATATACAGGGTATCTCTAAATTATACCGAAAAACTTCTAGAGGGCATTTTTCAGACAATATTAAATGCTTTCTTCATAACCTTTATGCCTTTATAGATAATAAATTATCTTTAAATTTCAGAGCAAACTTAAATGGACAGTTAGTTATCTTCGCAGAGCCCCATTTTATGATGTAGACAAATAAGGTTCAAATGCTAATGTTTTCTGAAAATGCCCGGTAGAAGTTTTCGGGTATAATTTAGAGACACACTGTATAGGTTACTATTGAGGTAAAGGCATTATTATCAACATGAATCTTCATGCAATAAAGCACAACTAAATAAATACATCAGATGAGTACTATAATGTCCCAAGTGTGACATTCGCAATGTTCTATGATTTGTTAGAAATTGAATTCTAAACTTAGAATTGCATTTGGTATCAATTTTGTTTGCAAATATTAAGTCACAATATTTCTAATTTATTGGTTTATGTTTGTGGGTACTAAGGATTTACCATTTACCACTATCCGACTAGAATTATGCTGAATCCAAGCGACTTTCATCCCTGAAAAGAAGTTTCTATCGTGCCAAACATCACGTTGGCACGGGACTTACAGTTTTACCTCGTTTTCCAAAGACGACACATTTTTCCACATTAAAATTACTACCCGACGTCGGCAGGAATCGAATACGGGACTTTTACTTTACAAAACACAAGGGTATTTGTTCAGTATTATGGCAACCAGTCAGTTGTGTTAAATAAACTGTAAATACAGAATTTTGTTAGAACAAACCTTTAGATTGTTCTAGATATACTGTAAATTCCAAAAATTATAATATTCTTCAAAAAACATTGAAAATTAAGCAGAGAATGTCCCTCAAGACATTCTGATAACGTTATTTTTCCGTTATTTCAGCAAATAAATCGATTTAGGTAATGAATTTGAATACCCAGAACATAATGGCTCATTCGCCGTATATTCCAGACCTGGCACCTAAATGATTTTTATTTCTACGTGTAAAGGATAAGTTACGCGGTTTACGTTTTACATCGGCCGAAGAAGCGGTTGACGCATTTAAAAATGAAATAATGAACCTAACGCGGGAAGATTGGAGAAAATGTTTTGAAGATTGGTTTTCACGGATGCAAAAATTCATTGACTGTGGAGGGGAATACTTTGAAAAATTATAAGTAAATGTTTTTTATCAATAAATTGCGTATTACTTTACTAGGCTCAGAGAACATCCTATGTAGTATTAAAATTTTTCACTGAATTATCTCCTGGATTTATCGAAGACCGAGTGCAGTATTTTCGTAATATATCCTACTTCAATAAAATCATCAGGATTGCGCTTCGAGAATACTTTAAAACCCAATGACTAGAAAAGGTGGCTGACGTGAGCAGATAGTTTAACGAATGTTACGTGTTCTTTTATACTTATTTCTTTGAACCGGATTGAATTCGGGGCAGATCATGTCATCGTGAAATAAAAATTGTGCGGCTTTAAAAGACATCCAGAGAAATTCCCGTAAGACATTTGAACTTGTTCATATTTGACTGATATTCGAGGTTAGAAATTCAAATTCATCTTTTGTTGATGAGTTTTAATTTAAAAAAATATATGCTTTTATTTTATTACATACTATTTGCTTGTTTTCGTAAATTGTTTATTTGTTCAGCACTGTATTTTTGAGAATTGATGATACTTTGGGGACATCTGAACTAGTTCAGAGTGGGATATGTATGGGCAGTTCGCTTGCTGATTGCCCCACATCCATATTTTGGATGACTTCATGAAGCACTATAGTAATCAGGTTTAAGTAAAACCAGTGTCACTCTCCTTCAGAGTTGTTGTTCAATAGAAGTATCAGAGATAAAATGCCATCACTAGCCGATTTAATGGCAGGAAACATAGATGAAGAAGCACACGATACGGACATAATGAATAAACAAAAAGGCAAAGAAAGGGAAGACAAGAAACGAAGATACAAAGTCTTTGAAATATGACCAGAGTATAAAGTGATTGTGAAAAACTTAATAACTCCTCATAAACTCACACCAAAATTTGACAGCACCGAATATGAAGTTATAAGCCTACAAGGTAGCGAAGCAATGTTACAAAGAGACGAAAAATCAATGAAGCGTCACGTTTCGCATCTTAAGAAATTACCTGAACCCATACCTTTACCAAAGCAAACATTGGTAACGCCCCCCAGGGCTGTAGTCGGAACCAGCACAAAATGAAGCCCTCATATATCAAGAAGAGGAATCCCAAGAACCCATAGAAGCCAAGTAACCCAGGAAGCTACGCTCCAAGATAAGGTTAAACAACTGAAGCTGAAAAAATGAACGGATTGTGGGGACCGAAGAACGAGTAATCCGATGGGTGTTATCATGCAAAGATAGAGATAAGAAATAATGAATACGTTTTGAGTTAGTTAGTCACAGATTGTTGTACGGTGTAGATGCCTACGACAGTAATATTGTTGGTTATAATTACTGATTAATAAAAATCTTGTATTAAAAGAATAAGTCTTTTGCTTCTTTTCTCTAGTGGCGCACCACACTTTACTCCAATATTGTATGGTGTATGGTGATGATACAATAATCTTGCTCATTTACAATACAATGAAGCTCTAGCAACCCAGTTGGTATTCCATTTTTTCGAAAATTCTTTTTAGACATATTTTTTCCTGATGTATCAAAACTTAAAGATCCCAACAAGAAACAATCTAGAGTTCTAGACGGTTCAAATCTGGGTTTCATGGAAGCCAAGTTACTGGATCGTCATGGCCGCTCTGGAAATTCTCGGCGCGGCCAGTAGAGCCAATGAATCAACCAATGCGCGTCATTAATCAAATTAATGACGTCACAGCGTACTTTATTTATGTCAAGTTTAGAATCAACTCAATTGAACCGAAATTATAGGTAACACGCTAAGCAATAGCAATTGTCGGATCTTTGAGTAATGAAATTAATAAACGAGGAGTTACATTAATACGAAAGTCTTTAAAAATCCATATGTAAACGTGATACGGATAATTCCGATGTTAAACTAGCAAATGTTACTGTTATAACAGATAATATTTTCATTATATTTAGAATAATCATACTTGTTTTAGGTTAATACTAACATATTGGTATTGTTATTGATGGCGTGCATTGATTGATCTCTTGACTCTCTTTCATAGAACCTATTGTGATGCATAATGATAATAATTGGTTAACTGTAAGAAGCGCAGATCTTCTAGCTTCTTGCGTTCGCTGATTTAACGTTAAATTTTGAATGTTTTTATACCGATTACCTCAACGGAATCGGATATTTGAGTACAATTCACAAACACATTTCTAAGGAATTTAACAACGAACGCTGTAATTAGACAATAACAGTTGGCTTGACAGTATGTTTTGCTCGCGTGATAAACCATACACTGAAAGAAATCTTGGATCACATTTTACTTATAATAAAGGGAGGCGGTAAATAATTTAGGACAAAATAATTACGTTTTTCTTCAAACGTCAGAAAAACACGACTTTGTGTCCTTGGATACACACAGTTAAACATTCACTTTTACTCCTAGGAGTAAAAGTGACATAAACATTCACTTTTACTCCTAGGAGTAAAAGTGACACTTAATGAGCCAATGGCAACTCGTAATTTTTATTTTTTATAACAAAGCAACGACAGCTGGTATGACGTTCATTTTTGACTTTTTTTAAATTTTCTTGCTGAATTGCTTTTAATTTATGCGTTTGAAGAAAAAATAACATGTGTTATTCGGAGTAAAAGTGATTTTGTGTGCCTCGCATGAATGTCCGACTCGCTAGCGCTCGTCGTTCAAACGTCATGCTCGGCACACAAAATGACACTTTTACTCCTAATAACACAATATACTATTTTCTTCAAACGTCATAAAAACACGACTTTGTGTCCTTGGATACGCACAGTTAAACATTCACTTCTACTCCTAGGAGTAAAAGTGACATAAACATTCACTTTTACTCCTAAGAGTAAAAGTGACACTTAATGAGCCAATGGCAACTCGTAATTTTTATTTTTTATAACAAAGCAACCCGTAGCAATGACAGCTGGTATGACGTTCATTTTTGACTTTTTTTAAATTTTCTTGCTGAATTGCGTTTGAAGAAAAAATAACATGTGTTATTCGGAGTAAAAGTGATTTTGTGTGCCTCGCTTGAAATTGTCCGACTCGCTGCGCTCGTCGTCCAAACGTCATGCTCGGCACACAAAATGACACTTTTACTCCTAATAACACAATATACTATTTTTTGCTGTTTTCTGAATCAAATCGTTTATTAGACATAAGATAAACAGCTACATACAATGTGATTTTTAAAAAACTCAATTGCAGCAGGCCGTATTCTGACTTAATACAGACAGTTCTAAGGTTATTAAGACAGAATACGGCCTGCTGGAGTTGAGATTTTAAAAAATCACATTGTACTTGAAAATTATTGAATAATTAACGACACAACAGTGCTATATTTCTATATACAGATTGTCGACAGGTACTAGGTACACACGGTAACTAGATACAAACAAATAAAAATGGAAATAAAGAAATAATAAAATAATACATTCATCACAAGGTTGTGTTGCTTAACAACCACTTAAAATTTTAAACCGTGTCTGTATCTAGTTACCGTTACAAAAAACTGCCAAAACAGCTTACTATCAGATGTTTCATTCACGGAAATACCCACAGATCATTAAACCTTTTTGGAAGACTAATCAAAGAATAGAACCGGAATAACGTCGATAGCAGCGCCCCGCGCCCACCTGGGTGAACTACGTAGTTCAATCCGCCATATTCCCTGACGTACGTTATTTTCGTGCAATCGGAAGAATGCGCATGGGTCTACATTTAGCGTACGCTAAAAAAATAACCGCGGTCCGGTATTTTCATAAAATGGAGGATGGGTTTTGCATACGTTATTTTGAGTAGTGATGTTATGTTGCCGTGTTTATAAACAATGTTAAGGTTATGTTCAGAAACTTTAGCGTACGGTAAAATAGCGGACTGCGATAACTCTAAAATGTCATTTACCGTGTAAATAAAATAGCGTATAACATCAGGTGATTTAACGTTAACGGAAATTTAACGTACTCGCGATAACTCTCTAATATTTAAATTCTCCCGCTTAAACCTATTAGTTCACCCAGCTGCTATGAGCGCGCTGAGATCGTTGTTGCTTCCTATTTTATCTTTAGCTTTGAGTGGTCTTCCTTGTTTATTTGTCCGTGGAAATACCGTTTACTATCATTTAGCATAAGCTGACTAAATTACCGCTTAGGTAAGCAGCTGAGCGTCCCTGAATGCGCCCATTGTCTTCAAAAACTGCCCACAGCTGCCCGTTGTACATAGGAACCTTCTTTCTGTATATTTGTGTTATACATTTAATTAATAGATAAATAAACTTCCATCCTTTATTAACTTTGAATTTTTTGCAAAAATTTAATAAAAAATTATTGGTTGAATTAAGAAGTGACAAAACGAATAAAGCAGTGTTTCTCCTTATTTTAAGGAAGGCTTTTGTTGAGAAAATTTTGGGTCCGTGACTATTTAATGTTTTTAAATTAAAACCATTAAAACGCTTATCTTGGACAATTTAAACCAACTAAAGCTATAAATTACTCCAACCAGCCAAAGTCAGTTAATTCTTTTACATAGGGAATCATTAGGAATGATAAGTAAAAACAATCGCCTAAATTTAGAAACTTTTTTTAAACGTTGGGGTCAAAGATTAGTGAGCTAATCTTTGGTTGGGGTGACTGCGACAGTTAGATTTATGTATCAAATTTTAAAGTATATTAGTTTACATAGTTATAAATGCTTGCTGTTATATATGTAAGGGTCAAGATCGTTCAATTCTAGGCTTTTACAAACAATTGCCAGAGCCCCTGTCAACGGAGGACTGCCGCCGCCTTCAATATCGCCGTAAAAGCGATTCGATCAAACAACGTGTCAAACAGAATTTCCTGAGTATTTGGTGAGTTTTATGGAGTGCATCTTATGTGTATTTTACATAAATTTTCAGACTAGGAACCTCTTTTTCGTCTTTTAGCGATGCGCAAGTTGCGGGTTCTGTGCGACAGTGGTTGAGGATGCCCACGTTCGATAGCCGACAATGGGAGGACGAAGAATTGCTTTTATTGCTCCAGCAAATGTTCTTGGACCTCGACCTCTGCTCGAAATTCGCTATCAATATTAATATTTTGCGCAATTTTTTATATGAGGTGTACAAGAATTACAACGAGGTTCCATTTCATAATTTCAGGCACTGCTTTTGCGTGGCGCAAATGGTAATAAAATTTTCAGGAAATTTTCGTATTAATTTAAAGGAATTAATGTTTACTATTGTTAATGTTTTCAGTTGTATTCTATAACCTGGTGTGTCAATCTACCGGAAAAGATTGGAGATTTGGAGGTATTAATTCTTCTCACGTCCTGCGTTTGCCACGATCTCGATCATCCAGGCTATAATAATATTTATCAAATCAATGCCAAAACCGAGTTAGCTCTACGATATAATGATATTTCACCCCTAGAAAATCATCACTGTAGTGTAGCTTTCAGAATATTAGAGAACGAAGACTGCAATATATTTAAGTCGTTTACAAGCGAAGCGTTCAAACAAGTCAGGGAAGGAATGATTAGATGTATTTTAGCGACGGATATGGCGAGGCACAATGAGATTTTATCGCAGTTTAAGGAAACAACACCTGAGTTTGATTATTCCAATAAAACGCACACGAATCTGGTAAGAAGGAACTTTCATTAAAGCATCTAATGGCATCAGCATTCGCAATGTAGTCTTCACCAGCTTCTTCCTTGCATTGCTTAATAAGAATCATTCGCTTTTGATTCCAATTCATTTAGCAAACACAGCATCTTCAAATATAAACCCTAGGAAATTTTGTTTTGCCCTAAATTTCGCCTAAAATGCCTGTCTTTGAAAGGTGAATGGAGACAATCGAATAATAAGTATTTATGTGCTTTGAGGTTTTAAATATTATTTAGGAACAAATAGAACGAAATAGGATTGTTACTGAATTAATAATAACATCAGTGTGGGGGCATATAAAAATATTCGTAACATAGAGATTTTAAATTTAAAAGGAAATGTATTAGAATGAATGTAAGCCAAACTAGACACTCTAATTTTTTTATACTGTTTTATTAAGGAATTCGTTGCAGCTTAGAACAAATTAAACTTCGTGTCACAAGAAAATCAAGATAGTCAGGAAGGAAAATCGAGAAAGAATTTTTAGAAATATTAAGACACCAAAGAAATTTTAAATTTGTTTATTTTTTCTCCTCTTTTAAAAATGTATTGAAATTTAGATCAAATTAAACTCTTTATTTTTTTTTTTATTAAAACACCCTATTAACGACGGAAAAACGAAATTCTTAAACTGCCTAAAATATCCGATGTTCCTCTTAAAACATTAAAAATATCTGTGTATTTAGGGCAACCCTCCCAAGTATTGGAGGTTTTCTTAATAATTTCCACCCGAGATGTAAATCTGAGACTTAATTCGTGAATTTGACAATTTTTATCGATTTTACTTAAAACAGAGATGCTGAAATATTTGTACGGTTTTCTACAAACGTCGAAGAACTCGCCAAATTTACTGGACCCTGTTTTTTTTCTTACTATTATTACACTGATTCTAGTTGAAAAAGTAACACCCAGTATTTTAACAGATATTTAATTTTTTAATGTCGCAAAATAAACAACATAGACTAAATAACAAATGATTAAATATTCATGCATTTGACCTTAACAGTTAACAGAAAATTTTAATAATCAGTCATCGCACCATTGCGTCTTACACATTCATGTATGTACTCTTCTCGGCATGCTTAGAATGAGATGGTCTATTGTCTGCTGATGTATCTCATCCCAAGCTACTTGCACCTCACCCCGAAGTTCGGCTAATGTAACGGGGGGCCGTTCTGGGTTAGATACTCTCCTAGCAATCAAATCCCACGCATGCTCAATTGGTGAAAGATCAGGAAATCGAGCAGGCCATGGAAGTAGACGTATGTCAACATTCTCTAGGTACTGCAGACTCACCCTTGCTACATGTGGTCGAGCGTTATCTTGTTGGAATATAGCGTTTTCTATACCCCGAACGTATGGTACAAGAATCGGTTCCAGTACTTGGTGGATGTAATCCACAGCTGCCATGTTACCCTCTATGAACACGAGAGGAGACCTACTTCCATAAGATGTAGCCCCCCACACCATTAAACCTGGTGCCCGGCCTATATTTCTTTCCAATTGAAATTCTAAATTTCTTCTCTCACCACGCTCTCGTCGTACTCTTCTACGGCCATCACTCGCGCCTAAACAAAATCTCGACTCAGCACTGAAAACGACTTTGTTCAATTTCTCATTCCTGCGTTACGCCATTCCAGTCTACGGCTCTAAACCATTCATCTCCAACAGACCTGGTTGTAGTTAGCAAAATGTTTTCTTCTGGCCAGAATTCGTAGAAGTCGCTTTTCACGGTCTGTTGTTCTCTGGCCGCACCAGGTCCTTTGCGGCGTTGATTCTGACCTTCCGCAGACCAAGCATGCCAACAACGACACACAGTTGTTACTGTAAAATTAGTACGAGTGGCGATTTCTCGAAATGAAAAACCACCCTCTGGCGTACCAATTATCCGACCTCTCTCAAAGCCACTCAGATGATGAAATTCTGCACGTCTTCGCACACGGGGTATTTCTTTGGTTCAATATGGTTACAAAAACCTGACTTGACAAGGTTTAGGCAAACAACTGAAAGCGCTATTAACAAAAACATATTTCCATGGGTAACCAAAAATTAACAATATCTCCAAGAAAGTTGAAGATTTTTGTCTCAAATTTTTATAATACAACAAGGAAGACAGTGCGAAAAAATATAGTAAATAAGAACTTTAAATGAATACGTATACTGGGTGTTACTTTTTCAACTAAAAGCAGTGCACGAAAGAAACCCCTTTTCAGGAATTTGAGGACGGCTCTGAAGGGAAACTTATACTACGTGTTTAAATAAATTTTCCTGGAATAGTTTTTATCTTTTTTCCAACCCTTCCTTTAAAATGAACCTCAAGCTTTCTGGAATTTGGTTTTTTAGAAATTTAATCTAGTAAAAAGGGAATTTGCGTCGATTTGTGCATTTAGCTTAATTTTTTCAATTGCAGATTGTATTAACGTAACTTCAGTTGCAGATTGTATTAACGTAACAATAGTCTTTCAGCTTGCATCGCTCTTAAATTCAATCACGCATATTGCTTACAAGTTGTACAGGGTGATCGTATTACATTGACCTTGCCGCTCTATTGTAATGACTTGCTCAATTACGGTTTGCCGCTTCATAGTTCAGTTTTTAAGTTGGCAGCGCCGCTGCCTTGAAAATGCAGTCAAACATAAACAAATTAGCATAACCTCAAAATTAACAATAAAGGAAATTTATTTCACACCCATTTGAAATAATTAAAACATTAATTTAATGCTTTATTAATTTTTGTTACAGAAGTTGTTCAAAATGTTCACCGCTTACCTCTAAACATAAATTAATTCTACGCTTTAAATTATCAAAAATATTGTGTAACATTTGTTCGCTAATATTGTTGACTTCTTGAACAATCGCTTCTTGCAGTTTTTCTAGCGTATGTATCCTATTTCGGAAAGAAAGTAAGGTCCAGTCTATCATCACGGTTGAGGTTAGCATTAAACCATTCGCAAAATTCTACACGTCGTTGAAAATCGGGAGTGACAGGTACCGTACGACAAACCTAAAAAAGCAATACATAGGTAATAAAAACTCGTTACAGTGACTTATAACTAAATTACCTGTTTGCGCACAGTTTCCGCAAAGATTTATGCGGACTAACATCTAATCGTTCCCGCACATTCGCCAAAACTTCTTCTGTTAAAACAGTTGGCCTGCCAGTAGGGTGCTTCTTAGTTACAGTGCCAGTCTCTCGAAAACGATTAACAATTCTATTTACATGTCGTGCGAAAACATCTTCGTCGAACTCAAATTTTGGAAATTTTATACGAAACTGTGCTATGCAAGAAATAATCGAATATTTCCACTCCCCGTTGGTTTCTTCGCCTGTTCGGAAATAAGATTCAACCATAAATCTTTCCTGCTGTTAGAAATTGGCATTTTGTAGAAAGTTAACCTAACAAAAATTGGAATATATTTACCGCTGTAAATTGGAATTACATGCAAAACTTACGAGTCAAGGATATTCCTGGAACTGGTAGTCGTGAAAACGACTGTTTTGTAAAGAGTAAGAGGCTTCAAAATGCAAAAACGGCGAAAATAAACTAACACAAGCAACTCGAAATGACAACCAACCAACCACAAAATTTTACTACTAAACCAGAACAAGTGTAGAGCGGCAAAACACCATTTTTTCTGAATTCAGCACCTCCACGCTATAAAGCGGCAAGGTCAATGATTTACGATCAGTACATTATGCCTAGGGCTGTTGATCCGAGCCGGATAAAACGGATATCCGGATAATTTTCGCGTAGATATCCGGATAATTAGTATTTAAAAAGATCCGAAATATCCGAAATGGAAGAAATCGGATATCCGTGAGAGACAGAACATCCGGATAAACTGTATAACTCGGATAAAAAAATTATCCGAATAAAGAATTATCCGGATAAAAGAATTTATCGCTGAATACGCAATACTAAATTAATTTATAAATTGCAATGAGATTGTTTATTTTATTAAGAGTTTTTATTTGGCAACTGCTGACTAAACACTAACACAGCAGTCAAAACATAACAGAAATAAATAACGAGAATTCACATTAAATATATGATGTAATTTAATGCGGTATGTGATAATGATAAGAATACTGAGAATAGAATTAATGATTTCTAAAGATTTCTTTTAAACTGCTTACAGAATATTTTGTAGGCAAGTTATGTAGGAGATTACTAGATTTATGGTATCATTTACTGTCTTAGAAATCATTTTGAGATTATTTTCTTCTTTTATAGGGCTTGATTCTAATTATTTGGATATGTAAATCTGGATGTAACTGAAATTTCAATTAAAAGCCTGTGCTGATGATGTGACATCCTCTTAAGAGTCTTAAGTGTCCCTAAATTTTTAATAATTAAAAATTAAAATATCTTTCTGCAAGCTATATTTTAATATTTTAAAAAGTTTGCATAATACATTTTTAGAGCCTTTTTTGTATTTTCAATATTTTCAGATCATTTACAGCTTTCTAGTTAATTGATAATAGATTTAAAAGTAATCTGGATACTTCAAAATATCCGGATACTGTAAATTATCCGGATATTATAACTATTCGGATATTTCTAATTATCCGGATAAAAAATTAGTTTTGTTAACCGAATTCGGAAATTTCGGATGACTCGGATAAAAGTTCATGTCCGGATATCCGGATAAATTTTTTTCTTTTCAACAGCCTTAATTATGCCTAATGAACGGCTTCATAACAACAATACCTTTTTATTGCTATATTGAAAAACTTTTTTAGCTGAGTATGATCTTAATCAAAGTATCCGACATATCAAACGAAGCAAGGCCTATGGACGTGGCAGAACCTTGGCTGGACAGGCTTTTACAGGAGTTTTTCAAACAGAGCGACGCTGAAAAATTGGAAGGACTGCCGGTAACGCCTTTTATGGACAGAGACAAAATTACCAAACCCTCATCGCAGTGCTCATTTATTGGTTTTGTACTATTGCCGCTATTTGAAGCCCTTGGCGAACTTTTGGGTGAACTCCAGGTATTTAATTCTCGCCAATAAACTCGCTTAATACCGAGAATAAAATTCCAAATTCTGTATACATACAACATACAACTGAACACTGAACACGTTGTAATACTTTATCTAATTCCGTTTTGAAAAGTTGAATTTTACCTAACTTTTGACGTTATGAAACGTCACTTTTTACCTAATCGAGTGTTGTAATAGTTATTTACGTAATCAGTTATGAAAAGAGCGATATTGTTTGACGAGTCGTAAGTTTGCAAAACGAGCGTTAGCGAGTTTTGCAAATTACGTGAGTCCAACAATATCGCTTTTCATAACGTATTACGTACAAAATTTTATCTAATTTCGTAATTTCGTTCTTCCACGTTCTAAATAATAATTCATTGTCAATATCTGACAAGCAATAAATTATTTTATTTATTATTATAGTTGGCATCTGCGCGGCATTTGGTTTAAAATTGGGTTGTGTAATATTCTTTACGTAACTCAGTTACGTAAAGATTTTTATCTAATTCCGTTTTGAAAAGTTGAATTTTACCTAACCTTTTGACGTTATGAAACGTCACTTTTTACCTAATCGATACGATATGAGTGTTGTAAAAATCTTTACGTAACTGAGTTACGTAAAGAATATTACACAACCCAATTTTAAACCAAATGCCGCGCAGATGCCTACTATAATAATAAATAAAATAATTTATTGCTTGTCAGATATTGACAATGAATTATTATTTAGAACGTGGAAGAACGAAATTACGAAATTAGATAAAATTTTGTACGTAATACGTTATGAAAAGCGATATTGTTTGACTCACGTAATTTGCAAAACTCGCTAACGCTCGTTTTGGCAAACTTACGACTCGTCAAACAATATCGCTCTTTTCATAACTGATTACGTAAATAACTATTACGTAACTGAGTTACGTAAAGAATATTACACAACCCAATTTTAAACCAAATGCCGCGCAGATACCAACTATAATAATAAATAAAATAATTTATTGCTTGTCAGATATTGACAATGAATTATTATTTAGAACGTGGAAGAACGAAATTACGAAATTAGATAAAATTTTGTACGTAATACGTTATGAAAAGCGATATTGTTTGACTCACGTAATTTGCAAAACTCGCTAACGCTCGTTTTGGCAAACTTACGACTCGTCAAACAATATCGCTCTTTTCATAACTGATTACGTAAATAACTATTACATCATCCTATAACGTTATCATGGTAATAACTCCTTAGCAACGAGTTATGTTATGATACATTTAACAGCACTAGTGCTGTAAAGCTTATAACGTGCTGTTATGGCTGTTTTACGTTACTATTTATGAATTGTCATTGAACTGTCATTGAACTGTAATTTTTTATTTTTTGAAAAAAATTATTATAGGATGATGTAAACCGTGTTACGACACGCGTAACGTTATTTGCTGTTACATTACTCGAGATTTAAAAGAACTCGCTCCTTCGTCGCTCGTTCTTTCAAACTTTTCTCTCGTAATGTAAAATGCTTCATAACGTTACTAGTATCGTAAATTACTATTCCTTGCCTTAATGGATTCTTCGTGTTTTTTACGGAGATGTGGCGAAATTTGTTCTGTCTTTGAATTTTTTATAGGTTGTAAATAACTGATATTTAGGTCATTCTAAAAATGGAAACTGAATGTTACGGTTTATCGCACCGACGAAAATAGGAGGCTTAGATTAAAATTGAAATACTAAACAAATTTCACAAAATTAATAAAATTTGACGCTTAATATCGGTATTTAATATAAATATTTTCTGGTAATTGACGAATTTTGTAAAAGTGTAAATTGAAACGTTAGCAATGGGTAAGGTGAGAGTTTAATAATTACTTGTTAAATTTGTAGGATCTCATCGTTCAGCCCGTAAGGGACGCACTCGATTACTATCGTCGGTTAAACGAAGCAACCAAAGAAGAACGATTGCATCGTAAAAGCATCGTATCGGAATTATCTGAACAGGGACAATTATCCTCTTCGCATAGTCCTGACAGTGCCACTTCTGTGAGCGTATCGAAATCAGGATCGAACATCAGCGTGAGATTACGAAAAAGCTTAAGCTTTCAACAGAGTCGCTCTAGGTAATCCACCCGTGACAAATTAAGTTGCTTTAATGCAGAACTAAACTGTTTTCAGGTCCAGGTCAACCGAGGAAGAAATGGAAGCAGGCGAAGATGTTACCAGCTTAGCTGGAGTCGAGGACCAAAATTTAGAAGACGTCATCGAAGATCCCGAAAGCGGTGAGTCGGAAACGGCAACGGAGGTCGAGGTATCGGAAAAAGCGCTTAAATTTAAAATCGCAACGGAGGGCAACGTCGGAACAGGAAGGAAGAGTTATCCGGGATCCCGAAAAGGTAGTCGCGAACGGGTGCATAATTTTAACAGTTCCGATTTAAATAGAGTTATTCAAAAAGGTAAATTAAAAGCAGGTGCGTTAAGTTTCGATCAACGTTCTTTAGTCGGTAAAAAATTATCGTTCGATAATCCGGAGTTCTTAGATGAGTACGCGATTATTTTTAATAAAAGAAATGAAAATATTACAGATCCTGCTAGCGAGTCCGATGGAGACAGCTATAAATTTTATAAAGACGAATGTGTGGTATCTAAAGAAACTCTTAATTTAAATAAAAGAAATTCCGAACACTCGGTTAAAATTCCTACGAATTTAGAAGAAAAACGAAGCATTTTAAAAAGTTCAGAGAAACAGAGAGTTAGTTCGCCTCCGGTCGCTTCAGGTGGTGATCAGGGTTCGTTAAAAAACGAGCCGATTAATACCGAGGAACCTGCCAAGTTGAAGGAAGGCGGGACGCCAGTGAAGGAGTCGAGAAGAAACTCTCTTTTTAAAACTCTAGTTAGACACTCGAGTTTAACTAAAAGTATCGACAACACGGATAACATTACAGTTGAAAAGCCCGACCTAAACTTGTCCCAAGTGCAAAGTGATATGGATACAACGAATGTGGAAAGCAAGAACAATAGGTCCATTTTGTCGCGGCTGAAGCAGCTCACCGATCGTTTTGGTCTTTCTGTGGAGAAGGACGCCAAGCTTAAAAACTCGAAATCGACCGTAGCTAAAAATAATAACAGCACGAGGAGTCTGTCCAGAGGAAAGAAAAAGTTGGAATCTCCTTGTTGTAACAGTATGGAGAACGTGGACGACAGGAGGGCCAGCACTCTCCCTAAAACAAAAAAGTCCAGTTTAACCAAAAGGGGATGGAAATTTCTGGTTTTGGGCCGAGAAAAGTCGATTAATAGCCTCGAGGCTTGGGCGTCCGATGCCGACGTGAAATTATCGACTTTAAATGTCGAACCTGACAATCAATCTTTACCTTCTACCTCTCACTCTCAAACTAATTGCACAGTAAATCTTAGTCCAAAAATTGAAGGTAAAATTGACCCTAATTTGCAACCCTCCAACGGTGACGCCGACCAAAGTGGCAAAGGGACTATAGAAAGTGTTAAGGAAAACGAACCAACAAGTCAAACGGTAGATATCAACGTCGTAACAACCGAATTATCGAAGCTTCAAGAACTACGTGCTGATCAAGTTATGTTGGCTTGTGGGCAGAGTAATTCTACCTTGATTTGACAGGAGATTAGTCCTCCGGAAAGGGAAGGATTTGCTAGATATATTTTCTGTCGATGCTGTAAATACAAACCCACAATTAGAGACAATGTTTAGATAACAAGTGTAAATATTAATTACCAAGGTTTATTTATTGATATTGTATATTTATTTTATACAAGTATTTCGTAAATTATTTTGTGCTATTTTCATCCATCGGCGGGTCTTAAATATACCAAAAATTCGTAGCACTAATATAAAATGCTTGTGTTTTTTATTTTCTTTTTATTTTAGTTTTATAGCTTCTATAAAATGCTAAATATATTCTTTATCAGTAATACAGATTTAATTTGTTGGCTGTAGTTCAACGAAACAGTACCAAAGTTATCATTCACTTAAAGACGTTCATTTAGTTAACAAAGAAACAGTAAAAGTGAAAAAGTTCATTAAACAGCAACTTTTTAGACTCATAGTTAGGAAAGCCACAAATCAAAGAAATAAATCACAAAACTTTGATATTGCAGAAATGCAGAAGTCTTTAATACATTTTGTAAAAAATTCTAAACTACATAAAATAGCCTTTTAAAGGGCAATTTTCATGTAACATACTTTAAGTATTGTTTAGATTACGAAAAAATGCCAGACTAACACAATGGTATTCAAGAAATAATCCTAAATTAGCCCTAAAATAAATAATTGTTAGTTAAATTATATTTAAAACAGGAAATTTAGTAGGTTATGACTAACAATTTAATTTAATTCGAACGTATATACAACTTTAAATTCAAATCCCTGTCAAAGGAAAACTAAAATCTCGAAAATGGATTAAAATTTCGAATCATAACTACGATTGAAGATATGAAGCTTTGAATATCGAAACATAACTCAAAATTTTCGATTTATATTCCAAGATTCATTATTAAAAATCGAATCTGAACTCTCTAATGAGTTCATGTCCATTTACATTTTGAATTTGAACTACCTATTCCAATCAGAATATCAAAATATAAATTCAAATTAGGATATCAGATAGCAAATGTTAATATTTCATTCCAGATTTGGTCTTAATTTTAAGAAAACAAATCAGAATTTATATCAAAATCTTAATTTATTAAGCATTTGGAACCGAAATCGAACGTTGACTTTAAAGTAAAAACGTATTTTTTTTAAATTTTAATTAACGAATGCAGACAAGTTTAAAGTTTTCATCCCCATAGTTTCTTAAGTTGGATTTTTTTGTACTTGTCTTTTAAGAGAAAATCATTTTGGAATTATAATTCAAACTTAAAATCGAATGTCCTATCTGGAATATCGAAGCATACTATCGAATTTGCAGTTAAAGTACACCAAATTAATTTCAAGGATTCAGTTGTCAAGTCTAATTTCAAATTGGGAGTTGCAATCCCCCGTTTGAATATTTGAATTTTAGGAATTCAGTGCAGGAATCAATTTATACAAATTTTTGTATTTTAAAAATTCTAAACAATTTAAAATGCCAACAATGTCTAATATTGGCAACTATTTTTATTTATTTTAACTCGACATCTGGCGTCTGTATAAATACGATTGAAGAATATTGCGTTTGAAATTGTTGCGAATTTGCTTCTTTGGAGTACTTTACTACTTTCATATTTTTTCTCTGCGGCTAAATTAAATTAATTTTTGGAGTTTGCAATTATTAAAAAAAGAACGACAAATGGTTTCGAGCATAAACTGTACGGTATTGTTAGATATTTAACTTTAGATGTTTTTGTAAACAGTTAGAATTCCGCCATTGGGAAAATGAAAACGTAATGTCAAATAAATATTCATAACGCAAAAATATTCCTGCATAAATTAAATGTATATATTATGTAAACCTTAAGTGTTTAAAAATAATTTTAGTAAAGCTAGTATTCTTGTTTGAAACTATAGTTAGAGTGTTCTTAAATTGCAGGTAATCTTCTCAACAGAGCTTCTAAAATCTGCAGCATGCTCAACTTATAAGAACCTGTAACATAAATTCAGAAGAATGTTTCTACAGTTCTTCATAATTATGTACATGTTTTTTAAGTTCTCGGTTTTTGAGTTGGTTAGGTGACGTTTCAAAACAGTTTCTTCACTTGACTGTTTCTGAATAATCCTCCAAAGGGAATTTTGTTTTTAGATTTTTTATTATAAAGTATGAGAAATGTAGAAATACCTTTGGTATCTTTATGAATCTTGAACTACAAATTTATGTAAAAAACTTAAATTATTTTATTTTAGAAAAAGAAAATTTTAATAGAAGAAATAATTCTAAAAAGACGCAGCATTTGCAGATTTTCTATGCTGTCTGAGTCGAGCTTTCCGTTTCACATTTTCCGCAGCATTCGGTTTTTCACTTTCTGCATGCTTCGTTCGATAATCCTTGATTAAAGAAATTGTTAGAAATGCCTCCGTAGGTATGGCCCAATTTTGTAAATATAGTTAGATTAATCTCTGTACAAATGTATAGGGTTAAACATTGTAACAAATTAACATCTAGTGCTAATTACCTAATGGTAATATTTTTTTAAAAGAAATTTTATTTTACGTAGATCTAATTGAAGTAATTATTGTACAATAGATCGTAACTATTTGAGATGATATTTATGAATTTATACATGTGATTCTAGTCTTATTGTTAACTAAAGATTAATTGTATGTAATAAAGAAACTCTTATTTAATCAATCTAGAAGGAATGGCATGAACAATGCAACTTTTACTATAGATTTATCATGTGATAATAAAAATTTGCTACTTCCCTTTCTATTATCTTTAATTTTCTACAGTTCGCTATCTTCGCTCTTGAAATGTCTTTTTAATCTTAAAAATGTATAATAAAGAGAAACTTGCTTTTAAGACAACTTCATATCACGGATCTCTCAAATGTATTACGCCGTTTAATGATAGGGGTGGAGATGAATAGCCTTAAAAAAAGAATTATTTATAATGGATGGTGCTAGAAAATAAAAATCCTGCCCTTATATAATTGTAAACTACTCAGACAAGCCCATGTTACTCGTACGAATATACATAAATATATTTTCAGTAAAAAAGTGTGGACCATAAACTCTTTAAACTTTAAATCTCTCTCGCGCTAATATTGTTTGTCACTTTTCCTAATTACCTTTGAATCTACATTCTTCCTGATATCTGTAGATACTAATGTAAATATATTTTAATTATTGTACAATTTGTTTGTTAAGTATATGTAAAAATAATGCATAAATATAATCATAACTGTGAATATTTAAGACTATATAGTGAATCTACCAAAAGATTTTTATTTTTAACAAAATCCCTAACGTTTATAACTTAAAAAAATTGTTTTTTCACTACTAGTATTAGAAGATGTCATTATTGAGCTTATTTTGGAGCCCAGAACATGATTTTCTCTCCTAGTGGTCAATAATTTTTTATTATTGACTACTGGTTAATAATAGAAACAATTGCTCTGCGCTCAGGTGCCTATTTTAAATATGTTTTACCCAAATGTCAATTGAAATTAACCTCTCCCCTTGTTTTCAAGCAAGGCTATTTGATTTTTGTGGATATTTAGAAATAAATATACGCATCTGTCATTTTATTTTTTATTTGTGTAAAAATGATTAATTAAAAGGAATAAAGGTGCTAGTAGTGAAAAAAATAGTATATAAACCACGGTAGAGAAGACTTTTCTCAGCCTCACAACTTATTTCCCTCCATGCTTCGCATGTCGGGAAATAATACTGCTCGGCTGAGAAAAATGTCTTCTCTACCTTGGTCTATAATATACTATTATATGGGTATACGGGTGTGAGAAAGTGAAATTAATTTCATGAAATTATTTTAAATCGAGTGATAACCCATAGTTTTCTAAAACTCCTACGAGTTGAGATGATTTTTATTGACTCGATGTTTTTCGTTTTCCAAGTAGGTACCTAATGTGCTGCACTGCGTATTTTTAAAAGCATAGAAATTCTTACTTTTATATCAAGAACATTATATCGATAGTACCTTTATTCTAATACCACGTAGTATGAGAATTTTTAGGGAAGTTCAGGTTCTGAATGTATGTATGATTTATAAATATAGCTAAATTATTTTTTGGGATTATTTTATTTTACATGTCGTCTCTGTAGTGTACCGTATGGAGAAAAATGCAAGATAATTAAATTAAAAATGTTGGTTTTGTCACATTCGTGGTTTTAGAATGTAGGTATCGATATGTAATGTAACACATGAATATAGTGCATTTTTTAAACTCACATACTTGTATCACTCACTAATGCTGATGTTGTAAACTTTCTGGGCGTTCAAAAATGTATCACTTTACTCAGTTGTTGCATAAATGTAGACTATTATTGTTATACATGTACAGAAACAATAACTATAGTAGGTGTTCCACAATTAACATATAACTAGATCCATCATGGGAAACTATAGAGGTTGATTCAAAAGTATTGTCATTAAATTTAAGGGTAGGTATTAGGGCATATCAAATAATAGAACAAATTTTCTCATTAAATCATGTGTCGCAAGTAATGTTGAAAGAATGTTCTTCTGTAATATACCTAATTGTTTTCTTTGCAGAATATCATTAGTTTGTTGTCATTATAAATATTGGTCTTAAAGTTTTAAACATATACTTTGTGCTCCTTTGTCTACTCTAGAATTCAAATCGCCTACTATTTACGTATGGTCTTGCATTTCTATTGACTTCTGCTTTACATTAATTAATTTGTTAATAGAATTCTTTATTTAACTTGTTCTGTGTATGTTGATAAGTGACTTCCGAAAACTGCTACTACATAGTCCTATCAGAACATGAGATAAAATTGGTTACAGCTCTATTAATTTCTATTATTTCCATAATCAGTATGATTAATAAACAATATTTAGTCCGCAAGTACATTCTGTACATACTCATACAAGTGCATCTATGAATGGAGTGTCTTACTCTTGTCTACTTGTTTACGTTTGCTTGTCATGAATGGGTCATGAATGTTATAAATGAGGTTATAGTTAGTTATTGTAGGTTATATAGGGTATAGGTTATTCAAAAGGTTTGAAAAAAGTAAAGCGATCTGTAGTAAACTACTAATAGTTACCTTATCCTGCGTGCTCATCAGATCTGTCTGTTTAAGAACTCCTTTTTTTGATTTGCATAAAGTAAACAGCTTATGCGCATAGTTTAACTTGTAGAAGTTATTGCTACTATAAATGTTTGAGCCTGTGTATGGAGAAGAAAACTAATAGAAAAGTGCGTAATGATAAGAGGGTTGCATGTCGAGTACATGATTGTTGTTAATTTAATTTAATGAACTAATTAAATTCCATTATTATTTTCATAATTCAATTTTGAATTTTTTCTTTATTAAAATCTTTGTTAAATAAGATACTTGTAAAAAATTAACGATCAAGGTAGTTAGAGATCACTTTATCATTTCGAATCTTCTGAACGATCTGAATAACCTATGATAACTATAATCTTCATTTATAACATTTCAGTACACTCAAAGAAAGAATAACTTTTTTTGATAATTCAAAAGTAAGGAAGTTGATAAGAACATATAAAAATAAGCTTTAAAAGATCCACTTCGCCAAATGTACTGGTTAGTAGGCAAGAAATCTCAGTTATCCCTAAAGAATAAAGTACTGCTCTACAAATCAACTATAAAACCAATCTGGACCTATGGTATTCCGATCTGGGGAGCCGCAAGCAACTCAAACTTGGAAATCTTGCAAAGATTCCAAAATAAGATCCTCAGGATGATAGCAGATGTCCCTAGATATGTTCCAAATTGGGTTACTCACCAAGATATTCTCCTACCTACAATCAAACATGAAATCGTAAGTGCAAGCGCAAAGTATCAAGCCAAACTTAGCGTAGGTACATACCAATAACCTAGCCGTGGCGTTGTTAGACAGGCAATACATCAAAGACTAAAAAGACATGATCCTTTAGATTTAGTTAATAGATTTAATTAAGATTTAGTTCAGATCAAATATTTAGATAACACTAATTTTAAGTTTTTGCTAGACCTTTGTTTCATCAATACAAATCGAAAAGTATACAGTTGCCAAGGTAATTCGTGAACATTCGGAAATGACTTACTTTTTATACAAAATTATTCGACAATATGACGTCTTATTCGTGTGGTTGAAGAAAAAGTATAGTGTGCAACACATGCGTGAAGCCTAAAAAGGTCAGTTTCACAATATACTATTCTATAACTTTAGTATACATTTTCCTGTTCAAAAATGCATTAAAAAAAGTCTAATAAATTCTGGATAAATGATGAAATATTCATTAAAATCTATGTATTTGGCATTGTCTGATACACATAACACATAATAAAGCAAAAAAGCAGCACATTTTGCTATTATCTTATACCATATGAACAAAAATTATTTAGATAAGGGATGGCCATGGTGAGCCAAATCACTGTCTTTGATAGGTTCAGCTTGTTGTTGGTTCTACATGTCAATTAAATGTTAGTTTCCATTTGAATTTTTATTCATCATGGTATTCTCGCAATTACGTAAGCGGTTCATCATTGAATCCTATTTTCGTAATGGAAATCTTGAAAATGGGGAATGGATATACAGTACTCGAGCTTGCCTGGTTGAATTTCGACAACAGTTTCCTGATCTTGTGTTCTTGGAAGCTGACTTTTTCAATGTGGTCCGGAATTGTGTGCGATTGTTCAGAGAAACAGGAAGCGTAACACATAAGGACGGTGGTGGCAGGCCAACGGTCCGTACAGAGGAGAGTGAGGAGACTATTGAAAATGTTCGAGAGATTATGAATGAAGCACCAACAACATCATTGCGAAGACTCACACAGCAAGTTCCCGTATCTTATGGTACCTGCAGAACAATTTTGAGGAGGGACATTGGTTTATTTCCTTACAAGATGCAGGCTTATCATGAATTTTTACCGTCTGATCATAACAGGCGCGTGTTATATTGCCAATGGTTCACCCAACATTTATTGCACAACAATGACCTCTTGGATTTGACATTCTTTACAGATGAGGCGTGGTTTCATTTGTCAGAGTATATCAATTCACAAACCATGAGGATGTGGAGTGCTGAAAACCCTCACATATTTCGTGAGTTTCCGTTGCATTGCCAGAAAGTTGGGGGTATGGATTGGTGTTTCTCGCAGCCGATTGATACCCATATTCTTTGAAGGAACCATCAATGCCCAAAGGTACCGAGACAACATCTTAGAACCCTTCATAAACCAACTTCACGAAGACGAGCTACAACAGGGATATTTCCAAAATGATGGTGCCACTTCTCACACGACTCCGCAATCTATCGCTTATTTACGACAATTTTTTGGCGATCGTCTCATCAGTTTACGTTGTGAACCTGAATTCTCGCCAAGATCACCAGATTTGATTATCCTAGGTTACTTCGTTTTTCCACATTTGAAAACCATAATTTTTAAGACACCAGTTCACACACTTCCTGAGTTGCGAAACCGAATAGTTGAAGAATGTGCTAATATCACACCCGATACCCGAAATGCTCCGAAACGCATTTGAAAACATGAAAAGGCGTGTAAATTTATGTTTGCATGAGAATGGTGGCCATTTTCAACATCTAATGTAATAATTTGAAAATAAACCCGTAGTTTAATAACTAAGTTTTATTTGACAAGCTGATCAGCTTACATAACCTATATAATTTCAACTACTGACGATGAATCAAACATGCAAGGTACGTTCAGAATTCCAAAGCCACCCTTTATCTAAATAATTTTTGTTCATATGGTACTAAAATCCGCTAGTTTCAAGCAAAAATTTATAATTCTAGTAATCCTATAAAAGTAGCTTGGAACGCAATTTCTGAATTATGTAACAAATCAAAAAATGTTAATAATATAAAACTGAATACTGACGGCGTATTACATTCAGATACTGCCTTCATCGCTTCCAGTTTCAACAGCTTCTTCCAAAATTCCTCAATCCCAAAAACGGACGACAACGTGGAAAGAGCGAGGACTCCCGCAACGCCAGACGCTGAGAACAATCAGCAGTGAGTCAAACCCGAACAGGCCCACCATCCATCAGATTTCAATACCGGATTTGGGCATGAGAAAAGTGTGGATGCTGCACCACGACAAAGCCTCAAGCAATACGACAGTCTCCATCAACGAATTTTTGGCAGAAAAACGCATTCCTGTGGCTCCCCAGCCCCCATACTCGCCAGATCTCAGTCCCCGCGACTTCCCTTCATTCCCCCGGCCGAAAAACCATTTGAAAAGGCGCCACCCCGAGGAACTTTTCACATTACTAAATATAAACCTTAAAAAACAAATCTTTCTCTGGTCCGGATGACATTCCTTCTTTTCTACTTAAAGATGCTCTCACAGAATTATTAGAACCTTTAACCTATATTGTCAACTTATCTCTCTCCAAAGGATCGTTTCCATCTGTACTTAAATTAAGTAAAGTAATTCCTGTATTTAAAAAACATGATTCAAATCTCATAAAAAATTACAGACCTATTTCTATTTCGTCTTGTTTCTCCCAGGTATTTGAACATTCTTTCTTGAATCGTCTCACCAACTATCTAAATGCATTCAATATTATAACTAAAAATCAACATGGCTTTCGTACAGGAAAGTCAACGATGCCTGATATTCAGTAAAATCAACGATGCCTGGTATTCAGTAAAATCAACGATGCCTGGTATTCAGTCTCTGCTTAGTACAATACTGGAAGCTACGGAGAAGGGTGTAAGTCTCATTGGTGTATTTTGTGATTTGTCGAAAGCTTTCGGTTATGTAAACTACAAAATTTTGTTAAGCAAGCTGGAAATGTACGGTATCCGAGGAAAAGCTCTTTCTTTGATTGATTCTTTTTTAAATAACTGTAAACAGTATGTTAGTATCAATCATTTTAATAACGTTACTAAAAGAGTGGTATTCTCAAATCCTTTAGATGTTGCCATTGGTGTACCCCAGGGGTCGATTTTAGGGCCGGTTTTGTTTTTCCTTTTTATCAAAGACCTCGATTCTCAGACGCAAATCTAATTTTTTATGCAGATGACACGTACCTACTTGTCTCAGTTAAGTTAGACTCTACATTGAATGACAAATGCAACAGGATACTTGACGATTTATTAAGTAGCTAGTTCAATCTCAATAATTTGCACTTTAATATTGAAAAAACGGAATTGTTTTAATTTCATAATAGACAAAAACATTGCGGTGACATTACTCTTCGATTAGCCAATAAGGTTTTACCCGTCAGTAATAGTCTGAGGTTTCTGGGAATTATCATAGATAAAAATTTAAACTGGCACGATCATTCTTATTTCGTCGTTTCAAAATTAAACTATGTATATTTTTTTTTCGCCCTCCGGCTAGAAACACTCAATTTTCATGCGTATAAATCGTCTGGAAAATGCTATTTGCCGGACTAGTCCAGAAAGTAAAATTAGGATTTTTGATTGGTGGCGCTGAACCGAACTGACTCCGCCCTCTCATTGCTACGCCCATTGTCACGCCCAGAAAAATAAATTCCCTAGAAAAATAAATTCTCTAACGTCAAATATTTGAATAAAAAATAATTTTTTATAATTAACGTATTTTTATCGGCCGAAAAAATATTGTGTATCACACGCCTAGAAACTGCTTTGCAAGTACTCGTACTTGTAGGGCCTCGGTTGCACCTCGGCCTACAAACGTACTCGCACTTGCAAAGTGACAGTTTCTAGCCTTGTGATACAAATAACTATAATTTCAAACTTGAAACCAATATTTACGATACTACAACTTATAACTGATTACTACAGGGATACTGAGGCTTGATTCAAGGTTACGTTACGGTATTTGTTTTTGGGGCTATTCTTCATCTGCTGCTGATGTTTTGAAAGTCCAAAAACGAGTTTTAAGAACTATGGCGGGTATTACTAGTATTCAGTCTTGCAAACCAATATTCAAGCAATTTGGAATTCTAACATTAGCATGTTTATACATTTATGAAATGTCCATGTCCAGTCAAATAAGCATTTCACTTCGGAAAATTTCAAAGTGAGCTGAATTTTTGTGTACACCTTTATTTAGTGTTTCTAAACAACATATCAAAAGTACCCTTGATTTGACCTTGAGCTTCTTCAGTTATTGGGCTTAAAAGGTGCGAAAAATTGGGTTTTCGCTTATATCTTCTTTTCTATTGACTTTAGGTATAGAATAGTCTACAAAGAAATTTAAGGGTATAAAATTCTGTACAAAGAAGTACTCTTGTGGTTTTTTTCGTGGGACCAACCGTTTTCGCGTAATGTGATGTTAAACGTCTAAGTCAAGGTTAACGAAGTACCCCATTCCACACCACCTTTGAGGTTGAGTACGAGGCGCATTTTTTTTACATGGTATCCACTGTCTCAGCCGGTCCAAATATTCATAATACTTAATAAAAAAAAGTCAAAATAGAGTTACATTAAGCTTCTTCATCCTCATCTTCTTCTCCTTCCATATCGCATTGTTCCAGGTAATCCTTAGAAAGATTTTCTAATTGACTCTCATGTTTTTCTCTATCAAATCCTGTTTCCACGATATCTTCGATGGTATTAGCATTTAAACACGATTGTCCAGTCAAATAAGTATTTTATAGTCTTCAATTTATCTGTAGACTATTCTATACCTAAAGTCAATAGAAAAGAAGATATAAGCGAAAAACCAATTTTTCGCACCTTTTAAGCCATATAACTCAAGAAGCTCAAGGTCAAATCAAGGGTACTTTTGATATGTTGTTTAAAAACACTAAATAAAGGTGTACACAAAAATTCAGCTCACTTTAAATTTTTCCGAAGAAAAATACTTATTTGACAGGACAATCGTGTTTAAATGCTAATACCATCGAAGATATCGTGGAAGCAGGATTTGATATAGAAAAAGATGAGAGTCAATTAGAAACTCTTTCTAAGGATTACCCGGAACAATGCGATATGGAAGGAGAAGATGAGGATGAAGAAGCTTCATGTAACTCTATTTTGACTTTTTTTTATTAAGTATTATGAATATTTGGACCGGCTGAGACAGTGGATACCATGTAAAAAAAACGCGCCTCGTACTCAACCTCAAAGGTGGTGTTAACCTTGACTTAGACGTTTAACATCACATTACGCGAAAACGGTTGGTCCCACGAAAAAACCACAAGAGTACTTCTTTGTACAGAATTTTATAGCCTTCAATTTATCTGTAGACTATTCTCTACCTAAAGTCAATAGAAAAGAAGATATAAGCGAGAAACCAATTTTTCGCACCTTTTAAGCCCAATAACTAAAGAAGGTGTATACAAAAATTCAGCTCACTTTGAATTTTTCCGAAGTTTTGCCACATAATTGTCTAATTTGACTGGACTATTATGTCTTTATAAATCATCGTAGCTTTGCTCTGAGTCGAGATGTGCATTGTGCATGGTATTGATACAAAACGGTAAAATCATTTCCGTTTGCCATTTCACAAATATGTTACCCTTCACTCGCCAAACTGTATGGGTCCTAAAATTTTTAATCATCTGCCACAGCTTGTAAAAGATACTACTTCAGTAAAGACATTTAACAGTAGGTACATTAAAACAGTTTTAAATAAACAAAGTACCGTAGGGGAGTTCTTAGATTCAACGCACTAACTCGATATATTTCTTAGTTAATTTGTTTGTTGTTTTTTTATACCCTATATGTTTGTTTGTTAATTTTTATATGTATTATGTAACTGACTGTAGTATCCTATACTACTCCGTAGTCTAAAGAAAATAAAGCTTTATTATATTATTATTATGATTATTATTATTATTATTTTATTGCCATTATAGCCCTGTTCCTTCAATGTAAACTAATTCTGATAAATACATTCCGATTTTTGGTTACTGTTTTATACGTTTATATGTTTAAACAGATAAATACTCGCTGCAATATCACTACATATGTATTAATATTTAATTTATTATAACTGTTACCAACAGCATACAGGCTACAAAAAATTTCAAATATTAATTTCAAATGCCAATTGGTGTGATTAAGATTACAAATAAAAAGCACATTAAAAAAATCAGTAGGTAAAATGTTAACATCATCGTCACTAGGTCCGTTCGTTTGCTTACTCCAAACTGCTTAGTACAAACTGTCGCCAATATTATTTGGTTAGAAATATTTGTCACTCACTTTGTTTACAAGTATTGGGAACAAATTAATCACGCCTTTCAAGTTCCTCACCTCACCCGTTACCGTTGCCCCACAGGTGTTACAGTTTCTCAGGGTACTGAACTCTCTTAATTAAAGGTTATTTAGAGAGATAGTCATAGAAGCAAATTTCGTACATAAACGCCGTTTCAGAAACTAACGCTAACAACAGGAGGGGGGGGGGGGTACAAATTCCCGAAATCGCTTAAAAGTAGCTACCCCTCATTTCTACTTGAGTCACATATATAGTACAACTGCAGCTGTTAGTACTTACATATGTATACTAAAAATTAACAATTGATTTTATTCAGTGTAATAATCGTGATCTAATGTTTTCGACACGGGGTTTATTTACAAAAGTTGTTCACCTTAGTAAACCCCACCACCGCTGAAGGTTTGTCAGTCGAATTAGAATTAATTCACTTTGCAGTCTGCACATAATTCATCAGTAAGCGCTTTATTTTATAATTCATGATTTGGTTTCTTTTGGTCAAAATAAGTGTTTCGGGTACGTTAGTTTGTACAAAAATTCTTCTTTGTGAATCAAAATTTAATTATAGGTACTAATATATATTTGTTTAGTTTTAAATTTCTACTTATCTTAATAATAAATTATTATAAACCAATGATTGTATTTATTCACAAAATTTAGTATACGTTCAAAGTGGTTCTCTTATCTTATTTTGAATTTTGCTCAAAATTGTATTTTACTTTTTATTTCTAAACTGACGTTTTAAAACAGCCAATAAATGTTAAATATTTCCTTCATCTTTTGATACCAGGTAAGTTTACTTAATTCAAAAATTTTAAAAAACATTCCAATATTATGTTTTGCCAAGTCATTGTATAATAATTATTAATCTATAATTATTTTACAATAATCATTCTGCATTACTTTATTGCTATTTTCTTCATTTTCATGATATCCACTATCTTTCTTTTGACATTGAAATTAATACAAATCGGAGTCTGGTAACGCAAGTTAAAAGGTTAACTTATCACAAAAAGGACATATCACTTATAGATTTGCTTACCGCTATTAAAGTTATCAAAAAATAATAAATTTACTTTACATACTTTACAGAAATATAAATTTATCTATTCTTTTATATGGACATAATAAGAGTAACTAAATAATACTTAGTTAGGTAACTTTATTGAATTTGGTTTATTAAATTAGTTTCTGCCAAGTCGACTTTTTTTTGAAAATTATACTCGTTGTAACTACAACAATCAAATTTTTATAACATTCCGAATTGCCAATGAATCGAATATTATATAAATAAATAAAATAATTTAAATTAGTTTATATGGGGTATAGCGGGACATCTTTTGATCTTTGATATTTAACCTATATCTTATAGATATTCAAATTCCATATTGATAATAATTAATTACGCCTATTTGTTACAGTTTGACATGACGTCCCACTCTTTCTACACTAATTTGTTATTTTAACTTCCCTAACTGATAATTAATGATACTTCTATCGTGGGTTTCTTTCATATACATATATTAAGGTCGTCGAATTACTGTATATGATATTTTTAGCTTTTAAAAATAGCTAAAGTCTTTATTTCAGAATTAAACATTTTTAGTGAGTCAGAATAAATAAATTCTCTCCATCAATCGGTTGTTCTGTTTGTGTGAACGCATTCAACTCCAGCTTAACAAGTGAAAATTTAACACCTTCCATTGGAAACTCTCCTTTGCTTACAGACCGAACGTCAAATTAAGGTAAGTTATCGTACTGGGATAAGTTTGATATAGTATAATTTCTTTATTTTAGATTCCAAAAATGGCTTCCAGCCTAATTCTTTGCACGGGACTGCTAATATTAATACTTGCAGTATTCTTGCATGTAACACGGCACTTTCATTACTGGAAATCCATGAACATTCCCTACATTAAGCCATTTCCTTTCATAGGAAACGCGTTCAACCTAGTAATGCAGAGAAAATCGATCGGAATTTTTCTGCAAGAAATTTATAAAAGCATCGAATCTCCCTGCCTCGGATTTTTCGTATTCGACCAACCGTTTTTACTTATTCGAAATTTAGATTTAATAAAATCGGTTTTAGTAAAAGATTTCGATTACTTTTGTGACAGATCAGTAACCGAAAATCACCGTGATGATAAGATAGGTTCCAGTCTTTTATTCGTTAAGAAAAATCCCGCTTGGAAACTTACGCGGGTCAAACTAACTCCGTGCTTATCTCCTGGCAAAATTAAAAACATGACGCCTCTTATGAATGAAGTTGCGGATGAATTTGTTGAGTACTTAATGAAGTTAACAACACAAGAATCGGTGGAAATAAAGCAACTTTGTAAAAATTACGCCGGAGACGTCACAGCTTCGTGTGCTTTTGGCATTAATTCGTATTCCTTTAGGTACGAAAATTCTGCATTTAGTTTAATGGGACAAAGAGTTTTTGATACAAGATTTAAGAGGTCCGCGCAAATTGCGTCGTACTTCTTTGCCCCCTTTTTGGTGAAGCCATTGAGGATGAAATTCATAGATGCTCTCTCTAGCGAAACAATGAGAAATATCGTATTGGAATCTGTTAGTTTGAGGGAAAAATCCGATACTACAAGAGGCGATTTGATAGATGGTTTTATTCAAATGAAGAAAAATAATTCAGATTTAGATTTTCAAATGGGTTTGTATTATTTTTTGTTTACGTTTACAGCTATATAATTTAATATTTTCTATTTACAATAGACCTCATCTGTTAAATATGGAATTAACGCATTCTTTCTAAAACGATCTTAGGATATTAATGGTAGAGAATAAAAGCTTAAGATTCTTAACATCATTTTTGTCAAAAACTAATTAGGGGTGGAAGTGGAAGTGCTTCAGGTTCTGAAAAATTCTAGTCGGGTAGTTTGTAGTAATATTATTTATTCAATTTTGACGTTTTAAACTGACTTTATTTGTTTCTGGCCTGCCCATAAAAGTTGATGTTTTATAAACAATCGGTTAAAATCTTTATTCCGCTAGCGATTTAAAATTTTTATTCCGCTAGCGCTTTAAAAATGTCAAATCGCTTTAAAAATGTCAAATAAATGTCAAAATTGAATAAACAGTTGTATTACACTTGCGGATTAAAATTAATTTATTAACTCGCGGTATCAACGCGCTTGCGGCTACCGCCGCTCGCGCGGTTGAACGTACCGCTCATTAAACATTAATTTAATCCGCATGTATAATAAATAACTATTTTCTCAACGTGACATTCGGTTTATGGACATTAACGTGAGAACTAAAATCACACTTTTAAACAACGTGTTGTTGTAAACCTTCTTATAGGTATCTCCCTCATATTAGTAAAATGTGTTTTGTGTATTGATTTTCTGCTGTCTTCCTCAAAGTTTGTGACGGTGTATTAAGTATATTATAGTACATGTGTGTCGCGCGTGTTGTGCGAATTAACAGGATTTTTACCAAAATCTAATACACGAACACGTATAGAAAAGGAACAGGTACAGTCAACAACTATACATAACCTTTATTGACTAAGACTATGAAAATCCATTGATTCAAGAAAATCTGGATAGTCTTAACTTTAAAAGGAGCCAAATAGATGCCGAAAAATGTATGTAGATCTAATGAATTATATAGAGACCAAACTAATTCCTCTCGATAAGGGAGTGGGGCAGACTAATGCCAAATTATTTTTATCGATGATGAAAAATATCTATTAAATGATGAACGATCAGAAAAGGACACAAAAGGGCCACAGATATCTAAAAGATTGCTAGTTTACAGATTATGTGGAATATTAAATAGCTTTTCTCAAAAACTGCATACCATGATGAAGGGATTCCTTAATGGGTTTAAAAAAGCAGGACTCAAAATTAGTATTGCAAAAATCAAAGTTATGATACCCAATGAAATATTATCACTTATCAGCAGTAGAGACGTGAAGTTTAACAAAAGGAAATAGCCAAAAGTCGACAAAAACCTAGCGGGAATACGAAACACGTTACTAGTTATTTGAATCGTGTCACTGTTAATTATAATGACTTCATAACGAGTTAGATGAGGACTAAAAGGGCATAGTAACATAACGAGTCAACCACGTTAGAGGCGGTGGGGACTAAGCCAACAACGAAGAGAAACTTCCGCATGCCAGAAAGAGGAGTAATTAGCGCCTTCATCTGTCTCGGTTGATCGGCAGTAAGGGGAGTATAAATGTGCTATTTCTTTCCGTCTTCCGCAGAAAAGTTGGTCTGGCACGGTGAGTTACCGCGTCCCTCTTTCCCTTAATCCTTATACATCTGCGCCTCTGACATAGTTGACATGCTAGGTTTCGTTTAACTCTCAACAGTGACACGGTCCCAAGTTAGAAATTACTCATTACACAACTATTAGGTACCAAGCTTGGCGATCGAAAAACAAATCGATGGATAAGACAGCAGACTAAATTACAACGTGTTAGACATCTAAAGTGGTAATTAGTTGGACGTCCTATTTATACTGAAGATAGCAAACGGACCAGAAGATAGGCCAGAAGTACCTATACTTATTTGGAGATCACGGGAAGCAAAAAGAAAAAGCATATAATCAACCTGATCATCTAACGACATACTGAATACAGTGCGAATCCAGTGGATTAGAACGATTGAGGATACAGCAGCATGTCAGAAAATGGTGCAGGTCTACATAGCGATGATCTCCTAAGGCTTTTTATTGTAAACAGTTGCGTACAGGCAGACAACAATCACCTAATGTAAACCCGGAGAGAGTCAGGCCAAATGAACGTGGAGGCCAAACTACTTACTAACCATCTCTCAACAATCTTCCCAATTTCCTGGAAACTGTGTGTTAAACCAGATTCTTACGGAAATATTTGTAGTGCCAGCACATTTTTGAGTTAATATTGATGCGACAATTTTCTTCTACTCAGAAACGAGTTTTTTAATGATATTTCATTCAAAGGATGTGGCACTTTGAGTACCTAGTTCGTTTAAGTGGTTTATATTAATAATCTGATTCACGTTAAATCTCTGGTGGAAATGACTTTTAAAAAATGGTGTGGCCGTTCAGTGGAGTAACCTTAGGTTTATATCTCGGAACCGGTCAAAACTACTACGATTTGAATGATTTTTTTTAAACGTCGTAAATATAAAACATTACAACCTTTATGCACGATCGCATTATAATGTGTCAATTATGTCTGAATTTGTTTGACATAAACGTCTATTTATAGCCCGTGGGCGTCTTTATAGGCCGCCGGTCTATAATGAAACGTCAAAAATTGATAAACAGTTTAACAGTCTTATAAAGAATTTTTTTAAATTAAAATCGAATGTATGCTCTTTATTAGAACTCTATATTTAAGGTAATTTGTATTAACAACACAGTTAACACAATTATTTATGTGAATATTCCTAGGCGTAAATGCTTCAACCATTTGACAGTTGTCAGTAAAAAATTAAAATAATTGAGCAACTAACTACTCGATGTGGGTAGAAAATTAATTTATTCCTTTTATTTCAGTTTTAAAATCTTCGGTCGTGCATAAAATTATGTATGTACCATTGGCGTAACTTGCTTTTATGGCCTTCGACGTGTCTTTAGCCCTCGACTAGCGTCTCGGGCTCAAAATCACGTTCACGTCTCAAGCCATAAAAGCATCTTTACGCCCTTGGTACATAAATAACTATTATGGGTAAAAAGTTGACGCTCATTTTTCATTAATCAATTTATTAATTTTATACAGGGTGCTCCATAAGTAATAGGATACATACCAACAGTAGATTCGTGAGGCCAAAATATTACGATTTACCTAAAATTACCTTAATCCAAAAGTTAATATTTAGGGAGATACAGGGTGTCAAAGTCGAAAATTGAATTTTAATTTTTTGCTGTAATTTCAAAAGTTTTCGAAATATTTATACGAAAATTGGGGAAACTACCTCTATTGCGACGAGAAACGATAATCCGTCCTCAATTTTAATGTAGCTTTTAAAAGAACCTTATTTTTGCTACAGAGGTATAGGTGTAGCAAGAATAAGGTTCTTTAAAGAGCTATGTTAAAATTGAGGACGGATTATTGTTCACCGTCCCAAAAAAGGTAGTTTCCCCAAATTTCATATCAATATTTCAAACACTTTTGAAATTACAACAACAAAATAAAATTCAAATTTCAACTTTGACACCCTGTATCTCCCTAAATATTAATTTTTGGACTAAGGTAAAAATCGTAATATTTTAGCCTAAGGAATCTATTATTGGCATGTGTCCCATTACTTATGGAGCACCCTGTATAAAATTAATAAATTTATTAATGAAAAATGAGCGTCAACTTTTAACCTATAAAGGTTGTAATGTTTTATATTTACGACGTTTAAAAAAAAATCATTCAAATCGGAGTAGTTTTGACCGGTTCCGAGATAACGCCCCTATTTTTGCATAACGTTACCCCACAAATTCGCTAGTCATTCATTTGCCAGTTAGAAAAATGATTTTTGTATTATTAATATTAAACCATTATTGCTTATTCTCCAAGAGATTATCAGTAAAATTGATAAAATAAACAAAATGTTGTTAACGCCGGTTACTCTTAAAAATATTTGTTGGTAAGAATTTCTTGTCATTAAATACACAAATCGTTCCTGAAGAAGTTTGACTATGTTCTCAGATACTTCGTGTTTTAGAATTGTTTAACAGAAACTCTAGCTGTGTATTTAGTAGAGCTTATGTCCTTCTGGCTGGCGAAAGGCTTAGATGCGCACTAGGCTAAGTGGGCTGTCTTAACTATTGAGAGAGACGATAATCCGCTTAAAAGCACGTTGTACCAAGGTATCTTAACTCTCCTAGGTAGGCTAGCTTACTGGGGTACGAGAAGCGCGGCGCAGGACGCCTGCGGTCGGAGGGGAGGTACGGTTACGTCACAAGTGGAATCTGTCATCTGTCATCATTCGGTCAGAAAGGTTCTCAGAGAAACAACGTGCCGATAAACGCCGTTTTGGTTGTTTAGAGTGAAATAGAGTTTAATATTTTTGTAGTAATTTGCTGTACAATATAAAAGTAGACTTGATTATCTTTGATTTCCGACAAACGATACAACGGCTGAACGGGGTGCTTTCCACTTGTGACGTCACGCAGGCGACAACACCCGGGACGATCGTGCCGCGTGCAAAACCTAGCCTACCTATAAGAGTTAAGATACCTTGCGTTGTACAGAAGTACAGTGGCGTACTATTTTTCCACTATTTAAATTTGACCTAGATTATTTAGTTACCGAAAAAATGTTATTTCGTAGTATGTGGTATATAAGTTGGTTTTCTTAAATACTTGTTGGATTTTATATAAATACAGGTTTATATATTATTGAAGTAAAAATTTTACTGCTTGTGCGTACGCCACTGAATATAGTAGCACTCAAGGGCGGAGTTACCAGCAAAAGTGACCGACCACCTTGTCTGTCCGTTCTTTCGCCAGCCAGAAGAGAATAAGCTCTAAATTTAATGTTTTAGTAGGGCCATTTAAAGTTAGTAAATAAAGTTCGAACCACGGAAGATGACCCCTGCCTCATCACACGCTGAATTTAGTAACGACAAACACGCGTGTACATTTGTTCACAAACCCCATGCACACGACAAGGATAGCATTACAATAAGCCTGTGTTATGATTAAAGTGCTTATTTGACTAGAGTAGTTTAAGTCAAATGCGCGTGTTGTCACTAAAACGTCAAACTGTCAAATTATTAATACATTTACATTATTTTATTTTATTAGGTATCTAAATTCCTATGTTAATTGGAATTCGTTTTTGTAGTACCTATTTGTGTTGTGAGGTTTAGATAAATGAACATTTTATTTGGTTTATTGCGTTGCAGAAGAAATACAGTTGTACATTTCTTGGTTAGATTATTAATAATTTAAGGTTAAAATTCGTATTGAAAGTACTTGACAGCTGTTTGTTTTCCGGTTAAAGCGCCAATCATAATTCCTTGAGAATACAACTGATGCTAATTTGACTAGCAAGTAAAATCTTATATCATACGGATAGCATTGATGAGGCAGGGTTCATCTTTCGTGGTTTCAATATTATACTTCACGTTTCAATAAATACAGCTTATTATTCGGGCTTATTTAAATATTATTACATCCATTTAGTAACGATCGCTGCAACGAGGTATTGGTTACTACCTACATTTAACTCAATTCATATGTATTTACAATTTAATAATTCAAATTACAGATGAAAATGAGTTGGTTGCCCAAGCAGCCGTATTCTTTTTTGCCGGTTATGAAACAACAGGAGCTACAATTTCCTTTGTTTTATACGAATTAAGCCTACATGTAGATATACAGACCAAATTACGCGAAGAAATGTTTTCTGAACTGGAAAAATATAGTATTTCTTACGAAGCTATTCAGGAAATGACGTACCTGGATATGGTTGTCAGCGGTGAGTATAGTTCTTCATTTTGGTCTGTGTTACTAATATTGCAATTCCTCTCCACAGAAACTCTGCGTAAATATCCACCTTTACCATTTCTGGATCGACGTTGTAAACAGGATTATCAACTACCAAACACGGATATCGTCATTAAGAAAGGAATTCCGGTTTACATTTCAATAATGGGACTTCATAGGGATCCTACATATTTTCCTAATCCTGATAAGTTTGATCCTGAGAGATTTTCACCACAAAATAAAAGTTCTATACCTGCTTATGCCTATTTGCCATTTGGAGAAGGTCCCCGTACTTGTATAGGTAAAAAAGTAGGAATTGCTACAGTTTGTTGGCGAGATGGAGTTTTAGTAATAATGATCTGTATCCTTACCTCACGCTTAAATTGAAATTTATTTTAAATTACTATGGCAACATCCGGTATCTCTGTTTTACACACGTAAAATTACTTAAAGCTGTATTATTTTATGTTTACTTTAAACACAGCTTTAGTTACATACAAATTTAAACATAAAATAAGAATTCGAGGCAACAAGTTTATTTCCATAGCCACCAAATTTTAAATTTTGACTTTAAATGCTTACAGAATCTTATTCAAAACTGTTTATAGGTGCAAAATTTGGGTTATTAAGTGCAAGGCTGGTATTAACTAAAATTCTCACCAAATTTGAAGTGGAACCCACGAAGGAAACTCCTGTGCCTTTAATATTCGAAGGGAAAGGTGCAACTCTTACTAATAAAGGTGGTCTATACTTAAAATTCAAACCGCTTGCTCATACTTGAGCTTAAATTTGTATACGTATTGCTTGTATTTATAATAAATAAATAAAATATAACCTACATAAATAATAAAAAAGACATAACCAATAACATTTTTTATTTTTAAATGTTATACGTAAATATTTGAAATATTTTTTTTGTTCCTTTCTACCTTGAATATCTATCTATATAAATATCTGTTGTTGTATCGTATTTATATACAATAGTTATATTATACCATGCAGTCAATAAAACTTCTAGTAAACGCATACATAATTGTTAATCCCACGCATTATTAAATGTAATTGCCACAATGATATTTCGAAATGACGTTCACGTAATCAAGTTGGTGTGTTCAGATCTCACAGCGAATTAAAGTTGGAAATTGATTGTTAACGGTTAAAACCTGTTTCAATTATTTGGTAGCAAGTGTAAAAAAGCAACTGACAGCTGTGAAAACTCTATAATATAACTTTAAAATGTTTATCATTTTTACTATGCCAAAATATGAAATATTTTTGATTGCATGCTATCTACTTAAATACTTTTTTTCTTGAGATTTGAACTTTGTAGTATGAGCTATAAAAATCAATTTTACACCTTAATGCTATCCATTGATCAATAGATAGTCCCATCTTTTCGAGGAAGTTCAATATGCAGGGTTTGTCATGATGACCGCTGATTAGACGTTTCTTGATAGTATACAGGGTGTTTCTTAATAACATGCTAATATTTAAGGAGGTTATTCTTGGGTCCATTTTGAGAAAAAAACTTCATATGAACATATGTCCTAAAGGTCTTAACTTTTGAACTACAGGGTGCTAAAGTTTTAAGAAAAAAATCTTTTTTTTATGATAACTTTGGTATCACCCTAGATATTTTTGTGAAACGTAGTACGCATCTTCTATGCATCAAAAGGCATTTTCTGCTGTACAACATAATTTTATAATATTACCGTTTAAAAATTATTCTCTTAAATAAATTTTTGTTTAAAGCAACATAAATTGTTTTTTCTCGTAAGTGGTCTAGCGAGACGCAAATGAATGAATTTTATTTTTTTATGCGAAAACCGTACGTCAAACGAAAAAATCAAGAGACCAGATTTTCTCAGAAAGGAATGAGGATTTCAAAAATAATTTTTACTTTAAGAAAAAGCAGTGGCGTATCACTTTTCTCTTTAAAATTGTTCAGTGCAAATCCCGCACGAACGCCACTGGCAAGAATAAAAAATTATGTTGTACAGCAGAAAATGCCTTTTGATGCATAGAAGATGCGTACTACATTTCACAAAAATATCTAGGGTCATATCAAAGTTATCATAAAAAAAAGATTTTTTTCTTAAAACTTTAGCACCCTGTAGCTCAAAAGTTAAGACCTTTAGGACATATGTTCATATGAAGTTTTTTTCTCAAAATGGACCCAAGAATAACCTCCTTAAATATTAGCATGTTATTAAGAAACACCCTGTATAAATGAAAATTTGCAAAATAGGGTTTCGGAATATTACAAATTAATTAATAGAATAATTAAATACAAGTTGCAGAAGGCATGTATTCAAGCACGAATTTGAAATTCCGAAACGAGCCGCATAGCGGTGAGTTGAGGAACAAATGAGTGCTTGAAAGACCTTCTGCAACGAGTATTTTATACTATTTTTTCTATTTTGCCGCTTTATACCATTTTATAAATTAAAAAATAAAAATTTTAAATCTAGGGAATTTTGCGGTGGTTGGTGACGTTTATGTTGGCGTAATTTTAGGTTAGAAAATTTATTGCCGGACAAGTCCAGATCCCAGTATGAAAAAGAATTTTTGACGTATGTCAGTTGACAGTTCAACGCTACCAACATCAATACAGTAAATTTTACTAGTATATTTTAGCACTCCAACGACTTATTTTAACACTCAAATGACGTCATTTGGGTGCTAGAATGGAGTTATTTTAGCACCCAAATAGAAAAAAATACTTCTAAAATCGTACAACTTTCGGCAAAACTGGACTTCGTTATTTCAAATAGAATAACCTGTATATTTTTACAGAATGATTCAGAATCGTACGACGAGTGCAATTATGTAGCACTATAGGGGTCTATCATTAATACTTCAGCAGTTATTCAGTTGTTTTTGAAAAATCCAACCTCACTTTGGACGAACGCCACTCCAAAATTACTTGTTGGTAAGCGTAGCTTCTCAAGATTTAATTTAAGGAGCCTATCACCCATGGAATAGCTAGCTAGAATTATTCGACATTATAACATAACTTTGTCAGCAGACAACATTAATCTCATAGCCTGTACACGATGTATACAATTTTTAGGTTCATTAATTGATGAGCATCTTAGTTGGGTCGTTGGGAACAACATTGTTCAATACTTAATAGCTGCAAAACTAAAATATTGTTTGCTATTTACTCCGAAGCCTAAAATACCGTATTAACAAATCGTCGCTGCTGCAATTATATTACGCGCATGTAGAATCGCGGCTAAGATATGGTACATTTATGTTTCTGAGGTTATTCCAGTTATTCAGCTGCAGTATTTATAACTCAAAAGCGAATTATCAAACCTTAGTGGGTATTCCTACCACAGCATCTTGTAGGAGTAACTTTATTAAATTATTAAATATCCTCACTCTCGCTTCTATTTTTATATTTTGGAAATATGTATCTTTGTCTGTATAAACCGGGACCAGTTTCTGTTGAGGGTAAATCTAGGAAAGCTAGTGCCACGATACGCGGTCTCACGTATCAGTAAATAAAGACCTGGGAATGGCACTAGCAAGTAACGAGTATTAATTGGTTTTATCACTAATCTTTATTATCACAGTTCGTTGTATTTATACAAAACTCATGCTGACTGAATTTACTATAATAAAGTACAATTTTAACAACCTTTGGTTGTTTACGAAATAAAGGAGTGTAAAACTGCAGATTTGCAGTTATGCGTTTTGAAATTGCTGCACACGCTGTGAATGTACAGCTAAAGTATTTGCAATTGCAATTAATGTAATGTTAATTTTAATGTATTTTAATGAATTTAAACTAATATTATTTAAGGTAAAAATTATGTTTAATGAAATTAAACATTCTGGCGGGTCCACTGGAATGACTATGGCGATGACTATTCTGGTTCGTGGTCCTCTTCCTTTTGTTTGTCGACTTGTGCATACAGTGGCTCTAGTACCAATTCATCAACTGTTGATGGCTCTGATCCTTTGGATGTTCTATTCGTAGTAGCATTGTTGCTTCGTCGCAGTCGTCTCCATATAAGGTATATGGACCATACTAACAATATTGTTATTAGTGTACCTGCTGTTGTTATGCTGCTGGTGAGGAAGGAATGTTGTCGGATGGTTTCCCTTGTGTGTTCCTGAAGTTCTTGTTGAACTGTTTCTTCTTCCAAAGTTAGACCAGTCATCTTGTCTGCTGCCTTGCACACGGGTTTCGGTCTTAATGTTTGGTGTAGAATGCTGATTCAGCCTGTAGTACTTAAATTGACGTACACAGGTTTAATGAAACCGCCCAGTGCCGAAACGTTGTCTTCTATTTTGGGGGTTAATGTGTTTTGCTTTGCTGTAATAATACAATCTTGCGTAAGTCGAACGATGTTTGTACCATTAAGTGCTACGTCTTCTCTGTTGCCATTGCAGATGAACACAACCTTTGTTGGATGACTGGTTATGTATTGGTCATATAATATAATTGTTTCCAGATGATGGATCAAACTTCATTCTTCCGTATCTTGCACTTCACGGCTTCTGGTCGTTCATGGTATAACTATTTCCTCTACACAATCTAGACTGTTTTCTATGCTGCGAACAACTGTAGGTGAACATAAATATTTGTTTTGTTGTACAATGATGCTCTTGTCAAAGTCTTCTTTTGTTAACCCGAACTACTTCTGGGAGTTGTAGTCGATTACCAGTAGTTCATTGGGTACTTCCAATGTCCAGTAGGTGTGGTTTTCAAATTCGAGTGGAACAGGAGTTACTTTAATAACCGTGAAATCTGTTATTTCTGCCATAGCGAAATTACCATAGATTTGGATATAGTGTGCATTGTGGCCAAACGTTGCCTTCATGATTGTATGAGATAATATTGATATGCCTGAGGGTAACTTCTGAGAAACTGAAGCAATTATTTCTTTTATGCGTGCTGGAGTTATTATGTCGTATAGATGTCCGCTCTTGAAATGCACGTTTAGTAAGTTGTTGTAGTACGGGTGGACTTCTTCTATATAATTTGAAGCTATTTGAAATACACTTAGTATTTGAATGTTCAGTTTGTTTTCGTCAATTGATCTGTACCACTTGTTCATTTCACCGACAGTTTGAAGAACTTTGTTTATTTTGTTCCTGAAGTGACTCAGTTGGTTTTCTATTCTTGTTTCTGTTTCGTTGAATGATGTAAGGGCTGAGAGCATGAGTTTGAAGTTCCTAATTGCAAATTGTTTTTATTCTTTGAAAGAACATCTTAATATGTGATTTTTCCCTTGTACTTTCCGTACGACTTACCTATATCTACTATATCTACCTATAGTTATGTATTTATATAAGTATTTTTAATTTTTGCATGTTTATTTAAACATCTATTCTATAATATTTGTGGTGTAGGTACTATTTATACATAACCATTGTTTTGACAATTTCCATATGAATTTGTATCATCTGTGGAAAATAAAGTTTATTATTAAGACTTTAACGTTTACCAGTGTACAAGGTGATCGAAAAATGCCGATCTCAATTTTTCTCAAATTTTTTAAATGGAACGCCCCCATATTAGTTTTTCCTGTTAGATAGCCACTGTCATAAGCTTTTATAAAATATGCAGCTTGATAGATCTATAATGAATAAGTATGAAGATATTAAAATTCGAATTTCAGTATTTCAAAGTTTCTGATGTTATCGGTTCATATCTTAGTTTTTTTTCTACACTGAGAATGCAATAAAACATGAAAAAATCATTTTCCAAATAGAAACTCACATTTCACAATTTTTTGAAGGGGGGTTTTTGCACAATAGTTTTCCAAATCTACAAAAGATGTTCTATGATCTACGCAATAGAAAAACTGAGATACGTGCCAATAACATCAAAAATTTGAAATTCAATAACTTCGCGCTTATTAATTGTAGTTAGACCTATCACGTTGGGTATTTTATTAAAGTTCATAACACTGGTTATCTAACTGGCATATTAAATATGGGGTTCTATTAAAAAATTTAGAGAAAAATCGAGTACAGAATTTTTCGATCACCCTGTATACCGATAAATACTAGTGTCAAATAGTCCTAGCCGTAGCAGATATCACAAATTAGAAAGAGGCAGAAAAGTTTACTGTTGAATGTCTCTTTCTGAAAAAAAAAAATTAATTATCGGTCTTGCCATTAAAGAGTTACTGTGTGATATGGGCTGTGACACCCATGTTTCATACTATTGATAATATAATAATAACCATTATCGAAATAATGTCTTATGCCCGTATGGTGTGTCATGCCAAATATTATCCAAATCGACCCAAGCGTTTTGTTCTTATAAGAAAACTTAATTTTTATTCAAAGAACTTTGAAGCAGAATACTGGCGCAACGAAACGAATTTGGATATCCAAAGTGTATCGTAAATGGCGCATAATATTCATACCACGCGATTCTACATTAAAAACTGGACAAAAAATTGTGTAACTGTTTTAGGCCAAAACGTGTAGTTTTTAAAGAATTGTTAATTAAAGTGTTGTAAATTTAGCAACACTGTGCGGTCAGTCATAGTACGTCACCTGCGATACCACCAATAGCAACCCGCTTGATTTTTTAATATAATTGCAGTGTACATCGTTGCAACATTGCACAAGCAGACAAGCACTACAAAATTTCAAACTTCGGATGGAAATTCTGATTAAGCGAAGGGTATGTTGAGTACAATTACAGATTAGCTATTTCTTTTGTTGATTAAACTACAGCTAAAAATCGTTATTTCATAAAAATATGACACGACAAGCAAACCAGAATACGACTTAAGGCTGCTAAGAACTCCATAACTAAAGAGTTTACAGCAAATTGGTACTGGAGTTTTTTGCTTGGATTTTGACGTAGAATCGCGTGATCTAAATATTATGCGCGATTTTCGATGCACCCTGTATATTATGTAGGTATGCTCGGCTAAATCATATTATTTAGAGCCTATAATCTGTGGTTAAGCTATGTCCACACATCATCCATAAGTAATGGGACACAGACCAACAGTAGATTCGTGAGGCTAAAATATTACGATTTACCTAAAATTACCTTAATCTAAAACTTAATATTTAAATAGATGCAGGGCGTCAAAGTCAAAATTTTGATTGTAATTTTCTCCTGTAACTTCAAAAGTTTTAGAATAACGAATCTTTACTATAAATAAAGGCACTTGTTACTCGCAAGCCTAGATATCACGCAGTAAGTAAACAGGCAAACAATAAGATAGTATTTAAAGAATTTTTATATTTTTTTTATAATGACCAGTTTTACAATCACCTAGTAATTATAACTTTCAAATTTTATTCCTTTTTGTGGGTATTTCGACCCAACAGTTTTGTTGGGGTTCAACCACGATGCTGGATTTCGATGTAACGCAATAACTAGAGATTCGGTTTTAAGACTGTTTAAGTTTATATTACTATTAACACTTATATACACAAAATAAAATAAAGTTGCAAAAAATTAAATGAGGTTACAAAAAATGTCGCCACGTGCTACACGATTTTCGAACTGTTGATGCTTCTTCGTTGACTGCTGGTACAAGACAAGTTGTTGGTGGCGGTTGCTCCCGCAGGTTACAATCGATTATTACCAACGTGCAAAGTACCCCTAACTGTAAACATAAATGTTCCTAAGACTAAACAAGTTTCTTGAAATTAAAATATGTGTATAGGTACATAAGTACTTGAGCTTTGGCATTTGATATAAATATTATTTTATTATTCAGAAAAATTACAAATTTTATAGTAAAAGGCAAGAAAAGAAATTGAAATTTTGTTGAAGTTACAAATATTTCAAAAGTAACGCTTGAGACAATGAAAGGTCAAACACCTCACCCTTCATATAAATCTTACATAACGCCGGATCATTTATCGTTTAATTATCATTGCAAGTGTTTTATTATTCTTCTTAATTATCTTGATTTATAAAAGATAAAATACAAAATTTCAAAATCCATGAGAACCAAAATTAGTTCAATTATTTTTTTATAATTCATCATTCTTTCTTTAATTCGCTTTGAAAATCTTATTGTTGTAGATGTAGAAGAAAAATTACGTTCCTTATCATATTTCCATGCAAAAATCATTTAATACAAAATGCGACGTAGTTTCTTGTATAAATCTATTGATATGAAAATGCACATAATTTCTCACTGATGATAGTGATATGACACAAATCTTTGTTTCAAAATACAGTCGTTTTTTTGCATAATTTATACTTTTGTGTGTTAATAACGTATGTCCATAAACAGTCGTCATCTCGGTTGCTTTGAAAAACAAATTACAAGTCTTAGATTAAATCATAGACAATGACATTTTACAAATCTTGACATTTGGTTTTGTGTTCTGAATCAAATCAAGGTATCTTAACTCTCCTAGGTAGGCTAGGTTTTGCACACGGCACGACCGTCCCGGGTGTTGTCGCGTGCGTGACGTCACAAGTGGAAAGCACCCCGTTCATCCGTTTTATCGTTTGTCGGAAATCAAAGATAATCAAGTCTACTTTTATATTGTACAGCAAATTACTACAAAAATATTAAACTCTAAACAACCAAAACGGAGTTTATCGGCACGTTGTTTCTCTGAGAAATTTTCTGATCGAATGATGACAGATGACAGATTCCACTTGTGACGTAGCCATACCTCCCCTCCGACCGCACGCGTCCCGCGCCACTTTTCTCGTACCCCAGTAAGCTAGCCTACCTAGGAGAGTTAAGATACCTTGAATCAAATTACGAAATATGTTTCTGAAATCACAACCTACTGGGATGTTGACAGTTTATGGACACTCGTTAGTTTCATGTTACACTTCGGCCAATCAATAAAATGGTAAACAAGTTGTCAAGGACAGCAAAAATTAAAAATGCAGATGACATTGCAAATATTGCTGCCTACTACCGCAGACAAATTGCTAAACTTATTATAGTAAAGTTGTGTTAGATAATATGCTAATGCCTTTTTTATGTAATATTTTATTAACAAACAGAGTAAATCCATTCTGTAAGCTAATGTCTTGATCTGTACAACATACACATAATGTCTGCTCTAGGAATGACGTGAATAAATGTACATCCAATGACAATACTTTACTTACCTTGTATGCGCAATGGCCAATGATAGTAATTCTTATACTAATATACTATCAAATGGTTGCACTAGTGGTTCTATCGGTGAGTTGAGATGCGCTTCCAATTTATTGATGCGTTTTAGACTTCTACTTCTGTCGCTTACCTAAGGAACTTTGAAATCGGCATCATTTAATATATACCTTTTGCAATTGCTCGGAGATTTTTTGATTGTTTTTTTAAAATAATGGTTATACATATAGGACTCACTAGCACATCCCCGAACTTTTATCCCATAAGTCAATATTGGTTTGATTCTTGCCGTATAGTCTAGTTGAATTAATTTACTTTCAGTTCAATTTAGTTTCTTTTTTTAATTAAGTATACGTTTCTCTCATAGCAATTTGCTGGTTATATAAATGAATTCCTAAGTATTTAATTACTTTCGTGTGCGGTATAATTACTTAATCGATAGGGTGAAGGAGTGAACGTTATGTAAGATGATTTGGAGTCATTAACTTTAATTTTCTATTTCTTTAGCCATTTTTCAAAAATACTTTGGCATTCCTGTAGGTTTAATGATGCTAATATAGGATCTTGTGGATTGCAGTAGGTCAGATAAAACGAGTATAAACGAGGGCTAAGTATACTACCTTGTGGTACTCTGGAGTGGTTCCTTATTTCGAATGGTACTTCACTTAGATATGATCCCAGTGGGTGGAAATAGTTTGAAAGTATAATTTTTAAAATTTGGCTCATAAAGTTGGATGCCACACTTTATCGAGATACTGTAAAGGGTGCTTCCACTTAGATAAATCTGGCTAAATCTTGTTTAATATCTTGGTCTTGATCGTTATCATGTGGGATTCCGTCAATAGATCCACTTTTCCTGTCGCTTTTTGCCCATGAGTCTGGATTCATTGAATATTTATCGGTGGTGATGTTGTTTTTGGCTTCGATTTACATTTTATAGGTCTCCAAAAGGAGTTGCTTTATCTTGTGAGGTTGGAGATATATTTCCGAAAGATTTGTTTCTTGTTTCATTGAACTTTGATTTTAGTTTATTACTTACCTAGTTAGTTCTAAAGCGTATCGCCAGAAGAGATTGCAATGATATGCATGTTATGAGGTTCACGTTTAATTCCAGCAAAAGGCAAAGAACTATCGCAGATTATTTAAAATAAAACTATTCATTTGTATCAACTGGTACATCAACATACCGGCCCACTGATGTAAGCCGATGTATTTGTAACCAATAGAATTGCTTGAGCATACATAAAAACAGCATCATGCTTTGACTTAACCTCCGAGTATAGTTCAATAATATCAACAATAAGCCCCTTAACAATAGTCACAGTTAGTGTTAGTACACGTTTCACAAACAAGGTGAGATGCTTATAGAAAAACAATGGAAGACAGAATGAACCCCTCGGCGAAATTACAAGGAAGCAGAAATACAGAAATCTAATAAAATTATTCCGGCAGGTTACCAAAGAAGCTACTCCAAACAGCACTCCTCAAACTACAAAGAACAATATACCCATCGAAATTAGTGGTTGAAAAAAGAAGGCTCAGATAAATATGGCAACGAAATCATATGCCATAGAGCAGAAGAAAATATAACAACGTTACAAACAGTGTCATCAATTTTTTTTTTAGATTGCGTCAGAGTGAAAGATAGAGAGCTGTAAGGGTTATCTCATACGAAAACGCTTCTACTTCTATTGACTTAGCTAACGCCCAAAAAATTTGAAAACCCTCTATTTATAGAAAAATATTAGGTACCTCTGCAGAAATGTGGACATTAAAAGTATGTCTCCGAAGGCATGCATTTACACAAATTTAATTTCTAATATAATACGTATAATATTACAAGAAAAGTTCGAATACAATTATTGTTACATGTTACATATTTGTTATTAGTGATATGTAGAGTTTGAATTATACGCCCTAAAAAATGGTAAAAAATGCATGCAAATATGCACTAAACATAGCTAAAATATGCAGTTATGCATTAAAATATGCAAAATAAAAATACATTTCGAGTTTTTCTTTTATTTTACTGTACGATTTAGGTGGTTATGATCCTAAAAATGCATGTTGCTGTTTAAGGGTTAACTTCCACGTAATTTGCTAGCTAAATTAAATTATTACAATCAGGAAATATCATTAAAGCTTACCCTTTTGTCGCAAATTGTACAAAAAACATGAGAAGAATCAATAATCTTCAAATCAGTATGATTTTCACACCATTTTTGTAATAAAACACATCTATCAGTCGATTGTTTTGGCATTTTGAATTAGCTACCCACTGTCTTTACAAAGCAACGGATACTTCAAAACTAACTCATAATTCATTAAATCTAAAATTTTCCCAGAACTATTAGGACTGAGGAACAACAAATTCTATGAAACCCATTAACATAAGGAGTAATCCTTCTTGAACCAAGTAATCTTAAACACCTGACCTCACTGACAAAGAATAATTCCGTAATTCCAAGTAAAACTGACAAACAATAAATCCCAAGAAGCTCACTGAAATGAGATTTTAACTATCTACAAATAAAAATTAAGATAATTATTAAGGGTAATACCCTTAAATATGCAGAATGACATTTTGCATATGCATTTAGTAAATATTTGGTAAAATATGCATTTATGCATTATAGGAAATACAAATAGTGCTATAAAACAATTAAATTCATGTAGAAACAAAATTTCAAGGAGATATGCCTAAAAATGATGACTTCATTTTGCAATTATAATCCAAGCTCTAGTGATATGTAATGATTCAATCACCTTTGTGATAGTTGTGAACTTTAGATTTCTGTTTTTGTAGTTGCAACTAATTTTACAGACATTTTCCATAGTTTTCCTTAATAATATGATATAAAAGTAGAAGATGTAGCATATACCAGCTGTCTTTAAATCTAATCTTCATAACGTTCATTTTGTCAGTAAAACTTGTGTGTTTGTCATATTCAGTTTCTCTAAGTATACTTAATTGGATTGGATTGGATTCTTTATTAATTACTAGTGCACAAACATATTTTGTATAGTAATACGTCATAAAATAACAAACAATAAATTAATAACATTAACATAATAACATAACATAATAATAAAATAAAAATACGTTAAATGTCAGACTAACATGTCAGGTACCCTTTTATATTGTAAAAAGTATTGCAGTTTAGATAGTTTTTTAATTCTTTCTTAAATTTAATGTCGTTACTTAAGTTCCGTAATTCTAGTGGTAACTTATTAAATATTGCACTACAGCAATACGCCGGCGATTTTGTGTAAAGGGACATAGAGTAATTGTTTATAAAAATATCATCTTTGTTCCTTGTTTCATGTTGATGAACGTGTTTTGTTAACAAAACCTTTTGTTTATTGTTTCTTACAAATAATATACATTTATAAATAAAGACATCTGTGACTGTTAGAATTTTGTTAATTTTAAATATGTTACGGCAAGATTCCCTTGGTTTTTTATTGAAAATAAGACGCATAATTTTCTTTTGAACTATACAAACCCTGCTTACTTCTGCTGCACTACCCCAAATAATTATGTTGTACGAAATTATAGAGTGTACCATAGCGTAATACACAGATACCAATTGTTTGCGGGATAAAGTTTGTTTTAGGTTAAGTAATGTAAAGTATGCTTTATTTAATTTTTTACAGACCATATCTATTTGATCTGACCATCTGAGCTTTTCATCCAACATCATTCCTAGCAATTTAACATTTTTAGATTGTGTGATTCTGTGACTTGGGTTGCACTTGAAGAGTAGTTCTTTTATTCTTTTTTTGTGAAAATACATACAAGCTGTTTTTTCCATATTTACAATAAGATTGTTTTTATCACACCATGTTTTAAAATCCTTTAGTAATAGGTTAACTTTGTGTTGTAATTCGTCATCGTTTTGTGTCGTGATAACAAATGAGATATCGTCTGCAAAAAATATTTGGCACTGCGATGACATTATGTGATAAGTAATATCATTAATAAATAACAAAAGATTAGAGGACCTAGAACAGATCCTTGAGGTATTCCTAATTTTAAGTCAAAGGGTTTTGAAAGATAACCATTTACTTTTACAACTTGCCGCCTATTTTCCAAATAAGAAAAAATTAAATTGTTTGCAACTCCCCTAATGCCCATAGTTTCGATTTTGTGTTTTATAAATTCGTGATTCAGGGAATCAAACGCGCAAGACAGGTCGAAGAATACACCTACGACGTATAAGTTACTGTCTAAGGATTTGTAGATAAATTTAGTAAAATCAAAACAGGCAGTTTCGGTCGACCGACCTTTTCTGAATCCATGTTGGGCTTCAGTTAATAATTTCTGTTTTTCAATAAATTCGATTAATCTTGATGCTATTGCTTTTTCAATAACTTTTGAAATAGGGGATAATACAGAAATGGGCCTGTAATTGGTTACATCTACAGGATTTCCCTTTTTCAAAATAGGAGTTACACAAGCAGTTTTTAAACAAGTGGGAAATTCACCTTTTTCAAAACAAAGATTACATAAATAAGTTAAAGGCTGTATAATTTCGTCTGCTGTTTGTTTTAATTGACATTGGCGCTTATCACAAGTTAAGTAAATCAAATTAAAATTACATTTTTTTTATTAGTGTTTTGGTAACAACTGATTCTCCCAGTCTTAAAAGTGAAATAAACTATTATTCGGTTAAAGTACGGATTTTACTAAAATTGAATAGTGTTAACGATAAGTGTAAAAAATTAATTAAAGTGGATATGATTAAAGTTCAAGGTTTTTTTATTAGTATAATTTTTAAAATTCGCTAGTCTCAACGAAAATATTAAAACATTGTTAACTTTTCCTTTTGTTATTGATTTAGTTTGTGACCTGATTATTTGTTTGTTTATTTATGCTAAATATTATTATTAATAATTAAATGCCCGTGAGCATAATTTAAAAAAAGAGAAAATGTTTATTAGCAGTGCAAATATTTCAAAAAAGTTATACAAAAGCCCCTTGAGTAAATATTGTTCTTATTAAATAAATCGTTCTACTTATATTTTTCTTATTTCCTTCTTCTGAAGTATTATTTTCTACATTCAATTATTATCTAAAGTAAAGGTCAAGCGTATTTTTGTAATAATAGGCATAGAAAAGTTTAGACACTCAACACATGTTTGAAACAAAAATTATCTTAATTTCCAATATTGTTTCTACAAAGTACCAAATTAGATGTTAGATAGGAAGTTGTTTATCAATAAAGATGAATTAGATGACCCATAATTGATTAATATAGTAACCAAAACAATCCGAGTATTATTTATTTGATGTACATGTAGTTTCCTTAAAATTCCATTATCTTATCACAGTATTCAAATAAGTGTATTTACGAAAACGTATCAGTTTTTTTTATATAATGACTGGTAAATTTTTGGGCCACATGTTAACTTATTTTGTTGATCTTTCTCAATGATTACAGCTACTTATCGTTCGGTTGTCACGTATTCGGAGAAGTAAACCGCAAATTATGATATTTAAGATATATTTTCATCATCTCCTACTCATTTATATTGCGACGCTTAAAAATTAATAAAGTACATTTAGTTAGCTCGTAAGTGAATCGGGTGCAACTAATGTAAGTAATTTATTTATTATAAATCAATTCGTATTCACAATTTTAGGCTTGAGATATTAAAAACCCCTTAAAAATGATTTATTTAATACTTTTGGCCACGGCCATGATGTTATTATATTGGCACCTAACAAGAAACTTTAATTACTGGGAAAAACGAAACGTGCCATTCGTAAAACCTTCTCCAGTATTTGGAAATATTTTCAAGGTATTTGTATTAAAACAAGCAGTTGGCGAATTCCTTCACGAAATTTACAAATCGACTAAATCCAACGTTCTGGGCTTTTTTGTGTTTGATCAGCCATATTTATTAATACGAACCCCGGAACTAGCGAAAGCAGTTTTAATAAAAGATTTTGACCACTTCAGCGATCGAACTATTACTGATAACGAACGAGATGACGAGGTCGGTTCTAACATCTTGTTCATACTTAAAAATCCAGCCTGGAAAAATATAAGAACTAAACTAACCCCCGCATTTAGCTCGGGAAAAATTAAACACATGTTTCCGCTAATGACAGAGGTAGCTTCCGAAATGAAAGCATATATCGATAAACAAATAATGAAACCTTTAGAAGCGAGGGAACTTTGTGGAAAATTCGCAACCGATGTGATTTCCTCTTGCGCTTTTGGCATTAATTCGCACGCTTTCAAGTACGAAAATGCCGAATTCCGAGTTGTTGCGCGCCGAATTTTCTCGTGGAATTTCACGAGAGCTATTCAAATGGCCGCCTATTTCTTTGCGCCGATTTTGGTAAAACCATTCAGGATGAAATTCATTGATCCGATAGCCGCTAACTTCCTCAAGGAAGTCTTTTGGAAGACCGTAATCGAACGTGAAAATTCTGGTACGAAAAGGGGAGATTTGATCGATATTTTAGTTCAGCTAAGAAAAAACAGGGGTGGTAAAACTGATCATTTCTTAGGTATGTTCATTATTGTTGTTGGTTCTAAATGCTGTTATTAAAATAATTTTTAGAGGGTAACAGATTGGTAGCTCAAGCTGGCCAATTCTTTGTGGCCGGTTTCGAAACGACAGGTTCAACAATTGCCTTCAGCCTGTATGAAACTAGCCTGGATCCTGAAATACAAAATAAATTAAGGCGCGAAATAACGGAATGTCTTAATAAACACGGTGATTTTAGTTACGATGCTGTTCAAGATATGAAATATATGGACATGGTACTTAGTGGTAAGTAGGGCAAGTTTTGTAGTGTTAAGGATTTTCAGAATTCTAGAAATTTGAATTTGAAAACATTCGATTTCTAGTTTCATTGTTGTTGTTTTTTTCGATTTGTAAGATCTCAACAGTGGGAATCGTATTTCAATCTACGACAATTAGGCGCACACCATACGGCGCAAGCTATTAACCGGCAGAATTTTAGGTGCAGTTTACTTTTTGGCGTAGCGCAGATTCGTTTAGAAGTCGGCTTTTTTTGCACGGGGACAGTTAAATGTCCGACATTAAAAATATACATATTGTATAGCCCATTTTAATCTGTACCTTATGTAAGTTAAAGTCGTACTTTAAATTAAATTGCTTCATATTAAAGAATTCTTTCCTTAAATATAAAGTTCAAAAAACTGATTTAAAAATAAATTAACTAAAGAAAATACAGCCAAGCATGTTAATGAATTACTAAGTCTAAATTTAAAAATTTAATATAATCTTTATAGTTATAAAAGGTGTTAAGGTTATTTCGAGCTAAAAGTTTGGATTGCAAATTTTACACCTTAAGCGAAACCGAACATCATAAAAAAAGATAAATATGTAGAAAAGAATCAACCAAATTTCGTTAAATAGCAAACCTTCATAATATACAGTATGCTCAACTAATTACGCGATAATTGAAAACTGATTGAATTGAAATTTTATTCTTGATAAAAGTTCATCAAATCTTTAATTTAAACTTAAACTTTTCCCAAAAATTTTACTAATGCAACCTACTAAAATTTGTATGCTACTACAAACAGAAAAATCTGATGATTCCAGAAATGTAAAAAAGATCATAAGTTGCCATTTAAAAAACTAAAGTTGCATGCCCCTGTACTTCCAACATGTGATGACGTAATAGTCCAGTGACTAACTACCTACATGTTACCTAGCAAAAGGTCTCGTAGAAGATTTTTTTTACTTGTATATATTAGGGTCAGCATTGAAAAACCAAGTTTTCCAATGCGGCTGACCCTGGGACAACTTTATATGGCCAAAAAAACCACGAAGTTTTAGGACTTTTCTTGGTTTCTTCAATATATCTCAGATATGGTTCGGTGTAGCGCTTTCTTTCTTCTTTTCCATCTTAAAGAGGACAAAATTTCCCACAAATTTTATTATTACAACTTTTTTCTAAACCTAAGAACAAGCGCGCTACAGCTGCATCTGATATATTGGAATGTTTTCCCAACTTGGTGAAAATAGCACTTCATTCTGTTTTCTGATCAAATTACTAGTATTTGCATTTGGAGTTACAATTTTTTTGGTTGTCAATAAACCGTCAGCAACTAGTTCTGCATTCCTCCTCCTATTACCTCCATTCTATCCTTTCCATTCCCCCCCCCCCCCACTCCCGCCTCCCTTACTAATAATGGTAGCTTTGTCTTCAGTTTTTTCTTCTGGTTAAAGACCGGTGACAACCAATCCATCTGCGTCGGCTTGGAGTTGCTCTATCATATCCATCGCTTCGTCTTCATCTTCTTCCTCTGTGGCAGAAATCTCAGCCACTTTTTAACAAGTGAGGCCAAGGAGGCAGCGTTTGTTTACAAATCGTTGAGCATTTAAAACTTGCTTTTCGACTTGCACATGATCCACTGCAACCCTTCTGCACGAACAAGAAAGGACTTTGAGTAACTGCTCAGGCGCTGGAGCTATACTCGTCTCAATAGGCCTTAGCGCCTTAGACCATGTTTGCTGCGTATCCACCCCCAATCTTCTGGATTTTTTTCGTTTCCCAACCAAGCTTGTTTGTACCTGGTGATAACATCGTAGAGCATGATGTCGCGTAGCATTGGTGGTAACCTGGAGAGACTGAATTTACTTTTTGTTGCCCATTTCCTAAATATCCGATACCGCAGTGAGGGTACCTACTTCTCAAAAATGGTGCAAAATTTTTTTTCTTTCCTTGGGCAAAGAGGGAAGATGTTGTATCGCACCCGCTAAACGCATGAATGAAAAGAATATTTTCAGTCATACTTGAATGATGTAGTTGAGAACAACACATCTGCTGCACTCCCTCTTCCAGGATTACGAAAAAACAAGTTTTTGTGAGATTGTCCTATCCCTGTTGTCAGTACAAGAAGATCAATATCTTTCCCAACTATTACTACGCTTTCGAACTCCTGGGCCTTTGCAATCGCAGTTGTAACGATTGAAACATCAGCAGCATCTTCTGCTTATTTTATTTGAATGGCACACTGTTCAAATTTCGTTTTATTTAATCAGCTCTATCAAACGGGCATTGCTATTGTCGATCGCCAAAAACTTGTCCTGAGCGACTTAATTGATTATGTTTGTTTTACAGATAACGTCAGCAGAAGTATGCATCTTAAAACCTTTCAGAACTCCTTGTGCCACTATTTGCAGCATCTGACGGATATCTATCAAACACAACTGCAACCTGTGATTCATAGTGTTTTCTCAAGTAAAAAGAATAACTGTTAGCAATTGTAGCAAAGGAAGCATTTCGAGACCAAATAACTTTATGTAGGAGATACCCTCCATCAACAACAACAAACTTATTCTTCGCAACCAATATCTGTTTCAGAATTGGGGTAAAAGCGCTATGTAATGAAGACTTTGTTCCCTTCCGCAGTAGTTCTTCTGAGAACATTGACGTAGGGTAGGGTGCGAGTTCGTATGTGAAAAACAGCTGTAAGTCTTCCTTAGACTGCTTAGCAAGACACCATCTCTGAAACAACGTTAGTTAGTGGACCATTAACTTTTATGTTTCCTATTTTGATGCAGCTGACAACTGATGCAAGGGTTACTACCTTATCTCTTCTCTAGAATTTCACAATCTAAAAATTGTTATCAACTATTCTTCTTACACCTGACATTCCCACTTCTTGGGACATATGGTATTCACGTCTGGTCCTCCAATGATTCTACTGCTCAGTGATATTATCACATCAGTTTTAGGGTCCAGGCTTCGGCCTTCGGAACACCTGCCTCTTCCCTCTCTGTTCCTCTTCCCTCTCTTCTCTTTCAACGTTATGGACCCCAATCCCTAACCCTTATCTGCTGCAGATATTTGATTTACTACTAAAAATGGTAACACTAAATACTATTATTATACGAGTAATGGGATCAGAAAATAGAATAAAGTGCTATTTTTACAAAGTTGAGAAAAAATTCCGATAAAAGTTGCAATAGTGAAATTTGTTGGAAATTTTGTCCTCTTCAATATACAAGTAAAAAAAAACTTCTACCCGACCCTGTGCAAGGTAACGACCTTTTTAAGTACCCAGCGACTGGGCCACAGATATAGTACTTACCATCTAACAACTTTTGTTAAAAATATTTTTTCTAAAAGTCGACGATAAATGAATTATAGTGATATTATATTACATACTTTTTTCTCACCCTGTATAATAATAATAATAAAGTAGGTTTATTCTGTACTGGTTGTATACATAAAAGGAAAAAAAATAACAATGATAGAGAAAATAACAATAATAAGTTAATAAGTAACAATCAGAACAGAATCCCAAGGCAATAGTTCAGTAAACAACTGATCTTCCACTACTGCCTTGAAACGTTATTATACAGGGTGTCCCGCAATAGGATGTACATAGCTTCAGTACGTGTTCCTGGCCTCTTTTTACGTCGAAAACTTCCAATAAACATATGGCCTAAAATTAATTGCTGCAAAGTTATTCACATTTGAATGTTACCGTTACGCTCAAAGAAAATCCACAGGCATCCACGGAGTCACATTTCCAGCACCGTTTTTCTATTAATGTCTGGTGTGGTATCATCAGAAACAAAATGATTGGGCCATATGTATTTGAAGGTCGTTTGAATGCAGCACATTACCTCCGCTTTCTGCAAGACGAACTACCAGTGTTGTTAGAAGGTGTACCTCTAAATATCAGAGCAGATATGTGGATACAGCAAGATGGAGCACCTCTACATTTTGGCAGGGCGGTAACTGCATTTCTAAACGAAAACTTTGAAAACCGTTGGATAGGACGCCAGGGTCCCGTTATTTGGCCAACCAAGTCACCGGATCTAACGCCTTTAGATTACTATCTCTGGGGCCATATGAAGTCCTTGGTGTATGCGATAAAGTCAAACACTAGAGATGAGTTGCTGGATCGAATAATTGATGCTTCCAATATCATCAAAAACGATCCCGACTCTATTATGAGGTCTGTCACCACGATTTCACAAAGGGCACGAATGTACATAGCTAATCGAGGAGGTTATTTTGAAAACTTGAGATAGAAACTGCCACATAACTATAGCATTTTATTTTGTGAACCGTTAATTGATGTCCTTTACCAATAAATTTACGAATCTGTAGTGATGTTTTTTGGATGAAAAAGTGCCAATAACTTTGTGGGGATTAATTTTAGGTCGTATGTTTATTGGAAGTTTGCGACTTAAAAAGAGGCCAGGTACACGTACTGAAGCTATGTACATCCTATTGCGGGACACCCTGTATAATTAAATGCTTTCGAGCACGTTGACGTTAATACTGCTGTTAATACTACAACTAGAAGAAGACTAATTATATATTAATTAAATCAAAAACAATGTCAGAACTGCTATAGTGTTGCACCTATGAATAAAATTAATAAAATTAAAATTACTGAGACTGTAGCAAAATCTGTCGCAAACATTTTTTGAATCGTGGAACAGGGTATTGTTTGTTAACTTTAGGGATGTTATTGTAAATCTTAGCTATATTATAACTAAACGAACGTTGAAAAAACGAGGTACTGTGTTTCGGGATGGATATTAGACCTCTGTGGTAAAGGTTTATACATAGCTAAAATCAGATTTAGAAGCAGAAATCAAAAATCCATGTCAAACTTGCCTTACCTCAATTTGAACAATGATTGGAAATCAAAGTTTTAAGTTGAATTCAGAGATTTATTAAAAATTAGAATCTGGGGCGGAATCTCGTGAGGACTTCAATTTGGACACATACAAATTCGTTTTCTGAACTTTTCCTAAAAGTTGTAAGAACGGGATTAGCAAGCCATACTTCAGATTAAAGTAATGTAAAACAGTTCATAATTTGAAATTTTTTAGAAACCCTTCGAAAATACCCACTTTTGCCATTCTTGGATCGTCGATGCATCAAAGATTACCAATTTCCAGGTACAGATCTTAAAATTCAAAAAGGAATTCCAGTTTTTATATCCCTATTTGGGCTTCACAATGATCCTGATTATTTCCCTGAACCTGAGAAATTCAATCCCGATCGTTTTTCCGAGGAAAATAAAGAATCCATCCCTACTTGCTGTTATTTACCTTTCGGTGATGGTCCTCATAATTGCATAGGTAAGGATTAACTTTAAACTTGATGTGAATATCTGAACGAAACGTTTATATTGTGGTATGTTTTAGGTGCGAGGTTTGGTTTGTTAAGTTCGAAAGTCGCGTTGGCACAAATTTTAACTGAATATGAAGTGCTTCCCACTGAAAAAACACCTCGTCACGTTGTGTTTGACCCTAAGGGTATAACTCTTGCACCACAGGATCAACTTAATTTATATTTCAGGCCTTTAAATGTTTAGGGAGATTATGTTATGACGACTATGCCCGTTTTCTTTAAAAACAATTTTAACAGATTCTTTACCATGGTTTGGAATACATTGGTAAATGCAAATAAGTTGCGAAAATCCAAAGATAATAAAAATAAATGGAAATATCGATTTATATGTTAAAATTTGATTGAAACTTTAATACAGCCATTTAAGCTAACTTTACTTAAGTGTTTATTTTGAATGTACCTATTATGTTAATATTATTTATAGTCTTTAGGTAAAAATGTACCTGCAGTGTAAACTTTATATTACAGCATCTTTAATACCATACGACCATACAACAGTGAATAGTTTCTTATTTAACAGTTGAATAGCTGTGAATCCTCTGTAATGTAATGATATGGTCACATTCACACAAGGTTTCTCCCAAACTTGTTTTACAACGCTTACTGTGAATTTTAGACGTGGTGTATATTTTAGCTCTTACCATACGTTATGTAATCAGTTGCAGAGATAGTAATTAACGTCACAAGTCCGGGAACTCATATTTTACAGTACGAGTCAGATGTTTAAAGACGAGGCGACGAAAGGAGCCGAGTCTTGAAACTCGAAACGAGTACTGTAAAAAGAGCTCACGGACGAATGTCGTTATGTATTTTATTTCATACTGTAAACAATTTGATTTTTTAACTTTTACATGTGACATTTTTTCAATAACGTCAACATGTGACATTACTGTATCAAAGCCGGTAGGTGTGGCTTGGTTACACTTTTACGGGCTCTGATTGGGTGCATAAAATAACAGTCCGGAAAGTGTTGCTAAGTAACACTTTCCGGCTCTGATACCGTAATAGCTCACTTTCCGGACTCAAAATGGCGTCGGAAAGCTGAATTTACCAGACAGTATGAAATAAAAGTTATTAAATACACCCATCCCCGCTACTTATACAAGTATAACAACGCAGGTGTATTGTTTGCTGCATAACCATAAACAGAATTTATTGCATAAAGTAGTAACAATAGTATATTTCATTAGGAGGCGAGAAACAAGGCTTTTCCCGGGCGAGCGTGACAATTCTCGTGTGATGCGAAGCCGAACGCGGGAAGTCATGCGAGAACGGGAAAAGCAGTTTCCGCCGTGTAATGAACGATATTTTTCATTATACCTCTGAAAAACGGCGATAGAACACATAAATTAAAATATGCGTTGTTACTCATAGCAAACGCCATTTGGAATGCTTTTGAGATTTCCATAGCAACGCTTGTTTGGAATTGTTTATCGAGTGTTTATTTGACAGATGGAGATGGAATAGACCGAGAAAAAATTTTCCCGTGCAGTGCACGGGAAAGATACCTTTTCGCAACCCATAAATCGTCAGGAAAGCAACTGTTTTCAGAGAGGTATAGGTACTGAAAAATAATTTACTTTACCTTTTGAGATTGTCTGAACTAATATTATGCTTTTTAAACAAACATTTTAATATGGCGTTGGTTTGTATGACGTATGACAAATTTGTTACTTTGAAGAGAGCTTGTTTACCGTAATTGGTGTAGTGGGCACTACAAACAGAAAATTACAGAAATTGCTCAAAAACGATTATCATCTTTATGTTTGTGGAAGCATATCGTGTTCCTAGAGTTATAACTAATTATTTTGCTCTAATTGTTTGTTGTATATCTTCAATGGTATTAACGAGAGTTATAAAACTGAATTTTTGTTTCAAATAAGAAATAAAGAAATAATTTGATAGAGACAGGCCTCGAGAAATTAAAAAAAAATCGAAATACTCGTAGTTAAATATTTCTTTTGCGATTTAAGCTGTGCTTGAAATATCGCTACAGTAAGTTAGAATCTTTAATTAGCAATTAACAAAAAGGTATTTATTTACAAATAGATAGATTAACGTCAATGCAATATAAAACAATTAAAACAATAATCAGGTTATTTAAAGGTATTTAAAGTACGGATAGTTGACCTAAGTCAAGGTTTGTAACGAACGTTTGACGTATCTGCTATTTAATTACTACAGCAGAAATGTTACATACCAGACAAAGCTTTTAATTCTGTATCTATTTTAATAATTAATTTAATAGCTTAATAAGTAATAATTATAGCTTGCTTAAATATATAGTAAAAAAGTAGAAACCCTTTTATCTTCAGCTTCTTTTTTTGAAGAATTACGTCAAACTTAATTAACTTTTGTGTTGTTCACAAATAAGTAGAACTATATTATTTGTCCTTACATTTTTTCCTAATATCTATTTCATTTCCTCATTCAAATACTTATTACGCAAACCACATGGTTAAATTTACGCCAGGGTCATTAACTGTTCAAATTTTTGTTAAAAGGAACATTTAAAAAAATTTGAGAAAGAGATGAAGTAAGGATGATTTAATTTAAGGCACGAGTACTTTTTGCTAACTGAAACATGTACTATCTTCAGAAGTTTGAAAGATCAACTGCGACATTATTAAACCACAGCAAGCCATGAATCGGCGTATTTATGTTAGCAGACGGTAGTAGATAATGTTGGCCGTTCGAAATTTAGGATTTCACAGAGTTGGAAAGTTGGAAACTGATGTAATTACGTTACAATTCGTTTTCATCCATCCACAGAGGATTTAGATGTGTTCATGACTGCCACAAAACAGAATCATTTAAGGAATTCTAAAGACGAACTTAAGACCATGGAGAAATACGGAATGTCGGAAATTAATTGTTTTCGCTGCAATTCGAAACATATTTAACAAACAAAACCTAATTTTGATATGAAGATCACACATCACATGACATTTTTCAGTTTCAACAGAACTCAAGAAATGATTGTAGCCCAATATACTTATAAAACAAGGTATTTGTTGTATGCAGATACAGCTAAATTATTGAGAATATTGAGAATATTTTTATTTTGAAAAAGAAAACACTCAGGCAGATATTAATTTCTTTTTGGTTTTACAGGATTACTCAGGATATCCTGTTATATTTTTAATTAAATATTAGATTACGAATATGATTTCTCATAAATATCTTCCCTTGGATAAAATGATCAAGTTTACAACTACCAACCTGGTTTGGTGGTCAATTCTAGCATTAAAAGTAAAGCAGTTTCTATTTAGCAAGATAGGTTTGTAACAAGCAAATGAAATGAAATTATCTTCCTACACGGTTTGGCGTAGTTTAAATGAATCTGGAATACTTGACAAATTATTTTACTAAATAAATAGTATGCTGTCCTAAGTTGAAGTAGGAGACCACTAAACTGAGACTTATTTAGTAAAATTCGGAGGCTGCCCTGTCTTCGCTTGTTATATTATTGAATTCTTTTATGTTTACTTATTAATTATTTCTTTATTAAATATTCGAACGATCTGAGAGTCCTTTATTGGGTTTTGTCTTTTGAAGAATTTTCAGGAAGTCGGTTATCAGTTGCCGTTCTTATTCGTCTGAAGAACACGCTTATAACTGATTGGCGCCCATCCATTTCTTTTACAGCTTGTCAAGAACCCCGACCTTCTGCTGGCAGTAGGCGGCGTGTTCCCGAGAGCTACCTCGGTATTACCATTTTGATGTAGCAAAGTAACTTTTATAACTTTCTACAAGTTTGCCTTTTCTGACAACTACGGAACATTTATTGATATTTTTTTGTTCATTTTTCAATTTTGTTTTACAAAGGTATCTAGATTTAGAGTGGGCTTACATAAATCGTGGTTGTTTTAAGTGCGCATACTCTCAACTAATTAAAATAGTTTTTGGAAAGAAAAAATAAATCAGCTATCATTCTCATTATGTATAATATATTTCTATTTGCTATTTAACAAAATTCAAGATGGCAACCGTGCAAAAAAATATGCAATAAATAAATTATTTTTTATCATATTACAACATGTAAAGCTTGAAATCTATATCTCTAACCGTTTTAGCAGAAAAGCTCTGATTTCAAACGTCTTTTCGCCTTATACATTTAATTACATAATTACATCATTTATACAGGGTGTCCCGCAATAGGATGTACATAGCTTCAGTACGTGTACCTGGCCTCTTTTTAAGTAGACAACTTCCAATAAACATATGGCCTAAAATTAATCCCTACAAAGTTATTGGCACTTTTTCATTCAAAAAATAACACTAAAGATTCAAAACTTTATTGGTAAAGGATATCAATTAACGGTGCACAAAATAAAATGCTATAGTTATGTGGCAGTTTCTATCTCAAGTTTTCAAAATGACCTCCTCGATTAGCTATGCACATTTTTGCCCTTTGTGAAATCGTGGTGACAGACCTCATAATAGAGTCGGGATCGTTTTTGATGATATTGGAAGCATCAATTATTCGATCCAGCAACTCATCTCTAGTGTTTGACTTTACCGTATACACCAAGGTCTTCATATGGCCCCAGAGATAGTAATCTAACGGCGTTGGATCCGGTAACCTGGGTGGCCAAATAACGGGACTCTGGCGTCCTATCCAACGGTTTTCAAAGTTTTCGTTTAGAAATGCAGTTACCGCCCTGCCAAAATGTGGAGGTGCTCCATCTTGCTGTATCCACATATCTGCTCTGATATTTATAGGTACATCTTCTAACAACACTGGTAGTTCGTCTTGCAGAAAGCGGAGGTAATGTGCTGCATTCAAACGACCTTGAAGTACATATGGCCCCATCGTTTTGTTTCTGATGATACCACACCAGACATTAATAGAAAAACGGTGCTGGAAATGTAACTCCGTGGATGCATGTGGATTTTCTTTTCTAGCGCTTAAACATGTAAATTTGTTATGTTCGTTATTCCATCTCGGTTGAACGAGGACTCATCCGTAAAAAGAATTCTTTTGTGCAACCGCTGATTTTCCAATAACCAATGGCAAAACTGTTCACGTGCAATGTAATCATTTGGTGAAAGAGCCTGTACTGTTTGTACATCATGATACGGATATAAGCCAAAATCGTGAATGGTTCTCCAATTTTCATTCGGTTAGTACCGATTTGTTTAGTTAGCCGTCTAACGCTAGTAGTGGAACTTCTTTGAATTCTATTGAGACTATTTTCCTCTAAATGTCTAAATCAACATTTCTCCTCAGTGGTCGTTCACGTTTTGATTGTGGTACTTTACCAGTTTCTCTAATAGTACGATGCACATTGCTGAAAACTCGGCTATCTGGTAATCTGCGGCCAGGAAATCGGCGACGATATTCTTGAACTGCTGCACGTGCATTTCCGTCGCAAAGCCCGTAAATGTAATGCATATCGGCATATTCTTGATTAGAAAACGTTACCATACTTATTTTATGACAGATAATAAAAAACACAACATTTACTTACATTTATTTTCAAAGCCGTCTAATGCATCTTTTGTTTATGATCTTTGAGCGTTAGGCTACGTACAGACGTAGACATTAAAATGTCGACATTTGTGTCTAGATCAGTCTACAGCTTGTTTACATTATGTAGAAAATTATTTGCATAGAGCGGTATCTAGAGCACTTCAGTAGACTGTATACACTTTATTTTTTGACACTTCTCTATCGTGTGTTTAGACGGGCCCGGCGTAGGAAAGCTGACACTTGATGTCACCTCGTTTTTAATCATGTCACGAAAGAGGTGTCGGTTAGCAGTCGCAGTGATCATTAACTATATTATAAAAAAACGAAGGAAGAAGCGAACGAGAAACTGCTGGGTTAAAGAGTGGATAGCAAAGAGAAGTACGGAAGGAGCATATTCTAAGTTGTTAGCGGAGCTCAGATATGAAGATTCACAATATTTTAAAAACTTTCTTCGAATGTCTGCTTCAGACTTTCAATTCCTTATCGAGAAAGTTAAACCAAAAATAGAAAAACAGGATACAGCGATGCGTTGTGCAATTTCAGTTGGTGAAAGAGTAGCTGTAACACTGAAATTTTTGGTTGAGTTTGGTGAATGTATTAACAAAACGTCTTCCGGATTGGGACCGTGTCATTTTGAGACAAAAAGACTCAACATTTCGCCCACTTTTTTAAGGGGCTTCTTCAGAAGGAAAGGGAGCACTAAAAGAGCACGGTAACTCAACGTGTCAACCACGCCAGAGGTGAAACTCTTCTAGCAAGAGGCAGAAGGGTAACGGTAACTCAACTTGTCAACCAAACCAGAGGCGAAACCTTTCTGAAGAGAAACAGAAGAGGCAGCGACTTTATACCGGCTGTATCCGGCCAAGCGCATCTGACGGGGACGACGATTGGTCAGGGGTGGAGGGAGCGGAACCAGTAATAATGGCGGACTTCCAAATATCGGATAGATAATAACCAGTGTCACGATTCAAGTTATTAGGGGCCTTGATGATTTCAATGGCCTCACGGATTTCCCTGTTGAAAAAATAAGGGGCATTGGCAATGATCGAAGAGTTTTCAAACAATATTTTATGACCAGTGTCGTGATGATGTTCAGTGTTCAGCAACGGCTGAATGTGAAAAAAGACCTGATTTCAAGCAACGTTTGTGTTCATAGATACGTGTGCGCACTGAGCGACCAGTTTCTCCAATGTACACTAAACCACAAGAACAGGGGATGCTATAGATGCCTCTTGATGACAAGGGTTGAGGCTTATCTTTTACTGAAGGTATTTGTGTATTTGTGACACTTTTGGAGGGGGTTTGAAGATGGTTTTGATGTTATGTTTTTTGAGAATCCTACCTACGCGATCCGTGACTTGGCCAATGTAGGGTAAGAAAGCAGTAGCCTGGGGTGTACAGGTATTTTGAGGATTTTTAGGGTTTGCGGGGTGTAGATGTTTTTGGATATTACAGCTTTAAATCTCGTACATATTAAAAGAGAAAGCGGAAGAATTTAGAACAATCTTGAAAAATACCAACATACAATCGCAAAATACAGAAAACGATGTTAACATAATAAACAATAGACTAAAGAAAAATTTAGTGGAAACAGGAGTAAAAGTCGCTAAACGAAAAAAAGAAAGACAAAAAAGAATAAGTGATGAAACAAAAACCCTAATGAGTCAAAGAAGAGAGCTTATCAACAAAGGAAAAAGACAGTCAGAGGAACACAAGGAACTAAATAAGACAATAAGAAGAAAAATCAAAGAAGACCTAAGGAAATATAATGAATCTAAAGTAGAAAAAATAATCGAAATGAACAGAGGCATGAAATGTCTAAGACCGACATTAGGAAGACCAAAAATAATTACCATGAAAGACAATAATGGAAGGGAGGAAAGAGAAAAACAGCAAATAGTAAAGATAATAACAAAATATTACAAAAACCTGTACGAACCCAAAATTGCACCAGATTATAACACACAAGAAAATGTAAGCAGAACTATTACAAATGTCAATTCAGAAGAACTACCAAATATCGAAAACTATGAGATAGAGCAGGCTATAAAGGAACTCAAAAATAATAAGGCGGCCGGTCCCGATGAAGTATTAGCAGAAATGCTAAAAGTAGGGAAAGAGATCATCATAAACTCCATGAGGATATTACTAAACGAGTGCCTACATAACGCAGTCATCCCCGACGATTGGTATGAAAGTATAACTATCCTCCTGCATAAGAAAGGAGACAGAGCGGATATAAATAATTATCGTCCTATCTCACTACTCTCGCAGATGTACAAAGTATTCATGAAGATAATTACTAACAGACTCACTCCAAAGATGGATGCATACCAGCCCGTAGAACAGGCAGGATTTAGGAAAGGGTTCAGTACCTCAGACCATCTTCTAACAATAAGAACGCTCATTGAAAAAGCTACTGAATACCATTTGCCCATATATTTGGCATTTGTGGACTATGAGAAAGCCTTTGACAGCGTGGAGCTGTGGGCGGTGGAGCAGGCCATGAATAACTGTAGGATAGACTCCCGTTATAGACAACTAATTCATAACATATACGAGAAAGCAACAATGGTGATACAGCTTGAGGAAAAAACTGGAAAAATACCAATCAAAAGAGGTGTCAGGCAAGGGGATATAATATCCCCAAAACTATTCACACTTGCCTTGGAAGATGTATTCAGATCGCTACAATGGACAGAATACGGAATAAATATTAACGGTAAAAAAATGTCGCACCTTAGATACGCTGACGATGTCATACTAACAGCAGCAACATTTGAAGAACTGCAAATAATGACTAAAGAATTGGAAGAAGCGTCGCGAAAGGTCGGTCTAAAAATGAATATGAAGAAAACAAAAATAATGACCAACACACAAGAAGACAGAAACGTAAGGATAGACAATTGCATACTGGAAAAAGTAAATGAATACATACCGGGTGTAACACGATCATGGTACTCCCCCCTTTTTTCCTTTAGGTTTCAAGATAAATGGTTGAAATTTGGAACATGCTGTATACTTATTAAACGTCACTTTTTGACCTATTAAATGATTTTTTACACATTAATAAATTCCTTATTAATGCTAGCAATAAATGGTACCACGGTACCAATATGGTTACATTTGAAAAGATCGTGTTTTGTCCCAAAAACCATTTTGATAAACTTTATTTGCTCATAAATCACATAATTTACTAGTTTCGACGGGATTTCGATTTTTCTAGTATTACACGGCTCAATTAGAATAAGTCGGAACAGTCATGGCACACTTAAATAGAAAACTAAAAATTAAATTAAAATAAATATTGAAGACTGAAATGTCACTTATGTGGTATCGTTGGATTCAGAAAATTATGCAGAATTCAAAAATGCATTAATATATAGGGTGTTCTATTTGAAAATCAAAAGTTAGTGTCACTTCCGGTGAAACCGGAAGTGGAAAAAAATCATTTAATATGTCAAAATGTGACGTTTAATAAGTATATAGGATTTTCCAAATTTCAACCATTTATCTTGAAAACTAAAGGAAAAAAGGGGGGAGTACCATGATCGTGTTACACCCTATACCTGGGACAAATCCTAAAGCTGGGCAAAGACAACCAGACGGCAGAAATACAACGAAGGATCCGATTAGCATGGGCAGGATTCGGAAAGTTAACATTTGTACTAAAAAATCCCAAGCTATCACAATATCAAAAAAAGTAGGGTATTTAACCAGTGCATATTGCCAGTACTTACGTATGGTTGTCAAACGTGGACACTTACCAAAGCTAACATAGATAAAATTGCAAAAACACAGAGATCCATGGAAAGAGCTATGTTGGGAATCAGGTTGATAGACAGGAAAACAAATAAATGGATCAGAAGCAAAACAAAAGTCAGAGATGTCGTAGAATATGTCACTACATTGAAATGGACCTTTGCGGGTCATAATGCACGACACAAGGATGGACGATGGAATAACCAAATTCAAAACTGGAGGCCATGGATGGGACAGCGGACTAGAGGACGCCCACAGATGCGCTGGGGAGATGACTTGAAGAGAATAGGTGGATTGAACTGGAAACGTGCCGCGCAAGATAGAACTCAATGGCGAGAGATGAGAGAGGCCTATGTCCAAAGTTGGACGACAAATGGCTAACGAAGAGATGTTTTTGGATGACCTTTCTAACATCGCTTTTGTTATACCCATTCTTGTTGAGATTTTCTTGGATATGGCCTAACTCGACATGAAGACTGCCGGGTTGGGACACTGCGATAGCACGATCAACGAGGGAATTAATCACGGCGAGCTTTTGTGCCGGATGATGATGTGAGTTGGCGTGAAGATACCTATCCGTGTGTGTGGGTTTGCGATAAGTTACCGTGCTCTTTTAGTGCTCCCTTTCCTCCTGCAGAAACCTCTTAAAAAAGTGGGCAAAACGTTGAGTCTTTTTGTCTCAAAATGACATGGTCCCAATCCGGAAGACGTGAATAAAATTATTCGATAAATTGTAAGCAGGACCATTCACTAATGTATTTGTTCAGAATGCCTGTTTCGAGGATTTAATCTAATAATAGATTAAAAGGGCAATGTATGAGCATCTTATAACTATTTTTGCGAAGAGTTTAAGCAATATATTTATATCGAAAAATAAATTCAAACAAAAAGTATGTCATTTTAGGCACAATTCCCCTACTTACTTTAGCTTATTACTGCATAGAACAAAACGGCTCTAGCAAAAAATTTCTAACATGCCGGTACACTTTAGATCGTGTGTCGACACGTTCAAAAAATGTATTCAGACGGAAGTCTACGAACTTGCGAGAGCGGTTATCGTGACACGAGTGTCTGATCTAACGACACTACTCTATATAGTGTACATACGAAGACACTCGATCTATAGACCTTGTCTAGACATTAAAGTGTCTACGTCTGTACGTAGCATTACGGTAACATTCAAATTTGAATAACTTTGTAGCGATTAATTTTAGGCCATGTATGTACGGGTGGTCCAAATTGGACACTTTTGATAGGAAACACCAATTTCTAGAGGAGCTAGAAAAAAACTAACCTACATGTTACGAGCTCGATTTTTGTGAGAAAGTGAATGCCGAAAACCGCACATCGATATCTTGAACTGTTTAGAAGATATAGGGTGGTTTTCAATTTTGTGCATTTTTGACCCACCCCCGTAACTTATTTATTTATGAATATTTTTTGTTTCTGTAAAAACATTCTTAAGGCACTTTTTTTAAAGGAATCCAGTGGTGTCCCAAGTTTTTTTGTAAAAAGAATGGTTTTGAAGCTATGACATAAACTTGTATTTTTTCTTATTGCTGTTTCTAAAATAGTATAAGATGAATTTTGTTAATCTGGAGTGCCATGTTGAACAATAAAACGAAATAAACTTATAGCTGTTATAAAATAAATGTTTAAAAAGGAAAGTAGCAAGTATTTTATATATTTAGAAAAAGAATATGCAAAAATATATAGGGTAGTCCATAAGAAAAAATACAAGTTTATGTCATATCTTCAAAACCATTCTTTTTACAAAAAAACTTGGGACATCATTGGATTCCTTTAAAAAAAGTGCCTTAAGAATGTTTTTACAGAAACAAAAAATATTCATAAATAAATAAGTTACGGGGGTGGGTCAAAAATGCACAAAATTGAAAACCACCCTATATCTCCTAAACAGTTCAAGATATCGATGTGCGGTTTTCGGCATTCACTTTCTCACAAAAATCGAGCTCGTAACATGTAGGTTAGTTTTTTTCTAGCTCCTCTAGAAATTGGTGTTTCCTATCAAAAGTGTCCAATTTGGACCACCTTGTACATCCTATTGCGGGACACCCTGTATAACTTTGTTCTAAATTCTAAAAAAATAAGTAAAGTAAAATAATACGAATTGATATACTGACGAGCCGCCACTGAGTTTCATTTTAAAACACATTCGTGTTATAGTAAGTTAATTGTTCTAACTCTTCCTGTATTAAACAGAAATTATATTAATATATGGTAATTAATTTTAATGAGATAATTACAAAACAACAAACGAAAAAGTATTTGTCATTCTCACAGAACATTTTATTAGCTAAAATTGTAGATTTGGTAAAAACAAAAATCACGAAAGGTTTCGTGTTAATTTAGTCATGCACATTTATTTCTGTTATTCATGCAACGCAAAATCGTTTATTCATATGGTTTGTTTCTATTCCGCTTTATTATGATTAATACAACACGGCTTCTTTTATCATTATTATTGCGAATATTAAATTTAATCGTATCTTTAATTCATACAGTATCGTCTAATCGATGTCTGTCCTTTTAATGTTTAAACCTTATCTGGCAGTTTCCAAGTGCCCGTAGAGTGTGTCATTTACAACAATACAAAACAACAAATTTTTATGGTTTTAGCTTATTCATTATTTAATTACCAAAAAAACGGCATCAGTATTTAGATTATTTTATTCATTACATGTTGTTAAATGAATTTGCTACTTAACATTATTTTGTAAATAAATTAGATTTATTAATTGAATTGAAACACTTGAACTTCTATTTGTCCCATGTTTGTCTATCTGTCTATCAAGCCTAGTCTGTCGAGTAAAATATCAACATGTTTGGTATAACCGTTGCCACAATTCTAGTAATAAGTTTTGTTTTATACAAAGGTTAGGGCATTACGTTTATTGGTTATGTAGTGGTCAAAACCTTAAGTACTACTAATATGTTTGTCTGCAAATGTATCGAATTGTCTTTTTGAAGAGCACCTTAGACACAAAAATTGCTTTGCATTGTTGTAGAGCGTTTATGTATCAAGGGCGTAAAGAAAGCGATTTTGGCCCGCGGCGTGAATTAGCCAAGGGTTATAACACGCTAAGGGCTAAAATCGCTTATTACGCCTGTTGTACATACAATATTTTTTGCATGGAAGGAGATTTTATTTAAATTTTTTGATTTATAATAAAATTTTTCTAATCGCATTGTTTAAAATGTCAAATTGACATTTTACAAGTTATATAAAAATTGTTTTGTAACAAAGGTATTTTTGGTTTATTTTAAATAAATTTGTCGCGTCCGTAAAGTGCGCCCGCGGTCTGCAATAATTAACTTTTTGCACTCCCGGGCGTAAAGTGACTACTTTTCGCCCGCAAAGAAGGGCGTAATGTTCATTATTGCAGACCTCGGGTGCACTTTACGCCCGAGACAAATTAATTTGAAATATCACAAAAATACCTTAGTTACAATACAATTTTTATAAAATCACTCTTGCCGTGAATGCGTCAATTTGACATTTTTAAAAATGTCATTAGAAAAATTTTATTTAAATTTAATCAAAAAATTTAAATAAAATCTCCGTTCGTGCAAAAAATATTGTGTGTACCACAGGCGCAATAAGCGACTTTAGCCTTTGGCGTGTTATAACCCTCGGCTAAAGCCTCGGGTTATAATATTCACGCGGCAGGCCAAAATCGCCTTCTTTACGCCCTTGATACATAAATAACTATTAAGGTCTTCTTCGCGGGCATAAAGTAGACTTTACGCCCGGGAGTGCAACATTTTTATAAAACGACTTGTTTATCTTATTTTATGAAAACATGTTTATGATTGTAAATAACGTTAAGACCTATTTTGTAGATAAATAACGGGTGTTTAAAAAAATGTGGTCAAGTGACGCATGGAAATATTTCAAATATAGGGCGTAGCGTACCTATATGTTACAGTTCTGAACATAACCCTACTTATAAATGTCAGAAAGCCACGAACGAATTAATAAATGAAACTTAAGTAGGTATGTCTAAAGAAATTATTTATTACAGTAAATGTTGAATATGTCCACTACATACTTCAAAACACTTTACAGTTCTAATGAATTTATCACATTTTGTAACAGCTGTGTAGTATCGTTTATTTTTTTAATCTTCTGTGTAATGCGTTCTTTAAGTTCATCTAAATCAGTGGTACACGGCCCGCGAATACATTTCAATTATGTATTTGTTGTAAATACGGTGATTATAGTTTTACAGACATAGAGATATAGACTGAGCTTCACAGAACGTAAAACTCTTACTGAGCTTATGTGCGCGACTGCTATTGAAGGCAAAAAAGATAGAATGAATAGGTTGGGGCTTTGTCTTTGTCACTGTATGCTTGTATGCCAGTCCACGTGACTGGGCTAAGATGGGAGAACTTCCCACGTCGGTACAATCAGTAAATTTAGTTCGCCAGCCGACAGTTGGTGGCGCTTCAGTATTCCGGTGTTTCCGATTTTTTCTATTGAGTTGGTACTTCTGATATATATTATGTTCCTTGAGTTAGTCACTAGTTGATTAGCTGGATACACAGCTGTACGGTACAATATACAGGAAATTTTTCTTTTTAGTATACATATTCCCTATGTATGGTAAAAAAAGTGTCAAAAATCCTATATGTAGGCAACCAGATATACATTAAACGCACTCTGGCTGTGAATTTAGGGACATTAGTTTTTATTTTTTGTGGGGTGTAAAGTAAAGGTTATGTTTGCAAATTAATCAAAATTAGTAGAATATCAAAATAATTTTAATTTAACGATTATTTTCAAACATAAAATGAAAATAAAAACGGCAACAGTTAAAGACTAATTTTTTGACATTAAGTTAATTTAATTATTTTTGCCACGGCATGCCATTCTTCTCTTAAAAAAATTAAAATTTAAAGTTTAGTGCATAGTTGGTTACCTACATGTAGGACTTTTGACACGTCTTTTTTTAAACCATACAAGAAAAATTCCCGGTATAAATTCACTCTCATTTTGTTAAAAAAAAAATTGAACTGTGAAAAACTAGAAAGTTACACGCTTGATAATTCTAAAAAGAACTGATTTTCTTATAAACCCCAAAAAATTTTACACTTGTTTGGTGCCAAATACGTGTAAAATGACAGCTGATATTAAACGCCATCAAGTAGCTCCAGCGGTGGTTCTAGTTACGACATACGATAACGCTGACAAATGCAAACACCAGGTAACTTGACCATAGGTTTTTATGATAGCTTGTTATCTTTAAGGGTACATGTCCATTAAAACGAGACGCTCCGTTGGTATTTTAATTTATGTTTTCCTTGCAAGAATTTTTAATTACTTTTCCAGACAAGTTCTTTGAAGGGACGGCATCCGAAAAGGGAGTTCCTTAATCCTAGCTAAATTATTGGTGCTTAATCATATGCCCTCAAAGGTGCTGGTACAGCGAAGTGCCATAAATTAAGGATATCACATTTCGTTGTGACATTGCAACGGAACTATAAATCTCAGTAGAAATATGAAAGAATGAATTCCTACGGAAAAATTGCTTTTTATGAGGGTTTTGATACAGGAACATTCAGCAATCATAGCCAAACTTCAGTATGAAATTATATATTTGATTTGATAAAATGAGCCTCTTCTATATTGAGGATGTCCAAAATTATTGTATAAATTCAATTGATTAGAAGATGAAAGGATATTGCATTCCTTTTTGCCGTACGAGAGCTACTTTGAGACTACATAAGGCTTCTACAACACACCTTAACCTTTTTGCTGTACAATAACTACTCTGGGATCTGACAAGTCCTACTAGACACTCCTAAACACCTTTATTTTATTTATCAGGAACACAAACGTAAAGACTATAAAACAAAACCCTTTGAACACCGAACTTCTATCAACGGCGCACTGTCCGCACTGACTAGCCGACTTCTTTAAACGAAACTCGATCAAGCATTAATCTTACCCTACGCACCGCTTACATCCCTGAAAAAAAAATTAATTTTACTAACTCTACATAGCATGTGTTTCACCGAAGACGCAACATAGGGAAACACCAATGTATTTTTTAAGAACAGATCCAGGTTATCTGCGGAATATGTACGAATTTAGCACTGAACCTACGTAAGTGAGTTTATTTGATACTAGAATGAGACAGAAATAGCACCGGCATCTGTTATCGCGGCACGCAATTATTTCATTGTTTGGTTTTTAAATTGTCAATTTTAACAGCGATAAAACGTCAAATTGTTAAATTTGCTAGTTACTAAAGAATCTATATCTACAATGCAATATGCAATGAAGCACAATTATAGATACATTATTATTATTACTATAGCTACTAAAACAATATAATTTAAAAATTTTATTTATAATGTCATAATACTTAACACAGTTACTAAAATCACTGTTTACGTAAACGTATAATTGTTACGTTTTTCTTGCACAACAATCCTGTACTTCACCAAATTATACATTTTTCTCTATGTAAACAATTTCACGCCTATCTACATGCACCATTAAGAGTTGTAAGTTGCATTAATAACTTCTGACAGAAATTTTAGTACAGCTCACTAGGTACTGTGTAGGTGCTGTCAAAATTAACAAATTTAAAAACCAAACAATGAAATAATAGCCCGTCGCAATGACAGACGCCTTCAGTATTTCTATTTCTTTCTAGCGTTAACTAAATCCAATAACATCCGTTGAGCACTGATCCATACATATTCCAAAGGTATCGTGGATCCTTTCCGAAAAAATACATTGGGGTCTCCCTATGTATCGTCTTCGGTGAAACACATGGTACCTATATTAAACCATACACACTGTTCTATTTGAAACAACAAAGTTCTGGCCATTTGAAGTTTCCATAGTTTGATCCAACGAACAAAATTCTGTGTATAAAATATTGTATGATCAATCAAAAACTCTTTGTATAGCAGGTGCTGTGGAAATTACATGTTGTCCCTGAAATTATTTACTTCTATTATTTTTACTTTATTGTTATTTCCCAGAATTCTAATAAAAGTAAATTTTCAAGGAAAAAACAGCATTTCTATAACTAAATAAAGTTTAGTTGAGATTTACAACAAAAACTTATAAAGAAATATCTTTTTGGGACATTTTTAGTTACAATCTGTTCAATTTTGAAGGGTGTCAAGTAAATGTCAATGACGTAAAAATAATGGAAGTAACCAAATTCAGAGATGACTTTTAATTCCACAACAACCGCGATCCAAAGACTTTTTGATCATACTATACATTATTTTAAAAACGCATATGCATATAAATTATGTCGCATAAGCTCTTAGACCGTACCAAAGTTTAAGCTTCTATCTTTTCTGGTTAACGAAGAACTTCGGTTTTTACAAAACGTCGAAGTCTGATTAAAATTTCCAATAACTAAAAACTGTTAATTTTAGACTAAACATTTAGAATTTTAATACTTAAACGAAAAAAAGATGGTTCATTCGATTTTAAAAAACGAAGTTGCTCTTTAAAATGGGCTATTGTTTACATAGTGTTGTGTATTCTAGACACCAAACATTATAAAACAAGAATAATTTATTACAATATTTAACACAAATACAATTTACAGTAAATTTGACATTTCCGATATAAAAATCTTACACTTACAAATTTCATAAATCAAATATTAAGATAAATTTCATGTAAAGTCAATATAGAGTTTTGTTATAATTAATAAATTTATACAGTGAGCACGCAAAGGTTGGAATAAATTCGATAAAATCTTTATTGGGCAAGTAAGAAAATAATGCTCGGACACGTCGATTTTCTTTTTTAGATGCGCATTTTTTAGTATACGTATATTTTTTATTACGTCATCCCTCTTCGAGTTATGACGTCATCATCAGTTTTTTTAAATAGCAACACCCTCTTTTGATAACACCATTTAAAAGAGCACATTTTTCTGGGTATAGACGCCAAATTTTGTGGTATGTTCCATAACAATATTTTCGAAAAAAAACGTTTTAGAATTCATAATAATGTAATGAAATAACAATAGAAGAAACAATAAATACAACTGAAACCCATTAAATTAAACGTTGAAATTCCATATCATTCACCTCTTGACAATATCCATCTATTGGCGATTCAGATAATCACGCACAATCTGCGAATGATGTGGTGACGCGCCATCTTGTTGGTACCATATTGATTCGTCCGGCATTTGGGGATTTTGATTATTTGGATATAGTGCTACAAGCATGGGATTTATCTGTTGTTGTATAAAATTCAAATATTTTTCAGCATTTAATGCGCCGTCAATAAAAAATGGTGCAACAATTGTGGTACTAATTCCTCGAAAATATTGTTATGTAACATACCATAAAATTTGGCGTCTATAAGCAGAAAAATGCGCTCTTTTAAATGGTACTATCAAAAGAGGGTATTGCCATTTAAAAAAACTGGTGATGGCGTCATAACTCGAACAGGGATGACGTAATAAAAAATATACGTATACTAAAAAATGCGCATCTAAAAAAGGAAATCGACGTGTCCGAGCATTATTTTCTCACTTGCCCAATAAATATTTTATCGAATTTATTCCAACCTTTACGTGCTCACTGTATAAAAATACTGTAAAGTAAATATACACAGTGAAAATGTCATTAAAATTATTATAAAGTTTGACGATTTAAGAAGATAATATCCGATGTCAGAGATTTTTATTATTTCATGCTACGATTTAGATGTTCCAGGATGCATTGATTCTTGGTAACATAGTATTTCATTTACCATGCTGAAAATAACAAATAAAATTAAATTATTGCTTAAAAATTGATAAAATAACGAGATTTTTAACATTGAAATTTGACTATTAAGAAAAATTCATTAATACCAAATTAATATGCTACTCAAAAACTTACCGAAAAAATCCTTCTGCTATTTCACAACTGTATTTAATGCCTGTCTACGAACCGGTTACTTTCCTGACGCCTGGAAACAGGCCACAATAGCACACTTCACTGTAAATTTGACCTTAAAACGAGCGAGAGAAAAGTTCTACCCTAGTGCTACCTTTTTCTATAAGTTACTAAAGGCTTGCAATATAAGAAAATGAAAATTACTAACTTGGAGGCAATATTATGTTGGCATGACATTTAAACTTTGAATTGGTTATGTTCCTGCGTCAATACGCCAACAAAACAAGTTGAAAAATAACTATATAAGGGAATCATATAGTGATATTCAAAGATAGCACTAGGGTAGAACATGCTATCTCTTGCTATCTTAAAGTGAAGTGTGCTATTCTGATGATACCCAAACCTGACAAACAACGTCGCCCAATCAGTTTACTGACCTCCATTTCTAAAATTCTTGAACGAGCACTGCTGACCCGCCTTAATAATTTTCTAGCAGAAAACAACTCACTCCCACACTTCCAGTTTGGTTTCAGAACTTCACATTCAGCCATACACCAACTTTTACGACTCACTGAAAAGATCGAAGAAGGATTCGAAACGAAAAAGCATACTCTTATAGCATTTGTTGACGTCGCCCAGGCGTTCGACCTTGTCTGGACTAATGTCCTTATATACAAACTAATAACACTGAACCTGCCCCCCTACCTGCTGAGCACGCTAACGTCCTTCTTACACAACAGAACATTTCAGGTGCGAATACACTCTTACACCTCTTCAATCCGCCAAGTACAAGCAGATGTGCCTCAAGGTTCTATATTAGGCCCTACCCTGTTTAACATATTTATGCACGACATCCCTACATCAGCCGAAGCAGATCTAGCAATGTATGCTGATGACACGGCAATCGTCACGCAGTCCCATGATATTCATACAGCTGCCACAAAACTTCAAGACAGCGTTACTCAAATTATCCAGTGGTTCACTAAATGGTGTATTACACTTAATGCCAACAAATGCGAGACTAAAATATTCACAATCCGCCGACCTATAGATCCACCTAATATCGTTATTAATAATAAGGCGATACCATGGAACCCGAAAGACAGCGCCGTAAGATATCTCGGACTTTTCCTAGCCCGAAGATTAACCTGGAGGTTACATACAGGGTGATTCAAAAGGTATGGTCCAAACTTAAGGGTGTGATTGGTGATGTTAAAATAAGCAAAAAATGTTAATAAACCCATGTCTTATGTCCAACTGTTATCCAGTTACAAAGGTTTTCTTTGTTTCTATCTGTATTCTGTCAAATCACGTTATCTAGGAAATAAGTAAAACAAATGTTAATTTCTTATGGCAGAGGACGTTTCAAGCTTGAACTGGCGTAGTTTTCAATAAATGTGGTACGCGATTATGCAGAAATGCATTTTGTGTATGGTTATTGCAGCGAAAGTGACCGTGCAGCAGTGGTAAACTATGGGAGAAGGTATCCTCACCGGAGACAGCCTGACCACCCAATAACCGCTTTCCACAGCGCTGGCGCTAGGTTGGAAAAGGCAGTCCAGTACTATGGCCGGCTCGTTCGCCTGACATTACTCCATTAGATTTTTACTTGTGGGGTGACTTAAAAGAAAAAGTTTATGCATCGGAAATTCAGGTCGATTTAGTTAATAGAATAAATGAAGCTGTTGAAGATATTCGAAGACATCCTCAACAGTTGAGGAATGTTCGAGATTCCCTGCGTCGGCGTTGCCAACTTTGTATACAAGTACAAGGTGGACATTTTAAACATTTGTTGTGATATTTTTTAATTTTTCTTGTAATTGTATACGTTCTTTATGAATAATAAATTATCGTAAATGTTGTTATAACTAGAAAACAATTGCGAATCGGGCATGAGTTTATTGGCATTTTTTGCTCATTTTAATATCACCAATCACACCCTTAAGTTTGGACCATACCTTTTGAATCACCCTGTATAAACAAAAAGCTGTCAGATGCCTACGCAAGACTAGGCATGCTCTACCCGATTATCAACAGAAAATCTTCACTTAAACTTACATGTGGGACCCTACTCTACACGTCTATCTTACGACCCACCTTCACCTATGGATGCTGTGTCTGGGGTGCAACCTCACGCACCAACCTGAACCAACTACAGGTTTTTCAAAACAAAGTGCTACGCATCATCACCAACGCGGAATGGTATGTAAGAAACTCTCAACTGCACAGGGAAGTGAACATTCCTACTAATCACCAATACTTAACAATAGTGTCTAAATCATTTTATGCTAATCTTGATCAGTGCGGGGGTGCTGTGCACTATAATCTCGGTAAACGATCACTTCATACTAGACTTAAACGCAAACTGCCGATAGATCTCCTCGCCAGCGATAGTGTATAAAATCGCATATTCCCTATAGTTCTGCTGTCATCTTTACCTAACTGTGCCTTTATGTTGTGTTACATACTACAATTAGTGCCTAGTAAATAACGTTAAGAACTATAATAATTATCTCCGTCATGTATAGCACTTTGTGCTGAGCTGACAATAATGTTGTTAAAAAAAAAACTTTTAAATTTATTATGATAATGAATTGGTGTTCATGTATTTTGATTTACAGTTGTTTGTTGTGAATATTTATTTTACAGGACTTATTTCAGGTATTGGGTTATTTTGATATTTGATTTTATGTAAACACACACACACACACATACACACCTAAATACACACAGACAATTACACACATACAATCAGTTTACAGAACATTTTCGTTTTTATAGTAAAATTAATTAATTTTGTTTTGTAATCATTAAAATTACACTACAATATACATATATTATTCTAAATTGTTTTAAATTTGTGGGGAACTCGAATGTTACGAAAAAGTAGCTTCATTCAACTGATACAACAAATCGTTATCTATTTTACACACCCCATGCTATTAAGCAAAAGTAATGAATTTTAATTAATTGTAAAACAGGCAGAATCCATCTATCTGCAAATATTCGGACTATCTACAAATATTCGGAGATGATAAAAATTCATTCAAATTATTTCTTCCAAAGGCGTAAAATCTTTGTTATCTAAAATTTATATACACTAACTTATTGTTGATTTTTATTATTTGATGGTGACCACAAGCTTTACTTTTTCAATTACTTTTATTCTGTTTAGGTTTTATGATGCAGGCAGATACATTTTGACGATTCATTTTGACAAAATGATGCGCCACTGTTCATCGAATCCTTTTCCTCGCCATATTATACTTATAATGAGAACTTTTTAACAATTGAAAATCAAAACTGATAATTTAGTCTCTTATAATTAAATAAAAAAATAGCTGTTTATCTTTTTCGTCTCTGTGTTTAATATAAACGTTCACCTTAGTTTTTGTCATTTGTATTTTCTTCCTTGACATCAATTTTAATGCAAGGTAAGTCGTTTTGCATTAAATTGTGCTTTGTGCTTAATAAAACATAGTGAAATCCAGTGAACTAGTTAAAATTTGGTATTTTAGATCATTTAGATGGCTTTAATACCGATGTTAGGCATATGTGCAATTCCGGTTCTCCTAATCACATTAGGAGTCCTTATTTACAAATTATCTACGAGGAATTTCGATTACTGGAAGAAAAGGGGCATACCTTTTGTTGAACCTTATCCCGTTGTTGGAAATGTCCTCGATGTATTTCTTTCTCGAATTACAATCGGAAACTTGTTGGCGAAGTTTTACAACAAATTCGACGCACCTTATTTTGGAATATTCGTCATGAACACCCCTCATTTGGTTATCAAGAATACTGATCTAATTAAAGCAGTTTTGGTAAAAGATTTCAATTATTTCTGCGATCGAACTACGGTTTCAGATGAAAAATGCGATTCCATCGCCTCGAAGATGTTATTTACTGTAAAAAATCCCGAATGGAAGCATATGCGCACAAAAATGAGCCCCGTTTTTACGAGCGGGAAAATCAAAAGCATGTTACCGTTAATGAATGCAGCTGCTGAAGAAATGAGGGTTTACCTTAATAAAAATATGGATCAAAAATCGATTGAAGCTAAAGAAATCTGTGCAAAATATTCGACAAACGTGATAGCAAGTTGTGCTTTTGGTATTAATGCGTATTCTTTCGAAGATGAAAATGCCCAATTTAGAACGGTCGGAAGGAAGATGTTTGGAAATGATTGGATAAATTCGATGAGACAGAATGCTTATTTTATCGCACCCATATTAGTTAAACTTTTAAGGTTGCCGTTTTTAGATCCTAGCGTTGCTAAGTTTATGAGGGAAGTTTTCTGGAAAACCATCGAGGAAAGAGAAAGTAGTAATTATAAAAGGAACGATGTGATCGATATCATTACTCAAATAAGGAAAAAAAGTTCCGCAAATGATGCTTTTAAATTAGGTTTGGGTTTAGTTTATCTCATATTTTTATTATGACTTGAAAATTAGGAATTTTATTATCCACTATGCGTACATTAAAAACGTAAAAATTAATCAGAAGTGTTGATTAGTTGCCTTTTTAAGCAACGCTTCTGATTAATTTTTACGTTTTTAATGTACGCATAGTGGACAATAAACTTTCTAATTTTAACTAGAGGATTAATAGTCCAGTCAAAATAGGCATAACAGTTCGAAATAATTCCCATGGAGCTGATTTTTTGTGTGGACCTTCATATTATAGTTCTAAATAAATGTCAATAATTAATTTTTAGCAGCACACCGATCGATGGGGACTTTTTACATTTCATTTAGAACTATAACATGAAAGTCCACACAAAAAATCAGCTCCATGGAAATTATTCCGAACTTTGGACATTTTTGTGTCTATTTTAACTGGACTATAAGGCAGTTTTTGATTTTAGGACGACACTCAAGGCCTGCTAGAATTTTGTAATTAGAGCTTTTAATCAAGATTGTATAGATAATTGAACTGAAATCAAATTCAAAGACTGAAATGTTTATAAGTTTAAAATATCAACTAGGAAGGATTTGAAACGCCATTTGAAACTTTGAATCCAAATTAAATGTGGGATCTTGAGAGAGAATTCACGGTTTGATTTTAAAATAAGGAATAGGACTTTGAATTCTCTAAATTTTTTTCATTTCGAACGCAGTTAAAATTCACTACTGAAGGAGAAGCGAATTCTAGATTGGATTTTCTGAATATGAATTCCATATTTAAGTTTACATTTAATTTTGATATTACCTTTTTCAACGGAAAACCTTACCCCGGCTCCACACTTGCGTTAACAAATATTCGTTAAAGTTGAGGAATATTCGTGCACAAATAGTTTTTGTTTACGAATATTTGTCGAACACACTCTCCACACATACGTGATATTAGCTGAATATTCTTATTTGGTATTTGAAATATGGAAAATATTCGTATTCGCTTCATTCATCACGGATTCGCCTTCAAAAGAAGACGTAGTAGTTACTGCAGCCACCGAATATTTTTTAATGAGTTACAATTATTTACAATTATTACATAAAGAAAGTCACGTACGAAGAAAAGGTAGTGGAGGATTTCTCTGAACAGACGCAGAGGATCCCAAATACAAGTTTCAATTATGTACACTTCTAGAAATTCTAATACAGTTTCATTTGTCCATTGTCCATGCCATTTTCAAATACTCTAGAATCGTGTTATTAAGTGTAATCGCTACACAAAACTAAATGAAATATTCAGGGTGTATCAGAAATTAATAAGTACATTAAATTTTTTAAGTGGTGGAACTCGTCAAGAACTAGAACATTTCTATTATTTTTTTTTTAAATCCCACATTTATTTTGCATTTTTATCCTCCCTTAAAATAACGAGTTGTTTATGTATTTTCACAATAATAAAATACTGCTAAACTTAATTTTTAAGTAAGTCGATTTACTATGGCAACCAAAATAAGTTTTGTGCCGGACATGATATCCATTGGCGGCTAATGAAATTTGTGATAAATCTTTAACCAATTTTATCACAAAATCTAAAAAGTATACAACAAAAAAGTTATTAAGAAATGTTGTAGTTCTTGATGAGTTCTATTACTGAGAGAATTGAATGTACTTATTTCTGATACACCCTGTAGACAGACTCCTTGCCTGTTCGTACACGTTAGTGTGGAGGGCATGCGAAAAATACCTTAAAACGAATATTCGTCGCTTAATGTATGCTAACTTACAGACACCGAATGGCAAACATTCGTGTTCGTGAAAAAGTGCCGAATATTCGTATACAAATACGAATTTTTTATCTACACTTGCGGCATTTTATCCGAATAGCGAATATTCGTACACGAACAACGCAAGTGTGGAGTCGGGATTAGATGGAAAATTTGATCGACATATCGAATGCAGATTAGAGTTAAAATTTTGGAATTCAACATTGAAGCAACCAGTTTCTTGTAGATCAAATAAACCAAAAATCGAGTACATTTATATTAATCGTATTTAAATTTCAGATTTCAAACCTGGATTGAGATATTCGAATTCCTAAGAGTTAAAATCTTTAAATTAATATTGAAGTCTCGTTCTTTATTACTGATTTTTCTTTTGTTTATTTTTTAAATTATTTTAAAATTAAATTATATTTAAAAAACTATTAATATAAACTTTGCAAAGAATAATTACAAACATGTAAAACACAGAAACATTTTGAAAATTTATTTTAAATAATTCTTTCATTACTACCTAAATCTTGTTGAAGTTGATATAAATTAGTTCATTTCACATCAAAGCTTCAGTAAAACTTCGGGAGTTTTAAAAATTTCTTTTCGAATATTTTTCGCTTATTTAACACTATTTTTGAATTTATTCTAAAATCGATGGCAATGATATTATTTAACCTTTGCTCTGGATCCAACTAATTATTTCTAATTTTATTTATATTTTAAAGAATTCTCGTGATAGGTGAAAGCTAACTCATTATTTTATATTTCCAAAATGGTTTGCAACATTAACCCTTGGACCTTTTTCTAGTTTGATTATATATTTCTACACATAACTTTAGTAATTATTTTAAATGTGACTAATTTAAAATAATTAGGTACTTTTCCCTATAATTTTATTTTATTTTTATTTATTTTATTTTTTCGAGTTTGAATATTTTAAATTTCAATATTGGATACTACAGACTATAAGACCTGTATATAAAGGAAAGGCATTAAAAATTATTAGAACTGAAAAGATTAGAAATAAGACATTCTAATCTTGTGACGTTCAAAGATTCGAAATACTAAAAGCCATGGTCACGTTTTGATACCTCGAAGTTAGACGAGGCACCTGGCCTTGGACATGGAAATTCGCATTTTGGTTTTTAAACTTCAAATTAAAAATTTTTGAAAGAACTGTAAATCTTCTCATTCAACCTTCAAAACCGAATAGTCTTCAAACTTTCACCCACGAATTTCTGATCATGTCATCAAAAATATGTTTGGTACTTTAAATGCAACCTCAGCAACACGAGGCATAAATTCTAAATTTATCTTTATTCAGTCAAATATGAAATATATGATCTGAGTTTTATTGTCTTAAGTTCAACCAAGCAAACACCTGACTGAAAGTCAAAACTGTAATATGTGTTGATGTTTTGAAAGTATCGAATCCTCTCGTACTAATATGGATTGAAATTCTTGAGTTTGAATCATAAGTTCCTTAGCAAAACTTTAAAATTTAGTCTTAAATATTATTAATAATAATCTTAGCTTCGAAGTTGATTTAACTGGTCCGGAAATTACAACATCATGTCTAGTTAACTTTAATTTATTTTTCCTCGAAATTAACAATTTGTTACAATTAAAATATTTCCAGAGGGCGATAGAGTTGTAGCACAAGCTGGACAATTCTTTGCAGCCGGTTTTGAAACAGTAAGTGCAACAATGTCCTTTACTTTATACGAACTAGGTTTAAATCACGATATTCAAAGTAAATTACGAGCTGAAATTAGGTCAGTAGCAGCAGAACATGGCGGAATTACTTATGATGCCATACAAAATATGAAGTACTTGCACATGATAATGTGTGGTAAGTTTTACTCACTCACTATACAGCTGGAAATCCGTTTTCCCCTTTTTCAGAAACTCTAAGGAAGTATCCTGTTCTTCCATTCTTAGACAGAACGTGCGTTCAGGACTACAAACTTCCTAATAGTGATTACACCATTGAAAAAGGCACCCCTGTTTATATTCCCATGTTTGGTATCCATTACGATTCTAAATATTTCCCCGATCCTGATAGATACGACCCTGAGAGATTTTCAGACGAAAATAAGAATAAACTACCTAGCTTTGCTTATATTCCTTTTGGAGAAGGGCCGAGGATTTGTATTGGTGAGAAGTAATTTTTTTTAATTTTAAACAAATATCTAGGTTTAAAATGGCCGTGATATTATTCCTTAATAGAAATCTAACTTAAAACAAAATTAAATAACAATAAATAAACTAAGAAAATTGTATAATGTAACACTAAAAAAATTGCACTGTAAGCAGATGTTATGACAGTACTGCAGATTTACATGGTGCGTTTCCTACGTAATTTGCGATGAGTGAAGGCATAATATTTTATCTTTCAAAAATCCCTGGGGTGATCAAAGTAATAGCCAATTTCATTACCGCTAACATCTTTAACTCAGCCACCATAAAATAAATTATTGACAAACATGATCATTGACCATACTTACCTTGCAATGCCAAATGAAGTATTTACACGCTAACTACTCCACTAGCAAAGAAGTATGATAACCAAAATTGCCTTCTGATAACTCCATATTCTCAATGGGTTTTAATAACTACATGCGTTTTTACAGCTCTTCCGTTTCTTTTTCCAGGTGAAAGATTTGGTGTCATTGGAACCAAACTGGGCTTATGTAATGTTTTGTCCGAATTCGAAGTGGAAAAAACCTCAGATACACCTGTGCCTATCGTATGGGAAAATAAGAGTTTCCTCTTAACTTCTAAAGTTGGTTTGCCCATGAAATTTAAGAAAATAGTTTCTGAAGCTGCTTAAAATAAATTGTTCGTGCAAAGTATTATGGTCTGTGATGTGATATCGAGATGTTAGTATTAAATCCTGGTTACTGTATTATTAAGATTAACCCCAAAGAAGTGTATCTTTAAAACTTTAATCTCTAAAATAACCTGTCTTAGTTATTACCAGGGCAATCTGTAGAACTTTTGTTAAAGATCGTTGAAGGATTGTATTATATTAGAATAAATTTAATGTAAAAGAGTTCTATGTATTTTTATACGTTAAATCATTAACGTTAAATTATACATTATAACTTCAGTAATGCCTAGAGATATTATTAAAATAAAGGATTATGAATAGGAGATAATAGATTTTTTAATATTATAATAATATTATGATTTTTTTTACATAATACTGGTTTTAAAATCTAAAACTAATTCACAATGAAAGCAGTTGCATCGTGACAAAGTTTACTACGGAAAATAAATCGAAGTTTAAATTTACCTAGAGATTGTAAAACTGTCTTAAGTTGACTAATCACTAATGTATTAAACGACATGAGTAGTAGGGATAGCTCAGTTCTGGATCAAATTTGAACTTTGACCTTTTGGTCTAGAAATCGTGTTTACAATTAACTGTAGCAAAAGGTCAAAGTTCAAAATATTACTAGAGTAAAAATCATAAGTTTTTGGGCTTCTATTCATCTGTCGTTTTTTAGGGTGGCTATTTTGGTGACAGTAATTTGTTTTGGGGGGTGGGTTTCGAAGGGGTTGGGGGGTATTTTCGTGGGGAGAATTTTGGGGCGAGGGGGGGAGGTATTTCCGTGGGGAGTATTTGGGGGGGGATATTTTCCTAATTTTTTCTGGGGGGGGGGGTATTTTTTTTTTAGGGGAGGATGTTTTCGTCAGGCTTTTTTCTGTTATAAATATATAATTTAAAACACACAAGGGCTCGATGGTCTAATGGTAAGACGCTTGGGTTGTTGAGTTAATTCTCGACATAAAGTTGCAAAGAGATCTGGGTTCGAATCCCAGTCGAGCCAAATTTTTTTTTAAATTATAATTTATTATTTTATATTCCCCACCCCTATGAATTTGAGGATACGCTACGATACGGATTCGGTTCGAATAAATAAAAATAATAAAGATTATATGCATTTATAACAAATAATAATTAACAATAATTTTTTTGTAAATTATATCGAGTGTTCGACTTAAGGGGCGAACATATGGAAACAGCATCCGAAATCGTATATATGCAGATTCCTGATGCTTGCCGGTTAAGTTGATAGGATTGATAGTGATATCAATCGAAAGACAAAAAAATGCGTTTAATTTGATACTACTTTACTTGAATTTGTTGCTTGTTTGAAAGAAATAGCTTAAAAGCTGTAATAAATAATTCGCATTTTATTAACAAAAAGCAGACCAGCCATGATCAATTCACGTATTTACCTAATTAACTAATTACTATGAATAATAATGTTGAGTATTCTAATGATGAGAAGGTATTTATTATCAAGACATTTTCAAATAATATAAATTATTTATTTTGGCATAAACAACTTCAAATTTGGTCAGCTGGTCTGCTTTTTGTGAATAAAATAAGAATTATTTATTACACTCGGTATAGATTTTTTAACTTTCAAATTTAAGCTAAAACTTATAAACTTGGCAACATGCAAATTATAAAATTTGCATTTTTTTTAACATCTATTGAATATTACAATCTGCTTTGAAAGACAATGAGTAATAGAATTAGAAATATCATAATATTGGTATGATAAATGAGTAGAACTCTGAACCATTGGCAAGCTCATTATTAAAGGCATTGTCAACTTATGAAAAGTCGATTTTTTTTTACTTTGTAATTTGATTGAGTAAACTGAGTATTGCACCTTTGCAAAATTTTACGGCCGAATTTTATTTCGTTACCGTGTCATGGGAGCTAAAAGTTTAAGCCATGACCTCACCTATATCGGTCGCCGGTAAGAGCTCTAGCATTGCTACAAGTACAACGCTAAATTTAGGTTATGTTGCCGTGTTTATACAAGTAACTGTATGTGTTTAGGTTATGTTCGTAAAGGTTCGGAAACTTTAGCGTACGGTAAAATAGCGGCGTGCGATAATTCTAAAATTGTCATTTACCGTAAAAATAAAATAGCGTATAACATCACGTGATTTAGCGTTAACGGAAATTTAACGTAGTACTTGCAATAACATTCAAACCTGTTTCATTCATACAATTTGCAAAATTAAAAAAACGTTAATGTGTTTTTCTAAACGGTTCGGATAATTGACAGTTCGGATGATTGACGTTTGAATAATTGACAGTTCGGAAGATTGACGTTCGGAAAATCGAGGCTGTACTGTACTTACTAATAACCCGGTACCGCGGACGTTGTGTAGCAGCCTCCGGAGGTCGACACCAGTGACGTCACGTATGTAGGATCTGAATTCTCCCTACCCGTTTATTGTGGATATTATCAAAGATATTAAAATTCTACCAATGCGGGTACTTTTACGAGTATTTTAACTAACGTATTTTGATATTTACTAAATATGTTGCATACGTTGACAATGCCTTTAAGCATATATAACATACACATATTATTTTGGAAAAATTGTTGATATATTAATTACATATTAATATACCGGGTGTCCACTCTCAAAGTCGAACATAGGCAAATTAGCATTACATATCCCTTTTAGAAGTTATGCTCATTTTTTTTTTCTATAATAAAACAGTAAACAGGTGTTAAGTTAATCAGAGGTTTAATTAATAATAATAAATAATAATAACTTTGACAATAAATAGTAGAAAAGCATTGACATAAGCACACTAAATAACTTTTGTTTCAAATTTCGCCTATTTAATTTGAAAATCATATTAGAAAACTGTTAAATTTCAAATTAGTATTTTAAGACTAAACCTTAAGTTTTGCGTTTATTTTTAGCAGCATTTTATGCGCAATAATTGTATCTTTCTATTGATACCAATACCTTTTCTGTACGTTGAATTGGCGAGCAGGAATCAGCAAAAATAAACAATACCATGTTAAATTCCTATATTCGACTTTGAGAACGGACACGCGGTATAAAAAACACTATTAAAGGTTCTTCGAGGAAGGTCCAATTATTTATCAAACCCGAAACCGTTTAAGTCGTTTCATTATGGGAGCGACGAAAAGGTTCCTTCCTAGAGCGTCGGGGCGAATCTTCAATCCATCTTGATATCTCGTGCTAGGGGCAGCGGGGCAGCTATTTCTAACTTCACATAGAGAATCCCAAAGCCTTACTGGTGGACCTGGTTAGGCATATACCATGGCGCATTGCATATCGCTCTCAGTGTTTCAGATTAAAAACGTTGGAGTTTTTGAATGTTGGGGCTACTTGTAATTCCTCACAGTTGGATTCCGTAGCTCCAAATCGATTTCAGGATTACTTTGTAGAGCAAGAGTTTATTTTCCAAAGGCAAGTGTCAGTTAACATCTTCTCAGACCATATTAGTCCGCTCCTGGACGTAGGCCTCTCCCATAAAAAAACATTAGATACCGACATGGTTTTTAATTAGAAGGTATTGGCATTTAAGCGCTACGCTTGCCAGGCGGGTTGGCGAGTGGGTGTAAGGTTTGGGAAGGATAAAATAAGTTATAGGTAGGATTTAGGTTGGGACCCGACTCTTCCTCGGTATCAGGGGGTGGAGAAGAATCGAGGCTCGCGTGCTCAGGGTCGCTTCCCTGAAGATTATTTTTATATAAATGATTTTCTATTCTTTAAACATGATTATTATTATACTTTGTGTAATTCTACACCTTTTTATCATATTTTTATGTCTGTTTGAATTTTTCTTAATAGTTAAATTTCAATGTTAAAAATCTCAGTACATCTGCACTTGTTAAAAACATATTTTATCAATTATTAAGCACCAATTTAATTTTATTTGTTATTTTCAGCATGGTGAATGAAGAACTATGTTACCAGGAATAAATACATCCCAGAACATCCAAATCGTAACATGAAATAATGAAAATTCCTTTCATCCGAAGATTAGAATCTTAAATCGTCAAACTTTATAATAATTTTATGACATTCTCGTTGTGTATATTTACTTCACAGCATTTTTATTGTATTTACTAATTTGTAACAACATTTTATATTGACTTTACATGAAATTCATCTTAATATTTGATTTATGTAATTTGTAAGTATTAAAATTCATGTATCGTAACTGTCAAATTATAGTGTAACTTGTATATGTGTTAATATTGCAATAAATTAATGTTGTTTTATATTGTTGAGTGTCTAGAATACACAACAATACACATATACCAATAACGTTCCCAAGTCTCTTCTTTTATTTAAAAATGGTGCCTTATTTGTAACTTGATTAGTTCTATTTTTATTCAACTTACAAAATGTTCGGTACTTTTTGTCGGTCTCTGTATTTCATTAAAAAAGGTCGATGCAGATATTCAAGGAAATTTTTTAAAATTTATTTCGTTAAACGGATTTAAGCAATGTTTTTTAAGTGCAAAGTAAAGCTTGTCTTTTAACAATTTCACTAATTTATTATCTTACGGATTTTACGCCAATGGCCTCCGGAAAAATACTAGCAAATCGTAGTAATAAGTTGGACGCTACTCCGTTAGAAAATTGTCCCAAACAACTTAAAGGTATTTGCTAAGCCATTAATAATGCATTCATATTGATATAATTCGATATTCGCATTTAGCTTTATTTTACTGGGTATTATTTAATTATTATTTGGAGAATTGATAACTATTTTCTAATCAGTTCATTGTAATATGACTATGCGCAGACAATTAAAATCTGCAATACAAGGTCCGAAATCCGAACTAAAAGAAGAAAAAAACTAGAAAAACTGATGTTGATATGTTGTGTTCGTAACCTTGAGATTAAACATGGATTGTCAATAAGCTATCAATTTTACTCCATAATACGTTGCATCATGTTTGTAAACGACGACGGCAAAGGATAGTCTAGTCACGAACTATATATATATATATAATTTATCTCGTAAGTAAGAAATTATTTTGTTATGAACAAGCTGACGCCTTGTCGCACAAAATATTTCGCGTGTAAAAATCAGCAGATACCTGCAGTGGCGTATCCAGGGGGGGCAAAGGGGGCAATTGCCCCCCGCCATACCAGTTCAATACCAAACACGAAGCAATGAAAATACATATTATACACATATTTTTTTCAATGAAAAATAAAAAAATTAAGTGTATTATTGTTTTTTTATTAATAACTGTACCGACTTTCACGCTGTGGGAACCCGACTGCAGCAACAAAAACCGTGCTTATGTCAGTTCTAGGTTTAGACTGGAATTAAGGGTAGGAAACTAGAAGGTCATGTGCGGGTGGGGGGGGGCGGCTGGAGTTGGGTTTGAAGTATGGACTTGCCCCCCCCCCCCCACGAGCAATTTCTGGATACGCCACTGGATACCTGACAAGTTTTGCAACAACAACACGCTTATTTCCGATTTCGTATTTGTATTTGTTTTTCGTATTAAACTCATAAACTCATTATTAAATATTTGGTATTTCTTTGTCCACCGAATTGTAATATTCTCTGTATAATCATAATTCGATCGTCAAAAATGTTTCGTGAATTTTGGTTATTATTATTACCTACTTCGCTGGCTTTGCAGCGTCGACTATGACACGAGGGATTTCGACCTGTGTTCTGTTGATTGCCAAATAGACCTTTAAACCACTACGCTAATAGCAGATATGTAGGTCTTTACTATTAGGTGAAGACAGAATAGTAAAATACTCCCTTCTGTTATTACTGCATTTCTTCTAGTTTGTATTCAATAAAGTTTTAACAAGTATTTGTTAAACAGGTTCTACAACTCGCTTTTTTTTGTTTATTAGTCTGGCGCATTTATTTGCAAAGTTCGTAACTTGAAATATACCAACTGCATTATGTTTTAACAAAAGCGTTTGCAAACGTGGAACATTTCGCTGACATATTTATTTTCTGCCAGTTTTTTAATAAAAGGTAAGAATTTGTTAAATATCTAAAGAAAATACCGCTTAATATAAAACTAATTCATATCCAATTTAAACAATTTCAGATGATTTCAACACTGCTGCTGCTAATAATTCTAACTTACATTTTATACAAATTTGCAATAAGAAATTTTAATTACTGGAAGGAAAAAGGCGTATCATACGTAGAACCTATTCCAGTCTTTGGGAGCTTTCTGGGTTTAATTACTTCTCGCCTTCCTTTTGGGTCATTTCTAGCTAAGTATTACAATCAATTTAAAGCCCCATACATTGGATTTTATATTTTTAATACTCCCTATTTGATTATTAAGGAACCCAATTTGATTAAAGCGATTTTAATTAAAGACTTTAAATATTTCTGCGACCGAACCTTTGTTAATGACGTAAATTCATTCTCGACGAAATTACTAGCTATCGTTAAAAATCCCGAATGGAAATTTTTGCGGAATAAAATGACACCTATTTTTACTTCTGGAAAGATAAAAGGTATGTTAAAACTTATTAACGAAGCTGCTGAAGACATGAAGACGTACATCGATAAGAATCTAGAAATAAAAGCAATGGACGTTAAAAACATTTGCGCAAAATACTCTACAAATGTAATTGCCAGCTGTGCCTTTGGGATTAACGCGCGTTGTTTTGAAAATGAAAACGCAGAATTTATAACGGTTGGAAAGAAATTATTTCATTTCAGTTGGAACACTGCTTTTCGACAAATTTCTTATTTTATTGCACCTGCGTTGGTAAAATTGTTCAAACTGGAATTTTTTGACCCTGCTAGCATTCAGTTTATGAGGGAAGTGTTTTGGAAAACAGTTGAAGAAAGAGAAAAGGGGAAGTATGAAAGAAATGACTTGATCGATATTATTATTCAAATGAAGAACCAATCCACCGCGAATGACGATCTTAAATTTGGTATGTTAATCATGTTTTTTAACTAACTATATAAATAGATTCGATTTAAAGATACCCAGAGTAAAGTAGAGTGATTAATTTAATAGCAATTCATGTTAAGGAATTGTGGCCAAATGCTTGAAAGTGAGGTCACTTACTCTGATTGCTCTTGCATGACTACAACTCCTGGCGACGTACAGGTTGCAATCTTCTATGTTCGAAAATATAGATCTCACTTGTGTAAAAAAATATTCTATTATTCATTTCTTAAACGGTTATATTTGGTAATTTATTTTTGTTAGAGGGTGATTGGGTTGTATCTCCAGCAGCACAGTTTTATTCAGCTGGTTATGAAACAGTAAGTTCTACCTTGGCTTTTGCCATTTATGAACTTTGTCTTCATCCAAAAATGCAAGATAAGCTGCGATCAGAAATAAAAGCCTCATATATAGAAAATGGCTGCTTTAGCTATGAATCAATTCAGGATATGAAATACATGCATGTGGTGATTTCTGGTAAGTCTTATTTATTCTTCCATGACGCTTTTGTATTTTGATTTTTTATTAATACCTGTAGTTTCTGTACTATCTGTAGTCCTGACCCACATTTAAATAGTAATTTACGTTATAATGCGGTAAACCAATGTTTACAGTAGCGAGTTGAAGTGTTTCAGAACGAGGCGACAGAGGAGCCGAGTTCAAAATTTTGAGACGAGTTACTGTAAAAGTTTACCGGACGTATACCGCACAATGTTTTATTTCATACTGTGTCGCATTTTTAATTAAAATGTAATAATTTTAATAATTAAGCAAATGGTAGCAACGAGATATTTGTTTAAGACTTTCAGTCCAGTAATTTTCTCAGGCCTCTGGAATCGGTACTAGGCCTGTTGAGACCATTCATAGTTGGGCTTAATTAACTGTGCCCTACTCGGAAGACTGGTCTATGAGATAGAATAACAAGACCAGTATACAGGGTGATCGTGAAAGTTTAGGAAGACGTTAACTGCGTTAACTATATGAACAATAGTGAAGATGTTTCAAATAAACATTTTTCGTACTTTGGCCAGTGGCGTAGTTAGGGGGTATTAAGGACATTTTTAATTAAGAAAAAATATGAAAGTCGCGTTTTTTAAACATCCGGTGTCGTATTATGAAAGAAAAATTAATTTTACCTAAAAAAGTTCTCTTGGCATTTTTAACTCAACAAATTCGTTTTTGAGATATACGCAAAAACATCTTCCAGTGTGGTGTTGCAAAATTGCTTTTGTACGACAAATAAGAACTTTATCCCAAAAACGACTTTGTTAAGCTAAAAATGCCAAGAGAACTTTTTTGCGTAAAATTAATTTTTCTTTAATAACGCCGCACAGGGCGTTTAGAAAAACGTGGCCTTCATGTTTCTTTTTAATTAAAAATGTTCTTAATTCCCTCTAACTACGCCACTGAACAAATTAAAGCTTTCTTATTACTATCAAATTATGACTTTGGTAAACGCTGATTTACCCTGCAAAAATTAAAAATAAATCTCCTATGGTTTTCAAGTTATTCAAAAAAATCGATATTTTTAATTCAAATTTACAGGGCCGTAACTTTTTAATTTGGACCTATAGGAAAGAAATTTATTTAAAAAATCTTCACTATATTTTATGTAGTTAACGCAGCTAACGTACTTCCTAAACTTTCACGGCCACCCTGTATATGTAGTAACACACACGACACAGCCGTCTGACTTGAAGTAAATGCCTAAAGGCGGTTCCGAGCAGATTGGCTGTAATACACGCATACAAGACACACACAAAAAAGAAAGAAAAGTCCAGTAATTTTATTATAACGGCAGGAACGAGATGTTTGCAGTCCAGTAATGTTTTTTACCGGCCTTGTAACGTAAAGGTTCGTTTGCAGGACTGAAATGAGTCCGGGAAATCAAAGAATGTGACGCAGTATGAAATAAACATCTTTACTTTATTCCTTAGACATTTCGATGAATTAATAAGACCAATTTTTTAATTTTAATTTCACTTAGTTAAAACCCACAATACGAATATATTTTGAAAAATTCTTATCAAACGAAGTAACTTAACGTAACTTTTTCAGAAACTCTCAGAAAGTATCCTCCGATCCCATTTTTGAATAGAAAGTGCATGGAAGATTATAAAGTTCCTGATAGAAACTTAATAATACAGAAAAATACTACCGTTTTTATTCCGGTTCTTGGTCTCCATTACAACGAAGAATACTTTCCCAACCCTGAAAAATTCGACCCGGAAAGATTTTCAGAAGAAAATTTAAATAAGCTTGCGCCTTACGTTTACATTCCTTTTGGGGAAGGACCAAGAAATTGCATTGGTAGGGTTCCTCTTATTTTGCATTTTACTTATTTTATTATTATTAATTTTCAGGTGAACGATTTGGAATGGTGGTAACCAAACTGGGTTTAGCGCATATCCTATTACAATTTGAAGTAGAAAGGAGTGCAGATACGCCCGTACCAATAGAATTTGAATTTAAAAGTTTTATGTTGGCTTCTAAAGTTAGTCTGTCGATGAAATTTAACAGAGTTATTTCATAATTTATTACTTTTTGTACTGTTGCTCATGCAGTGCGTTAATTTGCAGATTATGTAATACCCTAATGAAGTTTACAAATAGTATATAATATATTTTGAAAGTTAAATATAAACTGATTACATATATGCAGAACAAAAAATTATTTCTGGAAATATTCGTATTAAAATTTAAAAGTAAGGCCCGAAAATTAAAGATGACTTCAGTGGTGTAGTGTAGTAGCAATGTGTTTTTCTAAACCATAGGCCTCGGGGTCAATTCCCATTGAGGTTACAGCATTTTTATTGCGGAATGAATCTGAAACTTTGTTCACTTTCGAATACGTAACAACCTAAGAATCAAAATATTTCTAAAACTATTTGCAAAGTTCTCTCTCGTATCCAACTTTAAACGAAACAAAAATATCCAATAAAAATAAACCTCAAAATCTGTAAACTGCCCAAAAACGTTCATTGCTTTAATGTAGGAGCGTGGAAAAATTTAATTTATTTTGATTTGGTTAAGGTTAAGGGTAAGGTTAAGGCAATTTTTAAATAAAAATGAAAACAGTGTTGTCATTTTTTTTTAGCTAGATAAGTTCCGCAATACAAAGTACGACAATATTGACTAGACAAAATTGTCGATAAAATTTCACTAGTGATACGAAGCGACAATTTTTTGAAAACAGTTTATTGCTAGTTATATCCAACAGAGAACAATTTTCATGTAAACAAATTTGAATGTGGACTAATTTATGAAAAATGATTCGACGGAAATGATTTTTTTTTTCGTTGAATAGTCCCTCAAATACCATTAGTGGTCAAAGAATTGTAGATTATTTTTGCTGTAAAATCACTCATGTTCCTTGTGAAAATATGGAATAATTTTCGTTTTAAAAAAAGGAACTTAATACGATTGTTAATAATAATAACTGATAAGTTAAGGCAGGAAAAGTACCTGTACCTTTTACCTGTCAATTTCTAGGAATTTTTAATTTCTTTTTAATAAATAATGCAATAAATTATCAAATTAACTGATATCGAAAGTTAAACTGAACAAAGGCAAACTAATTTAAATCGCACACAATAGTAATTTGTATAACAAGTGTTGAAAGTACAGTTTTGCAGAACGAAAATGAAGGTTGCAGCCTGAGACGAAGTCGAAGGCTGCATTCATTTGAGTTTTGCAAAACACTTTCAACAAGTGTTATTACACACTATTTTTTCTACTCCTACAGAAGAAAGACATTTAATTCACTATTTAATATTTTAAAGCAAATTTTATAATTTTTTGTGGAATATTAAGTATGCTCATGGAAACTATGGTCACTATGGAAATAAGTCCGTTGCTATGAAAATAAACATATCACAAATATAAACAAACCATACAGTTAACCGGCACCATTTTGAAAGTGTGTTGCAAAGTACTTTGCAACACACTTTTGGATTTTGTCGCACAGTTTCGACAAACAATTGCTTTCAGCATTAAAAATCATGTGGAAAGATCAACTTTCAATAGTAGGAGTAGAAAAAAGTATTAATAACTATTTGCCTAAGTGCCTTTTGTTTTCAGGAGAGAATAAAAGTGGATAAGCTTTTTTGATTAGATTATGAAATACAAAAAAATATATAAAAAATAAAACAGGCATTATAATATTGTTTTTTAACTAGACATGCTCATTTCAAGAAGATTATCAACTTTAAGGTTTGTAATACTCTGGCGTTCTACATTCCGTCATTTATTTGATACGTGAACTGCTAAGCTTATCACATGTGATCCAGCCACTTCATGCAACTTAAAAGCACATGTTCGAAACGAAGTATAAAAGTTTTAGTTGTGAACAATTTATACTTATAAAGCAAAATATGTAAAATAAGCGACCTTTCAAACTTCATACTTTACTAAACTAAACTGTAATGCTTTCGATTTATTTTTTAATATTGTCACAATTTGTTTACAACTATTAAATACAATTCCTAAGAGTTTTCTTTATTTTAATGGGCGACCTTTCCTATTTTTCTAATTAATTTTTAAGAATTAGGTTTTCTTCCTTCTTGCTTTCGTTTTTATCTATGTTGCCTTTTCGTTCATCTTGTTTATTTCTTAAACTTACATTTTCTATTCATTTGCATTTTTTTTATTCAGTTTCGGATTTTCTAGGTTTTCACTCAACCTCTTTTATGATATCTTGCTAACTTTACCAAAGCCCAATTTGGTTTTGCTTACGTGGTATAATCTTTATTAGTGATTTATTGTATTGATCGCACGGTTGCAGACCGTTGCTACATTCGGGATATAGCCTTCCACCTTCAAAAGAGTAAAATGTTCACTTAACTTCCTTGTTATGTAAGTAATTATTTATCCTAGAGTTGCATGAATGCATGTTGCAAAAATATTTAGGAATTTTTAAATATGATAAACCGTTATAAAATTGCCCCTACTTGTTAAAAAACAAAACAAATTTTCCATTAAATGAGTTGCAAATAATCATGTTAAATACAATTCACACGTATTGAAAAACAAATACATACCGTCCCGAATATTTCCACTTAAGTAAAGCCCACTTGAATTTCAAGTATTCAGAAGTACTTTAGATAACCTTTACTGGTTAGTAAAGAAAAGTCATGTACTAGTTATTTACGTAATCAGTTATGAAAAGAGCGATATTGTTTGACGAGTCGTAAGTTTGCCAAAACGAGCGTTAGCGAGTTTTGCAAATTACGTGAGTCAAACAATATCGCTTTTCATAACGTATTACGTACAAAATTTTATCTAATTTCGTAATTTCGTTCTTCCACGTTCTAAATAATAATTCATTGTCAATATCTGACAAGCAATAAATTATTTTATTTATTATTATAGTAGGCATTTGCGCGGCATTTGGTTTAAAATTGGGTTGTGTAATATTCTTTACGTAACTCAGTTACGTAATAGTTATTTATTATATCAGTGGGATAAAGGCATCATTAACATACGAATGCGTTGAGTTGCCCGACGAGGGCGTTAGCCCGAGTCGAGTAAGAGCATGAGTATGTTAATGGCATTTATCACACGTATATAATACAAAATTTTATCTATGACTGCTCAAAATTGAAAAAATTTCAATTTGAAAAAATTACATAATTTTGACAGACCATCTTTTTTATTTAAAATCAGATTAGCATGGTATTTTATTTAAAATCAGAGTAGCATCGTGTCTGCATAATTTATTTTCGTCATAGCAACTAAATAATTTGTACGTCAATAATTTTGTATTTTTAATTTTTCCTTGATTTGTGGAGAAAAACCGGTAAATATTTGTGAAAGTATTCCGTTGGACATAAAAGAAGCTGCAACGAAGGTATTTTCTTCATAAAAAATAAAACTTTTGGTCATAAATATTGTCTTATCCCACTGAGTGCGATAATGAATTCATTATCGCACTCAGTGCGATAATAAACTTCATTATCGAACTCAAATGAATGATATAATAGGTTCTTATCCTTGCAGGATTAGATAAAGATTTTTACAACACTCGATTAGGTAAAAAGTGACGTTTCATAACGTCAAAAGGTTAGGTAAAATTCAACTTTTCAAAACGGAATTAGATAAAAAGTTTTAATGAAAATTAAAATACGTTGTGATAATATGCTTTTAATTAATACACAAAAACTTAGTAAATATAAATACCCCAAGTAGCACAAAATGTTGGACCAATGTAACGCCAATGCATTATATATATGGTATATTGGCTAAACATTTTATCGTATTTACTATAAATATTATACCTAGTACCAGCATTGGTCAAACAATATATCGGGGTATATATGTAAAATACCTTGGATACATATTGGAAATCCAATATAAGATGGTATTGCTAAAGACAACGTTTATCCAATATAGGTTAGCCAATATAATGCCTTCATTGGAAGAACAATATATTTCCAATATAAATGCAATATATATTCTGCAAGGTAGTTTTTCTGATATAAAACCAACATTTAGCCAATTTTGTGAATCCATGCTAAATATTAAGTACTATAACAACATATATCCAATATAAATTAAACTATATTTACTACTAAAAGCGTCAAAAACAAAAAAGCCTTGTAAGTTATAAGTAATTCAACTTCTGCATTTTATTGAAAAAGGTAAATTAAATACATGCATGTGTCACTAAGTAAATAAAAATAAATTAACTTCTCTCGACGTTCTCTGAGGTTATAGGCACATATTTAAATAAGTATGTTTGCTGGGATAACAACGTTATCAAAATTAAAATTAAATGTTTTTTACAAATAAATCAATATGACGCACAAAAACTTGAAAATAAGCTAGAACAAATTCAAAAATGTTTTAAAAAAGCATCACATAATGTATGCATTTATGCAAATAAATCTGAAATAATAAAAATAAAAATGGTGTCAAGCGCTTGTATTTTGTGTGAAATATGTACCTACCAAAGGCATTCTGAATCCAAAAAAATAAGCACAATGCCATAAATACCCGCTTTATGACAATTTAGCATTTCCATTTAAAGAAAGAACTGTAAATGACATAGCCAATGGTCATTTAAAAGTTAGAACAACATAAAATAATCATTACGCATTATAACATAACGGTGTGAGTAAAACAATATAATCTCTAGAAATGTAGCACCTGCTAAAGGGCAATTATTGTATTTACATAAAATAATAACAATCTAAAAGAAATGTAATTCATCGCTTTATTTTCATTTCAAAAAGGCACAGTGCCTAAAGGAACTAGAATTTACATGATGTCATGGAAAAATACTAATATCTAGTCATTCCGGGAATTTTGAAAATGCACTTTACAGCTTAACATTGAGGCTAAGCCGACATTTTAGGATTTTACTGTGACGTTGTCAGCGAAAGCATACAGATATCTGGATAAATGTATTAAAACAAATTTAATAAATTGCAGTTTATCCTTCATATAGGAATATTCCTCGGCCGTACTAGTAATCTTTATTGTTTTCTAATACCGATTTTTAGAATTCTACTCTAATCCGAAGTATACAATAGAACCCAACATTTCAGTAAATTTCCGACAAGTTTGGGGTACAGTGGCGTTTCATGTATATTTACCCGCGTTAAAGAAAAAAGATAACATTTACACGTGAAATTCTTCTACGATTTATTAACAGATTTATGTCTGATTATATATTCTAATTTAGTTAAGGGCCCCTTACGTACCTTTTATTTGTTGTTATTTCTTGCACAAGTTTCTAAGCTTAAGTTATAACTTATAAGCAGTGTTAGTGTATAATATATAATTAGATGCATAAATGGTGATTTTTATCATTAGCAAAAATTCTAGCATTTGAAAATCTGGTTATTAATTTAAAGTAGGTAGTGGCATTATCTACTACAATAAATTATATGCAAAAACTTCAAGTGATGAATTTAAGTATGAAATTAATCCTGAACAAATCAACCAATTAGAGTTCGAAATATACATGCATGTCGTAAATAACATGGTGTATGTTTATGTACACGTTTTTTTACATCACCACATCAGCCTTCTCTGGAGTTACTTCAAAAAATGTAGTTACAATTCTAGGTTTTTAACGTCAGATAAGAACTAAACAATTTAATTTTTTTCCATAGTACGCTACCCTACTAGGCCAATTAAAAAAAATATTTAAGTCGTTTATGAGAAAACATTTTCAAACATTATGCAAATTGTATGATCTTAAAAATATACGGTATAGGTACGCCACTGGTTTAACTCGTTGTTCAAGAAACAACGTGAAAGATTTTCCAAGAATAGGACAATTTTAGGTATATTTCCAGGCTGCCAAGGTGCTTCTAAACGGTTCTTGTATTATTCATATCTTTGTGCGTAGTGCAGCGAACTGTTTGGTGCAATATCCTTCAGTACAGCGGCTAAATTGTTTCGTTATTACCTATAAAACTACCATATTTTTCTTACAGCATTTGCTTAAAAAAATTTGGCCACAGGTGAGTAAAATATATTTAATTCAGAACAGTACTTATTCAGAATTTCATACACGTCAGACAAAGAAGTAAAACATCAAACTTAGCACGTGATTTTGTAAAATTTAAATCATCATATTTCAAATTTTCTGAATAAGTATCTAAAAATATTGTTCTATTTGAAATAATAAAGTTATTGTCTAGTTACGGCATAACCGGAAGTTGTACTATCCTAAAAATATTTTCAATCAATTTTTAATATCCAAAACCTTATTTTACAAATTTTCATTTATGTATGTACTATAAGTTTTTTTCAAGAAACGTCTAATCGACGGTCGTCAAGACAGGTATACACTATAAAATTTACAACTTTTTCAGATTCCGAAAGATATATAATAAAAATTATATCTGCACTTGTATACGAAGTGAGAGAATTAAGGAAAACTGTAAATCAGCTTCTAACAGCCACATTAATTAGCCAACTTAGGCAAAATACTGGAACATCGCCCGCTGAGCAAAATTTTTTGCAAATTTTACCCGCCAAAACAAACGAAGAATTTGAGGAATTAGAGAAAGTAATTTCTTCTGATGAAGGATCATTTAATTTATTGGTAAATACACATCTTTGTACTAGTAACTTTTTTACTAAAATATGTTTTCTTTCAGGTAGACATGTTGTATCTCGTAGGAGAGGATCATTATCGAAGCGCAATTTACGCTTGTTTGAAAAAAATATTCACTTCGGAAGTTGCCCCAAAATATTCTGGCCAAGGAAAAATGAGGAGTGGCCAAAAAAAGGATTGATTTTGTGATCTATGCATATCATGTGCATTGCAAAGTAAGTTATACCTACCTTTTTCGTTCATTTTTTGGTAAATTTTTAAAATAAATTATTTCAAATGTAATGTCGCGGCGTTGCATGCCTAAATAACTTAAATTGATTAAGTTAAATAGGTTTTGATTATATTCTATAATTTCTCATATTTTTACATATTACATAATCTTTTACAAACAATATTAGGCTATAGATACACAACATTTTTATAATGCTTTAGGAAAGAACCTAGTATGGTATTACTACAGGGAACAATGTATATTTTTAAAATTTAATATTATTAAGATATACAGAGTGTCTGATTTGTCACTGATCAGCATTTATCAGCATTTTAATAGAATTGCAAAATGATATCCGTTTAATTATCGCTGGGTTTAGAAAAATAAAAAATTGCCTATATGTATTTGTTTTTTTTTTTTTAATTACAGATGCAGTTCATAGAAGATTTACGAACACAACAGATACAGAGTATAAAGAAACAGTGGAAACTTTTTTGTTTACTGTAAAGGATAGATATGGCGGCAGAAACAAAAGACCAATAGGTACCGACTTTTTGGGACAGTAAAGTTTTGTTGCTTTTTAAATCAAATCAAAATAGTATCATGTATGTTAATTAGTTCTTAGATTTCTAATTTCTGTATGTATAAATATACTATACAGTCTGTCCCAAATTCAATCCCCACCATTAGGATCTCGGAAACTATAAAAGCTACAAAGTTGGTTAAATCGGGAAAGTTTTAGGAATTTTAATGCTCATTTTATATTCGTTGAGAAATCACAGCCAACTTTTATCGTTTTCGAGATATCTTGAAAAAACCGAAATTTGGAGTTTTCTGTTTTTCAAAATATCTCGGAAAGTATTAAGTTATTAGTTTCAAGACTTGTACATTGTGAATGCACTTTTTTACGGAGAATCGGGTGGTACCATATGTTTATATTTATGACGCTTTGTTTCTATTCTATGAACAACTACTTTTGATTTTCATATGGACGCCATATTGAATTTTGTCGTAACTAAACTCAGCTCTTTTTTCTCTTTTCAATGATGTGTCACACGTAGCCTACTACGCTAATAAAGAAAAAATGTATTTTATTCCCGCTCTTCTTCAAAAAAACCGTACGTGTGACACATCGTTGAAAAGAGAGAAAGGAGCTGAGTTTAGTTACGACAAAATTCAATTTGGCGTCCATATAAAAATCAAAAGTAGTTATTCATAGAATAGAGACAAAGCGTCATAAATATAAACATAGGGTACCACCCGATTCTCCGTAAAAAGTGTAATCACAATGAACAAGTCTTGAAACTAATAACTTAATACTTTCCGAGATATTTGACAGAAAACTCCAAATTTCGGTTTTTCAAGATATCTCGAAAACGGTCAAAGTTGGCTGTGATTTCTCAACAGATATGAAATGAGCATTAAAATTCCTAAAACTTTCCCCATTTAACCAACTTTGTAGCTTTTATAGTTTCCGAGATCCTAATGGTGGGGATTGAATTTGGGACACACTGTATATTGTATCAGAAATAAGTACATTAATTTTTTTTCAGTGGTGGAACTCGTCAAGAACTACAACATTTCTTATTATTTTTTTAAATCCCACATTTATTTTGCATTTTTACCCCTTTGAAATAACGAGTTGTTTATGTATTTTCAAAATAATTGAATACTGCTAAGCTTAATTTTTAAGTAAGTTGATTTACTATGGTAACCAAATATAAGTTTTGTATCGAACATGATTTCCATTGGTGGGTAATGAAATTTGTGATAAATCTTTAACTAATTTTATCACAAAATCTAAAAAGTATACAAAAAAAAGTTATTAAGAAATGTTGTAGTTCTTGACGAGTTCTATTACTGAGGGAATTTAATGTACTAATTTCTGATTTTAAAATACAGTATTTTATTTTTATTAAACGTGAACTATAGACAGCATAAAATGTGTTTATTTAAAGTAGGCAGTAAATTAATATCATATGTATGAATAATATTGTATGCTGTTGTAGCATTTAATAAATTTCAATATAATATCTAAAACGTATGTTTTATTTAATATACCGTGTGGCAACCGTAAGAGGTGAACACTATTTTTATCAGTATATACCTGTGACTACGACATTTAAAGTAAAACGTCTTTTTTATTATTAATTTCAATATCATTTTAGTTGCTCTAATTTTAAAAACAGTTTTAATTCAAATATCAAAGTGCGTATGTATGCTGATAATAATAGTGTTTACACTTTAGGGTTTCTACACAGTAAAACAAATCAAAAAGACAATATACATATATCCAAACTTTCTTATAAATATTGGTTAAAGCTTGGTTGCCAACGTATTACCAACCTATAAAAGGAAATGTGTATTTAATGTATAATCGAAAACGTTTAACCTATCTAAGGTACCTATATTGTATACAGTTTGGATGCCAATATATAACCAATATTCGCTGGCTATATATATCCAATAAACTTATCCGATATATTATTTACCTAGAGACCGAATATTGGTCAAACATTGGTACCCAACATATAACCACTATAACAAAACGTTAACACTTTGAAGATAGGACCAACATATTTAAGCCAACATTGGGCCAATATATGTGTGCTACTTGGGACGTTTTTACAATAACAAATTAATACACTTTTAGAAAAAATATAAACAAATTTTAGACGCTAAAAATTATCAGAAGTTATGGTAAAATGCAGGACAAACAATTATTTATTGATTTTCTGTTTCTTCCCATTTTAAATAAATAACTTTCCAATTATGAATGTTTATCAGAAATTTGGCATTCTCCCTGATTCAAGATAATGACAAGGCATTGAGGCATTTTGTGCGTTGAAAGTATAGAAAGATTATTTTGATGTTCACTTGGATTTTCGATCTGACACCTTGAGTATGATTTGTATTCATTCATTGATTAATTAAAATTCACCTTTATAATGAATTCGAAGACTTCCACGGTCAGTGTCAGTATTAATAAAACGTCTTTCGGATCGGTACCGTGTCATTGTTGAGACAGAAGAACTCAACGTTTCGCCCACTTTTTAAGGGGCTTCTTCAGGTGGAAAATGGAGCACTAAAAGAGCATGTTAACTCAACGTGTCAGCCACGCCAGAGGCGAAACTCTTTCAGCAAGAGGCAGAAGCGTAACGGTAACTCAACTTGTCAACCAAGCCAGAGGCGAAACCCTTCTGAAACCTTTACCTTTACCCCACTGCATACAATTTAATTAAGCATTTTATCGTCGACTAGCATCATAATACTATCATTATTGTAGAGAAAATCGTGCATAATATTATACTTTATGTTCAGCTGTCTCATAATGACTAGATTATTGTACTGTTTAGAGGCCATAATTATATCATTTATCGGACTAGCACCATAATGATAAAGTAAAACGGCCGGTGCTAAGTAGAACGACCGTTGATTGGTTGCTGATAAAGTAAAACGGCCGGTGCTAAGTAGAACGACCGTTGATTGGTTGCTTCTGTTTGTTAAACAACCTGGTAACTAGGTGATTATTCAATACAGCACCCTGCAAGAGGCTAGATCTATAAAACACATGTTAACCTCAAATTAATTTAAAAGTAAATTTTTTGATATGCAGCTGAACATAAAGCTTTGTATGTAATTCGTACATAATTAGGCTTTATGGACTTGCCAAATTTAACTTTTTGGCGCGTCCATAAAGAACTACATTATGTACTCGTTACATAAATAGCTATTATGGCACAGTGCCATAAAGTCATTATAACAACGGAATAAACAAACGTTACTTAACAACCACATCAGTCATTACAGTAACAAATACATTTTGTGACAAATACGCCATAATTTTATATAACCTGAATAATTATTGTTTTAGCAAAAAAACTAAATTAAATTTCTTATAAATAATTGTAAGTCGACGATAAAATAGTACAGGAAATTCGTTTATAATGCAGCATTATGGCATTCATGAAATTAACGCATTCACTGCGTTCATGCGCTAATTTCATTCATGCCATAATGCTGTACATTATAAACTAATTTCATAATGTACTATTGAAGCCTCCAGTAAACAAACGATTAATTAATAACAACGAATTAACCTAGCTAATCTCATTGACAAAATCTCAAAATAATCTGAATATACTTTGGACGCAAATAAACGATATCGCTGATGTTTATTTCCTTTTAATAGATTAAAAAATTTATTATGCATATGTTTTTTGTTAAAATTAAAAATTAACTTACTTACCGATTTCTGTAACTTTAAAACTGATCGTAACGGTTCATTAACGTAAAAATAGAGATTTATGGAAACCTTCTCGAATTACATACGAAAAAGCTATCTTATATTTGCTATGCAAATAAAAGTAGGTACCTAGTTAATAACACTAATACCGACATTGAACTTAAACTCTTTAACTTTTGACCGAAATACTTTTTTTTGTATGAGTAATATGAGTATGTTATCGAAAATTGTATGAAACAATGTATACGTATAAAGATTCTCACATTAAAACGTTTGTAGTTTTCGAGCAATTGTTTAATAGTGCAGTTGTTTGCAAATTTGATGTTTTAAAGGTGAGAGATTTAATTACATCTTATTTTCTCTTTATTCTTAATCGACGTCTGTTGAATCATGCTTTCAATTTATTTCGCATAATTTAAAAGTGTTACTTATGATTAAATCGACACGTTCGGGCCCTTTTTTAAGTTCAACTCTGTCAATGTTTAGTTTTAATTTATAAACATTAGGTTTTCGTTTTGTTTTTCGCTTTTTACTTGTTTTCCTTTCTTTTCACCCCTGTTTTCACTTTCTTCCAGGTTTTTCATTTGCAATTACTTTTCTTTTTGTCTTATTCGAGCTTTGAATTCAGTTGTTAAATTTTAAAATTACCAAAATTTATTTACGATTAAGTGTTATTATTTTATTGGGCGACCTTCCCATTTTTGATAGTGAATGATAAAAATTAGATTTTATATTTACTAAAATCAGAAGTTTGTATGGGTACATATAAATAAAATTTTGAACAACTGTAAGGATGAATCATTTTAACCATTTGCGCATGGGATATTTTAAAATTGTCCGGTTTTCTAATTTCTATGTAATGGGCATCGCAAAACCTTGGCGTGTATTTGTTTTGTTACTTTTTATTTACCTTTTGGAAAAAATAGCATAATAAGTACTTTTTTAGCAGTTATACCATCGGATTACATTACATAACTTTATTTTTGACCTTCAATACTTTAATTTACAATTAATACGAGTAAACAAAATCAAATTAATATTATGGTTACCTTTAGTTCCCCGTTAATATTTGTTTAATTCGGCAAGGTAAGGAATCCCAGACTTGGTTGGAAAATATAACAACATTAGTACATTTCAGATGGCTGTAATTCTGATTCTACTACTAACTTTGTGCTACGCCCTGTATAAACTCTCAACAAGAAATTTTGATTTTTGGAAAAATAAAGGAGTGCCCTATTTAGAACCGTCCCCAATCTTTGGAAATTTCTTCGAGGTGTTTACTGCTCGCGCGACGATTGGCCATTTTTTGGCAAAGTGCTGCGAACAGTTTACGACTCCTTATTTTGGGATGTACGTTTTTAACACTCCTCATTTGGTTATCAAAGATCCGAATTTGATTAAGGCCATTTTAGTGAAAGATTTTAATCATTTCGCTGATAGAACAATCCTAAGCGATGTAGAATGCGATCCTCTAGCGGCAAAAATGATGTTTTTCGTTAAAAATCCCGAATGGAAGACTATACGCACTAAAATGTCACCTGTTTTTTCTTCGGGAAAAATAAAGAATATGTTTAAACTCATAAACGAGGCCGCTTCAGAAATGAAAGAGTATATCAGCAACCAAAGGGATAAGAAATCGATCGAGGCAAAAGAAATTTCTGCGAAGTATTCGACGGATGTTATAGCAAGTTGTGCTTTTGGTATTAATGCTTATTCGTTTAAATACGAAAACGCTCAGTTCAGAGCGATTGGAAGGAAAATCTTCGATTTTAGCTTTAAGAATTCTTTTAGACAGAGCTCTTATTTTTTGGCACCGGGATTAGTGAAATTTTTTAAAATGTCTTTTATGGATGCGGAAGTTGCAGATTTTATGAGAGAGGTATTTTTGAAAACCATCGAAGAAAGAGAAAAAGGGGGCTATAAAAGGAACGACTTGGTTGATGTTATTGTACAGATGAAAAATAATACCACATCTGACATTAAATTTAGTAAGTACCTAACTTTGTTATCATTTATATATTATGTTAAGTTTAATTATTAAAGTGACTATACCACTCACATTTTGCTTAACCAATCAGATTGATCGATTTCCTTAGCAACAGCCAATAAAAACAATTTTCAAGTGAAAAAATCACACGTGCGTTTTAATAAGTGAAAAAACCACGCGTGGTTTTTTCACTTAGGTATTTTAAATAAGTGAAAACAATTCATAAATAGTAATTAACTGTTCGTGATATAGTCTTAACGAATACAACGCGTGATCCGATTTTCCTGTGATAAATTTGGATCGGATAATTAATTCGTGCTAGTTAATTTTGGAAAATTTCACTCGCCCTGACGGGCTCGTGAAATTGTCAAATTAACTAGCACTCATAAACTATCCGATCCAAATTTATCGGAAAAACGGCATCACTTGTTATATCCTACTGTTGAGAATACGATAAATTTGTAACGGTCAATGATTTACAATATGCATTGCGTTTCAATCGCATTCGAATTTAAATTTAAGTTAAAATTATAACACATTATTAAAAGAAACAACTTCATAAACCTGAATTAGAAATATAAAAAATATCAATTTGAAATCAAACCTAAAATAAAAACTTCAACTGATAATCTAAATTAATGGATTGAAACAGTAAACATTAAAATACTACGGCGGTTTTTACCTATCCATGAAACAAAAAGGCGACGATGTTAAACGAATTATTAAAAAGTAGCCGGGACATTTAGAAGTACATGCGCTAAGTTGTGTTTAATTTGTGCGGTTTGTAGAGATTTGGGAAGGTTTACTTCTTGATAAAATGAGTGAAATTAAGGTGGAATGTCGCAGTGTCATAAAGTTTGGCCACGTTGGAGAGGGATAGAAATTTTTTTTCCTGAATTATCACCGGGGATGAGACTTTAATACATCACCGGGATCGTCCCACTAAACAGGAATTCATGCAGTGGGTTCATAAGGGCTCCCCACCACCAAAAAAAGCCAAAACACAATTTTATGCAAAAAATCGGATGGCAACAGTTTTCTGGGATTTTGAAGGAGTTTTGCTTAGTGAATATATGCCGAGGGAGTCTACCGTAAATGCAGAGGCCTATGTAAACACAATTCAAAATTTGAAAACTGTTCTGGAGGAAAAAGAAGGAACTTCTTGCTGCACGACAATTGTCGGGTTCATAAAGCAAACAAAGTTCAATATCTAAACAATTACTGTGGGTTCATAGGGTTAAGGCATCCACCTTATAGCCTCGTCAGACTTCTTTCTATTCAAAAACTTAAAAAAGCATCTTGGAGGAAAGCGTTTTGCATCTGATAAAGCACTCAAAAAAGCTGTCGAATAATATTTTGCTGAGTTGCCGAAAGAATTTCTTTTCTGAGTTATGGAAAAAATATGGAATAAGTGTATAAGTTTTGAAGGGAGTTACGCAGAAAAATAAACGATTGTTAATGTAATGCGTGTTTTTTTTTTCATGGCTAGGTAGATAACTTAAAGAAAACGACCTCGTAGGACTGAAATTTAATATTGAACCTCACAAATCCAGCTTTGCGGTCTTAAATCTATTATTTAAAAAATTGTTATTTGAAATTCAAGAACCAAATCCTTGGTTTTGGATGTTTGAATTTAAACCTTGACTCAAATAATGAAATACGTCAGTCACTGGATTCAAAAAGTTAAACCGTAAAGTTCCGAATTAAAATTTCAATACCTCCCATTTGAAGTTTATTTGTTAATATAAACCAAATTGATATGCGCTAAAAATGTTGATAAACAAAACGCTTTTGAGGTAAGAAGACAACAAAAATTCCTGTATATTTACTTCATCTGACCAACACTCGAGACTCGCAACAATTCTTAATGACGCTTGTCTACTCGATTTGATTAGTCAAACTACTTATTTTTTACTAATTTTGTAATTATTCAAACCATAATCAAATATTTTGACTGTAGACTCATTGAGTCACAGTTATATCATTACCTTTAAACACATAATATTTAAACATTAACTTAATTTAAACTGGCTTAATGTGTTACTTAAGTTGGTTCAAATTACAGTAAAAACAGCGATTTAAACCTGTTTGTATGTATCTTTTTAGCTGATGACTGGTTTGTATCACAAGCTGCACAATTTTTCGGAGCTGGATTTGAAACAGTAAGCGCCACCGTATCCTTTACATTATACGAACTTTGTCTTCATTCCGAAATTCAAGCCAAATTAAGAGCAGAAGTAAAAGCAGCCGAATCGGAATATGGAGAACTTAGTTACGAATCTATACAAAATATGAAATATTTACACATGGTTGTTTGTGGTAAGTTCCTTTTCACTTATCTTATGATTAAAATCTAAAATCTAAGTTTATTCAGAGACTCTCAGAAAATATCCAGTTCTTCCATTTTTGGATAGAAGATGTATCGAAGATTACAAACTTCCAGACAGCGATTTGGTTATAGAAAAAGGTATGCCTGTTTTTATTCCAATGTTTGGTCTTCATTACGATAAGCAATTCTTCCCGGAGCCTGAAAAATACGACCCTGAAAGGTTTTCTGACGAGAATAAAACCAAGCTTCCTCCTTTCGCTTATATACCCTTCGGTGAAGGGCCACGTGTTTGCATTGGTTAGTAGTTTCAAACTTAAAATACGTAAAACTTAAATTTTTTTATACAATTGAAATTGTATTTACTTATTAGGTGAACGATTTGGTTTACTGGTAACCAAATTAGGTTTGGCTAGTATTTTATCAGAATTTGAAGTAGAGCTAAGCGCAGATACACCCGTACCTATAAAATTCGAAACTAAAAGTCTTGTGTTGGCTTCTACAGTTGGCTTACCCATGAAGTTTAAGAAGATTATTTCGGAAGCTGCTTAGGTTTCTTTAATTTGATCTATGTATTGATCTGTGATGTTTATATTCATAACGTTTTATTTTTATTTAAAGTTTGAAAATTTAGCATAAATAAGTATTTTAATAAATAACTTGAAGTGTATATTGCTATGGCAACTTAAATTGTTAATACATTAATTGTAATTTTGATAATTTTAATTTTGGTATCAAATTTATTTACTCCAGCTAACTCAGCCTCGGGTCGTTAAATGAGGCCCTTTTTTAAGTTCAATAAGAATAATAAAATTAGTTATTTATGTAACAAGTGCGAAAAGCATTACTTTTTTGACGAGTAGGAAAGTTTGACGCACGAGCGGCAGCGAGTGCGGCAAATCCTACAAGTGAAAAAAAGTAGCTTTTCGCACGAGTTTCATACAAAATTTTTTCTACGTCTGTTAATTTGATTAATTCTAATAAAGTCCGATTTCAGATTTAAGTCAGAACTAAAACGTGTTTATTATATAACTGTAGTACATATTAATAACTAGTTTTGTTTAACATAGGTATAGATTATTCATTTAGTAACATTAATATTGAAGGTACAATTACTGGGATTGTTAATGTGAACATTTGATGTAGTTAAATTACTATTTGAACTAGTTACATCTGACGTATTTAGGGATATAGTTTTATTAACAATAGAGTGATTAAGATTACTAGAAGAACTGTTATCCGGTAAGGTATATTTTCTACTGACATCATTAACCCCAGTTAAGATTTTGGTGGCACAGTCAATTTTATTCTGCATAGAATCGTCGACGTATCCCTCGGCAACTGTGCTGGACTTCCAACCTCCGTGTTTTTTCAGTTGGATTAAATCGCCACCAGAATCTACCAAAAGAGATGCCGAGGATCGTCGAAATGCATGACCGGTGTAATTATTAGCGTTCGGTAACTTTAGGTACGATGCAATAAGTGAGGGAATTTTTGAAAAAGTGTTTATTCCTACAACCTGAGTTTTGCATTTACCATTTCGAAATTGCAAGAAGAAATGGTTGGTCTTAACAATACTCGGACGTTGGGCTTTATATTTTTTGTAGATTTCTATTAAATTTAGACCATTTACAGATGTTTCACCAATAACAGTAAACCGGCGTTGAATATGAGTTTTAGAATCAGGTATTGTAATAATAAGCACTTCTCCATTATCTTTAATATCTTCCACTACTATTTTATATAGCTCATCTTCTCTTCTGCAGGCCCCTGCTAGTCCAAATATTAAAGTGACCTAAAATACGTATAATACAAACACCTTCTAAAAAGTAAATTTTACTTTGTGCATCAGATAGTCTTCGTCCGGAGCTTCTAATAGAAATTTATACATTTCTTCTCTCGAAAAGGTTTTGGATTTCTTTGCTTTATATCCAATTGATTTATTCTTCAAAAATGCCATCAATTTCGGATATTTTCTTATGTCTATATCATTATGTATCAATAAAGTAGACTTTAATTTTGAATAAGTTGACCACAGGGTTGACGATTTCCATATTTTTGATTTTGCTTCAAAGTATGCTAATAAAACTCTTTCGCTGAAGCTATTTACGCCTTTTTTAACACGCCATTCCATAAACAAATTGTACTCTTTTAAGTATTGCTGTTTAGATTTATCGGGCAGTAAATTCATTGTTGCATCCGTTGCAGATGTGACAATTTCTTCTGGTGTGAATGTAATACATTGTTCGTCACTATCGGTATCCATTTTATAAAGTTTTAATTTAAAACACCTTATTTTCTTTTCAAATTATCACAAAACGGCACAGTAAAATCGAAAATGCAATTTGCACAACACAAAACAGTTGATTTGACAAGTTAGCTGACGTTTGTTTCCAGCACACTATTTACTTGATCAGCAATTGAAAACGCGTTAAAAAATGAAACGCTACGGTACTTTTTTTCACGGGAAAAGAGTGAAAAAATGAAACGTTATGGCACTTTTTTTCACGCTTTTCGAGTGTTAATTAAACAAGTACTTTATGAACGCAATTTAATGAAAAAAAGTGATGTTTTTTTAACAGACGTAGAAAATAGCTATTTATGCAACGAGTTGCAAAATGATGGACTTTTTATCACCAGGCGTGAAATTGTTCGTCGAGGCGAAGCCGAGATGAACAACACGCAATGTGATAAAAAGACATGTTTTGCAACGTGTTTCATACAAGATTTTATCCAATTCAGATAACAAAATGTAAATGCCACATCTTCTTAAAAAAGGGATTGGGTCATCGTGATAAAATGGGAGTGATAAAATGGGAGCATATTTTGTAACTAGTTACAAAATGAAACACTTTTCGCAACTCAAATCATCTTTTTGTAACTAGTTACAAAATGGGAGCATATTTTGTAACTAGTTACAAAATGAACCACTTTTCACAACTAAAATCAATATCGAAATGTTGACATTTCGTAACTGAATTGGATAAATATGTTTTATGCAGTTTTATTAACAATTTTTAATATCCTAACTTCCCTAAATGTAATATCTACCACTTATAATAGTTTTTAAATTCGCTCACGTTTTTATGTTTTCAATCCAAAACAATTATTCACTTTTATTACTTCAAAACAGTTGATATAATTTTCAAATCCAAAGCAGGTGATCAATTTTATTATTCCAAATCAGTTGATACGCAATAATTGACTTTTATTCAAATTTTACTGTTTAGCTGTACAGGAATCCGATTTCAATCTTCAGTTGAACAGCAAACCAGTTTATTTTTATTTATATCACGTTATTCTTCCTTCTTCAATTTAGAAGAAACCATTTATTTAGCTTCTTCTATCCAAGAATGCAATCTCTTGGAAATACAATTATTGCACTGCTATTTTATCTTCCTTTTTCTCACAGAAAAAATACACAACTTCCTTTTTCAGAAGAAAAATTTTACTTCATCTTTATTTACCTTGACTTCCGTTGTCCTGGTTTTCCCATATTTTCCGCCAATTAAAATATTCTTTCCTTTTCTTGATAACACTTAAATATTCATTCAATGTGCTTGGCAACACTTAAATAATAATACTGTCCTTTCAAATACACGTTTCTACGTTTTTAGCTATCTTAATAGTATATTAAAATACAAGTTGCAGAAGGCATCTATTCAACCACGAATTTGAAATTCCGAAACGAGCCGGATATCGGCGAATTGAGGAACAAATGAGTGCTTGAAGGACCTTCTTCAACGAGTGTTTTATACTCTTTTTTCTATTTTGCCGCTTTATACCATTTTATAAACTAAAAAATAAAAATTTTAATCTAGGGAATTTTGCGGTGTGACATAATTTTTAGACGGCTGTGAAAAAAATTAATTTGAAACGTCAGTTTTTTTTATTTTCGCGTTTAATGTTTGAAAATGAATGCAGAAGAAAGTTTATCACTAACGCCGCCGAAAATTAGGCAAATTGCACAAAAAACGTTAGAAACTTCTTTTTTATTGTTACTTATTAATTTGCTTTGTTCTTTGTGAAATTTATTTTTTGACGTATGTCAGTTGACAGTTCAACGCTACCAACATCAATACAGTAAATTTTACTAGTCTATTCTAGCACACCAACGACTTATTCTAACACTCAAATGACGTCATTTGGGTGCTAGAATGGAGTTATTCTAAACGCAGAACAGAAAAATTAAATTTATAATACCCCAACATTATCTAATCCTATTTACATTTTTATTTTACATTAAAACTGCATAAAAATAGTCAACAATATTAATTCGTTAAAAATAAAAGTAACCTCAATTTAACATAATATGTTAATACCAATTGATATCATCTCAGTATAATGCTACGAACGGTGATGTTATTAATATGGTGTTCCTACTCCCACTATTTTCCATATAAAACTTTTGTACTGCATAGTTCGCGTACTAGTTTAGATATTTGCCGCTAGATGGCGGCACAAAATTTGATATTTTCATAATCATAACCTATTATAAAGCAACGTATTTTTATAAATTTTGCACTTTTCACAGAAGATAGACAAGAACACATAAATATAATATAAACGCTGCAGCTTTAAGAACAAATCGATTTTTTTTATTTAATTAACCAACGCAGTTATCTTTACTTGTAACACTTAAAAATAAGTGAAATTAGGAGATTTACTTTTGTTTCAATCAACAGTTTATCTTAAAAGGTACCGAAGTATAAAATGACAACACAGAATGGAATAAGTGCCTAATCAGTTATTTTAAAATGTTTCAAGACCCGTAACAACAAATCAAGAGATCTGCGTTCTTGGGAATTTTATGCCGATAATAATTATTTACCTTATCTTTGTGTTACTTGACTCCTGGATCTTTTGACGTCTTTTTTATTTAACGCTTTAAATCTATTACTCTCCCAAAGTTCACAGATAAACATGACGATATAAACGTTTAAGAATTGAAGTGTCAACTATTATGCGAAGTTTTCGCGCACAATACACACCTCATAAACTTATCACAAAAATATTCTTTTGATAAAAGCCACCAACTTAAAATTTTAATAAGGTGAGTTGTTCATATTTTTGCATTGTTTAATTAGCAAAATAATAGCTTTGTTTTGCGATTTGCAAAAATTAAGGTGACGGTTTGTCGAGTATTTAAAATTAAAATGAATTTAAATGTTTTCATTTAAAAAATCGCAAATTGTTAGGATTATTCCACATTGCATGACAGTATCGCGTGCGGATGAAGAGAAAATAATATAGTTTGGTATTAAAACTCAAACGTCAAACGATACTTTTTATACGTTAACTAGAATAATAATTTGTACTGTTTGTATCTAAAAGGTAGCTCGTCTGGTTTGTATTTTCTACAATGCATGAGTTTAATCCCAAATACCTGAATTTAATGTTATTCTTAGTCAATCTGCAATTAATTTCTTCATTGGTTTATTATTCCATTGTTATTTGTAAATTCCTCTGTTCAATAAACGAATAAACAAGACGCCACAGGTAATTCCACCGTCAAACCATATTATATAATTACAGCTTTTTTTTAGTTTTTAATACAAACTATTATTTTACTATTACGGAAATTAAAGCAAAAACTAGCCAGTTATCCTTGTCACTCATATTTCGTTATAAAAACCTATGCAAATAGTTCGTCAATCATATTTGAACCGAATTTCGCAAAAGGTAAGCAGCTCCCTTGATATAATAAACAAAAATTCTTATATTTTTAGATGGCGATCCTACTCGTCCTTTGCTTAATCCTGGGATTTATCCTATATAAACTCTCAACGAGAAACTTCGATTACTGGAAGAAAAGGGGTGTGCCTTACGTGGAACCATCTCCAATTTTCGGAAATTTCCTGGAGGTGTTCACTTTTCGTTCAACTATCGGTCATGTATTCGCGAAATTTTACGAACAATTTAAAGGGGCACGTTATTTTGGTGCATTCGTGATGAATACGCCTCATCTGGTCATTAAAGACCCTGAGTTAGTCAAGACGATCCTAGTAAAAGATTTTAACTACTTTTATGACAGAACCATAGTTTCTGATGAAAAATGCGAACCGTTAGGATCGAAGTTCTTGTTTCTTCTCAAGAATCCCGAATGGAAATATATGCGTACCAAAATGACCCCTATTTTTACCACTGGAAAGTTAAAATCTATGATGGATTTGATTAAAGCGTCCGCTGAGGAAATGGTGGCCTACTTGGATAAACGTATTGAAAATCGTTCCATCGAAACAAAGGAAGTATGCGCGAAATATTCGACGGATGTTATAGCAAGCTGTGCTTTTGGCATTCATGCGAATTCGTTTGGAAATGAAAATGCAGAATTCAGGATAATTTCGAGAAAAATGTTTAACATCAGTTTGGGAAACTCGATAAGGCAAACGTGTTATTTTATAGCCCCGAGTATTGTGAAATTGGCGAGATTGCCATTTTTCGATCCTAGCATTACGAAATTCATGAGGGAGGTGTTCTGGAAGACTATCGAAGAAAGAGAAAAGTTAAATTACAAAAGAAACGACCTGATTGAAATTATCACTCAGATGAGGAAGCAAGGTGTCGATGAGCGATTTGAATTTGGTAAGTTTTCCAGTTTTTTTTTGTCCTTAAAAATTGAAGAAATATTTATTGCTATACATGAGTTATCGAACCAGTGGTGGTCACCTGCTATTCGCTTACCCACATCTTCCATGTGCAAAAACTCTTACATTATAAAGTCCTACTACGTTCGTAAAAATGTTGGGCAATTACATACTCATTTTATTCTATCAATGTGATTTTCTGTATTTTTTCATATTCAAAAAGCGCGGTTACTACCTTGGCTCGACAATCCAAACATAGCCTTATAAAAATATTGAATTGTCAAATTGACGTAACACCAACCAATGGGATTTCTTATAATAATTTTTGATTTCAGTGGGTGATAGGGTTGTAGCTCAAGCGGGACAATTTTACGCAGCTGGTTTTGAAACAGTCAGTTCGACATTATCCTTCTGCTTATACGAGCTTTGTCTTCAGCTAGATATTCAATCCAAATTACGAGCAGAAATTAAATCAGTTATTTTGGAACGTGGAACGCTAGGTTATGAAGCTGTCCAAGATATGAAATACCTACACATGAATATTTGCGGTAAATTATTTATTTCTTCCTTGTAGCAAATATTCACGGTAGTCTTTTTTAGAAACCCTCAGGAAGTACCCTGTTCTTCCATTCTTGGACAGAATGTGCATGGAGGATTACAAAATTCCCGGCAGTGATTTAGTTATAGAAAAAGGAACGCCTGTTTTTATACCAATGTTCGGTCTTCATTACGATAAAGAATATTTCCCCGATCCTGATAAATACGACCCCGAACGATTTTCGGAAGTAAACAAAAGCAAACTTCCCCCATTTGCCTACATACCCTTCGGAGAAGGGCCGAGAGTTTGTATTGGTAAGATTAAAGTTTCAGTCAAAATTCAGCAGCTTCCTTAACATTAACACGTATTTTTTTATCACCAGGTGAACGATTTGGCTTAATGGTAGTGAAATTGGGCTTGATTCATATTCTACAAGAATATGAAATCGAACGAAGCGTAGACACACCAGTACCTTTAGTTTACGAAGCTAAGAGCTTCTTATTGGCTTCAAAGGTTGGCTTGCCAATGAAGTTCAGAAAACTTGTCTCAGAGGCTGCTTAGTTCTTTTAGTTTGGGCTTATTTTTTAAATTGTGAAGTACGTATTAGATTTTTTTATTAATTCTGAATTCTGCGAATTCAACTCTGAGGGTGTAATGAATAAATGCATTCCCTTCTTAACGTTGCCTTTCTAAGTTATTAATATTTAGCGAAAATTAGGCCAGAATAATATATGCTAGTAAGTCGATTATGTAAGTTAATAAATAGATTTCCTACAGAAAAACAGCATTTCACTGCGCCAAACTCAAACTTATTTTTTATCTAACACTGTTTACTAAATTTAAAAACTTAACTATTCTAAAAACTTGTTTATTTCTACCAAATCAGAAATTAATTTTAATTTCTTAAAAATAGGTTTGAGAAACATGATGATTTAAAGTAATAAATACAAAATCACGAATTTAGTTAGTTCATATCAAAGTTGAAACAGGTGAATATTTTTAACATTAAATTATTCGTCAAACATAATTGCGTCACGATGTACATAATGTGTTTAACATTTATTTGAAGGTAAACCAGAATTACGTTACACTTTAAATCTTTAACAAAAGTTTACAAATGGATTGGCGGATGTGAAAAAGTATTAGTAAACAAACAAAAGCTACTAAGTTTAAGGTTTGTTTTTTTATTATTTTTATATACAGGGTTTTTCAACGAAAAGTAGCCACCCTCAGTATCTTATAAAACTATTTTTTTCTTGAAAATCGCCAAGACATGTCAACAAAGACAGCAAGGGGGACATCTTTTTACGTAAAATCCGGACGTCTGTCATCAACCCCTTAGCCGTCACAGCTACCCCCTCTAAAATTTCAAATGGTACCATACCATGTGTGGCACATCGTTGGAAAGGTAATTTCATAAGGAATTCATTCTACTATTTATTTTTTTTATTCGCTTCAAATTGAGCCATAAAAAAATTAAAAACTATATTTTGTTTATTCCGATTAAGCTGTTGAATATAGCAGTAGATACCTAGATCCTCTTTTTTATCTTTTGTTTTTTCATCTATCAGTCAGCATTCAGTTTATTTTGAATATTATAAAAGTGTCAACATGGTTTACACCACTGCCGAAATAATAATAAAAACGCACAATCTTTCGGCAGTGGTGTAAACCATGTTGACACTTTTATAATATTCAAAATAAACTGAATGCTGACTGACAGATGAAAAAACAAAAGATAAAAAAGAGGATCTAGGTATCTACTGCTATATTCAGTAGCTTAACCGGAATGAACAAAATATACTTTTTAATTTTTTTATGTCTCAATTTGAAGCAAATAAAAAAAATAAATAGTAGAATGAATTCCTTATGAAATTACCTTTCCAACGATGTGCCACGCATGGTATGGTGCCATTTAAAATTTTAGAGGGGGTGGCTGTGACGGCTAAGGGCTTGATGACAGATGTCCGGATTTTATGTAAAAAGATGTCCCCCTTGCTGTCTTTGTTGACATGTCTTGGCGATTTTCAAGCAAAAAATTGTTTTGGAAGATACTGAGGGTGGCTACTTTTCGTTGAAAAACCCTGTATGTAAGTAAACGCAACGATTTTTTTATAAATTGGTATTATGATAAAATTTGTTGGATATTAGATAAAGGACAATACTTTTTAAGGAAATATACAGAATAAAGAAATTGAAAATTTGTATTTCTCGGAAATTTTCGGAAAGGTTTGCAAGTTCTTAAAAAAAGCAAAGGGTAAAAATAAAACACGCCGCATTTTAAAACTCAATTGATTAAAATTATCAGCTAAGTAACGTGTCACAAATATTTACAAATTGGCAAATAGTTTTTTGCAATTCAAAATAAAAAAATACACTTTTACTTGTTATTAATAAACTGTGACAGTAGTTTCATCATCGCAGTTATTAAAATATTGAAATATAAGTACGTTTAATCTTTTCTGTTATATAAAAATAACGCCTACGTTTCATAATTTGTAGTTAATTAATCTCGGATAATATTAAAACGAATCCTGTTGACTCTACGACCGATAAAAAGCGCATGACTAATTATTTTAAAATGATTTTGCATTTATTTAATTATTAATTCCGGTACCAAAAAGTTGTGGTAGTTAAATGATATAAACTTCTTTTAATTAGAAAATGTCAGTTTTATACAAATTAATGATTGCAAGGCAAATTTACTAAGTGTGGATTTGTTTCTAATATAGTAATAAAATGTACTTGCACACCTTTATTAAAAAAAGGTTAAAACTACATAGTAAATTGCAAAAAAATTCAATGTTTATATTTTGTTTGAGCATTGTGGTTACCTACCTGTTTTTTGACACGTCCAGTAGGATAATAGGTACGTTTATTTTTCTTAGACCAAATTTTGTTTTTACTGTGGAATAATAAGGCGACCTTGGCCTTGGAGATTATGAATTATATTAAATGAAAATTGAATAAATATTCTTATCATTATCTACAACAGAATTTAGAAAGTTTGGTTATTTATGGCATAAAAATTGGCGGTACAAATTCCATGGCTTCGATTATAGATTTGTTTCAGGACTGTAGCACCCTTATTAATTTATCGTATTGGTATTTTGAGTACTTAAAGTATCCTTGTTGATTTTATCCGAAAGGTTAATTTATTATTATTAATTAAAAATTTAGAACAGGAAATGTTAAATACAGGGTTACTACAAAAGAATCATCGAGTTTTAAAATGATATATTTCAGAAAGTATTACAGATATAATATTAAATGACATGTCACAAGAAAGGGAAAATATCCAAGTTTTTGAGTGTATCATTACAAATGTTGGATGTGGGCTCCTCGTTTCACACGACACACGTCCAAAAGATATTCCATGTCGGTCCATACACGCTGCAATATATCTCCCGATCTTACACTATGTGAGTTTTTTCTTTGGGGGTGGATCAAAGATATGGTTTACGTACCATCAATGCCAACGACATTAGATGAACTCCGAGAACGCATTACTACTGCTGTGAACAGCATCGATCGGGACATACCTTTCAAGAGTTAGAATTTGTAGCTGCACTTGTCATTTAAGATTTCAAGGATTAAATTTATGACAAGCCGCCCTTTCTAAAATCGTAGTTGCCGCTGGTCAAAGTCCACCACCTTCGTCGCCGGCAACGTCTGTTTTTGTCTATTATTTATATTAGTAATATAATTACACTCAGGTGCACAAAAAACGGGTCATTTCTTTTTCTTTTAATTTTTATGTTGTTGTAGTACTTAGAATAAAACTTTCAGTATTTTACAATGAAAGAGACCATCAGGGTGAAGAAAAAAACAACATACGGTACTTATTAGTTTATTTAATGTACATTAATAAGGGAAAATGATAATGTACGTATACAATAAAGAAAATGCATTTCCGCAAAATAAACTTAACAGAGATTAAGAATGAAAATTTCATTTGAATAGATTTCAATACTTTGTATTGCCTCCTCTAGCCCTAACTATTGCCTGCATACGGCGGCCCATGCCACTAAGAAGCTCACGAATATCATTTTGCAGAATATTCTGCCATTCTTCCTGAAGTGCCGCACGAAGATGATCTGTTGTGGTTGCTGCAACTGCACGTCCTCTAACACGCCTGCCCAGCATGTCCCAAACATGTTCTACAGGATTTCTATCTGGGGTACATGCTGGCCAGTTTAGTTTTCCTATTCCAACTTCATCCAAGTATTCAGCGACGCACCTTGCTGAATGCGCTCTCGCGTTATCCTGCATCAGAACAAAGTCATCGCCGATAATTCGAGCAAATGGAACTACGTAATTTGCAAAACCTCCTCATTATACCGCTGTGCAGTCAGCGACCCGCCATCAATAACAATCAATTCGGTGCAGGCATCCATTGATATTCTGCCCACACCAACACTGAACCTCCACCATGGCTAACCCGGGGGTTAAACGTGCACTCCGCAAATCGTTCTCCTGTTCGTCTCCATACTCGTTCTGTTCCATCTGGTAAATGTAGGCAGAACCTAGACTCCTCAGTAAACAGTACAGCACTCCATTGTGCCAATGTCCAATTCTAATGTTCGCGAGTAAGTTGGAGTCTGGCTACTCGGTGACGTGGGAGTAGTTTTGGTCCAGCTGCTGGTCTGTAAGTTTTAAGCCAACTTCTTGTAACCTTCGACGAACTATCCACACACTCACAACTGTACCACCAACCTCACGGGGTTGGTTTTTTGTCTACACTGAAGTCAAATGACGATTCCGTAGAGTATTAAGGACGAGAAATCGGTCATCGTTAGCAGTCGTTTTTGGTTTCCTGCCAGATCCCGGCCTCCGCGTATTTCTGCCGGTCTCTCTAAACTGTTTAAGTACTCTTTGGATGATAGAAAGACTGACTTGAAGTAATCTGGCCACATACCGCTGGCTTCTTCCGTCTTCCACAAGAGCTACAGCTTTTGCACAATCTTCAGCACTTAGAACCATAATGAACACACCAATCTCTATTGGCAATATCAGTAAATCGAAAATAAACAATTGAAAGCAGTAGGCACCATGATGCTCTATGCATAATGTCGAATGGGCAATAGGTAGTGAAGAACTCGTATCTTTAAATTTCATTTTTGCTTATTAATGTGCATTAAATAAACTGATAAGTACCATATGTTGTTTTTTTCTACCCCCTGGTGGTCTCTTTTATTGTAAAACACTAAAACTTTTATTCTAAGTACTACAACAACATAAAAATTAAAAGAAAAAAAAGTGACCCGTTTTTTTTGCACCTGAGTGTATAAATGTTTTTCTGCAAAAATAGAATCAAAAAGGCCAAAAAAAGTAATAAACTTTTTAACAATCCAAAAATTTATGTAAAGTTAATTCAAGTTTATCAAATATTTCTTAGAATTTTTAAGCTGTTTATAAGTAAAACTTAAATATTTTTATCAAACAAAGAAAACCAAAAAATGACCAAAAAGTAAGTACTACATCTTGTAACAATCCAAAAATTTATGTAAAATTAATTTGTGTTGTTGATCTATTTTTACATCATCCTATAACGTTATCATGCTAATAACTCCTTAGCAACGAGTTATGTTATGATACATTTAACAGCACTAGTGCTGTAATAGTAATTTACGATACTAGTAACGTTATGATGCATTTTACATTACGAGAGAAAGGTTTGAAAGAACGAGCGACGAAGGAGCGAGTTCTTTTAATTCTCGAGTAATGTAACCAGCAAATAACGTTACGCGTGTCGTAGCACGGTTTATATCATCCTATAATAATTTTTTTCAAAAAATAAAAAATTATTTTCAGTGACAGTTCAATGACAATAGGCAACAGAATTATTTTTTTTTAATTAATGTTTTTTAATGTTCATGCCGTATTAAAAAGACCCAAGACAAAAAAATTTTTTTTTTAATAATTAAGAAGCGTAAAAAAGGGTCGGAATTTCAAATGAAAATTTTTCCCGCCAAAACGAGCACGTATTGCTGTGACGTATGTAGCCGAACGCGTCAGCTGCATAAATAACCAATAATAGTCAGCTGTCAGCTGTCAGCAAAACATACGCGAACGTTGTAGCGCGACGCGCGATATTTAACGTGTTTATTTACCTCCTTCGCCTGTGAAAATTAACAAGTACTACCATGAGATCGAAAAAAAGATGATTCTGAGCAGGCCTTGACTAGTACAACACGATTGGCAAGACTGATTTCAAAATGTGGCAGTAAGTTAGAGGTTAATAAATGTCAAATAAATTAAAACACAAAACAGTATTTATTTAGGGAACAAACTGAAAACTAAGAAAAATACATGTTAGAGTAGGTGTTCAAAATGTGATCCTTTACTAGTATTACAGCGATAAACTTAAATAATTCTGGAAACAAGATTGCAAAACTGACTTACATTTGAAATGTCACTGTCACATTATAATTCATAGGCATTCTAGAACTAGTGTAACCAATCGTGTTGTACTAGTCAAGGCCTGCTCAGAATCATCTTTTTTTCGATCTCATGGTACTTCTACACCAGGCAAAATATTTCTATCTATACCTAATGAATAGGTACATGATACTAACCTTAAATTTTTTCCAGTCACTTTGACACTGCAGAGTCTATTTTATGCATATTACCAGGCAACACCGATCCGTGCGGCGCGGTACGTCACATGCCGTTTTCGATTTTCCGGCGGTAATTCAAAATTGCTGAGATTATTTTTTAAACAGTCCTGTCAGCCAATCATAATGAGAAAAAAATTCAAATCGACCAATAGCATCATAATTACACTGATAATTAGCTAGTAGCTGATTACAGCGATAATTTTTTCACGTTGTTTCATTGGATCACAGAGAAATACCTGCTCTGTGATTGGATCTTTGTTTAAATAAATGCATAAAAAGTTAGCTTTGACTTTGACATTCAGCACTGTCATCATTGTGTAATAGTTTAAAAAATAATCACGCCGAATTACATTCGTGGTAATAATTTTTTTTGGATAATTTTAACTAGATTAGCACTCATCTTTATTGCTATTAGGAAATTCCACTCGTGGACTTCGTCCACTCGTGAAATTTCCATAGCAATAAAGATTCGTGAATCTAGTTAAAATTATCAAAAAATTATCACCACTTATGTAATTACTGTTGATAATTTTCTATTTTTTTTCGGGGTAAAATTTTTTTTTATTATTTTAAATATTATGTAGCTTATAAGTGACCCCTCAACTACATGTAAAAACGATTTCACTTAATTTATAAAATTCAGTTCTTTAGCCTATTCATAAATAGTAACGTAAATCAGCCATATCGTGCCGTTATAAGCTTTACAGCACTAGTGCTGTTAAATGTAGTATAACCGTTGATTGAGGAATAGGAAAGATACGCAGTCTTATGGGGCGAAATGTAACGCACAAATGGGTCGGTTGACAGAGGGCGTACACGTATTTGTGGGTCGAAAATTCTCAGTCTTGCATGGAATGTCGCCGAGGAAGGTAGAGCAAACTGATAGGGTGTACCGGGTGGACAGGGGCGGACTGGGTCGGAATTTTATATGCGGAAAATTATTCAACCGGCCACCCTTTTTTTATGAAAATGTCAATAAATAAAAAATAAATTACTCTTGGGATAATAGAAAATTAAAATCATTTTATTTTACATTTAATACATATAAACACATAAATAAGAAGCATTAAAACATTTTTTTTAACAAAAAAAAGGTTACTCAAACATTAACAAAAACAGACATTTATTTGCAAAAAAAGTAAATAAATAATATTGCAATAAATTAATACTAAATAAAAATATTTTTATAAAGGAAGATTTTCTTTTAAAAGATTGCTTTTTTGAGCAACTAAGTATACCGGGTGTTAATGAAACCTGAGGCACCCCTATTTTTTAAATTATATTTTAAGATATCAAAATGAAATTTGGTATATGCAATATACTCTTTAAATAGTATTTTTTGACATAGAACACACGTTTCTGTCACTTCCGATTTCGCCGGAATTACCGTCAATTTTGTTATTTTAAATGAACAACCTGTATATTTATACATTTTTGGAATTTCCATTTCATTCTACGTATGGTATATCAAGTTTGAAACATTTTAATGACAAAGTAGATGCCATGACCTGCGCAGTCGGGCTGCTACGACACCCAAAACAAATTATTTTAGTACTTCAACTGTAGCAAGTCTGTCACTTTTTTGTGCATTTCATTTGTTTCACTTGTTTTGAAACCCAGTGTCTAGATTTAAATGTCCAAAATACGTTTTTTTAACGGAGAGTGTTATTCCGGATTAATTTTTCATATTAATCCCGCGTTATTGATATCAATAAAATCCTTGAAAAACGCTCGTTTTTAATATCCTAGTGTCTCACCCTAGTGCCATTTGAAAAAATAGAGTTATTCTCGAAAAAGCATTTTTGCCAACTTTAGGTTATTTTAATACAGCAACTAAAATAGTTAAAGTTCTAAAACAATTTGTCTCGAATGTTGGGGCACCTTGACTTTCATTTTGCGTAAGTCATCAAAATATTTCGGACTTGATACTATCATACGTAAAATTAAATGGAGATTCCAAAAATATATAAATATACAGGGTGTTCCATTTAAAATAACAAAGTTGATGTCAATTACGGCGAAACCGGAAGTGACAGAAACTTGTTTCCTATGCCAGTAAATGCCATTTAAAGAGTATATACATATACCAAATTTAATTTTGATATCTTAAAAAATAAGAAATTTATGGGGGTACCCCAGGTTTCGTTGACACCCGGTATAGAGTATTGTTATCTCGACTACTGAGATCGGTAACGACGGTTTTTCGCGTTTTTGAATTTGTAATGTGTAAAGCTGGTGTGAATCGCGCTGTAAAATAATTTTAATAATTTAGATTTTTTGTCAAACCGGCCCATAATCGGACCGGCCCGTGCGGAAATTTCCGCATCTTCCACATGGCCAGTCCGCCCCTGCGGGTGGACCATTTTCGAAGAAATTCCATGCTACCTCCGTAACTATTACACCTACACAAAAAGTAATTAAAGGCCCTGGGGCCAAATTCTTGAGACAAATCTAACGGTGTAAATTTAAATTTAATATTGTCTTTTGTTTTCAAGCTACAACCGAAAATTGGAGTTTTCGGAAATCCTTTTCGTAGTTATAACTCGTTTGTTTGTAGGGATAGAAACAAAAAATACAAACATCCTTAGGGGACTATTTCTTGTAGAATTTAATGGTGCAATTGAAATATTAATTCGCTTATTAAGTTTTGTGTTATATCAAAAACTATGGAACCGAAAAAATTAACTATTTAAAAAGGCCATCTGATGTGTTTGTAGATTTTGTATATAAACTATTATTATTATTTAATTCGTCATTTTCCACTTTCAAATGTTCCAAAAATGTTGCTAAAAATATCACAATGTATATAATATCAGAAAGTGAACAACTACATGAAGAGTTTTGCAAGATACATATAAAAGAAAGTATTTATTTGTTAATTAAGCTTAAGATTTATAGAAATCTTAAGAATGAATCTGAACAAATCGAATTTACACGATTAAACACTAGTAAAGTAAGAAAAGAACACAGGAAGCTTAAAATACTATCCCTATTCCTCAATCAACGGTATAACATAACGCGTTGGTAAGGAGTTATTAGCATGATAACGTAATAGGCTGATGTAAAGCTTATATATTTCTAAACGCAAACAACCCTAAACGGCCAAGAGGGTAGCTCCTTAACCGTAAGGGTTGGGAAGAAAACTTAAATTACAAAATTGTGCGGGGGGTTGGGGGGAACAACTTTACCATGAGACGCGAGTCCCTATCTATGGCGGCTATCGGGTTAAACGCAAACAACCCTAAACGGCCAAGAAGGTAGCTCCTTAACCGTAAGGGTTGGGAAGAAAAGTTAAATTACAAAATTGTGCGGGGGGTTGGAGGGAGCAACTTTGCCATGTGACGCGAGTCCCTATCTATGGCGGCTATCGGGTTAAACGCAAACAACCCTAAACGGCCAAGAGGGTAGCTCCTTAACCGTAAGGGTTGGGAAGAAAAGTTAAATCACAAAATTGTGCGGCGGGTTGGGGGGAACAACTTTGCCATGAGACGCGAGTCCCTATCTATGGCGGCTATCGGATTAAACGCAAACAACCTTAAACGGCCACGCGGGTAGCTCCTTAACCGTAAGGGTTGGGAAGAAAAGTTAAATCACAATATTGTGCGGGGGGTTGGGGGGAACAACTTTGCCATGAGACGCGAGTCTCCCTCTATGGCGGCTATCGGGTTAAACGCAAACAACCCTAAACGGCCAAGAGGGTAGCTCCTTAACCGTAAGGGTTGGGAAGAAAAGTTAAATTACAAAATTCTGCGGGGGGTTGGGGGGAACAACCTTGCCATGAGACGCGAGTCCCTATCTATGGCGGCTATCGGGTTAAACGCATACAACCCTAAACGGCCAAGAGGGTAGCTCCTCAACCGTAAGGGTGGGGAAGAAAAGTTAAATTACAAAATTGTGCGGGGGGTTGGAGGGAGCAACTTTGCCATGTGACGCGAGTCCCTATCTATGGCGGCTATCGGGTTAAACGCAAACAACCCTAAACGGCCAAGAGGGTAGCTCCTTAACCGTAAGGGTTGGGAAGAAAAGTTAAATCACAAAATTGTGCGGCGGGTTGGGGGGAACAACTTTGCCATGAGACGCGAGTCCCTATCTATGGCGGCTATCGGATTAAACGCAAACAACCTTAAACGGCCACGCGGGTAGCTCCTTAACCGTAAGGGTTGGGAAGAAAAGTTAAATCACAATATTGTGCGGGGGGTTGGGGGGAACAACTTTGCCATGAGACGCGAGTCTCCCTCTATGGCGGCTATCGGGTTAAACGCAAACAACCCTAAACGGCCAAGAGGGTAGCTCCTTAACCGTAAGGGTTGGGAAGAAAAGTTAAATTACAAAATTCTGCGGGGGGTTGGGGGGAACAACCTTGCCATGAGACGCGAGTCCCTATCTATGGCGGCTATCGGGTTAAACGCATACAACCCTAAACGGCCAAGAGGGTAGCTCCTCAACCGTAAGGGTGGGGAAGAAAAGTTAAATTACAAAATTGTGCGGGGGGTTGGAGGGAGCAACTTTGCCATGAGACGCGAGTCACTATCTACGGCGGCTATCGGGTTAAACGCAAACAACCCTAAAGGGGCAAGAGGGTAGCTCCTTAACCGTAAGGGTTGGGAAGAAAAGTTAAATTACAAAATTGTGCGGGGTGCTGGGGGGAACAACTTTGCCATGAGACGCGAGTCCCTATCTACGGCGGCTGTCGGGTTAAACGCAAACAACCCTAAAGGGGCAAGAGGGTAGCTCCTTAACCGTAAGGGTTGGGAAGAAAAGTTAAATTACAAAATTGTGCGGGGTGCTGGGGGGAACAACTTTGCCTTGAGACGCGAGTCCCTATCTACGGCGGCTGTCGGGTTAAACGCAAACAACCCTAAAGGGGCAAGAGGGTAGCTCCTTAACCGTAAGGGTTTGGAAGAAAAGTTAAATTAAAAAATTGTACGGAGGGTTGGGGGGAACAACTTTGCCATGAGACGCGAGTCACTATCTATGGCGGCTATCGGGTTAAACGCAAACAACCCTAAAGGGACAAGAGGGTAGTTCCTTAACCGTAAGGGTTGGGAAGAAAAGTTAAATTACAAAATTGTGCGGAGGGTTGGGGGGAACAACTTTGCCATGAGACGCGAGTCCCTATCTACGGCGGCTGTTGGGTTAAACGCATACAACCCTAAACGGCCAAGAGGGTAGTTCCTTAACCGTAAGGGTTGGGAAGAAAAGTTAAATTACAAAATTGTGCGGAGGGTTGGGGGGAACAACTTTGCCATGAGACGCGAGTCCCTATCTACGGCGGCTGTGGGGTTAAACGCATACAACCCTAAACAGCCAAGCGGGTAGCTCCTTAACCGTAAGGGTTGGGAAGAAAAGTTAAATTACAAAATTGTGCGGGGGGTTGGGGGGAACAACTTTGCCATGAGACGCGAGTCGCTATCTACGGCGGCTATCGGGTTAAACGCAAACAACCCTAAACGGCCAAGACGGTAGCTCCTTAACCGTAAGGGTTGGGAAGAAAAGTTAAATTAAAAAATTGTACGGAGGGTTGGGGGGAACAACTTTGCCATGAGACGCGAGTCACTATCTACGGCGGCTATCGGGTTAAACGCAAACAACCCTAAAGGGGCAAGAGGGTAGCTCCTTAACCGTAAGGGTTGGGAAGAAACGTTAAATTACAAAATTGTGCGGGGGGTTGGGGGGAACAACTTTGCCATGAGACGCGAGTCGCTATCTACGGCGGCTATCGGGTTAAACGCAAACAACCCTAAACGGCCAAGACGGTAGCTCCTTAACCGTAAGGGTTGGGAAGAAAAGTTAAATTAAAAAATTGTACGGAGGGTTGGGGGGAACAACTTTGCCATGAGACGCGAGTCCCTATCTACGGCGGCTGTTGGGTTAAACGCATACAACCCTAAACGGCCAAGAGGGTAGCTCCTTAACCGTAAGGGTTGGGAAGAAAAGTTAAATTACAAAATTGTGCGGGGGGTTGGGGGGAACAACTTTGCCATGAGACGCGAGTCGCTATCTACGGCGGCTATCGGGTTAAACGCAAACAACCCTAAACGGCCAAGACGGTAGCTCCTTAACCGTAAGGGTTGGGAAGAAAAGTTAAATTAAAAAATTGTACGGAGGGTTGGGGGGAACAACTTTGCCATGAGACGCGAGTCACTATCTACGGCGGCTATCGGGTTAAACGCAAACAACCCTAAAGGGGCAAGAGGGTAGCTCCTTAACCGTAAGGGTTGGGAAGAAAAGTTAAATTACAAAATTGTGCGGGGGGTTGGGGGGAACAACTTTGCCATGAGACGCGAGTCGCTATCTACGGCGGCTATCGGGTTAAACGCAAACAACCCTAAAGGGGCAAGAGGGTAGCTCCTTAACCGTAAGGGTTGGGAAGAAAAGTTAAATTACAAAATTGTGCGGGGGGTTGGGGGGAACAACTTTGCCATGAGACGCGAGTCCCTATCTACGGCGGCTATCGGGTTAAACGCAAACAACCCTAAACGGCCAAGACGGTAGCTCCTTAACCGTAAGGGTTGGGAAGAAAAGTTAAATTACAAAATTGTGCGGAGGGTTGGGGGGAACAACTTTGCCATGAGACGCGAGTCACTATCTACGGCGGCTATCGGGTTAAACGCAAACAACCCTAAAGGGGCAAGAGGGTAGCTCCTTAACCGTAAGGGTTGGGAAGAAAAGTTAAAGTACAAAATTGTGCGGGGGGTTGGGGGGAACAACTTTGCCATGAGACGCGAGTCCCTATCTACGGCGGCTATCGGGTTAAACGCAAACAACCCTAAACGGCCAAGACGGTAGCTCCTTAACCGTAAGGGTTGGGAAGAAAAGTTAAATTACAAAATTGTGCGGAGGGTTGGGGGGAACAACTTTGCCATGAGACGCGAGTCCCTATCTACGGCGGCTGTTGGGTTAAACGCATACAACCCTAAACGGCCAAGAGGGTAGCTCCTTAACCGTAAGGGTTGGGAAGAAAAGTTAAATTACAATATTGTGCGGGGGGTTGGGGGAACAACTTTGCCATGAGACGCGAGTCCCTATCTACGGCGGCTATCGGGTTAAACGCAAACAACCCTAAAGGGGCAAGAGGGTAGCTCCTTAACCGTAAGGGTTGGGAAGAAAAGTTAAATTACAAAATTGTGCGGAGGGTTGGGGGGAACAACTTTGCCATGCGACGCGAGTCACTATCTACGTCGGCTATCGGGTTAAACGCAAACAACCCTAAAGGGGCAACAGGGTAGCTCCTTAACCGTAAGGGTTGGGAAGAAAAGTTAAATTACAAAATTGTGCGGGGTGTAGGGGGGAACAACTTTGCCATGAGACGCGAGTCCCTATCTACGGCGGCTATCGGGTTAAACGCAAACAACCCTAAAGGGCAAGAGGGTAGCTCCTTAACCGTAAGGGTTGGGAAGAAAAGTTAAATTACAAAATTGTGCGGGGGGTTGGGGGGAACAACTTTGCCATGAGACGCGAGTCCCTATCTACGGCGGCTATCGGGTTAAACGCAAACTACCCTAAACGGCCAAGAGGGTAGCTCCTTAACCGTAAGGGTTGGGAAGAAAAGTTAAATTACAAAATTGTGCGGGGGGTTGGAGGGAACAACTTTCAGTCTTCAGTATTTCAGTCCAAAATTAATAATTTTTCGCACTCGAAAACGAACTTTTGGTAATAGGAACACATGAGTTAAGAAGGGTAACTTTGGCTTTGTATTTCAGTCCAAAATTAATAATTTTTCATACTCGAAAGTTAACTGTTTCTAACAGGGATACATGAGTTAAGGAGGGTAAGTTTGGCTTTGTATTTCAGTCACAAATTGATAATTTGTCGCACTCGAAAACAACCTTTTGGTAATAGGAACACATGAGTTAAGAAGGGTAACTTTGGCTTTGTATTTCAGTCCAAAATTAATAATTATTCACTATAGAGGGTTAACCATAAGGGTTTCGACGAAATGTTAAATGACAAAGTTGTAGGGGAGGTCGGGGACTACAACTTTCCTGTGGCACCCGGGCGGCTATCTAGCACGGGTGGCAAGTTACAGACGATATTCGCTATAGACGGTTAACCGTAAGGGTTTCGACGAAATGTTAAATGGCAAAGTTGAAGGGGAGGTCGGGGGCTACAACTTTCCTGTGGCACCCGGGCGGCTATCTAGCACGGGCGGCAAGTTACAGACGATATTCACTATAGACGGTTAACCGTAAGGGTTTCGACGAAATGTTAAATGGCAAAGTTGTAGGGGAGGTCGGGGGCTACAACTTTCCTGTGGCACCCGGGCGGCTTTCTAGCACGGGCGGCAAGTTACAGACGATATTCACTATAGACGGTTAACCGTAAGGGTTTAGACGAAATGTTAAATGCCAAAGTTGTACGGGAGGTCGGGGGCTACAACTTTGCCGTGGCACCCGGGCGGCTATCTAGCACGGGCGGCAAGTTACAGACGATATTCACTATAGACGGTTAACCGTAAGGGTTTCGACGAAATGTTAAATGGCAAAGTTGAAGGGGAGGTCGGGGGCTACAACTTTCCTGTGGCACCCGGGCGGCTATCTAGCACGGGTGGCAAGTTACAGACGATATTCGCTATAGACGGTTAACCGTAAGGGTTTCGACGAAATGTTAAATGGCAATGTTGTAGAGGAGGTCGGGGGCTACAACTTTCCTGTGGCACCCGGGCGGCTATCTAGCACGGGTGGCAAGTTACAGACGATATTCGCTATAGACGGTTAACAGTAAGGGTTTCGACGAAATGTTAAATGGCAAAGTTGTAGGGGAGGTCGGGGGCTACAACTTTCCTGTGGCACCTGGGCGGCTATCTAGCACGGGCGGCAAGCTACAGACGATATTCATTATAGACGGTTAACCGTAAGGGTTTCGACGAAATGTTAAATGGCAAAGTTGTAGGGGAGGTCGGGGGCTACAACTTTCCTGTGGCACCTGGGCGGCTATCTAGCACGGGCGGCAAGTTACAGACGATATTCACTATAGACGGTTAACCGTAAGGGTTTAGACGAAATGTTAAATGGCAAAGTTGTACGGGAGGTCGGGGGCTACAACTTTGCCGTTGCACCCGGGCGGCTATCTAGCACGAGCGGCAAGTTACAGACGATATTCACTATAGACGGTTAACCGTAAGGGTTTCGACGAAATGTTAAATGGCAATGTTGTAGAGGAGGTCGGGGGCTACAACTTTCCTGTGGCACCCGGGCGGCTATCTAGCACGGGCGGCAAGTTACAGACGATATTCCCTATAGACGGTTAACCGTAAGTGTTTCGACGAAATGTTAAATGACAAAGTTGTAGGGGAGGTCGGGGACTACAACTTTCCTGTGGCACCCGGGCGGCTATCTAGCACGGGTGGCAAGTTACAGACGATATTCGCTATAGACGGTTAACCGTAAGGGTTTCGACGAAATGTTAAATGGCAAAGTTGAAGGGGAGGTCGGGGGCTACAACTTTCCTGTGGCACCCGGGCGGCTATCTAGCACGGGCGGCAAGTTACAGACGATATTCACTATAGACGGTTAACCGTAAGGGTTTCGACGAAATGTTAAATGGCAAAGTTGTAGGGGAGGTCGGGGGCTACAACTTTCCTGTGGCACCCGGGCGGCTTTCTAGCACGGGCGGCAAGTTACAGACGATATTCACTATAGACGGTTAACCGTAAGGGTTTAGACGAAATGTTAAATGCCAAAGTTGTACGGGAGGTCGGGGGCTACAACTTTGCCGTGGCACCCGGGCGGCTATCTAGCACGGGCGGCAAGTTACAGACGATATTCACTATAGACGGTTAACCGTAAGGGTTTCGACGAAATGTTAAATGGCAAAGTTGAAGGGGAGGTCGGGGGCTACAACTTTCCTGTGGCACCCGGGCGGCTATCTAGCACGGGTGGCAAGTTACAGACGATATTCGCTATAGACGGTTAACCGTAAGGGTTTCGACGAAATGTTAAATGGCAATGTTGTAGAGGAGGTCGGGGGCTACAACTTTCCTGTGGCACCCGGGCGGCTATCTAGCACGGGTGGCAAGTTACAGACGATATTCGCTATAGACGGTTAACAGTAAGGGTTTCGACGAAATGTTAAATGGCAAAGTTGTAGGGGAGGTCGGGGGCTACAACTTTCCTGTGGCACCTGGGCGGCTATCTAGCACGGGCGGCAAGCTACAGACGATATTCATTATAGACGGTTAACCGTAAGGGTTTCGACGAAATGTTAAATGGCAAAGTTGTAGGGGAGGTCGGGGGCTACAACTTTCCTGTGGCACCTGGGCGGCTATCTAGCACGGGCGGCAAGTTACAGACGATATTCACTATAGACGGTTAACCGTAAGGGTTTAGACGAAATGTTAAATGGCAAAGTTGTACGGGAGGTCGGGGGCTACAACTTTGCCGTTGCACCCGGGCGGCTATCTAGCACGAGCGGCAAGTTACAGACGATATTCACTATAGACGGTTAACCGTAAGGGTTTCGACGAAATGTTAAATGGCAATGTTGTAGAGGAGGTCGGGGGCTACAACTTTCCTGTGGCACCCGGGCGGCTATCTAGCACGGGCGGCAAGTTACAGACGATATTCCCTATAGACGGTTAACCGTAAGTGTTTCGACGAAATGTTAAATAGCAAAGTTGTAGGGGAGGTCGGGGGCTACAACTTTCCTGTGGCACCCGGGCGGCTATCTAGCACAGGCGGAAAGTTACAGACGATATTCACTATAGACGGTTAACCGTAAGGGTTTCGACGAAATGTTAAATGGCGAAGTTGTAGGGGAGGTCGGGGGCTACGACTTTTCCGTGGCACCCGGGCGGCTATCTAGCACGGGCGGCAAGTTACAGACGATATTCACTATAGACGGTTAACCGTGTTAAGAAGGGTACGTTTGGCTTTGTTTTTCAGTCCAAAATTAATAATTTTTCATACTCGAAAATGAACTGTTTGTAACAGGAACACATGAGTTAAGAAGGGTAACTTTGGCTTTGTATTTCAGTACAAAATTAATAATTTTTCGTACTCGAAAATGAACTGTTTGTAACAGGAACACATGAGTTAAGAAGGGTACCTTTGGCTTTGTATTTCAGTCCAAAATTAATAATTTGTCGCACTCGAAAACGAACTTTTGGTAATAGGAACGCATGAGTTAAGAAGGGTACGTTTGGCTTTGTTTTTCATTCCAAAATTAATAATTTTTCATAGTCGAAAATGAACTGTTTGTAACAGGAACACATGAGTTAAGAAGGGTAACTTTGGCTTTGTATTTGAGTCCAAAATTAATCATTTTTCATACTCGAAAATTAACTGTTTGTAACAGGAACGCATGAGTTAAGAAGTGTAACTTTGGCTTTGTATTTCAGTCCAAAATTAATAATTTGTCGCACTCGAAAACGAACTTTTGGTAATAGGAACACATGAGTTAAGAAGGGTACGTTTGGCTTTGTTTTTCAGTCCAAAATTAATAATTTTTCATACTCGAAAATGAACTGTTTGTAACAGGAACACATGAGTTAAGAAGGGTAACTTTGGCTTTGTATTTCAGTCCAAAATTAATCATTTTTCATACTCGAAAATTAACTGTTTGTAACAGGAACGCATGAGTTAAGAAGGGTAACTTTGGCTTTGTATTTCAGTCCAAAATTAATAATTTGTCGCACTCGAAAACGAACTTTTGGTAATAGGAACACATGAGTTAAGAAGGGTACGTTTGGCTTTGTTTTTCAGTCCAAAATTAATAATTTTTCATACTCGAAAATGAACTGTTTGTAACAGGAACACATGAGTTAAGAAGGGTAACTTTGGCTTTGTATTTCAGTACAAAATTAATAATTTTTCGTACTCGAAAATGAACTGTTTGTAACAAGAACACATGAGTTAAGAAGGGTACCTTTGGCTTTGTATTTCAGTCCAAAATTAATAATTTGTCGCACTCGAAAACGAACTTTTGGTAATAGGAACACATGAGTTAAGAAGGGTACGTTTGGCTTTGTTTTTCAGTCCAAAATTAATAATTTTTCATACTCGAAAATGAACTGTTTGTAACAGGAACACATGAGTTTAGAAGGGTAACTTTGGCTTTGTATTTCAGTCCAAAATTAATCATTTTTCATACTCGAAAATTAACTGTTTGTAACAGGAACGCATGAGTTAAGAAGGGTAACTTTGGCTTTGTATTTCAGTCCAAAATTAATAATTTGTCGCACTCGAAAATGAACTTTTGGTAATAGGAACACATGAGTTAAGAAGGGTAAGTTTGGCTTTGTTTTTCAGTCCAAAATTAATAATTTTTCATACTCGAAAATGAACTGTTTGTAACAGGAACACATGAGTTAAGAAAGGTAACTTTGGCTTTGTATTTCAGTACAAAATTAATAATTTTTCGTACTCGAAAATGAACTGTTTGTAACAGGAACACATGAGTTAAGAAGGGTACCTTTGGCTTTGTATTTCAGTCCAAAATTAATAATTTGTCGCACTCGAAAACGAACTTTTGGTAATAGGAACACATGAGTTAAGAAGGGTACGTTTGGCTTTGTTTTTCAGTCCAAAATTAATAATTTTTCATACTCGAAAATGAACTGTTTGTAACAGGAACACATGAGTTAAGAAGGGTAACTTTGGCTTTGTATTTCAGTCCAAAATTAATCATTTTTCATACTCGAAAATTAACTGTTTGTAACAGGAACGCATGAGTTAAGAAGGGTAACTTTGGCTTTGTATTTCAGTACAAAATTAATAATTTTTCGTACTCGAAAATGAACTGCTTGTAACAGGAACACATGAGTTAAGAAGGGTAAGTTTGGCTTTGTTTTCAGTCCAAAATTAATAATTTTTCATACTCGAAAATTAACTGTTTGTAACAGGAACACATGAGTTAAGAAGGGTAACTTTGGCTTTGTATTTGAGTCCAAAATTAATCATTTTTCATACTCGAAAATTAACTGTTTGTAACAGGAACGCATGAGTTAAGAAGTGTAACTTTGGCTTTGTATTTCAGTCCAAAATTAATAATTTGTCGCACTCGAAAACGAACTTTTGGTAATAGGAACACATGAGTTAAGAAGGGTACGTTTGGCTTTGTTTTTCAGTCCAAAATTAATAATTTTTCATACTCGAAAATGAACTGTTTGTAACAGGAACACATGAGTTAAGAAGGGTAACTTTGGCTTTGTATTTCAGTCCAAAATTAATCATTTTTCATACTCGAAAATTAACTGTTTGTAACAGGAACGCATGAGTTAAGAAGGGTAACTTTGGCTTTGTATTTCAGTCCAAAATTAATAATTTGTCGCACTCGAAAACGAACTTTTGGTAATAGGAACACATGAGTTAAGAAGGGTACGTTTGGCTTTGTTTTTCAGTCCAAAATTAATAATTTTTCATACTCGAAAATGAACTGTTTGTAACAGGAACACATGAGTTAAGAAGGGTAACTTTGGCTTTGTATTTCAGTACAAAATTAATAATTTTTCGTACTCGAAAATGAACTGTTTGTAACAAGAACACATGAGTTAAGAAGGGTACCTTTGGCTTTGTATTTCAGTCCAAAATTAATAATTTGTCGCACTCGAAAACGAACTTTTGGTAATAGGAACACATGAGTTAAGAAGGGTACGTTTGGCTTTGTTTTTCAGTCCAAAATTAATAATTTTTCATACTCGAAAATGAACTGTTTGTAACAGGAACACATGAGTTTAGAAGGGTAACTTTGGCTTTGTATTTCAGTCCAAAATTAATCATTTTTCATACTCGAAAATTAACTGTTTGTAACAGGAACGCATGAGTTAAGAAGGGTAACTTTGGCTTTGTATTTCAGTCCAAAATTAATAATTTGTCGCACTCGAAAATGAACTTTTGGTAATAGGAACACATGAGTTAAGAAGGGTAAGTTTGGCTTTGTTTTTCAGTCCAAAATTAATAATTTTTCATACTCGAAAATGAACTGTTTGTAACAGGAACACATGAGTTAAGAAAGGTAACTTTGGCTTTGTATTTCAGTACAAAATTAATAATTTTTCGTACTCGAAAATGAACTGTTTGTAACAGGAACACATGAGTTAAGAAGGGTACCTTTGGCTTTGTATTTCAGTCCAAAATTAATAATTTGTCGCACTCGAAAACGAACTTTTGGTAATAGGAACACATGAGTTAAGAAGGGTACGTTTGGCTTTGTTTTTCAGTCCAAAATTAATAATTTTTCATACTCGAAAATGAACTGTTTGTAACAGGAACACATGAGTTAAGAAGGGTAACTTTGGCTTTGTATTTCAGTCCAAAATTAATCATTTTTCATACTCGAAAATTAACTGTTTGTAACAGGAACGCATGAGTTAAGAAGGGTAACTTTGGCTTTGTATTTCAGTACAAAATTAATAATTTTTCGTACTCGAAAATGAACTGCTTGTAACAGGAACACATGAGTTAAGAAGGGTAAGTTTGGCTTTGTTTTCAGTCCAAAATTAATAATTTTTCATACTCGAAAATTAACTGTTTGTAACAGGAACACATGAGTTAAGAAGGGTAACTTTGGCTTTGTATTTCAGTCCAAAATTAATCATTTTTCATACTCGAAAATTAACTGTTTGTAACAGGAACGCATGATTTAAGAAGGGTAACTTTGGCTTTGTATTTCAGTCCAAAATTAATAATTTGTCGCACTCGAAAACGAACTTTTGGTAATAGGAACACATGAGTTAAGAAGGGTACGTTTGGCTTTGTTTTTCAGTCCAAAATTAATAATTTTTCATACTCGAAAATGAACTGTTTGTAACAGGAACACATGAGTTAAGAAGGGTAACTTTGGCTTTGTATTTCAGTACAAAATTAATAATTTTTCGTACTCGAAAATGAACTGTTTGTAACAGGAACACATGAGTTAAGAAGGGTACCTTTGGCTTTGTATTTCAGTCCAAAATTAATAATTTGTCGCACTCGAAAACGAACTTTTGGTAATAGGAACACATGAGTTAAGAAGGGTACGTTTGGCTTTGTTTTTCAGTCCACAATTAATAATTTTTCATACTCGAAAATGAACTGTTTGTAACAGGAACACATGAGTTAAGAAGGGTAACTTTGGCTTTGTATTTCAGTACAAAATTAATAATTTTTCGTACTCGAAAATGAACTGTTTGTAACAGGAACACATGAGTTAAGAAGGGTACCTTTGGCTTTGTATTTCAGTCCAAAATTAATAATTTGTCGCACTCGAAAACGAACTTTTGGTAATAGGAACACATGAGTTAAGAAGGGTACGTTTGGCTTTGTTTTTCAGTCCAAAATTAATAATTTTTCATACTCGAAAATGAACTGTTTGTAACAGGAACACATGAGTTAAGAAGGGTAACTTTGGCTTTGTATTTCAGTCCAAAATTAATAATTTGTCGCACTCGAAAACGAACTTTTGGTAATAGGAACACATGAGTTAAGAAGGGTAAGTTTGGCTTTGTTTTTCAGTCCAAAATTAATAATTTTTCATACTCGAAAATGAACTGTTTGTAACAGGAACACATGAGTTAAGAAAGGTAACTTTGGCTTTGTATTTCAGTACATAATTAATAATTTTTCGTACTCGAAAATGAACTGTTTGTAACAGGAACACATGAGTTAAGAAGGGTACCTTTGGCTTTGTATTTCAGTCCAAAATTAATAATTTGTCGCACTCGAAAACGAACTTTTGGTAATAGGAACACATGAGTTAAGAAGGGTACGTTTGGCTTTGTTTTTCAGTCCAAAATTAATAATTTTTCATACTCGAAAATGAACTGTTTGTAACAGGAACACATGAGTTAAGAAAGGTAACTTTGGCTTTGTATTTCAGTACAAAATTAATAATTTTTCGTACTCGAAAATGAACTGTTTGTAACAGGAACACATGAGTTAAGAAGGGTACCTTTGGCTTTGTATTTCAGTCCAAAATTAATAATTTGTCGCAATCGAAAACGAACTTTTGGTAATAGGAACACATGAGTTAAGAAGGGTACGTTTGGCTTTGTTTTTCAGTCCAAAATTAATAATTTGTCGCACTCGAAAACGAACTTTTGGTAATAGGAACACATGAGTTAAGAAGGGTACGTTTGGCTTTGTTTTTCAGTCCAAAATTAATAATTTTTCATACTCGAAAATGAACTGTTTGTAACAGGAACACATGAGTTAAGAAGGGTAACTTTGGCTTTGTATTTCAGTCCAAAATTAATCATTTTCCATACTCGAAAATTAACTGTTTGTAACAGGAACGCATGAGTTAAGAAGGGTAACTTTGGCTTTGTATTTCAGTCCAAAATTAATAATTTGTCGCACTCGAAAAAGAACTTTTGGTAATAGGAACACATGAGTTAAGAAGGGTAAGTTTGGCTTGTTTTTCAGTCCAAAATTAATAATTTTTCATACTCGAAAATGAACTGTTTGTAACAGGAACACATGAGTTAAGAAAGGTAACTTTGGCTTTGTATTTCAGTACAAAATTAATCATTTTTCATACTCGAAAATTAACTGTTTGTAACAGGAACGCATGAGTTAAGAAGGGTAACTTTGGCTTTGTATTTCAGTCCAAAATTAATAATTTGTCGCACTCGAAAACGAACTTTTGGTAATAGGAACACATGAGTTAAGAAGGGTACGTTTGGCTTTGTTTTTCAGTCCAAAATTAATAATTTTTCATACTCGAAAATGAACTGTTTGTAACAGGAACACATGAGTTAAGAAGGGTAACTTTGGCTTTGTATTTCAGTACAAAATTAATAATTTTTCGTACTCGAAAATGAACTGTTTGTAACAAGAACACATGAGTTAAGAAGGGTACCTTTGGCTTTGTATTTCAGTCCAAAATTAATAATTTGTCGCACTCGAAAACGAACTTTTGGTAATAGGAACACATGAGTTAAGAAGGGTACGTTTGGCTTTGTTTTTCAGTCCAAAATTAATAATTTTTCATACTCGAAAATGAACTGTTTGTAACAGGAACACATGAGTTTAGAAGGGTAACTTTGGCTTTGTATTTCAGTCCAAAATTAATCATTTTTCATACTCGAAAATTAACTGTTTGTAACAGGAACGCATGAGTTAAGAAGGGTAACTTTGGCTTTGTATTTCAGTCCAAAATTAATAATTTGTCGCACTCGAAAATGAACTTTTGGTAATAGGAACACATGAGTTAAGAAGGGTAAGTTTGGCTTTGTTTTTCAGTCCAAAATTAATAATTTTTCATACTCGAAAATGAACTGTTTGTAACAGGAACACATGAGTTAAGAAAGGTAACTTTGGCTTTGTATTTCAGTACAAAATTAATAATTTTTCGTACTCGAAAATGAACTGTTTGTAACAGGAACACATGAGTTAAGAAGGGTACCTTTGGCTTTGTATTTCAGTCCAAAATTAATAATTTGTCGCACTCGAAAACGAACTTTTGGTAATAGGAACACATGAGTTAAGAAGGGTACGTTTGGCTTTGTTTTTCAGTCCAAAATTAATAATTTTTCATACTCGAAAATGAACTGTTTGTAACAGGAACACATGAGTTAAGAAGGGTAACTTTGGCTTTGTATTTCAGTCCAAAATTAATCATTTTTCATACTCGAAAATTAACTGTTTGTAACAGGAACGCATGAGTTAAGAAGGGTAACTTTGGCTTTGTATTTCAGTACAAAATTAATAATTTTTCGTACTCGAAAATGAACTGCTTGTAACAGGAACACATGAGTTAAGAAGGGTAAGTTTGGCTTTGTTTTCAGTCCAAAATTAATAATTTTTCATACTCGAAAATTAACTGTTTGTAACAGGAACACATGAGTTAAGAAGGGTAACTTTGGCTTTGTATTTCAGTCCAAAATTAATCATTTTTCATACTCGAAAATTAACTGTTTGTAACAGGAACGCATGATTTAAGAAGGGTAACTTTGGCTTTGTATTTCAGTCCAAAATTAATAATTTGTCGCACTCGAAAACGAACTTTTGGTAATAGGAACACATGAGTTAAGAAGGGTACGTTTGGCTTTGTTTTTCAGTCCAAAATTAATAATTTTTCATACTCGAAAATGAACTGTTTGTAACAGGAACACATGAGTTAAGAAGGGTAACTTTGGCTTTGTATTTCAGTACAAAATTAATAATTTTTCATACTCGAAAATGAACTGTTTGTAACAGGAACACATGAGTTAAGAAGGGTACCTTTGGCTTTGTATTTCAGTCCAAAATTAATAATTTGTCGCACTCGAAAACGAACTTTTGGTAATAGGAACACATGAGTTAAGAAGGGTACGTTTGGCTTTGTTTTTCAGTCCACAATTAATAATTTTTCATACTCGAAAATGAACTGTTTGTAACAGGAACACATGAGTTAAGAAGGGTAACTTTGGCTTTGTATTTCAGTACAAAATTAATAATTTTTCGTACTCGAAAATGAACTGTTTGTAACAGGAACACATGAGTTAAGAAGGGTAAGTTTGGCTTTGTTTTCAGTCCAAAATTAATAATTTTTCATACTCGAAAATTAACTGTTTGTAACAGGAACACATGAGTTAAGAAGGGTAACTTTGGCTTTGTATTTCAGTCCAAAATTAATCATTTTTCATACTCGAAAATTAACTGTTTGTAACAGGAACGCATGATTTAAGAAGGGTAACTTTGGCTTTGTATTTCAGTCCAAAATTAATAATTTGTCGCACTCGAAAACGAACTTTTGGTAATAGGAACACATGAGTTAAGAAGGGTACGTTTGGCTTTGTTTTTCAGTCCAAAATTAATAATTTTTCATACTCGAAAATGAACTGTTTGTAACAGGAACACATGAGTTAAGAAGGGTAACTTTGGCTTTGTATTTCAGTCCAAAATTAATAATTTGTCGCACTCGAAAACGAACTTTTGGTAATAGGAACACATGAGTTAAGAAGGGTAAGTTTGGCTTTGTTTTTCAGTCCAAAATTAATAATTTTTCATACTCGAAAATGAACTGTTTGTAACAGGAACACATGAGTTAAGAAAGGTAACTTTGGCTTTGTATTTCAGTACATAATTAATAATTTTTCGTACTCGAAAATGAACTGTTTGTAACAGGAACACATGAGTTAAGAAGGGTACCTTTGGCTTTGTATTTCAGTCCAAAATTAATAATTTGTCGCACTCGAAAACGAACTTTTGGTAATAGGAACACATGAGTTAAGAAGGGTACGTTTGGCTTTGTTTTTCAGTCCAAAATTAATAATTTTTCATACTCGAAAATGAACTGTTTGTAACAGGAACACATGAGTTAAGAAGGGTAACTTTGGCTTTGTATTTCAGTCCAAAATTAATCATTTTTCATACTCGAAAATTAACTGTTTGTAACAGGAACGCATGAGTTAAGAAGGGTAACTTTGGCTTTGTATTTCAGTCCAAAATTAATAATTTGTCGCACTCGAAAACGAACTTTTGGTAATAGGAACACATGAGTTAAGAAGGGTAAGTTTGGTTTGTTTTTCAGTCCAAAATTAATAATTTTTCATACTCGAAAATGAACTGTTTGTAACAGGAACACATGAGTTAAGAAAGGTAACTTTGGCTTTGTATTTCAGTACAAAATTAATAATTTTTCGTACTCGAAAATGAACTGTTTGTAACAGGAACACATGAGTTAAGAAGGGTACCTTTGGCTTTGTATTTCAGTCCAAAATTAATAATTTGTCGCAATCGAAAACGAACTTTTGGTAATAGGAACACATGAGTTAAGAAGGGTACGTTTGGCTTTGTTTTTCAGTCCAAAATTAATAATTTGTCGCACTCGAAAACGAACTTTTGGTAATAGGAACGCATGAGTTAAGAAGGGTACGTTTGGCTTTGTTTTTCAGTCCAAAATTAATAATTTTTCATAGTCGAAAATGAACTGTTTGTAACAGGAACACATGAGTTAAGAAGGGTAACTTTGGCTTTGTATTTGAGTCCAAAATTAATCATTTTTCATACTCGAAAATTAACTGTTTGTAACAGGAACGCATGAGTTAAGAAGTGTAACTTTGGCTTTGTATTTCAGTCCAAAATTAATAATTTGTCGCACTCGAAAACGAACTTTTGGTAATAGGAACACATGAGTTAAGAAGGGTACGTTTGGCTTTGTTTTTCAGTCCAAAATTAATAATTTTTCATACTCGAAAATGAACTGTTTGTAACAGGAACACATGAGTTAAGAAGGGTAACTTTGGCTTTGTATTTCAGTCCAAAATTAATCATTTTTCATACTCGAAAATTAACTGTTTGTAACAGGAACGCATGAGTTAAGAAGGGTAACTTTGGCTTTGTATTTCAGTCCAAAATTAATAATTTGTCGCACTCGAAAACGAACTTTTGGTAATAGGAACACATGAGTTAAGAAGGGTACGTTTGGCTTTGTTTTTCAGTCCAAAATTAATAATTTTTCATACTCGAAAATGAACTGTTTGTAACAGGAACACATGAGTTAAGAAGGGTAACTTTGGCTTTGTATTTCAGTACAAAATTAATAATTTTTCGTACTCGAAAATGAACTGTTTGTAACAAGAACACATGAGTTAAGAAGGGTACCTTTGGCTTTGTATTTCAGTCCAAAATTAATAATTTGTCGCACTCGAAAACGAACTTTTGGTAATAGGAACACATGAGTTAAGAAGGGTACGTTTGGCTTTGTTTTTCAGTCCAAAATTAATAATTTTTCATACTCGAAAATGAACTGTTTGTAACAGGAACACATGAGTTTAGAAGGGTAACTTTGGCTTTGTATTTCAGTTCAAAATTAATCATTTTTCATACTCGTAAATTAACTGTTTGTAACAGGAACGCATGAGTTAAGAAGGGTAACTTTGGCTTTGTATTTCAGTCCAAAATTAATAATTTGTCGCACTCGAAAATGAACTTTTGGTAATAGGAACACATGAGTTAAGAAGGGTAAGTTTGGCTTTGTTTTTCAGTCCAAAATTAATAATTTTTCATACTCGAAAATGAACTGTTTGTAACAGGAACACATGAGTTAAGAAAGGTAACTTTGGCTTTGTATTTCAGTACAAAATTAATAATTTTTCGTACTCGAAAATGAACTGTTTGTAACAGGAACACATGAGTTAAGAAGGGTACCTTTGGCTTTGTATTTCAGTCCAAAATTAATAATTTGTCGCACTCGAAAACGAACTTTTGGTAATAGGAACACATGAGTTAAGAAGGGTACGTTTGGCTTTGTTTTTCAGTCCAAAATTAATAATTTTTCATACTCGAAAATGAACTGTTTGTAACAGGAACACATGAGTTAAGAAGGGTAACTTTGGCTTTGTATTGCAGTCCAAAATTAATCATTTTTCATACTCGAAAATTAACTGTTTGTAACAGGAACGCATGAGTTAAGAAGGGTAACTTTGGCTTTGTATTTCAGTACAAAATTAATAATTTTTCGTACTCGAAAATGAACTGCTTGTAACAGGAACACATGAGTTAAGAAGGGTAAGTTTGGCTTTGTTTTCAGTCCAAAATTAATAATTTTTCATACTCGAAAATTAACTGTTTGTAACAGGAACACATGAGTTAAGAAGGGTAACTTTGGCTTTGTATTTCAGTCCAAAATTAATCATTTTTCATACTCGAAAATTAACTGTTTGTAACAGGAACGCATGATTTAAGAAGGGTAACTTTGGCTTTGTATTTCAGTCCAAAATTAATAATTTGTCGCACTCGAAAACGAACTTTTGGTAATAGGAACACATGAGTTAAGAAGGGTACGTTTGGCTTTGTTTTTCAGTCCAAAATTAATAATTTTTCATACTCGAAAATGAACTGTTTGTAACAGGAACACATGAGTTAAGAAGGGTAACTTTGGCTTTGTATTTCAGTCCAAAATTAATCATTTTCCATACTCGAAAATTAACTGTTTGTAACAGGAACGCATGAGTTAAGAAGGGTAACTTTGGCTTTGTATTTCAGTCCAAAATTAATAATTTGTCGCACTCGAAAAAGAACTTTTGGTAATAGGAACACATGAGTTAAGAAGGGTAAGTTTGGCTTGTTTTTCAGTCCAAAATTAATAATTTTTCATACTCGAAAATGAACTGTTTGTAACAGGAACACATGAGTTAAGAAAGGTAACTTTGGCTTTGTATTTCAGTACAAAATTAATCATTTTTCATACTCGAAAATTAACTGTTTGTAACAGGAACGCATGAGTTAAGAAGGGTAACTTTGGCTTTGTATTTCAGTCCAAAATTAATAATTTGTCGCACTCGAAAACGAACTTTTGGTAATAGGAACACATGAGTTAAGAAGGGTAAGTTTGGCTTGTTTTTCAGTCCAAAATTAATAATTTTTCATACTCGAAAATGAACTGTTTGTAACAGGAACACATGAGTTAAGAAAGGTAACTTTGGCTTTGTATTTCAGTACAAAATTAATAATTTTTCGTACTCGAAAATGAACTGTTTGTAACAGGAACACATGAGTTAAGAAGGGTACCTTTGGCTTTGTATTTCAGTCCAAAATTAATAATTTGTCGCAATCGAAAACGAACTTTTGGTAATAGGAACACATGAGTTAAGAAGGGTACGTTTGGCTTTGTTTTTCAGTCCAAAATTAATAATTTGTCGCACTCGAAAACGAACTTTTGGTAATAGGAACACATGAGTTAAGAAGGGTACGTTTGGCTTTGTTTTTCAGTCCAAAATTAATAATTTTTCATACTCGAAAATGAACTGTTTGTAACAGGAACACATGAGTTAAGAAGGGTACCTTTGGCTTTGTATTTCAGTCCAAAATTAATAATTTGTCGCAATCGAAAACGAACTTTTGGTAATAGGAACACATGAGTTAAGAAGGGTACGTTTGGCTTTGTTTTTCAGTCCAAAATTAATAATTTGTCGCACTCGAAAACGAACTTTTGGTAATAGGAACACATGAGTTAAGAAGGGTACGTTTGGCTTTGTTTTTCAGTCCAAAATTAATAATTTTTCATACTCGAAAATGAACTGTTTGTAACAGGAACACATGAGTTAAGAAGGGTAACTTTGGCTTTGTATTTCAGTCCAAAATTAAACATTTTCCATACTCGAAAATTAACTGTTTGTAACAGGAACGCATGAGTTAAGAAGGGTAACTTTGGCTTTGTATTTCAGTCCAAAATTAATAATTTGTCGCACTCGAAAAAGAACTTTTGGTAATAGGAACACATGAGTTAAGAAGGGTAAGTTTGGCTTGTTTTTCAGTCCAAAATTAATAATTTTTCATACTCGAAAATGAACTGTTTGTAACAGGAACACATGAGTTAAGAAAGGTAACTTTGGCTTTGTATTTCAGTACAAAATTAATAATTTTTCGTACTCGAAAATGAACTGTTTGTAACAGGAACACATGAGTTAAGAAGGGTACCTTTGGCTTTGTATTTCAGTCCAAAATTAATAATTTGTCGCACTCGAAAACGAACTTTTGGTAATAGGAACACATGAGTTAAGAAGGGTAACTTTGGCTTTGTATTTCAGTCCAAAATTAATAATTATGCACTATAGAGGGTTAACCATAAGGGTTTCGACGAAATGTTAAATGGCAAAGTTGTAGGGGATGGTCGGGGGCTACAACTTTCCTGTGGCACCCGGGCGGCTATCTAGCACGGGTGGCAAGTTACAGACGATATTCGCTATAGACGGTTAACCGTAAGGGTTTCGACGAAATGTTAAATGGCAAAGTTGTAGGGGGGTCGGGGGCTACAACTTTCCTGTGGAACTCGGGCGGCTATCTAGGACGGGCGGCAAGTTACAGACGATATTTGCTATAGACGGTTAACCGTAAGGGTTTCGACGAAATGTTAAATGGCAAAGTTGCAGGGGAGGTCGGGGGCTACAACTTTCCTGTGGCACCCGGGCGGCCATCTAGCACGGGCGGCAAGTTACAGACGATATTCACTATATACGGTTAACCGTAAGGGTTTCGACGAAATGTTAAACGGCAAAGTTGTATGGGAGGTCGGGGACTACAACTTTGCCGTGGCACCAGGGCGGCTATCTAGCACGGGCGGCAAGTTACAGACGATATTCACTATAGACCGTTAACCGTAAGGGTTTCGACGAAATGTTAAATGGCAAAGTTGTAGCGTAGGTCGGGGGCTACAACTTTCCTGTGGCACCCGGGCGGCTATCTAGCACGGGCGGCAAGTTACAGACGATATTCAGTATAGACGGTTAACCGTAAGGGTTTCGACGAAATGTTAAATGGCAAAGTTGCAGGGGAGGTCGGGGGCTACAACTTTCCTGTGGCACCCGGGCGGCTATCAAGCACGGGCGGCAAGGTACAGACGATATTCACTATAGACGGTTAACCGTAAGGGTTTCGACGAAATGTTAAATGGCAAAGTTGCAGGGGAGGTCGGGGGCTACAACTTTCCTGTGGAACTCGGGCGGCTATCTAGGACGGGCGGCAAGTTACAGACGATATTCGCTATAGACGGTTAACCGTAAGGGTTTCGACGAAATGTTAAATGGCAAAGTTGCAGGGGAGGTCGGGGGCTACAACTTTCCTGTGGCACCCGGGCGGCCATCTAGCACGGGCGGCAAGTTACAGACGATATTCACTATATACGGTTAACCGTAAGGGTTTCGACGAAATGTTAAATGGCAAAGTTGTATGGGAGGTCGGGGACTACAACTTTGCCGTGGCACCAGGGCGGCTATCTAGCACGGGCGGCAAGTTACAGACGATATTCACTATAGACCTTTAACCGTAAGGGTTTCGACGAAATGTTAAATGGCAAAGTTGTAGGGTAGGTCGGGGGCTACAACTTTGCCGTGGCACCCGGGCGGCTATCTAGCACGGGCGGCAAGTTACAGACGATATTCACTATAGACGGTTAACCGTAAGGGTTTCGACGAAATGTTAAATGGCAAAGTTGAAGGGGAGGTCGGGGGCTACAACTTTCCTGTGGCACCCGGGCGGCTATCAAGCACGGGCGGCAAGGTACAGACGATATTCACTATAGACGGTTAACCGTAAGGGTTTCGACGAAATGTTAAATGGCAAAGTTGTAGGGGAGGTCGGGGGCTACAACTTTCCTGTGGCACCCGGGCGGCTATCTAGCACGGGCGGAAAGTTACAGACGATATTCACTATAGACGGTTAACCGTAAGGGTTTCGACGAAATGTTAAATGGCAAAGTTGTAGGGGAGGTCGGGGGCTACAACTTTCCTGTGGCACCCGGGCGGCTATCTAGCACGGGCGGAAAGTTACAGACGATATTCACTATAGACGGTTAACCGTAAGGGTTTAGACGAAATGTTAAATGGCAAAGTTGTACGGGAGGTCGGGGGCTACAACTTTGCCGTGGCACCCGGGCGGCTATCTAGCACGGGCGGCAAGTTACAGACGATATTCACTATAGACGGTTAACCGTAAGTGTTTCGACGAAATGTTAAATAGCAAAGTTGTAGGGGAGGTCGGGGGCTACAACTTTCCTGTGGCACCCGGGCGGCTATCTAGCACGGGTGGCAAGTTACAGACGATATTCGCTATAGACGGTTAACCGTAAGGGTTTCGACGAAATGTTAAATGGCAATGTTGTAGAGGAGGTCGGGGGCTACAACTTTCCTGTGGCACCCGGGCGGCTATCTAGCACGGGCGGCAAGTTACAGACGATATTCATTATAGACGGTTAACCGTAAGGGTTTCGACGAAATGTTAAATGGCAAAGTTGTACGGGAGGTCGGGGGCTACAACTTTCCTGTGGCACCCGGGCGGCTATCTAGCACGGGTGGCAAGTTACAGACGATATTCGCTATAGACGGTTAACCGTAAGGGTTTCGACGAAATGTTAAACGGCAAAGTTGTAGGGGAGGTCGGGGGCTACAACTTCCGTGTGGCACCAGGGCGGATATCTAGCACGGGCGGCAAGTTACAGACGATATTCATTATAGACGGTTAACCGTAAGGGTTTCGACGAAATGTTAAATGGCAAAGTTGTACGGGAGGTCGGGGGCTACAACTTTCCTGTGGCACCCGGGCGGCTATCTAGCACGGGTGGCAAGTTACAGACGATATTCGCTATAGACGGTTAACCGTAAGGGTTTCGACGAAATGTTAAATGGCAAAGTTGTAGGGGAGGTCGGGGGCTACAACTTTCCTGTGGCACCCGGGCGGCTTTCTAGCACGGGCGGCAAGTTACAGACGATATTCACTATAGACGGTTAACCGTAAGGGTTTAGACGAAATGTTAAATGGCAAAGTTGTACGGGAGGTCGGGGGCTACAACTTTGCCGTGGCACCCGGGCGGCTATCTAGCACGGGCGGCAAGTTACAGACGATATTCACTATAGACGGTTAACCGTAAGGGTTTCGACGAAATGTTAAATGGCAAAGTTGAAGGGGAGGTCGGGGGCTACAACTTTCCTGTGGCACCCGGGCGGCTATCTAGCACGGGTGGCAAGTTACAGACGATATTCGCTATAGACGGTTAACCGTAAGGGTTTCGACGAAATGTTAAATGGCAATGTTGTAGAGGAGGTCGGGGGCTACAACTTTCCTGTGGCACCCGGGCGGCTATCTAGCACGGGTGGCAAGTTACAGACGATATTCGCTATAGACGGTTAACAGTAAGGCTTTCGACGAAATGTTATATGGCAAAGTTGTAGGGGAGGTCGGGGGCTACAACTTTCCTGTGGCACCTGGGCGGCTATCTAGCACGGGCGGCAAGCTACAGACGATATTCATTATAGACGGTTAACCGTAAGGGTTTCGACGAAATGTTAAATGGCAAAGTTGTACGGGAGGTCGGGGGCTACAACTTTCCTGTGGCACCCGGGCGGCTATCTAGCACGGGCGGCAAGTTACAGACGATATTCGCTATAGACGGTTAACCGTAAGGGTTTCGACGAAATGTTAAACGGCAAAGTTGTAGGGGAGGTCGGGGGCTACAACTTCCGTGTGGCACCAGGGCGGATATCTAGCACGGGCGGCAAGTTACAGACGATATTCATTATAGACGGTTAACCGTAAGGGTTTCGACGAAATGTTAAATGGCAAAGTTGTACGGGAGGTCGGGGGCTACAACTTTCCTGTGGCACCCGGGCGGCTATCTAGCACGGGTGGCAAGTTACAGACGATATTCGCTATAGACGGTTAACCGTAAGGGTTTCGACGAAATGTTAAATGGCAAAGTTGTAGGGGAGGTCGGGGGCTACAACTTTCCTGTGGCACCTGGGCGGCTATCTAGCACGGGCGGCAAGTTACAGACGGTACTCATTATAGACGGTTAACCGTAAGGGTTTCGACGAAATGTTAAATGGCAAAGTTGTACGGGAGGTCGGGGGCTACAACTTTCCTGTGGCACCTGGGCGGCTATCTAGCACGGGCGGCAAGTTACAGACGGTACTCATTATAGACGGTTAACCGTAAGGGTTTCGACGAAATGTTAAATGGCAAAGTTGTACGGGAGGTCGGGGGCTACAACTTTCCTGTGGCACCCGGGCGGCTATCTAGCACGGGCGGCAAGTTACAGACGATATTCACTATAGACGGTTAACCGTAAGGGTTTCGACGAAATGTTAAATGGCGAAGTTGTAGGGGAGGTCGGGGGCTACGACTTTTCCGTGGCACCCGGGCGGCTATCTAGCACGGGCGGCAAGTTACATACGATATTCACTATAGACGGTTAACCGTAAGGGTTTCGACGAAATGTTAAATGGCAAAGTTGTAGGGAGGTCGGGGGCTACAACCTTGCCGTGGCACCCTGGCGGCTATCTAGCACGGGCGGCAAGTTACAGACGATATTCACTATAGACGGTTAACCGTGTTAAGAAGGGTACGTTTGGCTTTGTTTTTCAGTCCAAAATTAATAATTTTTCATACTCGAAAATGAACTGTTTGTAACAGGAACACATGAGTTAAGAAGGGTAACTTTGGCTTTGTATTTCAGTACAAAATTAATAATTTTTCGTACTCGAAAATGAACTGTTTGTAACAGGAACACATGAGTTAAGAAGGGTACCTTTGGCTTTGTATTTCAGTCCAAAATTAATAATTTGTCGCACTCGAAAACGAACTTTTGGTAATAGGAACACATGAGTTAAGAAGGGTACGTTTGGCTTTGTTTTTCAGTCCAAAATTAATAATTTTTCATACTCGAAAATGAACTGTTTGTAACAGGAACACATGAGTTAAGAAGGGTAACTTTGGCTTTGTATTTCAGTCCAAAATTAATCATTTTTCATACTCGAAAATTAACTGTTTGTAACAGGAACGCATGAGTTAAGAAGGGTAACTTTGGCTTTGTATTTCAGTCCAAAATTAATAATTTGTCGCACTCGAAAACGAACTTTTGGTAATAGGAACACATGAGTTAAGAAGGGTACGTTTGGCTTTGTTTTTCAGTCCAAAATTAATAATTTTTCATACTCGAAAATGAACTGTTTGTAACAGGAACACATGAGTTAAGAAGGGTAACTTTGGCTTTGTATTTCAGTACAAAATTAATAATTTTTCGTACTCGAAAATGAACTGTTTGTAACAGGAACACATGAGTTAAGAAGGGTACCTTTGGCTTTGTATTTCAGTCCAAAATTAATAATTTGTCGCACTCGAAAACGAACTTTTGGTAATAGGAACACATGAGTTAAGAAGGGTACGTTTGGCTTTGTTTTTCAGTCCAAAATTAATAATTTTTCATACTCGAAAATGAACTGTTTGTAACAGGAACACATGAGTTAAGAAGGGTAACTTTGGCTTTGTATTTCAGTACAAAATTAATAATTTTTCGTACTCGAAAATGAACTGTTTGTAACAGGAACACATGAGTTAAGAAGGGTACCTTTGGCTTTGTATTTCAGTCCAAAATTAATAATTTGTCGCACTCGAAAACGAACTTTTGGTAATAGGAACACATGAGTTAAGAAGGGTACGTTTGGCTTTGTTTTTCAGTCCAAAATTAATAATTTTTCATACTCGAAAATGAACTGCTTGTAACAGGAACACATGAGTTAAGAAGGGTAACTTTGGCTTTGTATTTCAGTCCAAAATTAATAATTTTTCGTACTCGAAAATGAACTTTTGGTAATAGGAACACATGAGTTAAGAAGGGTACGTTTGGCTTTGTTTTTCAGTCCAAAATTAATAATTTTTCATACTCGAAAATGAACTGCTTGTAACAGGAACACATGAGTTAAGAAGGGTAACTTTGGCTTTGTATTTCAGTCCAAAATTAATAATTTTTCGTACTCGAAAATGAACTGTTTGTAACAGGAACACATGAGTTAAGAAGGGTAACTTTGGCTTTGTATTTCAGTCCAAAATTAATAATTTTTCGTACTCGAAAATGAACTGTTTGTAACAGGAACACATGAGTTAAGAAGGGTAACTTTGGCTTTGTATTTCAGTCCAAAATTAATCATTTTTCATACTCGAAAATTAACTGTTTGTAACAGGAACGCATGAGTTAAGAAGGGTAACTTTGGCTTTGTATTTCAGTACAAAATTAATAATTTTTCGTACTCGAAAATGAACTGCTTGTAACAGGAACACATGAGTTAAGAAGGGTAAGTTTGGCTTTGTTTTCAGTCCAAAATTAATAATTTTTCTTACTCGAAAATTAACTGTTTGTAACAGGAACACATGAGTTACGAAGGGTAACTTTGGCTTTGTATTTCAGTCCAAAATTAATCATTTTTCATACTCGAAAATTAACTGTTTGTAACAGGAACGCATGATTTAAGAAGGGTAACTTTGGCTTTGTATTTCAGTCCAAAATTAATAATTTGTCGCACTCGAAAACGAACTTTTGGTAATAGGAACACATGAGTTAAGAAGGGTACGTTTGGCTTTGTTTTTCAGTCCAAAATTAATAATTTTTCATACTCGAAAATGAACTGTTTGTAACAGGAACACATGAGTTAAGAAGGGTAACTTTGGCTTTGTATTTCAGTACAAAATTAATAATTTTTCGTACTCGAAAATGAACTGTTTGTAACAGGAACACATGAGTTAAGAAGGGTACCTTTGGCTTTGTATTTCAGTCCAAAATTAATAATTTGTCGCACTCGAAAACGAACTTTTGGTAATAGGAACACATGAGTTAAGAAGGGTACGTTTGGCTTTGTTTTTCAGTCCAAAATTAATAATTTTTCATACTCGAAAATGAACTGTTTGTAACAGGAACACATGAGTTAAGAAGGGTAACTTTGGCTTTGTATTTCAGTACAAAATTAATAATTTTTCGTATTCGAAAATGAACTGTTTGTAACAGGAACACATGAGTTAAGAAGGGTACCTTTGGCTTTGTATTTCAGTCCAAAATTAATAATTTGTCGCACTCGAAAACGAACTTTTGGTAATAGGAACACATGAGTTAAGAAGGGTACGTTTTACTTTGTTTTTCAGGCCAAAATTAATAATTTTTCATACTCGAAAATGAACTGTTTGTAACAGGAACACATGAGTTAAGAAGGGTAACTTTGGCTTTGTATTTCAGTCCAAAATTAATCATTTTTCATACTCGAAAATTAACTGTTTGTAACAGGAACGCATGAGTTAAGAAGGGTAACTTTGGCTTTGTATTTCAGTCCAAAATTAATAATTTGTCGCACTCGAAAACGAACTTTTGGTAATAGGAACACATGAGTTAAGAAGGGTAAGTTTGGCTTTGTTTTTCAGTCCAAAATTAATAATTTTTCATACTCGAAAATGAACTGTTTGTAACAGGAACACATGAGTTAAGAAAGGTAACTTTGGCTTTGTATTTCAGTACAAAATTAATAATTTTTCGTACTCGAAAATGAACTGTTTGTAACAGGAACACATGAGTTAAGAAGGGTACCTTTGGCTTTGTATTTCAGTCCAAAATTAATAATTTGTCGCACTCGAAAACGAACTTTTGGTAATAGGAACACATGAGTTAAGAAGGGTACGTTTGGCTTTGTTTTTCAGTCCAAAATTAATAATTTTTCACTATAGAGTGTTAACCATAAGGGTTTCGACGAAATGTTAAATGGCAAAGTTGAAGGGGAGGTCGGGGGCTACAACTTTCCTGTGGCACCCGGGCGGCTATCTAGCACGGGCGGCAAGTTACATACGATATTCACTATAGACGGTTAACCGTAAGGGTTTCGACGAAATGTTAAATGGCAAAGTTGTAGGGGAGGTCGGGGGCTACAACCCGGGCGGCTATCTAGCACGGGCGGCAAGTTACAGACGATATTCACTATAGACGGTTAACCGTGTTAAGAAGGGTACGTTTGGCTTTGTTTTTCAGTCCAAAATTAATAATTTTTCATACTCGAAAATGAACTGTTTGTAACAGGAACACATGAGTTAAGAAGGGTAACTTTGGCTTTGTATTTCAGTACAAAATTAATAATTTTTCGTACTCGAAAATGAACTGTTTGTAACAGGAACACATGAGTTAAGAAGGGTACCTTTGGCTTTGTATTTCAGTCCAAAATTAATAATTTGTCGCACTCGAAAACGAACTTTTGGTAATAGGAACACATGAGTTAAGAAGGGTACGTTTGGCTTTGTTTTTCAGTCCAAAATTAATAATTTTTCATAGTCGAAAATGAACTGTTTGTAACAGGAACACATGAGTTAAGAAGGGTAACTTTGGCTTTGTATTTGAGTCCAAAATTAATCATTTTTCATACTCGAAAATTAACTGCTTGTAACAGGAACGCATGAGTTAAGAAGTGTAACTTTGGCTTTGTATTTCAGTCCAAAATTAATAATTTGTCGCACTCGAAAACGAACTTTTGGTAATAGGAACACATGAGTTAAGAAGGGTACGTTTGGCTTTGTTTTTCAGTCCAAAATTAATAATTTTTCATACTCGAAAATGAACTGTTTGTAACAGGAACACATGAGTTAAGAAGGGTAACTTTGGCTTTGTATTTCAGTCCAAAATTAATCATTTTTCATACTCGAAAATTAACTGTTTGTAACAGGAACGCATGAGTTAAGAAGGGTAACTTTGGCTTTGTATTTCAGTCCAAAATTAATAATTTGTCGCACTCGAAAACGAACTTTTGGTAATAGGAACACATGAGTTAAGAAGGGTACGTTTGGCTTTGTTTTTCAGTCCAAAATTAATAATTTTTCATAGTCGAAAATGAACTGTTTGTAACAGGAACACATGAGTTAAGAAGGGTAACTTTGGTTTTGTATTTGAGTCCAAAATTAATCATTTTTCATACTCGAAAATTAACTGTTTGTAACAGGAACGCATGAGTTAAGAAGTGTAACTTTGGCTTTGTATTTCAGTCCAAAATTAATAATTTGTCGCACTCGAAAACGAACTTTTGGTAATAGGAACACATGAGTTAAGAAGGGTACGTTTGGCTTTGTTTTTCAGTCCAAAATTAATAATTTTTCATACTCGAAAATGAACTGTTTGTAACAGGAACACATGAGTTAAGAAGGGTAACTTTGGCTTTGTATTTCAGTCCAAAATTAATCATTTTTCATACTCGAAAATTAACTGTTTGTAACAGGAACGCATGAGTTAAGAAGGGTAACTTTGGCTTTGTATTTCAGTCCAAAATTAATAATTTGTCGCACTCGAAAACGAACTTTTGGTAATAGGAACACATGAGTTAAGAAGGGTACGTTTGGCTTTGTTTTTCAGTCCAAAATTAATAATTTTTCATACTCGAAAATGAACTGTTTGTAACAGGAACACATGAGTTAAGAAGGGTAACTTTGGCTTTGTATTTCAGTACAAAATTAATAATTTTTCGTACTCGAAAATGAACTGTTTGTAACAGGAACACATGAGTTAAGAAGGGTACCTTTGGCTTTGTATTTCAGTCCAAAATTAATAATTTGTCGCACTCGAAAACGAACTTTTGGTAATAGGAACACATGAGTTAAGAAGGGTACGTTTGGCTTTGTTTTTCAGTCCAAAATTAATAATTTTTCATACTCGAAAATGAACTGTTTGTAACAGGAACACATGAGTTAAGAAGGGTAACTTTGGCTTTGTATTTCAGTCCAAAATTAATCATTTTTCATACTCGAAAATTCACTGTTTGTAACAGGAACGCATGAGTTAAGAAGGGTAACTTTGGCTTTGTATTTCAGTCCAAAATTAATAATTTGTAGCACTCGAAAACGAACTTTTGGTAATAGGAACACATGAGTTAAGAAGGGTAAGTTTGGCTTTGTTTTTCAGTCCAAAATTAATAATTTTTCATACTCGAAAATGAACTGTTTGTAACAGGAACACATGAGTTAAGAAGGGTACCTTTGGCTTTGTATTTCAGTCCAAAATTAATAATTTGTCGCACTCGAAAACGAACTTTTGGTAATAGGAACACATGAGTTAAGAAGGGTACGTTTGGCTTTGTTTTTCAGTCCAAAATTAATAATTTTTCATACTCGAAAATGAACTGTTTGTAACAGGAACACATGAGTTAAGAAGGGTAACTTTGGCTTTGTATTTCAGTCCAAAATTAATCATTTTTCATACTCGAAAATTCACTGTTTGTAACAGGAACGCATGAGTTAAGAAGGGTAACTTTGGCTTTGTATTTCAGTCCAAAATTAATAATTTGTAGCACTCGAAAACGAACTTTTGGTAATAGGAACACATGAGTTAAGAAGGGTAAGTTTGGCTTTGTTTTTCAGTCCAAAATTAATAATTTTTCATACTCGAAAATGAACTGTTTGTAACAGGAACACATGAGTTAAGAAAGGTAACTTTGGCTTTGTATTTCAGTACAAAATTAATAATTTTTCGTACTCGAAAATGAACTGTTTGTAACAGGAACACATGAGTTAAGAAGGGTACCTTTGGCTTTGTATTTCAGTCCAAAATTAATAATTTGTCGCACTCGAAAACGAACTTTTGGTAATAGGAACACATGAGTTAAGAAGGGTACGTTTGGCTTTGTTTTTCAGTCCAAAATTAATAATTTTTCATACTCGAAAATGAACTGTTTGTAACAGGAACACATGAGTTAAGAAGGGTAACTTTGGCTTTGTATTTCAGTCCAAAATTAATCATTTTTCATACTCGAAAATTAACTGTTTGTAACAGGAACGCATGAGTTAAGAAGGGTAACTTTGGCTTTGTATTTCAGTACAAAATTAATAATTTTTCGTACTCGAAAATGAACTGCTTGTAACAGGAACACATGAGTTAAGAAGGGTAAGTTTGGCTTTGTTTTCAGTCCAAAATTAATAATTTTTCATACTCGAAAATTAACTGTTTGTAACAGGAACACATGAGTTAAGAAGGGTAACTTTGGCTTTGTATTTCAGTCCAAAATTAATCATTTTTCATACTCGAAAATTAACTGTTTGTAACAGGAACGCATGAGTTAAGAAGGGTAACTTTGGCTTTGTATTTCAGTCCAAAATTAATAATTTGTCGCACTCGAAAACGAACTTTTGGTAATAGGAACACATGAGTTAAGAAGGGTACGTTTGGCTTTGTTTTTCAGTCCAAAATTAATAATTTTTCATACTCGAAAATGAACTGTTTGTAACAGGAACACATGAGTTAAGAAGGGTAACTTTGGCTTTGTATTTCAGTACAAAATTAATAATTTTTCGTACTCGAAAATGAACTGTTTGTAACAGGAACACATGAGTTAAGAAGGGTACCTTTGGCTTTGTATTTCAGTCCAAAATTAATAATTTGTCGCACTCGAAAACGAACTTTTGGTAATAGGAACACATGAGTTAAGAAGGGTACGTTTGGCTTTGTTTTTCAGTCCAAAATTAATAATTTTTCATACTCGAAAATGAACTGTTTGTAACAGGAACACATGAGTTAAGAAGGGTAACTTTGGCTTTGTATTTCAGTACAAAATTAATAATTTTTCGTATTCGAAAATGAACTGTTTGTAACAGGAACACATGAGTTAAGAAGGGTACCTTTGGCTTTGTATTTCAGTCCAAAATTAATAATTTGTCGCACTCGAAAACGAACTTTTGGTAATAGGAACACATGAGTTAAGAAGGGTACGTTTGGCTTTGTTTTTCAGGCCAAAATTAATAATTTTTCATACTCGAAAATGAACTGTTTGTAACAGGAACACATGAGTTAAGAAGGGTAACTTTGGCTTTGTATTTCAGTCCAAAATTACTCATTTTTCATACTCGAAAATTAACTGTTTGTAACAGGAACGCATGAGTTAAGAAGGGTAACTTTGGCTTTGTATTTCAGTCCAAAATTAATAATTTGTCGCACTCGAAAACGAACTTTTGGTAATAGGAACACATGAGTTAAGAAGGGTAAGTTTGGCTTTGTTTTTCAGTCCAAAATTAATAATTTTTCATACTCCAAAATGAACTGTTTGTAACAGGAACACATGAGTTAAGAAAGGTAACTTTGGCTTTGTATTTCAGTACAAAATTAATAATTTTTCGTACTCGAAAATGAACTGTTTGTAACAGGAACACATGAGTTAAGAAGGGTACCTTTGGCTTTGTATTTCAGTCCAAAATTAATAATTTGTCGCACTCGAAAACGAACTTTTGGTAATAGGAACACATGAGTTAAGAAGGGTACGTTTGGCTTTGTTTTTCAGTCCAAAATTAATAATTTTTCATACTCGAAAATGAACTGTTTGTAACAGGAACACATGAGTTAAGAAGGGTAACTTTGGCTTTGTATTTCAGTCCAAAATTAATAATTATTCACTATAGAGTGTTAACCATAAGGGTTTCGACGAAATGTTAAATGGCAAAGTTGTAGGGGAGGTCGGGGGCTACAACTTTCCTGTGGCACCCGGGCGGCTATCTAGCACGGGTGGCAAGTTACAGACGATATTCGCTATAGACGGTTAACCGTAAGGGTTTCGACAAAATGTTAAATGGCAAAGTTGTAGGGGAGGTCGGGGGCTACAACTTTCCTGTGGCACCCGGGTGGCTATCTAGCACGGGCGGCAAGTTACAGACGATATTCACTATAGACGGTTAACCGTAAGGGTTTAGACGAAATGTTAAATGGCAAAGTTGTACGGGAGGTCGGGGGCTACAACTTTCCTGTGGCACCCGGGCGGCTATCTAGCACGGGTGGCAAGTTACAGACGATATTCGCTATAGACGGTTAACCGTAAGGGCTTCGACGAAATGTTAAATGGCAATGTTGTAGAGGAGGTCGGGGGCTACAACTTTGCCGTGGCACCCGGGCGGCTATCTAGCACGGGCGGCAAGTTACAGACGATATTCACTATAGACGGTTAACCGTAAGGGTTTCGACGAAATGTTAAATGGCAAAGTTGTAGGGGAGGTCGGGGGCTACAACTTTCCTGTGGCACCTGGGCGGCTATCTAGCACGGGCGGCAAGTTACAGACGATATTCATTATAGACGGTTAACCGTAAGGGTTTCGACGAAATGTTAAATGGCAAAGTTGTACGGGAGGTCGGGGGCTACAACTTTCCTGTGGCACCCGGGCGGCTATCTAGCACGGGCGGCAAGTTACATACGATATTCACTATAGACGGTTAACCGTAAGGGTTTCGACGAAATGTTAAATGGCAAAGTTGTAGGGGAGGTCGGGGGCTACAACTTTCCTGTGGCACCTGGGCGGCTATCTAGCACGGGCGGCAAGTTACAGACGATATTCATTATAGACGGTTAACCGTAAGGGTTTCGACGAAATGTTAAATGGCAAAGTTGTACGGGAGGTCGGGGGCTACAACTTTCCTGTGGCACCCGGGCGGCTATCTAGCACGGGCGGCAAGTTACATACGATATTCACTATAGACGGTTAACCGTAAGGGTTTCGACGAAATGTTAAATGGCAATGTTGTAGAGGAGGTCGGGGGCTACAACTTTGCCGTGGCACCCGGGCGGCTATCTAGCACGGGCGGCAAGTTACAGACGATATTCACTATAGACGGTTAACCGTAAGGGTTTCGACGAAATGTTAAATGGCAAAGTTGAAGGGGAGGTCGGGGGCTACAACTTTCCTGTGGCACCCGGGAGGCTATCTAGCACGGGTGGCAAGTTACAGACGATATTCGCTATAGACGGTTAACAGTAAGGGTTTCGACGAAATATTAAATGGCAAAGTTGTAGGGGAGGTCGGGGGCTACAACTTTCCTGTGGCACCTGGGCGGCTATCTAGCACGGGCGGCAAGCTACAGACGATATTCATTATAGACGGTTAACCGTAAGGGTTTCGACGAAATGTTAAATGGCAAAGTTGTACGGGAGGTCGGGGGCTACAACTTTCCTGTGGCACCCGGGCGGCTATCTAGCACGGGCGGCAAGTTACAGACGATATTCCCTATAGACGGTTAACCGTAAGTGTTTCGACGAAATGTTAAATAGCAAAGTTGTAGGGGAGGTCGGGGGCTACAACTTTCCTGTGGCACCCGGGCGGTTATCTAGCACAGGCGGCAAGTTACAGACGATATTCACTATAGACGGTTAACCGTAAGGGTTTCGACGAAATGTTAAATGGCGAAGTTGTAGGGGAGGTCGGGGGCTACGACTTTTCCGTGGCACCCGGGCGGCTATCTAGCACGGGCGGCAAGTTACATACGATATTCACTATAGACGGTTAACCGTAAGGGTTTCGACGAAATGTTAAATGGCAAAGTTGTAGGGGAGGTCGGGGGCTACAACCTTGCCGTGGCACTCGGGCGGCTATCTAGCAGGGGCGGCAAGTTACAGACGATATTCACTATAGACGGTTAACCGTGTTAAGAAGGGTACGTTTGGCTTTGTTTTTCAGTCCAAAATTAATAATTTTTCATACTCGAAAATGAACTGTTTGTAACAGAAACACATGAGTTAAGAAGGGTAACTTTGGCTTTGTATTTCAGTCCAAAATTAATCATTTTTCATACTCGAAAATTAACTGTTTGTAACAGGAACGCATGAGTTAAGAAGGGTAACTTTGGCTTTGTATTTCAGTCCAAAATTAATAATTTGTCGCACTCGAAAACGAACTTTTGGTAATAGGAACACATGAGTTAAGAAGGGTAAGTTTGGCTTGTTTTTCAGTCCAAAATTAATAATTTTTCATACTCGAAAATGAACTGTTTGTAACAGGAACACATGAGTTAAGAAAGGTAACTTTGGCTTTGTATTTCAGTACAAAATTAATAATTTTTCGTACTCGAAAATGAACTGTTTGTAACAGGAACACATGAGTTAAGAAGGGTACCTTTGGCTTTGTATTTCAGTCCAAAATTAATAATTTGTCGCACTCGAAAACGAACTTTTGGTAATAGGAACACATGAGTTAAGAAGGGTAACTTTGGCTTTGTATTTCAGTCCAAAATTAATAATTATTCACTATAGAGGGTTAACCATAAGGGTTTCGACGAAATGTTAAATGACAAAGTTGTAGGGGAGGTCGGGGGCTACAACTTTCCTGTGGCACCCGGGCGGCTATCTAGCACGGGTGGCAAGTTACAGACGATATTCGCTATAGACGGTTAACCGTAAGGGTTTCGACGAAATGTTAAATGGCAAAGTTGTAGGGGAGGTCGGGGGCTACAACTTTCCTGTGGCACCCGGGCGGCTATCTAGCACGGGCGGCAAGTTACAGACGATATTCACTATAGACGGTTAACCGTAAGGGTTTAGACGAAATGTTAAATGGCAAAGTTGTACGGGAGGTCGGGGGCTACAACTTTGCCGTTGCACCCGGGCGGCTATCTAGCACGAGCGGCAAGTTACAGACGGTATTCACTATAGACGGTTAACCGTAAGGGTTTCGACGAAATGTTAAATGTCAAAGTTGAAGGGGAGGTCGGGGGCTACAACTCTCCTGTGGCACCCGGGCGGCTATCTAGCACGGGTGGCAAGTTACAGACGATATTCACTATAGACGGTTAACCGTAAGGGTTTCGACGAAATGTTAAATGGCAATGTTGTAGAGGAGGTCGGGGGCTACAACTTTCCTGTGGCACCCGGGCGGCTATCTAGCACGGGCGGCAAGTTACAGACGATATTCCCTATAGACGGTTAACCGTAAGTGTTTCGACGAAATCTTAAATAGCAAAGTTGTAGGGGAGGTCGGGGGATACAACTTTCCTGTGGCACCCGGGCGGCTATCTAGCACAGGCGGAAAGTTACAGACGATATTCACTATAGACGGTTAACCGTAAGGGTTTCGACGAAATGTTAAATGGCGAAGTTGTAGGGGAGGTCGGGGGCTACGACTTTTCCGTGGCACCCGGGCGGCTATCTAGCACGGGCGGCAAGTTACATACGATATTCACTATAGACGGTTAACCGTAAGGGTTTCGACGAAATGTTAAATGGCAAAGTTGTAGGGGAGGTCGGGGGCTACAACCTTGCCGTGGCACCCGGGCGGCTATCTAGCAGGGGCGGCAAGTTACAGACGATATTCACTATAGACGGTTAACCGTGTTAAGAAGGGTACGTTTGGCTTTGTTTTTCAGTCCAAAATTAATAATTTTTCATACTCGAAAATGAACTGTTTGTAACAGGAACACATGAGTTAAGAAGGGTAACTTTGGCTTTGTATTTCAGTACAAAATTAATAATTTTTCGTACTCGAAAATGAACTGTTTGTAACAGGAACACATGAGTTAAGAAGGGTACCTTTGGCTTTGTATTTCAGTCCAAAATTAATAATTTGTCGCACTCGAAAACGAACTTTTGGTAATAGGAACGCATGAGTTAAGAAGGGTACGTTTGGCTTTGTTTTTCAGTCCAAAATTAATAATTTTTCATAGTCGAAAATGAACTGTTTGTAACAGGAACACATGAGTTAAGAAGGGTAACTTTGGCTTTGTATTTCAGTCCAAAATTAATCATTTTTCATACTCGAAAATTAACTGTTTGTAACAGGAACGCATGAGTTAAGAAGGGTAACTTTGGCTTTGTATTTCAGTCCAAAATTAATAATTTGTCGCACTCGAAAATGAACTTTTGGTAATAGGAACACATGAGTTAAGAAGGGTAAGTTTGGCTTTGTTTTTCAGTCCAAAATTAATAATTTTTCATACTCGAAAATGAACTGTTTGTAACAGGAACACATGAGTTAAGAAAGGTAACTTTGGCTTTGTATTTCAGTACAAAATTAATAATTTTTCGTACTCGAAAATGAACTGTTTGTAACAGGAACACATGAGTTAAGAAGGGTACCTTTGGCTTTGTATTTCAGTCCAAAATTAATAATTTGTCGCACTCGAAAACGAACTTTTGGTAATAGGAACACATGAGTTAAGAAGGGTACGTTTGGCTTTGTTTTTCAGTCCAAAATTAATAATTTTTCATACTCGAAAATGAACTGTTTGTAACAGGAACACATGAGTTAAGAAGGGTAACTTTGGCTTTGTATTTCAGTCCAAAATTAATCATTTTTCATACTCGAAAATTAACTGTTTGTAACAGGAACGCATGAGTTAAGAAGGGTAACTTTGGCTTTGTATTTCAGTACAAAATTAATAATTTTTCGTACTCGAAAATGAACTGCTTGTAACAGGAACACATGAGTTAAGAAGGGTAAGTTTGGCTTTGTTTTCAGTCCAAAATTAATAATTTTTCATACTCGAAAATTAACTGTTTGTAACAGGAACACATGAGTTAAGAAGGGTAACTTTGGCTTTGTATTTCAGTCCAAAATTAATCATTTTTCATACTCGAAAATTAACTGTTTGTAACAGGAACGCATGATTTAAGAAGGGTAACTTTGGCTTTGTATTTCAGTCCAAAATTAATAATTTGTCGCACTCGAAAACGAACTTTTGGTAATAGGAACACATGAGTTAAGAAGGGTACGTTTGGCTTTGTTTTTCAGTCCAAAATTAATAATTTTTCATACTCGAAAATGAACTGTTTGTAACAGGAACACATGAGTTAAGAAGGGTAACTTTGGCTTTGTATTTCAGTACAAAATTAATAATTTTTCGTACTCGAAAATGAACTGTTTGTAACAGGAACACATGAGTTAAGAAGGGTACCTTTGGCTTTGTATTTCAGTCCAAAATTAATAATTTGTCGCACTCGAAAACGAACTTTTGGTAATAGGAACACATGAGTTAAGAAGGGTACGTTTGGCTTTGTTTTTCAGTCCACAATTAATAATTTTTCATACTCGAAAATGAACTGTTTGTAACAGGAACACATGAGTTAAGAAGGGTAACTTTGGCTTTGTATTTCAGTACAAAATTAATAATTTTTCGTACTCGAAAATGAACTGTTTGTAACAGGAACACATGAGTTAAGAAGGGTACCTTTGGCTTTGTATTTCAGTCCAAAATTAATAATTTGTCGCACTCGAAAACGAACTTTTGGTAATAGGAACACATGAGTTAAGAAGGGTACGTTTGGCTTTGTTTTTCAGTCCAAAATTAATAATTTTTCATACTCGAAAATGAACTGTTTGTAACAGGAACACATGAGTTAAGAAGGGTAACTTTGGCTTTGTATTTCAGTCCAAAATTAATAATTTGTCGCACTCGAAAACGAACTTTTGGTAATAGGAACACATGAGTTAAGAAGGGTAAGTTTGGCTTTGTTTTTCAGTCCAAAATTAATAATTTTTCATACTCGAAAATGAACTGTTTGTAACAGGAACACATGAGTTAAGAAAGGTAACTTTGGCTTTGTATTTCAGTACATAATTAATAATTTTTCGTACTCGAAAATGAACTGTTTGTAACAGGAACACATGAGTTAAGAAGGGTACCTTTGGCTTTGTATTTCAGTCCAAAATTAATAATTTGTCGCACTCGAAAACGAACTTTTGGTAATAGGAACACATGAGTTAAGAAGGGTACGTTTGGCTTTGTTTTTCAGTCCAAAATTAATAATTTTTCATACTCGAAAATGAACTGTTTGTAACAGGAACACATGAGTTAAGAAGGGTAACTTTGGCTTTGTATTTCAGTCCAAAATTAATCATTTTTCATACTCGAAAATTAACTGTTTGTAACAGGAACGCATGAGTTAAGAAGGGTAACTTTGGCTTTGTATTTCAGTCCAAAATTAATAATTTGTCGCACTCCAAAACGAACTTTTGGTAATAGGAACACATGAGTTAAGAAGGGTAAGTTTGGTTTGTTTTTCAGTCCAAAATTAATAATTTTTCATACTCGAAAATGAACTGTTTGTAACAGGAACACATGAGTTAAGAAAGGTAACTTTGGCTTTGTATTTCAGTACAAAATTAATAATTTTTCGTACTCGAAAATGAACTGTTTGTAACAGGAACACATGAGTTAAGAAGGGTACCTTTGGCTTTGTATTTCAGTCCAAAATTAATAATTTGTCGCAATCGAAAACGAACTTTTGGTAATAGGAACACATGAGTTAAGAAGGGTACGTTTGGCTTTGTTTTTCAGTCCAAAATTAATAATTTGTCGCACTCGAAAACGAACTTTTGGTAATAGGAACGCATGAGTTAAGAAGGGTACGTTTGGCTTTGTTTTTCAGTCCAAAATTAATAATTTTTCATAGTCGAAAATGAACTGTTTGTAACAGGAACACATGAGTTAAGAAGGGTAACTTTGGCTTTGTATTTGAGTCCAAAATTAATCATTTTTCATACTCGAAAATTAACTGTTTGTAACAGGAACGCATGAGTTAAGAAGTGTAACTTTGGCTTTGTATTTCAGTCCAAAATTAATAATTTGTCGCACTCGAAAACGAACTTTTGGTAATAGGAACACATGAGTTAAGAAGGGTACGTTTGGCTTTGTTTTTCAGTCCAAAATTAATAATTTTTCATACTCGAAAATGAACTGTTTGTAACAGGAACACATGAGTTAAGAAGGGTAACTTTGGCTTTGTATTTCAGTCCAAAATTAATCATTTTTCATACTCGAAAATTAACTGTTTGTAACAGGAACGCATGAGTTAAGAAGGGTAACTTTGGCTTTGTATTTCAGTCCAAAATTAATAATTTGTCGCACTCGAAAACGAACTTTTGGTAATAGGAACACATGAGTTAAGAAGGGTACGTTTGGCTTTGTTTTTCAGTCCAAAATTAATAATTTTTCATACTCGAAAATGAACTGTTTGTAACAGGAACACATGAGTTAAGAAGGGTAACTTTGGCTTTGTATTTCAGTACAAAATTAATAATTTTTCGTACTCGAAAATGAACTGTTTGTAACAAGAACACATGAGTTAAGAAGGGTACCTTTGGCTTTGTATTTCAGTCCAAAATTAATAATTTGTCGCACTCGAAAACGAACTTTTGGTAATAGGAACACATGAGTTAAGAAGGGTACGTTTGGCTTTGTTTTTCAGTCCAAAATTAATAATTTTTCATACTCGAAAATGAACTGTTTGTAACAGGAACACATGAGTTTAGAAGGGTAACTTTGGCTTTGTATTTCAGTCCAAAATTAATCATTTTTCATACTCGAAAATTAACTGTTTGTAACAGGAACGCATGAGTTAAGAAGGGTAGCTTTGGCTTTGTATTTCAGTCCAAAATTAATAATTTGTCGCACTCGAAAATGAACTTTTGGTAATAGGAACACATGAGTTAAGAAGGGTAAGTTTGGCTTTGTTTTTCAGTCCAAAATTAATAATTTTTCATACTCGAAAATGAACTGTTTGTAACAGGAACACATGAGTTAAGAAAGGTAACTTTGGCTTTGTATTTCAGTACAAAATTAATAATTTTTCGTACTCGAAAATGAACTGTTTGTAACAGGAACACATGAGTTAAGAAGGGTACCTTTGGCTTTGTATTTCAGTCCAAAATTAATAATTTGTCGCACTCGAAAACGAACTTTTGGTAATAGGAACACATGAGTTAAGAAGGGTACGTTTGGCTTTGTTTTTCAGTCCACAATTAATAATTTTTCATACTCGAAAATGAACTGTTTGTAACAGGAACACATGAGTTAAGAAGGGTAACTTTGGCTTTGTATTTCAGTACAAAATTAATAATTTTTCGTACTCGAAAATGAACTGTTTGTAACAGGAACACATGAGTTAAGAAGGGTACCTTTGGCTTTGTATTTCAGTCCAAAATTAATAATTTGTCGCACTCGAAAACGAACTTTTGGTAATAGGAACACATGAGTTAAGAAGGGTACGTTTGGCTTTGTTTTTCAGTCCAAAATTAATAATTTTTCATACTCGAAAATGAACTGTTTGTAACAGGAACACATGAGTTAAGAAGGGTAACTTTGGCTTTGTATTTCAGTCCAAAATTAATAATTTGTCGCACTCGAAAACGAACTTTTGGTAATAGGAACACATGAGTTAAGAAGGGTAAGTTTGGCTTTGTTTTTCAGTCCAAAATTAATAATTTTTCATACTCGAAAATGAACTGTTTGTAACAGGAACACATGAGTTAAGAAAGGTAACTTTGGCTTTGTATTTCAGTACATAATTAATAATTTTTCGTACTCGAAAATGAACTGTTTGTAACAGGAACACATGAGTTAAGAAGGGTACCTTTGGCTTTGTATTTCAGTCCAAAATTAATAATTTGTCGCACTCGAAAACGAACTTTTGGTAATAGGAACACATGAGTTAAGAAGGGTACGTTTGGCTTTGTTTTTCAGTCCAAAATTAATAATTTTTCATACTCGAAAATGAACTGTTTGTAACAGGAACACATGAGTTAAGAAAGGTAACTTTGGCTTTGTATTTCAGTACAAAATTAATAATTTTTCGTACTCGAAAATGAACTGTTTGTAACAGGAACACATGAGTTAAGAAGGGTACCTTTGGCTTTGTATTTCAGTCCAAAATTAATAATTTGTCGCAATCGAAAACGAACTTTTGGTAATAGGAACACATGAGTTAAGAAGGGTACGTTTGGCTTTGTTTTTCAGTCCAAAATTAATAATTTGTCGCACTCGAAAACGAACTTTTGGTAATAGGAACACATGAGTTAAGAAGGGTACGTTTGGCTTTGTTTTTCAGTCCAAAATTAATAATTTTTCATACTCGAAAATGAACTGTTTGTAACAGGAACACATGAGTTAAGAAGGGTAACTTTGGCTTTGTATTTCAGTCCAAAATTAATCATTTTCCATACTCGAAAATTAACTGTTTGTAACAGGAACGCATGAGTTAAGAAGGGTAACTTTGGCTTTGTATTTCAGTCCAAAATTAATAATTTGTCGCACTCGAAAAAGAACTTTTGGTAATAGGAACACATGAGTTAAGAAGGGTAAGTTTGGCTTGTTTTTCAGTCCAAAATTAATAATTTTTCATACTCGAAAATGAACTGTTTGTAACAGGAACACATGAGTTAAGAAAGGTAACTTTGGCTTTGTATTTCAGTACAAAATTAATCATTTTTCATACTCGAAAATTAACTGTTTGTAACAGGAACGCATGAGTTAAGAAGGGTAACTTTGGCTTTGTATTTCAGTCCAAAATTAATAATTTGTCGCACTCGAAAACGAACTTTTGGTAATAGGAACACATGAGTTAAGAAGGGTAAGTTTGGCTTGTTTTTCAGTCCAAAATTAATAATTTTTCATACTCGAAAATGAACTGTTTGTAACAGGAACACATGAGTTAAGAAAGGTAACTTTGGCTTTGTATTTCAGTACAAAATTAATAATTTTTCGTACTCGAAAATGAACTGTTTGTAACAGGAACACATGAGTTAAGAAGGGTACCTTTGGCTTTGTATTTCAGTCCAAAATTAATAATTTGTCGCAATCGAAAACGAACTTTTGGTAATAGGAACACATGAGTTAAGAAGGGTACGTTTGGCTTTGTTTTTCAGTCCAAAATTAATAATTTGTCGCACTCGAAAACGAACTTTTGGTAATAGGAACACATGAGTTAAGAAGGGTACGTTTGGCTTGTTTTTCAGTCCAAAATTAATAATTTTTCATACTCGAAAATGAACTGTTTGTAACAGGAACACATGAGTTAAGAAGGGTAACTTTGGCTTTGTATTTCAGTCCAAAATTAATCATTTTCCATACTCGAAAATTAACTGTTTGTAACAGGAACGCATGAGTTAAGAAGGGTAACTTTGGCTTTGTATTTCAGTCCAAAATTAATAATTTGTCGCACTCGAAAACGAACTTTTGGTAATAGGAACACATGAGTTAAGAAGGGTAAGTTTGGCTTGTTTTTCAGTCCAAAATTAATAATTTTTCATACTCGAAAATGAACTGTTTGTAACAGGAACACATGAGTTAAGAAAGGTAACTTTGGCTTTGTATTTCAGTACAAAATTAATAATTTTTCGTACTCGAAAATGAACTGTTTGTAACAGGAACACATGAGTTAAGAAGGGTACCTTTGGCTTTGTATTTCAGTCCAAAATTAATAATTTGTCGCACTCGAAAACGAACTTTTGGTAATAGGAACACATGAGTTAAGAAGGGTAACTTTGGCTTTGTATTTCAGTCCAAAATTAATAATTATGCACTATAGAGGGTTAACCATAAGGGTTTCGACGAAATGTTAAATGGCAAAGTTGTAGGGGATGGTCGGGGGCTACAACTTTCCTGTGGCACCCGGGCGGCTATCTAGCACGGGTGGCAAGTTACAGACGATATTCGCTATAGACGGTTAACCGTAAGGGTTTCGACGAAATGTTAAATGGCAAAGTTGTAGGGGGGTCGGGGGCTACAACTTTCCTGTGGAACTCGGGCGGCTATCTAGGACGGGCGGCAAGTTACAGACGATATTTGCTATAGACGGTTAACCGTAAGGGTTTCGACGAAATGTTAAATGGCAAAGTTGCAGGGGAGGTCGGGGGCTACAACTTTCCTGTGGCACCCGGGCGGCCATCTAGCACGGGCGGCAAGTTACAGACGATATTCACTATATACGGTTAACCGTAAGGGTTTCGACGAAATGTTAAACGGCAAAGTTGTATGGGAGGTCGGGGACTACAACTTTGCCGTGGCACCAGGGCGGCTATCTAGCACGGGCGGCAAGTTACAGACGATATTCACTATAGACCGTTAACCGTAAGGGTTTCGACGAAATGTTAAATGGCAAAGTTGTAGCGTAGGTCGGGGGCTACAACTTTCCTCTGGCACCCGGGCGGCTATCTAGCACGGGCGGCAAGTTACAGACGATATTCAGTATAGACGGTTAACCGTAAGGGTTTCGACGAAATGTTAAATGGCAAAGTTGTAGGGGAGGTCGGGGGCTACAACTTTCCTGTGGAACTCGGGCGGCTATCTAGGACGGGCGGCAAGTTACAGACGATATTCGCTATAGACGGTTAACCGTAAGGGTTTCGACGAAATGTTAAATGGCAAAGTTGCAGGGGAGGTCGGGGGCTACAACTTTCCTGTGGCACCCGGGCGGCCATCTAGCACGGGCGGCAAGTTACAGACGATATTCACTATATACGGTTAACCGTAAGGGTTTCGACGAAATGTTAAATGGCAAAGTTGTATGGGAGGTCGGGGACTACAACTTTGCCGTGGCACCAGGGCGGCTATCTAGCACGGGCGGCAAGTTACAGACGATATTCACTATAGACCTTTAACCGTAAGGGTTTCGACGAAATGTTAAATGGCAAAGTTGTAGGGTAGGTCGGGGGCTACAACTTTGCCGTGGCACCCGGGCGGCTATCTAGCACGGGCGGCAAGTTACAGACGATATTCATTATAGACGGTTAACCGTAAGGGTTTCGACGAAATGTTAAATGGCAAAGTTGTAGGGGAGGTCGGGGGCTACAACTTTCCTGTGGCACCCGGGCGGCTATCAAGCACGGGCGGCAAGGTACAGACGATATTCACTATAGACGGTTAACCGTAAGGGTTTCGACGAAATGTTAAATGGCAAAGTTGTAGGGGAGGTCGGGGGCTACAACTTTCCTGTGGCACCCGGGCGGCTATCTAGCACGGGCGGAAAGTTACAGACGATATTCACTATAGACGGTTAACCGTAAGGGTTTCGACGAAATGTTAAATGGCAAAGTTGTAGGGGAGGTCGGGGGCTACAACTTTCCTGTGGCACCCGGGCGGCTATCTAGCACGGGCGGAAAGTTACAGACGATATTCACTATAGACGGTTAACCGTAAGGGTTTAGACGAAATGTTAAATGGCAAAGTTGTACGGGAGGTCGGGGGCTACAACTTTGCCGTGGCACCCGGGCGGCTATCTAGCACGGGCGGCAAGTTACAGACGATATTCACTATAGACGGTTAACCGTAAGTGTTTCGACGAAATGTTAAATAGCAAAGTTGTAGGGGAGGTCGGGGGCTACAACTTTCCTGTGGCACCCGGGCGGCTATCTAGCACGGGTGGCAAGTTACAGACGATATTCGCTATAGACGGTTAACCGTAAGGGTTTCGACGAAATGTTAAATGGCAATGTTGTAGAGGAGGTCGGGGGCTACAACTTTCCTGTGGCACCCGGGCGGCTATCTAGCACGGGCGGCAAGTTACAGACGATATTCGCTATAGACGGTTAACCGTAAGGGTTTCGACGAAATGTTAAATGGCAAAGTTGTAGGGGAGGTCGGGGGCTACAACTTTCCTGTGGCACCCGGGCGGCTTTCTAGCACGGGCGGCAAGTTACAGACGATATTCACTATAGACGGTTAACCGTAAGGGTTTAGACGAAATGTTAAATGGCAAAGTTGTACGGGAGGTCGGGGGCTACAACTTTCCTGTGGCACCCGGGCGGCTATCTAGCACGGGTGGCAAGTTACAGACGATATTCGCTATAGACGGTTAACCGTAAGGGTTTCGACGAAATGTTAAATGGCAAAGTTGTAGGGGAGGTCGGGGGCTACAACTTTCCTGTGGCACCCGGGCGGCTTTCTAGCACGGGCGGCAAGTTACAGACGATATTCACTATAGACGGTTAACCGTAAGGGTTTAGACGAAATGTTAAATGGCAAAGTTGTACGGGAGATCGGGGGCTACAACTTTGCCGTGGCACCCGGGCGGCTATCTAGCACGGGCGGCAAGTTACAGACGATATTCGCTATAGACGGTTAACCGTAAGGGTTTCGACGAAATGTTAAATGGCAAAGTTGAAGGGGAGGTCGGGGGCTACAACTTTCCTGTGGCACCCGGGCGGCTATCTAGCACGGGTGGCAAGTTACAGACGATATTCGCTATAGACGGTTAACCGTAAGGGTTTCGACGAAATGTTAAATGGCAATGTTGTAGAGGAGGTCGGGGGCTACAACTTTCCTGTGGCACCCGGGCGGCTATCTAGCACGGGTGGCAAGTTACAGACGATATTCGCTATAGACGGTTAACAGTAAGGGTTTCGACGAAATGTTATATGGCAAAGTTGTAGGGGAGGTCGGGGGCTACAACTTTCCTGTGGCACCTGGGCGGCTATCTAGCACGGGCGGCAAGCTACAGACGATATTCATTATAGACGGTTAACCGTAAGGGTTTCGACGAAATGTTAAATGGCAAAGTTGTACGGGAGGTCGGGGGCTACAACTTTCCTGTGGCACCTGGGCGGCTATCTAGCACGGGCGGCAAGCTACAGACGATATTCATTATAGACGGTTAACCGTAAGGGTTTCGACGAAATGTTAAATGGCAAAGTTGTACGGGAGGTCGGGGGCTACAACTTTCCTGTGGCACCCGGGCGGCTATCTAGCACGGGCGGCAAGTTACAGACGATATTCGCTATAGACGGTTAACCGTAAGGGTTTCGACGAAATGTTAAACGGCAAAGTTGTAGGGGAGGTCGGGGGCTACAACTTCCGTGTGGCACCAGGGCGGATATCTAGCACGGGCGGCAAGTTACAGACGATATTCATTATAGACGGTTAACCGTAAGGGTTTCGACGAAATGTTAAATGGCAAAGTTGTACGGGAGGTCGGGGGCTACAACTTTCCTGTGGCACCCGGGCGGCTATCTAGCACGGGTGGCAAGTTACAGACGATATTCGCTATAGACGGTTAACCGTAAGGGTTTCGACGAAATGTTAAATGGCAAAGTTGTAGGGGAGGTCGGGGGCTACAACTTTTCTGTGGCACCTGGGCGGCTATCTAGCACGGGCGGCAAGTTACAGACGGTACTCATTATAGACGGTTAACCGTAAGGGTTTCGACGAAATGTTAAATGGCAAAGTTGTACGGGAGGTCGGGGGCTACAACTTTCCTGTGGCACCTGGGCGGCTATCTAGCACGGGCGGCAAGTTACAGACGGTACTCATTATAGACGGTTAACCGTAAGGGTTTCGACGAAATGTTAAATGGCAAAGTTGTACGGGAGGTCGGGGGCTACAACTTTCCTGTGGCACCCGGGCGGCTATCTAGCACGGGCGGCAAGTTACAGACGATATTCACTATAGACGGTTAACCGTAAGGGTTTCGACGAAATGTTAAATGGCGAAGTTGTAGGGGAGGTCGGGGGCTACGACTTTTCCGTGGCACCCGGGCGGCTATCTAGCACGGGCGGCAAGTTACATACGATATTCACTATAGACGGTTAACCGTAAGGGTTTCGACGAAATGTTAAATGGCAAAGTTGTAGGGGAGGTCGGGGGCTACAACCTTGCCGTGGCACCCTGGCGGCTATCTAGCACGGGCGGCAAGTTACAGACGATATTCACTATAGACGGTTAACCGTGTTAAGAAGGGTACGTTTGGCTTTGTTTTTCAGTCCAAAATTAATAATTTTTCATACTCGAAAATGAACTGTTTGTAACAGGAACACATGAGTTAAGAAGGGTAACTTTGGCTTTGTATTTCAGTACAAAATTAATAATTTTTCGTACTCGAAAATGAACTGTTTGTAACAGGAACACATGAGTTAAGAAGGGTACCTTTGGCTTTGTATTTCAGTCCAAAATTAATAATTTGTCGCACTCGAAAACGAACTTTTGGTAATAGGAACACATGAGTTAAGAAGGGTACGTTTGGCTTTGTTTTTCAGTCCAAAATTAATAATTTTTCATACTCGAAAATGAACTGTTTGTAACAGGAACACATGAGTTAAGAAGGGTAACTTTGGCTTTGTATTTCAGTCCAAAATTAATCATTTTTCATACTCGAAAATTAACTGTTTGTAACAGGAACGCATGAGTTAAGAAGGGTAACTTTGGCTTTGTATTTCAGTCCAAAATTAATAATTTGTCGCACTCGAAAACGAACTTTTGGTAATAGGAACACATGAGTTAAGAAGGGTACGTTTGGCTTTGTTTTTCAGTCCAAAATTAATAATTTTTCATACTCGAAAATGAACTGTTTGTAACAGGAACACATGAGTTAAGAAGGGTAACTTTGGCTTTGTATTTCAGTACAAAATTAATAATTTTTCGTACTCGAAAATGAACTGTTTGTAACAGGAACACATGAGTTAAGAAGGGTACCTTTGGCTTTGTATTTCAGTCCAAAATTAATAATTTGTCGCACTCGAAAACGAACTTTTGGTAATAGGAACACATGAGTTAAGAAGGGTACGTTTGGCTTTGTTTTTCAGTCCAAAATTAATAATTTTTCATACTCGAAAATGAACTGTTTGTAACAGGAACACATGAGTTAAGAAGGGTAACTTTGGCTTTGTATTTCAGTACAAAATTAATAATTTTTCGTACTCGAAAATGAACTGTTTGTAACAGGAACACATGAGTTAAGAAGGGTACCTTTGGCTTTGTATTTCAGTCCAAAATTAATAATTTGTCGCACTCGAAAACGAACTTTTGGTAATAGGAACACATGAGTTAAGAAGGGTACGTTTGGCTTTGTTTTTCAGTCCAAAATTAATAATTTTTCATACTCGAAAATGAACTGCTTGTAACAGGAACACATGAGTTAAGAAGGGTAACTTTGGCTTTGTATTTCAGTCCAAAATTAATAATTTTTCGTACTCGAAAATGAACTGTTTGTAACAGGAACACATGAGTTAAGAAGGGTACCTTTGGCTTTGTATTTCAGTCCAAAATTAATAATTTGTCGCACTCGAAAACGAACTTTTGGTAATAGGAACACATGAGTTAAGAAGGGTACGTTTGGCTTTGTTTTTCAGTCCAAAATTAATAATTTTTCATACTCGAAAATGAACTGTTTGTAACAGGAACACATGAGTTAAGAAGGGTAACTTTGGCTTTGTATTTCAGTCCAAAATTAATCATTTTTCATACTCGAAAATTAACTGTTTGTAACAGGAACGCATGAGTTAAGAAGGGTAACTTTGGCTTTGTATTTCAGTACAAAATTAATAATTTTTCGTACTCGAAAATGAACTGCTTGTAACAGGAACACATGAGTTAAGAAGGGTAAGTTTGGCTTTGTTTTCAGTCCAAAATTAATAATTTTTCTTACTCGAAAATTAACTGTTTGTAACAGGAACACATGAGTTAAGAAGGGTAACTTTGGCTTTGTATTTCAGTCCAAAATTAATCATTTTTCATACTCGAAAATTAACTGTTTGTAACAGGAACGCATGATTTAAGAAGGGTAACTTTGGCTTTGTATTTCAGTCCAAAATTAATAATTTGTCGCACTCGAAAACGAACTTTTGGTAATAGGAACACATGAGTTAAGAAGGGTACGTTTGGCTTTGTTTTTCAGTCCAAAATTAATAATTTTTCATACTCGAAAATGAACTGTTTGTAACAGGAACACATGAGTTAAGAAGGGTAACTTTGGCTTTGTATTTCAGTACAAAATTAATAATTTTTCGTACTCGAAAATGAACTGTTTGTAACAGGAACACATGAGTTAAGAAGGGTACCTTTGGCTTTGTATTTCAGTCCAAAATTAATAATTTGTCGCACTCGAAAACGAACTTTTGGTAATAGGAACACATGAGTTAAGAAGGGTACGTTTGGCTTTGTTTTTCAGTCCAAAATTAATAATTTTTCATACTCGAAAATGAACTGTTTGTAACAGGAACACATGAGTTAAGAAGGGTAACTTTGGCTTTGTATTTCAGTACAAAATTAATAATTTTTCGTATTCGAAAATGAACTGTTTGTAACAGGAACACATGAGTTAAGAAGGGTACCTTTGGCTTTGTATTTCAGTCCAAAATTAATAATTTGTCGCACTCGAAAACGAACTTTTGGTAATAGGAACACATGAGTTAAGAAGGGTACGTTTTACTTTGTTTTTCAGGCCAAAATTAATAATTTTTCATACTCGAAAATGAACTGTTTGTAACAGGAACACATGAGTTAAGAAGGGTAACTTTGGCTTTGTATTTCAGTCCAAAATTAATCATTTTTCATACTCGAAAATTAACTGTTTGTAACAGGAACGCATGAGTTAAGAAGGGTAACTTTGGCTTTGTATTTCAGTCCAAAATTAATAATTTGTCGCACTCGAAAACGAACTTTTGGTAATAGGAACACATGAGTTAAGAAGGGTAAGTTTGGCTTTGTTTTTCAGTCCAAAATTAATAATTTTTCATACTCGAAAATGAACTGTTTGTAACAGGAACACATGAGTTAAGAAAGGTAACTTTGGCTTTGTATTTCAGTACAAAATTAATAATTTTTCGTACTCGAAAATGAACTGTTTGTAACAGGAACACATGAGTTAAGAAGGGTACCTTTGGCTTTGTATTTCAGTCCAAAATTAATAATTTGTCGCACTCGAAAACGAACTTTTGGTAATAGGAACACATGAGTTAAGAAGGGTACGTTTGGCTTTGTTTTTCAGTCCAAAATTAATAATTTTTCATACTCGAAAATGAACTGTTTGTAACAGGAACACATGAGTTAAGAAGGGTAACTTTGGCTTTGTATTTCAGTCCAAAATTAATAATTATTCACTATAGAGTGTTAACCATAAGGGTTTCGACGAAATGTTAAATGGCAAAGTTGAAGGGGAGGTCGGGGGCTACAACTTTCCTGTGGCACCCGGGCGGCTATCTAGCACGGGCGGCAAGTTACAGACGATATTCACTATAGACGGTTAACCGTGTTAAGAAGGGTACGTTTGGCTTTGTTTTTCAGTCCAAAATTAATAATTTTTCATACTCGAAAATGAACTGTTTGTAACAGGAACACATGAGTTAAGAAGGGTAACTTTGGCTTTGTATTTCAGTACAAAATTAATAATTTTTCGTACTCGAAAATGAACTGTTTGTAACAGGAACACATGAGTTAAGAAGGGTACCTTTGGCTTTGTATTTCAGTCCAAAATTAATAATTTGTCGCACTCGAAAACGAACTTTTGGTAATAGGAACACATGAGTTAAGAAGGGTACGTTTGGCTTTGTTTTTCAGTCCAAAATTAATAATTTTTCATAGTCGAAAATGAACTGTTTGTAACAGGAACACATGAGTTAAGAAGGGTAACTTTGGCTTTGTATTTGAGTCCAAAATTAATCATTTTTCATACTCGAAAATTAACTGCTTGTAACAGGAACGCATGAGTTAAGAAGTGTAACTTTGGCTTTGTATTTCAGTCCAAAATTAATAATTTGTCGCACTCGAAAACGAACTTTTGGTAATAGGAACACATGAGTTAAGAAGGGTACGTTTGGCTTTGTTTTTCAGTCCAAAATTAATAATTTTTCATACTCGAAAATGAACTGTTTGTAACAGGAACACATGAGTTAAGAAGGGTAACTTTGGCTTTGTATTTCAGTCCAAAATTAATCATTTTTCATACTCGAAAATTAACTGTTTGTAACAGGAACGCATGAGTTAAGAAGGGTAACTTTGGCTTTGTATTTCAGTACAAAATTAATAATTTTTCGTACTCGAAAATGAACTGCTTGTAACAGGAACACATGAGTTAAGAAGGGTAAGTTTGGCTTTGTTTTCAGTCCAAAATTAATAATTTTTCATACTCGAAAATTAACTGTTTGTAACAGGAACACATGAGTTAAGAAGGGTAACTTTGGCTTTGTATTTCAGTCCAAAATTAATCATTTTTCATACTCGAAAATTAACTGTTTGTAACAGGAACGCATGAGTTAAGAAGGGTAACTTTGGCTTTGTATTTCAGTCCAAAATTAATAATTTGTCGCACTCGAAAACGAACTTTTGGTAATAGGAACACATGAGTTAAGAAGGGTAAGTTTGGCTTTGTTTTTCAGTCCAAAATTAATAATTTTTCATACTCGAAAATGAACTGTTTGTAACAGGAACACATGAGTTAAGAAAGGTAACTTTGGCTTTGTATTTCAGTACAAAATTAATAATTTTTCGTACTCGAAAATGAACTGTTTGTAACAGGAACACATGAGTTAAGAAGGGTACGTTTGGCTTTGTTTTTCAGTCCAAAATTAATAATTTTTCATACTCGAAAATGAACTGTTTGTAACAGGAACACATGAGTTAAGAAGGGTAACTTTGGCTTTGTATTTCAGTACAAAATTAATAATTTTTCGTACTCGAAAATGAACTGTTTGTAACAGGAACACATGAGTTAAGAAGGGTACCTTTGGCTTTGTATTTCAGTCCAAAATTAATAATTTGTCGCACTCGAAAACGAACTTTTGGTAATAGGAACACATGAGTTAAGAAGGGTACGTTTGGCTTTGTTTTTCAGGCCAAAATTAATAATTTTTCATACTCGAAAATGAACTGTTTGTAACAGGAACACATGAGTTAAGAAGGGTAACTTTGGCTTTGTATTTCAGTCCAAAATTAATCATTTTTCATACTCGAAAATTAACTGTTTGTAACAGGAACGCATGAGTTAAGAAGGGTAACTTTGGCTTTGTATTTCAGTCCAAAATTAATAATTTGTCGCACTCGAAAACGAACTTTTGGTAATAGGAACACATGAGTTAAGAAGGGTAAGTTTGGCTTTGTTTTTCAGTCCAAAATTAATAATTTTTCATACTCGAAAATGAACTGTTTGTAACAGGAACACATGAGTTAAGAAAGGTAACTTTGGCTTTGTATTTCAGTACAAAATTAATAATTTTTCGTACTCGAAAATGAACTGTTTGTAACAGGAACACATGAGTTAAGAAGGGTACCTTTGGCTTTGTATTTCAGTCCAAAATTAATAATTTGTCGCACTCGAAAACGAACTTTTGGTAATAGGAACACATGAGTTAAGAAGGGTACGTTTGGCTTTGTTTTTCAGTCCAAAATTAATAATTTTTCATACTCGAAAATGAACTGTTTGTAACAGGAACACATGAGTTAAGAAGGGTAACTTTGGCTTTGTATTTCAGTCCAAAATTAATAATTATTCACTATAGAGTGTTAACCATAAGGGTTTCGACGAAATGTTAAATGGCAAAGTTGTAGGGGAGGTCGGGGGCTACAACTTTCCTGTGGCACCCGGGCGGCTATCTAGCACGGGTGGCAAGTTACAGACGATATTCGCTATAGACGGTTAACCGTAAGGGTTTCGACAAAATGTTAAATGGCAAAGTTGTAGGGGAGGTCGGGGGCTACAACTTTCCTGTGGCACCCGGGCGGCTTTCTAGCACGGGCGGCAAGTTACAGACGATATTCACTATAGACGGTTAACCGTAAGGGTTTAGACGAAATGTTAAATGGCAAAGTTGTACGGGAGGTCGGGGGCTACAACTTTGCCGTGGCACCCGGGCGGCTATCTAGCACGGGCGGCAAGTTACAGACGATATTCACTATAGACGGTTAACCGTAAGGGTTTCGACGAAATGTTAAATGGCAAAGTTGAAGGGGAGGTCGGGGGCTACAACTTTCCTGTGGCACCCGGGCGGCTATCTAGCACGGGTGGCAAGTTACAGACGATATTCGCTATAGACGGTTAACCGTAAGGGTTTCGACGAAATGTTAAATGGCAATGTTGTAGAGGAGGTCGGGGGCTACAACTTTCCTGTGGCACCCGGGCGGCTATCTAGCACGGGTGGCAAGTTACAGACGATATTCGCTATAGACGGTTAACAGTAAGGGTTTCGACGAAATGTTATATGGCAAAGTTGTAGGGGAGGTCGGGGGCTACAACTTTCCTGTGGCACCTGGGCGGCTATCTAGCACGGGCGGCAAGCTACAGACGATATTCATTATAGACGGTTAACCGTAAGGGTTTCGACGAAATGTTAAATGGCAAAGTTGTACGGGAGGTCGGGGGCTACAACTTTCCTGTGGCACCCGGGCGGCTATCTAGCACGGGCGGCAAGTTACAGACGATATTCGCTATAGACGGTTAACCGTAAGGGTTTCGACGAAATGTTAAATGGCAATGTTGTAGAGGAGGTCGGGGGCTACAACTTTGCCGTGGCACCCGGGCGGCTATCTAGCACGGGCGGCAAGTTACAGACGATATTCACTATAGACGGTTAACCGTAAGGGTTTCGACGAAATGTTAAATGGCAAAGTTGAAGGGGAGGTCGGGGGCTACAACTTTCCTGTGGCACCCGGGCGGCTATCTAGCACGGGTGGCAAGTTACAGACGATATTCGCTATAGACGGTTAACAGTAAGGGTTTCGACGAAATGTTAAATGGCAAAGTTGTAGGGGAGGTCGGGGGCTACAACTTTCCTGTGGCACCTGGGCGGCTATCTAGCACGGGCGGCAAGCTACAGACGATATTCATTATAGACGGTTAACCGTAAGGGTTTCGACGAAATGTTAAATGGCAAAGTTGTACGGGAGGTCGGGGGCTACAACTTTCCTGTGGCACCCGGGCGGCTATCTAGCACGGGCGGCAAGTTACAGACGATATTCCCTATAGACGGTTAACCGTAAGTGTTTCGACGAAATGTTAAATAGCAAAGTTGTAGGGGAGGTCGGGGGCTACAACTTTCCTGTGGCACCCGGGCGGTTATCTAGCACAGGCGGCAAGTTACAGACGATATTCACTATAGACGGTTAACCGTAAGGGTTTCGACGAAATGTTAAATGGCGAAGTTGCAGGGGAGGTCGGGGGCTACGACTTTTCCGTGGCACCCGGGCGGCTATCTATCACGGGCGGCAAGTTACATACGATATTCACTATAGACGGTTAACCGTAAGGGTTTAGACGAAATGTTAAATGCCAAAGTTGTACGGGAGGTCGGGGGCTACAACTTTGCCGTGGCACCCGGGCGGCTATCTAGCACGGGCGGCAAGTTACAGACGATATTCACTATAGACGGTTAACCGTAAGGGTTTCGACGAAATGTTAAATGGCAAAGTTGAAGGGGAGGTCGGGGGCTACAACTTTCCTGTGGCACCCGGGCGGCTATCTAGCACGGGTGGCAAGTTACAGACGATATTCGCTATAGACGGTTAACCGTAAGGGTTTCGACGAAATGTTAAATGGCAAAGTTGAAGGGGAGGTCGGGGGCTACAACTTTCCTGTGGCACCCGGGCGGCTATCTAGCACGGGTGGCAAGTTACAGACGATATTCGCTATAGACGGTTAACAGTAAGGGTTTCGACGAAATGTTAAATGGCAAAGTTGTAGGGGAGGTCGGGGGCTACAACTTTCCTGTGGCACCTGGGCGGCTATCTAGCACGGGCGGCAAGCTACAGACGATATTCATTATAGACGGTTAACCGTAAGGGTTTCGACGAAATGTTAAATGACAAAGTTGTAGGGGAGGTCGGGGACTACAACTTTCCTGTGGCACCCGGGCGGCTATCTAGCACGGGTGGCAAGTTACAGACGATATTCGCTATAGACGGTTAACCGTAAGGGTTTCGACGAAATGTTAAATGGCAAAGTTGAAGGGGAGGTCGGGGGCTACAACTTTCCTGTGGCACCCGGGCGGCTATCTAGCACGGGCGGCAAGTTACAGACGATATTCACTATAGACGGTTAACCGTAAGGGTTTCGACGAAATGTTAAATGGCAAAGTTGTAGGGGAGGTCGGGGGCTACAACTTTCCTGTGGCACCCGGGCGGCTTTCTAGCACGGGCGGCAAGTTACAGACGATATTCACTATAGACGGTTAACCGTAAGGGTTTAGACGAAATGTTAAATGCCAAAGTTGTACGGGAGGTCGGGGGCTACAACTTTGCCGTGGCACCCGGGCGGCTATCTAGCACGGGCGGCAAGTTACAGACGATATTCACTATAGACGGTTAACCGTAAGGGTTTCGACGAAATGTTAAATGGCAAAGTTGAAGGGGTGGTCGGGGGCTACAACTTTCCTGTGGCACCCGGGCGGCTATCTAGCACGGGTGGCAAGTTACAGACGATATTCGCTATAGACGGTTAACCGTAAGGGTTTCGACGAAATGTTAAATGGCAATGTTGTACAGGAGGTCGGGGGCTACAACTTTCCTGTGGCACCCGGGCGGCTATCTAGCACGGGTGGCAAGTTACAGACGATATTCGCTATAGACGGTTAACAGTAAGGGTTTCGACGAAATGTTAAATGGCAAAGTTGTAGGGGAGGTCGGGGGCTACAACTTTCCTGTGGCACCTGGGCGGCTATCTAGCACGGGCGGCAAGCTACAGACGATATTCATTATAGACGGTTAACCGTAAGGGTTTCGACGAAATGTTAAATGGCAAAGTTGTACGGGAGGTCGGGGGCTACAACTTTCCTGTGGCACCCGGGCGGCTATCTAGCACGGGCGGCAAGTTACAGACGATATTCCCTATAGACGGTTAACCGTAAGTGTTTCGACGAAATGTTAAATAGCAAAGTTGTAGGGGAGGTCGGGGGCTACAACTTTCCTGTGGCACCCGGGCGGTTATCTAGCACAGGCGGCAAGTTACAGACGATATTCACTATAGACGGTTAACCGTAAGGGTTTCGACGAAATGTTAAATGGCGAAGTTGTAGGGGAGGTCGGGGGCTACGACTTTTCCGTGGCACCCGGGCGGCTATCTAGCACGGGCGGCAAGTTACATACGATATTCACTATAGACGGTTAACCGTAAGGGTTTCGACGAAATGTTAAATGGCAAAGTTGTAGGGGAGGTCGGGGGCTACAACCTTGCCGTGGCACCCGGGCGGCTATCTAGCAGGGGCGGCAAGTTACAGACGATATTCACTATAGACGGTTAACCGTGTTAAGAAGGGTACGTTTGGCTTTGTTTTTCAGTCCAAAATTAATAATTTTTCATACTCGAAAATGAACTGTTTGTAACAGAAACACATGAGTTAAGAAGGGTAACTTTGGCTTTGTATTTCAGTCCAAAATTAATCATTTTTCATACTCGAAAATTAACTGTTTGTAACAGGAACGCATGAGTTAAGAAGGGTAACTTTGGCTTTGTATTTCAGTCCAAAATTAATAATTTGTCGCACTCGAAAACGAACTTTTGGTAATAGGAACACATGAGTTAAGAAGGGTAAGTTTGGCTTGTTTTTCAGTCCAAAATTAATAATTTTTCATACTCGAAAATGAACTGTTTGTAACAGGAACACATGAGTTAAGAAAGGTAACTTTGGCTTTGTATTTCAGTACAAAATTAATAATTTTTCGTACTCGAAAATGAACTGTTTGTAACAGGAACACATGAGTTAAGAAGGGTACCTTTGGCTTTGTATTTCAGTCCAAAATTAATAATTTGTCGCACTCGAAAACGAACTTTTGGTAATAGGAACACATGAGTTAAGAAGGGTAACTTTGGCTTTGTATTTCAGTCCAAAATTAATAATTATTCACTATAGAGGGTTAACCATAAGGGTTTCGACGAAATGTTAAATGACAAAGTTGTAGGGGAGGTCGGGGGCTACAACTTTCCTGTGGCACCCGGGCGGCTATCTAGCACGGGTGGCAAGTTACAGACGATATTCGCTATAGACGGTTAACCGTAAGGGTTTCGACGAAATGTTAAATGGCAAAGTTGTAGGGGAGGTCGGGGGCTACAACTTTCCTGTGGCACCCGGGCGGCTATCTAGCACGGGCGGCAAGTTACAGACGATATTCACTATAGACGGTTAACCGTAAGGGTTTAGACGAAATGTTAAATGGCAAAGTTGTACGGGAGGTCGGGGGCTACAACTTTGCCGTTGCACCCGGGCGGCTATCTAGCACGAGCGGCAAGTTACAGACGATATTCACTATAGACGGTTAACCGTAAGGGTTTCGACGAAATGTTAAATGGCAATGTTGTAGAGGAGGTCGGGGGCTACAACTTTCCTGTGGCACCCGGGCGGCTATCTAGCACGGGCGGCAAGTTACAGACGATATTCCCTATAGACGGTTAACCGTAAGTGTTTCGACGAAATGTTAAATAGCAAAGTTGTAGGGGAGGTCGGGGGCTACAACTTTCCTGTGGCACCCGGGCGGCTATCTAGCACAGGCGGAAAGTTACAGACGATATTCACTATAGACGGTTAACCGTAAGGGTTTCGACGAAATGTTAAATGGCGAAGTTGTAGGGGAGGTCGGGGGCTACGACTTTTCCGTGGCACCCGGGCGGCTATCTAGCACGGGCGGCAAGTTACATACGATATTCACTATAGACGGTTAACCGTAAGGGTTTCGACGAAATGTTAAATGGCAAAGTTGTAGGGGAGGTCGGGGGCTACAACCTTGCCGTGGCACCCGGGCGGCTATCTAGCAGGGGCGGCAAGTTACAGACGATATTCACTATAGACGGTTAACCGTGTTAAGAAGGGTACGTTTGGCTTTGTTTTTCAGTCCAAAATTAATAATTTTTCATACTCGAAAATGAACTGTTTGTAACAGGAACACATGAGTTAAGAAGGGTAACTTTGGCTTTGTATTTCAGTACAAAATTAATAATTTTTCGTACTCGAAAATGAACTGTTTGTAACAGGAACACATGAGTTAAGAAGGGTACCTTTGGCTTTGTTTTTCAGTCCAAAATTAATAATTTTTCATACTCGAAAATGAACTGTTTGTAACAGGAACACATGAGTTTAGAAGGGTAACTTTGGCTTTGTATTTCAGTCCAAAATTAATCATTTTTCATACTCGAAAATTAACTGTTTGTAACAGGAACGCATGAGTTAAGAAGGGTAGCTTTGGCTTTGTATTTCAGTCCAAAATTAATAATTTGTCGCACTCGAAAATGAACTTTTGGTAATAGGAACACATGAGTTAAGAAGGGTAAGTTTGGCTTTGTTTTTCAGTCCAAAATTAATAATTTTTCATACTCGAAAATGAACTGTTTGTAACAGGAACACATGAGTTAAGAAAGGTAACTTTGGCTTTGTATTTCAGTACAAAATTAATAATTTTTCGTACTCGAAAATGAACTGTTTGTAACAGGAACACATGAGTTAAGAAGGGTACCTTTGGCTTTGTATTTCAGTCCAAAATTAATAATTTGTCGCACTCGAAAACGAACTTTTGGTAATAGGAACACATGAGTTAAGAAGGGTACGTTTGGCTTTGTTTTTCAGTCCACAATTAATAATTTTTCATACTCGAAAATGAACTGTTTGTAACAGGAACACATGAGTTAAGAAGGGTAACTTTGGCTTTGTATTTCAGTACAAAATTAATAATTTTTCGTACTCGAAAATGAACTGTTTGTAACAGGAACACATGAGTTAAGAAGGGTACCTTTGGCTTTGTATTTCAGTCCAAAATTAATAATTTGTCGCACTCGAAAACGAACTTTTGGTAATAGGAACACATGAGTTAAGAAGGGTACGTTTGGCTTTGTTTTTCAGTCCAAAATTAATAATTTTTCATACTCGAAAATGAACTGTTTGTAACAGGAACACATGAGTTAAGAAGGGTAACTTTGGCTTTGTATTTCAGTCCAAAATTAATAATTTGTCGCACTCGAAAACGAACTTTTGGTAATAGGAACACATGAGTTAAGAAGGGTAAGTTTGGCTTTGTTTTTCAGTCCAAAATTAATAATTTTTCATACTCGAAAATGAACTGTTTGTAACAGGAACACATGAGTTAAGAAAGGTAACTTTGGCTTTGTATTTCAGTACATAATTAATAATTTTTCGTACTCGAAAATGAACTGTTTGTAACAGGAACACATGAGTTAAGAAGGGTACCTTTGGCTTTGTATTTCAGTCCAAAATTAATAATTTGTCGCACTCGAAAACGAACTTTTGGTAATAGGAACACATGAGTTAAGAAGGGTACGTTTGGCTTTGTTTTTCAGTCCAAAATTAATAATTTTTCATACTCGAAAATGAACTGTTTGTAACAGGAACACATGAGTTAAGAAAGGTAACTTTGGCTTTGTATTTCAGTACAAAATTAATAATTTTTCGTACTCGAAAATGAACTGTTTGTAACAGGAACACATGAGTTAAGAAGGGTACCTTTGGCTTTGTATTTCAGTCCAAAATTAATAATTTGTCGCAATCGAAAACGAACTTTTGGTAATAGGAACACATGAGTTAAGAAGGGTACGTTTGGCTTTGTTTTTCAGTCCAAAATTAATAATTTGTCGCACTCGAAAACGAACTTTTGGTAATAGGAACACATGAGTTAAGAAGGGTACGTTTGGCTTTGTTTTTCAGTCCAAAATTAATAATTTTTCATACTCGAAAATGAACTGTTTGTAACAGGAACACATGAGTTAAGAAGGGTAACTTTGGCTTTGTATTTCAGTCCAAAATTAATCATTTTCCATACTCGAAAATTAACTGTTTGTAACAGGAACGCATGAGTTAAGAAGGGTAACTTTGGCTTTGTATTTCAGTCCAAAATTAATAATTTGTCGCACTCGAAAAAGAACTTTTGGTAATAGGAACACATGAGTTAAGAAGGGTAAGTTTGGCTTGTTTTTCAGTCCAAAATTAATAATTTTTCATACTCGAAAATGAACTGTTTGTAACAGGAACACATGAGTTAAGAAAGGTAACTTTGGCTTTGTATTTCAGTACAAAATTAATCATTTTTCATACTCGAAAATTAACTGTTTGTAACAGGAACGCATGAGTTAAGAAGGGTAACTTTGGCTTTGTATTTCAGTCCAAAATTAATAATTTGTCGCACTCGAAAACGAACTTTTGGTAATAGGAACACATGAGTTAAGAAGGGTAAGTTTGGCTTGTTTTTCAGTCCAAAATTAATAATTTTTCATACTCGAAAATGAACTGTTTGTAACAGGAACACATGAGTTAAGAAAGGTAACTTTGGCTTTGTATTTCAGTACAAAATTAATAATTTTTCGTACTCGAAAATGAACTGTTTGTAACAGGAACACATGAGTTAAGAAGGGTACCTTTGGCTTTGTATTTCAGTCCAAAATTAATAATTTGTCGCAATCGAAAACGAACTTTTGGTAATAGGAACACATGAGTTAAGAAGGGTACGTTTGGCTTTGTTTTTCAGTCCAAAATTAATAATTTGTCGCACTCGAAAACGAACTTTTGGTAATAGGAACACATGAGTTAAGAAGGGTACGTTTGGCTTGTTTTTCAGTCCAAAATTAATAATTTTTCATACTCGAAAATGAACTGTTTGTAACAGGAACACATGAGTTAAGAAGGGTAACTTTGGCTTTGTATTTCAGTCCAAAATTAATCATTTTCCATACTCGAAAATTAACTGTTTGTAACAGGAACGCATGAGTTAAGAAGGGTAACTTTGGCTTTGTATTTCAGTCCAAAATTAATAATTTGTCGCACTCGAAAACGAACTTTTGGTAATAGGAACACATGAGTTAAGAAGGGTAAGTTTGGCTTGTTTTTCAGTCCAAAATTAATAATTTTTCATACTCGAAAATGAACTGTTTGTAACAGGAACACATGAGTTAAGAAAGGTAACTTTGGCTTTGTATTTCAGTACAAAATTAATAATTTTTCGTACTCGAAAATGAACTGTTTGTAACAGGAACACATGAGTTAAGAAGGGTACCTTTGGCTTTGTATTTCAGTCCAAAATTAATAATTTGTCGCACTCGAAAACGAACTTTTGGTAATAGGAACACATGAGTTAAGAAGGGTAACTTTGGCTTTGTATTTCAGTCCAAAATTAATAATTATGCACTATAGAGGGTTAACCATAAGGGTTTCGACGAAATGTTAAATGGCAAAGTTGTAGGGGATGGTCGGGGGCTACAACTTTCCTGTGGCACCCGGGCGGCTATCTAGCACGGGTGGCAAGTTACAGACGATATTCGCTATAGACGGTTAACCGTAAGGGTTTCGACGAAATGTTAAATGGCAAAGTTGTAGGGGGGTCGGGGGCTACAACTTTCCTGTGGAACTCGGGCGGCTATCTAGGACGGGCGGCAAGTTACAGACGATATTTGCTATAGACGGTTAACCGTAAGGGTTTCGACGAAATGTTAAATGGCAAAGTTGCAGGGGAGGTCGGGGGCTACAACTTTCCTGTGGCACCCGGGCGGCCATCTAGCACGGGCGGCAAGTTACAGACGATATTCACTATATACGGTTAACCGTAAGGGTTTCGACGAAATGTTAAACGGCAAAGTTGTATGGGAGGTCGGGGACTACAACTTTGCCGTGGCACCAGGGCGGCTATCTAGCACGGGCGGCAAGTTACAGACGATATTCACTATAGACCGTTAACCGTAAGGGTTTCGACGAAATGTTAAATGGCAAAGTTGTAGCGTAGGTCGGGGGCTACAACTTTCCTCTGGCACCCGGGCGGCTATCTAGCACGGGCGGCAAGTTACAGACGATATTCAGTATAGACGGTTAACCGTAAGGGTTTCGACGAAATGTTAAATGGCAAAGTTGTAGGGGAGGTCGGGGGCTACAACTTTCCTGTGGAACTCGGGCGGCTATCTAGGACGGGCGGCAAGTTACAGACGATATTCGCTATAGACGGTTAACCGTAAGGGTTTCGACGAAATGTTAAATGGCAAAGTTGCAGGGGAGGTCGGGGGCTACAACTTTCCTGTGGCACCCGGGCGGCCATCTAGCACGGGCGGCAAGTTACAGACGATATTCACTATATACGGTTAACCGTAAGGGTTTCGACGAAATGTTAAATGGCAAAGTTGTATGGGAGGTCGGGGACTACAACTTTGCCGTGGCACCAGGGCGGCTATCTAGCACGGGCGGCAAGTTACAGACGATATTCACTATAGACCTTTAACCGTAAGGGTTTCGACGAAATGTTAAATGGCAAAGTTGTAGGGTAGGTCGGGGGCTACAACTTTGCCGTGGCACCCGGGCGGCTATCTAGCACGGGCGGCAAGTTACAGACGATATTCACTATAGACGGTTAACCGTAAGGGTTTCGACGAAATGTTAAATGGCAAAGTTGTAGGGGAGGTCGGGGGCTACAACTTTCCTGTGGCACCCGGGCGGCTATCAAGCACGGGCGGCAAGGTACAGACGATATTCACTATAGACGGTTAACCGTAAGGGTTTCGACGAAATGTTAAATGGCAAAGTTGTAGGGGAGGTCGGGGGCTACAACTTTCCTGTGGCACCCGGGCGGCTATCTAGCACGGGCGGAAAGTTACAGACGATATTCACTATAGACGGTTAACCGTAAGGGTTTCGACGAAATGTTAAATGGCAAAGTTGTAGGGGAGGTCGGGGGCTACAACTTTCCTGTGGCACCCGGGCGGCTATCTAGCACGGGCGGAAAGTTACAGACGATATTCACTATAGACGGTTAACCGTAAGGGTTTAGACGAAATGTTAAATGGCAAAGTTGTACGGGAGGTCGGGGGCTACAACTTTGCCGTGGCACCCGGGCGGCTATCTAGCACGGGCGGCAAGTTACAGACGATATTCACTATAGACGGTTAACCGTAAGTGTTTCGACGAAATGTTAAATAGCAAAGTTGTAGGGGAGGTCGGGGGCTACAACTTTCCTGTGGCACCCGGGCGGCTATCTAGCACGGGTGGCAAGTTACAGACGATATTCGCTATAGACGGTTAACCGTAAGGGTTTCGACGAAATGTTAAATGGCAATGTTGTAGAGGAGGTCGGGGGCTACAACTTTCCTGTGGCACCCGGGCGGCTATCTAGCACGGGCGGCAAGTTACAGACGATATTCGCTATAGACGGTTAACCGTAAGGGTTTCGACGAAATGTTAAATGGCAAAGTTGTAGGGGAGGTCGGGGGCTACAACTTTCCTGTGGCACCCGGGCGGCTTTCTAGCACGGGCGGCAAGTTACAGACGATATTCACTATAGACGGTTAACCGTAAGGGTTTAGACGAAATGTTAAATGGCAAAGTTGTACGGGAGGTCGGGGGCTACAACTTTCCTGTGGCACCCGGGCGGCTATCTAGCACGGGTGGCAAGTTACAGACGATATTCGCTATAGACGGTTAACCGTAAGGGTTTCGACGAAATGTTAAATGGCAAAGTTGTAGGGGAGGTCGGGGGCTACAACTTTCCTGTGGCACCCGGGCGGCTTTCTAGCACGGGCGGCAAGTTACAGACGATATTCACTATAGACGGTTAACCGTAAGGGTTTAGACGAAATGTTAAATGGCAAAGTTGTACGGGAGATCGGGGGCTACAACTTTGCCGTGGCACCCGGGCGGCTATCTAGCACGGGCGGCAAGTTACAGACGATATTCGCTATAGACGGTTAACCGTAAGGGTTTCGACGAAATGTTAAATGGCAAAGTTGAAGGGGAGGTCGGGGGCTACAACTTTCCTGTGGCACCCGGGCGGCTATCTAGCACGGGTGGCAAGTTACAGACGATATTCGCTATAGACGGTTAACCGTAAGGGTTTCGACGAAATGTTAAATGGCAATGTTGTAGAGGAGGTCGGGGGCTACAACTTTCCTGTGGCACCCGGGCGGCTATCTAGCACGGGTGGCAAGTTACAGACGATATTCGCTATAGACGGTTAACAGTAAGGGTTTCGACGAAATGTTATATGGCAAAGTTGTAGGGGAGGTCGGGGGCTACAACTTTCCTGTGGCACCTGGGCGGCTATCTAGCACGGGCGGCAAGCTACAGACGATATTCATTATAGACGGTTAACCGTAAGGGTTTCGACGAAATGTTAAATGGCAAAGTTGTACGGGAGGTCGGGGGCTACAACTTTCCTGTGGCACCTGGGCGGCTATCTAGCACGGGCGGCAAGCTACAGACGATATTCATTATAGACGGTTAACCGTAAGGGTTTCGACGAAATGTTAAATGGCAAAGTTGTACGGGAGGTCGGGGGCTACAACTTTCCTGTGGCACCCGGGCGGCTATCTAGCACGGGCGGCAAGTTACAGACGATATTCGCTATAGACGGTTAACCGTAAGGGTTTCGACGAAATGTTAAACGGCAAAGTTGTAGGGGAGGTCGGGGGCTACAACTTCCGTGTGGCACCAGGGCGGATATCTAGCACGGGCGGCAAGTTACAGACGATATTCATTATAGACGGTTAACCGTAAGGGTTTCGACGAAATGTTAAATGGCAAAGTTGTACGGGAGGTCGGGGGCTACAACTTTCCTGTGGCACCCGGGCGGCTATCTAGCACGGGTGGCAAGTTACAGACGATATTCGCTATAGACGGTTAACCGTAAGGGTTTCGACGAAATGTTAAATGGCAAAGTTGTAGGGGAGGTCGGGGGCTACAACTTTTCTGTGGCACCTGGGCGGCTATCTAGCACGGGCGGCAAGTTACAGACGGTACTCATTATAGACGGTTAACCGTAAGGGTTTCGACGAAATGTTAAATGGCAAAGTTGTACGGGAGGTCGGGGGCTACAACTTTCCTGTGGCACCTGGGCGGCTATCTAGCACGGGCGGCAAGTTACAGACGGTACTCATTATAGACGGTTAACCGTAAGGGTTTCGACGAAATGTTAAATGGCAAAGTTGTACGGGAGGTCGGGGGCTACAACTTTCCTGTGGCACCCGGGCGGCTATCTAGCACGGGCGGCAAGTTACAGACGATATTCACTATAGACGGTTAACCGTAAGGGTTTCGACGAAATGTTAAATGGCGAAGTTGTAGGGGAGGTCGGGGGCTACGACTTTTCCGTGGCACCCGGGCGGCTATCTAGCACGGGCGGCAAGTTACATACGATATTCACTATAGACGGTTAACCGTAAGGGTTTCGACGAAATGTTAAATGGCAAAGTTGTAGGGGAGGTCGGGGGCTACAACCTTGCCGTGGCACCCTGGCGGCTATCTAGCACGGGCGGCAAGTTACAGACGATATTCACTATAGACGGTTAACCGTGTTAAGAAGGGTACGTTTGGCTTTGTTTTTCAGTCCAAAATTAATAATTTTTCATACTCGAAAATGAACTGTTTGTAACAGGAACACATGAGTTAAGAAGGGTAACTTTGGCTTTGTATTTCAGTACAAAATTAATAATTTTTCGTACTCGAAAATGAACTGTTTGTAACAGGAACACATGAGTTAAGAAGGGTACCTTTGGCTTTGTATTTCAGTCCAAAATTAATAATTTGTCGCACTCGAAAACGAACTTTTGGTAATAGGAACACATGAGTTAAGAAGGGTACGTTTGGCTTTGTTTTTCAGTCCAAAATTAATAATTTTTCATACTCGAAAATGAACTGTTTGTAACAGGAACACATGAGTTAAGAAGGGTAACTTTGGCTTTGTATTTCAGTCCAAAATTAATCATTTTTCATACTCGAAAATTAACTGTTTGTAACAGGAACGCATGAGTTAAGAAGGGTAACTTTGGCTTTGTATTTCAGTCCAAAATTAATAATTTGTCGCACTCGAAAACGAACTTTTGGTAATAGGAACACATGAGTTAAGAAGGGTACGTTTGGCTTTGTTTTTCAGTCCAAAATTAATAATTTTTCATACTCGAAAATGAACTGTTTGTAACAGGAACACATGAGTTAAGAAGGGTAACTTTGGCTTTGTATTTCAGTACAAAATTAATAATTTTTCGTACTCGAAAATGAACTGTTTGTAACAGGAACACATGAGTTAAGAAGGGTACCTTTGGCTTTGTATTTCAGTCCAAAATTAATAATTTGTCGCACTCGAAAACGAACTTTTGGTAATAGGAACACATGAGTTAAGAAGGGTACGTTTGGCTTTGTTTTTCAGTCCAAAATTAATAATTTTTCATACTCGAAAATGAACTGTTTGTAACAGGAACACATGAGTTAAGAAGGGTAACTTTGGCTTTGTATTTCAGTACAAAATTAATAATTTTTCGTACTCGAAAATGAACTGTTTGTAACAGGAACACATGAGTTAAGAAGGGTACCTTTGGCTTTGTATTTCAGTCCAAAATTAATAATTTGTCGCACTCGAAAACGAACTTTTGGTAATAGGAACACATGAGTTAAGAAGGGTACGTTTGGCTTTGTTTTTCAGTCCAAAATTAATAATTTTTCATACTCGAAAATGAACTGCTTGTAACAGGAACACATGAGTTAAGAAGGGTAACTTTGGCTTTGTATTTCAGTCCAAAATTAATAATTTTTCGTACTCGAAAATGAACTGTTTGTAACAGGAACACATGAGTTAAGAAGGGTACCTTTGGCTTTGTATTTCAGTCCAAAATTAATAATTTGTCGCACTCGAAAACGAACTTTTGGTAATAGGAACACATGAGTTAAGAAGGGTACGTTTGGCTTTGTTTTTCAGTCCAAAATTAATAATTTTTCATACTCGAAAATGAACTGTTTGTAACAGGAACACATGAGTTAAGAAGGGTAACTTTGGCTTTGTATTTCAGTCCAAAATTAATCATTTTTCATACTCGAAAATTAACTGTTTGTAACAGGAACGCATGAGTTAAGAAGGGTAACTTTGGCTTTGTATTTCAGTACAAAATTAATAATTTTTCGTACTCGAAAATGAACTGCTTGTAACAGGAACACATGAGTTAAGAAGGGTAAGTTTGGCTTTGTTTTCAGTCCAAAATTAATAATTTTTCTTACTCGAAAATTAACTGTTTGTAACAGGAACACATGAGTTAAGAAGGGTAACTTTGGCTTTGTATTTCAGTCCAAAATTAATCATTTTTCATACTCGAAAATTAACTGTTTGTAACAGGAACGCATGATTTAAGAAGGGTAACTTTGGCTTTGTATTTCAGTCCAAAATTAATAATTTGTCGCACTCGAAAACGAACTTTTGGTAATAGGAACACATGAGTTAAGAAGGGTACGTTTGGCTTTGTTTTTCAGTCCAAAATTAATAATTTTTCATACTCGAAAATGAACTGTTTGTAACAGGAACACATGAGTTAAGAAGGGTAACTTTGGCTTTGTATTTCAGTACAAAATTAATAATTTTTCGTACTCGAAAATGAACTGTTTGTAACAGGAACACATGAGTTAAGAAGGGTACCTTTGGCTTTGTATTTCAGTCCAAAATTAATAATTTGTCGCACTCGAAAACGAACTTTTGGTAATAGGAACACATGAGTTAAGAAGGGTACGTTTGGCTTTGTTTTTCAGTCCAAAATTAATAATTTTTCATACTCGAAAATGAACTGTTTGTAACAGGAACACATGAGTTAAGAAGGGTAACTTTGGCTTTGTATTTCAGTACAAAATTAATAATTTTTCGTATTCGAAAATGAACTGTTTGTAACAGGAACACATGAGTTAAGAAGGGTACCTTTGGCTTTGTATTTCAGTCCAAAATTAATAATTTGTCGCACTCGAAAACGAACTTTTGGTAATAGGAACACATGAGTTAAGAAGGGTACGTTTTACTTTGTTTTTCAGGCCAAAATTAATAATTTTTCATACTCGAAAATGAACTGTTTGTAACAGGAACACATGAGTTAAGAAGGGTAACTTTGGCTTTGTATTTCAGTCCAAAATTAATCATTTTTCATACTCGAAAATTAACTGTTTGTAACAGGAACGCATGAGTTAAGAAGGGTAACTTTGGCTTTGTATTTCAGTCCAAAATTAATAATTTGTCGCACTCGAAAACGAACTTTTGGTAATAGGAACACATGAGTTAAGAAGGGTAAGTTTGGCTTTGTTTTTCAGTCCAAAATTAATAATTTTTCATACTCGAAAATGAACTGTTTGTAACAGGAACACATGAGTTAAGAAAGGTAACTTTGGCTTTGTATTTCAGTACAAAATTAATAATTTTTCGTACTCGAAAATGAACTGTTTGTAACAGGAACACATGAGTTAAGAAGGGTACCTTTGGCTTTGTATTTCAGTCCAAAATTAATAATTTGTCGCACTCGAAAACGAACTTTTGGTAATAGGAACACATGAGTTAAGAAGGGTACGTTTGGCTTTGTTTTTCAGTCCAAAATTAATAATTTTTCATACTCGAAAATGAACTGTTTGTAACAGGAACACATGAGTTAAGAAGGGTAACTTTGGCTTTGTATTTCAGTCCAAAATTAATAATTATTCACTATAGAGTGTTAACCATAAGGGTTTCGACGAAATGTTAAATGGCAAAGTTGAAGGGGAGGTCGGGGGCTACAACTTTCCTGTGGCACCCGGGCGGCTATCTAGCACGGGCGGCAAGTTACAGACGATATTCACTATAGACGGTTAACCGTGTTAAGAAGGGTACGTTTGGCTTTGTTTTTCAGTCCAAAATTAATAATTTTTCATACTCGAAAATGAACTGTTTGTAACAGGAACACATGAGTTAAGAAGGGTAACTTTGGCTTTGTATTTCAGTACAAAATTAATAATTTTTCGTACTCGAAAATGAACTGTTTGTAACAGGAACACATGAGTTAAGAAGGGTACCTTTGGCTTTGTATTTCAGTCCAAAATTAATAATTTGTCGCACTCGAAAACGAACTTTTGGTAATAGGAACACATGAGTTAAGAAGGGTACGTTTGGCTTTGTTTTTCAGTCCAAAATTAATAATTTTTCATAGTCGAAAATGAACTGTTTGTAACAGGAACACATGAGTTAAGAAGGGTAACTTTGGCTTTGTATTTGAGTCCAAAATTAATCATTTTTCATACTCGAAAATTAACTGCTTGTAACAGGAACGCATGAGTTAAGAAGTGTAACTTTGGCTTTGTATTTCAGTCCAAAATTAATAATTTGTCGCACTCGAAAACGAACTTTTGGTAATAGGAACACATGAGTTAAGAAGGGTACGTTTGGCTTTGTTTTTCAGTCCAAAATTAATAATTTTTCATACTCGAAAATGAACTGTTTGTAACAGGAACACATGAGTTAAGAAGGGTAACTTTGGCTTTGTATTTCAGTCCAAAATTAATCATTTTTCATACTCGAAAATTAACTGTTTGTAACAGGAACGCATGAGTTAAGAAGGGTAACTTTGGCTTTGTATTTCAGTACAAAATTAATAATTTTTCGTACTCGAAAATGAACTGCTTGTAACAGGAACACATGAGTTAAGAAGGGTAAGTTTGGCTTTGTTTTCAGTCCAAAATTAATAATTTTTCATACTCGAAAATTAACTGTTTGTAACAGGAACACATGAGTTAAGAAGGGTAACTTTGGCTTTGTATTTCAGTCCAAAATTAATCATTTTTCATACTCGAAAATTAACTGTTTGTAACAGGAACGCATGAGTTAAGAAGGGTAACTTTGGCTTTGTATTTCAGTCCAAAATTAATAATTTGTCGCACTCGAAAACGAACTTTTGGTAATAGGAACACATGAGTTAAGAAGGGTAAGTTTGGCTTTGTTTTTCAGTCCAAAATTAATAATTTTTCATACTCGAAAATGAACTGTTTGTAACAGGAACACATGAGTTAAGAAAGGTAACTTTGGCTTTGTATTTCAGTACAAAATTAATAATTTTTCGTACTCGAAAATGAACTGTTTGTAACAGGAACACATGAGTTAAGAAGGGTACGTTTGGCTTTGTTTTTCAGTCCAAAATTAATAATTTTTCATACTCGAAAATGAACTGTTTGTAACAGGAACACATGAGTTAAGAAGGGTAACTTTGGCTTTGTATTTCAGTACAAAATTAATAATTTTTCGTACTCGAAAATGAACTGTTTGTAACAGGAACACATGAGTTAAGAAGGGTACCTTTGGCTTTGTATTTCAGTCCAAAATTAATAATTTGTCGCACTCGAAAACGAACTTTTGGTAATAGGAACACATGAGTTAAGAAGGGTACGTTTGGCTTTGTTTTTCAGGCCAAAATTAATAATTTTTCATACTCGAAAATGAACTGTTTGTAACAGGAACACATGAGTTAAGAAGGGTAACTTTGGCTTTGTATTTCAGTCCAAAATTAATCATTTTTCATACTCGAAAATTAACTGTTTGTAACAGGAACGCATGAGTTAAGAAGGGTAACTTTGGCTTTGTATTTCAGTCCAAAATTAATAATTTGTCGCACTCGAAAACGAACTTTTGGTAATAGGAACACATGAGTTAAGAAGGGTAAGTTTGGCTTTGTTTTTCAGTCCAAAATTAATAATTTTTCATACTCGAAAATGAACTGTTTGTAACAGGAACACATGAGTTAAGAAAGGTAACTTTGGCTTTGTATTTCAGTACAAAATTAATAATTTTTCGTACTCGAAAATGAACTGTTTGTAACAGGAACACATGAGTTAAGAAGGGTACCTTTGGCTTTGTATTTCAGTCCAAAATTAATAATTTGTCGCACTCGAAAACGAACTTTTGGTAATAGGAACACATGAGTTAAGAAGGGTACGTTTGGCTTTGTTTTTCAGTCCAAAATTAATAATTTTTCATACTCGAAAATGAACTGTTTGTAACAGGAACACATGAGTTAAGAAGGGTAACTTTGGCTTTGTATTTCAGTCCAAAATTAATAATTATTCACTATAGAGTGTTAACCATAAGGGTTTCGACGAAATGTTAAATGGCAAAGTTGTAGGGGAGGTCGGGGGCTACAACTTTCCTGTGGCACCCGGGCGGCTATCTAGCACGGGTGGCAAGTTACAGACGATATTCGCTATAGACGGTTAACCGTAAGGGTTTCGACAAAATGTTAAATGGCAAAGTTGTAGGGGAGGTCGGGGGCTACAACTTTCCTGTGGCACCCGGGCGGCTTTCTAGCACGGGCGGCAAGTTACAGACGATATTCACTATAGACGGTTAACCGTAAGGGTTTAGACGAAATGTTAAATGGCAAAGTTGTACGGGAGGTCGGGGGCTACAACTTTGCCGTGGCACCCGGGCGGCTATCTAGCACGGGCGGCAAGTTACAGACGATATTCACTATAGACGGTTAACCGTAAGGGTTTCGACGAAATGTTAAATGGCAAAGTTGAAGGGGAGGTCGGGGGCTACAACTTTCCTGTGGCACCCGGGCGGCTATCTAGCACGGGTGGCAAGTTACAGACGATATTCGCTATAGACGGTTAACCGTAAGGGTTTCGACGAAATGTTAAATGGCAATGTTGTAGAGGAGGTCGGGGGCTACAACTTTCCTGTGGCACCCGGGCGGCTATCTAGCACGGGTGGCAAGTTACAGACGATATTCGCTATAGACGGTTAACAGTAAGGGTTTCGACGAAATGTTATATGGCAAAGTTGTAGGGGAGGTCGGGGGCTACAACTTTCCTGTGGCACCTGGGCGGCTATCTAGCACGGGCGGCAAGCTACAGACGATATTCATTATAGACGGTTAACCGTAAGGGTTTCGACGAAATGTTAAATGGCAAAGTTGTACGGGAGGTCGGGGGCTACAACTTTCCTGTGGCACCCGGGCGGCTATCTAGCACGGGCGGCAAGTTACAGACGATATTCGCTATAGACGGTTAACCGTAAGGGTTTCGACGAAATGTTAAATGGCAATGTTGTAGAGGAGGTCGGGGGCTACAACTTTGCCGTGGCACCCGGGCGGCTATCTAGCACGGGCGGCAAGTTACAGACGATATTCACTATAGACGGTTAACCGTAAGGGTTTCGACGAAATGTTAAATGGCAAAGTTGAAGGGGAGGTCGGGGGCTACAACTTTCCTGTGGCACCCGGGCGGCTATCTAGCACGGGTGGCAAGTTACAGACGATATTCGCTATAGACGGTTAACAGTAAGGGTTTCGACGAAATGTTAAATGGCAAAGTTGTAGGGGAGGTCGGGGGCTACAACTTTCCTGTGGCACCTGGGCGGCTATCTAGCACGGGCGGCAAGCTACAGACGATATTCATTATAGACGGTTAACCGTAAGGGTTTCGACGAAATGTTAAATGGCAAAGTTGTACGGGAGGTCGGGGGCTACAACTTTCCTGTGGCACCCGGGCGGCTATCTAGCACGGGCGGCAAGTTACAGACGATATTCCCTATAGACGGTTAACCGTAAGTGTTTCGACGAAATGTTAAATAGCAAAGTTGTAGGGGAGGTCGGGGGCTACAACTTTCCTGTGGCACCCGGGCGGTTATCTAGCACAGGCGGCAAGTTACAGACGATATTCACTATAGACGGTTAACCGTAAGGGTTTCGACGAAATGTTAAATGGCGAAGTTGCAGGGGAGGTCGGGGGCTACGACTTTTCCGTGGCACCCGGGCGGCTATCTATCACGGGCGGCAAGTTACATACGATATTCACTATAGACGGTTAACCGTAAGGGTTTAGACGAAATGTTAAATGCCAAAGTTGTACGGGAGGTCGGGGGCTACAACTTTGCCGTGGCACCCGGGCGGCTATCTAGCACGGGCGGCAAGTTACAGACGATATTCACTATAGACGGTTAACCGTAAGGGTTTCGACGAAATGTTAAATGGCAAAGTTGAAGGGGAGGTCGGGGGCTACAACTTTCCTGTGGCACCCGGGCGGCTATCTAGCACGGGTGGCAAGTTACAGACGATATTCGCTATAGACGGTTAACCGTAAGGGTTTCGACGAAATGTTAAATGGCAAAGTTGAAGGGGAGGTCGGGGGCTACAACTTTCCTGTGGCACCCGGGCGGCTATCTAGCACGGGTGGCAAGTTACAGACGATATTCGCTATAGACGGTTAACAGTAAGGGTTTCGACGAAATGTTAAATGGCAAAGTTGTAGGGGAGGTCGGGGGCTACAACTTTCCTGTGGCACCTGGGCGGCTATCTAGCACGGGCGGCAAGCTACAGACGATATTCATTATAGACGGTTAACCGTAAGGGTTTCGACGAAATGTTAAATGACAAAGTTGTAGGGGAGGTCGGGGACTACAACTTTCCTGTGGCACCCGGGCGGCTATCTAGCACGGGTGGCAAGTTACAGACGATATTCGCTATAGACGGTTAACCGTAAGGGTTTCGACGAAATGTTAAATGGCAAAGTTGAAGGGGAGGTCGGGGGCTACAACTTTCCTGTGGCACCCGGGCGGCTATCTAGCACGGGCGGCAAGTTACAGACGATATTCACTATAGACGGTTAACCGTAAGGGTTTCGACGAAATGTTAAATGGCAAAGTTGTAGGGGAGGTCGGGGACTACAACTTTCCTGTGGCACCCGGGCGGCTTTCTAGCACGGGCGGCAAGTTACAGACGATATTCACTATAGACGGTTAACCGTAAGGGTTTAGACGAAATGTTAAATGCCAAAGTTGTACGGGAGGTCGGGGGCTACAACTTTGCCGTGGCACCCGGGCGGCTATCTAGCACGGGCGGCAAGTTACAGACGATATTCACTATAGACGGTTAACCGTAAGGGTTTCGACGAAATGTTAAATGGCAAAGTTGAAGGGGTGGTCGGGGGCTACAACTTTCCTGTGGCACCCGGGCGGCTATCTAGCACGGGTGGCAAGTTACAGACGATATTCGCTATAGACGGTTAACCGTAAGGGTTTCGACGAAATGTTAAATGGCAATGTTGTACAGGAGGTCGGGGGCTACAACTTTCCTGTGGCACCCGGGCGGCTATCTAGCACGGGTGGCAAGTTACAGACGATATTCGCTATAGACGGTTAACAGTAAGGGTTTCGACGAAATGTTAAATGGCAAAGTTGTAGGGGAGGTCGGGGGCTACAACTTTCCTGTGGCACCTGGGCGGCTATCTAGCACGGGCGGCAAGCTACAGACGATATTCATTATAGACGGTTAACCGTAAGGGTTTCGACGAAATGTTAAATGGCAAAGTTGTACGGGAGGTCGGGGGCTACAACTTTCCTGTGGCACCCGGGCGGCTATCTAGCACGGGCGGCAAGTTACAGACGATATTCCCTATAGACGGTTAACCGTAAGTGTTTCGACGAAATGTTAAATAGCAAAGTTGTAGGGGAGGTCGGGGGCTACAACTTTCCTGTGGCACCCGGGCGGTTATCTAGCACAGGCGGCAAGTTACAGACGATATTCACTATAGACGGTTAACCGTAAGGGTTTCGACGAAATGTTAAATGGCGAAGTTGTAGGGGAGGTCGGGGGCTACGACTTTTCCGTGGCACCCGGGCGGCTATCTAGCACGGGCGGCAAGTTACATACGATATTCACTATAGACGGTTAACCGTAAGGGTTTCGACGAAATGTTAAATGGCAAAGTTGTAGGGGAGGTCGGGGGCTACAACCTTGCCGTGGCACCCGGGCGGCTATCTAGCAGGGGCGGCAAGTTACAGACGATATTCACTATAGACGGTTAACCGTGTTAAGAAGGGTACGTTTGGCTTTGTTTTTCAGTCCAAAATTAATAATTTTTCATACTCGAAAATGAACTGTTTGTAACAGAAACACATGAGTTAAGAAGGGTAACTTTGGCTTTGTATTTCAGTCCAAAATTAATCATTTTTCATACTCGAAAATTAACTGTTTGTAACAGGAACGCATGAGTTAAGAAGGGTAACTTTGGCTTTGTATTTCAGTCCAAAATTAATAATTTGTCGCACTCGAAAACGAACTTTTGGTAATAGGAACACATGAGTTAAGAAGGGTAAGTTTGGCTTGTTTTTCAGTCCAAAATTAATAATTTTTCATACTCGAAAATGAACTGTTTGTAACAGGAACACATGAGTTAAGAAAGGTAACTTTGGCTTTGTATTTCAGTACAAAATTAATAATTTTTCGTACTCGAAAATGAACTGTTTGTAACAGGAACACATGAGTTAAGAAGGGTACCTTTGGCTTTGTATTTCAGTCCAAAATTAATAATTTGTCGCACTCGAAAACGAACTTTTGGTAATAGGAACACATGAGTTAAGAAGGGTAACTTTGGCTTTGTATTTCAGTCCAAAATTAATAATTATTCACTATAGAGGGTTAACCATAAGGGTTTCGACGAAATGTTAAATGACAAAGTTGTAGGGGAGGTCGGGGGCTACAACTTTCCTGTGGCACCCGGGCGGCTATCTAGCACGGGTGGCAAGTTACAGACGATATTCGCTATAGACGGTTAACCGTAAGGGTTTCGACGAAATGTTAAATGGCAAAGTTGTAGGGGAGGTCGGGGGCTACAACTTTCCTGTGGCACCCGGGCGGCTATCTAGCACGGGCGGCAAGTTACAGACGATATTCACTATAGACGGTTAACCGTAAGGGTTTAGACGAAATGTTAAATGGCAAAGTTGTACGGGAGGTCGGGGGCTACAACTTTGCCGTTGCACCCGGGCGGCTATCTAGCACGAGCGGCAAGTTACAGACGATATTCACTATAGACGGTTAACCGTAAGGGTTTCGACGAAATGTTAAATGGCAATGTTGTAGAGGAGGTCGGGGGCTACAACTTTCCTGTGGCACCCGGGCGGCTATCTAGCACGGGCGGCAAGTTACAGACGATATTCCCTATAGACGGTTAACCGTAAGTGTTTCGACGAAATGTTAAATAGCAAAGTTGTAGGGGAGGTCGGGGGCTACAACTTTCCTGTGGCACCCGGGCGGCTATCTAGCACAGGCGGAAAGTTACAGACGATATTCACTATAGACGGTTAACCGTAAGGGTTTCGACGAAATGTTAAATGGCGAAGTTGTAGGGGAGGTCGGGGGCTACGACTTTTCCGTGGCACCCGGGCGGCTATCTAGCACGGGCGGCAAGTTACATACGATATTCACTATAGACGGTTAACCGTAAGGGTTTCGACGAAATGTTAAATGGCAAAGTTGTAGGGGAGGTCGGGGGCTACAACCTTGCCGTGGCACCCGGGCGGCTATCTAGCAGGGGCGGCAAGTTACAGACGATATTCACTATAGACGGTTAACCGTGTTAAGAAGGGTACGTTTGGCTTTGTTTTTCAGTCCAAAATTAATAATTTTTCATACTCGAAAATGAACTGTTTGTAACAGGAACACATGAGTTAAGAAGGGTAACTTTGGCTTTGTATTTCAGTACAAAATTAATAATTTTTCGTACTCGAAAATGAACTGTTTGTAACAGGAACACATGAGTTAAGAAGGGTACCTTTGGCTTTGTATTTCAGTCCAAAATTAATAATTTGTCGCACTCGAAAACGAACTTTTGGTAATAGGAACGCATGAGTTAAGAAGGGTACGTTTGGCTTTGTTTTTCAGTCCAAAATTAATAATTTTTCATAGTCGAAAATGAACTGTTTGTAACAGGAACACATGAGTTAAGAAGGGTAACTTTGGCTTTGTATTTGAGTCCAAAATTAATCATTTTTCATACTCGAAAATTAACTGTTTGTAACAGGAACGCATGAGTTAAGAAGTGTAACTTTGGCTTTGTATTTCAGTCCAAAATTAATAATTTGTCGCACTCGAAAACGAACTTTTGGTAATAGGAACACATGAGTTAAGAAGGGTACGTTTGGCTTTGTTTTTCAGTCCAAAATTAATAATTTTTCATACTCGAAAATGAACTGTTTGTAACAGGAACACATGAGTTAAGAAGGGTAACTTTGGCTTTGTATTTCAGTCCAAAATTAATCATTTTTCATACTCGAAAATTAACTGTTTGTAACAGGAACGCATGAGTTAAGAAGGGTAACTTTGGCTTTGTATTTCAGTCCAAAATTAATAATTTGTCGCACTCGAAAACGAACTTTTGGTAATAGGAACACATGAGTTAAGAAGGGTACGTTTGGCTTTGTTTTTCAGTCCACAATTAATAATTTTTCATACTCGAAAATGAACTGTTTGTAACAGGAACACATGAGTTAAGAAGGGTAACTTTGGCTTTGTATTTCAGTACAAAATTAATAATTTTTCGTACTCGAAAATGAACTGTTTGTAACAAGAACACATGAGTTAAGAAGGGTACCTTTGGCTTTGTATTTCAGTCCAAAATTAATAATTTGTCGCACTCGAAAACGAACTTTTGGTAATAGGAACACATGAGTTAAGAAGGGTACGTTTGGCTTTGTTTTTCAGTCCAAAATTAATAATTTTTCATACTCGAAAATGAACTGTTTGTAACAGGAACACATGAGTTTAGAAGGGTAACTTTGGCTTTGTATTTCAGTCCAAAATTAATCATTTTTCATACTCGAAAATTAACTGTTTGTAACAGGAACGCATGAGTTAAGAAGGGTAACTTTGGCTTTGTATTTCAGTCCAAAATTAATAATTTGTCGCACTCGAAAATGAACTTTTGGTAATAGGAACACATGAGTTAAGAAGGGTAAGTTTGGCTTTGTTTTTCAGTCCAAAATTAATAATTTTTCATACTCGAAAATGAACTGTTTGTAACAGGAACACATGAGTTAAGAAAGGTAACTTTGGCTTTGTATTTCAGTACAAAATTAATAATTTTTCGTACTCGAAAATGAACTGTTTGTAACAGGAACACATGAGTTAAGAAGGGTACCTTTGGCTTTGTATTTCAGTCCAAAATTAATAATTTGTCGCACTCGAAAACGAACTTTTGGTAATAGGAACACATGAGTTAAGAAGGGTACGTTTGGCTTTGTTTTTCAGTCCAAAATTAATAATTTTTCATACTCGAAAATGAACTGTTTGTAACAGGAACACATGAGTTAAGAAGGGTAACTTTGGCTTTGTATTTCAGTCCAAAATTAATCATTTTTCATACTCGAAAATTAACTGTTTGTAACAGGAACGCATGATTTAAGAAGGGTAACTTTGGCTTTGTATTTCAGTCCAAAATTAATAATTTGTCGCACTCGAAAACGAACTTTTGGTAATAGGAACACATGAGTTAAGAAGGGTACGTTTGGCTTTGTTTTTCAGTCCAAAATTAATAATTTTTCATACTCGAAAATGAACTGTTTGTAACAGGAACACATGAGTTTAGAAGGGTAACTTTGGCTTTGTATTTCAGTCCAAAATTAATCATTTTTCATACTCGAAAATTAACTGTTTGTAACAGGAACGCATGAGTTAAGAAGGGTAACTTTGGCTTTGTATTTCAGTCCAAAATTAATAATTTGTCGCACTCGAAAATGAACTTTTGGTAATAGGAACACATGAGTTAAGAAGGGTAAGTTTGGCTTTGTTTTTCAGTCCAAAATTAATAATTTTTCATACTCGAAAATGAACTGTTTGTAACAGGAACACATGAGTTAAGAAAGGTAACTTTGGCTTTGTATTTCAGTACAAAATTAATAATTTTTCGTACTCGAAAATGAACTGTTTGTAACAGGAACACATGAGTTAAGAAGGGTACCTTTGGCTTTGTATTTCAGTCCAAAATTAATAATTTGTCGCACTCGAAAACGAACTTTTGGTAATAGGAACACATGAGTTAAGAAGGGTACGTTTGGCTTTGTTTTTCAGTCCAAAATTAATAATTTTTCATACTCGAAAATGAACTGTTTGTAACAGGAACACATGAGTTTAGAAGGGTAACTTTGGCTTTGTATTTCAGTCCAAAATTAATCATTTTTCATACTCGAAAATTAACTGTTTGTAACAGGAACGCATGAGTTAAGAAGGGTAACTTTGGCTTTGTATTTCAGTCCAAAATTAATAATTTGTCGCACTCGAAAATGAACTTTTGGTAATAGGAACACATGAGTTAAGAAGGGTAAGTTTGGCTTTGTTTTTCAGTCCAAAATTAATAATTTTTCATACTCGAAAATGAACTGTTTGTAACAGGAACACATGAGTTAAGAAAGGTAACTTTGGCTTTGTATTTCAGTACAAAATTAATAATTTTTCGTACTCGAAAATGAACTGTTTGTAACAGGAACACATGAGTTAAGAAGGGTACCTTTGGCTTTGTATTTCAGTCCAAAATTAATAATTTGTCGCACTCGAAAACGAACTTTTGGTAATAGGAACACATGAGTTAAGAAGGGTACGTTTGGCTTTGTTTTTCAGTCCAAAATTAATAATTTTTCATACTCGAAAATGAACTGTTTGTAACAGGAACACATGAGTTAAGAAGGGTAACTTTGGCTTTGTATTTCAGTCCAAAATTAATCATTTTTCATACTCGAAAATTAACTGTTTGTAACAGGAACGCATGAGTTAAGAAGGGTAACTTTGGCTTTGTATTTCAGTACAAAATTAATAATTTTTCGTACTCGAAAATGAACTGCTTGTAACAGGAACACATGAGTTAAGAAGGGTAAGTTTGGCTTTGTTTTCAGTCCAAAATTAATAATTTTTCATACTCGAAAATTAACTGTTTGTAACAGGAACACATGAGTTAAGAAGGGTAACTTTGGCTTTGTATTTCAGTCCAAAATTAATCATTTTTCATACTCGAAAATTAACTGTTTGTAACAGGAACGCATGATTTAAGAAGGGTAACTTTGGCTTTGTATTTCAGTCCAAAATTAATAATTTGTCGCACTCGAAAACGAACTTTTGGTAATAGGAACACATGAGTTAAGAAGGGTACGTTTGGCTTTGTTTTTCAGTCCAAAATTAATAATTTTTCATACTCGAAAATGAACTGTTTGTAACAGGAACACATGAGTTAAGAAGGGTAACTTTGGCTTTGTATTTCAGTACAAAATTAATAATTTTTCGTACTCGAAAATGAACTGTTTGTAACAGGAACACATGAGTTAAGAAGGGTACCTTTGGCTTTGTATTTCAGTCCAAAATTAATAATTTGTCGCACTCGAAAACGAACTTTTGGTAATAGGAACACATGAGTTAAGAAGGGTACGTTTGGCTTTGTTTTTCAGTCCACAATTAATAATTTTTCATACTCGAAAATGAACTGTTTGTAACAGGAACACATGAGTTAAGAAGGGTAACTTTGGCTTTGTATTTCAGTACAAAATTAATAATTTTTCGTACTCGAAAATGAACTGTTTGTAACAGGAACACATGAGTTAAGAAGGGTACCTTTGGCTTTGTATTTCAGTCCAAAATTAATAATTTGTCGCACTCGAAAACGAACTTTTGGTAATAGGAACACATGAGTTAAGAAGGGTACGTTTGGCTTTGTTTTTCAGTCCAAAATTAATAATTTTTCATACTCGAAAATGAACTGTTTGTAACAGGAACACATGAGTTAAGAAGGGTAACTTTGGCTTTGTATTTCAGTCCAAAATTAATAATTTGTCGCACTCGAAAACGAACTTTTGGTAATAGGAACACATGAGTTAAGAAGGGTAAGTTTGGCTTTGTTTTTCAGTCCAAAATTAATAATTTTTCATACTCGAAAATGAACTGTTTGTAACAGGAACACATGAGTTAAGAAAGGTAACTTTGGCTTTGTATTTCAGTACATAATTAATAATTTTTCGTACTCGAAAATGAACTGTTTGTAACAGGAACACATGAGTTAAGAAGGGTACCTTTGGCTTTGTATTTCAGTCCAAAATTAATAATTTGTCGCACTCGAAAACGAACTTTTGGTAATAGGAACACATGAGTTAAGAAGGGTACGTTTGGCTTTGTTTTTCAGTCCAAAATTAATAATTTTTCATACTCGAAAATGAACTGTTTGTAACAGGAACACATGAGTTAAGAAAGGTAACTTTGGCTTTGTATTTCAGTACAAAATTAATAATTTTTCGTACTCGAAAATGAACTGTTTGTAACAGGAACACATGAGTTAAGAAGGGTACCTTTGGCTTTGTATTTCAGTCCAAAATTAATAATTTGTCGCAATCGAAAACGAACTTTTGGTAATAGGAACACATGAGTTAAGAAGGGTACGTTTGGCTTTGTTTTTCAGTCCAAAATTAATAATTTGTCGCACTCGAAAACGAACTTTTGGTAATAGGAACACATGAGTTAAGAAGGGTACGTTTGGCTTTGTTTTTCAGTCCAAAATTAATAATTTTTCATACTCGAAAATGAACTGTTTGTAACAGGAACACATGAGTTAAGAAGGGTAACTTTGGCTTTGTATTTCAGTCCAAAATTAATCATTTTCCATACTCGAAAATTAACTGTTTGTAACAGGAACGCATGAGTTAAGAAGGGTAACTTTGGCTTTGTATTTCAGTCCAAAATTAATAATTTGTCGCACTCGAAAAAGAACTTTTGGTAATAGGAACACATGAGTTAAGAAGGGTAAGTTTGGCTTGTTTTTCAGTCCAAAATTAATAATTTTTCATACTCGAAAATGAACTGTTTGTAACAGGAACACATGAGTTAAGAAAGGTAACTTTGGCTTTGTATTTCAGTACAAAATTAATCATTTTTCATACTCGAAAATTAACTGTTTGTAACAGGAACGCATGAGTTAAGAAGGGTAACTTTGGCTTTGTATTTCAGTCCAAAATTAATAATTTGTCGCACTCGAAAACGAACTTTTGGTAATAGGAACACATGAGTTAAGAAGGGTAAGTTTGGCTTGTTTTTCAGTCCAAAATTAATAATTTTTCATACTCGAAAATGAACTGTTTGTAACAGGAACACATGAGTTAAGAAAGGTAACTTTGGCTTTGTATTTCAGTACAAAATTAATAATTTTTCGTACTCGAAAATGAACTGTTTGTAACAGGAACACATGAGTTAAGAAGGGTACCTTTGGCTTTGTATTTCAGTCCAAAATTAATAATTTGTCGCACTCGAAAACGAACTTTTGGTAATAGGAACACATGAGTTAAGAAGGGTAACTTTGGCTTTGTATTTCAGTCCAAAATTAATAATTATTCACTATAGAGGGTTAACCATAAGGGTTTCGACGAAATGTTAAATGACAAAGTTGTAGGGGAGGTCGGGGGCTACAACTTTCCTGTGGCACCCGGGCGGCTATCTAGCACGGGTGGCAAGTTACAGACGATATTCGCTATAGACGGTTAACCGTAAGGGTTTCGACGAAATGTTAAATGGCAAAGTTGTAGGGGAGGTCGGGGGCTACAACTTTCCTGTGGCACCCGGGCGGCTATCTAGCACGGGCGGCAAGTTACAGACGATATTCACTATAGACGGTTAACCGTAAGGGTTTAGACGAAATGTTAAATGGCAAAGTTGTACGGGAGGTCGGGGGCTACAACTTTGCCGTTGCACCCGGGCGGCTATCTAGCACGAGCGGCAAGTTACAGACGGTATTCACTATAGACGGTTAACCGTAAGGGTTTCGACGAAATGTTAAATGTCAAAGTTGAAGGGGAGGTCGGGGGCTACAACTCTCCTGTGGCACCCGGGCGGCTATCTAGCACGGGTGGCAAGTTACAGACGATATTCACTATAGACGGTTAACCGTGTTAAGAAGGGTACGTTTGGCTTTGTTTTTCAGTCCAAAATTAATAATTTTTCATACTCGAAAATGAACTGTTTGTAACAGGAACACATGAGTTAAGAAGGGTAACTTTGGCTTTGTATTTCAGTCCAAAATTAATAATTATTCACTATAGAGTGTTAACCATAAGGGTTTCGACGAAATGTTAAATGGCAAAGTTGAAGGGGAGGTCGGGGGCTACAACTTTCCTGTGGCACCCGGGCGGCTATCTAGCACGGGCGGCAAGTTACAGACGATATTCACTATAGACGGTTAACCGTGTTAAGAAGGGTACGTTTGGCTTTGTTTTTCAGTCCAAAATTAATAATTTTTCATACTCGAAAATGAACTGTTTGTAACAGGAACACATGAGTTAAGAAGGGTAACTTTGGCTTTGTATTTCAGTACAAAATTAATAATTTTTCGTACTCGAAAATGAACTGTTTGTAACAGGAACACATGAGTTAAGAAGGGTACCTTTGGCTTTGTATTTCAGTCCAAAATTAATAATTTGTCGCACTCGAAAACGAACTTTTGGTAATAGGAACACATGAGTTAAGAAGGGTACGTTTGGCTTTGTTTTTCAGTCCAAAATTAATAATTTTTCATAGTCGAAAATGAACTGTTTGTAACAGGAACACATGAGTTAAGAAGGGTAACTTTGGCTTTGTATTTGAGTCCAAAATTAATCATTTTTCATACTCGAAAATTAACTGCTTGTAACAGGAACGCATGAGTTAAGAAGTGTAACTTTGGCTTTGTATTTCAGTCCAAAATTAATAATTTGTCGCACTCGAAAACGAACTTTTGGTAATAGGAACACATGAGTTAAGAAGGGTACGTTTGGCTTTGTTTTTCAGTCCAAAATTAATAATTTTTCATACTCGAAAATGAACTGTTTGTAACAGGAACACATGAGTTAAGAAGGGTAACTTTGGCTTTGTATTTCAGTCCAAAATTAATCATTTTTCATACTCGAAAATTAACTGTTTGTAACAGGAACGCATGAGTTAAGAAGGGTAACTTTGGCTTTGTATTTCAGTACAAAATTAATAATTTTTCGTACTCGAAAATGAACTGCTTGTAACAGGAACACATGAGTTAAGAAGGGTAAGTTTGGCTTTGTTTTCAGTCCAAAATTAATAATTTTTCATACTCGAAAATTAACTGTTTGTAACAGGAACACATGAGTTAAGAAGGGTAACTTTGGCTTTGTATTTCAGTCCAAAATTAATCATTTTTCATACTCGAAAATTAACTGTTTGTAACAGGAACGCATGAGTTAAGAAGGGTAACTTTGGCTTTGTATTTCAGTCCAAAATTAATAATTTGTCGCACTCGAAAACGAACTTTTGGTAATAGGAACACATGAGTTAAGAAGGGTACGTTTGGCTTTGTTTTTCAGTCCAAAATTAATAATTTTTCATACTCGAAAATGAACTGTTTGTAACAGGAACACATGAGTTAAGAAGGGTAACTTTGGCTTTGTATTTCAGTACAAAATTAATAATTTTTCGTACTCGAAAATGAACTGTTTGTAACAGGAACACATGAGTTAAGAAGGGTACCTTTGGCTTTGTATTTCAGTCCAAAATTAATAATTTGTCGCACTCGAAAACGAACTTTTGGTAATAGGAACACATGAGTTAAGAAGGGTACGTTTGGCTTTGTTTTTCAGGCCAAAATTAATAATTTTTCATACTCGAAAATGAACTGTTTGTAACAGGAACACATGAGTTAAGAAGGGTAACTTTGGCTTTGTATTTCAGTCCAAAATTAATCATTTTTCATACTCGAAAATTAACTGTTTGTAACAGGAACGCATGAGTTAAGAAGGGTAACTTTGGCTTTGTATTTCAGTCCAAAATTAATAATTTGTCGCACTCGAAAACGAACTTTTGGTAATAGGAACACATGAGTTAAGAAGGGTAAGTTTGGCTTTGTTTTTCAGTCCAAAATTAATAATTTTTCATACTCGAAAATGAACTGTTTGTAACAGGAACACATGAGTTAAGAAAGGTAACTTTGGCTTTGTATTTCAGTACAAAATTAATAATTTTTCGTACTCGAAAATGAACTGTTTGTAACAGGAACACATGAGTTAAGAAGGGTACCTTTGGCTTTGTATTTCAGTCCAAAATTAATAATTTGTCGCACTCGAAAACGAACTTTTGGTAATAGGAACACATGAGTTAAGAAGGGTACGTTTGGCTTTGTTTTTCAGTCCAAAATTAATAATTTTTCATACTCGAAAATGAACTGTTTGTAACAGGAACACATGAGTTAAGAAGGGTAACTTTGGCTTTGTATTTCAGTCCAAAATTAATAATTATTCACTATAGAGTGTTAACCATAAGGGTTTCGACGAAATGTTAAATGGCAAAGTTGTAGGGGAGGTCGGGGGCTACAACTTTCCTGTGGCACCCGGGCGGCTATCTAGCACGGGTGGCAAGTTACAGACGATATTCGCTATAGACGGTTAACCGTAAGGGTTTCGACAAAATGTTAAATGGCAAAGTTGTAGGGGAGGTCGGGGGCTACAACTTTCCTGTGGCACCCGGGCGGCTTTCTAGCACGGGCGGCAAGTTACAGACGATATTCACTATAGACGGTTAACCGTAAGGGTTTAGACGAAATGTTAAATGGCAAAGTTGTACGGGAGGTCGGGGGCTACAACTTTGCCGTGGCACCCGGGCGGCTATCTAGCACGGGCGGCAAGTTACAGACGATATTCACTATAGACGGTTAACCGTAAGGGTTTCGACGAAATGTTAAATGGCAAAGTTGAAGGGGAGGTCGGGGGCTACAACTTTCCTGTGGCACCCGGGCGGCTATCTAGCACGGGTGGCAAGTTACAGACGATATTCGCTATAGACGGTTAACCGTAAGGGTTTCGACGAAATGTTAAATGGCAATGTTGTAGAGGAGGTCGGGGGCTACAACTTTCCTGTGGCACCCGGGCGGCTATCTAGCACGGGTGGCAAGTTACAGACGATATTCGCTATAGACGGTTAACAGTAAGGGTTTCGACGAAATGTTATATGGCAAAGTTGTAGGGGAGGTCGGGGGCTACAACTTTCCTGTGGCACCTGGGCGGCTATCTAGCACGGGCGGCAAGCTACAGACGATATTCATTATAGACGGTTAACCGTAAGGGTTTCGACGAAATGTTAAATGGCAAAGTTGTACGGGAGGTCGGGGGCTACAACTTTCCTGTGGCACCCGGGCGGCTATCTAGCACGGGCGGCAAGTTACAGACGATATTCGCTATAGACGGTTAACCGTAAGGGTTTCGACGAAATGTTAAATGGCAATGTTGTAGAGGAGGTCGGGGGCTACAACTTTGCCGTGGCACCCGGGCGGCTATCTAGCACGGGCGGCAAGTTACAGACGATATTCACTATAGACGGTTAACCGTAAGGGTTTCGACGAAATGTTAAATGGCAAAGTTGAAGGGGAGGTCGGGGGCTACAACTTTCCTGTGGCACCCGGGCGGCTATCTAGCACGGGTGGCAAGTTACAGACGATATTCGCTATAGACGGTTAACAGTAAGGGTTTCGACGAAATGTTAAATGGCAAAGTTGTAGGGGAGGTCGGGGGCTACAACTTTCCTGTGGCACCTGGGCGGCTATCTAGCACGGGCGGCAAGCTACAGACGATATTCATTATAGACGGTTAACCGTAAGGGTTTCGACGAAATGTTAAATGGCAAAGTTGTACGGGAGGTCGGGGGCTACAACTTTCCTGTGGCACCCGGGCGGCTATCTAGCACGGGCGGCAAGTTACAGACGATATTCCCTATAGACGGTTAACCGTAAGTGTTTCGACGAAATGTTAAATAGCAAAGTTGTAGGGGAGGTCGGGGGCTACAACTTTCCTGTGGCACCCGGGCGGTTATCTAGCACAGGCGGCAAGTTACAGACGATATTCACTATAGACGGTTAACCGTAAGGGTTTCGACGAAATGTTAAATGGCGAAGTTGTAGGGGAGGTCGGGGGCTACGACTTTTCCGTGGCACCCGGGCGGCTATCTATCACGGGCGGCAAGTTACATACGATATTCACTATAGACGGTTAACCGTAAGGGTTTCGACGAAATGTTAAATGGCAAAGTTGTAGGGGAGGTCGGGGGCTACAACCTTGCCGTGGCACCCGGGCGGCTATCTAGCAGGGGCGGCAAGTTACAGACGATATTCACTATAGACGGTTAACCGTAAGGGTTTAGACGAAATGTTAAATGCCAAAGTTGTACGGGAGGTCGGGGGCTACAACTTTGCCGTGGCACCCGGGCGGCTATCTAGCACGGGCGGCAAGTTACAGACGATATTCACTATAGACGGTTAACCGTAAGGGTTTCGACGAAATGTTAAATGGCAAAGTTGAAGGGGAGGTCGGGGGCTACAACTTTCCTGTGGCACCCGGGCGGCTATCTAGCACGGGTGGCAAGTTACAGACGATATTCGCTATAGACGGTTAACCGTAAGGGTTTCGACGAAATGTTAAATGGCAAAGTTGAAGGGGAGGTCGGGGGCTACAACTTTCCTGTGGCACCCGGGCGGCTATCTAGCACGGGTGGCAAGTTACAGACGATATTCGCTATAGACGGTTAACAGTAAGGGTTTCGACGAAATGTTAAATGGCAAAGTTGTAGGGGAGGTCGGGGGCTACAACTTTCCTGTGGCACCTGGGCGGCTATCTAGCACGGGCGGCAAGCTACAGACGATATTCATTATAGACGGTTAACCGTAAGGGTTTCGACGAAATGTTAAATGACAAAGTTGTAGGGGAGGTCGGGGACTACAACTTTCCTGTGGCACCCGGGCGGCTATCTAGCACGGGTGGCAAGTTACAGACGATATTCGCTATAGACGGTTAACCGTAAGGGTTTCGACGAAATGTTAAATGGCAAAGTTGAAGGGGAGGTCGGGGGCTACAACTTTCCTGTGGCACCCGGGCGGCTATCTAGCACGGGCGGCAAGTTACAGACGATATTCACTATAGACGGTTAACCGTAAGGGTTTCGACGAAATCTTAAATGGCAAAGTTGTAGGGGAGGTCGGGGGCTACAACTTTCCTGTGGCACCCGGGCGGCTTTCTAGCACGGGCGGCAAGTTACAGACGATATTCACTATAGACGGTTAACCGTAAGGGTTTAGACGAAATGTTAAATGCCAAAGTTGTACGGGAGGTCGGGGGCTACAACTTTGCCGTGGCACCCGGGCGGCTATCTAGCACGGGCGGAAAGTTACAGACGATATTCACTATAGACGGTTAACCGTAAGGGTTTCGACGAAATGTTAAATGGCAAAGTTGAAGGGGAGGTCGGGGGCTACAACTTTCCTGTGGCACCCGGGCGGCTATCTAGCACGGGTGGCAAGTTACAGACGATATTCGCTATAGACGGTTAACCGTAAGGGTTTCGACGAAATGTTAAATGGCAATGTTGTACAGGAGGTCGGGGGCTACAACTTTCCTGTGGCACCCGGGCGGCTATCTAGCACGGGTGGCAAGTTACAGACGATATTCGCTATAGACGGTTAACAGTAAGGGTTTCGACGAAATGTTAAATGGCAAAGTTGTAGGGGAGGTCGGGGGCTACAACTTTCCTGTGGCACCTGGGCGGCTATCTAGCACGGGCGGCAAGCTACAGACGATATTCATTATAGACGGTTAACCGTAAGGGTTTCGACGAAATGTTAAATGGCAAAGTTGTACGGGAGGTCGGGGGCTACAACTTTCCTGTGGCACCCGGGCGGCTATCTAGCACGGGCGGCAAGTTACAGACGATATTCCCTATAGACGGTTAACCGTAAGTGTTTCGACGAAATGTTAAATAGCAAAGTTGTAGGGGAGGTCGGGGGCTACAACTTTCCTGTGGCACCCGGGCGGTTATCTAGCACAGGCGGCAAGTTACAGACGATATTCACTATAGACGGTTAACCGTAAGGGTTTCGACGAAATGTTAAATGGCGAAGTTGTAGGGGAGGTCGGGGGCTACGACTTTTCCGTGGCACCCGGGCGGCTATCTAGCACGGGCGGCAAGTTACATACGATATTCACTATAGACGGTTAACCGTAAGGGTTTCGACGAAATGTTAAATGGCAAAGTTGTAGGGGAGGTCGGGGGCTACAACCTTGCCGTGGCACCCGGGCGGCTATCTAGCAGGGGCGGCAAGTTACAGACGATATTCACTATAGACGGTTAACCGTGTTAAGAAGGGTACGTTTGGCTTTGTTTTTCAGTCCAAAATTAATAATTTTTCATACTCGAAAATGAACTGTTTGTAACAGAAACACATGAGTTAAGAAGGGTAACTTTGGCTTTGTATTTCAGTCCAAAATTAATCATTTTTCATACTCGAAAATTAACTGTTTGTAACAGGAACGCATGAGTTAAGAAGGGTAACTTTGGCTTTGTATTTCAGTCCAAAATTAATAATTTGTCGCACTCGAAAACGAACTTTTGGTAATAGGAACACATGAGTTAAGAAGGGTAAGTTTGGCTTGTTTTTCAGTCCAAAATTAATAATTTTTCATACTCGAAAATGAACTGTTTGTAACAGGAACACATGAGTTAAGAAAGGTAACTTTGGCTTTGTATTTCAGTACAAAATTAATCATTTTTCATACTCGAAAATTAACTGTTTGTAACAGGAACGCATGAGTTAAGAAGGGTAACTTTGGCTTTGTATTTCAGTCCAAAATTAATAATTTGTCGCACTCGAAAACGAACTTTTGGTAATAGGAACACATGAGTTAAGAAGGGTAAGTTTGGCTTGTTTTTCAGTCCAAAATTAATAATTTTTCATACTCGAAAATGAACTGTTTGTAACAGGAACACATGAGTTAAGAAAGGTAACTTTGGCTTTGTATTTCAGTACAAAATTAATAATTTTTCGTACTCGAAAATGAACTGTTTGTAACAGGAACACATGAGTTAAGAAGGGTACCTTTGGCTTTGTATTTCAGTCCAAAATTAATAATTTGTCGCACTCGAAAACGAACTTTTGGTAATAGGAACACATGAGTTAAGAAGGGTAACTTTGGCTTTGTATTTCAGTCCAAAATTAATAATTATTCACTATAGAGGGTTAACCATAAGGGTTTCGACGAAATGTTAAATGACAAAGTTGTAGGGGAGGTCGGGGGCTACAACTTTCCTGTGGCACCCGGGCGGCTATCTAGCACGGGTGGCAAGTTACAGACGATATTCGCTATAGACGGTTAACCGTAAGGGTTTCGACGAAATGTTAAATGGCAAAGTTGTAGGGGAGGTCGGGGGCTACAACTTTCCTGTGGCACCCGGGCGGCTATCTAGCACGGGCGGCAAGTTACAGACGATATTCACTATAGACGGTTAACCGTAAGGGTTTAGACGAAATGTTAAATGGCAAAGTTGTACGGGAGGTCGGGGGCTACAACTTTGCCGTTGCACCCGGGCGGCTATCTAGCACGAGCGGCAAGTTACAGACGGTATTCACTATAGACGGTTAACCGTAAGGGTTTCGACGAAATGTTAAATGTCAAAGTTGAAGGGGAGGTCGGGGGCTACAACTCTCCTGTGGCACCCGGGCGGCTATCTAGCACGGGTGGCAAGTTACAGACGATATTCACTATAGACGGTTAACCGTAAGGGTTTCGACGAAATGTTAAATGGCAATGTTGTAGAGGAGGTCGGGGGCTACAACTTTCCTGTGGCACCCGGGCGGCTATCTAGCACGGGCGGCAAGTTACAGACGATATTCCCTATAGACGGTTAACCGTAAGTGTTTCGACGAAATCTTAAATAGCAAAGTTGTAGGGGAGGTCGGGGGATACAACTTTCCTGTGGCACCCGGGCGGCTATCTAGCACAGGCGGAAAGTTACAGACGATATTCACTATAGACGGTTAACCGTAAGGGTTTCGACGAAATGTTAAATGGCGAAGTTGTAGGGGAGGTCGGGGGCTACGACTTTTCCGTGGCACCCGGGCGGCTATCTAGCACGGGCGGCAAGTTACATACGATATTCACTATAGACGGTTAACCGTAAGGGTTTCGACGAAATGTTAAATGGCAAAGTTGTAGGGGAGGTCGGGGGCTACAACCTTGCCGTGGCACCCGGGCGGCTATCTAGCAGGGGCGGCAAGTTACAGACGATATTCACTATAGACGGTTAACCGTGTTAAGAAGGGTACGTTTGGCTTTGTTTTTCAGTCCAAAATTAATAATTTTTCATACTCGAAAATGAACTGTTTGTAACAGGAACACATGAGTTAAGAAGGGTAACTTTGGCTTTGTATTTCAGTACAAAATTAATAATTTTTCGTACTCGAAAATGAACTGTTTGTAACAGGAACACATGAGTTAAGAAGGGTACCTTTGGCTTTGTATTTCAGTCCAAAATTAATAATTTGTCGCACTCGAAAACGAACTTTTGGTAATAGGAACGCATGAGTTAAGAAGGGTACGTTTGGCTTTGTTTTTCAGTCCAAAATTAATAATTTTTCATAGTCGAAAATGAACTGTTTGTAACAGGAACACATGAGTTAAGAAGGGTAACTTTGGCTTTGTATTTGAGTCCAAAATTAATCATTTTTCATACTCGAAAATTAACTGTTTGTAACAGGAACGCATGAGTTAAGAAGTGTAACTTTGGCTTTGTATTTCAGTCCAAAATTAATAATTTGTCGCACTCGAAAACGAACTTTTGGTAATAGGAACACATGAGTTAAGAAGGGTACGTTTGGCTTTGTTTTTCAGTCCAAAATTAATAATTTTTCATACTCGAAAATGAACTGTTTGTAACAGGAACACATGAGTTAAGAAGGGTAACTTTGGCTTTGTATTTCAGTACAAAATTAATAATTTTTCGTACTCGAAAATGAACTGTTTGTAACAAGAACACATGAGTTAAGAAGGGTACCTTTGGCTTTGTATTTCAGTCCAAAATTAATAATTTGTCGCACTCGAAAACGAACTTTTGGTAATAGGAACACATGAGTTAAGAAGGGTACGTTTGGCTTTGTTTTTCAGTCCAAAATTAATAATTTTTCATACTCGAAAATGAACTGTTTGTAACAGGAACACATGAGTTTAGAAGGGTAACTTTGGCTTTGTATTTCAGTCCAAAATTAATCATTTTTCATACTCGAAAATTAACTGTTTGTAACAGGAACGCATGAGTTAAGAAGGGTAACTTTGGCTTTGTATTTCAGTCCAAAATTAATAATTTGTCGCACTCGAAAATGAACTTTTGGTAATAGGAACACATGAGTTAAGAAGGGTAAGTTTGGCTTTGTTTTTCAGTCCAAAATTAATAATTTTTCATACTCGAAAATGAACTGTTTGTAACAGGAACACATGAGTTAAGAAAGGTAACTTTGGCTTTGTATTTCAGTACAAAATTAATAATTTTTCGTACTCGAAAATGAACTGTTTGTAACAGGAACACATGAGTTAAGAAGGGTACCTTTGGCTTTGTATTTCAGTCCAAAATTAATAATTTGTCGCACTCGAAAACGAACTTTTGGTAATAGGAACACATGAGTTAAGAAGGGTACGTTTGGCTTTGTTTTTCAGTCCAAAATTAATAATTTTTCATACTCGAAAATGAACTGTTTGTAACAGGAACACATGAGTTAAGAAGGGTAACTTTGGCTTTGTATTTCAGTCCAAAATTAATCATTTTTCATACTCGAAAATTAACTGTTTGTAACAGGAACGCATGAGTTAAGAAGGGTAACTTTGGCTTTGTATTTCAGTACAAAATTAATAATTTTTCGTACTCGAAAATGAACTGCTTGTAACAGGAACACATGAGTTAAGAAGGGTAAGTTTGGCTTTGTTTTCAGTCCAAAATTAATAATTTTTCATACTCGAAAATTAACTGTTTGTAACAGGAACACATGAGTTAAGAAGGGTAACTTTGGCTTTGTATTTCAGTCCAAAATTAATCATTTTTCATACTCGAAAATTAACTGTTTGTAACAGGAACGCATGATTTAAGAAGGGTAACTTTGGCTTTGTATTTCAGTCCAAAATTAATAATTTGTCGCACTCGAAAACGAACTTTTGGTAATAGGAACACATGAGTTAAGAAGGGTACGTTTGGCTTTGTTTTTCAGTCCAAAATTAATAATTTTTCATACTCGAAAATGAACTGTTTGTAACAGGAACACATGAGTTAAGAAGGGTAACTTTGGCTTTGTATTTCAGTACAAAATTAATAATTTTTCGTACTCGAAAATGAACTGTTTGTAACAGGAACACATGAGTTAAGAAGGGTACCTTTGGCTTTGTATTTCAGTCCAAAATTAATAATTTGTCGCACTCGAAAACGAACTTTTGGTAATAGGAACACATGAGTTAAGAAGGGTACGTTTGGCTTTGTTTTTCAGTCCACAATTAATAATTTTTCATACTCGAAAATGAACTGTTTGTAACAGGAACACATGAGTTAAGAAGGGTAACTTTGGCTTTGTATTTCAGTACAAAATTAATAATTTTTCGTACTCGAAAATGAACTGTTTGTAACAGGAACACATGAGTTAAGAAGGGTACCTTTGGCTTTGTATTTCAGTCCAAAATTAATAATTTGTCGCACTCGAAAACGAACTTTTGGTAATAGGAACACATGAGTTAAGAAGGGTACGTTTGGCTTTGTTTTTCAGTCCAAAATTAATAATTTTTCATACTCGAAAATGAACTGTTTGTAACAGGAACACATGAGTTAAGAAGGGTAACTTTGGCTTTGTATTTCAGTCCAAAATTAATAATTTGTCGCACTCGAAAACGAACTTTTGGTAATAGGAACACATGAGTTAAGAAGGGTAAGTTTGGCTTTGTTTTTCAGTCCAAAATTAATAATTTTTCATACTCGAAAATGAACTGTTTGTAACAGGAACACATGAGTTAAGAAAGGTAACTTTGGCTTTGTATTTCAGTACATAATTAATAATTTTTCGTACTCGAAAATGAACTGTTTGTAACAGGAACACATGAGTTAAGAAGGGTACCTTTGGCTTTGTATTTCAGTCCAAAATTAATAATTTGTCGCACTCGAAAACGAACTTTTGGTAATAGGAACACATGAGTTAAGAAGGGTACGTTTGGCTTTGTTTTTCAGTCCAAAATTAATAATTTTTCATACTCGAAAATGAACTGTTTGTAACAGGAACACATGAGTTAAGAAGGGTAACTTTGGCTTTGTATTTCAGTCCAAAATTAATCATTTTTCATACTCGAAAATTAACTGTTTGTAACAGGAACGCATGAGTTAAGAAGGGTAACTTTGGCTTTGTATTTCAGTCCAAAATTAATAATTTGTCGCACTCGAAAACGAACTTTTGGTAATAGGAACACATGAGTTAAGAAGGGTAAGTTTGGTTTGTTTTTCAGTCCAAAATTAATAATTTTTCATACTCGAAAATGAACTGTTTGTAACAGGAACACATGAGTTAAGAAAGGTAACTTTGGCTTTGTATTTCAGTACAAAATTAATAATTTTTCGTACTCGAAAATGAACTGTTTGTAACAGGAACACATGAGTTAAGAAGGGTACCTTTGGCTTTGTATTTCAGTCCAAAATTAATAATTTGTCGCAATCGAAAACGAACTTTTGGTAATAGGAACACATGAGTTAAGAAGGGTACGTTTGGCTTTGTTTTTCAGTCCAAAATTAATAATTTTTCATAGTCGAAAATGAACTGTTTGTAACAGGAACACATGAGTTAAGAAGGGTAACTTTGGCTTTGTATTTGAGTCCAAAATTAATCATTTTTCATACTCGAAAATTAACTGTTTGTAACAGGAACGCATGAGTTAAGAAGTGTAACTTTGGCTTTGTATTTCAGTCCAAAATTAATAATTTGTCGCACTCGAAAACGAACTTTTGGTAATAGGAACACATGAGTTAAGAAGGGTACGTTTGGCTTTGTTTTTCAGTCCAAAATTAATAATTTTTCATACTCGAAAATGAACTGTTTGTAACAGGAACACATGAGTTAAGAAGGGTAACTTTGGCTTTGTATTTCAGTCCAAAATTAATCATTTTTCATACTCGAAAATTAACTGTTTGTAACAGGAACGCATGAGTTAAGAAGGGTAACTTTGGCTTTGTATTTCAGTCCAAAATTAATAATTTGTCGCACTCGAAAACGAACTTTTGGTAATAGGAACACATGAGTTAAGAAGGGTACGTTTGGCTTTGTTTTTCAGTCCACAATTAATAATTTTTCATACTCGAAAATGAACTGTTTGTAACAGGAACACATGAGTTAAGAAGGGTAACTTTGGCTTTGTATTTCAGTACAAAATTAATAATTTTTCGTACTCGAAAATGAACTGTTTGTAACAAGAACACATGAGTTAAGAAGGGTACCTTTGGCTTTGTATTTCAGTCCAAAATTAATAATTTGTCGCACTCGAAAACGAACTTTTGGTAATAGGAACACATGAGTTAAGAAGGGTACGTTTGGCTTTGTTTTTCAGTCCAAAATTAATAATTTTTCATACTCGAAAATGAACTGTTTGTAACAGGAACACATGAGTTTAGAAGGGTAACTTTGGCTTTGTATTTCAGTCCAAAATTAATCATTTTTCATACTCGAAAATTAACTGTTTGTAACAGGAACGCATGAGTTAAGAAGGGTAACTTTGGCTTTGTATTTCAGTCCAAAATTAATAATTTGTCGCACTCGAAAATGAACTTTTGGTAATAGGAACACATGAGTTAAGAAGGGTAAGTTTGGCTTTGTTTTTCAGTCCAAAATTAATAATTTTTCATACTCGAAAATGAACTGTTTGTAACAGGAACACATGAGTTAAGAAAGGTAACTTTGGCTTTGTATTTCAGTACAAAATTAATAATTTTTCGTACTCGAAAATGAACTGTTTGTAACAGGAACACATGAGTTAAGAAGGGTACCTTTGGCTTTGTATTTCAGTCCAAAATTAATAATTTGTCGCACTCGAAAACGAACTTTTGGTAATAGGAACACATGAGTTAAGAAGGGTACGTTTGGCTTTGTTTTTCAGTCCAAAATTAATAATTTTTCATACTCGAAAATGAACTGTTTGTAACAGGAACACATGAGTTAAGAAGGGTAACTTTGGCTTTGTATTTCAGTCCAAAATTAATCATTTTTCATACTCGAAAATTAACTGTTTGTAACAGGAACGCATGAGTTAAGAAGGGTAACTTTGGCTTTGTATTTCAGTACAAAATTAATAATTTTTCGTACTCGAAAATGAACTGCTTGTAACAGGAACACATGAGTTAAGAAGGGTAAGTTTGGCTTTGTTTTCAGTCCAAAATTAATAATTTTTCATACTCGAAAATTAACTGTTTGTAACAGGAACACATGAGTTAAGAAGGGTAACTTTGGCTTTGTATTTCAGTCCAAAATTAATCATTTTTCATACTCGAAAATTAACTGTTTGTAACAGGAACGCATGATTTAAGAAGGGTAACTTTGGCTTTGTATTTCAGTCCAAAATTAATAATTTGTCGCACTCGAAAACGAACTTTTGGTAATAGGAACACATGAGTTAAGAAGGGTACGTTTGGCTTTGTTTTTCAGTCCAAAATTAATAATTTTTCATACTCGAAAATGAACTGTTTGTAACAGGAACACATGAGTTAAGAAGGGTAACTTTGGCTTTGTATTTCAGTACAAAATTAATAATTTTTCGTACTCGAAAATGAACTGTTTGTAACAGGAACACATGAGTTAAGAAGGGTACCTTTGGCTTTGTATTTCAGTCCAAAATTAATAATTTGTCGCACTCGAAAACGAACTTTTGGTAATAGGAACACATGAGTTAAGAAGGGTACGTTTGGCTTTGTTTTTCAGTCCACAATTAATAATTTTTCATACTCGAAAATGAACTGTTTGTAACAGGAACACATGAGTTAAGAAGGGTAACTTTGGCTTTGTATTTCAGTACAAAATTAATAATTTTTCGTACTCGAAAATGAACTGTTTGTAACAGGAACACATGAGTTAAGAAGGGTACCTTTGGCTTTGTATTTCAGTCCAAAATTAATAATTTGTCGCACTCGAAAACGAACTTTTGGTAATAGGAACACATGAGTTAAGAAGGGTACGTTTGGCTTTGTTTTTCAGTCCAAAATTAATAATTTTTCATACTCGAAAATGAACTGTTTGTAACAGGAACACATGAGTTAAGAAGGGTAACTTTGGCTTTGTATTTCAGTCCAAAATTAATAATTTGTCGCACTCGAAAACGAACTTTTGGTAATAGGAACACATGAGTTAAGAAGGGTAAGTTTGGCTTTGTTTTTCAGTCCAAAATTAATAATTTTTCATACTCGAAAATGAACTGTTTGTAACAGGAACACATGAGTTAAGAAAGGTAACTTTGGCTTTGTATTTCAGTACATAATTAATAATTTTTCGTACTCGAAAATGAACTGTTTGTAACAGGAACACATGAGTTAAGAAGGGTACCTTTGGCTTTGTATTTCAGTCCAAAATTAATAATTTGTCGCACTCGAAAACGAACTTTTGGTAATAGGAACACATGAGTTAAGAAGGGTACGTTTGGCTTTGTTTTTCAGTCCAAAATTAATAATTTTTCATACTCGAAAATGAACTGTTTGTAACAGGAACACATGAGTTAAGAAAGGTAACTTTGGCTTTGTATTTCAGTACAAAATTAATAATTTTTCGTACTCGAAAATGAACTGTTTGTAACAGGAACACATGAGTTAAGAAGGGTACCTTTGGCTTTGTATTTCAGTCCAAAATTAATAATTTGTCGCAATCGAAAACGAACTTTTGGTAATAGGAACACATGAGTTAAGAAGGGTACGTTTGGCTTTGTTTTTCAGTCCAAAATTAATAATTTGTCGCACTCGAAAACGAACTTTTGGTAATAGGAACACATGAGTTAAGAAGGGTACGTTTGGCTTTGTTTTTCAGTCCAAAATTAATAATTTTTCATACTCGAAAATGAACTGTTTGTAACAGGAACACATGAGTTAAGAAGGGTAACTTTGGCTTTGTATTTCAGTCCAAAATTAATCATTTTCCATACTCGAAAATTAACTGTTTGTAACAGGAACGCATGAGTTAAGAAGGGTAACTTTGGCTTTGTATTTCAGTCCAATATTAATAATTTGTCGCACTCGAAAAAGAACTTTTGGTAATAGGAACACATGAGTTAAGAAGGGTAAGTTTGGCTTGTTTTTCAGTCCAAAATTAATAATTTTTCATACTCGAAAATGAACTGTTTGTAACAGGAACACATGAGTTAAGAAAGGTAACTTTGGCTTTGTATTTCAGTACAAAATTAATCATTTTTCATACTCGAAAATTAACTGTTTGTAACAGGAACGCATGAGTTAAGAAGGGTAACTTTGGCTTTGTATTTCAGTCCAAAATTAATAATTTGTCGCACTCGAAAACGAACTTTTGGTAATAGGAACACATGAGTTAAGAAGGGTAAGTTTGGCTTGTTTTTCAGTCCAAAATTAATAATTTTTCATACTCGAAAATGAACTGTTTGTAACAGGAACACATGAGTTAAGAAAGGTAACTTTGGCTTTGTATTTCAGTACAAAATTAATAATTTTTCGTACTCGAAAATGAACTGTTTGTAACAGGAACACATGAGTTAAGAAGGGTACCTTTGGCTTTGTATTTCAGTCCAAAATTAATAATTTGTCGCAATCGAAAACGAACTTTTGGTAATAGGAACACATGAGTTAAGAAGGGTACGTTTGGCTTTGTTTTTCAGTCCAAAATTAATAATTTGTCGCACTCGAAAACGAACTTTTGGTAATAGGAACACATGAGTTAAGAAGGGTACGTTTGGCTTTGTTTTTCAGTCCAAAATTAATAATTTTTCATACTCGAAAATGAACTGTTTGTAACAGGAACACATGAGTTAAGAAGGGTAACTTTGGCTTTGTATTTCAGTCCAAAATTAATCATTTTCCATACTCGAAAATTAACTGTTTGTAACAGGAACGCATGAGTTAAGAAGGGTAACTTTGGCTTTGTATTTCAGTCCAAAATTAATAATTTGTCGCACTCGAAAACGAACTTTTGGTAATAGGAACACATGAGTTAAGAAGGGTAAGTTTGGCTTGTTTTTCAGTCCAAAATTAATAATTTTTCATACTCGAAAATGAACTGTTTGTAACAGGAACACATGAGTTAAGAAAGGTAACTTTGGCTTTGTATTTCAGTACAAAATTAATAATTTTTCGTACTCGAAAATGAACTGTTTGTAACAGGAACACATGAGTTAAGAAGGGTACCTTTGGCTTTGTATTTCAGTCCAAAATTAATAATTTGTCGCACTCGAAAACGAACTTTTGGTAATAGGAACACATGAGTTAAGAAGGGTAACTTTGGCTTTGTATTTCAGTCCAAAATTAATAATTATGCACTATAGAGGGTTAACCATAAGGGTTTCGACGAAATGTTAAATGGCAAAGTTGTAGGGGATGGTCGGGGGCTACAACTTTCCTGTGGCACCCGGGCGGCTATCTAGCACGGGTGGCAAGTTACAGACGATATTCGCTATAGACGGTTAACCGTAAGGGTTTCGACGAAATGTTAAATGGCAAAGTTGTAGGGGGGTCGGGGGCTACAACTTTCCTGTGGAACTCGGGCGGCTATCTAGGACGGGCGGCAAGTTACAGACGATATTTGCTATAGACGGTTAACCGTAAGGGTTTCGACGAAATGTTAAATGGCAAAGTTGCAGGGGAGGTCGGGGGCTACAACTTTCCTGTGGCACCCGGGCGGCCATCTAGCACGGGCGGCAAGTTACAGACGATATTCACTATATACGGTTAACCGTAAGGGTTTCGACGAAATGTTAAACGGCAAAGTTGTATGGGAGGTCGGGGACTACAACTTTGCCGTGGCACCAGGGCGGCTATCTAGCACGGGCGGCAAGTTACAGACGATATTCACTATAGACCGTTAACCGTAAGGGTTTCGACGAAATGTTAAATGGCAAAGTTGTAGCGTAGGTCGGGGGCTACAACTTTCCTCTGGCACCCGGGCGGCTATCTAGCACGGGCGGCAAGTTACAGACGATATTCAGTATAGACGGTTAACCGTAAGGGTTTCGACGAAATGTTAAATGGCAAAGTTGTAGGGGTGGTCGGGGGCTACAACTTTCCTGTGGAACTCGGGCGGCTATCTAGGACGGGCGGCAAGTTACAGACGATATTCGCTATAGACGGTTAACCGTAAGGGTTTCGACGAAATGTTAAATGGCAAAGTTGCAGGGGAGGTCGGGGGCTACAACTTTCCTGTGGCACCCGGGCGGCCATCTAGCACGGGCGGCAAGTTACAGACGATATTCACTATATACGGTTAACCGTAAGGGTTTCGACGAAATGTTAAATGGCAAAGTTGTATGGGAGGTCGGGGACTACAACTTTGCCGTGGCACCAGGGCGGCTATCTAGCACGGGCGGCAAGTTACAGACGATATTCACTATAGACCTTTAACCGTAAGGGTTTCGACGAAATGTTAAACGGCAAAGTTGTAGGGTAGGTCGGGGGCTACAACTTTGCCGTGGCACCCGGGCGGCTATCTAGCACGGGCGGCAAGTTACAGACGATATTCACTATAGACGGTTAACCGTAAGGGTTTCGACGAAATGTTAAATGGCAAAGTTGTAGGGGAGGTCGGGGGCTACAACTTTCCTGTGGCACCCGGGCGGCTATCAAGCACGGGCGGCAAGGTACAGACGATATTCACTATAGACGGTTAACCGTAAGGGTTTCGACGAAATGTTAAATGGCAAAGTTGTAGGGGAGGTCGGGGGCTACAACTTTCCTGTGGCACCCGGGCGGCTATCTAGCACGGGCGGAAAGTTACAGACGATATTCACTATAGACGGTTAACCGTAAGGGTTTCGACGAAATGTTAAATGGCAAAGTTGTAGGGGAGGTCGGGGGCTACAACTTTCCTGTGGCACCCGGGCGGCTATCTAGCACGGGCGGAAAGTTACAGACGATATTCACTATAGACGGTTAACCGTAAGGGTTTAGACGAAATGTTAAATGGCAAAGTTGTACGGGAGGTCGGGGGCTACAACTTTGCCGTGGCACCCGGGCGGCTATCTAGCACGGGCGGCAAGTTACAGACGATATTCACTATAGACGGTTAACCGTAAGTGTTTCGACGAAATGTTAAATAGCAAAGTTGTAGGGGAGGTCGGGGGCTACAACTTTCCTGTGGCACCCGGGCGGCTATCTAGCACGGGTGGCAAGTTACAGACGATATTCGCTATAGACGGTTAACCGTAAGGGTTTCGACGAAATGTTAAATGGCAATGTTGTAGAGGAGGTCGGGGGCTACAACTTTCCTGTGGCACCCGGGCGGCTATCTAGCACGGGCGGCAAGTTACAGACGATATTCGCTATAGACGGTTAACCGTAAGGGTTTCGACGAAATGTTAAATGGCAAAGTTGTAGGGGAGGTCGGGGGCTACAACTTTCCTGTGGCACCCGGGCGGCTTTCTAGCACGGGCGGCAAGTTACAGACGATATTCACTATAGACGGTTAACCGTAAGGGTTTAGACGAAATGTTAAATGGCAAAGTTGTACGGGAGGTCGGGGGCTACAACTTTCCTGTGGCACCCGGGCGGCTATCTAGCACGGGTGGCAAGTTACAGACGATATTCGCTATAGACGGTTAACCGTAAGGGTTTCGACGAAATGTTAAATGGCAAAGTTGTAGGGGAGGTCGGGGGCTACAACTTTCCTGTGGCACCCGGGCGGCTTTCTAGCACGGGCGGCAAGTTACAGACGATATTCACTATAGACGGTTAACCGTAAGGGTTTAGACGAAATGTTAAATGGCAAAGTTGTACGGGAGATCGGGGGCTACAACTTTGCCGTGGCACCCGGGCGGCTATCTAGCACGGGCGGCAAGTTACAGACGATATTCGCTATAGACGGTTAACCGTAAGGGTTTCGACGAAATGTTAAATGGCAAAGTTGAAGGGGAGGTCGGGGGCTACAACTTTCCTGTGGCACCCGGGCGGCTATCTAGCACGGGTGGCAAGTTACAGACGATATTCGCTATAGACGGTTAACCGTAAGGGTTTCGACGAAATGTTAAATGGCAATGTTGTAGAGGAGGTCGGGGGCTACAACTTTCCTGTGGCACCCGGGCGGCTATCTAGCACGGGTGGCAAGTTACAGACGATATTCGCTATAGACGGTTAACAGTAAGGGTTTCGACGAAATGTTATATGGCAAAGTTTTAGGGGAGGTCGGGGGCTACAACTTTCCTGTGGCACCTGGGCGGCTATCTAGCACGGGCGGCAAGCTACAGACGATATTCATTATAGACGGTTAACCGTAAGGGTTTCGACGAAATGTTAAATGGCAAAGTTGTACGGGAGGTCGGGGGCTACAACTTTCCTGTGGCACCCGGGCGGCTATCTAGCACGGGCGGCAAGTTACAGACGATATTCGCTATAGACGGTTAACCGTAAGGGTTTCGACGAAATGTTAAACGGCAAAGTTGTAGGGGAGGTCGGGGGCTACAACTTCCGTGTGGCACCAGGGCGGATATCTAGCACGGGCGGCAAGTTACAGACGATATTCATTATAGACGGTTAACCGTAAGGGTTTCGACGAAATGTTAAATGGCAAAGTTGTACGGGAGGTCGGGGGCTACAACTTTCCTGTGGCACCCGGGCGGCTATCTAGCACGGGTGGCAAGTTACAGACGATATTCGCTATAGACGGTTAACCGTAAGGGTTTCGACGAAATGTTAAATGGCAAAGTTGTAGGGGAGGTCGGGGGCTACAACTTTCCTGTGGCACCTGGGCGGCTATCTAGCACGGGCGGCAAGTTACAGACGGTACTCATTATAGACGGTTAACCGTAAGGGTTTCGACGAAATGTTAAATGGCAAAGTTGTACGGGAGGTCGGGGGCTACAACTTTCCTGTGGCACCTGGGCGGCTATCTAGCACGGGCGGCAAGTTACAGACGGTACTCATTATAGACGGTTAACCGTAAGGGTTTCGACGAAATGTTAAATAGCAAAGTTGTACGGAAGGTCGGGGGCTACAACTTTCCTGTGGCACCCGGGCGGCTATCTAGCACGGGCGGCAAGTTACAGACGATATTCACTATAGACGGTTAACCGTAAGGGTTTCGACGAAATGTTAAATGGCAAAGTTGTAGGGGAGGTCGGGGGCTACAACCTTGCCGTGGCACCCTGGCGGCTATCTAGCACGGGCGGCAAGTTACAGACGATATTCACTATAGACGGTTAACCGTGTTAAGAAGGGTACGTTTGGCTTTGTTTTTCAGTCCAAAATTAATAATTTTTCATACTCGAAAATGAACTGTTTGTAACAGGAACACATGAGTTAAGAAGGGTAACTTTGGCTTTGTATTTCAGTACAAAATTAATAATTTTTCGTACTCGAAAATGAACTGTTTGTAACAGGAACACATGAGTTAAGAAGGGTACCTTTGGCTTTGTATTTCAGTCCAAAATTAATAATTTGTCGCACTCGAAAACGAACTTTTGGTAATAGGAACACATGAGTTAAGAAGGGTACGTTTGGCTTTGTTTTTCAGTCCAAAATTAATAATTTTTCATACTCGAAAATGAACTGTTTGTAACAGGAACACATGAGTTAAGAAGGGTAACTTTGGCTTTGTATTTCAGTCCAAAATTAATCATTTTTCATACTCGAAAATTAACTGTTTGTAACAGGAACGCATGAGTTAAGAAGGGTAACTTTGGCTTTGTATTTCAGTCCAAAATTAATAATTTGTCGCACTCGAAAACGAACTTTTGGTAATAGGAACACATGAGTTAAGAAGGGTACGTTTGGCTTTGTTTTTCAGTCCAAAATTAATAATTTTTCATACTCGAAAATGAACTGTTTGTAACAGGAACACATGAGTTAAGAAGGGTAACTTTGGCTTTGTATTTCAGTACAAAATTAATAATTTTTCGTACTCGAAAATGAACTGTTTGTAACAGGAACACATGAGTTAAGAAGGGTACCTTTGGCTTTGTATTTCAGTCCAAAATTAATAATTTGTCGCACTCGAAAACGAACTTTTGGTAATAGGAACACATGAGTTAAGAAGGGTACGTTTGGCTTTGTTTTTCAGTCCAAAATTAATAATTTTTCATACTCGAAAATGAACTGCTTGTAACAGGAACACATGAGTTAAGAAGGGTAACTTTGGCTTTGTATTTCAGTCCAAAATTAATAATTTTTCGTACTCGAAAATGAACTGTTTGTAACAGGAACACATGAGTTAAGAAGGGTACCTTTGGCTTTGTATTTCAGTCCAAAATTAATAATTTGTCGCACTCGAAAACGAACTTTTGGTAATAGGAACACATGAGTTAAGAAGGGTACGTTTGGCTTTGTTTTTCAGTCCAAAATTAATAATTTTTCATACTCGAAAATGAACTGTTTGTAACAGGAACACATGAGTTAAGAAGGGTAACTTTGGCTTTGTATTTCAGTCCAAAATTAATCATTTTTCATACTCGAAAATTAACTGTTTGTAACAGGAACGCATGAGTTAAGAAGGGTAACTTTGGCTTTGTATTTCAGTACAAAATTAATAATTTTTCGTACTCGAAAATGAACTGCTTGTAACAGGAACACATGAGTTAAGAAGGGTAAGTTTGGCTTTGTTTTCAGTCCAAAATTAATAATTTTTCTTACTCGAAAATTAACTGTTTGTAACAGGAACACATGAGTTAAGAAGGGTAACTTTGGCTTTGTATTTCAGTCCAAAATTAATCATTTTTCATACTCGAAAATTAACTGTTTGTAACAGGAACGCATGATTTAAGAAGGGTAACTTTGGCTTTGTATTTCAGTCCAAAATTAATAATTTGTCGCACTCGAAAACGAACTTTTGGTAATAGGAACACATGAGTTAAGAAGGGTACGTTTGGCTTTGTTTTTCAGTCCAAAATTAATAATTTTTCATACTCGAAAATGAACTGTTTGTAACAGGAACACATGAGTTAAGAAGGGTAACTTTGGCTTTGTATTTCAGTACAAAATTAATAATTTTTCGTACTCGAAAATGAACTGTTTGTAACAGGAACACATGAGTTAAGAAGGGTACCTTTGGCTTTGTATTTCAGTCCAAAATTAATAATTTGTCGCACTCGAAAACGAACTTTTGGTAATAGGAACACATGAGTTAAGAAGGGTACGTTTGGCTTTGTTTTTCAGTCCAAAATTAATAATTTTTCATACTCGAAAATGAACTGTTTGTAACAGGAACACATGAGTTAAGAAGGGTAACTTTGGCTTTGTATTTCAGTACAAAATTAATAATTTTTCGTATTCGAAAATGAACTGTTTGTAACAGGAACACATGAGTTAAGAAGGGTACCTTTGGCTTTGTATTTCAGTCCAAAATTAATAATTTGTCGCACTCGAAAACGAACTTTTGGTAATAGGAACACATGAGTTAAGAAGGGTACGTTTTACTTTGTTTTTCAGGCCAAAATTAATAATTTTTCATACTCGAAAATGAACTGTTTGTAACAGGAACACATGAGTTAAGAAGGGTAACTTTGGCTTTGTATTTCAGTCCAAAATTAATCATTTTTCATACTCGAAAATTAACTGTTTGTAACAGGAACGCATGAGTTAAGAAGGGTAACTTTGGCTTTGTATTTCAGTCCAAAATTAATAATTTGTCGCACTCGAAAACGAACTTTTGGTAATAGGAACACATGAGTTAAGAAGGGTAAGTTTGGCTTTGTTTTTCAGTCCAAAATTAATAATTTTTCATACTCGAAAATGAACTGTTTGTAACAGGAACACATGAGTTAAGAAAGGTAACTTTGGCTTTGTATTTCAGTACAAAATTAATAATTTTTCGTACTCGAAAATGAACTGTTTGTAACAGGAACACATGAGTTAAGAAGGGTACCTTTGGCTTTGTATTTCAGTCCAAAATTAATAATTTGTCGCACTCGAAAACGAACTTTTGGTAATAGGAACACATGAGTTAAGAAGGGTACGTTTGGCTTTGTTTTTCAGTCCAAAATTAATAATTTTTCATACTCGAAAATGAACTGTTTGTAACAGGAACACATGAGTTAAGAAGGGTAACTTTGGCTTTGTATTTCAGTCCAAAATTAATAATTATTCACTATAGAGTGTTAACCATAAGGGTTTCGACGAAATGTTAAATGGCAAAGTTGAAGGGGAGGTCGGGGGCTACAACTTTCCTGTGGCACCCGGGCGGCTATCTAGCACGGGCGGCAAGTTACATACGATATTCACTATAGACGGTTAACCGTAAGGGTTTCGACGAAATGTTAAATGGCAAAGTTGTAGGGGTGGTCGGGGGCTACAACCCGGGCGGCTATCTAGCACGGGCGGCAAGTTACAGACGATATTCACTATAGACGGTTAACCGTGTTAAGAAGGGTACGTTTGGCTTTGTTTTTCAGTCCAAAATTAATAATTTTTCATACTCGAAAATGAACTGTTTGTAACAGGAACACATGAGTTAAGAAGGGTAACTTTGGCTTTGTATTTCAGTACAAAATTAATAATTTTTCGTACTCGAAAATGAACTGTTTGTAACAGGAACACATGAGTTAAGAAGGGTACCTTTGGCTTTGTATTTCAGTCCAAAATTAATAATTTGTCGCACTCGAAAACGAACTTTTGGTAATAGGAACACATGAGTTAAGAAGGGTACGTTTGGCTTTGTTTTTCAGTCCAAAATTAATAATTTTTCATAGTCGAAAATGAACTGTTTGTAACAGGAACACATGAGTTAAGAAGGGTAACTTTGGCTTTGTATTTGAGTCCAAAATTAATCATTTTTCATACTCGAAAATTAACTGCTTGTAACAGGAACGCATGAGTTAAGAAGTGTAACTTTGGCTTTGTATTTCAGTCCAAAATTAATAATTTGTCGCACTCGAAAACGAACTTTTGGTAATAGGAACACATGAGTTAAGAAGGGTACGTTTGGCTTTGTTTTTCAGTCCAAAATTAATAATTTTTCATACTCGAAAATGAACTGTTTGTAACAGGAACACATGAGTTAAGAAGGGTAACTTTGGCTTTGTATTTCAGTCCAAAATTAATCATTTTTCATACTCGAAAATTAACTGTTTGTAACAGGAACGCATGAGTTAAGAAGGGTAACTTTGGCTTTGTATTTCAGTCCAAAATTAATAATTTGTCGCACTCGAAAACGAACTTTTGGTAATAGGAACACATGAGTTAAGAAGGGTACGTTTGGCTTTGTTTTTCAGTCCAAAATTAATAATTTTTCATAGTCGAAAATGAACTGTTTGTAACAGGAACACATGAGTTAAGAAGGGTAACTTTGGTTTTGTATTTGAGTCCAAAATTAATCATTTTTCATACTCGAAAATTAACTGTTTGTAACAGGAACGCATGAGTTAAGAAGTGTAACTTTGGCTTTGTATTTCAGTCCAAAATTAATAATTTGTCGCACTCGAAAACGAACTTTTGGTAATAGGAACACATGAGTTAAGAAGGGTACGTTTGGCTTTGTTTTTCAGTCCAAAATTAATAATTTTTCATACTCGAAAATGAACTGTTTGTAACAGGAACACATGAGTTAAGAAGGGTAACTTTGGCTTTGTATTTCAGTCCAAAATTAATCATTTTTCATACTCGAAAATTAACTGTTTGTAACAGGAACGCATGAGTTAAGAAGGGTAACTTTGGCTTTGTATTTCAGTCCAAAATTAATAATTTGTCGCACTCGAAAACGAACTTTTGGTAATAGGAACACATGAGTTAAGAAGGGTACGTTTGGCTTTGTTTTTCAGTCCAAAATTAATAATTTTTCATACTCGAAAATGAACTGTTTGTAACAGGAACACATGAGTTAAGAAGGGTAACTTTGGCTTTGTATTTCAGTACAAAATTAATAATTTTTCGTACTCGAAAATGAACTGTTTGTAACAGGAACACATGAGTTAAGAAGGGTACCTTTGGCTTTGTATTTCAGTCCAAAATTAATAATTTGTCGCACTCGAAAACGAACTTTTGGTAATAGGAACACATGAGTTAAGAAGGGTACGTTTGGCTTTGTTTTTCAGTCCAAAATTAATAATTTTTCATACTCGAAAATGAACTGTTTGTAACAGGAACACATGAGTTAAGAAGGGTAACTTTGGCTTTGTATTTCAGTCCAAAATTAATCATTTTTCATACTCGAAAATTCACTGTTTGTAACAGGAACGCATGAGTTAAGAAGGGTAACTTTGGCTTTGTATTTCAGTCCAAAATTAATAATTTGTAGCACTCGAAAACGAACTTTTGGTAATAGGAACACATGAGTTAAGAAGGGTAAGTTTGGCTTTGTTTTTCAGTCCAAAATTAATAATTTTTCATACTCGAAAATGAACTGTTTGTAACAGGAACACATGAGTTAAGAAAGGTAACTTTGGCTTTGTATTTCAGTACAAAATTAATAATTTTTCGTACTCGAAAATGAACTGTTTGTAACAGGAACACATGAGTTAAGAAGGGTACCTTTGGCTTTGTATTTCAGTCCAAAATTAATAATTTGTCGCACTCGAAAACGAACTTTTGGTAATAGGAACACATGAGTTAAGAAGGGTACGTTTGGCTTTGTTTTTCAGTCCAAAATTAATAATTTTTCATACTCGAAAATGAACTGTTTGTAACAGGAACACATGAGTTAAGAAGGGTAACTTTGGCTTTGTATTTCAGTCCAAAATTAATCATTTTTCATACTCGAAAATTAACTGTTTGTAACAGGAACGCATGAGTTAAGAAGGGTAACTTTGGCTTTGTATTTCAGTACAAAATTAATAATTTTTCGTACTCGAAAATGAACTGCTTGTAACAGGAACACATGAGTTAAGAAGGGTAAGTTTGGCTTTGTTTTCAGTCCAAAATTAATAATTTTTCATACTCGAAAATTAACTGTTTGTAACAGGAACACATGAGTTAAGAAGGGTAACTTTGGCTTTGTATTTCAGTCCAAAATTAATCATTTTTCATACTCGAAAATTAACTGTTTGTAACAGGAACGCATGAGTTAAGAAGGGTAACTTTGGCTTTGTATTTCAGTCCAAAATTAATAATTTGTCGCACTCGAAAACGAACTTTTGGTAATAGGAACACATGAGTTAAGAAGGGTACGTTTGGCTTTGTTTTTCAGTCCAAAATTAATAATTTTTCATACTCGAAAATGAACTGTTTGTAACAGGAACACATGAGTTAAGAAGGGTAACTTTGGCTTTGTATTTCAGTACAAAATTAATAATTTTTCGTACTCGAAAATGAACTGTTTGTAACAGGAACACATGAGTTAAGAAGGGTACCTTTGGCTTTGTATTTCAGTCCAAAATTAATAATTTGTCGCACTCGAAAACGAACTTTTGGTAATAGGAACACATGAGTTAAGAAGGGTACGTTTGGCTTTGTTTTTCAGTCCAAAATTAATAATTTTTCATACTCGAAAATGAACTGTTTGTAACAGGAACACATGAGTTAAGAAGGGTAACTTTGGCTTTGTATTTCAGTACAAAATTAATAATTTTTCGTATTCGAAAATGAACTGTTTGTAACAGGAACACATGAGTTAAGAAGGGTACCTTTGGCTTTGTATTTCAGTCCAAAATTAATAATTTGTCGCACTCGAAAACGAACTTTTGGTAATAGGAACACATGAGTTAAGAAGGGTACGTTTGGCTTTGTTTTTCAGGCCAAAATTAATAATTTTTCATACTCGAAAATGAACTGTTTGTAACAGGAACACATGAGTTAAGAAGGGTAACTTTGGCTTTGTATTTCAGTCCAAAATTAATCATTTTTCATACTCGAAAATTAACTGTTTGTAACAGGAACGCATGAGTTAAGAAGGGTAACTTTGGCTTTGTATTTCAGTCCAAAATTAATAATTTGTCGCACTCGAAAACGAACTTTTGGTAATAGGAACACATGAGTTAAGAAGGGTAAGTTTGGCTTTGTTTTTCAGTCCAAAATTAATAATTTTTCATACTCGAAAATGAACTGTTTGTAACAGGAACACATGAGTTAAGAAAGGTAACTTTGGCTTTGTATTTCAGTACAAAATTAATAATTTTTCGTACTCGAAAATGAACTGTTTGTAACAGGAACACATGAGTTAAGAAGGGTACCTTTGGCTTTGTATTTCAGTCCAAAATTAATAATTTGTCGCACTCGAAAACGAACTTTTGGTAATAGGAACACATGAGTTAAGAAGGGTACGTTTGGCTTTGTTTTTCAGTCCAAAATTAATAATTTTTCATACTCGAAAATGAACTGTTTGTAACAGGAACACATGAGTTAAGAAGGGTAACTTTGGCTTTGTATTTCAGTCCAAAATTAATAATTATTCACTATAGAGTGTTAACCATAAGGGTTTCGACGAAATGTTAAATGGCAAAGTTGTAGGGGAGGTCGGGGGCTACAACTTTCCTGTGGCACCCGGGCGGCTATCTAGCACGGGTGGCAAGTTACAGACGATATTCGCTATAGACGGTTAACCGTAAGGGTTTCGACAAAATGTTAAACGGCAAAGTTGTAGGGGAGGTCGGGGGCTACAACTTTCCTGTGGCACCCGGGCGGCTTTCTAGCACGGGCGGCAAGTTACAGACGATATTCACTATAGACGGTTAACCGTAAGGGTTTAGACGAAATGTTAAATGGCAAAGTTGTACGGGAGGTCGGGGGCTACAACTTTGCCGTGGCACCCGGGCGGCTATCTAGCACGGGCGGCAAGTTACAGACGATATTCACTATAGACGGTTAACCGTAAGGGTTTCGACGAAATGTTAAATGGCAAAGTTGAAGGGGAGGTCGGGGGCTACAACTTTCCTGTGGCACCCGGGCGGCTATCTAGCACGGGTGGCAAGTTACAGACGATATTCGCTATAGACGGTTAACCGTAAGGGTTTCGACGAAATGTTAAATGGCAATGTTGTAGAGGAGGTCGGGGGCTACAACTTTCCTGTGGCACCCGGGCGGCTATCTAGCACGGGTGGCAAGTTACAGACGATATTCGCTATAGACGGTTAACAGTAAGGGTTTCGACGAAATGTTATATGGCAAAGTTGTAGGGGAGGTCGGGGGCTACAACTTTCCTGTGGCACCTGGGCGGCTATCTAGCACGGGCGGCAAGCTACAGACGATATTCATTATAGACGGTTAACCGTAAGGGTTTCGACGAAATGTTAAATGGCAAAGTTGTACGGGAGGTCGGGGGCTACAACTTTCCTGTGGCACCCGGGCGGCTATCTAGCACGGGCGGCAAGTTACAGACGATATTCGCTATAGACGGTTAACCGTAAGGGTTTCGACGAAATGTTAAATGGCAATGTTGTAGAGGAGGTCGGGGGCTACAACTTTGCCGTGGCACCCGGGCGGCTATCTAGCACGGGCGGCAAGTTACAGACGATATTCACTATAGACGGTTAACCGTAAGGGTTTCGACGAAATGTTAAATGGCAAAGTTGAAGGGGAGGTCGGGGGCTACAACTTTCCTGTGGCACCCGGGCGGCTATCTAGCACGGGTGGCAAGTTACAGACGATATTCGCTATAGACGGTTAACAGTAAGGGTTTCGACGAAATGTTAAATGGCAAAGTTGTAGGGGAGGTCGGGGGCTACAACTTTCCTGTGGCACCTGGGCGGCTATCTAGCACGGGCGGCAAGCTACAGACGATATTCATTATAGACGGTTAACCGTAAGGGTTTCGACGAAATGTTAAATGGCAAAGTTGTACGGGAGGTCGGGGGCTACAACTTTCCTGTGGCACCCGGGCGGCTATCTAGCACGGGCGGCAAGTTACAGACGATATTCCCTATAGACGGTTAACCGTAAGTGTTTCGACGAAATGTTAAATAGCAAAGTTGTAGGGGAGGTCGGGGGCTACAACTTTCCTGTGGCACCCGGGCGGTTATCTAGCACAGGCGGCAAGTTACAGACGATATTCACTATAGACGGTTAACCGTAAGGGTTTCGACGAAATGTTAAATGGCGAAGTTGTAGGGGAGGTCGGGGGCTACGACTTTTCCGTGGCACCTGGGCGGCTATCTAGCACGGGCGGCAAGTTACATACGATATTCACTATAGACGGTTAACCGTAAGGGTTTCGACGAAATGTTAAATGGCAAAGTTGTAGGGGAGGTCGGGGGCTACAACCTTGCCGTGGCACCCGGGCGGCTATCTAGCAGGGGCGGCAAGTTACAGACGATATTCACTATAGACGGTTAACCGTGTTAAGAAGGGTACGTTTGGCTTTGTTTTTCAGTCCAAAATTAATAATTTTTCATACTCGAAAATGAACTGTTTGTAACAGAAACACATGAGTTAAGAAGGGTAACTTTGGCTTTGTATTTCAGTCCAAAATTAATCATTTTTCATACTCGAAAACGAACTTTTGGTAATAGGCACACATGAGCTAAGGAGCGTAAGCTTGGCGTCGTATTTCAGTCCAAAATTAATAATTCTTCGTTCTCGAAAATGAACTGTTTGTAGCAGGAACGCATGAGTTAAGGAGGGTAAATTTGGCTTTGCATTTCAGTCCAAAATTAATAATTTTTCATACTCGAAAACGAACTTTTGGTAATAGGAACACATGAGTTAAGAAGGGTAACTTTGGCTTTGTATTTCAGTCCAAAATTAATAATTATTCACTATAGAGGGTTAACCATAAGGGTTTCGACGAAATGTTAAATGACAAAGTTGTAGGGGAGGTCGGGGACTACAACTTTCCTGTGGCACCCGGGCGGCTATCTAGCACGGGTGGCAAGTTACAGACGATATTCGCTATAGACGGTTAACCGTAAGGGTTTCGACGAAATGTTAAATGGCAAAGTTGAAGGGGAGGTCGGGGGCTACAACTTTCCTGTGGCACCCGGGCGGCTATCTAGCACGGGCGGCAAGTTACAGACGATATTCACTATAGACGGTTAACCGTAAGGGTTTCGACGAAATGTTAAATGGCAAAGTTGTAGGGGAGGTCGGGGGCTACAACTTTACTGTGGCACCCGGGCGGCTTTCTAGCACGGGCGGCAAGTTACAGACGATATTCACTATAGACGGTTAACCGTAAGGGTTTAGACGAAATGTTAAATGCCAAAGTTGTACGGGAGGTCGGGGGCTACAACTTTGCCGTGGCACCCGGGCGGCTATCTAGCACGGGCGGCAAGTTACAGACGATATTCACTATAGACGGTTAACCGTAAGGGTTTCGACGAAATGTTAAATGGCAAAGTTGAAGGGGAGGTCGGGGGCTACAACTTTCCTGTGGCACCCGGGCGGCTATCTAGCACGGGTGGCAAGTTACAGACGATATTCGCTATAGACGGTTAACCGTAAGGGTTTCGACGAAATGTTAAATGGCAATGTTGTAGAGGAGGTCGGGGGCTACAACTTTCCTGTGGCACCCGGGCGGCTATCTAGCACGGGTGGCAAGTTACAGACGATATTCGCTATAGACGGTTAACAGTAAGGGTTTCGACGAAATGTTAAATGGCAAAGTTGTAGGGGAGGTCGGGGGCTACAACTTTCCTGTGGCACCTGGGCGGCTATCTAGCACGGGCGGCAAGCTACAGACGATATTCATTATAGACGGTTAACCGTAAGGGTTTCGACGAAATGTTAAATGGCAAAGTTGTACGGGAGGTCGGGGGCTACAACTTTCCTGTGGCACCCGGGCGGCTATCTAGCACGGGCGGCAAGTTACAGACGATATTCCCTATAGACGGTTAACCGTAAGTGTTTCGACGAAATGTTAAATAGCAAAGTTGTAGGGGAGGTCGGGGGCTACAACTTTCCTGTGGCACCCGGGCGGTTATCTAGCACAGGCGGCAAGTTACAGACGATATTCACTATAGACGGTTAACCGTAAGGGTTTCGACGAAATGTTAAATGGCGAAGTTGTAGGGGAGGTCGGGGGCTACGACTTTTCCGTGGCACCCGGGCGGCTATCTAGCACGGGCGGCAAGTTACATACGATATTCACTATAGACGGTTAACCGTAAGGGTTTCGACGAAATGTTAAACGGCAAAGTTGTAGGGGAGGTCGGGGGCTACAACCTTGCCGTGGCACCCGGGCGGCTATCTAGCAGGGGCGGCAAGTTACAGACGATATTCACTATAGACGGTTAACCGTGTTAAGAAGGGTACGTTTGGCTTTGTTTTTCAGTCCAAAATTAATAATTTTTCATACTCGAAAATGAACTGTTTGTAACAGAAACACATGAGTTAAGAAGGGTAACTTTGGCTTTGTATTTCAGTCCAAAATTAATCATTTTTCATACTCGAAAATTAACTGTTTGTAACAGGAACGCATGAGTTAAGAAGGGTAACTTTGGCTTTGTATTTCAGTCCAAAATTAATAATTTGTCGCACTCGAAAACGAACTTTTGGTAATAGGAACACATGAGTTAAGAAGGGTAAGTTTGGCTTGTTTTTCAGTCCAAAATTAATAATTTTTCATACTCGAAAATGAACTGTTTGTAACAGGAACACATGAGTTAAGAAAGGTAACTTTGGCTTTGTATTTCAGTACAAAATTAATAATTTTTCGTACTCGAAAATGAACTGTTTGTAACAGGAACACATGAGTTAAGAAGGGTACCTTTGGCTTTGTATTTCAGTCCAAAATTAATAATTTGTCGCACTCGAAAACGAACTTTTGGTAATAGGAACACATGAGTTAAGAAGGGTAACTTTGGCTTTGTATTTCAGTCCAAAATTAATAATTATTCACTATAGAGGGTTAACCATAAGGGTTTCGACGAAATGTTAAATGACAAAGTTGTAGGGGAGGTCGGGGGCTACAACTTTCCTGTGGCACCCGGGCGGCTATCTAGCACGGGTGGCAAGTTACAGACGATATTCGCTATAGACGGTTAACCGTAAGGGTTTCGACGAAATGTTAAATGGCAAAGTTGTAGGGGAGGTCGGGGGCTACAACTTTCCTGTGGCACCCGGGCGGCTATCTAGCACGGGCGGCAAGTTACAGACGATATTCACTATAGACGGTTAACCGTAAGGGTTTAGACGAAATGTTAAATGGCAAAGTTGTACGGGAGGTCGGGGGCTACAACTTTGCCGTTGCACCCGGGCGGCTATCTAGCACGAGCGGCAAGTTACAGACGATATTCACTATAGACGGTTAACCGTAAGGGTTTCGACGAAATGTTAAATGGCAATGTTGTAGAGGAGGTCGGGGGCTACAACTTTCCTGTGGCACCCGGGCGGCTATCTAGCACGGGCGGCAAGTTACAGACGATATTCACTATAGACGGTTAACCGTAAGTGTTTCGACGAAATGTTAAATAGCAAAGTTGTAGGGGAGGTCGGGGGCTACAACTTTCCTGTGGCACCCGGGCGGCTATCTAGCACAGGCGGAAAGTTACAGACGATATTCACTATAGACGGTTAACCGTAAGGGTTTCGACGAAATGTTAAATGGCGAAGTTGTAGGGGAGGTCGGGGGCTACGACTTTTCCGTGGCACCCGGGCGGCTATCTAGCACGGGCGGCAAGTTACATACGATATTCACTATAGACGGTTAACCGTAAGGGTTTCGACGAAATGTTAAATGGCAAAGTTGTAGGGGAGGTCGGGGGCTACAACCTTGCCGTGGCACCCGGGCGGCTATCTAGCAGGGGCGGCAAGTTACAGACGATATTCACTATAGACGGTTAACCGTGTTAAGAAGGGTACGTTTGGCTTTGTTTTTCAGTCCAAAATTAATAATTTTTCATACTCGAAAATGAACTGTTTGTAACAGGAACACATGAGTTAAGAAGGGTAACTTTGGCTTTGTATTTCAGTACAAAATTAATAATTTTTCGTACTCGAAAATGAACTGTTTGTAACAGGAACACATGAGTTAAGAAGGGTACCTTTGGCTTTGTATTTCAGTCCAAAATTAATAATTTGTCGCACTCGAAAACGAACTTTTGGTAATAGGAACGCATGAGTTAAGAAGGGTACGTTTGGCTTTGTTTTTCAGTCCAAAATTAATAATTTTTCATAGTCGAAAATGAACTGTTTGTAACAGGAACACATGAGTTAAGAAGGGTAACTTTGGCTTTGTATTTGAGTCCAAAATTAATCATTTTTCATACTCGAAAATTAACTGTTTGTAACAGGAACGCATGAGTTAAGAAGTGTAACTTTGGCTTTGTATTTCAGTCCAAAATTAATAATTTGTCGCACTCGAAAACGAACTTTTGGTAATAGGAACACATGAGTTAAGAAGGGTACGTTTGGCTTTGTTTTTCAGTCCAAAATTAATAATTTTTCATACTCGAAAATGAACTGTTTGTAACAGGAACACATGAGTTAAGAAGGGTAACTTTGGCTTTGTATTTCAGTCCAAAATTAATCATTTTTCATACTCGAAAATTAACTGTTTGTAACAGGAACGCATGAGTTAAGAAGGGTAACTTTGGCTTTGTATTTCAGTCCAAAATTAATAATTTGTCGCACTCGAAAACGAACTTTTGGTAATAGGAACACATGAGTTAAGAAGGGTACGTTTGGCTTTGTTTTTCAGTCCAAAATTAATAATTTTTCATACTCGAAAATGAACTGTTTGTAACAGGAACACATGAGTTAAGAAGGGTAACTTTGGCTTTGTATTTCAGTACAAAATTAATAATTTTTCGTACTCGAAAATGAACTGTTTGTAACAAGAACACATGAGTTAAGAAGGGTACCTTTGGCTTTGTATTTCAGTCCAAAATTAATAATTTGTCGCACTCGAAAACGAACTTTTGGTAATAGGAACACATGAGTTAAGAAGGGTACGTTTGGCTTTGTTTTTCAGTCCAAAATTAATAATTTTTCATACTCGAAAATGAACTGTTTGTAACAGGAACACATGAGTTTAGAAGGGTAACTTTGGCTTTGTATTTCAGTCCAAAATTAATCATTTTTCATACTCGAAAATTAACTGTTTGTAACAGGAACGCATGAGTTAAGAAGGGTAACTTTGGCTTTGTATTTCAGTCCAAAATTAATAATTTGTCGCACTCGAAAATGAACTTTTGGTAATAGGAACACATGAGTTAAGAAGGGTAAGTTTGGCTTTGTTTTTCAGTCCAAAATTAATAATTTTTCATACTCGAAAATGAACTGTTTGTAACAGGAACACATGAGTTAAGAAAGGTAACTTTGGCTTTGTATTTCAGTACAAAATTAATAATTTTTCGTACTCGAAAATGAACTGTTTGTAACAGGAACACATGAGTTAAGAAGGGTACCTTTGGCTTTGTATTTCAGTCCAAAATTAATAATTTGTCGCACTCGAAAACGAACTTTTGGTAATAGGAACACATGAGTTAAGAAGGGTACGTTTGGCTTTGTTTTTCAGTCCAAAATTAATAATTTTTCATACTCGAAAATGAACTGTTTGTAACAGGAACACATGAGTTAAGAAGGGTAACTTTGGCTTTGTATTTCAGTCCAAAATTAATCATTTTTCATACTCGAAAATTAACTGTTTGTAACAGGAACGCATGAGTTAAGAAGGGTAACTTTGGCTTTGTATTTCAGTACAAAATTAATAATTTTTCGTACTCGAAAATGAACTGCTTGTAACAGGAACACATGAGTTAAGAAGGGTAAGTTTGGCTTTGTTTTCAGTCCAAAATTAATAATTTTTCATACTCGAAAATTAACTGTTTGTAACAGGAACACATGAGTTAAGAAGGGTAACTTTGGCTTTGTATTTCAGTCCAAAATTAATCATTTTTCATACTCGAAAATTAACTGTTTGTAACAGGAACGCATGATTTAAGAAGGGTAACTTTGGCTTTGTATTTCAGTCCAAAATTAATAATTTGTCGCACTCGAAAACGAACTTTTGGTAATAGGAACACATGAGTTAAGAAGGGTACGTTTGGCTTTGTTTTTCAGTCCAAAATTAATAATTTTTCATACTCGAAAATGAACTGTTTGTAACAGGAACACATGAGTTAAGAAGGGTAACTTTGGCTTTGTATTTCAGTACAAAATTAATAATTTTTCGTACTCGAAAATGAACTGTTTGTAACAGGAACACATGAGTTAAGAAGGGTACCTTTGGCTTTGTATTTCAGTCCAAAATTAATAATTTGTCGCACTCGAAAACGAACTTTTGGTAATAGGAACACATGAGTTAAGAAGGGTACGTTTGGCTTTGTTTTTCAGTCCACAATTAATAATTTTTCATACTCGAAAATGAACTGTTTGTAACAGGAACACATGAGTTAAGAAGGGTAACTTTGGCTTTGTATTTCAGTACAAAATTAATAATTTTTCGTACTCGAAAATGAACTGTTTGTAACAGGAACACATGAGTTAAGAAGGGTACCTTTGGCTTTGTATTTCAGTCCAAAATTAATAATTTGTCGCACTCGAAAACGAACTTTTGGTAATAGGAACACATGAGTTAAGAAGGGTACGTTTGGCTTTGTTTTTCAGTCCAAAATTAATAATTTTTCATACTCGAAAATGAACTGTTTGTAACAGGAACACATGAGTTAAGAAGGGTAACTTTGGCTTTGTATTTCAGTCCAAAATTAATAATTTGTCGCACTCGAAAACGAACTTTTGGTAATAGGAACACATGAGTTAAGAAGGGTAAGTTTGGCTTTGTTTTTCAGTCCAAAATTAATAATTTTTCATACTCGAAAATGAACTGTTTGTAACAGGAACACATGAGTTAAGAAAGGTAACTTTGGCTTTGTATTTCAGTACATAATTAATAATTTTTCGTACTCGAAAATGAACTGTTTGTAACAGGAACACATGAGTTAAGAAGGGTACCTTTGGCTTTGTATTTCAGTCCAAAATTAATAATTTGTCGCACTCGAAAACGAACTTTTGGTAATAGGAACACATGAGTTAAGAAGGGTACGTTTGGCTTTGTTTTTCAGTCCAAAATTAATAATTTTTCATACTCGAAAATGAACTGTTTGTAACAGGAACACATGAGTTAAGAAAGGTAACTTTGGCTTTGTATTTCAGTACAAAATTAATAATTTTTCGTACTCGAAAATGAACTGTTTGTAACAGGAACACATGAGTTAAGAAGGGTACCTTTGGCTTTGTATTTCAGTCCAAAATTAATAATTTGTCGCAATCGAAAACGAACTTTTGGTAATAGGAACACATGAGTTAAGAAGGGTACGTTTGGCTTTGTTTTTCAGTCCAAAATTAATAATTTGTCGCACTCGAAAACGAACTTTTGGTAATAGGAACACATGAGTTAAGAAGGGTACGTTTGGCTTTGTTTTTCAGTCCAAAATTAATAATTTTTCATACTCGAAAATGAACTGTTTGTAACAGGAACACATGAGTTAAGAAGGGTAACTTTGGCTTTGTATTTCAGTCCAAAATTAATCATTTTCCATACTCGAAAATTAACTGTTTGTAACAGGAACGCATGAGTTAAGAAGGGTAACTTTGGCTTTGTATTTCAGTCCAAAATTAATAATTTGTCGCACTCGAAAAAGAACTTTTGGTAATAGGAACACATGAGTTAAGAAGGGTAAGTTTGGCTTGTTTTTCAGTCCAAAATTAATAATTTTTCATACTCGAAAATGAACTGTTTGTAACAGGAACACATGAGTTAAGAAAGGTAACTTTGGCTTTGTATTTCAGTACAAAATTAATCATTTTTCATACTCGAAAATTAACTGTTTGTAACAGGAACGCATGAGTTAAGAAGGGTAACTTTGGCTTTGTATTTCAGTCCAAAATTAATAATTTGTCGCACTCGAAAACGAACTTTTGGTAATAGGAACACATGAGTTAAGAAGGGTAAGTTTGGCTTGTTTTTCAGTCCAAAATTAATAATTTTTCATACTCGAAAATGAACTGTTTGTAACAGGAACACATGAGTTAAGAAAGGTAACTTTGGCTTTGTATTTCAGTACAAAATTAATAATTTTTCGTACTCGAAAATGAACTGTTTGTAACAGGAACACATGAGTTAAGAAGGGTACCTTTGACTTTGTATTTCAGTCCAAAATTAATAATTTGTCGCAATCGAAAACGAACTTTTGGTAATAGGAACACATGAGTTAAGAAGGGTACGTTTGGCTTTGTTTTTCAGTCCAAAATTAATAATTTGTCGCACTCGAAAACGAACTTTTGGTAATAGGAACACATGAGTTAAGAAGGGTACGTTTGGCTTTGTTTTTCAGTCCAAAATTAATAATTTTTCATACTCGAAAATGAACTGTTTGTAACAGGAACACATGAGTTAAGAAGGGTAACTTTGGCTTTGTATTTCAGTCCAAAATTAATCATTTTCCATACTCGAAAATTAACTGTTTGTAACAGGAACGCATGAGTTAAGAAGGGTAACTTTGGCTTTGTATTTCAGTCCAAAATTAATAATTTGTCGCACTCGAAAACGAACTTTTGGTAATAGGAACACATGAGTTAAGAAGGGTAAGTTTGGCTTGTTTTTCAGTCCAAAATTAATAATTTTTCATACTCGAAAATGAACTGTTTGTAACAGGAACACATGAGTTAAGAAAGGTAACTTTGGCTTTGTATTTCAGTACAAAATTAATAATTTTTCGTACTCGAAAATGAACTGTTTGTAACAGGAACACATGAGTTAAGAAGGGTACCTTTGGCTTTGTATTTCAGTCCAAAATTAATAATTTGTCGCAATCGAAAACGAACTTTTGGTAATAGGAACACATGAGTTAAGAAGGGTACGTTTGGCTTTGTTTTTCAGTCCAAAATTAATAATTTGTCGCACTCGAAAACGAACTTTTGGTAATAGGAACACATGAGTTAAGAAGGGTACGTTTGGCTTTGTTTTTCAGTCCAAAATTAATAATTTTTCATACTCGAAAATGAACTGTTTGTAACAGGAACACATGAGTTAAGAAGGGTAACTTTGGCTTTGTATTTCAGTCCAAAATTAAACATTTTCCATACTCGAAAATTAACTGTTTGTAACAGGAACGCATGAGTTAAGAAGGGTAACTTTGGCTTTGTATTTCAGTCCAAAATTAATAATTTGTCGCACTCGAAAAAGAACTTTTGGTAATAGGAACACATGAGTTAAGAAGGGTAAGTTTGGCTTGTTTTTCAGTCCAAAATTAATAATTTTTCATACTCGAAAATGAACTGTTTGTAACAGGAACACATGAGTTAAGAAAGGTAACTTTGGCTTTGTATTTCAGTACAAAATTAATAATTTTTCGTACTCGAAAATGAACTGTTTGTAACAGGAACACATGAGTTAAGAAGGGTACCTTTGGCTTTGTATTTCAGTCCAAAATTAATAATTTGTCGCACTCGAAAACGAACTTTTGGTAATAGGAACACATGAGTTAAGAAGGGTAACTTTGGCTTTGTATTTCAGTCCAAAATTAATAATTATGCACTATAGAGGGTTAACCATAAGGGTTTCGACGAAATGTTAAATGGCAAAGTTGTAGGGGATGGTCGGGGGCTACAACTTTCCTGTGGCACCCGGGCGGCTATCTAGCACGGGTGGCAAGTTACAGACGATATTCGCTATAGACGGTTAACCGTAAGGGTTTCGACGAAATGTTAAATGGCAAAGTTGTAGGGGGGTCGGGGGCTACAACTTTCCTGTGGAACTCGGGCGGCTATCTAGGACGGGCGGCAAGTTACAGACGATATTTGCTATAGACGGTTAACCGTAAGGGTTTCGACGAAATGTTAAATGGCAAAGTTGCAGGGGAGGTCGGGGGCTACAACTTTCCTGTGGCACCCGGGCGGCCATCTAGCACGGGCGGCAAGTTACAGACGATATTCACTATATACGGTTAACCGTAAGGGTTTCGACGAAATGTTAAATGGCAAAGTTGTAGGGGAGGTCGGGGGCTACAACTTTCCTCTGGCACCCGGGCGGCTATCTAGCACGGGCGGAAAGTTACAGACGATATTCGCTATAGACGGTTAACCGTAAGGGTTTCGACGAAATGTTAAATGGCAAAGTTGTAGGGGGGTCGGGGGCTACAACTTTCCTGTGGAACTCGGGCGGCTATCTAGGACGGGCGGCAAGTTACAGACGATATTTGCTATAGACGGTTAACCGTAAGGGTTTCGACGAAATGTTAAATGGCAAAGTTGCAGGGGAGGTCGGGGGCTACAACTTTCCTGTGGCACCCGGGCGGCTATCTAGCACGGGCGGAAAGTTACAGACGATATTCACTATAGACGGTTAACCGTAAGGGTTTCGACGAAATGTTAAATGGCAAAGTTGTAGGGGAGGTCGGGGGCTACAACTTTCCTGTGGCACCCGGGCGGCTATCTAGCACGGGCGGAAAGTTACAGACGATATTCACTATAGACGGTTAACCGTAAGGGTTTAGACGAAATGTTAAATGGCAAAGTTGTACGGGAGGTCGGGGGCTACAACTTTGCCGTGGCACCCGGGCGGCTATCTAGCACGGGCGGCAAGTTACAGACGATATTCACTATAGACGGTTAACCGTAAGTGTTTCGACGAAATGTTAAATAGCAAAGTTGTAGGGGAGGTCGGGGGCTACAACTTTCCTGTGGCACCCGGGCGGCTATCTAGCACGGGTGGCAAGTTACAGACGATATTCGCTATAGACGGTTAACCGTAAGGGTTTCGACGAAATGTTAAATGGCAATGTTGTAGAGGAGGTCGGGGGCTACAACTTTCCTGTGGCACCCGGGCGGCTATCTAGCACGGGCGGCAAGTTACAGACGATATTCATTATAGACGGTTAACCGTAAGGGTTTCGACGAAATGTTAAATGGCAAAGTTGTACGGGAGGTCGGGGGCTACAACTTTCCTGTGGCACCCGGGCGGCTATCTAGCACGGGTGGCAAGTTACAGACGATATTCGCTATAGACGGTTAACCGTAAGGGTTTCGACGAAATGTTAAACGGCAAAGTTGTAGGGGAGGTCGGGGGCTACAACTTCCGTGTGGCACCAGGGCGGATATCTAGCACGGGCGGCAAGTTACAGACGATATTCATTATAGACGGTTAACCGTAAGGGTTTCGACGAAATGTTAAATGGCAAAGTTGTACGGGAGGTCGGGGGCTACAACTTTCCTGTGGCACCCGGGCGGCTATCTAGCACGGGTGGCAAGTTACAGACGATATTCGCTATAGACGGTTAACCGTAAGGGTTTCGACGAAATGTTAAATGGCAAAGTTGTAGGGGAGGTCGGGGGCTACAACTTTCCTGTGGCACCCGGGCGGCTTTCTAGCACGGGCGGCAAGTTACAGACGATATTCACTATAGACGGTTAACCGTAAGGGTTTAGACGAAATGTTAAATGGCAAAGTTGTACGGGAGGTCGGGGGCTACAACTTTGCCGTGGCACCCGGGCGGCTATCTAGCACGGGCGGCAAGTTACAGACGATATTCACTATAGACGGTTAACCGTAAGGGTTTCGACGAAATGTTAAATGGCAAAGTTGAAGGGGAGGTCGGGGGCTACAACTTTCCTGTGGCACCCGGGCGGCTATCTAGCACGGGTGGCAAGTTACAGACGATATTCGCTATAGACGGTTAACCGTAAGGGTTTCGACGAAATGTTAAATGGCAATGTTGTAGAGGAGGTCGGGGGCTACAACTTTCCTGTGGCACCCGGGCGGCTATCTAGCACGGGTGGCAAGTTACAGACGATATTCGCTATAGACGGTTAACAGTAAGGGTTTCGACGAAATGTTATATGGCAAAGTTGTAGGGGAGGTCGGGGGCTACAACTTTCCTGTGGCACCTGGGCGGCTATCTAGCACGGGCGGCAAGCTACAGACGATATTCATTATAGACGGTTAACCGTAAGGGTTTCGACGAAATGTTAAATGGCAAAGTTGTACGGGAGGTCGGGGGCTACAACTTTCCTGTGGCACCCGGGCGGCTATCTAGCACGGGCGGCAAGTTACAGACGATATTCGCTATAGACGGTTAACCGTAAGGGTTTCGACGAAATGTTAAACGGCAAAGTTGTAGGGGAGGTCGGGGGCTACAACTTCCGTGTGGCACCAGGGCGGATATCTAGCACGGGCGGCAAGTTACAGACGATATTCATTATAGACGGTTAACCGTAAGGGTTTCGACGAAATGTTAAATGGCAAAGTTGTACGGGAGGTCGGGGGCTACAACTTTCCTGTGGCACCCGGGCGGCTATCTAGCACGGGTGGCAAGTTACAGACGATATTCGCTATAGACGGTTAACCGTAAGGGTTTCGACGAAATGTTAAATGGCAAAGTTGTAGGGGAGGTCGGGGGCTACAACTTTCCTGTGGCACCTGGGCGGCTATCTAGCACGGGCGGCAAGTTACAGACGGTACTCATTATAGACGGTTAACCGTAAGGGTTTCGACGAAATGTTAAATGGCAAAGTTGTACGGGAGGTCGGGGGCTACAACTTTCCTGTGGCACCTGGGCGGCTATCTAGCACGGGCGGCAAGTTACAGACGGTACTCATTATAGACGGTTAACCGTAAGGGTTTCGACGAAATGTTAAATGGCAAAGTTGTACGGGAGGTCGGGGGCTACAACTTTCCTGTGGCACCCGGGCGGCTATCTAGCACGGGCGGCAAGTTACAGACGATATTCACTATAGACGGTTAACCGTAAGGGTTTCGACGAAATGTTAAATGGCGAAGTTGTAGGGGAGGTCGGGGGCTACGACTTTTCCGTGGCACCCGGGCGGCTATCTAGCACGGGCGGCAAGTTACATACGATATTCACTATAGACGGTTAACCGTAAGGGTTTCGACGAAATGTTAAATGGCAAAGTTGTAGGGGAGGTCGGGGGCTACAACCTTGCCGTGGCACCCTGGCGGCTATCTAGCACGGGCGGCAAGTTACAGACGATATTCACTATAGACGGTTAACCGTGTTAAGAAGGGTACGTTTGGCTTTGTTTTTCAGTCCAAAATTAATAATTTTTCATACTCGAAAATGAACTGTTTGTAACAGGAACACATGAGTTAAGAAGGGTAACTTTGGCTTTGTATTTCAGTACAAAATTAATAATTTTTCGTACTCGAAAATGAACTGTTTGTAACAGGAACACATGAGTTAAGAAGGGTACCTTTGGCTTTGTATTTCAGTCCAAAATTAATAATTTGTCGCACTCGAAAACGAACTTTTGGTAATAGGAACACATGAGTTAAGAAGGGTACGTTTGGCTTTGTTTTTCAGTCCAAAATTAATAATTTTTCATACTCGAAAATGAACTGTTTGTAACAGGAACACATGAGTTAAGAAGGGTAACTTTGGCTTTGTATTTCAGTCCAAAATTAATCATTTTTCATACTCGAAAATTAACTGTTTGTAACAGGAACGCATGAGTTAAGAAGGGTAACTTTGGCTTTGTATTTCAGTCCAAAATTAATAATTTGTCGCACTCGAAAACGAACTTTTGGTAATAGGAACACATGAGTTAAGAAGGGTACGTTTGGCTTTGTTTTTCAGTCCAAAATTAATAATTTTTCATACTCGAAAATGAACTGTTTGTAACAGGAACACATGAGTTAAGAAGGGTAACTTTGGCTTTGTATTTCAGTACAAAATTAATAATTTTTCGTACTCGAAAATGAACTGTTTGTAACAGGAACACATGAGTTAAGAAGGGTACCTTTGGCTTTGTATTTCAGTCCAAAATTAATAATTTGTCGCACTCGAAAACGAACTTTTGGTAATAGGAACACATGAGTTAAGAAGGGTACGTTTGGCTTTGTTTTTCAGTCCAAAATTAATAATTTTTCATACTCGAAAATGAACTGTTTGTAACAGGAACACATGAGTTAAGAAGGGTAACTTTGGCTTTGTATTTCAGTACAAAATTAATAATTTTTCGTACTCGAAAATGAACTGTTTGTAACAGGAACACATGAGTTAAGAAGGGTACCTTTGGCTTTGTATTTCAGTCCAAAATTAATAATTTGTCGCACTCGAAAACGAACTTTTGGTAATAGGAACACATGAGTTAAGAAGGGTACGTTTGGCTTTGTTTTTCAGTCCAAAATTAATAATTTTTCATACTCGAAAATGAACTGCTTGTAACAGGAACACATGAGTTAAGAAGGGTAACTTTGGCTTTGTATTTCAGTCCAAAATTAATAATTTTTCGTACTCGAAAATGAACTGTTTGTAACAGGAACACATGAGTTAAGAAGGGTACCTTTGGCTTTGTATTTCAGTCCAAAATTAATAATTTGTCGCACTCGAAAACGAACTTTTGGTAATAGGAACACATGAGTTAAGAAGGGTACGTTTGGCTTTGTTTTTCAGTCCAAAATTAATAATTTTTCATACTCGAAAATGAACTGTTTGTAACAGGAACACATGAGTTAAGAAGGGTAACTTTGGCTTTGTATTTCAGTCCAAAATTAATCATTTTTCATACTCGAAAATTAACTGTTTGTAACAGGAACGCATGAGTTAAGAAGGGTAACTTTGGCTTTGTATTTCAGTACAAAATTAATAATTTTTCGTACTCGAAAATGAACTGCTTGTAACAGGAACACATGAGTTAAGAAGGGTAAGTTTGGCTTTGTTTTCAGTCCAAAATTAATAATTTTTCTTACTCGAAAATTAACTGTTTGTAACAGGAACACATGAGTTAAGAAGGGTAACTTTGGCTTTGTATTTCAGTCCAAAATTAATCATTTTTCATACTCGAAAATTAACTGTTTGTAACAGGAACGCATGATTTAAGAAGGGTAACTTTGGCTTTGTATTTCAGTCCAAAATTAATAATTTGTCGCACTCGAAAACGAACTTTTGGTAATAGGAACACATGAGTTAAGAAGGGTACGTTTGGCTTTGTTTTTCAGTCCAAAATTAATAATTTTTCATACTCGAAAATGAACTGTTTGTAACAGGAACACATGAGTTAAGAAGGGTAACTTTGGCTTTGTATTTCAGTACAAAATTAATAATTTTTCGTACTCGAAAATGAACTGTTTGTAACAGGAACACATGAGTTAAGAAGGGTACCTTTGGCTTTGTATTTCAGTCCAAAATTAATAATTTGTCGCACTCGAAAACGAACTTTTGGTAATAGGAACACATGAGTTAAGAAGGGTACGTTTGGCTTTGTTTTTCAGTCCAAAATTAATAATTTTTCATACTCGAAAATGAACTGTTTGTAACAGGAACACATGAGTTAAGAAGGGTAACTTTGGCTTTGTATTTCAGTACAAAATTAATAATTTTTCGTATTCGAAAATGAACTGTTTGTAACAGGAACACATGAGTTAAGAAGGGTACCTTTGGCTTTGTATTTCAGTCCAAAATTAATAATTTGTCGCACTCGAAAACGAACTTTTGGTAATAGGAACACATGAGTTAAGAAGGGTACGTTTTACTTTGTTTTTCAGGCCAAAATTAATAATTTTTCATACTCGAAAATGAACTGTTTGTAACAGGAACACATGAGTTAAGAAGGGTAACTTTGGCTTTGTATTTCAGTCCAAAATTAATCATTTTTCATACTCGAAAATTAACTGTTTGTAACAGGAACGCATGAGTTAAGAAGGGTAACTTTGGCTTTGTATTTCAGTCCAAAATTAATAATTTGTCGCACTCGAAAACGAACTTTTGGTAATAGGAACACATGAGTTAAGAAGGGTAAGTTTGGCTTTGTTTTTCAGTCCAAAATTAATAATTTTTCATACTCGAAAATGAACTGTTTGTAACAGGAACACATGAGTTAAGAAAGGTAACTTTGGCTTTGTATTTCAGTACAAAATTAATAATTTTTCGTACTCGAAAATGAACTGTTTGTAACAGGAACACATGAGTTAAGAAGGGTACCTTTGGCTTTGTATTTCAGTCCAAAATTAATAATTTGTCGCACTCGAAAACGAACTTTTGGTAATAGGAACACATGAGTTAAGAAGGGTACGTTTGGCTTTGTTTTTCAGTCCAAAATTAATAATTTTTCATACTCGAAAATGAACTGTTTGTAACAGGAACACATGAGTTAAGAAGGGTAACTTTGGCTTTGTATTTCAGTCCAAAATTAATAATTATTCACTATAGAGTGTTAACCATAAGGGTTTCGACGAAATGTTAAATGGCAAAGTTGAAGGGGAGGTCGGGGGCTACAACTTTCCTGTGGCACCCGGGCGGCTATCTAGCACGGGCGGCAAGTTACATACGATATTCACTATAGACGGTTAACCGTAAGGGTTTCGACGAAATGTTAAATGGCAAAGTTGTAGGGGAGGTCGGGGGCTACAACCCGGGCGGCTATCTAGCACGGGCGGCAAGTTACAGACGATATTCACTATAGACGGTTAACCGTGTTAAGAAGGGTACGTTTGGCTTTGTTTTTCAGTCCAAAATTAATAATTTTTCATACTCGAAAATGAACTGTTTGTAACAGGAACACATGAGTTAAGAAGGGTAACTTTGGCTTTGTATTTCAGTACAAAATTAATAATTTTTCGTACTCGAAAATGAACTGTTTGTAACAGGAACACATGAGTTAAGAAGGGTACCTTTGGCTTTGTATTTCAGTCCAAAATTAATAATTTGTCGCACTCGAAAACGAACTTTTGGTAATAGGAACACATGAGTTAAGAAGGGTACGTTTGGCTTTGTTTTTCAGTCCAAAATTAATAATTTTTCATAGTCGAAAATGAACTGTTTGTAACAGGAACACATGAGTTAAGAAGGGTAACTTTGGCTTTGTATTTGAGTCCAAAATTAATCATTTTTCATACTCGAAAATTAACTGCTTGTAACAGGAACGCATGAGTTAAGAAGTGTAACTTTGGCTTTGTATTTCAGTCCAAAATTAATAATTTGTCGCACTCGAAAACGAACTTTTGGTAATAGGAACACATGAGTTAAGAAGGGTACGTTTGGCTTTGTTTTTCAGTCCAAAATTAATAATTTTTCATACTCGAAAATGAACTGTTTGTAACAGGAACACATGAGTTAAGAAGGGTAACTTTGGCTTTGTATTTCAGTCCAAAATTAATCATTTTTCATACTCGAAAATTAACTGTTTGTAACAGGAACGCATGAGTTAAGAAGGGTAACTTTGGCTTTGTATTTCAGTCCAAAATTAATAATTTGTCGCACTCGAAAACGAACTTTTGGTAATAGGAACACATGAGTTAAGAAGGGTACGTTTGGCTTTGTTTTTCAGTCCAAAATTAATAATTTTTCATAGTCGAAAATGAACTGTTTGTAACAGGAACACATGAGTTAAGAAGGGTAACTTTGGTTTTGTATTTGAGTCCAAAATTAATCATTTTTCATACTCGAAAATTAACTGTTTGTAACAGGAACGCATGAGTTAAGAAGTGTAACTTTGGCTTTGTATTTCAGTCCAAAATTAATAATTTGTCGCACTCGAAAACGAACTTTTGGTAATAGGAACACATGAGTTAAGAAGGGTACGTTTGGCTTTGTTTTTCAGTCCAAAATTAATAATTTTTCATACTCGAAAATGAACTGTTTGTAACAGGAACACATGAGTTAAGAAGGGTAACTTTGGCTTTGTATTTCAGTCCAAAATTAATCATTTTTCATACTCGAAAATTAACTGTTTGTAACAGGAACGCATGAGTTAAGAAGGGTAACTTTGGCTTTGTATTTCAGTCCAAAATTAATAATTTGTCGCACTCGAAAACGAACTTTTGGTAATAGGAACACATGAGTTAAGAAGGGTACGTTTGGCTTTGTTTTTCAGTCCAAAATTAATAATTTTTCATACTCGAAAATGAACTGTTTGTAACAGGAACACATGAGTTAAGAAGGGTAACTTTGGCTTTGTATTTCAGTACAAAATTAATAATTTTTCGTACTCGAAAATGAACTGTTTGTAACAGGAACACATGAGTTAAGAAGGGTAACTTTGGCTTTGTATTTCAGTCCAAAATTAATCATTTTTCATACTCGAAAATTCACTGTTTGTAACAGGAACGCATGAGTTAAGAAGGGTAACTTTGGCTTTGTATTTCAGTCCAAAATTAATAATTTGTCGCACTCGAAAACGAACTTTTGGTAATAGGAACACATGAGTTAAGAAGGGTACGTTTGGCTTTGTTTTTCAGTCCAAAATTAATAATTTTTCATACTCGAAAATGAACTGTTTGTAACAGGAACACATGAGTTAAGAAGGGTAACTTTGGCTTTGTATTTCAGTACAAAATTAATAATTTTTCGTACTCGAAAATGAACTGTTTGTAACAGGAACACATGAGTTAAGAAGGGTACCTTTGGCTTTGTATTTCAGTCCAAAATTAATAATTTGTCGCACTCGAAAACGAACTTTTGGTAATAGGAACACATGAGTTAAGAAGGGTACGTTTGGCTTTGTTTTTCAGTCCAAAATTAATAATTTTTCATACTCGAAAATGAACTGTTTGTAACAGGAACACATGAGTTAAGAAGGGTAACTTTGGCTTTGTATTTCAGTACAAAATTAATAATTTTTCGTATTCGAAAATGAACTGTTTGTAACAGGAACACATGAGTTAAGAAGGGTACCTTTGGCTTTGTATTTCAGTCCAAAATTAATAATTTGTCGCACTCGAAAACGAACTTTTGGTAATAGGAACACATGAGTTAAGAAGGGTACGTTTGGCTTTGTTTTTCAGGCCAAAATTAATAATTTTTCATACTCGAAAATGAACTGTTTGTAACAGGAACACATGAGTTAAGAAGGGTAACTTTGGCTTTGTATTTCAGTCCAAAATTAATCATTTTTCATACTCGAAAATTAACTGTTTGTAACAGGAACGCATGAGTTAAGAAGGGTAACTTTGGCTTTGTATTTCAGTCCAAAATTAATAATTTGTCGCACTCGAAAACGAACTTTTGGTAATAGGAACACATGAGTTAAGAAGGGTAAGTTTGGCTTTGTTTTTCAGTCCAAAATTAATAATTTTTCATACTCGAAAATGAACTGTTTGTAACAGGAACACATGAGTTAAGAAAGGTAACTTTGGCTTTGTATTTCAGTACAAAATTAATAATTTTTCGTACTCGAAAATGAACTGTTTGTAACAGGAACACATGAGTTAAGAAGGGTACCTTTGGCTTTGTATTTCAGTCCAAAATTAATAATTTGTCGCACTCGAAAACGAACTTTTGGTAATAGGAACACATGAGTTAAGAAGGGTACGTTTGGCTTTGTTTTTCAGTCCAAAATTAATAATTTTTCATACTCGAAAATGAACTGTTTGTAACAGGAACACATGAGTTAAGAAGGGTAACTTTGGCTTTGTATTTCAGTCCAAAATTAATAATTATTCACTATAGAGTGTTAACCATAAGGGTTTCGACGAAATGTTAAATGGCAAAGTTGTAGGGGAGGTCGGGGGCTACAACTTTCCTGTGGCACCCGGGCGGCTATCTAGCACGGGTGGCAAGTTACAGACGATATTCGCTATAGACGGTTAACCGTAAGGGTTTCGACAAAATGTTAAATGGCAAAGTTGTAGGGGAGGTCGGGGGCTACAACTTTCCTGTGGCACCCGGGTGGCTATCTAGCACGGGCGGCAAGTTACAGACGATATTCACTATAGACGGTTAACCGTAAGGGTTTAGACGAAATGTTAAATGGCAAAGTTGTACGGGAGGTCGGGGGCTACAACTTTCCTGTGGCACCCGGGCGGCTATCTAGCACGGGTGGCAAGTTACAGACGATATTCGCTATAGACGGTTAACCGTAAGGGCTTCGACGAAATGTTAAATGGCAATGTTGTAGAGGAGGTCGGGGGCTACAACTTTCCTGTGGCACCCGGGCGGCTATCTAGCACGGGCGGCAAGTTACAGACGATATTCATTATAGACGGTTAACCGTAAGGGTTTCGACGAAATGTTAAATGGCAAAGTTGTACGGGAGGTCGGGGGCTACAACTTTCCTGTGGCACCCGGGCGGCTATCTAGCACGGGTGGCAAGTTACAGACGATATTCGCTATAGACGGTTAACCGTAAGGGTTTCGACGAAATGTTAAATGGCAAAGTTGTAGGGGAGGTCGGGGGCTACAACTTTCCTGTGGCACCTGGGCGGCTATCTAGCACGGGCGGCAAGTTACAGACGATATTCATTATAGACGGTTAACCGTAAGGGTTTCGACGAAATGTTAAATGGCAAAGTTGTACGGGAGGTCGGGGGCTACAACTTTCCTGTGGCACCCGGGCGGCTATCTAGCACGGGCGGCAAGTTACATACGATATTCACTATAGACGGTTAACCGTAAGGGTATCGACGAAATGTTAAATGGCAATGTTGTAGAGGAGGTCGGGGGCTACAACTTTGCCGTGGCACCCGGGCGGCTATCTAGCACGGGCGGCAAGTTACAGACGATATTCACTATAGACAGTTAACCGTAAGGGTTTCGACGAAATGTTAAATGGCAAAGTTGTACGGGAGGTCGGGGGCTACAACTTTCCTGTGGCACCCGGGCGGCTATCTAGCACGGGCGGCAAGTTACAGACGATATTCCCTATAGACGGTTAACCGTAAGTGTTTCGACGAAATGTTAAATAGCAAAGTTGTAGGGGAGGTCGGGGGCTACAACTTTCCTGTGGCACCCGGGCGGTTATCTAGCACAGGCGGCAAGTTACAGACGATATTCACTATAGACGGTTAACCGTAAGGGTTTCGACGAAATGTTAAATGGCGAAGTTGTAGGGGAGGTCGGGGGCTACGACTTTTCCGTGGCACCCGGGCGGCTATCTAGCACGGGCGGCAAGTTACATACGATATTCACTATAGACGGTTAACCGTAAGGGTTTCGACGAAATGTTAAATGGCAAAGTTGTACGGGAGGTCGGGGGCTACAACTTTCCTGTGGCACCCGGGCGGCTATCTAGCACGGGCGGCAAGTTACATACGATATTCACTATAGACGGTTAACCGTAAGGGTATCGACGAAATGTTAAATGGCAATGTTGTAGAGGAGGTCGGGGGCTACAACTTTCCTGTGGCACCTGGGCGGCTATCTAGCACGGGCGGCAAGCTACAGACGATATTCATTATAGACGGTTAACCGTAAGGGTTTCGACGAAATGTTAAATGGCAAAGTTGTACGGGAGGTCGGGGGCTACAACTTTCCTGTGGCACCCGGGCGGCTATCTAGCACGGGCGGCAAGTTACAGACGATATTCCCTATAGACGGTTAACCGTAAGTGTTTCGACGAAATGTTAAATAGCAAAGTTGTAGGGGAGGTCGGGGGCTACAACTTTCCTGTGGCACCCGGGCGGTTATCTAGCACAGGCGGCAAGTTACAGACGATATTCACTATAGACGGTTAACCGTAAGGGTTTCGACGAAATGTTAAATGGCGAAGTTGTAGGGGAGGTCGGGGGCTACGACTTTTCCGTGGCACCCGGGCGGCTATCTAGCACGGGCGGCAAGTTACATACGATATTCACTATAGACGGTTAACCGTAAGGGTTTCGACGAAATGTTAAATGGCAAAGTTGTAGGGGAGGTCGGGGGCTACAACCTTGCCGTGGCACCCGGGCGGCTATCTAGCAGGGGCGGCAAGTTACAGACGATATTCACTATAGACGGTTAACCGTGTTAAGAAGGGTACGTTTGGCTTTGTTTTTCAGTCCAAAATTAATAATTTTTCATACTCGAAAATGAACTGTTTGTAACAGAAACACATGAGTTAAGAAGGGTAACTTTGGCTTTGTATTTCAGTCCAAAATTAATCATTTTTCATACTCGAAAATTAACTGTTTGTAACAGGAACGCATGAGTTAAGAAGGGTAACTTTGGCTTTGTATTTCAGTCCAAAATTAATAATTTGTCGCACTCGAAAACGAACTTTTGGTAATAGGAACACATGAGTTAAGAAGGGTAAGTTTGGCTTGTTTTTCAGTCCAAAATTAATAATTTTTCATACTCGAAAATGAACTGTTTGTAACAGGAACACATGAGTTAAGAAAGGTAACTTTGGCTTTGTATTTCAGTACAAAATTAATAATTTTTCGTACTCGAAAATGAACTGTTTGTAACAGGAACACATGAGTTAAGAAGGGTACCTTTGGCTTTGTATTTCAGTCCAAAATTAATAATTTGTCGCACTCGAAAACGAACTTTTGGTAATAGGAACACATGAGTTAAGAAGGGTAACTTTGGCTTTGTATTTCAGTCCAAAATTAATAATTATTCACTATAGAGGGTTAACCATAAGGGTTTCGACGAAATGTTAAATGACAAAGTTGTAGGGGAGGTCGGGGGCTACAACTTTCCTGTGGCACCCGGGCGGCTATCTAGCACGGGTGGCAAGTTACAGACGATATTCGCTATAGACGGTTAACCGTAAGGGTTTCGACGAAATGTTAAATGGCAAAGTTGTAGGGGAGGTCGGGGGCTACAACTTTCCTGTGGCACCCGGGCGGCTATCTAGCACGGGCGGCAAGTTACAGACGATATTCACTATAGACGGTTAACCGTAAGGGTTTAGACGAAATGTTAAATGGCAAAGTTGTACGGGAGGTCGGGGGCTACAACTTTGCCGTTGCACCCGGGCGGCTATCTAGCACGAGCGGCAAGTTACAGACGATATTCACTATAGACGGTTAACCGTAAGGGTTTCGACGAAATGTTAAATGGCAATGTTGTAGAGGAGGTCGGGGGCTACAACTTTCCTGTGGCACCCGGGCGGCTATCTAGCACGGGCGGCAAGTTACAGACGATATTCACTATAGACGGTTAACCGTAAGTGTTTCGACGAAATGTTAAATAGCAAAGTTGTAGGGGAGGTCGGGGGCTACAACTTTCCTGTGGCACCCGGGCGGCTATCTAGCACAGGCGGAAAGTTACAGACGATATTCACTATAGACGGTTAACCGTAAGGGTTTCGACGAAATGTTAAATGGCGAAGTTGTAGGGGAGGTCGGGGGCTACGACTTTTCCGTGGCACCCGGGCGGCTATCTAGCACGGGCGGCAAGTTACATACGATATTCACTATAGACGGTTAACCGTAAGGGTTTCGACGAAATGTTAAATGGCAAAGTTGTAGGGGAGGTCGGGGGCTACAACCTTGCCGTGGCACCCGGGCGGCTATCTAGCAGGGGCGGCAAGTTACAGACGATATTCACTATAGACGGTTAACCGTGTTAAGAAGGGTACGTTTGGCTTTGTTTTTCAGTCCAAAATTAATAATTTTTCATACTCGAAAATGAACTGTTTGTAACAGGAACACATGAGTTAAGAAGGGTAACTTTGGCTTTGTATTTCAGTACAAAATTAATAATTTTTCGTACTCGAAAATGAACTGTTTGTAACAGGAACACATGAGTTAAGAAGGGTACCTTTGGCTTTGTATTTCAGTCCAAAATTAATAATTTGTCGCACTCGAAAACGAACTTTTGGTAATAGGAACGCATGAGTTAAGAAGGGTACGTTTGGCTTTGTTTTTCAGTCCAAAATTAATAATTTTTCATAGTCGAAAATGAACTGTTTGTAACAGGAACACATGAGTTAAGAAGGGTAACTTTGGCTTTGTATTTGAGTCCAAAATTAATCATTTTTCATACTCGAAAATTAACTGTTTGTAACAGGAACGCATGAGTTAAGAAGTGTAACTTTGGCTTTGTATTTCAGTCCAAAATTAATAATTTGTCGCACTCGAAAACGAACTTTTGGTAATAGGAACACATGAGTTAAGAAGGGTACGTTTGGCTTTGTTTTTCAGTCCAAAATTAATAATTTTTCATACTCGAAAATGAACTGTTTGTAACAGGAACACATGAGTTAAGAAGGGTAACTTTGGCTTTGTATTTCAGTCCAAAATTAATCATTTTTCATACTCGAAAATTAACTGTTTGTAACAGGAACGCATGAGTTAAGAAGGGTAACTTTGGCTTTGTATTTCAGTCCAAAATTAATAATTTGTCGCACTCGAAAACGAACTTTTGGTAATAGGAACACATGAGTTAAGAAGGGTACGTTTGGCTTTGTTTTTCAGTCCAAAATTAATAATTTTTCATACTCGAAAATGAACTGTTTGTAACAGGAACACATGAGTTAAGAAGGGTAACTTTGGCTTTGTATTTCAGTACAAAATTAATAATTTTTCGTACTCGAAAATGAACTGTTTGTAACAAGAACACATGAGTTAAGAAGGGTACCTTTGGCTTTGTATTTCAGTCCAAAATTAATAATTTGTCGCACTCGAAAACGAACTTTTGGTAATAGGAACACATGAGTTAAGAAGGGTACGTTTGGCTTTGTTTTTCAGTCCAAAATTAATAATTTTTCATACTCGAAAATGAACTGTTTGTAACAGGAACACATGAGTTTAGAAGGGTAACTTTGGCTTTGTATTTCAGTCCAAAATTAATCATTTTTCATACTCGAAAATTAACTGTTTGTAACAGGAACGCATGAGTTAAGAAGGGTAACTTTGGCTTTGTATTTCAGTCCAAAATTAATAATTTGTCGCACTCGAAAATGAACTTTTGGTAATAGGAACACATGAGTTAAGAAGGGTAAGTTTGGCTTTGTTTTTCAGTCCAAAATTAATAATTTTTCATACTCGAAAATGAACTGTTTGTAACAGGAACACATGAGTTAAGAAAGGTAACTTTGGCTTTGTATTTCAGTACAAAATTAATAATTTTTCGTACTCGAAAATGAACTGTTTGTAACAGGAACACATGAGTTAAGAAGGGTACCTTTGGCTTTGTATTTCAGTCCAAAATTAATAATTTGTCGCACTCGAAAACGAACTTTTGGTAATAGGAACACATGAGTTAAGAAGGGTACGTTTGGCTTTGTTTTTCAGTCCAAAATTAATAATTTTTCATACTCGAAAATGAACTGTTTGTAACAGGAACACATGAGTTAAGAAGGGTAACTTTGGCTTTGTATTTCAGTCCAAAATTAATCATTTTTCATACTCGAAAATTAACTGTTTGTAACAGGAACGCATGAGTTAAGAAGGGTAACTTTGGCTTTGTATTTCAGTACAAAATTAATAATTTTTCGTACTCGAAAATGAACTGCTTGTAACAGGAACACATGAGTTAAGAAGGGTAAGTTTGGCTTTGTTTTCAGTCCAAAATTAATAATTTTTCATACTCGAAAATTAACTGTTTGTAACAGGAACACATGAGTTAAGAAGGGTAACTTTGGCTTTGTATTTCAGTCCAAAATTAATCATTTTTCATACTCGAAAATTAACTGTTTGTAACAGGAACGCATGATTTAAGAAGGGTAACTTTGGCTTTGTATTTCAGTCCAAAATTAATAATTTGTCGCACTCGAAAACGAACTTTTGGTAATAGGAACACATGAGTTAAGAAGGGTACGTTTGGCTTTGTTTTTCAGTCCAAAATTAATAATTTTTCATACTCGAAAATGAACTGTTTGTAACAGGAACACATGAGTTAAGAAGGGTAACTTTGGCTTTGTATTTCAGTACAAAATTAATAATTTTTCGTACTCGAAAATGAACTGTTTGTAACAGGAACACATGAGTTAAGAAGGGTACCTTTGGCTTTGTATTTCAGTCCAAAATTAATAATTTGTCGCACTCGAAAACGAACTTTTGGTAATAGGAACACATGAGTTAAGAAGGGTACGTTTGGCTTTGTTTTTCAGTCCACAATTAATAATTTTTCATACTCGAAAATGAACTGTTTGTAACAGGAACACATGAGTTAAGAAGGGTAACTTTGGCTTTGTATTTCAGTACAAAATTAATAATTTTTCGTACTCGAAAATGAACTGTTTGTAACAGGAACACATGAGTTAAGAAGGGTACCTTTGGCTTTGTATTTCAGTCCAAAATTAATAATTTGTCGCACTCGAAAACGAACTTTTGGTAATAGGAACACATGAGTTAAGAAGGGTACGTTTGGCTTTGTTTTTCAGTCCAAAATTAATAATTTTTCATACTCGAAAATGAACTGTTTGTAACAGGAACACATGAGTTAAGAAGGGTAACTTTGGCTTTGTATTTCAGTCCAAAATTAATAATTTGTCGCACTCGAAAACGAACTTTTGGTAATAGGAACACATGAGTTAAGAAGGGTAAGTTTGGCTTTGTTTTTCAGTCCAAAATTAATAATTTTTCATACTCGAAAATGAACTGTTTGTAACAGGAACACATGAGTTAAGAAAGGTAACTTTGGCTTTGTATTTCAGTACATAATTAATAATTTTTCGTACTCGAAAATGAACTGTTTGTAACAGGAACACATGAGTTAAGAAGGGTACCTTTGGCTTTGTATTTCAGTCCAAAATTAATAATTTGTCGCACTCGAAAACGAACTTTTGGTAATAGGAACACATGAGTTAAGAAGGGTACGTTTGGCTTTGTTTTTCAGTCCAAAATTAATAATTTTTCATACTCGAAAATGAACTGTTTGTAACAGGAACACATGAGTTAAGAAAGGTAACTTTGGCTTTGTATTTCAGTACAAAATTAATAATTTTTCGTACTCGAAAATGAACTGTTTGTAACAGGAACACATGAGTTAAGAAGGGTACCTTTGGCTTTGTATTTCAGTCCAAAATTAATAATTTGTCGCAATCGAAAACGAACTTTTGGTAATAGGAACACATGAGTTAAGAAGGGTACGTTTGGCTTTGTTTTTCAGTCCAAAATTAATAATTTGTCGCACTCGAAAACGAACTTTTGGTAATAGGAACACATGAGTTAAGAAGGGTACGTTTGGCTTTGTTTTTCAGTCCAAAATTAATAATTTTTCATACTCGAAAATGAACTGTTTGTAACAGGAACACATGAGTTAAGAAGGGTAACTTTGGCTTTGTATTTCAGTCCAAAATTAATCATTTTCCATACTCGAAAATTAACTGTTTGTAACAGGAACGCATGAGTTAAGAAGGGTAACTTTGGCTTTGTATTTCAGTCCAAAATTAATAATTTGTCGCACTCGAAAAAGAACTTTTGGTAATAGGAACACATGAGTTAAGAAGGGTAAGTTTGGCTTGTTTTTCAGTCCAAAATTAATAATTTTTCATACTCGAAAATGAACTGTTTGTAACAGGAACACATGAGTTAAGAAAGGTAACTTTGGCTTTGTATTTCAGTACAAAATTAATCATTTTTCATACTCGAAAATTAACTGTTTGTAACAGGAACGCATGAGTTAAGAAGGGTAACTTTGGCTTTGTATTTCAGTCCAAAATTAATAATTTGTCGCACTCGAAAACGAACTTTTGGTAATAGGAACACATGAGTTAAGAAGGGTAAGTTTGGCTTGTTTTTCAGTCCAAAATTAATAATTTTTCATACTCGAAAATGAACTGTTTGTAACAGGAACACATGAGTTAAGAAAGGTAACTTTGGCTTTGTATTTCAGTACAAAATTAATAATTTTTCGTACTCGAAAATGAACTGTTTGTAACAGGAACACATGAGTTAAGAAGGGTACCTTTGACTTTGTATTTCAGTCCAAAATTAATAATTTGTCGCAATCGAAAACGAACTTTTGGTAATAGGAACACATGAGTTAAGAAGGGTACGTTTGGCTTTGTTTTTCAGTCCAAAATTAATAATTTGTCGCACTCGAAAACGAACTTTTGGTAATAGGAACACATGAGTTAAGAAGGGTACGTTTGGCTTTGTTTTTCAGTCCAAAATTAATAATTTTTCATACTCGAAAATGAACTGTTTGTAACAGGAACACATGAGTTAAGAAGGGTAACTTTGGCTTTGTATTTCAGTCCAAAATTAATCATTTTCCATACTCGAAAATTAACTGTTTGTAACAGGAACGCATGAGTTAAGAAGGGTAACTTTGGCTTTGTATTTCAGTCCAAAATTAATAATTTGTCGCACTCGAAAACGAACTTTTGGTAATAGGAACACATGAGTTAAGAAGGGTAAGTTTGGCTTGTTTTTCAGTCCAAAATTAATAATTTTTCATACTCGAAAATGAACTGTTTGTAACAGGAACACATGAGTTAAGAAAGGTAACTTTGGCTTTGTATTTCAGTACAAAATTAATAATTTTTCGTACTCGAAAATGAACTGTTTGTAACAGGAACACATGAGTTAAGAAGGGTACCTTTGGCTTTGTATTTCAGTCCAAAATTAATAATTTGTCGCAATCGAAAACGAACTTTTGGTAATAGGAACACATGAGTTAAGAAGGGTACGTTTGGCTTTGTTTTTCAGTCCAAAATTAATAATTTGTCGCACTCGAAAACGAACTTTTGGTAATAGGAACACATGAGTTAAGAAGGGTACGTTTGGCTTTGTTTTTCAGTCCAAAATTAATAATTTTTCATACTCGAAAATGAACTGTTTGTAACAGGAACACATGAGTTAAGAAGGGTAACTTTGGCTTTGTATTTCAGTCCAAAATTAAACATTTTCCATACTCGAAAATTAACTGTTTGTAACAGGAACGCATGAGTTAAGAAGGGTAACTTTGGCTTTGTATTTCAGTCCAAAATTAATAATTTGTCGCACTCGAAAAAGAACTTTTGGTAATAGGAACACATGAGTTAAGAAGGGTAAGTTTGGCTTGTTTTTCAGTCCAAAATTAATAATTTTTCATACTCGAAAATGAACTGTTTGTAACAGGAACACATGAGTTAAGAAAGGTAACTTTGGCTTTGTATTTCAGTACAAAATTAATAATTTTTCGTACTCGAAAATGAACTGTTTGTAACAGGAACACATGAGTTAAGAAGGGTACCTTTGGCTTTGTATTTCAGTCCAAAATTAATAATTTGTCGCACTCGAAAACGAACTTTTGGTAATAGGAACACATGAGTTAAGAAGGGTAACTTTGGCTTTGTATTTCAGTCCAAAATTAATAATTATGCACTATAGAGGGTTAACCATAAGGGTTTCGACGAAATGTTAAATGGCAAAGTTGTAGGGGATGGTCGGGGGCTACAACTTTCCTGTGGCACCCGGGCGGCTATCTAGCACGGGTGGCAAGTTACAGACGATATTCGCTATAGACGGTTAACCGTAAGGGTTTCGACGAAATGTTAAATGGCAAAGTTGTAGGGGGGTCGGGGGCTACAACTTTCCTGTGGAACTCGGGCGGCTATCTAGGACGGGCGGCAAGTTACAGACGATATTTGCTATAGACGGTTAACCGTAAGGGTTTCGACGAAATGTTAAATGGCAAAGTTGCAGGGGAGGTCGGGGGCTACAACTTTCCTGTGGCACCCGGGCGGCCATCTAGCACGGGCGGCAAGTTACAGACGATATTCACTATATACGGTTAACCGTAAGGGTTTCGACGAAATGTTAAACGGCAAAGTTGTATGGGAGGTCGGGGACTACAACTTTGCCGTGGCACCAGGGCGGCTATCTAGCACGGGCGGCAAGTTACAGACGATATTCACTATAGACCGTTAACCGTAAGGGTTTCGACGAAATGTTAAATGGCAAAGTTGTAGCGTAGGTCGGGGGCTACAACTTTCCTGTGGCACCCGGGCGGCTATCTAGCACGGGCGGCAAGTTACAGACGATATTCAGTATAGACGGTTAACCGTAAGGGTTTCGACGAAATGTTAAATGGCAAAGTTGCAGGGGAGGTCGGGGGCTACAACTTTCCTGTGGCACCCGGGCGGCTATCAAGCACGGGCGGCAAGGTACAGACGATATTCACTATAGACGGTTAACCGTAAGGGTTTCGACGAAATGTTAAATGGCAAAGTTGCAGGGGAGGTCGGGGGCTACAACTTTCCTGTGGAACTCGGGCGGCTATCTAGGACGGGCGGCAAGTTACAGACGATATTCGCTATAGACGGTTAACCGTAAGGGTTTCGACGAAATGTTAAATGGCAAAGTTGCAGGGGAGGTCGGGGGCTACAACTTTCCTGTGGCACCCGGGCGGCCATCTAGCACGGGCGGCAAGTTACAGACGATATTCACTATATACGGTTAACCGTAAGGGTTTCGACGAAATGTTAAATGGCAAAGTTGTATGGGAGGTCGGGGACTACAACTTTGCCGTGGCACCAGGGCGGCTATCTAGCACGGGCGGCAAGTTACAGACGATATTCACTATAGACCTTTAACCGTAAGGGTTTCGACGAAATGTTAAATGGCAAAGTTGTAGGGTAGGTCGGGGGCTACAACTTTGCCGTGGCACCCGGGCGGCTATCTAGCACGGGCGGCAAGTTACAGACGATATTCACTATAGACGGTTAACCGTAAGGGTTTCGACGAAATGTTAAATGGCAAAGTTGTAGGGGAGGTCGGGGGCTACAACTTTCCTGTGGCACCCGGGCGGCTATCAAGCACGGGCGGCAAGGTACAGACGATATTCACTATAGACGGTTAACCGTAAGGGTTTCGACGAAATGTTAAATGGCAAAGTTGTAGGGGAGGTCGGGGGCTACAACTTTCCTGTGGCACCCGGGCGGCTATCTAGCACGGGCGGAAAGTTACAGACGATATTCACTATAGACGGTTAACCGTAAGGGTTTCGACGAAATGTTAAATGGCAAAGTTGTAGGGGAGGTCGGGGGCTACAACTTTCCTGTGGCACCCGGGCGGCTATCTAGCACGGGCGGAAAGTTACAGACGATATTCACTATAGACGGTTAACCGTAAGGGTTTAGACGAAATGTTAAATGGCAAAGTTGTACGGGAGGTCGGGGGCTACAACTTTGCCGTGGCACCCGGGCGGCTATCTAGCACGGGCGGCAAGTTACAGACGATATTCACTATAGACGGTTAACCGTAAGTGTTTCGACGAAATGTTAAATAGCAAAGTTGTAGGGGAGGTCGGGGGCTACAACTTTCCTGTGGCACCCGGGCGGCTATCTAGCACGGGTGGCAAGTTACAGACGATATTCGCTATAGACGGTTAACCGTAAGGGTTTCGACGAAATGTTAAATGGCAATGTTGTAGAGGAGGTCGGGGGCTACAACTTTCCTGTGGCACCCGGGCGGCTATCTAGCACGGGCGGCAAGTTACAGACGATATTCATTATAGACGGTTAACCGTAAGGGTTTCGACGAAATGTTAAATGGCAAAGTTGTACGGGAGGTCGGGGGCTACAACTTTCCTGTGGCACCCGGGCGGCTATCTAGCACGGGTGGCAAGTTACAGACGATATTCGCTATAGACGGTTAACCGTAAGGGTTTCGACGAAATGTTAAACGGCAAAGTTGTAGGGGAGGTCGGGGGCTACAACTTCCGTGTGGCACCAGGGCGGATATCTAGCACGGGCGGCAAGTTACAGACGATATTCATTATAGACGGTTAACCGTAAGGGTTTCGACGAAATGTTAAATGGCAAAGTTGTACGGGAGGTCGGGGGCTACAACTTTCCTGTGGCACCCGGGCGGCTATCTAGCACGGGTGGCAAGTTACAGACGATATTCGCTATAGACGGTTAACCGTAAGGGTTTCGACGAAATGTTAAATGGCAAAGTTGTAGGGGAGGTCGGGGGCTACAACTTTCCTGTGGCACCCGGGCGGCTTTCTAGCACGGGCGGCAAGTTACAGACGATATTCACTATAGACGGTTAACCGTAAGGGTTTAGACGAAATGTTAAATGGCAAAGTTGTACGGGAGGTCGGGGGCTACAACTTTGCCGTGGCACCCGGGCGGCTATCTAGCACGGGCGGCAAGTTACAGACGATATTCACTATAGACGGTTAACCGTAAGGGTTTCGACGAAATGTTAAATGGCAAAGTTGAAGGGGAGGTCGGGGGCTACAACTTTCCTGTGGCACCCGGGCGGCTATCTAGCACGGGTGGCAAGTTACAGACGATATTCGCTATAGACGGTTAACCGTAAGGGTTTCGACGAAATGTTAAATGGCAATGTTGTAGAGGAGGTCGGGGGCTACAACTTTCCTGTGGCACCCGGGCGGCTATCTAGCACGGGTGGCAAGTTACAGACGATATTCGCTATAGACGGTTAACAGTAAGGGTTTCGACGAAATGTTATATGGCAAAGTTGTAGGGGAGGTCGGGGGCTACAACTTTCCTGTGGCACCTGGGCGGCTATCTAGCACGGGCGGCAAGCTACAGACGATATTCATTATAGACGGTTAACCGTAAGGGTTTCGACGAAATGTTAAATGGCAAAGTTGTACGGGAGGTCGGGGGCTACAACTTTCCTGTGGCACCCGGGCGGCTATCTAGCACGGGCGGCAAGTTACAGACGATATTCGCTATAGACGGTTAACCGTAAGGGTTTCGACGAAATGTTAAACGGCAAAGTTGTAGGGGAGGTCGGGGGCTACAACTTCCGTGTGGCACCAGGGCGGATATCTAGCACGGGCGGCAAGTTACAGACGATATTCATTATAGACGGTTAACCGTAAGGGTTTCGACGAAATGTTAAATGGCAAAGTTGTACGGGAGGTCGGGGGCTACAACTTTCCTGTGGCACCCGGGCGGCTATCTAGCACGGGTGGCAAGTTACAGACGATATTCGCTATAGACGGTTAACCGTAAGGGTTTCGACGAAATGTTAAATGGCAAAGTTGTAGGGGAGGTCGGGGGCTACAACTTTCCTGTGGCACCTGGGCGGCTATCTAGCACGGGCGGCAAGTTACAGACGGTACTCATTATAGACGGTTAACCGTAAGGGTTTCGACGAAATGTTAAATGGCAAAGTTGTACGGGAGGTCGGGGGCTACAACTTTCCTGTGGCACCTGGGCGGCTATCTAGCACGGGCGGCAAGTTACAGACGGTACTCATTATAGACGGTTAACCGTAAGGGTTTCGACGAAATGTTAAATGGCAAAGTTGTACGGGAGGTCGGGGGCTACAACTTTCCTGTGGCACCCGGGCGGCTATCTAGCACGGGCGGCAAGTTACAGACGATATTCACTATAGACGGTTAACCGTAAGGGTTTCGACGAAATGTTAAATGGCGAAGTTGTAGGGGAGGTCGGGGGCTACGACTTTTCCGTGGCACCCGGGCGGCTATCTAGCACGGGCGGCAAGTTACATACGATATTCACTATAGACGGTTAACCGTAAGGGTTTCGACGAAATGTTAAATGGCAAAGTTGTAGGGGAGGTCGGGGGCTACAACCTTGCCGTGGCACCCTGGCGGCTATCTAGCACGGGCGGCAAGTTACAGACGATATTCACTATAGACGGTTAACCGTGTTAAGAAGGGTACGTTTGGCTTTGTTTTTCAGTCCAAAATTAATAATTTTTCATACTCGAAAATGAACTGTTTGTAACAGGAACACATGAGTTAAGAAGGGTAACTTTGGCTTTGTATTTCAGTACAAAATTAATAATTTTTCGTACTCGAAAATGAACTGTTTGTAACAGGAACACATGAGTTAAGAAGGGTACCTTTGGCTTTGTATTTCAGTCCAAAATTAATAATTTGTCGCACTCGAAAACGAACTTTTGGTAATAGGAACACATGAGTTAAGAAGGGTACGTTTGGCTTTGTTTTTCAGTCCAAAATTAATAATTTTTCATACTCGAAAATGAACTGTTTGTAACAGGAACACATGAGTTAAGAAGGGTAACTTTGGCTTTGTATTTCAGTCCAAAATTAATCATTTTTCATACTCGAAAATTAACTGTTTGTAACAGGAACGCATGAGTTAAGAAGGGTAACTTTGGCTTTGTATTTCAGTCCAAAATTAATAATTTGTCGCACTCGAAAACGAACTTTTGGTAATAGGAACACATGAGTTAAGAAGGGTACGTTTGGCTTTGTTTTTCAGTCCAAAATTAATAATTTTTCATACTCGAAAATGAACTGTTTGTAACAGGAACACATGAGTTAAGAAGGGTAACTTTGGCTTTGTATTTCAGTACAAAATTAATAATTTTTCGTACTCGAAAATGAACTGTTTGTAACAGGAACACATGAGTTAAGAAGGGTACCTTTGGCTTTGTATTTCAGTCCAAAATTAATAATTTGTCGCACTCGAAAACGAACTTTTGGTAATAGGAACACATGAGTTAAGAAGGGTACGTTTGGCTTTGTTTTTCAGTCCAAAATTAATAATTTTTCATACTCGAAAATGAACTGTTTGTAACAGGAACACATGAGTTAAGAAGGGTAACTTTGGCTTTGTATTTCAGTACAAAATTAATAATTTTTCGTACTCGAAAATGAACTGTTTGTAACAGGAACACATGAGTTAAGAAGGGTACCTTTGGCTTTGTATTTCAGTCCAAAATTAATAATTTGTCGCACTCGAAAACGAACTTTTGGTAATAGGAACACATGAGTTAAGAAGGGTACGTTTGGCTTTGTTTTTCAGTCCAAAATTAATAATTTTTCATACTCGAAAATGAACTGCTTGTAACAGGAACACATGAGTTAAGAAGGGTAACTTTGGCTTTGTATTTCAGTCCAAAATTAATAATTTTTCGTACTCGAAAATGAACTGTTTGTAACAGGAACACATGAGTTAAGAAGGGTACCTTTGGCTTTGTATTTCAGTCCAAAATTAATAATTTGTCGCACTCGAAAACGAACTTTTGGTAATAGGAACACATGAGTTAAGAAGGGTACGTTTGGCTTTGTTTTTCAGTCCAAAATTAATAATTTTTCATACTCGAAAATGAACTGTTTGTAACAGGAACACATGAGTTAAGAAGGGTAACTTTGGCTTTGTATTTCAGTCCAAAATTAATCATTTTTCATACTCGAAAATTAACTGTTTGTAACAGGAACGCATGAGTTAAGAAGGGTAACTTTGGCTTTGTATTTCAGTACAAAATTAATAATTTTTCGTACTCGAAAATGAACTGCTTGTAACAGGAACACATGAGTTAAGAAGGGTAAGTTTGGCTTTGTTTTCAGTCCAAAATTAATAATTTTTCTTACTCGAAAATTAACTGTTTGTAACAGGAACACATGAGTTAAGAAGGGTAACTTTGGCTTTGTATTTCAGTCCAAAATTAATCATTTTTCATACTCGAAAATTAACTGTTTGTAACAGGAACGCATGATTTAAGAAGGGTAACTTTGGCTTTGTATTTCAGTCCAAAATTAATAATTTGTCGCACTCGAAAACGAACTTTTGGTAATAGGAACACATGAGTTAAGAAGGGTACGTTTGGCTTTGTTTTTCAGTCCAAAATTAATAATTTTTCATACTCGAAAATGAACTGTTTGTAACAGGAACACATGAGTTAAGAAGGGTAACTTTGGCTTTGTATTTCAGTACAAAATTAATAATTTTTCGTACTCGAAAATGAACTGTTTGTAACAGGAACACATGAGTTAAGAAGGGTACCTTTGGCTTTGTATTTCAGTCCAAAATTAATAATTTGTCGCACTCGAAAACGAACTTTTGGTAATAGGAACACATGAGTTAAGAAGGGTACGTTTGGCTTTGTTTTTCAGTCCAAAATTAATAATTTTTCATACTCGAAAATGAACTGTTTGTAACAGGAACACATGAGTTAAGAAGGGTAACTTTGGCTTTGTATTTCAGTACAAAATTAATAATTTTTCGTATTCGAAAATGAACTGTTTGTAACAGGAACACATGAGTTAAGAAGGGTACCTTTGGCTTTGTATTTCAGTCCAAAATTAATAATTTGTCGCACTCGAAAACGAACTTTTGGTAATAGGAACACATGAGTTAAGAAGGGTACGTTTTACTTTGTTTTTCAGGCCAAAATTAATAATTTTTCATACTCGAAAATGAACTGTTTGTAACAGGAACACATGAGTTAAGAAGGGTAACTTTGGCTTTGTATTTCAGTCCAAAATTAATCATTTTTCATACTCGAAAATTAACTGTTTGTAACAGGAACGCATGAGTTAAGAAGGGTAACTTTGGCTTTGTATTTCAGTCCAAAATTAATAATTTGTCGCACTCGAAAACGAACTTTTGGTAATAGGAACACATGAGTTAAGAAGGGTAAGTTTGGCTTTGTTTTTCAGTCCAAAATTAATAATTTTTCATACTCGAAAATGAACTGTTTGTAACAGGAACACATGAGTTAAGAAAGGTAACTTTGGCTTTGTATTTCAGTACAAAATTAATAATTTTTCGTACTCGAAAATGAACTGTTTGTAACAGGAACACATGAGTTAAGAAGGGTACCTTTGGCTTTGTATTTCAGTCCAAAATTAATAATTTGTCGCACTCGAAAACGAACTTTTGGTAATAGGAACACATGAGTTAAGAAGGGTACGTTTGGCTTTGTTTTTCAGTCCAAAATTAATAATTTTTCATACTCGAAAATGAACTGTTTGTAACAGGAACACATGAGTTAAGAAGGGTAACTTTGGCTTTGTATTTCAGTCCAAAATTAATAATTATTCACTATAGAGTGTTAACCATAAGGGTTTCGACGAAATGTTAAATGGCAAAGTTGAAGGGGAGGTCGGGGGCTACAACTTTCCTGTGGCACCCGGGCGGCTATCTAGCACGGGCGGCAAGTTACATACGATATTCACTATAGACGGTTAACCGTAAGGGTTTCGACGAAATGTTAAATGGCAAAGTTGTAGGGGAGGTCGGGGGCTACAACCCGGGCGGCTATCTAGCACGGGCGGCAAGTTACAGACGATATTCACTATAGACGGTTAACCGTGTTAAGAAGGGTACGTTTGGCTTTGTTTTTCAGTCCAAAATTAATAATTTTTCATACTCGAAAATGAACTGTTTGTAACAGGAACACATGAGTTAAGAAGGGTAACTTTGGCTTTGTATTTCAGTACAAAATTAATAATTTTTCGTACTCGAAAATGAACTGTTTGTAACAGGAACACATGAGTTAAGAAGGGTACCTTTGGCTTTGTATTTCAGTCCAAAATTAATAATTTGTCGCACTCGAAAACGAACTTTTGGTAATAGGAACACATGAGTTAAGAAGGGTACGTTTGGCTTTGTTTTTCAGTCCAAAATTAATAATTTTTCATAGTCGAAAATGAACTGTTTGTAACAGGAACACATGAGTTAAGAAGGGTAACTTTGGCTTTGTATTTGAGTCCAAAATTAATCATTTTTCATACTCGAAAATTAACTGCTTGTAACAGGAACGCATGAGTTAAGAAGTGTAACTTTGGCTTTGTATTTCAGTCCAAAATTAATAATTTGTCGCACTCGAAAACGAACTTTTGGTAATAGGAACACATGAGTTAAGAAGGGTACGTTTGGCTTTGTTTTTCAGTCCAAAATTAATAATTTTTCATACTCGAAAATGAACTGTTTGTAACAGGAACACATGAGTTAAGAAGGGTAACTTTGGCTTTGTATTTCAGTCCAAAATTAATCATTTTTCATACTCGAAAATTAACTGTTTGTAACAGGAACGCATGAGTTAAGAAGGGTAACTTTGGCTTTGTATTTCAGTCCAAAATTAATAATTTGTCGCACTCGAAAACGAACTTTTGGTAATAGGAACACATGAGTTAAGAAGGGTACGTTTGGCTTTGTTTTTCAGTCCAAAATTAATAATTTTTCATAGTCGAAAATGAACTGTTTGTAACAGGAACACATGAGTTAAGAAGGGTAACTTTGGTTTTGTATTTGAGTCCAAAATTAATCATTTTTCATACTCGAAAATTAACTGTTTGTAACAGGAACGCATGAGTTAAGAAGTGTAACTTTGGCTTTGTATTTCAGTCCAAAATTAATAATTTGTCGCACTCGAAAACGAACTTTTGGTAATAGGAACACATGAGTTAAGAAGGGTACGTTTGGCTTTGTTTTTCAGTCCAAAATTAATAATTTTTCATACTCGAAAATGAACTGTTTGTAACAGGAACACATGAGTTAAGAAGGGTAACTTTGGCTTTGTATTTCAGTCCAAAATTAATCATTTTTCATACTCGAAAATTAACTGTTTGTAACAGGAACGCATGAGTTAAGAAGGGTAACTTTGGCTTTGTATTTCAGTCCAAAATTAATAATTTGTCGCACTCGAAAACGAACTTTTGGTAATAGGAACACATGAGTTAAGAAGGGTACGTTTGGCTTTGTTTTTCAGTCCAAAATTAATAATTTTTCATACTCGAAAATGAACTGTTTGTAACAGGAACACATGAGTTAAGAAGGGTAACTTTGGCTTTGTATTTCAGTACAAAATTAATAATTTTTCGTACTCGAAAATGAACTGTTTGTAACAGGAACACATGAGTTAAGAAGGGTAACTTTGGCTTTGTATTTCAGTCCAAAATTAATCATTTTTCATACTCGAAAATTCACTGTTTGTAACAGGAACGCATGAGTTAAGAAGGGTAACTTTGGCTTTGTATTTCAGTCCAAAATTAATAATTTGTCGCACTCGAAAACGAACTTTTGGTAATAGGAACACATGAGTTAAGAAGGGTACGTTTGGCTTTGTTTTTCAGTCCAAAATTAATAATTTTTCATACTCGAAAATGAACTGTTTGTAACAGGAACACATGAGTTAAGAAGGGTAACTTTGGCTTTGTATTTCAGTACAAAATTAATAATTTTTCGTACTCGAAAATGAACTGTTTGTAACAGGAACACATGAGTTAAGAAGGGTACCTTTGGCTTTGTATTTCAGTCCAAAATTAATAATTTGTCGCACTCGAAAACGAACTTTTGGTAATAGGAACACATGAGTTAAGAAGGGTACGTTTGGCTTTGTTTTTCAGTCCAAAATTAATAATTTTTCATACTCGAAAATGAACTGTTTGTAACAGGAACACATGAGTTAAGAAGGGTAACTTTGGCTTTGTATTTCAGTACAAAATTAATAATTTTTCGTATTCGAAAATGAACTGTTTGTAACAGGAACACATGAGTTAAGAAGGGTACCTTTGGCTTTGTATTTCAGTCCAAAATTAATAATTTGTCGCACTCGAAAACGAACTTTTGGTAATAGGAACACATGAGTTAAGAAGGGTACGTTTGGCTTTGTTTTTCAGGCCAAAATTAATAATTTTTCATACTCGAAAATGAACTGTTTGTAACAGGAACACATGAGTTAAGAAGGGTAACTTTGGCTTTGTATTTCAGTCCAAAATTAATCATTTTTCATACTCGAAAATTAACTGTTTGTAACAGGAACGCATGAGTTAAGAAGGGTAACTTTGGCTTTGTATTTCAGTCCAAAATTAATAATTTGTCGCACTCGAAAACGAACTTTTGGTAATAGGAACACATGAGTTAAGAAGGGTAAGTTTGGCTTTGTTTTTCAGTCCAAAATTAATAATTTTTCATACTCGAAAATGAACTGTTTGTAACAGGAACACATGAGTTAAGAAAGGTAACTTTGGCTTTGTATTTCAGTACAAAATTAATAATTTTTCGTACTCGAAAATGAACTGTTTGTAACAGGAACACATGAGTTAAGAAGGGTACCTTTGGCTTTGTATTTCAGTCCAAAATTAATAATTTGTCGCACTCGAAAACGAACTTTTGGTAATAGGAACACATGAGTTAAGAAGGGTACGTTTGGCTTTGTTTTTCAGTCCAAAATTAATAATTTTTCATACTCGAAAATGAACTGTTTGTAACAGGAACACATGAGTTAAGAAGGGTAACTTTGGCTTTGTATTTCAGTCCAAAATTAATAATTATTCACTATAGAGTGTTAACCATAAGGGTTTCGACGAAATGTTAAATGGCAAAGTTGTAGGGGAGGTCGGGGGCTACAACTTTCCTGTGGCACCCGGGCGGCTATCTAGCACGGGTGGCAAGTTACAGACGATATTCGCTATAGACGGTTAACCGTAAGGGTTTCGACAAAATGTTAAATGGCAAAGTTGTAGGGGAGGTCGGGGGCTACAACTTTCCTGTGGCACCCGGGTGGCTATCTAGCACGGGCGGCAAGTTACAGACGATATTCACTATAGACGGTTAACCGTAAGGGTTTAGACGAAATGTTAAATGGCAAAGTTGTACGGGAGGTCGGGGGCTACAACTTTCCTGTGGCACCCGGGCGGCTATCTAGCACGGGTGGCAAGTTACAGACGATATTCGCTATAGACGGTTAACCGTAAGGGCTTCGACGAAATGTTAAATGGCAATGTTGTAGAGGAGGTCGGGGGCTACAACTTTCCTGTGGCACCCGGGCGGCTATCTAGCACGGGCGGCAAGTTACAGACGATATTCATTATAGACGGTTAACCGTAAGGGTTTCGACGAAATGTTAAATGGCAAAGTTGTACGGGAGGTCGGGGGCTACAACTTTCCTGTGGCACCCGGGCGGCTATCTAGCACGGGTGGCAAGTTACAGACGATATTCGCTATAGACGGTTAACCGTAAGGGTTTCGACGAAATGTTAAATGGCAAAGTTGTAGGGGAGGTCGGGGGCTACAACTTTCCTGTGGCACCTGGGCGGCTATCTAGCACGGGCGGCAAGTTACAGACGATATTCATTATAGACGGTTAACCGTAAGGGTTTCGACGAAATGTTAAATGGCAAAGTTGTACGGGAGGTCGGGGGCTACAACTTTCCTGTGGCACCCGGGCGGCTATCTAGCACGGGCGGCAAGTTACATACGATATTCACTATAGACGGTTAACCGTAAGGGTATCGACGAAATGTTAAATGGCAATGTTGTAGAGGAGGTCGGGGGCTACAACTTTGCCGTGGCACCCGGGCGGCTATCTAGCACGGGCGGCAAGTTACAGACGATATTCACTATAGACAGTTAACCGTAAGGGTTTCGACGAAATGTTAAATGGCAAAGTTGTACGGGAGGTCGGGGGCTACAACTTTCCTGTGGCACCCGGGCGGCTATCTAGCACGGGCGGCAAGTTACAGACGATATTCCCTATAGACGGTTAACCGTAAGTGTTTCGACGAAATGTTAAATAGCAAAGTTGTAGGGGAGGTCGGGGGCTACAACTTTCCTGTGGCACCCGGGCGGTTATCTAGCACAGGCGGCAAGTTACAGACGATATTCACTATAGACGGTTAACCGTAAGGGTTTCGACGAAATGTTAAATGGCGAAGTTGTAGGGGAGGTCGGGGGCTACGACTTTTCCGTGGCACCCGGGCGGCTATCTAGCACGGGCGGCAAGTTACATACGATATTCACTATAGACGGTTAACCGTAAGGGTTTCGACGAAATGTTAAATGGCAAAGTTGTAGGGGAGGTCGGGGGCTACAACCTTGCCGTGGCACCTGGGCGGCTATCTAGCAGGGGCGGCAAGTTACAGACGATATTCACTATAGACGGTTAACCGTGTTAAGAAGGGTACGTTTGGCTTTGTTTTTCAGTCCAAAATTAATAATTTTTCATACTCGAAAATGAACTGTTTGTAACAGAAACACATGAGTTAAGAAGGGTAACTTTGGCTTTGTATTTCAGTCCAAAATTAATCATTTTTCATACTCGAAAATTAACTGTTTGTAACAGGAACGCATGAGTTAAGAAGGGTAACTTTGGCTTTGTATTTCAGTCCAAAATTAATAATTTGTCGCACTCGAAAACGAACTTTTGGTAATAGGAACACATGAGTTAAGAAGGGTAAGTTTGGCTTGTTTTTCAGTCCAAAATTAATAATTTTTCATACTCGAAAATGAACTGTTTGTAACAGGAACACATGAGTTAAGAAAGGTAACTTTGGCTTTGTATTTCAGTACAAAATTAATAATTTTTCGTACTCGAAAATGAACTGTTTGTAACAGGAACACATGAGTTAAGAAGGGTACCTTTGGCTTTGTATTTCAGTCCAAAATTAATAATTTGTCGCACTCGAAAACGAACTTTTGGTAATAGGAACACATGAGTTAAGAAGGGTAACTTTGGCTTTGTATTTCAGTCCAAAATTAATAATTATTCACTATAGAGGGTTAACCATAAGGGTTTCGACGAAATGTTAAATGACAAAGTTGTAGGGGAGGTCGGGGGCTACAACTTTCCTGTGGCACCCGGGCGGCTATCTAGCACGGGTGGCAAGTTACAGACGATATTCGCTATAGACGGTTAACCGTAAGGGTTTCGACGAAATGTTAAATGGCAAAGTTGTAGGGGAGGTCGGGGGCTACAACTTTCCTGTGGCACCCGGGCGGCTATCTAGCACGGGCGGCAAGTTACAGACGATATTCACTATAGACGGTTAACCGTAAGGGTTTAGACGAAATGTTAAATGGCAAAGTTGTACGGGAGGTCGGGGGCTACAACTTTGCCGTTGCACCCGGGCGGCTATCTAGCACGAGCGGCAAGTTACAGACGGTATTCACTATAGACGGTTAACCGTAAGGGTTTCGACGAAATGTTAAATGTCAAAGTTGAAGGGGAGGTCGGGGGCTACAACTCTCCTGTGGCACCCGGGCGGCTATCTAGCACGGGTGGCAAGTTACAGACGATATTCACTATAGACGGTTAACCGTAAGGGTTTCGACGAAATGTTAAATGGCAATGTTGTAGAGGAGGTCGGGGGCTACAACTTTCCTGTGGCACCCGGGCGGCTATCTAGCACGGGCGGCATGTTACAGACGATATTCCCTATAGACGGTTAACCGTAAGTGTTTCGACGAAATCTTAAATAGCAAAGTTGTAGGGGAGGTCGGGGGATACAACTTTCCTGTGGCACCCGGGCGGCTATCTAGCACAGGCGGAAAGTTACAGACGATATTCACTATAGACGGTTAACCGTAAGGGTTTCGACGAAATGTTAAATGGCGAAGTTGTAGGGGAGGTCGGGGGCTACGACTTTTCCGTGGCACCCGGGCGGCTATCTAGCACGGGCGGCAAGTTACATACGATATTCACTATAGACGGTTAACCGTAAGGGTTTCGACGAAATGTTAAATGGCAAAGTTGTAGGGGAGGTCGGGGGCTACAACCTTGCCGTGGCACCCGGGCGGCTATCTAGCAGGGGCGGCAAGTTACAGACGATATTCACTATAGACGGTTAACCGTGTTAAGAAGGGTACGTTTGGCTTTGTTTTTCAGTCCAAAATTAATAATTTTTCATACTCGAAAATGAACTGTTTGTAACAGGAACACATGAGTTAAGAAGGGTAACTTTGGCTTTGTATTTCAGTACAAAATTAATAATTTTTCGTACTCGAAAATGAACTGTTTGTAACAGGAACACATGAGTTAAGAAGGGTACCTTTGGCTTTGTATTTCAGTCCAAAATTAATAATTTGTCGCACTCGAAAACGAACTTTTGGTAATAGGAACGCATGAGTTAAGAAGGGTACGTTTGGCTTTGTTTTTCAGTCCAAAATTAATAATTTTTCATAGTCGAAAATGAACTGTTTGTAACAGGAACACATGAGTTAAGAAGGGTAACTTTGGCTTTGTATTTGAGTCCAAAATTAATCATTTTTCATACTCGAAAATTAACTGTTTGTAACAGGAACGCATGAGTTAAGAAGTGTAACTTTGGCTTTGTATTTCAGTCCAAAATTAATAATTTGTCGCACTCGAAAACGAACTTTTGGTAATAGGAACACATGAGTTAAGAAGGGTACGTTTGGCTTTGTTTTTCAGTCCAAAATTAATAATTTTTCATACTCGAAAATGAACTGTTTGTAACAGGAACACATGAGTTAAGAAGGGTAACTTTGGCTTTGTATTTCAGTCCAAAATTAATCATTTTTCATACTCGAAAATTAACTGTTTGTAACAGGAACGCATGAGTTAAGAAGGGTAACTTTGGCTTTGTATTTCAGTCCAAAATTAATAATTTGTCGCACTCGAAAACGAACTTTTGGTAATAGGAACACATGAGTTAAGAAGGGTACGTTTGGCTTTGTTTTTCAGTCCAAAATTAATAATTTTTCATACTCGAAAATGAACTGTTTGTAACAGGAACACATGAGTTAAGAAGGGTAACTTTGGCTTTGTATTTCAGTACAAAATTAATAATTTTTCGTACTCGAAAATGAACTGTTTGTAACAAGAACACATGAGTTAAGAAGGGTACCTTTGGCTTTGTATTTCAGTCCAAAATTAATAATTTGTCGCACTCGAAAACGAACTTTTGGTAATAGGAACACATGAGTTAAGAAGGGTACGTTTGGCTTTGTTTTTCAGTCCAAAATTAATAATTTTTCATACTCGAAAATGAACTGTTTGTAACAGGAACACATGAGTTTAGAAGGGTAACTTTGGCTTTGTATTTCAGTCCAAAATTAATCATTTTTCATACTCGAAAATTAACTGTTTGTAACAGGAACGCATGAGTTAAGAAGGGTAACTTTGGCTTTGTATTTCAGTCCAAAATTAATAATTTGTCGCACTCGAAAATGAACTTTTGGTAATAGGAACACATGAGTTAAGAAGGGTAAGTTTGGCTTTGTTTTTCAGTCCAAAATTAATAATTTTTCATACTCGAAAATGAACTGTTTGTAACAGGAACACATGAGTTAAGAAAGGTAACTTTGGTTTTGTATTTCAGTACAAAATTAATAATTTTTCGTACTCGAAAATGAACTGTTTGTAACAGGAACACATGAGTTAAGAAGGGTACCTTTGGCTTTGTATTTCAGTCCAAAATTAATAATTTGTCGCACTCGAAAACGAACTTTTGGTAATAGGAACACATGAGTTAAGAAGGGTACGTTTGGCTTTGTTTTTCAGTCCAAAATTAATAATTTTTCATACTCGAAAATGAACTGTTTGTAACAGGAACACATGAGTTAAGAAGGGTAACTTTGGCTTTGTATTTCAGTCCAAAATTAATCATTTTTCATACTCGAAAATTAACTGTTTGTAACAGGAACGCATGAGTTAAGAAGGGTAACTTTGGCTTTGTATTTCAGTACAAAATTAATAATTTTTCGTACTCGAAAATGAACTGCTTGTAACAGGAACACATGAGTTAAGAAGGGTAAGTTTGGCTTTGTTTTCAGTCCAAAATTAATAATTTTTCATACTCGAAAATTAACTGTTTGTAACAGGAACACATGAGTTAAGAAGGGTAACTTTGGCTTTGTATTTCAGTCCAAAATTAATCATTTTTCATACTCGAAAATTAACTGTTTGTAACAGGAACGCATGATTTAAGAAGGGTAACTTTGGCTTTGTATTTCAGTCCAAAATTAATAATTTGTCGCACTCGAAAACGAACTTTTGGTAATAGGAACACATGAGTTAAGAAGGGTACGTTTGGCTTTGTTTTTCAGTCCAAAATTAATAATTTTTCATACTCGAAAATGAACTGTTTGTAACAGGAACACATGAGTTAAGAAGGGTAACTTTGGCTTTGTATTTCAGTACAAAATTAATAATTTTTCGTACTCGAAAATGAACTGTTTGTAACAGGAACACATGAGTTAAGAAGGGTACCTTTGGCTTTGTATTTCAGTCCAAAATTAATAATTTGTCGCACTCGAAAACGAACTTTTGGTAATAGGAACACATGAGTTAAGAAGGGTACGTTTGGCTTTGTTTTTCAGTCCACAATTAATAATTTTTCATACTCGAAAATGAACTGTTTGTAACAGGAACACATGAGTTAAGAAGGGTAACTTTGGCTTTGTATTTCAGTACAAAATTAATAATTTTTCGTACTCGAAAATGAACTGTTTGTAACAGGAACACATGAGTTAAGAAGGGTACCTTTGGCTTTGTATTTCAGTCCAAAATTAATAATTTGTCGCACTCGAAAACGAACTTTTGGTAATAGGAACACATGAGTTAAGAAGGGTACGTTTGGCTTTGTTTTTCAGTCCAAAATTAATAATTTTTCATACTCGAAAATGAACTGTTTGTAACAGGAACACATGAGTTAAGAAGGGTAACTTTGGCTTTGTATTTCAGTCCAAAATTAATAATTTGTCGCACTCGAAAACGAACTTTTGGTAATAGGAACACATGAGTTAAGAAGGGTAAGTTTGGCTTTGTTTTTCAGTCCAAAATTAATAATTTTTCATACTCGAAAATGAACTGTTTGTAACAGGAACACATGAGTTAAGAAAGGTAACTTTGGCTTTGTATTTCAGTACATAATTAATAATTTTTCGTACTCGAAAATGAACTGTTTGTAACAGGAACACATGAGTTAAGAAGGGTACCTTTGGCTTTGTATTTCAGTCCAAAATTAATAATTTGTCGCACTCGAAAACGAACTTTTGGTAATAGGAACACATGAGTTAAGAAGGGTACGTTTGGCTTTGTTTTTCAGTCCAAAATTAATAATTTTTCATACTCGAAAATGAACTGTTTGTAACAGGAACACATGAGTTAAGAAAGGTAACTTTGGCTTTGTATTTCAGTACAAAATTAATAATTTTTCGTACTCGAAAATGAACTGTTTGTAACAGGAACACATGAGTTAAGAAGGGTACCTTTGGCTTTGTATTTCAGTCCAAAATTAATAATTTGTCGCAATCGAAAACGAACTTTTGGTAATAGGAACACATGAGTTAAGAAGGGTACGTTTGGCTTTGTTTTTCAGTCCAAAATTAATAATTTGTCGCACTCGAAAACGAACTTTTGGTAATAGGAACACATGAGTTAAGAAGGGTACGTTTGGCTTTGTTTTTCAGTCCAAAATTAATAATTTTTCATACTCGAAAATGAACTGTTTGTAACAGGAACACATGAGTTAAGAAGGGTAACTTTGGCTTTGTATTTCAGTCCAAAATTAATCATTTTCCATACTCGAAAATTAACTGTTTGTAACAGGAACGCATGAGTTAAGAAGGGTAACTTTGGCTTTGTATTTCAGTCCAAAATTAATAATTTGTCGCACTCGAAAAAGAACTTTTGGTAATAGGAACACATGAGTTAAGAAGGGTAAGTTTGGCTTGTTTTTCAGTCCAAAATTAATAATTTTTCATACTCGAAAATGAACTGTTTGTAACAGGAACACATGAGTTAAGAAAGGTAACTTTGGCTTTGTATTTCAGTACAAAATTAATCATTTTTCATACTCGAAAATTAACTGTTTGTAACAGGAACGCATGAGTTAAGAAGGGTAACTTTGGCTTTGTATTTCAGTCCAAAATTAATAATTTGTCGCACTCGAAAACGAACTTTTGGTAATAGGAACACATGAGTTAAGAAGGGTAAGTTTGGCTTGTTTTTCAGTCCAAAATTAATAATTTTTCATACTCGAAAATGAACTGTTTGTAACAGGAACACATGAGTTAAGAAAGGTAACTTTGGCTTTGTATTTCAGTACAAAATTAATAATTTTTCGTACTCGAAAATGAACTGTTTGTAACAGGAACACATGAGTTAAGAAGGGTACCTTTGGCTTTGTATTTCAGTCCAAAATTAATAATTTGTCGCAATCGAAAACGAACTTTTGGTAATAGGAACACATGAGTTAAGAAGGGTACGTTTGGCTTTGTTTTTCAGTCCAAAATTAATAATTTGTCGCACTCGAAAACGAACTTTTGGTAATAGGAACACATGAGTTAAGAAGGGTACGTTTGGCTTTGTTTTTCAGTCCAAAATTAATAATTTTTCATACTCGAAAATGAACTGTTTGTAACAGGAACACATGAGTTAAGAAGGGTAACTTTGGCTTTGTATTTCAGTCCAAAATTAATCATTTTCCATACTCGAAAATTAACTGTTTGTAACAGGAACGCATGAGTTAAGAAGGGTAACTTTGGCTTTGTATTTCAGTCCAAAATTAATAATTTGTCGCACTCGAAAACGAACTTTTGGTAATAGGAACACATGAGTTAAGAAGGGTAAGTTTGGCTTGTTTTTCAGTCCAAAATTAATAATTTTTCATACTCGAAAATGAACTGTTTGTAACAGGAACACATGAGTTAAGAAAGGTAACTTTGGCTTTGTATTTCAGTACAAAATTAATAATTTTTCGTACTCGAAAATGAACTGTTTGTAACAGGAACACATGAGTTAAGAAGGGTACCTTTGGCTTTGTATTTCAGTCCAAAATTAATAATTTGTCGCACTCGAAAACGAACTTTTGGTAATAGGAACACATGAGTTAAGAAGGGTAACTTTGGCTTTGTATTTCAGTCCAAAATTAATAATTATGCACTATAGAGGGTTAACCATAAGGGTTTCGACGAAATGTTAAATGGCAAAGTTGTAGGGGATGGTCGGGGGCTACAACTTTCCTGTGGCACCCGGGCGGCTATCTAGCACGGGTGGCAAGTTACAGACGATATTCGCTATAGACGGTTAACCGTAAGGGTTTCGACGAAATGTTAAATGGCAAAGTTGTAGGGGGGTCGGGGGCTACAACTTTCCTGTGGAACTCGGGCGGCTATCTAGGACGGGCGGCAAGTTACAGACGATATTTGCTATAGACGGTTAACCGTAAGGGTTTCGACGAAATGTTAAATGGCAAAGTTGCAGGGGAGGTCGGGGGCTACAACTTTCCTGTGGCACCCGGGCGGCCATCTAGCACGGGCGGCAAGTTACAGACGATATTCACTATATACGGTTAACCGTAAGGGTTTCGACGAAATGTTAAACGGCAAAGTTGTATGGGAGGTCGGGGACTACAACTTTGCCGTGGCACCAGGGCGGCTATCTAGCACGGGCGGCAAGTTACAGACGATATTCACTATAGACCGTTAACCGTAAGGGTTTCGACGAAATGTTAAATGGCAAAGTTGTAGCGTAGGTCGGGGGCTACAACTTTCCTCTGGCACCCGGGCGGCTATCTAGCACGGGCGGCAAGTTACAGACGATATTCAGTATAGACGGTTAACCGTAAGGGTTTCGACGAAATGTTAAATGGCAAAGTTGTAGGGGAGGTCGGGGGCTACAACTTTCCTGTGGAACTCGGGCGGCTATCTAGGACGGGCGGCAAGTTACAGACGATATTCGCTATAGACGGTTAACCGTAAGGGTTTCGACGAAATGTTAAATGGCAAAGTTGCAGGGGAGGTCGGGGGCTACAACTTTCCTGTGGCACCCGGGCGGCCATCTAGCACGGGCGGCAAGTTACAGACGATATTCACTATATACGGTTAACCGTAAGGGTTTCGACGAAATGTTAAATGGCAAAGTTGTATGGGAGGTCGGGGACTACAACTTTGCCGTGGCACCAGGGCGGCTATCTAGCACGGGCGGCAAGTTACAGACGATATTCACTATAGACCTTTAACCGTAAGGGTTTCGACGAAATGTTAAATGGCAAAGTTGTAGGGTAGGTCGGGGGCTACAACTTTGCCGTGGCACCCGGGCGGCTATCTAGCACGGGCGGCAAGTTACAGACGATATTCACTATAGACGGTTAACCGTAAGGGTTTCGACGAAATGTTAAATGGCAAAGTTGTAGGGGAGGTCGGGGGCTACAACTTTCCTGTGGCACCCGGGCGGCTATCAAGCACGGGCGGCAAGGTACAGACGATATTCACTATAGACGGTTAACCGTAAGGGTTTCGACGAAATGTTAAATGGCAAAGTTGTAGGGGAGGTCGGGGGCTACAACTTTCCTGTGGCACCCGGGCGGCTATCTAGCACGGGCGGAAAGTTACAGACGATATTCACTATAGACGGTTAACCGTAAGGGTTTCGACGAAATGTTAAATGGCAAAGTTGTAGGGAGGTCGGGGGCTACAACTTTCCTGTGGCACCCGGGCGGCTATCTAGCACGGGCGGAAAGTTACAGACGATATTCACTATAGACGGTTAACCGTAAGGGTTTAGACGAAATGTTAAATGGCAAAGTTGTACGGGAGGTCGGGGGCTACAACTTTGCCGTGGCACCCGGGCGGCTATCTAGCACGGGCGGCAAGTTACAGACGATATTCACTATAGACGGTTAACCGTAAGTGTTTCGACGAAATGTTAAATAGCAAAGTTGTAGGGGAGGTCGGGGGCTACAACTTGCCTGTGGCACCCGGGCGGCTATCTAGCACGGGTGGCAAGTTACAGACGATATTCGCTATAGACGGTTAACCGTAAGGGTTTCGACGAAATGTTAAATGGCAATGTTGTAGAGGAGGTCGGGGGCTACAACTTTCCTGTGGCACCCGGGCGGCTATCTAGCACGGGCGGCAAGTTACAGACGATATTCGCTATAGACGGTTAACCGTAAGGGTTTCGACGAAATGTTAAATGGCAAAGTTGTAGGGGAGGTCGGGGGCTACAACTTTCCTGTGGCACCCGGGCGGCTTTCTAGCACGGGCGGCAAGTTACAGACGATATTCACTATAGACGGTTAACCGTAAGGGTTTAGACGAAATGTTAAATGGCAAAGTTGTACGGGAGGTCGGGGGCTACAACTTTCCTGTGGCACCCGGGCGGCTATCTAGCACGGGTGGCAAGTTACAGACGATATTCGCTATAGACGGTTAACCGTAAGGGTTTCGACGAAATGTTAAATGGCAAAGTTGTAGGGGAGGTCGGGGGCTACAACTTTCCTGTGGCACCCGGGCGGCTATCTAGCACAGGCGGCAAGTTACAGACGATATTCACTATAGACGGTTAACCGTAAGGGTTTCGACGAAATGTTAAATGGCGAAGTTGTAGGGGAGGTCGGGGGCTACGACTTTTCCGTGGCACCCGGGCGGCTATCTAGCACGGGCGGCAAGTTACATACGATATTCACTATAGACGGTTAACCGTAAGGGTTTCGACGAAATGTTAAATGGCAAAGTTGTAGGGGAGGTCGGGGGCTACAACCTTGCCGTGGCACCCTGGCGGCTATCTAGCACGGGCGGCAAGTTACAGACGATATTCACTATAGACGGTTAACCGTGTTAAGAAGGGTACGTTTGGCTTTGTTTTTCAGTCCAAAATTAATAATTTTTCATACTCGAAAATGAACTGTTTGTAACAGGAACACATGAGTTAAGAAGGGTAACTTTGGCTTTGTATTTCAGTACAAAATTAATAATTTTTCGTACTCGAAAATGAACTGTTTGTAACAGGAACACATGAGTTAAGAAGGGTACCTTTGGCTTTGTATTTCAGTCCAAAATTAATAATTTGTCGCACTCGAAAACGAACTTTTGGTAATAGGAACACATGAGTTAAGAAGGGTACGTTTGGCTTTGTTTTTCAGTCCAAAATTAATAATTTTTCATACTCGAAAATGAACTGTTTGTAACAGGAACACATGAGTTAAGAAGGGTAACTTTGGCTTTGTATTTCAGTCCAAAATTAATCATTTTTCATACTCGAAAATTAACTGTTTGTAACAGGAACGCATGAGTTAAGAAGGGTAACTTTGGCTTTGTATTTCAGTCCAAAATTAATAATTTGTCGCACTCGAAAACGAACTTTTGGTAATAGGAACACATGAGTTAAGAAGGGTACGTTTGGCTTTGTTTTTCAGTCCAAAATTAATAATTTTTCATACTCGAAAATGAACTGTTTGTAACAGGAACACATGAGTTAAGAAGGGTAACTTTGGCTTTGTATTTCAGTACAAAATTAATAATTTTTCGTACTCGAAAATGAACTGTTTGTAACAGGAACACATGAGTTAAGAAGGGTACCTTTGGCTTTGTATTTCAGTCCAAAATTAATAATTTGTCGCACTCGAAAACGAACTTTTGGTAATAGGAACACATGAGTTAAGAAGGGTACGTTTGGCTTTGTTTTTCAGTCCAAAATTAATAATTTTTCATACTCGAAAATGAACTGCTTGTAACAGGAACACATGAGTTAAGAAGGGTAACTTTGGCTTTGTATTTCAGTCCTAAATTAATAATTTTTCGTACTCGAAAATGAACTGTTTGTAACAGGAACACATGAGTTAAGAAGGGTACCTTTGGCTTTGTATTTCAGTCCAAAATTAATAATTTGTCGCACTCGAAAACGAACTTTTGGTAATAGGAACACATGAGTTAAGAAGGGTACGTTTGGCTTTGTTTTTCAGTCCAAAATTAATAATTTTTCATACTCGAAAATGAACTGTTTGTAACAGGAACACATGAGTTAAGAAGGGTAACTTTGGCTTTGTATTTCAGTCCAAAATTAATCATTTTTCATACTCGAAAATTAACTGTTTGTAACAGGAACGCATGAGTTAAGAAGGGTAACTTTGGCTTTGTATTTCAGTACAAAATTAATAATTTTTCGTACTCGAAAATGAACTGCTTGTAACAGGAACACATGAGTTAAGAAGGGTAAGTTTGGCTTTGTTTTCAGTCCAAAATTAATAATTTTTCTTACTCGAAAATTAACTGTTTGTAACAGGAACACATGAGTTAAGAAGGGTAACTTTGGCTTTGTATTTCAGTCCAAAATTAATCATTTTTCATACTCGAAAATTAACTGTTTGTAACAGGAACGCATGATTTAAGAAGGGTAACTTTGGCTTTGTATTTCAGTCCAAAATTAATAATTTGTCGCACACGAAAACGAACTTTTGGTAATAGGAACACATGAGTTAAGAAGGGTACGTTTGGCTTTGTTTTTCAGTCCAAAATTAATAATTTTTCATACTCGAAAATGAACTGTTTGTAACAGGAACACATGAGTTAAGAAGGGTAACTTTGGCTTTGTATTTCAGTACAAAATTAATAATTTTTCGTACTCGAAAATGAACTGTTTGTAACAGGAACACATGAGTTAAGAAGGGTACCTTTGGCTTTGTATTTCAGTCCAAAATTAATAATTTGTCGCACTCGAAAACGAACTTTTGGTAATAGGAACACATGAGTTAAGAAGGGTACGTTTGGCTTTGTTTTTCAGTCCAAAATTAATAATTTTTCATACTCGAAAATGAACTGTTTGTAACAGGAACACATGAGTTAAGAAGGGTAACTTTGGCTTTGTATTTCAGTACAAAATTAATAATTTTTCGTATTCGAAAATGAACTGTTTGTAACAGGAACACATGAGTTAAGAAGGGTACCTTTGGCTTTGTATTTCAGTCCAAAATTAATAATTTGTCGCACTCGAAAACGAACTTTTGGTAATAGGAACACATGAGTTAAGAAGGGTACGTTTTACTTTGTTTTTCAGGCCAAAATTAATAATTTTTCATACTCGAAAATGAACTGTTTGTAACAGGAACACATGAGTTAAGAAGGGTAACTTTGGCTTTGTATTTCAGTCCAAAATTAATCATTTTTCATACTCGAAAATTAACTGTTTGTAACAGGAACGCATGAGTTAAGAAGGGTAACTTTGGCTTTGTATTTCAGTCCAAAATTAATAATTTGTCGCACTCGAAAACGAACTTTTGGTAATAGGAACACATGAGTTAAGAAGGGTAAGTTTGGCTTTGTTTTTCAGTCCAAAATTAATAATTTTTCATACTCGAAAATGAACTGTTTGTAACAGGAACACATGAGTTAAGAAAGGTAACTTTGGCTTTGTATTTCAGTACAAAATTAATAATTTTTCGTACTCGAAAATGAACTGTTTGTAACAGGAACACATGAGTTAAGAAGGGTACCTTTGGCTTTGTATTTCAGTCCAAAATTAATAATTTGTCGCACTCGAAAACGAACTTTTGGTAATAGGAACACATGAGTTAAGAAGGGTACGTTTGGCTTTGTTTTTCAGTCCAAAATTAATAATTTTTCATACTCGAAAATGAACTGTTTGTAACAGGAACACATGAGTTAAGAAGGGTAACTTTGGCTTTGTATTTCAGTCCAAAATTAATAATTATTCACTATAGAGTGTTAACCATAAGGGTTTCGACGAAATGTTAAATGGCAAAGTTGAAAGGGAGGTCGGGGGCTACAACTTTCCTGTGGCACCCGGGCGGCTATCTAGCACGGGCGGCAAGTTACATACGATATTCACTATAGACGGTTAACCGTAAGGGTTTCGACGAAATGTTAAATGGCAAAGTTGTAGGGGTGGTCGGGGGCTACAACCCGGGCGGCTATCTAGCACGGGCGGCAAGTTACAGACGATATTCACTATAGACGGTTAACCGTGTTAAGAAGGGTACGTTTGGCTTTGTTTTTCAGTCCAAAATTAATAATTTTTCATACTCGAAAATGAACTGTTTGTAACAGGAACACATGAGTTAAGAAGGGTAACTTTGGCTTTGTATTTCAGTACAAAATTAATAATTTTTCGTACTCGAAAATGAACTGTTTGTAACAGGAACACATGAGTTAAGAAGGGTACCTTTGGCTTTGTATTTCAGTCCAAAATTAATAATTTGTCGCACTCGAAAACGAACTTTTGGTAATAGGAACACATGAGTTAAGAAGGGTACGTTTGGCTTTGTTTTTCAGTCCAAAATTAATAATTTTTCATAGTCGAAAATGAACTGTTTGTAACAGGAACACATGAGTTAAGAAGGGTAACTTTGGCTTTATATTTGAGTCCAAAATTAATCATTTTTCATACTCGAAAATTAACTGCTTGTAACAGGAACGCATGAGTTAAGAAGTGTAACTTTGGCTTTGTATTTCAGTCCAAAATTAATAATTTGTCGCACTCGAAAACGAACTTTTGGTAATAGGAACACATGAGTTAAGAAGGGTACGTTTGGCTTTGTTTTTCAGTCCAAAATTAATAATTTTTCATACTCGAAAATGAACTGTTTGTAACAGGAACACATGAGTTAAGAAGGGTAACTTTGGCTTTGTATTTCAGTCCAAAATTAATCATTTTTCATACTCGAAAATTAACTGTTTGTAACAGGAACGCATGAGTTAAGAAGGGTAACTTTGGCTTTGTATTTCAGTCCAAAATTAATAATTTGTCGCACTCGAAAACGAACTTTTGGTAATAGGAACACATGAGTTAAGAAGGGTACGTTTGGCTTTGTTTTTCAGTCCAAAATTAATAATTTTTCATAGTCGAAAATGAACTGTTTGTAACAGGAACACATGAGTTAAGAAGGGTAACTTTGGTTTTGTATTTGAGTCCAAAATTAATCATTTTTCATACTCGAAAATTAACTGTTTGTAACAGGAACGCATGAGTTAAGAAGTGTAACTTTGGCTTTGTATTTCAGTCCAAAATTAATAATTTGTCGCACTCGAAAACGAACTTTTGGTAATAGGAACACATGAGTTAAGAAGGGTACGTTTGGCTTTGTTTTTCAGTCCAAAATTAATAATTTTTCATACTCGAAAATGAACTGTTTGTAACAGGAACACATGAGTTAAGAAGGGTAACTTTGGCTTTGTATTTCAGTCCAAAATTAATCATTTTTCATACTCGAAAATTAACTGTTTGTAACAGGAACGCATGAGTTAAGAAGGGTAACTTTGGCTTTGTATTTCAGTCCAAAATTAATAATTTGTCGCACTCGAAAACGAACTTTTGGTAATAGGAACACATGAGTTAAGAAGGGTACGTTTGGCTTTGTTTTTCAGTCCAAAATTAATAATTTTTCATACTCGAAAATGAACTGTTTGTAACAGGAACACATGAGTTAAGAAGGGTAACTTTGGCTTTGTATTTCAGTACAAAATTAATAATTTTTCGTACTCGAAAATGAACTGTTTGTAACAGGAACACATGAGTTAAGAAGGGTACCTTTGGCTTTGTATTTCAGTCCAAAATTAATAATTTGTCGCACTCGAAAACGAACTTTTGGTAATAGGAACACATGAGTTAAGAAGGGTACGTTTGGCTTTGTTTTTCAGTCCAAAATTAATAATTTTTCATACTCGAAAATGAACTGTTTGTAACAGGAACACATGAGTTAAGAAGGGTAACTTTGGCTTTGTATTTCAGTCCAAAATTAATCATTTTTCATACTCGAAAATTCACTGTTTGTAACAGGAACGCATGAGTTAAGAAGGGTAACTTTGGCTTTGTATTTCAGTCCAAAATTAATAATTTGTAGCACTCGAAAACGAACTTTTGGTAATAGGAACACATGAGTTAAGAAGGGTAAGTTTGGCTTTGTTTTTCAGTCCAAAATTAATAATTTTTCATACTCGAAAATGAACTGTTTGTAACAGGAACACATGAGTTAAGAAAGGTAACTTTGGCTTTGTATTTCAGTACAAAATTAATAATTTTTCGTACTCGAAAATGAACTGTTTGTAACAGGAACACATGAGTTAAGAAGGGTACCTTTGGCTTTGTATTTCAGTCCAAAATTAATAATTTGTCGCACTCGAAAACGAACTTTTGGTAATAGGAACACATGAGTTAAGAAGGGTACGTTTGGCTTTGTTTTTCAGTCCAAAATTAATAATTTTTCATACTCGAAAATGAACTGTTTGTAACAGGAACACATGAGTTAAGAAGGGTAACTTTGGCTTTGTATTTCAGTCCAAAATTAATCATTTTTCATACTCGAAAATTAACTGTTTGTAACAGGAACGCATGAGTTAAGAAGGGTAACTTTGGCTTTGTATTTCAGTACAAAATTAATAATTTTTCGTACTCGAAAATGAACTGCTTGTAACAGGAACACATGAGTTAAGAAGGGTAAGTTTGGCTTTGTTTTCAGTCCAAAATTAATAATTTTTCATACTCGAAAATTAACTGTTTGTAACAGGAACACATGAGTTAAGAAGGGTAACTTTGGCTTTGTATTTCAGTCCAAAATTAATCATTTTTCATACTCGAAAATTAACTGTTTGTAACAGGAACGCATGAGTTAAGAAGGGTAACTTTGGCTTTGTATTTCAGTCCAAAATTAATAATTTGTCGCACTCGAAAACGAACTTTTGGTAATAGGAACACATGAGTTAAGAAGGGTACGTTTGGCTTTGTTTTTCAGTCCAAAATTAATAATTTTTCATACTCGAAAATGAACTGTTTGTAACAGGAACACATGAGTTAAGAAGGGTAACTTTGGCTTTGTATTTCAGTACAAAATTAATAATTTTTCGTACTCGAAAATGAACTGTTTGTAACAGGAACACATGAGTTAAGAAGGGTACCTTTGGCTTTGTATTTCAGTCCAAAATTAATAATTTGTCGCACTCGAAAACGAACTTTTGGTAATAGGAACACATGAGTTAAGAAGGGTACGTTTGGCTTTGTTTTTCAGTCCAAAATTAATAATTTTTCATACTCGAAAATGAACTGTTTGTAACAGGAACACATGAGTTAAGAAGGGTAACTTTGGCTTTGTATTTCAGTACAAAATTAATAATTTTTCGTATTCGAAAATGAACTGTTTGTAACAGGAACACATGAGTTAAGAAGGGTACCTTTGGCTTTGTATTTCAGTCCAAAATTAATAATTTGTCGCACTCGAAAACGAACTTTTGGTAATAGGAACACATGAGTTAAGAAGGGTACGTTTGGCTTTGTTTTTCAGGCCAAAATTAATAATTTTTCATACTCGAAAATGAACTGTTTGTAACAGGAACACATGAGTTAAGAAGGGTAACTTTGGCTTTGTATTTCAGTCCAAAATTAATCATTTTTCATACTCGAAAATTAACTGTTTGTAACAGGAACGCATGAGTTAAGAAGGGTAACTTTGGCTTTGTATTTCAGTCCAAAATTAATAATTTGTCGCACTCGAAAACGAACTTTTGGTAATAGGAACACATGAGTTAAGAAGGGTAAGTTTGGCTTTGTTTTTCAGTCCAAAATTAATAATTTTTCATACTCGAAAATGAACTGTTTGTAACAGGAACACATGAGTTAAGAAAGGTAACTTTGGCTTTGTATTTCAGTACAAAATTAATAATTTTTCGTACTCGAAAATGAACTGTTTGTAACAGGAACACATGAGTTAAGAAGGGTACCTTTGGCTTTGTATTTCAGTCCAAAATTAATAATTTGTCGCACTCGAAAACGAACTTTTGGTAATAGGAACACATGAGTTAAGAAGGGTACGTTTGGCTTTGTTTTTCAGTCCAAAATTAATAATTTTTCATACTCGAAAATGAACTGTTTGTAACAGGAACACATGAGTTAAGAAGGGTAACTTTGGCTTTGTATTTCAGTCCAAAATTAATAATTATTCACTATAGAGTGTTAACCATAAGGGTTTCGACGAAATGTTAAATGGCAAAGTTGTAGGGGAGGTCGGGGGCTACAACTTTCCTGTGGCACCCGGGCGGCTATCTAGCACGGGTGGCAAGTTACAGACGATATTCGCTATAGACGGTTAACCGTAAGGGTTTCGACAAAATGTTAAATGGCAAAGTTGTAGGGGAGGTCGGGGGCTACAACTTTCCTGTGGCACCCGGGCGGCTTTCTAGCACGGGCGGCAAGTTACAGACGATATTCACTATAGACGGTTAACCGTGTTAAGAAGGGTACGTTTGGCTTTGTTTTTCAGTCCAAAATTAATAATTTTTCATACTCGAAAATGAACTGTTTGTAACAGGAACACATGAGTTAAGAAGGGTAACTTTGGCTTTGTATTTCAGTACAAAATTAATAATTTTTCGTACTCGAAAATGAACTGTTTGTAACAGGAACACATGAGTTAAGAAGGGTACCTTTGGCTTTGTATTTCAGTCCAAAATTAATAATTTGTCGCACTCGAAAACGAACTTTTGGTAATAGGAACGCATGAGTTAAGAAGGGTACGTTTGGCTTTGTTTTTCAGTCCAAAATTAATAATTTTTCATAGTCGAAAATGAACTGTTTGTAACAGGAACACATGAGTTAAGAAGGGTAACTTTGGCTTTGTATTTGAGTCCAAAATTAATCATTTTTCATACTCGAAAATTAACTGTTTGTAACAGGAACGCATGAGTTAAGAAGTGTAACTTTGGCTTTGTATTTCAGTCCAAAATTAATAATTTGTCGCACTCGAAAACGAACTTTTGGTAATAGGAACACATGAGTTAAGAAGGGTACGTTTGGCTTTGTTTTTCAGTCCAAAATTAATAATTTTTCATACTCGAAAATGAACTGTTTGTAACAGGAACACATGAGTTAAGAAGGGTAACTTTGGCTTTGTATTTCAGTCCAAAATTAATCATTTTTCATACTCGAAAATTAACTGTTTGTAACAGGAACGCATGAGTTAAGAAGGGTAACTTTGGCTTTGTATTTCAGTCCAAAATTAATAATTTGTCGCACTCGAAAACGAACTTTTGGTAATAGGAACACATGAGTTAAGAAGGGTACGTTTGGCTTTGTTTTTCAGTCCAAAATTAATAATTTTTCATACTCGAAAATGAACTGTTTGTAACAGGAACACATGAGTTAAGAAGGGTAACTTTGGCTTTGTATTTCAGTACAAAATTAATAATTTTTCGTACTCGAAAATGAACTGTTTGTAACAAGAACACATGAGTTAAGAAGGGTACCTTTGGCTTTGTATTTCAGTCCAAAATTAATAATTTGTCGCACTCGAAAACGAACTTTTGGTAATAGGAACACATGAGTTAAGAAGGGTACGTTTGGCTTTGTTTTTCAGTCCAAAATTAATAATTTTTCATACTCGAAAATGAACTGTTTGTAACAGGAACACATGAGTTTAGAAGGGTAACTTTGGCTTTGTATTTCAGTCCAAAATTAATCATTTTTCATACTCGAAAATTAACTGTTTGTAACAGGAACGCATGAGTTAAGAAGGGTAACTTTGGCTTTGTATTTCAGTCCAAAATTAATAATTTGTCGCACTCGAAAATGAACTTTTGGTAATAGGAACACATGAGTTAAGAAGGGTAAGTTTGGCTTTGTTTTTCAGTCCAAAATTAATAATTTTTCATACTCGAAAATGAACTGTTTGTAACAGGAACACATGAGTTAAGAAAGGTAGCTTTGGTTTTGTATTTCAGTACAAAATTAATAATTTTTCGTACTCGAAAATGAACTGTTTGTAACAGGAACACATGAGTTAAGAAGGGTACCTTTGGCTTTGTATTTCAGTCCAAAATTAATAATTTGTCGCACTCGAAAACGAACTTTTGGTAATAGGAACACATGAGTTAAGAAGGGTACGTTTGGCTTTGTTTTTCAGCCCAAAATTAATAATTTTTCATACTCGAAAATGAACTGTTTGTAACAGGAACACATGAGTTAAGAAGGGTAACTTTGGCTTTGTATTTCAGTCCAAAATTAATCATTTTTCATACTCGAAAATTAACTGTTTGTAACAGGAACGCATGAGTTAAGAAGGGTAACTTTGGCTTTGTATTTCAGTACAAAATTAATAATTTTTCGTACTCGAAAATGAACTGCTTGTAACAGGAACACATGAGTTAAGAAGGGTAAGTTTGGCTTTGTTTTCAGTCCAAAATTAATAATTTTTCATACTCGAAAATTAACTGTTTGTAACAGGAACACATGAGTTAAGAAGGGTAACTTTGGCTTTGTATTTCAGTCCAAAATTAATCATTTTTCATACTCGAAAATTAACTGTTTGTAACAGGAACGCATGATTTAAGAAGGGTAACTTTGGCTTTGTATTTCAGTCCAAAATTAATAATTTGTCGCACTCGAAAACGAACTTTTGGTAATAGGAACACATGAGTTAAGAAGGGTACGTTTGGCTTTGTTTTTCAGTCCAAAATTAATAATTTTTCATACTCGAAAATGAACTGTTTGTAACAGGAACACATGAGTTAAGAAGGGTAACTTTGGCTTTGTATTTCAGTACAAAATTAATAATTTTTCGTACTCGAAAATGAACTGTTTGTAACAGGAACACATGAGTTAAGAAGGGTACCTTTGGCTTTGTATTTCAGTCCAAAATTAATAATTTGTCGCACTCGAAAACGAACTTTTGGTAATAGGAACACATGAGTTAAGAAGGGTACGTTTGGCTTTGTTTTTCAGTCCACAATTAATAATTTTTCATACTCGAAAATGAACTGTTTGTAACAGGAACACATGAGTTAAGAAGGGTAACTTTGGCTTTGTATTTCAGTACAAAATTAATAATTTTTCGTACTCGAAAATGAACTGTTTGTAACAGGAACACATGAGTTAAGAAGGGTACCTTTGGCTTTGTATTTCAGTCCAAAATTAATAATTTGTCGCACTCGAAAACGAACTTTTGGTAATAGGAACACATGAGTTAAGAAGGGTACGTTTGGCTTTGTTTTTCAGTCCAAAATTAATAATTTTTCATACTCGAAAATGAACTGTTTGTAACAGGAACACATGAGTTAAGAAGGGTAACTTTGGCTTTGTATTTCAGTCCAAAATTAATAATTTGTCGCACTCGAAAACGAACTTTTGGTAATAGGAACACATGAGTTAAGAAGGGTAAGTTTGGCTTTGTTTTTCAGTCCAAAATTAATAATTTTTCATACTCGAAAATGAACTGTTTGTAACAGGAACACATGAGTTAAGAAAGGTAACTTTGGCTTTGTATTTCAGTACATAATTAATAATTTTTCGTACTCGAAAATGAACTGTTTGTAACAGGAACACATGAGTTAAGAAGGGTACCTTTGGCTTTGTATTTCAGTCCAAAATTAATAATTTGTCGCACTCGAAAACGAACTTTTGGTAATAGGAACACATGAGTTAAGAAGGGTACGTTTGGCTTTGTTTTTCAGTCCAAAATTAATAATTTTTCATACTCGAAAATGAACTGTTTGTAACAGGAACACATGAGTTAAGAAAGGTAACTTTGGCTTTGTATTTCAGTACAAAATTAATAATTTTTCGTACTCGAAAATGAACTGTTTGTAACAGGAACACATGAGTTAAGAAGGGTACCTTTGGCTTTGTATTTCAGTCCAAAATTAATAATTTGTCGCAATCGAAAACGAACTTTTGGTAATAGGAACACATGAGTTAAGAAGGGTACGTTTGGCTTTGTTTTTCAGTCCAAAATTAATAATTTGTCGCACTCGAAAACGAACTTTTGGTAATAGGAACACATGAGTTAAGAAGGGTACGTTTGGCTTTGTTTTTCAGTCCAAAATTAATAATTTTTCATACTCGAAAATGAACTGTTTGTAACAGGAACACATGAGTTAAGAAGGGTAACTTTGGCTTTGTATTTCAGTCCAAAATTAATCATTTTCCATACTCGAAAATTAACTGTTTGTAACAGGAACGCATGAGTTAAGAAGGGTAACTTTGGCTTTGTATTTCAGTCCAAAATTAATAATTTGTCGCACTCGAAAAAGAACTTTTGGTAATAGGAACACATGAGTTAAGAAGGGTAAGTTTGGCTTGTTTTTCAGTCCAAAATTAATAATTTTTCATACTCGAAAATGAACTGTTTGTAACAGGAACACATGAGTTAAGAAAGGTAACTTTGGCTTTGTATTTCAGTACAAAATTAATCATTTTTCATACTCGAAAATTAACTGTTTGTAACAGGAACGCATGAGTTAAGAAGGGTAACTTTGGCTTTGTATTTCAGTCCAAAATTAATAATTTGTCGCACTCGAAAACGAACTTTTGGTAATAGGAACACATGAGTTAAGAAGGGTAAGTTTGGCTTGTTTTTCAGTCCAAAATTAATAATTTTTCATACTCGAAAATGAACTGTTTGTAACAGGAACACATGAGTTAAGAAAGGTAACTTTGGCTTTGTATTTCAGTACAAAATTAATAATTTTTCGTACTCGAAAATGAACTGTTTGTAACAGGAACACATGAGTTAAGAAGGGTACCTTTGGCTTTGTATTTCAGTCCAAAATTAATAATTTGTCGCAATCGAAAACGAACTTTTGGTAATAGGAACACATGAGTTAAGAAGGGTACGTTTGGCTTTGTTTTTCAGTCCAAAATTAATAATTTGTCGCACTCGAAAACGAACTTTTGGTAATAGGAACACATGAGTTAAGAAGGGTACGTTTGGCTTTGTTTTTCAGTCCAAAATTAATAATTTTTCATACTCGAAAATGAACTGTTTGTAACAGGAACACATGAGTTAAGAAGGGTAACTTTGGCTTTGTATTTCAGTCCAAAATTAATCATTTTCCATACTCGAAAATTAACTGTTTGTAACAGGAACGCATGAGTTAAGAAGGGTAACTTTGGCTTTGTATTTCAGTCCAAAATTAATAATTTGTCGCACTCGAAAACGAACTTTTGGTAATAGGAACACATGAGTTAAGAAGGGTAAGTTTGGCTTGTTTTTCAGTCCAAAATTAATAATTTTTCATACTCGAAAATGAACTGTTTGTAACAGGAACACATGAGTTAAGAAAGGTAACTTTGGCTTTGTATTTCAGTACAAAATTAATAATTTTTCGTACTCGAAAATGAACTGTTTGTAACAGGAACACATGAGTTAAGAAGGGTACCTTTGGCTTTGTATTTCAGTCCAAAATTAATAATTTGTCGCACTCGAAAACGAACTTTTGGTAATAGGAACACATGAGTTAAGAAGGGTAACTTTGGCTTTGTATTTCAGTCCAAAATTAATAATTATGCACTATAGAGGGTTAACCATAAGGGTTTCGACGAAATGTTAAATGGCAAAGTTGTAGGGGATGGTCGGGGGCTACAACTTTCCTGTGGCACCCGGGCGGCTATCTAGCACGGGTGGCAAGTTACAGACGATATTCGCTATAGACGGTTAACCGTAAGGGTTTCGACGAAATGTTAAATGGCAAAGTTGTAGGGGGGTCGGGGGCTACAACTTTCCTGTGGAACTCGGGCGGCTATCTAGGACGGGCGGCAAGTTACAGACGATATTTGCTATAGACGGTTAACCGTAAGGGTTTCGACGAAATGTTAAATGGCAAAGTTGCAGGGGAGGTCGGGGGCTACAACTTTCCTGTGGCACCCGGGCGGCCATCTAGCACGGGCGGCAAGTTACAGACGATATTCACTATATACGGTTAACCGTAAGGGTTTCGACGAAATGTTAAACGGCAAAGTTGTATGGGAGGTCGGGGACTACAACTTTGCCGTGGCACCAGGGCGGCTATCTAGCACGGGCGGCAAGTTACAGACGATATTCACTATAGACCGTTAACCGTAAGGGTTTCGACGAAATGTTAAATGGCAAAGTTGTAGCGTAGGTCGGGGGCTACAACTTTCCTCTGGCACCCGGGCGGCTATCTAGCACGGGCGGCAAGTTACAGACGATATTCAGTATAGACGGTTAACCGTAAGGGTTTCGACGAAATGTTAAATGGCAAAGTTGTAGGGGAGGTCGGGGGCTACAACTTTCCTGTGGAACTCGGGCGGCTATCTAGGACGGGCGGCAAGTTACAGACGATATTCGCTATAGACGGTTAACCGTAAGGGTTTCGACGAAATGTTAAATGGCAAAGTTGCAGGGGAGGTCGGGGGCTACAACTTTCCTGTGGCACCCGGGCGGCCATCTAGCACGGGCGGCAAGTTACAGACGATATTCACTATATACGGTTAACCGTAAGGGTTTCGACGAAATGTTAAATGGCAAAGTTGTATGGGAGGTCGGGGACTACAACTTTGCCGTGGCACCAGGGCGGCTATCTAGCACGGGCGGCAAGTTACAGACGATATTCACTATAGACCTTTAACCGTAAGGGTTTCGACGAAATGTTAAATGGCAAAGTTGTAGGGTAGGTCGGGGGCTACAACTTTGCCGTGGCACCCGGGCGGCTATCTAGCACGGGCGGCAAGTTACAGACGATATTCACTATAGACGGTTAACCGTAAGGGTTTTGACGAAATGTTAAATGGCAAAGTTGTAGGGGAGGTCGGGGGCTACAACTTTCCTGTGGCACCCGGGCGGCTATCAAGCACGGGCGGCAAGGTACAGACGATATTCACTATAGACGGTTAACCGTAAGGGTTTCGACGAAATGTTAAATGGCAAAGTTGTAGGGGAGGTCGGGGGCTACAACTTTCCTGTGGCACCCGGGCGGCTATCTAGCACGGGCGGAAAGTTACAGACGATATTCACTATAGACGGTTAACCGTAAGGGTTTCGACGAAATGTTAAATGGCAAAGTTGTAGGGGAGGTCGGGGGCTACAACTTTCCTGTGGCACCCGGGCGGCTATCTAGCACGGGCGGAAAGTTACAGACGATATTCACTATAGACGGTTAACCGTAAGGGTTTAGACGAAATGTTAAATGGCAAAGTTGTACGGGAGGTCGGGGGCTACAACTTTGCCGTGGCACCCGGGCGGCTATCTAGCACGGGCGGCAAGTTACAGACGATATTCACTATAGACGGTTAACCGTAAGTGTTTCGACGAAATGTTAAATAGCAAAGTTGTAGGGGAGGTCGGGGGCTACAACTTTCCTGTGGCACCCGGGCGGCTATCTAGCACGGGTGGCAAGTTACAGACGATATTCGCTATAGACGGTTAACCGTAAGGGTTTCGACGAAATGTTAAATGGCAATGTTGTAGAGGAGGTCGGGGGCTACAACTTTCCTGTGGCACCCGGGCGGCTATCTAGCACGGGCGGCAAGTTACAGACGATATTCGCTATAGACGGTTAACCCTAAGGGTTTCGACGAAATGTTAAATGGCAAAGTTGTAGGGGAGGTCGGGGGCTACAACTTTCCTGTGGCACCCGGGCGGCTTTCTAGCACGGGCGGCAAGTTACAGACGATATTCACTATAGACGGTTAACCGTAAGGGTTTAGACGAAATGTTAAATGGCAAAGTTGTACGGGAGGTCGGGGGCTACAACTTTCCTGTGGCACCCGGGCGGCTATCTAGCACGGGTGGCAAGTTACAGACGATATTCGCTATAGACGGTTAACCGTAAGGGTTTCGACGAAATGTTAAATGGCAAAGTTGTAGGGGAGGTCGGGGGCTACAACTTTCCTGTGGCACCCGGGCGGCTATCTAGCACAGGCGGCAAGTTACAGACGATATTCACTATAGACGGTTAACCGTAAGGGTTTCGACGAAATGTTAAATGGCGAAGTTGTAGGGGAGGTCGGGGGCTACGACTTTTCCGTGGCACCCGGGCGGCTATCTAGCACGGGCGGCAAGTTACATACGATATTCACTATAGACGGTTAACCGTAAGGGTTTCGACGAAATGTTAAATGGCAAAGTTGTAGGGGAGGTCGGGGGCTACAACCTTGCCGTGGCACCCTGGCGGCTATCTAGCACGGGCGGCAAGTTACAGACGATATTCACTATAGACGGTTAACCGTGTTAAGAAGGGTACGTTTGGCTTTGTTTTTCAGTCCAAAATTAATAATTTTTCATACTCGAAAATGAACTGTTTGTAACAGGAACACATGAGTTAAGAAGGGTAACTTTGGCTTTGTATTTCAGTACAAAATTAATAATTTTTCGTACTCGAAAATGAACTGTTTGTAACAGGAACACATGAGTTAAGAAGGGTACCTTTGGCTTTGTATTTCAGTCCAAAATTAATAATTTGTCGCACTCGAAAACGAACTTTTGGTAATAGGAACACATGAGTTAAGAAGGGTACGTTTGGCTTTGTTTTTCAGTCCAAAATTAATAATTTTTCATACTCGAAAATGAACTGTTTGTAACAGGAACACATGAGTTAAGAAGGGTAACTTTGGCTTTGTATTTCAGTCCAAAATTAATCATTTTTCATACTCGAAAATTAACTGTTTGTAACAGGAACGCATGAGTTAAGAAGGGTAACTTTGGCTTTGTATTTCAGTCCAAAATTAATAATTTGTCGCACTCGAAAACGAACTTTTGGTAATAGGAACACATGAGTTAAGAAGGGTACGTTTGGCTTTGTTTTTCAGTCCAAAATTAATAATTTTTCATACTCGAAAATGAACTGTTTGTAACAGGAACACATGAGTTAAGAAGGGTAACTTTGGCTTTGTATTTCAGTACAAAATTAATAATTTTTCGTACTCGAAAATGAACTGTTTGTAACAGGAACACATGAGTTAAGAAGGGTACCTTTGGCTTTGTATTTCAGTCCAAAATTAATAATTTGTCGCACTCGAAAACGAACTTTTGGTAATAGGAACACATGAGTTAAGAAGGGTACGTTTGGCTTTGTTTTTCAGTCCAAAATTAATAATTTTTCATACTCGAAAATGAACTGTTTGTAACAGGAACACATGAGTTAAGAAGGGTAACTTTGGCTTTGTATTTCAGTACAAAATTAATAATTTTTCGTACTCGAAAATGAACTGTTTGTAACAGGAACACATGAGTTAAGAAGGGTACCTTTGGCTTTGTATTTCAGTCCAAAATTAATAATTTGTCGCACTCGAAAACGAACTTTTGGTAATAGGAACACATGAGTTAAGAAGGGTACGTTTGGCTTTGTTTTTCAGTCCAAAATTAATAATTTTTCATACTCGAAAATGAACTGCTTGTAACAGGAACACATGAGTTAAGAAGGGTAACTTTGGCTTTGTATTTCAGTCCTAAATTAATAATTTTTCGTACTCGAAAATGAACTGTTTGTAACAGGAACACATGAGTTAAGAAGGGTACCTTTGGCTTTGTATTTCAGTCCAAAATTAATAATTTGTCGCACTCGAAAACGAACTTTTGGTAATAGGAACACATGAGTTAAGAAGGGTACGTTTGGCTTTGTTTTTCAGTCCAAAATTAATAATTTTTCATACTCGAAAATGAACTGTTTGTAACAGGAACACATGAGTTAAGAAGGGTAACTTTGGCTTTGTATTTCAGTCCAAAATTAATCATTTTTCATACTCGAAAATTAACTGTTTGTAACAGGAACGCATGAGTTAAGAAGGGTAACTTTGGCTTTGTATTTCAGTACAAAATTAATAATTTTTCGTACTCGAAAATGAACTGCTTGTAACAGGAACACATGAGTTAAGAAGGGTAAGTTTGGCTTTGTTTTCAGTCCAAAATTAATAATTTTTCTTACTCGAAAATTAACTGTTTGTAACAGGAACACATGAGTTAAGAAGGGTAACTTTGGCTTTGTATTTCAGTCCAAAATTAATCATTTTTCATACTCGAAAATTAACTGTTTGTAACAGGAACGCATGATTTAAGAAGGGTAACTTTGGCTTTGTATTTCAGTCCAAAATTAATAATTTGTCGCACTCGAAAACGAACTTTTGGTAATAGGAACACATGAGTTAAGAAGGGTACGTTTGGCTTTGTTTTTCAGTCCAAAATTAATAATTTTTCATACTCGAAAATGAACTGTTTGTAACAGGAACACATGAGTTAAGAAGGGTAACTTTGGCTTTGTATTTCAGTACAAAATTAATAATTTTTCGTACTCGAAAATGAACTGTTTGTAACAGGAACACATGAGTTAAGAAGGGTACCTTTGGCTTTGTATTTCAGTCCAAAATTAATAATTTGTCGCACTCGAAAACGAACTTTTGGTAATAGGAACACATGAGTTAAGAAGGGTACGTTTGGCTTTGTTTTTCAGTCCAAAATTAATAATTTTTCATACTCGAAAATGAACTGTTTGTAACAGGAACACATGAGTTAAGAAGGGTAACTTTGGCTTTGTATTTCAGTACAAAATTAATAATTTTTCGTATTCGAAAATGAACTGTTTGTAACAGGAACACATGAGTTAAGAAGGGTACCTTTGGCTTTGTATTTCAGTCCAAAATTAATAATTTGTCGCACTCGAAAACGAACTTTTGGTAATAGGAACACATGAGTTAAGAAGGGTACGTTTTACTTTGTTTTTCAGGCCAAAATTAATAATTTTTCATACTCGAAAATGAACTGTTTGTAACAGGAACACATGAGTTAAGAAGGGTAACTTTGGCTTTGTATTTCAGTCCAAAATTAATCATTTTTCATACTCGAAAATTAACTGTTTGTAACAGGAACGCATGAGTTAAGAAGGGTAACTTTGGCTTTGTATTTCAGTCCAAAATTAATAATTTGTCGCACTCGAAAACGAACTTTTGGTAATAGGAACACATGAGTTAAGAAGGGTAAGTTTGGCTTTGTTTTTCAGTCCAAAATTAATAATTTTTCATACTCGAAAATGAACTGTTTGTAACAGGAACACATGAGTTAAGAAAGGTAACTTTGGCTTTGTATTTCAGTACAAAATTAATAATTTTTCGTACTCGAAAATGAACTGTTTGTAACAGGAACACATGAGTTAAGAAGGGTACCTTTGGCTTTGTATTTCAGTCCAAAATTAATAATTTGTCGCACTCGAAAACGAACTTTTGGTAATAGGAACACATGAGTTAAGAAGGGTACGTTTGGCTTTGTTTTTCAGTCCAAAATTAATAATTTTTCATACTCGAAAATGAACTGTTTGTAACAGGAACACATGAGTTAAGAAGGGTAACTTTGGCTTTGTATTTCAGTCCAAAATTAATAATTATTCACTATAGAGTGTTAACCATAAGGGTTTCGACGAAATGTTAAATGGCAAAGTTGAAAGGGAGGTCGGGGGCTACAACTTTCCTGTGGCACCCGGGCGGCTATCTAGCACGGGCGGCAAGTTACATACGATATTCACTATAGACGGTTAACCGTAAGGGTTTCGACGAAATGTTAAATGGCAAAGTTGTAGGGGTGGTCGGGGGCTACAACCCGGGCGGCTATCTAGCACGGGCGGCAAGTTACAGACGATATTCACTATAGACGGTTAACCGTGTTAAGAAGGGTACGTTTGGCTTTGTTTTTCAGTCCAAAATTAATAATTTTTCATACTCGAAAATGAACTGTTTGTAACAGGAACACATGAGTTAAGAAGGGTAACTTTGGCTTTGTATTTCAGTACAAAATTAATAATTTTTCGTACTCGAAAATGAACTGTTTGTAACAGGAACACATGAGTTAAGAAGGGTACCTTTGGCTTTGTATTTCAGTCCAAAATTAATAATTTGTCGCACTCGAAAACGAACTTTTGGTAATAGGAACACATGAGTTAAGAAGGGTACGTTTGGCTTTGTTTTTCAGTCCAAAATTAATAATTTTTCATAGTCGAAAATGAACTGTTTGTAACAGGAACACATGAGTTAAGAAGGGTAACTTTGGCTTTGTATTTGAGTCCAAAATTAATCATTTTTCATACTCGAAAATTAACTGCTTGTAACAGGAACGCATGAGTTAAGAAGTGTAACTTTGGCTTTGTATTTCAGTCCAAAATTAATAATTTGTCGCACTCGAAAACGAACTTTTGGTAATAGGAACACATGAGTTAAGAAGGGTACGTTTGGCTTTGTTTTTCAGTCCAAAATTAATAATTTTTCATACTCGAAAATGAACTGTTTGTAACAGGAACACATGAGTTAAGAAGGGTAACTTTGGCTTTGTATTTCAGTCCAAAATTAATCATTTTTCATACTCGAAAATTAACTGTTTGTAACAGGAACGCATGAGTTAAGAAGGGTAACTTTGGCTTTGTATTTCAGTCCAAAATTAATAATTTGTCGCACTCGAAAACGAACTTTTGGTAATAGGAACACATGAGTTAAGAAGGGTACGTTTGGCTTTGTTTTTCAGTCCAAAATTAATAATTTTTCATAGTCGAAAATGAACTGTTTGTAACAGGAACACATGAGTTAAGAAGGGTAACTTTGGTTTTGTATTTGAGTCCAAAATTAATCATTTTTCATACTCGAAAATTAACTGTTTGTAACAGGAACGCATGAGTTAAGAAGTGTAACTTTGGCTTTGTATTTCAGTCCAAAATTAATAATTTGTCGCACTCGAAAACGAACTTTTGGTAATAGGAACACATGAGTTAAGAAGGGTACGTTTGGCTTTGTTTTTCAGTCCAAAATTAATAATTTTTCATACTCGAAAATGAACTGTTTGTAACAGGAACACATGAGTTAAGAAGGGTAACTTTGGCTTTGTATTTCAGTCCAAAATTAATCATTTTTCATACTCGAAAATTAACTGTTTGTAACAGGAACGCATGAGTTAAGAAGGGTAACTTTGGCTTTGTATTTCAGTCCAAAATTAATAATTTGTCGCACTCGAAAACGAACTTTTGGTAATAGGAACACATGAGTTAAGAAGGGTACGTTTGGCTTTGTTTTTCAGTCCAAAATTAATAATTTTTCATACTCGAAAATGAACTGTTTGTAACAGGAACACATGAGTTAAGAAGGGTAACTTTGGCTTTGTATTTCAGTACAAAATTAATAATTTTTCGTACTCGAAAATGAACTGTTTGTAACAGGAACACATGAGTTAAGAAGGGTACCTTTGGCTTTGTATTTCAGTCCAAAATTAATAATTTGTCGCACTCGAAAACGAACTTTTGGTAATAGGAACACATGAGTTAAGAAGGGTACGTTTGGCTTTGTTTTTCAGTCCAAAATTAATAATTTTTCATACTCGAAAATGAACTGTTTGTAACAGGAACACATGAGTTAAGAAGGGTAACTTTGGCTTTGTATTTCAGTCCAAAATTAATCATTTTTCATACTCGAAAATTCACTGTTTGTAACAGGAACGCATGAGTTAAGAAGGGTAACTTTGGCTTTGTATTTCAGTCCAAAATTAATAATTTGTAGCACTCGAAAACGAACTTTTGGTAATAGGAACACATGAGTTAAGAAGGGTAAGTTTGGCTTTGTTTTTCAGTCCAAAATTAATAATTTTTCATACTCGAAAATGAACTGTTTGTAACAGGAACACATGAGTTAAGAAAGGTAACTTTGGCTTTGTATTTCAGTACAAAATTAATAATTTTTCGTACTCGAAAATGAACTGTTTGTAACAGGAACACATGAGTTAAGAAGGGTACCTTTGGCTTTGTATTTCAGTCCAAAATTAATAATTTGTCGCACTCGAAAACGAACTTTTGGTAATAGGAACACATGAGTTAAGAAGGGTACGTTTGGCTTTGTTTTTCAGTCCAAAATTAATAATTTTTCATACTCGAAAATGAACTGTTTGTAACAGGAACACATGAGTTAAGAAGGGTAACTTTGGCTTTGTATTTCAGTCCAAAATTAATCATTTTTCATACTCGAAAATTAACTGTTTGTAACAGGAACGCATGAGTTAAGAAGGGTAACTTTGGCTTTGTATTTCAGTACAAAATTAATAATTTTTCGTACTCGAAAATGAACTGCTTGTAACAGGAACACATGAGTTAAGAAGGGTAAGTTTGGCTTTGTTTTCAGTCCAAAATTAATAATTTTTCATACTCGAAAATTAACTGTTTGTAACAGGAACACATGAGTTAAGAAGGGTAACTTTGGCTTTGTATTTCAGTCCAAAATTAATCATTTTTCATACTCGAAAATTAACTGTTTGTAACAGGAACGCATGAGTTAAGAAGGGTAACTTTGGCTTTGTATTTCAGTCCAAAATTAATAATTTGTCGCACTCGAAAACGAACTTTTGGTAATAGGAACACATGAGTTAAGAAGGGTACCTTTGGCTTTGTATTTCAGTCCAAAATTAATAATTTGTCGCACTCGAAAACGAACTTTTGGTAATAGGAACACATGAGTTAAGAAGGGTACGTTTGGCTTTGTTTTTCAGTCCAAAATTAATAATTTTTCATAGTCGAAAATGAACTGTTTGTAACAGGAACACATGAGTTAAGAAGGGTAACTTTGGCTTTGTATTTGAGTCCAAAATTAATCATTTTTCATACTCGAAAATTAACTGCTTGTAACAGGAACGCATGAGTTAAGAAGTGTAACTTTGGCTTTGTATTTCAGTCCAAAATTAATAATTTGTCGCACTCGAAAACGAACTTTTGGTAATAGGAACACATGAGTTAAGAAGGGTACGTTTGGCTTTGTTTTTCAGTCCAAAATTAATAATTTTTCATACTCGAAAATGAACTGTTTGTAACAGGAACACATGAGTTAAGAAGGGTAACTTTGGCTTTGTATTTCAGTCCAAAATTAATCATTTTTCATACTCGAAAATTAACTGTTTGTAACAGGAACGCATGAGTTAAGAAGGGTAACTTTGGCTTTGTATTTCAGTCCAAAATTAATAATTTGTCGCACTCGAAAACGAACTTTTGGTAATAGGAACACATGAGTTAAGAAGGGTACGTTTGGCTTTGTTTTTCAGTCCAAAATTAATAATTTTTCATAGTCGAAAATGAACTGTTTGTAACAGGAACACATGAGTTAAGAAGGGTAACTTTGGTTTTGTATTTGAGTCCAAAATTAATCATTTTTCATACTCGAAAATTAACTGTTTGTAACAGGAACGCATGAGTTAAGAAGTGTAACTTTGGCTTTGTATTTCAGTCCAAAATTAATAATTTGTCGCACTCGAAAACGAACTTTTGGTAATAGGAACACATGAGTTAAGAAGGGTACGTTTGGCTTTGTTTTTCAGTCCAAAATTAATAATTTTTCATACTCGAAAATGAACTGTTTGTAACAGGAACACATGAGTTAAGAAGGGTAACTTTGGCTTTGTATTTCAGTCCAAAATTAATCATTTTTCATACTCGAAAATTAACTGTTTGTAACAGGAACGCATGAGTTAAGAAGGGTAACTTTGGCTTTGTATTTCAGTCCAAAATTAATAATTTGTCGCACTCGAAAACGAACTTTTGGTAATAGGAACACATGAGTTAAGAAGGGTACGTTTGGCTTTGTTTTTCAGTCCAAAATTAATAATTTTTCATACTCGAAAATGAACTGTTTGTAACAGGAACACATGAGTTAAGAAGGGTAACTTTGGCTTTGTATTTCAGTACAAAATTAATAATTTTTCGTACTCGAAAATGAACTGTTTGTAACAGGAACACATGAGTTAAGAAGGGTACCTTTGGCTTTGTATTTCAGTCCAAAATTAATAATTTGTCGCACTCGAAAACGAACTTTTGGTAATAGGAACACATGAGTTAAGAAGGGTACGTTTGGCTTTGTTTTTCAGTCCAAAATTAATAATTTTTCATACTCGAAAATGAACTGTTTGTAACAGGAACACATGAGTTAAGAAGGGTAACTTTGGCTTTGTATTTCAGTCCAAAATTAATCATTTTTCATACTCGAAAATTCACTGTTTGTAACAGGAACGCATGAGTTAAGAAGGGTAACTTTGGCTTTGTATTTCAGTCCAAAATTAATAATTTGTAGCACTCGAAAACGAACTTTTGGTAATAGGAACACATGAGTTAAGAAGGGTAAGTTTGGCTTTGTTTTTCAGTCCAAAATTAATAATTTTTCATACTCGAAAATGAACTGTTTGTAACAGGAACACATGAGTTAAGAAAGGTAACTTTGGCTTTGTATTTCAGTACAAAATTAATAATTTTTCGTACTCGAAAATGAACTGTTTGTAACAGGAACACATGAGTTAAGAAGGGTACCTTTGGCTTTGTATTTCAGTCCAAAATTAATAATTTGTCGCACTCGAAAACGAACTTTTGGTAATAGGAACACATGAGTTAAGAAGGGTACGTTTGGCTTTGTTTTTCAGTCCAAAATTAATAATTTTTCATACTCGAAAATGAACTGTTTGTAACAGGAACACATGAGTTAAGAAGGGTAACTTTGGCTTTGTATTTCAGTCCAAAATTAATCATTTTTCATACTCGAAAATTAACTGTTTGTAACAGGAACGCATGAGTTAAGAAGGGTAACTTTGGCTTTGTATTTCAGTACAAAATTAATAATTTTTCGTACTCGAAAATGAACTGCTTGTAACAGGAACACATGAGTTAAGAAGGGTAAGTTTGGCTTTGTTTTCAGTCCAAAATTAATAATTTTTCATACTCGAAAATTAACTGTTTGTAACAGGAACACATGAGTTAAGAAGGGTAACTTTGGCTTTGTATTTCAGTCCAAAATTAATCATTTTTCATACTCGAAAATTAACTGTTTGTAACAGGAACGCATGAGTTAAGAAGGGTAACTTTGGCTTTGTATTTCAGTCCAAAATTAATAATTTGTCGCACTCGAAAACGAACTTTTGGTAATAGGAACACATGAGTTAAGAAGGGTACGTTTGGCTTTGTTTTTCAGTCCAAAATTAATAATTTTTCATACTCGAAAATGAACTGTTTGTAACAGGAACACATGAGTTAAGAAGGGTAACTTTGGCTTTGTATTTCAGTACAAAATTAATAATTTTTCGTACTCGAAAATGAACTGTTTGTAACAGGAACACATGAGTTAAGAAGGGTACCTTTGGCTTTGTATTTCAGTCCAAAATTAATAATTTGTCGCACTCGAAAACGAACTTTTGGTAATAGGAACACATGAGTTAAGAAGGGTACGTTTGGCTTTGTTTTTCAGTCCAAAATTAATAATTTTTCATACTCGAAAATGAACTGTTTGTAACAGGAACACATGAGTTAAGAAGGGTAACTTTGGCTTTGTATTTCAGTACAAAATTAATAATTTTTCGTATTCGAAAATGAACTGTTTGTAACAGGAACACATGAGTTAAGAAGGGTACCTTTGGCTTTGTATTTCAGTCCAAAATTAATAATTTGTCGCACTCGAAAACGAACTTTTGGTAATAGGAACACATGAGTTAAGAAGGGTACGTTTGGCTTTGTTTTTCAGGCCAAAATTAATAATTTTTCATACTCGAAAATGAACTGTTTGTAACAGGAACACATGAGTTAAGAAGGGTAACTTTGGCTTTGTATTTCAGTCCAAAATTAATCATTTTTCATACTCGAAAATTAACTGTTTGTAACAGGAACGCATGAGTTAAGAAGGGTAACTTTGGCTTTGTATTTCAGTCCAAAATTAATAATTTGTCGCACTCGAAAACGAACTTTTGGTAATAGGAACACATGAGTTAAGAAGGGTAAGTTTGGCTTTGTTTTTCAGTCCAAAATTAATAATTTTTCATACTCGAAAATGAACTGTTTGTAACAGGAACACATGAGTTAAGAAAGGTAACTTTGGCTTTGTATTTCAGTACAAAATTAATAATTTTTCGTACTCGAAAATGAACTGTTTGTAACAGGAACACATGAGTTAAGAAGGGTACCTTTGGCTTTGTATTTCAGTCCAAAATTAATAATTTGTCGCACTCGAAAACGAACTTTTGGTAATAGGAACACATGAGTTAAGAAGGGTACGTTTGGCTTTGTTTTTCAGTCCAAAATTAATAATTTTTCATACTCGAAAATGAACTGTTTGTAACAGGAACACATGAGTTAAGAAGGGTAACTTTGGCTTTGTATTTCAGTCCAAAATTAATAATTATTCACTATAGAGTGTTAACCATAAGGGTTTCGACGAAATGTTAAATGGCAAAGTTGTAGGGGAGGTCGGGGGCTACAACTTTCCTGTGGCACCCGGGCGGCTATCTAGCACGGGTGGCAAGTTACAGACGATATTCGCTATAGACGGTTAACCGTAAGGGTTTCGACAAAATGTTAAATGGCAAAGTTGTAGGGGAGGTCGGGGGCTACAACTTTCCTGTGGCACCCGGGCGGCTTTCTAGCACGGGCGGCAAGTTACAGACGATATTCACTATAGACGGTTAACCGTAAGGGTTTAGACGAAATGTTAAATGGCAAAGTTGTACGGGAGGTCGGGGGCTACAACTTTGCCGTGGCACCCGGGCGGCTATCTAGCACGGGCGGCAAGTTACAGACGATATTCACTATAGACGGTTAACCGTAAGGGTTTCGACGAAATGTTAAATGGCAAAGTTGAAGGGGAGGTCGGGGGCTACAACTTTCCTGTGGCACCCGGGCGGCTATCTAGCACGGGTGGCAAGTTACAGACGATATTCGCTATAGACGGTTAACCGTAAGGGTTTCGACGAAATGTTAAATGGCAATGTTGTAGAGGAGGTCGGGGGCTACAACTTTGCCGTGGCACCCGGGCGGCTATCTAGCACGGGCGGCAAGTTACAGACGATATTCACTATAGACGGTTAACCGTAAGGGTTTCGACGAAATGTTAAATGGCAAAGTTGAAGGGGAGGTCGGGGGCTACAACTTTCCTGTGGCACCCGGGCGGCTATCTAGCACGGGTGGCAAGTTACAGACGATATTCGCTATAGACAGTTAACCGTAAGGGTTTCGACGAAATGTTAAATGGCAATGTTGTAGAGGAGGTCGGGGGCTACAACTTTGCCGTGGCACCCGGGCGGCTATCTAGCACGGGCGGCAAGTTACAGACGATATTCACTATAGACGGTTAACCGTAAGGGTTTCGACGAAATGTTAAATGGCAAAGTTGAAGGGGAGGTCGGGGGCTACAACTTTCCTGTGGCACCCGGGCGGCTATCTAGCACGGGTGGCAAGTTACAGACGATATTCGCTATAGACGGTTAACAGTAAGGGTTTCGACGAAATGTTAAATGGCAAAGTTGTAGGGGAGGTCGGGGGCTACAACTTTCCTGTGGCACCTGGGCGGCTATCTAGCACGGGCGGCAAGCTACAGACGATATTCATTATAGACGGTTAACCGTAAGGGTTTCGACGAAATGTTAAATGGCAAAGTTGTACGGGAGGTCGGGGGCTACAACTTTCCTGTGGCACCCGGGCGGCTATCTAGCACGGGCGGCAAGTTACAGACGATATTCCCTATAGACGGTTAACCGTAAGTGTTTCGACGAAATGTTAAATAGCAAAGTTGTAGGGGAGGTCGGGGGCTACAACTTTCCTGTGGCACCCGGGCGGTTATCTAGCACAGGCGGCAAGTTACAGACGATATTCACTATAGACGGTTAACCGTAAGGGTTTCGACGAAATGTTAAATGGCGAAGTTGTAGGGGAGGTCGGGGGCTACGACTTTTCCGTGGCACCCGGGCGGCTATCTAGCACGGGCGGCAAGTTACATACGATATTCACTATAGACGGTTAACCGTAAGGGTTTCGACGAAATGTTAAATGGCAAAGTTGTAGGGGAGGTCGGGGGCTACAACCTTGCCGTGGCACCCGGGCGGCTATCTAGCAGGGGCGGCAAGTTACAGACGATATTCACTATAGACGGTTAACCGTGTTAAGAAGGGTACGTTTGGCTTTGTTTTTCAGTCCAAAATTAATAATTTTTCATACTCGAAAATGAACTGTTTGTAACAGAAACACATGAGTTAAGAAGGGTAACTTTGGCTTTGTATTTCAGTCCAAAATTAATCATTTTTCATACTCGAAAGTTAACTGTTTCTAACAGGGATACATGAGTTAAGGAGGGTAAGTTTGACTTTGTAATTCAGTCCAAAATTAATAATTTTTTATACTCGAAAACGAACTTTTGGTAATAGGCACACATGAGCTAAGGAGCGTAAGCTTGGCGTCGTATTTCAGTCCAAAATTAATAATTCTTCGTTCTCGAAAATGAACTGTTTGTAGCAGGAACGCATGAGTTAAGGAGGGTAAATTTGGCTTTGCATTTCAGTCCAAAATTAATAATTTTTCATACTCGAAAACGAACTTTTGGTAATAGGAACACATGAGTTAAGAAGGGTAACTTTGGCTTTGTATTTCAGTCCAAAATTAATAATTATTCACTATAGAGGGTTAACCATAAGGGTTTCGACGAAATGTTAAATGACAAAGTTGTAGGGGAAGTCGGGGACTACAACTTTCCTGTGGCACCCGGGCGGCTATCTAGCACGGGTGGCAAGTTACAGACGATATTCGCTATAGACGGTTAACCGTAAGGGTTTCGACGAAATGTTAAATGGCAAAGTTGAAGGGGAGGTCGGGGGCTACAACTTTCCTGTGGCACCCGGGCGGCTATCTAGCACGGGCGGCAAGTTACAGACGATATTCACTATAGACGGTTAACCGTAAGGGTTTCGACGAAATGTTAAATGGCAAAGTTGTAGGGGAGGTCGGGGGCTACAACTTTCCTGTGGCACCCGGGCGGCTTTCTAGCACGGGCGGCAAGTTACAGACGATATTCACTATAGACGGTTAACCGTAAGGGTTTAGACGAAATGTTAAATGCCAAAGTTGTACGGGAGGTCGGGGGCTACAACTTTGCCGTGGCACCCGGGCGGCTATCTAGCACGGGCGGCAAGTTACAGACGATATTCACTATAGACGGTTAACCGTAAGGGTTTCGACGAAATGTTAAATAGCAAAGTTGAAGGGGAGGTCGGGGGCTACAACTTTCCTGTGGCACCCGGGCGGCTATCTAGCACGGGTGGCAAGTTACAGACGATATTCGCTATAGACGGTTAACCGTAAGGGTTTCGACGAAATGTTAAATGGCAATGTTGTAGAGGAGGTCGGGGGCTACAACTTTCCTGTGGCACCCGGGCGGCTATCTAGCACGGGTGGCAAGTTACAGACGATATTCGCTATAGACGGTTAACAGTAAGGGTTTCGACGAAATGTTAAATGGCAAAGTTGTAGGGGAGGTCGGGGGCTACAACTTTCCTGTGGCACCTGGGCGGCTATCTAGCACGGGCGGCAAGCTACAGACGATATTCATTATAGACGGTTAACCGTAAGGGTTTCGACGAAATGTTAAATGGCAAAGTTGTACGGGAGGTCGGGGGCTACAACTTTCCTGTGGCACCCGGGCGGCTATCTAGCACGGGCGGCAAGTTACAGACGATATTCCCTATAGACGGTTAACCGTAAGTGTTTCGACGAAATGTTAAATAGCAAAGTTGTAGGGGAGGTCGGGGGCTACAACTTTCCTGTGGCACCCGGGCGGTTATCTAGCACAGGCGGCAAGTTACAGACGATATTCACTATAGACGGTTAACCGTAAGGGTTTCGACGAAATGTTAAATGGCGAAGTTGTAGGGGAGGTCGGGGGCTACGACTTTTCCGTGGCACCCGGGCGGCTATCTAGCACGGGCGGCAAGTTACATACGATATTCACTATAGACGGTTAACCGTAAGGGTTTCGACGAAATGTTAAATGGCAAAGTTGTAGGGGAGGTCGGGGGCTACAACCTTGCCGTGGCACCCGGGCGGCTATCTAGCAGGGGCGGCAAGTTACAGACGATATTCACTATAGACGGTTAACCGTGTTAAGAAGGGTACGTTTGGCTTTGTTTTTCAGTCCAAAATTAATAATTTTTCATACTCGAAAATGAACTGTTTGTAACAGAAACACATGAGTTAAGAAGGGTAACTTTGGCTTTGTATTTCAGTCCAAAATTAATCATTTTTCATACTCGAAAATTAACTGTTTGTAACAGGAACGCATGAGTTAAGAAGGGTAACTTTGGCTTTGTATTTCAGTCCAAAATTAATAATTTGTCGCACTCGAAAACGAACTTTTGGTAATAGGAACACATGAGTTAAGAAGGGTAAGTTTGGCTTGTTTTTCAGTCCAAAATTAATAATTTTTCATACTCGAAAATGAACTGTTTGTAACAGGAACACATGAGTTAAGAAAGGTAACTTTGGCTTTGTATTTCAGTACAAAATTAATAATTTTTCGTACTCGAAAATGAACTGTTTGTAACAGGAACACATGAGTTAAGAAGGGTACCTTTGGCTTTGTATTTCAGTCCAAAATTAATAATTTGTCGCACTCGAAAACGAACTTTTGGTAATAGGAACACATGAGTTAAGAAGGGTAACTTTGGCTTTGTATTTCAGTCCAAAATTAATAATTATTCACTATAGAGGGTTAACCATAAGGGTTTCGACGAAATGTTAAATGACAAAGTTGTAGGGGAGGTCGGGGGCTACAACTTTCCTGTGGCACCCGGGCGGCTATCTAGCACGGGTGGCAAGTTACAGACGATATTCGCTATAGACGGTTAACCGTAAGGGTTTCGACGAAATGTTAAATGGCAAAGTTGTAGGGGAGGTCGGGGGCTACAACTTTCCTGTGGCACCCGGGCGGCTATCTAGCACGGGCGGCAAGTTACAGACGATATTCACTATAGACGGTTAACCGTAAGGGTTTAGACGAAATGTTAAATGGCAAAGTTGTACGGGAGGTCGGGGGCTACAACTTTGCCGTTGCACCCGGGCGGCTATCTAGCACGAGCGGCAAGTTACAGACGATATTCACTATAGACGGTTAACCGTAAGGGTTTCGACGAAATGTTAAATGGCAATGTTGTAGAGGAGGTCGGGGGCTACAACTTTCCTGTGGCACCCGGGCGGCTATCTAGCACGGGCGGCAAGTTACAGACGATATTCCCTATAGACGGTTAACCGTAAGTGTTTCGACGAAATGTTAAATAGCAAAGTTGTAGGGGAGGTCGGGGGCTACAACTTTCCTGTGGCACCCGGGCGGCTATCTAGCACAGGCGGAAAGTTACAGACGATATTCACTATAGACGGTTAACCGTAAGGGTTTCGACGAAATGTTAAATGGCGAAGTTGTAGGGGAGGTCGGGGGCTACGACTTTTCCGTGGCACCCGGGCGGCTATCTAGCACGGGCGGCAAGTTACATACGATATTCACTATAGACGGTTAACCGTAAGGGTTTCGACGAAATGTTAAATGGCAAAGTTGTAGGGGAGGTCGGGGGCTACAACCTTGCCGTGGCACCCGGGCGGCTATCTAGCAGGGGCGGCAAGTTACAGACGATATTCACTATAGACGGTTAACCGTGTTAAGAAGGGTACGTTTGGCTTTGTTTTTCAGTCCACAATTAATAATTTTTCATACTCGAAAATGAACTGTTTGTAACAGGAACACATGAGTTAAGAAGGGTAACTTTGGCTTTGTATTTCAGTACAAAATTAATAATTTTTCGTACTCGAAAATGAACTGTTTGTAACAGGAACACATGAGTTAAGAAGGGTACCTTTGGCTTTGTATTTCAGTCCAAAATTAATAATTTGTCGCACTCGAAAACGAACTTTTGGTAATAGGAACACATGAGTTAAGAAGGGTACGTTTGGCTTTGTTTTTCAGTCCAAAATTAATAATTTTTCATACTCGAAAATGAACTGTTTGTAACAGGAACACATGAGTTAAGAAGGGTAACTTTGGCTTTGTATTTCAGTCCAAAATTAATAATTTGTCGCACTCGAAAACGAACTTTTGGTAATAGGAACACATGAGTTAAGAAGGGTAAGTTTGGCTTTGTTTTTCAGTCCAAAATTAATAATTTTTCATACTCGAAAATGAACTGTTTGTAACAGGAACACATGAGTTAAGAAAGGTAACTTTGGCTTTGTATTTCAGTACATAATTAATAATTTTTCGTACTCGAAAATGAACTGTTTGTAACAGGAACACATGAGTTAAGAAGGGTACCTTTGGCTTTGTATTTCAGTCCAAAATTAATAATTTGTCGCACTCGAAAACGAACTTTTGGTAATAGGAACACATGAGTTAAGAAGGGTACGTTTGGCTTTGTTTTTCAGTCCAAAATTAATAATTTTTCATACTCGAAAATGAACTGTTTGTAACAGGAACACATGAGTTAAGAAAGGTAACTTTGGCTTTGTATTTCAGTACAAAATTAATAATTTTTCGTACTCGAAAATGAACTGTTTGTAACAGGAACACATGAGTTAAGAAGGGTACCTTTGGCTTTGTATTTCAGTCCAAAATTAATAATTTGTCGCAATCGAAAACGAACTTTTGGTAATAGGATCACATGAGTTAAGAAGGGTACGTTTGGCTTTGTTTTTCAGTCCAAAATTAATAATTTGTCGCACTCGAAAACGAACTTTTGGTAATAGGAACACATGAGTTAAGAAGGGTACGTTTGGCTTTGTTTTTCAGTCCAAAATTAATAATTTTTCATACTCGAAAATGAACTGTTTGTAACAGGAACACATGAGTTAAGAAGGGTAACTTTGGCTTTGTATTTCAGTCCAAAATTAATCATTTTCCATACTCGAAAATTAACTGTTTGTAACAGGAACGCATGAGTTAAGAAGGGTAACTTTGGCTTTGTATTTCAGTCCAAAATTAATAATTTGTCGCACTCGAAAAAGAACTTTTGGTAATAGGAACACATGAGTTAAGAAGGGTAAGTTTGGCTTGTTTTTCAGTCCAAAATTAATAATTTTTCATACTCGAAAATGAACTGTTTGTAACAGGAACACATGAGTTAAGAAAGGTAACTTTGGCTTTGTATTTCAGTACAAAATTAATCATTTTTCATACTCGAAAATTAACTGTTTGTAACAGGAACGCATGAGTTAAGAAGGGTAACTTTGGCTTTGTATTTCAGTCCAAAATTAATAATTTGTCGCACTCGAAAACGAACTTTTGGTAATAGGAACACATGAGTTAAGAAGGGTAAGTTTGGCTTGTTTTTCAGTCCAAAATTAATAATTTTTCATACTCGAAAATGAACTGTTTGTAACAGGAACACATGAGTTAAGAAAGGTAACTTTGGCTTTGTATTTCAGTACAAAATTAATAATTTTTCGTACTCGAAAATGAACTGTTTGTAACAGGAACACATGAGTTAAGAAGGGTACCTTTGGCTTTGTATTTCAGTCCAAAATTAATAATTTGTCGCAATCGAAAACGAACTTTTGGTAATAGGAACACATGAGTTAAGAAGGGTACGTTTGGCTTTGTTTTTCAGTCCAAAATTAATTATTTGTCGCACTCGAAAACGAACTTTTGGTAATAGGAACACATGAGTTAAGAAGGGTACGTTTGGCTTTGTTTTTCAGTCCAAAATTAATAATTTTTCATACTCGAAAATGAACTGTTTGTAACAGGAACACATGAGTTAAGAAGGGTAACTTTGGCTTTGTATTTCAGTCCAAAATTAATCATTTTCCATACTCGAAAATTAACTGTTTGTAACAGGAACGCATGAGTTAAGAAGGGTAACTTTGGCTTTGTATTTCAGTCCAAAATTAATAATTTGTCGCACTCGAAAACGAACTTTTGGTAATAGGAACACATGAGTTAAGAAGGGTAAGTTTGGCTTGTTTTTCAGTCCAAAATTAATAATTTTTCATACTCGAAAATGAACTGTTTGTAACAGGAACACATGAGTTAAGAAAGGTAACTTTGGCTTTGTATTTCAGTACAAAATTAATAATTTTTCGTACTCGAAAATGAACTGTTTGTAACAGGAACACATGAGTTAAGAAGGGTACCTTTGGCTTTGTATTTCAGTCCAAAATTAATAATTTGTCGCAATCGAAAACGAACTTTTGGTAATAGGAACACATGAGTTAAGAAGGGTACGTTTGGCTTTGTTTTTCAGTCCAAAATTAATAATTTGTCGCACTCGAAAACGAACTTTTGGTAATAGGAACACATGAGTTAAGAAGGGTACGTTTGGCTTTGTTTTTCAGTCCAAAATTAATAATTTTTCATACTCGAAAATGAACTGTTTGTAACAGGAACACATGAGTTAAGAAGGGTAACTTTGGCTTTGTATTTCAGTCCAAAATTAATCATTTTCCATACTCGAAAATTAACTGTTTGTAACAGGAACGCATGAGTTAAGAAGGGTAACTTTGGCTTTGTATTTCAGTCCAAAATTAATAATTTGTCGCACTCGAAAAAGAACTTTTGGTAATAGGAACACATGAGTTAAGAAGGGTAAGTTTGGCTTGTTTTTCAGTCCAAAATTAATAATTTTTCATACTCGAAAATGAACTGTTTGTAACAGGAACACATGAGTTAAGAAAGGTAACTTTGGCTTTGTATTTCAGTACAAAATTAATAATTTTTCGTACTCGAAAATGAACTGTTTGTAACAGGAACACATGAGTTAAGAAGGGTACCTTTGGCTTTGTATTTCAGTCCAAAATTAATAATTTGTCGCACTCGAAAACGAACTTTTGGTAATAGGAACACATGAGTTAAGAAGGGTACGTTTGGCTTTGTTTTTCAGTCCAAAATTAATAATTTTTCATACTCGAAAATGAACTGTTTGTAACAGGAACACATGAGTTAAGAAGGGTAACTTTGGCTTTGTATTTCAGTCCAAAATTAATAATTTTTCGTACTCGAAAATGAACTGTTTGTAACAGGAACACATGAGTTAAGAAGGGTACCTTTGGCTTTGTATTTCAGTCCAAAATTAATAATTTGTCGCACTCGAAAACGAACTTTTGGTAATAGGAACACATGAGTTAAGAAGGGTACGTTTGGCTTTGTTTTTCAGTCCAAAATTAATAATTTTTCATACTCGAAAATGAACTGTTTGTAACAGGAACACATGAGTTAAGAAGGGTAACTTTGGCTTTGTATTTCAGTCCAAAATTAATAATTATTCACTATAGAGGGTTAACCATAAGGGTTTCGACGAAATGTTAAATGGCAAAGTTGTAGGGGAGGTCGGGGGCTACAACTTTCCTGTGGCACCCGGGCGGCTATCTAGCACGGGTGGCAAGTTACAGACGATATTCGCTATAGACGGTTAACCGTAAGGGTTTCGACGAAATGTTAAATGGCAAAGTTGTAGGGGAGATCGGGGGCTACAACTTTCCTGTGGCACCCGGGCGGCTATCTAGCACGGGCGGCAAGTTACAGACGATATTCACTATAGACGGTTAACCGTAAGGGTTTAGACGAAATGTTAAATGGCAAAGTTGTAGGGGAGGTCGGGGGCTACAACTTTCCTGTGGCACCCGGGCGGCTATCAAGCACGGGCGGCAAGTTACAGACGATATTCACTATAGACGGTTAACCGTAAGGGTTTCGACGAAATGTTAAATGGCAAAGTTGTAGGGGAGGTCGGGGGCCACAACTTTCCTGTGGAACTCGGGCGGCTATCTATCACGGGTGGCAAGTTACAGACGATATTCGCTATAGACGGTTAACCGTAAGGGTTTCGATGAAATGTTAAATGGCAAAGTTGTACGGCAGGTCGGGGGCTACAACTGTGCCGTGGCACCCGGGCGGCTATCTAGCACGGGTGGCAAGTTACAGACGATATTCGCTATAGACGGTTAACCGTAAGGGTTTCGACGAAATGTTAAATGGCAAAGTTGTAGGGGAGGTCGGGGGCTACAACTTTCCTGTGGCACCCGGGCGGCTATCTAGCACGGGTGGAAAGTTACAGACGACATTCGCTATAGACGGTTAACCGTAAGGGTTTCGACGAAATGTTAAATGGCAATGTTGTAGAGGAGGTCGGGGGCTACAACTTTCCTGTGGCACCCGGGCGGCTAACTAGCACGGGCGGCAAGTTACAGACGATATTCACTATAGACGGTTAACCGTAAGGGTTTCGACGAAATGTTAAATGGCAAAGTTGTAGGGGAGGTCGGGGGCTACAACTTTCCTGTGGAACTCGGGCGGCTATCTTTCACGGGTGGCAAGTTACAGACGATATTCGCTATAGACGGTTAACCGTAAGGGTTTCGACGAAATGTTAAATGGCCAAGTTGTAGGGGAGGTCGGGGGCTACAACTTTCCTGTGGCACCCGGGCGGCTATCTAGCACGGGCGGCAAGTTACAGACGATATTCACTATAGACGGTTAACCGTAAGGGTTTAGACGAAATGTTAAATGGCAAAGTTGTAGGGGAGGTCGGGGGCTGCAACTTTCCTGTGGCACCCGGGCGGCTATCAAGCACGGGCGGCAAGTTACAGACGGTATTCACTATAGACGGTTAACCGTAAGGGTTTCGACGAAATGTTAAATGGCAAAGTTGTAGGGGAGGTCGGGGGCTACAACTTTCCTGTGGAACTCGGGCGGCTATCTATCACGGGTGGCAAGTTACAGACGATATTCGCTATAGACGGTTAACCGTAAGGGTTTCGACGAAATGTTAAATGGCAAAGTTGTAGGGGAGGTCGGGGGCTACAACTTTCCTGTGGCACCCGGGTGGCTATCTAGCACGGGCGGCAAGTTACAGACGATATTCACTATAGACGGTTAACCGTAAGGGTTTCGACGAAATGTTAAATGGCAAAGTTGTAGGGGAGGTCGGGGGCTACAACTTTCCTGTGGAACTCGGGCGGCTATCTATCACGGGTGGCAAGTTACAGACGATATTCGCTATAGACGGTTAACCGTAAGGGTTTCGACGAAATGTTAAATGGCAAAGTTGTAGGGGAGGTCGGGGGCTACAACTTTCCTGTGGCACCCGGGTGGCTATCTAGCACGGGCGGCAAGTTACAGACGATATTCACTATAGACGGTTAACCGTAAGGGTTTCGACGAAATGTTAAATGGCAAAGTTGTAGGGGAGGTCGGGGGCTACAACTTTCCTGTGGCACCCGGGTGGCTATCTAGCACGGGCGGCAAGTTACAGACGATATTCACTATAGACGGTTAACCGTAAGGGTTTCGACGAAATGTTAAATGGCAAAGTTGTAGGGGAGGTCGGGGGCTACAACTTTCCTGTGGAACTCGGGCGGCTATCTTTCACGGGTGGCAAGTTACAGACGATATTCACTATAGACGGTTAACCGTAAGGGTTTAGACGAAATGTTAAATGGCAAAGTTGTACGGGAGGTCGGGGGCTACAACTTTGCCGTGGCACCCGGGCGGCTATCTAGCACGGGCGGCAAGTTACAGACGATATTCACTATAGACGGTTAACCGTAAGGGTTTCGACGAAATGTTAAATGGCAAAGTTGAAGGGGAGGTCGGGGGCTACAACTTTCCTGTGGCACCCGGGCGGCTATCTAGCACGGGTGGCAAGTTACAGACGATATTCGCTATAGACGGTTAACCGTAAGGGTTTCGACGAAATGTTAAATGGCAATGTTGTAGAGGAGGTCGGGGGCTACAACTTTCCTGTGGCACCCGGGCGGCTATCTAGCACGGGTGGCAAGTTACAGACGATATTCGCTATAGACGGTTAACAGTAAGGGTTTCGACGAAATGTTATATGGCAAAGTTGTAGGGGAGGTCGGGGGCTACAACTTTCCTGTGGCACCTGGGCGGCTATCTAGCACGGGCGGCAAGCTACAGACGATATTCATTATAGACGGTTAACCGTAAGGGTTTCGACGAAATGTTAAATGGCAAAGTTGTACGGGAGGTCGGGGGCTACAACTTTCCTGTGGCACCCGGGCGGCTATCTAGCACGGGCGGCAAGTTACAGACGATATTCGCTATAGACGGTTAACCGTAAGGGTTTCGACGAAATGTTAAATGGCAATGTTGTAGAGGAGGTCGGGGGCTACAACTTTGCCGTGGCACCCGGGCGGCTATCTAGCACGGGCGGCAAGTTACAGACGATATTCACTATAGACGGTTAACCGTAAGGGTTTCGACGAAATGTTAAATGGCAAAGTTCAAGGGGAGGTCGGGGGCTACAACTTTCCTGTGGCACCCGGGCGGCTATCTAGCACGGGTGGCAAGTTACAGACGATATTCGCTATAGACGGTTAACAGTAAGGGTTTCGACGAAATGTTAAATGGCAAAGTTGTAGGGGAGGTCGGGGGCTACAACTTTCCTGTGGCACCTGGGCGGCTATCTAGCACGGGCGGCAAGCTACAGACGATATTCATTATAGACGGTTAACCGTAAGGGTTTCGACGAAATGTTAAATGGCAAAGTTGTACGGGAGGTCGGGGGCTACAACTTTCCTGTGGCACCCGGGCGGCTATCTAGCACGGGCGGCAAGTTACAGACGATATTCCCTATAGACGGTTAACCGTAAGTGTTTCGACGAAATGTTAAATAGCAAAGTTGTAGGGGAGGTCGGGGGCTACAACTTTCCTGTGGCACCCGGGCGGTTATCTAGCACAGGCGGCAAGTTACAGACGATATTCACTATAGACGGTTAACCGTAAGGGTTTCGACGAAATGTTAAATGGCGAAGTTGTAGGGGAGGTCGGGGGCTACGACTTTTCCGTGGCACCCGGGCGGCTATCTAGCACGGGCGGCAAGTTACATACGATATTCACTATAGACGGTTAACCGTAAGGGTTTCGACGAAATGTTAAATGGCAAAGTTGTAGGGGAGGTCGGGGGCTACAACCTTGCCGTGGCACCCGGGCGGCTATCTAGCAGGGGCGGCAAGTTACAGACGATATTCACTATAGACGGTTAACCGTGTTAAGAAGGGTACGTTTGGCTTTGTTTTTCAGTCCAAAATTAATAATTTTTCATACTCGAAAATGAACTGTTTGTAACAGAAACACATGAGTTAAGAAGGGTAACTTTGGCTTTGTATTTCAGTCCAAAATTAATCATTTTTCATACTCGAAAGTTAACTGTTTCTAACAGGGATACATGAGTTAAGGAGGGTAAGTTTGACTTTGTAATTCAGTCCAAAATTAATAATTTTTTATACTCGAAAACGAACTTTTGGTAATAGGCACACATGAGCTAAGGAGCGTAAGCTTGGCGTCGTATTTCAGTCCAAAATTAATAATTCTTCGTTCTCGAAAATGAACTGTTTGTAGCAGGAACGCATGAGTTAAGGAGGGTAAATTTGGCTTTGCATTTCAGTCCAAAATTAATAATTTTTCATACTCGAAAACGAACTTTTGGTAATAGGAACACATGAGTTAAGAAGGGTAACTTTGGCTTTGTATTTCAGTCCAAAATTAATAATTATTCACTATAGAGGGTTAACCATAAGGGTTTCGACGAAATGTTAAATGACAAAGTTGTAGGGGAAGTCGGGGACTACAACTTTCCTGTGGCACCCGGGCGGCTATCTAGCACGGGTGGCAAGTTACAGACGATATTCGCTATAGACGGTTAACCGTAAGGGTTTCGACGAAATGTTAAATGGAAAAGTTGAAGGGGAGGTCGGGGGCTACAACTTTCCTGTGGCACCCGGGCGGCTATCTAGCACGGGCGGCAAGTTACAGACGATATTCACTATAGACGGTTAACCGTAAGGGTTTCGACGAAATGTTAAATGGCAAAGTTGTAGGGGAGGTCGGGGGCTACAACTTTCCTGTGGCACCCGGGCGGCTTTCTAGCACGGGCGGCAAGTTACAGACGATATTCACTATAGACGGTTAACCGTAAGGGTTTAGACGAAATGTTAAATGCCAAAGTTGTACGGGAGGTCGGGGGCTACAACTTTGCCGTGGCACCCGGGCGGCTATCTAGCACGGGCGGCAAGTTACAGACGATATTCACTATAGACGGTTAACCGTAAGGGTTTCGACGAAATGTTAAATAGCAAAGTTGAAGGGGAGGTCGGGGGCTACAACTTTCCTGTGGCACCCGGGCGGCTATCTAGCACGGGTGGCAAGTTACAGACGATATTCGCTATAGACGGTTAACCGTAAGGGTTTCGACGAAATGTTAAATGGCAATGTTGTAGAGGAGGTCGGGGGCTACAACTTTCCTGTGGCACCCGGGCGGCTATCTAGCACGGGTGGCAAGTTACAGACGATATTCGCTATAGACGGTTAACAGTAAGGGTTTCGACGAAATGTTAAATGGCAAAGTTGTAGGGGAGGTCGGGGGCTACAACTTTCCTGTGGCACCTGGGCGGCTATCTAGCACGGGCGGCAAGCTACAGACGATATTCATTATAGACGGTTAACCGTAAGGGTTTCGACGAAATGTTAAATGGCAAAGTTGTACGGGAGGTCGGGGGCTACAACTTTCCTGTGGCACCCGGGCGGCTATCTAGCACGGGCGGCAAGTTACAGACGATATTCCCTATAGACGGTTAACCGTAAGTGTTTCGACGAAATGTTAAATAGCAAAGTTGTAGGGGAGGTCGGGGGCTACAACTTTCCTGTGGCACCCGGGCGGTTATCTAGCACAGGCGGCAAGTTACAGACGATATTCACTATAGACGGTTAACCGTAAGGGTTTCGACGAAATGTTAAATGGCGAAGTTGTAGGGGAGGTCGGGGGCTACAACTTTCCTGTGGCACCCGGGCGGCTATCTAGCACGGGCGGCAAGTTACAGACGATATTCACTATAGACGGTTAACCGTAAGGGTTTAGACGAAATGTTAAATGGCAAAGTTGTACGGGAGGTCGGGGGCTACAACTTTGCCGTTGCACCCGGGCGGCTATCTAGCACGAGCGGCAAGTTACAGACGATATTCACTATAGACGGTTAACCGTAAGGGTTTCGACGAAATGTTAAATGGCAATGTTGTAGAGGAGGTCGGGGGCTACAACTTTCCTGTGGCACCCGGGCGGCTATCTAGCACGGGCGGCAAGTTACAGACGATATTCCCTATAGACGGTTAACCGTAAGTGTTTCGACGAAATGTTAAATAGCAAAGTTGTAGGGGAGGTCGGGGGCTACAACTTTCCTGTGGCACCCGGGCGGCTATCTAGCACAGGCGGAAAGTTACAGACGATATTCACTATAGACGGTTAACCGTAAGGGTTTCGACGAAATGTTAAATGGCGAAGTTGTAGGGGAGGTCGGGGGCTACGACTTTTCCGTGGCACCCGGGCGGCTATCTAGCACGGGCGGCAAGTTACATACGATATTCACTATAGACGGTTAACCGTAAGGGTTTCGACGAAATGTTAAATGGCAAAGTTGTAGGGGAGGTCGGGGGCTACAACCTTGCCGTGGCACCCGGGCGGCTATCTAGCAGGGGCGGCAAGTTACAGACGATATTCACTATAGACGGTTAACCGTGTTAAGAAGGGTACGTTTGGCTTTGTTTTTCAGTCCACAATTAATAATTTTTCATACTCGAAAATGAACTGTTTGTAACAGGAACACATGAGTTAAGAAGGGTAACTTTGGCTTTGTATTTCAGTACAAAATTAATAATTTTTCGTACTCGAAAATGAACTGTTTGTAACAGGAACACATGAGTTAGAAGGGTACCTTTGGCTTTGTATTTCAGTCCAAAATTAATAATTTGTCGCACTCGAAAACGAACTTTTGGTAATAGGAACACATGAGTTAAGAAGGGTACGTTTGGCTTTGTTTTTCAGTCCAAAATTAATAATTTTTCATACTCGAAAATGAACTGTTTGTAACAGGAACACATGAGTTAAGAAGGGTAACTTTGGCTTTGTATTTCAGTCCAAAATTAATAATTTGTCGCACTCGAAAACGAACTTTTGGTAATAGGAACACATGAGTTAAGAAGGGTAAGTTTGGCTTTGTTTTTCAGTCCAAAATTAATAATTTTTCATACTCGAAAATGAACTGTTTGTAACAGGAACACATGAGTTAAGAAAGGTAACTTTGGCTTTGTATTTCAGTACATAATTAATAATTTTTCGTACTCGAAAATGAACTGTTTGTAACAGGAACACATGAGTTAAGAAGGGTACCTTTGGCTTTGTATTTCAGTCCAAAATTAATAATTTGTCGCACTCGAAAACGAACTTTTGGTAATAGGAACACATGAGTTAAGAAGGGTACGTTTGGCTTTGTTTTTCAGTCCAAAATTAATAATTTTTCATACTCGAAAATGAACTGTTTGTAACAGGAACACATGAGTTAAGAAAGGTAACTTTGGCTTTGTATTTCAGTACAAAATTAATAATTTTTCGTACTCGAAAATGAACTGTTTGTAACAGGAACACATGAGTTAAGAAGGGTACCTTTGGCTTTGTATTTCAGTCCAAAATTAATAATTTGTCGCAATCGAAAACGAACTTTTGGTAATAGGAACACATGAGTTAAGAAGGGTACGTTTGGCTTTGTTTTTCAGTCCAAAATTAATAATTTGTCGCACTCGAAAACGAACTTTTGGTAATAGGAACACATGAGTTAAGAAGGGTACGTTTGGCTTTGTTTTTCAGTCCAAAATTAATAATTTTTCATACTCGAAAATGAACTGTTTGTAACAGGAACACATGAGTTAAGAAGGGTAACTTTGGCTTTGTATTTCAGTCCAAAATTAATCATTTTCCATACTCGAAAATTAACTGTTTGTAACAGGAACGCATGAGTTAAGAAGGGTAACTTTGGCTTTGTATTTCAGTCCAAAATTAATAATTTGTCGCACTCGAAAAAGAACTTTTGGTAATAGGAACACATGAGTTAAGAAGGGTAAGTTTGGCTTGTTTTTCAGTCCAAAATTAATAATTTTTCATACTCGAAAATGAACTGTTTGTAACAGGAACACATGAGTTAAGAAAGGTAACTTTGGCTTTGTATTTCAGTACAAAATTAATCATTTTTCATACTCGAAAATTAACTGTTTGTAACAGGAACGCATGAGTTAAGAAGGGTAACTTTGGCTTTGTATTTCAGTCCAAAATTAATAATTTGTCCCACTCGAAAACGAACTTTTGGTAATAGGAACACATGAGTTAAGAAGGGTAAGTTTGGCTTGTTTTTCAGTCCAAAATTAATAATTTTTCATACTCGAAAATGAACTGTTTGTAACAGGAACACATGAGTTAAGAAAGGTAACTTTGGCTTTGTATTTCAGTACAAAATTAATAATTTTTCGTACTCGAAAATGAACTGTTTGTAACAGGAACACATGAGTTAAGAAGGGTACCTTTGGCTTTGTATTTCAGTCCAAAATTAATAATTTGTCGCAATCGAAAACGAACTTTTGGTAATAGGAACACATGAGTTAAGAAGGGTACGTTTGGCTTTGTTTTTCAGTCCAAAATTAATTATTTGTCGCACTCGAAAACGAACTTTTGGTAATAGGAACACATGAGTTAAGAAGGGTACGTTTGGCTTTGTTTTTCAGTCCAAAATTAATAATTTTTCATACTCGAAAATGAACTGTTTGTAACAGGAACACATGAGTTAAGAAGGGTAACTTTGGCTTTGTATTTCAGTCCAAAATTAATCATTTTCCATACTCGAAAATTAACTGTTTGTAACAGGAACGCATGAGTTAAGAAGGGTAACTTTGGCTTTGTATTTCAGTCCAAAATTAATAATTTGTCGCACTCGAAAACGAACTTTTGGTAATAGGAACACATGAGTTAAGAAGGGTAAGTTTGGCTTGTTTTTCAGTCCAAAATTAATAATTTTTCATACTCGAAAATGAACTGTTTGTAACAGGAACACATGAGTTAAGAAAGGTAACTTTGGCTTTGTATTTCAGTACAAAATTAATAATTTTTCGTACTCGAAAATGAACTGTTTGTAACAGGAACACATGAGTTAAGAAGGGTACCTTTGGCTTTGTATTTCAGTCCAAAATTAATAATTTGTCGCAATCGAAAACGAACTTTTGGTAATAGGAACACATGAGTTAAGAAGGGTACGTTTGGCTTTGTTTTTCAGTCCAAAATTAATAATTTGTCGCACTCGAAAACGAACTTTTGGTAATAGGAACACATGAGTTAAGAAGGGTACGTTTGGCTTTGTTTTTCAGTCCAAAATTAATAATTTTTCATACTCGAAAATGAACTGTTTGTAACAGGAACACATGAGTTAAGAAGGGTAACTTTGGCTTTGTATTTCAGTCCAAAATTAATCATTTTCCATACTCGAAAATTAACTGTTTGTAACAGGAACGCATGAGTTAAGAAGGGTAACTTTGGCTTTGTATTTCAGTCCAAAATTAATAATTTGTCGCACTCGAAAAAGAACTTTTGGTAATAGGAACACATGAGTTAAGAAGGGTAAGTTTGGCTTGTTTTTCAGTCCAAAATTAATAATTTTTCATACTCGAAAATGAACTGTTTGTAACAGGAACACATGAGTTAAGAAAGGTAACTTTGGCTTTGTATTTCAGTACAAAATTAATAATTTTTCGTACTCGAAAATGAACTGTTTGTAACAGGAACACATGAGTTAAGAAGGGTACCTTTGGCTTTGTATTTCAGTCCAAAATTAATAATTTGTCGCACTCGAAAACGAACTTTTGGTAATAGGAACACATGAGTTAAGAAGGGTACGTTTGGCTTTGTTTTTCAGTCCAAAATTAATAATTTTTCATACTCGAAAATGAACTGTTTGTAACAGGAACACATGAGTTAAGAAGGGTAACTTTGGCTTTGTATTTCAGTCCAAAATTAATAATTTTTCGTACTCGAAAATGAACTGTTTGTAACAGGAACACATGAGTTAAGAAGGGTACCTTTGGCTTTGTATTTCAGTCCAAAATTAATAATTTGTCGCACTCGAAAACGAACTTTTGGTAATAGGAACACATGAGTTAAGAAGGGTACGTTTGGCTTTGTTTTTCAGTCCAAAATTAATAATTTTTCATACTCGAAAATGAACTGTTTGTAACAGGAACACATGAGTTAAGAAGGGTAACTTTGGCTTTGTATTTCAGTCCAAAATTAATAATTATTCACTATAGAGGGTTAACCATAAGGGTTTCGACGAAATGTTAAATGGCAAAGTTGTAGGGGAGGTCGGGGGCTACAACTTTCCTGTGGCACCCGGGCGGCTATCTAGCACGGGTGGCAAGTTACAGACGATATTCGCTATAGACGGTTAACCGTAAGGGTTTCGACGAAATGTTAAATGGCAAAGTTGTAGGGGAGATCGGGGGCTACAACTTTCCTGTGGCACCCGGGCGGCTATCTAGCACGGGCGGCAAGTTACAGACGATATTCACTATAGACGGTTAACCGTAAGGGTTTAGACGAAATGTTAAATGGCAAAGTTGTAGGGGAGGTCGGGGGCTACAACTTTCCTGTGGCACCCGGGCGGCTATCAAGCACGGGCGGCAAGTTACAGACGATATTCACTATAGACGGTTAACCGTAAGGGTTTCGACGAAATGTTAAATGGCAAAGTTGTAGGGGAGGTCGGGGGCTACAACTTTCCTGTGGAACTCGGGCGGCTATCTATCACGGGTGGCAAGTTACAGACGATATTCGCTATAGACGGTTAACCGTAAGGGTTTCGATGAAATGTTAAATGGCAAAGTTGTACGGCAGGTCGGGGGCTACAACTGTGCCGTGGCACCCGGGCGGCTATCTAGCACGGGTGGCAAGTTACAGACGATATTCGCTATAGACGGTTAACCGTAAGGGTTTCGACGAAATGTTAAATGGCAAAGTTGTAGGGGAGGTCGGGGGCTACAACTTTCCTGTGGCACCCGGGCGGCTATCTAGCACGGGTGGAAAGTTACAGACGATATTCGCTATAGACGGTTAACCGTAAGGGTTTCGACGAAATGTTAAATGGCAATGTTGTAGAGGAGGTCGGGGGCTACAACTTTCCTGTGGCACCCGGGCGGCTATCTAGCACGGGCGGCAAGTTACAGACGATATTCACTATAGACGGTTAACCGTAAGGGTTTCGACGAAATGTTAAATGGCAAAGTTGTAGGGGAGGTCGGGGGCTACAACTTTCCTGTGGAACTCGGGCGGCTATCTTTCACGGGTGGCAAGTTACAGACGATATTCGCTATAGACGGTTAACCGTAAGGGTTTCGACGAAATGTTAAATGGCCAAGTTGTAGGGGAGGTCGGGGGCTACAACTTTCCTGTGGCACCCGGGCGGCTATCTAGCACGGGCGGCAAGTTACAGACGATATTCACTATAGACGGTTAACCGTAAGGGTTTAGACGAAATGTTAAATGGCAAAGTTGTAGGGGAGGTCGGGGGCTGCAACTTTCCTGTGGCACCCGGGCGGCTATCAAGCACGGGCGGCAAGTTACAGACGATATTCACTATAGACGGTTAACCGTAAGGGTTTCGACGAAATGTTAAATGGCAAAGTTGTAGGGGAGGTCGGGGGCTACAACTTTCCTGTGGAACTCGGGCGGCTATCTATCACGGGTGGCAAGTTACAGACGATATTCGCTATAGACGGTTAACCGTAAGGGTTTCGACGAAATGTTAAATGGCAAAGTTGTAGGGGAGGTCGGGGGCTACAACTTTCCTGTGGCACCCGGGTGGCTATCTAGCACGGGCGGCAAGTTACAGACGATATTCACTATAGACGGTTAACCGTAAGGGTTTCGACGAAATGTTAAATGGCAAAGTTGTAGGGGAGGTCGGGGGCTACAACTTTCCTGTGGAACTCGGGCGGCTATCTATCACGGGTGGCAAGTTACAGACGATATTCGCTATAGACGGTTAACCGTAAGGGTTTCGACGAAATGTTAAATGGCAAAGTTGTAGGGGAGGTCGGGGGCTACAACTTTCCTGTGGCACCCGGGTGGCTATCTAGCACGGGCGGCAAGTTACAGACGATATTCACTATAGACGGTTAACCGTAAGGGTTTCGACGAAATGTTAAATGGCAAAGTTGTAGGGGAGGTCGGGGGCTACAACTTTCCTGTGGAACTCGGGCGGCTATCTTTCACGGGTGGCAAGTTACAGACGATATTCGCTATAGACGGTTAACCGTAAGGGTTTCGACGAAATGTTAAATGGCAAAGTTGTAGGGGTGGTCGGGGGCTACAACTTTCCTGTGGCACCCGGGCGGCTATCTAGCACGGGCGGCAAGTTACAGACGATATTCACTATAGACGGTTAACCGTAAGTGTTTCGACGAAATGTTAAATAGCAAAGTTGTAGGGGAGGTCGGGGGCTACAACTTTCCTGTGGCACCCGGGCGGCTATCTAGCACGGGTGGCAAGTTACAGACGATATTCGCTATAGACGGTTAACCGTAAGGGTTTCGACGAAATGTTAAATGGCAAAGTTGTAGGGGAGGTCGGGGGCTAAAACTTTCCTGTGGCACCCGGGCGGCTATCTAGCACGGGTGGCAAGTTACAGACGATATTCGCTATAGACGGTTAACCGTAAGGGTTTCGACGAAATGTTAAATGGCAATCTTGTAGAGGAGGTCGGGGGCTACAACTTTCCTGTGGCACCCGGGCGGCTATCTAGCACGGGCGGCAAGTTACAGACGATATTCATTATAGACGGTTAACCGTAAGGGTTTCGACGAAATGTTAAATGGCAAAGTTGTAGGGGAGGTCGGGGGCTACAACTTCCCTGTGGCACCTGGGCGGCTATCTAGCACGGACGGCAAGTTACAGACGATATTCATTATAGACGGTTAACCGTAAGGGTTTCGACGAAATGTTAAATGGCAAAGTTGTACGGGAGGTCGGGGGCTACAACTTTCCTGTGGCACCCGGGCGGCTATCTAGCACGGGTGGCAAGTTACAGACGATATTCGCTATAGACGGTTAACCGTAAGGGTTTCGACGAAATGTTAAATAGCAAAGTTGTAGGGGAGGTCGGGGGCTACAACTTTCCTGTGGCACCTGGGCGGCTATCTAGCACGGGCGGCAAGTTACAGACGATATTCATTATAGACGGTTAACCGTAAGGGTTTCGACAAAATGTTAAATGGCAAAGTTGTACGGGAGGTCGGGGGCTACAACTTTCCTGTGGCACCCGGGCGGCTATCTAGCACGGGTGGCAAGTTACAGACGATATTCGCTATAGACGGTTAACCGTAAGGGTTTCGACGAAATGTTAAATGGCAATGTTGTAGAGGAGGTCGGGGGCTACAACTTTCCTGTGGCACCCGGGCGGCTATCTAGCACGGGCGGCAAGTTACAGACGATATTCATTATAGACGGTTAACCGTAAGGGTTTCGACGAAATGTTAAATGGCAAAGTTGTACGGGAGGTCGGGGGCTACAACTTTCCTGTGGCACCCGGGCGGCTATCTAGCACGGGTGGCAAGTTACAGACGATATTCGCTATAGACGGTTAACCGTAAGGGTTTCGACGAAATGTTAAATGGCAAAGTTGTAGGGGAGGTCGGGGGCTACAACTTTCCTGTGGCACCTGGGCGGCTATCTAGCACGGGCGGCAAGTTACAGACGATATTCATTATAGACGGTTAACCGTAAGGGTTTCGACGAAATGTTAAATGGCAAAGTTGTACGGGAGGTCGGGGGCTACAACTTTCCTGTGGCACCCGGGCGGCTATCTAGCACGGGCGGCAAGTTACATACGATATTCACTATAGACGGTTAACCGTAAGGGTTTCGACGAAATGTTAAATGGCAAAGTTGTACGGGAGGTCGGGGGCTACAACATTCCTGTGGCACCCGGGCGGCTATCTAGCACGGGCGGCAAGTTACAGACGATATTCACAATAGACGGTTAACCGTAAGGGTTTCGACGAAATGTTAAATGGCAAAGTTGTACGGGAGGTCGGGGGCTACAACTTTCCTGTGGCACCCGGGCGGCTATCTAGCACGGGCGGCAAGTTACAGACGATATTCGCTATAGACGGTTAACCGTAAGGGTTTCGACGAAATGTTAAATAGCAAAGTTGTAGGGGAGGTCGGGGGCTACAACTTTTCTGTGGCACCCGGGCGGCTATCTAGCACGGGCGGCAAGTTACAGATGATATTCACTATAGACAGTTAACCGTAAGGGTTTCGACGAAATGTTAAATGGCAAAGTTGTAGGGGAGGTCGGGGGCTACAACTTTCCTGTGGCACCCGGGCGGCTATCAAGCACGGGCGGCAAGGTACAGACGATATTCACTATAGACGGTTAACCGTAAGGGTTTCGACGAAATGTTAAATGGCAAAGTTGTAGGGGAGGTCGGGGGCTACAACTTTCCTGTGGAACTCGGGCGGCTATCTATCACAGGTGGCAAGTTACAGACGATATTCGCTATAGACGGTTAACCGTAAGGGTTTCGACGAAATGTTAAATGGCAAAGTTGTAGGGGAGGTCGGGGGCTACAACTTTCCTGTGGCACCCGGGCGGCTATCTAGCACGGGCGGAAAGTTACAGACGATATTCACTATAGACGGTTAACCGTAAGGGTTTAGACGAAATGTTAAATGGCAAAGTTGTACGGGAGGTCGGGGGCTACAACTTTGCCGTGGCACCCGGGCGGCTATCTAGCACGGGCGGCAAGTTACAGACGATATTCACTATAGACGGTTAACCGTAAGTGTTTCGACGAAATGTTAAATAGCAAAGTTGTAGGGGAGGTCGGGGGCTACAACTTTCCTGTGGCACCCGGGCGGCTATCTAGCACGGGTGGCAAGTTACAGACGATATTCGCTATAGACGGTTAACCGTAAGGGTTTCGACGAAATGTTAAATGGCAATGTTGTAGAGGAGGTCGGGGGCTACAACTTTCCTGTGGCACCCGGGCGGCTATCTAGCACGGGCGGCAAGTTACAGACGATATTCATTATAGACGGTTAACCGTAAGGGTTTCGACGAAATGTTAAATGGCAAAGTTGTACGGGAGGTCGGGGGCTACAACTTTCCTGTGGCACCCGGGCGGCTATCTAGCACGGGTGGCAAGTTACAGACGATATTCGCTATAGACGATTAACCGTAAGGGTTTCGACGAAATGTTAAACGGCAAAGTTGTAGGGGAGGTCGGGGGCTACAACTTCCGTGTGGCACCAGGGCGGATATCTAGCACGGGCGGCAAGTTACAGACGATATTCATTATAGACGGTTAACCGTAAGGGTTTCGACGAAATGTTAAATGGCAAAGTTGTACGGGAGGTCGGGGGCTACAACTTTCCTGTGGCACCCGGGCGGCTATCTAGCACGGGTGGCAAGTTACAGACGATATTCGCTATAGACGGTTAACC